>CM048916.1:33684634-36613384 GCA_026686955.1 Epinephelus cyanopodus
GGCGCTGTCCAAATAAATAAAGCTTACTTACTACTCTCACAATTCTTCACCAGTCCTGACTGATGACAAACATAATCGGGTCCATAAGAGAAGTGTTAGACGACACATTGGAGGTGTAGTTGGGATATAATGGCTCAGAGACTGGAAAGAAGAGGGGAAGTGGAAGGAGAGGTGGGATGTAAGTGAGGGGGGGAGAAAGAGGAAATGGGAGTGGAGGGGAGAGGAGATGGGCTGTGGGTCGACAGACAAGGGTCCAAGGTTTTAGATAGCCAAGGCGTCAGCAACTCTGGACAGCCAGACAGTGGTCAGACATGCTACACACACGCACACACACGCACACACACGCACACACACACACACAATGTAAGTGTAGTAAGTGTCATATAGTCAGTCTGTCTCTGGTTATGTCTGCTTATCAGATCTGTGTTCATAAGTCCTGCTTGCTGTTAAGTAGCACAAAAACACACTAAAGATTCTACTGTAGTCCTGTTGGGCACTTTGTGTTTGCTTTTATGCAACCCATAATCCTTTAATCTCAACCATAACCACGAAAAGCATTTTTCTTCTCAAGGACTGATGTATGTCTAGACATCACAAGAACAAATAAACTGGCTACAACTCTGAGTTAACCCTTAGCACACCTATAACACACAGGACCACACTTTTCGCACCCTCCGTACCCAGGTTTCTACAAGCATAGGGGGCTACGCAGGGAACACGTCCCCCTCAATATTTAGAATACCAGTAAAAACATGAAAATAGTAGAGGACTTTTATTTTGAAGAAATAAAAGACATAACTGAATAGAGAAAAAAGGCACAAATTAGTGCATAAAAACTGCATGAAATTAAGTGTTTGATGCTGTCAATTTCTTTGGGGAGAACCCCTTAAACCCCCCATTTCATATGTGCCCCCCAGTGTTGAAACAGAACCTACACCCTCACCTGCAAGTACAGGAAAACAGTGCACACTAGTGATGAATAGACCAGTTCTCTTAAGGAACCTGGTTCATGTTGTTCACCCTCAACCAGCTAAGCGATTTATAAACGTCTCCCTTAGTTCACCTACCTCTAGGTCTAATTTAACATCACAGAAAGTTCACTGAAACCAAAAGTCAGCCACTTATCACTTATTCCTGTAACACACTCTACTATGCATGTAACTATTGGGAATGTGTTGACAACAGACACTTGTGTGATTCTTGTGTTATTTTTTTCTGAGTAGTTATAAGACAGTTATATGTATGATATAGAAGAAATTGGATCTTGAAATTAGAGATGAAGATTACACTGCACACACATAAACATGCACACTCTCTACTCTTTCCCAGGCCAGCGTCGGAGTACTCCAGCCCATCAGGGCGTCCGCTGAGCTGCGTGGTGGACGAGAACACGCCAGTGATGACACCTGTTAATGGGGCCGAGGCCAGCTGCCCACCAGGCGAACAGCGGATCCAGGAGAGACGGGTTCGATCGCAGCGGCATCGTAACTACATGAGTCGAACGCACCTGCATACACCGCCAGACCTGCCTGAGGGTTATGGTGAGGGATGGAGCAGCAACACAGATACACACAGACACACACAGACACACACACACACACACACACACACACACACACACACACTCCCTTCACTAACTGATTACGATGTAAAAATTCAATCTAGTAAAGAAGGCAGGGAATAAAATAGTCTCAATAAAATATGTCTCTATGTTCAGCATTTAGAGAAGTGACGACAGTGTTCTATAAAAAGCAAGATGTTGCGTGACATGGTCTTGTTATGATCATGCGATTACATGGGCGATTAATACCGCAGCTGCTAAATCATTGAGTGTATTTTGTGGAACGCTTTGTGTGGCTGACAGTTCAGACGTTTCATAAACGTTTAGTATTTTTGCTGTCGTTTGAGTTTTGGACCTTGCGCTGAAAAGGCATGCCGTTCATGACAAAATCAAATACTGGGAAAACTCTGACTGCGACTCACTGTGAGGTCACCCGAGCTTGTATTTACACACCTGACTGAGTCTAGTCTGATGTCTTCAGCCAATGCTGTTAACATTCAACAGAGTTCAGCCTTGTCACTAGTGTTGTGCTACATTATCAGTGTTGATATTTGCTTGTTATTATAAGATGCTTAAGTGCAACTACAGTGCAAAGGTACCTCCTGCTGGTGGTCAAGGTGTTTAGACTGGGAATGGTTCTCACTAAGGACACTGAGTGAATGCTTTTAACCAGCTGGCACAATAGAAAGGCAGCTGTGGTTATAGCAGTAAAATAACCTGTGTCACTGCTATCAAAAAGCCGATTTGAGGTGAAGTCCCAGCACTAACCTTCAAAAACACAGTATCAAAGACATAGTTCTCCTTTGGCAGTATCTTGTTTGTAGCCCGGAGGCAGTGATACTTTGAATTTTTTGCTTTTCATAGTTTAAATGCCCATTTTAACCTCTTGTCCTCCCTCTGTCTCTCTGCTCTGTCCTCACACACACTTTCACTACTAACTGCTTCCCCCCACAGTACCACATCATGACAACTTCAGTCAACACTTACTGCGTGTTAATTTCTCTCCTCTCCTCTCCTCTCCTCTCCTCTCCTCTCCTCTCCTCTCCTCTCTTTTCCCCTCCTTCCCCTTCCCTTTCCCTTTCCTTTCCCTTCTCCTTCCCTTCTCCTTCCCTTCTCCTTCTTCTTCTCCTTCTTCTTCTCCTTCTCCTGTTTGCGAACACTTTTCAGTGTTGGTATGTTTGGGCTTTGCAGACTGATATTCCCACAGCCAAGAGAAGGAGGGCAAGCAGGGTATTCATAGCCTAGTGTTTAAGCTCAGAGAAGGCACTTTAGGTTATTGGCTATTTTCTATGTCTGTAATTCTCAAGCTGAGTTTACTGATGGCATGCATATACATAGGGAAAATAATGCAGCAGATACACAAGTACATTTTCCAAGGTTGGAATGTTTTTTTAGAGTAAGTCTACTTTTCACAGTCAGCCACAGAGCACCCCACAATACCCACAGAGTCTGTAAAATAAATTATTATTTTAAGTGTGGTGCTGTATGCCAGTGATTTAGAATGGCACTGTTGGACCTGTGCCCCCTTTGAAATGTCCTGCTGTGTCCACTGAGGCTGGCCAAGGTCGGACAAAGTGAGTCACTGATGCCCAACAGCTAGTGAGCTTTCTTCCTCAGCTGAACCCTCTGAACCAGCGGCTGGGTGTGGCGACGGAGCGTGAGAGAGAATGAGAGAGAGGGAGAGAGAGAAGGGGAGTGTGTGAGGGGAAAAAGAGAGGGAGAGGTGGGTAGGAAACAAGTTGTGCCAGTAGGAAGTTGGGGTGGGGGGTAGTGATGGATTAGCGGGTGGCGCATATACACATGAACACCACCACGCCTGTGCAGCGCACACACTTTGTGCCAACATTCACACACTCCCTCTCCATTCATCCGTGAGCTGGATGGAACGAGAGATCCGACAAGCCAGTGATGAACCATTCTGATTTCTTTCAGTTCCCCCATTTGTTTACAGCATATTATTTTAGTCGGTTTGGAATGAGTGACAGCGTTTTCCTTTCCATTTCCTTTTGGTTTTGGAGATTAATGGGAAGGGATTACTTTCAGAGCACACACACCAACCTTTAAGAGAAAACAAGGCAGTAGGATGCGTCGAGGAACTCCGCGCAAGGAAAAACACTCATGGAAGTCTTTGATAAATTCCCCTCACATTTTATTTTCCCCGTCCTCTTGGGATAGGCCTACTGGAGACTGGAGAGGAACTAATTGATTATACTGGCGCACACCTTAAGAAACTCTTGTCCCTGCAGTTAGCCTGTCACATCAATTATAAACAGACTTCCCCTTCTCCAAAATACACAAACTGGCTATCCATGCTTGTACCCACCAAGACCAGACTACAGAACAACAGCAACAGTTCCACACTTGTTTCACTCCATCTCCTTTGCGTTTTTGACATATTAATTCCATTAATTTTCTCTCTGTTTTTAGAGCAAAGAACGACTCAGCAGGGTCAAGTCTACTTCCTCCACACACAGACTGGAGTCAGCACCTGGCATGACCCCCGAGTGCCCAGGTAACTGCTTTGCTTTCCATTTGTATCGTCCAGATTTGTATCTATTTGTGAAGCACTTCTTCAGTTTCTTTTGATAAATTTTAATAGGAGCATAAATATCTCACAAACACATCATCTGAAATATGTGATAAATGCAGCACAGTGCTGACAGCCTCTGTTGTTTTAAGCCTAATATAAAACCTGACATATAATCCCAAAAGTAACAGGACCAAACTGGACTTGACTGGGCTGGATCGGGCCTAATTTCTCACTTAATTGCTCAGGGTTGTGTTCAGAAACAGTCGTTTTAGTCATATTTCAGGCTCAAGCCCGGGTCAGCCAAACTAATGACCTCCGAGTCCGATGTGGAGTTGGAAGAAAAGTTTTTGGACAGATGTTGAGCTGAACACACCAAAGGCTAGTGGTTCTGCATTCAATCAAACTGTTTCACCAACTCTCAATAGCCCACTAGTTAATTCACAAGGGACTTCAGACTCTGCTATTGCGTTACATTTTTTGGCCAGGTCTCGGTGTAGCTGCTGCGCAGCGATGAAGCACATGCATTTAACATCCAGCTCACAGCAGCAACCTCTGGGTTTGGTCATTTTGGACAGAGCTGCTAAAATGAGCCAGTATGTTGTGATGAGTGCAGCGAGGCATGTGCTTTGTCCCCGAGTGATGTGTCCTCACTTCACACAAGGACAAAGTACTCACACACACATACACACACATAGACAAGAGCACAAGTCGTCCTTAGGCTATAGCATTGTCCCAGATCAGGGCTTAGGTTTCTACTGGCAGGAGTGTCAGTGTACAGGAGAGATGAGGAATCAAGAAATGAGAACAAGTACTTTGTCAGAAGGATAATGGAAATTTTTAGGTTGTTGACACTAACTCATTTCATGCATCAATCTACATACTGCGTATTTTGCGAGCATTTGCATGCACCTGACTGTGACCCCTATACCATGACAGTTCGGCACAAATATATGAATCATTAGAGCCCTATATGTTTGTGTGTATGTATTTATAATATAATAGAGAATTGCACTTGTTTTATCATTCTAGCTGATGGTTTCTATTTTCTTTGTTCAGGGACCTAAGCAATGTGAACTGTGAGGAGCTGGGCCCACTGCCACCAGGCTGGGAGATCAGAAACACAGCCACAGGTCGCGTCTACTTTGTCGACCACAACAACCGAACAACACAGTTCACAGACCCGAGACTATCTGCTAACCTGCATCTAGTACTCAAGTAAGTGTATAAATCACTGATATGATTGAGCCCCCAGGACATTGTATTGTAGGACGTTACCTTGGCTGTGTTTAGATTTGTGCCACCAAGGACATATAAGATATTGCTTTCCAAATAAATGCAACAGTGTACTTATACTCCTCTAAAACAGACATGGATAAATATGTCGCTGCATGCAAATCTGTATATTCTGTCAGCAGGATTATTAGCAGCTTTGTGTTTGTAGAAGTAGCTTTACATTCACACTATCTGTCCTGCAAATGCACATGATGACTCCTGTGTGGGAATGCTGGAATAACCAGCACCAGACTGAAGAGAGGAGTAATTGTTTGTGAAGCTGTGGCACAGACTGCAGTCCTGAATGTCCACCAGCAATGAATCAGTCTGCTGTAAGATTATCTCTGATGGCTGTCTTGGTTTCATTTATCTCACCTTGTATTTTTGTCCTCCTCTTTTTGTTCTTTTCCTGTTTCCTGTCCCTGTCAATGGTCTTTCCCATCCTCCTCTTTCCATCTTTCTCACTGATGCTATCTTTTCATCCATTTCCTCTCTCTGTATTTGTCCATGTTTTGGACTTCATCACTGTCCCTCTGCTTTTCTTCTCATTTCATGTTTCTCTTTTTTTTTTAAATCTACCTTAACTAACCTACCTCTGTGTTTCCTTTTTCCCCTTGTTCTGTGTGTTCCTGTCTCACTGTTACTTTTTTAATCCATGTCCATGTTGTTTTTTTAATGCTCGAAACATCTTCTGTCATTCACATTCTTTTCATGCCCTTTTCTCTCTCTTTGTCCTTCTCCGTCTTCGTCCTCCCTTCTATCCTCCCATTTTCTCCGGCAGCCCAAGTCCAAATGGTTCCCGCGTGGCCATGGACAGCCAAAACACTAACCTCAGGTAACCCACACACAAACACCCACCCACACAAACACACAGACGCACACATTTGTGCAGAAATACATGTGTGTTCACATACTTGCGTGCAGACAATAAACTGTATATGAGCACTTGCACACGGTCTATGACATACATGCGAACAGTGCAATCAGCATACACAGGTTGACGGACGTTTTCATGCACTGACCCTGGCTGTCTGTAGAAAGCAGTTTCAGCAGCCAGTCACTCAAAGCTTCTCATACACACCTACACTTACACGCACACACACACACGCACACACACACACACACACACACACACACACACACACACACACACACACACACACACACACACACACTGTTACACTTTCATGAGAGCAAATGCTGACTGTGATAGTTTTCCACAAGGGAATGTCCAATGTTTTTTATGTGTATACGTCGTGCATAACCTTTGTCAGGGTTGACTTTCATGTGGATGTCATTCAAGTTCAGCACACACACACACACACACACACACACACTGGCTGTCCGTGTCGCGGATTGTCAGTCCATCTTTCAGTGTATTTGTGCTTCCTGTCAGCAGTCTGCCTGCACTGAAGATCAGCTCATAGGCAGCTAAGCCAGCATAGAGGCCTGATGAGGCCGACACCACTTGGGAAAATTATACTGAACACGTGCTAGCACAGCTGCTAGCTTAGCACCAGCTCTCATATCCTCTCCAAACACACGTGGGCTAGATACTGAGTAATTTAGAGGAAAAAAAACTGAGTTGTGTGAATCTCTGATATGATAAACTGAATTCTAGGACTTGGTTGTGTATTTTGGCTGCGAGGGAGCTCCCTGTACTTTCCGCCTGCCAGTGTGTGAGGCAGGAATCATTAGAACAAGAGGAACATAGAGAGATGTGGAGATTTTCCCCTTTGCTTTTTTTAGTGCAAATTCTTAGTCAAAGCCTCTTTTAATAACAGCGGCTGGCACGATAGACATGTTTGGGAAATCAACATCTGGTCATTTGGTCAAATAGTATCCATATGTGTCAGAACAGCCTCTGGTTGTGAGTTGAAGCTCAGCTATGTTATCCAGTCAGCATCATTAAACTGCTTGTCTGAGTCCTTATTAGGAGAGATTTGAGAGAGTCCAGACAAAGTTTTAGAACTTTGAAAAGGTCAAAATTAATGAGCTCTAATTTCTAATGCAATTTTCCGTGATACGTGCTGATTAATGAAAACATAATCAAAACACATTCTGCGTATAGTCCATGTCACAGCTCTAAATTTGCAATGTCTAACACTTTTTGAACACATGGACAAATAAAGTTCCTGTATTTTAGAGTCTTGAAATAACTCTTTTCAGTCCTTAAGGGAACCTGATTTTTATTCTGGCTTTAGGACCATCAGCCAACTGCGTTTCAAAGAGTGCAAAAGTAGAACTTCACATGGAGGCAGGAAATAATATTATCAATTGTTTTATCTTAAAAGCTCAGTGTGTAAGAGTTAGGGGGATTTAGTAGCATCAATGGGGATTGCAGATTGCAACCAGCGGAATCTTCTCCTGGTTAGAATTCCTTCAGTGCTCATTGTTCAGGAGGTTTTTACCAGGAGCCGAATTATCCGCAGAGGCCTCGTCCTCTCCAAAACAAACAGTTCAGGTGATTTAAACTGGTAAAAACACTGAATAAAGCAGTCTTGTGAAAAATCCGTGTTTCTTCTTTTGCAGTTCAGCTCATCAGAGACTGGCCACTGGCCCAACACCTGCTAATATGTGCACATGTTTTCTCTTTTAATTAAGATCCAGATGTTCAGGAGGTTTTTACCAGGAGATGAATTATTCACAGAGGTCTCTTCCTCTCCACAAACAAAAGGACCCAGAATAACGTTAAAAATTAGTGTTTTTCAGACACTGCTCATCTCAAGGATCTGCTAACTACGGTGGCCAATATGACAACGCAAATGGCCCTATGTAGAGCTAGTGTTGGGTTTGTCCGTTCTGGGCTACTGTAGAAACGTGGCAGTACGACATGGCCTTTTCCACTGACGAAGAGTCACTAGCTGCGTTCCAAAAACGGTTTGAGTCGCCCTCGCTCACTTGCCCTCAGCCCTTGCTTTGACGTCACACGGAGGCCACTTGGAGGGCGGAGGGAAAGTGGGCGGAGGGGGAGTGAAAGAGGTAAATGGAACACACCTGCCCTCGTTCACTCACAGGGCAGACAATGATGGATCAACCACATGTCGTTGGAGTAGCGCTATACTGCCTATTCCAAATCACACAAAATATACAGAGACTCATGTCATTAAGACGGAGACGTATTCTGCGCTTGATGGCAATACGTCGGTACCTGGTAATTATCAGAATTATTAGTTTTGTATCAAATTTTATTTGGGCAATTCATTATTTATTTATTTATTTGTCTTTACCTTATAATTTGTAGACAGTTTTGTTGTTTAAATACATTTAACCTACTTTAAGTTTAGTTGACATTAGTAGAGCTCCGTCTCCTCATCAGACCCTGTAACAATATGGAAACAATCCCTTAATCACACAGAATGCACAACAAACGACGTGACATCAGAAAAATAAAATGCTATTTAGATACAAGTATTTTGCTTTCTTTTTCTTTTGTCTGTGACAAATAGCTTATATACTTACACTTGTAAACGGTGGGTTCTGCCATAACTGCCACGGACAGTCTAATTGCACAATTAACCGACCCGTGCTGGCTCCTTAAATTCATTTTCTTCTTCTTTGGTGGTAAATAGACAGCAGCCAACGGTGTTTGAGGTTCATTATCGCCAACGCATGGACATATTTTTCGTGCACCACTGCAATGCATTGTGGGTGATATACAGCTCTGGAGTGACCATCGTTGTTGACTCGATCACTCAGCCCTCAAGGGTCGATCTCACAAAGTTCACTTCAGCTGTTTAGAGAAATGGAACAGCCCTTAAGATGGCGGCGGGGATTCCCCCGAGGGCAAGTGCTGAGGGCAAGTGAGCGAGGGCGACTCAAACCGTTTTTGGAACGCAGCTACTATGTCGATATAAACTGCTCATTCTAAGGTAACAAAAGCACAATAGTTCTTATTCTCAGGCGATTATACACTAGAGAAGTAATACTTACTATATTATCTTTCATTTCTATCAGTATATCTCCCTAAATCCTACACACTGGTGTACACACCTTTGAGAAGTTTAAAATGTATAATAGGCCAACTGCAAAGGTAAATGAGTTCAAACTCAAACTGCATCTGTTTGACTTTTATCCTTGTTTTTAACACCCATAACCAATAAACTGGCAACCTTGCTTTTACCTCAATACGTCTTTTGATTTGAAAAGAGTGTACCACTGGAGAAAAGTCTCTGTCAAGAAAAGTAACTTCAGGTAATTGTCAGAAAGCCTCTAACAGTGTTTCCTTTAAAGATGTTTTTCTCAGAGCAGACCCAGAATAGATTAGTGTTGTGCAGTTCTCTGAAAACAGAATTTCTTCCAATTTAAGCCTCTTCTCAGCTTTGGCTCCGAGACACTAAATTTTATTGGGCGTGTTAAATGGTCTCGACAACACAGACGTAATGTTGGATTGTTTACTGGGATCAACTCTAAACACCCCGATGAGTGACAGCAGGCCCATAAACAAAAACAACAGCAGGCAGAAATACAAAGGCCACATGGGGAGAGACATGGAGGAGACAGCAGTCTGTTTACACACGTACATGTACAGACCCAAGGTGTGAAACTCTGCACATTTGACAAACCACATCCTCAAGTTTAGTAATGTCTCTGTTGTATAGAGAAACCAGTTCAACTAACTAGTCAAACCAGTACTATATTCTCCCTTTTCTACCTTGTCTTCTAATCATCTTTCTGTCTATGTTCATTTCTTTTTACCCTTTCATCTCTACACCTTCCCTCCTCCTGTCATCTCCTCTGTTCTCTCTCCTCACTCATTCTCTCTCCTCTGTGCTCCAAAAACTGTTTAAGTTATCAGCCTCTCTGCTGGTTCAGTGTCAGGGTATCTGTCTTTTAGAAACACCAGGATTTAAGAATATTTCACCCAACATCATCCACATAGATCCACATAGGTTCCCCACCAAAAATAATGGATGTAGCTACTGTGACATTACCCACTGGTCTGTGGATTCCCATTTTGAACCCTCTAGTTTGGCATTTCGGCTGTTACCATGTTGGTGTTTTGGAGCCAGGGGTGACCATATTTGGGCGAGAGGTTGGTGCAGTGGAGGAGCGAGGGGTGGATCTGACTGAGAGGCCAAAGACAGTCACTCAAAGCAGCCCCACACATAATTTTGAGTAACTTTAAGCCCCAGTAAACTGTAATCAGGTAAAAATTCACCCCCTTTAAGTTGTCATGAGGGAGGATATAACCATAGAGACCATACCGTTTTTGTACCAGGCTGTAAACATGTTCATTTCTGCTGTAAAGTTGGGCATTTTGACATGGGGGTCTGTGGGGTTTGACTGGTCTGGAGCCAGCCTCAAGTAGCTGGTCAGAGAACTGCACTTTTTGGCACTTCTGTGGTGGCTTCATTTTTCAGCCCTGGAGGTTGCCACTTGTCCACCACACACACACAAATGTATAGACGCACACAATGAGCTTGCTATAATGCAGCAATGCGTTGACCTCTTTCCATACAGAGAGATTGAAGGTGGTGGTTGTATTGGGGTTGCATGTCAGGGTCAGCTGAGTGCATGGTATTTTGTGCTGGTGTGTGGGCTTCAAGCAAAAACGCAACTTTGTTTTTCTTTAGATGGGTACAGAGTTGTATGGATTTGATGTTGTTTAGAAAAGTAAGTATACTGCTGAGAGAGGAAATGCAAAGGAAAATTTCTCCTTCATAGTGGTAAAAAGAAAAAGCACTAAGCTGCTGTGCCCCTGTTTCCCTTGTTCCACTGAAAGATGTTTTCATTAGTGTTTTCTGTGCATCTTTCTCTCCTAAAAGTTCTCGCTCTTTCTTTTCTGGCAGACAGACACAAAATCAAAAGAATAAAAAAGTAGTTGGCAAAGGAGAAAACAGACGTGGTCAGTCAAATACATTTAGCTGCTACAGGGAGAGGGAGGAGAGACTTGCCTTAATTAAGTCAGCGGAGAGACTGAAAAAACGAAATGTGTTGACTTGAAATAAAAACCTACTGCAAGCAGCGTCGTCAGCCTCGACCTGAGGAGAGATTGATCGCAGTAACAATAAAATAATGAAAGACTGTTTCTTTTAGAGGAAACTGTTGGATGCCGAGTTGTTAGACAGGAAGGTTGACTGAGCTTCGGGGTTACCTAAGTACGCCTGGTGTTTTGTCAATACAACATAACTACCTCCTTGTATTTGTGGCTGAGCGGCTGCGGCTCAGGAGGTCGAACTGGTCGTATTTTAAGCACGAGGGTGGCAGTTTGATTGCCAACTCCTCATGTGCTCATGTTGAAGTGTCCTTGAGCAAGACACTGAACCCCAAGTTGCACCCGATGGGCAGGCCAGTGTCTTTCATGGCAGCTCCACCATCACTGTTGTTTGAATTTGTCTGTGAATGAGAATTGTCTGTTATAAAACCCTCCTTAAAAAAAAAAAAAAAAAAAATCAGTTTGAAACTTTCCTAGCTTGTCTATGGTATTATTTTCCATGGTATTTTGTAAATGATACTCATGAAACCTGTCAAATTTATTAGTGTGACTACAGCAACAGCAGCGTCAGTGTCATTTTTTAAAACTCACATATCAGACTTGCTGACACTGTGGTGCTGCTGTTTTTTGAAATACAAATTTTAAGGTTTTTATCAAACCTTAAATGCATTTTTCTTAATTGTCCCGCCAGCAAAACTGCACTATTTATTTTTACTTTCTCAAAAAACTTGTGTATTCACCTTTTATCTCTTAAACCATTTTGTGTCTGGGCGTTATTTTTACTCCCTGTCTGTGTAAACAGTTTGTGTTTTGGCGTGGACCAGATTTGACATTACAACACTGTGAGTCTGCAGTTTGCACCTCAGTCTGATCCCCCAGGACGCATCTTGGTTTAAACGTGACTCAGATGGCCCCGTCGCCGTCGACCTTAGACTAATGAAGGCCTTGAATTGTCAGACAGTCAGACACAGCTACATTACTGTGGTCTGCCACACTGTCTCTCACATATTTCGCTTCCTCCCTTGCACCAGCACATAGTGTATGTCTGAAAGATTACATCAGTGTTTGCTGAAGGTATTTTTAGTCGCTGCTGGATTTGGGTTTAGTGGGCATCAGCAGGTATTTTCCCAACCAAGTTATAAATCATCATGACATTTATATCAACATCTGCATTGATGTTTTAAGAAGTGATGATTATATATTATATTATATTTGGTACATTATAGCTGGGTGGTGTATTTAATCTGTAGAAATATAAATATATATTGAAATTGTTGGGTTAGTGATACATGCGATGCAGTATTTGACATATCTACTGTACTTTTTAAAGCTGACGTGTGACTTGATGGAAGAGTAAATACCAGTCGTCTAAACAGTATATATAGCAGGGTAAATCTGTCTGCATGCGGTGTATTAGAGGGCTGTCTGTATAGGCTTGAACAGGAGTATGGGGCCATGGTCGGGCTAGTTGAAAGCTGAAATCCATACAGAAAGAAATTTACTCTTACTAAATTACTTCTGTTTTATTCACACACTCAGTGTACTGCACCGTGGAGTCAGTGTGGTCTCATGCTGTGCTCAGTATGAGTTATATGTCAAGTCAAAGCAGAACGTACAGCCGAGTGTTTTCTGCAATTGCGACATCTTGCAAAGCTTTCATTTGTTATTCTCAGAAAGTGTCGTCAAATGCAACATATTTTCGTCAGCAGGCAGTCTCATCACTGCAGTGCGTCTGCTGCTGGTTTCCTGTACTTCCTGTATTTTTGAAACCAATAGAAGTGTGCAGATGTTTGGTAGGTGGGGAGAATGTTAGAGATAGAACATTTACTGGCATAACACATGTTGTCCAAGTAAATAATTCTGCACTCGCATGCACACAGTTTGACTCCACGTTCTGTTAAATCAACTTCAGTATTTGGCTGACCTCTCTGTCCTCTCTTGCTTTTTAGGCAAGTGTAAAAAGAGCAGGGCACCAGCTGATACTCGGACTCATAAAGAGTCCTTTGATTCTCCGTGCTGGGTGGGGGGGCAGAGGGGGTGTGTTGGGGTGGCTGGTGTGGCTTTAACACCACTACACCTACTCAACACTCATTACAGCCCACCTGTGCCAGCTGCCATGGAAGAGAAGCACACTTTCTCTCTCACACACAAGCACGCAGCCTTGCGTTCTCATGCACTCTCTCACGTAACACACATCCAGTTTGCCTCCCTGCAAACACAGGCAGAGGATGGAGGCCTATCATGACTCGGCAGGTTCAGGCGCAGGTGACCCAGCTCTGGCAAATGCTCACTCCTTCCTTTCTTGACTTCTTCAGCTTCTTTTCCTCCTGCTTCTTCCACCTTGGAATAACAATAATAAGATCCTCTGGCTCTTATATTGAATTTGAAATTTATATTTCTCCCTGAGTAGTATTTCACCCGAGCTGTCACAGCAATAGGAACCTTTTCTCTTTTTTAGCTTGGGCAGATTTTCAGCTTTGCTGTGCTTGTATTTTCTATATTTACCATCAAATATGCAGAGCTCGTCCCGTTAGGAAACCAGAGACGATGAACTATGTTGAAACGTATTTTTAATTACACCGTGCCCTCAGAAAGAAAAAAGAAAAAGTGCGCTGAAATTACGCTTTATTATATGGTTCTTGAGCCTCCCAGCCAAAAGCAACTCATTCCATTTTGTTTTAAGGCCATCTTTTCTTCCCCTCCTCCTTCCTAAAGTGGTTTTCAGGACTGCTCTGCTGCAGTCTTACCCTTTCTTTGACATGCTAGGAGCTCCAGCGCCTGCCAATAAAATAAATAGCAGCGGACTTGATTATACAGGGATAGACTGGCGAAACACTGCACCCGTTTAGTTTGGAAAGCCCAAATAGACGAGGCCTTTTTCAACCCACTGAACCAGAGAACCCAAATGTACAAGTGTCGGAATAAGTGGGTGGCTATATGCTGCTACCTTAGAAAGTCTACTTTCCTTTTTTGTATGCCAGTTCAGTCTTTGTTTGGCCAACAGCAGCCTCGACACTCCACTCCCAGCGGAGGACAGTAGCCTCTTTTAAAGAAGTCCTCTGCTGGCTCAGCGTCTCCTCGCAGGAAAGTGAGGGCTGCTGTCCTGTTTGAGGGAGAGATGGATTATGTTTTCACGAGGCCCACCCAGGCATCCCACCACCAACACCACAATGAGGGCTAGAGGAGGCCAGAACTAGAACACTGACCATGGCTCACCTTTTGCCAAGATTGTATTTTATAGTTGTCTCATCTTTTTTTAGAATGTACAGGCCCTGAATGGCAAGAGAGTAAAAGGGGATGAAGGTCAGAAGCTACGTTCTTTGAACTGAGTTCCTTGGTACACTGTGCAACAGGCTTGCTTCCCAGCTCACACCCTTTCCCACACTTAGCCCTCTTGTCCTGAAAATTGCAAAATTACAAAACAAGGCTGCACTTTGGCCAGACAAACATGAACTCAGAGCAGCTGCTGGAATCTACATTTATCAGAACCTCGATTGCAGCGAAGACAAAGGCATCCTCAGTGCTTGTGCTAGTTGATGGAAACAAGACTGGACGTTTAGAAAAATGTCGTGCCCCCCCCCCCCCTCCCCCTCAAAGTATGAGGAAGAGTGGCAGCTCCAGTGGTCAGATGATGGGAGATCTAATTGCGGTTGGTGTTGGGCGGGGACACCTTATCAGCCTTGGCTGTCAGCTTCTTTACGTTTGACAGGAGGTAAAGTTGTCTTCAAATAGAAAAGAGTTAAAGAGAGGGGTACAGCTGGAGTAAGGATTTGGGGGAATTAAAATCCGCTACACTCAAAAATGTGTTTTTGTCATGTTTAAATCTCCTAAAATGTCTGACCTTGATAATACTGACTTATATCTGGGCAAAGTTTGTCAGTACTCTACTTTTGCACATAAGTAAAATTGGAGATTCAAATTTACCCTGGGTGAACTAGATCGCTGTCTAATGTGCAGACGCCGGCAAACCTGAATCCTCCAGCACTGGGAAGACTTATAACTCCTAATATAAAAATATCAGCAGACAGACTGTATCGTTGTACAAACTTTGATTAGACCTCTGGTAACAAACAACATGACACATCTGCTAGTCACTGATTTTGTTGCAGTACTGACTCCTCTTCTGAGTCTGGGTCTGACTGAGGCTCAACATGTATGGCTGAATCTCTCTGCTGTTTCTTCTAACGCTTGCCACTTGATGCAAACTGCTCTTTCGCTGGTCAACCTAGTACAAGCAGTGCTGGAGAAGGTGAAAACAAACCTGCAGAAGCAGGGATGGTGGAAGCCAGATCCAGAATTTCTCAACAAGGGAGAAAGAGTAGATCAGCGTCTGCCCTCTTTTCAGAGTTCTTTCAAAACTTTTTATGTGGGCAGTGTTAAACGGTGTTAAGCAAAGTATCGATTATAAGAATCTTTTACATACTTTAAAACTTGCCTGGAGGGGGGGCTTTAAAGTTGGATATTTTAGACTTGAAGAGAAATGTATAACGGAGGAGGGCAGAGAGAACATGAGCTAGCCGGAGGCGCCAGCTACTCTTACACCACTCTTTTGTATATTTCTTTTCCTCTATCTTTCCTTTTCTCTGTGTGTGTCTCTTTCTCTCCGCTTACCCGGGGTTTATCTCCCTCTCTCTGTCTTTCCTGCTGGAGATATTTACCAAACGTCTGGTCAAAGGCCCAGCGTGTCCACAGGTCTGGATCAGATTTACTCGGGGCTTAGGGCTCTGTTTAGTGCTCTTTGCTTTGTGAGGGCCAGAAAGGGAATTTCGTACAAAACTCCCGAGTTCAGCGGTTAGTGGATATTTGAGATGGAGGGGTTGGGGATTTCCCTACAGGACATGTCCCTCTTTCTTCTTTTATAAATCTGTTGCCTGGAGTCAAAGCAGTGCATGAGAAACATTGTAATATATACTCATGACTATATGACAGCAAACCGCTGCAATACATCAAATAGAAGTTGGAAAAGAGCAGCTCAGGACAAAATGTTTAACACTGCTGTTTACATGGTGAATCATACTGACGTGCTACTCTCTTGTCTTTTCCCTTCTGCTTTTCCGTCTTGTCCCTCATTTGCCCGTTCATACCTTGTCGATCTCCCTCCATCTGTTCAACTGCTCTTCTCCTCCTCCATCCCTCCTTGATTGTTACTCCTTTCCACATTATCTCTCTCAGTCATCCGCCTCAGTTGAAGGACCAGGGCGGTCCAGGGGTCCCTCAGCAAGCTCTGTCCCCAGCCCAGCTGCCTGAAGAGGCAGAGTGCCTGACGGTGCCCAAATACAAGAGAGACCTGGTGCAGAAGCTGAAGATCCTGC
This sequence comes from Epinephelus cyanopodus, assembly GCA_026686955.1. Taxonomy (NCBI): domain Eukaryota; kingdom Metazoa; phylum Chordata; class Actinopteri; order Perciformes; family Serranidae; genus Epinephelus; species Epinephelus cyanopodus. The sequence continues at coordinate 33,701,248 of CM048916.1, forward strand.
GGCAGGAACTTTCTCAGCAACAACCCCAGGCGGGCCACTGCCGCATCGAGGTGTGCCGTGAGGAGATATTTGAGGTAAAAAAAACCAAACAATCTACACAAACACACACACACACAAAAAAAACAACACACACACACACACCTGAAATGCTCCAAAAACTAGTCTTGATTCTTGTAAACATGACACCCTTACCTAAACAGTTGGTTGACTGTAGAAGGGCATCTGAGCACAGCTGCAAACACATGCACATACAGAATTTACTTTGAATTTGTATAGTGTGCATTGACCATGTGTTCGTAACATTCCCCATCTGGCATTCACGAAAGCATCACATGCTGACGTGCAAACTCGAAACCTCCATGAAAACAATAGCAGAATGCTTACAAACCCAGATCTTTGCATTTTACAGGCATTTTTTCACCCTGTTTACGACGTGCACCAGAAAAGGGCCCAGGGCAGCACAGAACCACTACTCAGAACCGCTTTATGATTTCCAGGGAAAGGCAGAACAGAAAGGCCTTCACAACACCACACAAAAACGATTTCTCTGTTACTTTTCTTCTCCTCCTCCTCCTCTGCCTCTCTTTTTCTTGCTCTCCCAATCATTTGTTCTACCAAGGCAAGGCATTCTTTCTGGATGATTTCAGCAGCTAAAGAGATGGGGAAGGAGGGGGGGAGAGGGGAGGGTGGGAAGGAGCGGGTGAGGAATGGAGCTAAGGCAGCAGTGGCAAGTATTCGAGGCCAGACATAACTTCATAACTACAAGTTGAGCAATGAAAAATATGACTTCATCCTTCTTCGACGTGACAGCTGTGGAAGGGGGAAAGTTAAGTGTGAAAACCAGCCCTGCAGATCCACTTGAGGTTTTGGTGCAGGAACCAGTGCTGCAGTTAACCGCTGGCAGTGTGTTCGCATGAGTGTGTGCATGTACTTATAGTCTGATCTCCTGTCGACACGTGTTCTGTGCCACAGGTTGGCACAAATAAAATCACTAGGTGTACATTCCATCATTGATTCAATTGAGGTTTTCAATGTATTGTGCACTTTGCTCACAAATATTTTTGCTCACCATCACCTTTGATAACTTGAGTTCAGAGTATCTACAAGATTTCAGTGTTCAGTAGCATCTTATAGCTCACTGTCACACTTTTACAGTGCTGCTGCTGTGGCTGGATATTGTTGAATGGTGCATGGCCTTTGAGTTTTTGGACTCCTCTTAGAGTGCAGACACAGAGATGATTCTTATGTAATGTAAAAAAGAAATGCACAGACTATTTATTTTAACTGTAACTGGGAGGAGGATTGCAACAAAGAGAGACTGGGACAGAATTACCTGAATGCACTGGAATTTATTCTTTTTGAAGTACTACTTTAAGATTCAGTGCTAGAAATGGAGGCTGTATTTTAGTCATGAGTCTGCCCCAAGTGCACAGTATGCAGATGAAAATGAGCCCATACCTGGCCTGAGTATGTCAGTGTTGTCAGTCCTGCCAGGCGCAAACTGAGTTGGAGATGCCTGCTGCAGGAATCAGGTCATTTCTCATCACTAGTTAGTACTAGCTTACGGTATTTGATGTTGCGTAGTGTGTGTACATACAGTGCTAAGTTACACAGCTTAACACTATGTGCACACACACACTCACTCACACACACACACACACACACCAGCAAACTTCCAAAGTTAATATTTACAATTCTTCCCTTCAGCCAAGGTAGTAGTGATGTCACTCAAACTTTATTAGAGTCATGATCTGTAATATTAGAGGTCTTGTTTTTTGCACTGCATTGTGTTAAATCAGCTATTTGTGTTGAATTGTAGGAGTCGTACCGGCAGGTGATGAAGATGCGTCCAAAGGATCTCTGGAAAAGACTGATGATCAAATTCAGAGGAGAAGAGGGGCTGGACTATGGCGGGGTAGCAAGGTACTTTGGCTGTAAATGTCAGGAAACATTTTGTCATGCTTGTTTTTAAGTATATTTTTTCACAGTACATTTGTGTGTGTGTTTGTGTGTTAGGGAATGGTTATACCTGTTGTCCCATGAGATGCTGAACCCGTACTACGGCCTGTTCCAGTACTCCAGAGATGACATCTACACTTTACAGATTAACCCCGACTCTGCTGTCAACCCGGTAGGAACTGTTTTGTTTTTTAGTCACTCAAAAACTTGTTAATAAATAGACATGTGATGATAATGTATGTATCCAGTAGATACAGACAGAGACAGGACATGCTTTTCTATGAGAATATCTACAAGGATGCTGTTTGAATGAGTAAGATAGAATCAGACAAAAAGTAAAAGTTTAAAGGGAGGCAAGTCTCCAGACTGATTTCCTCTTTCTGTGACTCCATGTGAATTTCTTGATTTTAAAAAGCTCATGAGAGAGTAATTATTACAATTTGAATTTCATAATGATAGAAAATTGAAATGATCCATTTGGTACGTTGGTTCTGCTCAGTATGTAGACAAATTAACTATGGCTGTACCAAATAGTTCAAAGCTTCGCTCATTAAGTTGACATTCAATTTGAATTAATATTTGAATTCTTTATTTTGTCTGTTGCATGTCTAATTATTCAGTTTAAACCCAGTATGTCTGCACAGTTGCAGTTAAAAAGGTTTCACTAATGTTTTAAGTAATTTAATAGTTGTAAAATTAGATTCAAGTGATGGGTGCATGAGATGATTTGTCACTCACGAGAGTCCTATAACTCCAGAGAGTTGTAAAGTCCACAAGTCAAAACTTAGTGAAAAAAGATGTAATGATTATCTGAAATTCACAATGTGATTTTAATCCAACAAAATATTCTGTTTCAGTCATATTTGTAGGCATTTTTTTAAGGTGATAACATCAGAGACGACTGACATTTGAATCAAAAACCTCAATAGAAGCTTCAAATGGAAAAAGCTTTACTATAAGTTATGCTGAAGCTTTATAAAGCAGTGAACCATCTCCTCTCCCGGGTGCAACTTGTACTGCCATTGTGGTGAAAACTGAAGCTGTATAATTTGAACCTACATGATATGAATGAAAGCTTTCATATCAATATCCCTGTGTAAATGTGCAGGAGCACCTGTCGTACTTCCACTTCGTGGGGCGTATCATGGGCATGGCGGTGTTCCACGGCCACTACATCGACGGAGGCTTCACTCTGCCCTTCTACAAACAGCTGCTGGGAAAACCAATCACGCTGGACGATATGGAGTCTGTCGACCCTGACCTCCACAACAGCCTTGTCTGGATCCTGTAAGATTTTTTCCCCATTATTTTCTAAATTCTCTCAGTAGCAGAGGAAACACATAGAACTGATAAGAAGCGCAAAGGCAGTTTTCTTGTCAAAGCAAGTAGAAATACAGGTTACCCAACAAACTTCTGTCCTGTAACTTACCTGCAACTCAATACAGGATTTCCTGTTGTACCTGTGGAGTAAGAAAACAACTTTTACAGATGACAAAAAACATCACACATGTATACACAAAAAGCATTTTAAAAAGGGACACAGCACATGAAGTGTATTTGAGATGCACACACAACTCAACCCCTCTGTCCTCCACTCTGTAATGACTGTGGCGCCCTCTGCTGACTTGTCAGCTAATGACATCCAATCTCAAAAATGAACACTTGCTGGCTCAGGCATTCTGCATGTTTGACGCATGAGAAAGCTGCAACCATCTTCCCTTGATAGAACTTCTTACTTTTGATAAGGCATCCACTGTTATGTATGTGAAGTAGCAATCTTTGCTGAGTCATCACTGACCATGTGGAATTTAAGGACGATAAATTACTCAGTTACACATGGTCAGGATGTTGAGTGCAGATGACTACTATGCCTCATTTTTGTCAAACAAAATCCTAAAAATTAACTACAGAGAAATTATTTCTGCAAAAGCTGAGAGCTGATTCTTATTGTTACACACCTTTTCTCTAACCTGCCCTCCTCCTCTTCAGGGACAATGACATCACTGGCGTCCTGGACCACACTTTCTGTGTAGAGCACAACGCCTACGGAGAAATAATCCAACATGAGCTCAAACCTAATGGCAAGAGTGTCCCCGTCACAGAGGACACCAAGAAGGAGTATGTCAGGTAAGGAGAGATGTGCACATACACAGCAACAAAGCACAAATCTGTATTTGCAGTCTCTCAAGTGTTCAATATTCTGACATGCTCTCTCTGTGTTCCTCCCCCTCCCTCCTCTGTCATGTTCGCTGCAGGTTGTATGTGAACTGGCGTTTCCTGCATGGCATCGAGGCTCAGTTTCTGGCTCTGCAGAAAGGCTTCAATGAGGTTATTCCTCAACACCTGCTCAAATCTTTTGATGAAAAAGAACTGGAGGTAGACGATAAAAAAATCTTCTACAACATCGTCCACAACACAATAATTACCTCAGGTACGCTTCTCTTGTATAGTATCATTAAGTGTCTGTCTCCCTGTCTACCTCCAGCTGATAGTGTGCGGCCTGGGAAAGATCGACATCTCTGACTGGAAGTCAAACACCCGTCTGAAGCACTGCACCCCCGACAGCAACATCGTCAAGTGGTTTTGGAAAGCCGTGGAGTCGTTTGATGAGGAGAGGAGGGCCCGGCTACTGCAGTTTGTCACTGGCTCATCCAGAGTCCCACTGCAAGGCTTCAAGGCTTTACAGGGTACTTTTCTGACTCGGTAGCCCCTTTCCCACAGGACCAAAACACACACTAACACCCACTGACATCTGGCTTTTGTTTATAGTTTATAGTGTCACTCCCAGGACAAATGACTCTGCAGTAGTCACGGGTATTTATCGGCTCCATCTCTGATAGGCAGTGATGGGAACATGACACCTGGGTGGACACGCTAATTTTACACTCCTTTTCCATGATGCAGTGAAGCACCACTGAAAATTTGCTCCATTTAAGCAGCACTTAAACATCGTCCCAAATTAATTGGCACTGATTTTCATACTTTAAAGAGGTAACCATGCAACATTTTCACTGGCCTCAATGCAGCTTTCTGTTCATGAACCTGTTTTATTATGGTGTTCTGTGCTACTAACCAAGAAAAGTAAAGTCATCATTGTCATGTTATAGCCTTGTTATATTTATCTTTTATGAAATTTGTTTGCGCTCAATGTCAAGTACTCCCTCTTTATCAAAAGTGGTATTGAATATTTATTTATTTATTTTTCAAGGTACTGTAACAAAGCTAGAAATTTCAGTATGGTGACAAAATTGTTGTTGTTTTTTTTATCAGGAGCATGTTTCAGACCAGGAAAAGAAACCCTCTGATGAAATATTGGCTGATAGAGCAGAGGCTGGATTAAAAAGGCATCAGGGCTTTGTTAGCTAAGATGCCAGTAAATAACTTAACAGTGGAATCTGATGCTAGACTGCTCCTGATGCATCCTGTTTGTGTTTTGCCTGCAGGCGCTGCAGGGCCCAGACTCTTCACCATTCATCAGATCGATGCTAACACCAACAATCTGCCCAAAGCCCATACCTGGTGCGTGCCACATGACCCTGCACACACGCACACAACATGCACTGAACCTATCACACTAACAGAAATCAGTACCTTTCGGTCTCTGACAGCTTCGTTCATGTGAACTCTTTCTCTTCTCTCCAGCTTCAATCGGATTGACATTCCGCCCTACGAGAGCTACGACAAGTTGTACGACAAACTGCTGACTGCGATCGAGGAGACCTGTGGCTTCGCAGTGGAATGAGAGACACGTCGGAGAGTGTGTTTGTGTGTGAACATGTGTAGCTGTGTGTGCAGGACTCAGATAGACTATTATGTCACTGCGGCGTGCAGACAGGCTCACTCAGAGCCTGCTACATGCGTCATCGACCAGCCTGCAGTCTTCCTCCTCTCTCACTGCTCTCCACACTCTTCCCTCATCGATGTCTGTTTGAAGAGCTGCTAAAGAGTCATCCCTGTCATTTAATTTGTATTCATTTATTTGTTTTTTTTTGTTTTGTCATGGTGTAGTTTGTGTGAAATGCGGAGATCAAATTAAAAGCTGCTGCATGTCTTTCAGCAGCTGCGAGTTGTTGTAAAGAGAGCAGTTTGTTTTTGACGGCTCCTTTTGCGTTCAGAAAAAGGAACCATCGTCTTACTTTAGATCTCATCAAATCAGGAAGCAGTTTATCAACTCACAGTGTAGTGTTTTCAAAAATTGTCCCCTGGCATTTGAGAGCAGTGAGTCGCCATTTTGTTTTGCAATTTAAACTGATTGAATGGATCCTTGTCATGCTACTGAATCTCTAACACTGCAGGTAGCCATATCTTGCCCTTGGTAGCCATCTAACCTCAACCAACACATCCTCCAGTCCTCATGGCTGCAGAGTTTGTGTGCTTTGTTGTGTTGGAGCGCCACAGATTCATCCTACCTCGGTGTAATGCTTTGATATGTAAATGGTTTCATTCCAAAATGCTATGTATTGATGGATAATGTAATTCAAATGCAGAATAGAAAATCTTTCATTGAAAGTAATGCTTTGTAATTAGTCTGATTTTCATACCAGCAGTCATTCTGTGACTGGAAACCATATGATTTAAATTGTTTATATATCATTTTGAAATGGAACTTATGTACAGACCGACCTGGACGTGGGTCTGATGTTTCGTGGCGTCTCTGAGTCGAGCTTGTGGTGTGTTATTGAACGATGAGGGGACGGACTCTGGTGAAGAAGAAGAAGAAGAAGAAGGTGTGAATCTTATTTTTTTTTTCCCCCTGCAATCACCGCAGTGTGGCCACAGCTCCTGCAAATGTGTGTCTGTTTGTTTCTGCATGTGTACACATTTGTATGCAAGGAACGTAGACGGTTTATAGATGAGCTTCCCAATCGTCTTCACTAGCACAGCACCCCGTGTTTAAAGCTGCAGAGCTGATTGAACCTCACGTTTTGAGCCTGGTTCGTCTTCCGTGTCTCACATTTGTCTCCGGCAGTATGCATGTTTTTTTTTGTTTTTTTTCTTTTACTAGTATTTTACCCAACCCAGATAACCCAGCACACTTCCTGTCAGATCATATGTGAAAAGGGCACAGCTGTCCACGGGACCAGGCTTGATAAGAAGCTATTCGAGGCAGGCGTCTATTTTCGGTCACATCCTCGGTTTTAAAAAGGCAGAAGTATTTCTTTGTCTCTCTCTCGTCACTTTAGAGCACTTTACAAACTGAGCAGTGATGGCAGAAGTGCTTTCTACACGCTAGATTAAAAATATATCATGTTTCATTTGCTATGCGACTTCATTAGAAATATACAGAGTATCTATACACCTGTAATTTTTGAGTATATATGTACAAATACATAGCTATTTTGTATATGGTTGCTTGTTCTTTCTGTTAAATTTTAAATGCAAGCATGTTGGCGTCTGTCACAGACCTCTTTGCATTCTCAGGTGAAGTTGTCCTTTGTTTAATTTTTTTTATTTTACATTTATTAGGCTAGTGTGTGAGGAGGGGTAAACTGCTTGTAATGGAAACAGGACTTCAGAGGCCTCTGTCTTTAAACCCATGACAGAGTGTAACAGTCAGCAGGTTATATTACAGGTGATATTTTCTTTTGGTCAATCACTTTCATTCATGAACACACACATACCTTCATCGGAGGACATGAACGACCATATTTGCTGCTCTGGAGGTGCGTGTCACCGCTGAACACCAAACAGCACAGGCAGCAATGTCACTTGATATGCACGGCAGCAGTGTGTTTGCAGCACAGATTTCTTTTAAAAGGACTGAATGCTGACGGTGGCCCTCAAATCCTCAGAGCTGCAGATGTTGGAGGTTGCCTGCTGCTGAACTCCCGGGTGCTACACATGGTGAAAATGTTTAACCAAAATGAAAAGTCACTGATAAACCCGAGAGTGAGGAGCATCTCCATCACCACAGCCTCCATCCAAAGAAAACCCCCTTTGCATGAATGGACGCTCAAGAGATAAAGCCTATTTATTTGCATAATTATTACTCTTAGATCGACTTGGAAAAATCAGTTAAATGTTCTTTTTTTATATGTACTCTGCCTGCATTTATTTGTAACCATGAACACTTTCTGAGCTGATTCTCAGAGCCGAGTTTTCTTATGGTCACCACGAAACAAAATGCAGAAGCAAAACATTAAATTGTCGTCTTTGTACAGTTACAGAGAACTTATTTGATTTTACCTTTAACAACCTGACTCAGAGGCAGAAGAGAAATGCATTATACTTTTTTTTTTTTTTTTGCACACATTATGCATACTTGGGCTCCAAGTTATAATCGGACACTTCCTTCTATTTACCAAATAGTTAATGGACTGATCAAGATTTTTTTTTTTTTTATGTAGATAACATATACACACACACACACACACACACACGCACACACGTGTTCTTGATATGCACACATGTATGTTTGTCCAGTGCACACAGTCCACTTCTGCTCTTTGTTACTTTTTGTTGGCACCAAGTTTTCTGGCTGGTTCAGTCTTCAGTGCAAAGTTTGTGGGGGTCTGAGAGCTTCCAGATGTGGGGACGTCACACTGTTCCCCAGTTAAGCAGACAGATTATTCTGATGTCTTCACCTTTTTTACAGGTCAACATTGACTTTTTCAAGCGTTGAACACCTGTGATACAAAGAGATGTGCATCTGCTCTCATTGATCTGATGTGTCTGAATATATGAAGAGCCAAAATGATGAACTTTAACGCTGGTTTAATCGGTCACAGACCAGATGAGGCTGAACTCTCTCCCCACACTTTTAAGTACAAATTTATAGGTTTATGTGCAAATTCGTGTGTGTGTGTGTGTCAGAGAGAGTGTGTGAGCGCGTAAATGACTTTTGATTGAATTCAATACAGAACAGATTTTTTTTTTTTTTTTTTTTTTTACAACTGCACCATGTTTTATTTCTTTTGATTTCCTATCTGTTTTTGTATTTATTATTACAGTATATGTGTTCATAGTTTTTCACATCAGCTGCTCTGTGAGCTTGTAACTGACACCTGTACATAAGGACAATAAAGAAGCAAAGTAATACACTTCTTGTACCCTTGCAGAAAGCTGAGCAATAAAACTATGCTGTTTGGACCTCACAGCATTATGTTTTATAGAACCTCGATTGCGTCTGTCATTTTTTTATAAAATAAAAGAATAAGTAAAAATATAAATTATATATCAGCAAAATGCACTGTATGCAGCATTACATTCATTTTAATGTTATCAAGGTGGCCTTAAATTTACCTACTATTTTCTGCACAGTTTAATCAACAGCAACACACATCTCATAACGTAATCACAGATTTTTATTGTAATTTTTTTGCAAAGTTCTGTAGTAACATTAGCTGTCGGAAAACTGTAATGAAGTAGAGTGTAAAGTATTCACCTGATCTGTAACAGAAGTACAAGTAAAAAGTAGCAGAACATGGAAATACTCCAAAAGTAACCTTGCCTCAAACTCATAGGCTATTTAAAGACTGGTGGAATGTAGTGGAGTACATTTACTCAAGTACAACTTTGAGGTAGGTTGTTTCATATTGTTATTCAGCAATCTGATGGCCTGTGGGTAGAAGCTGTTGGTCAGTCTTGCTGTCCTGGATTTCACACTCCTGTAGCGCCTGCCTGATTGCAGAAATGTGAAAAGTGTACTGTCCTTTATGATGTTGTGGGTCCTCCTGATGACCCTGCTGTTGTTAATGTCCTGGACTGAAGGAAAGGCTGCTCCTGAGATGAGTTGTGCCGTTTTTATCACATGCCGGAGGGCCCTCCTGTCCCGAGCAGTACAGTTTCCATACCAGACTGTCATTGAGCTGGTGAGTACACTGGACTGTAAAAGTTACTGAGGATGTTGGTTGGCCAAATTTCCTCAGCTTTCTGAAGAAGTACAGTCGCTGCTGGGATTTCTTGATCATCTGTTGTATGGTGTGACGTGTTAACAGGTTTTCACCCTCTACCTCTGTCTCACCTATGTGTGGCATGTGCTCCCCTTTCCTCCTACAGATTATCCAATAACTAACTTAAAGGTTACTCTGTCCAGCAGTATATAAAGGGATTAAAATGAGCTGCACGCATCAACCAGCTGCAACTGTAAGTGATGAACACACTGGTGCATAATGCAGTCATACATATATATTTCTGTACAATGAGTATTTCCACTTTTTGTACCTCCAGTGTATATTTGGTCTTGATACTTATGTAATTTTACTTAAGTAAAATTTTGAATGGACTTTTATTTTTTGCAATGTGACATAGCTACTTTTACTTCAGTGAAAGATATTTCTAAACACTTCCTCCACCAATGCTCAAGGAGCAACTTGCAGGTTAATTTAATTTTGGACTAAATTTATGTAGTGTTTTATATACTGTAGTTGGTGGCTGTAAATTTGAGTGGCCGTGATATTTTTTAGTAGTTTTATATTGCATTTTACACCATGGTGTCCATTCATGAACATCATGGCCGTCAATACTACTTCAAGCTTCTCATTTGTCTTTGTCGGATTGCTCACGGAGTACGATTCAAGGTCACAGCTCAAGAATCTGATGTCTCAAAATCCCCTGGAAATCCAACAGAACAAACAACTAGGTCATATTTTGCCCAAGCCTCAAAATCACTGGTGAGGTTGGTCAGGGAGTTTCAAGACAGGTTCAAAATGATGCCTTTTGGTGAAGCTGTGGGAGTGACGGCAAGACCCAGTTCAGTACAAGACACACACATTCTAAAAAACACCTCCATTCATAGTGACACCCTCTATCCTCCTGCTATTTCCTGTTAGGTGATGGAGGCTCTCCATACCTTGAAAATCCCATTACAATCGTGACTCCATTCAGGCAGCTGCTAAGGGGAAGAACCCAAGTGCAGTTTGACAGATGCAATTTGGCCACTATCTCAGGCTTGTTCTGTGACTGAGTGGATCTTAAAACAGATGATAAGTTGGAGGTCAACCCTCTTTAAAGCTCTGGAGCTATAAGTGTTTTTTGTTTTTTTTGGGGGTAATCCTTGCTTGTGCCTCCCATACGATATATGTGCCATTGTAGGAGATGCCATCACAGAGGAAAAGAAGACCTTGTCCCAGAAGTTTCCCTTTTGGGACAATAAAGTTACCTGACCTGACCTTGGCCCTCCAGAACCTCAGATGACTTCAGGGAAATACGGGTAATACGAGGTAAATCAAGTAGATTAATTTGTTTAGTTGCTCTTATCTTTTCTTTTCACAGGTCTCCAGCTCTTGTTGCCTTTGCATTTGTTAGTCTGTGTGTTTCTTGATTAAATCCAGTGTCTGACTGTGTCTTCTTTTATTACAGGACACTTGGCTGGATGAGTCTTGGCTGCACAAGGCAGCCGCAGATGGAAATAGCAGCAGTTCTGGTGGAGTTCTGGCAGAGTGTTGAGCTGAGGAGGAGTCAGGAATGCAGTGTCCTTCATCAGAAGGACTTTCCTCCCAGTCTGAGGTATCTCCCCTCACACTGAATATGAGGTTTATTGGCTATATGGCGCATATGTTTGTTTCCCACGGCACTGTGCATGGCAGGAAAGAGTTTCCACCTTGCAGCTGTTGCTTCTCCACCCTCTGTTCCCATGCCAGGTTTTACTAAGGCAACACTGTTTTAACACCGCTGGCATTCAGCAACCACCCCAACAGAGTGTGAGAGGGCAGAGTCACAAAACACACATTGAACAGGAGATCAGTTTAACATATCCTTCTTTACCCTGTATCTCATTTTAAAGTCCCCCCATTTCCCGGATATAATTCTACAGAAATGCCTTTTAGGTTTTATTGTGATATACATAATTAAACATGTGCCTCATGCACTTGAAGAAGACTACAGTTTACTTTAGTTTGCTGCCATTTTTTTTTTAAAATCTCTTCAGAGGAATGGAAGCTTCAGTGGACATTAAAGTTTAAGTCATATGCTTTATGCATGTCATGGCTTTCTCGCATTTTACACCAACTTTACCACCTCACCATTTGTTTCTCCTTCCGGGCTCAAGACAAAAGGAGGCTGTGCTTTTGAGGTCATCACTAAACCTGAACTTTGGAGCTCTCTCCTGTTGGACTGCAGGTCCCTTATTTAGTTTTTAGTATGTCACTTCATTTCATAATTTGTATGTTTTTGGCATGTTTTATGTCTGTATGTTGTGTCTGTTGTGCTGTATTTTATTTGTTTTTTTTTGTCTTTAATTGTGAAGCACTTTGTGACACCTGCTCTACACACAGAAGACAGAACATCAGTAGAGCCCCAAACTGTGATTTCAGTATCATGAAACTACATCTGATCTGAATGATGCTATATTTGGAATTCCTGTTATCCTTCCTTTTATCAGGAAGATAAATGTTAAGATAAATGACTTTCTGGAAAAAGGGCTGCAGGTTATCGAAAAGAAAATCAATTTCTAAACAATTTTACAACATTTACAACTGCAAAATCAATGGATTACTATATGAGTCTGTTATTAATACCTCATTAACATGTTTTATAATTACAGATGACTGATGAGCTTTTGCTGATGGATTTTTGGGAATTGAAACTCAAGACTCTTTGTAGTGACGTACTAATATTCTAAACTGTAGACACTGATGATTGTAAGAAAGTGAGAGACAAACAAGCATTTTCAAACCAATTCAAGCCAAATTTACTGAAGTGGAGCCAAATCATTACAAATTCCTGCACACTTTCATACAGAGCAGGGCGCATGTCTCTGCATGGGGAAGTGAAATAAGTTCCTCTGTTAGAACATGTTGGGGGATGAAATTGTCCTTGCAGCCCTTAATCAGCTCCTGGAAGTCTGTTAAGTCCAACAGGGCCTGCAGAAAAGCACAAAGAGTTTGCACTTTACACATTATTTTCAGATACTCAGTTGCACAGATATATAGCATCCCTGTTTCCACTTATAAACTTCTAAAGGTTTAATAACTTCAAACATGCATTCAAAAATCAGGAGGAAGATGATGTAAACTGAATGTAACATAAAGGTGGCTTTAATTTATCAGCCCAGGTATGCTATTATTACACAGTTATGATTGTCTGTCTTACCTGAAAGGTTATATTTATGAGTGCATCTCTGCCCTTTGGTCCCTGGTGCATCTCTGGTCCCTGGTCAGCTGAGGTCTTCACATGGCAAATGGGCAGGATTCAGTGGCGTAGATTTCTGGATGATGTTGTAAATGAAGAATAAGCAGTCTGCCAACAGAGGCTCTAGTTAGAGGTCTGGCCAAGCTGTTTGTTAGAATCTGCAGGTGGAGGCAGGGGCTGCAGGTTGCTTGCAGAGGCTGTAGATGGAGATTTGGCTAAGCTGTCTTTCAAAACCTGCACGTAGACTGGGAGGTTGCAGGTTTCCTGGCAGATGCTGTAGATGGAGGAGCTGAGCTGTCTGCCAGAATCTGCCAGTGTGGAAATACCTGTTAAAGGAAGAAGATGGTGTCAACTGAATGTAACAGGAAGGTGGCTTTAATTTATGAGCCCAGGTATGCTATTATTACACAGCTATGATTGTCTATCTTACCTGAAAGGTTATATGTATGAGCGCATCTCTGCACTTTGGTCCCTGGTGCATCTCTGGTCCCTGGTCAGCTGAGGTCTTCACATGGCAAACAGGCAGGATTCAGCGGTGTAGATTTCTGGATGACGTTGTAAATGAATTCTGGCCACATTTCCACACATTAGTTGTTTTGGCCAAGCTGTTTGTCAGGATCTGCAGGGGGGGCGGTGGCTGCAGGTTGCTGACAGAGGCTTTAGTTGGACATTTGGCCAAGCTTTTGCGAGGATTTGCAGGTAGAGGCTGCAGCTGCATCCTGCTGGCTGAGGTTTAGTTTGAGGTTTGGTCAAGCTGTCTGCCTGAAGCTGCCAGTGTGGAAATACCTGTTCGAGGAAGAAGATGGTGTCAACTGAATGTAACAGGAAGGTGGCTTTAATTTATCAGCCCAGGTATGCTATTATTACACAGCTATGATTGTCTATCTTACCTGAAAGGTTATATTTATGAGCGCATCTCTGCACTTTGGTCCCTGGTGCATCTCTGGTCCCTGGTCAGCTGAGGTCTTCACATGGCAAACGGGCAGGATTCAGCAGACGCTCTAGATGGAGGAGCTGAGCTGTCTGCCAGAATCTGCCAGTGTGGAAATACCTGTTCGAGGAAGAAGATGGTGTCAACTGAATGTAACAGGAAGGTGGCTTTAATTTATCAGCCCAGGTATGCTATTATTACACAGCTATGATTGTCTATCTTATCTGAAATGTTATATTGATGAATGCATCTCTTATCTTTTGTCGTTGGTCCATCTCTGGTCCCTGGTCAGCTGAGGTCTTCACATGGCAAACAGGCAGGATTCAGCAGCGTAGATTTCTGGATGATGCTGTAAGTGAATAATTGGCCAAACCTGCAACAACAGCAGACTGACAGAGACGTTAGAGGTTTGGCCAGCTACCTCTCAGAATCTGCAGCTGGAGGCGGCAGCTGCAGGTTCTTGGTAGAGGCTATAAACCGAGGAGCTGAGCTGTCTGTCAGAATTAGCAGGTGGAGGCGGCATGTGCATGTTTCTGACAGAGGCTGCAGATGGAGGTTTGGCTAAACATTTCTGTCAGAATCTGCAGGTGGAGGCGGCGGCTGCAGGTTTCTGACAGAGGCTGTATATGGAGGAGCTAAGCTGTTTGCCAGAACATGCAGGTGGAGGCGGTGGCTGCAGGGTTCAGGCAGAGGCTGTTGTTGGATTTTGGCCAAGCTGTCTGTCAGAATCCACAGGTGGAGGCGGCAGCTGCAGGTTGCTGACAGAGGTTTAGATGGAGGTTGACAGAGGTGGTAGACTTGACGGAAATTGCTGGTGGAGGTTGTAGTTTGAACATTTCAGACGGCTGCTATAGTTTAAATTCAGTTTAAAACATACAAGTCTTGTGAGAAGTTATTGGTTTACGGTGGAGCAGGACACATTAGAGGCGGTAGTTGGAGGCATGGCCGCAGCTGTCTACCAGAATCAGCAGGTGGAGGCGACACCTGCAGTTTGCTGGCAGAGGCTGTAAATGCAGGTTTGGCCAGGCTGTCTGCCAGAACATGCAGGTGGAGGCGGCAGCTGCAGGGTTCTGACAGAGGCTGTTGTTGGATTTTGGCCAAGCTGTCTGTCAGAATCTGCAGGTGGAGGCGGCATCTGCAGCTTGCTGACAGAGGATTAAATGGAGGTTGACAGACGTGGTAGACCTGACGGAAATTGCTGGTGGAGGTTGTAGTTTGAACATTTTAGACGGCTGCTATAGTTTAAATTCAGTTTAAAATGTACAAGTCTTGTGAGAAGTTATTGGTTTACGGTGGAGCAGGACACATTAGAGGCGGTAGTTGGAGGCATGGCCGCAGCTGTCTACCAGAATCAGCAGGTGGAGGCGACACTTGCAGTTTGCTGGCAGAGGCTGTAGATGGAGGTTTGGCCAGGCTGTCTGCCAGAACATGCAGGTGGAGGCGACAGCTACATGTTCCTGGCAGAAGCTGAAGGTGGAGGTTGATTGAAGTGCAGATGGAACATTGGTCTTCAGGACTTTGAGATGGTGGAGCTGATGTAAATTGCTGGTGGAGGTCATAGTTTGAGCATTTCTCTACAGCTGTTTGCTGCCTGAAGGTGGAGGGTCAGGCAGCAAACAGCTGCTGCAGTGTGAACGTGAGTTTAAAATTGAAAGTGGATTTAAGAGGCTAGAAGTGCAGGGTGGAGCAGGACACTTTTGAGGCAGTAGATGGAGGTTGCTGGTAGATGGTGTCGATGGAGGATTCAATAAAAATATGCAATTCAAATAAAACTAACTAAACCTAAATAAATGTAATTAACAAAATAATCTCATTTTATTTGAATGAGGAAAAACCTGATATCAAAATCAAGTGTTTGGACGGAAGCGCTTACCTGAAGACTTACCTTCAGGTTCAGCTGTCCTCTTTCGCCAGTGGCTGTCAGTCACTTTCCTCAGTTTCAAAAGATTTTGCACCCACCTTGGCTTGGGGCCCTGCGGCAACGACTTAGGCTTACCTGGAGCCACAGGTCCTTTAGAGGGGCCGGTTGTCACAGGCTTACCTGGAGCCACAGGTCCTTTAGAGGGGCCGGCTGTCACAGGCTTACCTAGAGCCACAGGTCCTTTAGAGGGGCCGGCTGTCACAGGCTTACCTAGAGCCACAGGTCCTTTAGAGGGGCCGGCTGTCACAGGCTTACCTGGAGCCACAGGTCCTTTAGAGGGGCCGGCTGTCACAGGCTTACCTGGTGCTGGAGGTGGGTCAGAGGGACTCACCTCAGGGTCACAGCCACGTGGGGGGACTGGTTCCCGCAGCGGGCTGAGGAGCCTCGGTAATGGAGCAAGGAAGATGGCCCACGGGACGTCCTCCTTCTGAAGGTAACAACAAATAAAGTCATCAGACTACTGCTCCACATCATGTTAACAACATCAATTTGGCTCCATTGTTTCAGTTTCTAACACTATGTGTTAGGACTGTGCACTGACAGCACCTTTTCTTTTTATCTGCATGTTAGACAATAAACTAGATTAGGTCAGAATACAGTGTCTTACAGTGTCTCCAAGGAGACTGGACGTATCCATGTCTGGTTCCCGCAGCGGGCTGAGGAGCTTCGGTAATGGAGTGACTAGGGTGGCCCACGGGATGTCCTCTATCTGAAGGTAACGACAAATAAAGTCATCAGACTACTGCTCCACATCATGTTAACAACTGCAATTTGAGTCCACTGTTTCAGTTCTAACACTATGTGTTAGGACTGTGCACTGACTGCACATTTTCTTTTTATCTGCATGTTAGACAATAGACTATATAAGGTCAGAATACAGTTTCTTACAGTGTCTTCCAGCAGACTGGACGTATCCGAGTCACTGGTGGAGGAACAAGACAGTGAGCCACCGGGGGTGATGGGCCGGTCCGTGACTGGAACGAGGAGGCTGGTCCACGGGTCTTCCTGGTCCATCTGAAGGTAACAACAAATAAAGTCATCAGACTACTGCTCCACATCATGCTAACAACTGCAATTTGGCTCCTTTGTTTCAGTTTCTACACGATGTGTTAGGACTGTGCACTGACTACACATTTTCTTTTTATCTGCATGTTAGACAATAGACTATATAAGGTCAGAATACAGTTTCTTACAGTGTCTCCCAGCAGACTGAACATGTCTGGGTCACAGGTTAGGGAGCCAGATTGTGAGCCACGGGGGGTGATCGGCACCGGGACCCTCTGGAGGATGAGCCGCGGGCTGTCGGGCCGGTCCGGGTTAGGAACCAGGCAGCTGGTCCACGTGTAGCCCTTGTCCGTCTAAGGATAACAACAAATAAAGTCATCAGACTACTACTCAACATCATGTTAACAACTTCAATTTGAGTCCATTGTTTCAGTTTCTAACACTATGTGTTATGACTGTGCACTGACAGCACCTTTTCTTTTTATCTGCATGTTAGACAATAGACTTGATTAGGTCAGAATACAGTTTCTTACAGTGTCTCCCAGCAGACTGGACGTATCCGAGTCAGTGGTGGTGGAGCCAGGTAGTGAGCCAATGGGGCTGTAACACGTGAAGCTCTGGTCCATCTAAAGGTAACAACAAATAAAGTCATCAGACTACAGCTCCACATCATCTTTACAAGTGAAACACTGTGTGTTATAATTGTGCACAAACTACACATTTTCTCTTTATCTGCATGTTAGACAGTAGATTAGATTAGGTCAGAATACAGTGTCTTACAGTGTCTCCAAGGAGCTTGGACGTATCCGAGCCAGATGACGAGTCACTGGAGGAGCTCCAAGGGATGGGAATGATGCTGTCCCAATTGTAGCCCTGGGCCATCTGACGGAAAAAAAAGAATACAACCGTGAGACCACAAATTTATCACATCACATATTGAATTGGCCTGTTAGCACACAGTCAACACTGCTAAAACCAATTAAATGTAACATTTCTGACTGCAAGTTAATGTCAAACTCAGAAAATTCAGTCGAAATCTACTTTTGAAAACTAATTCAAATTGAAGCCTTTCTTTTAGTCCCAATAATTGTGTTATTTCTAAACCTAGTGTGTCCTTCTAAGAGTCTGGAAGCTTTCTGACAGCATACTTATAGTCATGGACGGATTACTAAATGGACCTACTGGGCCCAGGCCCAGGGACCCAGAGTGTCAGGGGCCCCTTTGGCCTTCACCTGCAAAAATGTCACTCAAATTAACACATACTAACCAGGAAGAGGCTCCAAATGACCACAAAAAGACGCTAAGGAACAGCAAAGAGACAAAAACACTACAAAATAGGCAACTACAAACAGACACACAAAAAGAAAAAAGACACAAATTGACCTCAAAGAGACATAAAATTACCTCAAAGAGGCACAAAAGACTAAAATGACAGAAATTGTATTCACAGATACAGAAAAAGACGTTAAAAAAGACAAAATAACCCAAAAAAGCCAAAGAATGAACATAAATAGTACCTCAGAGTGACACAAAATACTGGGAAAAAAAATCCACAGAGAGACACTAAATGACCTCAGAACTTTATCTACTGTACCAGCTGAGCCACCGCCTGACTCTGGTCCAGAGTCAGACCCAGAGAGAACTTTAAAGAGACACAAAACCACTGCTGACTCAAAATTGCCTCGAAGACATAAAAATAACTACAGTGGCACAAATTGACCTCAAAAAAGACATAAAATATCCTCAAAAAAGACAAAATGGCAGGAAAAAAAATCACAAAATTATCCTAAAGAGAAAAGTACCTCAGCCAGACACAACATGACTTAAAAAGAAACAACATGACCTCATAGAGACAGAAAATGTCCTTAAGGGACACACAACGGCCAAAAAAGATGCAAAACAACACAAAATGACCTCAAAGACACACAAGATGACCTCAGAGAGACGCAACGTGTTTTAAAAAGACACAACATGACCTCAAATAGACACGAATGTCCTTAAGGGACACACAATGGCCAAAAAAGATGCAAAACAACACAACACAACCTCAAAGACACACAAGATGACCTCAGAGAGATGCAGCATGACTTAAAAAGATACAACATGACTTCAAAGAGACACAAATGTCCTTAAGGGACACACAGCCCCAACAAAGACATAAAACAACCTCAAAGACACAAGATGACCTCAGAGAGATACAAACAACAAAAAAGAGGCAAAACCAGCACAACCTCTGTGTGTCTGACCCTGTGTAGGAGAGCTCGTGCGGCCTTTTGCATATCTGTGCCCAGGGGCCCATTGTCTCATAATCTGCCCGTGCATACAGTAGACATAGCTGTGTCTTACAGAGGGACAATTTTGCCAGATATTCAACAACATGCCAATCGTACACTCTCTTGCTGAATGAGAAAAAGCCAGCACCATATCAGCATTTTATTTCCAGAAAAATCTCCTTGATACACACCTCTCTGTTGCTCTCACAGTATGATGACATAGTATTTAAATGATGTTTTGTGTAAAATACTGAACTGAAAAGGCTGAACTATGAGCATATTCAAATAATAAGGCTTCAGTGCTTGTGTCACTGCTTGCAGCACTGATGGCCTACATCACCAAGAAGTTAAAAAACATATATGCTATATTTTTATTAGCATGTTTATGCTGGGCTGTTTGTTGGACAGATAAAACAGACAGTTGGTGAACCAAAGACAGTAGCTTTGGATTTAAACTTGGTAACAGTCAAACGTCAGTCCAGTTTGATCCATTTACACTAAAATAGTACAGATATAGGCAAAATATTGTGATATTGGTCATACTTTGCCTACATCAGTACATTTTTGTAAAGTCTCAACGGTAAAATACACAGAAAACAACATGAGCTGTAAAAACGTGTCAGAATCTCTCGTCTACCTTGAAAAAGTCCTTTTGTCAGTGACAGCAGGTCTTAAGATGAGGTCCAGAGGCAAAAGGTCTCAGGTCGTGGTTGGTTTTTCAGGAAAATTGTCGAGGATAAGTTGCGATGCTGCTTCTCTCTCTGATGCAAAGTTTGTTCTGACTGAAATGTTGAAATGTTTATATGTGTGAAAGGATGCGCCTATAGACAACATAGCAACCATGGAACCATCAGGTCCGTAACAACACGTCTGACCTCAGAGCTGTCATTACGTCCACACCGGCCTGTCCACTACTGCAGGAACAATAGCATCTGTCAGTGTGTGGCCATTTATTAACCCGGCCTACATGATATGGCTGCATTGCGATATAAATTGTGTTTGCTTTTGATTTTTATTTATCTATTTTGTGTGTGTTTTGTTTTCCTCTCTTCTCTGCATTCACGTGGACAGTTTTTTTTTCAATCAGCAGCCTCACTGAGAATCGGTTAACTCAGCCGGCCTCTGGTTATGGTGTATACGCACTGTTAGAAAACACGGTAAAATAAAACATTAAATACATTAATAAAAAATATAGTCTAAAATTAGGCCTATCCGTTTTGGGTTCCGCTGGGCGCTCCCTCCCTCTTTCAGCGCTGTTCAATAAAGGCGCACTGCGCTTTTACGCACGACTAGTGGCACTGTGGAGGAGATCAGAGAGCCATGAGGACCGTCAGTGTGTGAGCGTTTTGCTGCCACCACCGCAACAAGATGATCCTGGTGCCTGGTCTGTTGTTGTCTCTCCCTGAGGAGAAGCGGGCCGGTGCCTGGAGGAGGGTGGTGGCTTTACTTTTAATGGAGACCTCCGCCACTTTGTCGCGGCCACCAACACGGTTGACATGGCAACAGAGGAGAAGCTGTACCAGCTGAGCCAGCACCTGACTCTGGTCCAGAGTCTGACCCACAGAGGAATCTTGATGGGTGGGTATCAGAGGTCTTACCGGGTGTCTGAGATAACTCGGTGAAACCAACTTTCAGCGTCAACATATTATTGCCGTTTGTTGTGAATGAAACTCTGACGCTGTGATGCAGGACCGTAATACTTATTTAACATCAGCAGTAACCCCCTCAGGTGAAATTTTAGAAACTTAACAGCTAAACTGACCATTTTACAGCAATTTGAAGGAAAAATCTTGGATCAGGACTTTTCAGAGTTTCAACGGCTGAGCGCCATTTTAAGGAGCCAGCATGATTGAGGGATGCGCAGGAGAAGTGAACACTGTGACTTTTTTAAGTCAGTTTTAGGCATGACATACTGAACTGTGCTTTATTTTAAATACAATTGCTTTAACTTTTTGTGATTTGTTTTAATGACAACCAACACTTGACAAAAACAACCACAACCGACAGTGATATGCCCTATGAAACACTCATATTACATTTAAAAAAAAAAACATTTTACATTTGACTTCTACTGTTCCAATAATGTGACTCTAACATGGCTTATAAAAACAACTGATGACTGTCAACAAGTAGAGCGCAGATGCAGATTCTTTTGTACTGAAGCCTGTGATTGACAATATTTTGCACATTAACAAATAAGTACACGTTGATGCTTGGTCAGTGGTCCTCGGTGTCTCATACTGAAATATTAGGGGCACTCTTAGGGTGTGTTCCAAATCACATACTTTTTCTTTTTACGTATGTACTGCAGCTGCCCCTAAAAAGTGGCTACTGCTTCATGCAGTATGCACACAATCGAGACATACTACTGTCTCATAACGTTACGCACTGAACTTTGCCAAGAGCTTCAGCGCTGACGATGAGAGGAGCTGGTGTAGGAGTAATAACAGC
The DNA here is from genome assembly GCA_026686955.1 of Epinephelus cyanopodus. Lineage (NCBI taxonomy): Eukaryota > Metazoa > Chordata > Actinopteri > Perciformes > Serranidae > Epinephelus > Epinephelus cyanopodus. The sequence goes on from CM048916.1 coordinate 33,722,858, forward strand.
AGAGTCTTGTTCTCTGATAGGTTCAGTGTCGTCCTCCAGAGCAGACGCCTCATTGACACTTCCAGCAGAAGTGGTTTCGGCCTCCGTACCATCCATCATGTCTGCTGGCTGGTTGTAGTCCTGGTTGGTGTCCATGTCAACAGACACTTGTGTGCGAGTCTGAGACTGAAACAGTGCACAGATCTCTCCTGCGGCAACATCAGCGATGGTGTTTAGCACTTTTGCTCCAAAGCATTTAGGCTTCTTCACCCGGACGTCCTGAGTGTAACCCTGTCTAACTTTCACACAGACAGAGCAGCGAAGACACGGTCCACAGCGGCTTTTGGGACTCCAACAGCCATTTTGCTGAGCTGCTGGGAGGCCATGTTGAAGGAGGTGTTTTTAGGAAACAACTAGAGGCCCCACAGGACATTTGGAACCACCTCCATCACCACCTCCAGTGGGCCAAGCAGTTTAAGGCTGGGGGCCCCCTGGTGCTGCTCTGTAAGGGTCCTGGCGTACTTCTGAGCCTGGCTGATGGTCTTGGATGTCTGTAGGCAGGGGCGCAGCCAGATAATTTAGCTGCGCAGCTGTAACCACATCTCTAGGACATGACTGACCCATTAACAGCTTTGCATAACTCTAACTTTGAAGGCTTGCAACTGTCTTGCCAGTACAATATTTACTACTGGTGAGTTGTACATGCAACAGTCTGCATACAGTATGCAATTCACTATTTGATGCAAGATTACAAGCTGCCATGAAACATGTGCCTAAGGCCATCTTTTACAGTCTAAATGTATTTTTTTTTTATTGTAAAAAATTCTCTTAACATTAATGAAAGACTTAAAATAACTTTTCAATCAAAATAAATTAATATCATCAACTCGAAATAATGAAAACATCAGATTTTTGAACTTAGCTGCCAACAAGAAAATAAAGTTGAAATGGAAATTCAATCTAAGCATCTAACTGGATTATATTAATATTGCCTGTAACTTTAATACAGGCTGAGTTAGGCTACTTAATGTTTCCAACTGTCCAGCATCCAGTACAGACAGTTGTAGGCTGTTTTTGTTTAATAATAATCATTATGTGGAAAAATAATTTGTTTGAATTTCTGTCATTAAAAAATATTTCCTTTTCTTTTTTTTGGTAAACCTCTCAGGTCTCCATCTTGGCAATGGTAAAAAAGAGCAAAAGAGAGAGAGAGAGAGAAATTCCCACAGACTGCCTGCAATGATGCTAACTGGCGTGTGTTGCTCACCTTCTTCATTGGGACGGGGAGGGGTGAAGTTATGGGCAGACAGGGCTGCTGCTTCTGACTCATGTGTTGTTGAGTCTGGTAAAAGGGGCAGGGGCAACTGATTTAATATGAATATCTTGCTAAACATTTACCTGCACTGATTAGCACTGATCAGTCAATATGGATGTTTACTTTTTGGTCAATGGGGATATTTTACTTTTACTGCCAAAGACAGGTAAAAACAAACAGATCATTCACTGTATTACCATATTTGAAAAAAAAAAAAGAATTGTTATTGATGATGGATTAATAATTTGTATTATTATTATTATTATTATTATTATTATTATTTTTTTTTTTTTTTTACCAATTTTGGAGGCCCCTGTCAGTCAGGGGCCCTTGGAATTGTCCTAATGTTTCCCCCCTCATGTGGCGCCACTGTCCATGGCCTCAGACTTGGAGGTGCTGAATCTCATCCAGGCCGCTTCACACCCAGCTGCAAACCTCCCCAGTGCACGAGCAGTATTAAATTTAATTATTTAACAAATATAAATATCTAAATGTAACTATTTAAAAGGCTAAATAAATGTATAAAGGTTAAGCTCCACATCACATCCACACATATTTTATATTTTTAAATCTTTAATTTTCTGTTATTCAAGCATTGTCACCCTCCTTTTTCTGTCTGTGCTTTGAGCTGCTGTGACATGTGAATTTCCAAAGTGTGGGATTAATTAAATTGATCTTATCTTCTTACAGAAACACCCTGAAACTTTTTTTTTAAATGGACTTATATGATACTTGACCAGGACCCTCACTCTAATATTAGAACTTCTTTCTTGAAGGTTTATTTTTTGTTTTGTTCTGTTTTGTCTTCCGTAGACTATTGTAGGCCACAACACAGTCGTTAAATTTGTGCAATTAAAAAAAGGAGTCCGCTTGCGGCCCCGTGACTGCCCTCTGGTGGTCTGAGTGAATAAGCACATGTGGACAAACCTCACCTCAGCACTCGCAATTTTGCCGAGAGCGCGCCCTCGGAGTGTGCGTGTGGATTACAGGAGGATGATAATGTATGTACGTTATTTGCAGACATTATCATCAGCAGCTGAAATGGCGGACGGTGCAACAATTGAAGTGACGGTGGAAGCTACGTGGCAGGACAAGGAGAGAACTGGCGGAGGAGGTGAAACAGGTGAAGAGGCAGAGTGATGATGAGAGGAATAAAACCAGAGTGAACCTCGGACGCGCTGCCAGTCGATGGAGACCTGAGAGGTTTCCGAACTGACATTCAGCTGGCACACTTTCTATTAGAGCAGCAGTGAGTCCGTGTCATAGTAATGGTAGGATGCATGTGTTGAGTGATGAAACTAAGAATGTGTGTTCGTTTTTTGTATTTCTGACAGGGACACAAAAATCACCCAAAAAACAGAGGGGTGACAAATTAGTACAGGAAAAACCTGAATAAATGAGTGAAGACACATTATGAATGCTCCACACAGGTGCACGTGGTCCAGTTAAACAACATCTAGTCACTACTCAACTCTATCAGTAGGAAAAGTAACTGAAGTCACATCTGTATTTAGATTTAAGGGACAGAGTGCTCCAGGGATGATGTTATTCTGTAGGAACACAAAAGTTATCATCACCCTTGTTCCCTCTGAAAAAAGACTCTGAGATTTTTTCCCATTAATCTTGGATTATTGCCGAAAATAAAAGAATAATCTGTGGCCAACACACGTTTTTATCGTTTGTATTGTTGTTGACTGAGACAGTCCTTGAAAAAAAAATCACACTATGTGAGTTTAAAACACAAACAGTAAACATGCATTTAAATAAAACGATTTAATTGTCAGGAATAAATCAACAAGAGGGTGTTTCAGTAGATTCTGTAACACCACGGGACGTTACGTCATCACGATGTGACTGCAAACTTCCGCTAAAAATAAGAGGGTTAGTATGAGAACAGAGGGAGGCGAGTTAGCTATAATAGAGAGCGACAAAAGGCGCAATATTTAAAGACTTGTGTGCTCAATTCCTCTTTTAGTGTTTCCACACCCTTTACGTGTCCATATGATTTATTTTACCGCAGTGTTTCGTGGTGGTTGTAGTTATCTCCGGACCAAGTCAGAGACTCGACCCGAACAACAAACTGCTCAAACCTGGTGAGAGGACGTGTCTGTAAATGCTTTAACGTTATATTTAGTACCAGACTACCAGTAACAAGAGGTGGAATATAATATTATATTATATAATTATAGTTATTACTTCTTAGTTTTATGTTGCTCTATACATCTACTCCACATCAACTCCAAGGGAAATATCGTGCTTGTTCCTCCACTACATCTATTCAGCATTAGTCACTACTTTTCAAATTCAGAATACTGATACACAATATAAATCGACAAATAAATTATGGTGTATATTTGCACATTAAGCTACTCAGTAGTGTATAAACAAGTTAAAATTCGCTGCACCTTTTATTATCTGTAACATGAAAGTGATGAGCACATTCATCCATCACTAATTATAATCTAATAGGTTTTAGTTTTCTGAAGTAGTTCTACATTTGTACTTATACTTTTTTTTAATTTAAAGTTCCCCTCCAACATATGCTGACTTTGTTGAATATTGTGATGATGATATGACTAGCAATAAATATCAAATATTGAAGTATACAGTATTAATGGCCTTCTGCTTTATGTTGGAACTGCTAACATAGACCCCAGACAGTTAATAGTGCACACTGACCAACAAAAATGAAATGCAATGATGTTGATAGGTTTTCAATGTAGTGAGGCCCCGGAGCCCACATGTGGTCACTTGAGTGGGTCCCCTAATATTGTGTTTTTTGACATATTGTCGTGTTAACTCATGTTTGGTGTTATATTGTTCCAATGATGGTTATATTCATCCCGTATGAATCAAAATGTATCCTGAAGATAATTAAAATCTCAAGGGCAGGGACAGCAGGGGAAACACTACTGTGCATATTCAGTGGGCCACATACTGAGGAAGTAATCCTGTAAGCTAGAAAACTTTTTTGCAGCAAAATCTATATTAAGTCTCCTAGTGCTGCTGTTGCATCCACATCCTGGCATCTAGGTTAGTGGGTCTCCATCTGATTGGCCAAATATATTGATATGCAGTGTGTGACTGCAGAGCATATATAAATATACTGTTTATTGCAGTCCAAGCTGCATTTTGTGAAACCATTTTTTCCACATGTTGATTTGTGATGGAGGTAATTTTTTTTATTTATTGTGCAGCCCTGAAATGAATGCATACAGACATGTCAAAATAATACTTTGAATTTCTGTCTCCCAAAAAGCGGCACAGCTCTGATGTCTTGCGAATTACCTGTATGTGCCAGTTTGATGTGTTGAGAAATTCTGGATTGACCTCTTGCCCTGCCCACCACTGCTGCGTATGCCAGGTTGACCAGTGAAAGAGGGTGCGCATCGAGATGGCTAGCTATAGAGGATACTTCGGAGAGATTAAGCCATACATGTTTGAGCCTCCGTCAGAGCCAGACACAGACGAAGACTCCGATGTGCAGCAGAGCCAGCAACCAGCAGACGAATCAGAATGGTAAGTGTGTGTTAGCATCTTTTATAACTGACAGCGGTTGACACAGCATAAGTGTTTGTGAAACACGCAGTAAAATCTGCTACAGTGTTATCACATTGTTCTTGGGTCGGCTAATAAAACACCAGAGTTTGTAGATAGATTTTTTATATTCCTTTATAATAAGTTGCTCTGCGCTGGAGGTTTCAGGTTTTTTGCTGACATTTGCACGAGACAATGATTGCCAATTTGCCCAGCATACACCTGAATCTCAGACATCACCTCCTTCAGCAGAGGAATGTGAAAGCACCTCTCTAGTGACAAACTTTGCACAGATACAAGTCAGTGTGGTCAATGTCAATGGGGACTTTTAAGTAATATTTTTAATGCAGTGCTTTTACTTGTAACAGAGTATTTATACTCTCTAGTACTGCTACTTTTACTCAAATAAAAGATCCAAGTTCTTCTGCAGCTGGCACTTCCTCATTGTGGAGCAAACATTACTGTAATGTGCTGTCCCACAACCTGCTGAAACACACACAGGTGAAGAGGGGATTTAATGTGTGTCCTTGTGTTTCTTTGTCATCTGTTCAGTGAAAGTGTGCATCGTGAAAACCAGTCAGCTGAAAACGGAAAGGTAAATATGACTGATACATTTCCCATACGGATGAGTAGTCTTTTAATCGATCCACAGAAAATTAGTTTGCCAGCTATTTTCGATAAATAATTTCTTTCAATTATTTGAGCAAACACATCAGACAATCTCTCATTCCAGTTTCTTTAATCAGAAGATTTTGTGCAATTATCTGTTTTTATACCATTGTTAAGTGAAACTTTTGGAGTTCTGGATGACTGATTGAACAAAAGAAGTAGTTTGAATATGTCACTTTTAAACACTGGGGACTTCAGTCATTTTGTGCTATATTTTTTGGTCTCAATGATTCATCTATTTATTGAAAAAAACAATCATCAGATTAATTGATAATGAAAGTTACTTGTTTTTTGCAGTGGACATTTTAAATGCTATTTAAAAAATGATTTTAAAAAATAAAAATGATTTGAAAATGAAAGGATTAATAAAAATGCCCTCACTGAAAAATGTGTAATGGTAATCTCCAGCTTCAAAGTAGTACCCAGAATAAATTGTGATATATCCCACAGATGAGAGATTTACGGCTTCTTAGGTTTTTACTTTTAATTTAAAGCACGTAAACACAGCAGACATGAACATTATGAGTACATGATGTGTACTATTTTTAAAACTAAGTAATGTATCATTTTAGCTGCCTCTGTCAAATGCCCTGCTTTTCGTGTTAGTGGACAACTTTAAGGCTGTCGACTGTCTAATGCTGACCTCTCTGGTTGAAAGAAACTGTACACTCCAGTTAAAAGCTTTGATCATCGGCTTTCATTTGAGTTTTGATCGTTTGCGTTAATGATAATAAACTCATCTGCTCTGAGTGGATTTGCAGCTTGCAAACAGTTTTCTACCTCTGTTTCACAGTGATTTAATGCTACTAGCTGATTGAGCTGATGCATTAAAATGTATTCTTTATTTCATTCTAATGTAAAATACGTGTTTGTCATTTGTGAAGCTGCAGTGTGTGAAATGTTCACATAAATGAAACTTTTCCACTGAGCAGTTTATTCAAGAAGGTGAGGATGAAGAATTCAGCACCACGTTGAGTGTGGGAGATGGGCGCTATCTGGTTGATCTGGGAGGTAAGCTGATGTTAATACACATAACTACCATTCAGCCTGAGGCTTTTGCTGTATAGGTTGATCTCCTTAATTATTCTCCTCACCCTAATCTTCTCTACTTTTACACACCTGCATTATTTCCATACTGTGTTTACAGAACACATTGAAAGAAGCTCACTGCTAATTTGTGCATTTCTCCGACTCCCTCAGCCCATCAGAGTTCATCGTCGATGAAGAGTGCATCCTTCAGCTGTTCAAGACGTGCAGAGAGTGTCACAGACCATGTCAATACGTTAGAAAACAGGTCAAAGGATTGAAGCTCGTGGTGAACCAGGCGTGCAGCTCCTGTCCAAGCAGCTGTAAATGGACTAACCTGCTCGATGACGACGATGATGTCCAGATAAACGGAAAAGATGCAGCACATGGAAAGACCAGCTCAGCCATGCAGCAGTACTAGCTGAGATAGTGTCACATCTGAAGTGATGCTCCACACAGACAGTGGTTGACTGAGAAGATGTGGAAGCAGGAAAGATGTTCTAGTTTATTTCCCCAACCAGTGACAGTGGACTGAGCAGCTGGACTTTTGGTCACAGAGCTGCCTCCGTGGAGTTTGGATGTTTTTTTTTTTTTTCTGGAATGTCACAACGCTGTCATCATCTTCCCTATACGTATTTTTCTGACGCCATCACACACAGAGACTGTTCCCTGGAAAGATGGACCGTTTTTTAAATTTCTTACTTCAGGATGTCATTAATGTTTTCCCTTTGCCTTTTGTGTGCCAACATGTAGTTCCACAACACGCAGCTGTTCAAACACAGCTCATTGTCAAAAATTTTCAAGCAATATTAAAAATTGTTTTAATGACTCATCGTATTCATTGTTAGATGTTGAACACGACCCCATTTACACCTGCCATCGCAACACACCTACATCTAGATATGCTACCTGGGTAATGTATGTTAAAGCACAGTGTAAATGCATGTCGGATGCATCATGAGTACTTTCTGAAAAAAGAAATCGCCCAGCAAGTTGAAAGGTCACCAAATTCTCCCTGCTTTCTTAGACTTTGACCGCACGTACACAGGTATATTCGAAAATGTAGCTTTTTCTATGTGTTTTGGCCTTTTATCCCAAAAAACTGTGTTTAAGGCAACTGAAAAAATGAATCTTTCTTGAAACTCCACCTGGCTTAAGATTTTCATAAACTCAGCTTTTATTGTTGACGTAGACATGCTGAGAGGAATATTTGGCTTGACATAAGCATGTTCAGCGCTATCTCCTTCGTCACAAATGAGGTGACCTTTCGTGCTATGGTGGCGTGACCATAATAGAGCTGGCTCTAACCTTGCTTTCAAGAAGTTTTACATGTTAACACATAAATGTACAGTTACTCTTGCACTATGTTGAGGACATCAACATCTTTTGTGAGGCTTTGGGGTTACAGTTATATTGACCGCTGTTGGTTTGATATGCTCTTTACAGCGCTTCAGTTGTTTTATGTTTTCTTTTGGACAGAGACTTTTATAACAGTGCTTATATAGACAAAAAAAATTTGAGAACACAATGGACATTTTCAAAGCTACCTGTGTCCATGTGGACTAGGCCTTAGGCAAGCCTCGCAAAATACCACAACTTATAGTATTTGCTGGTTAATCTTTTCTTTCAAGAAATGTATTTAAACTAATATATCCATCAATGGTGTTTCCTTCTATGACCTTGGATAAGTTGACCCCACCCATCTAATTTGCATATTCTTTTATTCTAGGAAAGTGGGTGGGATGTCATCTTTAGTACAGCACAGGTGTGTTTTTTCCTCCTCAATTTAAGAGTTGAATTGATCTTCACACCTTCAATTTGAAATCTCAGCCTTCACGTTGCTTTTTTGTCATGCTATAGATGCCTGCTACAGGATCTGGTCTGTGACTATATGTTCGTGATACTTCTGTTTTAGTATCAGCCTTAAACCTCAATTAATACAGTAAAACAGTGACCTGCAACTCATGCAAAATAACTCAAGCCTTAAACTGTGACCCCATTCTAGTTGGAGGAGATGAGGGAGCCCACACATTTAATGGATGATGATGATGGGGCATTCATGTGTTCATTGGATACAATGCACAATATCAGCAGACACTGTTTTAACATTGCAACTCTTTGTATTGGTTTAAAATTACCATGGGTTTAGTTCTGGCTGAGAATTAGAAACAATCACAATGGAGCTGAGAAGAAGGAGTCACGAAAGACTGATTATCATCGCCCCTGGTGATCAGACAAGACAACACCAGGTTAATTAAAAATCAAACAACATTAAAGTTAAAAAATAAATAATCCACTGGCATGGTTAAATCATAAAAAGAAAGACATCGCACATACACGAGGGAAAAATGGAAGTTAAAAATCGGTCAGTGTGGGACATTCATACTTACTAACTTTGCATCAGTGGTCCCTATTTGGCAAGAGGAAGAACATTTTTTACTAATTGTTTGCTACAATATCACGTTAAGACTGCACAGTGAGGGAGCCATTTTAAAACATTCTTAGTTATCAAGTACTAAAACCCACGGAAGAGGGGACTTGGTCCAAGGTGTCGTTAAGTTCAGGTATAGCAGCTGAGGTGAGAGGAAGAGTTAGCTAAATTAGCTAAAGCTACATTTTGTCGGAGTGTTTTCAGTTCATCAGTAATCATCAGTTCTTACAATGTGAATTTCCTCTTCTGTGCAAATCTGACGGAAGATGCCGAGACTGTTCAGCCGCCAGAATGTCGTACCCTTAGTTGTGAATAGCAGAAACAAAGCCTTCTGCAGCATGTTCTTCTGATGTAAATCCATCCTTGGTTGAGTGGAGCTTAAAACAGCCCTGTGTCTCACTTCCTGCTCAGTGCAGATAGCTAGTGTTGTACTGGAAAGAAGCCATCTGGACCCGATTGCGCAGCCGCTGGACCTCCAGGTCCTGGAAAATGGTCGTCCTCATCGTTCTGAATGATGATCTTCTGCAGTTCACCAATCTCACGCTCCATCCTGGAACGCAGCTCTCGCTTCATCTTCAGCAGAGCCTGCAAAACAACACACACGGTGAGGGTTTTTACTAAAATTGGTGAAATTGCTTTTAAGTTTTGAGGGAAAATCAGATATGTTTAAGTCTGATTCAGAGTCGTGACAATGGCATAAGGTTCGGTTTAAGAGCTGTGTGCATATTCTCTGTCAGGTGGTCTGAAAAGGTAAAGGAATACTTCATCATAAAAGGACGTGCCCTGCTACCTTGATGCCTCCACTGAAACTGGTGAAACTATTGATTAATTGGGGACCATGTTTAACAACAGCAAAACTATGTCAAAACATTAATTAGCAAACTCTCACGCAACTCATTAAGTATAATCCAAGTCTCATTTGCCCAGTTGTATGATCATATTTCCCAAACACACATTTTGGCTAAAACCCCTAGGTATTGGAGTCTGGCTTTAGGAGAGCACAGATATATTTCACTTTCAGTTCAGTTTTAAATACTAAGGTTTAAGCAAAAATGCATGAGTTAGGGAAGTACTGAGCATATGACTGGACATATGAGACTTGGATCATACTGCATGAGTTGTGTGTGAGTTGGTAAACCGATATTTTGGTATAGTTATGCTGTTGTTTAACTTGGTCCCCAATCAAATCAGTATGTTAGCCATTTTCCGTGGACACACGTGAGAAAAACAAAGTTCTCTTCAAAAAATTCCAGGCAACACGGCATGACTGAAATACAAATAGCCATTTTGTGGTGAAGTGTTTCTTTTAACATCTGACCCAAAAAAGTTTTCATGATTGTCTTTCCTAATCCAAAGGTAGAGATAAAACAAACTGGAACAGACCCAACAGCAATTTGAAGTGTGCCTGGACAGATACATGTCCAGAAAAAGTGGTTTACCGATGTGAAGATCAATGACCAGCTTAAGTAAAACATGCCGCTTTCTAACATGAAACTGTATTCAAGTTGGTGATTTGTGGCAATTTAACTAACTGATTAAAGACTTGTTGCATGCACACATTATCAGCAAGGTCTTTCCAGAGATTTCTAATAAAGATTATATTTTTAACATTTTTTGTGACAGCAATAATGAGTAAAAGCTTTACCTTTCTTGAGCTTTTTTGCGAACCTGGATCTCCTGTCGCTCTTGTGCAAGTTTTTCAGCTAGTAGTGAAAACTGAAAGAAAGAAAGCACATTGTAGCTGACCTGGAATTTATGAGTAAATGTACAGGGCATTTTAAAACAACATACATTTGTATGTGTCTTCCTGGTTCATGTATAAATCTGTGTGTGTGTTTGTGTCCTACTTGGTCTTTGTAGTAGTTCTCCATGGACTTGATCTGGTCCTCGTGTCGTCTCTGATGTTCCAGTCGCTGCTCCCTGGCGTAGGCTTTCTGCTCTCTCAACCGGACTTTCTGTAGCTCCAAACCCTCCTCAAACACCTGTCGAAACATCTACAGACATGCACAACCATTTGTCACCCAAAACACTAACGCCAGATGATCACATGGTCTGTAATTTAACATTTTAACTTAGTAATATTGATCAGCATCTGGTCTTATTCCTGATTGCTCTCAAATGCAGAAGATGGAGAGACTTTGTAAGACAGGGACCTAACTTGCCTCATCAATTTGGGTTTCAGAATAGATGGAGACAGAGTGCATCATACTATGAAAGTCACACCCCACTGGAAGGGAAAAACAATCTGCACCATAATATGCAACCATGGCCTGAAACACTTACAAAATCCCTATAGCTAGCTAAAAACATACCACTTCAGCATGTCAAAGGATTATTGGCCACAACCTTGAGTTTATGAGTCCTTGTAGTTTATGGGAAACATCAAAATTGGCAAACATCTGCTGATTCCAGCTTCTAAAATGTGATGATTTGCTGCTTCTCTCTGTTTCATATAATTGAATTTTTTTTTCCGGGTTGGCAATTGAATTTTGAATGTTGCAATAAGCTGGGGAAAAATTTTACATTTTGTGACATCCTCAATCTTTTGACATTTTGTATACAAAATAAATAATTGAAAAGGTTTGAAATGGGGGCGAAGTTATGAATGGCTCTCACTACCCACCCTCTCCTCCTTGGTGCGTGCCCTCATTAGGCGGGCACGGTGCTGGACGTAGTAGTCGTTGTGGTACTTCTTGGCACGCGCTATCTGCTGCCTCTGTTCCCTCAGTCTGTTCTGGGTCGACTTCTGCTGCTGGATGCGCTCTTTGAAGTCCCTCTGGAAGATAAACATTTTTAGCTTGCAGCTGTCCAGCTTGGTGTGACAATTACTGTGTGTCCACAACAGGCAGGTTAGGTCTGCCTGCATGTTGTGCTCTGAGCTGTAATCACATTCTATACATCCTGTGTAACTTGTTGTTAAGAAGGTCACTAGATGTAAAGGGACCTACTGGATGTGTGTTTATATGTTGATGCTCACCAGACGCCTGTTGTGGTCCTGCTCTTTGCGAATGATCTCCACCAGCAGGTCGTGCTTCCTCTGAGCTTCCTCCACCTGGCAGATGAGCAGACGTTTACATATTCATCCATGAATCCATCCACCAATTGGTACATTCCAGCTTTTAAAAAGGGTAGAGCTAACAAATTCAGTCATCCAATGCACTTGACAGACCTCTAATGGCCACAGTCCTACCTGGCTGGAGAGTTTGCTGCGACGCCTGCTATCAGAGGATGACAGGGCGTGGAGTCTGTCCACTTGCTGCATCTGCTGCTCCCACATCCGACCCAGTGTGTGGGGGGAGATGTGAAGGTAGGGCCACTCCTCCAGGAGCACAGGGAGAAGCTCATTCTCCTTCACCTTCACTGGTGAGAGAGAGGGAAACACCAGTATGATTAAAACGGATTGATATCACAGACCTTTTTTTATTTGGTTGTGACAACAAAAACAATAACTTTAGTGCCATATGTTCTCGGGAGGAATATCAGAAACTCTGTTTGCATACTTATAGCGGCAACTGACATGGCGCAAAATCACAGTTAGATTACAAACAGTTATTTACCGCTAGTAATAAATAAAAAAAAAAAGCCCACGCTTTGTAATAATAGGAAGGATGTACTGTCATTCCCATACAGACATCCTCAGAGCCACTGTTCAACACGGTGTTTGGGGGGGGGGGGGGGGGGGGGGGGGGGGGGGGGGGGGGGGGAGGGAGAGCTAACCACGCCCACTTAGGAGACAGGAAGAGTAACCGTTTTCTTAACATTGGATAAGCCTACGGTGGGGTATCTCCTTTATCCAGTATCTCTGGTTATTGCTTGCAGCCTTGCATTTGCGGTATCGTCAGCTGGACGCAGCAGAAAGTTTGAGAAAAGTTTACAGTGTTGTTGGAAATCATGGTTTACACATGTATTGTAAAAGATTGCGGTAACAAGCCGAAGACATGGAGCGGAGTGAAGTTTCACGTGGTACCAACCAATACTACGGACAGGATGAAACAATGGTTACATGTGCTGGACGTCGACCCCAACACGCCTGTGGAAACGGTCCGGAAAATGTTCGTTTGCTCCACCCATTTTTTATCGGAGGACTACAGTGAAAGGATGGAGCACAGAAGCTCAGGAATGGTTAAAACGCGTTTCTTGAGAGATACTGCCACACCATCTGTCGGCATCACAAAACGAGCAGACATGGTAAGTGATCGCCATGTGTTTTGTTCAGCAGTCTCTCTGCTGTAACGTGACCTCCATGTATAATAACATCAGCATACAATCCAAGCATGGTAAGTAAGGCTAGAATGCAAATGTTGTGGTTATGTTATGGATAAGTGCCCAGAGCATGTAGTGAAGTGACTGGCATTACTTCTCATTGTTGGGAATCTGTTTGCACCCATACCATCTGTTTGTAGCAGTGTCATCCCAAAATCTGAAATACACAGTTTCCGTCGAGCTTGTTTTGGTGTGAGCTGCTGAGTGTTGGAGCCATCAGCTGTAAAGATGTCCGCCTTCTCTCAAATACAATGCAAGTAGCTGTAACTCGGCTTGTGGTGCTAAAAGGACCAGCAAAGTACATTTGGAAAAAACTCAACAGCAGTGTCTGTCTCCAAAAATCACGACTCGGTTACTCAAGATAATCCACAGACCTTGTTGTGAGCAGTTTCACGTCGGAACTATTTTCTTTCTACCGAACTACTCCTGCCAACCGTATCACCGCGCAGGAGGAAGCGGACATGTGGGCTCGCAACAGGGCGGGATGTAAACATCAATGGCGTCGTCCTCCCTTCAGCTGCAGCGGTAGCCAGCTAGCTCAGTGGTGCTAGCAGCATCAAACTATTAGTTAGAATATTTGTTGTTAGTTTGCTAGCGGATGGACAAGCAAGTATGGGTCGACAATGTGCATTTCCCAACTGCAGAAATCGACAGAAAACTTGGTCTGCGGTTAGTTTCCACAAGCTACCGTTAAATGAACCGAGCCGCTACAAGCTATGGCTCCGTGCTCTAGATATAGACCCAAACACTCCGAAGAATATCCTCCGGCATCGTTGCATATATGTGTGCAGCGACCATTTTTCGCCCGATGACTTGGTCCACTATAAAAACAGCACCCACCCGAAGCCTACTGCCGTCCCTGTCGGTCATACCGCGGACCAGACCGCTGGTGGAAGCGCTAACATGACCACATCACCGGTAAGCTACCTTTTGTAGCTTGATAGCTAACGTTAGCATAATATTCCAACAGTCGGCGACTCACACCACAGCAGCCTAGATTTATATAGGTAAGATGAAAAATGTGTATTTTTTTATTTAGCGATGGAGTGTGCCTTTAGATTGAAACATGCACACCGGATGTATAATGTTGGCCCTGAGGGAACATGGAGGGGGTGTTACTCTGTTTGTAGTTGTATAACGTTATTACTTCAAGTCATTGTCATCAACCAGGTGTCTGATGATTGTCTGTGTTCTGTCCTCTTATAGCTGCATGACACCGGGGCAGCAGGTGAGTCAGTCAATGATCCTCACTATCTATTTTGGTTTGCAGGTGCATGTGGGATTAACACATGCACCTGTTATGCACATTAACACAGTTTGTCCAGCCATTGTTGGTTGCTGATGTAATGAAAGTTGTCCATTTGATTCCACTTTATCATAAATTTTGTTTTCTGAGTGGTTGTAAAGATAAATCACTACTTTAACTTGACACAGTTTTGACTGACCATACTGATACTGATTCACAGACATTCAAGAAAGCACACCAGAGGCGGCAGGCTCTGCAACCAGGGAGAAGTAAGTCAGCAAATAACTTTTATCATCTACCCCTATTGTGCTAAGTAAACCATGTAGTTTAAATTAAATAAAGGCAGCTTTGTGATTTAGTATAGTTCTGTAGTAGAGCTTCAATATAGCCCATTCAGTTACAGTGATGCAGCTTAAAACAAACAAACAAACAAAAAAAAACAACATTCATTAGCTGTTTACACATCTGTTTACACAGCTAATGAAAACAAATATTTCACTAATATTCCAGTTTAGATGCAGCCCTGCATATTCTGATTAAAGTGCCCCTAACATGGTGTTAATCTAATCAAAATATGAAAAAGTGAACAGCTAGTGTCACTTGTACCATTTTGCTTCTTTGCTTCAAAATAAGATTTTTTCAAACTTTTCTACCAGCAGCAGACGTGTTCGACCATGCAAACACAGCCTTGCTCTTTAATTCCTTCGACCACCTTCTTGTAAGGGTTTTCGTTGCAATATTTGCACATAACCAAAAACCTGCTGATATCCAAGACTTTAATACTGTTTAAAAGCAGGTGTGTTTCTTTCTCCGACCAGAAATGTGGGATTTTCTTTTGGGCACACATTTACACCCCAGCCTTGCAAACTGATGGCTATATGGTTTGTGTGCAGTGCATCCATTAGGAATAATATAGTGGAACATCACTGTGTATGTTAATGTAGTCAGTCCATCTATAGTCACTGTTGTATGTTATACGTTTCTGCCTCTACAACCCATGTGTCATTAACATTTCTTGGCTTTCCTTTCTGCCCTGTAACAGACCAGCTCTGCAGCACATTGTTGATGAGGAGGCCATCCTGCAGCTGATAAAGGACTGCCCGATGTGCGACAGAAAGTGCCGCTGTACCAAATTCACTCGTGGCCCTTACTTCATAGTCTACCAGAGCTGTTACTTTTGCAATTATCAACGCAAGTGGGCCAGCCAGCCAGAAGCTAGAGATCTAAACATTCATAAGGCACAAGTGACACCCAAGAGAAAACAGCAGCCAAAGGACAAGGCGTCTGGAAATGCCAAAGCTGCATCATCAAAGCTTGTTAAGACAAGTGCTTCCTCAGTCTCATAGACCAAAGGAGTCCCGTGTCAACTCTGTCTTGAACATGACTGATTTACATGAGTCTGAAATTGGACATGATCACAGTTTCAGATGTGCCTTATGGTGGATCATTGTCATGCAGTTGTAGATGCTTGATGATGATGACATACAATTCTGTAAAGTTGTCTGTGGATATGAAGCTTCAGTCCAAAGTAATAATGTTTTTATTGTTAATAAGGGACAGATTAGATCAGAGTAGTAGTAGTAGTTGTAAGCTCGCTAGTAGGAAGAAATACTACACCAGAAATATGCTAAGATGCCATTGTGCTGTGGGAAAAGAACATTTGATACTAATCATAATTATATTATCTAGAAATACAAAAGAAAGGTCCATGTGGAAAATATAAAAGACTTAACCTACTTGATGGAGCTTTTCTGGGGACCTCCTGCCATCTCCGTCCTGGTGTTGTACGTTGTGACCTATGCTGGGCCTTCGTTCCAGCTGAGGACAGTCTGGAAGCGTCAGAAACATCCTCAGTATTGCTTCTCTGTACTGGCGCTCCTGCACACACACATCGAACTGTTAGTTAAGTGGGACAAATGGCCAACAATCACAAGCACTCAATAATGTGTAATTTGCATTTTCCACATCTTCCTCAAAGTTGACTGCTTTTTTTTGTTAAAGTCAATGTCTGTAAAGCAGAAGTCATCTCCCCTTTGCCATTTTATACAACCTTTATGCCAATTTTTGGAGGTAAGTTGGTGCTGACAGATTAAAAGTTAAGTTAAAAGAGAAAAGATCTTCAATTTCCGCTGGAACATAACAAATGAGGTTCACTTTATATTACTGCAGTTAAAGTTGATTCAGGAAATGTTATTTTTGTTGGAATGCATCCTAAAGTCTTTACCATGTTATGACGTACTGCATTTTCTATAAGTACATTAAAACCTTGCATTCTGTCTGAACAAATGTGCTTTCATTGACTGTATTAGTGTCATCATTAGACTGTACAAGCAGATATAATAACAAGATTGTGTTTCCCTTGTTTTACGTGGAGGTGTTGTTTTATAATATAGTGATGTAACTCATTGTCAAGTTAACTGTTTGATAATCATGTATTTCTTAATTTCTGCCTGTATAACAACTTATTTAGAGTAAAATCTGATCGACTGGTCAGTGTGTTCTTTCTCTTTAAGTGTTAAAGTCACTAATTTAAGGGAAGTAAATAAAACAACCATGGGCAAGCACAGAGCTAGTAGACACAAACAGTGCCACTGAACTGTTCTTTTAAGCAGCAGCTGCGGTACAGAAATGTAACCAGCAAAATAACTTCCTTGACTAATATACTGTGTGACTTTTTTTTTTTTTTTTTTTTTTTTTTAAAATCGTGATGAATGTTAAATCAATATGAGAAACCATAAGTTATACTTTAATGACTAAAATAGGGATGTGATGTAGAGACAGGAGGGGAGGACTGTGAGTGGGGTCTTTATCATACTCCTACTACACTAGACATCATACTACATCAGACTTACAGCTTCCTGAGCTTTGAGGCGTGCCTTGTCTACATCTGCCCGTTTTTTGTCTTCATATCTTTTCAACTCCTCTTCATAAGCCTTATTTTCCAGATACTGAATAAGAGAAAGAGAGATACATTTTAATTTTAAAATGTATATGACATGAACAAAACCAAAAGCAGCAGTATATTAATTTAATCTTAAGATATTTTTTAAGCATAGTTTTTAAATATCTGAGTAATGAAAAAGCAGAAATGACTGAAAAAAGCAGGCAAATATGCAAAGTCTTGATGAATCTCCTTGCTCCTGTTTAAAATTTGCAAGCCCCTGTTCAGTTCAGGTTAAAAAAAAAAATATTGGCAATTAGGTGAGCAAACATGATATTGGTTGGAATAATTATGTCTCAAATCAGGATCCAAAATCAGACAATTAGAAATTAATTACTTCAGCTTTAAATCAAAGATTATTTTAGACTGTGAAAAACGTTTTTCATTTTTTAAACTGTGTTCACATTTACAGGCAGTTTTTAGATTGACACAAAATCACTCAACTTCGAGTTGATTTCCTAAACTACCCTTAACAGTTGCTACAATCCTCCCAGTCAGGTATCAATGTAACATTAAAGTCTACTGAGCAGTCTGCAAACTAAAGCCAGTCCTGAAATCATATTCAAGTACAATGCTGTTAATTTATTTAAAATACAAGAACACTAAAATTCATGACAACTGATCTCGTATATCAGTATATTCAGACTGCATATAGAGGGAAAGCACTAAAAATACTATGGTAATAATACCTTTCGATGTTTTCTGTGAGACTGCCTGTGGTGTAGCTCTCCTCGCCTCGAAGAATCCGAAACAGCAAGGTTGGTTTGTCTCCCATCATCCACACTCAAGGCCGTGGCACCTTCAAACTGTCCCTGCATGGAGTGACGGACGCGGGGAGGGGAGGGGGACAAGGAGCGTGTCCGGTGGGGGGATTCAGCGTCAGGTGTTCCTGAAACTAATAAATGTCACAATTCAACACATTCATGTTTAGTTTGGATCATTAATGTTGTATTGGTATGTTAAATAAGGCAAAATGTTTATTTACTTGTGTGTTGTCTCGGAGTCCTGCGACACTCCATGATGCTGTCACTGTGGTGGGACTGCTTGTCCTCTTCTCTGACGTCACTGGACTCTCCACTTTCACCCAGAACTCGTTTGAGCATCTACAGAAATTATACAATATTGCAAGTGTAAAAGAAAACATGTCATAAGTGCACTCACTACATTCTCTGATGGCTGTAAAATCAATTGACCATAACCACATGGACTTACATTTATAAAATAGAGAGGAGGCAACAAAGCAAACACACACACATGCAGAAAAGATCATAATGACATTTGCCAGGATACAAAACAATCATGGCAGTATGCTGGGACCTTATGTAAAATAAAACACACCTGATCAAGTTCCTCGAGTCGATGGGAGAGATTCTCAGATAAGTGATGCAGCTCCTCTTCTGCTTTCTTGTTCCTCTGTCTGCGATATGACAGAGGCTCCTCTAAATCTTCCTCCTCCAACCTGCTACTGCTCAGGGAGACAAATACCACATTACCACATTGTCTCCACATAAAATAATGTTAGTGAGGACATTTTATTCCTTATTATGTAGCTTCCTACTGTTCTCTGGCCATTCACATTTGGCCTATGACAAATACACTTGTACATGCAGCATCAGATATGGAGGCACATAGATTGGGTTCTTGAGATGATCACTGCTCATGGAATCGTTTTCTTGTGTAGCATAAAGGGACTACAACTGCATGTTGTTGTGCAACCCTGTATTCTGCAATGACAATACATAAACCTTGAACTCCACCTGTCTTACCTGATGCCTCTCCTGTCTCTGTGGACTATCCTTCCGTCTGATTGTCTTCGTGGATAACTTAGATCCTCCTCATTGAACTCTTCCTCCTCAGTGTCTGGTGGAGAAGGGGTTGTGACCGCCATCTCATCCTGCAGGTTGAGGAAGAGCACATCTGGCTTTGTGCGAAATAAAACGCGCCTAGGACCCCCATTAGTTGGCTGAAATTAGACAAAAAGAGAATCAAGTTAACTCGGTTAACGTAAAGTAACACATAAAAGAAAATAAAGAATTAAACAAAAATATATGCAGTATTGGTGTATTAAAAATAATTTCAGGTCCTTCTGTACTTTTTTTCAGGAAGTAGTTGCAGCATAAAAGCCTTCTGCCTAGACGTCCCCAACATTTATTACATTATAAGTTATGCACAGAAAATCTGCTCATCAGTCACTTTAGAGAGACTGTAAATGAGCCAGTGGCAAGAAAATCAAGTTTATTTCCAAGATGACATTGGACAGAACTAAATACTGCATGTCAATGTATGTCAGTTTATCATCCTGTGTCCGCACTTTTTAAACAGAGCAGCCAGTGTGAACTCACACAGATCCAAACCTGACCCTCAGCTGGGTTGTTTATAAGAGTTGCTGGAGATGACATCATACTTAAACAATAAGTACCAAACATGTCTGCATGGTTAAACTGATACAAGTGAGGGCTTGTTGCTCTCTTACCTCTATTGTCTCCCCCTCCACTTCTGTCCCGGCTCTTTGCTGACTTGACAAAGATTTCAAACTTGCAGCTGGAAAAAGAGCAAAACATGACATCAAGACCTAAGTTACACTTCAATCTGATGGGGGGATTTTTACATATCAGCCATCACACTGGCATCGCAGTTTAACAGACATAATTCATTTAGCCATAATTATCAACTCAATCACGTGCTGCCAGGCTTATTTAATCCCATGATCTGTGATGCAGAGTCCAAGAAATCAAACAGTTAAACCACTTGATATTTTGGTCTGAGTAAGAACGAAGGTTAAATTTTGTTTTACTTACCAGGAGACTGGGTAAGAGGAGGAGACTGTAGTCCATTGGTAACTACTGTCTCAGGTACAGGTTTAGAGGTCTGTGTGAGAAAGACACGAGGCTTTCAGAACATATTGTCACTTGTGATGGGTTAAGTCACTTCAAAGAGAGAAGAGGAAAATCTGGTGGCTGTTGTTGTGTACTCAGTTACAGAATCAGGCCATAGGTTAAGCTGTTTGTGTGTGCAAGCAGCCACACACTGGGCTCTTGTGCTTGAGGAGAACCTGCCATTAAGTAAGTACTCTGAGGTGTCAATCAGACGCCACTTAATGGTTAAAGTTATGTACTTAAAAAAGTGCTAAATATGTGTATGTCTCTGTCTGCTAGAAAAGGACAGTTGTCTTTAAAATGACAAATTTTCTTGGATTCAATACACATTTGTTGTGTTTTCAATAAAAAATGTTTTAAAAAAACAATGCATCATCTCTAACAGGGTGCTGCTTTCCCTTTGTAGCAAACCTTTCTTTAAATATACAAAGATCAGGGTTTGGTTAAGGTACATTAAACAATCTAAAAAAAACATTTAAAAAAAAAGCTTAGGCGTAGGCTCACTCATACACAGTGAGGGTGCGGCTGGTTGTGGCTGTAGGCCAGAACAGGAGCTGACCCATAAAACAAACCCATATATACATGTCTTTCAAGCAAATGGACTGTAGACATTTAAAAGACTTTCACTTTAAATTGTCTGTTAGAGGTAATGTAAGTGATTGTCAGTACGGTACTGTTACTGTGAAAAGTTTGTAAGTCTGAAGAGCAAAACAAATGAGCTTATTGCTAAGTACAAAGTCCTTCTCTCTGTCATTTTCATTGAGTCAGCATACTCTTGTTGCTTCTACAGAGCACTGCAATCACTAAAACAGGAAGTGTAAGTGACAGTGTTTGTGTGTGACAGAGAGGCTGCGTTGTATTGCCTCTATAAATTTGGAGAGATAACAAAGTTTGCATGTCTTTTCACTGCATGCAAATAAGAGGTAAGGTGACTCTAAAACAGTCGCAATTGAACCTCATCATACTGTATTGTAAAGCTACCTCTGTGGTGACAGGAGCGGCTTCCTCTTCTGCATTCCCCTGGCTGAGGCCAGCAGCTGTTTGGGAGTGGCTGGGTGAATGTGGCTCTTTGTCAGGTCGGTGGGGGGTGTCACTCTGGTTGGGTGGCTGCAGGGCGATGGCTGAGGGCAGCGGTTCAGTCAGTGGAGCATCCTGAGCATCCAGAGGACCAGAGGTGGTGACTGCCTCTGAAGTTTGGGGAGGGACAGCCGGTCCTTGGAGATTACACGAGATTTATTGAAAGAATGTCATAGTTACAAGTTAAAAATATTTGATAATAGAGTGTCTTGGCAGCCAAAGGATTACTGCTAGACCTACAACGATTAGTTGATTAATCTATTAGTCGATCGACAAAAAATTAATGGGCAACCATTTTGACTATCAAGTAGTTGTCTGAGTACGTTTTTAAGCAAAAAAGCAAAATATTTGCTGGGTTTATGCTTTTTAAATGTGAGGATTGGATGATTTTCTTTGTCTTACATGATAAACTAAATAGCTTTAGGTTTTTGGGTTCTTGGTCTAATAAAACATCATTTTGGAAGACACAATCTTGGGCTGTGGGAAATTACACAGGGAATGTTTCACTATTTCACATTTTATTGGCAAAATGAGTATTCAAGAAAATAATGGACAGATTATTTGATACAGAAAAATCATCGTTTGTTGCTGCCCAAATGACAAATTGAAAGCCTTTAATTTAACAATATTAAGGAATCAAAATATAAATGATACCAGAAGGCAACATGATGTGACAGCAGAAACATGACTGCCATTCATCTACTTTAAGTGGACAATGTTATGCATTGTCTGCCAAACAGTGATTGTTGATACTTCATTGTATGCGAATATCTTTGTGGTTTACAGCAAAGCCACACAACCGGTTAAGTAACTAGTGTACATTGTGGCAACTAAACCAACAACTTTAATCCTAGCATAAAACAACATGCACCAACATTTTCAAAACATCCTCCTCTAAGGCACCATGAATTCCTGACAAATTTTAATTTCACATTCTGGTCACAAACCATATGGAAAAAAAACATGTACACATAAAGACAACAAGGCATTTTGCCCATACACAGTTAGAGTCATTGGGCACAGATGGGCTGTGTTTGCCTGTCTTACCTTCTTGTTTGGGGTTGAATGTGCGTGCCGAGACTCCCAGCCCGATGAGCTCATTAGTTGATCCCATCTCCTCAGTATTCCAGGTATGAAGGGAATGTTTACTGGAATGGACAGCAGACCTGAACAATAAGACATGGCATTATTTGCAACTAATTCACATAATTCCATTGCATTAAAATGAGTTGGCAGATTCTGTAAGTTGATGAGTACACAGCACCAAAGACATAAAAATCATTAGTTTTGCATGTTAAAATGTGACTTTTCTTTATCTAATCCTTGTCTGAGATTGGGTCAGTCATGGTAGTGTTGCTGTTATGAGCCATGCAGTGTATGCTTGTACACTGACACAGCATAAAGCCCCCCCCCCCCAAAAGTAAAAAATTTAAATGGTAATCACACTAAGCTGCACAAACATCCCTGTTTGAGTCAGTATGTTTGACACAGACCCACGAACCTCTTAATATTTACACTAGCACTGCAAAGTTAGCTTAACAGGCTGTTGTGTCAACAGGAAGTACAGCCCGGATCTGCTCCAAAGCTGAATGACTGTTACATGCCGTGGTATTGTGTGTTGTAAACATTGCATTTTTCCACTCTAAAAAAAAAAAAATCATCTCAGTTTAGTTTTGTTGTTACTCCCTTATCCCCTGGGCCATGAGGCATGTAATAATGACATGGTCGCAGTCATGTGGGACAAACCTGACTGTCAGCAATGTCCTGGTTTATGGGAGTGCTCAAAACAAACAGAAGAGTTATTATCCTTTTGCTGTTTTGGAGAATTTTATTAATTTTTACCATGCATTGCCCTTTCTTCATAAAAGAGCAAGCAGTGTGTAACTGTGAGGTCCCAAGTTTGAGTCAGACAAACACTATGACTTATGATCCTCTCTCTCTATCCCCATTTCAATTTCTACTGTCGATTATTAAAGAAAAGCCACATTTCCATAATATTCTTTCTGAACATGTTAAAAAAACATGTTAGTATGAATATGTTTGCATAAAGATGTACTGTATGTATATAACTGTAGATGGTTATAGTATTAACCTACTTAAACACAAGTTTCTAAGACTCTGACGCACTCCCTCTTCTACTTTGCCAACTGGAGCCTACTAAGTAAAAATATCACCATGATAAAAACCTAAAAAAAAAACTCCATATTGTTCCTCCAATGCAACACATCTTGTGTGCAACATGTGTTGCTTAGTGTTTGCTAAGTGTGTGCAGCGCATCTAGGAGAAGCTCTTACTCTCCACTGGAAGACTCAGATGCTCCCTCCAGTTCAATCTCCTTGTGCTCTGTGTCATTGCAGCTTGTCGGCTCCTTGGCTGCACCAGGGAGGTCCTCATTGAGACTGTCATTCAGTTCCTCTGAAAAAGAAGATGAGCAATAACAAACTGTAAAAACCACAACCAATGGCAAGGAAATGATTTCAACATATAATGACCTCTGTGGAATTTGAGAGAGGAACAAACACGTTGACATTTAATTCAAAAATCTGACTGACAAATGTCAGTGGTGAACTGCTCTGTAAAGTCACTGTTCAAAAACCTTAAAGACAAACCTAAAAGATTCAGCCAAAAAAACATGTGACAAACAACAGAAGCCATCTTGGAGTTTGTAATTCAAATGCTGAATACAGCTACTAGTACATAAACTAAGCACTAGAAGCAGAAGCCCAGTTTGTCATTGTTAGACACTGAAGATAGACACCACACACTATTAACATCACCACTGTTTACATTAATATAACATTTCAGCCGCAAAAACAACCACTGACAGACCACTGTTAGCTTCTATTGTACTCAATACCAATTACAGTATTGCACATTCAGGACGTTTGAATTAGTTCTTTTCACATCATTTGGAAGCACAGGCAGGGCGGTCATTAACTACTAATTGCTGTTTGGCAGCAGTGTTAGGGACGGCCCACTCACACAAAGGCATGTTCAGCTCTGCCAAATGAAGAGGGCTGACTGTCCTCTATGAAGTCCTGCACCAGAGGCTGATCTTAAACTAGGTTTAGGACATTATGTCTAGTTCATGCTGAAGGACAGACAGGCAATCTCACCTCAAAAGAGACTCTGTCAGTGAAAAAAGGAGAAGTAGCAGTTTCAGGCAAACTGAGAACACCAGCTTTCATGAAAATGGCCCTTAGGTCACGGCTCTGCAAATTCATTAATGATGAGGACGTTTTTTTAATATGTTTAATGTTGACACCAGTTCTGATAAACTATTTTTTGTATATCTGGTAATATAAAATACTGTTAAGCAACTATTTCGGTGTGCACCGGTGCTAATATTCTTTAATTAACATTACCATGGCACTGACTTTTTGAGTTACTGCAAGAGAAATCTTCCTGACAATCATTTTGGAAAGTTTTGATACATTATCAAGCCTTAAAACATGTGATTAAAAATGACAATTTACCAATCAACATGAACCACAGGCTTTCTGTTTGTAAAAATACAGTACATAAACAACTTTGTTCAAGATAAAAATCCATTTTATCTGTCAAGTTAAAGAAAGTGACAAATGAATCTGCCTACCTCCATTCTGTGACTCCTCGCTTATCTCCTCCTTGAGATACTCCAGGAGGCCATCGAAGATTTCCAGGAGGTTCTTAATGGACTCTTTGTCCCCTCTGACAACATTTTCTCCTGTGAACACACAGCCACCCTCAGCATTGCACTCAAAACTACTCATCACTGTTATTGCTAATGAAAAAGGGGCACTGTGATTATGCTTGTGTTTTCTGCATACCCCCTTCAGGAAATTCTACAAAGCATACACATCAAAGTATACATGCACAGGACTTAATCTATTTTGCTGTGAAGAGTGGAGATGTTTATCATACCTGTAATGTGTGAGAGACTGATCTGAAGGTAATCCAGGGACAGTGAATCAATCACAGACTGAACATTATGGACATCATCTTCTTGACTGCATGTGTGCTGCAATGTAATCTAAACACACACGTGAATTCAGTACAATACAAACAGTGAAATGAACACAACAATATGCATTCACACATTTCCTTGAACACTTCGGGCCTTCACTTTAGCTCTTTCCTTTACCTAATAATGCAGGAAAGGGCTCAGCGACAATAACAGTCTCATGATGGCATGTTTAATGGTCTTAGGAAACATTCCTGACATACTAAGCACACTCGGGAGATCATGTTCTAAACTCAAACCTCACAGCTTGTTAACCTTCAATGTTTAGTCCTTATGTTTGGAATTTAAATGACCTTGTTAGGTCACCAAATAATGGTTAATTTTCATCATCACCTACTCTGTTGATCATTTGCTATATCAATCAATTAATCACTTGGTCTATTGATGTCAGATGAGAAACATAAAACTGTATTCAGTGAAATTGCTTGTGTTGTCAGTAACAAATACTTCAGTCTTCAGATATTCAGTTTATTATCGTATAAATCTAAGAAAGAAGAAGAAAGCAAAGAGTCACAACTGAGAAGCTGAAAACAGAGAATAGTTGGCAATATTGCTTAAAAAATAACCAAGGCAACGATTTGCTCACCAAAACAGTCGCCTATTATTCTTCTGATTAACCAATCTATTGATCAACCCTATTGTGTCGACATGTGGTAGATCTGCTGCTTGTTCTTACCTGGAACTTTCTCCCCCAGGATGTTTTCATACAGCGCAATGAAAACATTTGCATCACAGTCTGTCAGTTTCCTCAGCCTTAGGTTTATGTGACACTTGCTGAGTAGATCATTTGCCACATCTACCCAATCTGTAGAAAAAAAAGCCAATGGTCTTGGTCATGTCCAAAGTAAAGTCTTTACGCAGAAGTTTGAGTCTAGCATCTGGTGAAGAGTTAAACAGAGTGCTTAATAAAGGAGACATCAGTGTACCATGTATGAAGAATGCTTTTACTCCTAGTGAGCCATCACAGTGATATCCACTGGTTGTATATTCACAAACCAGGTTCTTCCTCTGGGGGTGATCATGTTAATTCAATCGTGAATGCCCATCCGCGGCAAACTTAAGTGTGAGAGCGGGGAGTCATCGCAGTCTCAGTCTCATACACACACACCAGCTACCGTTATGACAGACTGACGGTTTAGATGACAGAGCGTTACATTACGTTTGCATACAATGATACCACTGGCCATGCATTTGGGTTGACAAAACAACAAGCAAACTGTTGTCCAAAGTTACCTGCCCCCTTAAGTCACCTCTGACGTGTTTCACCGCAACTGTACCGGTTGAGTTAACTCAAAAGTAGCTAGCTAACGTTGCTACTTCGGTCTGTTTGCTAACGGGAACGTTGTCAGAAAACGTGAAACTGAGAGCTCTGATCCTAAAATAAAAATATGTCTCTGAAATATATACACGTACATACACTGACAGGCTCAGTGACCTCAGGAAAGCAAGGATAACCTGGCAGCTAACGTTAGCTTCGAGTTAGCGTTACGTGTCGCTAGCTTTCTCCGGACTGGAGCTCAGAGTCCGGGCTGCCTTACCTCTCTCTCCCTCCTGGGTGCCCATCAAACAGCTGTCGACGAGAGGCGGCTGGACTCAAAATGTACCGACTGGCTGGAAAAATGTCTCGTACAACCCACAGCCCCAACCCTGGCCTGGGGAGTTGGGTCAGTTTTGGTGTTTGTTGTGGGTTTCAGTAACAGGGAGAAGGAACTATCGCCTCTCATTTAAAATTGAAGTCTTGTGTGATTGGACGTTACGCTTTGTTTCCGGAAGTTCCCTTAGATGGGTGCGTACCGCCCCCTGCTGGTGGCACTGCGTGTTACAGGCCCGTGCAGACGCCCTCAGAGGGGCAGGTGCCCAAAGTTAAAAAGGAGCACATGTAACAATGTTTTAAACTATAAATAAATATATCTAATGTACCAGCGTACATGGAACGCCATAACCAAGTGGCTGGCATAGTGTACAGGTACATATTCTGCACTGAGTATGGGCTGGTAGTCCCAAGGTCAGAATGGAAGATACCTCCTAAGGTGGTTGAAAATGGCCAGGCTGAGATCCTGTGGGACTTCCAGATCCAGACTGACAAACTGATGAAGTCTCTGTTGATCGACCAACAACAGAAGAAGGCAGTGGTGATAGATGTAGCAATCCTGAGCAACAGTAAATCGGAGCACTTGGGGCTGTGACTGCGAGGGTGGCTCCAGCAGACTGCAGGCACAACATAACCTGTTGAGCAACCCATATCAGAACTTTACAAACAAATGGCCTCATCTTTTATTTAAATTGACATTCTAATATGATGAAATTATGAATGAGTTATAATGTAATTTGAAGTGACTTAACCTTTATATTTGTTGAAAACTGTACAGTTAAATTATATGAGACTTTGTATGATCATGGTCAGGGTCATCCTTTCATCTTATTTTATACCCCCCTTTTAAATAAAAACAGCACAGTGGAATAACTTCAACTTACATTATAACTGGATGTCACCCAGTTCACAATTTTTTTTTTCAACTCACTCTCTAATAAATCTGCATTAATGTTAAAAAGTAACATTTTGATTCTGAACTAATGTTGAAATTAACCTTGCTACACCTATGTGTTACTGTTGATTGTTTTCTTTATTAAAGAAAGCCTTCTGCCATGGAGGGTTTCAGCTACTGGGGCACCAACAGTCATGAAGGCAGGCATTAAAAAAGCTAAAATAATGAATGGCTTTGGATCTATGAAAAGGCAGTGGTCTTAAAACTTGGCCACCAAACTCCAAGACAACAACTGAAACACTGATTATAAACAAGCTGCTCATCATTAACACAGACACAAACAGATAAGCCTCGACAAAGACACACATTAATTTACTGCTGGTTTCCCTGCTTCGATCACTGAGAATCATTACAAGATTGTGATAATATTATTGCTACTCTGATTCAGTTCCTGCAGGTTGTCATTCAAAGAATACTTATTCTACCTACAGTATATAAATGTATCCATAAATTAAAGTTACCTATTACCTAATTAAAGCACCTATAAATAAGTTATGGATGTGTGTGCGTCCTGATGACCTTATGATGTTTTGACTTGATATGAATCTATGGAGGAAATCGTCTTGAGTGTGCAAGTCATAGCAGAGGCAAAATGAAGAAATGTAAGAGATAGTCGGGTTGCTGAAGGGCGGAGGTGATAAATGTGTTATTGCTGGGGTAATCAGAAACAGAGAAGAAGAATAAGCAGTTCAGCGCAGTTCCCAGAAGACACTGTTACACATCTTTGTCATATTTTGTTGAGTTAAATATTTTGAGTTTTGTCTTCAAAGAAGAGGCTGAGATGACTTTGGATGACTCAGTAACAGAGTGTGAGTTTGGAGGGCATCATTTTTATCAGACTTAGGTGGGGGATTTGATTCAGAAAATATCATAATTAGGCAACAAGCTACATATGAAGTTAATTTTTAATCTATTTAATGAGGAGACGGTGTACAAGAAGTGACATGAAAGCAGATCAGAGAACACAATATCACATCTGACTGCCTAATAATAATTATGGTGGTTCTGCGTGTTTGATTTTCCGCACACAGAGGACAGACTCTTCAGACTGGTTGCTCTAAGCTTTGGACTCCTGTGTATCCTGCAAGCTGCTGCCATGAAAATGGGAGCTGTGGTACCCACAAGTCTCCTCTTTACAGACATGCTCCCTTTATACTAATACGATGCCGTTTTGGGCAAAGGTCACGCAGTATAAACATGTTATTTCCTGCCTAATGTATTTGGATATTTCTGCATCCTGGGGTCCCTAAACAGTCTTGGTATTGAATAAATTGGGTATGAATGGAAATCTGAGACTCTCTTTTATTCAATGAGCCCAGGTTTATTCATGTGTGATGAAGCACCCAACTAAAACACAGCATTTATTACAGATTTGTAACAAAAAAAAAACTCGGCACACAGTGCTGAGCTGCATCTCAAATTCATGCTCAGGTTCCCTGCTTGAGAAAGATGTATACCACTTATATGAGGCATATACTGTTGACCTGCAATCTCCCCAAAAAGATCCTTTGTCCCCCACCGAAAAGAGACAAAAATGGCTCTGTGGTGGGTCCCGGAGGGTTAACTACAGTAGGACAAACGTATCTTTCTGCTCTTACAGATGCGAAGATGCCAGATTATGAGGCCATTATCAAAAATCTGACTGAAGAGGGAGAAGATTTGAAGAGGAAGATGATCACCTTTGGTGAGGACAAGGATGAAACTGAATACATTCTCGTTAACATGGGAATAAAAAGATACATCATGAAAATGCTTTTCTACCTCCTTTTCGGCCAACATGTGTTTTTTCTTATATTCTTATACTACTTATGAGTATATCTAAATTTTATTGGAATTATTATTATTATTATTATTATTATTATTATTATTATTATTATTACTTTGCTATCTTCAACAGATAATTACTCCCAACAAGGATGGGTGTATTCCAACACAGTTTTTATTACATTTCTTCTATTAACAAGTCCTGGCAAGACAGTAGAGACAAACTGTCTGCAAAGAGGTGCAGACCTGATCATTATCAACAGCAGAGAAGAACAGGTGTGTAATTTGGCTGTGAGAGAAAAAGGGGAAGTCAAATCAAAGGTCACTGAGGTGGAGAGTGGCTAAAATTGTAATATTCATTTATGTTTTATATTGTTTTCTCTCTCTCTCTCTCTCTCTCTCTCTCTCTCTCTCTCTCTCTGTAAACAAGGAATTTGCAAGAAAGTTCAAAAGGCTCACATGGATTGGACTGACTGACAGTGAGACAGAGGGGACATGGACATGGGTGGATGGGACTGCACTGAACACAAGGTTCATAAATTCCTTCTTTATTAAAGATAATGATTAATAATGTAGTATTGCTATATTAAGGAACTAGTCTTCCTGATTGACCCTCCAGCCACCAGCTGGTGGCAGTACTGAGTGCACTGCTGCTGAGCAGCACTGCAGTAGGTGAGTGAGGAGGAAGTCCTGCACCACCTTTGATTTTATGTTATGTGTTGCAGAGGCGGAAATTATAAATCACTCAGCTTCCTCTAGGTGTTTTATCCAGGGCTGATCAAAGATTTGTTTGTTATTTTTTTTTAGGCTAAGCTGCTGCATCACTGTTCAAATGCACTTTAGTTCAGCCTTTTTACTGCTACTGGTTTACACCTTGGGTCACCAAAAATGGAAAATAATCTTTTGTAATGCTGAAACACTCAGGCGACACACTGAGACTTCACTTCAGCTTCTTTGGTTGTGTTTCCTGCTAAGAACATTCTTTGATGTTTGATTTCAGCTACTGGAAAGCTGGGGAGCCCAACAGCTATCAAGGCACTGATGAAGACTGTGGAGAAATAAGGCTTTATGAGAGGGAATACAACTGGAATGATTCACCATGTAAACAGCTAAATTTCTGGATCTGTGAGAAGGTGGTGGCTCCATGACTCAGCATCCAAATCTGCCCTAGACTTGCGATGGATAAGCTGCAGGGGAAGTGTCTCCTCATCATGTATGAACACCAACATGTCACCACAGGAAAAACACAGGTGTCAGTAATAAAATGAATGATGACTAAACTCCATCTAACTGCTTCACTTTCAGGGTCCTGGTGTGAATAGAACAGAGCCATTAGTGTTACACCGTGCCTTCCTGACAAGTCAAAATGTCTGCTATTGTTCAAAAAATATGTGAAGACAGAAATATATCATTAATATATTGATCGATTCATCACTAAATTAATTATTTTGCCAGTAGTCATCATTATCATCATCATATAACATCTGATTATATTGCAATCATCACAATTTCAACTCTGCAATCACTTCTGACATCATTAAGTCTTAATGTGTATATAATCACATCAGCAGCTACATTTTCATTTGTTTAATTGTTTAACCTTTCATAGATCCTTTAATGGCTCATCAGCAGTTTCAAGAGGAGCTTTTGTAAATCTATGATTGCTTTACTCACTGCTTTGCGTACAGCAGCACACATTGTGTATTTATGAATAAACTGTATCCATTTTATGCATGGGCAGATCTGCCGGGGTGGGTGGCATGGCTTTCTTTTAGGGTGGCATTAGGTTTCTTTTAAGTTATGACCAATTGCCTTTTACGAGTTTGAATCTCCAATGTCCTGAATGCAGCACGAGATAACGCCAGAGCGGCAAGAGACCGCTTTATTTGGAAAACTGAGCGGAGCCAGAGGGGCAGCCTATTGCAGGAAGACCTCTGAGTGTGTTTAACCCTGAAATGAGGGAAACTCTGGGTTTCAGTTCCAGAAAGAGGTAAATCAAACTCTGAGTCAATTCCCATGGCAACTGAGTCTGTGAGCAGGTTAGGTTTTTCTCTGTCTCCTCCCTCTTACACGCTGTTTCATTTCCTCATTCATTCAGTCAAAGCTTGTATCGAAGCGCATTCATTAGCCGAGATTTACCGTCTGTCACAGTCTAAATCCTGCTGGATATTAGTTTGTTACTCAGGACTGTCTTAAGTTACTGAATTTATGCACATCAATCACTTCTTTGGACATCAGTTTTTGTCTTTCCATTCAAATATTACACAGCGAGAATTCATCCTCAGCTCAGAATCAAACCTCTGTCCTTTTATTATTTATTATTTTTTAGGATCAGACTGTCAGTCTGTTAGAGCAGCTCTGACATATTTATTGCACATAATGTGTAGGTCTAATTATTTACACTTTAAAACCGGTATGAAGCTTTAGGACACGTAATACAATGACTAATGATCTCTATCACCGATGTCATTGGTCGCACTGATGGAACATAATTCCTACATCCTAATATTGGGGATTATATGTTCATATTTCTGAGTGAGCAATGGTGCAGCATTTCAGTGTCTTTAAATTTACTATTTGTAGCTGAAATAAAGTCACTGAATGCTGTTGAGTCAAGATACAAATAGATGTCCAACATTTTAAAATCTACTGTATTTCTTACCTCAGTGTCTTTTCAAGTGCAAATCACCAAACATATTATTACTGGGTCAGACTGTGGTTTACAGTCATGTCTTTATGTCTTTGATCTATAGCCTGGCCTATGTTTTAAAATCTTTATATTTTTCAGTTGCTGCCTCTTGTGTTTTTCTCCATCAGATTAAATCTGAACAAATGTATCTACAGCCTGATACACAGTCAGATTCCACCACTTTATCTTCATTAAGGAAATGTAAATCTGATAAATGATGAATAAACGGACACACTGAATAAAACTTTTTTATTAACTTTATGGTTAACTTATTTACACTTTCCTCGCTCTGACTCAGGCTCTTCTTTTAAAGATAAACGTGCACCGTCTGCTACACATTAATATCTGTCTTGCGCTGTCTTTTATTTGTGAGTGAACATACTCAGAGTTGATGAACTAAACTCATATCAGCTGTTCTGGAACGGTAACTCAGAGTTTCCCATCTCAGGGTAAATCATCAGAGTTCAGGGTTAGACTCAGAGTTTGTTGAACCTCCTTCAACACTTATTCCTAATATGAAACTGTTTCACATGAAACCTCAAATGCAAGACATTGATTGCATGAGATGTATGAGTTTGTAAATGGCAGCCCGTGCCCTTATGTAGTGTGAACATAGTATTTCTCATCAAAGTGATAACTGTGATTCAAATTCAGTGTATATACATCTGCCACATGTTGCCACCCCTCAAAAATTCCTGCCCCCCTCTTGCCACCCCATAAATATTTTTCTAGATCCACTCCTGGTGTGACGGGAGTCTGTTGATAAAATGCACAAGTGTGAACCAGAGGAATGAAGTGATGAAAATACAAATTGTATGTAAAAAAAAATTTGGAAAGAAGGATAGTTGGTGAGAAGAGACGAGCTAGGGGAGTGATAACAGGCATCCCCACAGGAGAAAACCTAGACGAACTCAGAAAAGTGTTGAAAGGAGGAAAAGTAACAGGAATCAAAGATCAAGATGCTGTTAATATGAGAGGTATGGTCATACTGCTCATGTATGCAGAGATAAACAGATGCGGATGATGTGGAGGTGAGCATTCGGACGGAAAATGCAGTAGCAGTAATGAGATTAAATGTGTAACTGCAGAGGAAACCACACAGCAGCTTATGGAGGGTGCACACTCAGGAAGCAGGCAGGAGAGATTCAGCAACTGAAATCAGAGCGGAAAATAACATGCAGAGCAGTATAGATCTATAACACTGAAGAAGGAGAAGAAAGTGGGGTCAACCAGACCCCAGATTGGGTGCAATATTTGCTAAAGATGATATAAAGTGTAGAGTATTAAGGATAAGTCAAGAATTACAGCTTAGACAGGAGGAAAGTGTGTGGAGGTAATAAATTGTTATAACCTGTGCAAAAGATTAGAGAAAAGAAAACATAATGGATCACTGGAGAGGAATATCATCTGGTGTGGTGACTTTAATACACTCAGCACAGCATGGGGAGGATGGGAAGATTTAAATGGAGAAATTATAGAGGAAGTAATGGATGGAAAAGAAGTGGTATGTTTAAATGATGGGTCAAGCACAAGGGTGAATTTGGTGAAGGATCAGAATCAGCAATAGATCTCAGCTCGGTATCACAATCTTTAGCTGGGAAAACTAGGTGGGAAGTACACAAAGGAAGCACTATAGGAAGTGATCATTACCCAGTAGTAATAAACACAGGAGTGGGTAGGAAAAAGAACAGGATGAGAGAGAGGGAAGATGGAGATTTCATAAAGCGAACTGGAATTAGTTCAGAATAATAACTGAAGGAAATTTAGGAAAGGTAAATATAAACCAAGACATCATGAACTCAATGCAGAAATAAGCAGCATTATTCTAGGAGCAGCAAGGAAATCAATACAAAGAGTAATGAGAATAAAAGGAAAAAGATAGTTCAATGGTGGACTCAAGAATGCACTGCTGTAATTAAAAGTCGTAATAAGGCATTTAAGGTCTGAATAAAACACATCATTTCCAGAATTTAATTGAAAATGAAAGAAAGCAAGTGGAAGTCAGGATAATAATAAAAAAGTTTACAAGAGATTATTGAAAGACTTACTGTACTGGGCAGAGCTACATTGTTAGATCATGTGTGGGCTGCGGCTAAGGAGATGTTTGGCCAGAGGAAAAATATGAGTATGTTACAATGAAAGATGGAAAACTTAGTAATAGATTGTAAAGATAAAGCAGAATTATTAGTAAAGACCTTTGTCAAGGTACATAGTACAGGAAATTTAAATAATGAGGAGAGGAGAAGAGACAGAGAGAGAGAACAGTAGTTAGAAACACAGAAGCACTGCAAGGTGATACGGAGGATGGGAGTGCCATAAATATGTTTACAATAAGAGAGCTAATAGTGCATTGAACAAGGCTAGGAAAACAACGCCAGGGAAAGATCAAATAAGCTAAAAAAAATTAAGTGATATGAGTAATATTATTAAGTATATAATGAAATATGGGATATAGGATGTTTACCCTCACAATGAAAACAGCCGGTTATTGTTCCCATATATAAGCCAGGTAAGGATCCGAGTTTGGCAGAACGTTATAGACCATTAGCTTTGACCTCACATATAGGAAAGACTATGGAAAAAATGATAAATGAAAGACTGGCGTTCTATTGAGCTTCGCCTCTTGGTATCCATGCTCTAACGGGTTGCTCAAGTACCTGAAGCCTGCGTGGTTCGTGAGTGGTTTGCGGTTATAGCAATAAATAAACTGAACATGGTGGGCCCTATTTAGATGGTCTAAAACGCAAAGCGCAAGGCGGGCAGCTCATGGGCGTGTCCCAGTCACTTGCTAGTTAGACAGCGCGTTTTCAGGCTGTGCGCCATGGTGGAGAGTCTAAAAGGGTTGGACTTACTCTGTGAATTAGTCACGAGTGTGTTTTGGGCGTATTATTCAATAAGCCAATCAGAGTGTCACCTCTCATTTTCTTTAAATGAGGCGCGATTGGAGTGCATGGCGGAGAGCTAGTTCCGTATATTCGGACACTGCGAGCAGACCTCTCGGATCATGATGATCATTATTACTGCAATTAGATCATTCTGATTAATGACTGACCATTAAGACGTGTTTCTGATAAATATTTTAATGTGCACAATAATAACCTTTCGCATTGTAATCATATTTTTATTTGTTATCTTTTGCATATGTGTGGCTGCTCTGTGCGTGTCTGAGCAGAGTGCACGCGCGTTGTGCACCCGCCTAGAGACGCATATTACTAACTTGTTTAACAGCGAAATACTGCGCTGTTAACTTTAGACTAGGTTTTTGATGGTTACTGGCGCATTTGCTTTTTACGCCATCTAACTAGCAACGCGCCATGACAGCGCCTGACCACTCGTCAATTTTAGACCAACACACCCAGAGGAGCGCAAGTTCATTTGCTAGTTAGACGACGAGGGCGCAGGGCGTGAAAATGACAACTACGCCTGCATCTAAATAGCAATGACACTTGCAACATGGACTATGTGCCCTCCGCCATCCGCTTTAGACCATCTAAATAGGGCCCGGTGTCAGAAGTAAAGTCAGACGCAAGCAACAATACTAGTGACTTAGTCTGCATAGGCCTATGAAAAAGTGTCTAGTTTTAGGTCGGGAAAGTTCGCAGTACTGGAAGACCTACCTACCTAGCCTAGCCACGGTTAGCTGAATGAAACGGCAACACGGCACAGTTTTAAGTCTCCCCGCTGGAAAAGTTCACCTTCAAGGCTGAAGACTGGCCTAAATGGATTAAACGCCTCAACAGATTTCGCGTTGCTTCTGGATTGGAGACGCAAGCAGAAGAGAATCGCAGGAATGTGATCTTTGAGACAGCAAAGTTTAATCAGTGGCATCAAGAAATGGGCGGGACGGCTGACAGTTTCATTACGGCGCTGCACCGCCTGGCGGAGCACTGCGGTTACTGGGCTCTACATGATGAGATGGTGAGGGACAGGCTTGTGGTGAGTCTACGGGACAAACGCCATCTGAACAGATGAGGAGACATTTGGTCAGATACTGAATTGGTGACACTAATCTTAGGTTTCCATCTTGAAAATGTGCTGATTGTACAGATCTTTTGTGCTTCCAGGTTGAAGATGTGTGTCAAGCAGCCACATTTTAGAATATGTAGCTTCTTTGCAGCAACACCTAGATTTGATCCTGAATACTCTGTTTCTGTTTTTTTTTTCTTTTTTTTTTCGAGACAGGCTGATTTCAGCTCGGACTGCTGGACTGACTGACAGAGAGACAGAGGGGGTATGGAAATGGGTGGATGGAACTTCACTGACAAAAAGGTACACACATCACTCTTTTATTCAAATTTAGACATAACAGTACCTGAGCTGACAATTTCACTGTCAATGAAACATGATTTTCAATTATTGCTTGAACTTTAACTCAATCACATTCTGTGTATTGATGTGTTGATTGTTCGTGTTCATTATTCAAAGCATATTTGTTTTTTCATTTCAGCTTCTGGCACTCTGGGGAACCAAACAATTATAATGGCACAAACGAAGACTGTGTGGCAGTAAACTACCATGATAACAAAAACAGCTGGAATGATTTAGAATGTATACTTAAAAACTTCTGGATCTGTGAAAAGAAAATGACTCTGTAAATCTGGACATAAACAAACCGATGTTGTTACATCATAAAACAGATTTTTTTTTCAACTGTGATTTGTAATTAATTAAAGGCACAAACATATTTTGATATGGGCCAGCTGTAGAAAATGTTGACAGTATTTGACTAAAAAAATATCAGTTAAGGAGGCTGATTAGACCTTATTGATTACATTACATTGTAATGCTTGAAGATTATTTGGAATGATGGTGTTTAAATTATTGCATGTGATTATTGTCAAATTCTAGGCTAGTAATGCAACAACAGTAAATAAATAAGCCCGTGGGCATGCTCCTCCAGGAGAAATATATTTGATTTAAAGAAATCAATCTGGTGAATTCTGAGAGCCAAGTTATGATGGCAGAATATGTCTAGATTTCAACATATTTGTGCTTTTAATGTGTGAAAAATGTTCTATTTTTATTGATAAACACACTAGTGGTATGTTATGGTGAAGGGTTACACTTAAAATACGGCTAAGGATTAGTAGTTAAACATTTCAGTAATCAAAAGAAAAATGACTTAACGTACATCTGGAGGGCTGATTTATTTTATTATTATTTTTTTTTTCATCTTAGCTCTTTAGAAACTACTGTTATATTACTTGGTGCTACAGGCGCTTCATGTCCAGGCCTATAGAACAGGTCTATACCTTGTGTTTTTATTAACCAAACTAAATAGCCTTATGTTATTTATCCTATTTATACCACGGCATGTCATTTCTGTCTCTACATGGTGGCGCATTTACAGTTCTCCTGTGCTCTCTGTATCGCGCATGGCGGAGTTTCACCCTGACACACACACACACACACACACACACACACACACACACACACACACACACACACACACATATGACATATAGTACAGTAGTTTATATGGCAACAATGCATCTTGGCACTATGTGCAGTCATGTTCTCATGAAAGGAAATTTCCAACAAAGAAATGGCGCCTCTGCTGTAAATAACCCACCCCTCCACTGATGACCAGCTTCTCACTCCATTTTTTGAGATGTCTGCTTTTAAAGTATCAACCCTTTCCTGACATGGTGAAAATGTATCATATGACTTTCCTCTTGTTGAGTTATACTGCACAATAACTACAGCCAAAGGTTTCGCTTCTGTCGTGTTTTCTAAATAAGTAGGAGGCAGAAGCAGAGAAGGAAAATATCAGACAAGTCAGAAATGGATCAGAAAATATCATTGAGCTGCACTAGATGCCTGTTCAAAATAACAGGTGTAACCAAGTCATGGTTTAAAAGATGCTGTTGTGAACATGACAGACACACTTATGTTGTTTTTCAGGGAATAGATCAGTTCTCACTGTTTGCGGCACCTGTTTTAGAAAACCCACCATCTTACCTCCAACTCTTCCAGCCAGGGTTGGAAATTAGCACCAGTCACCAGCCAAATATGCAAATATCAGCTGGTTTTGCTTCACTCAGCCCAAACACCAAGGTAATCTATTGAGTGGCTGCTAGATTTTGGAATCTACCAGCCACAGTAGCAGGTAGACAAAAGTGAGTTTCCAACCTTAACAGTGATGACTTGTTTTGTGTTTCAACAGCAGACAGTATTCTGTGTTGCGTGTTGTGACTATATCACAATAACAGTAATGAAAAATTTGTCCCAGTGTGCTAACAGATCAGGAATTAGCTAGTGAACATTTTATAAATCTCAGTGAACTCATTTCACAGTCACATTGTCTCTCGTGTTTTTTGTTCATCCTGTAAGAAATTCAGGTTTAACTCTCAACATTACTCTGACTTTTTTAAGACAAACAGTCCTTCCTTTAAGTGAAGAGCAGTTCTCCCTGTACAGGAGGAAGTCTATTTTTGTGTCCACACCTTCTCACTTCTGTAGAATTTAAATGTCCATTGTCTAAATGTTGATTAAGTGTTCACTGAGCCTGTATCTGGTCTGACAGTTAAGTTTGTATCGTATCTTTTTTGGTTATAGGAGCTTAACTCTTGTGACAATAATGCCAATAATTAAAGGACTACTGGGTGTAGTACAGAGCTCATTTGTTTATTTAATGTGGCTGAATTTAAGAAGGCCTAGAATCTCAAAATGAAAAATATGACATCAGTGAAATTAGTGTGAAAAAAACATTTACTTTAAAATGAGGAAGTACATGAGTGCTTTGCAGTTTAAGCAGTGTACAAAAGAAGAAGCAGATCACAGAAACCTCCAGTAAGACATCCATCACACTCTGAGTGAAATATGGCCGTCTATGAAGATGCATCAGAGATCACTGTGGAGATGATGAACCTCTCTGATGCTTCAGCCAGGACTGCTGCCTCCAAGAGTCACAGTGATGAAGATGGTGCCACAGTGCCCGGTGAGACACAATTGCTATCAATGTTTGGCTGTTTGAAACATCAAAGTAACATCACAAGGTCACACAGGGTATACTGTCATTTAGAGATTTAAGAAAACATCACCCAGAGAATCTGTGTTTGTAGGTTAAGTATAGAAGTGGAAACGTCCTGTTGGTTTCATGGTCTTTATTTATTTTTATCAACTCTGTGACCATTTAAACATTGTTGTATTTTCATTTATTTTTGTATGAATGTCATGTTCACCCATTTCAAAGATGATATTTGTTACTGGAATGTCGATCACATAGCTGTGACATTATACCAACGAGACCTGTTTGATGTCTGACAGAAAGTCAAAAGAGTCTGACAGCCAGCAGTCGTCCCTGTTGAGTCTTCTCACCTTTTTGCGCAGGTTGTATACGGTTAGTGTTTCAAGTTCTGTCAGAACGGTGCTTTGGTATTCTTATTATCATTAAAGCTTCAAGGACCTGGAGTGAATGAAAGAACAGTCAAGAAAACTGTTAATCAGGCAATGCACTGAGTGTGTGTGTGTGTGTGTGTGTGTGTGTGTGTGTGTGTGTGTTTTCCATACACAGGAGGAAAACTGCTCAGATGTGTTGCCGTGAGCTTTTGTCTCCTGTGTATTCTACAAGTTGCTCTAAACATTTCCCTCCGTCTTGCTTTCTGTGAGTTTTATTAAATTATTACATCATATATTAATTAATATGAATTAATTTTCTAACAGCAGAGTTGAAGCTCATCACTACAGACATTTCCATTTCCTGTGTGATACCATGGTTGTGTGGTTTGTCGCTGTATGGCAGAATGGTTTGTTTTACAGATGCATTTAACTTATAAAAATACCTACAGCTTTATGGAAAGATTCATGTTATATGGAAATTCTGTGTTAAAGTGAATTGTCTCTTTAGTCATGAACATAATCTGATACTGTTGCAAATGATGTTAGCCCCTCCACCAGGGATTGATGGCAGTATTAAAAATCTGACTGAGGAGAGAGACGAGTTGAGGAGCATCAACCTTCGTAAGTACGATGATGAAACTACTCCAATAATCTGGAAGAGAGGATGGGACTTTCTATGGTTGAATTCATGATTTATTATCATGCAGTATTTTCAACAGGTAAACATTCCTGAAGTCTAGTGTACATTAAGTGACAGTTTGTGTCTCTGGCCTGTATAGTTGTTTGAGAGAATGGTTCTTTAAAGGCTGTAGTTAGTAACTTAAAAAAATATATTGTGTAATATTTGCTGAAACTGTCACTTTTCCACAGTGTTACATAAGACAGATATTCTGTAAAAATTTAAAATGACGTACTCTTTGTCCTCATATTGCTTCTGATGGCATTACCACACAGTAAATGAAAACAACCTATCAGAATGAGGAGTCTCTAACGCAGCTGTCATTCATGGGTGGTGAGCTGCTGTCAGTAACTTTCCAACTAGGCAGCGCAGATCAAATATGAATTGAAATTCTGTCATTGCATTAACTATTTCTCACATCAGATGTTTTCAGAAACATATATATTATTTAGCTGTAGATTGAGAAAGTGAGTTTGTGACCTGGCCACTATGTTGGAAACACTTGCGCTGAAAACAAAGCACAGCCCAGGAGCTGGAGCAAATTTTCCATTTTACAGCTAAACAGTGCATTAAAACTTCTGAAAACATTTGTGTGCAGTTACAGTTTCAGTAAATATGACAAGAAGTTATTTTTTAATAAAGTTAGGAACTGTATCTTTAACTACTGTCATTAATAGATCAGTTTAATGTGGACATTCTGTTTGAAAGTAAACTTTCTCTTTAGTTGTGAACATTCTGTTGTAAGTGACGATAACCTCTCCACTAGGTATTGAAGAGAGTTATAAAAACCTGACTGAAGAGAGAGATGAGTTGAAGAAGAGGCTGAGTAACTTTGGTGAGTGTGGTAAGGAAACAAAAAAGGAACATATCACATGCATAAAAAAAAAAAAAGTCACGTGCTGTTACAGAGTATGTAGTCAGGCTTCAGAATGTTCTAAATAATGTGTTTCCAATACATTTGAGACAAGCTTTCATCAGCTTGTGACTAAAATTACTACTGCTAACGTATTTGTTCGTTTTTTTTTTGTTTGTTTTCAGCAGGTAAAAGTGCATGTGCGTTCAAAGTAGTTTTTCCACGTATTTTTGTTGTTTGTTGAATAATAAGAAATGTCTGTTCTTTCCTCTAACAATAGATCATTATTTGAACCATGGATGGGTGTATTTCAGTGGTAGTTTCTACTATATTTCTTCAATCAAGAAAACCTGGAAAGACAGCAGAGATGACTGTGTGCAAAGAGATGCAGACCTGATGATTATCAACAGCAAAGAGGAACAGGTGTGTGTGTTTGTGTGCACTTGCATGCGTGAGACATTGTTTAAATATGAATTTACTACTGTGTGTTTCTCTTTTAAAACAAGACTTTCACAGGACAATACCGACAGATAATGTGGATTGGACTGACTGACAGAGAGACAGAGGGGGTATGGAAATGGGTGGATGGCACTCTGCTGACAACAAGGTACACACATCACTCTTTTATTATATTCAAGCAGCCCGAAGTTTTAGAGATTATGACTTCACTGTCAACAAAAAATAATATTTAGTTGTTGTTTTAACTTCAACTTGTCCACGAATTATGTGTGTTGCTGTTCATTAAATGCTAGTTGGCTTGTGTTTTGTGTTAAAAGCATATTTGTTTTTACTTTTAGCTTCTGGAGATCTGAGGAACCCAACAATAATGGCGGAAATGAACACTGTGTAGAAACAAATGACAATGTTCACCGAAATGCCTGGAATGATGCATCATGTGAAACAAAAAAATTCTGGATCTGCGAAAACAAAATGGCTGTATAACTCAGGGCATAACCAAACCCTTATGAAGTTGTCTCATCATAAAACAGATTTATATTCCACTGTGATTTTGAAATTTTTTTGAGGGCAACAACAAATGACATGGTCCTGCAGATAGGGGCATCGGATTAGAAAATGCTTCTCTGTGTACAAACAACATATTTTGTCCTTTAATTTCAGGGGCTGTTGTGCCTTTTATTGTGACATTTGTACATATTTTTTTAATGTCTGTATTTTCTTTGAGTATTGTGTCCTGCTATTTCTTTACATGTACTTTGCATTTGATGCTAGAAAAGTTCTGTGTAAATAAATGTATGACATTATTGCTGTCTGGTTCTTCTTTACACTTTATGTACATACATTTTATTTCCCTGGGTTAAAACAACAGCAGCTTCAACTCACCTTGATGTTCTCATGGATCAGAATAACCCAATCAGTTATTAATATCTTAAACGATATTGACAAATTTCACCAGAACACTTTTTTGATGAGGAGAAATCAAATACATACATATATTATAATCATAACCTGCAATTCTCCCACAACAGAAGAGAAGATTTTCAATTTTTATACACTCGATCAACAAGTTTTCTAACAAAATACTGGCATATAAAGACTTAGCCCTTTGCACACCAAGATCATTTTTTATTGAGATATGAAAATATTTTTTAATCCGTATTAATCCAGTATTACTGGATCTCAATGCTGCATTTGACATCAACTGGAAATCTGGGTGGGGCTTTCTGGCACGGCACTGATGTGGTTCAGTTCCCACTTAAAGGATAGAGACTACTTTGTGTATATAAGTAATTATACCTCTGAGTGTACAAAAATGACGTGGAGTTCCCCAAGACTCCATTCTGGGACCTCTACTGTTTAACATCTATACATTCCTCCACAGTCTCAGATTATGGGGAAAAATAATCCATCCAGCCAGACATTTTAATTTGCTTAGCCAGAACTCAGGGGGCAGCAGGGCGACCAAAATACTCCAAATGTCCTTCTCCCCAGCAAAGTTTCCTCCTGGGGGATCCTGAAGTGTTAGCAGGGCCAGATCAGGTATAATCCCTCCAGCATGTTCTTCTGTAATCACCCAAATCTCATGACCATGGGTGAGGGTTGGGACTCAAATGGACTAGTAAATCATAAGCTTCGCTCTCTGGCAAAGGCAAGGAAATAATAATAATAATAATAATAATAATAATAATAATGTTATGTTACCATAATAATGCAGATGACA
Source organism: Epinephelus cyanopodus (assembly GCA_026686955.1). NCBI lineage: Eukaryota > Metazoa > Chordata > Actinopteri > Perciformes > Serranidae > Epinephelus > Epinephelus cyanopodus. The sequence continues at coordinate 33,766,272 of CM048916.1, forward strand.
CACAAATTTACATAACCATATTACCAGGGACTTTAGTCCAATACAAGCTCTGACTGAGTGCATTTAACAAATCTGTTATTGAATGTGTGACAGTTTTCTCCAAATAAACAAAGGCAAAACTGAAATAACTGTCCATGCATTTATTTTCACTAGACTTGACTTCTGTAACTGTCTTTGCCGATCTCCCTAAAAAAAAACAGAAAAAAAACCCAACAATCTGATGGGGAGAAACACAGGAGGCAGCAACTGAAAAATATAAAGATTTAAAACATATAGGCTAGGCTATAGATCAAAGACATAAAGACATGACTGTAAACTCACAGCCTGACCCAGTAATAATATGTTTGGTGATTTGCACTTGAAAAGACACTGAGGTAAGAAATACAGTAGATTTTAAAATGTTGGACATCTATTTGTATCTTGACTCAACAGCATTCAGTGAATTTATTTCAGCTACAAATGTAGTAAATTTAAAGACACTGAAATCTGCACCATTGCTCACTCAGAAATATTAACATATAATCCCCAATATTAGGCTATAGGAATTATGTTCCATCAGTGTGACCAATGGCATCAGTGATAGAGATCATTAGTCACTGATATTACGTGTCTAACGCTTCATACCGAGTTTTAAAATTTAAATAATTAGACCTACACATTATGTGCAATAAACATGTCGGAGCTGCTCTAACAGACTGACAGTCTGATCCTAAAAAATAATAAATATAAAAAGGACAAGGTTTGAATCTGAGCTGAGGATGAATTCTCGCTGTGTAATATTTGAATAGAAAGACAAAAACTGATGTCCAAAGAATGTGCATAAATTCAGTAACTATTAAGACAGTCCTGAGTAACAAACTAATATCCAGCAGGATTTAGACTGTGACAGACGGTAAATCTCGGCTAATGAATGCGCTTCGATACAAGCTTTGACTGAATGAATGAGGAAATGAAACAGCGTGTAAGAGGGAGGAGACAGAGAAAAACCTAACCTGCTCACAGACTCAGTTGCCATGGTAATTGACTCAGAGTTTGAGTTACCTCTTTCTGGAACTGAAACCCAGAGTTTCCCTCATTTCAGGGTTAACATACTCAGAGGTCTTCCTGCAATAGGCTGCCCCTCTGGCTCCACTCAGTTTTCCAAACAAAGCAGTCTCTTGCCGCTCTGGCGTTATCTCGTGCTGCATTCAGGACATTGGAGATTCAAACTCGTAAAAAGGCAAATTGGTCATAACTTCTCTTTGAATTCATTGCTGCCAACTGAGGTGGCAGCAGGGGTGGCATGGCTTTCTTTTAGGGTGGCATTTGCCACCCTATGCCACCCCGGTAGATCCGCCCATGCATCACACATTCCCATATCTCCAAATGCCTTCCTCAAACCGTTGGTCAGAGTAATTGGGCTGGCCGATGTTATCTTTTCCCACCATCTATATAAGAATTACCTTAAATTCTTCCATCATAATCTTTTTCTCATAGTTCACCTTTCCTTGTCCTCTTCTAATGCCCTTTTTCCTGACTGTGTCTTCTGGCCTTTTCTGTACCTACTTCCTCTTCCATTACTCACAATTTGCGTCCATTCAGCCTCCATTTCATCATCCACCAATGAACCTACTACTTGCCATTCTGATTCAGTCACAAATCAGATTATTCCAAAACTACTGAATCCAACAACCAAAGATGAAGTAAGGTGATAAGATGATTCACTCTCAATCCTGTCCTTCAACATCCTCGACAGAAAGTTTGTTTACCACACCGTTGGGTCAGTTTTGGTGTTTGTTGTGGGTTTCAGTAACAGAGAGAAGGAACTCTCTCATTTAAAACTGAAGTCTTTTTTGATTGGACGTTCCCATTTGTTTCCGGAAGTTCCCTTAGATGGGTGCGTACCGCCCCCTGCTGGTGGCACTGCGTATAACAGGCCCGTGCAGACGCCCTCAGAGGGGCAGGTGCCCAAAGTTAATAAGGGGCAGGGATGGGCAGTATTTCTATTACTTGTATTTGAAATACGTATTTCAATTAGGCCTACATTTGAGCATTTTGTAATTTGTATTTGATAAGGCCGATAAAAAGCAAATGTAATTTGTATAACAAAATACTTTTGAGTGGAGTAATTTTGTGTTTAAAATACTCAAAATACTTTCTCCACGAATCAAATTGATTATTTTATGACACAAAGACTTTTACAATATTATAGAATTCTTGGGTTTATAGGTTGACACTATTATATCACAGGCCACTATGGGTGGGGGGCCTCAGACATTTGCCTGGATTTGACTGTGTGCCTCTGTACAATACTGCTTTGTTTTCTTGACAGTGACCTCTTGTGCAAACGATGACTGTCCTCTCCTCCATGCTGCAAAGGCAGAAATAAGGTAATGTCATTGTTCAAAAACTTTCCAGGAGAAAAAAAAGACACTTACGTTTATGTCAGCCATGAAGGCAATACCTGATCATGACCCTAATTTGGAAGTTACTAGCGATTGTGAATGTTTAGATGTGATATTATTATTGAATATATATGCTCTAAATATGACTAACAGGTTTTTCTGAGAATCCTGCTGTCTCTAGTTTGTTAGTAAAGAACTAATTGTGAATTCTTTGGTAAAACCTCAGTAGCTCCTTGTTAGTTTTACAGGACGGTGTTTTACTCACGAGGACAGCCATATATATCTTCACAAAAATAAAGAAACTGAATTTGAAACATCCAAACAGTCACTTTTTGCTTTCTGAGTCGTGCATGTGTAATTTCAATGTGTGACAAAGCACCTATAAATAAGTTATGGATGTGTGTGCGCCCTGATGACCTTATGATGTTTTGACTTGATATGAATCTATGGAGGAAATCGTCTTGAGTGTGCAAGTCATAGCAGAGGCAAAATGAAGAAATGTAAGAGATAGTCGGGTTGCTGAAGGGCGGAGGTGATAAATGTGTTATTGCTGGGGTAATCAGAAACAGAGAAGAAGAATAAGCAGTTCAGCGCAGTTCTCAGAAGACACTGCTACACATCTTTGTCATATTTTGGTGAGTTAAATATTTTGAGTTTTGTCTTCAAAGAGGAGGCTGAGATGACTTTGGATCATGACAGCGTGCCTGATGCTTCATCCAGGAGTAAGTCTTTTTCAGTAACAGAGCGTGAGTTTGGAGGGCATCATTTTTATCAGACTTAGGTGGGGGATTTGATTCAGAAACTATCATAATTAGGCAACAAGCTACATATGAAGCTAATTTTTAATCTATTTAATGAGGAGACGGTGTACAAGAAGTGACATGAAAGCAGATCAGAGAACACAATATCACACCTGACTGCCTAATAATAATTATAGTGGTTCTGCATTTTTGATTTTCCGCACACAGAGGACAGACTCTTCAGACTGGTTGCTCTAAGCTTTGGACTCCTGTGTATCCTACAAGCTGCTGCCAACATTTCCCTGCGTCTTGCTCTCTGTGAGTGATCTTACATTTCTCTTTAATTTCACCCTGAGACTTAAACTCACCATCTCAACATTATAAGACCAAAGATTGGAACTACAAACACACTTAGCAGCTACAGTATGATGATTATGTGACATATAGTGTGGAACCAACTTAGTTTCAGGAGTATTGAATTGCAGATGAATTGAACACAGTCAGACACCAAACGTACACACACATACTGTATGGTGTGTACATAAGCTGGAATTAACACCAGAGTAGGTGTCTTTTCCCATGATACTCTAACTTCAGTGCTGACCAGCAGGCTGGTATCATATGGAACTAAGGAATCCAGTGTTATCGACCATATCATGCCACCTTCTCGGCAAAGAGGAAGATGGGCATGACCATTTTCACGGAGGTCCCTTGACCTCTCACCTCAGGATATCTGAATGAAAATGGGAGCTGTGGGTACCCACGAGTCTCCTCTTTACAGACATGCTCCCTTTATACTAATACGATGCCGTTTTGGGCAAAGGTCACGCAGTATAAACATGTTATTTCCTGCCTGATGTATTTGGATATTTCTGCATCCTGGGGTCCCTAAACAGTCTTGGTATTGAATAAATTGGGTATGAATGGAAAACTGAGACTCTCTTTTATTCAATGAGCCCAGGTTTATTCATGTGTGATGAAGCACCCAACTAAAACACAGCATTTATTACAGACTTGTAACAAAAAAAAACTCGGCACACAGTGCTGAGCTGCATCTCAAATTCATCCTCAGGTTCCCTGCTTGAGAAAGATGTATACCACTTATATGAGGCATATACTGTTGACCTGCAATCTCCCCAAAAAGATCCTTTGTCCCCCACCGAAAAGAGACAAAAATGGCTCTGTGGTGGGTCCCGGAGGGTTAACTACAGTAGGACAAACGTATCTTTCTGCTCTTACAGATGTGAAGATGCCAGATTATGAGGCCATTATCAAAAATCTGACTGAAGAGAGAGAAGATTTGAAGAGGAAGATGATCACCTTTGGTGAGTACAAGGATGAAACTGAATACATTCTCGTTAACATGGGAATAAAAAGATACATTATAAAAATGCTTTTCTACCTCGTTTTCAGCCAACATGTTTTTTTTCTTATATTCTTATACTACTTATGAATATATCTAAATTTTATTGGCATCATTATTATTATGATTATTATGATTATTATTATTATCATTGTTGTTGTTGTTGTTGTTGTTATTACTTTGCTATCTTCAACAGATAATTACTCCCAACAAGGATGGGTGTATTTCTACCACAGTTTTTATTACATTTCTTCTATTAACAAGTCCTGGCAAGACAGTAGAGACGACTGTCTGCAAAGAGGTGCAGACCTGATCATTATCAACAGCAGAGAAGAACAGGTGTGTAATTTGGCTGTGAGAGAAAAAGGGGAAGTCAAATCAAAGGTCACCGAGGTGGAGAGTGGCTAAAATTGTAAAATTGTAATATTCATTTATGTTTTATATTGTTCTCTCTCTCTCTCTCTCTCTCTCTCTCTCTCTCTCTCTCTCTCTCTCTCTCTCTCTCTCTGTAAACAAGGAATTTGCAAGAAAGTTCAAAAGGCTCACATGGATTGGACTGACTGACAGTGAGACAGAGGGGACATGGACATGGGTGGATGGGACTGCACTGAACACAAGGTTCATAAATTCCTTCTTTATTAAAGATAATGATTAATAATGGAGTATTGCTATATATTAAGGAACTAGTCTTCCTGATTGACCCTCCAGCCACCAGCTGGTGGCAGTACTGAGTGCACTGCTGCTGAGCAGCACTGCAGTAGGTGAGTGAGGAGGAAGTCCTGCACCACCTTTGATTTTATGTGTTATGTGTTGCAGAGGCGGAAATTATAAATCACTCAGCTTCCTCTAGGTGTTTTATTCAGGGCTGATCAAAGATTTGTTTTTTGGTTTTTTTTTAAGCTAAGCTGCTGCATCACTGTTCAAATACACTTTAGTTCAGCCTTTTTACTGCTACTGGTTTACACCTTGGATCACCAAAAATGGAAAATAATCTTTTGTAATGCTGAAACACTCAGGCGACACACTGAGACTTCACTTCAGCTTCTTTGGTTGTGTTTCCTGCTAAGAACATTCTTTGATGTTTGATTTCAGCTACTGGAAAGCTGGGGAGCCCAACAGCTATCAAGGCACTGATGAAGACTGTGGAGAAATAAGGCTTTATGAGAGGGAATACAACTGGAATGATTCACCATGTAAACAGCTAAATTTCTGGATCTGTGAGAAGGTGGTGGCTCCATGACTCAGCATCCAAATCTGCCCTAGACTTGCGATGGATAAGCTGCAGGGGAAGTGTCTCATCATCATGTATGAACACCAACATGTCACCACAGGAAAAACACAGGTGTCAATAATAAAATGAATGATGGCTAAACTCCATCTAACTGCTTCACTTTCAGGGTCCTGGTGTGAATAGAACAGAGCCATTAGTGTTACACCGTGCCTTCCTGACAAGTCAAAATGTCTGCTATTGTTCAAAAAATATGTGAAGACAGAAATATATCATTAATATATTGATCGATTCATCACTAAATTAATTTTTTTGCCAGTAGTCATCATTATCATCATCACACAACACCTGATTATATTGCAATCATCACAATTTCAACTCTGCAATCACTTCGGACATCATCAAGTCTTACTGTGTATATAATCACATCAGAGTGCAGCTACATTTTCATTTGTTTAATTGTTTAACCTTCCATAGATCCTTTAATGGCTCATCAGCAGTTTCAAGAGGAGCTTTTGGAATAGGCCTTTCAAGCTTTTGTCACAGCTTTTGCTTTACTCACTGCTTTGCATACAGCAGCACACATTGTGTATTTATGAATAAATTGTATCCATTTTATGATTAGGTTAGAAGTTGATTTTGCATTTTAAGGGGGCCGTCTTACATGCTGCAGAGTTAATTTGCATATGTGACATGCTGTAATCTATAATATATATTATATTATCAGTGTCGTATTGTACAATATTACAATAGTTGTAACATATTTGGCGATTTTCTGCATAAATCAAAAAGTGTTTATCCTGAAATAGCCAATTTTGCTGTATTATAAGCTTTGAAGCATCAGCTACTAAAACAATGTAGTTATTGGATTTCTGAGCTATGCACCATTTGCAAAATTGATTTAAATACAGTCACTCCACTGTTACAACTGTGGACTCCACTGTTCCCAGTGTAGAGAGACGGTTGTCACATATGCCAGGGATGGTTGTAACATGTCTATAAATAATCAAACAAATACTCAATATGAAAAGTTTATTTATCCTTCATGTTACTGTGACTATTCATTCATTGGTCACAAAATAAATGGAAACACAGATGTAGCTTACATGATACAAAGTAGCTGGTCTGTGGTCAAGTGTAGACCTCGCTTACAATAAGTAGCAAGCTAGTGTGCAGGAGTGTTATGTCTGTTGCTTGGCAATAGTTTTGTTCCAGTTGCTGGACTATGTGTGTTGGTGGAGCTAAATATATAATTAAATAAACAAACACATCATAACCTGTTGCAGCTTTTTGTTGTTAATAAATGGTGCTTGTAGAATTGTTGTATAAAAGCAATATCACACTGGAGGTCGTGCTGTTTTACTCAATATCAGCACAGTTATAATTATCTTTGGCACAGATTTTTTTTCTATCTGTGCCATCCTCAGGAAATGTTCTGCCTCTTGCTGTTTTTTTTTCCCTGTTAGCTTAAGACCTGCTTTTCCACTGACTTAGCATGCAACTGATCATCATTAACTTAGCGTGTAGTCAAGTCTGTTCAGGCCTTCAGGTTTTTTAAATATAAATGGAGGTACTTGATTCAGAGATGGTTGTAACAAGGCGTTTAAACGGTCCCAGTATCCCCAGCCATATATCCACCTACTGTAAACTACCCTGACTGTTAGTTTAAAAAAAATGTTTATCATTTTTATTTTGAGCTTTAAAGACGCTGATTCTGATGAGACTTGTTTGGACTCCTTGACATTTGATCTCCGCACAATATCCAAAGTTAAAATTTTACCTAAAACAAACAAACAAACAAACAAACAAACAAACAACAACAACAAAACAAAAAAGAAACAAACAAAACAAACAACTAAACCCAGCAAAAACAAATAACACCAAAAAACAAACAAACCCATTATCAAAACATCTGCCAGTTTCTTTCTCTGGGAATTTTTAAATGTGGCTGCTTTTTTGTACTGACTGAATATGTGCAGAGTGACGTAATCACTCCAGCTGGTTCCTTATTGGAGGAATTCAACCGCCCCCTGTCACCACTGTCCCTGGTCTCCAATACATTATCATTTTGTTATTCTTGTAGGTCTTGAAAGGCCTATTCCATCTTTTTGTAGTTTGTTTAATTGATTTATCTTAAAACACCATTGTCTGTGTGTTTTGATGATGTCCCTCTATTAACTTCTTGATCATACTTCTGTACCTTCAGTGTTCAGAAAAACAGATAACAAAATGATGTCTAAAAGCCATCATCCCTTAATGATTTCCCTGAATAAATGTGATTTCTTGTGTCAAAGTATAGAAAAGAAGGAGATCTAGCCTAAGAAAAGATTTTTGTTTTGTTGTTGTTGTTGTTGTTGTTGTTGTTGTTGACACTCGGTGTGTGTTTTTAAAATGACAGCAACATCAGAAGGACGTCCTTACTGCCATAGGTTTATAATGTAATACAATATATTGCTTATATGTGTCCTCATCTAAACACCAGGTCGACATCCAACTTCTTTTCTAGTGTTAGTGAGTTCCATCATTTAAGTATCATGTTCTTCACCCTCAGTGACAAAAACCTCCACTTCCTCTGATTTCCTCAGGCAGTGCACTTTTTGCTGCTGTGTTGATGTTATCACAAGAAATTTGGAAACATGCAGATTTGTATCTCATAACTGTGAAAGACCAGTCCAGTCTGTAATCAGGTATCCTGCATCTAGAGAATCATGACCTTTTAATCTACACTTCTGTGGTTAGGAAACAAATGTTTATTCTTAAGAAATTGGTCTCATTATCGCAGTCATCAAATGCTCCCCCGCATCTCTCAAGACAGACTTAAATGCATCTTGCAGGCTTTTGATTTCGAATTGAATCGGACCTAAACCATCCAGTGCTTTGTAAACCAACAATAGTATTTTGAAACTGATAGAACAGAACTGGACAGATGTGATCCAGTTTCTTGGTCAGTGAGAACTCAAGCAGGAGCGTTTTGAATCAGCTGCTGCAGCTGTCTGATCAGTTTTTTTAGGGAGATCGGCAAAGACAGTTACAGAAGTCAAGTCTCGTGAAAATAAATGCATGGACAGTTATTTCAGTTTTGCCTTTGTTTATTTGGAGAAAACTGTCACACATTCATTAACAGATTTGTTAAATGCACTCAGTCAGAGCTTGTATTGGACTAAAGTCCCTGGTAATATGGTTATGTAAATTGTGTGTCATCTGCATTATTATGGTAACATAACATTATTATTATTATTATTATTATTATAATTATTTCCTTGCCTTTGCCAGAGAGCGAAGCTTATGATTTACTAGTCCATTTGAGTCCCAACCCTCACCCATGGTCATGAGATGTGGGTGATTACAGAAGAACATGCTGGAGGGATTATACCTGATCTGGCCCTGCTAACACTTCAGGATCCCCCAGGAGGAAACTTTGCTGGGGAGAAGGACATTTGGAGTATTTTGGTCGCCCTGCTGCCCCCTGAGTTCTGGCTAAGCAAATTAAAATGGCTGGCTGGATGGATGGATATTTTTCCCCATAATCTGAGACTGTGGAGGAATGTAGTGTCATGAGTCTGTGTTCCCAGTGTGTCTCCCCTTCCCCGTGTCTGTGTCTCCCTCTCTCCTCGGGGCAGGTCCAGCGAGCCAGCAGGTGTGCAGGCTACGCACCTGTGCCTCATTTTCATCAGTCTCAGTTAAAGCCCGGTCTCTCGTCAGATCGTCCAGTTTCCCACGCGGTATACTGTGTTTGACCCTCGACTCCTTCAGTGATCTTGTTGCCAGTGTTTCCTGTTGCTGTTTCGTTGTTACTTACCTTGTTTCTCCTGTGATCAGGAATCCTCCTCGCCCACCTGCATTCTGTCTGCGCCTGCTGGATCCGCTCCCGTCCTTCACCGTGCCTCACCGTTGTGCTTCACCACCTCGTCTCTCCACCCTGCCTTCGCCCTGCCTGCCATTCAGCCACTCAATTAAAGCACCTTTAACTGATTTCTGTCTCCGAGTCTCGCTTTTGGGTCCCACTCTCAGCTGTTTTAACGTGACATGTAGATGTTAAAGAGGTCCCAGAATGGAGTCTTGGGGAACTCCACATCATTTTTGTACACTCGGAGGTATAATTACTTATATACACAAAGTAGTCTCTATCCTTTAAGTGGGAACTGAACCACATCAGTGCCGTGCCAGAAAGCCCCACCCAGATTTCTAGTTGATATCAAACACAGCGCTGATCCAGTAATACTGGATTAATACAGATTAAAAATATCTTTATATATTAATAAAAACAAACAAAATCTTGTTGTGCAAAGGGCTAAGTCTTTATATGCCAGTATTTTGCTGATTGAGTGTATAAAAATCTTCTCTTCTGTTGTGGGAGAATTGCAGGTTATGATTATAATACATGTATGTATTTGATTTCTCCTCATAAAAAAAGCGTTCTGGTGAAATTTGTCAATGTCGTTTAAGATATTAATAACTGGTGGGGTTATTCTGATCCATGAAAACATCAAGGTGAGTTGAAGCTGTTGTTTTAACCCAGGGAAATAAAATGTATCCACATAAAGTGTAAAGAAGAACCAGACAGCAATAATGTCAAACATTTATTTACACAGAACTTTTCTAGCTTCAAATGCAAAATACCTTTAAAGAAATAAATGAAATGCAAAAACAAGACAGTCCAACATAAAAGTAGCAAATGCAACAACATTTAGACCCAAAGAAATAAAAATGCATCTGTATCTCCAGATAACAAGGGAGCTTGAAAGATAGCAAGCATGAGCAAAAACTCAATCACCTGATGATCTTTACCTGGAGTCTGTCTGGACACAATAGCACTCAAAGAAACAAATACAGACACACTAAAAAATATATGCACAAATGTCACAATAAAAGGCACAACAGCCCCTGAAATTAAAGGACAAAATATGTTGTTTGTACACAGAGAAGCATTTTCTAATCCGATGCCCCTATCTGCAGGACCATGTCATTTGTTGTTGCCCTCAAAAAAATTTCAAAATCACAGTGGAATATAAATCTGTTTTATGATGAGACAACTTCATAAGGGTTTGGTTATGCCCTGAGTTATACAGCCATTTTGTTTTCGCAGATCCAGAATTTTTTTGTTTCGCATGATGCATCATTCCAGGCATTACGGTGATCATCGTCATTTGTTTCTACACAGTGTTCATTTCCGCCATTATTGTTGGGTTCCTCAGATCTCCAGAAGCTAAAAGTAAAAACAAATATGCTTTTAAAGGGATACGCCAACATTTTTTTTGTTTGCGTGTCTTGCCTCACTCCCGAGTCCATGACAAGCAGCTAGATACCATTCTTTCGGCTATACGTGCAGTAAAAAGGGAGAGCCGGGCAGAGCTCGCCCACTGTTAATTAGCTTAGCTCAAATGCTTGGAGTCAATGGGTAGTGTTAGCCTGCCTCTGCCTGCAGTCATCAGATAAACTCTTCAGCAACTCTAAACGGTCCTGTGTGCTTGTTGTGACTCATTTTTACCACGTTATGTTACGTTATCTATTTTTAGACTAAGATTAGCACTTAAAGGCTAAGTTCGTTTTTTTGACACCTGGGCCTTATTTTTAGGAATAAATACGGTCGTAGACTCACCCAGACAATTTTGGTGGAGCTCGGAGCCGTTTTCGAGCAATTTAGATCCATCCGATGGCGTTTTCTCTCATGCCATAGAAGCGGACGGGGCCAGACATCGAAGCCCCTAAATTAGACATTATCTGCTGCGAAACTCGCTCATTTCACCTACATTTTATAAATGAATGGCCAGTGTTATCATCATGTCAGCTCAACTTCCTTGTTATGGTCATCCGGGGCTTTACAAGGATGGGTAACTTTTGGTGATGTCATAGACGTGCGCCGCAGGAGCGCAGCTGAGTCCCGCCGGCGCTAGGCTAGGCTATACAGCTACACAGCTATTCTTCTATAACATGACGGAATATTTATCCGATGTAGAAGTGTCTGATGACGACTTTGAGTATGATGGATGCCCGTATCGTTTTGAGCCAGAATACACCGACGAGGAGCTATTTGAAAGGAGGATGCAGAGGGAAAGAGCCGAACAGCTGGCCAGAGAACAAGCAACCACTGCACGTCCACGAATGGGGGCTAACTGGTCGTGTTGTTTTGGACACTGCACGCCACAGACAGCCTTTGCTGCTCAGAGTGGGACTTGAGACCAGAGGAAACACGTACTGATGCCCCCCAAAATACGTGTCTCACTACACTGGAAGATTTTTCTGCCATGACAAACCGGGCTGTGGTAGAGACTTTTTTTCATGTCCCGAGAGTCAACTGGCAGACGCAGCCGAAGCCAGCAGGACCGAACGGACAACTTTCGATAGAGTAAGTAGCCCATACAAATGCAAAAAGGGTATATTTTCTATGAGTGTTTGCTTTATAAATAAATAACTTGGGTATGCAGACCCGCGGTGATTGCAGCTCGAGTCACAATTTATTGCCTGCAGAGAATAACCATATCATATGCATTGCGAGTTAGTTTTTCAAAAAAACTAGCATGGACTAGAGTAAATTATATTGCGTTACAGTGCAGTATTCTTTTGCAGGAATGTATTTTTAGAAGGCTACTCCTGCTCAGACATAGGTCGTGAAGATAGCTATTCATTTATACAAGGAGCTTTATACGCTGGCCAACGTGCACTGGTTATCGACCAATATGATTACATCTTCAAAAGAAATGCATTACCTCCGCTGCGTCTGTTTTGCCCTCTGAAACAATCGGGATGGCATTCCTCCTGAGGTACTGACGCTGAGCTTCCTGGCCTTTTATCTTTGTCGTCTTCGTAATGAAGTCTTCTGGAGCGAAGTGAGCGCTGCATGTGCAGACCCGGTGACTGACCCTCCTCAGTTCTTCCATAGGAATATTCGGGTCCATTTTCAGGACAACAAGCCAGAGCTTTAGTAACTCCGGGTTTTTCAAAGAAGCCTGTGGAATGTGAACTTTGTCCAACTAGTCATTTTGTTTGGACAAAGTGGAAAAACGCAATGACGAACCATGTTTGTACCCGTGTAGCTCCTAGCCTAGTGCCGGCTGGACTGCGCTCCTGCGGCGCACGTCTATGACGTCACCAAAAGTTACCCATCGTTGTAAAGCCCCGGATGACCATAACAAGGAAGTTGAGCTGACATGGTGATAACACTGGCCATTCATTTATAAAATGTAGGTGAAATGAGCGAGTTTCGCAGCAGATAATGTCTAATTTAGGGGCTTCGATGTCTGGCCCCGTCCGCTTCTATGGCATGAGAGAAAACGCCATCGGATGGATCTAAATTGCTCGAAAACGGCTCCGAGCTCCACCAAAATTGTCTGGGTGAGTCTACGACCGTATTTATTCCTAAAAATAAGGCCCAGGTGTCAAAAAACCGATCTTAGCCTTTAATGTAAGTTTTGAAAGAAGTACATAGGAAACTAAAACGCAGTTTTTGCGCATGCGCAAACCACCGCGGACGTGCTTGGAAGTAGGTAAACAGAACAAAGCCTCTGTTTAGGAGAAGAAGAAGATTGCAACTACGGATTATGGCCGACTTTGTAAGAGAGGACGAAGATGATTTCTTCGGGACTGACGAAGATCCACAACCTTACCTATTTGAACCAGAATATACAGAGGAGGAACTACATGTTTTGGAAGCTGAGTGTGCACCAAGAGAAGCTGAGACAGTCGAACAGCCTGGGGCCGAGGGGAGAGTCAGAACCGGCATGGACTGGTGGTGTAGATGTGGGGCTTGTCAACCTATGCCGACAGAAAACGAGTGCTTCTGCTGTACTGAGTGGGAGTTGGTGACTTATTGTCGCAACCCCGTACAGCACACGTATGAGGCATTTTGTAAAATTGGGATTTATAAGTCTCTCTCTCAAAAAAAGTGTCACAGTGTCCTACAAACTCCTTCACCGATCTACTGCATGAGCTCTTTCTTCTTCTTCGTCTTCTCCTCCTTCTTCTTCTGCTTTCTTCCTCAGCTGTTTACTGGCGCACATGCGCAGAACTGCGGTTTAGTTTCCTATGTATTTCTTTCAAAACTTACATGAAGTGCTAATCTTACCCCCAATTTCCACCAGATGCGTGTTGGTTGCGTCTCCGCACCGGCACGGCAACGGAGCCGATTACATTCAATTCTAGTCAATGTGTGTGTTTCCACCGGCTCCGGCAGTGCTGCGTTCCGGCTGCGTCTCAGCTCCGGCAGTCCGGAGGCCTCCGCAACAGATACGCAGCACTTTATTTTTGCCGGACGCCGGAGCACAACGCAGCAATTCAGCACAGAGCAGATCGTGCGGGGCAGGAAGTCGTGCAGAGAAACACAATAAAACATCCGGTTATTTTCAAAATAAGATACACAGTGTTCACGGCGGATCATATTTCCCTGCACTACACCTTGAAAACTACATAATGGGCAGAGGCAGGCCTGAAGTCAACAGGTCAGAGGTTTTTAGACGTCATTTCACCCCGTTGACACCGTGGACGAGGAGATATTCATCATGGCAGTGCACCGAGATGTCTTCCGGCGGAGCTGCACCGCTCCGACAGCAAATGCAGCCGGTGGGTATTGACGGACGGCGGAGCACGCAGCGGATAACCAGCGCTGCCGTACCGCAATGGACACGCATCCAGTGGAAATCCGGGGTTAGTCTAAAAATAGATAACGTAACATAACGCGGTAAAAACGAGTCACAACAAGCACACAGGACCGTTTAGAGTTGCTGAAGAGTTTATCTGATGACTGCAGGCAGAGGCAGGCTAACACTACCCATTGACTCCAAGCATTTGAGCTAAGCTAATTAGCGGTGGGCGAGCTCTGCCCGGCTCTCCCTTTTACTGCACGTATAGCCGAAAGAATGGTATCTACCTGCTTGTCATGGACTCGGGAGTGAGGCAAGACATGCAAACAAAAAAAATGTTGGCGTATCCTTTTAACACAAAACACAAGCCAACTAGCATTTAATGAACAGCAACACACATAATGTGTGGACAAGTTAAAGTTAAAATAACAATTAAATATTATTTTTTGTTGACAGTGAAGTCATAATCTCTTAAAACTCCAGGGTCTACCCAGGTACTATTGTGCTTGAACATAAATAAAAGAGTAATGTGTGTACCTTGTTGTCAGCAGAGTGCCATCCACCCATTTCCATACCCCCTCTGTCTCTCTGTCAGTCAGTCCAATCCACATTATCTGTCGGTATTGTCCTGTGAAAGTCTTGTTTTAAAAGAGAAACACACAATAGTAAATTCATATTTAAACAATGTCTCACACACACTTACACACACACACACACACACACACACACACACACACACCTGTTCCTCGTTGCTGTTGATAATCATCAGGTCTGCACCTCTTTGCACACAGTCATCTCTGCTGTCTTGCCAGGTTTTCTCGATTGAAGAAACATAGTATAAACTACCACTGAAATACACCCATCCATGGTTCAAATAATGATGTTGTTAGAGGAAAGAAAAATATCTCAGTATTCAACAAAACAAATAAAAAGGGCACTGTAAAAAACTAACTGTACTACCTGTGCACTTGTGCACTTTAAGCAGCCAAAAAACGCAAAAGAAACAAAAACATCCTGTTAGGACGAGGAATTTTAGCCACGAACTGACGTCAGCCTGTCTCAAAAAAAAAAAAGGAAAAAACAGAAACAGAGTATTCAGGATCAAATCTAGGTGTTACTGCAAAGAAGCTACAAGGCCCGTTTCCACTGGAGAAGTTCCTGGGACTATTTGGGGGACAGGAACTACTACAGGAACGTCCTCTCGCTTGGCCCTCTCAACCACCATGTCTCCACTGAGAGAGTGGAGTAGGAGGAAGGTTCCTGTAAAGTCACCAGGCTCTGGATGTGATGTAATTATTGCGCGACCATTTTGACTGGGGCAACGTAGTGGTGTAGGGACGCTGTTAGCTGTTAGCTGTTAGCGGTGTCTGTAATAAGTCACTAAACTCACAAAGTGGCCCGTGAAAAAAAAAAAAATTCCAGCGGATGTCTTAGTTACAACATGATTGAGCTAATTGGAGTAGTTTCATGTCGTTTCCGACAACGGAAGGCTTTTAACAGATGACGTCCTATGTTAGCTTTGCTGCTGTTGTTAGCTGACCCAGCTGCAGCTACTGATGCTTTCTAGACATCGTGATTTCCCAAAACTGAATAAATACCACACATAACAACACGAAACTGCTTTGCTAGCTCAATCATGTTGTAACTAAGACATCTACTGGAAAAAATCTGTTTTTCACGGACCAGTTATTGAGTTTGTTTACATGGCGGTGGAAGCTATGAATGGGCTAACCCTCGTCTGCTGAGTTTTAAAAATGCCGGCTATTTTGTTGCTTTCTGTTGACGTCACATTCCGCCTTGAGTATCTCCAGTCAGCACCAAGTAACTCCCAAGCCCCACCCAGGAGTTTCTCGGGGGCGTTCTGAGTACCTACTCCGAGGCAGGGACTTGTTTAGTCCCTGTAAAAGTTCCGGGACTCTGTCCTTCAGGGGGTGGTTCCTGCAGTGGAGACACGCACCAACGGCCCCGGCCCCGGCCCCCGTAAATTTACCCTGAAGTTCCTGCGGTGGAAACAGGCCTATATTCTAAAATGTGGCTGCTTGACACACATCTTCAACCTGGAAGCACAAAAGATCTGTACAATCAGCACAGTTTCAAGATGGAAACCTAAGATTAGTGTCACCAATTCAGTATCTGACCAAATATCTCCTCTTCTGTTCAGATGGCGTTTGTCCCGCAGACTCACCACAAGCCTGTCCCTTACCATCTCATTATGTAGAGCCCAGTAACCGCAGTGCTCTGCCAGGCGGTGCAGCGCCATAATGAAACTGTCGGCTGTCTCGCCCATTTCTTGATGCCGCTGATTAAACTTTGCTCTCAAAAATCACATTCCTGCGATTCTCTTCTGCTTGCGTCTCCAATCCAGAAGCAATTCGGAATCTGTTGAAGCGTTTAATCCATTTAGGCCAGTCTTCAGCCTTGAAGGTGAACTTTTCTGGGGGGGAGACTTGAAACGAAATGTTATGACTATAACTTCTGTTCCCTGAAGGAGAGGAACGAGGTACAAACATATAGTATGGGATATCACGCCCCCGCGTGGCCTGACTGAAGAAACCTCTATTCATGCCTTTAAGGCAGATGATCTGTGGTGACGCATGTGAGGCCCCGTCTGCACATATATACCTGTGTCACCACAGTCATTTTTCAGTTCGATAGCCGCTCTTCACCGAGCCCAGCTGCACAGCGGGGCAACCTAGTGTTGTAGCTCGTTCCTCTCCTTCAGGGAACAGAAGTTATAGTCATAACATTTCCTTCCCTTTCAGTCGATTCACTCGGTACAACACATATAGTATGGGACATGTATACACGCCCCGCAGAGCAGCCACCGAACCGGAGTCCACCTCCAGCACTCTAGTGCATCGTAGACCCAGCAGAAAGGACAGAGTGAGCCACCGAAGGGGCTGTCACATCTAAACGATAAAACCGGACAAAAGTGTGCGGTGATGACCAACTGGCTGCAGCACAAATATCACTCACAGATACCCCTTTAAATAAAGCCCTCACGAATGCGGATCTGAATGTGCCCTCACACCGTGAGGCAATGGAAGACCCCTGCTGTTGTATGCTAGGGAGATAGCTTCCACAATCCAGTGAGAAAGCCGCTGCTTAGACAGAGCTTTATCCTAAGCTGGATGAGCAAAACAGACAAACAATTGGTCATATAAACGCACACTCTGTGTGCGGTCTATGTAAGTACGTAGCGCACGCATGGGGCACAAGAAATGTAACCTCCTCTGCTCCTCGGAAGCAAACGGAGGGGAACAGAAGCTCAAAAGCTCAAATGTCATAGAGCTATAGGCTGCAGGGATAATCTTAGGCAAATATGCTGCATTTGGGCGCAATGTAACCTTAGACCCATCCGAAGTGAAGTGAGTACACGAGGGATGTACAGATAACGCATGAAGGTCGCCCACCCGCTTAGCAGAAGCCAAAGCGAGAAGTAGTGCTGTCTTATATGAAAGAAATTTCATATCCGCAGACTCAATAGGTTCAAATGGGGGTCCACAAAGCGCCTCAAGCACCAAGCTAAATCCCATGAGGGAACGCTGGGCTTAATCACAGGCCTCAGCCTGCGGACTCCCTTTAGGAAACGCATGGCAAGGGGATGAGCGCCTGGCGTCACTCCATCAAAACCAACATGGCATGCAGATATAGCGGCCAAATAGACCTTAATTGTGGAGAAAGAGAGACCCTTATCCAGCAGTTCCTGGAGGAATGTCAAAACATCCACAATAGAGCACTGAAATGGGAGTACATTTCGGTCTTGACACCACTGCTCGAACGCCCGCCATTTGTAAGCATACAAACCCCTAGTCGACGATGCCCTTGCACTCTGGATCGTTGCCACCACACTTGGAGGCAGACCCTTAGCTATTAGATTGGACCTTTCAACAGGTAGGCATGCAACCACCACAGCTCTGGGAACCACCTCCCCTCCGGCCTGGGAGAGGAGGTCCCTGCGGAGGGGAAGCTGCCAGGGCCTCGCTGCCAGCAGACTTATTATCTCGGCATACCACGACTTCGCTGGCCAGTGAGGGGCCACCAGGATCAGAGAGAGACCCTGTCGGCGCACCCTCTCCAGAACTGACAAAATCATCTCCACTGGGGGAAATGCATACAGAAGCGTGTTGGGCCATGTGTGCGCTACGCGTCCATCCCTAGGGGAGCGTTGTGGTCCCTCATGGAAAAGAACAGGGGGCAGTGGGTATTTGCTCTGGAGGCAAAAAGGTCCACTTCCGCCCTGCCAAAACGGTCCCATATTTGAGTCACCACCAAGGGGTGCAACCTCCACTCCCTCACAAGAGAACCTCCCCTGGAGAGGAGGTCTGGCCCCAGGTTCAGGTGTCCCGGTACATGGGTGGCTCTGAGAGACAGAAAATGAGCGCTGCACCATAGCAACAGAGAGCGAGACAGTTTCAACAGGGGAAGAGAGCGGGTCCCTCCTTGCCTGTTTATCTAGGAAACCACCGTTGTATTGTCTGTCCTGATCAGAACATGATGGCCTGTCAGAACCGGACGAAAATGTTTTAGAGCTAAGAAAGTTGCTAACAGCTCCAGGTGGTTGATGTGGAGCCTGCATTGTACCGACGTCCACACCCCTCTCACTGCTGCACCTTCGTACAGAGCCCCCCACCCCCTCAGGGAGGCATCTGTGGACACCACCTTGCGAAATGACACCCTCCCTATAGGGCAGCCCTGTTGAAGTAAGCCGAGTTCCCTCCAAGGGAGGAGCGCCGACATGCAAGAAGGAGATATCGTCAACCTCCTCTGGAGGTGACGCGGCGCGCACAGCCGATGAGATTGAGTCTAGCATTGCAACGCTCGCATCTTTAACAGCCCGAGTGGCACTACAGCGATCATAGATGCCATCATGCCCAACAGCCCATCATTTCCAGCCCAAGAAAAGAAAACTGCTGACTCGGGGTCAGTGAACTTTTCTGTAAATTCACCGAGAAGCCCAGCGCTTGGACGTGAGACAGAGTCAGCGACAGGTGCGCCGCTGCCCTCTCTCTGGAGCTCGCGATCAAAGCCCAATCGTCTAGATAGGCTAATATGCGAACGCCTTTCTCCCGGAGCGGAGCTAACGCCACCTCAACACATTTTGTGAAGGTGTGGGGGGCGAGTGACAAGCCGAACGGCAGCACCAGGTATTCGTAGGCCGTGCCCTCGAATGCAAACCTTAGAAACTGCCTGTGGTCCGGGTGTATCGCTATGTGAAAGTAAGCGTCTGTAAGATCGATAGTTGTAAACCAATCCCCTGGTCCGATCGCGCTCAGTAGCTGTCTGAGTGTTAGCATTTTGAACCTGTAAGTTCGTAGATACTTGTTTAACACTCTCAGGTCTAAAATAGGACAAAGTCCCCCCCCCCCCCTTTCTTCGGAACAACGAAGTAGCGGCTGTACCAACCTTTGTTCGTCTCCGAAGCAGGAACAACTCGTATCACTCTCTTGTTCAACAAGCTGTTTATTTCTTCCCTCAGTACTGCAGCTGCCTCGTCCCCTACAATTGTGTTTGTTATGGAGTGGAAACGGGGTGGCCGGGCCCTGAACTGCAACCGGTAACCCATGGCAACAGTCCGCTCTACCCACGGTGAGACTGCGCATGCGCGCCACCAAGGAAGGTGGACAGCTAGCCGACTGACCTGCAGCACTGTAGGGAAGGGGCTGTCGGCACCACCAGTTTGACCTGGTTTATTTGTTTGGTATTGTTTTGAGTACAGAACGGAACCTTTATTGATTTGAATAAATGCACATTTACAACATTCACACAGTGAACAGTAGGCACCAACACTGGGGCACTTGTGTGTGTGGGGGGGTTGTACTTGGGAGACTGTGTCAGGGGAGTGCAATGCTTCTCGCCCAGAATTGAACATGATCGCGGCCTCTTTGGTGGCAACAGATGAGGGGCAGCAGTGTCTCCCTGCTGCTGGAGCCCCTCTCAGCCCACTCCCGGAGCTAGGATGAGTGCGGCTTCTTCCTCCTAGGCGCTGAACCTTCTGGAGGCCTGGTGGCGGACCCTTGCTCCAAGCCGACTGGCGTGGGGTTTGGCCCGGCGCTTGCTGCTTCACCGGCTGGGAGCCCAAACTCGCAGGTGGCGCTGCCCTCAAGGGGGGAGGCGGCGGTGTCGGCTTGGCAGGCCGCTTTGGTTTAGCATCACGCCTGGGGATGATGCTGCGCAGGGCTTCTGTCTGCTTCTTTCTCAGTTCAAATTTTGTCTGAATAGCGTCGAGTGACTGTCCAAACAGGCCTTCAGCAGACACTGACTCATCCAGAAAAACAGCCCTGTCCCTCTCCGGAATGTCGGAGAGAGTCAGCCACAGGTGCCTCTGCGCAACCACTGTAGAAGCCATCCCTCTGCCCAGGGAGAGCGCAGCGGAGGACACACGGAGGATGTAATCCGTAGCGACTCTAACCTTGTTGAGAAGAGGGGCCAGTGGGCTGTCGGAAGGCATGACTGACCCAAGCTCCGCCAGACACATGGCTTGATATGTCTGGAGCATAGTGACCGAGCTCAGTGCACGGGCCGTGCCTGCCTGTGCCCGGTAAATCTTCTCCAGCTGGGACGGAGAACCTGCAGTGCTTGGATGGGAGCATAGTGGGGCCGCCAACACCATGGTTTTGGGACGGGGCCAGAGGCGGAGGATTGACCAGACCCGCTTTTTCGGCTCCATCCAGGTCCAAATACTGTCCATAGCCGGGCACCGTGACACGGGAAGACAGCGGCTTGTTCCACGTCAAGGTTAGCTCCGCGACAAAATCAGGGAACAAGGGCAGGCTATTCTTAACGGTTGTCGGCTCAGGGGGAAGGAAAAACCCAGCAAACCGCGACTGTGTCTGAGCCGGTGGGGGGAGAGGGCCACTCCACCTCCAGCTTCTCGGCTGCACAGCGGTACAGCGAGAGAAAGGATGTGTCATTCTGGTCAACCGACACAGCAGTGGCGGCGTACTGGCCCGACGACAAAGCCTCCTGTTCATCCTCCGACAAGCCATGCACGTCCAAACCGATGTCCAGCACGTCATCGTCATCATGGCAAGCGGCCAGCTGAGGCAGCGGCAGGCTAGCGCCCTCGGAGGGGTCCATTTCACACTCGGCTAACCCGTCAACATACTCCATTTGGTCCGCCCAGTCACCAGCGGGGACTTTGGCCAAAAACTCCTCGCCGTCGGACTCAGACGAAGCTGCGTCCCTCGACTCGGAGAGGAGGGGGTCCTGCCGTGAAACGGTCGTCTTCCCAGCACTTTCTCCACAAACATGACCCGCCTCTCCAGGGTTGAGCTTCGGAGCTGGCAACAAGACGCACAAGACTCGGGCTCAATCAGCGCCCTCCTAGCATGGAGGATTCCCAGACAGACGGGACACGCTTCGTGCTGGTCCTTGTTGTGCAAAGAGAAGCCGCACCCCTGAGGACAGGGGCAAACAGAAGACTTCTTCTTTGCCTTAGGCTTGGTGCTCATACCGAGACACGAAAACCCTTCAATAGTACTCAAAAATACACACGAAATTAGTGCTCCGCGGGTAGCCGATGGCTAACACCAACAGGGGCTGTTAAGCTAATTTCGCGTTGGCAGTAGCCTATATAACAGAGCTAACTAGCAGCAGCTAGCTAACCCACTTGGTAGAGGTGTTCTTAGCGAGGTGAAGAGCATAAGAACTGGAAAATGACTGTGGTGACGCAGGTATGTGCGGGCGGGACCTCACATGCGTCACCACAGATCATCTGCCTTAAAGGCGTGAATAGAGGTTTCTTCAGTCAGGCCACGCGGGGGCGTGATATCCCATACTATATGTGTTGTACCGAGTGAATCGACTGAAAGGGAACTGTGCCGTTTTGCCGCTTCGTTCAGCTAACCATGGCTAGGCTAGGTAGCACTGTAGATAGTCTTCCAGTACTGCGAAGTTTCCCAACCTAAAACTAGACACTTTTGCGTGTCGCTATAGGCCTATGCAGACTCACCAGTACTGTCGCTTGCGTCTGACTTTACTTGTTCTTTATTGGTGTAACTGCAAACCACTCATGAACCACGCAGGCTTCAGGTACTTGAGCAACCCGTTAGAGCATGGATACCAAGAGGCGAAGCTCAATAGAACGCCCCATAGCAACAGACTCGCCCATGGTTTCGTCCTACCGCCGCCATTTTGGACTGTCAGCAGACCGCAGCAGACCCACTTGCATACAAAAACACACAGACAAACTGAAGTATATCGCTATTAATTATGCTTACAATGCTACTCACCTCCTGATAGCTTGGTCACAGCTGCTTTTTCACATTTTTGTAAAGCAAAATACAGAGTTTTTAAAAAACAAAATGAAGAAAAACGGCCTCGATAGCATCTCTACATATTACATCCACTTATGAGAAGATTAACTTAATAACTCCTTCAAAATCACCCCATAAGCCAATCTACCAAAAAATAAAACTAAAAACAAACAAACAATGTTTTAACTAGAAACACATTAATGGCGACGTCACATAGTCAGGAATAAAGATTTATTTACAGTTTGTACTGTAGGGGACAGTAATGATGATAATAATAATAATAATAATAATAATATATAGGCTATTTCAATATCATATATTTTAATACTAAACGCAGTAATCAATTCTGATATAAATGGTCCCCTCTCCTGTTTGCACTGGCCATTGAACATCTCTTCAGCTCTATGTGTTTCTACCTCTTTTGAAGATGTGACACGAGAGGGTGTGGTACATAGGCCATCCTTGTATACAGACGATTTATTAATCTATGTCAAGAATCCTGTTGCCTCTCGTACTATACTGTAGTTGTTGTTGTTCACTATGTTCCCTGTATCTATGGCAAATCAAAAAAATATATCTTTAAAAAAAAAGTGGACATTTGTGCAAATATGAAGAAATTCCATCAAGCCATTCTTGAGATACAGTGTTCAGAAAAATGGGATGGACAGACGGAAAACCCCAAAACATAATGCCCTTGGCAGCAGCTATTGCTGGCATGGTGGCACAAAGATACTGAGCCACATTTGCCAGTACTGGTCTTCCACTTTGGTTCAGATTCATCAGATCTGGTATGAGAATCGTCACACTTACTGAAGTCATTCAGTTTCCTCTTCAGGCCGTCTCTCTCTGTAGTCAAGGAGTTCTGCTGTGAAGCTGCCATTTTGAGCACAGAGGTTATGATGATTTGCAACATAATCAGAGCATGTCCCAAACAAAATACTTTTTAACAGAATTTCCATTCTCCATTAATGTGAATTATAATGTAGTCATAATGCTTTATGAACATACACAATGCTTTCTGGAAACACATTACTCAGAATGGTCTGAGGCCTGAGGTTTTTGCTCACAGGAATTACCTTTACATACATTTAACTCATTATCTGAAACTTAAGTGATGTTTAATATGAAGCCCTGACAGAAAATAAGGAAATCATATTAGATGGCCATTGATGTGTAGCCACTGTTCTGTGTTAATATTGTGTGTTTTTTGTGTTTTGCTACAATACATGTTTTTCAAAATAGGACTACCTATTTGAATGGATGACTAAATAAAAAAAAATAGTGAGCCACATTAGCACTGGTCTTCCACCTTGGATTAGATTAATCAGACCTGGTATGAGACTCGTTCTCACACTTACCACAGTCATTCAGCTTCCTCTTCAGCTCATCTCTCTCTCCAGTCAAGGAACTCTGCTGTGAAGCTGCCATTTTGAGCACAGAGGTTATGATGGTTTTCAACATAATCAGAGAATGTCCACAACTAGTCTCTATATACAGACTCTACATTCAGTGAATGTAGAGTCTGTAGGCTGTAACCCCGGAGATCTTGCCTCCGGAAGAAGAGCGGAAGAGCCCTGGTTTCCGGTTGTAGGCTGTTTGTAGTCCGCGTGATATTGAGCAATCCCGTTTGAGCCGGCTGCAGTTATTGCCTAGTTAAACAGTCCATGCGGTGAACTAACGAGGCGGAACATAATTGGCGTCACTGCAAACTCTGAATATTAATATTAATAATATTATTTACTTATAAATAAACGGAAGTCTGAAACGGAAATTCGCCTCCTCTGCCCAAATTAAACCGTAATGCCAAAAAATCGGGGGTCTGCCCTCAGAGTGCGATGCCAAATACAGCTGATGGGTTGTGAGAATGGGCCACAACCAATCACTTTATAACAGAAGTTCCGTATTCCATTAATGTGAATTATAATGTAGTCAAAATGCTTTATGTCTACACTCATAAACATGCACAGTGCTCTCTTGAAACACATTATTCAGAGTGGTCTGAGGCCTGAGGTTTTTGCTCACAGGGATTACATTTTGAAACTTAAGTGACATTTAATATGAACTCCTGACACAAAATAAGGAAAAGCATATTAGATTCTCACTGATGTGTAGCAACTGTTTTGTTTCAGTAAATTGCGTGTTTGTTGTATTTTGCTACTGCACATGTTTTCACGTTTTCTTCTGAATGGGACATACTATTTGAATAGAGGAAATAATAACAAAAGATGTATATACTGAGCCACATTATTATTGGTCTTCCACTTTGAATTAGATTCATCAGATCTGGTATGAGACTCGTCCTAAACTTACCAAGGTCATTTAGCTTCCTCTTCAGCTCGTCTCTCTCTCCAGTCAAGGAACTCTGCTGTGAAGCTGCCATTTTGAGCACAGAGGTTATAATGATTTTCAACAGAATCAGAGCATGTCCACAACAAATCACGATATGACAGAATTCACATTCTTCATCAATGCATTAGTGACAGGTATAATTTGTTTGATATTTGTCAACACAAACCACTCTGTCACACAGAAATAAACCAGAGCTCAGTGACTTTATATTTGCTGAACTACAGTGGTGGAAAAAAGTTTTCGGACACCCCATGCATTTGTGAAATATTGCATTAAGAATCACTCTTAGGTCTTCAAGTGCAGTTTCTTTTAGTACAGTCACAGCCAAAATACTAAATAAATCCTAAAAAAGCCATCAAAAACTTAAAATTGATTGGTTCCATAAAAATACATAAGAAATTTTGAGTATTGGGTCATTTTGGTGCTAGTGATGAAGGTCGTTCTTTTTATTAAAAGACACACTTTTTGTTGCCAAGCTTCGTGTCTACATAAAGCCAGCACATTTGAAAGTTCTTCAGACACAAAAATGGCTAAAACAAGGAACCTAACGCAGGAAACACGCCTGAAGATAAAGATTCTCAGCCAGGAAGGGTACAGCTGCCGCCAGATAGCCAGGAAGTGCAGATGCAGTCCTTCAGCAGTTGGATACACTCTGCAGAAATACAGACGAACCAACAGCTTGGAAGACAAACCAAGATCTGGGCGTCCAAGGGTTTCTTCAGCAAGAAATGGCCGCATCCTGATCTGCATGTGCAGGCAAAACCGCCGAATGACATCATAGGAGCCTCAGCAGCAGTGGTCAAACCAAACTGGTGTCCAGTGTTCCACCCGCACTGTACGTGGCCGACTTTTAGATCATGGCTTAAGGTCTTACAAGGCTATCAAGAAGCCCCTGATCAATGAGAGACAGAAGTTAGCCTGGTGTCGTTGGGCCCAGGCACACAAGAACTGGACAGCCAGGAATTAGAAGAAGATTTTGTGGTCAGATGAGTCCAGTTTCCAGCTTTATCTTCCTCCTACTAATGTGAGGGTACGCAGAAGGCCAGACGAAGCATTATCTCCAGCATGTACAGTACCTACTGTCAAGCATGGTGGAGGCAGTATCATGGTTTGGGGATGCATGAGTGCTGCTGGTGTTGGTCATCTCACCGTCTGTGATGGCACATTGAACTCTACCAAGTATTGTACCATTCTCAAAACCCACATGCTCCCTTCTGCGCGTGCACTTTTCCGTCGAGGTAAAAACTGGATGTTTCAACAAGATAATGCCCCGTGCCACACATCCAAGGCCAGTAGAACCTGGCTGCAGGAGCACAGTATCCAGGCCTTAGAGTGGCCAGCTCAATCCCCGGACATGAGCCCCATTGAAAATCTGTGGTGGATTATCAAAAGGTCTGTTTCAAAGCATAAACCAAAGAATTTATAAGAATTAAAAGCAGTAATTCAAGAAGAATGGGACAAGATTACCCCTCAACAATGTGAAAGGCTCGTAGCGAACATGCCAGCCAGGATTAGAGCTCTACTACGTGCCAGTGGCAGGACTACTAAATATTAGTTTGATGATGTGATGGTTTAATTATTTTTTGTTCAGTTTTGAACACATTCTCTGTTATTTGTTGACTTTGATACCGACAATGTTGAGAACTGACATATTGAAACTGTCAAGAATTCAGTTTTGTTAGTTTTTCTTGTAAACAATAAACAAAAAAATATAATTTGTATTTGTTTGTATCTGTCTAATGCAGCCACACCTTTTGAAACACAAAAAAGATTTTTCCACAAATATTTCATGATAATATTTGAGATTGTGTAAAATTTTAAGGGTGTCCGAAAACTTTTTTCCACCACTGTATACAAAACTTTACAGGCTGTAACCTCCTCCAAGAATTGCCACCTTAACATGGTGGAGGGGTTTGCATGTCGCCTTGATCCTTTGAGCTATGTTGTCTACTGCTGGCTACTAATAGCCCCTGGTCGGTTCTCCCAAGGCAAAGTGGTCCCTGGGGGGGGGCCACACTAAGAGTGGTTCAAAAAGGTACCTCGCCCAGTATGAGGACACCAGGGAGCCAGACCTGCTTGCTTGCCTGCAAGCATCTGGTGACCGGTCTTGGGCCATGGGGCCCAGTCGGGCTCAGCCCAAATGAGTAACATGGGGCTGCCACCCTGTGGGCCCACCACCTGCAGGGGCTGGCAGTGGTGTCAGGTGCATTTTGTGCTGGGCGGCAGGCAGGGGCAGGGCCCCGGGCATGCTGATCCCAGGCATCATGGACCGGCTCTGCGGACGTGGAATGTCACTTCTCTGGTGGGGAAGGAGCCGGAGCTGGTGCGGGAGGTGAAGCAATACCAACAAGATATAGTTGGACTCAGCTCCACGCACAGCACTGGTTCTGGAGCTAAACTCCTGGAGAGGGGAGAACTCCCACTTTCAAAGTGAGAGCTGTGTCCACATACTCGGCATAGAGTCAAACATGTTCTGGGTGTTGGCCTTGGCCAGGGTTGTCCCTTGCCACTGATCCTGTTTGTGATTTTCATGGACAGGATCTCGAGGCGCAGCCAGGGGGAGGAAGGGGTCTGGTTTGAGGACCTCAGAATTGCATCTCTGCTTTTCGCAGATGACGTGGTTCAGTTGCCCCCCCCCCCCCAGATACCAGTGAAAGTACGGTACCAGTGAAAGTACCATGGTTCTGAGTAGTATCACAATACCACAGCAAGAATGAGGCAGATGTGCCTTTTGTCATTTATACATCAATGATATTTCAATGGAATAAATTACTTATTGACTTATTCATACTTCAAAAACAACATCAATCAGAAATTAACATAAGGGGGATCAAAATAAAATAAATAAATAAAATAAAAATCAACTAGCCACCCTCCTCCCCTGACAAGTAAAGAACAGTCCCTAAAGTGTGGTGAGGTTTGTGGGCCGTTACCTGCCACAAAGAGTAATGTGAACAGCTCGTTTCTCCTCTGACACATCACACCTGTGTGCCGCCATGGCTTGGCTGTTCAGGTATTTCTGGGCAGTCATGAAATTAACAAAGAGGAAATTATTGGACCTGGAACCGGACTTTCCCATCGCCAGTAAGCCTTATCTTGTCTGTGACCCCGTTCAACCCATAACTGGCAGGATTTGCCTTTCGTTTCTGCTGCTGGTTGAAATCTGTACTTGCATGGCGTGCTGAATGATTTGTTTTGCTTGCACAAAAGGGTGATTGTCTATGGGCCGTTGCGCATGGACACTCACCCTCTTGCAATTGGACTTTGAACTTATCCCACAGTAGTGGTACCGTGAGGTACCATAGTACTACGGTACTCCAACAATGCTAGCGCGGGTGGCAACCAATCGTGAGGGACATAGTCTCAATTTACATGACGCGTGAAAAGACAAAGAAATGCTGTGCAGTCCTGCACAGTGCGGGACGTCTGGTCACCCTACTTAGCCACTCGCAAGCAGTAGTTGGAAGGGGCCCCATTAGGGGGGATTCCAACGTATTGTCGTTGTTGCAGTGTCTATAGGAGTTCCATCATATTGTCATTGATATGGACCAATGTCAGCCGTCTCTGGGGGCCCCCTTCTAGCTCGGGGCCCTAGGCGATTGCCAAGTTTGCCTGTCCGGTTGCGAAGGCCCTGCCTCCAGCGTGCACTGGGACGGTACGCAGCTGAGTGTGAAGCGGTCGGGATGAGAGTCAGCCCCTCCAAATCTGAGGCCATGGTTCTCTGTTGGAAACCGTTGGGTTGTCTTCTCCGGGTTGGGGGAGATTTAGTGCCTCAAACAAGAGGGTTCAAGTATATCTGGGTCTTATTCACTGGTAAGTGCAGAATGGAGCGTGAGATGGATCAGCGGTTTGGTGCAGCTTCTGCAGTGATGCAGTCGTTGCACCGGTCCATAGTAGTGAAGAAGGAGCTGAGCCGGAAGGCAAAGCTTTCAATTTACTGGTCCATCAACGTCCCAACCCTCACCTATGGTCATGAGCTCTGGGTAATGACCAAAAGAATGAGATTGCAGATACAAGCAGCCGAAATGAGTTTCCTCTGTGGGGTGGCTGGGCTCAGCCTCAGAGAGAGGGTGATGAGCAGAGGGAGTTTGGAGTAGAGCTGCTGCTCCTTTGTGTTGAAAAGGGTCACTTGAGGTGGTTTGCGCATCTGATCATGATGCCTCCTGGGCGCCCCCAGCTGGAGGTGTTTCAGTTACGTCCCACTGGTAAGAGGCCCCGGGGCAGACCCAGCACATTCTGGAGGGATTACATCTGGCTTGGGAACGCCTTGAGGTCTCCCAGGAGGAGCAGGAAGGAGTTGCTGGGGAGAGGGATTTGTAGGGTGCTTTGCTCGGCCTGATGCCCCCTTGACCCAACCATGGATAAGTGGATGAAAATGGATGGATGGATGGATGGATGGATGGATGGATGAAAATTGTGACTTGGAGTTATTTTTACTTTATATTAAATATGAATGATGAATTAAAACCTGGAATGTCACATACTCTGTAAAGTATTGTCACCTCAACTGATACCACCTGTTATTCTGCAATTATGCACATGATATGTAACTTTTTTTTCCTTATCATACTCACCAAAGTTACTCAACTTCTTCTGCAACTCATCTCTCTCTTCAGTCAGGGTTTTAAAACTCTCCTCAATACCTAGTGAAGAGGTTATCGTCACTTACAACAGAATGTTCACAGCTAAAGAGAAAGTTTACTTTCAAACAGAATGTCCACATTAAACTGATCTATTAATGACAGTTAGTCGTTAAAGATACAGTTTGCAATTGTCACGACATCCACACAGAAGTAGATAAAACACATGACCTACTCAGGTTTCTCCTCGTGGTGCTTCTGAGGGCATTTGTTAGAATCTAACGTGGCTCACAGAAAACAACCAATCAGAGCCGAGGAGTCTGTCATTCATGTCAATCACTGCTCGTGATCTGCGGTCAAACTGTTGATATAGGACTGCTATGAATCAAGATTCTGTCACTGCATTGACTATTTCTTGCCACAAATGTTTTTCAGAAGTTTTAGTACACTGTTTAGCTGTAACAAAATAAATTTGCTCCAGCTCCTGGGCTGTGCTTTGTTTCCAGCTCAACTGTTTCCAGTCACTTTCTCATTTTACAGTTGAACACTGCACTAAATATGTTTCTGATCTTGATTCATATTTGATCCACGCTGCCTAGTTGGAAAGTTTGACAGCATTTCACCAGTCATGATTGACATGATTGACAGCTGCATTAGAGTCTCCTCAGCTCTGATTGGTTGTTTTCATTTACCCTGTGGAGGCTGTTAGAGCAACATATTCATACCTATGGTTTTAGAGTGAGATGTCCAACAATAACTTACAGGTGAATTTAACAACAGTTGATCATCATATCAGTCCTCTTGGCAGAAGATTTAACTGGGATTATTCTGATGACATGTAACACTTGTAACACTGTATTATATGCACAGTATTGGATCTATTAAATCCAAGTTATTGGAATAATTTCATCATCGTACTTACGAAGGTTGATGCTCCTCAACTCGTCTCTCTCCTCAGTCAGATTTTTGAAACTGCCATCAATCCCTGGTGGAGGGGCTAACATCATTTGCAACAGTATCAGATTATGTTCACAACTAAAGAGACAATTCACTTTAACACAGAATTTCCATATAACGTGAATCTTTCTATAAAACTGTAGGCATTTTTATAAGTTAAATGTATCTGTAACACAAACCATTCTGCCATACAGCGACAAACCACACAACCATGGTATCACACAGGAAATGGCAACGCCTGTAGTAATAAGCTTCAACTCTGCTATTAGAAAATTACTTCCTATTAATTAATATATGATGTAATAATTTATTAAAACTCACAGAGAGCAAGACGGAGGGAAATGTTTAGAGCAACTTGTAGGACACACAGGAGACAAAAGCTCACGGCAAACATCTGAGCAATTTTCCTCCTGTGTATGGAAAAACACACACACACACACACACACACACACACACACACACACACACACACACACAGTGCATTACCTAATTAATAGTTTTCTAAGCACTTAAAATACTAACCATATACAACTTCTGCAAAATGGTGAGAAGACTAAAAAGGTACGACAGACAGCAATTGTGTCTCACCGGGCACTGTGGCACCATCTTCATCACTGTGACTCTTGGAGGCAGCAGTCCTGGCTGAAGCATCAGAGAGGTTCATCATCTCCACAGTGATCTCTGATGCATCTTCATAGATGGCCATATTTCACTCAGAGTGCGATGGATGTCTTACTGGTGGTTTCTGTGATCTGCTTCTTCTTTTGTACGCCGATTGAACTGCAAAGCACTCATGTACTTCCTCATTTTGAAGTAAAATGTTGTTTTTGTTGTGGTCTGTGTGGTGTGGGGAGGTGTGTTCTGTGTCCTTTTTTTTGGCAGAACTATTGTTTAGTTCCAGACTATAAAATAAATGCAACAATGAACTGGACACAAATCACTATGTTTTTATTATTGAACTTAAAATAAGAGCATAAGACTCTATCCTAATGCAGCTAATTTTATGCACAATATAATTGTCTGCCCAGCCCTGCTCTTGTAAGCCCAATTTATATCTCTATGGCTCGCAGCCATGAACTAAGGAGGTATAAATTGGGCAACAGGCCCTATAGTCAACTTTTAGTCAACTTATTACTACAACAAAAAACTCCCAGTTAATAAAACTAAAAAGGTTTTCCTCTAGCTAAAATGTAATGTATAGTAGGCTGTGCCTTCACATTGCACCTGTAATATTTCTGGTCTCATCTTCCTCGTTATCACGACTGGGGTTAGTCTGTCCCTCAGCGTCATTGTCCATGGGACTGGGAGCACCACCTAACGTTAAATGCGTGCATCCACAGGAAAAAAGCAAGCACATATTTTCTTTTGGTACAGGTTTAAATTATGATGACCTAACGCAATACCTAGGCTAGTTGGCCTCTTGAACCAGACACCTAGAAGAATATGCAATTTGCCAAAGCCTTGCACATCACACACTTACGAACGTTAGCTAATGTTAATGCACCTGCTGTGGCACTGTCGGCTCCAGCTCCATCTCTGTCGTTAGCAACACCAGCAGCCTCAGCCTGTCGATCAACGCTGTGGCCAAACAGGTTGGTTATTTTGGAGCACTTTGCTGCCTCTTTTTGTCTTGTAGATTTAACTTTTTTTTTTTTTCTTCGACACTCTTTCTGTTTTTTTAATGGTCAACCAAGCCTGGTCTGCCATGAGTAATGACTGATGACTGCGGCTGAGCCAATCAGATTTCAAGAAAAATGAGGGCCTCTTTCGTATAGAGTGCCTAAGTCACGTGACGCTCATGGACCTTAGATCGGAAAAAATATGAATGACAGTGAATGAGGAGAGCAATGTTATCTTTTGGTCCCATTTTAGTTGTGACATGAAATCCAAATATGTTGTTAATGAATTTAAAACATAAACTTTAAGGTCAAGAAAGTCATACTTTGTGGTAAAACTGTTGAGATATAAGCTTTTGAAAAAACGTAATTAGAAAAACTACACAGGAGGCGGTCGCGTATGTGATGTCATAGCTTTCACTCGCTTCCAGCAGCTTGGAGTGACTGCAACCTGGCACAAAACACACAGACATCTTCAATCATAAATTGATTAATCATAAAACAGTGGAATTTCAGCGGGGAGGCCAAGCTGCAGGAAGCGAGCGAAAGCTATGACGTCACATACGCGACCTCCTCCCGTGTACTCTTGAGTCTTTCTAATTAACCCTATTTCAAAAGCTTACATCTCAACGTTTTACCACAAAGTATGACTTTCTTGACCTTAAAATTTATGTTTTAAATTCATTAACAACATATTTGGATTTCATGTCACAAATCAAACGGGACCAAAAGATAACATTGCTCTCCCTGTTCACTGCCATTCATATTTTTTCCGATCTAGGTCCCATGAGTGTCACGTGACTTAGGCACTCTATCGGAGGAGGCCGCTCTCATCTCGTCCTTCAAGCATCAAAGCACAATTGCCACCTACGTTCCCTCTAAACATCTCACAGCAAACAAACAACATGGGGTCCGCGCATTGCAGTACTGACAGCTAGCAACTAGCTTGACATTCACTAGTCTCCCTGGTGACCGCCCATTGGGATTCGTCCCAAATGTTCCGATGACCAATCCGACACAACAGCAACCAAGGAATATTTTCTCACTGAAAAGTGCAACAAGTCCTTTAAATTAAAGGTCAAAACATGTTTGTGTCTTTAACATTTTTACAAATCACAGATGAAAATAAATCTGTTTTATGATGTAACAACATCGGTTTGTTTATGTCCAGATTTACAGAGCCATTTTCTTTTCACAGATCCAGAAGTTTTAAATTATACATTCTAAATCATTCCAGCTGTTTTTGTTATCATGGTAATTTCCTGCCACACAGTCGTCATTTGTGCCCCGGTGATTGTTGGGTTCCCCAGAGTGCCAGAAGCTGAAATGAAAAAACAAATATGCTTAAGAACACAAACAATCATTCAGTCCACCCACTTTCTGTCAGTATTTTCTTGTGAATTCCCTCTTTTTAAAGCAAAACAAACAGTAATCACATTATATTTAACCACTGGCGCATGCATTCAAACACATGCACACGCACACACACACACCTGTTCCTCGTTGCTGTTGATAATCATCAGGTCTGCACCTCTTTGCACACAGTCATCTCTGCTGTCTTTCCAGGTTTTCTCGATTGAAGAAATATATTAGGAACTACCACTGAAATACTATATTTCTTAATATTATTTAAGAAACAACAAAAATACGTTGAAAAACTACTTTGAACGCACATGTGCACTTTTACCTGCTGAAAACAAAACAAACAAACAAACAAACAAACAAACAAACAAATAAACAAACAAAAACATTAGGACAAGTAATTTTAGTCACAAGCTGATGAAAGCTTGTCTCAAACGTATTGTAAACACATTATTTAGAACGTTCTGAGGCCTGACCACATCCTCTGTAAAAGCATGTGATTTTTTTTTTTTTGCACATCATATGTTCCTTTTTTTGTTTCCTTACCACACTCACCAAAGTTAGCCTCCTCTTCAGCTCATCTCTCTCTTCAGTCAGGTTTTTATAACTCTCCTCAATACCTAGTGGAGAGGTTATCGTCACTTACAACCAGTGCTTTAAGTGGAAAAAAATAAGTGCCTGTACTCCCCTTATTCAACTGTTAGCAGGTAAATTAGGCGGTGGGCGGTCGGTACCAGCAGATCATTAAGTGATACATTCAAATACTCGAACATGATGCTGATTTTAAAAAATATATTTTTATTGATGCTGATTTAATTTCAATTTCAATTTTATTTATAAAACCCAATATCACAAATCACAATTTGCCTCACAGGGCTTTACAGCATACGGCATCCCTCTGTCCTTAGGACCCTCACAGCAGGTAAGGAAAAACTCCCCCCAAAAGGCTCCCCTCCAAGGCTATTGCTGCAGGCTGCTCTTCACTTGCATTTTCTGTGGCATCTTCACCGTCATCATACGATTCCAGCACAGTCCGGGTTCTTTTTGTGCTCTTTTGGAGCCACGCCAGCATTTACAACAAATTGAAATCACCCGTTATATGAAACGACACGTTTGGCCGCGACTAAAGCCATGGGATGTAGTGCCTCGCATGCAACAACATCTGTACTAACGTGATGCGAGGTCTCCCAAGAAGGGACAGGCGTGTGGCGCGTAGTTGTACACAACGTGGTGCACACTGGGCAATGTAGTATAGCCATAGAAAGAAAACAGGTCAGGGTACTGGTACTATGAGCTCATGAGAAGTCCCAGTACTCCATAAAAAGTCCCGGTACGCCAAGGGCTGAAATCTTGAAGTGCCGGTACCTATGGCTGCCTGGTACGCCGTACCGGTGCGTACCAGGCAGCCATAGGTACCGGCCCACTTAAAGCACTGCTTACAACAGAATGTTCACAGAGAAAGAGAAAGTTTACTTTCAAACAGAATGTCCACATTAAACTGATCTATTAATGACAGTAGTTAAAGATACAGTTCCTAACTTTATTAAAAAATAACTTCTTGTCATATTTACTGAAACTGTAACCGCTTCCACACAGAAGTAGATAAGACACTGGGTGTCGGTGGCTTAGTGGTAGAACAGGCGCCCCGTGTACAAGGCTGTTGTTGCAGCGGTCCGGGTCCAACTCCAGCCTGTGGCCCTTTGCTGCATGTCACTCGCCCTCTCTCTCCCCCTTTCACACTTGTCTGTTCTATCAAAGGTCAAGGTCAAAGTCAAAGGTCAAAGTCAACTTTATTGTCAAATATGCTATACATGCTCGACATACAGCACAGATGAAATTTCTGTCCTCTCAGACCCACGGTGCAAAACAGGCAAGTACAAGTACAATACAATACATATATGTAAACAATCTAAACAATATAAATAGGTAAGTAACAAGTAAACAATAAACAGATTCCTGTTAAGGTGAGGTAGTGCGAAAATAGTGCAATTAGCAGGGGAAAGTGGCATGTGCAGTCAAATGCGGGGGGCAGGGCGGGGTGTGGGTAGAGTCCGAGACTGTGGCAGGGGGCAGAGCATGGAGGGAGTTGAGCCTCCTGACCGCCTGGTGAAAGAAACTGTCCTTGAGCCTGCTGGTTTTGGCCCGCAGACTCTGCAGTCTCCTCCCCGATAGCAGCAGTCTGAAAAGGTTGTGAGACGGTTGGGTGGGGTCACCTGCAATCCTGATGGCTTTGCGGGTGAGGCGGGTGTTGTAAATGTCTGTGAGGGAAGGGAGAGAGACACCAGTGATCCTTTCAGCTGCTCTCACGATGCGCTGCAGGGTCTTGCGGCAGGACACGGTGCAGGCGCCGTACCACACGGTGATGCAGCTGGTGAGGATGCTCTCGATGGTGCCTCTGTAGAAGGTGAGGAACTTGGTGCTGCTGACCCTCTCCACTGCAGCACCGTCGATGGTTAGTGGAGCGTGCTGGGTGCACGCTCTCCTGAAGTCCGCAACAATCTCCTTCATCTTCTCCACATTCAGATGGGGATTGTTGTCCTTGCACCACATAGCCAGGTGGCTCACCTCATTCCTGTAGGCTGTCTCATCGCCGTTGTTGATGAGACTCAATACAGTTGTGTCATCCGCAAACTTTATGAATAGGTTGGAGCTGGATGTTGGTGTGCAGTCGTGGGTCAGCAGAGTGAAGAGGAGGGGGCTCAGCACACATCCTTGGGGGGCCCCTGTGTTCAGCGTGATGGTGCTGGAGGTGTTGCTGCCGACTCGAACTGCCTGTGGTCTCCCCGTCAGGAAGTCCAGCAGCCAGTTGCACAGGGAGGTGTTGAGTCCAAGCTGGTCCAGTTTGTGGATGAGCTGCTGGGGGATGATTGTGTTGAATGCTGAGCTGAAGTCGATGAACAGCATTCTGATGTATGAATCTCGTGACTCCAGGTGGGTGAGGGCTGAGTGGAGGGCAGTTGAAATGGCATCATCGGTCGAGCGGTTGGACCGATATGCAAACTGGAAAGGGTCCAGGGCGGAGGGGAGGGCAGACTTGATGTGCTGCATGACTAGCCGCTCAAAGCACTTCATAAGGATGGGAGTGAGTGTGACTGGGCGGTAGTCGTTGAAGCAGGATGGGGACGACTTCTTCGGGACCGGGATGATGGTGGTGACTTTGAGGCACGTGGGGACAACAGCCTGGCTCAAAGAGGTGTTGAAGATGTCTGTGAAGACATCTGTGAGCTCCTCAGCACAGTCTCTCAAGACACGACCAGGAATGTTGTCGGGACCATTAAAGGCTGACAATGCCCCCAAAAAATATCTTTAAAAAAAGAAGTAGATAAGACCCATGATCTAATCAGGTTTCTCATAGTGCTTCTAAAGGCATTAGAATCTGCTGCGGTTCACAGAAAACAACCAATCAGAGCCGAGGAGTCTGAGCCAGCAACCTGATCAAGTTGATAAAATATGAATGCTGGTCATACTGTTAAACTAAGCATTGCTGATCAGATAGGAATCAAGATTCAATTATTGTGTTA
Organism: Epinephelus cyanopodus; assembly: GCA_026686955.1. Taxonomy (NCBI): domain Eukaryota; kingdom Metazoa; phylum Chordata; class Actinopteri; order Perciformes; family Serranidae; genus Epinephelus; species Epinephelus cyanopodus. The sequence goes on from CM048916.1 coordinate 33,803,206, forward strand.
CGTATTTCTTGCCACAAATGTTTTCAGAAGTTTTAATGCACTGTTTAGCTGTAAAATGGAAAATTTGCTCCAGCTCCTGGGCTGTGCTTTGTTTTCAGCTCGACTGTTTCCAACATAGTGGCCAGGTCACAAACTCACTTTCTCATTCTACAGCTAAACAATATATATGTTTATGAAAACATCTGATGTGAGAAAGAGTTAACGCAATGACAGAATTTCGATTCATATTTGATCTGCGCTGCCTAGTTGGAAAGTTACTGACAGCAGCTCACCACCCATGAATGACAGCTGCGTTAGAGGCTCCTCAATTCTGATAGGTTTTCATTTACTGTGGTAATGCCATCAGAAGCAATATGAGGAGAAAGAGTACGTGATTTTTTTTTCCTCCTGTGTATGGAAAACACACACACACACACACACACACACACACACATTGCCTGATTAACAGTTTTCTAAGCACTTAAAACACTAACCGTATACAACCTGCGCAAAAATGCGAGAAGACTCAAAAGGGACGACTGCTGGTTCAGACATCAAATAGGTCTTGATGGTATAATGTCACAGCTATGTGATCGACATTCCAGTAACAAGTATCATCTTTGAAATGGGTGAACTGTCCGTCAAAAGGTAAACATGACATTCATACAAAAATAAATGAAAATACAACAATGTTTAAATGGTCACAGAGTTGATAAAAAATAAATAAAGACCATGAAACCAACCCAGGACGTTTCCACTTCTATACTTACCCTACAAACACAGATTCTCTGGGTGATGTTTTCTTAAATCTCTAAATGACAGTATACCCTGTGTAACCTTGTGATGTTACTTTGATGTTTCAAACAGCCAAACATTGATAGCAATTGTGTCTCACCGGGCACTGTGGCACCATCTTCATCACTGTGACTCTTGGAGGCAGCAGTCCTGGCTGAAGCATCAGAGAGGTTCATCATCTCCACAGTGATCTCTGATGCATCTTCATAGACGGCCATATTTCACTCAGAGTGTGATGCCTCGGGGTGCCTGAGACACAACATGAAAGGCCCCATCTTCCCCAAGTCCCAAGTAGCCACAATAAAAAAAAGGATGTGTGGAACGATCAAGAACACAAGTTTATTTACAATATTTGAATAACAAAATTAAATGAAATAATTACTTCAGGGTGGACTAAGGCCAAAATAACTAACAAAACAATTCTATTTAGGGAGTAAATAACCTAACCAAATAATAAGAAATAAATGACAAAAATCTTACCTCCCTAACTAAATACACAGGAGAAAAAAGGTTTGCAACAGAAATGGCAGTCCACCCCTACTACGCAATATACAAAAGGTCAAAAGGCTGTTCAGCTACAATATGACACAACGAGGTGTGTGGCCGGTTGGGAGAAGAGGAAGATGAGGTCTGCCTGCAAGCTCGCAGTGACTGCCATCTTGGCCCTTTAAAAACGCAAACGCCCTTGACGGCAGCCAATCAGGAACGAGCGCAGATCCAACGCACCAATCACCGCTGGGCTGTGGCACACACCTATTTACATACGAAAAACACAGAGCACAGAGAACAAGTGCAGGAAATATACACAAACATAAGAAATTACAACAGTCGTAACAGATGTCTTACTGGTGGTTTCTGTGATCTGCTTCTTCTTTTGTACGCCGCTTAAACTGCAAAGCACTCATGTACTTCCTCCTTTTACAGTAAATGTTTATATTCCCACACTTATTTAATTGGCATCATCTTTTTCTTCCTACAGAAGTGAGAAGGTAGAAATGTGGTCACACAAATAGACTTCCTCCTTTTCTCAGTTTCATACAAGTGTATCTCAAAAAACAAAACTGCCTCTAATTTGTATCAGTAGCTACTAAACAACATATTCTCAATCAAGAAGCTTTAACTTGCTTTTATTCTGAACACAAACTTTTGAAGCTATTGTTTTAACACAGGGAAATAAGATTTATGTATGCAAAGTGAAAAGAAGAACATAACAATGGCAAAACAATAATATCATACTTTTATGTACATGGCACTTTTCAAGCAATATTTTTTTTTTAAACATGTGAAATGCAAAAACAAGACAAACAAGAACAACACAAAAAAACAACCCACAAACACAACAATATTAAGCATTATTATGCATCTGTATCTCCAGATAACAAGTGGGGTTCAAAGATAGCAAGCACGAGCAAAAACCCAATCACCTGTTGATTTTAACCTGCAGTCTGTCTTGACTGTGATAAGACACAACAGAAACCAAGGAAACATGTAAAGACACACTGAAAATATACGTAGACCTACAAATATCAAACTGAAAAGTGCTACAAGTCCTTTAAATTCAAGGTCAAAACATGTTTTGTTTAAAGTGAAATTGTCATCCCTTAAAAAATGTCTGCTCAGGTACTGTTATACCTAAATTTGAATTGTAAAAAAAGAACAAACCAACAAACAAAAACATCCTGTTAGGACGAGCAATTTTATCCACGAGCTGATGTCAACCTGTCTCGAAAGAAGAAAAAAATGACACATTCTCACTCCAACCTCATCACACATTGACGTTTGGTCATGGACTTTCCACATCCACATACGACGTGCAAGTAACCTGGGTGCGTTGGTTGTTGACGCCCTGGTCAAGTTCTGCCTGTTACACGCATTGTCTTTGGTCTTCTTCTGATGTTTTATGTTGGCAAAAAGATTTTAGTTGCATTACTGCCATCTTCTGAAATGGAGTGTGGAGGGGAACAGTCTTTGTCCTACATTATATTCTTCTGCCTATTCCTGTCTTTTCCAAAAATGTAATTATTGCCCTATATCCTACATGTCCTAAATACAACTGTAGTATTTCCTTTATTTCCACTTTGATGGGTTCTTTTTCCAGACTGCCTTTGAGAATCCATCTTTCCTGCTGGTATTGTGGACAATAAATAATAACACGCTCTACTGTTTCCTGTATATTACAATATTCACACAGAGCAGTTTCATGTTTTCCAATAAACTTACCTGTACTATTGAGACCAGTGTGTCCAAATCTCATTCTTGAAATATTATCTCCTTCTCTTTTAGTTCTGTTAGTTTCTCTCATTTCTCCACTTTATTTTGGAAACTGCAGTAATGTCTACCTTTAGTTCCTGCCATTTCTTAATCATTTCTGATTTCATTAAATTTTTAACTTCAGCCTTACTATAATTTGCTGTCATATTTACTTCGGCTTTTTTAGTGGCAGCTTTTCCATGTTTGTCTGCCAGTTCATTCCCCTCTGCCCCTGTATGTGCCGGTAACACAATAACCCGGTATCTAACTGTGTAACATCTCACAATATTCAGTGCTTTGTTACATTTTTCAATAATTATGGGTTGACCATGTAAGGTTCTTGTCAAACCACATCCCCAAATATTTGAAACATTCTACTCTTTATATTTTTTCACCAAAAAGTTTCATTTTAATCTGCTCCTGAATTTTCCTTCTTGTGGCACTAAAATTCTAAAACCCCATTCCAGGGCCCATGTCTCTACTTTCCCTATTGCCTCTTGTATTTTTTTTTTTTTTTTTTTTTTTTTACTATGAAATCTATATTCTTCCCCCTTTTCCACATAATCCTGTCATCTGCAAATAACACAACACCTATGGAAATATCAGAGCTACTGAACACTTAGTTTATCATCACTGAAATGGGACTAATTATACTTCCATTCAGTTCCATTTTCCACTAAGTGCTTAGTGCTATACTCTTTTCCTACTTACCGATATTAATCTATCCGTTTAAAAGTTTCTAACCCATCTATACATTCTCCCTCTTATTACCACTTGATATAACTTAATCATTAAACTTTGTTTCCACATCATATCATAAGCCTTCTCCACATCTCCATCATATAGACTCTATGCTCTCTTTATTAATTTGAGCTTTCCTAATTTCAATTTCTAAACATAGACCTGGATCCTTGTGCTCCTTCCTTTTCTAAATCCACTTTGATGATTCTTTGATAATTCTTTTGTTTCTATATGATACCTCAGTCTTTCATTTATCATTTTTTCCATAGTCTTTCCTATATGTGAGGTCAAAGCTAATGGTCTATAATGTTCTGCCAAACTCGGATCCTTACCTGGCTTATATATGGGAACAATAACTGTCTGTTTCCATTGTGAGGGTAAACATCCTATTTCCCATATTTCATTATATACTTAATAATATTACTCATATCACTTAATTTTTTTTAGCTTATTTGATCTTTCCCTGGCGTTGTTTTCCTAGCCTTGTTCAATGCACTATTTAGCTCTCTTATTGTAAACATATTTATGGCACTCCCATCCTCCGTATCACCTTGCAGTGCTTCTGTGTTTCTAACTACTGTTCTCTCTCTCTGTCTCTTCTCCTCTCCTCATTATTTAAATTTCCTGTACTATGTACCTTGACAAAGGTCTTTACTAATAATTCTGCTTTATCTTTACAATCTATTACTAAGTTTCCTCCATCTTTCATTGTAACATACTCATATTTTTCCTCTGGCCAAACATCTCCTTAGCCGCAGCCCACACATGATCTAACAATGTAGCTCTGCCCAGTACAGTAAGTCTTTCAATAATCTCTTGTAACTTTTTATTATTATCCTGACTTCCACTTGCTTTCTTTCATTTTCAATTAAATTCTGGAAATGATGTGTTTTCTTCAGGACCTTAAATGCCTTATTACGACTTTTAATTACAGCAGTGCATTCTTGAGTCCACCATTGAACTATCTTTTTCCTTTTATTCTCATTACTCTTTGGTATTGATTTCCTTGCTGCTCCTAGAATAATGCTGCTTATTTCTGCATTGAGTTCATTGATGTCTTGGTTTATATTTACCTTTCCTACATTTCCTTCAGTTATTATTCTGAACTAATTCCAGTTCGCTTTATGAAATCTCCATCTTCCCTCTCTCTCATCCTGTTCTTTTTCCTACTCCACTCCTGTGTTTATTAATACTGGGTAATGATCACTTCCTATAGTGCTTCCTTTGTGTACTTCCCACCTAGTTTTCCCAGCTAAAGATTGTGATACCGAGCTGAGATCTATTGCTGATTCTGATCCCTTCACCAAATTCACCCTTGTGCTTGACCCATCATTTAAACATACCACTTCTTTTCCATCCATTACTTCCTCTATAATTTCTCCATTTAAATCTTCGCCTCCTCCCCATGCTGTGCTGAGTGTATTAAAGTCACCACACCAGATGATATTTCCTCTCCAGTGATCCAGTATGTTTTCTTTTCTCTAATCTTTTGCACAGGTTATAACAATTTATTACCTCCACACACTTTCCCTCCTGTCTAAGCTGTAATTCTTGACTTATCCTTAATACTCTACACTTTATATCATCTTTAGCAAATATTGCACCCAATCTGGGGTCTGGTTGACCCCACTTTCTCCTCCTTCAGTGTTATAGATCTATACTGCTCTGCATGTTATTTTCCGCTCTGATTTCAGTTGCTGAATCTCTCCTGCCTGCTTCCTGAGTGTGCACCCTCCATAAGCTGCTGTGTGGTTTCCTCCGCAGTTACACATTTAATCTCATTATTGCTACTGCATTTTCCGTCCGAATGATCACCTCCACATCATCCGCATCTGTTTATCTCTGCATACATGAGCAGTATGACCATACCTCTCATATTAACAGCATCTTGATCTTTGATTCCTGTTACTTTCCCTCCTTTCAACACTTTTCTGAGTTCGTCTAGGTTTTCTCCTGTGGGGATGCCTGTTATCGCTCCCCTAGCTCGTCTCTTCTCACCAACTATCCTTCTTTCCAAATTTTTTTTTACATACAATTTGTATTTTCATCACTTCATTCCTCTGGTTAGCACTTGTGCATTTTATCAACAGACTCCTGTCACACATTCCCATATCTCCAAATGCCTTCCTCAAACTGTTGGTCAGAGTAATTGGGCTGAACATGTTATCTTTTCCCACCTTCTATATAAGAATTACCTAAAATTCTTCCATCATAATCTTAGTCTCACAGTTCACCTTTCCTCGTCCTCTTCTAATGCCCTTTTTCCTGACTGTGTCATCTGGCTATTTCTACTTCCTCTTCCATTACTCACAGTTTGTGTCCATTCAGCCTCCATTTCATCATCCACCAAGGAACCCACTACTTGCCATTCTGATTCAGTCACAAATCAGATTATTCCAAAACTACTGAATCCAACAACCAAAGATGAAGTAAGGTGATAAGATGATTCACTCTCAATCCTGTCCTTCGACATCCTCGACAGAAAGTTTGTTTACCACACCGTTGGTCAGTTTTGGTCTTTGTTTGTGGGTTTCAGTAACAGAGAGAAGGAACTCTCTCATTTAAAACTGAAGTCTTTTTGATTGGACGTTCCCATTTGTTTCCGGAAGTTCCCTTAGATGGGTGCGTACCGCCCCCTGCTGGTGGCACTGCGTATAACAGGCCCGTGCAGACGCCCTCAGAGGGCAGGTGCCCAAAGTTAATAAGGGGCAGGGATGGGCAGTATTTCTATTACTTGTATTTGAAATACGTATTCAATTAGGCCTACATTTGAGCATTTTGTAATTTGTATTTGATAAGGCCGATAAAAAGCAAATGTAATTTCTAACAAAATACTTTTGAGTGGAGTAATTTTGTGTTTAAAATACTCAAAATACTTTCTCCACGAATCAAATTGATTATTTTATGACACAAAGACTTTTACAATATTATAGAATTCTTGGGTTTATAGGTTGACACTATTATATCACGGGCCACTATGGGTGGGGGGCCTCAGACATTTGCCTGGATTTGACTGTGTGCCTCTGTACAATACTGCTTTGTTTTCTTGACAGTGACCTCTTGTGCAAACGATGTCTGTCCTCTCCTCCATGCTGCAAAGGCAGAAATAATGTAATGTCATTGTTCAAAAACTTTCCAGGAGAAAAAAAGACACATACGTTTATGTCAGCCATGAAGGCAATACTACTGTAACCTGATCATGACCCTAATTTGGAAGTTACTAGCGATTGTGAATGTTTAGATGTGATATTATTATTGAATATATATGCTCTGAATATGACTAACAGGTTTTTCTGAGAATCCTGCTGTCTCTAGTTTGTTAGTAAAGAACTAATTGTGAATTCTTTGGTAAAACCTCAGTATCTCCTTGTTAGTTTTACAGGACGTGTTTTACTCACGAGGACAGCCATATATATCTTAACAAAAATAAAGAAACTGAATTTGAAACATCCAAACAGTCACTTTTTGCTTTCTGAGTCGTGCACGTGTAATTTCAATGTGTGACAAAGCACCTATAAATAAGTTATGGATGTGTGTGCACCCTGATGACCTTATGATGTTTTGACTTGATATGAATCTATGGAGGAAATCGTCTTGAGTGTGCAAGTCATAGCAGGCAAAATGAAGAAATGTAAGAGATAGTCGGGTTACTGAAGGGCGGAGGTGATAAATGTGTTATTGCTGGGGTAATCAGAAACAGAGAAGAATAAGCAGTTCAGCGCAGTTCCCAGAAGACACTGCTACACATCTTTGTCATATTTTGGTGAGTTAAATATTTTGAGTTTTGTCTTCAAAGAGGAGGCTGAGATGACTTTGGATCATGACAGCGTGCCTGATGCTTCATCCAGGAGTAAGTCTTTTTCAGTAACAGAGCGTGAGTTTGGAGGGCATCATTTTTATCAGACTTAGGTGGGGGATTTGATTCAGAAACTATCATAATTAGGCAACAAGCTACATATGAAGCTAATTTTTAATCTATTTAATGAGGAGACGGTGTACAAGAAGTGACATGAAAGCAGATCAGAGAACACAATATCACATCTGACTGCCTAATAATAATTATGGTGGTTCTGCGTTTTTGATTTTCCGCACACAGAGGACAGACTCTTCAGACTGGTTGCTCTAAGCTTTGGACTCCTGTGTATCCTGCAAGCTGCTGCCAACATTTCCCTGCGTCTTGCTCTCTGTGAGTGATCTTACATTTCTCTTTAATTTCACCCTGAGACTTAAACTCACCATCTCAACATTATAAGACCAAAGATTGGAACTACAAACACACTTAGCAGCTACAGTATGATGATTATGTGACATATAGTGTGGAACCAACTTAGTTTCAGGAGTAATGAATTGCAGATCAACTGAACACAGTCAGACACCAAACGTACACACACATACTGTATGGTGTGTACATAAGCTGGAATTAACACCAGAGTAGGTGTCTTTTCCCATGATACCCTAACCTCAGTGCTGACCAGCAGGCTGGTATCATATGGAACTAGAAGTACCTAAGGAATCCAGTGTTATCGACCATATCATGCCACCTTCTTGGCAAAGAGGAAGATGGGCATGACCATTTTCACAGAGGTCCCTTGACCTCTCACCTCAGGATATCTGAATGAAAATGGAGCTGTGGTACCCACGAGTCTCCACTTTACAGACATGCTCCTTTATACTAATACGATGCCGTTTTGGGCAAAGGTCACGCAGTATAAACATGTCATTTCCTGCCAAATGTATTTGGATATTTCTGCATCCTGGGTCCCTAAACAGTCTTGGTATTGAATAAATTGGGTATGAATGGAAAACTGAGACTCTTTTTTATTCAATTGAGCCCAGGTTATTCATGTGTGATGAAGCACCCAACTAAAACACAGCATTTATTACATATTTGTAACAAAAAAACTCGGCACACAGTGCTGAGCTGCATCTCAAATTCATCCTCAGGTTCCCTGCTTGAGAAAGATGTATACCACTTTATATGAGGCATATACGTTGACCTGCAATCTCCCCAAAAAGATCCTTTGTCCCCCACCGAAAAGAGACAAAAATGCTCTGTGGTGGGTCCCGGAGGGTTAACTACAGTAGGACAAACGTATCTTTCTGCTCTTACAGATGCGAAGATGCTAGATTATGAGCCATTATCAAAAATCTGACTGAAGAGAGAGATGATTTTGAAGAGGAAGAATGATCACCTTTGGTGAGTACAAGGATGAAACTGAATACATCTCGTTAACATGGGAATAAAAAGATACATTATAAAAATGCTTTTCTACCTTGTTTTCAGCCAACATGTTTTTTTTTTCTTATATTCTTATACTAATTATGAATATATCTAAATTTTATTGGCATTATTATTATTATTATTATTATTATTATTATTATCATTGTTGTTGTTGTTGTTACTTTGCTATCTTCAACAGATAATTACTCCCAACAAGGATGGGTGTATTTCTACCACAGTTTTTATTACATTTCTTCTATTAACAAGTCCTGGCAAGACAGTAGAGGCGACTGTCTGCAAAGAGGTGCAGACCTGATCATTAATCAACAGCAGAGAAGAACGGTGTGTTATTTGGCTGTGAGAGAAAAAGGGGAAGTTAAATCAAAGTCACTGAGGTGGAGAGTGGCTAAAATTGTAATATTCATTTATGTTTTATATTGTTTTCCCTCTCTCTCTCTCTCTCTCTCTCTCTCTCTCTCTGTAAACAAGGAATTTGCAAGAAAGTTCAAAAGGCTCACATGGATTGGACTGACTGACAGTGAGACAGAGGGGACATGGACATGGGTGGATGGGACTGCACTGAACACAAGGTTCATAAATTCCTTCTTTAATAAAGATAATGATTAATAATGGAGTATTGCTATAATATTAAGGAACTAGTCTTCCTGATTGACCCTCCAGCCACCAGCTGGTGGCAGTACTGAGTGCACTGCTGCTGAGCAGCACTGCAGTAGGTGAGTGAGGAGGAAGTCCTGCACCACCTTTGATTTTATGTGTTATGTGTTGCAGAGGCGGAAATTATAAATCACTCAGCTTCTTCTAGGTGTTTTATCCAGGGCTGATCAAAGATTTGAACAGCTTGTTAACTTTTTTAAGCTGATCTGCTGCATCGTTGTTCAAATGCACTTTAGTTCAGCCTTTTTACTGCTACTGGTTTACACCTTGGGTCACCAAAAATGGAAAATAATCTTTTGTAATGCTGAAACACTCAGGCGACACACTGAGACTTCACTTCAGCTTCTTTGGTTGTGTTTCCTGCTAAGAACATTCTTTGATGTTTGTTTTCAGCTACTGGAAAGCTGGGGAGCCCAACAGCTATCAAGGCACTGATGAGGACTGTGGAGAAATAAGGCTTTATGAGAGGGAATACAACTGGAATGATACACCATGTAAACAGCTAAACTTCTGGATCTGTGAGAAGGTGGTGGTTCCATGACTCAGCATCCAAATCTGCCCTAGACTTGCGATGGATAAGCTGCAGGGGAAGTGTCTCATCATCATGTATGAACACCAACATGTCACCACAGGAAAAACACAGGTGTCAATAATAAAATGAATGATGACTAAACTCCATCTAACTGCTTCACTTTCAGGGTCCTGGTGTGAATAGAACACCGTGCTTTCTGACAAGTCAAAATGTCTGCTACTGTTCAAAAAATATGTGAAGACAGAAATATATCATTAATATATTGATCGATTTATCACTAAATTAATTATTTTGCCAGTAGTCATCATTATCATCATCATATAACATCTGATTATATGCAATCATCACAATTTCAACTCTGCAATCACTTCTGACATCATCAAGTCTTAATGTGTATATAATCACATCAGAGTGCAGCTACATTTTCATTTGTTTAATGGTTTAACCTTCCATAGATCCTTTAACGGCTCATCAGCAGTTTCAAGAGGAGCTTTTGTAAATCTATGATTGCTTTCCTCACTGCTTTGCGTACAGCAGCACACATTGTGTATTTATGAATAAATTGTATCCATTTTATGATTAAGTTAGAAGTTGATTTTGAATTTTAAGGGGGCCGTCTTACATGCTGCAGAGTCTATTTGCATATGTGACATGCTGTAAACCCTGATTTATATTATCAGTGTCGTATTGTACAATATTACAACAGCTGGGGTCAGTTGTAACTTTTTTGGTGATTTTCTGAATAAATCAAAAAGTATTATCCTGAAATAGCCAATTTTGCTGTATTACAAGCTTTGAAGCATCAGCTACTAATAAACTAACTAAAACAATGTAGTTATTGGATTTCTGAGCTATGCACCATTTTCAAATTGATTTAAATACAGTCACTCCACTGTTACAACTGTGGACTCACTGTTCCCAGTGTAGCGAGACGGTTGTCACATATGCCAGGGATGGTTGTAACATGTCTATAAATAATCAAAACAAATACTCAATATGAAAAGATTATTTATCCTTCATGTTACAGTGACTATTCATTCATTGGTCACAAAATAAATGGAAACACACAGATGTAGCTTACATGATACAAAGTAGCTGGTCTGTGGTAAAGTGTAGACCTCGCTTACAATAAGTAGCAAGCTAGTGTGCAGGAGTGTTATGTCTGTTGCTTGGCAATAGTTTTGTTCCAGTTGCTGGACTATGTGTGTTGGTGGAGCTAAATATATCATTAAATAAACAAACAAATCATAACCTGTTGCAGCTTTTTGTCGTTAATAAATGGTGCTTGTAGAATTGTTGTATAAAGCAATATCACACTGGAGGTTGTGCTGTTTTACTCAATACTCAAAAGCACATGCAGTTATAATTATCTTTGGCACAGATTTTTTTTCTATCTGTGCCATCCTCAGGAAATGTTCTGCCTCTTGCTATTTTTTTTCCATGTTAGCTCAAGACCTGCTTTTCCACTGACTTAGCATGCAACTGATCATCATTAACTTAGCGTGTAGTCAAGTCTGTTCAGGCCTTCAGGTTTTTTAAATATAAATGGAGGTACTTGATTCAGAGATGTTGGAACAAGGCGTTTTTAAACGGTCCCAGTATCCCCAGCCATATATCCGCCTACTGTAAACTACCCTGACTGTTAGTTTAAAAAAATGTTTATCATTTTTATTTTGAGCTTCAAAGACGCTGATTCTGATGAGACTTGTTTGGACTCCTTGACATTTGATCTCAGCACAATATCCAAAGTTAAAATTTTACCTAAACAACAAACAAACAAAACAAAAAAAGAAACAAACAACTAAACCCAGCAAAAACAAATAACACCAAAAAACAAACAAACCCATTAACAAAACATCTGCCAGTTTCTTTCTCTGGGAATTTTTAAATGTGGCTGCTTTTTTGTACTTACTGAATATGTGCAGAGTGACGTAATCACTCCAGCTGGTTCCTTATTGGAGGAATTCAACCGCCCCCTGTCACCACTGTCCCTGGTCTCCAATGCATTATCATTTTGTTATTCTTGTAGGTCTTGAAAGGCCTATTCCATCTTTTTTGTAGTTTGTTTAATTGATTTATCTTAAAACACCATTTGTCTGTGTGTTTTGATGATGTCCCTCTATTAACTTCCTGATCAAGTTACTGTCTGTACCTTCAGTGTTCAGAGAAACAGATAACAAAACAATGTCTAAAAGCCATCATCCCTTAATGATTTCCCTGAATAAATGTGATTTCTTGTGTCAAAGTATAGAAAAGAAGGAGATCTAGCCTAAGAAAAGATTTTTGTTTTGTTGTTGTTGTTGTTGTTGTTGTTGTTGACACTCGGTGTGTGTTTTTAAAATGACAGCAACATCAGAAGGACGTCCTTACTGCCATAGGTTTATAATGTAATACAATATATTGCTTATATGTGTTCCTCATCTAAACACCAGGTCGACATCCAACTTCTTTTCTAGTGTTAGTGAGTTCCATCATTTAAGTATCATGTTCTTCACCTCAGTGACAAAAACCTCCACTTCCTCTGATTTCCTCAGGCAGTGCACTTTTTGCTGCTGTGTTGATGTTATCACAAGAAATTTGGAAACATGCAGATTTGTATCTCATAACTGTGAAAGACCAGTCAGTCTGTAATCAGGTATCCTGCATCTAGAGAATCATGACCTTTTAATCTAACTTCTGTGGTTAGGAAACAAATGTTTATTCTTGAGAAATTGGTCTCATTATCGCAGTCATCAAATGCTCCCCCGCATCTCAAGACAGACTTAAATGCATCTTGCAGGCTTTTGATTTCGAATTGAATCGGACCTAAACCATCCAGTGCTTTATAAACCAACAATAGTTGAAACTTTTGAAACTGATAGAACAGAACTGGACAGATGTGATCCAGTTTCTTGGTCAGTGAGAACTCAAGCAGGAGCGTTTTGAATCAGCTGCAGCTGTCTGATCAGTTTTTTTAGGGTGATCGGCAAAGACAGTTACAGAAGTCAAGTCTCGTGAAAATAAAATGCATGGACAGTTATTTCAGTTTTGCCTTTGTTTATTTGGAGAAAACTGTCACACATTCAATAACAGATTTGTTAAATGCACTCAGTCAGAGCTTGTATTGGACTAAAGTCCCTGGTAATATGATTATGTAAATTTGTGTGTCATCTGCATAATTATGGTAAACATAACATAAAACATATTGTTTTATTTCCTTGCCTTTGCCAGAGAGCGAAGCTTTTGATTTACTGGTCCATTTGAGTCCCAACCCTCACCATGGTCATGAGATTTGGGTGGTTACAGAAGAACATGCTGGAGGGATTATACCTTATCTGGCCCTGCTAACACTTCAGGATCCCCCAGGAGGAAACTTTGCTGGGGAGAAGGACATTTGGAGTATTTTGGTCGCCCTGCTGCCCCCTGAGTTCTGGCTAAGCAAATTAAATGTCTGGCTGGATGGATGGATTATTTTTCCCCATAATCTGAGACTGTGGAGGAATGTAGATGTTAAACAGTAGAGGTCCCAGAAGGAGTCTTGGGGAACTCCACGTCATTTTTGTACACTCAGAGGTATAATTACTTATATACACAAAGTAGTCTCTATCCTTTAAGTGGAAACTGAACCAGATTTGTGCCGTGCCAGAAAGTCCCACCCAGATTTCCAGTTGATGTCGTGATATGTTGTGATTAGCCGTATCAAATGCAGTACTGAGATCCAGTAATACTGGATTAATACGGATTAAAAAATATTTTTATATATTAATAAAAAATGGTCTTGGTGTGCAAAGGGCTAAGTCTTTATATGCCAGTATTTTGTTAGAAAACTTGCTGATTGAGTGTATAAAAATAGAAAATCTCTCTTTTGTTGTGGGAGAATTGCAGGTTATGATTATAATATATATGTATTTGATTTCTCCTCATCAAAAAAGTGTTGGTGCAATTTGTCAATATCGTTTAAGATATTAATAACTGGTGGGGTTATTCTGATCCATGAAAACATCAAGGTGAGTTGAAGCTGTTGTTTTAACCCAGGGAAATAAAATGTATGTACATAAAGTGTAAAGAAGAACCAGACAGCAATAATGTCATACATTTATTTACACAGAACTTTTCTAGCATCAAATGCAAAATACTTTTTTAAAAATAAATGAAATGAAAAAACAAGATAGTCCAACATAAAAGTAGTAAAGCAACAATTTTGAGACCTCTTTGCACACAGTCATCTCTGCTGTCTTTCCAGGTTTTCTCGATTGAAGAAATATAGTAGAAACTACCACTGAAATACACCCATCCATGGTTCAAATAATAATCTGTTTTAGAGGAAAGAACAGACATTTCTTATTATTCAACAAACAACAAAAATATGTTGAAAACTACTCTGAACGCACGTGTGCACTTTTACCTGCTGAAAACAAAACAAACAAACAAACAAAGAAAAACGTTAGGAGTAGTAATTTTTTCACAAGCTGATGAAAGCTTGTCTCAGACGTATTGGAAACAAATTATTTAGAATGTTCTGAGGCCTGACCACATCCTCTGTAACAGCACTTGACTTTTTTAAATGCATGTGATATGTTCCTTTTTTTGTTTCCTTATCATACTCACCAAAGTTACTCAGCTTTTCTTCAACTCATCTCTCTCTTCAGTCAGGTTTTTATAACTCTCTTCAATACCTAGTGGAGAGGTTATCGTCACTTACAACAGAATGTTCACAACTAAAGAGAAAGTTTACTTTCAAACAGAATGTCCACATTAAACTGATCTATTAATGACAGTTAGTCGTTAAAGCTGCAGTTTGTAACTTTATTAAAAAATAACTTCTTGTCATATTTACTGAAATTGTAATTGCTTCCACACAGAAGTAGATAAGACCCGTGATCTAATCAGGTTTCTCCTCATAGTGCTTCTAAAGGCATTTGTTAGAATCTGCTGGCTCACAGCAGCCAGCAACCTGATCAAGTTGATAAAATATGAATGCTGGTCATACTGTTAAACTAAGCAGCGCTGATCAAATACGAATCAAGATTCAATTATTGTGTTATATTTCTTGCCACAAATGTTTTTCAGAAGTAATAGTGCACTGTTTAGCTGTAACAAAATAAATTTGCTCCAGCTCCTGGGCTGTGCTTTGTTTTCAGCTCGACTGTTTCCAGTCACTTTCTCATTTTACAGTTAAACACTGCACTAATATGTTTCTGATCTTGATTCATATTTGATTGGCGCTGCCAGTTGAAAGGTTGACAACATTTCACCAGTCATGACTGACATGATTGACAGCTGCGTTAGAGTCTCCTCAGCTCTGATTGGTTGTTTTCATTTACCCTGTGGAGGCTGTTAGAGCAACATATTCATACCTGGTTTTAGAGTGAGATGTCCAACAATAACTTACAGGTGAAATTAATAACAGTTGATCATCATATCAGTCCTCTTGGCAGAAGATTTAACTGGGATTATTCTGATGACATGTAACACTTGTAACACTGTATTATATGCACAGTATTGGATCCATTAAATCCAAGTTATTGGAGTAATTTCATCATCGTACTACGAGGGTTGATGCTCCTCAACTCGTCTCTCTCCTCAGTCAGATTTTTAATACTGGCATCAATCCCTGGTGGAGGGGCTAACATCATTTGCAACAGTATCAGATTATGTTCACAACTAAAAAGACAATTCACTTTAACACAGAATTTCTAGAAAATTAATTCATGATAATTAATATATGATGTAATAATTTATTAAAACTCACAGAGAGCAAGACGGAGGGAAATGTTAGAGCAACTTGTAGGACACAAAGGAGACAAAAGCTCACAGCAACACATCTGAGCAGTTTTCCTCCTGTGTATGGAAAACACACACACACACACACACACACACACACACACACACACACACACACAGTGCATTACCTGACTCAAAAGGGACGAAAGGGACGACTGCTGGCTGTCAGACTCTTTTGACTTTCTGTCAGACATCAAACAGGTCTCGTTGGTATAATGTCACAGCTATGTGATTGACATTCCAGTAAACAAATATCGTCTTTGAAATGGGTGAACTGTCCGTCAAAAGGTAAACATGACATTCATACAAAAATAAATGTAAATAAATTCAACAATGTTTAAATGGTCACAGAGTTGATAAAATAAATAAAGACCATGAAACCAACAGGACGTTTCCACTTCGACACTTAACCTACAAACACAGATTCTCTGGGTGATGTTTTCTTAAATCTCTAAATGACAGTATACCCTGTGTGACCTTGTGATTACTTTGATGTTTCAAACAGCCAAACATTGATAGCAATTGTGTCTCACCGGGCACTGTGGCACCATCTTCATCACTGTGACTCTTGGAGGCAGCAGTCCTGGCTGAAGCATCAGAGAGGTTCATCATCTCCACAGTGATCTCTGATGCATCTTCATAGACGGCCATATTTCACTCAGAGTGTGATGGATGTCTTACTGGTGGTTTCTGTGATCCGCTTCTTCTTTTGTATGCCGCTTAAACTACAAAGCACTCATGTACTTCCTCATTTTAAAGTAAATAATTTTTTCACACTAATTTCACTGATGTCATATTTTTCATTTTGCGATTCTAGGCCTTCTTAAATTCAGCAACATTAAATAAACAAATGAGCTCTGTACTACACCCAGTAGTCCTTTTAATTATTGGCATTATTGTCACAAGGTTAAGCTCCTATAACCAAAAAAGATACAATACAAACTTAACTATCAGACCAGATACAGGCTCAGTGAACACTTACTCAGCATTTAGAGAATTGACATTTAAATTCTACAGAAGTGAGAAGATGTGGACACAAAAATAGACTTCCTCCTGTACAGGGAGAACTGCTCTTCACTTAAAGGAAGGACTGTTTGTCTTAAAAAAGTCAGAGTAATGTTGAGAGTTAAACCTGAATTTCTTACAGGATGAACAGAAAACACGAGAGACAATGTGACTATGAAATTATTTCACTGAGAATTATAAAATGTTTACTAGTTAATTCCTGATCTGTTAGCACACTGGGACGAACTTTTCATTGCTGTTATTGTGATATAGTCACAACACGCAACACAGAATACTGTCTGCTGTTGAAACACAAAACAAGTCATCACTGTTAAGGTTGGAAACTCACTTTTGTCTACCTGCCACTGTGGCTGGTAGATTCCAAAATCTAGCAGCCACTCAATAGATTACCATGGTGTTTGGGCTGAGTGAAGCAAATCCAGCAGGTATTTGCATATTTGGCTGGTGACTGGTGCTAATTTCCAACCCTGGCTGGAAGAGTTGGAGGTAAGATGGTGGGTTTTCTAAAACAGGTGTTGCAAACACTGAGAACTGATCTAATCCCTGAAAAACAACAAAAGTGTGTCTGTCATGTTCACAACAACGGCTCTTAAACCATGACTTGGTTACACCTGTTATTTTGAACAGGCATCTAGTGCAGCTCAAATGATATTTTCTGATCCATTTCTGACTTGTCTGATATTTTCCTTCTCTGCTTCTGCCCCCTACTTATTTAGAAAACACGACAGAAGCGAAACCTTTGGCTGTAGTTATTGTGCAGTGTATACTCAACAAGAGGAAAGTCATATGATACATTTTCACCATGTCAGGAGAGGGTTGATACTTTAAAAGCGACATCTCAAAAAATGGAGTGAGAAGCTGGTCATCAGTGGAAGGGTGGGTTATTTACAGCAGAGGCGCCATTTCTTTGTTGGAAATTTCCTTTCATGAGAACATGACTGCACATAGTGCCAAGATGCATTGTTGCCATATAACTACTGTACTATATGTCATATGTGTGTGTGTGTGTGTGTGTGTGTGTGTGTGTGTGTGTGTGTGTATCAGGGCAACACTCCGCCATGCGCGATACAGAGAGCACAGGAGAACTGTAAATGCGCCACCATGTAGAGACGGAAATGACATGCCGTGGTATAAATAAGATAAATAACATGAAGCTATTTAGTTTGGTTAATAAAAACACAAGGTATAGACCTGTTCTATAGGCCTGGACATGAAGCGTCCGTAGCACCAAATAATATAATGGTAGTTTCTAAAGAGCTAAGATGAAAAAAATAAAATAAAATAAAATAAAATAAATCAGCCCTCCAGATGTACGTTAAGTCATTTTTCTTTTGATTACTGAAATGTTTAAGTACTAATCCTTAGCCGTATTGTAAGTGTAACCCTTCACCATAACATACCACGAGTGTGTTTATCAATAAAAATAGAACATTTTTCACACATTAAAAGCACAAAGATGTTGAAATCTAGACATATTCTGCCATCATAACTTGGCTCTCAGAATTCACCATTTGATTCTTTAAATCAAATATATTTCTCCTGGAGGAGCATGCCCACGGGCTTATTTATTTGCTGTTGTTGCATTACTAGCCTAGAATTTGATAATAATCACATGCAATAATTTAAACACCATCATTCCAAATAATCTTCAAGCATTATAATGTAATGTAATCAATAAGGTCTAATCAGCCTCCTTAACTGATATTTTTTTAGTCAAATACTGTCAACATTTTCTACAGCTGGCCCAAATCAAAACATGTTTGTGCCTTTAATTAATTACAAATCACAGTTGAAAAAATTAAAAAAATCTGTTTTATGATGTAACAACATCGGTTTGTTTATGTCCAGATTTACAGAGTAATTTTCTTTACACAGATCCAGAAGTTTTTAAGTATACATTCAAAATCATTCCAGCTGTTTTTGTAATCATGGTAGTTTACTGCCACACAGTCTTCGTTTGTGCCATCATAATTGTTTGGTTCCCCAGAGTGCCAGAAGCTGAAATGAAAAAACAAATATGCTTTGAATAAAGAACACGAACAATCAACACATCAATACACAGAATGTGACTAAGTGAAAATCATGTTTTATTGACAGTGAAATTGTCAGCTCAGGTACTGTTATGTCTAAATTTGAATAAAAGAGTGATGTGTGTACCTTTTTGTCAGTGAAGTTCCATCCACCCATTTCCATACCCCCTCTGTCTCTCTGTCAGTCAGTCCAATCCACATTATCTGTCTGTATTTTCTTGTGAATTCCTTGTTATTAAAGCAAAACAAACAATAAACATATAATATACATGTATAACCACTGTCTCACACACACACACACACACACACACACGCGCACACACACACACACACACACACACACACACACACACACACACCTGTTCCTCTTTGCTGTTGATAATCATCAGGTCTGCACCTCTTTGCACACAGTCATTTCTGCTGTCTTTCCAGGTTTTCTTGATTGAAGAAATATAGTAGAAACTACCACTGAAATACACCCATCCATGGTTTGAATAGTGAGCTGTTGATAGAGGAAAGAACAGACATTTCTTCTTATTCAAGAAACAACAAAAATACATTGAAAAACTACTTGAACGCACATGTGCACTTTTACTGCTGAAACCAAAAAAAAAAACAAAACAAACAAACAAAAACGTTGGGACAAGTAATTTTAGTCACAAGCTGATGAAAGCTTGTCTCAGACTTATTGTAAACATATTATTTAGAACGTTCTGAGGCCTGACCACATCCTCTGTAACAGCACGTGACTTTTTTTTTTATGCATGTGATATGTTCCTTTTTTTGTTTCCTTATCATACTCACCAAAGTTACTCAGCTTCTTCTTCAACTCATCTCTCTCTTCAGTCAGGTTTTTATAACTCTCTGTAATACCTAGTGGAGAGGTTATCGTCACTTACAACAGAATGTTCACAACTAAAGAGAAAGTTTACTTTCAAACAGAATGTCCACATTAAACTGGTCTATTAATGACAGCAGTTAAAGCTGCAGTTTGTAACTTTATTAAAAAATAACTTCTTGTCATATTTACTGAAACTGTAACCGCTTCCACACAGAAGTAGATAAGACACTGGGTGTTGGTGGCTTAGTGGTAGAGCAGGCGCCACATGCACAAGGCTGCTGTTGCAGCGGCCCGGGTCCAACTCCAGCCTGTGGCCCTTTGCTGCATGTCACTCGCCCTCTCTCTCCCCCTTTCACACTTGTCTGTCCTATCCATTAAAGGCTGACCATGCCCCCAAAAAATATCTTAAAAAAAAGAAGTAGATAAGACCCATGATCTAATCAGGTTTCTCCTCATAGTGCTTCTAAAGGCATTTGATAGAATCTGCTGCGGCTCACAGAAAACAACCAATCAGAGCCGAGGAGTCTGAGCCAGGAACCAGATCAAGTTGATAAAATATGAATGCTGGTCCTACTGTTAAACTAAGCAGCGCTGATCAAATATGAATCAAGATTCAATTATTGTGTTACGTATTTCTTTCCACAGATGTTTTCAGAAGTTTTAATGCACTGTTTAGCTATAAAATGGAAAATTTGCTCCAGCTCCTGGGCTGTGCTTTGTTTTCAGCTCGACTGTTTCCAACATAGTGGCCAGGTCACAAACTCACTTCCTCATTCTACAGCTAAACAATATATATGTTTCTGAAAACATGTGATGTGAGAAAGAGTTAATGCAATGACAGAATTTTGATTCATATTTGATCTGCGCTGCCTAGTTGGAAAGTTACTGACAGCAGCTCACCACCCATGAATGACAGCTGCGTTAGAGGCTCCTCAATTCTGATAGATTTTCATTTACTGTGTGGTAATGCCATCAGAAGCAATATGAGGAGAAAGAGTGCGGGATTTTAAATTTTTACAGAATATTTGTCTCATGTAACACTGTGGATAAGTGACAGTTTCACCAAATATTACACAATGTATTTTTTTTTAAGTTACTAACTACAGCCTTTAAAGAACCATTCTCTCAAACAACTACAGGCCAGAGACACAAACTGTCACTTAATGTACACTAGACTTCAGGAATGTTTACCTGTTGAAAATACTGCATGATAATAAATCATGAATTCAACCACAGAAAGTCCCATCCTCTCTTCCAGATTATTGGAGTAGTTTCATCATCGTACTTACGAAGGTTGATGCTCCTCAACTTGTCTCTCTCCTCAGTCAGATTTTTAATACTGCCATCAATCCCTGGTGGAGGGGCTAACATCATTTGCAACAGTATCAGATTATGTTCACAACTAAAGAGACAATTCACTTTAACACAGAATTTCCATATAACATGAATCTTTCCATAAAACTGTAGGCATTTTTATAAGTTAAATGTATCTGTTAAACAAACCATTCTGTCATACAGCGACAAACCACACAATCATGGTATCACACAGGAAATGGAAATGTCTGTGGTGATAAGTTCAACTCTGCTGTTAGAAAATTAATTCATGATAATTAATATATGATGTAATAATTTAATAAAACTCACAGAGAGCAAGACGGAGGGAAATGTTTAGAGCAACTTGTAGGACACACAGGAGACAAAAGCTCACGGCAACATATCCAAGCAGTTTTCCTCCTGTGTATGGAAAACACACACACACACACACACACACACACACTCAGTGCATTGCCTGATTAACAGTTTTCTTGACTGTGTTCTATTTCATTCACTCCAAGTCCTTGAAGCTTAATGATAATAAGAATACCAAAGCACCGTTCTGACAGGACTTGAAACACTAACCGTATACAACCTGCGCAAAAATGTGAGAAGACTCAAAAGGGACGACGGCTGGCTGTCAGACTCTTTTGACTTTCTGTCAGACATCAAACAGGTCTCGTTGGTATAATGTCACAGCTATGTGATTGACATTCCAGTAATAAATATCGTCTTTGAAATGGGTGAACTGTCCGTCAAAGGTGATGACATTCATACAAAAATAAATGAAAATACAACAATGTTTAAATGGTCACAGAGTTGAAAAATAAATAGAGACCATGAAACCAACCCAGGACGTTTCCACTTCTACACTTAACCTACAAACACAGATTCTCTGGGTGATGTTTTCTTAAATCTGTAAATGACAGTATACCCTGTGTAACCTTGTGATGTTACTTTGATGTTTCAAACAGCCAAACATTGATAGCAATTGTGTCTCACCGGGCACTGTGGCACCATCTTCATCACTGTGACTCTTGGAGGCAGCAGTCCTGGCTGAAGCATCAGAGAGGTTCATCATCTCCACAGTGATCTCTGATGCATCTTCATAGACGGCCATATTTCACTCAGAGTGTGATGGATGTCCTACTGGTGGTTTCTGTGATCTGCGTCTTCTTTTGTACGCCGCTTAAACTGCAAAGCACTCATGCACTTCCTCCTTTTACAGTAAATGTTTATTTTCCCACACTTATTTAATTAGCATCATCTTTTTCTTCCTACAGAAGTGAGAAAGTAGAAATGTGGTCACACAAATAGACTTCCTCCTATATATAGAAATTTTATCAATCAGATTTTTTCTCAGTTTCATACAAGCGTATCTCAAAAACAAAACTGCTTCTAATTTGTATCAGTAGCTACTAAACAACATATTCTCAATCAAGAAGCTTTAACTTGCTTTTATTCTGAACACAAACTTTTGAAGCTATTGTTTTAACACAGGGAAATAAGATTTATGTATGCAAAGTGAAAAGAAGAACACAACAATGGCAAAACAATAATATCATACTTTTATGTACATGGCACTTTTCAAGCAATATTTTTTTTTAAACATGTGAAATGCAAAAACAAGACAAACAAGAACAACACAAACACAACAATATTAAGGCCGAAAGAAAAAAAAAAATGCATTTGTATCTCCAGATAAAACAAGTGGGGTTCAAAGATAGCAAGCACGAGCAAAAACCCAGTCACCTGTTGATTTTAACCTGCAGTCTGTCTGGACTGTGATAAGACACAACAGAAACCAAGGAAACATGTAAAGACACACTGAAAATATACATAGACCTACAAATATCAAACTGAAAAGTGCTACAAGTCCTTTAAATTAAAGGTCAGAACATGTTTTGTTTAAAGTGAAATTGTCATCCCTTAAAAGAATGATGTCTGCTCAGGTACTGTTATACCTAAATTTGAATTGTAAAAAAAGAACAAACCAACAAACAAAAACATCCTGTTAGGACGAGCAATTTTATCCACAAGCTGATGTCAACCTGTCTCGAAAGAAGAAAAAAATGACACATTCTCACTCCAACCTCATCACACATTGACGTTTGGTCATGGACTTTCCACATCCACATATGACGTGCAAGGTAACCTGGGTGCGTTGGTTGTTGACGCCCTGGGTCAAGTTCTGCCTGTTACACGCATTGTCTTTGGTCTTCTTCTGATGTTTATGTTGGCAAAAAAGATTTTAGTTGGATTCCTGCCATCTTCTGAAATGGAGTGTGGAGGGGAACAGTCTTTGTCCTACATTATATTCTTCTGCCTATTCCTGTCTTTTCCAAAATGTAATTATTGCCCTATATCCTACATGTCCTAAATACAACTGTAGTATTTCCTTTATTTCCACTTTGATCCATCCAGAATCCATCTTTCCTGCTGGTATTGTGGACAATAAATAATAACACGCTCTACTGTTTCCTGTATATTACAATATTCACACAGAGCAGTTTCATGTTTTCCAATAAACTTACCTGTACTATTGAGACCAGTGTGTCCAAATCTCATTCTTGAAATATTATCTCCTTCTCTTTTAGTTCTGTTAGTTTCTCTCATTTCTCCTACTTTATTTTGGAAACTGCAGTAATGTCTACCTTTAGTTCCTGCCATTTCTTAATCATTTCTGATTTCATTAAATTTTTAACTTCAGCCTTACTATAATTTGCTGTCATATTTACTTCTGCTTTTTTAGTGGCAGCTTTTCCATGTTTGTCTGCCAGTTCATTCCCCTCTGCCCCTGTATGTGCCGGTATCAAAATTAATTTAACTGTTACTCCGGTAACATCTCGCAATATTCAGTGCTTTGTTACATTTTTCAATAATTATGGGTTGACCATGTAAGGTTCTTGTCAAACCACATCCCCAAATATTTGAAACATTCTACTCTTTATATTTTTTCACCAAAAAGTTTCATTTTAATCTGCTCCTGAATTTTCCTTCTTGTGGCACTAAAATTCTAAAACCCCATTCCAGGGCCCATGTCTCTACTTTCCCTATTGCCTCTTGTATTTTTTTTTTTTTTTACTATGAAATCTATATTCTTCCCCCTTTTCCACATAATCCTGTCATCTGCAAATAACACAACACCTATGGAAATATCAGAGCTACTGAACACTTAGTTTATCATCACTGAAATGGGACTAATTATACTTCCATTCAGTTCCATTTTCCACTAAGTGCTTAGTGCTACACTCTTTTCCTGCTCTTACCGATATTAATCTATCCGTTTAAAAGTTTCTAATCCATCTATACATTCTCCCTCTTATTACCACTTGATATAACCTAATCATTAAACTTTGTTTCCACATCATATCATAAGCCTTCTCCACATCTACATCATATAGACTCTATGCTCTCTTTATTAATTTGAGCTCTCCTAATTTCAATTTCTAAACATAGACCTGGATCCATTGTGCTCCTTCCTTTTCTAAATCCACTTTGATGATTCTTTGATAATTCTTTTGTTTCTATATGATACCTCAGTCTTTCATTTATCATTTTTTCCATAGTCTTTCCTATATGTGAGGTCAAAGCTAATGGTCTATAATGTTCTGCCAAACTCGGATCCTTACTCTTATATATGGGAACAATAACTGTCTGTTTCCATTGTGAGGGTAAACATCCTATTTCCCATATTTCATTATATACTTAATAATATTACTCATATCACTTAATTTTTTTTAGCTTATTTGATCTTTCCCTGGCGTTGTTTTCCTAGCCTTGTTCAATGCACTATTTAGCTCTCTTATTGTAAACATATTTATGGCACTCCCATCCTCCGTATCACCTTGCAGTGCTTCTGTGTTTCTAACTACTGTTCTCTCTCTCTGTCTCTTTTCCTCTCCTCATTATTTAAATTTCCTGTACTATGTACCTTGACAAAGGTCTTTACTAATAATTCTGCTTTATCTTTACAATCTATTACTAAGTTTTCGCCATCTTTCATTGTAACATACTCATATTTTTCCTCTGGCCAAACATCTCTTTAGCCGCAGCCCACACATGATCTAACAATGTAGCTCTGCCCAGTACAGTAAGTCTTTCAATAATCTCTTGTAACTTTTTTATTATTATCCTGACTTCCACTTGCTTTCTTTCATTTCAATTAAATTCTGGAAATGAGTGTTTTCTTCAGGACCTTAAATGCCTTATTACGACTTTTAATTACAGAAGTGCATTCTTGAGTCCACCATTGAACTATCTTTTTCCTTTTATTCTCATTACTCTTTGGTATTGATTTCCTTGCTGCTCCTAGAAAAATGCTGCTTATTTCTGCATTGAGTTCATTGATGTCTTGGTTTATATTTACCTTTCCTAAATTTCCTTCAGTTATTATCTGTTCGTTCTTTTTCCTCACTACTCCACTCCTGTGTTTATTATACTGGGTAATGATCACTTCCTATAGTGCTTCCTTTGTGTACTTCCCACCTAGTTTTCCCAGCTAAAGATTGTGATACCGAGCTGAGATCTATTGCTGATTCTGATCCCTTCACCAAATTCACCCTTGTGCTTGACCCATCATTTAAACATACCACTTCTTTTCCATCCATTACTTCCTCTATAATTTCTCCATTTAAATCTTCCCATCCTCCCCATGCTGTGCTGAGTGTATTAAAGTCACCACACCAGATGATATTTCCTCTCCAGTGATCCAGTCTAGTTTTCTTTTCTCTAATCTTTTGCACAGGTTATAACAATTTATTACCTCCACACACTTTCCCTCCTGTCGAAGCTGTAATTCTTGACTTATCCTTAATACTCTACACTTTATATCGTCTTTAGCAAATATTGCACCAATCTGGGTCTGGTTGACCCCACTTTCTCCTCTTCAGTGTTATAGATCTATACTGCTCTGCATGTTATTTTCCGCTCTGATTTCAGTTGCTGAATCTCTCCTGCCTGCTTCCTGAGTGTGCACCCTCCATAAGCTGCTGTGTGGTTTCCTCCGCAGTTACACATTTAATCTCATTATTGCTACTGCATTTCCGTCCGAATGATCACCTCCACTCATCCGCATCTGTTTATCTCTGCATACAGAGCAGTATGACCATACCTCTCATATTAACAGCATCTTGATCTTGATTCCTGTTACTTTCCCTCCTTTCAACACTTTTCTGAGTTCGTCTAGGTTTTCTCCTGTGGGATGCCTGTTATCGCTCCCCTAGCTCGTCTCTTCTCACCAACTATCCTTCTTTCCAAATTTTTTTTTTACATACAATTTGTATTTTCATCACTCATTCCTCTGGTTAGCACTTGTGCATTTTATCAACAGACTCCTGTCACACATTCCCATATCTCCAAATGCCTTCCTCAAACTGTGGTCAGAGTAATTGGGCTGAACATTGTTATCTTTTCCACCTTCTATATAAGAATTACCTAAAATTCTTCCATCATAATCTTAGTCTCACAGTTCACCTTTCCTCGTCCTCTTCTAATGCCCCTTTTCCTGACTGTGTCATCTGGCTATTTCTACTTCCTCTTCCATTACTCACAGTTTGTGTCCATTCAGCCTCCATTTCATCATCCACCAAGGAACCCACTACTTGCCATTCTGATTCAGTCACAAATCAGATTATTCCAAAACTACTGAATCCAACAACCAAAGATGAAGTAAGGTGATAAGATGATTCACTCTCAATCCTGTCCCTTCGACATCCTCGACAGAAAGTTTGTTTACCACACCGTTGGTCAGTTTTGGTCTTTGTTGTGGGTTTCAGTAACAGAGAGAAGGAACTCTCTCATTTAAAACTGAAGTCTTTTTTGATTGGACGTTCCCATTTGTTTCCGAAGTTCCCTTAGATGGGTGCGTACCGCCCCCTGCTAGTGGCACTGCGTATAACAGGCCCGTGCAGACGCCCTCAGAGGGGCAGGTGCCCAAAGTTAATAAGGGGCAGGGATGGGCAGTATTTCTATTACTTGTATTTGAAATACGTATTTCAATTAGGCCTACATTTGAGCATTTTGTAATTTGTATTTGATAAGGCCGATAAAAAGCAAATGTAATTTCTAACAAAATACTTTTGAGTGGAGTAATTTTGTGTTTAAAATACTCAAAATACTTTCTCCACGAATCAAATTGATTATTTTATGACACAAAGACTTTACAATATTATAGAATTCTTGGGTTTATAGGTTGACACTATTATATCACGGGCCACTATGGGTGGGGGGGCCTCAGACATTTGCCTGGATTTGACTGTGTGCCTCTGTACAATACTGCTTTGTTTTCTTGACAGTGACCTCTTGTGCAAACGATGTCTGTCCTCTCCTCCAAGCTGCAAAGGCAGAAATAATGTAATGTCATTGTTCAAAAACTTTCCAGGAGAAAAAAAGACACATACGTTTATGTCAGCCATGAAGGCAATACTACTGTAACCTGATCATGACCCTAATTTGGAAGTTACTAGCGATTGTGAATGTTTAGATGTGATATTATTATTGAATATATAGCTCTGAATGACTAACAGGTTTTCTGAGAATCCTGCTGTCTCTAGTTTGTTAGTAAAGAACTAATTGTGAATTCTTTGGTAAAACCTCAGTATCTCCTTGTTAGTTTTACAGGACGGTGTTTTACTCACGAGGACAGCCATATATATCTTAACAAAAATAAAGAAACTGAATTTGAAACATCCAAACAGTCACTTTTTGCTTTCTGAGTCGTGCACGTGTAATTTCAATGTGTGACAAAGCACCTATAAATAAGTTATGGATGTGTGTGCACCCTGATGACCTTATGATGTTTTGACTTGATATGAATCTATGGAGGAAATCGTCTTGAGTGTGCAAGTCATAGCAGAGGCAAAATGAAGAAATGTAAGAGATAGTCGGGTTACTGAAGGGCGGAGGTGATAAATGTGTTATTGCTGGGGTAATCAGAAACAGAGAAGAAGAATAAGCAGTTCAGCGCAGTTCCCAGAAGACACTGCTACACATCTTTGTCATATTTTGGTGAGTTAAATATTTTGAGTTTTGTCTTCAAAGAGGAGGCTGAGATGACTTTGGATCATGACAGCGTGCCTGATGCTTCATCCAGGAGTAAGTCTTTTTCAGTAACAGAGCGTGAGTTTGGAGGGCATCATTTTTATCAGACTTAGGTGGGGATTTGATTCAGAAACTATCATAATTAGGCAACAAGCTACATATGAAGCTAATTTTTAATCTATTTAATGAGGAGACGGTGTACAAGAAGTGACATGAAAGCAGATCAGAGAACACAATATCACATCTGACTGCCTAATAATAATTATGGTGGTTCTGCGTTTTTGATTTTCCGCACACAGAGGACAGACTCTTCAGACTGGTTGCTCTAAGCTTTGGACTCCTGTGTATCCTGCAAGCTGCTGCCAACATTTCCCTGCGTCTTGCTCTCTGTGAGTGATCTTACATTTCTCTTTAATTTCACCCTGAGACTTAAACTCACCATCTCAACATTATAAGACCAAAGATTGGAACTACAAACACACTTAGCAGCTACAGTATGATGATTATGTGACATATAGTGTGGAACCAACTTAGTTTCAGGAGTAATGAATTGCAGATCAACTGAACACAGTCAGACACCAAACGTACACACACATACTGTATGGTGTGTACATAAGCTGGAATTAACACCAGAGTAGGTGTCTTTTCCCATGATACCCTAACCTCAGTGCTGACCAGCAGGCTGGTATCATATGGAACTAGAAGTACCTAAGGAATCCAGTGTTATCGACCATATCATGCCACCTTCTTGGCAAAGAGGAAGATGGGCATGACCATTTTCACAGAGGTCCCTTGACCTCTCACCTCAGGATATCTGAATGAAAATGGGAGCTGTGGGTACCCACGAGTCTCCACTTTACAGACATGCTCCCTTTATACTAATACGATGCCGTTTTGGGCAAAGGTCACGCAGTATAAACATGTCATTTCCTGCCAAATGTATTTGGATATTTCTGCATCCTGGGGTCCCTAAACAGTCTTGGTATTGAATAAATTGGGTATGAATGGAAAACTGAGACTCTTTTTTATTCAATGAGCCCAGGTTTATTCATGTGTGATGAAGCACCCAACTAAAACACAGCATTTATTACATATTTGTAACAAAAAAACTCAGCACACAGTGCTGAGCTGCATCTCAAATTCATGCTCAGGTTCCCTGCTTGAGAAAGATGTATACCACTTATATGAGGCATATACTGTTGACCTGCAATCTCCCCAAAAAGATCCTTTGTCCCCCACCGAAAAGAGACAAAAATGGCTCTGTGGTGGGTCCCGGAGGGTTAACTACAGTAGGACAAACGTATCTTTCTGCTCTTACAGATGCGAAGATGCCAGATTATGAGGCCATTATCAAAAATCTGACTGAAGAGAGAGATGATTTGAAGAGGAAGATGATCACCTTTGGTGAGTACAAGGATGAAACTGAATACATTCTCGTTAACATGGGAATAAAAAGATACATTATAAAAATGCTTTTCTACCTTGTTTTCAGCCAACATGTTTTTTTTTTCTTATATTCTTATACTAATTATGAATATATCTAAATTTTATTGGCATTATTATTATTATTATTATTATTATTATCATTGTTGTTGTTGTTGTTACTTTGCTATCTTCAACAGATAATTACTCCCAACAAGGATGGGTGTATTTCTACCACAGTTTTTATTACATTTCTTCTATTAACAAGTCCTGGCAAGACAGTAGAGACGACTGTCTGCAAAGAGGTGCAGACCTGATCATTATCAACAGCAGAGAAGAACAGGTGTGTTATTTGGCTGTGAGAGAAAAAGGGGAAGTTAAATCAAAGGTCACTGAGGTGGAGAGTGGCTAAAATTGTAATATTCATTTATGTTTTATATTGTTTTCCCTCTCTCTCTCTCTCTCTCTCTCTCTCTCTGTTTTCAGCTACTGGAAAGCTGGGGAGCCCAACAGCTATCAAGGCACTGATGAAGACTGTGGAGAAATAAGGTTTTATGAGAGGGAATACAACTGGAATGATTCACCATGTAAACAGCTAAACTTCTGGATCTGTGAGAAGGTGGTGGTTCCATGACTCAGCATCCAAATCTGCCCTAGACTTGCGATGGATAAGCTGCAGGGGAAGTGTCTCATCATCATGTATGAACACCAACATGTCACCACAGGAAAAACACAGGTGTCAATAATAAAATGAATGATGACTAAACTCCATCTAACTGCTTCACTTTCAGGGTCCTGGTGTGAATAGAACACCGTGCTTTCCTGACAAGTCAAAATGTCTGCTACTGTTCAAAAAATAGTGAAGACAGAAATATATCATTAATATATTGATCGATTTATCACTAAATTAATTATTTTGCCAGTAGTCATCATTATCATCATCATATAACATCTGATTATATTGCAATCATCACAATTTCAACTCTGCAATCACTTCTGACATCATCAAGTCTTAATGTGTATATAATCACATCAGAGTGCAGCTACATTTTCATTTGTTTAATGGTTTAACCTTCCATAGATCCTTTAACGGCTCATCAGCAGTTTCAAGAGGAGCTTTTGTAAATCTATGATTGCTTTCCTCACTGCTTTGCGTACAGCAGCACACATTGTGTATTTATGATAAATTGTATCCATTTT
Organism: Epinephelus cyanopodus; assembly: GCA_026686955.1. NCBI lineage: Eukaryota > Metazoa > Chordata > Actinopteri > Perciformes > Serranidae > Epinephelus > Epinephelus cyanopodus. Next base: position 33,834,036 of record CM048916.1, read on the forward strand.
ATGAGTAAGTTAGAAGTTGATTTTGAATTTTAAGGGGCCATCTTACATGCTGCAGAGTCTATTTGCATATGTGACATGCTGTAAACCCTGATTTATTATCAGTGTCGTATTGTACAATATTACAACAGCTGGGGTCAGTTGTAACTTTTTTGGTGATTTTCTGAATAAATCAAAAAGTATTTATCCTGAAATAGCCAATTTTGCTGTATTACAAGCTTTGAAGCATCAGCTACTAATAACTAACTAACTACAATGTAGTTATTGGATTTCTGAGCTATGCACCATTTTCAAAATTGATTTAAATACAGTCACTCCACTGTTACAACTGTGGACTCCACTGTTCCCAGTGTAGCGAGACGGTTGTCACATATGCCAGGGATGGTTGTACATGTCTATAAATAATCAAACAAATACTCAATATGAAAAGATTATTTATCCTTCATGTTACTGTGACTATTCATTCATTGGTCACAAAATAAATGGAAACACACAGATGTAGCTTACATGATACAAAGTAGCTGGTCTGTGGTAAAGTGTAGACCTCGCTTACAATAAGTAGCAAGCTAGTGTGCAGGAGTGTTATGTCTGTTGCTTGGCAATAGTTTTGTTCCAGTTGCTGGACTATGTGTGTTGGTGGAGCTAAATATATCATTAAATAAACAAACAAATCATAACCTGTTGCAGCTTTTTGTCGTTAATAAATGGTGCTTGTAGAATTGTTGTATAAAAAGCAATATCACACTGGAGTTGTGCTGTTTTACTCAATACTCAAAAGCACATGCAGTTATAATTATCTTTGGCACAGATTTTTTTTCTATCTGTGCCATCCTCAGGAAATGTTCTGCCTCTTGCTATTTTTTTTCCATGTTAGCTCAAGACCTGCTTTTCCACTGACTTAGCATGCAACTGATCATCATTAACTTAGCGTGTAGTCAAGTCTGTTCAGGCCTTCAGGTTTTTAAATATAAATGGAGGTACTTGATTCAGAGATGTTGGAACAAGGCGTTTAAACGGTCCCAGTATCCCCAGCCATATATCCACCTACTGTAAACTACCCTGACTGTTAGTTTAAAAAATGTTTATCATTTTTATTTTGAGCTTCAAAGACGCTGATTCTGATGAGACTTGTTTGGACTCCTTGACATTTGATCTCAGCACAATATCCAAAGTTAAAATTTTACCTAAAACAAACAAACAACAACAAAACAAAAAAAGAACAAACAACTAAACCCAGCAAAAACAAATAACACCAAAAACAAACAAACCCATTAACAAAACATCTGCCAGTTTCTTTCTCTGGGAATTTTTAAATGTGGCTGCTTTTTTGTACTTACTGAATATGTGCAGAGTGACGTAATCACTCCAGCTGGTTCCTTATTGGAGGAATTCAACCGCCCCCTGTCACCACTGTCCCTGGTCTCCAATGCATTATCATTTTGTTATTCTTGTAGGTCTTGAAAGGCCTATTCCATCTTTTTTGTAGTTTGTTTAATTGATTTATCTTAAAACACCATTTGTCTGTGTGTTTTGATGATGTCCCTCTATTAACTTCTTGATCAAGTTACTGTCTGTACCTTCAGTGTTCAGAAAACAGATAACAAAATGATGTCTAAAAAGCCATCATCCCTTAATGATTTCCTGAATAAATGTGATTTCTTGTGTCAAAGTATAGAAAAGAAGGAGATCCAGCCTAAGAAAAGATTTTTGTTTTGTTGTTGTTGTTGTTGTTGTTGACACTCGGTGTGTGTTTTTAAAATGACAGCAACATCAGAAGGACGTCCTTACTGCCATAGGTTTTAATGTAATACAATATATTGCTTATATGTGTCCTCATCTAAACACCAGGTCGACATCCAACTTCTTTTCTAGTGTTAGTGAGTTCCATCATTTAAGTATCATGTTCTTCACCCTCAGTGACAAACCTCCACTTCCTCTGATTTCCTCAGGCAGTGCACTTTTTGCTGCTGTGTTGATGTTATCACAAGAAATTGGAAACATGCAGATTTGTATCTCATAACTGTGAAAGACCAGTCCAGTCTGTAATCAGGTATCCTGCATCTAGAGAATCATGACCTTTTAATCTACACTTCTGTGGTTAGGAAACAAATGTTTATTCTTAAGAAATTGGTCTCATTTCGCAGTCATCAAATGCTCCCCCGCATCTCTCAAGACAGACTTAAATGCATCTTGCAGGCTTTTGATTTCGAATTGAATCGGACCTAAACCATCCAGTGCTTTATAAACCAACAATAGTTGAAACTTTTGAAACTGATAGAACAGAACTGGACAGATGTGATCCAGTTTCTTGGTCAGTGAGAACTCAAGCAGGAGCGTTTTGAATCAGCTGCAGCTGTCTGATCAGTTTTTTTAGGGTGATCGGCAAAGACAGTTACAGAAGTCAAGTCTCGTGAAAATAAATGCATGGACAGTTATTTCAGTTTTGCCTTTGTTTATTTGGAGAAAACTGTCACACATTCAATAACAGATTTGTTAAATGCACTCAGTCAGAGCTTGTATTGGACTAAAGTCCCTGGTAATATGATTATGTAAATTTGTGTGTCATCTGCATTATTATGGTAACATAACATAAAACATATTGTTTTATTTCCTTGCCTTTGCCAGAGAGCGAAGCTTTTGATTTACTGGTCCATTTGAGTCCCAACCCTCACCCATGGTCATGAGATTTGGGTGGTTACAGAAGAACATGCTGGAGGGATTATACCTTATCTGGCCCTGCTAACACTTCAGGATCCCCCAGGAGGAAACTTTGCTGGGGAGAAGGACATTTGGAGTATTTTGGTCGCCCTGCTGTCCCCTGAGTTCTGGCTAAGCAAATTAAAATGTCTGGCTGGATGGATGGATTATTTTTCCCCATAATCTGAGACTGTGGAGGAATGTAGATGTTAAACAGTAGAGGTCCCAGAATGGAGTCTTGGGGAACTCCACGTCATTTTTGTACACTCAGAGGTATAATTACTTATATACACAAAGTAGTCTCTATCCTTTAAGTGGAAACTGAACCAGATTTGTGCCGTGCCAGAAAGTCCCACCCAGATTTCCAGTTGATGTCGTGATATGTTGTGATTAGCCGTATCAAATGCAGTACTGAGATCCAGTAATACTGGATTAATACGGATTAAAAAATATTTTTATATATTAATAAAAAATGGTCTTGGTGTGCAAAGGGCTAAGTCTTTATATGCCAGTATTTTGTTAGAAAACTTGCTGATTGAGTGTATAAAAATAGAAAATCTTCTCTTTTGTTGTGGGAGAATTGCAGGTTATGATTATAATATATGTATGTATTTGATTTCTCCTCATCAAAAAAGTGTTCTGGTGCAATTTGTCAATATCGTTTAAGATATTAATAACTGGTGGGGTTATTCTGATCCATGAAAACATCAAGGTGAGTTGAAGCTGTTGTTTTAACCCAGGGAAATAAAATGTATGTACATAAAGTGTAAAGAAGAACCAGACAGCAATAATGTCATACATTTATTTACACAGAACTTTTCTAGCATCAAATGCAAAATACTTTTTTAAAAATAAATGAAATGAAAAAACAAGATAGTCCAACATAAAAGTAGTAAACGCAACAATTTTGAGACCTCTTTGCACACAGTCATCTCTGCTGTCTTTCCAGGTTTTCTCGATTGAAGAAATATAGTAGAAACTACCACTGAAATACACCCATCCATGGTTCAAATAATAATCTGTTTTAGAGGAAAGAACAGACATTTCTTATTATTCAACAAACAACAAAAATATGTTGAAAAACTACTCTGAATGCACGTGTGCACTTTTACCTGCTGAAAACAAAACAAACAAACAAACAAAGAAAAACGTTAGGAGTAGTAATTTTTGTCACAAGCTGATGAAAGCTTGTCTCAGACGTATTGGAAACAAATTATTTAGAATGTTCTGAGGCCTGACCACATCCTCTGTAACAGCACGTGACTTTTTTAAATGCATGTGATATGTTCCTTTTTTTGTTTCCTTATCATACTCACCAAAGTTACTCAGCTTTTTCTTCAACTCATCTCTCTCTTCAGTCAGGTTTTTATAACTCTCTTCAATACCTAGTGGAGAGGTTATCGTCACTTACAACAGAATGTTCACAACTAAAGAGAAAGTTTACTTTCAAACAGAATGTCCACATTAAACTGATCTATTAATGACAGTTAGTCGTTAAAGCTGCAGTTTGTAACTTTATTAAAAAATAACTTCTTGTCATATTTACTGAAATTGTAATTGCTTCCACACAGAAGTAGATAAGACCCGTGATCTAATCAGGTTTCTCCTCATAGTGCTTCTAAAGGCATTTGTTAGAATCTGCTGGCTCACAGCAGCCAGCAACCTGATCAAGTTGATAAAATATGAATGCTGGTCATACTGTTAAACTAAGCAGCGCTGATCAAATACGAATCAAGATTCAATTATTGTGTTACGTATTTCTTGCCACAAATGTTTTTCAGAAGTAATAGTGCACTGTTTAGCTGTAACAAAATAAATTTGCTCCAGCTCCTGGGCTGTGCTTTGTTTTCAGCTCGACTGTTTCCAGTCACTTTCTCATTTTACAGTTAAACACTGCACTAAATATGTTTCTGATCTTGATTCATATTTGATTGGCGCTGCCCAGTTGAAAGGTTTGACAACATTTCACCAGTCATGACTGACATGATTGACAGCTGCGTTAGAGTCTCCTCAGCTCTGATTGGTTGTTTTCATTTACCCTGTGGAGGCTGTTAGAGCAACATATTCATACCTGGTTTTAGAGTGAGATGTCCAACAATAACTTACAGGTGAAATTAATAACAGTTGATCATCATATCAGTCCTCTTGGCAGAAGATTTAACTGGGATTATTCTGATGACATGTAACACTTGTAACACTGTATTATATGCACAGTATTGGATCCATTAAATCCAAGTTATTGGAGTAATTTCATCATCGTACTTACGAGGGTTGATGCTCCTCAACTCGTCTCTCTCCTCAGTCAGATTTTTAATACTGGCATCAATCCCTGGTGGAGGGGCTAACATCATTTGCAACAGTATCAGATTATGTTCACAACTAAGAGACAATTCACTTTAACACAGAATTTCTAGAAAATTAATTCATGATAATTAATATATGATGTAATAATTTATTAAAACTCACAGAGAGCAAGACGGAGGGAAATGTTTAGAGCAACTTGTAGGACACAAAGGAGACAAAAGCTCACAGCAACACATCTGAGCAGTTTTCTTCCTGTGTATGGAAAACACACACACACACACACACACACACACACACACACACACACACACACACACACACACACACACACACACACACACACACACAGTGCATTACCTGACTCAAAAGGGACGAAAGGGACGACTGCTGGCTGTCAGACTCTTTTGACTTTCTGTCAGACATCAAACAGGTCTCGTTGGTATAATGTCACAGCTATGTGATTGACATTCCAGTAACAAATATCGTCTTTGAAATGGGTGAACTGTCCGTCAAAAGGTAAACATGACATTCATACAAAAATAAATGTAAATAAATTCAACAATGTTTAAATGGTCACAGAGTTGATAAAAATAAATAAAGACCATGAAACCAACAGGACGTTTCCACTTCGACACTTAACCTACAAACACAGATTCTCTGGGTGATGTTTTCTTAAATCTCTAAATGACAGTATACCCTGTGTGACCTTGTGATGTTACTTTGATGTTTCAAACAGCCAAACATTGATAGCAATTGTGTCTCACCGGGCACTGTGGCACCATCTTCATCACTGTGACTCTTGGAGGCAGCAGTCCTGGCTGAAGCATCAGAGAGGTTCATCATCTCCACAGTGATCTCTGATGCATCTTCATAGACGGCCATATTTCACTCAGAGTGTGATGGATGTCTTACTGGTGGTTTCTGTGATCCGCTTCTTCTTTTGTATGCCGCTTAAACTACAAAGCACTCATGTACTTCCTCATTTTAAAGTAAATAATTTTTTCACACTAATTTCACTGATGTCATATTTTTCATTTTGCGATTCTAGGCCTTCTTAAATTCAGCAACATTAAATAAACAAATGAGCTCTGTACTACACCCAGTAGTCCTTTTAATTATTGGCATTATTGTCACAAGAGTTAAGCTCCTATAACCAAAAAAGATACAATACAAACTTAACTATCAGACCAGATACAGGCTCAGTGAACACTTACTCAGCATTTAGAGAATTGACATTTAAATTCTACAGAAGTGAGAAGATGTGGACACAAAAATAGACTTCCTCCTGTACAGGGAGAACTGCTCTTCACTTAAAGGAAGGACTGTTTGTCTTAAAAAGTCAGAGTAATGTTGAGAGTTAAACCTGAATTTCTTACAGGATGAACAGAAAACACGAGAGACAATGTGACTATGAAATTATTTCACTGAGAATTATAAAATGTTTACTAGTTAATTCCTGATCTGTTAGCACACTGGGACGAACTTTTCATTGCTGTTATTGTGATATAGTCACAACACGCAACACAGAATACTGCTGCTGTTGAAACACAAAACAAGTCATCACTGTTAAGGTTGGAAACTCACTTTTGTCTACCTGCCACTGTGGCTGGTAGATTCCAAAATCTAGCAGCCACTCAATAGATTACCATGGTGTTTGGGCTGAGTGAAGCAAATCCAGCAGGTATTTGCATATTTGGCTGGTGACTGGTGCTAATTTCCAACCCTGGCTGGAAGAGTTGGAGGTAAGATGGTGGGTTTTCTAAAACAGGTGTTGCAAACACTGAGAACTGATCTAATCCCTGAAAAACAACAAAAGTGTGTCTGTCATGTTCACAACAACGGCTCTTAAACCATGACTTGGTTACACCTGTTATTTTGAACAGGCATCTAGTGCAGCTCAAATGATATTTTCTGATCCATTTCTGACTTGTCTGATATTTTCCTTCTCTGCTTCTGCCCCCTACTTATTTAGAAAACACGACAGAAGCGAAACCTTTGGCTGTAGTTATTGTGCAGTGTATACTCAACAAGAGGAAAGTCATATGATACATTTTCACCATGTCAGGAGAGGGTTGATACTTTAAAAGCAGACATCTCAAAAAATGGAGTGAGAAGCTGGTCATCAGTGGAAGGGTGGGTTATTTACAGCAGAGGCGCCATTTCTTTGTTGGAAATTTCCTTTCATGAGAACATGACTGCACATAGTGCCAAGATGCATTGTTGCCATAAAACTACTGTACTATATGTCATATGTGTGTGTGTGTGTGTGTGTGTGTGTGTGTGTGTGTGTATCAGGGCAACACTCCGCCATGCGCGATACAGAGAGCACAGGAGAACTGTAAATGTGCCACCATGTAGAGACAGAAATGACATGCCGTGGTATAAATAAGATAAATAACATGAAGCTATTTAGTTTGGTTAATAAAAACACAAGGTATAGACCTGTTCTATAGGCCTGGACATGAAGCGTCCGTAGCACCAAATAATATAATGGTAGTTTCTAAGAGCTAAGCCGAAATAAAAAAATAAAATAAAATAAAATAAAATAAATCAGCCCTCCAGATGTACGTTAAGTCATTTTTCTTTTGATTACTGAAATGTTTAAGTACTAATCCTTAGCCGTATTGTAAGTGTAACCCTTCACCATAACATACCACGAGTGTGTTTATCAATAAAAATAGAACATTTTTCACACATTAAAAGCACAAAGATGTTGAAATCTAGACATATTCTGCCATCATAACTTGGCTCTCAGAATTCACCATTTTGATGCCTTTAAATCAAATATACTTCTCCTGGAGGAGCATGCCCACGGGCTTATTTATTTGCTGTTGTTGCATTACTAGCCTAGAATTTGATAATAATCACATGCAATAATTTAAACACCATCATTCCAAATAATCTTCAAGCATTATAATGTAATGTAATCAATAAGGTCTAATCAGCCTCCTTAACTGATATTTTTTTTAGTCAAATACTGTCAACATTTTCTACAGCTGGCCCAAATCAAAACATGTTTGTGCCTTTAATTAATTACAAATCACAGTTGAAAAAATTAAAAAAAATCTGTTTTATGATGTAACAACATCGGTTTGTTTATGTCCAGATTTACAGAGAGTAATTTTCTTTTCACAGATCCAGAAGTTTTTAAGTATACATTCAAAATCATTCCAGCTGTTTTTGTAATCATGGTAGTTTACTGCCACACAGTCTTCGTTTGTGCCATCATAATTGTTTGGTTCCCCAGAGTGCCAGAAGCTGAAATGAAAAAACAAATATGCTTTGAATAAAGAACACGAACAATCAACACATCAATACACAGAATGTGACTAAGTGAAAATCATGTTTTATTGACAGTGAAATTGTCAGCTCAGGTACTGTTATGTCTAAATTTGAATAAAAGAGTGATGTGTGTACCTTTTTGTCAGTGAAGTTCCATCCACCCATTTCCATACCCCCTCTCTCTCTCTGTCAGTCAGTCCAATCCACATTATCTGTCTGTATTTTCTTGTGAATTCCTTGTTATTAAAGCAAAACAAACAATAAACATATAATATACATGTATAACCACTGTCTCACACACACACACACACACACACGCACACACACACACACACACACACACACACACACACACACACACACACACACCTGTTCCTCTTTGCTGTTGATAATCATCAGGTCTGCACCTCTTTGCACACAGTCATTTCTGCTGTCTTTCCAGGTTTTCTGATTGAAGAAATATAGTAAAACCACTGAAATACACCCATCCATGGTTTGAATAGTGAGCTGTTGATAGAGGAAAGAACAGACATTTCTTCTTATTCAAGAAACAACAAAAATACATTGAAAAACTACTTGAACGCACATGTGCACTTTTACTGCTGAAACCAAAAAACAAAACAAAACAAACAAACAAACGTTTGACAAGTAATTTTAGTCACAAGCTGATGAAAGCTTGTCTCAGACTTATTGTAAACATATTATTTAGAACGTTCTGAGGCCTGACCACATCCTCTGTAACAGCACGTGACTTTTTTTTTTATGCATGTGATATGTTCCTTTTTTTGTTTCCTTATCATACTCACCAAAGTTACTCAGCTTCTTCTTCAACTCATCTCTCTCTTCAGTCAGGTTTTTATAACTCTCTGTAATACCTAGTGGAGAGGTTATCGTCACTTACAACAGAATGTTCACAACTAAAGAGAAAGTTTACTTTCAAACAGAATGTCCACATTAAACTGGTCTATTAATGACAGCAGTTAAAGCTGCAGTTTGTAACTTTATTAAAAAATAACTTCTTGTCATATTTACTGAAACTGTAACCGCTTCCACACAGAAGTAGATAAGACACACTGGGTGTTGGTGGCTTAGTGGTAGAGCAGGCGCCACACATGCACAAGGCTGCTGTTGCAGCGGCCCGGGTCCAACTCCAGCCTGTGGCCCTTTGCTGCATGTCACTCGCCCTCTCTCTCCCCCTTTCACACTTGTCTGTCCTATCCATTAAAGGCTGACCATGCCCCCAAAAAATATCTTAAAAAAGAAGTAGATAAGACCCATGATCTAATCAGGTTTCTCCTCATAGTGCTTCTAAAGGCATTTGATAGAATCTGCGGCTCACAGAAAACAACCAATCAGAGCCGAGGAGTCTGAGCCAGGAACCAGATCAAGTTGATAAAATATGAATGCTGGTCCTACTGTTAAACTAAGCAGCGCTGATCAAATATGAATCAAGATTCAATTATTGTGTTACGTATTTCTTTCCACAGATGTTTTCAGAAGTTTTAATGCACTGTTTAGCTATAAAATGGAAAATTTGCTCCAGCTCCTGGGCTGTGCTTTGTTTTCAGCTCGACTGTTTCCAACATAGTGGCCAGGTCACAAACTCACTTCCTCATTCTACAGCTAAACAATATATATGTTTCTGAAAACATGTGATGTGAGAAAGAGTTAATGCAATGACAGAATTTTGATTCATATTTGATCTGCGCTGCCTAGTTGGAAAGTTACTGACAGCAGCTCACCACCCATGAATGACAGCTGCGTTAGAGGCTCCTCAATTTCTGAGATTTTCATTTACTGTGTGGTAATGCCATCAGAAGCAATATGAGGAGAAAGAGTGCGGGATTTTAAATTTTTACAGAATATTTGTCTCATGTAACACTGTGGATAAGTGACAGTTTCACCAAATATTACACAATGTATTTTTTTTTAAGTTACTAACTACAGCCTTTAAAGAACCATTCTCTCAAAAACTACAGGCCAGAGACACAAACTGTCACTTAATGTACACTAGACTTCAGGAATGTTTACCTGTTGAAAATACTGCATGATAATAAATCATGAATTCAACCACAGAAAGTCCCATCCTCTCTTCCAGATTATTGGAGTAGTTTCATCATCGTACTTACGAAGGTTGATGCTCCTCAACTTGTCTCTCTCCTCAGTCAGATTTTTAATACTGCCATCAATCCCTGGTGGAGGGGCTAACATCATTTGCAACAGTATCAGATTATGTTCACAACTAAAGAGACAATTCACTTTAACACAGAATTTCCATATAACATGAATCTTTCCATAAAACTGTAGGCATTTTTATAAGTTAAATGTATCTGTTAAACAAACCATTCTGTCATACAGCGACAAACCACACAATCATGGTATCACACAGGAAATGGAAATGTCTGTGGTGATAAGCTTCAACTCTGCTGTTAGAAAATTAATTCATGATAATTAATATATGATGTAATAATTTAATAAAACTCACAGAGAGCAAGACGGAGGGAAATGTTAGAGCACTTGTAGGACACACAGGAGACAAAAGCTCACGGCAACATATCCAAGCAGTTTTCCTCCTGTGTATGGAAAACACACACACACACACACACACACACACACACACTCAGTGCATTGCCTGATTAACAGTTTTCTTGACTGTGTTCTATTTCATTCACTCCAAGTCCTTGAAGCTTAATGATAATAAGAATACCAAAGCACCGTTCTGACAGGACTTGAAACACTAACCGTATACAACCTGCGCAAAAATGTGAGAAGACTCAAAAGGGACGACTGCTGGCTGTCAGACTCTTTTGACTTTCTGTCAGACATCAAACAGGTCTCGTTGGTATAATGTCACAGCTATGTGATTGACATTCCAGTAATAAATATCGTCTTTGAAATGGGTGAACTGTCCGTCAAAGGTGATGACATTCATACAAAAATAAATGAAAATACAACAATGTTTAAATGGTCACAGAGTTGATAAAAATAAATAGAGACCATGAAACCAACCCAGGACGTTTCCACTTCTACACTTAACCTACAAACACAGATTCTCTGGGTGATGTTTTCTTAAATCTGTAAATGACAGTATACCCTGTGTGACCTTGTGATGTTACTTTGATGTTTCAAACAGCCAAACATTGATAGCAATTGTGTCTCACCGGGCACTGTGGCACCATCTTCATCACTGTGACTCTTGGAGGCAGCAGTCCTGGCTGAAGCATCAGAGAGGTTCATCATCTCCACAGTGATCTCTGATGCATCTTCATAGACGGCCATATTTCACTCAGAGTGTGATGGATGTCCTACTGGTGGTTTCTGTGATCTGCGTCTTCTTTTGTACGCCGCTTAAACTGCAAAGCACTCATGCACTTCCTCCTTTTACAGTAAATGTTTATTTTCCCACACTTATTTAATTAGCATCATCTTTTTCTTCCTACAGAAGTGAGAAAGTAGAAATGTGGTCACACAAATAGACTTCCTCCTATATATAGAAATTTTATCAATCAGATTTTTTCTCAGTTTCATACAAGCGTATCTCAAAAAACAAAACTGCTTCTAATTTGTATCAGTAGCTACTAAACAACATATTCTCAATCAAGAAGCTTTAACTTGCTTTTATTCTGAACACAAACTTTTGAAGCTATTGTTTTAACACAGGGAAATAAGATTTATGTATGCAAAGTGAAAAGAAGAACACAACAATGGCAAAACAATAATATCATACTTTTATGTACATGGCACTTTTCAAGCAATATTTTTTTTTAAACATGTGAAATGCAAAAACAAGACAAACAAGAACAACACAAACACAACAATATTAAGGCCGAAAGAAAAAAAAAATGCATTTGTATCTCCAGATAAAACAAGTGGGGTTCAAAGATAGCAAGCACGAGCAATACCCAATCACCTGTTGATTTTAACCTGCAGTCTGTCTGGACTGTGATAAGACACAACAGAAACCAAGGAAACATGTAAAGACACACTGAAAATATACATAGACCTACAAATATCAAACTGAAAAGTGCTACAAGTCCTTTAAATTAAAGGTCAGACATGTTTTGTTTAAAGTGAAATTGTCATCCCTTAAAAGAATGATGTCTGCTCAGGTACTGTTATACCTAAATTTGAATTGTAAAAAAGAACAAACCAACAAACAAAAACATCCTGTTAGGGACGAGCAATTTTATCCACAAGCTGATGTCAACCTGTCTCGAAAGAAGAAAAAAATGACACATTCTCACTCCAACCTCATCACACATTGACGTTTGGTCATGGACTTTCCACATCCACATATGACGTGCAAGGTAACCTGGGTGCGTTGGTTGTTGATGCCCTGGGTCAAGTTCTGCCTGTTACACGCATTGTCTTTGGTCTTCTTCTGATGTTTATGTTGGCAAAAAAGATTTTAGTTGGATTCCTGCCATCTTCTGAAATGGAGTGTGGAGGGGAACAGTCTTTGTCCTACATTATATTCTTCTGCCTATTCCTGTCTTTTCCAAAAATGTAATTATTGCCCTATATCCTACATGTCCTAAATACAACTGTAGTATTTCCTTTATTTCCACTTTGATCCATCCAGAATCCATCTTTCCTGCTGGTATTGTGGACAATAAATAATAACACGCTCTACTGTTTCCTGTATATTACAATATTCACACAGAGCAGTTTCATGTTTTCCAATAAACTTACCTGTACTATTGAGACCAGTGTGTCCAAATCTCATTCTTGAAATATTATCTCCTTCTCTTTTCGTTCTGTTAGTTTCTCTCATTTCTCCTACTTTATTTTGGAAACTGCAGTAATGTCTACCTTTAGTTCCTGCCATTTCTTAATCATTTCTGATTTCATTAAATTTTTAACTTCAGCCTTACCATAATTTGCTGTCATATTTACTTCGGCTTTTTTAGTGGCAGCTTTTTCCATGTTTGTCTGCCAGTTCATTCCCCTCTGCCCCTGTATGTGCCGGTATCAAAATTAATTTAACTGTTACTCCGGTAACATCTCGCAATATTCAGTGCTTTGTTACATTTTTCAATAATTATGGGTTGACCATGTAAGGTTCTTGTCAAACCACATCCCCAAATATTTGAAACATTCTACTCTTTATATTTTTTCACCAAAAAGTTTCATTTTAATCTGCTCCTGAATTTTCCTTCTTGTGGCACTAAAATTCTAAAACCCCATTCCAGGGCCCATGTCTCTACTTTCCCTATTGCCTCTTGTATTTTTTTTTTTTTTACTATGAAATCTATATTCTTCCCCCTTTTCCACATAATCCTGTCATCTGCAAATAACACAACACCTATGGAAATATCAGAGCTACTGAACACTTAGTTTATCATCACTGAAATGGGACTAATTATACTTCCATTCAGTTCCATTTTCCACTAAGTGCTTAGTGCTATACTCTTTTCCTGCTCTTACCGATATTAATCTATCCGTTTAAAAGTTTCTAATCCATCTATACATTCTCCCTCTTATTACCACTTGATATAACTTAATCATTAAACTTTGTTTCCACATCATATCATAAGCCTTCTCCACATCTCCATCATATAGACTCTATGCTCTCTTTATTAATTTGAGCTTTCCTAATTTCAATTTCTAAACATAGACCTGGATCCATTGTGCTCCTTCCTTTTCTAAATCCACTTTGATGATTCTTTGATAATTCTTTGTTTCTATATGATACCTCAGTCTTTCATTTATCATTTTTTCCATAGTCTTTCCTATATATGTGAGGTCAAAGCTAATGGTCTATAATGTTCTGCCAAACTCGGATCCTTACTTTTCTTATATATGGGAACAATAACTGTCTGTTTCCATTGTGAGGGTAAACATCCTATTCCCTATATTTCATTATATACTTAATAATATTACTCATCACTTAATTTTTTTAGCTTATTTGATCTTTCCCTGGCGTTGTTTTCCTAGCCTTGTTCAATGCACTATTTAGCTCTCTTATTGTAAACATATTTATGGCACTCCCATCCTCCGTATCACCTTGCAGTGCTTCTGTGTTTCTAACTACTGTTCTCTCTCTCTGTCTCTTTTCCTCTCCTCATTATTTAAATTTCCTGTACTATGTACCTTGACAAAGGTCTTTACTAATAATTCTGCTTTATCTTTACAATCTATTACTAAGTTTTCCATCTTTCATTGTAACATACTCATATTTTTCCTCTGGCCAAACATCTCTTTAGCCGCAGCCCACACATGATCTAACAATGTAGCTCTGCCCAGTACAGTAAGTCTTTCAATAATCTCTTGTAACTTTTTTATTATTATCCTGACTTCCACTTGCTTTCTTTCATTTCCAATTAAATTCTGGAAATGAAGTGTTTTCTTCAGGACCTTAAATGCCTTATTACGACTTTTAATTACAGAAGTGCATTCTTGAGTCCACCATTGAACTATCTTTTTCCTTTCATTCTCATTACTCTTTGGTATTGATTTCCTTGCTGCTCCTAGAAAAATGCTGCTTATTTCTGCATTGAGTTCATTGATGTCTTGGTTTATATTTACCTTTCCTAAATTTCCTTCAGTTATTATCTGTTCTTTTTCCTACTCCACTCCTGTGTTTATTATTACTGGGTAATGATCACTTCCTATAGTGCTTCCTTTGTGTACTTCCCACCTAGTTTTCCCAGCTAAAGATTGTGATACCGAGCTGAGATCTATTGCTGATTCTGATCCCTTCACCAAATTCACCCTTGTGCTTGACCCATCATTTAAACATACCACTTCTTTTCCATCCATTACTTCTCTATAATTTCTCCATTTAAATCTTCGCCTCCTCCCCATGCTGTGCTGAGTGTATTAAAGTCACCACACCAGATGATATTTCCTCTCCAGTGATCCAGTATTGCTTCTAGTTTTCTTTTCTCTAATCTTTTGCACGGTTATAACAATTTATTACCTCCACACACTTTCCCTCCTGTCGAAGCTGTAATTCTTGACTTATCCTTAATACTCTACACTTTATACCATCTTTAGCAAATATTGCATCACATCATCCACATCATCCGCATCTGTTTATCTCTGCATACATGAGCAGTATGACCATATCTCTCACATTAACAGCATCTTGATCTTTGATTCCTGTTACTTTCCCTCCTTTCAACACTTTTCTGAGTTCGTCTAGGTTTTCTCCTGTGGGGATGCCTGTTATCACTCCTCTAGCTCGTCTTTCTCACCAACTATCCTTCTTTCCAATTTTTTTTTACATACAATTTGTATTTTCATCACTTCATTCCTCTGGTTAGCACTTGTGCATTTTATCAACAGACACCTGTCACACATTCCCATATCTCCAAATGCCTTCCTCAAACTGTTGGTCAGAGTAATTGGGCTGAACATTGTTATCTTTTCCCACCATCTATATAAGAATTACCTAAAATTCTTCCATCATAATCTTTTTCTCACAGTTCACCTTTCCTCGTCTTCTTCTAATGCCCTTTTTCCTGACTGTGTCATCTGGCTATTTCTACTTCCTCTTCCATTACTCACAATTTGTGTCCATTCAGCCTCCATTTCATCATCCACCAAGGAACCCACTACTTGTCATTCTGATTCAGTCACAAATCAGATTATTCCAAAACTACTGAATCCAACAACCAAAGATGAAGTAAGGTGATAAGATGATTCACTCTCAATCCTGTCCTTCGACATCCTTGACAGAAAGTTTGTTTACCACACCGTTGGGTCAGTTTTGGTCTTTGTTGTGGTTTCAGTAACAGAGAGAAGGAACTCTCTCATTTAAAACTGAAGTCTTTTTTGATTGGACGTTCCCATTTGTTTCCGGAAGTTCCCTTAGATGGGTGCGTACCGCCCCCTGCTGGTGGCCACTGCGTATAACAGGGCCGTGCAGACGCCCTCAGAGGGGCAGGTGCCCAAAGTTAATAAGGGGCAGGGATGGGCAGTATACTTGTATTTGAAATACGTATTTCAATTAGGCCTACATTTGAGCATTTTGTAATTTGTATTTGATAAGGCCGATAAAAAGCAAATGTAATTTCTAACAAAATACTTTTGAGTGGAGTAATTTTGTGTTTAAAATACTCAAAATACTTTCTCCACGAATCAAATTGATTATTTTATGACACAAAGACTTTTACAATATTATAGAATTCTTGGGTTTATAGGTTGACACTATTATATCACGGGCCACTATGGGTGGGGGGCCTCAGACATTTGCCTGGATTTGACTGTGTGCCTCTGTACAATACTGCTTTGTTTTCTTGACAGTGACCTCTTGTGCAAACGATGACTGTCCTCTCCTCCATGCTGCAAAGGCAGAAATAAGGTAATGTCACTGTTCAAAAACTTTCCAGGAGAAAAAAAGACACATACGTTTATGTCAGCCATGAAGGCAATACTACTGTAACCTGATCATGATCCTAATTTGGAAGTTACTAGCAATTGTGAATGTTTAGATGTGATATTATTATTGAATATATATGCTCTGAATATGACTAACAGGTTTTTCTGAGAATCCTGCTGTCTCTAGTTTGTTAGTAAAGAACTAATTGTGAATTCTTTGGTAAAACCTCAGTAGCTCCTTGTTAGTTTTACAGGACGGTGTTTTACTCACGAGGACAGCCATATATATCTTAACAAAAATAAAGAAACTAAATTTGAAATATCTGTACAGTCACTTTTTGCTCTATGTGACATATAGTGTGGAACCAACTTAGTTTCAGGAGTAATGAATTGCAGATGACTTGAACACAGTCAGACACCAAACGTACACACACATACTGTATGGTGTGTACATAAGCTGGAATTAACATCAGAGTAGGTGTCTTTTCCCATGATACCCTAACCTCAGTGCTGACCAGCAGGCTGGTATCATATGGAACTAGAAGTACCTAAGGAATCCAGTGTTATCGACCATATCATGCCACCTTCTTGGCAAAGAGGAAGATGGGCATGACCATTTTCACGGAGGTCCCTTGACCTCTCACCTCAGGATATCTGAATGAAAATGGGAGCTGTGGGTACCCACAAGTCTCCTCTTTACAGACATGCTCCCTTTATACTAATACGATGCCGTTTTGGGCAAAAATCATGCATTATAAACATGTTATTTTCTGCCTAATGTATTTGGATATTTCTGCATCCTGGGGTCCCTAAACAGTCTTGATATTGAATAAATTGGGTATGAATGGAAAACTGAGACTCTCTTTTATTCAATGAGCCCAGGTTTATTCATGTGTGATGAAGCACCCAACTAAAACACAGCATTTATTACAGATTTCTAACTAGAAAAACTCGGCACACAGTGCTGAGCTGCATCTCAAATTCATCCTCAGGTTCCCTGCTTGAGAAAGATGTATACCACTTATATGAGGCATATACTGTTGACCTGCAATCTCCCCAAAAAGACCCGTTGTCCCCCACCTAAAAGAGACAAAGGTGGGTCCCGGAGGGTTAACTACAGTAGGACAAACGTATCTTTCTGCTCTTACAGATGCGAAGATGCTAGATTATGAGGCCATTATCAAAAATCTGACTGAAGAGAGAGATGATTTGAAGAGGAAGATGATCACCTTTGGTGAGTACAAGGATGAAACTGAATACATTCTCGTTAACATGGCAATAAAAAGATACATTATAAAAATGCTTTTCTACCTCCTTTTCGGCCAACATGTGTTTTCTCTTATATTCTTATACTACTTATGAGTATATCTAAATTTTATTGGAATTATTATCATTGTTGTTGTTATTACTTTGCTATCTTCAACAGATAATTACTCCCAACAAGGATGGGTGTATTTCTACCACAGTTTTTATTACATTTCTTCTATTAACAAGTCCTGGCAAGACAGTAGAGACGACTGTCTGCAAAGAGGTGCAGACCTGATCATTATCAACAGCAGAGAAGAACAGGTGTGTTATTTGGCTGTGAGAGAAAAATTGGAAGTTAAATCAAAGGTCACTGAGGTGGAGAGTGGCTAAAATTGTAATATTCATTTATGTTTTATATTGCTCTCTCTCTCTCTCTCTCTCTCTCTCTCTCTCTCTCTCTCTCTCTCTCTCTCTCTCTCTCTCTCTCTCTCTCCCTCCCTCTCTCCCTCCCTCTCTCCCTCCCTCTCTCCCTCTCCCTCTCCCTCTCTCCCTCTCTCCCTCTCTCTCCCTCTCTCTCTGTAAACAAGGAATTTGCAAGAAAGTTCAAAAGGCTCACATGGATTGGACTGACTGACAGTGAGACAGAGGGGACATGGACATGGGTGGATGGGACTGCACTGAACACAAGGTTCATAAATTCCTTCTTTATTTAAGATAATGATTAATAATGGAGTATTGCTATATATTAAGGAACTAGTCTTCCTGATTGACCCTCCAGCCACCAGCTGGTGGCAGTACTGAGTGCACTGCTGCTGAGCAGCACTGCAGTAGGTGAGTGAGGAGGAAGTCCTGCACCACCTTTGATTTTATGTTATGTGTTGCAGAGGCGGAAATTATAAATCACTCAGCTTCTTCTAGGTGTTTTATTCAGGGCTGATCAAAGATTTGAGCAGTTTGTTAACTTTTTTAAGCTGAGCTGCTGCATCGTTGTTCAAATGCACTTTAGTTCAGCCTTTTTACTGCTACTGGTTTACACCTTGGGTCACCAAAAATGGAAAATAATCTTTTGTAATGCTGAAACACTCAGGCAACACACTAAGACTTCACTTCAGCTTCTTTGGTTGTGTTTCCTGCTAAGAACATTCTTTGATGTTTGATTTCAGCTCCTGGAAAGCTGGGGAGCCCAACAGCTATCAAGGCACTGATGAAGACTGTGGAGAAATAAGGCTTTATGAGAGGGAATACAACTGGAATGATTCACCATGTAAACAGCTAAACTTCTGGATCTGTGAGAAGGTGGTGGCTCCATGACTCAGCATCCAAATCTGCCCCAGACTTGCGATGGATAAGCTGCAGGGGAAGTGTCTCCTCATCATGTATGAACACCAACATGTCACCACAGGAAAAACACAGGTGTCAGTAATAAAATGAATGATGACTAAACTCCATCTAACTGCTTCACTTTCAGGGTCCTGGTGTGAATAGAACACCGTGCCTTCCTGACAAGTCAAAATGTCTGCTACTGTTCAAAAAATATGTGAAGACAGAAATATATGATTAATATATTGATCGATTTATCACTAAATTAATAATTTTGCCAGTAGTCATCATTATCATCATCATTCAAATAAACACAAGAAGTTTGTGCTCTAGAAAAGGATCAACACTCAGTGAATAATCTCCTAAACCCTATGATACACTATTATGGCAAGGCTTAACTATACAGACCAATGAGCAGTGATAACTAACATGTCTTTGGGGTCATCGGGTGGGAACCTCCTTTCACCAGTGTTTCGTCTAGTTGGTCCCACGACACCTCCAGGAGGCTAGACAGTGAACTCTGGCGTCCCAGAGACACTCCCCTAATGCCAGGTCTCACTGCTCCACACACTGACCACACAACCTCCTTTACCTTACCTATACTACCACACAGGAGGTAGACCCAGGGAAGGAAACCTTGTTAGGCTATCTCCCTCCCCCGCCGGGTTAGGCAGTACAGTCTACCTCCCCACTGCTGCATGGCCTCAAACAAAATGAATTCAACTAGGCCACTCCCACACTTAAATAACCTTCACTCTAATTCACACACTACATAACATAACTACAGTGTAAGCTAAAGTTAAAGGAGATAAATGAACTCACAGGATCAGCAAACACACTCACCCTGCCGCATGGCCTCAAAATGGCCACCAAATGGATTCGACTAAGCCACACCCACACTTAAATAACCTTCCTCTTCCTCCTTACTTACACATGGCTTTCACAGCCCTAATTCACACTCTAATTCACACACTACATAACATAACTACACTATAAGTTAAAGCTAGAGGAGATAAATGAACTCACAGGATCAGCAAACACACTCACCCTGCAGCATGGCCTCAAGCAAAAGGGATTCAAATAGGCCACTCCCACACTTAAATAGCCTTCCTCTTCCTGAATTTCCTCCTGACAGGAAGTGGATCTCTCCACCAGATCTCAAGGAGTTATGTGCCCTGCTTAGTAGTTCCCCCTGCTGGCCCCCAACTAACATTATTCCTTCTGTAGTAAATGAACTTGCTGGTTCTCATGGCTTCATCTGACATTTCCTTCCTTTCATATAACACCTGATTATATTGCAATCGTCACAATTTCAACTCTGCAATCACTTCTGACATCATTAAGTCTTAATGTGTATATAATCACATCAGAGTGCAGCTACATTTTCATTTGTTTAATTGTTTAACCTTCCATAGATCCTTTAACGGCTCATCAGCAGTTTCAAGAGGAGCTTTTGTAAATCTATGATTGCTTTCCTCACTGCTTTGCGTACAGCACCACACATTGTGTATTTATGAATAAATTGTATCCATTTTATGATTAAGTTAGAAGTTGATTTTGCATTTTAAGGGGGCCGTCCTACATGCTGCAGAGTTAATTTGCATATGTGACATGCTGTAATATATAATATATATTATATTATCAGTGTCATATTGTACAATATTTCAACAGCCGGGGTCAGTTGTAACATTTTTGGTGATTTTCTTAATAAATCAAAAAGTGTTTATCCTGAAATAGCCAATTTTGCTGTGCATGTTCATCACCCTCAGTGACAAACCTGCACTTCCTCTGATTTCCTCAGGCAGTGCACTTTTTGCTGCTGTGTTGATGTTATCACAAGAAATTTGGAAACATGCAGATTTGTATCTCATAACTGTGAAAGACAAGCCCAGTCTGTAATCAGGTATCCTGCATCTAGAGAATCATGACCTTTTAATCTACACTTCTGCGGTTGGAAAGCAAATGTTTATTCTTGAGAAATTGGTCTCATTATCACAGTCATCAAATGCTCCCCACATCTCTCAAGACAGACTTAAATGCATCTTGCAGGCTTTTGATTTCGAATTGAATCGGACCTAAACCATCCAGCGCTTTGTAAACCAACAGTAGTATTTTGAAACTGATAGAACAGAACTGGACAGATGTGATCCAGTTTCTTGGTCAGTGAGAACTCAAGCAGGAGCGTTTTGAATCAGTTGCAGCTGTCTGATCATTTTTTTAAGGGAGATCGGCAAAGACAGTTACAGAATGTTACAGAAGTCAAGTCTAGTGAAAATAAATGCATGGACAGTTATTTCAGTTTTGCCTTTGTTTATTTGGAGAAAACTGTCACACATTCAATAACAGATTTGTTAAATGCACTCAGTCAGAGCTTGTATTGGACTAAAGTTCCTGGTAATATGGTTATATAAATTTGTGTGTCATCTGCATAATTATGGTAACATAACATAAAACATACTGTTTTATTTCCTTGCCTTTGCCAGAGAGCGAAGCTTTTGATTTACTGGTCCATTTGAGTCCCAACCCTCACCCATGGTCATGAGATTTGGGTGGTTACAGAAGAACTTGCTGGAGGGATTATATCTTATCTGTCCCTGCTAACACTTCAGGATCCCCCAGGAGGAAACTTTGCTGGGGAGAAGGACATTTGGAGTATTTTGGTTGCCCTGCTGTCCCCTGAGTTCTGGCTAAGCAAATTAAAATGGCAGGCTGGATGGATGGATTTTTCCCCATAATCTGAGACTGTGGAGGAACGTAGATGTTAAACAGTAGAGGTCCCAGAATGGAGTCTTGGGGAACTCCACGCCATTTTTGTACACTCAGAGGTATAATTACTTATATACACAAAGTAGTCTCTATCCTTTAAGTGGGAACTTAACCAGATTTGTGCCGTGCCAGAAAGTCCCACCCAGATTTCCAGTTGATGTTGTGATATGTTGTGATTAGCCGTATCAAATGCAGCACTGAGATCCAGTAATACTGGATTAATACGGATAAAAAAATATTTTTATATATTAATAAAAAATGATCTTGGTGTGCAAAGGGCTAAGTCTTTATATGCCAGTATTTTGTTAGAAAACTTGCTGATTGAGTGTATAAAAATAGAAAATCTTCTCTTCTGTTGTGGGAGAATTGCAGGTTATGATTATAATATATGTATGTATTTGATTTCTCCTCGTAAAAAAAATGCTCTGGTGCAATTTGTCAATATCGTTTAAGATATTAATAACTGGTGGGGTTATTCTGATCCATGAAAACATCAAGGTGAGTTGAAGCTGTTGTTTTAACCCAGGGAAATAAAATGTATGTACATAAAGTGTAAAGAAGAACCAGACAGCAATAATGTCATACATTTATTTAAAGAGAACTTTTCTAGCATCAAATGCAAAATACTTTTTAAAAATAAATGAAATGAAAAAACAAGATAGTCCAACATAAAAGTAGTAAACGCAACAATTTTGAGACCACTTTGCACACAGTCATCTCTGCTGTCTTTCCAGGTTTTCTCAATTGAAGAAATATAGTAGAAACTACCACGGAAATACACCCATCCATGGTTCAAATAATAATCTGTTTTAGAGGAAAGAACAGACATTTCTTATTATTCAACGAACAACAAAAATATGGTGAAAAACTACTCTGAATGCACGTGTGCACTTTTACCTGCTGAAAACAAAACAAACAAACAAACAAAGAAAAACGTTAGGAGTAGTAATTTTTGTCACAAGCTGATGAAAGCTTGTGACAAAAAGCACAGAAAACAACCAATCAGAGCCGAGGAGTCTGAGCCAGCAACCTGATCAAGTTGATAAAATATGAATGCTGGTCATACTGTTAAACTAAGCAGCGCTGATCAAATATGAATCAAGATTCAATTATTGTGTTACGTTTCTTGCCACAAATTTTTCAGAAGTTTTAGTGCACTGTTTAGCTGTAAAAAATAAATTTGCTCCAGCTCCTGGGCTGTGCTTTGTTTTCAGCTCGACTGTTTCCAGTCACTTTCTCATTTTACAGTTAAACACTGCACTAAATATGTTTCTGATCTTGATTCATATTTGATACACGCTGCCTAGTTGAAAGGTTTGACAACATTTCTCCAGTCATGATTGACATGATTGACAGCTGCGTTAGAGACTCCTCAGCTCTGATTGGTTGTTTTCATTTACCCTTACACACACACACACACACACACACACACAGTGCATTACCTGATTAACAGTTTTCTAAGCACTTAAAACACAACCGTATACAACCTGCGCAAAAATGCGAGAAGACTCAAAAGGGACGACTGCTGGTTGTCAGGCTCTTTTGACTTTCTGTCAGACATCAAACAGGTCTCGTTGGTATAATGTCACAGCTATGTGATTGAAATTCTAGTAACAAGTATCATCTTTGAAATGGGTAAACTGTCCGTCAAATGGTAAACATGACATTTATACAAAAAAAAGGAAAATACAACAATGTTTAAATGGTCACAGAGTTGATAAAAATAAATAGAGACCATGAAACCAACCCAGGACATTTCCACTTCTATACTTACCCTACAAACACAGATTCTCTGGGTGATGTTTTCTTAAGTCTCTAAATGACAGTATACCCTGTGTAACCTTGTGATGTTACGTTGATGTTTCAAACAGCCAAACATTGATAGCAATTGTGTCTCACCGGGCACTGTGGCACCATCTTCATCACTGTGACTCTTGGAGGCAGCAGTCCTGGCTGAAGCATCAGAGAGGTTCATCATCTCCACAGTGATCTCTGATGCATCTTCATAGACGGCCATATTTCACTCAGAGTGTGATGGATGTCTTACTGGTGGTTTCTGTGATCTGCTTCTTCTTTTGTACGCCGCTTAAACTGCAAAGCACTCATGTACTTCCTCATTTTAAAGTAAATATTTTTTTTCACACTAATTTCACTGATGTCATATTTTTCATTTTGAGATTCTAGGCCTTCTTAAATTCAGCCACATTAAATAAACAAATGAGCTCTGTACTACACCCAGTAGTCCTTTTAATTATTGGCATTATTGTCACAAGAGTTAAGCTCCTATAACCACAAAAGATACAATACAAACTTAACTGTCAGACCAGATACAGGCTCAGTGAACACTTAATCAACATTTAGACAATGGACATTTAAATTCTACAGAAGTGAGAATTTGTGGACACAAAAATAGACTTCCTCCTGTACACTGAGAACTGCTCTTCACTTAAAGGAAGGACTGTTTGTCTTAAAAAAGTCAGAGTAATGTTGAGAGTTAAACCTGAATTTCTTACATGATGAACAAAAAACACGAGAGACAATGTGACTGTGAAATTATTTCACTGAGAATTCTAAAATGTTTACTAGCTAATTCCTGATCTGTTAGCACACTGGGACGAACTTTTCATTGCTGTTATTGTGATATAGTCACAACATGCAACACAGAATACTGTCTGCTGTTGAAACACAAAACAAGTCATTGCTGTTAAGGTTGGAAACTCACTTTTGTCTACCTGCCACTGTGGCTGGTAGATTCCAAAATCTAGCAGCCACTCAATACATTACCTTGGTGTTTGGGCTGAGTGAAGCAAATCCAGCAGATATTTGCATATTTGGCTGGTGACTGGCGCTAATTTCCAACCCTGGCTGGAAGAATTGGTAAGATGGTGGGTTTTCTAAAACAGGTGTTGCAAACAGTGAGAACTGATCTAATCCCTGAAAAACAACAAAAGTGTGTCTGTCATGTTCACAACAACGTCTCTTAAACCATGACTTGGTTACACCTGTTATTTTGAACAGACATCTAGTGCAGCTCAAATGATATTTTCTGATCCATTTCTGACTTGTCTGATATTTTCCTTCTCTGCTTCTGCCCCCTACTTAATGAGAAAACACAACAGAAGCGAAACCATTGGCTGTAGTTATTGTGCAGTATATACTCAACAAGAGGAAAGTCATATGATACATTTTTAACATGTCAGGAAAGGGTTGATACTTTAAAAGCAGACATCTCAAAAGATGGAGTGAGAAGCTGGTCATCAGTGGAAGGGTGGGTTATTTACAGCAGAGGCGCCATTTCTTTGTTGGAAATTTCCTTTCATGAGAACATGACTGCACATAATGCCAAGATGCATTGTTGCCATATAACTACTGTACTATATGTCATATGTCATATGTCTGTGTGTGTGTGTGTGTGTGTGTGTGTGTGTGTGTGTGTGTGTATCAGGGTGAAACTCTGCCATGCGCGATACGGAGAGCACAGGAAAACTGTAAATGCGCCACCATGTAGAGACAGAAATGACAGGCCATGGTATAAAGAAGATAAATAACATGAGGCTATTTACTTTGGTTAATAAAAACACAAGGTATAGACCTGTTCTATAGGCCTGGACATGAAGCGTCCGTAGCACCAAATAATATAATGGTAGTTTCTAAAGAGCTAAGATGAAAAAAATAAAATAAAATAAAATAAATCAGCCCTCCAGATGTACGTTAAGTCATTTTTCTTTTGATTACTGAAATGTTTAACTACTAATCCTTAGCCGTATTGTAAGTGTAACCCTTCACCATAACATACCACGAGTGTGTTTATCAATAAAAATAGAACATTTTTCACACATTAAAAGCACAAATATGTTGAAATCTAGACATATTCTGCCATCATAACTTGGCTCTCAGAATTCACCATTTTGATGCCTTTAAATCAAATATACTTCTCCTGGAGGAGCATGCCCACGGGCTTATTTATTTGCTGTTGTTGCATTACTAGCCTAGAATTTGATAATAATCACATGCAATAATTTAAACACCATCATTCCAAATAATCTTCAAGCATTATAATGTAATGTAATCAATAAGGTCTAAACAGCCTCCTTAACTGACATTTTTTTTAGTCAAATACTGTGAACATTTTCTACAGCTGGCCCAAATCAAAACATGTTTGTGCCTTTAATTAATTACAAATCACAGTTGAAAAAATTAAAAAAAAATCTGTTTTATGATGTAACAACATCGGTTTGTTTATGTCCAGATTTACAGAGTAATTTTCTTTACACAGATCCAGAAGTTTTTAATTATACGTTCTAAATCATTCCAGCTGTTTTTGTTATCATGGTAGTTTACTACCACACAGTCTTCGTTTGTGCCATCATAATTGTTTGGTTCCCCAGAGTGCCAGAAGCTGAAATGAAAAAACAAATATGCTTTGAATAAAGAACACAAACAATCAACACATCAATACACAGAATGTGACTAAGTTAAAGTTCAAGCAATAATTGAAAATCATGTTTTATTGACAGTGAAATTGTCAGCTCAGGTACATGTTATGGTCTGTATAGTTAAGCCTTGCCATAATAGTGTATCATAGGGTTTAGGAGATTATTCACTGAGTGTTGATCCTTTTCTAGAGCACAAACTTCTTGTGTTTATTTGAATTCAGAGCTAGCCCAGCTAGTGACTGCTGTGAACAGGGCAGCTGACAACAAGGGAAAGACCATGTGACCGCTTGGAAAGACAGCTGACAGGAGGGAAAAGACCCCATAGGTGCTGGCATGGGTTAGCAACCCATGGTAGCAGTGGTGAGGCCTAGCAGCCCTACTACAACCAAAATTAGCTACAGCCAACATAAGGAAAATACCCCAAGAGTCAGCGAGAGCAGGGGTGGAAGATGACTCACAGGTGGATTACATGGTAGCAGACATTGGAACGGACACGACTATGACTTGGATCTGTAACTCAGTGAAGGATAGGGGCACGGACTTATCCTCCAGGGCTAGAATTAGCAGCACTCAGGGCAAGGCGAGCGCATCTAGAGGATAAAAGTAGCACAGTTGAGAACAAGATGCTTCAGGTTTGTCCTTGTGGCTGGCAGAAAGTAACATCAGTAAAAGGCCTCAGAACTCATCAGGGAAAGAAGAAGTGTGTGGCAAAGAAGGGGCAGAGTAGCCGCATTGATCAGTACTTCCTAAGAAGTCAGTCGAGTCAGTCGGATGAAATCCAGCGGCAGGTAGAAAACCACAGTTCGCAGGATATCAGTAACGCTGCCACTGAGGAGGAGGAGGAGGGGTATTAAGAGAGGATGCAGGTGACACTGAGGCCAGTACGCCAGTCAGAGAGAGAACCATGGAGCAAAAGGTTAGAATTAGATGGCCTAGAGCAAATGACAGGAAAGAATGGGAGATAGTTAATAGAGATTTATCAGTAATCTTGAGTAGGCTTAGAGGAAATGCAATAGAAAGGTTAGAAAAGATGGGAGATATAATGTATTCATATGGTGTAGAGAGGTTTGGGGTGCATGAGAGAAAGAGGAGTGGGAGGGTACAGGCAGGTAAATCTAGGCGGCAAAGAGAAATAGAGAAGTTAGTCAAGGAAAGGAGACAGTTAAGAAAGCAGTGGAAAAAGGCTACAGAAGAAGAAAGGGAGGGAATTAAGGTGTTGCAAGAGGAGCTGAGAAGCAGGCTAGCGGTTCTTAGAAGGGCAGAGCATCTTAGGAAAAAGAGGAGGAAGAAGGAATATGCTAGGACAGGTTTTTTCAAGGACCCTTTTAAATTTGTTAAAGGATTGTTCAGTCAGGAAAAGGGAGGGCAGCTTAAAGCAGAAAGGTTAGAGGTTGAAGATTATTTGAGAAACACATATTCAGATTTAGAGAAGAACAGGATAGTCGGTTTCCCACCCGATATCCCTCCATTAGGAGCAATAGAGCATGAGATGGACGTTAGGCCACCTAGGTGGAAGGAAGTTCAGGAGGTGGTCAGGCGTGCAAAGGCTTCCTCGGCCCCAGGGCCTAATGGAGTCCCCTACCGGGTTTACAAAAGTGCGCCTGATACACTTAAATTTTTGTGGAAACAGCTAAGAATAGTTTGGGAAAAACAAGTTATACCAAGAGCATGGCGTAGAGCAGGAGGTGTCCTCATTCCTAAGGAGGAGGAGTCTGTGGACATTAGCCAGTTCCGGATGATTTCCCTCTTGAATGTGGAGGGGAAGATTTTCTTCAGTGTAGTTGCGCAGAGATTAGCTAGCTACTTAGAAAGGAATAGATTAATTGATACCATGGTGCAGAAGGCAGGAATACCAGGTTTTTCAGGGTGTTTAGAGCACACTAGCATGATCTGGCACCAGATTCAGGCAGCGAAGATTAACAAAGGGACCTACATGTGTATTCTTAGATCTGGCAAATGCGTTTGGTTCAGTACCCCACAGCCTAATTTGGAGTGCGTTTGATTACTTCAGAGTGCCACAGGTAGTTGTTAACTTAGTGAAAGCATACTTTCAGGATATTAGGTTGTGTCTAAGTACGGCAGATTTCACAACAGGTTGGCAGAGGCTAGAAATAGGCATCATGGCAGGGTGTACAATTTCTCCATTAGCATTTACTATGGCGATGGAAGTAATCATCAGGGCTTCTAAGTGGGTGGTAGGTGGGGAGAGACGGCAGAACGGGTTGCATCTTCCACCAGTTAGGGCTTACATGGATGACATGACACTGGTGACCACAACAATGCCATGTACAAAGAGGCTACTAGAGAAGGTAAATAAGAACCTGAAGTGGGCCAGCATGAAGATCAAGCCTAGTAAATCTAGAAGCATCTCGATATGTAGAGGGAAGTTAAGTGATAGGAAGTTTGTCATAGATGATGAGGACATCCCAACAATTAGGGAAAAGTCAGTGAAGAGTTTAGGTAGGTGGTACAATGTAGAGTTGAATGATGAGGAACAGGTGGTGACATTTAGAAAGAGGTGGCTGAAGGATTGGCTACAATAGATAAATCAGAGCTTCCAGGAATTGAAGTTGTGGTGTTTACAATTTGGACTATATCCTAGGTTAATGTGGCCATTGTCAGTTTATGAAATCCCAATATCTGTTGTGGAGAGAGTTGAAAGGTCGGTTAGCTCCTATATTAGGAAGTGGTTGGGCGCTCCTAGGTGCCTAAGTAGTGTTGCATTGTATGGAAAAGGGATACTTCAGCTGCCAGTATCTAGTTTGACAGAGGAATTTAAATGTACTAAGGTCAGGACAGAGCTTTGTTGTCTGGGAGTAAGGACGTAGTAGTTAGGAGTGTGGTTCCAAATCCAACCAAGGGGAGGAAGTGGAACCCAAGAACGGCAGTTCAGCAGGCAGAGGCAGCTCTTAAGCATGCGGAGATCGTAGGTAATGTTCAGTTTGGCCGGGGAGGCCTGGGGCTTGGCTCAGGCAAACCGGTTTGGAATTCAGCAGGTCCCAAAGATAAAAGAAAGCTGGTTGTGGAACAGATACGTAGACAGGAGGAGATAGTAAGGGGTGCAAAGGTAGTGGCCCAGGCTAAACAGGGACAGTGGTTGAATTGGGAAAGTGTAGAGAAGAGGAAGCTCAGTTGGAGGGACCTGTGGAGTATGGAGGAGAATAGTATTAGATTCCTGGTAGGGGCTACATATGATGTGCTACCAACTCCCCAGAACCTAAAACTGTGGGTAAATGAGGACCCATCATGCCCATTGTGTTCACGTACCGCAACCTTAAAGCATATTTTGTCAGGCTGTAAGGTTAGTTTGTCACAAGGCCGATATACATGGCGACATAACCAGGTGTTGAAATGTTTAGCTGCAGGAATCGAAGGGAAACGAAGAGAGGTCAATTCAGAAGGTTATAAAGATAGGAATTTAGCAATTCAGTTTGTCCGTGAGGGAGAGAAATACAGAAGGGATAAGTTAGTAAGGAGGCAGGGGTGTGGCCGCCTAGTAGGTGCTTGTGATTGGGAAATGCAGGTAGATTTAGGGGGAAAGCTTGTTGTTCCCCAGGATATAGTTTGTACTAAGCAGAGGCCTGACATAGTGTTGTGGTCATTGAGTCAACGGTAGTTTATTTCATTGAACTGACAGTTCCCTTCGAAGACTCAGTGGAAGAAGCTTATGAAAGGAAAAAGCTTAGATGCAGATTTAGGAGCAGAAGCTGAGCAGCGAGGATGGAAGACTAGGATTTGTCCAGTGGAAGTGGGGTGTAGGGGATTTATAGCAAGATCAGCTATCTCGCTCCTGGGGGAACTCGCAGTGCGGGGACAGAGTTTGAGGAAGACAGTGAAGGAAAAATGTCAGATGAAGCCATGAGAACCAGCAAGTTCATTACTACAGAAGGAATAATGTTAGTTGGGGGCCAGCAGGGGGAACTACTAAGCAGGGCACATAACTCCTTGAGATCTGGTGGGAGATCCACTTCCTGTCAGGAGGAAATTCAGGAAGAGGAAGGCTATTTAAGTGTGGGAGTGGCCTATTTGAATCCCTTTTGCTTGAGGCCATGCTGCAAGGTGAGTGTGTTTGCTGATCCTGTGAGTTCATTTATCTCCTCTAGCTTTAACTTATAGTGTAGTTAGTTATGTAGTGTGTGAATTAGAGTGTGAATTAGGGCTGTGAAAGCCATGTGTAAGTAAGGAGGAAGAGGAAGGTTATTTAAGTGTGGGTGTGGCCTAGTCGAATCCATTTGGTGGCCATTTTGAGGCCATGCGGCAGGGTGAGTGTGTTTGCTGATCCTGTGAGTTTATTTATCTCCTTTAACTTTAGCTTACACTGTAGTTATGTTATGTAGTGTGTGAATTAGAGTGAAGGTTATTTAAGTGTGGGAGTGGCCTAGTTGAATTCATTTTGTTTGAGGCCATGCAGCAGTGGGGAGGTAGACTGTACTGCCTAACCCGGCGGGGGAGGGAGATAGCCTAACAAGGTTTCCTTCCCTGGGTCTACCTCCTGTGTGGTAGTATAGGTAAGGTAAAGGAGGTTGTGTGGTCAGTGTGTGGAGCAGTGAGACCTGGCATTAGGGGAGTGTCTCTGGGACGCCAGAGTTCACTGTCTAGCCTCCTGGAGGTGTCGTGGGACCAACTAGACGAAACACTGGTGAAAGGAGGTTCCCACCCGATGACCCCAAAGACATGTTAGTTATCACTGCTCATTGGTCTGTATAGTTAAGCCTTGCCATAATAGTGTATCATAGGGTTTAGGAGATTATTCACTGAGTGTTGATCCTTTTCTAGAGCACAAACTTCTTGTGTTTATTTGAATTGAATGTCTAAATTTGAATAAAAGAGTGATGTGTGTACCTTTTTGTCAGTGAAGTGCCATCCACCCATTTCCATACCCCCTCTCTCTCTCTGTCAGTCAGTCCAATCCACATTATCTGTCTGTATTTTCTTGTGAATTCCTTGTTATTAAAGCAAAACAAACAATAAACATATAATATACATGTATAACCACTGTCACACACAAACACACACACACACACACACACACACACACACACACACACACACACACACACACACACACACCTGTTCCTCTTTGCTGTTGATAATCATCAGGTCTGCACCTCTTTGCACACAGTCATCTCTGCTGTCTTTCCAGGTTTTCTTGATTGAAGAGATATAGTAGAAACTACCACTGAAATACACCCATCCATGGTTCACATAATGATCTGTTGTTAGAGGAAAGAACAGACATTTCTTCTTATTCAAGAAACAACAAAAATACGTTGAAAAACTACTTTGAACGCACATGTGCACTTTTACTGCCGAAACAAAAAAACAAAACAAAACAAACAAACAAAAACATTAGGAGTAGTAATTTTAGTCACAAGCTGATGAAAGCTTGTCTCAAACGTATTGTAAACACATTACTTAGAACGTTCTGAGGCCTGACCACATCCTCTGTAAAAGCATGTGACTTTTTTTTTTTTTATGCATGTGATATGTTCCTTTTTTTGTTTCCTTACCACACTCACCAAAGTCTTCAAAGAGGAGGCTGAGATGACTTTGGATCATGACAGCGTGCCTGATGCTTCATCCAGGAGTAAGTCTTTTTCAGTAACAGAGCGTGAGTATGGAGGGCATCATTTTTATCAGACTTAGGTGGGGATTTGATTCAGAAACTATCATAATTAGGCAACAAGCTACATATGAAGCTAATTTTTAATCTATTTAATGAGGAGACGGTGTACAAGAAGTGACATGAAAGCAGATCAGAGAACACAATATCACATCTGACTGCCTAATAATAATTATGGTGGTTCTGCGTGTTTGATTTTCCGCACGCAGAGGACAGACTCTTCAGACTGGTTGCTCTAAGCTTTGGACTCCTGTGTATCCTACAAGCTGCTGCCAACATTTCCCTGCGTCTTGCTCTCTGTGAGTGATCTTACATTTCTCTTTAATTTCACCCTGAGACTTAAACTCACCATCTCAACATTATAAGACCAAAGATTGGAACTACAAACACACTTAGCAGCTACAGTATGATGATTATGTGACATATAGTGTGGAACCAAACTTAGTTTCAGGAGTAATGAATTGCAGATCAATTGAACACAGTCAGACACCAAACGTACACACACATACTGTATGGTGTGTACATAAGCTGGAATTAACACCAGAGTAGGTGTCTTTTCCCATGATACCCTAACCTCAGTGCTGACCAGCAGGCTGGTATCATATGGAACTAGAAGTACCTAAGGAATCCAGTGTTATTGACCATATCATGCCACCTTCTTGGCAAAGAGGAAGATGGGCATGACCATTTTCACGGAGGTCCCTTGACCTCTCACCTCAGGATATCTGAATGAAAATGGGAGCAGTGGGTACCCACGAGTCTCCACTTTACAGACATGCTCCCTTTATACTAATACGATGCCGTTTTGGGTAAAGGTCACGCAGTATAAATATTTATAGTACAAATACATTTGTACTATAAAGTACAAATGTATTTGGATATTTCTGCATCCTGGGGTCCCTAAACAGTCTTGGTATTGAATAAATTGGGTATGAATGGAAAACTGAGACTCTCTTTTATTCAATGAGCCCAGGTTTATTCATGTGTGATGAAGCACCCAACTAAAACACAGCATTTATTACAGATTTGTAACAAAAAAACTCGGCACACAGTGCTGAGCTGCATCTCAAATTCATGCTCAGGTTCCCTGCTTGAGAAAGATGTATACCACTTATATGAGGCATATACTGTTGACCTGCAATCTCCCCAAAAAGATCCTTTGTCCCCCACTGAAAAGAGACAAAAATGGCTCTGTGGTGGGTCCCGGAGGGTTAACTACAGTAGGACAAACGTATCTTTCTGCTCTTACAGATGCGAAGATGCCAGATTATGAGGCCATTATCAAAAATCTGACTGAAGAGAGAGATGATTTGAAGAGGAAGATGATCACCTTTGGTGAGTACAAGGATGAAACTGAATACATTCTCGTTAACATGGCAATAAAAAGATACATTATAAAAATGCTTTTCTACCTTGTTTTCAGCCAACATGTTTTTTTTTCTTATATTCTTATACTAATTATGAATATATCTAAATTTTATTGGCATCATCATTATTATTATTATTATTATTATTATTATTATTATTATTATTATTATTATTATCATTGTTGTTGTTGTTGTTACTTTGCTATCTTCAACAGATAATTACTCCCAACAAGGATGGGTATATTTCTACCACAGTTTTTATTACATTTCTTCTATTAACAAGTCCTGGCAAGACAGTAGAGACGACTGTCTGCAAAGAGGTGCAGACCTGATCATTATCAACAGCAGAGAAGAACAGGTGTGTAATTTGGCTGTGAGAGAAAAAGGGGAAGTCAAATCAAAGGTCACCGAGGTGGAGAGTGGCTAAAATTGTAATATTCATTTATGTTTTATATTGTCTCTCTCTCTCTCTCTCTCTCTCTCTCTCTCTCTCTCTCTCTCTCTCTGTAAACAAGGAATTTGCAAGAAAGTTCAAAAGGCTCACATGGATTGGACTGACTGACAGTGAGACAGAGGGACATGGACATGGGTGGATGGGACTGCACTGAACACAAGGTTCATAAATTCCTTCTTTATTAAAGATAATGATTAATAATGGAGTATTGCTATGTATTAAGGAACTAGTCTTCCTGATTGACCCTCCAGCCACCAGCTGGTGGCAGTACTGAGTGCACTGCTGCTGAGCAGCACTGCAGTAGGTGAGTGAGGAGGAAGTCCTGCACCACCTTTGATTTTATGTTATGTGTTGCAGAGGCGGAAATTATAAATCACTCAGCTTCTTCTAGGTGTTTTATCCAGGGCTGATCAAAGATTGAACAGCTTGTTAACTTTTTTAAGCTGAGCTGCTGCATCGTTGTTCAAATGCACTTTAGTTCAGCCTTTTTGCTGCTACTGGTTTACACCTTGGGTCAGCAAAAATGGAAAATAATCTTTGTAATGCTGAAACACTCAGGCGACACACTGAGACTTCACTTCAGCTTCTTTGGTTGTGTTTCCTGCTAAGAACATTCTTTGATGTTTGTTTTCAGCTACTGGAAAGCTGGGGAGCCCAACAGCTATCAAGGCACTGATGAAGACTGTGGAGAAATAAGGCATTATGAGAGGGAATACAACTGGAATGATACACCATGTAAACAGATAAACTTCTGGATCTGTGAGAAGGTGGTGGCTCCATGACTCAGCATCCAAATCTGCCCTAGACTTGCGATGGATAAGCTGCAGGGGAAGTGTCTCCTCATCATGTATGAACACCAACATGTCACCACAGGAAAAACACAGGTGTCAGTAATAAAATGAATGATGACTAAACTCCATCTAACTGCTTCACTTTCAGGGTCCTGGTGTGAATAGAACACCGTGCCGTCCTGACAAGTCAAAATGTCTGCTACTGTTCAAAAAATATGTGAAGACAGAAATATATGATTAATATATTGATCGATTCATCACTAAATTAATTATTTTGCCAGTAGTCATCATTATCATCATCATATAACATCTGATTATATTGCAATCATCACAATTTCAACTCTGCAATCACTTCTGACATCATCAAGTCTTAATGTGTATATAATCACATCAGAGTGCAGCTACATTTCATTTGTTTAATTGTTTAACCTTCCATAGATCCTTTAATGGCTCATCAGCAGTTTCAAGAGGAGCTTTTGTAAATCTATGATTGCTTTCCTCACTGCTTTGCGTACAGCACCACACATTGTGTATTTATGAATAAATTGTATCCATTTTATGATTAAGTTAGAAGTTGATTTTGAATTTTAAGGGGGCGTCTTACATGCTGCAGATTCTATTTGCATATGTGACATGCTGTAAACCCTGATTTTATTATCAGTGTCGTATTGTACAATATTACAACAGCCGGGGACAGTTGTAACATTTTTGGCGATTTTCTGAATAAATCAAAAAGTGTTTTATCCTGAAATAGCCAATTTTGCTGTATTATAAGCTTTGAAGCATCAGCTACTAAAACAATGTAGTTATTGGATTTCTGAGCTATGCACCATTTGCAAAATTGATTTAAATACAGTCACTCCACACTGTTACAACTGTGGACTCCACTGTTCCCAGTGTAGAGAGACGGTTGTACATATGCCAGGGATGGTTGTAACATGTCTATAAATAATCAAACAAATACTCAATATGAAAAGATTATTTATCCTTCATGTTACTGTGACTATTCATTCATTGGTCACAAAATAAATGGAAACACACAGATGTAGCTTACATGATACAAAGTAGCTGGTCTGTGGTAAAGTGTAGACCTCGCTTACAATAAGTAGCAAGCTAGTGTGCAGGAGTGTTATGTCTGTTGCTTGGCAATAGTTTTGTTCCAGTTGCTGGACTATGTGTGTTGGTGGAGCTAAATATATCATTAAATAAACAAACAAATCATAACCTGTTGCGGCTTTTTGTTGTTAATAAATGGTGCTTGTAGAATTGTTGTATAAAAGCAATATCACACTGGAGGTCGTGCTGTTTTACTCAATATCAGCACAGTTATAATTATCTTTGGCACAGATTTTTTTTCTATCTGTGCCATCGTCAGGAAATGTTCTGCCTCTTGCTGTTTTTTTC
The DNA here is from genome assembly GCA_026686955.1 of Epinephelus cyanopodus. Taxonomy (NCBI): domain Eukaryota; kingdom Metazoa; phylum Chordata; class Actinopteri; order Perciformes; family Serranidae; genus Epinephelus; species Epinephelus cyanopodus. The sequence goes on from CM048916.1 coordinate 33,870,050, forward strand.
CCTGCTAGCTTAAGACCTGCTTTTCCACTGACTCAGCATGCAACTGATCATCATTAACTTAGCGTGTAGTCAAGTCTGTTCAGGCCTTCAGGTTTTTTAAATATAAATGGAGGTACTTGATTCAGAGATGGTTGTAACAAGGCGTTTAAACGGTCCCAGTATCCCCAGCCATATATCCACCTACTGTAAACTACCCTGACTGTTAGTTTAAAAAAATGTTTATCATTTTTATTTTGAGCTTTAAAGACACTGATTCTGATGAGACTTGTTTGGACTCCTTGACATTTTATCTCAGCACAATATCCAAAGTTAAAATTTTACCTAAAACAAACAAACAACAACAAAACAAAAACAGAAACAAACAAAACAAACAACTAAACCCAGCAAAAACAAATAACACCAAAAAACAAACAAACCCATTAACAAAACATCTGCCAGTTTCTTTCTCTGGGAATTTTTAAATGTGGCTGCTTTTTTGTACTTACTGAATATGTGCAGTGACGTAATCACTCCAGCTGGTTCCTTATTGGAGGAATTCAACCGCCCCCTGTCACCAGTGTCCCTGTTCTCCAATACATTATCATTTTGTTATTCTTGTAGATCTTGAAAGGCCTATTCCATCTTTTTTGTAGTTTGTTTAATTGATTTATCTTAAAACACCATTTGTCTGTGTGTTTTGATGATGTCCCTCTATTAACTTCCTGATCAAGTTACTGTCTGTACCTTCAGTGTTCAGAGAAACAGATAACAAAATGATGTCTAAAAGCCATCATCCCTTAATGATTTCCCTGAATAAATGTGATTTCTTGTGTCAAAGTATAGAAAAGAAGGAGATCTAGCCTAAGAAAAGATTTTTGTTTTGTTGTTGTTGTTGTTGTTGTTGTTGTTGACACTCGGTGTGTGTTTTTAAAATGACAGCAACATCAGAAGGACGTCCTTACTGCTATAGGTTTATAATGTAATACAATATATTGCTTATATGTGTCCTCATCTAAACACCAGGTCGACATCCAACTTCTTTTCTAGTGTTAGTGAGTTCCATCATTTAAGTATCATGTTCTTCACCCTCAGTGACAAACCTCCACTTCCTCTGATTTCCTCAGGCAGTGCACTTTTTGCTGCTGTGTTGATGTTATCACAAGAAATTTGGAAACATGCAGATTTGTATCTCATAACTGTGAAAGACCAGCCCAGTCTGTAATCAGGTATCCTGCATCTAGAGAATCATGACCTTTTAATCTACACTTCTGCGGTTAGGAAACAAATGTTTATTCTTGAGAAATTGGTCTCATTATCGCAGTCATCAAATGCTCCCCCGCATCTCTCAAGACAGACTTAAATGCATCTTGCAGGCTTTTGATTTCGAATTGAATCGGACCTAAACAATCCAGTGCTTTGTAAACCAACAGTAGTATTTTGAAACTGATAGAACAGAACTGGACAGATGTGATCCAGTTTCTTGGTCAGTGAGAACTCAAGCAGGAGCGTTTTGAATCAGCTGCAGCTGTCTGATCAGTTTTTTTAAGGAGATCGGCAAAGACAGTTACAGAACGTAACAGAAGTCAAGTCTCGTGAAAATAAATGCATGGACAGTTATTTCAGTTTTGCCTTTGTTTATTTGGAGAAAACCGTCACACATTCATTAACAGATTTGTTAAATGCACTCAGTCAGAGCTTGTATTGGACTAAAGTCCCTGGTAATATGGTTATGTAAATTTGTGTGTCATCTGCATTATTATGGTAACATAAAATTATTATAATTATTATTATTATTATTATTATTAGAATTATTTCCTTGCCTTTGCCAGAGAGCGAAGCTTATGATTTACTAGTCCATTTGAGTCCCAACCCTCACCCATGGTCATGAGATTTGGGTGATTACAGAAGAACATGCTGGAGGGATTATACCTTATCTGTCCCTGCTAACACTTCAGGATCCCCCAGGAGGAAACTTTGCTGGGGAGAAGGACATTTGGAGTATTTTGGTCGCCTGCTGCTCCCTGAGTTCTGGCTAAGCAAATTAAAATGGCTGGCTGGATGGATGGATTTTTCCCCATAATCTGAGACTGTGGAGGAACGTAGATGTTAAACAGTAGAGGTCCCAGAATGGAGTCTTGGGGAACTCCACGTCATTTTTGTACACTCAGAGGTATAATTACTTATATACACAAAGTAGTCTCTATCCTTTAAGTGGGAACTGAACCACATCAGTGCCGTGCCAGAAAGCCCCACCCAGATTTCTAGTTGATATCAAACACAGCGCTGATCCAGTAATACTGGATTAATACAGATTAAAAAATATCTTTATATATTAATAAAAACAAACAAAATCTTGTTGTGCAAAGGGCTAAGTCTTTATATGCCAGTATTTTGCTGATTGAGTGTATAAAAATCTTCTCTTCTGTTGTGGGAGAATTGCAGGTTATGATTATAATACATGTATGTATTTGATTTCTCCTCATAAAAAAAGCGTTCTGGTGAAATTTGTCAGTGTCGTTTAAGATATTAATAACTGGTGGGGTTATTCTGATCCATGAAAACATCAAGGTGAGTTGAAGCTGTTGTTTTAACCCAGGGAAATAAAATGTATCCACATAAAGTGTAAAGAAGAACCAGACAGCAATAATGTCATACATTTATTTACACAGAACTTTTCTAGCATCAAATTCAAAATACCTTTAAAGAAATAAATTAAATGCAAAAACAAGACAGTCCAACATAAAAGTAGTAAATGCAACAACATTTAGACCCAAAGAAATAAAAATGCATCTGTATCTCCAGATAAAACAAGGGAGCTTAAAAGATAGCAAGCATGAGCAAAAACTCAATCACCTGATGATCTTTACCTGGAGTCTGTCTGGACACAATAGCACTCAAAGAAACAAATACAGACACATTAAAAAATATATGTACAAATGTCACAATAAAAAGCACAACAGCCCCTGAAATTAAAGGACAAAATATGTTGTTTGTACACAGAGAAGTATTTTCTAATCCGATGCCCCTATCTGCAGGACCATGTCATTTGTTGTTGCCCTCAAAAAAATTTCAAAATCACAGTGGAATATAAATCTGTTTTATGATGAGACAACTTCATAAGGGTTTGGTTATGCCCTGAGTTATACAGCCATTTTGTTTTCGCAGATCCAGAATTTTTTTGTTTCACATGATGCATCATTCCAGGCATTTCGGTGATCATCGTCATTTGTTTCTACACAGTCTTCATTTCCGCCATTATTGTTGGGTTCCTCAGATCTCCAGAAGCTAAAAGTAAAAACAAATATGCTTTTAAAGGGATACGCCAACATTTATTTTTTTTGCGTGTCTTGCCTCACTCCCGAGTCCATGACAAGCAGGTAGATACCATTCTTTCGGCTATACGTGCAGTAAAAAGGGAGAGCCGGGCAGAGCTCGCCCACCGCTAATTAGCTTAGCTCAAATGCTTGGAGTCAATGGGTAGTGTTAGCCTGCCTCTGCCTGCAGTCATCAGATAAACTCTTCAGCGACTCTAAACGGTCCTGTGTGCTTGTTGTGACTCGTTTTTACCGCGTTATGTTACGTTATCTATTTTTAGACTAAGATTAGCACTTTATGTAAGTTTTGAAAGAAGTACATAGGAAACTAAACCAGCAACACACATAATGTGTGGACAAGTTAAAGTTAAAATAACAATTAAATATTATTTTTTGTTGACAGTGAAGTCATAATCTCTTAAAACTCCAGGGTCTACCCAGGTACTATTGTGCTTGAACATAAATAAAAGAGTAATGTGTGTACCTTGTTGTCAGCAGAGTGCCATCCACCCATTTCCATACCCCCTCTGTCTCTCTGTCAGTCAGTCCAATCCACATTATCTGTCGGTATTGTCCTGTGAAATTCTTGTTTTAAAAGAGAAACACACAATAGTAAATTCATATTTAAACAATGTCTCACACACACACAGACACACACACACACACACACACACACACACACACACACACACACACACCTGTTCCTCGTTGCTGTTGATAATCATCAGGTCTGCACCTCTTTGCACACAGTCATCTCTGCTGTCTTTCCAGGTTTTCTTGATTGAAGAAACATAGTATAAACTACCACTGAAATACACCCATCCATGGTTCAAATGATGATCTGTTGTTAGAGGAAAGAAAAATATCTCAGTATTTAACAAACAAATAAAAAGGGCACTGTAAAACTAACTGTACTACCTGTGCACTTGTGCACTTTAAGCAACCAAAAAACGCAAAAGAAACAAAAACATCCTGTTGTTAGCTGTTAGCGGTGTCTGTAATAAGTCACTAAACTCACAAAGTGGCCCGTGAAAAAAAAAAAATTCCAGCGGATGTCTTAGTTACAACATGATTGAGCTAATTGGAGTAGTTTCATGTCGTTTCCGACAATGGAAGGCTTTTAACAGATGACGTCCTATGTTAGCTTTGCTGCTGTTGTTAGCTGACCCAGCTGCAGCTACTGATGCTTTCTAGACATCGTGATTTCCCAAAACTGAATAAATACCACACATAACAACACGAAACTGCTTTGCTAGCTCAATCATGTTGTAACTAAGACATCTACTGGAAAAAATATGTTTTTCACGGACCAGTTATTGAGTTTGTTTACATGGCGGTGGAAGCTACGAATGGGCTAACCCTCGTCTGCTGAGTTTTAAAAATGCCGGCTATTTTGTTGCTTTCTGTTGACGTCACATTCCGCCTTGAGTATCTCCAGTCAGCACCAAGTAACTCCCAAGCCCCACCCAGGAGTTTCTCGGGGGCGTTCTGAGTACCTACTCCGAGGCAGGGACTTGTTTAGTCCCTGTAAAAGTTCCGGGACTCTGTTCTTCAGGGGGTGGTTCCTGCGGTGGAGACACGCACCAACGGCCCCGGCCCCGGCCCCCGTAAATTTACCCTGAAGTTCCTGCGGTGGAAACAGGCCTATATTCTAAAATGTGGCTGCTTGACACACATCTTCAACCTGGAAGCACAGAAGATCTGTACAATCAGCACAGTTTCAAGATGGAAACCTAAGATTAGTGTCACCAATTCAGTATCTGACCAAATGTCTCCTCTTCTGTTCAGATGGCGTTTGTCCCGCAGACTCACCACAAGCCTGTCCCTCACCATCTCATTATGTAGAGCCCAGTAACCGCAGTGCTCTGCCAGGCGGTGCAGTGCCGTAATGAAACTGTCGGCTGTCTCGCCCGTTTCTTGATGCCGCTGATCAAACTTTGCTCTCAAAAATCACATTCCTGCGATTCTCTTCTGCTTGCGTCTCCAATCCAGAAGCAATTCGGAATCTGTTGAAGCGTTTAATCCATTTAGGCCAGTCTTCAGCCTTGGTGAACTTTTCTGGCGGGGAGACTTGAAACGAAATGTTATGACTATAACTTCTGTTCCCTGAAGGAGAGGAACGAGGTACAACACATATAGTATGGGATATCACACCCCCGCGTGGCCTGACTGAAGAAACCTCTATTCATGCCTTTAAGGCAGATGATCTGTGGTGACGCATGTGAGGCCCCGTCTGCACATATATACCTGTGTCACCACAGTCATTTTTCAGTTCGATAGCCGCTCTTCACCGAGCCCAGCTGCACAGCGGGGCAACCTAGTGTTGTACCTCGTTCCTGTCCTTCAGGGAACAGAAGTTATAGTCATAACATTTCCTTCCCTTTCAGTCGATTCACTCGGTACAACACATATAGTATGGGACATGTATACACGCCCCGCAGAGCAGCCACCGAACTGGAGTCCACCTCCAGCACTCTAGTGCATCGTAGACCCAGCAGAAAGGACAGAGTGAGCCACCGAAGGGGCTGTCACATCTAAACGATAAAACCGGACAAAAGTGTGCGGTGATGACCAACTGGCTGCAGCACAGATATCACTCACAGATACCCCTTTAAATAAAACCCTCACGAATGTGGATCTGAATGTGCCCTCACATTGTGAGGCAATGGAAGACCCCTGCTGTTGTATGCTAGGGAGATAGCTTCCACAATCCAGTGAGAAAGCCGCTGCTTAGACAGAGCTTTACCCTAAGCTGGATGAGCAAAACAGACAAACAATTGGTCATATAAACGCACACTCTGTGTGCGGTCTATGTAAGTACGTAGCGCACGCATGGGGCACAAGAAATGTAACCTCCTCTGCTCCTCGGAAGCAAACGGAGGGGAACAGAAGCTCAAAAGCTCAAATGTCATAGAGCTATAGGCTGCAGGGATAATCTTAGGCAAATATGCTGCATTTGGGCGCAATGTAACCTTAGAGCCATCTGAAGTGAAGTGAGTACACGAGGGATGTACAGATAACGCATGAAGGTCGCCCACCCGCTTAGCAGAAGCCAAAGCGAGAAGTAGTGCTGTCTTATATGAAATAAATTTCATATCCGCAGACTCAATAGGTTCAAATGGGGGTCCACAAAGCGCCTCAAGTACCAAAGCTAAATCCCATGAGGGAACGCTGGGCTTAATCACAGGCCTCAGCCTGCGGACTCCCTTTAGGAAACGCATGGCAAGGGGATGAGCGCCTGGCGTCACTCCATCAAAACCAACATGGCATGCAGATATAGCGGCCAAATAGACCTTAATTGTGGAGAAAGAGAGACCGTTATCCAGCAGTTCCTGGAGGAATGTCAAAACATCCACAATAGAGCACTGAAATGGGAGTACATTTCGGTCTTGACACCACTGCTCGAACGCCCGCCATTTGTAAGCATACAAACCCCTAGTCAACGACGCCCTTGCACTCTGGATCGTTGCCACCACACTTGGAGGCAGACCCTTAGCTATTAGATTGGACCTTTCAACAGGTAGGCATGCAACCACCACAGCTCTGGGCGCGGGTGAACCACCTCCCCTCCGGCCTGGGAGAGGAGGTCCCTGCGGAGGGGAAGCTGCCAGGGCCTCACTGCCAGCAGAGTTATTATCTCGGCATACCACGACTTCGCTGGCCAGTGAGGGGCCACCAGGATCAGAGAGAGACCCTGTCGGCGCACCCTCTCCAGAACTGACAAAATCATCTCCACTGGGGGAAACGCATACAGAAGCGTGTTGGGCCATGTGTGCGCTAGCGCGTCCATCCCTAGGGGAGCGTTGTGGTCCCTCATGGAAAAGAACAGGGGGCAGTGGGTATTTGCTCTGGAGGCAAAAAGGTCCACTTCTGCCCTGCCAAAATGGTCCCATATTTGAGTCACCACCAAGGGGTGCAACCTCCACTCCCTCACAAGAGGACCTTCCCTGGAGAGGAGGTCTGGCCCCAGTTCAGGTGTCCCGGTACATGGGTGGCTCTGAGAGACAGAAAATGAGCGCTGCACCATAGCAACAGAGAGCGAGACAGTTTCAACAGGGGAAGAGAGCGGGTCCCTCCCTGCCTGTTTATGTAGGAAACCACCGTTGTATTGTCTGTCCTGATCAGAACATGATGGCCTGTCAGAACCGGACGAAAATGTTTTAGAGCTAAGAAAGTTGCTAACAGCTCCAGGTGGTTGATGTGGAGCCTGCATTGTACCGACGTCCACACCCCTCTCACTGCTGCACCTTCGTACAGAGCCCCCCACCCCCTCAGGGAGGCATCTGTGGACACCACCTTGCGAAATGACACCCTCCCTATAGGGCAGCCCTGTTGAAGTAAGCCGAGTTCCCTCCACGGGAGGAGCGCCGACATGCAAGAAGGAGATATCGTCAACCTCCTCTGGAGGTGACGCGGTGCGCACAGCCGATGAGATTGAGTCTAGCATTGCAACGCTCACATCTTTAACAGCCCGAGTGGCACTACAGCGATCATAGATGCCATCATGCCCAACAGCCCATCATTTCCAGCCCGAGAAAAGAAAACTGCTGACTCGGGGGCAGTGAACTTTTCCGTAAATTCACCGAGAAGCCCAGCGCTTGGACGTGAGACAGAGTCAGCGACAGGTGCGCCGCTGCCCTCTCTCTGGAGCTCGTGATTAAAGCCCAATCGTCCAGATAGGTTAATATGCGAACGCCTTTCTCCCGGAGCGGAGCTAACGCCGCCTCGACACATTTTGTGAAGGTGCGGGGGGCGAGTGACAAGCCGAACGGCAGCACCAGGTATTCGTAGGCCGTGCCCTCGAATGCAAACCTTAGAAACTGCCTGTGGTCTGGGTGTATCGCTATGTGAAAGTAAGCGTCTGTAAGATCGATAGTTGTAAACCAATCCCCCAGTCCGATTGCGCTCAGTAGCTGTCTGAGTGTTAGCATTTTGAACCTGTAAGTTCGTAGATACTTGTTTAACACTCTCAGGTCTAAAATAGGACGATGTCCCCCCCCTTTCTTCAGAACAACGAAGTAGCGGCTGTACCAACCTTTGTCCGTCTCCGAAGCGGGAACAACTCGTATCGCTCTCTTGTTCAACAAGCTGTTTATTTCTTCCCTCAATACTGCAGCTGCCTCGTCCCCTACAACTGTGTTTGTTATAGAGTGGAAACGGGGTGGCCGGGCCCTGAACTGCAACCGGTAACCCATGGCAACAGTCCGCTCTACCCACGGTGAGACTGCACATGCGCGCCATTGAGGAAGGTGGACAGCGAGCCGACTGACCTGCAGCACTGTAGGGAAGGGGCTGTCGCCATCTGGCGTGCCAGAGGGGAACGGCACCACCAGTTTGACCTGGTTTATTTTTTTGGTATTGTTTTGAGTACAAAACGGAACCTTTATTGATTTGAATAAATGCACATTTACAACATTCACACAGTGAACAGTAGGCACCAACACTGGGGCACTCGTGTGTGTGGGGGGGTTGTGCTTGGGAGACTGTGTCAGGGGAGTGCAATGCTTCTCGCCCAGAATTGAACATGAACGCGGCCTCTTTGGCGGCAACAGATGAGGGGCAGTAGTGTCTCCCTGCTGCTGGAGCCCCTCTCGGCCCACTCCCGGAGCTAGGATGAGTGCGGCTTCTTCCTCCTTGGTGCTGAACCCTTCTGGAGGCCTGGTGGCAGACCCTTGCTCCAAGCCGACTGGCGTGGGGTTTGGCCCGGCGCTTTCTGCTTCACCGGCCGGGAGCCCAAACTCGCAGGTGGCGCTGCCCTCTTGGGGGAGGCGACGGTGTCGGCTTGGCAGGCCGCTTTGGTTTAGCGTCACGCCTGGGGATGATGCTGCGCAGGGCTTCTGTCTGCTTCTTTCTCAGTTCAAATTTTGTCTGAATAGTGTCAAGTGACTGTCCAAACAGGCCTTCAGCAGACACTGGCTCATCCAGATAAACAGCCCTGTCACTCTCCGGAACGTCAGAGAGAGTCAGCCACAGGTGCCTCTGCGCAACCACTGTAGAAGCCATCCCTCTGCCCAGGGAGAGCGCAGCGCAGCGGGACACGCGGAGGATGTAATCCGTAGCGACTCTAACCTCGTTGAGAAGAGGGGCCAGTGGGCTGTCGGAAGGCATGACTGACCCAAGCTCCGCCAGACTCCAGGCTTGATATGTCTGGAGCATAGTGACCGAGCTCAGCGCACGGGCCATGCCTGCCTGTGCCCGGTAAATCTTCTCCAGCTGCAACGCGGAGAACCTGCAGTGCTTGGATGAGAGCATAGTGGGGCCGCCGACACCGTGGTTTTGGGACGGGGCCAGAGGCGGAGGATTGACCAGACCTGCTTTTTCGGCTCCATCCAGGTCCAAATACTGTCCATAGCCGGGCACCGTGACGTGGGTAGACAGCGGCTTGTTCCACGTCGAGGTTAGCTCCACGACAAAATCAGGGAACAAGGGCAGGCTATTCTTAACGGTCGTCGGCTCAGGGGGAAGGAAAAACCCAGCAAACCGCGACTGTTTCTGAGCCGGTGGGGGAGAGGGCCACTCCACCTCCAGCTTCTCGGCTGCACGGCGGTACAGTGAGAGAAAGGATGTGTCGTTCTGGTCAACCGACGCAGCAGTGGTGGCGTACTGGCCCGACGACAAAGCCTCCTGTTCATCCTCCGACAAGCCATGCACGTCCAAACCGATGTCCAGCACGTCATCGTCATCATGGCAAGCGGCCAGCTGAGGCGCGGCAGGCTAGCGCCCTCGCAGGGGTCCATTTCACACTCAGCTAACCCGTCAACATACTCCATTTGGTCCGCCCAGTCACCAGCGGGGACTTTGGCCAAAAACTCCTCGCCGTCGGACTCAGACGAAGCTGCATCCCTCAACTCGGAGAGGAGGGGGTCCTGCCGTGAAACGGTCATCTTCCTCAGCACTTTCTCCACAAACGTGACCCGCCTCTCCAGGGTTGAGCTCCGGAGCTGGCAACAAGACGCACAAGACTGGAGGATTCCCAGACAGACGGGACACGCTTCGTGCTGGTCCTTGTTGTGCAAAGAGAAGCCGCACCCCTGAGGACAGGGCGAACAGAAGACTTCTTCTTTGCCTTAGGCTTCGTGATCATACCGAGACACGAAAACCCTTCAATAGTACTCAAAAATACACACGAAATTAGCGCTCCGCGGGTAGCCGATGGCTAACACCAACAGGGGCTGTTAAGCTAATTTCGCGTTGGCAGTAGCCTATAGAACAGAGCTAACTAGCAGCAGCTAGCTAACCCACTTGGTAGAGGTGTTCTTAGCGAGGTGAAGAGCATAAGAACTGAAAAATGACTGTGGAGACGCAGGTATATATGTGCGGGCAGGGCCTCACATGCGTCACCACAGATCATCTGCCTTAAAGGCATGAATAGAGGTTTCTTCAGTCAGGCCACGTGGGGGCGTGGTATCCCATACTATATGTGTTGTACCGAGTGAATCGACTGAAAGAGAACTGTGCCGTGTCGCCGCTTCGTTCAGCTAACCATGGCTAGGCTAGGTAGCGCTGTAGATAGTCTTCCAGTACTGTGAACTTTCCCGACCCTAAAACTAGACACTTTTGCGTGTCACTATAGGCCTATGCAGACTAAGTCACTAGTACCGTCGCTTGCGTCTGACTTTACTTCTTCTTTATTGGTGTAACCGCAAACCACTCAGGAACCACACAGGCTTCAGGTACTTGAGCAACCTGTTAGAGCATGGATCCGAGCCGAAGCTCAATAGAACGCCCCATAGCAACAGACTCGCCCATGGTTTCGTCCTACCGCTGCCATTTTGGACTGTCAGCAGACCGCAGCAGACCCGCTTGCATACAAAAACACACAGACAAAGTGAAGTATATCGCTATTAATTATGCTTACAGTGCTACTCACCTCGTGATAGCTTGGTCACAGCTGCTTTTTCACGTTTTTGTAAAGCAAAATACAGAGTTTTTAAAAAACAAAACGAAGAAAAACGGCCTAGATGGCATCTCTTCATATTACATCCACTTATGAGAAGATTAACTTAATTACTCCTTCAAAATCACCCCATAAGCCAATCTACTAAAAAATAAAACTAAAAACAAACAAACAATGTTTCAACTAGAAACACAATTAATGGCGACGTCACATAGTCAGGAATAAAGATTTATTTACAGTTTGTACTGTAGGGGACAGTAATGATGATAATAATAATAATAATTATAATAATAATAATAATAATAATAAAAGGCTATTTTAATATCATATATTTTAATACTAACGCAGTAAACAGTTCTGATATAAATGGTCCCCTCTCCTGTTTGCGCTGGCCATTGAACATCTCTCTGCAGCTCTATGTGTTTCTACCTCTTTTGAAGGTGTGACACGAGAGGGTGTGGTACATAGGCCATCCTTGTATATGGTCGATTTATTACTCTATGTCAAGAATCCTATTGCCTCTCCTACTATACTGTAGTTGTTGTTGTTCACTATGTTCCCTGTATCTATGGCAAATCAAAAAAATATATCTTTAACAAAAAGTGGACATTTGTGCAAATATGAAGAAATTCCATCAAGCCATTCTTGAGATACAGTGTTCAGAAAAATGGGATGGACAGACGGAAAACCCCAAAACATAATGCCCTTGGCAGCAGCTATTGCTGGCATGGTGGCAAAAAGATACTGAGCCACATTTTGCCAGTACTGGTCTTCCACTTTGGTTCAGATTCATCAGATTTGGCATGAGAATCGTCACACTTACTGAAGTCATTCAGTTTCCTCTTCAGGCCGTCTCTCTCTGTAGTCAAGGAGTTCTGCTGTGAAGCTGCCATTTTGAGAAGAGAGGTTATGATGATTTGCAACAAACATAATAAGAGCATGTCCCAAACAAAATACTTTTTTCCATTCTCCATTAATGTGAATTATAATGTAGTCATAATGCTTTATGAACATACACAATGCTTTCTGGAAACACATTACTCAGAATGGTCTGAGGCCTGAGGTTTTTGCTCACAGGAATTACTTTTACATACATTTAACTATCTGAAACTTAAGTGATGTTTAATATGAAGCCCTGACAGAAAATAAGGAAATCATATTAGGTCGCCATTGATGTGTAGCCACTGTTCTGTGTTAATATTGTGTGTTTTTTGTGTTTTGCTACAATACATGTTTTCTTCAAAATAGGACTACCTATTTGAATGGATGACTAAATAAAAAAAAATAGTGAGCACTGGTCTTCCACCTTGGATTAGATTCATCAGATCTGGTATGAGACTCGTTCTCACACTTACCACAGTCATTCAGCTTCCTCTTCAGCTCGTCTCTCTCTCCAGCCAAGGAACTCTGCTGTGAAGCTGCCATTTTGAGCACAGAGGTTATGCTGGTTTTCAACATAATCAGAGAATGTCCACAACTAGTCTCTATAGACTCTACATTCAGTGAATGTAGAGTCTGTAGGCAAACCCCGGAGATCTTGCCTCCGGAAGAAGAGCGGAAGAGCCCTGGTTTCCGGCTGTAGGCTGTTTGTAGTCCGCGTGATAATGAGCAATCCCGTTTGAGCCGGCTGCAGATATTGTCTGGTTAAACAGTCCATGCGGTGAACTAACGAGGCAGAACATAACTGGCGTCACTGCAAACTCTGAATCCATCGCAATGGTTCAGCATATTTAGTTATAAATAAACGGAAGTCTGAAACGGAAATTCGCCTCCTCTGCCCAAATTAAACCGTAATGCCAAAAAATCGGGGGTCTGCCCTCAGAGTCAGATGCCAAATACAGCTGATGGGTTGTGAGAATGGGCCACAACCAATCACTTTATAACAGAAGTTCCGTATTCCATTAATGTGAATTATAATGTAGTCATAATGCTTTATGTCTACACTCATAAACATGCACAGTGCTTTCTTGAAACACATTATTCAGAGTGGTCTGAGGCCTGAGGTTTTTGCTCACAGGGATTACATTTTGAAACTTAAGTGACGTTTAATATGAACTCCTGACACAAAATAAGGAAAAGCATATTAGATTCTCACTGATGTGTAGCAACTGTTTTGTTTTAGTAAATTGCGTGTTTGTTGTATTTTGCTACTGCACATGTTTTCATGTTTTCTTCTGAATGGGACACATTATTTGAATAGAGGAAATAATAACAAAAGATGTGTATACTGAGCCACATTATTATTGGTCTTCCACTTTGAATTAGATTCATCAGATCTGGTATGAGACTCGTCCTAAACTTACCAAGGTCATTTAGCTTCCTCTTCAGCTCGTCTCTCTCTCCAGTCAAGGAACTCTGCTGTGAAGCTGCCATTTTGAGCACAGAGGTTATGATGGTTTTCAACAGAATCAGAGCATGTCCACAACAAATCATGATATGACAGAATTCACATTCTTCATCAATGCATTAGTGACAGGTATAATTTGTTTGATATTTGTCAACACAAACCACTCTGCCACACAGAAATAAACCAGAGCTCAGTGACTTTATATTTGCTGAACTATACAAAACTTTACAGGCTGTGACCTCCTCCAAGAATTGCCACCTTAACATGGTGGAGGGGTTTGCATGTCGACTTGATCCTTTGAGCTATGTTGTCAGGGGCTACTAATAGCCCCTGGTCGGTTCTCCCAAGGCAAAGTGGTCCCTGGGGAGGGGCCACACTAAGAGTGGTTCAAAAAGGTACCTTGCCCAGTATGAGGACACCAGGGAGCCAGACCTGCTTGCTTGCCTGCAAGCATCTGGTGACCGGTCTTGGGCCATGGGGCCCAGTCGGGCTCAGCCCAAATGAGTAACATGGGGCCGCCACCCTGTGGGCCCACCACCTGCAGGGACTGGCATTGGTGTCAGGTGCATTTTGTGCTGGACGGCAGGCAGGGGCGGGGCCCCGGGCATGCTGATCCCAGGCATCGTGGACTGGCTCTGCGGACGTGGAATGTCACTTCTCTGGTGGGGAAGGAGCTGGAGCTGGTGCGGGAGGTGAAGCAATACCAACAAGATATAGGTGGACTCACCTCCACGCACAGCACTGGTTCTGGAGCTAAACTCCTGGAGAGGGGAGAACTCCCACTTTCAAAGTGAGAGCTGTGTCCACATACTCGGCATAGAGTCAAACATGTTCTGGGTGTTGGCCTTGGCCAGGGTTGTCCCTTGTCACTGATCCTGTTTGTGATTTTCATGGACAGGATTTCGAGGTGCAGCCAGGGGGTGGAAGGGGTCTGGTTTGAGGACCTCAGAATTGCATCTCCGCTTTTTGCAGATGACGTGGTTCAGTTGGCTCCATCACACCGTGACCTCCAGCCAGGGCTGTTTCAAGACACTCTGGGGGCCCTAGACAAGAGGCACCTTGGAGGCACCTTGGAGGCCCCCCTCAGATACCAGTGAAAGTACGGTACCAGTGAAAGTATCACGGTTCTGAGTAGTATCACAATACCACAGCAAGAATGAGGCAGATGTGCCTTTTGTCATTTATACATCAATGATATTTCAATGGAATAAATTACTTATTGACTTATTCACACTTCAAAAACAACATCAATAAGTAATTAACATGGGGGCATCAAAATAAAATAAATAAATAAAATAAAAATCAACCAGCCACCCTCCTCCCCTGACAAGTAAAGTACAGTCCCGAAAGTGCGGTGAGGTTTGTGGGCTGTTACCTGCCACAAAGAGTAATGTGAATGGCTTGTTTCTCCTCTGACACATCACACCTGGCTCGGCTGTTCAGGTATTGGACCTGGAACCGGACTTTCCTGTCGCCAGTAAGCCTTATCTTGCAGTGTATTTGACAGGAATACGGTGTCTGTGACCCCGTTCAACCCATAACTGGCAGGATTTGCCTTTCGTTTCTGCTGCTGGTTGAAATCTGTACTTGCATAGCGTGCTGAATGATTTGTTTTGCTTGCGCAAAAGGGTGAGTGTCTATGTGCCGTTGCGCATGGACACTCACCCTCTTGCAATTGGACTTTGAATTTATCCCACAGTAGTGGTACCATGAGGTACCATAGTACTACGGTACTCCAACAATGCTAGCGCGGGTGGCAACCAATCATGAGGGACATAGTCTCAATTTACATGACGCGTGAAAAGACACAGAAATGCTGTGCAGTCCTGCACAGTGCGGAACGTCTGGTCACCCTACTTAGCCACTCGCAAGCAGTAGTTGGAAGGGGGCCCCATTAGGGGGGATTCCAACGTATTGTTGTTGTTGCAGTGTCTATAGTTCCATCATATTGTCATTGATATGGACCAATGTCAGCCGTCCCTGGGGGCCCCCTTCTAGCTCGGGGCCCTAGGCGATTGCCGAGTTTGCCTCTGTGGGGTGGCTGGGCTCAGCCTTAGAGAGAGGGTGATGAGCAGAGGGAGTCTGGAGCAGAGCTGCTGCTCCTTTGTGTTGAAAAGGGTCAGTTGAGGTGGTTTGGGCATCTGATCATGATGCCACCTGGGCGCCTCCAGCTGGAGGTGTTTCAGTCACGTCCCACTGGTAAGAGGCCCCGGGGCAGACCCAGGACATGCTGGAGGGATTACATCTGGCTTGGGAACGCCTTGAGGTCTCCCAGGAGGAGCAGGAAGGAGTTGCTAGGGAGAGGGATTTGTAGGGTGCTTTGCTCAGCCTGATGCCTCCTTGACCCGGCCTTGGATAAGTGTATGAAAATAGAAGGATGGATGGATGGATGGATGGATGGATGGATGGATGAAAATTGTGACTTGGAGTTACTTTTACTTTATATTAAATATGAATGATGAATTAAAACCTGGAATGTCACATACTCTGTAAAGTATTGTCACCCCAACTGACGCCACCAGTTATTCTGCAATTATGCACATGATATGTAACTTTTTTTGTTTCCTTATCATACTCACCAAAGTTACTCAGCTTCCTCTTCAACTCATCTCTCTCTTCAGTCAGGGTTTTATAACTCTCCTCAATACCTAAAGGAGAGATTATCGTCACTTACAAGAATGTTCACAGCTAAAGAGAAAGTTTACTTTCAAACAGAATGTCCACATTAAACTGATCTATTAATGACAGTTAGTCGTTAAAGATACAGTTTGTAATTGTCACGACATCCACACAGAAGTAGATAAAACATATGACCTACTCAGGTTTCTCCTCGTGGTGCATCTGAGGGCATTTGTTAGAATCTAACGTGGCTCACAGAAAACAACCAATCAGAGCCGAGGAGTCTGTCATTCATGTCAATCACTGCTCGTGATCTGCAGTCAAACTGTTGATATATGACCGCTATGAATCAAGATTCTGTCACTGCATTGACTATTTCTTGCCACAAATGTTTTTCAGAAGTTATAGTGCACTGTTTAGCTGTAACAAAATAAATTTGCTCCAGCTCCTGGGCTGTGCTTTGTTTTCAGCTTGGCTGTTTCCAGTCACTTTCTCATTTTACAGTTAAACACTGCACTAAATATGTTTCTGATCTTGATTCATATTTGATCCACGCTGCCTAGTTAAAAGGTTTGACAACATTTCACCAGTCATGATTGACATGATTGACAGCTGCGTTAGAGTCTCCTCAGCTCTGATTGGTTGTTTTCATTTACCCTGCGGAGGCTGTTCGAGCAACATATTCATACCCATGGTTTTAGAGTGAGATGTCCAACAATAACTTACAGGTGAAATTAATAACAGTTGATCATCATATCAGTCCTCTTGGCAGAAGATTTAACTGGGATTATTCTGATGACATGTAACACTTGTAACACTGTATTATATGCACAGTATTGGATCCATTAAATCCAAGTTATTGGAGTAATTTCATCATCGTACTTACGAGGGTTGATGCTCCTCAACTCGTCTCTCTCCTCAGTCAGATTTTTAATACTGGCATCAATCCCTGGTGGAGGGGCTAACATCATTTGCAACAGTATCAGATTATGTTCACAACTAAAGAGACAATTCACTTTAACACAGAATTTCCATATAACATGAATCTTTCTATAAAACTGTAGGTATTTTTATAAGTTAAATGTATCTGTAAAACAAACCATTCTGTCATACAGCAACATACTACACAACCATGGTATCACACAGGAAATGGCAACGCCTGTAGTGATGAGCTTCAACTCTGCTGTTAGAAAATTACTTCCTATTAATTAATATTTGATGTAATAATTTATTAAAACTCACAGAGAGCAAGACGGAGGGAAATGTTTAGAGCAACTTGTAGGACACACAGGAGACAAAAGCTCACAGCAACACATCTGAGCAGTTTTCCTCCTGTGTATGGAAAACACAAACACACACACACACACACACACACACACACACACACACACACACACACACACAGTGCATTACCTAATTAATAGTTTTCTAAGCAAATACTAACCATATACAACTTCTGCAAAATGGTGAGAAGACTAAAAAGGGACGACAGACAGCAATTGTGTCTCACCGGGCACTGTGGCACCATCTTCATCACTGTGACTCTTGGAGGCAGCAGTCCTGGCTGAAGCATCAGAGAGGTTCATCATCTCCACAGTGATCTCTGATGCATCTTCATAGACGGCCATATTTCACTCAGAGTGTGATGCCTCGGGGTGCCTGAGACACAACATGAAAGGCCCCATCTTCCCCAAGTCCCAAGTAGCCACAATAAAAAAAAGGATGTGTGGAACGATCAAGAACACAAGTTTATTTACAATATTTGAATAACAAAATTAAATGAAATAATTACTTCAGGGTGGACTAAGGCCAAAATAACTAACAAAACAATTCTATTTAGGGAGTAAATAACCTAACCAAATAATAAGAAATAAATGACAAAAATCTTACCTCCCTAACTAAATACACAGGAGAAAAAAGGTTTGCAACAGAAATGGCAGTCCACCCCTACTACGCAATATACAAAAGGTCAAAAGGCTGTTCAGCTACAATGACACAACGAGGTGTGTGGCCGGTCGGGAGAAGAGGAAGATGAGGTCTGCCTGCAAGCTCGCAGCGACTGCCATCTTGGCCCTTTAAAAACGCAAACGCCCTTGACGGCAGCCAATCAGGAACGAGCGCAGATCCAACGCACCAATCACCGCTGGGCTGTGGCACACACCTATTTACATACGAAAAACACAGAGCACAGAGAACAAGTGCAGGAAAATATACACAAACATAAGAAATTACAACAGTCGTAACAGATGTCTTACTGGTGGTTTCTGTGATCTGCTTCTTCTTTTGTACGCCGCTTAAACTGCAAAGCACTCATGTACTTCCTCCTTTTACAGTAAATGTTTATATTCCCACACTTATTTAATTGGCATCATCTTTTTCTTCCTACAGAAGTGAGAAGGTAGAAATGTGGTCACACAAATAGACTTCCTCCTTTTCTCAGTTTCATACAAGTGTATCTCAAAAAACAAAACTGCCTCTAATTTGTATCAGTAGCTACTAAACAACATATTCTCAATCAAGAAGCTTTAACTTGCTTTTATTCTGAACACAAACTTTTGAAGCTATTGTTTTAACACAGGGAAATAAGATTTATGTATGCAAAGTGAAAAGAAGAACATAACAATGGCAAAACAATAATATCATACTTTTATGTACATGGCACTTTTCAAGCAATATTTTTTTTTTAAACATGTGAAATGCAAAAACAAGACAAACAAGAACAACACAAAAAAACAACCCACAAACACAACAATATTAAGCATTATTATGCATCTGTATCTCCAGATAAAACAAGTGGGGTTCAAAGATAGCAAGCACGAGCAAAAACCCAGTCACCTGTTGATTTTAAACCTGCAGTCTGTCTTGACTGTGATAAGACACAACAGAAACCAAGGAAACATGTACAGACACACTGAAAATATACGTAGACCTACAAATATCAAACTGAAAAGTGCTACAAGTCCTTTAAATTCAAGGTCAAAACATGTTTTGTTTAAAGTGAAATTGTCATCCCTTAAAAAATGTCTGCTCAGGTACTGTTATACCTAAATTTGAATTGTAAAAAAAGAACAAACCAACAAACAAAAACATCCTGTCAGGACGAGTAATTTTATCCACGAGCTGATGTCAACCTGTCTCGAAAGAAGAAAAAAATGACACATTCTCACTCCAACCTCATCACACATTGACGTTTGGTCATGGACTTTCCACATCCACATATGACGTGCAAGGTAACCTGGGTGCGTTGGTTGTTGACGCCCTGGGTCAAGTTCTGCCTGTTACACGCATTGTCTTTGGTCTTCTTCTGATGTTTATGTTGGCAAAAAGATTTTAGTTGCATTACTGCCATCTTCTGAAATGGAGTGTGGATGGGAACAGTCTTTGTCCTACATTATATTCTTCTGCCTATTCCTGTCTTTTCCAAAAATGTAATTATGCCCTATATCCTACATGTCCTAAATACAACTGTAGTATTTCCTTTATTTCCACTTTGATGGGTTCTTTTTCCAGACTGCCTTTGAGAATCCATCTTTCCTGCTGGTATTGTGGACAATAAATAATAACACGCTCTACTGTTTCCTGTATATTACAATATTCACACAGAGCAGTTTCATGTTTTCCAATAAACTTACCTGTACTATTGAGACCAGTGTGTCCAAATCTCATTCTTGAAAATATTATCTCCTTCTCTTTTAGTTCTGTTAGTTTCTCTCATTTCTCCTACTTTATTTTGGAAACTGCAGTAATGTCTACCTTTAGTTCCTGCCATTTCTTAATCATTTCTGATTTCATTAAATTTTTAACTTCAGCCTTACTATAATTTGCTGTCATATTTTACTTCGGCTTTTTTAGTGGCAGCTTTTCCATGTTTGTCTGCCAGTTCATTCCCCTCTGCCCCTGTATGTGCCGGTATCAAAATTAATTTAACTGTTACTCCGGTAACATCTCACAATATTCAGTGCTTTGTTACATTTTTCAATAATTATGGGTTGACCATGTAAGGTTCTTGTCAAACCACATCCCCAAATATTGAAACATTCTACTCTTTATATTTTTTCACCAAAAAGTTTCATTTTAATCTGCTCCTGAATTTTCCTTCTTGTGGCACTAAAATTCTAAAACCCCATTCCAGGGCCCATGTCTCTACTTTCCCTATTGCCTCTTGTATTTTTTTTTTTTTTTACGATGAAATCTAGACCCGGCAATTCATTTTTGTCCTCTGTGGGGGACATGAGTCTGAGACCTCTAAGTCAAGCATAATTTATAGAATCTATCTGAATGCTACTGTTCCTTTAAGAGGAGACAATGGGCTCTCATTTGATGGCCCACTTGTGGGGGAGGGGCCAACACAACAAAGGCATTGTCTTTTCAAAATGGCGGGAATTTCAACTTCCACATTTTATGGCAACAAGAGAGGTAAGTCATCATTTTTTTCCAGATATCATGTTTCTGTTGCCAAAAATCAAGTTGTTTCTTTAAAATAAAAGTATTGGCTTCCATTTAGTAAGATTTTTTAAAAGTTACAGTAATTTTAACCCTTTCAAAATACAACTTTTATTCAATGTCCTTTGTAGTGGACATCAGGACTTACTAACCTCTATTTGTTATAGAAACTCAGCATCAGTTGCCCTGTGTTCAGAAAGCAGTTTTTAAACTGCAAAGAGTTTATTTTGTTGTAAATTTAAGTATTGAAACATTTTTCAGTGTTCTGCTAAGTTAAAATGTTTTTTCAAATGTTTATTGTTGTTGTATTGTTGTACATTGTTGCCCTTATTGTCAGGGCCCGTAAAGTTTGATTTGTTGTGTTGTGTTTCCTGTTTGTCTGTTATTTTGTTTCCCTGTGTGGTATTGACCCTCGCCTGTTTTTGACCTGCCTGTTTTTGATCTGGCCTGTTAATAACAATTGCCTCTCTTCTGCTCTGTGGGTCCAGTCCGCCTGACTCTGACACTGATTGCTGGCTGGCATCTTTTAATCTTTCACCTTTTCACATTGACAAATTGCATTAATATAGGTCAAACTGAAATGTGCCGATGTTTTAACTCCTAAACAGATGTGTTTTCTTCATGTAACTGTCTTCATTTACTTTAATGTTCATGACATGGAAAGAATTTTGAAAGAAATCCACTCAAAAATGAATTCACTATCATAAAATTACATCACTACATTTTGTATGAAGCAAGTCCCGATGTCCTCTACAAGGGACAATCAATAAAAAATTAATAAAAAACTTTTTTGAAAAAAAAAATGTTGCAAAATGTTTCTTTCAACCACAATGCTTAAATTATCATAAAAAAATTAAAAAAGCAAAACCTTTTTTCCTCTGGGTCTCAGGAGGATATTCTTCCCCCTTTTCCACATAATCCTGTCATCTGCAAATAACACAACACCTATGGAAATATCAGAGCTACTGAACACTTAGTTTATCATCACTGAAATGGGACTAATTATACTTCCATTCAGTTCCATTTTCCACTAAGTGCTTAGTGCTATACTCTTTTCCTACTCTTACCGATATTAATCTATCCGTTTAAAAGTTTCTAACCCATCTATACATTCTCCCTCTTATTACCACTTGATATAACTTAATCATTAAACTTTGTTTCCACATCATATCATAAGCCTTCTCCACATCTCCATCATATAGACTCTATGCTCTCTTTATTAATTTGAGCTTTCCTAATTTCAATTTCTAAACATAGACCTGGATCCATTGTGCTCCTTCCTTTTCTAAATCCACTTTGATGATTCTTTGATAATTCTTTTGTTTCTATATGATACCTCAGTCTTTCATTTATCATTTTTTCCATAGTCTTTCCTATATGTGAGGTCAAAGCTAATGGTCTATAATGTTCTGCCAAACTCGGATCCTTACCTGGCTTATATATGGGAACAATAACTGTCTGTTTCCATTGTGAGGGTAAACATCCTATTTCCCATATTTCATTATATACTTAATAATATTACTCATATCACTTAATTTTTTTTAGCTTATTTGATCTTTCCCTGGCGTTGTTTTCCTAGCCTTGTTCAATGCACTATTTAGCTCTCTTATTGTAAACATATTTATGGCACTCCCATCCTCCGTATCACCTTGCAGTGCTTCTGTGTTTCTAACTACTGTTCTCTCTCTCTGTCTCTTCTCCTCTCCTCATTATTTAAATTTCCTGTACTATGTACCTTGACAAAGGTCTTTACTAATAATTCTGCTTTATCTTTACAATCTATTACTAAGTTTCCTCCATCTTTCATTGTAACATACTCATATTTTTCCTCTGGCCAAACATCTCTTTAGCCGCAGCCCACACATGATCTAACAATGTAGCTCTGCCCAGTACAGTAAGTCTTTCAATAATCTCTTGTAACTTTTTTATTATTATCCTGACTTCCACTTGCTTTCTTTCATTTTCAATTAAAATTCTGGAAATGATGTGTTTTCTTCAGGACCTTAAATGCCTTATTACGACTTTTAATTACAGCAGTGCATTCTTGAGTCCACCATTGAACTATCTTTTTCCTTTTATTCTCATTACTCTTTGTATTGATTTCCTTGCTGCTCCTAGAATAATGCTGCTTATTTCTGCATTGAGTTCATTGATGTCTTGGTTTATATTTACCTTTCCTACATTTCCTTCAGTTATTATTCTGAACTAATTCCAGTTCGCTTTATGAAATCTCCATCTTCCCTCTCTCTCATCCTGTTCTTTTTCCTACTCCACTCCTGTGTTTATTAATACTGGGTAATGATCACTTCCTATAGTGCTTCCTTTGTGTACTTCCCACCTAGTTTTCCCAGCTAAAGATTGTGATACCGAGCTGAGATCTATTGCTGATTCTGATCCCTTCACCAAATTCACCCTTGTGCTTGACCCATCATTTAAACATACCACTTCTTTTCCATCCATTACTTCCTCTATAATTTCTCCATTTAAATCTTCGCCTCCTCCCCATGCTGTGCTGAGTGTATTAAAGTCACCACACCAGATGATATTTCCTCTCCAGTGATCCAGTATTGCTTCTAGTTTTCTTTTCTCTAATCTTTTGCACAGGTTATAACAATTTATTACCTCCACACACTTTCCCTCCTGTCTAAGCTGTAATTCTTGACTTATCCTTATACTCTACACTTTATATCATCTTTAGCAAATATTGCACCCAATCTGGGGTCTGGTTGACCCCACTTTCTCCTCCTTCAGTGTTATAGATCTATACTGCTCTGCATGTTATTTTCCGCTCTGATTTCAGTTGCTGAATCTCTCCTGCCTGCTTCCTGAGTGTGCACCCTCCATAAGCTGCTGTGTGGTTTCCTCCGCAGTTACACATTTAATCTCATTATTGCTACTGCATTTTCCGTCCGAATGATCACCTCCACATCATCCGCATCTGTTTATCTCTGCATACATGAGCAGTATGACCATACCTCTCATATTAACAGCATCTTGATCTTTGATTTCCTGTTACTTTCCCTCCTTTCAACACTTTTCTGAGTTCGTCTAGGTTTTCTCCTGTGGGGATGCCTGTTATCGCTCCCCTAGCTCGTCTCTTCTCACCAACTATCCTTCTTTCCAAATTTTTTTTTACATACAATTTGTATTTTCATCACTTCATTCCTCTGGTTAGCACTTGTGCATTTTATCAACAGACTCCTGTCACACATTCCCATATCTCCAAATGCCTTCCTCAAACTGTTGGTCAGAGTAATTGGGCTGAACATTGTTATCTTTTCCCACCTTCTATATAAGAATTACCTAAAATTCTTCCATCATAATCTTAGTCTCACAGTTCACCTTTCCTCGTCCTCTTCTAATGCCCTTTTTCCTGACTGTGTCATCTGGCTATTTCTACTTCCTCTTCCATTACTCACAGTTTGTGTCCATTCAGCCTCCATTTCATCATCACCAAGGAACCCACTACTTGCCATTCTGATTCAGTCACAAATCAGATTATTCCAAAACTACTGAATCCAACAACCAAAGATGAAGTAAGGTGATAAGATGATTCACTCTCAATCCTGTCCTTCGACATCCTCGACAGAAAGTTTGTTTACCACACCGTTGGGTCAGTTTTGGTCTTTGTTGTGGGTTTCAGTAACAGAGAGAAGGAACTCTCTCATTTAAAACTGAAGTCTTTTTTGATTGGACGTTCCCATTTGTTTCCGGAAGTTCCCTTAGATGGGTGCGTACCGCCCCCTGCTAGTGGCACTGCGTATAACAGGCCCGTGCAGACGCCCTCAGAGGGGCAGGTGCCCAAAGTTAATAAGGGGCAGGGATGGGCAGTATTTCTATTACTTGTATTTGAAATACGTATTTCAATTAGGCCTACATTTGAGCATTTTGTAATTTGTATTTGATAAGGCCGATAAAAAGCAAATGTAATTTCTAACAAAATACTTTTGAGTGGAGTAATTTTGTGTTTAAAATACTCAAAATACTTTCTCCACGAATCAAATTGATTATTTTATGACACAAAGACTTTTACAATATTATAGAATTCTTGGGTTTATAGGTTGACACTATATATCACGGGCCACTATGGGTGGGGGGCCTCAGACATTTGCCTGGATTTGACTGTGTGCCTCTGTACATACTGCTTTGTTTTCTTGACAGTGACCTCTTGTGCAAACGATGTCTGTCCTCTCCTCCATGCTGCAAAGGCAGAAATAATGTAATGTCATTGTTCAAAAACTTTCCAGGAGAAAAAAAGACACATACGTTTATGTCAGCCATGAAGGCAATACTACTGTAACCTGATCATGAACCTAATTTGGAAGTTACTAGCGATTGTGAATGTTTAGATGTGATATTATTATTGAATATATATGCTCTGAATATGACTAACAGGTTTTTCTGAGAATCCTGCTGTCTCTAGTTTGTTAGTAAAGAACTAATTGTGAATTCTTTGGTAAAACCTCAGTATCTCCTTGTTAGTTTTACAGGACGGTGTTTTACTCACGAGGACAGCCATATATATCTTAACAAAAATAAAGAAACTGAATTTGAAACATCCAAACAGTCACTTTTTGCTTTCTGAGTCGTGCACGTGTAATTTCAATGTGTGACAAAGCACCTATAAATAAGTTATGGATGTGTGTGCACCCTGATGACCTTATGATGTTTTGACTTGATATGAATCTATGGAGGAAATCGTCTTGAGTGTGCAAGTCATAGCAGAGGCAAAATGAAGAAATGTAAGAGATAGTCAGGTTGCTGAAGGGCGGAGGTGATAAATGTGTTATTGCTGGGGTAATCAGAAACAGAGAAGAAGAATAAGCAGTTCAGCGCAGTTCCCAGAAGACACTGCTACACATCTTTGTCATATTTTGGTGAGTTAAATATTTTGAGTTTTGTCTTCAAAGAGGAGGCTGAGATGACTTTGGATCATGACAGCGTGCCTGATGCTTCATCCAGGAGTAAGTCTTTTTCAGTAACAGAGCGTGAGTTTGGAGGGCATCATTTTTATCAGACTTAGGTGGGGGATTTGATTCAGAAACTATCATAATTAGGCACAAGCTACATATGAAGCTAATTTTTAATCTATTTAATGAGGAGAACGGTGTACAAGAAGTGACATGAAAGCAGATCAGAGAACACAATATCACATCTGACTGCCTAATAATAATTATGGTGGTTCTGCGTTTTTGATTTTCCGCACACAGAGGACAGACTCTTCAGACTGGTTGCTCTAAGCTTTGGACTCCTGTGTATCCTGCAAGCTGCTGCCAACATTTCCCTGCGTCTTGCTCTCTGTGAGTGATCTTACATTTCTCTTTAATTTCACCCTGAGACTTAAACTCACCATCTCAACATTATAAGACCAAAGATTGGAACTACAAAACACACTTAGCAGCTACAGTATGATGATTATGTGACATATAGTGTGGAACCAACTTAGTTTCAGGAGTAATGAATTGCAGATCAACTGAACACAGTCAGACACCAAACGTACACACATACTGTATGGTGTGTACATAAGCTGGAATAACACCAGAGTAGGTGTCTTTTCCATGATACCCTAACCTCAGTGCTGACCAGCAGGCTGGTATCATATGGAACTAGAAGTACCTAAGGAATCCAGTGTTATCGACCATATCATGCCACCTTCTTGGCAAAGAGGAAGATGGGCATGACCATTTTCACAGAGGTCCCTTGACCTCTCACCTCAGGATATCTGAATGAAAATGGGAGCTGTGGGTACCCACGAGTCTCCACTTTACAGACATGCTCCCTTTATACTAATACGATGCCGTTTTGGGCAAAGGTCACGCAGTATAAACATGTCATTTCCTGCCAAATGTATTTGGATATTTCTGCATCCTGGGTCCCTAAACAGTCTTGGTATTGAATAAATTGGGTATGAATGGAAAACTGAGACTCTTTTTTATTCAATGAGCCCAGGTTTATTCATGTGTGATGAAGCACCCAACTAAAACACAGCATTTATTACATATTTGTAACAAAAAAACTCAGCACACAGTGCTGAGCTGCATCTCAAATTCATCCTCAGGTTCCCTGCTTGAGAAAGATGTATACCACTTATATGAGGCATATACTGTTGACCTGCAATCTCCCCAAAAAGATCCTTTGTCCCCCACCGAAAAGAGACAAAATGGCTCTGTGGTGGGTCCCGGAGGGTTAACTACAGTAGGACAAACGTATCTTTCTGCTCTTACAGATGCGAAGATGCTAGATTATGAGGCCATTATCAAAAATCTGACTGAAGAGAGAGATGATTTGAAGAGGAAGATGATCACCTTTGGTGAGTACAAGGATGAAACTGAATACATTCTCGTTAACATGGGAATAAAAAGATACATTATAAAAATGCTTTTCTACCTTGTTTTCAGCCAACATGTTTTTTTTTTCTTATATTCTTGTACTAATTATGAATATATCTAAATTTTATTGGCATTATTATTATTATTATTATTATTATTATTATTATTATATTATTATTATTATTATTATTATCATTGTTGTTGTTGTTGTTACTTTGTATCTTCAAAGATAATTACTCCCAACAAGGATGGGTGTATTTCTACCACAGTTTTTATTACATTTCTTCTATTAACAAGTCCTGGCAAGACAGTAGAGACGACTGTCTGCAAAGAGGTGCAGACCTGATCATTATCAACAGCAGAGAAGAACAGGTGTGTTATTTGGCTGTGAGAGAAAAAGGGGAAGTCAAATCAAAGGTCACTGAGGTGGAGAGTGGCTAAAATTGTAATATTCATTTATGTTTTATATTGTTTTCCCTCTCTCTCTCTCTCTCTCTCTCTCTCTGTTTTCAGCTACTGGAAAGCTGGGGAGCCCAACAGCTATCAAGGCACTGATGAAGACTGTGGAGAAATAAGGTTTTATGAGAGGGAATACAACTGGAATGATTCACCATGTAAACAGCTAAACTTCTGGATCTGTGAGAAGGTGGTGGTTCCATGACTCAGCATCCAAATCTGCCCTAGACTTGCGATGGATAAGCTGCAGGGGAAGTGTCTCATCATCATGTATGAACACCAACATGTCACCACAGGAAAAAACACAGGTGTCAATAATAAATGAATGATGACTAAACTCCATCTAACTGCTTCACTTTCAGGGTCCTGGTGTGAATAGAACACCGTGCTTTCCTGACAAGTCAAAATGTCTGTACTGTTCAAAAAATATGTGAAGACAGAAATATATCATTAATATATTGATCGATTTATCACTAAATTAATTATTTTGCCAGTAGTCATCATTATCATCATCATATAACATCTGATTATATTTGCAATCATCACAATTTCAACTCTGCAATCACTTCTGACATCATCAAGTCTTAATGTGTATATAATCACATCAGAGTGCAGCTACATTTTCATTTGTTTAATGGTTTAACCTTCATAGATCCTTTAACGGCTCATCAGCAGTTTCAAGAGGAGCTTTTGTAAATCTATGATTGCTTTCCTCACTGCTTTGCGTACAGCAGCACACATTGTGTATTTATGAATAAATTGTATCCATTTTATGAGTAAGTTAGAAGTTGATTTTGAATTTTAAGGGGGCCATCTTACATGCTGCAGAGTCTATTTGCATATGTGACATGCTGTAAACCCTGATTTATATTATCAGTGTCGTATTGTACAATATTACAACAGCTGGGGTCAGTTGTAACTTTTTTGGTGATTTTCTGAATAAATCAAAAAGTATTTATCCTGAAATAGCCAATTTTGCTGTATTACAAGCTTTGAAGCATCAGCTACTAATAACTAACTAACTACAATGTAGTTATTGGATTTCTGAGCTATGCACCATTTTCAAAATTGATTTAAATACAGTCACTCCACTGTTACAACTGTGGACTCCACTGTTCCCAGTGTAGCGAGACGGTTGTCACATATGCCAGGGATGGTTGTAACATGTCTATAAATAATCAAACAAATACTCAATATGAAAAGATTATTTATCCTTCATGTTACTGTGACTATTCATTCATTGGTCACAAAATAAATGGAAACACACAGATGTAGCTTACATGATACAAAGTAGCTGGTCTGTGGTAAGTGTAGACCTCGCTTACAATAAGTAGCAAGCTAGTGTGCAGGAGTGTTATGTCTGTTGCTTGGCAATAGTTTTGTTCCAGTTGCTGGACTATGTGTGTTGGTGGAGCTAAATATATCATTAAATAAACAAACAAATCATAACCTGTTGCAGCTTTTTGTCGTTAATAAATGGTGCTTGTAGAATTGTTGTATAAAAGCAATATCACACTGGAGGTTGTGCTGTTTTACTCAATACTCAAAAGCACATGCAGTTATAATTATCTTTGGCACAGATTTTTTTTCTATCTGTGCCATCCTCAGGAAATGTTCTGCCTCTTGCTATTTTTTTTCCATGTTAGCTCAAGACCTGCTTTTCCACTGACTTAGCATGCAACTGATCATCATTAACTTAGCGTGTAGTCAAGTCTGTTCAGGCCTTCAGGTTTTTTAAATAGAAATGGAGGTACTTGATTCAGAGATGTTGGAACAAGGCGTTTAAACGGTCCCAGTATCCCCAGCCATATATCCGCCTACTGTAAAACTACCCTGACTGTTAGTTTAAAAAAATGTTTATCATTTTTATTTTGAGCTTCAAAGACGCTGATTCTGATGAGACTTGTTTGGACTCCTTGACATTTGATCTCAGCACAATATCCAAAGTTAAAATTTTACCTAAAACAAACAAACAACAACAAAACAAAAAAAGAAACAAACAACTAAACCCAGCAAAAACAAATAACACCAAAAAACAAACAAACCCATTAACAAAACATCTGCCAGTTTCTTTCTCTGGGAATTTTTAAATGTGGCTGCTTTTTTGTACTTACTGAATATGTGCAGAGTGACGTAATCACTCCAGCTGGTTCCTTATTGGAGGAATTCAACCCCCCTGTCACCACTGTCCCTGGTCTCCAATGCATTATCATTTTGTTATTCTTGTAGGTCTTGAAAGGCCTATTCCATCTTTTTTGTAGTTTGTTTAATTGATTTATCTTAAAACACCATTTGTCTGTGTGTTTTGATGATGTCCCTCTATTAACTTCTTGATCAAGTTACTGTCTGTACCTTCAGTGTTCAGAAAAACAGATAACAAAATGATGTCTAAAAGCCATCATCCCTTAATGATTTCCCTGAATAAATGTGATTTCTTGTGTCAAAGTATAGAAAAGAAGGAGATCCAGCCTAAGAAAAGATTTTTGTTTTGTTGTTGTTGTTGTTGTTGTTGTTTGACACTCGTGTGTGTTTTTAAAATGACAGCAACATCAGAAGGACGTCCTTACTGCCATAGGTTTATAATGTAATACAATATATTGCTTATATGTGTCCTCATAAACACCAGGTCGACATCCAACTTTTTCTAGTGTTAGTGAGTTCCATCATTTAAGTATCATGTTCTTCACCCTCAGTGACAAAAACCTCCACTTCCTCTGATTTCCTCAGGCAGTGCACTTTTTGCTGCTGTGTTGATGTTATCACAAGAAATTTGGAAACATGCAGATTTGTATCTCATAACTGTGAAAGACCAGTCCAGTCTGTAATCAGGTATCCTGCATCTAGAGAATCATGACCTTTTAATCTACACTTCTGTGGTTAGGAAACAAATGTTTATTCTTGAGAAATTGGTCTCATTATCGCAGTCATCAAATGCTCCCCCGCATCTCTCAAGACAGACTTAAATGCATCTTGCAGGCTTTTGATTTCGAATTGAATCGGACCTAAACCATCCAGTGCTTTATAAACCAAACAATAGTTGAAACTTTTGAAACTGATAGAACAGAACTGGACAGATGTGATCCAGTTTCTTGGTCAGTGAGAACTCAAGCAGGAGCGTTTTGAATCAGCTGCAGCTGTCTGATCAGTTTTTTTAGGGTGATCGGCAAAGACAGTTACAGAAGTCAAGTCTCGTGAAAATAAATGCATGGACAGTTATTTCAGTTTTGCCTTTGTTTATTTGGAGAAAACTGTCACACATTCAATAACAGATTTGTTAAATGCACTCAGTCAGAGCTTGTATTGGACTAAAGTCCCTGGTAATATGATTATGTAAATTTGTGTGTCATCTGCATAATTATGGTAACATAACATAAAACATATTGTTTTATTTCCTTGCCTTTGCCAGAGAGCGAAGCTTTTGATTTACTGGTCCATTTGAGTCCCAACCTCACCCATGGTCATGAGATTTGGGTGGTTACAGAAGAACATGCTGGAGGGATTATACCTTATCTGGCCCTGCTAACACTTCAGGATCCCCCAGGAGGAAACTTTGCTGGGGAGAAGGACATTTGGAGTATTTTGGTCGCCCTGCTGTCCCTGAGTTCTGGCTAAGCAAATTAAAATGTCTGGCTGGATGGATGGATTATTTTTCCCCATAATCTGAGACTGTGGAGGAATGTAGATGTTAAACAGTAGAGGTCCCAGAATGGAGTCTTGGGGAACTCCACGTCATTTTTGTACATCAGAGGTATAATTACTTATATACACAAAGTAGTCTCTATCCTTTAAGTGGAAACTGAACCAGATTTGTGCCGTGCCAGAAAGTCCCACCCAGATTTCCAGTTGATGTCGTGATATGTTGTGATTAGCCGTATCAAATGCAGTACTGAGATCCAGTAATACTGGATTAATACGGATTAAAATATTTTTATATATTAATAAAAAATGGTCTTGGTGTGCAAAGGGCTAAGTCTTTATATGCCAGTATTTTGTTAGAAAACTTGCTGATTGAGTGTATAAAAATAGAAAATCTTCTCTTTTGTTGTGGGAGAATTGCAGGTTATGATTATAATATATGTATGTATTTGATTTCTCCTCATCAAAAAAGTGTTCTGGTGCAATTTGTCAATATCGTTTAAGATATTAATAACTGGTGGGGTTATTCTGATCCATGAAAACATCAAGGTGAGTTGAAGCTGTTGTTTTAACCCAGGGAAATAAAATGTATGTACATAAAGTGTAAAGAAGAACCAGACAGCAATAATGTCATACATTTATTTACACAGAACTTTTCTAGCATCAAATGCAAAATACTTTTTTAAAAATAAATGAAATGAAAAAACAAGATAGTCCAACATAAAAGTAGTAAACGCAACAATTTTGAGACCTCTTTGCACACAGTCATCTCTGCTGTCTTTCCAGGTTTTCTCGATTGAAGAAATATAGTAGAAACTACCACTGAAATACACCCATCCATGGTTCAAAAATAATATCTGTTTTAGAGGAAAGAACAGACATTTCTTATTATTCAACAAACAACAAAAATATGTTGAAAAACTACTCTGAATGCACGTGTGCACTTTTACCTGCTGAAAACAAAAACAACAAACAAACAAAGAAAAACGTTAGGAGTAGTAATTTTTGTCACAAGCTGATGAAAGCTTGTCTCAGACGTATTGGAAACAAATTATTTAGAATGTTCTGAGGCCTGACCACATCCTCTGTAACAGCACGTGACTTTTTTAAATGCATGTGATATGTTCCTTTTTTTGTTTCCTTATCATACTCACCAAAGTTACTCAGCTTTTTCTTCAACTCATCTCTCTCTTCAGTCAGGTTTTTATAACTCTCTTCAATACCTAGTGGAGAGGTTATCGTCACTTACAACAGAATGTTCACAACTAAAGAGAAAGTTTACTTTCAAACAGAATGTCCACATTAAACTGATCTATTAATGACAGTTAGTCGTTAAAGCTGCAGTTTGTAACTTTATTAAAATAACTTCTTGTCATATTTACTGAAATTGTAATTGCTTCCACACAGAAGTAGATAAGACCCGTGATCTAATCAGGTTTCTCCTCATAGTGCTTCTAAAGGCATTTGTTAGAATCTGGGCTCACAGCAGCCAGCAACCTGATCAAGTTGATAAAATATGAATGCTGGTCATACTGTTAAACTAAGCAGCGCTGATCAAATACGAATCAAGATTCAATTATTGTGTTACGTATTTCTTGCCACAAATGTTTTTCAGAAGTAATAGTGCACTGTTTAGCTGTAACAAAATAAATTTGCTCCAGCTCCTGGGCTGTGCTTTGTTTTCAGCTCGACTGTTTCCAGTCACTTTCTCATTTTACAGTTAAACACTGCACTAAATATGTTTCTGATCTTGATTCATATTTGATTGGCGCTGCCCAGTTGAAAGGTTTGACAACATTTCACCAGTCATGACTGACATGATTGACAGCTGCGTTAGAGTCTCCTCAGCTCTGATTGGTTGTTTTCATTTACCCTGTGGAGGCTGTTAGAGCAACATATTCATACCTGGTTTTAGAGTGAGATGTCCAACAATAACTTACAGGTGAAATTAATAACAGTTGATCATCATATCAGTCCTCTTGGCAGAAGATTTAACTGGGATTATTCTGATGACATGTAACACTTGTAACACTGTATTTATGCACAGTATTGGATCCATTAAATCCAAGTTATTGGAGTAATTTCATCGTACTTACGAGGGTTGATGCTCCTCAACTCGTCTCTCTCTCAGTCAGATTTTTAATACTGGCATCAATCCCTGGTGGAGGGCTAACATCATTTGCAACAGTATCAGATTATGTTCACAACTAAAAAGACAATTCACTTTAACACAGAATTTCTAGAAAATTAATTCATGATAATTAATATATGATGTAATAATTTATTAAAACTCACAGAGAGCAAGACGGAGGGAAATGTTTAGAGCAACTTGTAGGACACAAAGGAGACAAAAGCTCACAGCAACACATCTGAGCAGTTTTCCTCCTGTGTATGGAAAAACACACACACACACACACACACCACACACACACACACACACACACACACACACACACCACACACACACACACACACACACACAGTGCATTACCTGACTCAAAAGGGACGAAAGGGACGACTGCTGGCTGTCAGACTCTTTTGACTTTCTGTCAGACATCAAACAGGTCTCGTTGGTATAATGTCACAGCTATGTGATTGACATTCCAGTAACAAATATCGTCTTTGAAATGGGTGAACTGTCCGTCAAAAGGTAAACATGACATTCATACAAAAATAAATGTAAATAAATTCAACAATGTTTAAATGGTCACAGAGTTGATAAAAATAAATAAAGACCATGAAACCAACAGGACGTTTCCACTTCGACACTTAACCTACAAACACAGATTCTCTGGGTGATGTTTTCTTAAATCTCTAAATGACAGTATACCCTGTGTGACCTTGTGATGTTACTTTGATGTTTCAAACAGCCAAACATTGATAGCAATTGTGTCTCACCGGGCACTGTGGCACCATCTTCATCACTGTGACTCTTGGAGGCAGCAGTCCTGGCTGAAGCATCAGAGAGGTTCATCATCTCCACAGTGATCTCTGATGCATCTTCATAGACGGCCATTTCACTCAGAGTGTGATGGATGTCTTACTGGTGGTTTCTGTGATCCGCTTCTTCTTTTGTATGCGCTTAAACTACAAAGCACTCATGTACTTCCTCATTTTAAAGTAAATAATTTTTTCACACTAATTTCACTGATGTCATATTTTTCATTTTGCGATTCTAGGCCTTCTTAAATTCAGCAACATTAAATAAACAAATGAGCTCTGTACTACACCCAGTAGTCCTTTTAATTATTGGCATTATTGTCACAAGAGTTAAGCTCCTATAACCAAAAAAGATACAATACAAACTTAACTGTCAGACCAGATACAGGCTCAGTGAACACTTACTCAGCATTTAGAGAATTGACATTTAAATTCTACAGAAGTGAGAAGGTGTGGACACAAAAAGACTTCCTCCTGTACAGGGAGAACTGCTCTTCACTTAAAGGAAGGACTGTTTGTCTTAAAAAAGTCAGAGTAATGTTGAGAGTTAAACCTGAATTTCTTACAGGATGAACAGAAAACACGAGAGACAATGTGACTATGAAATTATTTCACTGAGAATTATAAAATGTTTACTAGTTAATTCCTGATCTGTTAGCACACTGGGACGAACTTTTCATTGCTGTTATTGTGATATAGTCACAACACGCAACACAGAATACTGTCTGCTGTTGAAAACAAAACAAGTCATCACTGTTAAGGTTGGAAACTCACTTTTGTCTACCTGCCACTGTGGCTGGTAGATTCCAAAATCTAGCAGCCACTCAATAGATTACCATGGTGTTTGGGAGTGAAGCAAATCCAGCAGGTATTTGCATATTTGGCTGGTGACTGGTGCTAATTTCCAACCCTGGCTGGAAGAGTTGGAGGTAAGATGGTGGGTTTTCTAAAACAGGTGTTGCAAACACTGAGAACTGATCTAATCCCTGAAAAACAACAAAAGTGTGTCTGTCATGTTCACAACAACGGCTCTTAAACCATGACTTGGTTACACCTGTTATTTTGAACAGGCATCTAGTGCAGCTCAAATGATATTTTCTGATCCATTTCTGACTTGTCTGATATTTTCCTTCTCTGCTTCTGCCCCCTACTTATTTAGAAAACACGACAGAAGCGAAATTGGCTGTAGTTATTGTGCAGTGTATACTCAACAAGAGGAAAGTCATATGATACATTTTCACCATGTCAGGAGAGGGTTGATACTTTAAAAGCAGACATCTCAAAAAATGGAGTGAGAAGCTGGTCATCAGTGGAAGGGTGGGTTATTTACAGCAGAGGCGCCATTTCTTTGTTGGAAATTTCCTTTCATGAGAACATGACTGCACATAGTGCCAAGATGCATTGTTGCCATATAACTACTGTACTATATGTCATATGTGTGTGTGTGTGTGTGTGTGTGTGTGTGTGTGTGTGTATCAGGGCAACACTCCGCCATGCGCGATACAGAGAGCACAGGAGAACTGTAAATGTGCCACCATGTAGAGACAGAAATGACATGCCGTGGTATAAATAAGATAAATAACATGAAGCTATTTAGTTTGGTTAATAAAAACACAAGGTATAGACCTGTTCTATAGGCCTGGACATGAAGCGTCCGTAATATAATATAATGGTAGTTTCTAAAGAGCTAAGCCGAAAAAAATAAAATAAAATAAAATAAATCAGCCCTCCAGATGTACGTTAAGTCATTTTTCTTTTGATTACTGAAATGTTTAAGTACTAATCCTTAGCCGTATTGTAAGTGTAACCCTTCACCATAACATACCAGTGTGTTTATCAATAAAAATAGAACATTTTTCACACATTAAAAGCACAAAGATGTTGAAATCTAGACATATTCTGCCATCATAACTTGGCTCTCAGAATTCACCATTTTGATGCCTTTAAATCAAATATACTTCTCCTGGAGGAGCATGCCCACGGGCTTATTTATTTGCTGTTGTTGCATTACTAGCCTAGAATTTGATAATAATCACATGCAATAATTTAAACACCATCATTCCAAATAATCTTCAAGCATTATAATGTAATGTAATCAATAAGGTCTAATCAGCCTCCTTAACTGATATTTTTTTAGTCAAATACTGTCAACATTTTCTACAGCTGGCCCAAATCAAAACATGTTTGTGCCTTTAATTAATTACAAATCACAGTTGAAAAAATTAAAAAAAATCTGTTTTATGATGTAACAACATCGGTTTGTTTATGTCCAGATTTTACAGAGTCATTTTCTTTTCACAGATCCAGAAGTTTTTAAGTATACATTCAAATCATTCCAGCTGTTTTTGTAATCATGGTAGTTTACTGCCACACAGTCTTCGTTTGTGCCATCATAATTGTTTGGTTCCCCAGAGTGCCAGAAGCTGAAATGAAAAAACAAATATGCTTTGAATAAAGAACACGAACAATCAACACATCAATACACAGAATGTGACTAAGTGAAAATCATGTTTTATTGACAGTGAAATTGTCAGCTCAGGTACTGTTTGTCTAAATTTGAATAAAAGAGTGATGTGTGTACCTTTTTGTCAGTGAAGTTCCATCCACCCATTTCCCCCTCTCTCTCTGTCAGTCAGTCCAATCCACATTATCTGTCTGTATTTTCTTGTGAATTCCTTGTTATTAAAGCAAAACAAACAATAAACATATAATATACATGTATAACCACTGTCTCACACACACACACACACACACACGCACACACACACACACACACACACACACACACACACACACACACACACCTGTTCCTCTTTGCTGTTGATAATCATCAGGTCTGCACCTCTTTGCACACAGTCATTTCTGCTGTCTTTCCAGGTTTTCTTGATTGAAGAAATATAGTAGAAACTACCACTGAAATACACCCATCCATGGTTTGAATAGTGAGCTGTTGATAGAGGAAAGAACAGACATTTCTTCTTATTCAAGAAACAACAAAAATACATTGAAAAACTACTTGAACGCACATGTGCACTTTTACTGCTGAAACCAAAAAACAAAACAAAACAAAAAACAAAAACGTTGGGACAAGTAATTTTAGTCACAAGCTGATGAAAGCTTGTCTCAGACTTATTGTAAACATTATTTAGAACGTTCTGAGGCCTGACCACATCCTCTGTAACAGCACGTGACTTTTTTTTTTATGCATGTGATATGTTCCTTTTTTTGTTTCCTTATCATACTCACCAAAGTTACTCAGCTTCTTTTCAACTCATCTCTCTTCAGTCAGGTTTTTATAACTCTCTGTAATACTAGTGGAGAGGTTATCGTCACTTACAACAGAATGTTCACAACTAAAGAGAAAGTTTACTTTCAAACAGAATGTCCACATTAAACTGGTCTATTAATGACAGCAGTTAAAGCTGCAGTTTGTAACTTTATTAAAAAATAACTTCTTGTCATATTTACTGAAACTGTAACCGCTTCCACACAGAAGTAGATAAGACACTGGGTGTTGGTGGCTTAGTGGTAGAGCAGGCGCCACATGCACAAGGCTGCTGTTGCAGCGGCCCGGGTCCAACTCCAGCCTGTGGCCCTTTGCTGCATGTCACTCGCCCTCTCTCTCCCCCTTTCACACTTGTCTGTCCTATCCATTAAAGGCTGACCATGCCCCCAAAAAATATCTTAAAAAAAAGAAGTAGATAAGACCCATGATCTAATCAGGTTTCTCCTCATAGTGCTTCTAAAGGCATTTGATAGAATCTGCTGCGGCTCACAGAAAACAACCAATCAGAGCCGAGGAGTCTGAGCCAGGAACCAGATCAAGTTGATAAAATATGAATGCTGGTACTGTTAAACTAAGCAGCGCTGATCAAATATGAATCAAGATCAATTATTGTGTTACGTATTTCTTTCCACAGATGTTTTCAGAAGTTTTAATGCACTGTTTAGCTATAAAATGGAAAATTTGCTCAGCTCCTGGGCTGTGCTTTGTTTTCAGCTCGACTGTTTCCAACATAGTGGCCAGGTCACAAACTCACTTCCTCATTCTACAGCTAAACAATATATGTTTCTGAAAACATGTGATGTGAGAAAGAGTTAATGCAATGACAGAATTTTGATTCATATTTGATCTGCGCTGCCTAGTTGGAAAGTTACTGACAGCAGCTCACCACCCATGAATGACAGCTGCGTTAGAGGCTCCTCAATTCTGATAGATTTTCATTTACTGTGTGGTAATGCCATCAGAAGCAATATGAGGAGAAAGAGTGCGGGATTTTAAATTTTTACAGAATATTTGTCTCATGTAACACTGTGGATAAGTGACAGTTTCACCAAATATTACACAATGTATTTTTTTTTAAGTTACTAACTACAGCCTTTAAAGAACCATTCTCTCAAACAACTACAGGCCAGAGACACAAACTGTCACTTAATGTACACTAGACTTCAGGAATGTTACCTGTTGAAAATACTGCATGATAATAAATCATGAATTCAACCACAGAAAAGTCCCATCCTCTCTTCCAGATTATTGGAGTAGTTTCATCATCGTACTTACGAAGGTTGATGCTCCTCAACTTGTCTCTCTCCTCAGTCAGATTTTTAATACTGCCATCAATCCCTGGTGGAGGGGCTAACATCATTTGCAACAGTATCAGATTATGTTCACAACTAAAGAGACAATTCACTTTAACACAGAATTTCCATATAACATGAATCTTTCCATAAAACTGTAGGCATTTTTATAAGTTAAATGTATCTGTTAAACAAACCATTCTGTCATACAGCGACAAACCACACAATCATGGTATCACACAGGAAATGGAAATGTCTGTGGTGATAAGCTTCAACTCTGCTGTTAGAAAATTAATTCATGATAATTAATATATGATGTAATAATTTAATAAAACTCACAGAGAGCAAGACGGAGGGAAATGTTTAGAGCAACTTGTAGGACACACAGGAGACAAAAGCTCACGGCAACATATCCAAGCAGTTTTCCTCCTGTGTATGGAAAACACACACACACACACACACACACACACACTCAGTGCATTGCCTGATTAACAGTTTTCTTGACTGTGTTCTATTTCATTCACTCCAAGTCCTTGAAGCTTAATGATAATAAGAATACCAAAGCACCGTTCTGACAGGACTTGAAACACTAACCGTATACAACCTGCGCAAAAATGTGAGAAGACTCAAAAGGGACGACTGCTGGCTGTCAGACTCTTTTGACTTTCTGTCAGACATCAAACAGGTCTCGTTGGTATAATGTCACAGCTATGTGATTGACATTCCAGTAATAAATATCGTCTTTGAAATGGGTGAACTGTCCGTCAAAGGTGATGACATTCATACAAAAATAAATGAAAATACAACAATGTTTAAATGGTCACAGAGTTGATAAAAATAAATAGAGACCATGAAACCAACCCAGGACGTTTCCACTTCTACACTTAACCTACAAACACAGATTCTCTGGGTGATGTTTTCTTAAATCTGTAAATGACAGTATACCCTGTGACCTTGTGATGTTACTTTGATGTTTCAAACAGCCAAACATTGATAGCAATTGTGTCTCACCGGGCACTGTGGCACCATCTTCATCACTGTGACTCTTGGAGGCAGCAGTCCTGGCTGAAGCATCAGAGAGGTTCATCATCTCCACAGTGATCTCTGATGCATCTTCATAGACGGCCATATTTCACTCAGAGTGTGATGGATGTCCTACTGGTGGTTTCTGTGATCTGCGTCTTCTTTTACGCCGCTTAAACTGCAAAGCACTCATGCACTTCCTCCTTTTACAGTAAATGTTTATTTTCCCACACTTATTTAATTAGCATCATCTTTTTCTTCCTACAGAAGTGAGAAAGTAGAAATGTGGTCACACAAATAGACTTCCTCCTATATATAGAAATTTTATCAATCAGATTTTTTCTCAGTTTCATACAAGCGTATCTCAAAAAACAAAACTGCTTCTAATTTGTATCAGTAGCTACTAAACAACATATTCTCAATCAAGAAGCTTTAACTTGCTTTTATTCTGAACACAAACTTTTGAAGCTATTGTTTTAACACAGGGAAATAAGATTTATGTATGCAAAGTGAAAAGAAGAACACAACAATGGCAAAACAATAATATCATACTTTTATGTACATGGCACTTTTCAAGCAATATTTTTTTTTAAACATGTGAAATGCAAAAACAAGACAAACAAGAACAACACAAACACAACAATATTAAGGCCGAAAGAAAAAAAAAATGCATTTGTATCTCCAGATAAAACAAGTGGGGTTCAAAGATAGCAAGCACGAGCAAATACCCAATCACCTGTTGATTTTAACCTGCAGTCTGTCTGGACTGTGATAAGACACAACAGAAACCAAGGAAACATGTAAAGACACACTGAAAATATACATAGACCTACAAATATCAAACTGAAAAGTGCTACAAGTCCTTTAAATTAAAGGTCAGAACATGTTTTGTTTAAAGTGAAATTGTCATCCCTTAAAAGAATGATGTCTGCTCAGGTACTGTTATACCTAAATTTGAATTGTAAAAAAGAACAAACCAACAAACAAAAACATCCTGTTAGGACGAGCAATTTTATCCACAAGCTGATGTCAACCTGTCTCGAAAGAAGAAAAAAATGACACATTCTCACTCCAACCTCATCACACATTGACGTTTGGTCATGGACTTTCCACATCCACATATGACGTGCAAGGTAACCTGGGTGCGTTGGTTGTTGACGCCCTGGGTCAAGTTCTGCCTGTTACACGCATTGTCTTTGGTCTTCTTCTGATGTTTATGTTGGCAAAAAAGATTTAGTTGGATTCCTGCCATCTTCTGAAATGGAGTGTGGAGGGGAACAGTCTTTGTCCTACATTATATTCTTCTGCCTATTCCTGTCTTTTCCAAAATGTAATTATTGCCCTATATCCTACATGTCCTAAATACAACTGTAGTATTTCCTTTATTTCCACTTTGATCCATCCAGAATCCATCTTTCCTGCTGGTATTGTGGACAATAAATAATAACACGCTCTACTGTTTCCTGTATATTACAATATTCACACAGAGCAGTTTCATGTTTTCCAATAAACTTACCTGTACTATTGAGACCAGTGTGTCCAAATCTCATTCTTGAAATATTATCTCCTTCTCTTTTCGTTCTGTTAGTTTCTCTCATTTCTCCTACTTTATTTTGGAAACTGCAGTAATGTCTACCTTTAGTTCCTGCCATTTCTTAATCATTTCTGATTTCATTAAATTTTTAACTTCAGCCTTACCATAATTTGCTGTCATATTTACTTCGGCTTTTTTAGTGGCAGCTTTTCCATGTTTGTCTGCCAGTTCATTCCCCTCTGCCCCTGTATGTGCCGGTATCAAAATTAATTTAACTGTTACTCCGGTAACATCTCGCAATATTCAGTGCTTTGTTACATTTTTCAATAATTATGGGTTGACCATGTAAGGTTCTTGTCAAACCACATCCCCAAATATTTGAAACATTCTACTCTTTATATTTTTTCACCAAAAAGTTTCATTTTAATCTGCTCCTGAATTTTCCTTCTTGTGGCACTAAAATTCTAAAACCCCATTCCAGGGCCCATGTCTCTACTTTCCCTATTGCCTCTTGTATTTTTTTTTTTTTTACTATGAAATCTATATTCTTCCCCCTTTTCCACATAATCCTGTCATCTGCAAATAACACAACACCTATGGAAATATCAGAGCTACTGAACACTTAGTTTATCATCACTGAAATGGGACTAATTATACTTCCATTCAGTTCCATTTTCCACTAAGTGCTTAGTGCTACTCTTTTCCTGCTCTTACCGATATTAATCTATCCGTTTAAAAGT
The DNA here is from genome assembly GCA_026686955.1 of Epinephelus cyanopodus. Taxonomy (NCBI): domain Eukaryota; kingdom Metazoa; phylum Chordata; class Actinopteri; order Perciformes; family Serranidae; genus Epinephelus; species Epinephelus cyanopodus. The sequence continues at coordinate 33,911,885 of CM048916.1, forward strand.
TTCTAATCCATCTATACATTCTCCCTCTTATTACCACTTGATATAACCTAATCATTAAACTTTGTTTCCACATCATATCATAAGCCTTCTCCACATCTACATCAATAGACTCTATGCTCTCTTTATTAATTTGAGCTCTCCTAATTTCAATTTCTAAACATAGACCTGGATCCATTGTGCTCCTTCCTTTTCTAAATCCACTTTGATGATTCTTTGATAATTCTTTTGTTTCTATATGATACCTCAGTCTTTCATTTATCATTTTTTCCATAGTCTTTCCTATATGTGAGGTCAAAGCTAATGGTCTATAATGTTCTGCCAAACTCGGATCCTTACTTTTCTTATATATGGGAACAATAACTGTCTGTTTCCATTGTGAGGGTAAACATCCTATTCCCTATATTTCATTATATACTTAATAATATTACTCATATCACTTAATTTTTTTTAGCTTATTTGATCTTTCCCTGGCGTTGTTTTCCTAGCCTTGTTCAATGCACTATTTAGCTCTCTTATTGTAAACATATTTATGGCACTCCCATCCTCCGTATCACCTTGCAGTGCTTCTGTGTTTCTAACTACTGTTCTCTCTCTCTGTCTCTTCTCCTCTCCTCATTATTTAAATTTCCTGTACTATGTACCTTGACAAAGGTCTTTACTAATAATTCTGCTTTATCTTTACAATCTATTACTAAGTTTCCTCCATCTTTCATTGTAACATACTCATATTTTTCCTCTGGCCAAACATCTCTTTAGCCGCAGCCCACACATGATCTAACAATGTAGCTCTGCCCAGTACAGTAAGTCTTTCAATAATCTCTTGTAACTTTTTTATTATTATCCTGACTTCCACTTGCTTTCTTTCATTTCCAATTAAATTCTGGAAATGAAGTGTTTTCTTCAGGACCTTAAATGCCTTATTACGACTTTTAATTACAGAAGTGCATTCTTGAGTCCACCATTGAACTATCTTTTTCCTTTCATTCTCATTACTCTTTGGTATTGATTTCCTTGCTGCTCCTAGAAAAATGCTGCTTATTTCTGCATTGAGTTCATTGATGTCTTGGTTTATATTTACCTTTCCTAAATTTCCTTCAGTTATTATCTGTTCTTTTTCCTACTCCACTCCTGTGTTTATTATTACTGGGTAATGATCACTTCCTATAGTGCTTCCTTTGTGTACTTCCCACCTAGTTTTCCCAGCTAAAGATTGTGATACCGAGCTGAGATCTATTGCTGATTCTGATCCCTTCACCAAATTCACCCTTGTGCTTGACCCATCATTTAAACATACCACTTCTTTTCCATCCATTACTTCCTCTATAATTTCTCCATTTAAATCTTCGCCTCCTCCCCATGCTGTGCTGAGTGTATTAAAGTCACCACACCAGATGATATTTCCTCTCCAGTGATCCAGTATTGCTTCTAGTTTTCTTTTCTCTAATCTTTTGCACGGGTTATAACAATTTATTACCTCCACACACTTTCCCTCCTGTCGAAGCTGTAATTCTTGACTTATCCTTAATACTCTACACTTTATACCATCTTTAGCAAATATTGCATCACATCATCCACATCATCCGCATCTGTTTATCTCTGCATACATGAGCAGTATGACCATATCTCTCACATTAACAGCATCTTGATCTTTGATTCCTGTTACTTTCCCTCCTTTCAACACTTTTCTGAGTTCGTCTAGGTTTTCTCCTGTGGGGATGCCTGTTATCACTCCTCTAGCTCGTCTCTTCTCACCAACTATCCTTCTTTCCAATTTTTTTTTACATACAATTTGTATTTTCATCACTTCATTCCTCTGGTTAGCACTTGTGCATTTTATCAACAGACACCTGTCACACATTCCCATATCTCCAAATGCCTTCCTCAAACTGTTGGTCAGAGTAATTGGGCTGAACATTGTTATCTTTTCCCACCTGCTATATAAGAATTACCTTAAATTCTTCCATCATAATCTTTTTCTCACAGTTCACCTTTCCTCGTCTTCTTCTAATGCCCTTTTTCCTGACTGTGTCATCTGGCTATTTCTACTTCCTCTTCCATTACTCACAATTTGTGTCCATTCAGCCTCCATTTCATCATCCACCAAGGAACCCACTACTTGCCATTCTGATTCAGTCACAAATCAGATTATTCCAAAACTACTGAATCCAACAACCAAAGATGAAGTAAGGTGATAAGATGATTCACTCTCAATCCTGTCCTTCGACATCCTTGACAGAAAGTTTGTTTACCACACCGTTGGGTCAGTTTTGGTCTTTGTTGTGGGTTTCAGTAACAGAGAGAAGGAACTCTCTCATTTAAAACTGAAGTCTTTTTTGATTGGACGTTCCCATTTGTTTCCGGAAGTTCCCTTAGATGGGTGCGTACCGCCCCCTGCTGGTGGCACTGCGTATAACAGGCCCGTGCAGACGCCCTCAGAGGGGCAGGTGCCCAAAGTTAATAAGGGGCAGGGATGGGCAGTATATTACTTGTATTTGAAATACGTATTTCAATTAGGCCTACATTTGAGCATTTTGTAATTTGTATTTGATAAGGCCGATAAAAAGCAAATGTAATTTCTAACAAAATACTTTTGAGTGGAGTAATTTTGTGTTTAAAATACTCAAAATACTTTCTCCACGAATCAAATTGATTATTTTATGACACAAAGACTTTTACAATATTATAGAATTCTTGGGTTTATAGGTTGACACTATTATATCACGGGCCACTATGGGTGGGGGGCCTCAGACATTTGCCTGGATTTGACTGTGTGCCTCTGTACAATACTGCTTTGTTTTCTTGACAGTGACCTCTTGTGCAAACGATGTCTGTCCTCTCCTCCATGCTGCAAAGGCAGAAATAATGTAATGTCACTGTTCAAAAACTTTCCAGGAGAAAAAAAGACACATACGTTTATGTCAGTGATGAAGGCAATACTACTGTAACCTGATCATGACCCTAATTTGGAAGTTACTAAGGATTGTGAATGTTTAGATGTGATATTATTATTGAATATATATGCTCTGAATATGACTAACAGGTTTTTCTGAGAATCCTGCTGTCTCTAGTTTGTTAGTAAAGAACTAATTGTGAATTCTTTGGTAAAACCTCAGTAGCTCCTTGTTAGTTTTACAGGACGGTGTTTTACTCACGAGGACAGCCATATATATCTTAACAAAAATAAAGAAACTGAATTTGAAATATCTGTACAGTCACTTTTTGCTTTATGTGACATATAATGTGGAACCAACTTAGTTTCAGGAGTAATAAATTGCAGATGAATTGAACACAGCCAGATACCAAACGTACACACACATAGTGTATGGTGTGTACATAAGCTGGAATTAACACCAGAGTAGGTGTCTTTTCCCATGATACCCTAACCTCAGTGCTGACCAGCAGGCTGGTATCATATGGAACTAGAAGTACCTAAGGAATCCAGTGTTATCGACCATATCATGCCACCTTCTCGGCAAAGAGGAAGATGGGCATGACCATTTTCACGGAGGTCCCTTGACCTCTCACCTCAGGATATCTGATTGAAAATGGGAGCTGTGGGTACCCACAAGTCTCCTCTTTACAGACATGCTCCCTTTATACTAATATGATGCCGTTTTGGGCAAAGGTCACGCAGTATAAACATGTTATTTCCTGCCTAATGTATTTGGATATTTCTGCATCCTGGGGTCCCTAAACAGTCTTGGTATTGAATAAATTGGGTATGAATGGAAATCTGAGACTCTCTTTTATTCAATGAGCCCAAGTTTATTCATGTGTGATGAAGCACCCAACTAAAACACAGCATTTATTACAGATTTGTAACAAAAAAAACTCGGCACACAGTGCTGAGCTGCATCTCAAATTCATCCTCAGGTTCCCTGCTTGAGAAAGATGTATACCACTTATATGAGGCATATACTGTTGACCTGCAATCTCCCCAAAAAGATCCTTTGTCCCCCACCGAAAAGAGACAAAAATGGCTCTGTGGTGGGTCCCGGAGGGTTAACTACAGTAGGACAAACGTATCTTTCTGCTCTTACAGATGCGAAGATGCCAGATTATGAGGCCATTATCAAAAATCTGACTGAAGAGAGAGAAAGATTTGAAGAGGAAGATGATCACCTTTGGTGAGGACAAGGATGAAACTGAATACATTCTCGTTAACATGGCAATAAAAAGATACATTATAAAAATGCTTTTCTGCCTCGTTTTCAGCCAATATGTTTTTTTTCTCATATTCTTATACTACTTGTGGATATGTAAATTTTTTTGGAATTATTATTATCATTATTATTATTATTATTCCTCTTCTTCTTCTTCTTCTTCTTCTTCTCCTTATTATTGTTGTTGTTGTTATTACTTTGCTATCTTCAACAGATAATTACTCCCAACAAGGATGGGTGTATTTCTACCACAGTTTTTATTACATTTCTTCTATTAACAAGTCCTGGCAAGACAGTAGAGATGACTGTCTGCAAAGAGGTGCAGACCTGATCATTATCAACAGCAGAGAAGAACAGGTGTGTAATTTGGCTGTGAGAGAAAAAGGGGAAGTTAAATCAAAGGTCACTGAGGTGGAGAGTGGCTAAAATTGTAATATTCATTTATGTTTTATATTGTTTTCTCTCTCTCTCTCTCTCTCTCTCTCTCTCTCTCTCTCTCTCTCTCTCTCTCTCTCTGTAAACAAGGAATTTGCAAGAAAGTTCAAAAGGCTCACATGGATTGGACTGACTGACAGTGAGACAGAGGGGACATGGACATGGGTGGATGGGACTGCACTGAACACAAGGTTCATAAATTCCTTCTTTATTTAAGATAATGATTAATAATGTAGTATTGCTATATATTAAGGAACTAGTCTTCCTGATTGACCCTCCAGCCACCAGCTGGTGGCAGTACTGAGTGCACTGCTGCTGAGCAGCACTGCAGTAGGTGAGTAAGGAGGAAGTCCTGCACCACCTTTGACTTTATGTGTTATGTGTTGCAGAGGCGGAAATTATAAATCACTCAGCTTCTTCTAGGTGTTTCATTCAGGGCTGATTAAAGATTTAAGCAGTTTAACTTTTTTTAGGCCAAGCTGTTGCATCACTGTTCAAATGCACTTTAGTTCAGCCTTTCTACTACTGCTGGTTTAAACCTTGGGTCACCAAAAATTCAAAATTATTTTTTGTAATGCTGAAACACTCAGGCGACACACTGAGACTTCACTTCAGCTTCTTTGGTTGTGTTTCCTGCTAAGAACATTCTTTGATGTTTGATTTCAGCTACTGGAAAGCTGGGGAGCCCAACAGCTATCAAGGCACTGATGAAGACTGTGGAGAAATAAGGCTTTATGAGAGGGAATACAACTGGAATGATTCACCATGTAAACAGCTAAACTTCTGGATCTGTGAGAAGGTGGTGGCTCCATGACTCAGCATCCAAATCTGCCCTAGACTTGCGATGGATAAGCTGCAGGGGAAGTGTCTCCTCATCATGTATGAACACCAACATGTCACCACAGGAAAAACACAGGTGTCAGTAATAAAATGAATGATGACTAAACTCCATCTAACTGCTTCACTTTCAGGGTCTTGGTGTGAATAGAACACCGTGCCGTCCTGACAAGTCAAAATGTCTGCTACTGTTCAAAAAATATGTGAAGACAGAAATATATCATTAATATATTGATCGATTCATCACTAAATTAATTTTTTTGCCAGTAGTCATCATTATCATCATCACACAACACCTGATTACATTGCAATCATCACAATTTCAACTCTGCAATCACTTCTGACATCATCAAGTCTTAATGTGTATATAATCACATCAGAGTGCAGCTACATTTTCATTTGTTTAATTGTTTAACCTTCCATAGATCCTTTAATGGCTCATCAGCAGTTTCAAGAGGAGCTTTTGTAAGTCTATGATTGCTTTACTCAGTGCTTTGCGTACAGCAGCACACATTGTGTATTTATGAATAAATTGTATCCATTTTATGATTAAGTTAGAAGTTGATTTTGCATTTTAAGGGGGCCGTCTTACATGCTGCAGAGTTAATTTGCATATGTGACATGCTGTAATATATAATATATATTATATTATCAGTGTCGTATTGTACAATATTACAACAGCCGGGGTCAGTTGTAACATATTTGGCGATTTTCTGAATAAATCAAAAAGTGTTTATCCTGAAATAGCCAATTTTGCTGTATTATAAGCTTTGAAGCATCAGCTACTAAAACAATGTAGTTATTGGATTTTTGAGCTATGCACCATTTGCAAATTTGATTTAAATACAGTCACTCCACTGTTACAACTGTGGACTCCACTGTTCCCAGTGTAGCGAGACGGTTGTCACATATGCATATGGTTTTTATTTTGGCTTCAGGGGGGGTCATGCAACTTTAATTTGTTAAGTTTTGTATGATTTTTTGTTTGTTTTCCATTCGTATTTTACTCAGAGGTTTTGGTTTATACTCCGCTATATAAAGTTACCCTGCATGGTCCACAATGGTATTTCCTACTTGCGCACACGTCACTTTCAATGCACACGTCACTGACCGGAAAACCCAATAGAGTAGCAGAAGAAGACGACCGCGGAACACAAACAATTCAAGCATAATGGCTGCTGTGAGGAAATCAGTGTATCGAAAGGAAAGTTTCCTTCATGCTAATTTGAGAGTGTCTTTGCAGACCTTAAAAGCGGATGAGACACTGGACAAATTTAATTTTATTACAGAGTCGACAAAGAATAAAGGGCCGTCCACACCACGAACTATAACTATAAATATAACTATAAAAACAGTTTTAAAAATCGTTCTAAACTCAAGTGTTTGGCAGCGTCCACACTACAACTATAACGACAACGATAGTGGTGGACGATATCGTTTGGATCACTTTCAGAGCGATTTGATGAATGATAGAAACACTGACAGCCAATCAAAATCCATCCGAAATGACAGGTCGACATTCATCACATCACGTATACCCACTAAGAAAGCTCCAGGCACTTAAAAATGTGCAAAGATCCGTAACAATATAGTTTTGTGACAGAATCTTAACTTCAGTGATTTGTTTTGCAAATACCGGGTAAATAACTGCAATAAAATACATTTTGCAGGGGAATGTGTCTCCTCTTTTCCCCTCCATTCATAAAATTGCATAGAGCCAGGATGAAGTTACTGAGGGGGGCAAATCTTTATTATGCAACATAGGTTCACACAGTGAGTTATAAAGAGTGCGCAGCCGTGCGTAATTGTCGCGCGTAATGACAGCTCGTCGCCGGTGAAACACAATAAACTGCACGTCTTCATTCATGTTTGTCTCATGACAGATGGAGCTGACAGACAGACAGACAGACAGGTGGAGCAAGCGGCAAATTGGTTTTCTTTTTCTGTCTCGCAACATACAGCAATAACAGGTCATCAATATCCATTTTATCCATCACCATGCTCCCCTGCCGACTGCACCGAGCAGTGTGTGTTTGGCGTAACCTATAGCAACACGACGATATCGTTCATTGGTGTGGATGCTGCCATTGTTATCGTTATAGTTAACGTTACAGTATCTTTCTTGGTGTGGACGGCCCTTTGAACTTGCGCGACAAACTTCTAGCTCTGAGTCGGCTGCTGAGTGAGCTGCTGCTCCCAGCCACTGGTGAGAGCAAACCTTGTGGATGGCTGGACTACGAGTATGCGTACGAACTGTTCTCCTCCTTCTTTGTCGTTTGGCCTGAAAGAATTTGGTTCCGCGATGATCTACTCGACAAAGACTACGGCATACCGGTTGCAATATTCAGACGGCCTACCGGTGCTCAGATGCTACAGCTGGGAAGGTAGGAGAGAAAAAAACTCACACCTGAAAGCTGATAATGAAAGCTTTTATACTCACAGCTGTTTACTTTAAATACGAAAAATATAGCTCCCAATCTGTCTTTATTTTACAGTGTCAGAATCAAATGAAAGACGTTTCCAGATTTAGTTCCACAGCAGCTTTGTGAACTCAATACTGACCCCACCTGGCAGAGTAAGGTTTTAATGGCGAAGTCAAATACAGTGCTATTTATTGATGGAAATCGTCATTATTATTGCCCTCTTTACTGCTGGTGTGATTATATACAAAAATGTTGTTTATGGTTGGGGGGGGGGGGGGGGTCATACATGTTTCTCCAATCCCTCAGGGGGGGCCAAAACGTTTTTTTTGGACGCTTGGGGGGGGTTTAAGGAAAAAATAAAATCATAATCACGTCCCAACTATACCCCGGTCCTATTTAAATAACGATCAGCCCCTTATAATTATCTTTGGCACAGATTTTTTTTCTATCTGTGCCATCCTCAGGAAATGTTCTGCCTCTTGCTGTTGTTTTCCCTGTTAGCTTAAGACCTGCTTTTCCACTGACTTAGCATGCAACTGATCATCATTAACTTAGCGTGTAGTCAAGTCTGTTCAGGCCTTCAGGTTTTTTAAATATAAATGGAGGTACTTGATTCAGAGATGGTTGTAACAAGGCGTTTAAACGGTCCCAGTATCCCCAGCCATATATCCACCTACTGTAAACTACCCTGACTGTTAGTTTAAAAAAATGTTTATCATTTTTATTTTGAGCTTCAAAGATGATGATTCTGATGAGACTTGTTTGGACTCCTTGACATTTGATCTCAGCACAATATCCAAAGTTAAAATTTTACCTAAAACAAACAAACAACACAACAAAACAAAAAAGAAACAAACAAAACAAACAACTAAACCCAGCAAAAACAAATAACACCAAAAAACAAACAAACCCATTAACAAAACATCTGCCAGTTTCTTTCTCTGGGAATTTTTTAAATGTGGCTGCTTTTTTGTACTGACTGAATATGTGCAGAGTGACGTAGTCACTCCAACTTGTTCCTTATTGGAGGAATTCAACCGCCCCCTGTCACCACTGTCCCTGTGGCCCGTTGTTCGAAAGTAGAATTAACCAATCCAGGATAAGTGCAAAAGCGAGGCTGGGGCCTGTATCACGAAGCAGGATTAATGTCTTAGCGAGGTAACTTCAGGGTTAACCCTGGGTTTTCGGTCTCACGAAGCCGGTTCAGTTCTTATCGGGGTAGATCACTGTGGTAACTTACTCTGAACGGCTATCCTGCTCCGGAGCAGGGTAAGATCAGGGTTGAATCTGATCCTATAAAAAGCACCACCCACTGGCCAATCAGCTGTTCGATAAAAATGACTCCGCTGACAGAAATGCAGCCCAGTCATGACAGGAAGTTTAATTCATTTGATTGATTTTGATTTGAAAGTTTATTTTGAGCATTAAAAAAGAAAAGAAAACAACAACAACAGACAATGAAAAGATTTTTCAAAATGGAGTGGAAAGAAGTCGAAATTTCATCCTACCCCTTCATAAGAAAGAAACTGATCAATTGCGGACACATAGCACCATTAATTAGTGCCACTGCCAACATTTTTTTTGTTGGAAGAAATGATCTCTGTTAAAGATAATGGGCCTAATTGACAGCTTTCCTGCTGGAAATGTGGAAAGTAGCCTATCATGTCTACACTTCATGGTGTTTGAGGGATTTTCCTTTTTGTTTTTTAAAGAGGGAGATTAGGTATATTTTAGCGCAGCTGTTAATTTCTAACACAGCTCAATATCAGGATGATTTTATTCAGACTATCAATTTGGTGTTGATATGAATCAATTGTGGCGTCAGCTTTAAGCTTTATTGTAGCATAGGCATATATAACATTATGACAAAGAAGACTAATTTATCAGACGCAATGATCGTCTTGCCTCACGGGAAATACTTTGTTTTTCCTCACATACGGCTCTCTGTGAGGACGCTCAGTGAAGTTCAGTGACGCTGCGCTTCTCTCATGATTGTGATTGGTCCGCTGCGTGCGCGTTCACGGCTCTTGATAAAGCAACCCTGGGTTGAGTTACCGAGTTGATATCCAGCGTCGTGATACCGATTATCCTGATTGCCATTGTTAGGGTTAGTCAACCCAGGATAGGTCTGGGTAACCCAGGAAAGGTTGATCTTGCTTCGTGATACAGGCCCCTGGACAAATACCCCTAAGTCCATCCTGGCTTAATTGGTTGCTGGAACACCAAGCCAGGCTGAGGAGGCGCGGCTTTGTCAAGCCAGGTGTAACTTATTCAGGTGAGTGCGCGTCCACGGCTTTCTTAAATAGACCCGAGATCGATCACAGATTCACTGATGCAGCAATGGAGAGGGCACGTGCCGCATACTTCTCACCCAGTGAGCAGCGTGTCATCATGGACACTTATGAAGAGGTAAAACATATAATCACGAAGAAAGGAAACACTGCAGCGATAATAAAGCAGAGAGAGAGTGTGTGGCAAACAATTGCGGACCGACTGAATAAGATAATAAAAATATACACTTGCTGCGCAAATGAATCTGTCATAATTAGAATTAAATTTCCTTCCACAAATCAGCAGTTGTACACTTCACCTCAAAGGTGAAGCTACATACTCTGTCCCACCCACAGAAACCACTCTCTTCATTATTCCAGTATACTGTACATGGAATCAATCATTTTATTCATTCATGGAGTCTGTCTGGACACAATAGCACTCAAAGAAACAAATACAGACACATTAAAAATATATGTACAAATGTCACAATAAAAGGCACAACAGCCCCTGAAATTAAAGGACAAAATATGTTGTTTGTACACAGAGAAGCATTTTCTAATCCGATGCCCCTATCTGCAGGACCATGTCATTTGTTGTTGCCCTCAAAAAAATTCAAATCACAGTGGAATATAAATCTGTTTTATGATGAGACAACTTCATAAGGGTTTGGTTATGCCCTGAGTTATACAGCCATTTTGTTTTCGCAGATCCAGAATTTTTTTGTTTCACATGATGCATCATTCCAGATATTTCGGTGATCATTGTCATTTGTTTCTACACAGTTTTCATTTCCGCCATTATTGTTGGGTTCCTCAGATCTCCAGAAGCTAAAAGTAAAAACAAATATGCTTTTAAACACAAAACACAAGCCAACTAGCATTTAATGAACAGCAACACACATAATTTGTGGACAAGTTGAAGTTAAAACAACAATTAAATATTATATTTTGTTGACAGTGAAGTCATAATCTCTAAAATTCCGGGCTGCTTGAATATAATAAAAGAGTAATGTGTGTACCTTGTTGTCAGCAGAGTGCCATCCACCCATTTCCATACCCCCTCTGTCTCTCTGTCAGTCAGTCCAATCCACATTATCTTTTGGTATTGTCCTGTGAAATTCTTGTTTTAAAAGAGAAACACACAATAGTAAATTCATATCTAAACAATGTCTCACGCATGCAAGTGCACACACACACACACACACACACACACACACACACACACACACACACACACACACCTGTTCCTCTTTGCTGTTGATAATCATCAGGTCTGCACCTCTTTGCACACAGTCATCTCTGCTGTCTTTCCAGGTTTTCTCGATTGAAGAAATATAGTAGAAACTACCACTGAAATACACCCATCCATGGTTCAAATAATGATCTGTTGTTAGAGGAAAGAACAGACATTTCTTATTATTCAACAAACAACAAAAATATGTTGAAAAACTACTCTGAATGCATGTGTGCACTTTTACCTGCTGAAAACAAAACAAAACAAACAAAGAAAAACGTTAGGAGTAGTAATTTTAGTCACAAGCTGATGAAAGCTTGTCTCAAACGTATTGTAAACACATTATTTAGAACATTCTGAGGCCTGACCACATCCTCTGTAAAAGCACGTGACTTTTTTTTTATGCACGTGGTATGTTCCTTTTTTTTTGTTTCCTTACCACACTCACCAAAGTTACTCAGCCTCCTCTTCAACTCATCTCTCTCTTCAGTCAGGTTTTTATAACTCTCTTCAATACCTAGTGGAGAGGTTATCGTCACTTACAACAGAATGTTCACAACTAAAGAGAAAGTTTACTTTCAAACAGAATGTCCACATTAAACTGGTCTATTAATGACAGTTAGTCGTTAAAGCTGCAGTTTGTAACTTTATTAAAAAATAACTTCTTGTCATATTTACTGAAATTGTAATTGCTTCCACACAGAAGTAGATAAGACCCATGATCTAATCAGGTTTCTCCTCATAGTGCTTCTAAAGGCATTTGATAGAATCTGCTGCGGCTCACAGAAAACAACCAATCAGAGCCGAAGAGTCTGAGCCAGCAACCTGATCAAGTTGATAAAATATGAATGCTGGTCCTACTGTTAAACTAAGCAGTGTTGATCAGATACGAATCAAGATTCAATTATTGTGTTACGTATTTCTTGCCACAAATGCTTTTCAGAAGTAATAGTGCACTGTTTAGCTGTAAAAAAAAATAAATTTGCTCCAGCTCCTGGGCTGTGCTTTGTTTTCAGCTCAACTGTTTCCAGTCACTTTCTCATTTTACAGTTAAACACTGCACTAAATATGTTTCTGATCTTGATTCATATTTGATACACGCTGCCTAGTTAAAAGGTTTGACAACATTTCACCAGTCATGATTGACATGATTGACAGCTGCATTAGAGTCTCCTCAGCTCTGATTGGTTGTTTTCATTTACCCTGCGGAGGCTGTTAGAGCAACATATTCATACCTGGTTTTAGAGTGAGATGTCCAACAATAACTTACAGGTGAAATTAATAACAGTTGATCATCATATCAGTCCTCTTGGCAGAAGATTTAACTGGGATTATTCTGATGACATGTAACACTTGTAACACTGTATTATATGCACAGTATTGGATCCATTAATCCAAGTAATTGGAGTAATTTCATCATTGTACTTACGAGGGTTGATGCTCCTCAACTCGTCTCTCTCCTCAGTCAGATTTTTAATACTGCATCAATCCCTGGTGGAGGGGCTAACATCATTTGCAACAGTATCAGATTATGTTCACAACGAAAGAGACAATTCACTTTAACACAGAATTTCCATATAACATGAACTTTTTCATAAAACTGTAGGCATTTTTATAAGTTAAATGTATCTGTTAAACAAACCATTCTGTCATACAGCGACAAACCACACAACCATGGTATCACACAGGAAATGGCAACGCCTGTAGTGATAAGCTTCAACTGTGCTGTTAGAAAATTACTTCCTATTAATTAATATATGATGTAATAATTTATTAAAACTCACAGAGAGCAAGACGGAGGGAAATGTTTAGAGCAACTTGTAGGACACACAGGAGACAAAAGCTCACGGCAACACATCTGAGCAGTTTTCCTCCTGTGTATGGAAAACACACACACACACACACACACACACACACACACACACACACACACACAGCATTACCTGATTAACAGTTTTCTAAGCACTTAAAACACTAACCGTATACAACCTGCGCAAAAATGTGAGAAGACTCAAAAGGGACGACTGCTGGCTGTCAGACTCTTTTGACTTTCTGTCAGACATCAAACAGGTCTCGTTGGTATAATGTCACAGCTATGTGATCGACATTCTAACAAATATCATCTTTGAAATGGGTGAACATGACATTCATACAAAAATAAATGAAAATACAACAATGTTTAAATGGTCACAGAGTTGATAAAAATAAATAAAGACCATGAAACCAACCCAGGACGTTTCCACTTCTATACTTAACCTACAAACACAGATTCTCTGGGTGATGTTTTCTTAAATCTCTAAATGACAGTATACCCTGTGTAACCTTGTGATGTTACTTTGATGTTTCAAACAGCCAAACATTGATAGCAATTGTGTCTCACCGGGCACTGTGGCACCATCTTCATCACTGTGACTCTTGGAGGCAGCAGTCCTGGCTGAAGCATCAGAGAGGTTCATCATCTCCACAGTGATCTCTGATGTATCTTCATAGACGGCCATATTTCACTCAGAGTGTGATGGATGTCTTACTGGTGGTTTCTGTGATCCGCTTCTTCTCTTGTACGCCGCTTAAACTGCAAAGCACTCATGTACTTCCTCATTTTAAAGTAAATGTTTTTTCACACTAATTTCACTGATGTCATATTTTTCATTTTGCGATTCTAGGCCTTCTTAAATTCAGCAACATTGAATAAACAAATGAGCTCTGTACTACACCCAGTAGTCCTTTTAATTATTGGCATTATTGTCACAAAAGTTAAGCTCCTATAACCACAAAAGATACAATACAAACTTAACTGTCAGACCAGATACAGGCTCAGTGAATACTTACTCAGCATTTAGACAATTGACATTTAAATTCTACAGAAGTGAGAAAATGTGGACACAAAAATAGACTTCCTCCTGTACAGGGAGAACTGCTCTTCACTTAAAGGAAGGACTGTTTGTCTTAAAAAAGTCAGAGTAATGTTGAGAGTTAAACCTGAATTTCTTACAAGATGAACAGAAAACACGAGAGACAATGTGACGGTGAAATTATTTCATTGAGAATTATAAAATGTTTACTAGCTAATTCCTGATCTGTTAGCACACTGGGACGAACTTTTCATTGCTGTTATTGTGATATAGTCACAACACGCAACACAGAATACTGGCTGCTGTTGAAACACAAAACAAGTCATTGCTGTAAAGGTTGGAAACTCACTTTTGTTTACCTGCTACTGTGGCTGGTAGATTCCAAAATCTAGCAGCCACTCAATAGATTACCTTGGTGTTTGGGCTGAGTGAAGCAAATCCAGCAGGTATTTGCATATTTGGCTGGTGACTGGTGCTAATTTCCAACCCTGGCTGGAAGAGTTGGAGGTAAGATGGTGGGTTTTCTAAAACAGGTGTTGCAAACAGTGAGAACTGATCTATTCTCTGAAAAACAACAGAAGTGTGTCTGTCATGTTCACAACAACGGCTCTTAAACCATGACTTGGTTACACCTGTTATTTTGAACAGACATCTAGTGCAGCTCAAATGATATTTTCTGATCCATTTCTGACTTGCCTGATATTTTCCTTCTCTGCTTCTGCCCCTTACTTATTTAGAAAACACGACAGAACCATTGGCTGTAGTTATTGTGCAGTATATACTCAGAGGAGGAAAGTCATATGATACATTTTCACCATGTCAGGAAAGGGTTGATACTTTAAAAGCAGACATCTCAAAAAATGGAGTGAGAAGCTGGTCATCAGTGGAGGGGTGGGTTATTTACAGCAGAGGCGCCATTTCTTTGTTGGAAATTTCCTTTCATGAGAACATGACTGCACATAGTGCCAAGATGCATTGTTGCCATATAACTACTGTAGTATATGTCATATGTCTGTGTATGTGTGTGTGTGTGTGTGTGTGTGTGTGTGTGTGTGTGTGTGTGTGTGTGTATCAGGGCGAAACTCTGCCATGCGCAATACAGAGAGCACAGGAGAACTGTAAATGCGCCACCATGTAGACGGAAATGACATGCCGTGGTATAAATAAGATAAATAACATGAAGCTATTTAGTTTGGTTAATAAAAACACAAGGTATAGACCTGTTCTATAGGCCTGGACATGAAGCGTCCATCGCGCCAAATAATATAATGTAGTTTCTAAAGAGCTAAGACGAAAAAATAATAATAATAAAAAATCAGCCCTCCAGATGTACGTTAAGTCATTTTTCTTTTGATTACTGAAATGTTTAACTACTAATCCTTAGCCGTATTGTAAGTGTAACCCTTCACCATAACATACCACTAGTGTGTTTATCAATAAAAATAGAACATTTTTCACACATTAAAAGCACAAATATGTTGAAATCTAGACATATTCTGCCATCATAACTTGGCTCTCAGAATTCACCATTTTGATGCCTTTAAATCAAATATATACAAATATATTTCTCCTGGAGGAGCATGCCCACGGGCTTATTTATTTGCTGTTGTTGCACTAGCCTAGAATTTGACAATAATCACATGAAATAATTTAAACACCATGATTCCAAATAATCTTCAAGCATTATAATGTAATGTAATCAATAAGGTCTAATCAGCCTCCTTAACTGATATTTTTTTGGTCAAATAATGTGAACATTTTCTACAGCTGGCCCAAATCAAAATATGTTTGTGCCTTTAATTAATTACAAATCACAGTTGGAAAAAAAATCTGTTTTATGATGTAACAACATCGGTTTGTTTATGTCCAGATTTACAGAGTCATTTTCTTTTCACAGATCCAGAAGTTTTTAATTATACATTTTAAATCATTCCAACTGTTTTTGTTATCATAGTGATTTCCTGCCACACAGTCTTCGTTTGTGCGTAAATAATTGTTTGGTTCCCCAGAGTGCCAGAAGCTGAAATGAAAAAACAAATATGCTTTGAATAAAGAATGCGAACAATCAACACATCAATACACAGAATGTGACTAAGTTAAAGTTCAAGCAATAATTGAAAATCATGTTTTATTGACAGTGAAATTGTCAGCTCAGGTACTGTTATGTCTAAATTTGAATAAAGAGTGATGTGTGTACCTTTTTGTCAGTGAAGTTCCATCCACCCATTTCCATACCCCCTCTCTCTCTCTGTCAGTCAGTCCAATCCACATTCTCTGTCTGTATTTTCTTGTGAATTCCTTGTTATTAAAGCAAAACAAACAATAAACATATAATATACATACTGTCACACATACACACATACACACACACACACACACACACACCTGTTCCTCGTTGCTGTTAATAATCATCAGGTCTGCACCTCTTTGCACACAGTCATTTCTGCTGTCTTGCCAGTTTTTCTGGGTTGAAGAAATATAGTAGAAACTACCACTGAAATACACCCATCCTTGGTTTGAATAGTGAGCTGTTGATAGAGGAAAGAAAAATATCTCAGTATTCAACAAACAAATAAAAAGGGCACTGTAAAACTAATTGTACTACCTGTGCACTTGTGCTCTTTAAGCAGCCAAAAAACCCAAAACAAACAAAAACATCATGTTAGGACGAGGAATTTTAGCCACGAGCTGACGTCAGCCTATCTCGAAAAATAGAAAAAAAAACAGAAACAGAGTATTAAGGATCAAATCTAGGTGTTAACTGCAAAAAAGCTACTCAATAGTACTAGTCACTAGTACTGTCGCTTGCGTTTGACTTTACTTCTGACACCATGTTCAGTTATTTATTGGTATAACCACAAACCACTCAGGAACCACGCAGGCTTCAGGTACTTGAGCAACCTGTTAGAGCATGGATACCAAGAGGCGAAGCTCAATAGAACGTCCCATAGCAACAGACTCGCCCATAGTTTCGTCCTACCGCTGCCATTTTGGACTGTCAGCAGACCGCAGCAGACCCGCTTGCATACAAAAACACACAGACAAACTGAAGTATATCGCTATTACAATGCTACTCACCTCCTGATAGCTTGGTCACAGCTGCTTTTTCACGTTTTTGCAAAGTAAATATAGACTTTAAAAAAACAAAACAAAGAAAAAGAAGAAGATGGCATCTCTACATATTACACCCATTTATGAGAAGATTAACTTAATTACTCCTTCAAAATCACCCCATAAGCCAATCTACCAAAAACTAAAACTAAAAAAACAAACAATATTTTAACTAGAAACACATTAATGGCGACGTCACATAGTCAGGAATAAAGATTTATTTATCGTTATTTATAGTTTGTACAGTAGGGGACAGTAATAACAATAATAATAATAATAATAATAATAATAATAATAATAATAATAATAATAATAAAAGGCTATTTTAATATCATATATTTTAATACTAACGCAGTAATCAGTTCTGATATAAATGGTCCCCTCTCTCCTGTTTGCGCTGGCCATTGAACATCTTCAGCTCTATGTGTTTCTACCTTTTGAAGGTGTGACACGAGAGGGTGTGGTACATAGGCCATCCTTGTATACGGACGATTTATTACTCTATGTCAAGAATCCTATTGCCTCTCCTACTATACTGTAGTTGTTGTTGTTCACTATGTTTCCTGTATCTATGGCAAATCAAAAAATATGTCTTCAAAAAAAAAGTGACATTCGTGCAAATATAAAGAAGTTCCATCAAGCCATTCTTGAGATACAGTGTTCAGAAAATGGGATGGACAGACAAAACCCCAAAAATAATGCCCTTGGCAGCAGCTATTGCTGGTATGGTGGCACAAAGATACTGAGCCACATTTTGCCAGTACTGGTCTTCCACTTTGGTTCAGATTCATCAGATCTGGTATGAGAATCGTCACACTTACTGAAGTCATTCAGTTTCCTCTTCAGGCTGTCTCTCTCTTAGTCAAGGAGTTCTGCTGTGAAGCTGCCATTTTGAGAAAGAGGTTATGATGATTTGCAACATAATCAGAGCATGTCCCAAACAAAATACTTTTTAACAGAATTTCCATTCTCCATTAATGTGAATTATAATGTAGTCATAATGCTTTATGAACATACACAATGCTTTCTGGAAACACATTACTCAGAATGGTCTGAGGCCTGAGGTTTTTGCTCACAGGAATTACTTTTACATACATTTAACTATCTGAAACTTAAGTGATGTTTAATATGAAGCCCTGACAGAAAATAAGGAAATCATATTAGATCACATTGATGTGTAGCCGCTGTTCTGTGTTAATATTGTGTGTTTTTTGTGTTTTGCTACAATACACGTTTTCTTCAAAATAGGACTACCTATTTGAATGGATGACTAAATAAAAAAAATAGTGAGCATTGGTCTTCCACCTTGGATTAGATTCATCAGATCTGGTATGAGACTCGTTCTCACACTTACCACAGTCATTCAGCTTCCTCTTCAGCTCGTCTCTCTCTCCAGCCAAGGAACTCTGTTGTGGAGCTGCCATTTTGAGCACAGAGGTTATGATGGTTTTCAACATAATCAGAGAATGTCCACAACTAGTCTCTATATACAGACTCTCATTCAGTGAATGTAGAGTCTGTAGGCAACCCCGGAGATCTTGCCTCCGGAAGAAGAGCGGAAGAGCCTGGTTTCCGGCTGTAGGCTGTTTGTAGTCCGCATGATATTGAGCAAATCCCGTTTGAGCCGGCTGCAGCTATTGCCTAGTTAAACAGTCCATGCAGTGAACTAACGAGGCGGAACATAATGGCATCACTGCAAACTCTGAATCCATCGCAATGTTCAGCATATTTAGTTATAAATAAACGGAAGTCGAAAGGAAATTCGCCTCCTCTGCCCAAATTAAACCGTAATGCAAAAATCGGGGGTCTGCCCACAGAGTGCGATGCCAAATACAGCTGATGGGTTGTGAGAATGGGCCACAACCAATCACTTTATAACAGAAGTTCCGTATTCCATTAATGTGAATTATAATGTAGTCAAAATGCTTTATGTCTACACTCATAAACATGCACAGTGCTTTCTTGAAACTCATTATTCAGAGTGGTCTGAGGCCTGAGGTTTTTGCTCACAGGGATTACATTTTGAAACTTAAGTGACGTTTAATATGAACTCCTGACACAAAATAAGGAAAAGCATATTAGATTCTCACTGATGTGTAGCAACTGTTTTGTTTTAGTAAATTGTGTGTTTGTTGTGTTTTGCTACTGCACGTTTTCTTCTGAATGGGACATACTATTTGAACAGAGGAAATAATAACAAAAGATGTATATACTGAGCCACATTATTATTGGTCTTCCACTTTGAATTAGATTCATCAGATCTGGTATGAGACTCGTCCTAAACTTACCAAGGTCATTTAGCTTCCTCTTCAGCTCGTCTCTCTCTCCAGTCAAGGAGCTCTGCTGTGAAGCTGCCATTTTGAGCACAGAGGTTATAATGATTTTCAACATAATCAGAGAATGTCCACAACTAGTCTCTATATACAGACTCTACATTCAGTGAATGTAGAGTCTGTAGGCAAACCCCGGAGATCTTGCCTCCGGAAGGAGAGCTAAAGAGCCCTGGTTTCCGGCTGTATATAGGCTGTTTGTAGTCCGCGTGACATTGAGCAATCCCGTTTGAGCCGGCTGCAGTTATTGCCTGGTTAAACAGTCCATGCAGTGAGCTAACAAGGCGGAACATAATTGGCGTCACTGCAAATTCTGAACCCATCGCAATGGTTCAGCATATTTACTTATAAATAAATAGAAGTCACATGTTTTCACGTTTTCTTCTGAATGGGACATACTATTTGAATAGAGGAAATAATAACAAAAGATGTATATCCTGAGCCATATTATTACTGGTCTTCCACTTTGAATTAGATTCATCAGATCTGGTATGAGACTCGTCCTAAACTTACCAAGGTCATTCAGCTTCCTCTTCAGCTCGTCTCTCTCTCCAGTCAAGGAGCTCTGCTGTGAAGCTGCCATTTTGAGTAAAGAGGTTACAATGATTTTCACCAGAATCAGAGCATGTCCACAACAAATCACGATATGACAGAATTCACATTCTTCATCAATGCATTAGTGACAGGTATAATTTGTTTGATATTTGTCAACACAAACCACTCTGTCACACAGAAATAAACCAGAGATCTGTGACTTTATATTTGCTGAACTATACAAAACTTTACAGGCTGTGACCTCCTCCAAGAATTGCCACCTTAACATGGTGGAGGGGTTTGCATGTCACCTTGATCCTTTGAGCTATGTTGTCAGGGGCTACTAGCCCCTGGTCGGTTCTCCCAAGGCAAAGTGGTCCCTGGGGAGGGGCCACACTAAGAGTGGTTCAAAAAGGTACCTCGCCCAGTATGAGGACACCAGGGAGCCAGACCTGCTTGCTTGCCTGCAAGCATCTGGTGACCGGTCTTGGGCCAAGGGGCCCAGTCGGGCTCAGCCCAAATGAGTAACATGGGGCCGCCACCCTGTGGGCCCACCACCTGCAGGGGCTGGCATTGGTGTCAGGTGCATTTTGTGCTGGACAGCAGGCAGGGGCGGGGCCCCGGGCATGCTGATCCCAGGCATCGTGGACTGGCTCTGCAGATGTGGAATATCACTTTTCTGGTGGGGAAGGAGCCGGAGCTGGTGCGGAAGGTGAAGGGGTACCAATTAGATATAGTTGGACTCACCTCCACGCACAGCACTGGTTCTGGAGCTAAACTCCTGGAGAGGGGAGAACTCCCACTTTTAAAGTGAGAGCTGTGTCCACATACTCGGCATAGAGTCAAACATGTTCTGGGTGTTGGCCTTGGCCAGGGTTGTCCCTTGCCACTGATCCTGTTTGTGATTTTCATGGACAGGATCTCGAGGCGCAGCCAGGGGGAGGAAGGGGTCTGGTTTGAGGACCTCAGAATTGCATCTCTGCTTTTCGCAGATGACGTGGTTCAGTTGGCTCCATCACACCGTGACTTCCAGCCAGGGCTATTTCAAGACACTCTGGGGGCCCTAGGCAAGAGGCACCTTGAGGTGAGATCAGCGGTTTGGTGCAGCTTCTGCAGTGATGCAGTCGTTGCACCAGTCCATTGTAGTGAAGAGGGAGCTGAGCCGGAAGGCAAAGCTTTCAATTTACTGGTCCATCAACGTCCCAACCCTCACCTATGGTCATGAGCTCTGGGTAATGACCAAAAGAATGAGATTGCAGATACAAGCAGCCGAAATGAGTTTCCTCTGTGGGGTGGCTGGGCTCAGCCTTAGAGAGAGGGTGATGAGCAGAGGGAGTTCGGAGTAGAGCTGCTGCTCCTTTGTGTTGAAAAGGGTCAGTTGAGGTGGTTTACGCATCTGATCATGATGCCTCCTGGGCGCCTCCAGCTGGAGGTGTTTCAGTTACGTCCCACTGTTAAGAGGCCCCGGGGCAGACCCAGCACATTCTGGAGGGATTACATCTGGCTTGGGAACGCCTTGAGGTCTCCCAGGAGGAGCAGGAAGGAGTTGCTGGGGAGAGGGATTTGTAGGGTGCTTTGCTCGGCCTGATGCCCCCTTGACCCGGCCTTGGATAAGTGTATGAAAATAGATGGATGGATGGATGGATGGATGAAAATTGTGACTTGGAGTTATTTTTACTTTATATTAAATATGAATGATGAATTAAAACCTGGAATGTCACATACTCTGTAAAGTTGTCACCCCAACTGACGCCACCAGTTATTCTGCAATTATGCACATGATATGTAACTTTTTTTGTTTCCTTATCATACTCACCAAAGCTACTCAGCTTCCTATTCAACTCATCTCTCTCTTCAGTCAGGTTTTTATAACTCTCTTCAATACCTAGTGGAGAGGTTATCGTCACTTACAACAGAATGTTCACAGAGAAAGTTTACTTTCAAACAGAATGTCCACATTAAACTGATCTATTAATGACAGTTAGTCGTTAAAGATACATTTTGGAATTGTCACAACATCCACACAGAAGTAGATAAAACACATGACTTACTCAGGTTTCTCCTCGTGGTGCTTCTGAGGGCATTTGTTAGAATCTAACGTGGCTCACAGAAAACAACCTATCAGAGCAGTCAATCATGTCAATCACTGCTCGTGATCTGCGGTCAAACTGTCGATATATGACCGCAGTTATATGTATGAATCAAGATTCTCTCACTGCATTGACTATTTCTTGCCACAAATGCTTTTCAGAAGTTATAGTGCACTGTTTAGCTATAAAAAAATAAATTTGCTCCAGCTCCTGGGCTGTGCTTTGTTTCCAGCTCAACTGTTTCCAGTCACTTTCTCATTTTACAGTTAAACACCGCACTAAATATGTTTCTGATCTTGATTCATATTTGATACACGCTGCCTAGTTAAAAGGTTTGACAACATTTCACCAGTCATGATTGACATGATTGACAGCTGCATTAGAGTCTCCTCAGCTCTGATTGGTTGTTTTCATTTACCCTGCGGAGGCTGTTAGAGCAACATATTCATACCTATGGTTTTAGAGTGAGATATCCAACAATAACTTACGGGTGAAATTAATAACAGTTGATCATCATATCAGTCCTCTTGGCAGAAGATTTAACTGGGATTATTCTGATGACATGTAACACTTGTAACACTGTATTATATGCACAGTATTGGATCCATTAAATCCAAGTTATTGGAGTAATTTCATCATCGTACTTACGGAAGTTGATGCTCCTCAACTCGTCTCTCTCCTCAGTCAGATTTTTAATACTGGCATCAATCCCTGGTGGAGGGGCTAACATCATTTGCAACAGTATCAGATTATGTTCACAACTAAAGAGACAATTCACTTTAACACAGAATTTCCATATAACATGAATCTTTCCATAAAGCTGTAGGTATTTTTAGTTAAATGTATCTGGTAAACAAACAATTGTCATATAGCAACAAACCACACAACCATGGTATCACACAGGAAATGGAAACGTCTGTAGTGATAAGCTTCAACTCTGCTGTTAGAAAATTAATTCATATTAATTAATATATGATGTAATAATTTAATAAAACTCACAGAGAGCAAGACGGAGGGAAATGTTTAGAGCAACTTGTAGGACACACAGGAGACAAAAGCTCACGGCAACACATCTGAGCAGTTTTCCTCCTGTGTATGGAAAACACACACACACACACACACACACACAAACACACACAGCGTTACCTGACCTAACAGTTTTCTAAGCACTTAGGACACTAACCACAGCTATCACAAAAGAAGACTCAAAAGGGACGACTGCTGGCTGTCAGACTCTTTTGACTTTCTGTCAGACATCAAACAGGTCTCGTTGGTATAATGTCACAGCTATGTGATCGACATTCCAGTAACAAATATCATCTTTGAAATGGGTGAACTGTCCGTCAAATGGTAAACATGACATTTATACAAAAAAAGGAAAATACAACAATGTTTAAATGGTCACAGAGTTGATAAAAATAAATAAAGACCATGAAACCAACAGGACGTTTCCACTTCTATACTTAACCTACAAACACAGATTCTCTGGGTGATGTTTTCTTAAATCTCTAAATGACAGTATACCCTGTGTGACCTTGTGATGTTACGTTGATGTTTCAAACAGCCAAACATTGATAGCAATTCTGTCTCACCGGGCACTGTGGCACCATCTTCATCACTGTGACTCTTGGAGGCAGCAGTCCTGGCTGAAGCATCAGAGAGGTTCATCATCTCCACAGTGATCTCTGATGCATCTTCATAGACGACCATATTTCACTCAGAGTGTGATGGATGTCTTACTGGTGGTTTCTGTGATCCGCTTCTTCTTTTGTACGCCGCTTAAACTGCAAAGCACTCATGTACTTCCTCATTTTAAAGTAAATGTTTTTTCACACTAATTTCACTGATGTCATATTTTTCATTTTGAGATTCTAGGCCTATAATTCAGCCACATTAAATAAAAAAATGAGCTCTGTACTACACCCAGTAGTCCTTTTAATTATTGGCATTATTGTCACAAAAGTTAAGCTCCTATAACCACAAAAGATACAATACAAACTTAACTGTCAGACCAGATACAGGCTCAGTGAACACTTACTCAGCATTTAGACAATGGACATTTAAATTCTACAGAAGTGAGAAAATGTGGACACAAAAATAGACTTCCTCCTGTACAGGGAGAACTGCTCTTCACTTAAAGGAAGGACTGTTTGTCTTAAAAAAGTCAGAGTAATGTTGAGAGTTAAACCTGAATTTTTTACATGATGAACAAAAAACACGAGAGACAATGTGACTGTGAAATTATTTTACTGAGAATTATAGAAGGTTGGAAACTCACTTTTGTCTACCTGCCACTGTGGCTGGTAGATTCCAAAATCTAGCAGCCACTCAATAGATTACCTTGGTGTTTGGGCTGAGTGAAGCAAATCCAGCAGATATTTGCATATTTGGCTTGTGACTGGTGCTAATTTCCAAACCTGGCTGGAAGAGTTGGAGGTAAGATGGTGGGTTTTCTAAAACAGGTGTTGCAAACAGTGAGAACTGATCTAATCCCTGAAAAACAACAGAAGTGTGTCTGTCATGTTCACAACAACGTCTCTTAAACCATGACTTGGTTACACCTGTTATTTTGAACAGACATCTAGTGCAGCTCAAATGATATTTTCTGATCCATTTCTGACTTGTCTGATATTTTCCTTCTCTGCTTCTGCCCCCTACTTATTTAGAAAACATGACAGAAGCGAAACCTTTGGCTGTAGTTATTGTGCAGTGTATACTCAACAAGAGGAAAGTCATATGATACATTTTCACCATGTCAGGAAAGGGTTGATACTTTAAAAGCAGACATCTCAAAAAATGGAGTGAGAAGCTGGTCATCAGTGGGGGTGGGTTATTTACAGCAGAGGCGCCATTTCTTTGTTGGAAATTTCCTTTCATGAGAACATGACTGCACATAGTGCCAAGATGCATTGTTGCCATATAACTACTGTACTATATGTCATATGTGTGTGTGTGTGTGTGTGTGTGTGTGTGTATCAGGGTGAAACTCTGCCATGCGCGATACAGAGAGCACAGGAGAACTGTAAATGCGCCACCATGTAGAGACAGAAATGACATGCCGTGGTATAAATAAGATAAATAACATGAGGCTATTTAGTTTGGTTAATAAAAACACAAGGTATAGACCTGTTCTATAGGCCTGGACATGAAGCGTCTGTAGCGCCAAATAATATAATGGTAGTTTCTAAAGAGTTAAGATGAAAAAAAAAATAATAATAAAATAAATCAGCCCTCCAGATGTACGTTGTCATTTTTCTTTTGATTACTGAAATGTTTAACTACTAATCCTTAGCCGTATTTTAAGTGTAACCCTTCACCATAACATACCACGAGTGTGTTTATCAATAAAAATAGAACATTTTTCACACATTAAAAGCACAAATATGTTGAAATCTAGGCATATTCTGCCATCACCAGATTGATTTCTTTAAATCAAATATATTTCTCCTGGAGGAGCATGCCCACGGGCTTATTTATTTGCTGTTGTTGCATTACTAGCCTAGAATTTGATAATAATCATATGCAATAATTTAAACACCATCATTCCAAATAATCTTCAAGCATTATAATGTAATGTAATCAATAAGGTCTAAACAGCCTCCTGTCAACATTTTCTACAGCTGGCCCAAATCAAAACATGTTTGTGCCTTTAATTAATTACAAAACACAGTTGAAAAAAAAAAAATCTGTTTTATGATGTAACAACATCGGTTTGTTTATGTCCAGATTTACAGAGTCATTTTCTTTTCACAGATCCAGAAGTTTTTAATTATACATTCTAAATCATTCCAGCTGTTTTTGTTATCATAGTGATTTCCTGCCACACAGTCTTCGTTTCTGCCTAAATAATTGTTTGGTTCCCCAGAGTGCCAGAAGCTGAAATGAAAAAACAAATATGCTTTGAATAAAGAACACGAACAATCAACACATCAATACACAGAATGTGACTGAGTTAAAGTTCAAGCAATAATTGAAAATCATGTTTTACTGACAGTGAAATTGTCAGCTCAGGTACTGTTATGTCTAAATTTGAATAAAAGAGTGATGTGTGTACCTTTCTGTCAGTGAAGTTCCATCCACCCATTTCCATACCCCCTCTCTCTCTCTGTCAGTCAGTCCAATCCACATTCTCTGTCTGTATTTTCTTGTGAATTCCTTGTTATTAAAGCAAAACAAACAATAAACATATAATATACATGTGTAACCACTGTCACATGCACACACACACACACACACACACACACACACACACACACACACACACACACACACCTGTTCCTCGTTGCTGTCAATAATCATCAGGTCTGCACCTCTTTGCACACAGTCATTTCTGCTGTCTTGCCAGTTTTTCTGGGTTGAAGAAATATGGTAGAAACTACCACTGAAATACACCCATCCTTGGTTTGAATAGTGAGCTGTTGATAGAGGAAAGAAAAATATCTCAGTATTCAACAAACAAATAAAAAGGGCACTGTAAAACTAATTGTACGACCTGTGCACTTGTGCTCTTTAAGCAGCCAAAAAACCCAAAACAAACAAAAACATCCTGTTAGGACGAGGAATTTTAGCCACGAGCTGATGTCAGCCTATCTCGAAAAATAGAAAAAAAACAGAAACAGAGTATTAAGGATCAAATCTAGGTGTTAACTGCAAAAAAGCTACTCAATAGTACTAGTCACTAGTACTGTCGCTTGCGTTTGACTTTACTTCTGACACCATGTTTAATTATTTATTGGTATAACCACAAAACACTCATGAACCACGCAGGCTTCAGGTACTTGAGCAACCTGTTAGAGCATGGATACCAAGAGGCGAAGCTCAATAGAACGTCCCATAGCAACAGACTCGCCCATAGTTTCGTCCTACCGCTGCCATTTTGGACTGTCAGCAGACCGCAGCAGACCCGCTTGCATACAAAAACACACAGACAAACTGAAGTATATCGCTATTACAATGCTACTCACCTCCTGATAGCTTGGTCACAGCTGCTTTTTCACGTTTTTTGTAAAGTAAAATATAGACTTTAAAAAAACAAAACAAAGAAAAAGAAGAAGATGGCATCTCTACATATTACACCCATTTATGAGAAGATTAACTTAATTATTCCTTCAAAATCACCCCATAAGCCAATCTACCAAAAACTAAAACTAAAAAAAACACAATATTTTAACTAGAAACACATTAATGGCGACGTCACATAGTCAGGAATAAAGATTTATTTATCGTTATTTATAGTTTGTACAGTAGGGGACAGTAATAACAGTAATAACAATAATAATAATGATAGTAATAATAATAATAATAATAGGCTATTTCAATATCATATATTTTAATACTAACGCAGTAATCAATTCTGATATAAATGGTCCCCTCTCCTGTTTGCGCTGGCCATTGAACATCTCTTCAGCTCTATGTGTTTCTACCTCTTTTGAAGGTGTGACACGAGAGGGTGTGGTACATAGGCCATCCTTGTATACGGATGATTTATTACTCTATGTCAAGAATCCTGTTGCCTCTCGTACTATACTGTAGTTGCTGTTGTTCACTATGTTCCCTGTATCTATGGCAAATCAAAAAATATATATATCTTTTAAAAAAAGTGGACATTCGTGCAAATATGAAAAAATTCCATCAAGCCATTCTTGAGATACAGTGTTCAGAAAATGGGATGGACAGATGAAAAACCCCAAAACATAATGCCCTTGGCAGCAGCTATTGCTGGCATGGTGGCACAAAGATACTGAGCCACATTTTGCCAATAATAATAATAATAATAATAACAACAACAACAACAACAACAACAATAATAATAATAATAATAATAATAATAATAATACATTTCATTTGTTAGGGCGCCTTTCAAGCCACTCAAGGTCACCTTACAGCAAAGATAAAACACAGCATACAAAACATCATAACACATCATACAATACAGAACAGAGAGCGGAGAACAGAGAGGTGGATACAGGAAGAGGATCTGAGTGTGGGAGTGTGGCAAGGTGGATGAGATCAGACAGGTATGGAAGGGCGAGGTTGTGAATGGCCTTGAAGGTGAGCAGTAAAAACCTGTATTGGACACGTTGTGTGATAGGGAGCCAGTGGAGCTGCTGGAGGACCGGTGTGATGTGGATGGGTTCCTTGTGATAATGCAAGCTGCTGAATTTTGTACCAGTTGTAGTTTATGGAGAGTTTTTTGTGGAAGGCCGAACAGGAGGGAGTTGCAGTAGTCAAGCTGGGAGATGACGAGACTGTGGACCAGAATGGCAGCTGTGTGAGGTGTGAGAGAGGGGCGGAGGCGGTTGATGTTGCAGAGATGGAAGTAAGCTGACCGGGTTATGTGGTTGATATGAGAAGTGTAAGAAAGTGTGCTGTCGAGGATTCATCAGACCTGGTATGAGAATTGTCACACTTACCAAAGTCATTCAGTTTCCTCTTCAGGCCGTCTCTCTCTGTAGTCAAGGAGTTCTGCTGTGAAGCTGCCATTTTGAGAAAGAGGTTATGATGATTTGCAACATAATCAGAGCATGTCCCAAACAAAATACTTTTTAACAGAATTTCCATTCTCCATTAATGTGAATTATAATGTAGTCATAATGCTTTATGAACATACACAATGCTTTCTGGAAACACATTACTCAGAATGGTCTGAGGCCTGAGGTTTTTGCTCACAGGAATTACCATTACATACATTTAACTATCTAAAACTTAAGTGATGTTTAATATGAAGCCCTGACAGAAAATAAGGAAATCATATTAGATGGCCATTGATGTGTAGCCGCTGTTCTGTGTTAATATTGTGCGTTTTTTGTGTTTTGCTACAATACACGTTTTCTTCAAAATAGGACTACCTATTTGAATGGATGACTAAATAAAAAAAATAGTGAGCACTGGTCTTCCACCTTGGATTAGATTCATCAGATCTGGTATGAGACTCGTTCTCACACTTACCACAGTCATTCAGCTTCCTCTTCAGCTCGTCTCTCTCTCCAGTCAAGGAACTCTGCTGTGAAGCTGCCATTTTGAGCACAGAGGTTATGATGGTTTTCAACATAATCAGAGAATGTCCACAACTAGTCTCTATATACAGACTCTACATTCAGTGAATGTAGAGTCTGTAGGCAAACCCCGGAGATCTTGCCTCCGGAAGAAGAGCGGAAGAGCCCTGGTTTCTGGTTGTAGGCTGTTTGTAGTCCGCGTGATATTGAGCAATCACGTTTGAGCCGGCTGCAGTTATTGCCTGGTTAAACAGTCCATGCGGTGAACTAACAAGGCGGAACATAACTGGCGTCGCTGCAAACTCTGAATCCATCGCAATGGTTCAGCATATTTACTTATAAATAAACGGAAGTCGGAAACGGAAATTTGCCTCCTCTGCCCAAATTAAACCGTAATGCCAAAAAATCGGGGGTCTGCCCACAAAGTGCGATGCCAAATACAGCTGATGGGTTGTGAGAATGGGCCACAACCAATCACTTTATAACAGAAGTTCCGTATTCCATTAATGTGAATTATAATGTAGTCATAATGCTTTATGTCTACACTCATAAACATGCACAGTGCTTTCTTGAAACACATTATTCAGAGTGGTCTGAGGCCTGAGGTTTTTGCTCATAGGGATTACATTTTGAAACTTAAGTGACGTTTAATATGAACTCCTGACACAAAATAAGGAAAAGCATATTAGATTCTCACTGATGTGTAGCAACTGTTTTGTTTTAGTAAATTGTGTGTTTGTTGTGTTTTGCTACTGCACGTTTTCTTCTGAATGGGACATTCTATTTGAATAGAGGAAATAATAACAAAAGATGTATATCCTGAGCCACATTATTACTGGTCTTCCACTTTGAATTAGATTCATCAGATCTGGTATGAGACTCGTTGTACTGGTTTCACCAGCGGCTATCCAGTCAGTTAAACACAGGATTCAATAAAGCCAGTTGAAGCCGGGACTTGTTTTGGATCCTTTACTGAACCACGGTGTGAAACTGCAACACAATGCATTACAGAATAAACATGTAAATTTCGGCCGTAACTCGTAAAATAACACATTCTCAGCATCAATATAGACATCAAGAACACATACTTACAGACAATGCGTCTTAATAGGCATGTAAGATGACGGAGAAAGTTGTAGAAAACACTCTGAAAACGATCTGCTAGCTTCCCGTTTGTGTACTTCCGGTTTTCTGCCGTCACTTCCGGTTTTCGCAGGAAGTGACGTTATCTCAGAAATAAATCGCAGTTTCACTTTAGAAGAGCAGTAACAACAAACAAACAACTCAAAACAATTTACTGTCCTTAACACTCCCCGCCTGGGGTCCTTGAATGACCCCACTTAAGTCCATCTTTCACTTAAGAGTCCTCAGGAGACAGAAGGAGAACCAGTTCAGTGACAGGTCGGGAGAGAACTTTCTGGGTTCCATCTTTTGAGACTCTAATGTCCACCTTTCTCACCTTCCCGTCTTTGCTCGGTGAAGCCTTCACGATGATGGCCATCGGCCACTCGATCCTTTTGGCCTGATCGTCCTTCAACAAGACTACGTCTCCTTCTTTCAGATTGGGCCTGTTGTCTTGCCACTTGCGTCGATACTGCAGCGTGCTCAGGTACTCTCGACGCCACCTGTTCCAAAACATCTCTGCTAGACTCTGAACACGTTTCCATTCCTCTTTAAGGAGTTCCACTTTCCCAAAATCTCCAGGCGGAGGAGGAAGAGTGCCGGTTTTCTGGGTCAGCAGTACAGCTGGAGTCAGAATTAACGGTGCCTCTGGGTCCGAAGACACAGGAATGAGGGGTCTTGAGTTGATCACCGCTGTGACCTCAGCCATGAAGGTCGTCAGCACTTCATGCGTGAGACGAGACCGTGCATTCTGGAGGAGCATACTGTCGAGGATGCGGCGGGAGATCCCAATCAACCGCTCCCATGCGCCGCCCATATGAGATGAATGGGGCGGGTTGAACACCCATTTGCACTGCTGACTCTGAAGATACTTCTCCAAGACAACCGAACTGCAACTTCCAACTCATGGCATGCACCAACAAAATTAGTGCCACGGTCTGAGTAGATCTGTTTTGCTGGGCCTCGAATAGCAAAGAATCTCCTGAGGGCGTTTATGAAGCTGCTGGCACTCATACTCTCAATGACTTCTATATGCACAGCCCTCGTACACATGCAGCAGAACAATGCAGCCCATCGTTTGCTGTCGGCGTGACCACCCCTGGTGCGGCGTGAAACCACTTCCCATGGCCCGAAGATGTCGACACCCACATAGGTGAAGGGTGGCGCTGCTTGAAGTCGCTCCGCTGGAAGATCGGCCATCTGTTGGTGCTCCGTCTTCCCACGAAGCTTCCTGCAGGTAACACACTTGAAGAGAAGACTGGCGATGCACCTTTTGGCCCCAACAATCCAGAATCCAGCAGCACGGATGGCTCCCTCTGTAAAATGTCTACCTTGGTGCTTCACAGCGTGATGATATTGACGCACAAGCAGAGTAGCCAAATGATGTTTACTTGGGATGATGATGGGGTTGGTTTCATCGGTCCCCAGTCCCGACTGCGTAATGCGACCCCCGACTCTTAGCAGACCACTGCCGTCGATGATGGGACGTAGCTTCTTCAGACTGCTTTGAGATGGGAGATTCTGCCCTCTTGTGATACAGTTCAGCTCTTTGTCGAAACACTCATGCTGCACGCTTTTGATCACGAAGACCTTCGCTTTCTCCAGCTCCTCCTCAGCAGGACCTCCACGACAGATGTGCCAACCTTGGCAAGTATTGTCCGGTGTCGACTGAGCAAACGAACGAGCTATGTGGATTAGACGTGCAATCGCTGTTATAAGTGTGCTCCATGCTGAAAAATGCTTGAACCTTTTGGTGATCACCACTTCATTTGAAACGTCTTTGGCTGTTGCTGTGATCAATGGACGTACCTCAGCATCAGCTTGAGGGTTGATGAGGTCAAAGGCTTCCTCAAGTACTGAGAAGCTTGGAGACGGGTTCCGGAGAAAAGGTGGTCCAGACAACCAAGTTGTGGTGCTCAGGCAGGCTGCAGCAACTGACCTGGACCCATGGTCGGCTGGGTTGTGTTCCGTGGGAACATATCGCCACTGATCTGGGGATGAGGTCTGTCGAATCCGCTGGACCCTGTTATTCACATAGACGTAGAACCGCCTTGCTTGATTGTGAATATACCCCAACACAACTTTGCTGTCAGTGAAGTATGTGATGTGGTCAAGTTCCATGTCGATCTCTTCCACCACCAGTTCTGCGATTTCAACTGCGAGGACTGCCGCACATAGCTCCAACCTTGGAACAGTAATCTCAGGTTGAGGTGCCAATCTGGCCTTCCCAAAGACAAAGCTGACTTCACTCTTTCCATCTTCAGTGATTAGTTTAAGATAAGCCACTGCTGAAATGGCTTTGACAGAGGCATCACAGAACACAAATAGCTCCTTGTCTTGAGCATTACAGAGTGGGAATGATGAGTAAAGCCGTGGTACCTGAAGCTCCTGAAGATCTCGGAGGGAGGCTTTCCACGCTGTCCATTCCCCTTCCATTTCATGAGGGAGCGATGAGTCCCAGTCCTCGGCTTGCTTAGAGAGCTCTCTGAGTAAAAGTCTGCCTCGTATGGTGACGGGAGCCAAAAAACCAAGGGGATCGTACAGGCTGTTGACTATTGACAAAACTCCTCTTCTGGTGTATGGCTTCTCGTCGTCTGAGATCTGAAAGGAGAATGCGTCTGTAGTGATGTTCCAAGACACTCCAAGACTCCGCTGTAAAGGGAGATCGTCGGTAAGGAGGTTCAAGTCTTTAATCTCTTTGGCCCGGTCCTGAAGAGGAAAGGCCTTGATGACTGCTGGTCGGTTGGAGGCAATCTTGTGGAGGCGAAGGTTAGATGCAGCAAGCATTTCCTGAGCTCGCTTGATGATGCTGATAGTGTCCACTTCTGTAGAAAAAGGACTTGAGCCCGTCGTCCACGTAGAAATCTCGCTCCACGTATTGTCTAGCATCACTGCCAAACTCTGCCTCTCCTTGCTTGGCCGCTCTTCTGAGACCGTAGACTGCAACTGCGGGAGATGGGCTGTTGCCAAAAACATGTACACGCATTCTGTAGTCGATGATATCTTGGCTTGGATCGTTGTTGCGGTACCACAAGAAGCGCAGGTAATCCCTGTGGTTTTCCCGTACCATGAAGCAGTGGAACATGTGTTCAATGTCCGCAGTGACAGCCACCAGATCTTTCCTGAACCTCAGGAGCACGCCCAGCAGGCTGTTGTTTAGATCGGGCCCAGTAAGCAGCACGTCGTTCAGAGAAACACCCTCAAAGGGAGCACTTGAGTCGAAGACCACTCGGATTTGCTCCGGCTTCCTGGGATGATAGACTCCAAACGATGGAAGGTACCAACACTCCTGGCCAGCAGGGAGTGGTGGAGCAACTTCGGCATGCTTGTTGTCGAGCAGCTTCTTCATAAAGTCAAAGTACTGGGCCTTCATCTTTGGTCGCCTTTCCAGAGTTCGGCAAAGTGAAGAGAGGCGACGGCAGGCGTAGTCTCGGTTATTGGGTAGCTGTCTCCTTGGCGAACGAAAGGGCAGAGGGGCGACCCAGCTGTTCAAGCTGTCTTGATAGCACTCTTCTTCCATTAGCTGAAGGAAGTTCAAATCTTCCATGGATGGCGCAAATTGGTGGTCTTTGACTGACTGATGGAAGACTGACTGGCCCAGATTCTCTCTGGCATGTGTTAGTGAGCGACGTGTGATTTGGGCTGTACTGAAGGGCTGGCAGTTGAAGTTCTCTTTGACTTGGACTTTGCTGGTACATGGCTCAAGGTAAGTGGGGCGGCCATTTTCCAAAACTGTGGTCTTGAAAGCGTTCACTTGTGACGGCCTGTGTGCTCCCCCAAGACACACATCTCCAACAATGACCCATCCCAAGTCAAGTCTTTGAGCGAAGGGGGCGTCATGAGGACCATTGATCTGTTCCCTCACCTTATGCACTCGCAATACATCTCTTCCCAACAGCAAAAGGATGTTAGCCTCTGAATCAAGAGGAGGAATGGCTTTGGCGATGGATTTTAGGTGGCTGTGATGGAGTGCTGCGTTTGGAGTGGGGATCTCTGTGCGGTTGTTAGGGACCTAGTTGCATTCCAGAAGTGTTGGAAGTGGGAGACTGATCTTTCCATCCACTGATTCGACCATGAACCCGCTGGCCCTTCGGCCAGCCGTTTGCTTCAGTCCTGCGCACGTCTTCAGCGTGTATGGTTGTGAGTCTCCTGTGATGTTGAAAAGCTTGAAGAATTCGGACCGAGCCAAAGACCGATTACTTTGGTCATCCAGGATGGCATACATGCGTTTCGATTCTTCGTAATGTCCTTCTGGGAACACGTTAACAAGGCATATCTTTGAGCATGCTCTTTCGCTCACTCCGTCGCCACACACTTCGGTACACTTAGAGGTAACCTCGTCATTGTCAGGTTTGTTGGGCTCCCCGCCATTCTCTGAGACAGGAGGGTCTGACCTTGACCTTGAAGGAGCCGGGCCTGGGTGGAGTGCTGAAACGTGTCGGGTGCTTTCACATTCTCTGCACCGTATGTCCGCTTGGCAATCCTTGGCGATGTGGCTTGTGGACGAGCAGCACCGGAAACATATAGAGTGCTCTTTTAGAAACTGCTTGCGGTCTTCATAATTCTTCTCTCTGAAGGTCCTGCACTTCTTTAGCGAATGGGGCTTGTCGTGGATAGGACAATGTTTGGCGAGATCAATATCCCTTTGCTGATTCCCTTTTTTCTCTGCAGGTGACACTTGAGTCTTGTGGACTGCTACAGGCGTCCAAACATTCTTGTCCGATCTCTCTCTTTTTGCAGCCTGCGTCGACTGGAAGGGCGTAGTGTTGAAGCTAGGATCTGTCTGTGTTCTAGCCTCATTGCAGATGAAGTCAACAAACACACTGAAAGGTGGGAAGAGAACGTTGTGTTGGAACTTATACTTTGAACCCACTGATCTCCACTTGTCCTGTATGCCGAATGGGAGCTTCTCCACAATCGGGTGGACTCCTCTTGAGGTATCTAGATACGAGAGCCCAGTCAATACGCCATCCAATTTTGCAGCTTCCACCTCCATCAACAGGTCCGCCAGCTCTCTCAGTTTTTGTGGTTCTTTATATGACACCTTCGGAAAGTTCTCTAGCTTGGAGAAGAGAGTATGTTCAATGGCTTCAGGTGATCCGTACATTTCTTCCAGCCTTTTCCATACCATCCTCAAGCCTCTAGACGGGTCTCTCATATTTACAGCCTTTATCCTGCGGGCATGCTCGGATGATTCTTTCCCAAGCCACTTGATGAGCATGTCGAGCTCTTCTCTTGACGACAGGTCCAAATAGGCAGTGGCCCCCTCGAAGGATGATTTCCACGCCCAATAGTTTTCTGGTTTGTCATCGAAGACAGTTAACCCGGTAGATACTAGCTGCAAACGGGCCATGCATTTGATGAGGTCAAGCGTGGTGCTTTGAGTACCTTGGTTGGTGGGTACAGGAGAATCATAGCAGGGCTGATAAGCGGCTGGCTGTTGTCTATGTTGCTCCCAGTGACCATCTTCATACTGCTGCTGGGACTGAAACGGACCAGGCTGAGAGCCGAGTCCTGCATTCTGGACACCATGCCACTGCTGCCTTAGAGCTGTCGGCTGCTGAGGGGGGACTCCACCTGGAGCCTGGTAGAGTTGATTAAGTTGACTAGCGTCAGCTTCGCATGCCGTTTGACGGACAAATGGGAGCGGATAGAAAGTAATGCTTTTGTCATCCGTTCTAGGTGGCTGGTGGATGGTTTCGACGTGGGCTTGGTCATGTACATAGTCAGCAGTGCGCTGAAGCCGTTGGTCAAGAGGGACGGGTGAAGGTGTACTTTTATGCGACTCACATTCTGATTCCAACAGGCCTGCTTCCAGTATGTCAGCTTCAGCTATGGCAGCATTCATTTCCTTTTCCTCTTGCATGGCTTCCAGAGTGGCTTGAAGGCGAGCCTTTTCAATCTTTAGCTCCTTCTCTTTAACTGCGAAGGCAGCTCTGGCTTTGGCTGCTTCTGCTTTAGCCCTCGCTTGGACAACCATCATGTTGGAACTAGAAACTGAAGACCTTTTTGATCCATTTGATTTTCTTGATTTAGCTGACGTGGACTGCTTATCGTCATGCTGGGCTGCATCATCACAATGGCTCAAAGGCATAATGGTGGCGAATGTGGAAACAGAAACTTAGCTTGCTGACAACACGATGTGTGGCAAATCTTAGCAGGCTCTCCTTTCTTCACAGCCTATTGTATGGCTGTCTTTTCACTGTACTGGTTTCACCAGGGGCTATCCAGTCAGTTAAACACAGGATTCAATAAAGCCAGTTGAAGCCGGGACTTGTTTTGGATCCTTTACTGAACCACGGTGTGAAACTGCAACACAATGCATTACAGAATAAACATGTAAATTTCGGCCGTAACTCGTAAAATAACACATTCTCAGCATCAATATAGACATCAAGAACACATACTTACAGACAATGCGTCTTAATAGGCATGTAAGATGACGGAGAAAGTTGTAGAAAACACTCTGAAAACGATCTGCTAGCTTCCCGTTTGTGTACTTCCGGTTTTCTGCCGTCACTTCCGGTTTTCGCAGGAAGTGACGTTATCTCAGAAATAAATCGCAGTTTCACTTTAGAAGAGCAGTAACAACAAACAAACAACTCAAAACAATTTACTGTCCTTAACACTAGTCCTAAACTTACCAAGGTCATTTAGCTTCCTCTTCAGCTCGTCTCTCTCTCCAGTCAAGGAACTCTGCTGTGAAGCTGCCATTTTGAGCACAGAGGTTACAATGATTTTCAACATAATCAGAGAATGTCCACAACTAGTCTCTATATACAGACTCTACATTCAGTGAATGTAGAGTCTGTAGGCAAACCCCAGAGATCTTGCCTCCGGAAGAAGAGCTAAAGAGCCCTGGTTTCCGGCTGTAGGCTGTTTGTAGTCCGCGTGACATTGAGCAATCCTGTTTGAGCCGGCTGCAGTTATTGCCTAGTTAAACAGTCCATGCAGTGAGCTAACGAGGCGGAACATAATTGGCGTCACTGCAAATTCTGAACCCATCGCAATAGTTCAGCATATTTACTTATAAATAAATAGAAGTCACATGTTTTCATGTTTTCTTCTCAATGACTAAAGAGACAATTCATTTTAACACAGAATTTCCATATAACATGAACATTTTCATAAAGCTGTAGGCATTTTTATAAGTTAAATGTATCTGTAAAACAAACGATTCTGCCATACAGCGACAAACCACACAACCATGGTATCACACAGGAAATGGCAATGTCTGTAGTGATGAGCTTCAACTCTGCTGTTAGAAAATTAATTCATATTAATTAATATATGATGTAATAATTTAATAAAACTCACAGAGAGCAAGACGGAGGGAAATGTTTAGAGCAACTTGTAGGACACACAGGAGACAAAAGCTCACAGCAACACATCTGAGCAGTTTTCCTCCTGTATATGAAAAACAAACACACACACACACACACAAACACACACAGCGTTACCTGACCTAACAGTTTTTTAAGCACTTGGGACACTAACCACAGCTATCACAAAAGAAGACTCAAAAGGGACGACTGCTGGCTGTCAGACTCTTTTGACTTTCTGTCAGACATCAAACAGACATCAAACAGGTTTCGTTGGTATAATGTCACAGCTATGTGATCGAAATTTCAGTAATAAATATCATCTTTGAAATGGGTGAACTGTCTGTCAAAAGGTAAACATGACATTCATTCAAAAATAAATGAAAATACAACAATCGTTTAAATGGTCCTAGAGTTGATAAAAATAAATAATAATCATAATAATAATAATAATAATAATAATAATAATAATCTTTATTGTCCCCGAGGGGAAATTTGGTTTCACGGATCTTTTCAACACAAAACAAGAGCACAAATAACATGTAGCCATATAACACAAAACATCACATCACAAAGACAGGTCACGGGAGCCACACAAAGGAAACAGAGAACCGTCCTAACGGCGAGGCAGTTTTAGATTGTTAAGTGCAGCGTTGGCTGTTGGGACAAAACTCCTACTAAACAGAGCCTTCTTCCATGAAACCAACAGGACATTTCCACTTCTACACTTAACCTACAGCATAGATTCTCTGGGTGATGTTTTCTTAAATCTCTAAATGACAGTATACCCTGTGTGACCTTGTGATGTTACGTTGATGTTTCAAACAGCCAAACATTGATAGCAATTCTGTCTCACCGGGCACTGTGGCACCATCTTCATCACTGTGACTCTTGGAGGCAGCAGTCCTGGCTGAAGCATCAGAGAGGTTCATCATCTCCACAGTGATCTCTGATGCATCTTCATAGACGGCCATATTTCACTCAGAATGTGATGGATGTCTTACTGGTGGTTTCTGTGATCTGCTTCTTCTTTTGTGCGGTGCTTAAACTGCAAAGCACTCATGTACTTCCTCATTTTAAAGTAACTTTAGTAATTTTAAAGTAAAGTTTTTTCACACTAATTTCACTGATGTCATATTTTTCATTTTGAGATTCTAGGCCTTAAATTCAGCAACATTAAATAAACAAATGAGCTCTGTACTACACCCAGTAGTCCTTTTAATTATTGGCATTATTGTCACAAAAGTTAAGCTCCTATAACCACAAAAGATACAATACAAACTTAACTGTCAGACCAGATACAGGCTCAGTGAACACTTACTCAGCATTTAGACAATTGACATTTAAATTCTACAGACGTGAGAAGAAGTGCTCACAAAAATAGACTTCCTCCTGTACAGGGAGAACTGCTCTTCACTTAAAGGAAGGACTGTTTGTCTTAAAAAAGTCAGAGTAATGTTGAGAGTTAAACCTGATTTTTTTACATGATGAGAGGTTCATCATCTCCACAGTGATCTCTGATGCATCTTCATAGACGGCCATATTTCACTCAGAGTGTGATGGATGTCTTACTGGTGGTTTCTTTGATCTGCTCCTTCTTTTTTTAAGCTGCTTAAACTGCAAAGCACTCTTGTACTTCCTCATTTTAATTTTTTTTTTCTGTCTTGAGTCAAACAACTTCATTATACAGAGGTTATCACCGCTTCAGCGATGACATGTTATTTCAGCTCTACCCTCTCACATTTGCACCACAGCTGCAAATATCTCAGTACATCACAATTAGAGGACAGTTTCTCAGTTCATCATTTTGAGATCCATACTATCTCTTACTGTGCAACTATATTCACAATAAACATTATCATCAATATCCATCGTAAAAAAGTCAGACTAATTTTAAAGTATGCCATCTGGCACTGACATGACATCTTTCCTTTTTCTGCATCTACGTATGTCCTGAACAAATAAGCTCTGTATTACACCCAGTAATGTCTGTAGAGCAGATTTAAGTATGCCATCCAATTACACTACTATCCAAGAGAGACCTCATATTTTACATTGCATTTAAAAACAAGCCCACCCACATTTTTTTTGTTATTGTCATTACTGGCATTGTTGTTGCAAAGGTTAAGCCAGTATAACAACACTAACTCAATGTTTGGACGGTGGACATGGAAAGCATAGAGAAGTGACAACATGAGGTCATTTAGTGTGTCAAAACAGACTTCCTCCTATACAGTGAGAACTGCTCTTCACTTAAAGATATGACTGTTTCTTCAAGTTAAATGTTGAGAGTTAAACCTGAATTTCTTACATGATGAACAAAAACACGAGAGACAAAGCCACAACTGTGAAATTATTTCACTGAGAATTTAAAAACGTTTATTAGCTAATTTCGGATCTGTTAGCATAAAAACTTTTCATCACTGTTATAGTGATATAGTCACAACACGCAACACAGAATACTATCTGCTGTTGTTAGGGTTGGAAATTTGAATTTTTCCTTCTGTGCTTCTGCCCCTTCTGTATGGTCAGTTAGTTTTAATCCAGTGAATAGATATCAAGTCAACAGGAAGCATGGCTTAATGATAGAAAAGACAACAAAAATGAAACCGTTGCCTATACTTATTGTGTAGTATGTACTCAACAAGAGGAAAGTCATATGATACAATTTTCACCATGTCAGTAAAGCAATGTTCATACTTTTTAAAAGCAGACACCTTAAAGATGGAGTGACAAGCTTGTCACCAGTGGAAGGGTGACTTATTCATAGCAGAGGCACCAATTCTCTTTTGAAAACACCCTAAAAGAAAGCACTTTCATTCCTTTCATGAGAACATGGCTGCACATAGTTTCAAGATACACTGTTGTCAACCCATTTCCCAGATCTGATCCTGTCTGACAGCCGAAATCGGATCAGAGTACCTCTGAACAGCTGGGCCCTGGTGATTGGCTTTACAGTGATTTAGCCAGACTGAGGTGGAAGTAGACATCACAAGATTTAAGTCAGTGTATGATGTCAACTAATGAGGACACAGCAGACATTAAAACAGCAATGAATAAGCATGCACAACGTACAGCATGTTTCATTATTCTCTGCAGCCAAAGCAGTGAACCTAGAAGAACATTTGTTTCTATGTATATTAATGGGCCACTTTTACTCATGAGCAAGTTTTAAATCTGTTTTTTTTTTACAGCTGAAAAATAATGTGTGTGTGTCCACATGAGAATATTCAGGTTGCTTCAAAGATCAAAGTTCACACTGAAACTCCAAAACAACAGGAAAACAGTGAAATCTCCTCAAATGTTCAGCTGAAATTGAGAAATGCACTGTTTGTCCTGACTTTAGTGGGCGTGGATGCAGAGTTATGGAAGGACTTTCTTTTCACACATCCACAAGAGTGGACGGGAACACTTTCCATCATTCCAGCTGTTTTCCTTATCATGATACTTTATTTCAGCACAGTCTTCATCTTCTTTATTGTTAGGCTCCCCAGAACCCCAGTAGCTGAAATGAAAGCAAAAACAAATAAACTTTTTATCAGAGGACACAACAAGAAAAGCACAAAGCATTAATTCAATTAGAATTTAAAATAGTGTGAACCTTTCGGTCACTGGAGTCCCATCCACCCATTTCCACACCCCCTCTATCTCCGAGTCAGTCAGGCCAATCCACATGTACTTCTGGAATTGTCTTGTGAATTCCTTGTTTAAAAAAAAAGACACAAATCGTTAACAATGTTACAGAAATGAAGCCAACTGGGGAAAGCTTTCCTGAGGTGCCGAATGTACCAGGAACGGCACTGTACACGCACACACACACACACACACACACACACACACACACACACACACACACACACACACACACACGCGTGCAAACACAACCTCACCTGTTCTTCTTTGCTGTTGATAATCACCAGGTCTGCACCTTTTTGACGACAGTCATCTCTACTGTCTGCCCAGGTTTTCTCAGTAGAAGAAATGTTGTAGAAACTACCTCTGAAATACATCCATCCTTCCGAAGCTTAGTGGAAAAAAGAAAGATTAATTTATATCTAAAAACAAGAATTTACAGATGGTACAGCTACAAAAGAAAGAGCCAAGGTGGTATCACTGATAAACCTGTATGTCTGCTGTATTATATGAAGGCTCACAGGCTGTAAATTGCAACAAGGATTTGATTTTATCGTCGTACTTACCAAAGTCATTCAGATTCTTCTTCAGTTCATCTCTCTCCTCAGTCAGGTTTTTGCAACTGGCCTCAATATCTGAAACAGAAACAAATTCCCATCATATATCGTGTTAATCTATCAATGGCAGCGTTCCTCTTCCTAATCTATAAGTGTATAATTAGCTTTCTTGTAACTGTAACAGCGATCACTGGTGATCCTACAATGGATGTGATTGAATCTCATCATCTCTACATGTGTTAGTTTAGCACAAATTCTCTTTCAATAACAAATGATAGGAGTATCGAAAACTACACTGTCAATAAATGTCACTGACTGGCTGCATCACCACCTGGTATGACAATGCACCGCCATCAGTCGTAAAGCTCTACAGAGGGTGGTGCTCAGTACTTTCCAGAGACATACATTTTCACTAAAACCTTATTGTATTAAAACTGAACTGAAAGTGAAATGTGTCTATGCTCACTTCAAAGGCAGACACCAAAACTGAAGATTTTTTGGAAAGTTCTGAGCATACGACTGAATAATGAGACTTGGATTATACTGCACGCTTTGTGTGAGAGTTTGTAAATGGATGTTTTCTCATACAGTAGTATTGCTGTTGTTAACCCGAACTCAAGGTAACATGGTTTGACTAAGTTACAAACAGTCATTCTGTGGGTTAAGTATTCTTTTAAGCCAGCAATGCAATTACAGTAAGCTCACAGCCATCAAGAAATGCTGTTCAGCTCCAGCAATATATAAAGCATCTCAGCTCAGCGTCAGCTTTGCAGCAGCCAGCAGTCGCCCACACTTTCCTTAAGGCCTGAACATACTCGGGCAGAACGGACATGGAACAGACTCCACGGAGGTCCGTGCGGACTCAAGCGGACGTCCGCAAGCCCTGTGTGCGCACAAAGCTCAGATTTTACGACCGCATGGACTCCGCTCCGCGCACCAGTGACTGCTCGGCATGTATTTCTCACATTGCAAGGATTCACTGACATTTTTACAGGAAACTACAACGCAGAAGTGCTCTCGACTATGGAAGCCCGAATGACTGCGGACATTCCTCGCGGAGTCCTCTCCGCTTATAGTACACCTGAGTATGTTCAGGCCTTAAGAAATGTCATCTCTGCTTACCTTCAAGCTTTCTCTGAAGATCACCTTTTTTTTAGCCAGCTTGTTGTAACTGGTCTGTAACTGGTCTCTTTCTTTGGTCAAGTTGTTGTAAGTGTTCTTTAACCAGTCTCTTTCTTTAATCAGGTTGTTGTAACTGGTCTGTAACTGGTCTCTTTCTTTAATCAGGTTGTTGTTGTAACTGGTCTGGAACTGGTCTGTCTTTGATTCCCACTCAGAGTTGTGTCTGGTAACTGTCTTTGACGTATAAACAAACAAATTAACACTAGAAACAGACAGTATGAGTCCAGTCAGAGAGACAAAACACACTAGAAACACTGCAGTATCTCTGCAGCAACTGTTCCCCACTTCTTCAAGACCTGAGGGTGACACACACGCACACGCACACACACACACACACACACACAACCAGATGTTACTATGATTTATATTATTTCCCGAAGATGAAACCATAACCTCTGTCTAAGTATCAAAAATGCTACAGTGGGCTTTTTGTTTCATATTGCA
Organism: Epinephelus cyanopodus; assembly: GCA_026686955.1. Taxonomy (NCBI): domain Eukaryota; kingdom Metazoa; phylum Chordata; class Actinopteri; order Perciformes; family Serranidae; genus Epinephelus; species Epinephelus cyanopodus. Next base: position 33,955,422 of record CM048916.1, read on the forward strand.
GCATTTTCTTTGTTTCCATTTTTGCAGCGTGATTCCAAGTGCACAAAATGTAACTAAAGCTATTTTCATAATGCAGTACAATGCAAAATACTAATACAAAATACAAAAATATTTTTAAAATTAAAATTACATACACAGCACTTAACACTGAGGTATTGAATTTCTTATGTTTGCATTATCTTTGCTATTCAAATTTCAATGGTAAAATATAGCTATCCATAAAGACATAAAAATTATGGTGGTCCTATCCAAATCAACCAGCACTGACCACCAAAACCCACGGGAACAAATATCCACTAAATAAAACCAATACATCACTTATATGGCATAAAACTTAAGTTCAGTGTACCAGATAAGATTAACATTAATGCTAATGTTGTTACTCGTGTTGCTTTTTAAAAGTGAACCTCAAAACAGTAGGATTTCTGTCTCACCAGGCACTGCATCAGGCACGTCATTGTCTTCAACAAAGTGGATCTTTGATGTAGCATCATTGGCTGAGGCATCATGGAGGTTTTCATTAACCACTGAGATCTCAGACTCCTCGTCAAGGACAATCATCTCCATATTTAGCCACTAGAGAGTGATGACGGTGTTGGTCAAAGTGTTTCTTCAAATGATGCTCTTCTCTGATCTGATTTTTCTTATATGTTTGTCTGCTTACGCAACAACACCAGCTGCCACCCTCTTCTTCCTCATTTTTCAGATGTCATCTTTCTATCTTATCCCCCACTAAAAGCTCTGATGGCTTTAGGTTTGTAACATGGGCAGGTCCTGGAAAATCTCCATCCTCCAGGGAGGCAAACTTTCCTCTGCCTTATTATGACAGTTATATTTTAGTGACACAAACTGCATGATTATGTGAGTGTGTCTACTTTCATCACAAAAAAAGAAAGAAGCAAAACAGTGTGAGTCAATTCAACACCACAAACAACAGTCTCTCAAGTTAATGGAAATCTTCTTGTTAAAATCACCGTCCTTGTACAGCTTTTATGATGATAATCAAATCAGAATAAAGTCTATCTAATCTAATCTAATATCACAAGAAAAAGCTGTAATAATTCAAGAAAACAAGTCATAATAGAAAGGGTTACTTCAAGTGTAAAATGCCATATGTCATGTAGGTGGATTGGCTCATATGTTTTAGGAAGCCCTGATAATTTATAGACTGCGTAACCTACGGTTATGATGTAAAAAGTTTGGACTGTGGTGTGACACCTTTCCTCTGACCAGCAGTTTTGATCCACATAAAAGTATGATTAATGCCTGATCAAAATTTTTTTCAAGCTGTTAGTTTGAGTTCTCCGAGAGGACAGACCTCAAGGATGAAGACTGATGGTTGGTTAGCCAAATCTACATCTTATTAGTGTAACTTCTCATCTCAAATAAAGAACAGCCACTTCTGGGACACTCACCATATCAGCAGATACATAACATCATGTGCAGGTAGATCTACAGTAGGTTGCCCTGCAAGTTATTCACACAAAGTACACTGAACTTTAATCACCTTTGGATGTCATGACCAAACTCTTGTCCCAGTTGTCCAATGAAAAACCAGGTTCCTGCTGAAATCAAGCTTCAGATCACATTGCCTGTAACATCACATACATGGTTTTATTTTCTCTGACAATTAGAGAAATGGCTGTTTGGTGAAACCTATAACTTCAACATCATTTATTTAACACCGAGAGACTGCTTCCATCTGTTAACCATGACAGTATTATAATCTCAATCTTATGGAACTGCAACTGGTCTCTTTCTTTGGTCAAGTTAATGTAACTGGTCTGGAACTGGTCTGTCTTTGATTTCCACTCAGAGTTGTGTCTTTAACTGTCTTTGACGTATAAACAAGCAAATTAACACTAGAAACAGACAGTATGAGTCCAGTCAGAGAGACAAAACACACTAGAAACACTACAGTATCTGTGCAACAACTGTTCCCCACTTCTTCAAGATCTGAGGGTGAAATGCAAAATTGTCACACAGGTAAATGTTTAATCCAAAGCTCCAAACAGCCAGTCTGTAAACATACAGAAAGACACACATACTCATTTTTCTCCCTTGAGAGGACCACATATTTTTTTTTGCCCAATTGCGAGGTCCACACACACACACACACACACACACACACACACACACACACACACACACACACACACACACATATATAAATGTGTACACAAAACACAAGAAAAAGTGAGTCTCATTGTTTAATTTTACATTACCCTAACTGATTTAACTGATTATTACATCTTTACACCACATTAGGCGACTTCAAATGTGTTATTTCTGATTATTTCTGATAAGTCAGCAGTATGAGGAGTCCATTACAAAACCTTTACAGGAATCTTCTCTGTGAATATTTCTGTACTTTCCACACAGGCCTCATGGCTCAAGATCTTGTTCTTGTTTAGAATCATACATACCGGATTGATATATTAAACCTCATCTTCAAAACTTAAACAAACCATACAAATATTATTAAAAAAAAAAAAAAAAAGGCACTGCAGGCTTAAAAGTTAAGCTAAATCTAAGGAAAATGTCTGCATTTTTTATACTGACTAATAAAAATTTACATCGTAGTTCATTTCATTTTACTTCTTATTGGGTACCTTTGCACTATTGCAGAATGGTGTTACAGTCTATGCACTACAGCCTGGCAATTCTGGTTACACATTGCCAGTGTTAAAAACAGTTTTATTCTTACTCCTTCATTTTAATACCAATGCAGCACAACTGTGGCACAAGCTTCACGTTCCCTTTTTATTTTTATCTGGTGCACCCTGAACTACAACTGACCCAGAACAATTACTGAACTAGGAGCTAATAATGTATCCGAAACTGACTTAACTGGCTCAAATCTGGAAACAACTGACAGCATTTACAATTGAGGAAACTTGAATATATCAGAAGAGGAAGTGAACCATGTCACATTTACTGTAGGGAACACTTACTGTAACCGGTTATGGACATTTAAAATAGTTTATTTGAAAAGGGTTCAAGTTTCACAATTTTTCAGATGTGTTTTACAGTACGTTCTAAGTATTGCAGACTTGTGTATTTTAAAGCCTACTGTAAAATAAATTTAGTGCACAGTACTCTTGTCTATATTGAAAGGTAGAAATGCTGGCTCAGCATATATATTTACAAGTGTGTGTGTGTGTGTGTGTGTGTGTGTGTGTGTGTGTGTGTGATGAAAACACAAAGACAACAGATTTTATGTACCATTTCTGCTAACTGATGCTCTTAAATCCTACACACTGGAAATTTAAGGTAAACATTCACTGATGTAAATTCAGTCAGTGTATGATGTCTGTGCTGCCTTCATTGAACACTGGTACAGTTATACAGTTAAGCTAAACACTCCCTCCATAGCACTCCAAAGAAACAGACAGTTGTTGTGGCAGTGTTTTGGCAGCTTTAATGAGGAAAGTGTGAAACTGCAAAGCAGAACAAACATACACTTAATATGTACATTAATGTACAAGTAAATTCACGTGGCTAGCACAATAATGCTAGTAAATTAAAACAAGACTAGTATACTGACACATGGCTTACTGACCCTCATGTTGACAAGAAGCCCAGTGTAGTTTTTTAATCGACAAAACTCGTTTGGGGTATCAGAGGATAACAGCTAGCCAGAATAACAGCTACACTTGAAATGCACGGAACACACATTTTGAAAATGCAATAAAACACTGCTATTGCATTTCAAAAACATCAGAAATGCTCATCTGTTGTAATCCAAGGTCCCTGAAGCCGCAGCATGCAAAATTAATTTGAAAAGATATAATTTACGCCACTTTTATAGCATCATTTCTCACTGTGGTCAGTTAGCCTGCCCTGCAGGCTGCTGTGTTTACATGGCAACTTGTGCAAGACTCAAGAACTACCACCACCACTAGCCATCAGCTAGTCTCTCGCGAGTTGCCATGTAAACACAGCACTCCTAGCTGTTATCCTCCGATACCTCAAACCAGTTTTGTGGATTAAAAAACTACACTGGCCTTCTTGTCGACATGAGGGTCAGTAAGTATTTTCATTCTAAAGTGGTCATTTCCTAACGCTGAGTACAGCTATGTGCTGAAACGTGTCCGTTCGACTGCTGCTGTGCAAAAATGTTTCACAGAAAACCACTGAATAGTCGATTTAAGTCCAGGAGGTCCGTGACAATGTCAACTAATGAGAAAACAGCAGATATTTATTTAGCAATGAATCAGTGAATCTATAACATATTAAAGTCTTTTCTGTCTTTTTTTACAGCAAAAGCACCTAAAGCATCTGAACCTAGTTGTATATTTGTTTTTATGTATACCTATGTTAACACGCCACCTTCCCTGCAGCACAGTCACTACCAGGTTTCACATAGGCTGGCAAATCAGAAAATGTTGTTTGCACCTGAAAATTATGAGCGTGTACAAACAAGTATATTGAGGTTGCTTTTTTGAAAAAAACTTTTGAAGTTCATACTGAAACTCCAAAACAACATGAAAGCAGCTGAATCTCTTCTTATGTTCAGCTGAAATTGAGAAATGCACTGATTGTCCTGAGTTCTCTGTTCTGTCTGGTGGGCGTGGATGCAGAGTTATGGACGGACTTTTTTTTCACACATCCAGAAGTGTGAAAGGGAACAGATTCCATCATTCCAGCTGTTTTCCGAATCAAACTTTATTTCCCCACAATTTTCACCTCTCCCACCATTAGGCTCTTTAGGACCCCAGTAACTGAAATGAAAATATATAAACACATTTTTTTTTCTTTTAGACAACACACCCAAAGAAGCACAAGACAGTGTTCAATAAAAAAAAAAAAGTATGAACCTTTTGGTCACTGGAGTCCCATCCACCCATTTCCATGTCCCCTCTGTTTGTAAGTCAGTCAGGCCTATCCACATGCACTTCTGGAACTGTCTTGTGAAATCCTTGGTTGAGAAGAAAGAGACACAAACTGTAAACGCCATAGCAGAAATTAAACTGATTTCATTGTATCCTCCACCTCACTGACCCCTGCATTCATTCAATATTTTTCATTTTATTCTACATAACATCTGTCTTACACACAGATTCATGCAGGCATACACAACACAACACACACACACACACACACACACACACACACACACACACACACACACACACACACACTCACACACACACTGAGGTGTAAAACGTGGGGCCTTGAAGCGGGCCAGACGGCTCCCAACCCTCTCCTCTGCTTCACTTCAACTCGTTCTCTGGATAGGCTGTAATATCTTAGGTTCAGCAGGCTGGTATTCAAAGACAACACTGGAGACCAATGGAGTCAGGTGCAACTGAGTTTAATGTGTTCACAAGCTTCAACACATACAACTCAGTGAATCAGGCTCCGGAGCAAGACTAAAGACTCTCTACTGAACACTCTCTTTTATGCTGGTGAGACCCGAAAGAGTCTCCACCTCTTTACCTTAAACCTGCCCATTTAGGCCGAATTCTACTGGTGGAAAACGTTTGGTTTTTTTTTTGTCCATCTCCGCCTCCAGCCTGATCTAATCGTGGCAAACCCCCTGGCTTTTGTCCAGAGCTGACCTCAGGGCCCCTTTCCACCATTAGAACTGGACCGCGCTACACTTTATTTTTTAAAAATATATGAACTTTGGGGATTTTCTTCATAAAATCCCCTGTGCTCTCGTGCAATACAGACTTTAGAGTGTGTGTGTGTCTATTGTTACATTTTCAGGTGGTGCATAGTGTCTTATGTGTGTGTACTTTAAACCGTACAAGGTATGATGTGTTTGAATCATATGTGTGGTTATAACAGTGATTTACCTGACATGGATACATAAGATATCACATAAACCACTCCAAACTTAATCATTGAACATAATCAACTTATACAGAACAAAGTATTTATCTGATCATTACATGACCTTCTTTTAAACTTAATCAATCTACGCAGAGTAAAGACACATTTACCTGATTAGTCATAAAATCTTACACTACTTACACATATTAGGTTGTGTCTAAGTACGGCAGATTTCAAACAGGTTGGCAGAGGCTAGAAATAGGTATCGTGGCAGGGTGTACAGTTTCTCCATTAGCATTTACTATGGCGATGGAAGTAATCATCAGGGCTTCTAAGTGGGTGGTAGGTGGAGAGAGACGGCAGAACGGGTTGCATCTTCCACCAGTTAGGGCTTACATGGATGATATGACACTGGTGACCACAACAATGCCATGTACAAAGAGGCTACTAGAGAAGGTAAATAAGAACCTGTGTGGGCCAGCATGAAGATCAAGCCTAGTAAATCTAGAAGCATCTCGATATGTAGAGGGAAGTTAAGCGACAGGAAGTTTATCATAGATGATGAGGACATCCCAACAATTAGGGAAAAGTCAGTGAAGAGTTTAGGTAGGTGGTACAATGTAGAGTTTAATGATAAGGAACAGGTGGTGAAATTTAGAAAAGAGGTGGCTGAAGGATTGGCTAGAATAGATAAATCAGAGCTTCCAGGAAAATTGAAGTTGTGGTGTTTACAATTTGGACTATATCCTAGGTTAATGTGGCCATTATCAGTCTATGAAATCCCAATATCTGTTGTGGAGAGAATTGAAAGGTCGGTTAGCTCCTATATTAGGAAGTGGTTGGGCGTTCCTAGGTGCCTAAGTAGTGTTGCATTGTATGGAAAAGGGATACTTCAGCTGCCAGTATCTAGTTTGACAGAGGAATTTAAATGTACCAAGGTCAGGACAGAGCTCTTGTTATCTGGGAGTAAGGACGTAGTAGTTAGGAGTGTGGTTCCAAATCCAACCAAGGGGAGGAAGTGGAACCCAAGAACGGCAGTTCAGGAGGCAGAGGCAGCTCTTAGGCATGCAGAGATTGTAGGTAATGTTCAGTTTGGCCGGGAGGCCTGGGGCTTGGCTCAGGCAAACCGTGATGGAATAAAGCAGGTCTCAAAGATAAAAGAAAGCTGGTTGTGGAACAGATACGTAGACAGGAGGAGATAGTAAGGGGTGCAAAGGTAGTGGCCCAGACTAAACAGGGACAGTGGTTGAATTGGGAAAGTGTAGAGAAGAGGAAGCTTAGTTGGAGGGACATGTGGAGTATGGAGGAGAATAGTATTAGATTCCTGGTAGGGGCTACATATGATGTGCTACTAACTCCCCAGAACCTAAAACTGTTGGTAAATGAGGACCCATCATGCCCATTGTGTTCAGGTACGGCAACCTTAAAGCATATTTTGTCAGGCTGTAAGGTTAGTTTGTCACAAGGCCGATATACATGGCGACATAACCAGGTGTTGAAATGTTTAGCTGCAGGAATCGAAGGGAAACGAAGAGAGGTCAATTCAGAAGGTTATAAAGATAGGAATTTAGCAATTCAGTTTGTCCGTGAGGGAGAGAAATACAGAAGGGATAAGTTAGTAAGGAGGCAGGGGTGTGGCCGCCTAGTAGGTGCTTGTGATTGGGAAATGCAGGTAGATTTAGGGGGAAAGCTTGTTTTTCCCCAGGAAATAGTTTGTACTAAGCAGAGGCCTGACATAGTGTTGTGGTCATTGAGTCAACGGATAGTTTATTTCATTGAGCTGACAGTTCCCTTCGAAGACTCAGTGGAAGAAGCTTATGAAAGAAAAAAGCTTAGATATGCAGATTTAGGAGCAGAAGCTGAGCAGCGAGGATGGAAGACTAGGATTTGCCCAGTAGAAGTGGGGTGTAGGGGATTTATAGCAAGATCAGCTGTCTCGCTCCTGGGGGAACTCGGAGTGCAGGGACAGAGTTTGAAGAAGACAGTGAAGGAAATGTCAGATGAAGCCATGAGAACCAGCAAGTTCATTTGCTACAGAAGAAATAATGTTAGTTGGGGGCCAGCAGGGGGAACTACTAAGCAGGGCACATAACTCCTTGAGATCTGGTGGAGAGATCCACTTCCTCTTAGGAGGAAATCCAGGAAGAGGAAGGCTATTTAAGTGTGGGAGTGGCCTATTTGAATCCCTTTTGCTTGAGACCATGCTGCAAGTAGTGATGGTGAAATCGAATCTTCATGAAGCACTGAACCACTTTGACACACCTGCTTCAAGACTGACACACTGCTTTGAAGCATTTCATACAGTCAGAAGGGTGACATCTGCTGGCTGTGTGTCAGAACTGCATCTAAGTGGAAGACCATTGGGACTGCCTGTAACGAGGCCTCGCTCCCCGTAGTCACGTGATTGTGGGCGTGCCGAAGCAGGGATCGAAACACTGCCTCGGAACACTTGCGCTTCAAAAGATGGACTCTGTGTCGAGCAAACTGGCTCGAGCGTAACATCACTAGCTGGTGAGTGTGAGTGAGTGAGTGTGTTTACTGATCCTGTGAGTTCATTTATCTCCTTTAGCTTTAGTTTATATTGTAGTTATGTTATGTATTGTGTGATTTAGAGTGTGAATTAGGGCTGTGAAAGCCATGTGTAAGTAAGGAGGAAGAGGAAGGTTATTTAAGTGTGGGTGTGGCCTAGTTGAATCCATTTTGTGGCCATTTTGAGGCCATGCAGCAGGGTGAGTGTGTTTGCTGATCCTGTGAGTTCATTTATCTCCTTTAACTTTAGCTTACACTGTAGTTATGTTATGTAGTGTGTGAATTAGAGTATGGTGAATGTGCTAGGAAAGGTAGTATCAGCACAGCCTCTACCTGGAGCTTGCTTGTACGGAGCCTGGGTTTGGTTGAAGGTGGCAGTGCTGTTTGGGCTGAGAAAGCCATGTGTAAGTAAGGTTAAGGAGGTTGTTGTGTTGGTGTGGAGAGCAGTGAGACCTGGCATTAGGAGAGTGTCTCTGGGACGCCAGAGATCACTGTCTAGCCTCCTGGAGGTGTCGTGGGACCAACTAGACAAAACACCGGTGAAAGGAGGTTCCCACCCGATGACCCCAAAGACATGTTAGTTATCACTGCTCATTGGTCTGTATAGTTAAGCTTTGCCATAATAACGTATCATAGGGTTTAGGAGAGTATTCACTGAGTGTTGATCCTTTTCTAGAGCACAAACTTCTTGTGTTTATTTGAATGAACACACACACACACACACACACACACACACACAAAAACATGGAGTTTAAGTTCTAATACATGTATCGCCTTGCAATTGACCTTTTGCTTAGCCCCGCCCCTTTGTGATGGTCCAACAAACTGTAGTAAGCATGGAGCCCTAAATATGTACTCATGACTTTAGTCTGTCTTTTTGATACTGAGATCATTCACTCATTCACTCACACAGACACACACATAACCCCTCACCTGTTCTTCTTTGCTGTTGATAATCACCAGGTCTGCATCTTTTTGTTGACAGTCTCGTCTGCTCTCTTGCCAGGTTTTTTTGTCAGAAGAAATGTGATAGAAACTACCTCTAAAATACATCCATCGTGCTGGAGCTTTGTGAAAAATATAAACGTTGTCATTTTAGGGAAACAGAGGAACAATTGTAAAGTCAAACATTTGAATGTGACAATAGTCATAAATGTCCCGTGCAGCCAACCATAGGGGGATAATATGTGAGTACATCCACAAAGGCAGTCTTTAAATTCCAGAAATCTATTACACCATTCATTTTGCAGCTTGTAGTGCAGTCTCTGTAGTTTGGGACTTATGCTTTAACTTCAAAGTAAAATGGGTTGCACCGTACAGTTCAATTACAACATGGATTAAAAATTAAAATTAAAATGTACAATTACTCTAAAAAAACAAGCAAGAGGCCATGAATGAAAGACGAAGGAAAAATTGGTTTTGATATTTAAAATACAGCACATTGATTGGGACAGACCACATGCATGATTACACTGGCATGCACACTTGGTTATCGGTTATAGTTTATAGGTTACAGGTTAATGTGGAACAGACAAGAGCACCAGACTCAATCAAGCACCACTTGGATAAGTAAAGAAATGTAAAAAAAAAAAAAAAAAAAAAGAGAGAGAGAGAAGTAAAAAAAATATGCACTTGTATTTCTTCTTTTTGTGTGTGTAGTTCTCTTACTGATTAAAGCCTTTGGAAATACAGGTTGAAATAGTAAAAATGCAGATATTATATCAAAGTCGAGTGTCTCATTAATCATCCACAAAAGTCTGAGTGAAAATAACCATTCATAATTATTAGAAAATCTGGTTTAAAAACAGCTCATTTTGCTGTTTAGACCACTTGCCAGGACAGAGTGGGTGTGGCAGATAACGCTCTGATTGACATGTTTGAGCCCTCTGATGATTCAGAGGATGAAGCAGAAGCCCTGCCAGCTGAAAAGGATTCCTTTCAGGTGGTCACTGAATGGTAAGTTTCAAAATGTTTTGTGATTCATATTAATGTTATTTCGCAGAATAGTTAGCATAAATTTTACATGTAATGTTAGCTGAGATGAACGACAACAGGAGGCTAGCGCTTTGCCTTTCTTCACTAAGATACGTTTTCATCGAAAACATAAATCTGCTCTGTTTTTCTGATAATAGCCTTTTTCATTCAAACACATCCAGTCTTAATAGATTAAATATGTCTTTACTCTGACACACACACTGACCCTCAAAGCGGGAGACCGGTGCCGGTCGGCTGTCTCTCTGGCGTCGTGTAGACGTATTTGCCCGCCTCGAATAATGTTCCCCTCCAGCTGTTTCCTGCAGCATCACCTCCGCGATTGGGGATATGTTTATGCATAGCAAAGCTAACTGCTTGGGGTTGGGGTTAGGGGTGAGGAAGGGTGCACATTACGTCCCCTCCCCACGAGCCGACACCAGCACCGGGCACGGGGGGCAAGCCCTGCCACTCACAAGCCGCCTCTTCCTGCAGCTCCACGAGTTGCAAAGGCTCGGACTGTCCGGGCTCTGGAGCTGTCAACCTGATTTGAGTGCTGCTGGGAGCTCGCCAGCTCGGCAGAGCCTCCGGTGGGTCGCAGCCGAGCGGTTCAGCCAGTTTACATTCTGTATTTTCTAAACATCAGACCAGAAAGCTGTTTGTTGGCTCAGACTCAAAGAGGCAGATTTAGCTGGAGCAGAAAGGTTTTGTTCCACTGCCACTGGGGGGCGGGATGAGACAACTGACGGATGATTTATGATTGGTTTGAAATGTAATGCGTAATAAATCTCAGAGATAACCACGGCCCAATTTCAAGAACGTACAAAAACTTAAAAGACAGATATTTTGAATTTGGATGGAAACTGATTTCTAATTGTTTTCACACATTTAATATTATGTACATAAGACCCTAAATTACATAGTTAGAAGGCTATTGTGGCTTTGGGTTTCCAGAGGCTTTAAACTTTAAGTATATGGCTTGCTAATTGTATCTTACTATATCTTACTAGCTTATCTTATCTTACTATATAATGACAAAAACTATGTCTGTGGGTGTGTCTGTTCCACGTTTTTCTCCTCACTGACTTGGTCAATCCATGTGGAATTTGGCACAGTGGTAGAGGGTCATGGGAGGATGCGAATGAAGCAATATTACAGCAATTGGCCAAAGGGGGGCAGGGGCTCTAAACAATTAAATATTTTTCTTAACCATTTCCCAACTATTTCAAACACAGCTACTGGACCCAACATGTAGCCTCTCTCAGTAGCTCCATTACAGAGTTGTTGGTCACGTTGTATGTGGTTAACATTCATAAGCATGCTAATGTTTAAGCAAAGGGTGTTAGCAAAGATAGATTCGTCAAACAAGAAAGTTGAAGATCTTCCGAGAGAGCTATACCAGCAGATTGCAAATACCCGTGCCAAACAGACCAACTGGGCTCACAGGAGTCTGCAGCCCGAAGCGAAAAGATGGGAACCCGCCCAGACCCCTTGTGGTTAAGTTTCACTACTTACAGGAGAAGGTGGACATCCTGTGGAAAGCTGCGGCCATCTTCCACAACAACAGGCGGATCTACATTTACCCCGACTACACACCCTCCTTGAGGGTGAAGCGGCTAGCTTCAATGAGGTCAGAGGGCTGCTGCGCCGCTGCCCCGAGGTCAAGTATGGCACCTCGTACCCAGCTATACTTTGGATAACTACTCCAGAAGGTGAGCAGAAATCGTTTGATAACGCATCAGAGGCCAGAGCCTATGTTATGAGCAACTTACAGCCATGAAATTCGGAGACCGAGTGAGTATTATGTGCTCAAAAGGGAGCAAAATAATCGTCTGCCAGCATGCTAGCATAATAGCTAACCACTATATCTAACCTGCTAGCCACTGGGCAGCCAATTTTGTCCAATATCATATTTGTACCCCTTCAGATGATTGATTAAAGTTTCATCCTCATACTCACATAATTTTTCCAGTTCCATCCTGCATCCTTTGAGAACTCTGTTCAACTCATCTCTCTCTTCAGTCAGGGAATTTTGCTGTGAAACTGTCATTTTGAGTGGAGAAATTAACATGAATTTGAACAGAATCATAGCAGCTTGTATGGTTAAGTTAAATGTGAAGACAAACTTCTTGCATTTTCTACAAAACAAAGAGCCAAGGTGGTATCTACTAACTGTAACACCAAACTATAACACGTCAATATTTAACTTGGAACTTTTTATCTAAAATGATCAGTTTTATTTGCCCAAAATTGGACTTGCACCCTTTGGGATCCTAACTTTGATTGTTGATTTCATTATTATACTCACCAGAGTTATTCAGCTTCCACATCAGGTCATCTCTCTCCTCAGTCAGGTTTTTGCAACTGGCCTCTATATCTGAAACAGAATTTCCATTGTCTATTGCTTTAATCTATCAATGACAGACTGTATGTGTCCTCTTCTGAATCTAATGCTGTATCATTAGGGATCTTGTCACTGTAACAGTGACCCTGATAAAAGTTTTGTTTGGATCTCATCCTTTACTAGAAATGTTATTGTGGTAAAAAATTTCATTTGGCAATAAACAAAATGGACTAACAGAAACGACTCTGTTATTGTAGAGATCATCTCGCATCTTATGACTTAATATGTGCTGGACTGCAGGTTTACTGGCTGAAAAATGTGACAGGTTTCACTGCAGTGATACATTTTCTGGCCACTTGGGGTCAAAAGACCTCTGGTACAAGCACCTGATCTTATAAAGCTGTCACTGGCTGATGTGTTTGCAAACAATTTTCTATACATATGCAGCACTCACAGAGTAGCATTAACATTCATTAAGTTCAGGGTATTTAGCCCAACCCCCTCTGTAGGGGGCTGAAGAGCAGGTTAGGGTTAGGGCGATGAGGGCTTGGTGAAGAAATCATATGGTGTACACACACAGGTCGTGACACAGTTGGCGAGACTCTGATGACAGAAACATTCGTCGCAATGTATGAACACTCAAAAGATTACGATAGTCTCCACGATGCAAAATTGGGGTGAAAATCATCTTTAAGGTTCAAAGGCTTTAAGTTTTATTTATTTATCTGGGAACTTAGTTTTTATGTAAAACTGATCAGTTTTATTTGCCTCAAACTTTGATTATTGATTTCATCATCATACATACCAGAGTTATTCAGCTTCCTCATCAGGTCATCTCTCTCCTCAGTCAGGTTTTTGCGACTGGCCTCAATATCTGAAACAGAATTTCCATTGTCTATTGCTTTAATCTATCAATAACAGACTGTATGTGTCCTCTTCTGAATCTAATGCTGTATCATTAGGGATCTTGTCAGTGTAACAGTGACGCTGAAATAATTTTTCTTTGGATCTCATGTTTTGGTCCACATCATAACATCATCTCATCAGTCCTCACTGACAGGATTTGATAAGGATTTAATAAGGATATAATATTTAACACATATATACCTATACTTAACCTTGACTGGACAAAGTGTACAACCCTTTAGATCTGAACCCTGATCATTGGAGGAGTTTCATCATCTACTTACCAGAGTTGATTCTCCTCAACTCGTCTCTCTCTTCAGTCACATTTTTGGCCATATTAACTGGTGGAGAAGTGAGCAACAGAATTTGATTATGTCCACAACCAGAGAGATGATTCACACAATAAAAATTAAAGCTGGCTTTTTTTGAAAATGAATCTAGCACAAATTATTGTTTAATACATAGAAATAATAAAAGGTTCACTGTGAGAATCTTGTACACATGTGTGAAGCAGATTGTTTTGCTGGCGCAAATTAATTCTGATATGAATTTCAGGGTATTTTATTTTCAGGGTGTTTCTATATTTAGTAATGAACTAGTCCATATCCACTGGTAGCTTTGTCACCTTCTACCTATGCCAATCATCAATGCCTATGTGCAGTTTCACATAGACTGACCACATCAGTGAGTAGAAAAACGTGGGACCGAGAGAATCACACACTGACAGTTTCTGTGATTATGTACAGCATACCATACCATGACTTAGTCATACCAAGAATTAGAAAAAAAAACAAACATTGGGCCACAGGGGGAGCCACAGCGATCGGTCGCATTTTAGCCATTTTTAAGCATTTTTCTGTTGTTATAGCGCCACCCAGTTGCCAATTAGAGTTAAATTTCTCCAGTCACCTTGAGGCGTCCTCTTCTACATATCTACCAAGGTAGTAAAAATCGATATGGCAGTTCGGCCTAGATAAGAAATTAGCTCTCTAGCGCCCCCATTTTGTTTGATGGGGTCAATAATGGAGGGGTCCCCTCAGATTATGTGTGGTCATATCATATGCCTACTAAGTTGTGTGGTGATCGGTGAAACCCTTGAGATGTTATACACCTTTATGTGATGAGCCACGCCCTCTGCAATATTCATTGCCTTATAGAAGCTCAGTTTTAGTAAGTTTTCCAACTTTTGCTATGAGGGAACTTTAGATATTGGTCCCTAGATTATGTTCACCCAGTTTCGTGCAGATCAGTCAAACTTCCTGGAAAGAGATCGATTTTAAGTGTTTTTCAAAAAATTCAAACTGGCGGAAAATCTGTATAACCAGAAGTTATGGGTTCTTGAGGCAAATTTGTTCCTCATGAGGAGAGGCATCTCTGTGCAAAGTTTCAAGTCTCTACGACATACGGGACATGAGATATGCCCATTCAAAGTTTGCAATTTCAATCAGCTGCTATAGCGCCCCCCTTTGGCCAATTGATGTAATATTGCTTCATTCGCATCCTCCCATGACTACCACTGTGCCAAATTTCACATGGATTGACCAAGTCAGTGAGGAGAAAAACGTGGAACAGACACACAGACAGACAGAGTTTTCATCATTATACAGTAAGATAGATTTGGCTTCACTGAAGATTTTATACAGTGTATTCGGGCACTTTACTCCTTTCCTACTGCAAGAATAAAGGATAATGGCAGCTTCTCTAAAGCTTGGGTCGGAGGTGAGTCGGCTGTTAGTCTGCCACAATGAGTCCTCATGTGTGAACAAGCCTACGAGCAAGTCACCCTATTGTCTGCGACTGGGACTGGATATCTGGCATGCTAGAAAACTGGAGAAGTCTGACACAACTGGCAAAGAGGTTTTTCTTTTCAGTTGTTCCTAAACATGAAATGTTCATAAATAAAAAGTATTAAAAAAGTGTATGTGTGCTGTATCACATAAAGGTTCAAAGGCTTTAAGTTTTATTTATTTATTTATTTATTTATCTGGGAACTTAGTTTTTATGTAAAACTGATAGTTTTATTTGCCTCAAACTTACCAGAGTCATTCAGCTTCCTCATCAGGTCATCTCTCTCCTCAGTTAGGTTTCTGCGACTGGCCTCTATATCTGAAACAGAATTT
This sequence comes from Epinephelus cyanopodus, assembly GCA_026686955.1. NCBI lineage: Eukaryota > Metazoa > Chordata > Actinopteri > Perciformes > Serranidae > Epinephelus > Epinephelus cyanopodus. Next base: position 33,971,073 of record CM048916.1, read on the forward strand.
CCATTGTCTATTGCTTTAATCTATCAATGAAAGACTGTATGTGTCCTCTTCTGAATCTAATGCTGTGTCATTAGGAATCTTGTCACTGTAACAGTGACTCTGATATAATTTTTGTTTGGATCTCAGCCTTTCCTAGAAATGTTATTCTGGTAATAAACAGAACACTTCTGTGTCATTGAATGTCACTGCATTGTGGAGATCATCTCACATCTTATGACTAAAAATGTGCTGGACTGCAGGTTTACTGGCTGAAATATGTGACAGGTTTCACTGCAGTGATACATTTTCTGGCCACTTGGGGTCAATAGACCTCTGGTACAAGCACCTGATCTTATAAAGCTGTCACTGGCTGATGTGTTTGCAAACAATTTCCTATACATATGCAGCACTCACAGAGCAGCATTAACATGAAGTGTCATGTTTCGGTCCACATCATAACATCATCTCATCAGTCCTCACTAACAGGATTTAACTGGGAGATTTTTATAATATTTAACAGCTTTACACCTATACTTAACCTTGATTGGACTAAGTGTACAATCCTTCAGATCTAATCCCTGATCATTGGAGGAGTATCATCATCTACTTACCAGACTTTGTTCTCCTCAACTCGTCTCTCTCTTCAGTCAGAGAATTTTGCTGTGAAACTGTCATTTTGAGTAGAGAAATCAACACGAATTTCAACAGAATCATAGCAGCTTGTGTGGTTACGTTTAATGTGAAGACAAATGTCTTGCATTTTCTACAAAACAAAGAGCCAAGGTGGTACCTATGACAAATCTGCATGTGTGCTGGGTTAAGGGTTTCATTTCACTCTAACAAACAAGAACACAAGCATGTACTCAATATCTAGAGCATCACATTAACTCTCTGCGTTTGTGTTACTTAATGTTGCTAACTCTGAAAGAAACTATAACACAATGTCAATATCTAACTGGGAACTTTTTATGTAAAATGATCAGTTTTATTTGCTCCAAACTGGACTCGCACCCTTGGGGATCCAAACTTTGATTATTGATTTCATCATCATACATACCAGAGTTATTCAGCTTCTTCATCAGGTCATCTCTCTCCTCAGTCAGGTTTTTGCAACTGGCCTCAATATCTGAAACAGAATTTCCATTGTCTATTGCTTTAATCTATCAATGAAAGACTGTATGTGTCCTCTTCTGAATCTAATGCTGTATCATTAGGGATCTTGTCACTGTAACAGTGACTCTGATATAATTTTTGTTTGGATCTCATCCTTTACTAGAAATGTTATTGTGGTAAAAAAAATTCTTTGGCAATAAACAGAAAACTTCTTTGTCATTGATGTCACTGCATTGTGGAGATCATTTCACATCTTATGACTTAGTATGTGCTGGACTGCAGGTTTACTGGCTGAAAAATGTGTCAGGTTTCACTGTAGTGATACATACACAATGATGTTCTTTAGATGTCTTAAACATGAAATGTTCATAAATAAAAAGTATTTAAAAAAAACCAAAATTCTCTGTATGTGTATGTGTGCTGTATCACATTAAGGTTCAAAGGCTTTAAGTTTTATTTATTTATCTGGGAACTTAGTTTTTATGTAAAACTGATCAGTTTTATTTGCCTCAAACTTTGATTATTGATTTCATCATCATACATACCAGAGTTATTCAGCTTCCACATCAGGTCATCTCTCTCAGTCAGGTTTTTGCAACTGGCCTCAATATCTGAAACAGAATTTCCATTGTCTATTGCTTTAATCTATCAATGACAGACTGTATGTGTCCTCTTCTGAATCTAATGCTGTATCATTAGGGATCTTGTCACTGTGACAGTGACCCTGATAAAAGTTTTGTTTGGATCTCATCCTTTACTATATATTGCCACCACCAGGCCCAACTGCAGCTACTACCAGGCCCAACTGCAGCTATCACCAGGCCTGACAGCAGCCACCACCAGGCCGAACTGCAGTTACCACTAGGCCTGACAGCAGCTACCACCAGGCCTGTCAGCAGCCACCACCAGGCCCAACTGCAGTTACCACTAGGCCTGACAGCAGCTACCACCAGGCCTGTCAGCAGCCACCACCAGGCCTGACAGCAGCCACCACCAGGCCCAACTGCAGCCACCACCAGGCCCAACTGCAGCTACCACCAGGCCTGACAGCAGCTACCACCAGGCCTGACAGCAGCCACCACCAGGCCCAACTGCAGCTACCACTAGACCTGACAGCAGCTACCACCAGGCCTGACAGCAGCCACCACCAGGCCCAACTGCAGCTACCACTAGACCTGACAGCAGCTACCACTAGACCTGACAGCAGCCACCACCAGGCCCAACTGCAGCTACCACTAGACCTGACAGCAGCTACCACCAGGCCTGATAGCAGCCACCACCAGGCCTGACAGCAGCCACCACCAGGCCCAACTGCAGCTATCACCAGGCCTGATAGCAGCCACCACCAGGCCCAACTGCAGCTACCATTAGGCCTGACAGCAGCTACCACCAGGCCTGACATCCAGCTTTCAGCTCTGCTTGCTAGCCTCCACCTGTCAGCTCTGCCTGCTAGCCCTCAGCTACCGGCCAGGTCTGCTAACCTGTCAGCGACCGTGAATCTGCCCAGCTTTTGGTTTCGAAACGACCAGGAGCTGCCATCACACCAGGCCAAGGCTCACAGTAGCCCAGGGAACTGCTAGCTCCCCAGGCCCAACCTCCCAGCAGCACCAGGATCTGCCTTCACACCGGGCCCAGCCTCACAGCAGCACCAGGAGCGGTCAGTACACCGGGCACAGCAGCACCGGCTTGATCTCACCAGGTCAGTGTAAAAATGCCCCAAAGAAATGACGATCTCATCACCAAACAAATGGTGCATGAATTACTTGATCTTCAGAAGGCCTACTTCAAAGACCTGCTAGAGCAGCAAGAAAAGAGCTTTAAGGCATGTCTACAAGTTTTTGTTGACTCCACAGTCTCTCGTGTTGATAACCTGGTGAGAGATGTGGCCAACATGTCTAGAAATATTGATGAGTTAAAAACCAGCCTTCAGTTTTCCCAGGCTGAGCTTGATGGTTTGAAAATCAATAATGCCAAATGTTTGGAGGCTAGTAAAACATTGGCTGAAAAGCAGTCAATCACTCTAACCTCCACAAATGATGTGTTTGCAAAATTAGATTACCTGGAAAATCAATCCAGGAGAAGTAATGTGATCATTGATGGCATTCCTGATGTGAAAGTAGAATCATGGTCAGACACAGAGTTCAAAGTGAAAAAAATATTCACCGACCATCTTAAATTTGACCCCAAACTCATTGAAATTGAGAGAGCTCATCGTGTTGGCAAGTATGATCCTACTGGCCATCCAAGATCAGTAGTGATAAAGCTCCTCAGATACAAGGACAAGGAAGAAATCTTCAAACGTGCAAAAAACCTGAAGGGCACAAACCTTTACATCAATGAAGATTTCTCTGACGCTGTCAGACAGAAAAGAAAGGAACTGTTGCCCAAATGAAAGCTGAACGAGAAAAAGGAAATGTGGCTTACTTGAAGTATGACAAGTTGGTTGTTCACCCACCCCGTCATGCTTAGATTGATGTATCTTGATATTCAATTTTAACAGTTATATTTTATTTTTATTTGTCATCTTTTTAATTTTTATTTTATTTTCTCATCATGTCTGAACGTACCTTTGTGTCTCCACAAAATGTAAATGATTTACCAACACTGAATCCATTTGACTTGTGCATTGATAAGAACAGCATTTATGATGAATTCCTTAATCCCGACCCTAATCATGACGACTTAAAAAATGTAAAAATATCTTGTGAATATTATACTGACGACCAGTTTAGTAAATCTGTTCAAGCTCAATGCACAAACACCTTTTCTTTTCTGCACCTGAATATTCGCAGTATACCTCAAAATTATGATCATTTGACAGAATATCTATCTATTCTTAATTTTCCTTTCTCAGTACTGGCTTTTTCAGAAACGTGGCTTAAAGAAAACATTACATGTCTTTATCCTTTGGAAAATTATAATGCCATTCATTCCTGTAGAAGAACCACAATAGGTGGTGGAGTGTCGCTTTATGTTGAAAACCAGTTTACCTTCAAGGAAAAAAAAGAGCTAAGTCAATTCTTTGACGAGACCTCAGTTGAATCAGTCTTTGTAGAAATTCCATCTGGCTCACCCTTTAATGAAGAAAGCATCCTTATAGGATGTATTTACAGACCCCCTGAGTCTGACATTACAATTTTCAATGATGCCCTTTATCACACTCTTGAAATGATCAGTATGCAGCGTAAAAAATGTGTTTTATTAGGTGACTATAACATTAATCTTCTCAATAACAAACAGCAATCTACTTTAGATTTTCTTAATGTCCTTTATTCTACATATTTTTATCCCTCAATCCATAGACCTACCAGAATAACAAGTTCGTCAGCCACACTTATTGATAATATCTTGACAAACTTTCTGCATCTTGAAATTACCTCAGGTGTATTGCTAAATGATATTTCAGATCATCTCCCTGTTTTTCATTTAATTCATGTTAAAAATAGTATGACCAGAAATAATTCTGTACAAGAAAAGTTTAGTTATCGTAAATACTCCAAAAGAAATGTGGACTCCTTCATATCTTCTATTCAGGGTGTTTCTTGGGATGCAGTCCTGAATCTGCAAGATGTGGAGAAGGCTTACCAGGTATTTTTGTCACTTTTTAATCCTGTTTTTGAAAAATGCTTCCCATTGGTCACCTCGGGGAAAGGGAAAAAAAGTTTCAATTCAAATCCCTGGTTTACACCAGAATTAAGAAAATGTTCTCTCATAAAAAAGAAATTATATAAAAAATCTATTCTGAGTCCCACTCCCTATAATGTAGATACTTATAAGAAGCATAAAAATAAATTTACTCAATTATTAAGGTCAGCAAAAAAGCAATATTTCACTGATAAATTTAATAAAGCTTCCAACGACATTAAGTCCACATGGGGTGTTATCAACCAATTATTATTACAACGTAAAAAACAAAATTTAACTGTTCCAACTGAGGTCCTGGGAAATGAAGGTTCTCCTCTCAATCAAACTGAAATAGTTAATGGTTTGAATGATTATTTTGTTAATATTGGCCTCTCCTTGGCAGATAACATAGAGGATTCTGATGAGAGCCCATGCAGTTTGATAAAGGGTCAGTTCTCTCCACTTAGCAGTTTTGCTCCTCCCAGTATTGAAGAGGTGCGTGGTATTGTGTTAAACTTAAAAAACTCTGCAGAAGGCCATGACGGGTTTAGAAGCAGTTTTATAAAACAAATCATAGATTATATCATCCAACCCTTAACCCATATTTTTGGTCTATCCTTACAATCTGGAGTTTTTCCTAAAGAATTTAAAATTGCTAAAGTTATACCATTACATAAATCAGGAGATTCTAACAACTTTGGCAATTATAGGCCTATATCTATTCTTCCCTGTTTCTCAAAAATTATTGAGAAACTCATCTATGCGAGAATTTCAGCCCACTTACTTGAGAACAACATCCTGTACTCCCATCAATACGGTTTTCGAAAGAAATACTCTACTGAACTAGCCCTGTTACAGCTTGTCAACAATATCTCTTCTGCAATGGATGAGAAGAAATTTGTTCTTGGGGTTTTCCTTGATTTAACAAAAGCTTTTGATACCGTTAATTATAAAATTCTTCTTTCAAAACTCAGAAGATATGGTGTGCAGGATGTTGCTCTCAAGTGGTTCTCCAACTATCTAGAGGACAGACTTCAATATGTAGCCATAAATGGTTGCATATCGGACAAGTTAAAAATCTCAGTTGGGGTTCCCCAGGGTTCCATTCTTGGTCCTCTGTTGTTTTTGATTTATATTAATGATTTATCAACCGTTTGTAAACAGTTTCTTCCAATATTTGCAGACGATACTAATCTCATTGCCTCTCACAGTGATTTAAATATACTTCTAAAAGACGTACATGACGAATTAGCAGTTATTTTTAAATGGTTCCAAATGAATAAGCTTACTCTCAATATAAAGAAATGCAACTTCATGATCTTTAGAAATATAAACAAAAAAATGCCAATCAAGAAACCTATAGTTTTGATCAATGGTTCTGAAATTTGTCAGGTTCCACATACAAAATTTCTTGGTGTCATTATAGATGACAAGTTAACTTGGAAACAACATATAGATACAGTTTGTATGAGATCCATGAAGATGCTTGGTATATTGAGAAAAGTATATCCTCTGATTCATCCCTCTTCTCATTTGACTCTTTATTACAGCTTAATTTACCCTCATATTAATTATTGCAACATTGTTTGGGCTGCGACTTGCCCGTCATATCTATCTAAACTGCTTATTATTCAAAAGAAGTTTTTGAGGATGATATCACTCTCAAATAGGTATGAGCCATCTGTACCTCTGTTTGATAAATACTCAGTTTTGCCCATCGATAAGGTAAATATTTTTCAAACATGCTTATTTATGTTTAAATTCAAAAAGCATAAACATGACATTCCACATTCTTTTCAGAATTTTTTTCAAGTAACATCCGACATTCACTCCTATCCCACAAGGCTAAGAGATGATTTTAAATTGCCCCATTGCCGAACTTCAAAACATCAAAGATTTATTAAGTTCAGAGGCCCACAGTTGTGGAACTCTCTTGATACATCACTGCAGTCATCACTATCGGTATCAATCTTCAAGAAACATCTAAAACATTATTTAATTTCTAACTTGCTGTAATCAAACATGTGTTTTGTTTTGTTTTTTTGTTTTTTTTTTTAAATTTCAATTTGACTTTATTTTATTCTGTTTCTCTTTCTCTTCATCCTTGTTTTTAGCTTCTTTATTGTACTACTCTTTCATTTGTATTTTTTCTCTTTTTATTTCCCCTTGATCCTTAATCCTGATTAATTATAATTTCTTTTAAGGAAAGGATTTCAGATAAGCCAATATGGCTTCTTCCTTTCCTTGTACAGTATATGTACCACAAATGTATATGATATATGTATGTTTTTCATCAATGTGCTAAATAAATAAACAAATAAACAAATACTAGAAATGTTATTGTGGTAAAAAAAATTCTTTTGGCAATAAACAAAATGGACTAACAGAAACGACTCTGTTATTGTAGAGATCATCTCACATCTTATGACTTAATATGTGCTGGACTGCAGGTTTACTGGCTGAAAAATGTGACAGGTTTCACTGCAGTGATACATTTTCTGGCCACTTGGGGTCAAAAGACCTCTGGTACAAGCACCTGATCTTATAAAGCTGTCACTGGCTGATGTGTTTGCAAACAATTTTCTATACATATGCAGCACTCACAGAGTAGCATTAACATTCATTAAGTTCAGGGTATTTAGCCCAACCCCCTCTGTAGGGGGCTGAAGAGCAGGTTAGGGTTAGGGCGATGAGGGCTTGGTGAAGAAATCATATGGTGTACACACACAGGTCGTGACACAGTTGGCGAGACTCTGATGACAGAAACACTCGTCGCAATGTATGAACACTCAAAAGATTACGATAGTCTCCACGATGCAAAATTGGGGTGAAAATCATCTTTAAGGTTCAAAGGCTTTAAGTTTTATTTATTTATCTGGGAACTTAGTTTTTATGTAAAACTGATCAGTTTTATTTGCCTCAAACTTTGATTATTGATTTCATCATCATACATACCAGAGTTATTCAGCTTCCTCATCAGGTCATCTCTCTCCTCAGTCAGGTTTTTGCGACTGGCCTCAATATCTGAAACAGAATTTCCATTGTCTATTGCTTTAATCTATCAATAACAGACTGTATGTGTCCTCTTCTGAATCTAATGCTGTATCATTAGGGATCTTGTCAGTGTAACAGTGACGCTGAAATAATTTTTCTTTGGATCTCATGTTTTGGTCCACATCATAACATCATCTCATCAGTCCTCACTGACAGGATTTGATAAGGATTTAATAAGGATATAATATTTAACACATATATACCTATACTTAACCTTGACTGGACAAAGTGTACAACCCTTTAGATCTGAACCCTGATCATTGGAGGAGTTTCATCATCTACTTACCAGAGTTGATTCTCCTCAACTCGTCTCTCTCTTCAGTCACGTTTTTGGCCATATTAACTGGTGGAGAAGTGAGCAACAGAATTTGATTATGTCCACAACCAGAGAGATGATTCACACAATAAAAATTAAAGCTGGCTTTTTTTGAAAATGAATCTAGCACAAATTATTGTTTAATACATAGAAATAATAAAAGGTTCACTGTGAGAATCTTGTACACATGTGTGAAGCAGATTGTTTTGCTGGCGCAAATTAATTCTGATATGAATTTCAGGGTATTTTATTTTCAGGGTGTTTCTATATTTAGTAATGAACTAGTCCATATCCACTGGTAGCTTTGTCACCTTCTACCTATGCCAATCATCAATGCCTATGTGCAGTTTCACATAGACTGACCACATCAGTGAGTAGAAAAACGTGGGACCGAGAGAATCACACACTGACAGTTTCTGTGATTATGTACAGCATACCATACCATGACTTAGTCATACCAAGAATTAGAAAAAAAAACAAACATTGGGCCACAGGGGGAGCCACAGCGGGAGCCACAGCGATCGGTCGCATTTTAGCCATTTTTAAGCATTTTTCTGTTGTTATAGCGCCACCCAGTTGCCAATTAGAGTTAAATTTCTCCAGTCACCTTGAGGCGTCCTCTTCTACATATCTACCAAGGTAGTAAAAATCGATATGGCAGTTCGGCCTAGATAAGAAATTAGCTCTCTAGCGCCCCCATTTTGTTTGATGGGGTCAATAATGGAGGGGTCCCCTCAGATTATGTGTGGTCATATCATATGCCTACTAAGTTGTGTGGTGATCGGTGAAACCCTTGAGATGTTATACACCTTTATGTGATGAGCCACGCCCTCTGCAATATTCATTGCCTTATAGAAGCTCAGTTTTAGTAAGTTTTCCAACTTTTGCTATGAGGGAACTTTAGATATTGGTCCCTAGATTATGTTCACCCAGTTTCGTGCAGATCAGTCAAACTTCCTGGAAAGAGATCGATTTTAAGTGTTTTTCAAAAAATTCAAACTGGCGGAAAATCTGTATAACCAGAAGTTATGGGTTCTTGAGGCAAATTTGTTCCTCATGAGGAGAGGCATCTCTGTGCAAAGTTTCAAGTCTCTACGACATACGGGACATGAGATATGCCCATTCAAAGTTTGCAATTTCAATCAGCTGCTATAGCGCCCCCCTTTGGCCAATTGATGTAATATTGCTTCATTCGCATCCTCCCATGACCCTCTACCACTGTGCCAAATTTCACATGGATTGACCAAGTCAGTGAGGAGAAAAACGTGGAACAGACACACAGACAGACAGAGTTTTCATCATTATACAGTAAGATAGATTTGGCTTCACTGAAGATTTTATACAGTGTATTCGGGCACTTTACTCCTTTCCTACTGCAAGAATAAAGGATAATGGCAGCTTCTCTAAAGCTTGGGTCGGAGGTGAGCCGGCTGATAGTCTGCCACAATGAGTCCTCATGTGTGAACAAGCCTACGAGCAAGTCACCCTATTGTCTGCGACTGGGACTGGATATCTGGCATGCTAGAAAACTGGAGAAGTCTGACACAACTGGCAAAGAGGTTTTTCTTTTCAGTTGTTCCTAAACATGAAATGTTCACAAATAAAAAGTATTAAAAAAAAGTGTATGTGTGCTGTATCACATGAAGGTTCAAAGGCTTTAAGTTTTATTTATTTATTTATTTATCTGGGAACTTAGTTTTTATGTAAAACTGATAGTTTTATTTGCCTCAAACTTACCAGAGTCATTCAGCTTCCTCATCAGGTCATCTCTCTCCTCAGTTAGGTTTCTGCGACTGGCCTCTATATCTGAAACAGAATTTCCATTGTCTATTGCTTTAATCTATCAATGAAAGACTGTATGTGTCCTCTTCTGAATCTAATGCTGTATCATTAGGAATCTTGTCACTGTAACAGTGACCCTGATATAAGTTTTGTTTGGATCTCAGCCTTTCCTAGAAATGTTATTCTGGTAATAAACAGAACACTTCTGTGTCATTGAATGTCACTGCATTGTGGAGATCATCTCACATCTTATGACTAAAAATGTGCTGGACTGCAGGTTTACTGGCTGAAATATGTGACAGGTTTCACTGCAGTGATACATTTTCTGGCCACTTGGGGTCAATAGACCTCTGGTACAAGCACCTGATCTTATAAAGCTGTCACTGGCTGATGTGTTTGCAAACAATTTCCTATACATATGCAGCACTCACAGAGCAGCATTAACATGAAGTGTCATGTTTCAGTCCACATCATAACATCATCTCATCAGTCCTCACTAACAGGATTTAACTGGGAGATTTTTATAATATTTAACAGCTTTACACCTATACTTAACCTTGATTGGACTAAGTGTACAATCCTTCAGATCTAATCCCTGATCATTGGAGGAGTATCATCATCTACTTACCAGACTTTGTTCTCCTCAACTCATCTCTCTCTTCAGTCAGAGAATTTTGCTGTGAAACTGTCATTTTGAGTAGAGAAATCAACACGAATTTCAACAGAATCATAGCAGCTTGTATGGTTATGTTTAATGTGGAGACAAACGTCTTGCATTTTCTACAAAACAAAGAGCCAAGGTGGTACCTTTGACAAATCTGTATGTGTGCTGGGTTAAGGGTTTCATTTCACTCTAACAAACAAGAACACAAGCATGTACTCAATATCTAGAGCATCACATTAACTCTCTGCGTTTGTGTTACTTAATGTTGCTAACTCTGAAAGAAACTATAACACAATGCCAATATCTAACTGGAAACTTTTTTATGTAAAATGATCAGTTTTATTTGCTCCAAACTGGACTCGCACCCTTGGGGATCCAAACTTTGATTATTGATTTCATCATCATACATACCAGAGTTATTCAGCTTCCTCATCAGGTCATCTCTCTCCTCAGTCAGGGTTTTGCGACTGGCCTCAATATCTGAAACAGAATTTCCATTGTCTATTGCTTTAATCTATCAATGAAAGACTGTATGTGTCCTCTTCTGAATCTAATGCTGTATCATTAGGAATCTTGTCACTGTAACAGTGACCCTGATAAAATTTTGTTTGGATCTCAGCCTTTCCTAGAAATTTTATTCTGGTAATAAACAGAACATTTCTGTGTCATTGAATGTCACTGCATTGTGGAGATCATCTCACATCTTATGACTAAATATGTGCTGGACTGCAGGTTTACTGGCTGAAAAATGTGACAGGTTTCACTGCAGTGATACATTTTCTGGCCACTTGGGGTCAATAGACCTCTGGTACAAGCACCTGATCTTATAAAGCTGTCACTGGCTGATGTGTTTGCAAACAATTTCCTATACATATGCAGCACTCACAGAGCAGCATTAACATGAAGTGTCATGTTTCAGTCCACATCATAACATCATCTCATCAGTCCTCACTAACAGGATTTAACTGGGAGATTTTTATAATATTTAACAGCTTTACACCTATACTTAACCTTGATTGGACTAAGTGTACAATCCTTCAGATCTAATCCCTGATCATTGGAGGAGTATCATCATCTACTTACCAGACTTTGTTCTCCTCAACTCGTCTCTCTCTTCAGTCAGAGAATTTTGCTGTGAAACTGTCATTTTGAGTGGAGAAATCAACACGAATTTCAACAGAATCATAGCAGCTTGTATGGTTACGTTTAATGTGAAGACAAATGTCTTGCATTTTCTACAAAACAAAGAGCCAAGGTGGTACCTTTGACAAATCTGTATGTGTGCTGGGTTAAGGGTTTCATTTCACTCTAACAAACAAGAACACAAGCATGTACTCAATATCTAGAGCATCACATTAACTCTCTGCGTTTGTGTTACTTAATGTTGCTAACTCTGAAAGAAACTATAACACAATGTCAATATCTAACTGGGAACTTTTTATGTAAAATGATCAGTTTTATTTGCTCCAAACTGGACTTGTACCCTTTGGGATCCAAACTTTGATTATTGATTTCATCATCGTACATACCAGAGTTATTCAGCTTCCTCATCAGGTCATCTCTCTCCTCAGTCAGGGTTTTACGAGTGGCCTCAATATCTGAAACAGAATTTCCATTGTCTATTGCTTTAATCTATCAATGACAGACTGTATGTGTCCTCTTCTGAATCTAATGCTGTATCATTAGGAATCTTGTCACTGTAACAGTGACCCTGAAATAATTTTTCTTTGGATGCTTCGGTCCACATCATAACATCATCTCATCAGTCCTCACTAGCAGGATTTAACTGGGAGATTCTTATAATATTTAACACATACACCTATACTTAACCTTGACTGCACAAAGTGTACAACCCTTCAGATCTGAACCCTGATCATTGGAGGAGTTTCATCATCTACTTACCAGAGTTTGTTCTCCTCAACTCGTCTCTCTCTTCAGTCAGGGAATTTTGCTGTGAAACTGTCATTTTGAGGGGAGAAATCAACACGAATTTCAACAGAATCATAGCAGCTTACGTTTAATGTGAAGACAAACATCTTGCATTTTCTACAAAACAAAGAGCCAAGGTGGTACCTTTGACAAATCTGTATGTGTGCTGGGTTAAGGGTTTGATTATGTCCACAACCAGAGAGATGATTTACATAATAAAATTAAAGCTGGCTTTTTTTGAAAATGAATCTGGTACAAATTTTTTTGATGCAAAGAAATAATAAAAGGTTCACTGTGAGAATCTTGCACACATATGAAGCAGATTGTTTCGCTGGTGCACATTAATTTTGATATGAATTTCAAGGTATTTTGCCCAACCCCCTCTGCGCAGTGATTAAAACATGTTTCTCCAACACATTCCCACTCCGGCCTCGTCGCATATCAACGTTGGTTCATGGACTCTCCATGTCGACATATGTCGACATGGAGTGAGCCCCCTCCTCCATGTATACATGTGTATAATAATCAATAATCAATACATAAAATAATGAAAAATAATTACTTGTTTAGAAGAATCACAATAAAAGAATATATGAAATTGTAAAATAATAATAAAATGTACAAAGTAACTTTCTAATTGAACTAGGGATGCATTAATTTTTAAACTCTAGGCCGATACTAACATCAATGTTATTTATTCATCTTTCGTGACAGGAAAACACAGAAATCTCCACAATAAGAAAATGAATGAACAAAAGTCATTCAGTCCTTCATTACACTACCGTTGTATGAGCAAAAATGTAAGAATATGCATGAAATAACCTTTAACGTAAACCTCGTTCACATGAAAAACATCTTTAAATGAATACTCAAAAAGCCATTTTATAGTGCTAAAAACGTCAACAAATTTCTCCTTTAAAGCCCAAAATATAAAAGTTGATTTCATGGGTTCTTATGGAAGATTGCACACCGGGGCGTAACTGTTGTGCGGTGAAAAAAGTGCCCAGACTTTGACCCCCGCGGAATTCGCCGGCGGAACTACACAGCTGGGCCAATGAAATTGTTTGTTTATAGTTGCGCAGACCCGGGAGAGTCCGAAATCCAGTCAGGCAGGACAGTAGGGGAGAAAGGTTGATAAACCTCGTTTCACAGCACCCCGTCCTTTTCGTAAAAGACGGGATGATTTTATGAACAGTGAACTGAAGGACAACGTCTGGCAGTCAAAAGTAGAAAGTTGATGTTGGCGCTTGTTAAACGTTAGCTTGCTATCTCGCTGCCGCTGCTGCTGCTGCTACTTGCGTCCATGTTCACCCACACCCGTTCACGCTGTGCGGAATTGGAACACAACAACGCGAAATTCCGCACCGCGTCCATACTGCACCTGTGTGTATGGTTAAACGCAGAAAAGCGCTGCATGAATATTTCGCAAATCCGTCCCACATTTCCGCATCGCGGCAGTGAGAATGAACCTTTAAACAGCTGGATTTCTTGCCAGTTTCTTGCCAAAAGCTACATTTACAAGATTCCATTGAACAAATCATGAGAATGTAATAATTTACCATCATCCAACATTCATTTTTACTGAATAGAGCTTGAACACATCACAATGTTTGTAGGGGCCACCAGCTGCTTAAGGTAATGATAAACCTCCTCCTCTCGGTGGTGTAGTGGTAGTTAAGTGGGCACCAGAGAGCGTTTGTCATTTTGAACTGAAAATGACACAGCATGTTTCAGGATTCACTTGGCGATGGATAAGTTGTTCATCATCCCCAGAGAGCAAGTGTGACGAGCTGGATTTGGGGGCCCGGGGGCGGCAGGAACCCAGAAAAAAGGCCTCTCTATTATTTAGTAGGCTTTGCTACATAGTTACGTTGTTGTGGCTGTATGATGTAATATTTCAGTATAATAGTAGTAATAGTATTGATAAAGAATAGTGAAAGATAACATTTAGATTTTTTTTCTTCCCCCATTTGTGGTGCCCCCTACGAATGACTGCACCCATAGCATTCACTCAGGGCAAGTGATCGTTTTAGCTTGTGTGAGAATTGCCGAAACTTGGGTGGTTACCATTTCCTCTTTATTCGTACAGAAGTGAGATGTTATATAAGTAACAAGAAGTTTAGAAGACTTACAGAGGGCAAGACGGAGGGAAATATGAGAGCAGCTTGCATGATACAGAGTCCAAGGATCAAAACACCTACTCTGTACAGTTTCAGTCCTGTGTGTAGAACCACACACACACACACACACACACACACACACACACACACAATCATAAGTTACATTGTCTTACATCCATTCTGTGGAGACATAATCCAACCCTAACCACAACCTTAAGGACAGCCTATCAACATGCAGATCAATGCAGATTACTACACTAATCTTTCTGCTGTAAACATATCACTTAACATTTCTGAACATTTGATTATGCAGCATGTATGTGTTGAATTAGAAGGAAACTTAGATATGTGTATACTATCTTGAGTCAGCTTACTATTGACTTTGACAAGTGGTTCAAAAAATACTTAACCTGCAAAATAATCACTCATATATTAATTACTCATAGCGTGTTTCATTTAAATTTTTTTGCCTGTGGCGAACGGAGAATCAAAAAAAGATGAACATTTGTCATGACTTGAATCCATTAGGAACCATTTTTAACTACAGTAAAGTCTATATCATACACACTAAACAAACTCACAAAACTTGTGCGGTATGGTCTAATTTATCCAGTTGAATGCTCAGTACTTCCTAAACACATGCATTTTCAATAAATATTTCGATTTAAACATGTCAGTACAAACAGTCTCATGCAGGCAGAGTAGCTTTCCTGGGCTCAGTTACGCCCTGAGTGTGCCCAAGTAGGCTCAGCGTGGGTTCCTCGTTGGTGAAGTGCTTGCATCTTTTTAAATGAAAATGCATGTGTTTGTAAAGTACTGAGCATACAGCTAAATGAGACTTGAATAATACTGCTAGAGCTGTGTGAGCGTTTGTAAGCAGAGTTTTGAAACAGTTTTGCTGGTGATAAAAGTGGCCCACAATTAATTTAAATCATGACAAATCTTTACCGTGTCTCTCTCTGTTCACCGTGTAGGCATGAGGGAAAAAAAACAAATATTTCTTTACAAATTCAAGGTAACACACTGAGTAACTGATACTCAAATGCTCATTTTGAGGGTGAGTATTCTTTTAAAGTAAACAACACACTTTTGAAAATTATGTCAAATAAAACAAGAAGCCAATAAAAGATGGAAATATGCAAGAATGGTCAAAATGACATAAAAGGAATATTCAACATGCTTGACACTGAGATGTTGCTTGTGTTGCTTTTAAAAACTGAACTTCAAACTTATTAATTTGTTAGGATTTCTGTCTCACCAGGCACTGCAGCAGGCGCTTCACTGTCTTTAACAAAGTGGCTCTTTGATGCAGAGTTGCTGGCGGAGACGTTTTCATATATCATTGAGCTCTCAGGTTCTTCTTCGTCGTAAGCCATCTCTATATTTTAGCCACTGGAGAATGATGAACGTGTTGTTGATGCTCGTCTCTGATCTGATTCTCCTTTTATGTTCATCACTGCATAAATAGAGCACTCAATCTCTCATGGTCTTCTTCCTCATTTCAAAAAGTTGTCTTTCTTCCTCAACTCAAACTAGAAGCTGTGACTGCTGCAGTTGTAATGTGTGCAGATTCTTGGCTACGTGGAAAGTCTTCACGCTCAGGGGAGGCAAACCTTCCTCTGCATTATCATTCCCGGTGTTTTTTGAGTGACACAAACTGCATGATACTGTAAGATTGCAATACAATGCGAGTCAAACACCATAAACAACAACCTCCAAACTTAATGTGAAGTTTCATCTGCACTGTGTCAACAAGTGAATGTTACATACCTGCTTTATGAAAAGGCATTAATTTATCTTACATACTTCTCTGTCTGTGACATTTTTCGTACTATCGCCATCCTTGTTCAGTTTTAATTAATCTTCCTCCTTGGATGAGATTTTTTTTTTTGGCTTTGACATATCTTTTACGTGCATGTTTCATCAGTTTTGAATGGTTAAACTGGGGAAAAAATTGATAGATGTGTTTTCATGAAAAATAATTTACTATCAACATAACAGTATCCCAACTGGCATTGGCATGGCATCTTTAGCTTTACTATTAAAGTAAGTGTAAGACACAAGGCTTTTGTTCTGACACTGGTTTGAACTAAATGTAATTCATTAATTCAGCATTGACCTTTAACTGAGCTTGTATATCATAAATGGCAACAGTATAGTGCATTGACTGAATTAGAAACAACCATGGTTTTATAATTCCTCAGCCCCTAATATGATCACCAGCTTCTATAACTACATCACCTACAGAACCCACATTCAGTCATTTGTATTTGTTTTTATTTATTTTTATTTATTTTAAGACTGTACAGTGTACTGAATAAAAACAAGCTTGAACAAGCTGTACATAGTTTTTTTTAGAGTAAGGGTGTGTTTCGGATACTGTGACATGTTGAAGTAATCATATGAGTATGAGATGGTATGAATCAATAGGTGAACTCTGGGACATGCAGTGGTTAAAGTAACATAATGGAGTTTTTGAGCCCTCAAAAAATATATATCCAAGATCCTTGTGATGGTACATCAACTCACAATAGGTTGGATGACACCTCCGTCATTGCTTGATAGCGTCTGTTTCACTTGCACTGGCACTATGCAGTTTCGGGGTTCAGGTAGGAACCCGGATGCAAAAAAAGACTACAAAATTTGGCTGCTTTACGCCATACGTCATATCCCCCTCTCGTCACGTCCCCCTCCTCTCTTTAGAGTAGCGTAGCCGAACCGAGGTGAACAAAGTTAGACGTGGTTGTCATGGCTGAAGCGACAAAGAAAAGGAAGAAGGTGAAGGTGTTGAAGCTTGAACAAGGATTAACATTGGCCTGGCTTTCACACACTGGCGAGAGCTGAAAGAGGAGGGATGCCCAACCGATGGTGACCTGGCGCTGTTACTGCTGTTACCCTCTACTTAGGAGACTCATTGTCTGCAGGTCGGCTGCCTCAAGTACATTTTAAGATTAAGTGTTAGCCTACATACAGACAGCTTTCATTTTAGTTTGTCTTTAACACTTTGCTGTTAGCACCGCAAGCGCGTTGTGCTTGTGTCGACTGCGATCGTAAATCGTAATAGCAGTGAATGAGAGACTGTGGACAGAGCAGATTGAAATATGGCTTTCTACATGCTGATCACATGTTTTGATAAAGTATTGGCTTGGCTGGCAGAGGTTTTATCGCACTTACTCACAGTAACAAGCGTAGTTGTCGTCAGCTAGAGTGATCTTGAAGTTTATATTCCCTTCATCTGCACCGCGGCCTTTCTGCTGTCTGTCTGACTTCACTCGGTTTGTGTGTGTGTGCGTACGCGCTCGCTGTGAGGAGGTCAGCCCTGACATGCAGAGAGCAACTCATTTCTGAGTTTCGAAAATGAATAAATAAATAAAGCAATCGGCCTAATCGTGTATGTACAAAATGCTATAAGGCTACTTTGCCTGTTCTGAAGACATGATGATCGCGCATTACACGGCCAGCTTCAGGAAGTTCACCAGTATTGTTGGCTTGTCAACAAATGCACGCGCAGAAAGATTTTTGCGACAGTTGTAACAGACAATACCATTTTTCGTCTGTAGGGGGACCCTGTGAGGTAAAAAGCACAATCCTCCATAGTGTTGCTTTAACTGCACTATAAACACTATAAACAACCAATAGAGGGCTTTCTCATTCAGCTATGGGTTATCTGATATTGGACTCCTTAACTTTGAGTGTGTGACAGCTCCAAAACAATAATTACTTGCATTAAGATAAACAGTGGCCAGATGGGAGGACAAACGCACTAACATCATTGTTCTAGAGGAAGACAACACCACTACAATAATGCAGCACCAACTCCAATAGACAGGCCGTGTCATCTGCATATCTGACACACGACTCCCCAAAAAAATCTTATGTATAATATATAATTATGAATACAGGACATTATCAAACTAATCTAAACAAATTCCACATCACTCAGAGCAACTGGGAGCACACTGCACTTGATAAGCACTCCTGGAAGACATCTATGCTGTGGCGCAGAGATAAAGCAACAACACTGCAAGAGAAACATGTTCAACCACCACACATTCCCCTCATCACATTGCATATCTTTATCTGTACCTCATGTGTATCACAGTGACTGTTACTTCTCTTTTCTCTGGCTACTGATGCAACTTAATTTCTGCTGACTAATTCCATTTTTTTGTGTGCCAATATGTGGTTATATAGTGCAGCAACAGGCAAGCAAGGACCAATTACATCAGACTTGAGTCGAGACCTCCACCTGCCAAGGCCAAAGGTGCATTCACGTGCTCCTCAGCCACTCAGTTCTTCCAACGTTTGTATGCTCATGAGCTTTAGTTATAATGACAAAACAACATGGACACTACAAAGAAGATGTGCTGTATTTACATGCTCTGAGCATTTTTACAGTGTTCTCAGCATTAAATACAATCTGGAACTAATGTTTTAGATTATTCTGACACCACTTGCATGTAGCACAAGGCTGCAGAGGTAACTGGAACTTGTGCTACTTGGATCTCAAATAACAACAGATCGTAGGTCAGTGACATTTAATTTAACAACATAGTGAGCTTACATAGATTATACATACAACTGGGATGTAGAATCAGGGCATTAAAATGAATATTTTATCTTTATTTTCGTAAACATACACATGATGAGTGGTAATGCATTGAAGAGAAGTTTTGTGGGGCGAGCAGCAGTAGCTCTTGAAGGTGCATGCATTAACAGTGTGTGATGGAGAGACTGACATAGTTTAAGTATCAAATGGTTACATGTGTCAACTGAGAGGAACTGATGCTGTGAAAATAATCAGCCTGCCTGTCATTAGACTCTTTAGTACAGTTCTGGGGTGTGATTGCCACCTTAGAAATATGCCTGTTTTCAAAGAAGAACTCTCATTAGATTAAAAACAGCACCATTTGCTTTATGATCTTGAAAAAGGCAAACCCATCTCCGTCATCTCCGTAAAATTGACAATAGCATCAATAACAAAATTATATGCATATTCCAAATAAACTATGATAAACCACTGGAATTGTTAAATTAATAATTTTTCATTTTCTTTGGTATTTTTTGTAATACACAGATATGCATTAATGATTGCTGGGTAATATGTTAATGTTATCCAATGTGAAGTCTCAGATCATGTGACAAGACAATATGTGCACGACAGCGTACACTATCAGGACCGTCACAATAGCGTGCACTGGGCATGTTGTAACTACCGTACACCACTGGGTACAACTTTACAGTTTTGATTAATTCAAATATTGTTTGTGTGCAGAGATGCAGTGTAGGGGTAACAGCACAAAGAGGAACGTCACTGTAGAGCTACGAAGCACCAAAAAGAGCTTGGATGACACTAGCATGCTCTGTCTGACTTCGACTGCTGAAGCCTTATATCACCTTCATAAGACAAATATGAATGTATAGATGCACACATGGACAGTGGATTTTGTCCCCCATCACTCATTTTGAAATCAGTCAATCTGGAGGATTTAGCTATCCTTTGAATGTGTAAAAACAATTAGGCTATATGTATTTATGGTTTGTACACTTTATTGTTCTTAATTTTATTTACTTGAATGTCTTCTTTGAGCCTTATGTTTAACCCCCACTTTACAGTAGAGATAGCTAGAGCATCTGAGGAAAACACCCACATCACCCACACTTCCTCAAATTGCCATAGCAGCAGCGCTGTATTTGAGTTTAAAAAGGCCAGTTTGAAAAGAGGCTTATTTGTACTTTTTTTTTTTTTTTTTAAACAAAAGTATTTGCTAGTTTGAGAGCACTAACTTATAATCATTATCCAATTATTCTTCATGCGCATGAAGAGATTCTTCTCATAAGCATTGTCTCTGATGTAGGGGCACTGGTTAAAGGTTTACACACTACACTGCTGACTGCACTTTATGTCATGTAGCATGATCAATCCATTGCATTACATTGAAGCAGCTCCGAAGAATCCTGAGGGATGTTAGGGATGAATACTGAATAAAGACTCTAGTCTAATTGTTGTTTATTGATGTCCACCACCAGCAACACAAAAAAGGGTTAGAGAGTATTTAAGACAATTCTGAGAAAACATTTGCTTCCAGAAATTTCTACATGACATGCGAGAAGATTTGCTCACAAACAATAGTACAGCACTACAATTTATTTTAAGATGACATCAAACTGTTCTCTATATGAAAATAAGGCCGTTAAACTGACAATAGACTATATAACAGTAAGATTATATGAAAATGCTGAAATTATATTTTGTTTGATTTTAAGGGAAGAGTATGAGAAATTGAATGTCCATAACACCACGTATCTTTATTATACATTTGACTGAATGAACACTGGTCTGACTGATAAATCAGCATCCTTATGTTACAGTTTTTCTCCATTGGTTTAAAGCTGTATTATGGGGAATAAGCCCATTTTTACACCAAATATGTTCCCATTCACATGATCCAAAAAGTATTGTGTCTTAAAGATATACTATGCAGGATTTCCATACTCAAACATGAGTAATCTCTCTCAATAATCATTTATGACCCACTCTCACTGTGTGGTGGTGTATTTATCTGCAGAGACTCTCCTCTCTGCCTGTATTTTCTTATTTCCTGAATATTTTTGCTGTATTCAGGACGTTCCTGAGCACAGTGCACTGGTGAGGTCGGGACTTTATAAAAAGGTCTCAACCAGGTGCCACACCAGATCCGAGACAAACCTCCGAAAATTGTGGACACAGCACAGAAAAAGACAAATACAGCAAGGTGATATGCCAAGCAGAGATAGCTGGGGTTGGCTTTCGCTTTCACATTCACTGGCAATACTGTTAACAAAAGATAGCATAGTATAGGCTACTTTTAAAACTCAACAATACAATAAAAAAAAACACATACCGGTGTCTAAACAGGAAATACAAAATTGGATTCAAGACAGCAAAATGACAATAACTTTTTCAACACAGTGTATCAAATCATAAATTCACACCTACAGTTATCTAGTGGCAACAAAATAAGAAAAAACAAAAACAACAAAGTATTGAAGGCTGTTTACTGCTCCACATCTTGCCTGTGACCTGGACATGACGGTTTGTACATTTTTCAGCGGCTCCATAAAAACAACATCAATCTAATTTTAATTGAGGAAGAAAGACCATTGCTATTATTGGATAGGCTGTGGAGTCTCTCCAGAGATGCTGCTCTGCAGTTTTTCAGGGTTGCAGTTTATCTTGAGGCCCACAGTTATTCACAGCTAAGGCTCAAATGCTTCAGTGCCACCTGCTGGACGAGACGATGTTATCACCTATTCCAGTTAAACTTCCTCTTAGGGCTTTTATTACTGTAAGCTGCTTCAGTTACAAAGCCCAGACATTGTACATCACACTGTCATGATTAATGGGGAGACTTAGAATAAACAAAGCCATGGTTAATGTTATTAGTGACATCTGTGCTTTTTCTGCTGTGACATGTCTGCTGGGAAAAATGTTTTTTTGCCATCTCCCCTCAGAAAAGTAACAACCAAGACTGTAATTGTGATTTCATTTGCAATTATGTACTAAAATTCAACTATAGCCCTGTCTACAAAGTATGAAGCAAAATATTTTTATCAAGTACTATCACAAACTCATCTTGTCTCTGTATTAATGAAATCATACCAATATCTCTGTTGCTTGTTGCTGATGTTTAAAAACAGTCAGCTGTATACATGAAATTAACAAATGGTGTTGCAACTAGCCAGTTATGATACTAAAAACTGTTGGAAACGTGTCTAACAAGGTTTTGACAGACTGGCCGCCTGTATTGCAGCTTTTAAAAAACCCTGCAATGTAGCTGCTTTAGCTAATGTTCAAGCTAGAGTGTTGGACTAGGTCTTGCCAAATGAGTTTACACCATGCTGTTTAAGCATATTGCCGCCAGGGAAAGCTCTCTGGATTTATACCTGACATAGTTTTTGTGTCAGGTGTCTGTGGCAACTTTTTCCATACACACATACATACCAGAAGTGACGCAAATTTACATCAACCAGCCAGAGCCAAAGGGGAACGAGATGGATGTAATTGCTTTACAGTAGATTTTTTTTTGTCTTTTACTATGTGCATGATTCTGTTTTCTCATTTGAAATAAAGGTTTTTTAA
The DNA here is from genome assembly GCA_026686955.1 of Epinephelus cyanopodus. NCBI lineage: Eukaryota > Metazoa > Chordata > Actinopteri > Perciformes > Serranidae > Epinephelus > Epinephelus cyanopodus. The sequence goes on from CM048916.1 coordinate 33,993,776, forward strand.
AAAAAGAAGTGGGGAGACACCTTAGCGATTAAAGTAGCAGCTAGCACTATGGCATCCAAGAAAACTTTCTGGAGTGGATGCTCCAGATAAAAAAGAAAGTAAAAAGGATTACAGTAATGGGGCTCTGAAAGATGTGGCGAGGTCACCTACAGGCATATGTTATATAAACTGTGTCGACGGTGTTTGTGCAATTACTCTTACTGTCAGAAACAGGAGACAAAAGTTATAGCATCACAGACTAGCTGGACAAGCTACTTTCTGGCTCTGAATCCTCATCATCCAGCCCGTTGTTTATGAAGCTTGTACCCACCATGTGATGTAAGTAATTGGTCACAGAATACTGGTCATGTGACAACCATTTGTTTGCATATGTAGGGAAATAATTATCCCTGCTGTTCCTATCGTCCGATGTGAATGTTTTTCTTGATCTTTCACTGATGCCTGGTTGCTGACCTCGGAGCCTCTTTTCAGGCGGTGCAGTGACTGGTTTTTGCTGTTGAGAGAAGATGAGAACAAAAAATAATTGGACAAAAGCAAAGCCATCCTGTTCTTTTTGTGATATCAATGCAGAGGCACCTTTTAGCATTTTATAAGTTTGCGCTGGGCTCTGAACTATCTCCAGTGTAAAACTAACTGCAGCATGTGATGTGTAGGGCAGGGCGGAAAAGATGGGTCAAACAGACACTCAGGAGACTACTGTTTGTGTCTCATGTGAAACCCATAGTCAAAATATTGTTTTAATGTAGCTCACACAACATGACTTTTATGACCAAATGACTAGAGCTCCCAAATTCAAGAATTTGATCTCCCATTTTGTCCGTCTCTTCACTCTTTCAACCCCTTCTCTCCATAAAGAGGCTTGGTCTAAGGATGCAAGTGAAGTAACTTCTGATGAATTGTGGGTGAGAAGGCATCCCGGGCTCACTACGCTACAGCGGGAAGCATGGTGGGGCAACAACAAACGCTAATAATAATAATGATAATACATCAGATTTATATAGCGGTTTTCAGGATACTCAAAGACACTTTACAAAGAGCAGCAACAGCAATAAAAAAAACTATCTGTTTTCACCTGAGAGGCTGGAGTTCGCTTCCTATAAGATTGTAAAGTCAAACCCTGCTCATTTTTCCTAAACCCAGCCATGTGTGTTTGTTGCCTAAACGTGACTACATGCGTTTGGTATTAAAGGGACAAAAAAAAAAAAAAAAATGTCTATTTGTGGTCATGTACTGATGTTGTGCATTTATCTTTAGAGAGACTCTATGCAAACTGTGCATTTCCTGTGAAAACGGAAGTGCATTTTGAAATTAGGCAATGCATCTAACAGGCTGAAGGTGACACGGTGTCCCAGAACATCAACAACCGACACAACCAGGGTACCTTGCACGTCTCAAACATTTCGATGTAGAAAGACGTGGAATGTGAGAATGTGTTGGAGAGGGCTACAAAGGATTAAAACATGTTCCATTAATGCTAGATTAACTTATTTAGTTCAACGTCTTCCATCGCCTGAATTTCTCTGAGGTTGAATTTAACAGAATATTCCCCTCTGTGTCTGCTACATGTGACAAGTGTAAATCAGGTGTGGGGGCCTTATGTCACCTTTTCTAGTCTTGCCCTATATGTAGGAATTTCTGGGCAGACTTTTTTCAATTGTAAGTAACATATATAGTAAACATTTAGTCCCTGATGACTGGTATAGTCATAGCAAAAAGGATTATTCTGCGAGAATGGAAATCAGCTTCCCCTCCTTACTTTACAAAATGGCTAAATGACACAGTTTCTTGTCTACATCTTTACAAAATCCGATGTACAAGTTTTCTAAAATCTGTGGAACTTTTATTTAACATATCAAAAGGGTAAAGAGTCAAGCTGGTAACCAACCACACTGTCTGCTTCTTTGTATTGGACTGTAAACTGTGCTTTGATCCGCCAGGATCAAATGTCTATAAATGTCCATTTCTTCATTTTCATCCAGAAACCAAACACAACTTTCAGCATGTTGAACAATTTTCGGTCAAAAACCGTTTGCCCTTCCAGGGTTAACACCTGAGCAACAATGTCCTTCCTACCTTAATTCACTAAACCCCAAATACCAGCACAGTACCAAACAGTGTACATACATGGTACATACTATTAATATCTGATATGTGAAAGGCAATATTTGGCTCTTACACACTATATTTTGCAACTTTATCCCTTTCATACTTACTATCCTAACTAATTACAGTCCTTCAGTTGCCCCCTCTTGTGAGGTTAAGCTACCAAGGCTGTTCAGCTCCAGCTGTACTGTACATGATGCAACACAGCACACAGTTTCCTTAGAAATGTCATTCTCTGCTTACCTTCAAGCTTTCTCTGAAGATCATTTCTGGCCTTGGTCAGGGCCTCATTTTTTCTTGCAACTGGTCTCTTTCTTTAGACAGGTTGTTGTGACTGGTCTGTAACTGTTCTCTTTCTTTTGACAGGCCGTTGTAACTGGTCCATAACTGGTCTCTTTCTTTAGACAGGTTGTTGTGACTGGTCTGTAACTGGTCTTTTTCTTTAGACAGGTTGTTGTGACTGGTCTGTAACTGGTCTCTTTCTTTACAGGTTGTTGTAACTGGTCTGTAACTGGTCTCTTTCTTTCGTTAGGTTGTTGTTCCTGTCTTGCAACAGAAACATCTTCATCTCCCACTCAGAGTTGCTCTTGGTAACTGCATTTGACACATAAACAAAGAAATAAAGAAACACTGTCAGCCAGTCTTCTCGGAGCTTTAACAGCATGTATTCACACAGTACTCACACAGGAAAACCAAAGTTGTAAGTCCAGTCAGAAGGAGAAGACACAGCAGACACAGACACACTGCAGCAGCTCTGCAAGAACTCTTCTTCACATCTGCAGCACCTGAAGGAAAAACATGAACATTTTGTCATTTACAAAAGTCAGCCTCTGTATTGTTGCCTCTCATCAGAAAACACAACTGAACTGAACTAAAATCAAGAGCTGGTGTAATGTCTGTCGTTGGTACATGAAGGGGGTGAGGGCTGGCATTGTAATGACGTTCACATGAGCAAAAGTCACCCATTGAAATGCAACCATCCAAAAGTATGGAATACACTTTTTTTTGTGTGAGTCAACATTAATTAATATTCAATTAATATTAATATTTAATTTGCATAGCTTTGTATGTAATTTCCTCATGCACTGTGGGTATTAATGGTCCCTCGCTGCTTAAACCTTTCCACATTATTGTTTCTCCCACAAGTTTTTGTATTGTTGCTTTTATAATGCAGTCCTTTCTGTCCATGTGCCATTAAGTAAGAAATGCAATGTGTTTTATTACCTGAGCTTGATGGTCCAGATCTGTTTGGCTCCTGAATGTTGATCACATTTTCATAAATATTTTCAGAGCTTTTTCTTTCCTTTTTCCTCTGGTTGCGATTACCTGATGGTCTCTCTACGTTAACATAGATATTCGACAGTTCATCCATCATGTCCAGCCACACTGGTGGTGCAGTTTGGTCCTGTGATGCCTGAAACCTTCAAAGTCAGAGTAACTGACTTCTAAAAGAGGTACTTTTTATTTACAGATGTGTCTCTCACATCATCAGGAAACTGAGGGCTAGTGGTGTGAAATACTTAAGCTGACCACTTTTACCCATGACCTATAAGTTGCAGGTGCATGATGGTGCTTTCCAATTTGGTTAGTGCTACTGTATTTGTACAGTCTCTTAAATGTCACTAGTAAAAAGCTCACCTATCTATTTGTCTGTAAACTGAAACATACAGTATGGTCAGAAGGTCATTTATTTATTTAGTTGTTTATTTTACTTTATTCCTTTTTGACTTTTTATCTGCTTTCATTTTCACTATCTTTGTCTGTAAGGTGACCTTGAGTGTTGTGAAAGGCGCCCATAAATAAAATGTATTATTAGGGCCCGGGCGACGACGAAGTAATCCGTGAGGACCCTATTATAATCTCGCTGTTTATTAACATTATTTATTATTATTATTACTCTTACGAACCTTTAATCTCCAATTTGGTCCCTTTCCCAAATAGAAAAACTCACCAAAATTGGCACATGCGTTCAATCTTGCAAAAATTTTTATATTTTGGCAGCGTTGTATGTGGATGGGGCCAAATGGCGACATAGCCCCCTCCTAGAAAATTTCATGCCTCGAGCCCCGCCTGCGAGTTTCACCTACACGCATGAAAATAGGCCAAGATGCACAAAAATGCCAAGATGCACAAAAATTCTCTTGGACCGATGCCGTAAACCCAACAATAAGTCGGCCATTTTGATTTAAATTTTTGACATGTTTGAACGAACTCCTCCTAGGGATTTCCTCCGATCGACTTCACATTTAGTACAGACCATCCTGAGAACTTTTTGTTTTCTCGCCATCGAATTTTGAATCGACCTCACGCCCACATACTTGATTTCAGCAGCTTCAAACTTGCTGGACATGATGATAACTCCGCCCTGAACGGCCAAATATGTATATATATATATATATTATATATATATATATATATATATATCCCACCTTACTCATAGCGTCCCCCGGTGGTAACAGGAAGTGACCAGTTTTTACTTTAACATGTGTCAAAATGCGTCTATAACGCCCCCTTGAAATTTACAAAAAACCCTCCCCATGAGGGTTTTTTTGGAGTAGGAAGATGAAAATGTGTACATATATATGTAAGTTGCTCAGACGCACAAAAAAGTCTCTGTCACCAGTGGTCTACTCCAAACATGTTCATCTACTCAACAGGATTTTAGGAGACTAGATGTGTGGTAATCAGCATCTGTTGGTGGTAAAAGCTACTCAAGCTGAAATAGCGACTGATAAAAGTTTTACTTTGTTTAATATGTGAAATATGAATAAACCAAAGTGAGGAGCAATCATGGGTCTTTTTTTAAATTTCATTTCCACCCAATTATTAAAAACACTGGACAACATTTAATGACTTTCTCAAAGGCTAATATGAAAAGAAAGTGATGTTACATTTTAAGGGACAGTTCGACATTTTGGCATTTTGTCAAATAATCCCTATAGTCATATGAGTAGGTACATTACCTTTAATTGTCTGCCTGCTGTTTTGAGATCGGTGGGACAGAGCTGCCTGTCAAGACTTCGTCACTTGGTAACATTATTGGGACTAAGTTATGTTTACTGGTGAGAAATACAAAGAATTTATTGAGCTGCTGCAGCCACTCTCTTCCTTTAACAGAGATACCTGCCATGTAAACTGTTTGGTTAAAACATTCATTTTGGTTGTGTTGTACGCCTGAGACCCTTAAGGGGTTAATTGTGGGTGCGTACGTAGACTATTCTTGTTTTGGCTCATTTCCGCAAGAGCAAACAGCCCGCTGGTAAGCAGTACAACTGCTAGCTGCAAACAGCCTGATAACGACGGTTGCATAATAAATAAATGGTTGTGTGTTGATTGTGCGTTCAGCCGCTAATGTGTGTGTAGCGCATCTGTCTCGGCTAGCACTCGGCAACTTTGACTCCGTGGTCTGTTGTAGAGCCTTGTGTTATCGTGCCTTGTAACATATCGGTGGCATGTGCACTAGGTAAACACAGACCGTGTCGTGACATGTCCGCGCTTAGAGACTGCTTCGCGCACACTCCCAGAGCGCTGGGCTTTCTGGGAGATGTAGTCAGTGTGGTTGCTTTGGGTCTTCTGTCTTGTGTTTGACATTGTTAAATATGTAAATAATATATAGGTAGATTCATGTTATATGTATGTCAACAGTCTTATTTAGAATAATAGATGATGGAGAAATAATTAACCAGCTTAAAGACTTATGTTCTATTTATTGTGTGGAAAGTGGAAACAGCTGTTCAGTAATCACAGTTTTACATTTGATATGACATGTAACATTTTGCATCTGTTTCTTATTGTTTCAGATTTAAGACTTGTGGTCATTTTGTTATCTAAATAAAAAGACAAAAAGAAAACACAAGTTATAACTTTACGTGCTGTCGAGCCTTTTCAGAGGGCTAAAATTAAAAAAGATCCGAACACTGCTCAGCGCACAAAATGGAGGTGAATGATACAGCCTCCTCTCTCCCTCAAAACTAATCAAATACACCATCAAATGACTCCAAAACGCTCCAGTAGAAAACACATGGCTTCCACATTCCCCACGCTATGAAATAATAATATATAATTAAGTAACATTACGACACATGAAGCAAATACTCAGAACTACTTTCTTGAGTAAACCACTGGGTGGAGTGACACAGTGCGCAGCTGAGACAATGGAACAGAGTGACTATTCACGTAGTACCAACCAAAAGTATGGACAGGATGAAACAATGGCTATTTGTGCTGGACTTCGACCCCCACACGCTTGTGGAAATGTTCCGGAAAATGTTTGTTTGCTCCAACCATTTTTTACCGGAGGACTACAGTGAAAGGATGGAGCGCAGAAGCTCAGGAATGGTTCAAACACTTTTCAACCCAAGCATGGTAAATAATGCTAAAATGCAAATGTTGTGGTTATGTTATGGATAAGTGCCCAGAGCATATAGTGAAGTGACTGGCATTACTTCTCATTGTTGGGAATAAACAGACTGCTAGGGAACATTTTATGTTGTTGTTCCCTCAGGAGTTGTGGTGATTTATGAGTGTGGAGTTATCATGCTCTCCCTGTGTTCCAGTGATAATTTTGAGGCGTACTCTCGTCCCATCCCACCATCAGTATACTGTATTTCCGCAATTTAAAACCAGGCCCCTATTAGAAGCCGACGTCTTTTAGTAACCGGGTCTAAAAAAAATTAAATAAATAAACGCCGGCCTCTTTTATAAACCAGAGATGGTTATTTGACGTTTTGGCATTTATAAAGCGCTAGACCCGGATTACACACACATACACAGAGACCCACATCCTAACACACATAAACCATCCAGGCACATGCGCAGTTGCGCACTCTCAGCTGATCATAAACAGATAAGATGGCAACAAGACCAAATTCAGTGTTAATTTAAAGCTAGAGGTTTTGAAATATTCCGAACAAATGTCGGGGGAATACGCCACGAGGCATGTGACGAATGGTTTGCAGAGGACAGCAACGAGACCTTCACAAAAGGAGGGAACATGAGAGCAGCTGACAGACGCAAGATAACAGCTTACCGGCAACAGAGAAGTCCGACTCCAGGTCCAGTAATTTCCTCTTTCGTTGGTGTCATGACTGCCCAGTAGTACCTGGACAACCGAGCCGTGGCGGCACACAGGTATGTGGCGTGTCAGAGGAGAAACGAGCTGTTCACATTTCTGTCATTGTGGCATGTAACGGCCCACAAACTTCATCGACTGTTCTTTACCTATGAAGGGACTGTCAGGGGAGGAGGATGGCTGGTTGATTTTTATTTTATTTTTTTAATTTTTTCACTGTTTCAAGGCAGGACAACTAGTACACTGTGCTGTAGCAAATAGTAAATACTGGTGATTTACAAAAACACCAAAAACTATTTTTGCTGTTAAAGTAAAGTTTGTTACTGTAAATAATACAGTACATTATTTGTAATACTATATAGAAAATATAATTTTTTACTGTAAAGTAAAGTTTACATAAATATTTCTGATGTTTAAATTAAAAAAAAATAAATACAGTGTTTGTATTTTCAAATTTGGCTGAGATTTTTTTTCTTTCTTTTATTGAAAGCCTCTTTCAAATAGTAGCCTGCCCCTATTTGTAGCCTGGTCCCAAACTAATTTTTTGTTAATAGTAGTCCCGGCTACTATTTGAGGAAATACGGTACGTATGTAACATACAGTCACTGGCCACTTTGTGTACACCCGTGTAATCTAATGCAATCCAGTAGAACGACTATACCATGATTTTTTTCCCTGAAATTTATAAATTTTCGGTTATTGTTGACATCGTCTAGAAAGTGGTGATTCGACTTTGTTTATTATTGAGGTCATAGTGAATGGTGGTGGTGTACTGGGGTAGCCTCCTAATTTTCTCTAACTGAGAGGGACAAAATATTAGGAATAGTGATGCATGGTGCTGGCCCCCCGCAATGGCGCAGGAGAGCGAGGGCCCGATCACAGCTGCTTGCAGCTTTAATTATTATTATTATCATTAAGGTCATTATTCATAATTGCAGTTCTGTCTTCATTAATTATTACATTTCTTCCAATGTGACAGCATGTAATGGCGATCAGCCTTCTGCTTTTCTCCACAACCAGACAAGTAAGCTGTTACACAAATTCACATAAGTGAACTCATTTTAAGTATAGCGCCACGACAGCTGGCTGTGCATTTTCATTTGATTGAAAAGCCCCAACATTCAGTACTGTTTTCTAGTGCCCTCACACATTTGAATCATTTAATAATCGCTAACTGATTCATTTCAGTCACTTCTTCAGAAGTAATTTAGGCTAGATTAGATTTTATTCGTATTTCTTTCCTCCCCTGACACTATGTCAAACATCATCTCACACACATTATGTAAAATACAAAAAGTTTATTACAGAATGTGGACAGTGAAAATGTTAGTAAATTAATTAGCCATCTGTTAGATGTTAGGTATTCCAGAAAGCGGGTTTATTGAAAACTCTGAGTATGTTAACCCTGAAATGAGGGAAACTCTGGGTTTTCAGCTCCAGACAGAGAGGTAAGTCAAACTCAGAGTCAATCACCATGGCAACTGACTGCTTGCTAAATTTCACATGCCACTTTTCTCTCCTTGGCAGCTTTAGCGGTGTTACTTTTTTTTTTTTTTTTTTTTTTTTTTTACGAAATATATGCTCATAGTCACTGTAGGCGTTCATGAGCACTTCCAGTTCCACAGGTGTAAAATAAGTTGATCGCTTTTTCTCTCCGGTTGCCATGGTGGATCGAGGTATCGGGGCTCCATTGATGATGGCTTTTTATTGTGGTTGTGCACGTGCTTAACTCAAGGTGTACCTACTCAGAGTTGACTGAACTAATTCAAATCAGCTGTTCTGGAACTGGATACTCAGAGTTTCCCATCTCATGGTAAGTCAACTCAGAGTTCAGGATTAGACTCAGAGTTTGTTGAACCCCCTACCTGGAATACCCCTCATGGTTCAGTAGATCTGCAAACAATTACTGTTACTCCCATAACGACATAACGACAGTACAGCTCAGGTTATTCGATGTAGTGCTTTTACTTTTTAGTAACATACATAAAAATAAGCCAGTTTAATTATTCAATCAAATATGGCCTTACAACAAGATCCTAAAATAGGGTGTGTAGGCTATGCACTGTAATTGAATGTGCTGTCCAAAGAATGCTCCTACAAGCAAAATAATACCAGACTATGCTGTTTACATGACCCATGTCAAATTCAGAACATTGTCACGTTCGTAATAATAGTAGAATATTAGTGTGCAATTAGTGTGCATGTAAACATTGTCATTTAGGTATGACAACTGTGTTGGGAAACATTTCCTTCCTCATTAAAGATTCTTCTCAAGAATTTACAGCCTGCATTGCTCATTCATACTTTGTAGCGTGCAGTCTTATTCTTCTCTGCCTTTGTTGGTGCATTGCTGCGATTCCTTGTGTGCGTTTATCACTAGATAAACAAAACAGGGACCTAGTCATATAAAAACTCCATACCTCTACCAGAGGTGAAAAACCTGGATACCATTGTTGTCAAATCATCTTACACCTCCCTTTAATCTCAAGAGACTAAATAAAGGTATTATAAATAAGTAAAAGTAAATGAGTCCTCCATCCAAAATCAAACTCACCCACATGTACAGGCACAGGATTGTGAAAAGTGAATTTGTGCATTCAGATCAAACATGAAGTGAATTTCAGCTCTCCATGGTTTCGTATGCTGAGTTATAAAGACATCATCTTTTCACAGATCCAGAAGTTTTGATTTTTACATGGTATATCATTCCAGCTGTCCTCCATTTCTACACAGTCTTCAATGTTGCCCAAATAATCATTTGGCTCCCCAGGCTTCCAGTAGCTGAAACCAAAAAACAAAACGTCTTTTCACAAAGAACACAAACCAAGAAACACTTCATGGACAACACAATGCTGGAATGCAACCAGCTTTAAGCTGGAAAATTAAAATGTTTCCTGTGATTCATTTTTATATTGATTTATTATTCTAACATAGAAATCTAAAAGACATTTTAAAGCCTTTAGATTCGGCATTAAAGCTACAGCTGATAACTTTTATAAAAAAGTAACTTTTTGTCATATATGCTGAAACAGTCACTATATTCACAGAGAGCAAAGTGAGAAAAATAATCTATGAAAATAAATCATATCCCTCTGCCTAATCTATTGCTTTGTAGCATTTCTAATGGCCTTACTGCATGTGACCAGTGGTCAAACCATCAAACTAGGCAGCGCTGATCAAATATGAATCTAGATTCTGTCACCGCTATTTCTATGTAAAATGAGAAAGCAGGTCCACCTGGTGGGCCATTTACAATATGGCAGCCATGTCACAAATTTTGTCATATTACAGCTAAACAGTGCACTAAAATATGGTTCAGAAAACATCTGAGAAATAGTTAATGCAGGAACAGAATCTTGATTCATATTTGATCAGCGCTGCCTAGTTTGACAGTTTCACCACAGTTTTCAGACTGTTTTTTTTTTTTCCTGCAGTAAATTCCAAGGAATACTATTAAAAGCATTATGAAGAGGAGGAGTGAATATAACAAAAAGTTATTTTCCTAAAAGTTACCATCTGTAGCTTTAATGTTAGTTGAATAACAGAGTGATGTTTGAACCTTTCGGTCAGCGGCGTCCCATCCACCCATTTCCACATTCCCATGGCTTCTCTTTCAGTCAGTCCAATCCATAAGATCCTGCCGAATTTTCCTATGAAATTCTTGTTTACAGAGAAAAACAGAAATCACTAATCAATACAAACTGAACTGATTTAAATTCACCATGCAGTTAGTATGTTACCTCTCATTCATTACATTTTTCTCTTTTTCTCTTATCATGGTCTCTCCTAACCTCAAACTTACACTCATTCACATATAGATACACACACCTGTTCCTCTTTGCTGTTGATAATCACCAGGTCTGCACCTCTCTGCAGACAGTCATCTCTGCTGTCCTGCCAGGATTTCGTGGTAGTAGAAACAAAATAAAAACTGTGGCGGAAATACACCCATCCTTGTTGCAAATAGTAATCTGTTACAGAAAGATTAATGGATGGAAAATGACATTTTTGAATAAGAAACTGACCAATTTTAAAGAGCCATTTTGAATTGAGTAATCAAAATTAAACTGTCCATGGGTTTCCCTACTGCCTTTAAATATGAATTAATAATTTAATTTTGAAATGGATATTAAATTGTGTTATTTCTACCACTTGTGTGTCTGTACTTCTGTAATGCAATAAAATACAAGTGTTCTGCTGTAAAATCTGTTTTTACAATGCCTACAATGATCACTTTTTGTTGACACTTCTGAAGGATTTAGTTAAATTATATGTTTTAGCACTGAGGTCATGCAGTAGTTGGTGATGCTGTTGTACTTGACTGCATCATATTCAGAAGTGTGTATAATATTGAATATAAATATAATACATCGTATTTCATACCTAAAATATATATAATACAAATTTACACCTCACATCCCCACATATTATTTAACTGAGACTTTCTGCAAAAACAAACTAACTGAAATATTGATTGGCCAGTTACTATGTTCTAGAATCAGACCTCCAAATTGCTCTGTGCGCTGTGCAGAAAGTCTGATTAAAACATGTAGTGCGAGTAAACACAATATGAGTCAGATAAAATTGTGCAGTGTCTGTCCAAAAATGAAAATCAAGAGAACCCAAACATGACACTAAATCTCCCTTTGGATTCAGGGTCTTTCATTATTGGCATGACAACCTTCATCCTCATACTAACCAAAGTCAATCAGTTCTCTCTTCAGCTTGGCAGTCTCCTGAATAAGGTTTGTGCAGTTGGCTTCTGTATCTGGTGTCTTACTGTCAGAGCTGTCTGAAAGAGCAGAAACACTAAACATAAATCAACAGTTATGCCCACATGCACGAGGAGCAATTTGAGGTTGAGTATCTTGCTCAACAACACTTAAAAAAAGAGGCCTGAGGAGATTGGGAAACAAAGCACAGAAGCTTATTTGTACAGTATGTGTGATGTAGTTTATAATAGACTATAAGCTTACAATAACAATATGTTTACCGGCTGACAGTTTTGACTTGAGTTTCATAGGGAAAGAACTAACTGGAAAGTCCCGTACTCTTCTTATGTAATCTGATGTAAGTTTGCATTCTAGTGTTATTATGCCTCGTGATTGTTTCTGAATCTAAACCTCTCCAAACTGAATTGAATCGAAACTGTGAAGGGGCCTGAGACCAAACACAGAATAACAGAGAATGTTGCTACGCTATCAATCATCAAGTGATCTGAACACTGATGAAATAATTCAAACAAAAAAAATCTTAGAAACCTCTCAGAGTAAGTGTCATATCTTGTAATTGCAATGATTCAACTGTGGCAGTAACCAGATCCACTTTCTGCAGAAACACAGAGCAAAACTACAGACACAGTTCAAAATGACTCACAGAGACGCAGGGAAATGTTGAGAGCAGCTTGTAGGATGAACAGGAGTCCAAAGCTCACACCAACCAGTCTGTACAGTCTTCTACCTGTGTGCAGAAGTAAGACAGACATGCACATACAGTAATGTAGGTGCCTGGCAGCCTTCTACAGTACATGAAGCAGATTTACAGAGTTTTATGGATAGTGTACCCTGTTGGCATTTTAGGAGGACTGAATGTGCGACTGTAAATTTAAGGATGTGTGCAGGCCAGAGTCAGGCAGCTCTCGAAACCATTATGTGTTCTTTTCAGAGTAAACCATGTTAAAAAACAAGAACAAATATATAATTTTGATAGTTTTCAGTGTAAAATGACTGAATAAACTGACTTGATATAAAAGCAGACCAATAATATTTTCACATGTGCACTAAAAATATATACTGTAGAGGATCTTTCTTACTTTTCTACACTGATATTTTCCTAAAAATCTCTATTTTACATTTTGGAATTTAAATTTGTATCCATACTGCCTTCATAGATAAATGCTAGAATGTTACAGTATAGGTTTTCTGACTCACCAGGCACTGCAGCAGTCCCTCCACTGTCATCACTAGAGCTCCTGGCTGATGAATTAGGTATATTTACATAGTCCATAGTGATTTCAGGTTGATCCTGAGGGACAAAGTTTGCCATATTTTACCCACTGACCGGAATATGACAATGATGATGGTGAATGTGTTTTTGTCAGAATGACTATGATGTGTAATCTACTTCTTCTTTTTGATTTGGAACATTTTTGTTCTTCCTCATTTTTAGATTTGGTGTAAACAACTAACAACTTCTTCATCCCAAAGCCTTTGACTTCACTACAACTCAGTTACCAGCAATGCCGACGATCTTATCACTTCAAAGAGGCCTCCAATTTCCTTGTTTCACATTAGGGACTCATCAGATGCGTGTTTTCATGTTTGTATCAGTCCAGACCGATACAAACATGAAAACACGCATATATATATATATATATATATATATATTATATATATAAATATATATATATATATATCATTCATGACACATCATTCATGTATAAGATCTAGTTCAGGTTGACTAAGGGTCGCTATGTACTACCTACAAATGGGACTCCAGAGAATGAGCCATTCAGTCAACAAGGGATTTGTTGGTGTTTGTTTAATGTCTAATAAAATATTTTACCTCTAGTTTTTGTCTAATTTGTTTCAAAGTACGTCTTGCTAGCTCTTATATAATTGTTTTTTCTTTAGTGTCTAAATTGCGAAAATATTTCTACCTAATTTTGTACAAACTACGGAATGTTACGTCTTATTAGAGCAACATTGTCTATTTTACTGTCTAATAAAGATTATATTAGGTGTAGTTTTTTCTAATTTGATACAAAATACGGCTTATTACGTCTAATTAGCGTACTGTAAAATAAAGTGCTACCACATAGGGTATTCTTTCAGTCATTGAAGTGAAACAGATTTTAGTACGTCATATAGCCTATTTCCACATGATTGTTTCTTCCTCTATTTGACTTGTTCTAAAACTCTTCACCGCGTAGGTTCATTAGTTCACACTTGATGAAGACACACACACAAAGAGGGAACACAGAGATCCCTGATCAAATCACTGTGAACTTGACTTCTCCACGAATATTAAGGCAACCAGGATGATGCAGCAAATGGAGGTTGCAGATTATGTTAATGAGCGACCGAGACGTGAGCAGAAACGCAGCTGGGATGCAAATCAAACAGGTAATAGCAAACATAATTTTATTGTATATGGACTGTTAAACAACACAGGTTGATAGACTGATTGGACTCCATCAAGTGTTTTAGCTACACTAGCAACATGGCCCCATAACCTGTCTCCTAGAAATTACATTCATATTTTGCTGATGTTAGATTGTACCTGAACAACTACAGCAGCTATACAGTTAAGTTATAAGTTAATCTTTAAGTTCTAACATGACATGATAACACTAGGTATTGTCAACGTGTTTTCATCCAAACTCGTTAAATACTGCCGCGATGACAGTCGACCTAAACATCCAAATATGATGCACCAGGAACTCTCCTGTGCAGGTTCTGGATGTTCTGGGATGGTGTGTCAATTCGCCCTTGTTACATGCAATTTGTCGTTTCAAAATACTTTTCCTTATTTAACAAGACAGCTTCTGCTCATTACATGCATACATACTTTTTCAAAATAAAATTACAACAAAGGGAAAAGACTTAGGCAACGAATGCATATGGTTGGGTTTGGAGAAAAACATCATGGTTTGTCTTAAAATAACTATGGGTCCTACTAATGTAGTGTCATGTCCCTTGACATACATCACTAGTGTAGCATGCTACACATACTAGCACACTACATTATTATTAAAGTAATTTCACTGAGTTTTGGTTTCACAAAGGAAACAAACAGCAGGATCCCGAGTGAAAGTTCAGTGTTTGCTTGACCCATCCACCTTAGATGGACTTTCTTGATCCTCGTGGTAGATGTTGGCGGTGTCAGAAATCGCTGCCATCCGGTGCATTTTATACCACCATGAAGAGTATCTCAGTGTGTCCGTGTCTGATGCCAATATCTACTGATGAAGCAGCAGTATTCAATGAGTTTGGTTGTTGCCGGGTGTCAGAAATAGTCGCTGCCTGGTGCATAGAATACTGCCGTGAAGGGTGGCTCTGTGCATCAGTATCTGACACAGAGATCACTGATGAAGTAGTGGTATTCAGTGAGTTGGGAGTGAGAGCAGGCTGCCACTGCCCCATAAAAACACAAAGTGCCCCCACATTGCAAAACAAATATACAGAAATAAATTGCTATACTACAACAGGCAACCAAGCGCCACCATCCAAAATAATCACTGGAAAATGTAATCATAATCATAAATAAACTTGTCAAATTGCCATTATTGTTATGACGAGTTTTAGTGTTACAGGGTGCTGCAGTTGTGCAGATGGTTTGTTCACGTGGTATTGCTGTACCTTAGCAGAGACCATTACTCAACTGCTGTGGGCAGGTGCAATCAATGTCAAATTTGTCTCTTCATTTCACGTATTAAAAAAGATTAAAACTTGAATGTAATATGAGTGATACATAGGCTATTTCACTGTCAACAAAGTGTTTTGTAAAGTGTCAGTATGTTGTGGCATGTTTCCTGGGCATTGAAAGTCATGTCAGCAACTAATCTGGGAGTAACAACTGACAAAATGACACCAAAGTTGTCAGAAAATGTGGCTATTCGAACCACTAGCATGCTAACTATTGCCATTTTACCTAATCTGCTAAACTTTAAATAGTAAAAGTTATTTCAAAGCGAGAGAGCACAACTGTATTTATTTATGATGTGTTAACAACCATTACACGTACAAACTGTTGATTTTGCAGGGAGAAGACTCTGTCAGCTGCTTTTCCTCGGTTTTGGCATGTTGTGCATTGTACAAGCCATTCTCAATGTTTCTCTACGCCTTACAGGTGAAGGCACTTTCTTCTTATTGTGTAACTTGAAATTTGCTAAGACAGTTGTGCAGACAAACCACAATATTACAAATACGCACATTCTGATGTAATGTGACATGTTGCTTTCAGCCTGTTTTTTCACAATTTGCTAAATAAAAACCTAAATATTATTTTTGATTTAAATCAATTGAAAAACATTATAAATGTACATATTTTTTTATACTCTCAGTGTTATCGAGCAAGGAATCAACCCACTCGGACTGCAACACAACTCATTTTTGTGTCCAGAACGATACAAAGATGGTGCCAAAGGATTGTGAGGGAAAGAGGCCTAATCACTGCAACAGATTGCAAGAAAGGCTCAACAACTTGACTGCAGAGAAAAACGAGCTTCAGAACAGAAACAATGACCTCACCAACTGGTTGAGGAAAGTGGAGGAGGAGAGGGACAGGCTGAAACAGAGGCTGGGGTGAGAACAAATCAGGTTAAGGTTCTGACCTTAAAGAGAAATATCACCCACAAGTATATTAAGATATTTAGAATTCCAATATGTTATGTCTACGACCTAGGAAAGTTAAATTAATCTTTGTGAATGAGAGCTACTCTCTCTCAAAGCCAGAAACCAGGGAAGTATGGGAGCCTGATTTTGTGGACTCTGTATGTTTGTTTGCTGTGTTATATCCAAATAAGCTTTATAATATCATAGTGTTCTCAGTTCTGAAACACAAAATGTACCCACATATTCAGAACGTTCCCCTGGGTGCTCTAGAACATCTTTCAACGCTTATTACCTGATCCATAATTTTATACCCCATGACATCACAAATTTGAGTTTTGGATTTGGGAAAGAGTTGTTCATTTTCACTAATATTTTTGACTGTCTGAGACTGTGGGAATAACAGATTTAATTTTTGAAAATGGGCATAGTTCCCCTTTTACTTTAACTCCTCTTCATTTCTTCCCCTTTCAGTCTGGTTTTGTTGGTTTGGTCACAGTGACGTCTCCAACTAATGACCCAGCACTTCTTGTGGTTACAAAGAAACTATTGTTGCTGCTGGGAAAGTTCAAAAGCATCAACAAGATTTTTTTTTAGAATTGTAGTTAGGCCTACATAAACTAGTAACTAAACTAGTCTAGTCTAGACTATAGTCTGTTATGTACAGTTACAATTAGTTTAGAGTTGACTTAAAATTAAATTCGGAGTCATATTTGTATTTACAGCTCCCCATTCAATTCCTCAGAGCAGTGTCCTGCAGATTGGAGTGTGATTAACTCCAGATGTTATTTCCTCTCCGCTGAGAAGAGGACTTGGGAGGACAGCAGGAAATACTGTCAGAGTAAACATGCTGACCTGGTGGTGATCGACAGCGAACAGGAGCAGGTACAGTGCAATAAATCTGTGACTGAGTTTGCTTGTATGCGTGTGTGTGTGTGTGTGTGTGTGTGTGTGTGTACACCATTCTTTATGTTAAAGTTATGCTTACATTTTCTATCAAAATCAACAGGAGGCCTTGTACCGTCTGGGTGGGGATGCTCATCTCTTGTTCTGGATCGGACTGAAAGACACAACTGGGACCAACAGATGGAAATGGGTGGATGGATCTGTGCTGACCGAACCGTAAGGCTAGGCTGTAAAGATCTTCATAGGTCCAGTATCAGTATCTAAAAAAGACCAATTTTTTTCAGAGAACTGGTCTTACAGGGGGTGGGTACTTAAAATGAACAGGAATTAGACATGGATATTGTTTTCCATCTCAAAACACACAAAGAACATCCTCACAAAAACTTTTCACAACTAGAAAAAAGCACCAAAGTGCAGATCTCAGCCAGAGAACATGTTCTGGCTGCCCGACCTGACAAACTGATTGCTGCCAGTGTAGACAACTTTTGGATTACCAGAAGACACACCACAACAATACTTTTGTGAGGATGACTGTAGTTTTAGTAATTAAAAGACAGCCACAAATCTTTGACCCTTATCATTCATAACAGGAATTTTAACAGTATTAACTTTGTCTGGGGGCTAAAGCAAAACAAAGCATTTACCTACATAGCCTGCTTACTTACTTATAGTAGAGGCACAGATATCAAGGAAAATGACCAAATCAACAAGATCTGCAAGTCTACAAAACTGGGCAGGCAAAATGCTTCATTTCTAAAACGCTTCTAATGTGGTAAAATGCCCTGGGCAGACAGAACAACACTGGTCGCAGCAAGAAGAACACAGTGCAGTTATGGCCATGGGTCCAGGCTAACTTATAGTCAAGATGTTGCCAGTAATAAAGAATATAGTGATTTATTCATCTCGTTATGTGCCTATGTTGCCGGATAATTACACTAACAATCCAAGCCTATCTGTGTGAAAAAAAATGCACTTTAAGTGGATGTATTCTGACATTGTTTGACGTTGTCTGAGTGCCCTATTATTTAATATAGCGCGCGCTCACAGGCTGCAGGCTGGTCAGCCCTATCACTCATTTAGACAAAGGTAGAATGGAAAATAGGGCCCAGGTTGAAGAAAACATTAGTTCCCCTTTAAGATGAGCCAATTTCCAGGGAACCTGCAGTCCCTGCCGGCCGGTTAAGAGGAGTGCGAAGTCAGCAGTCAATGACGGTTTGTAACAGTTAATAAAACAGGCTTTCCAACAATTTTAAATTACCACATCCACAAGAGGTCCTTGAGCATACAGTCATATACCTGCACACAAAATATTAGGCTGATTGGTCCACTAGTTTGTGAGATTAACTGCAGAATCACACACACACACACACACACACACACACACACTCACTCACTCACTCACTCAGGCACACACATGACCAAATGCATGATCCCTACTAGATTTACACCTAGGGGAGATACTGAAAATCAATTTGATTAATGCGATTAGCCTTGACAGACCTAAGAAGAGACAGAACACCAACACTGTGGAGGGGGAAAAGATGGAATTGGGTCTGACGCGGAACTTTACGTAAGCATAAGACATGTCAGCAAAACACTCATTTCTATCTATTGATTACAAAGGCCCCCGGGATGTTACAGTGTTACTCTAACTGGTATCAGTCCAGTAACCTAACATGGATATTTAAACAGCATCTCTCTGACCTTCATGACTGTGCTGTCATTTAGGTTTTGGCAGTCTGGACAGCCGGATCGTGGTGGTCCCAACAATGTAGAGGACTGTGTAGAGATGTATCACCACAACCCAGTCCAGGCCAACTGGAACGACGCCCCCTGTGGAGCCCAGCGGCGCTGGCTGTGTGAGAGAGACACATATTCACTACTGTGAGAAATTGAGAGAGCGAGAGAGACCTTGAGAGAGGGAGAGAGAGAGAGCACCATCACAGCCTAAGAGACAACCAGCATAACAACATATACTGTAGTTCATCTCATCACAGATCACACTCTGCCTTTTTTATACTCCTTCACTTTTACTTTAAAATGTATGTCTATGATTTTGTAATAATACATTAACTGTTTCTGAATTGTCACTGTCTTAGATTGTAATTGTGCTTTGACAACATATATGAAATTGTTGAGCTCCCAATTATTAAATGTTTATTTGTTATTTTGTGTTTATGATGTGCAAACTTAATGTTATGTTATGTTTAATGATTGATTGTTTAAGTTGATTGAGGACTGATTGATTAACTGACAGGCCAGCTGTCTGATATCGTTGGCGTGTTTAATAAAAGCCTTGCACCCGCAGCTGAGTTCAGTGTTGTGTAGGTGAAAGAGGAAACAGCAGAGCTTCTCCAATTCATGTTTATTTCTTAATTCTTTCATCCTTGGATTCGGTGCTTGATGTTTTAACTTCTGGATTCACAATGCTGTGCCGCTGTATAGCCCTACTCTGCCAACAGAAATGTCATTATAGTCAAAGTTATGGAATGGAATTGAACTGATAAAGAGAGTGAGAGAGAGAGAGAGAGAGAGAGAGAGAGAGGAGAGAGAGAGAGAGAGAGAGAGATGTGCTCAGAGCTGCAGCTGTTAGCCATCGGAGCAGAGAGGAAATTGTGGTGAAGTTGTCAAGTACTCGTAAATGTACTGTGTAGGTTTCAGTTTGTCCATGAATAAACACTGCAGCTCTTTTATCACTTTAACCAGTGTTTTTCCATTCTGTCTGTGTAATGTGTGTGATTGTTGAGATATTTCACAGTTCATTTGGTGCTGCACACATAAGCAGAGGTGGACAGAGTACACAACTTCACTACTTGACGAAAAGTACAGATACTTCTTGTCAATATTACTCCAATACAAGTAAAAGTAGCCTTGTCAAAATATTACTTAAGTAAAAGTACTAAAGTATTTGCTTAAAAAATTACTTAAGTAAAAGTACTTAAAAAAAATCTCAGGAAATACAGGAAAGCAAAGTAGCTTTATTGTCATTCTGACGCGATTCTGCTACAGAAATGTTTATAATGCAGGTTTACATGGAAGCTGCTCTGCTTCAGTGCAGCACATCTCTCATAACTTTGGTGTAGATATCTCAAAGCACAAGATAAACCAGCTGTTGCACCATAAAACATTCAGAAAAAGTAACTGTGGTCACTTCAAAGTTTAGATGCTCTGATGGTAATGTTCATGGCTGATAAAAGCCCCAGCTTCACTGGAACAAATCAAGTTAGGACAAAATACTGTCAGTTTATTCAGGAATGTGCACCACTATTTAACAAATATCTTGTAAAACTGTGACAGAACCTGATTTATCTTGACAATTCAATTTCAGTTTTATATTAGCTGACATGGGCCTATAGTATTCATCACAAGAGCACTGGCTGGTGTGGCGCACAGAGAGTGGGTCAAAGAGAGGTCATTGTGGAGCAGTAGCTCATTTTGCCTTATAGTGTCTTTAATCATAATTCAGTCATAGAGCTGTTCCTGGATCCTCTTTGGTCAATGATGAACTTATATGGAACGTCACAGCCTTAGGTCTCACTGGAGGTGAGGTTTTTTTTCTTTGTCTTTTAATTAGTCATAGTACTGCCTGTAATAAAGCAGGTAGGACTGGAGGACAGGAGCAGGTAGAGTACAGTAAATCTGTGTCTGAGTCTGATTGCATGTGTATATGCCATTAATTACATCTGTGATCTCGATCAACAGAGGACCTTGTACCGTTTGGATGGAGATTCTGATCTCTTGTTCTTGACTGGTCTGAGTGACACAACTAGTATCAGTATGGGGAAATGGGTGGGTGGATGGCTCTGCGCTGATCAAATCGTAAGGCCTTTCTAATAAGTGCTAAACTTTAAAGATCTTCCCAGGTCCAAAATGTGGGGACAGAATCTAAAAGAAAACAATTAGAAAAACATATCATTTTTTTAAAGACCTGTTCTGACAGGGGATGGGAGACTTAAGTGAAAAGAATTTCTGCAAAAATATTGTTTTTCCTTCTTGAAAACAAGAAAGACCCATTATGCACTTCCTCATGAAAACTAATGTCAAGCATTTAAAATCGACAGATTTGAGCTGCCCTCTAGTGGATGAGGATGAAATGCAATACAACACTTCTTTCTGTCTCAATTTGATTTTAATGTGGCATGGAAATTCATGTCACAAGTAGTAAGAAACTAAGTGCAGTGTAAATCTCTGCCAAGGAACTTGCTGCCCAACCTGACTGACTGATTGAACATAGACAATTACCAGGAATTATGAGGGTGAATGTACTTTTAATAAGTGAAACAGCCACAGATCTTTGATCATTATTGTTCATAACTGGACTTTGAATGGTATTAACTTAGGCTACAGTACAGTACAACAAAGTAGGAAATTACAATAATAAACACAATTGAAGGGGACAAAGGAAGAACCATTTAACGACATACCCTACTTACTTACTTTCAGCAAATTTCAGCACGAAAATCCATTATTTGTGCCTGTAATGCATTTTTATCCTATCCATGACCCTTCAAGTGGACAAAAATGTCCATTTTCTAGAAAGTGCCCAACAAAAGGTCACAGTGGTGTGATTTTTTGCATGGGGTTGTCATTCTGGGTGAAATTTCAAAATCCTAACTTTCAGCATGAAAATCCGTTATTTGACCCTGTAATGCATTTTTATACCAGCAGCAATAACAAATGGCTAAATGACAGGTAGACATTTTTGTCCACTTGAAGGGTCATGTTTGGGATAAAAATGCAAACTCCAGGTATACTGCGACACTTATAAAGAGAGTCTTCACAACTATAACCAGGAACTGAAGAATGCAAGGCAGTCATATTTTTCAGAGATTATCAATAGAAACAGTAATAATGCCCGCACACTTTTTTCTGTGGTGGACAGACTGACCAACCCCACAGCATCACTCCCTCCTGAACAAGTCATGTAATGACTTTGCAGCCTTCTTCACAAACAAAATATTACAGATAAGACAGGCAGTGTGCAGCTCCAGCTCCGGAATGATAATACTTGTGCCTTCCTGTCCTCCAGTTAATCTAGGACATTTTAGCCTCCTAGATTACACAACTCTAACAGAAACGGTTTCAAAATTAAAGCCCACAACATGCTGCCTTGATATTCTGCCTTCAAACTTTTTTAAAACCATTTTTAACAGCATAGCTCCAGATGTACTGCAGATAATAAATACTTCTCTTATAGCAGGCCAGTTTCCCCAGGCCTTGAAAACTGCAGTAATAAAACCTCTCCTAAAAAAAAAATCAAATCTGGACGCCACAACAAATTGTAACTATAGGCCAATATCAAATCTGCCATATTTGGGGAAAATCATTGAAAGGGTTGTCTTTCAGCAAATCCATACTTTTATGATGCAAAACAATTTTTTTTAACACATTTCAGTCTGGATTTCGGCCACATCACAGCACTGAGACTGTACTTATCAAAGTCTTAAATGATATTCATCAGAATAATGATGCATGCAAATCCTCTGTCCTGGTATTACTAGATCTCAGTGCTGCATTTGATACAGTTGATCATAATATACTACTTAGCAGATTGGAAAAGTGGGTGGGACTCACCAGCACTGTGCTACAATGGTTCAAATCTTACTTACAAGATAGGGACTTTTTTGTGTCAATTGGTAACCACGAATCTGAGCGAACTACGATCACATGTGGGGTTCCTCAAGGGTCCATTCTCGGACCACTTCTATTCAACATCGATATGCTACCCCTAGCCCAGATTATGGAACATCACAACATCTCCTATCATACGTATGCCAATGACACACAACTCTATATCTCAATGTCATCACACGACTATAGTCCCTTACTCTCATTGAGTAACTGTATTCATCAAATCAATGACTGGATGTGCCAGATTTTTCTCCAGCTAAATCCAGAGAAGACAGAGGTAATAATTTTTGGCCCTAGAAATGAAAGGGCAAAGATCAGCGCCCACCTTGGCTCTATGTCATTGACAGCTACAAATCAAGTCAGAATCTTGGTGTTATTATTGACTCAGACCTGAACTTCAACAGCCATTTAAAGTTTATTACTAAATCTGCCTATTACCTATTAAATATATAGCTAAAATTAAGGGGTTTCTGTCTAAACAAGACATGGAAAAACTTATTCATGCATTCATTTTTAGTAGGTTGGATTATTGCAATGGCTTATTTACAGGCCTTAACAAAAAATCAATCAGACAGCTGCAGCTGATTCAGAACGCTGCCGCCAGAGTCCTTACAAACACCAGGAAACTGGACCATATTACACTCGTCATTAAATCGCTACACTGGTTTCCTGTGAGTCAAAGAATAGATTTTAAAATCTTACTGCTGGTCTACAAAGCCCTAAATGGTCTCGGACCAAAATACATGCTTGATCTATTGGTTCCCTACGAAGCATCCAGACCCCTTAGGTCATCTGGAACAGATGAACCAAGCAAGAACCAAGCAAGGTGAGGCAGCATTCAGTTATTATGCTCCTCACCTGTGGAACAAACTTCCCGTAGATCTGAGGTCTGCTCAAACTGTCAGCTCCTTTAAATCAGGGCTAAAAACACTATTGTTTACCGAAGCGTACTCTTAGATTAAATACTTACCTGCTGTATTCTACTGCCCGTACTTTTTAACTACACACTGCTGATTTATGCCTTTTATTATTCTACTTCTTTTCTCATCCTGACTGTTCAATGTATTGAGCCTGTTTTTATTTTATGTTACTGTATTTTATTATTATCACTATCACTCTCAGTTTCTATTTCCCTTTTTAATCGACTGTTTTTATTGTTTTAAATTGTGTCTTGTTGCTTTTAATGTCTCTGTAAAGCACTTTGAATTACCTTGTGTTGAATTGTGCTGTACAAATAAACTTGCCTTGCCTTGCATTACAGGTTCAAATAATGGATTTTCATGCTGAAAGTTGGGATTTTCAAATTTAACCCAAAATTGTGTGTGTGTGTGTGTGTGTGTGTGTGTGTGTGTGTGTGTGTGTGTGTGCGTGTGTGTGTGTGTGTGTAGAAGCCCACACACAATATTTTTAAGCAGACCACAGCAGGTGGGAAAGTACCTAGGCTGAGCTGCTGTCCGTTGGCATGTGAATCAAACCACCCATGTTTTTTTGATGACCAACAGCCAATTGTATTTTGAGTTTATTAAAAAACTGTGCGCCGTGTCATAAAGATCTGGCCTTGAAATGGTATAAAAAGAGAAGATTTTTGATGTTCAGGGCCAACTTTTCGGGAGCCTACGGAGCCCTTGTCACTTTGAACCACGTTTTTTTTTTTTTACCCTTAGTCTTTGGCAGGAGGCTGAGCAATAGACTGAATCTTCTAGCTTCCTTTGTGAAACTCTTAACTGGCGAAAGTTGACTGCGAACAGACCCTGAAGAGCAAAGCTCCAGGCCTCCCCACTCAGGGCCTTATGGTGATATAGTCTGTGATAAAGGACCCCAGAGCAGGTAGAATTTTAATAACTACTCAAAATTTAGTAATAATTCAGCCCAAATCTGAGGGTTTATAAAACCAATCCAGACCAGTTCATAATTTTTTACCTTTCTTTTTTTTTTTGATTCTCTCACATCTTATGGATTTACAAAAAATGAGTTTAAAGAAATATTCCTTTTTTTCATTTTCATACGTTTTGATCTTTTCATGTCATTTAGGATTATCAGTGTAATAACCCTTATTGTTTGATTTAGGTTGATTCTTACCTTTTCTTGGATTATTCATACCATGAAAGAAAAACATTACTGAGGGAATAAAAATCAAGTGACAACTTGGAATACTTCTCCTCGGACTATTATTTGTTCTTGTAAAGGATTATCAGCACCCAGGAAAGGGCTTTTTCTTCAGGAACTCACCGTAGAGCCCCCGAGGTAAGTTCTAGCGCATCTCACACAGTGGTACGTAACTGGAGATCCACACACACCCTATACATACTCTACACCTCAGGGAGGATAACCTGCATAGGGGTCCTTCCCCTGGCTTACAAAGAGGGCTGAGCTCGGTGGAACCTTATAGCTGTTAGGTTCCTTAGGCTAAGGGTTAATAAAATAAAAAATTAAAATGATTACTATGAGTGACCATGTGATAAATTAATCCCACTGGGGTAATGGGTGAGAACAAACTAGTGACCAAATTAGAAGGTGAACAAAACCTATAAAACAAAATTGACAGAGAGAGAAAGAAAAATGCCCTCGGAGTGACTGGCTGTGAATTTGAATACATGTGCCTCTGGAAATGGCAACTGTGAGAAGCTATAAATGGCAAAAAAGTAGAAGACTCGACCACATCAAACAGTTGCATCACAACAGCAAGGTGAGAATATCAATGACCGGAAAGATGAGTTTCATCTCTCGGTCTGTGTGAGACACAATGAAACTATTCTCTGGGAGAAATAATAGTACAGGAGTAACAAAAACTAAAGTGATGCAGTGACAAAGTGCAAACAGTTTGTAAGGCTGAAGACTGTAAGGTGTCTTATATACTGTCTTTTATATATATGTACTTATACCTGTATACTTTTGTGTCAAACATTCTCATACGCTTTGAAACAAGAAATTACTGATAAACCATCACATTAGGTGTTAAACATTTCACTGCAGAAGGGTTGCTTATGTGACACCTGGGCCCTTCCGAGCCATTTAGATCAAGAATCACATCAATATGTGCTATTCTGAAAATGAAAACATCATCGCAGAGCTTGAAGCGAAAATTTCCAACACTGCTGCCAAATTTCCGACCAGTTTTTTTAGATCCACTTATGATTCCACCTCCATCGCACTACACACATTCCTCACACACCCAGAAAATCCCAACAGTTATGTCAGGATGCTGTTCATTGACATTAGCATTCAACTCCATCAATCCAAATAAACTCATCAACAAACTGCAAACACTCAGTCTGGGAGCCCTTCTCCATCAGTGGATTAAAGACTCTCTAAAGACCCCAGCACAACAGGATCGGCCACCACAACTCCTCCACCATCATTCTCAACACTGGCATCCCCCTACGGAACAATTTTTTCATAGACCACAGACCCTAACCCCAACAAGACTTGCAATTCAAAAGAAAAAAGAGGAGGAAGTTCTCAGAGCGTATTTTCATAAATAGACATGAAACTAACACAGTGTTAAAGGAAGTGTCAAGTGCCCTCACTGTTGCAAAGTGTCAGTGTGCAAAACTCCCCCATTTGAAAAGGCAGATAATTTCAGGAAGACTTCGCAGGATTCCACTCATCACACTTCTGCTCTCTTCTTCTTTCTTTCATTTAGAAGTTTGATGCAATGGTGAAGAACCAGGTGAAAAATCTTTAAACACAAACAAACACCACTTTGAGAAAATGAAAAGCAAGATAATCACATTCAGTGAAATACATGGCAAATACTTGAATTTTTAAATAACCAGAAATAAACTTTGTGAATAAGTAACAAATAATAGAGCAATATTTTAAGTAACTACGTTAAATATAGTAAACACTTTGATTTGACTTCATGATCTTAACTATACAAAACTAACAGCTTTTTAAAGATAGATCTAAATGCTCACACTTTGATTGTATTTAACTCACATGATTTTTAAGTGCATCACAGTCTTAATTGTGTTTAACTACCATGACAGCATTTTTAATTATATTTATCCCACATTATTTCTTAATCAGATCATTAAAGTGACTTGCAAACAATGGGCTACAAACAATGCTTCAAACAACAGACAATGCATGAAAGCTCACCAGCTCCCTCTTCCTTGTAAGCTTAGTTTTGCACAAAGAGTCTTAGTGTCCAAATCATCATAACTCAGCAACCTCTCATGCTGCTTGCTCCCACTGCTGCGTTGTAGTGATTCTGTGACTCCAAACCCAGATGACTAGCAAACCACCCTCACCTGGTGCACTCAGCCTTGTGCCTTCAGGCTGGAAGGGCATGACCCACAGTTCAGCTCAATAGGAAGTGAAATCATTAATGAATGAGCATCACATACCCAACACACCCAACTTTTACTGATGCTTCTAGATAGAGAACTATGTAGGTAATGAACCTGTAGGTAATTCCGACTACAACACTGTTCAGTTGTTGTTTCACCAATTGTAGATTTTTATATATTTTTTTAATCTACACACTGATCTGTAAAATGTACTACATTTAGATCACTTTTTGTGCTCAATTTTATTCTTAACATTACATTGAAGGCATTTTGTGGACTCTTTTTATTCCTCTGTAGTTTTGTTATGTTGAAACCTGATATAAAAAAAAGTGTACACATATTTCTGTATCAGTTTACTGTGTAGTGTGTGTGACTGTTGAGATATTTCACAGTTCATTTGGTGCTGCGCAACTGTCAAAGTGACATAAATGTGTTAGATGTACATTTTAACACTATGTATGCCATTAAGTGATTTGTTTTCTCTGTCTTCATATTCTTATACTCTGTCTCATGCCTGCTTTTTTTTTTTTCTCTCTTACACTTTTCCCATAGATGCAAGAAGATAAAGAAGTGAAGATGAGGAAGTGGCACATACCTAAAGCCTTAAGTCATGAAATTATAACTAGTGTATTCTTTCAGTCATTGAAGTGAAACAGATTTCAGTGTGCCATATGTTCTGTTTCTACATAATTGTTTCTTCCTCTATTTGACCTGTTCTAAATCTGTTCACGGTGTAGTAATGGGTTTATTAGCTCACACTTGAGAGAGACACACACACAAAGAGGGAACAGAGAGTTCACTGATCAGACTTCTCTGAACTTGACTTCTCCACGAATACTAAGGCAACTAGGACGATGCAGCAGATGGAGGTAGCGGATTATGTTAATGAGAGACCAAGACGTGAGCAGAAACGCAGTGGGGATGGATATCCAACAGGTAATAACACCAATTATTTTATTGTATATGCACTGTGAAACAACGCAGGTCGATATATTGTACTCTACCAAGTGTTTGCAGCTGTGTGCGCGATAGCTGTTTGAAAACTTTACCATTTTAATTGACTTACAAGAAGCAACACCAGTTTATTCAACGAGTGCGTCCAAGTTCATTTAAATGTCACTCAACCATCTCCTGAAGAGGAACATGAAAAACCAAAGCTGGCAAAACTTTTAACTTGTTTACAACCTATCAGATTATAAATCATGCTTCTTGCCCCTTTAAACATCATGGCAGCGGCTAATCTGGGAGTAACAACTGAGATGATGGCCAAAGCTTCAAAAATGACACTCAAGTTGTCAGAAAATGTAGCTATCCGAACCATTAGCATGCTAACAACTGCCATTTTACCTTTGCAAAACTTAATATAGTAAAAGTTACTTAAAAGCTAGAGAGCATAGATGTCTTTATGTGTGATGCATCAACAAACATTACACACATATGCTGTTGATTTTGCAGGGAGAAGACTCTGTCAGCTGCTTTTCCTCGGCTTTGGCGTGTTGTGCATTGTACAAGCCATTCTCAATGTTTCTCTACGCCTTACAGGTGAAGGCGCTTTCTTCTTATTGTGTAACTTGAAATTTGCTAAGACAGTTGTGCAGACAATACCACAATATTACAAATACATATGCTCTGTGGTGTAATTTGACATGTTGGTTTTGTTTTCACAATTCACAAAACCTTTTTGGATTTAAATCAATTTGAAAAACAGTTTAAATGTACATATTTTTTCATACTCTCAGCGTCATCGAGCAAGGAATCAACCCACTCGGACTGCAACACAACTCATTTTTGTGTCCAGAACGATACAAAGATGGTGCCAAAGGATTGTGAGGGAAAGAGGCCTAATCACTGCAACAGATTGCAAGAAAGGTTCAATGCCTTGACTGCAGAGAAAAACAAGCTTCAGAACAGAAACAATGAGCTCACCAACTGGTTGAGGAACGTGGAGGAGGAGAGGGACAGGCTGAAACAGAGGCTGGGAGGTGAGAACAAATCAGGTTAAGGTTTCTGACCTTAAAGAGAAATATCACCCACAAGTATATTAAGAATATTTAGAATTCCAATATGTTATGTCTACGGCCTAGGAAAGTTAAATCAATCTTTGTGAACATGAGCTACTTTCTCTCAAAGTAAGAAACCAGGGAAGACATTCTTCAACTTGTGATGTCATCGAGTCTAGAGCTGCTCCATAGACAATGAATGGGAGTCTGATTTTGTGGACTCACAGTATGTTTGTTTTTTTTTATACTCAAACGAGCTGTATCCTATCGTAGTGTTCTCATTTCTGAAACACAAAATGTACGTTCGAACAGTCGAGAACATTTATGACCTGCTCCATGACTTTATACCCTATGACATCACAGATTTGAGTTTTAGCACTGTACTTTTTGGATGTAGGAAAACAGTTTACTAATGTTTTTTTTTAGATTTTTAGACTGTCTTCCACCATAGGAATAACTTATATGATTTTTGAAAGTGGGTGTAGTTCCCCTTTAACTTTAAGTCCTCCTCACTTCTTCCTCTTTCTTGTCAGTTTGGTCATGGTGACATCTCCACCTAATGACCCAGCACTTCTTGTGGTTACAAAGAAACTATTGTTGTTGCAAGCAGAGATCAAAAGCATCAACTCTCTTGTTTAGTGAAGTTTTTTTTTTTTTCATACTTTTCGAATAACCTTTTCCATTTAGACCACAAATATGAAAGCTTTAACTTTTCTGGCTGTGTTTTAGGGACAAATAGTGATTTGCAGTGTCTTTTCAGATAGCAGCATCGGGATTCACCACATGTAAGAAATTGCTTCGGGCACGCACATGTGCTGTGCTGAAGGCTCTAGTGCCAGAGGGGGCATCCAAAAAAGCCAATATCATCATCATCAGTCATAATCATATGTATTGCATTAACTCTCCCAGTTTAGGGCCATTCAGGCACAACAAAGCAATAACACTCAGGGCATTCAAATGACCAGCAGTGACCCTGTGAATATGTCTTTACAATTGATCACTGTACAGTTGTAGTTACAGTCTGTTACGTACTGTAGGTGCTAATTACATACAATTAGTGTTTTATAGTCACAGATAGACAATAACATATTAATATTTACTGTCTTCAGATTAGTAATTATTAATTGTCAAATTCATAGTCATATTTGTATTTACAGCTTCCCATTAAATTCCTCTGAGTCTAATTTGTGATATGCTGTTTGTTTATTTCATCCTCCAGTGCCGAGTGGTTGCGCGTCCTCTCAGCAGTGTCCTGCAGATTGGAGTGAGATTAACTCCAGATGTTATTTCCTCTCCACTGAGAAGAGGACTTGGGAGGACAGCAGGAAATACTGTCAGAGTAAAGATGCTGACCTGGTGGTGATCGACAGCGAACAGGAGCAGGTACAGTGCAGTAAATCTGTGACTGAGTCTGATTGCATGTGTGTTTGCCCATTCTTGAAGTCGAAGGAGAACTTTTGAAGTCATAATTACATGTGATCTCAATCAACAGAGGGCCTTGTACCGTCTGGGTGGGGATGCTGACCTCTTGTTCTGGATCGGTCTTAGTGATACAACCGGGTCCAACAGGTGGACATGGGTGGATGGATCTTCGCTGACGAAATCGTAAGACTTAAAATAACTGTGTAGTTTTATGCTGGCCAGGCCGAGTAAATTAGAACTTGGGAAGAGATCCTCACAGGTCAAAAATTTTAGACTGGATCTGAAATCGACCAGTTTTTTTTAAAGAGACCTGATCGGGTGACTCAAAATGAAGAAATCTTGGCATTTTCAAATCTAATGAAATGTAATGAAAAACTTGGTGACATATGCTGAAACTATCCCTTTGTTCTAAAAGAAGAACATGAGACAGACTATCTGAAAAATGTCATGTTCCCCCTCCTGCACAGAATGGAAATGAGCTACATATACAACATATAATTTACTGTTTTTCTACATTTTTCTCTTTGTTTGTTTGACTTCAATTTGGGCATTTTAAATCTTCCATTTGGACCCAGTGTAAATCATCCTGAGAATAATTAGACCCAATTCAAAATGTGATTAACTATAATAGAACCAACAGGAGAGAGAAAACCTACCAAAAGGGGAAACTGGGTCTGAGGTGACACAGAGATGGGACACTGTATCGGTCTTGACATGGTAGCAAAACAACCATTTCAGTTTTGGCATAAGAAACATATGTACATATACATATATATATATATATATATATATATATATATATATATATTACTCTAAACCATCTGGTTGAATAGTCACAAAGGCTCCTGTGGTGTTATAGTGTTACACTAACTGGTATCAGACAGTCCAGTAATCTAACATGAATATTCAAACTGAATCTCTCTGACCTTCATCACTGTGCTGTCATTTAGGTTTTGGCAGAGTGGCCAGCCGGATCGCAGTCCCACCAAGGTAGAGGACTGTGTGGAGATGTATCACCTCAACCCAGTCCAGGCCAACTGGAATAACGCCCCCTGTCGAGCCCAGCGGCGCTGGCTGTGTGAGAGAGAGCTGTGTCCACGTGTGCGTAATATGTCCGTGGTTGAGCAGGAGGAAAAGATAGGAAGAATTATAGAGATAGAGAGAGAGCTAGAGTGAGAGGGTGAGAGAGAGATGCTCCCAGAGATGCAATAAACTGGGCGACACCACTGCTCAGGAGCATATTATTATGTGTTTGTACATGCACGTGTAAATGACTTAATGTGCTTTTGCATGCAGCAGAGCTAAGACGTTCACATTTGAAACCATTCTGAATAAAAACTGATTGTCTCAACAACAGAAAAGAATGATCAGTGACACTGAGATAAAAGCCAATTTAATTTGAATTGAAGGCAACTATGAATTTGATGTATTTTAAACAAACTGTTGGCCAATTTGTGCAGGTCGGCAATACTTTTGGAGACTATGGTAGCACGCTTTGTGGCATGCTTTGTATTGCATCGAGATATTTTGTGGCGCACTTTTTGCTAAATCATACGTATGTCGTACATTGTTGCAATGGTGTAGTGGTAGTCGATGAGGTGGGTGTACTATTAGGTAGATGGATGGATGGGAACAAAATTAATTGACAGGTATCATTAACTAGAGGCCTCCATTTGCTTCCCTTTTGCTGTGCACTTCTAAGTTTTAATTATATTATGTGACTGAATCTGTGATTCTTAGTCAGACCTACAGAGGACACTCCAGGTGTCTGAGCTCACAATTTCAGATTATCAGACACACAAGTGCTACCAAGTCACCAGGTCTAGGTGTTATTACAAATGCCCAAATTTGCTGTGTTTCCCTCCCAGGCACGAAGTGAGAAAACTGAAAGGGTAATTTGTTTCTGAAGGCCAGAAGGCTGGCACTCCATTTGACAGCATGTGAGTCTGAATACGTTTGCTTCTGGAGATGTCACCCGTGAGAAGTTTTACAAGGCAAAGGAGAAGACTCAGTCACATCTATCAGCTACATCACAGCAGCAAGCTGAAAATATCTGGAAGGATGAGTTCCATTGCTCTTTCTATGTGAGACAGGATGACACTAGTGTAGGAGTGGCAAGAACTAATGTGATGATGTGTCTGATATGTTACCTACCAGACTGTTGTCAATAAATCAAACAACAATGACATGTCAACAGAAATTGTATCAACATGTGATTTATTACTGTGAGATTACAGTAAGAAGCTTCTGACAATTCCAACATCTCAGATTATCACAGTGCGTTTGGTGAAGAAATTAAACATTTATTCATAATAAATACGCATGAGCAACATAAAATGCTAAACAAGTGAAAGTCCCGCTACTTTACAAGGGATCGGCTTGATATAAACTAAAAATACTGAAAATGTAAGAGTAAATGTATAAACATATATATACAGTACATCATGTCATCATGGTGCAAGTACATGGATAGTTTTATTGATGCAATATG
Source organism: Epinephelus cyanopodus (assembly GCA_026686955.1). Taxonomy (NCBI): domain Eukaryota; kingdom Metazoa; phylum Chordata; class Actinopteri; order Perciformes; family Serranidae; genus Epinephelus; species Epinephelus cyanopodus. The sequence continues at coordinate 34,027,024 of CM048916.1, forward strand.
GTCACCTTAATTTGGAAAAAGATTTATAATTCCAGTCAATTATGAGTCTGAGATGACAGAAAATGCCTGTGATCTATTGCAACTTTCTGTGTATTTTAAGGCTGTTAAACTTTTTAGTCACCATGGGGAAAATGAAAACATTATACAATCATTCCAGTGTCCTTTATGTCACAGTTTTGGGTTTTAATTACTTAATTAGGGTTTAGATCATCATATAAGTAGTGTTAGACTCAAATGTTAACATAGTTATTCTCTACGATGGGTTGTTCTTGAGAACGGTGGTGCCCATTTTTGCAGCCATGATGTTCTACACCTCTGTCTGTGTGAACCACAATTTAACACTGAAACCTGGACAAACATAACTTTTTCTTTGTGCTTATTACAGCCACAAATGCAACAAATAAAGACGGAAAAAATATAGCTAGACAGAGGTTATTTGAAACAATTTTTGCATCTTAAAAAAAAAAAAAAAAAAACAGGAAACAAAGGTTTTTTGACAAGGTGTGACATTTTGTTTCTGTTATTACTCGAGAGAGCTATTGGTAGAAATGATGATAACCAGATTCATAGGGTAGGATCATCAGCATCAGATCATAATCAAACTATTATCAAACCATTAACTGCTTTAAAGCACATTACATAGTCCCATTTTTGCCACACAGTGATGGCCCAGGACCTAATATTTTATAAATTTACAAAATATTCAAAGAAGTTCTCTTACTTCAGGCTAACTCTCAATGACGTGGTTGTCAGATTAAATCTCACAGACCCAGTAGTTACGATGTGAACAAGGAATATCATTCCATTTTAATAAAGGATGAGAACGTTTAACGTACATCTCTGCACAGTCTTCTTTCACTCCTTGTTGCCCACCATCATCAGGCTGTGGAGCGTACCAGTACCTGTGAAGAGATAATTAAGCAATAGTAACTTTTCTCTATAATTTCACATTTCATTTCCATTTTGTTGCTTTTTTTAGCGATGAAATCTCTTTTTCATTCTTTCTTTTTTCATGCACTGTATATGTACTTTGCAGTCAGAGCTGTCCCATCCACCCATTTCCAGACGCCCTCCTCATCTTGATCAGTCAGCCCAATCCAGATTCTTTTGTCGAATTCAATGACAAATTTCTGCTTGGAAAAAAAATATATAAAGATGTAACAATCTTTGCTCAGGTTAAAAAAAGAGCTAAACTGATGTTGATTTGTGATCTTCTCACCTGCTCCTCTTCACTATTGATGATCACCAGGTCAGCTCCTTTGCTCTGGCACTCCTTTCTGCTCGCCGCCCAAGTCTTCTGTTCACTAGATACATAGTAATGGCTGGAGCCAAGCTTCACCCATCTGTCACAACAGTTTTCTCTGTGTCTACAGCATAAAAACACACACACACGCTCAGAACCAACAAAGACATTATAAATGATAATAATAACCCATTTTCATTAATGTTCTTTCAGGGGGCTCCCTGAAAGAACAAAAAATGTTACTTTGAACATATACTATGCAGGATTTTCCAAAAAACAATGTATAGACTCTTACAGAGGTAATCCCTCTCGATCATCGCATACGAGCCACTAGAAATGTGTGGCGATCTATTTTTAGCAGAGACTGCCCTGTGCCTGTATTGTTCAGGGCGTTTATTGGTGTGTCCCCGGTGGCGGCTGCTGGTCTTTCAAACAGCAGAAGCTCACTTTAAGTTTACATCATAAAATTTGTCATATTGTAGCGGGGCAGTAACTTATAAAAGGAACATTTAATTGAAGCCATTTCTCAACCACACTCATGCCATAGAGCCACAGCAAAACACACCTCAAAGATTTTCAGTGGGTGTAAACACCTGAACTGTGTACAAATGGTGAAAATGAGCTATATTGCTTATGGTAATAAGGAACATCATAGTCATTATGTTAAACGCATATAGCGCACGTTTAATGCAATGTAAATTCTTATTTTAATGTAAATTCAATAGTGCGTATTTGACCGTTTCTTCTATGAAATTTTATGGGAAGTTCAGCCTCCCTTGTTGTCTGGAGTCACCCACAGTGGCCCAGTGTTTTCTATTTTCAAAACATGCATGGTGAGCTTAGCCACATAAACCTCTGTGGGCAGCCATTACCCACACTAACCGCTTCATGGCCAACAACCAGTGACAGCTGGTGGTATACACTCGAGTGTGTGGCACGAAGATGAGTGAAATAAAAAAAATATATAAAAAAAACACTCATAAAATCTGCTTTTACTTATGCATAGAAAAGCTGAATTCCCAGCAAAGTACAAAGATTCAATTTTGAATTTTAAACAGATGAACCTAGACCCCACAAGAAGTAAGAATGAATTACCTGAGAGGAGCTTTATCTGCAGATCATTTTTGACCTTGGTTATGGCTTCAAATCTTTTCTGCCACTGGTCTCTCTCTTCAGACAAATTGTTGTAACCGGTCTGCAGCTGAACCCACTCGGAGACGCTTTTGGTGTCTGTGTTTGCCACATAAACAACAAATACTATTAACCAGCATCACCTGCTTAAGGTTTTATCTGCATGCTAACACAGCACTCACATAGGAAAATCATAGTTATGAGTCCAGCCAGGAGGAGAAGACTCAGCAGACCCAGAAACACAGCAGCACCTCTGCAGGAAGTCTTCTTTGCGCTGTTAGTATCCAGCACCTAACATAATGAGTAAAGGATGCATGTCAGTCTGATTTGACTTGCGACAGAATGTAAATACTATGCTGAAGAGGAAACTTTTTTTAATGAACTTGAAAGAAATTTGGATGCTCACAGCTCCTGACAAGAAGTCCCAGAGGTGGGACCAAATCTCATAGACTCTAACAGTCTAAAAGTCAATTCTGAATGTTAGATAAATTATCACATCAAGTAATCTGTGTCAAATTGTAACTCACCCAAAGCACTTTAGACATGGATTCATCAGTCATATCCCTAACACAAAACGTATTTTGTCTGTCTCACAGCAGTGAAATGTCCAAGGATTTCTTTCAGATCACATTTCTGTATTTCATCAAGAGCTAATGTTTCTACAGTCAACCAAAAGTAAAGTCAAATATCTTCTACAGCCAACTAATATGTCAAAAAACAAGTGCTATGTTCACAATGTTCTGACTGAATGTTAGTGTGAAACACTCCAGTTTGTTCCCTATTCACACCAAACACCTCACAGTAACAGCAGCGTATGACAGAAAATGCAAGCTGTGCAGCTAAGATAGATGTCTACAATACAAACCCAAATATAACCGTGAAATGGACAATTGTAGAAGTGAAGATCAATATACTGTATATCCTCTCTACCACTAGCACTTCGTGATGGGAGAGAGATTGTGGGTACGGCACCACTGCCGTCAGGTGATAGAAATGTATATTTGTGTGTCATCAGCATAGTAATAATAATCAAATGCATGATCCCTGATAATATTTTCCAGAGACAGAATCGTGATGACACCACAATGAAGTTACAGAAAAATTTGGTCTCGTGGGAACAAGAGAGTATATTAAAAACAGAAACTCATTGCTGTGGTTAACTTCTGCTCTCTCCGTCCTCCACTTTACACTATGGTTTCTCTTTGTTTCGTTCACCTAAATTATTTTAAAATCTGTTCAGTGTTTGTGTGCGTGTAAAGAATATTCACATATTTGAACAACCCTGCAGTCAATATCCTTTTACAGTATGTGTACCTCTGTGTATGTTTTCATTACCTGCAGGTCCAGTTCTGTTCAGCTCTAGAGTTTGGATCCTATTTTCATTCCCAGAAACACTTTTGCAACCTTTGACCAAATTCTTCCTTTTGCCAGGATTACCTCTTGGTCTCTTTACATTCATGTAGATATCTTGTTGATCCATGATGTTCAGCTGTTTTAAGGCTTCAGTTTGGTTCTGAGGTGCCTAAAGTAAGAACGAAGTAAGAAATGATAAATATCTAAACTGTGGTTCTACTATGAAGGCAGTGATAACACAGAAGTGAATGTACATGTGACTGAACAGGAAACTGAGGGCTGGTGGGAGGATGGTCATGGTTTTTCTCGTTGATGCATGGAGGTGCTTTCCATTTTGGTTAGACTACTGCAGCAAGATATGATTTTTGAATCTCACACTTACAGTAACTGACCACTGCTCAAAGTCTTTAAACATGTATGTATAAAAAAAATGTGTATTGCACCTGTATATACACATCTCTGCACACATGAATAAACAGTAGGTCCAACTACTATATGCATTTCCTTTATGCAACTAAAACCACTGTTTAATTCAACTGACAGTTGTCTGACTGCAGCACAATGTCTTATTAACACACACACGCACTCTGTTACACCTGCTCAAGTAACATTTCGAGTTAATTGTACTTGTTGGAGTGATTAAAATGCCTCATATTTTTCACTCTGGCTCAGGTGAATTTTGGGAGAAAAATGAATACTCTTACATCATCATTTGCGTCTGTTTGTGCTTTACAATGCATTTTGAGGTACATTTGAGGTGCATTTTGATTTTGGAGGTAACTTTACAATATTTTTTTTCCTCTGGACACTCAGTGATCAGTGATCTTCACCGTTAATGGGCTACAACATATTTTATCCATGTTTTATTTTAAACACAACACATGAGGCACATCACAGAGTACATGTAAGTCTACAGATTAAATATTATTGCCTGCACTATTTATGATCATAAACAGTCTCAAGTTCCACTGCTGTCCAATAGCTATAGCCTGCAATGTACAATACACAACACTGTTTTAACACAACAGGTCCTCACAATACTGTATGTCCTCACAAACACTATCCTCACAGGAGTGCACACACAACTACGCTTAGATACAGCTACTTCACCCTGACCTCTCAGTCCCAGTAGTTGTTATTTACCATATTATCAGAAGCAGAAGCACCATTAAATGTGATGTTAACAAAACATTGTATCTGTATAACACCTTTTAAACAAAGGTACAAAGTCTAGTTTTTGGTCAAAAATGCTCCGAACAGTTCAAAATTAGGGTGCAATCCACAATTGACCTGCTTTCTATATTGGTGATAAAGAGGTAGTAAAGAGTGAAGGGCCTCGCCCAGGGATCTCAGGCTGAATTCTGCAGCCTCTGAATTCTGCCTTATAACGAACATGTCCAAATTACTTTAGCGTACCAAAGCGATCCACAATACAGCTTCATTATATCTTTCAGTTTTGAGGTTCTGAGCTGATCTTTGTTTCATTAGATTGTTAGTTTTTGCCATCTAGTGGACATAGCGTGGAACTACATCATCTGATGTGTGATTTCTCTGACACTGGCTGAGTTTCTGACACTTGTTAGACTGGTCTTGACATCACTCTGATGTTTCCTTAGACTTGAACTCTGAAGTTATGACAGTGTGACAGTCTTCAAACACACAGACACCAGGACTGACGAGGAGGAAATGAGCAGCCTTTTCTCCCAGTGTTTCCCCAGCACATGAAGGAGGACAGTGTCTGTAAACTGACCTGAAGTGAATTCAGCAGGTGAGACTCCTGTCAGAGGAATCTGGAAATGTTTGATACTCAGGATCACTTTGATCTTGTTGTGCTGTATATATGTAATGTTGTTATTGTTTCTTAAGTAGAATCAACAATAGTTTAATGGTGATCTGAGGTTACATCAGGGGAAAATGTGTCTGAACTGGTCTGGCAGCTTTGATCGACTAAAGTGTTTTCTGTTACAGTCTTTCTCAGTTGCTTTGGTACATTATTCAAATCAGAATTGAAATCCTCAAAACTACTATTTTGGGTTATGTGTGACACATTAGAGCAACCAATGATCAACTAGTTCTCTAAAATGCTTCTCTAAAGTAGCTCTCAGGTAAGATATTCCAAAAAATCCTTTCTGCTGCCCTGCAGGGAAGATTTCCGTCTTGATGTGGGTAAGAATCTGTGACTCAGCAGACAGGAATGTCAGCATGTGTAGAAACACTGCGTTGTAATCGCCCATAAATTCCCCATAGAGCATGTACAGTTCTGACTTAGAGATGTTTCCTATGTATATATTTCTTTTTTTTTTTCATTTATGCTATGCAGTGCTGTAAAACAGTCCTGTCATTTTCTTTTTTCAGTGACTTGGTCTTTGTGAATGTGAACTCTGCCCCATTTCTTTCAGTCAATCTCTCACATACAGTAATGTGAACCTTGTACTGTTAAATCTATATTAGCATTTTAACTATCTTACTTGTAAACAAATGTTCTGAGGGCATGTTTATTGACACAAAATTTTGCTTTTAAGAGATAAACTAAGGATTTTGAGCAAGTTACAGACTTTTGCAGATAATCCGTTGTTTGATTCTGATGGTACAATGTACTTCCTGTTTTGCAAATGATAAGGATGGAAACTGTCATACCAGTCTATACTGGACCTGAACCTGAACCTGAGCCTGAACCTGAACCTGAACCTGAAACTGGACCTGACCCAGCTGTGTGTCCATCAAAAGTGACCGGTCAATGGCTCGACCTATTGTCCTCAAAGATGGACGTCAGGCTGATGATCGCAAGTAATTATTTATCTCAAATTATTATTATTAAAACATTTAAACACAAATAACTTTCAGCAGAATTTCAGTGTAACTGTTCATTTATCTGTGTTTGTGATTGATCAGGATCCAACATGAGAGACAAGTCTGAACCCAGATGTGTGTCCTTCAAGAGTGACCGGTCTATGTTTCAACCTATTGACTTCAATAATGGACACAAGTCTAATAATCAAAGGTAAGAATTTAAACTGAAAGTTTTTTGCTGTTGTTGTGAAAACGTGTAGCATATAACATAATTTTTTGGCAGCAGAATTTCAGTGCACCTGTTCATTTATCAGTGTGTCTGATTCTATCAGGATCCAACATGAAAGACCAGACTCTCCTGGATCTGAACTCAGCTGTTGTCCTTAAAAGTGACCAGTCTGTGTTTCCTATTGACTTCAAAGATGGACACCAGTTGAATAATCAAATGTAAGAATTCAAACCAAAAGTTTTTTTGTTGTTATGGAAACACTTAAGATTTGAACATAGCACCTATACATTTATCAATGTTTCTGATTTTATCACAATCCAACACAATAGGCCAGACTCTCTTGGATCTGAACTCAGCTGTGTGTCCTTAAAGAGTGACTGGTCTCTGTTTCGACCTACTGACTTCAATGATGGACACCAGTCAAATAATCAAAGGTAAGAATTTTACTGAAAGTTTTTTGCTGTTGTTGTGAAAACGCATAGAATTTAACATTATTTTTTGGCAGCAGAATTTCAGTGCACCTGTTCATTTATCAGTGTATTTGATTCTATCAGGATCCAACATGAAAGACCAGACTCTCCTGGATCTGAAACTCAGCTGTGTGTCCTTTAAGAGTGCCCGGTCTTTGCTTCAACCTATTGACTTTAATAATGGACACCAGTCGAACAATCAAATGTAAGAATTTTAACTGAAAGTTTTTTTGTGGTTGCGAAAACTCAAATTCAACATTATTTTCAGCAGAAGAATTTCAGTGCACCTATACATTTATCAATGTTTCTGATTCTATCAGGATCCAACATGAAAGACCAGACTCTCCTGGATCTGAACTCAGCTGTGTGTCCTTTAAGAGAGACCGGTCTTTGTATCAATCTATTGACTTCAATGATGGACACCAGTGGAATAATCAAAGGTAAGAATTTTAACTGAAAGTTTTTTGTTGTTATTGTGAAAACGCATAGAATTTAACATTATTTTTTGGCAGCAGAATTTCAGTGCACCTATTCATTTATCAGTGTATCTGATTCTATCAGGATCCAACATGAAAGACCAGACTCTCCTGGATCTGAACTCAGCTGTGTCCTTAAAGAGTGACCGGTCTGTGTTTCGACCTATTGACTTCAAAGATGGACACCAGTCGAACAATCAAATGCGAATTTTAACTGAAAGTTTTTTTGTGGTTGCGAAACACTCAAAATTCAACATTATTTTCAGCAGAAGAATTTCAGTGCACCTATACATTTATCAATGTTTCTGATTCTATCAGGATCCAACATGAAAGACCAGACTCTCCTGGATCTGAACTCAGCTGTGTGTCCTTTAAGAGAGACCGGTCTTTGTATCAATCTATTGACTTCAATGATGGACACCAGTGGAATAATCAAAGGTAAGAATTTTAACTGAAAGTTTTTTGTTGTTATTGTGAAAACGCATAGAATTTAACATTATTTTTTGGCAGCAGAATTTCAGTGCACCTGTTCATTTATCAGTGTATCTGATTCTATCAGGATCCAACATGAAAGACCAGACTCTCCTGGATCTGAACTCAGCTGTGTGTCCTTAAAGAGTGACCGGTCTGTGTTTCGACCTATTGACTTCAAAGATGGACACCAGTCGAACAATCAAATGCAAGAATTTTAACTGAAAGTTTTTTTGTGGTTGCGAAACACTCAAAATTCAACTTATTTTCAGCAGAAGAATTTCAGTGCACCTATACATTTATCAATGTTTCTGATTCTATCAGGATCCAACATGATAGACCAGACTCTCCTGGATCTGAACTCAGCTGTGTGTCCTTAAAGAGTGACCAGTCTTTGTTTCGACCTATTGACTTCAAAGATGGACACCAGTCGAACAATCAAAGGTGCTGAAAGTTTTTTTGTGGTTGCGAAACACTCAAAATTCAACATTATTTTCAGCAGAAGAATTTCAGTGCACCTATACATTTATCAATGTTCTATCAGGATCCAACATGATAGACCAAACTCTCCTGGATCTGAACTCAGCTGTGTGTCCTTAAAGAGTGACCGGTCTTTGTTTCGACCTATTGACTTCAAGATGGACACCAGTTGAATAATCAAATGTAAGAATTTTAACTGAAAGTTTTTTTGTGGTTGTGGAAACACTTAAGATTCAACATAGCACCTATACATTTATCAACGTTTCTGATTCTATCAGGATCCAACATGATAGACCAGACTCTCTTGGATCTGAACTCAGCTGTGTGTCCTTAAAGAGTGACTGGTCTCTGTTTCGACCTACTGACTTCAATGATGGACACCAGTCAAATAATCAAAGGTAAGAATTTTTACTGAAAGTTTTTTGCTGTTGTTGTGAAAACGCATAGAATTTAACATTATTTTTTGGCAGCAGAATTTCAGTGCACCTGTTCATTTATCAGTGTATTTGATTCTATCAGGATCCAACATGAAAGACCAGACTCTCCTGGATCTGAACTCAGCTGTTTGTCCTTAAAGAGTGACCGGTCTTTGTTTCGACCTATTGACTTTAATAATGGACACCAGTCGAACAATCAAATGTAAGAATTTTACTGAAAGGTTTTTGTGGTTGCGAAACACTCAAAATTCAACATTATTTTCAGCAGAAGAATTTCAGTGCACCTATACATTTATCAATGTTTCTGATTCTATCAGGATCCAACATGATAGGCCAGACTCTCCTGGACCTGAACTCAGCTGTGTGTCCTTAAAGAGTGACCGGTCTTTGTTTCGACCTATTGACTTCAAAGATGGACACCAGTCGAACAATCAAAGGTAATTTATACTGGAATTTTTTTTTAGTTGTGAAAACATTCAAAAGTCAGCAATAATTTTCAGCAGAAGAATTTCAATGTGCCTGTTCATTTATCAGTGTTTGTGTCCTAGCAGGATCCAACATGAGAGACCAGACTCTTCTAGATCTGAACCCAGTTGTCGGTCTATGTTTCAACCTATTGGCCTCAAAGATGGACACCATTTCCACGATCAAAGGTAAGAATTAAAATGCGACGTTTTTTTTGGTAAAAACCCTCAATATTCATCATTTCCAGCAGTGTTTTATCTCTTGCACATTTATAAGTATTTGTGTTTCTTTCAGGGTCCAATGTGAGAGACCATTATACCATGTACCCAACTGTATATCATGAAAAGTGATCACTTCAGACAGTTTTATACCAAGATACAAAACAAGCATTTCACAAAGTAAAGTACTTCTTGTTTAAATTCCAAAATTGCTTTTTCCACAAATAACTGTATTGAGCATGAAGGTAATTTCCACAGTGTATATTCTGTAGAACACAGCACATGTAACACTGTGTGTCATTATAACCTTCAAACCGTCATCTTTGCGCCACAGACTTCAGCAGAAGAGACCAGACATTCCCATTGGTCAGTCTGTCCAGCAGCATCAAAGACAGCTGGACTCTATATTTATGGTGTGTAAATGTACAAACACAATTACATTTCTATGTTCTTAAACTGTTTTTGCTCTGGCAAATGTAATCTTTATCTGGAGCATGTTCACAGATGGTACCATGGATGAATGAAGTGTTATATTAAAGAGTCGTAGGACAGAGGTTGTGTAATGCTTCAGACTTCACATCATATGTCCTGTCTGTTGTTAATGTCAGTGAAAGATGGTGACCTCAGTTTCTTGTGCTTTAAATCCCTGCAGGTTTTTTTTCTTTTTGTATGAAACCAGACGAGGATTTTTCCCTGACATTAACACAGAGCTGTAAGAGTCTCAACTGAACCAGAACACAGTTTCATAATGCTGCAGTCACTCATACCGTAAAATCAGATAACTTTGATGACAACTAATAAAATATGTTGTTGGCAAACGTTTGCTAATACATTTGTCATTTTCTGACTTGCTTTATCTTTTAACAGTATTTAAAAGCATTTTCTTCTCCTTCCTTACAAACATATTTCATGTTGACAATTAAATGTGTACAAAAGTAATTTCTTGCAGACTTGTAACAAACTAAATATGGAACCACCATTCTGAACTTCAATCTCTCAACTTTTTTTGTGTTCCAGCTGCTTGAGGAGAACATTGTCAGTTTTGTGAAGAATGAGCTGAAGAGGATTCAGAGAGTTCTGAGGTCTGATTCCCCAGAATGCTCAGAGAGTCGGAGGGAGGATGAGGAGGTGTTGGACGGTGAGGAGGAAGAGCAGAAGAGGAGCAGAGAGGCATTTCTGAAAGACACAACACTTCCTGAGGAAGATGAAGCAGGAGGAGCTGGCTGACTCTCTGCAGAGCAGTAAGAGGACTTTAACACATTTAACATGATGGAAAGAGGAAATGGAGGCATGCCACATGAAAAAGAAATCTGTTGCAGTGCCAATGCAATGCAATGCCAGATTCTGCTTTCTTCACTCCTGTCATTGTTCAGTCTCCTTTTTCCAGCCACTTCATAAGTCCTACCACTATGAGCCACCTCATTACCATCAGTTAGCTCAACTGTATGTTTTGGTTACTTACTTCATGTTCACTGCAACAGATGTCTTTTTCATGTGGCATGCTAGCCCTTAACTACACATTAGGACATCAGTTTCTGAATTACAACCATAAGTCGGGAATGGTAATCTTTGCATTTTTATTGTCAAAAGTTGTGGGTGGTCCCGACAGAACCCATCCATTCCGTCCTGTTTTTTCTTCACCCCTCTGTTGAGGTACCTAGAAGCAGTGCAGTCTGTTAATAGGTCAGTAGAGAATCAACACTCTTGCTCAACAATGACTCACTGCACAAACCTAAACCTATTAACCTATTTTTAAGTATCCCATTGATTTCGACACAGACTCTGTATACTCCAGCATACTACCCCATTCCATGGACAATAAGCAAGGTGCAGACATTTCTCTGCATCATGGATGAAGAGGAATTACAGCATGAGCTGGATGGAGCAGTGACATGGCTGTTACTATCTGATAACACTGCTGCCTACATTTAATAGCACTGTCTCTAGATGACACAAAACAGTAGATACGGGTACAAAAGGGTACAAAACCGAAAGTGTTTGGTGAAAATGGGGCTATAAACCTAATGCCATGATTGCCAACAAGACGCAATCTTTCCCTTAACCCTGGTCCACTCAGGTTCTATTCTGATGTTAACAACCATGTACATAGCGCAAGGTTTGGTTTCAGTCCTTTTAGGTTAACAAATGAATGCAGACAGAGACTTAACAAACATACCTCAGTGATGATAGTTATCATTTGTTGTCCATCAGGGTCTCAACAAAAGAGTTGCAGAGTTTCAACAGCACACCATTTTCATGTGTTTATAGCACTACTCTCCTCACTGGTATCTGCCACTGAGGAAGTACATTATAAACAAGGAGCAGTGATTCCTTTTGGGGGTTAGTTCTTAGCATTGTCCTATTTGATGTTTTGATCTTTGAGAGTTTGGTAATAGAGCCTTTCATGCCAAATCCAACTACCATATGTCTTCAATTTCTTGATGTTAGTGATGGACTTAAAGCTAAAAAAGTTAACCTTGAGGGATTGCTAAAGCAAACCCAAAGCTAACCTGAAGAAGAAGTTCACTTGTGTGTTTGAGGGGATTGCTAAAGCAGGAAACCCAACCCCTCTGAATCAGATCTTCACAGAGCTCTACATCACAGAGGGAGGGGCCGCAGAGGTTAATGGTGAACATGAGGTCAGACAGATTGAAACAGCATCCAGGAAACCAGACAGATCAGAAACAACAATCAGACAAGAAGACATGTTTAAAACCGCACCTGGAAGAGATGAATCAATCAGAACAGTGATGACTAAGGGAGTGGCTGGCATTGGGAAAACAGTCTTAACACAGAAGTTCACTTTGGACTGGGCTGAAGACAAAGTCAATCAAGACATACAGTTCACATTTCCATTCACTTTCAGAGAGCTGAATGTGCTGAAAGAGAAAAAGTACAGCTTGGTGGAACTTGTTCATGACTTCTTTACTGAAGTCAAAGAAGCAGGAATCTGCAACTTTGAAGAGTTTCAGGTTTTGTTCATCTTTGATGGTCTGGATGAGTGTCGACTTCCTCTGGACTTCCAAAACAATAAGATCTTGACAGATGTCGAACAGTCCACCTCAGTGGATGTGCTGCTGACAAACCTCATCAGGGGGAAACTGCTTCCCTCTGCTCACCTCTGGATAACCACGAGACCCGCAGCAGCCAATCAGATCCCTCCTGAGTGTGTTGACATGGTGACAGAGGTCAGAGGATTCACTGACACACAGAAGGAGGAGTACTTCAGGAAGAGATTCAGAGATGAGGAGCAGGGCAGCAGAATCATCTCCCACATCAAGACATCCCGAAGCCTCCACATCATGTGCCACATCCCAGTCTTCTGCTGGATCACTGCTACAGTTCTGGAGGATGTGATGACAACTACAGAGGGAGGAGAGCTGCCCAAGACCCTGACTGAGATGTACATCCACTTCCTGGTGGTTCAGTCCAAAGTGAAGAACATCAAGTATGATGGAGGAGCTGGGACAGATCCACACTGGAGCCCAGAAAGCAGGAAGATGATTGGGTCTCTGGGAAAACTGGCTTTTGAGCAGCTGCAGAAAGGCAACCTGATCTTCTATGAATCCGACCTGACAGAGTGTGGCATCGATATCAGAGCAGCCTCGGTGTACTCAGGAGTGTTCACACAAATCTTTAGAAAAGAGAGAGGACTGTACCAGGACAAGGTGTTCTGCTTCGTCCATCTGAGCGTTCAGGAGTTTCTGGCTGCTCTTCATGTCCACCTGACATTCATCAACTCTGGTGTCAATCTGCTGTCACAAGAACAATCAACCTCCCAGTGGCTTAAAGCCTTCAGAGACAAACCCAAACTGAAACATCTCTATCAGAGTGCTGTGGAAAAGGCCTTACAAAGTCCAAATGGACACCTGGACTTGCTCCTCCGCTTCCTTCTGGGTCTCTCACTACAGACCAATCAGACTCTCCTACGAGATCTGCTGACACAGACAGGAAGTAGCTCCCAGACCAACCAGCAAACAGCCGAGTACATCAAGAGTAAGATCAGTGACAGTACCTCTCCAGAGAAAATCATCAACCTGTTCCACTGTCTGAATGAGCTAAACGACCATTCTCTAGTGGAGGAGATCCAACAGTACCTGAGTTCAGGAGGTCTTTTCACAGATGAACTTTCTCCTGCTCAGTGGTCAGCTCTGGTCTTCATCTTACTGTCATCAGAAAAAGATCTGGACATGTTTGACCTGAAGAAATACTCCGCCACAGAGGAGACTCTTCTGAGGCTACTGCCAGTGGTCAAAGTCTCCAACAAAGCTCTGTAGGTGGATGGATCATTATATAGTCAGCAGCTGCATTATTAATCATTGTTTTCTCCAAATACAGTATGTAATGCATTTGTGTTTATGTTTTACAGATAACATATTAAATTTGTTGTTTGTCTCACCAATCCTACAGCCTGAACTTGTGTAAGCTCTCAGATAGAAGCTGTGAAGCTCTGTCCTCAGCTCTCAGCTCCCAGTTCTGTAGTCTGAAAGAGATGGACCTGAGTAACAACAACCTGTGGGATTCAGGAGTGAAGCTGCTTTCTGTCGGACTGGGGAGTCCACACTGTAGACTGGAAACACTCAGGTAGGTGCTCAGCTGTTTGTTAAACAGTCAAGCTTTAGGCTCACGTTAGTACAGAACAGCTAACATGAATATTTTTTTATAGCACGACAAAAGACAGATAAAGGTAATGTTGCAGTTAGTGTGTGTGTGTGTGTGTGTGTGTGTGTGTGTGTGTGTGTGTGTGTGTGTGTGTGTGTGTGTGTGTGTGTGTATTAATCTGTCCACAGCTGGTCTCAAATACTACTGGACCAGTCAGCCTAATATTTTGTGTGCACATTTATGACTATATGCTCAAGGACCTCTTGTAGTGATTGACATTGACCCCAGCCGGTAGGGATTGCAAGTTTTCAGGACATCAAACTCGGCTAAAAACAAGCCTTGCCGTCTGTTGCAGGCCACATTTTGGTCTTTATAGTGTCTCAAAAATGAACATCGATAGAAATGAACAACTGCAAATTAATTTAATACCTATGATCCACTTAAGTTTCGCACATAATGAGATGAAATAATTCCTGTTTTTGTTATCTTTATTGCCATCGTGACTGTAATGGATTCACAAGATACAATTCTACCAGCTGCAGCTCTCCACAGTCTGTCTGCGACCTGGTTTTGTTCAGTCCTCCACAAGGCGTCTCACCACACTAGGAGCATTTTAGAAGCAAAGTCTTTTTCCTGCCCACTTTTGTTGACTTGATTTTGCTGTCTTAGTCATTTTCCTTTATATTTGTACTTTTTACCACAGGTAGCCTAAGAAGGCTACGTTTAGTAAATGGTTTCTGTTTTGGTCTATTTGATTGTGTTTATCATTGTTATTTCCCACTTTGTTGTACTGTAGCCTTCAGACTAAATTAATAATGTTCAAAGTCCGGTTATGCTGCAGCTCCGTCCAAAATAAACACAAGTTGTGTACTTTTCTTACCTTCTGGGAGCTTCTGAAATTCATCTGAAGGATTTACAAGAATTTCCTTAAGTAGCGATCAGTGATCAGCTTGGGCAGCCGCTTGGCTGCCTGGCAGAGATCTTCGCTCCACTGAGGGCACTCTTTTAGTTGTGATTTATGTTTATTTGTGGTTATTGTGACTGATTCTGATCCAGCTTTGGATCGCCCCAGACCCTTATAGAGGGGAGCTGACCCATTGTTGGCAGTCAGATTCAGTTGTGGTCTTGGCTGAGGGGAGGAATAAGGTCACACAGCCTTCCTCCCCCAAGCTGCTCATTCCAGAAATATGTACCAGAATGAGTTAACATACTGCAGCCGCCAGGGCAAGATTTTCTAAAACAATGTTTATAATGTGTTCCTAAATCTAGACTGTCAGGCTGTCTGATCACAGAGGACAGCTGTGTTTCCCTGGCCTCAGCTCTGAGCTCCAATCCCTCCCATCTGAGAGAACTGGACCTGAGCTACAATCATCCAAGAGACTCAGGAGTGAAGCTGCTGTCCGCTGCAGTGGACGATCCTCGCTATAGACTGAACAGTCTCAGGTATGGACAGACAACAAGAGCTCACATGCATGTTTCTCTAATATCTCTAATGTCATATTCTTCTGCTCTGGTCTGTCATCATGAGGGGTGTCTTATTTCTCTTTAATCTGTTCAGAGCAGTGAGTATACTTGAGTTAGGAAACAAATTGATCCCCAGAACTCTTATTTGATTGAAACACACTCATTAAAACATTTCTCATTTTAGACCTGCTAGCAGCATAGCTCCAGGAATGGCAATGTTCATCAGTCCAAACCTTTAGAAATATCAATTCAACTACTAAATGTGTTCTTGTTCAGACATTCATGTTTCTCTCGGGATTAATTGTAATAACTTTGGTGATTTCCTGACATTTCATCTGGTGCCATCATCAGATCAACATTTTAATTGTTGGGTACTTAGGGTTTTTTTGTCATATAGAAGAACGAGATATACTTTATTAATCCCTGAAAAGAAATTTTAATTTTTTTATACTGTTGTCATATACACACGGGCACAAAATACACACGTGCACAAGCAGGACCTACACATGCATTAAATGAAGAGATGTCAGAGTGAGAGCCTTGGACAGGCACCCCAGGCAGGTTGTTTTTTGTTGTTGTTGTTGTTGTTTTTTTTTTACTTACCCAGTCATTCAAGTGGGTCAGAAATCTACTTGCCTGAAGTAAATCTTTACTTGCCCCTGCATATAATTATTGCTTTATAACAGTTTAACACAATCAATACTGCTCATGTGCAAATCTCAACAGAGATGAGAGTGAAGCAAGATGGCTCTCTCTTTAGCTATTTTCATCATCAGCTCCAGAAAAAAACATTTGCCCTCATCTATGAAACGAATGTACGTCAGAAAACTGGGCGTGCAGTCATTTCCACACAAAGCTCAGCATTTATCAATGAGGACGTGAACAGAGGCTACAATCATATTGCACATCAGGTCTCAGCTTGTGTACCCAAGTTCGAGTCAGTGTGAACTTGCAGTGCAGCACAATACATCTGCTGTAAATTAGACCGTATCCTGACTGGCATCTAAGTATTTGCAGCCACATATCAATCACCTTAAAAATGTATAGCTGCCACATGAATGCACGTTCTCTATCGTAGAAACTTTTCTCCTTTTTTTTTAACATTGACAGATCTAAGCATGTTTATATCAATCATCATTAGATCATTACAAATAAATAAACCCTGCAATTGTCTAAATATTTAAATAGTAGCAGCCTAGGAGGTGAAATTTGCTGGAGGTGGTGCATCTGTGTCTCCTCCACTACCTGTTATGTCTGAAGTGGTAGCTAACCCAAACCCACACAGCCATGCACTCCTTGGTTTGGGTCAGCTATAAGCTTTTATACAGATATTATAACAATATCATTATTATATGATATATGGGCTAATGTTATTAATATATGTGTTCTATAGATAGGTTCATATCATGGATGCATAAACTAAATATTCCAGCCTCAGCCAGCCCTCTGTGGCATTTTCCCTGCCTGGGCAATCGGGCAATCAGGCATTATTGTCGAGCCCTGTTGCTTTATGTTTATCAGCCATTAAGATTCATGTTGGATATAAGTCATTCTTACTGTGTTTCCTCCTCCAGGGTGGACCATTGTGGAGAGCAGAGGTTAAAACCTGGTCTGAGGAAGTGTAAGTGTGGATTCACTTTGACTTGATGACAAACACCACAGAGTCAGCTTCTCTTTAAATACAAAGTTGATAGTTGTGGTGTTTATAATAAAAACATTACTGACAATTTGTCATTATTAAATTCTAAAATAAACAACATCAGTATCAAATCAAAGAATAAACCTTTGTTATGTGCCCAGTGATCAGCTGTTGCTGTGTTGTCTTTTCTCTCCATCAGATTTCTGTGAACTCACACTGGACAAACACAGTGAACAGAAACCTCAAACTGTCTGAAACAGCAGGAAGGTGACGTGTGTGGAGGAGGAGCAGCCATATCTGATCATTCAGAGAGATTTGACATCTTGCCTCAGCTGCTTTGTGGAAATGCTCTGACTGGTCGCTGTTACTGGGAGGTGGAGTGGACAGGACTGGTTCGTGTAGCAGTGACATACAGAGGAATCACAAGGAAGGGAAACAGTACTGAATGCGTGTTTGGCAGAAATAATCGCTCCTGGAGTCTGTACTGCTTTGGTGATGGTTTCTCTGTCTGGCACAATAACAAAGAAACAGTCCTTCCTCTTCCTTCCTCCTACATCCCCCTCTCCTCTCCTCCTCTTCTGCCCATCAGAGTAGCAGTGTATGTCGACTGTCCTGCAGGGGCTCTGTCCTTCTACAGTGTCTCTTCCTCTGGCAAACTGACCACCTCCACACCTTCAACACCACATTCACTGAGCCTCTTTATCCTGGGTTCAGGTTCCGCTCACACGGTTCCTCTGTGTCTTTGTGTTCTCTGTAGGATGAGACACCTTCAACCCTGTGGTTTAAAATGTTGGTGGACCAGGCTTCGCTTTGGTTAACGTTTGGCTCACTGATTGTGCCTTTAATGTCAAAAATGTGATTGTCTGAGAAATTGTGAAATTACCTTCTCAGGAGTGAACTTGTTTTGTACAACTGTGATGACTTTGACATTCACTTTAAATTTTTCTCGGCGCAGCATCTAGTGGCTGCTAACAACTGTGGTGATTGTTATTAAGTTCAGTACAGATGAAGATGTAACACTGTCTAATGTGCATATAAAAATTACTGTCATGTACTAGATCAGTCAGAAGAAATAGATACGTCCAAGGAGCACTGATGGAACAGGACAACGGTTTGAAAAGAGTAGTAATCAAAATAGCCTTTATTGGCAAAAGTGCCACCTTTAAGTGCAAAGCATAAGATATTTCAGATATGACTGAATTCTTTTTGTCTTGCATCAGAAGTTAGCAACAACTCAGAAAATTTCACTGAATAATGCTTAATAGAACAACAAAACACTTCTCTATATGAATTGCTAAATGTGGACCCAAAATAACAGACAAAACAAGAAAGAAAAATACAGTCCCAAAAAGAGTCCAAAAAGTCATGTCTGGATTAAGTCAGTGCTCACAGTGTTCACAGTTTGTCCTTCTTCAGTGTGTTTGTGTAATAGTTCATGTACCTGGGTAGTGTGATTTTATGTTTTGTCTTATCTGTATGAAGAGATGCTCTTTCCAAAGCACAGTGAAGCTCCTGCTGACGTCACACCCTCCACGCGTGTAGGCCTGTGTCCCGCTCCACGATCCACCAGTCTGGGCTCTGGCTCATTATCAGAATCCACTCATACAAAAAAAACAACTGCATAAAGCAGTAGTAGTAGCATGTCTTTTAAATAAATTCTTATTTATCTCTCTAATCTCTCTTCTTCTTCTTTTTATCTGTTATCTTAACTGTACAGTATTAACTCTCTTTTTTATCTTAAATCAGCGAACGTGAACTATTTCAATGAGAAAGTATCATATACAGCTGCACAAAACTTTTGACAGCCACAACACACAATTATGTGTATATGAATTTTAAATGGTTTTTAAACTTATCACAGCTTAATGTACAAAAATTATAAAATGAATGACTTTACCAAGAAAATGAAATGAATTACCTTCTGTAAACTCATGTGCACACAGCTGCGTGTGTGTTTTACCTCAACAACCAGCTTTCTTAGCTGTAGGTATAGCATGTGCTAGCTCAATTAACAGAGACATCTTTCCCCCCCCCCCACAGAAATACACAATAAAATACATTTTCAACCTCAACACACACATTTATCTGTTTCCGGTTGGTTTTTAAACACTGTCACAGAAGCATAACTATACATAGTGGAGACATATCCAAGAAATTAAGCAAGTAATTAGCCGTGGTCAGCATCTCTAGCATGCAACGCTAATTGTTACTCACTGGAGTTTTCACTCCAGTGAGTAACTGGAGTTTTCACTGGAGTTTTCACTCGATAAAAATCTACACGGTCAGATTTGGCAAGAAAACCCCTCTTCCTTGTACGGAAGTCCTCCAAACTGATAACTCCAAAAGTGTAGTTTTAACAGGTTGTATAGCTCTACACATTGTTAAAGTGTAAAAATTGGGGATTACACTGTGTGTGTAACTAATGGGCGTTACAAAGACAAAAAAGTTGATGTTCACACATATTTAAGAAATATATGTAATGTAATCCCACAATTTCTCAACTGTGGGATCAATAAAGGTGTATCTTATCTTATCTTATCTTATCTTATCTTATCTTATCTTATATTTATTAATGTTAAAGCTTGGGCTTTCAGTTTTCCGAAATGGGCAGAAAAAAACCCCGCAGAATTTGAAAATACACGCTCCTCTTGCAGCTCCCTCCTCTGTCTGAAACCCCTCCCACCAGACAAGTACAGGCTTCATAACCTTGTGTTTCGCATATATTGATTTATTTAATATTATGTCATTGTAGAGCTCCTCTTCGTCTGTTTATCAGACCACAAATGAGACAAGAATTGGCTGGCTACCATACACAGCAATCCCCCCACCTCACTTTAGACTGCATTAAAAGTAAGTTTAATGAAATCTAAAGGAAAGTGGGGAAAATGAAACACTAGTTGTTCATTTTCTTGTGTTTTATTTGTAGCCTTATAAAGAGAGAAAATAATTACAAGAAAGGATCCATCTGGGAATGAACCAACCATTTATGATCACTCCTACGAAGGAGGTGTGTCCACAACAATCAGAAACAACAACAGTGTCACAAGCTAAAAAGTGTAAATATGAATTCCCACTTCTGGAAACGTAGCAAGAAATTATATATAAGGAGTTATAGAACCCAGATTAGTAAATGAAGATGCGCATACACACAAAAGTTGCATCCAATAATGCAGAAAAAAACTTTCAGAATATATAAGCTTACAATATGTGCATGATAACTATTGGGAAAATAAGATCATGCTTAAAAGTGTCCAAAATGCACCAGCAAAATGTTCTGTGTAAGCAGAGAGTACAGACTACACATTTCATAAAAAAAAAAAAATCTCCGAGGCAGGATATGTCTACAATGAGGACGATTAGCATAAAAAACTACTAACAGCTACATGTCCCTATTAGCCTAAATAATATAAATTATTCAAGAGAGCAAAGAAAAATTTCCAGGATAAATACACCAGCAAAATACATATGAAGAATCCTAATATAACAAGAACTAGTCCATACCCATTGAGTCCAGCATACCATACCATGACTTAGTCATACCAAAAATTAGACAAACACTGGGCCACAGGGGAAGCCACAGCGATCAGTCGCATTTTAGCTGTTTTTAAGCATTTTTCTGTTATAGCGCCACCCAGTTGCCAATTAGAGTTGAATTTCTCCAGTCACCTTGTTGTTATCTCACCTGTTATGTTATCTTGTTACTGCATCAAAAATTTCATCTTAAAACAATGTGATTTATTATAATATGAAACACTGCATGTTGTATGTCCACGTTGTAAAAAGATAAATAGTATATTGTTATATCAAGTAAGGTTTCTTGTTTGTCCATCATAATAATGTGAAAATATCTTGATGAATGTGAAAAAGTACTTGTGACGAAACTTTTGTCATTATTAAACTGATTTGTTTTTTTCTTTATGTATGTATTTATTTATTTATTTATTTGTTCTAGCGTGGCACTTCTTGAACTGTTTACTCGAAAGTAATATATAGGCAAAGTTTGACTCATGAAGTATTGTTTCAAAACTTGTATGAACAGGAAGGCAACAACGATTCCTTTGCACATGAACACTAAGGCCTAAGTCTTATTGTCCAGCAAACAATTGTAGCATGAGGGAAACTGAAAATTGTGGATTTTATTATATTTGAAACTTTCTTGGGAAAAACAAAGGGAAGAATTGCCAAACATTTTACTGACAAATTTATAAACATTAATTCAGCAGTGAATTAAAATATGAATAACTGATGTGGAAATTAACCAGCAGAAGAAAATTCACCAACTGATATATGTCCAATAGAAAATAGTTTTAAAAAACTGTGATCGTCTGTGAGCATCATTAAAAGAAGAGGATCTGAAAGCGGATGATCAATCACAAAAACATAAAAAGTGAGAAACACAAATTGAGGGGATGTGATTAAAGTTATTTTAAAAGTGAACATTAGTCATGACAAGATGTGAATCCAGTCCCCGCTTCATAAAGAGCTCTCTGCTTTCTCTGTGGGCACTAGATACTGTCATTGGATGTCAACTGTGAACTGCAATATGGTCCACTATGTAACTTCCATTTAGATGTTCCCCTAATGTAGCTGGAGCACGAGGTCAGATCGTACTGTGTGGTGCTTCGTATGGCCGCTCATTAATAATACGTTCAGTCTTCATCATTAACATTCAAAGCAGTGAACCAAGTTGGATGTTTATGTCTCGTTATTGAGACACTTTTCATACAGCAGCTTGCTTAGCATTATGTTAGCACTGTGTTATGTTGCTGTCATGTGGGATTATATATTGAGCTATAGAAGCAATGTCTTCTCACAGATCCAGAATTTGTGGGCGTCACATGGTTCATCATTCCAGCTGTTAGTTAAATAAAAGTCCTTAATTTCGGCACAGTCTTCGTCTCTGTCTGGAGCACCATTTGGCTCATGGTAGGTCCAGTAGCTGAAACCCCAAACAAAATATAAGCCTTTAACAAATAACACATACCATAAACCATTTAGATTATAATTTCAAACATTTGTTCAACTGTACAATTGGTTTTTTTTGTTGTTGTTTTCTCTTTCCTTTTTTATTTTAATCAAGGGCTGAGCAATCTTTTTTTTTCTAATGACCACATGCAAACACAAACTGAAGAGTCACAGCAACAAACCAAAGTCATATCAAATCACATCATTATGAATATTTGATTTGGGATTATCTGTTTTCTCAGTTTGCCTGAATGAGCACATCAAGCGAGAATCTAGTCACAACAAACCATGGCAATGAAAAAGTATATGTAAACCTTGTAGTCAGCAGAGTCCCATCCACCCATTTCCATGTCCCCTCTGTTTCTCTGTCAGTCAGTCCAATCCACAGGACCATCTTGAAATCTGCAGTAAACATCTTGAAAGAAAGAAACATTAATCAATAGATATTAAACATATACAGTGTTAGTCTATCCTTCACCTCAGTGACCTCACATTAAACCTTCTTTACTCTTTCACAGACACACACACACACGCACCTGTTCTTCTCTGCTGCTGATAATAATCAGGTCTGCACCTCTCTGCAGACAGTAGTCTCTACTGTCCTTCCAGGTTTTCATGTCTGAGGAAATGTAGTAGAAACTACCATTGAAATACTTCCATCCTAGTTGGGAGTAGTGATCACTTGCTGTTAATTAAAATAAGAAATATAATATGTGAATATCATTTGATAATATATATTTACAAAATATACAGATAGTCAAAAGAGGCTAAAAAAAACAGTCTTATTCAATCATCTCATACCAAGATCATCTCATAATGAGGAAATATAAATCTCTCCATTCTGAGTCTTGTACTTGAGAGATATTCTCTCATATTTATAAGACAGATCAGAATGACAAGATTAGAGCTGCGAAGTGGGCAAACATCTTATCATTTAAGATAGACTGTAGACATCTGTGAGTTGATCACTGTTGAGCAGCGAGTCTTTATTCCAAACAAGTTTTTCTGTACACTTATGGGTGTGTATGTTTGTGAATGTGGTTCTGAAAATAAACAAAGACAAAATGAAACCAACCGCTTTCACTGCATCAACAACAAAACAAGACAAATGTCACTGTCATTGTATTTATACACTCGGCAGTTAACAACAGAGAAAACTTCTTCACAAATTCAGTCTAACACACGGTAAGTGAAAGACATACATTACCAAAGTATTCCATTGCATTACACTGATCAGGTGTATGCAACAGATGAAATTACTTTTGTGTAAATATTTATTGAATGTGAATTTATAGACCGTCTTCACAGTGTGGCACTGTTTTCTTTTCATTTCTCTGATGTTACCTGTTATAAATGAATGATAACTGTAGAAAGTAAATGTGTAGCAGCAGGGTGTATATAGTATAGAGTTTGGGACACCTCAGGCATGTTCCCTGATCATTCCTGCACAAATGTACTCTATGTACATCGGCCTAAAAAATTCTTCTGGTGCTGGCAGACACATAAGCCCTTTTTAGATAGGAATTGTGCAATTTGCAGGAAAGCCCAATCAGTCTTTTCAGCATTGGCAGTATAAAAACAAATCGGGGAGTGGAAATCTGGCAGTGTAAAAGGGACTGTAGAAACCTCCTGGCAATAAAATAACATTTCCACATGCAAAAAATGTGGGGGTTTTTTCACTTGAGCATTTGCTCCACAAAATGTCTGTGCACGGACACTGCCAAGGCTAATCGAGGCCTGATTATTAGTGTAACTAGTTTTATCCTCAAACTTACTGATTTGAATCAGCTCCCTCTTCAGCTCGTCTCTCTCTTCAATTACGTTTTTGCAATTGGTCTCAAAGTCTTGTGTCTCGTCATCAGAACTGCCTGAAAGAGCAAAAAGACTTACATAACAATTCTGCAAAAAAAAAAAAGCTAGATTCAAACAAGAGGTCATTCTCAGCTGCACCACAATCAATTTACCAATATAATCACGTAACTGCTTCTCTGGCTGGTTGTCTGGATCCACATCTGCTTGACAAACACACTATATATAGCTACGGCTCTTTTTGTTCACAATGCATTCCTCACACACTGAATTAGCCCAAACAATTCTGGGCCCTTAACTTAAAACAGCAGTAAATGATACTGATAATAATAGTGCTTCTTAGGATAGTCAAAGACGCCATACAGAGAACAACAGCAGTAATAAATTGATTAATTAATGAAAAATAATTAAATTCAAATCCAGAGGAAGGTAGGAGGGAAATAATGCAGAAAGGCCAAGGTAGACTGAATTTAGAGGTTGTAGGCAGTTTTGAAAAGGTGTGCTTTGAGGGTTTTCTTGAAGGTAGAGAGTGAGGAGGAGTCTCTGATGTGTTTAGGGAGTGAGTTCCAGAGGCTGGGAGCAGCAATGGAAAAGGCCCTGTCCCCCCAGGTGCGGTGGTTAGTCCTGGTGAGGGGGGACAGGACGTTGGCATAAGCAGACCTAAGAGTGCAGGAGGAGGAGCTCGGACAGGTGGAGGAGTTTGAAGTGGATACACTAGGGGACGGGGAGCCAGTGGAGGTTATGAAGGACGGGGGTGATGTGCTCGTGGTTGCAGGAGTGTGTGAGAAGACGAGCAGCTGAGCCATAGATATACTGTAGTTTCTTGAGTGGTTTAGCTGACAAACCCTTGAGGAGACTGTTGCAGTAGTCCAGTCTGGAAGTAGTGGATGAGAGTCTCTGCAGTTGAAAAGGAGAGTGATGGACGGAGGCAGGCGATGTTTCTGAGATGAAAGAAGGCTGTTTTGGTGATGTGTTTGATGTGTTGGTCAAAGGAGAGGGTTTGATCAAAGATGACTCCAAGGTTATGGACATGGGGGGAAGAGAGCACAGTGCAACCGTCGACGGAGTGGGAGAAGTTATGAGTGGTATGATAAGAGATTTGGGACCAACAGTGCACACTCCAAGGCCTAATTAGTAATGTAACTACTTCATCTTTAAACTTACTCATCTCAGTCAGCTTCCTCTTCAGCTCGTCTCTCTCTTCAGTCAGGTTTTTTAAAATGGTCTCAAAGTCTTGTGTCTTACAATCAGAACTGTCTGAAAAAGCAACAACAACAACAAAAAACTTATATGACAATCCTGAATAAAAACAACAACCTGAATACACCTTCATGTCAAGCAAACGGCAATTTTGTGCAGAGAGGTCATTTTCAGTGCACCAAAATAACAGCGAACCAACAACGTAGATTGTAATTATTCCTCTGATCAGATGGTGATTTTCAGTATAAATCTGGAAACACAGAGCTGAAGTGCAAAAACAATTTAAAACAACTCACAGAGAGCAAGACGCAGGGAAATGTTGAGAGCAGCTTGAAGGATACACAGCAGTCCAAAGCTCACAGCAACCGCTTTGTACAGTTTTCTCTCTGTGCAGAATTCACACACACACAAACACACACAGACACACAAACGTCACGTATCGTTGCTTTGTCAGTGGCCTTTCATGTCTACACGTTACATGCATCTGCTGTTGACGTTCCAGGACATTCTACCAACACTGGGACGCCAACAAAAGCGCATGGTTAGGTTCAGCATTTGCTCAGCCACATATCATACCACTGAGAAAGGTGGCTTTTGGAGTTGGGTGTCTGAAATCACTGATAAAGCCCCAGTATTTCAATCAATTCAATCAATCAATCTTATTTATAAAGCCCAATATCACCAATCACAATTTGCCTCACAGGGCTTTACAGCATACGACGATTTCAACATAAGAACGGGCTGGTCATTACCAGGGTGCTTCATAATATTAATGATAATAATAATTTTGTTCTTTGAGTACAGAAATGCAAAATAACTTTGAGGCAGAAACTCCAACTGCATGACCTAATACATATCTTTTTGTGTTTTCTAGGTAATTAAAGAGTTAGAGTTGGTCAGAAATCATTTTATGAGGCTCATTTTACTCCTGCGTATATGCTAACTTTATACTTTTTGGGACCTGCCAACCATCTGTGCTTTCCCTTGTTTTGTAATGTATTTATAGGTGGTGCCATATCGTGTGTTCCAAGCAATAAATGAGCATTTTTTAAATGCAGTGAAAGTCTACAGCAGTAGTTAACAGTCATATGCCTATTTGCTTTCTCTCAGAGTTAGATGATAGGATGATATCAAACTCATGTAGCACAGAGCTGGGTTAGGATGTGAGAAACAGCTAACCTGATACTGTCAGATTTCAAAAACTTTCAAATCTGTATTCAGTTAATTTCCTCCAAACACAAACTGAAATCTAAAAATTGGTGGTTATATCTGGAGTTATGTGCTTGTTTGCTGTTCAACACAGTATATTGATATATATTGAGTGGAGGAGTTTAGCAGGTTTTCATTTGAATTATTTTCTCACAGAATTTTGAGTAGTTGCATTGTTGTGCACACACTAATATACCCAGAAAAATGTAGTGGGAAATGTAGTGGGACTGAAGGTCACTAAGGATGTAGTCAGGCTGAATTCAGATAAATCTCCTGTATCTTCTGTTAACACTTAAATGAAAGTAAATATTATACTCATGTCACATCCAATGGGAGTAAGCACAGCATTACACAGGATTAAGTGGTTACCACATAACCAAGATTACTGAATATAATGACAGTAAACAAAAGAAAAGTAATTATACCTATAATGTGTTTTTTGTTAACTAATGAACATTTTCCCAGCTTTTCTATGCATTTTCTTTTTAATTTCCAGATATATTGAGCACTTTGAAATATATGTTACAAAGTTCTACAACTTGTTGTGCCAGAAAACATAAATGTCTACATAGCTGTTGGCTTTCATTCTTCAAATTGAACAATAAAACTACAGTTGGATTGTAAGAAATTTCTTACCAGGCACTGCAGCAGTCATTTCAGCGTCTATGCCTTCAAGCTCCATTGTGAACTCAGCTTTGTGGACACTCCTTGATGTATTTTGCACACTAGATGGTTCTGATAGTGTATTTCTCAAGACAGCCACTGTCAGAGATCTGCTTCTTCTTTTCAATGTCCCTCTCTTATATTTAGAAACCACCTTATTGTTCTTCCTTATTTTTCAGTAACCAGCTTAATCTATGTCTCATTTATCCTGTGGTACGCTCAGTGCTTCTGAAACAGACAACCCTTTCCAACAGGGAGCTAAATTAAAAGAGAAGCTTTTGTATGGTTTCTTCAAGGCCAGACTCCATTGACAAAAACAGTCATTTTACCTTGCTGAACATGGTAACTGCTGCTCTACGCTGCCTCAAAAGGTAGTTTGTCTTATTGTGGGACTGCAGTGAATCCAAACTATACCTTTAACACATGTAAGTGTTATAGTCAGTGAATGTGGTGCAGAAATTATACATAAAAGCAACACAAAACAATTTAAAAGTGACATTAATGTTGCCCTTGTCACTATGTTGCAATGGATATTTACAAAATTGTGCTGTCACTTTAGTTACGTAAAAGGATTGTTCAACTGGAAGATAAATCATTTCTGAGTACTTCTGCTCTGACGCACGCAAGGACAGATCTTGACCAAATATAGACTCACTGCATGAATTACCAACCCAGAAAAATGAGAAGATGTTGTTACTGTGTGACATAGGAGAAGCAGAACAGCCAGAGATACATTTTCTCCTACACTCTTTATGTAATAAACTGTAGGAAACAGAGTTATCCCAACTATCCTGATCTGACAATAGAGAGAGAATGATATACCTACTGAGGAAAAAATAAGTCATCAGAACATTTAGAGGTAAAGAGAAAAAATAGACTTTTCAAGACTGAAGTGAAATTACAGCATATAAACAATGCAATACAATTCGACCGAAATGCTGTTGTGTTGATGAGGCAGTGAATCAATTCACTTCAATGAGTTACTGTGTGAGTCCTATCAGTTTAGCTCCGACTGTGTTGTGTCTAGGGTTGGGACTCGTTAGGATTTTAACGATTCCGATTCCTTATACGATTCCTTCTTAACGGTCCGATTCATTACCGATTCCTCTTACCAATTCCTCCATTATATTCATTATACTTGCTATACCTAAATAAGTATAATAAACACAAATGCAATCATACAAATACAAAAACTTTATTCTAACTGTTGCACAGAACAATTAGATGAAAATACACATTTGTGTGTGGTGTGTATTTCAGATTTAGAGCTTATATCATCTCCCTGAGAATATATAACAACAAAAAGTGATTCTCCGATTTCTATTGATTACCTCAAATTAACCACAGCAATGTAATAAAAAATACTTAGGCTATATGAATTTATGCTTGGGCACTGTTATTTATGTGACAACACCTGAACAGAACACACACACGCACATTGGCTGTTGATTTCTACCGCTCCCCTCACTGTAAGCATCGGACCTCCCGCCGCCCGCCTCCGCCTTGATTAAACGCTGAAAATTAAATAAAAGAGGGAGACAGGTTTTTCCTGTTTTATCTTTTTCTGTTATATTTCTCCCTCTCCCCTCCCGCCTTTCACTTGTGAGAAGTGAGAATGTCTGCTGCAATAATGTCTATTTATGGAGGGAGGGGCATACGTTTTTCTTTTTCTGTGTGTGTGTGTGTGTGTGTGTGTGTGTGTGTGTGTGTGTGTGTGTGTGTGTGTGTGTGTGTGTCCGTGTGTCCGTGTGTCCAAAGGTACTGGTACTTTCACATTAGTGAAATGGGGTTCAACTCCCTACAGTGTCATTGCTAAAAGCCAAACACAAGACTTTACAACAACTTCATAAACAACTGATTAAACATATACACTTCAATGTGTATCCATATCAATCACAGACGCATGTAGCCTTTCATCTTTGTCACGAACCGGGCCGCACGGCCACGACAAAGAGGGAGACACATACACAGGGAAAGGATTTTATTTACCAAAGAATTAAACATATGGAAAAAGAACCTAACTAAACATGGCGTTTGCAGTCAGTAAAGTCAGTAGTGTAGGTGAGGGCATGAGTGAAACAGTGCATGTGTGATGTTGTAGGGTGTAGAAACTAAAATAAAACCAAAACCAAAACCAAAACCAAATGCTGCCTCAGGAAGGAGAAGAGAAAGAGCAGTGAGCAGCCATAGCTTTTAAAAGCTCACTGAGCTCAGGTGCTGCCACTTCCCTGATTACCCACAGCCACGCCCACTGCTTCCTGCAAGGGAGAACACAACAAGGCAGGCAGGGCAGAGAGGGTCGTCACATCTTTCAACTGACGCCTCCGTACCAAAATATATGCTTGCTACGGCCACTGCACTAGTACTATACTATGACGTTATTCAGTGACATTTGACGACATACTATACTATGACGTCTTAAATGATATTTTGATGACATAATATACTGTTAGAGCCATTTGTAAAATATTCGTAAACATATTTTCATGTATTTAATTTGCTGAGAATAAGCATAGTCTCAGTGTAGCATGCTCAATAAGGACCAATAAGCTGTGTAATCGTGTAGTCAACTCTAGCTTCTGAGTGGTTAAAAGGCATGACGTATTTTGCCTGTTTGGTAGGTTTTCTGTTGAAGCTATGGAGCCTTGAGAGCACACTAGTCTTTGACCGTGCTTATTATGTTTTTGTAAGATGTTTAGGTACTGCTTTCATTTTGTATATGAAGAACAACGTTTTTAGTAAACATTTTAAAAGAAAGAACACAGACTATGGAGTTTTACTGAAGCACGCGTCACCTATATGCTTGGTCTCTAAAGCTCAGTGAGTCACTCTGGCAATCAGTAATGCTGCTCATTACCCATGCCGCTGGAGCCCAGCTGCATCGATCACATCGGTGTATCTGATATAGGCGGGCCACAGGCGAGCTAAACAGATGGCCACAGCGCTGTGACGATGAAGTCCAGAATCAGTCAGTAAACATTGCAAGATGACTATGGATGAGTCTAATCTACCAGTTAGCTCCGCTTGTAGCGCTCTGGATACGTCACCCCATGTATTGTGCTGATTGGTCGTAGTGTTATCCAATTGCGTGCAGTGATATTTTCAAATGCATGCTTGGTGCCGCTCCTCGAGTTGGGCCATTTGCATTACTCATAGTCAGACCCTAAATCTTTTTAGATTTGGGTCTGGATTTCCAGGCTATATTTATTAACATGTGCACGTAAGAATGAAAAATGTGGAAAATCTTTGGCCATTAGACCCCGTTGAGATTGTATGATTTAGGGAGCATGATGAATCCATCATCCAATAAGGAACCCCCAAGAGGTCTACATAGTGGTGATGGCAGAGGTGGTGAAGATGAGATGTGAGGAAGATGGAGAAGTGCTGATGATCTGGATGAGTAGAGGAATGAGCCTTTGTTGAGCTTGTCCTGGACTCTGGATACACTGGCTTGAGGTGAACAGGGTGGAAGAGGGCACTACAGCTCTAAATCAATTGACGGCTGACAGCAGCAGAAGACAGCAGATTTAAAATTTTGCAGTAGCATCATGATTGGCTGATGGAGATTGTGGCAAAGTTTCATTGGATAACTAGAGGGGTGAATACCCATAGTCGGCTGATAAGAGGAAGCAGTGGGGTGGGATGGAGAGAATTGTGAATGGATGAGCACAAAGAAAGTCTTCCTGATTAAACACACAAAATCCCAGATTAGAAAACTTTAATTATAAAACCATACACTGTAGATGTATTTGTAAATACAGTCTATGTACAAAACATGAAACAAATGTCACATCTTGAGCTGAATTTACAAAGCACCAAATCATCTACCCACTCTCAGGTAAATCAAATGTGATAATCCATACAAATTTAAATTAGCTGCTGTGAAGCTTTAGTAGTTCAACATTTTGTGAAGCATGCTTATTCTCTTTCTGTCTGTGTGAGTTTTCATGTTTTCCTTTCAAATTGCTGCTAACTTGCTATACGTCTTTGCCCACTGCCAGACAGCCAACTCTGCATGGGTATGTATGCTGTGTCTGTTATAGCCAACTTTCTGTAGCATGGTTTGTGCATCACTGCATTTGACAGCACATAATGACTATTGTGTCTATTTTTACTTTCCACTGCTACTCTGCATGTCTGAGTGTAATGCCAATCTGTGTGTTGGTGCTTGGTGTTTCTTGCATGTCTTGTGCTATCATACAGTTTGCTGTTGTTGTGTCATTGTATTGTACTGGTGCTCTGTTGCTTGCTGCTTTGCATAGCCTCTGCTCTATCTTGACAATATCCAATTGCTATAGTTAATTCTATCTTTATGTCTCTATGCTGTCATTGTCCTGTGGATTGTCCAGTGATTTTTTTTATCCTTTTATTGGTTTCAAAGCATCTTGCCAAAGGACTGCAGCTGAAAATTAGCCAGCTGGCTGACACTGGCACATTTACAGAAATGTTGATTAATGTGCGTTGTCCTTAGAAATAAAATAAATCTGAAAACATTTGAAAAGAAATCTAGCAGAGAGGTGGAAAACTGTGGCTAGTGAAGAAATTGTTTCTTCAACATGCTGCATCCACTGGATGGCAAACCATCTTCATTGACTCCATGCGTCAATACAGTTTGAGTCAATAGCATTATCACATCATCACAGTGTAGCAGGGAAAAAAGCAGTGCATGCCCTGAATGGTAAAGCATCATATACCGTATTTATTTTTTTATGTGTACATTTATATTGAATAATAAATTTATTTATTTATTTGTTTATCATGTCAATAGTGAATCGTAATGTTCATGTCAATAAAGAACACTGAGATTTAAAATAAAATATGAATGGAATCGTGGAATTCTAAATGTAACAACCAGAACAGAATTCATTTCCATATAATCTCACTATACTGCAATTAAGAGTATAATAAACACTCAGTGTGGTCCAGGATCTCAGACGTTTGATATACACCACCCTTTTTAAGCTGCTTTTATTATCTGTCAGTAAACATTTAGTAATATGACTGAACTATGTATTGATCCAAACTCAAAACTTTCTGCAGCTATTTCACAGAGACAGTCTTCCATTAAAGAGATTCTGTCCTTTACATCCGTTAATGTTATACACTTCACATGTCAGCGGTTTTAATCTTGTAGCTGATCAGTGTATTGCTCTGCTTTTAGCCAGCACTATGCCAGCTATAAAACACTGATACAAAAACCTTAGTCAATGCTTGACTCATGCAGAAATGTGTCAATACTTAAACGATGATGTAGAAGGAGTAAAAGTTAGTTTCTGAAATTGATTGTGAAATTATTGGATATTGAACATCCGTGGATGTGATCATATTTTATTCTTTATTGAGCTAAGTATTTTAAAAATGGCATAACATAGTAACAGTGCAGTGAATTACAATACAAATAACTGATGTAGACTTTTTTAAGTTATTTATTCAGCAGCAGTTACACACACACACACACACACACACACACATACACACACACATATATATTTCTAATAGAAATAAAATATAATCATGTTGAAGAAATGTGATCATCTGTTGTCAAGTGAATTAAAAGTGAAGCATAATGTTAGCAATTTTAGCTAAAACTGGGAAATGCAAATAATTTTGAGGTATTTTTGGTTTTTATATTGAGTTACACAGGCCATGTCTTCTCACAGATCCATGATTTTCGAAGGTGGCACCAGTCATCATTCCAGCTGTTTTCCAGGTTATAGTTCATTATTTCTGCACAGTCTGTATCTCTAAATGGATAATATCCATTTGGCTCACCACGGGCCCAGTAGCTAAAACACAAAAACAGAACTTTTTAATTGAAAGGCTGGCCCCAGCACATCATGGCAATACAAAAATAAAGTATTGTGTAAACCTTTTAGTCAGCAGAGTCCCATCCACCCATTTCCATCTCCCCTCTATCTCTGCGTCAGTCAGTCCAATCCACAGGACCTTTTGGAAACGCCTTACGAATTCCTTATTCACAGAAAAAGACATCAACATACTTTACATATGAACAGTTTCATTCTGTCATTCACTTCTGTGACTTTGCATTCGTTCATGTTTTTGCTTTCTTTTCCCCACTACATCTCACACACAGACTCTCACACACACACACACACACACACACACACACACACACACACACACACATACCTGTTCTTCTTTGCTGTTAATAATCACCAGGTCTGCACCTCTTTGCTGACAGTCACTTCTGCTTTGTTGCCAGGTTGCCATCGTAGAAGAAATGTAATATAAACTACCTCTGAAATATGTCCATCCTTGTTGGGGATAGTGATCTGTTTCAGATTGGAGAGGGGGGGAAATATAATATCTCAGTTGTTTTGGGTTGAAACATTCTCTGTGAATATTACAGATTGTATGAACTTAATTAATTGCCAAGTTATTCCCATTAGGACAACACAGAGTAGAGATAATATGGAGAGCACCAGACAGGGTGTAAGCACTGATTTTGAAAGCTGAACTTGATTAAATGGGCTTTGGTAGTGGCTATCAACACTGTAGATATGAGTTAGTACAGTGACTAGTATGTGTGTTATTACAGAATTGAAAATATTCCTTCGGCCACTTAATATTACAAAATCCATGAGCCTGGACTGCTAAATGCTACAGTACTCTTTAGCCACAGCCTTCGCTTCCATGGAGGAAAAGCCATTCAGAGTGGTGAATCAGAGCAAATTCAGATGGCTTCATTGTAGCATTTGAGAACCAAATGTGATGCCAGAATGGCTGAATCAAAAACTATATCAGAATCCAGTAAAAGTAAATAAATATGCTGCAGATTTGATGTTAGTTTTCTCAACACTGTAATTTCGGCACACACCATGAAATTTTTAGTTTTGTGACTTGATTTTTCTTTCTGTCTAAGTTAGAAAGAAGAGATCTTAGCAGACCTTTGCAGCCCGCTCCTTATCTCTGCTTTAGGCTAGTGGCTCAATGCTACTTTAGCTGCTACTAGTATAAAACACCCTAATCCCTGACTGGACCACTGGTTTAGTTTTTTCACCATGAAGAATAGTGAGGACTAACTAACTAACTTGAAGCTTTCTATGAAGATCATTTATCTTTTTGGCCATGTCTTCAACTTTTTCATGGAGCCGGTCTCGTTCGTCAGCCAGGATGTTGTAACTGGTTTGTAACTGGTCTCTCTCTTCAGTCAGGTTGCTGTAACTGGTCTGTAACTGGTCTCTCTCTTCAGTCAGGTTGGTGTTAATGTTGTGAACCAGGACCAACTCCATTTTCCACTCAGAGCTGCTTTTGGTGACTGTGTTGTACACATAAACAACAAACAAACAAAGAAAAAACTGTTAATCAGCATCACCTGCTCAGTGTTTATCAGCATGCTGAAATACTCACACAGGCAAACCAGAGTTATGAGTCCAGTCAGAAGGAGAAGACACAGCAGACTCAGACACACTGCAGCAGCTCTGCAGGGGCTCTTCTTCACATCTGCAGCACCTGAGGGTGGAAGTCACAGCGCCTGTTTGTCATGTGTTTGTTCATTAATGTGAAACCAAATTAAATTAACTCATTCACATATTATTGTTCATGTTTTAGCCAGACAAAAGGCACCAAACACTATCTGAATGACTTGTTGATTCACATATTCACATTAACATGTAGTCAACATCCTGTTACAGTATGCGTATACACATAACGACCTGTTTGCATGTGTTCATTACCTGAGAGTGCAGGTCCAGTTCTGTTTGGCTCCAGACTGTGGATCATCACATTTTCATAAATACTTTCTGTACTGTTTTCCAAACTCTTCCTTTTGCGAGGATAATCTGATGGTCCCTCTTCATTGATATAGACATCCATCAGTTGATCCTTGATGATCAGCTGTATTGACTGCAGTTTGGTCCTCAAAGTCCCGATGTCTTGAGCATGTGCCTCTGAAAAGACAAATGATGTTCTGAACTGTTCTCATACGAAGCAACAAACATAGTAACACAGATGGCAACATCTTCATGTGAAACAGGAAACTGAGGGCTGCTGGGATGAATAATTTTAGCTGACCACCTTTACCTGTTTGGCCTTGCAGCTGCATGATGATGCTTTCCATTTGGTTTCAAGCGATGTTGCAAAATCCCTGAAAACTTAAAGGAACAGTTCACGTTGCTGTTGAGGTTTTTTACAGCTTTTTATTGTTGATGTTTTAGTTTGTTTTTTGGCGCCCTGGGCACCACAAGCTGTGAGCAATCTAGTCCCATGATGTTAGAGAGAAGGCAGAAATTTCAAAGGTGGATATCGCCAACATTCAACAATTCACACCAAAACAAGCTAGATTGATAAACAGCACTAAAGATAAGAGGGAAAATATGTATTTTGGATTTTGTGATCATAAGGAGAAAAAAAAGGGAAAAAATCATACATTTGCCAAAATGTACAGCATCTGCATTAACACAGCCAAAATGATCCTAAAAACAAATTAAAAAGTTGAAAATGTCCCTGTGAGGCACAAGAGTTAAGTGTTCTCAGACATTATGACATCAGCAGACAGATGTACAGACTTACTTTGTACAGTGCTGGACTGACGGACTGTCTGCAGTCCACATCTTTTTCTGGATCTTTCTTCACACGGGACAGGAGGAGTATTCTGATGGACCAGACTGGTCCCAGTATGAGCTGGTGTACTGTCTGCAGAACCAGTGTCCACAGCTGGTAGAGACTGGTTGCTGCAGGACAGCTGCTCCTTCATAGAAATACCACCCATCTTCCTCAATCTGTGAAGACATTTATTTAAAACTAAAATAATTTGTTGATTTGTTGTTGAAAAATATCAGGATTTGGCCAACACTGTCGAGAAATCTGAGATGGGTTGTTCCTTTTATTTTATGCATCCTGCTTCCACGAACACCTTTTTAACTGCTTTTATTATATGTCTGTTAAACATCTTAAAGAAACTGAGTGGCTGGCTATCTGACCCCCTGTTCAGAAAGGCTGACCTCCATCAGGATGTTGTCGCAGTCATTCACCACCTGAGGGTGCAGCAAAACTGGTGCAGAATCACAATCTAGGAGTTGAATACAGGAAAAAGAGTAAAATCTGGAAGTGATAATGGACCTCCATGAGAGCAGGTGCATACCTTACTGGATGAATAGTTTTAGTGAAACAACCTTGGACTGACTTTTGGTCAGGATGCTCTGTAACTCTTTTTCAGCAGGTCAGCGTTTGAAATGTTCTTTGAGGGAATAAAGGAAAAATAAGTTATGCTGTAGTGATGCTTACCTTTTGAACATGGCAGCTGTGACAAATAAACTGCAGCAGTAATTATGAGAAAGAGTGTAAAAAATTGTTTTTGCGGGGGTGAAAGATGACCCCCCCCCCTTACTCCAGATAATATCAACATGATCAGCCACAACACTAAAACCACTGACGAACCAAAGTGATATTTATAATCTTGATCAATACAATGTTGGGGAACCTTTGGCTTTGGCATTAATTGGATGTCACTTGACATGCACCATGCACACAAAAATCTTTACAGACTAAGTATCCCTCCCTCATGGCAAACCCCTCCACCCTCAGCAGGACCATACACCATGCTACACTTAACATGACTCTGATCTCAAGGCATCGTCTTGGTCTCCAAAGGACATACATACATAAGGATCTGCAGAACTGTGCCAATACTTAAACAATGGCGTAGAAGGGGGAAAAGTTAGTTCCTGTTAGTGACTGATTCCAGTTAGAGGAAATTGATTGTGAAATTATTGGATATGGAACAACTGTGGATGCGATCATATTTAATTATTTATTGAGCAAAGTATTTTAAAAATGGCAAAACACACAGTGACAAAGCAGTGGATTACAATATGAATAACAATTTTAATTTCTTTTAATCAGCAGAAGATACACACACACACACACACACACACACACACACACACACACACACACACACACATATTTCTAATAGAAAAATATATAAGCATCTTGAAGAAATATGGTCATCTGTTGACAACTGAATTAAGAGTGAACCATAATGTTAGTGCTGTCTTAGCAATTTTAGCTGAAACTGGGAAATACAAATTATTTTCATGTATTTCATATAGTTGCCTTGTGGGATTTTAACTTGAGTTACACAGGCCATGTCTTCTCACAGATCCATGATTTTTGCTGGTTACACGAGTTATCATTCCAGCCCTTTTCCAAATTATAGGTCATTATTTCTGCACAGTCTTCATCTCTGCCAAAATAATTTCCATTTGGCTCACCACGGGCCCAGTAGCTAAAACACAAAAACAGAACTTTTTAATTGAAAGGCTGGCCCCAGCACATCATGGCAATACAAAAGTAAAGTATTGTGTAAACCTTTTAGTCAGCAGAGTTCCATCCACCCATTTCCATCTCCCCTCTATCTCTGTGTCAGTCAGTCCAATCCACAGGACCTTTTGGAAACGCCTTACGAATTCCTTATTCACAGAAAAAGACATCAACATACTTAACATATGAACAGTTTCATTCTGTCATTCACTTCTGTGACATTGCATTCGTTCATGTTTTTGTTTTCTTTTCCCCACTACATCTCACACACAGATTCACACACACACACACACACACACACACACACACACACACACACACACACATACCTGTTCTTCTTTGCTGTTAATAATCACCAGGTCTGCACCTCTTTGCTGACAGTCACTTCTGCTTTGTTGCCAGGTTGCCATTGTAGAAGAAATGTAATATAAACTGCCTCTGAAATATGTCCATCCTTGTTCAGAATAGCAATCTGTTTTAAATTGGAGAGGGAAAAATTGTATGAACTAAATTAATTGCCAAGCTTATTCCCATTAGGACAACATAGAGTAGAGATAATATGGAGAGCACCAGACAGGGTGTAAGTACTGATTTTGAAAGCTGACACTTGATTAAATGGGCTTTGGTAGTAGCTATCAACACTGTAGATATGAGTTAGTACAGTGACTAGTATGTGTGACATTACACAATTGAAAATAATCCTCTGGCCACCAAATATTACAAAATCCGTGAGCCTGGACTGCTCAATGCTACAGTACCCTTTAGCCACAGCCTTCGCTGCCATGGAGGAAAAGCCATTCAGAGTGGTGAATCAGAACAAATTCAGATGGCTTCATTGTTGCATTTGAGAACCAAATGTGATGCTAGAATGGATGAATCAAAAACTATATCAGAATCCGGTAAAAGTAAATAAATAAGCTGCAGATTGTACTCAGCTATACTCAATTTTTTTTATATAACACATTTAAAAACAACTCACCTTGACCACATTGAAGTGCTGTTACAAAAGGAATAAAATGCTAAAAAGGCATACACAGGGGTGACATAATTGTCAGGTAAATGGTGGGGGCAGATCTGATTGGGAGGGGAATGCTGTTCCACAGTTTGGGGCGGACACAGCAAAGGCACTATCATCCCTGAGTTTAAGTCTGGAGCGTGGGACAGCCAGGAGCCCCTGGTCAGCTGACCTGAGGGACCTGAATGTAGAATAGGGGGTTAGAAGGTCTGAGATGTAGGATGGGGCTAGACCATAAAGGGCCTAGTACACAAACAGGAGAACCTTAAAGTCTACTGTGTGCTTTACAGACAGCCAGTGAAGAGAGGCTGAAACAGGTGTGATGTGGTCTCTCTTCCGGGTTCCTGTGAGGAGCCTAGTAGCGGCGTTCTGAACCAGCTGGAGGCGAGACAGAGAGGACTGACTGATACCAGTGCACAGAGAGTTACAGTAGTATAAACGGGAGGACATGAGAGCGTGAGTGACTATCTGCAGGTCTTTGAGGGAGAAAAATGCCTTGATTTTGGAAATGGTGCTGGTCAGAAATCCCTCTAATGGAGTCAGGGGGGCCAAAGAGGACAACTTCTGATTTGCCCTCATTCAGCTGCAGGAAATTCCGTGCCATCCAGTTCTTTATGACCTGGAGGCAGTTTATGAGACTGGCAACATTGGAATTGTGGTTAGGCTTGATCGGGAGATACAGCTGTGTGTCGTCAGCATAGGAGTGGAAGGAGATGTTTTTTTAATAATTTGGCCGAGAAGAAGCATGTACAATGAAAAGAAAATATGACCTAAGATGGAGCCCTGAGGGACCCCACAGGAAAGAAGAGGAGTGATTTCCCATGCTGACAGAGAAACTTCTATTTTGAGGTAGGAAGTGAAACAGTGTAACGCAGTGCCTCTGATGCCAACACCAAACTGGAGGCATTCAATTAATTTGTTTTAATCCACAGTATCGAACACAGGTCCTGGATTGTGTGCCGTAATGTTAGTTTTCTCAACACTGTAATTTTGGCATACACCAGGGAGTTTTTAGTTCTGTGACTTGATGTTTCTTTCTGTCTGAGTTAGAAAGAAGAGATCTTAGCAGATCTATGCAGCCCGCTCCTTATCTCTGCTTTAGGCTAGTGACTCAATGCTACTTTAGCTGCTACTAGTATAACACACCTGGATCTCTGACTGAACCATTGGTTCAGTTGTTTCATCATGAAGAATAGTGATTAAGTGAGGACTAAGTGATTAAGTTAGGCAAAATTAAAAAATAATTACCTTGAAGTGTTCTATGAAGATCATTTATCTTTCTGGCCATGTCTTCAACTCCTTTATGGAGCCGGTCTCGTTCGTCAGCCAGAATGTTGTAACTGGTTTGTAACTGGTCTCTCTCTTTAGTCAGGTTGTTGTAACTGGTCTGCAACTGGTCTCTCTCTTCAGTCAGGTTGCTGTAACTGGTCTGTAACTGGTCTCTCTCTTCAGTCAGGTTGGTGTTAATGTTGTGAACCAGGACCAACTCCATTTTCCACTCAGAGCTGCTTTTGGTGACTGTGTTGTACACATAAACAACAAACAAACAAAGAAAAAACTGTTAATCAGCATCACCTGCTCAGTGTTTATCAGCATGCTGAAATACTCACACAGGCAAACCAGAGTTATGAGTCCAGTCAGAAGGAGAAGACACAGCAGACTCAGACACACTGCAGCAGCTCTGCAGGGGCTCTTCTTCACATCTGCAGCACCTGAGGGTGGAAGTCACAACACCTGTTTGTCATGTGTTTGTTCATTTATGTGAAACCAAATTAAATTAACTCATTCACATATTATTGTTCATGTTTTAGCCAGACAAAAGGCACCAATCACTATCTGAATGACTTGTTGATTCACATATTCACTTTAACATGTAGTCAACGTCCTGTTACAGTATGCGTATACACATAACGACCTGTTTGCATGTGTTCATTACCTGAGAGTGCAGGTCCTGTTCTGTTTGACTCCAGACTGTGGATCATCACATTTTCATAAATACTTTCTGTACTGTTTTCCAAACTCTTCCTTTTGCGAGGATAATCTGATGGTCCCTCTTCGTTGATATAGACATCCATCAGTTGATCCTTGATGATCAGCTGTATTGACTGCAGTTTGGTCCTCAAAGTCCCGATGTCTTGAGCATGTGCCTCTGAAATGACAAATGATGTTCTGAACTGTTCTCATATGAAGCAACAAACATAGTAACACAGATGGCAACATCTTCATGTGAAACAGGAAACTGAGGGCTGCTGGGATGAATTATTTTAGGTGACCACCTTTACCTGTTTGGCCTTGCAGCTGCATGATTATGCTTTCCATTTGGTTTCAAGTGATGTTGCAAAATCCCTGAAAACTTAAAGGAACAGTTCACCCAGAAAACAAATACACCTATATTATATATATTTTCTCTCACTTATACAGCTATTTCAACCTAGACTGAGCTTGCTAACGTTACAGCTCAGCTGAGGAGGACGCCATTGACGCCTCTCTCTGTGTGGTGATGCGGATGGAGGGTGTAGTTCAGGTCGAAAGAAAATAGTTCCTGTATGAAACTGCTCACAAGGTCTGTGGATTATCTTGTGTAACCAGGTCATGATTTCTGCAAAGAGACACTGCTGTAGAGTTTTTCAAATGTATTCTTTCGGTACTTTGAGCAGGGCCGTGCCGCTCATAGGGCAGGTTAGGCACATGCTAGAGGCGCCAGCATGCCAGAGGGTGCCAGGGAATGAGGTGTTTTGTTTTTGTTTTTTCCCATTCTATTCAAAAATTAGACAAGAATACACAATAACAACAATACAAACAACAATACAAAATAACAACAGTACATATAGCCATACGTCTTTAAATAGTAATGAAATAATATTTTTTATTTTAATTTCTGCCTGCCTGGCATCCTTCTGCCTCTCTGGCAGGCAGCACCAATTTCCCTTTCCCTCCCGCGCCCCCCTCCTCCTGCTGAGTGACAAACTGACAGCCGGGTGCCATCATCATGAAGAGGCTAAAGCCCTCTGGGGCGCAGTACAAAAACAAAGAAAAGAAGAGGAGGAGAAACGTGAACAAGATCGAGGTAATGATTTGATGTGATGAAACACTTTATTTAAAATAGTAGAAACACAACATAAGTTACATTTACTGAAGCACTTGCAAGCTAAGGTCAGCTCATTAGCCGCTAATATTTAGTGGTTAGGCTACTACTTCACAACGTCGATGTTACTGCAACTTCATTAGCCAGCGTTAATGTCAGTTAATGTTGCTCCCATCTTAGAGAAAGTTGGAAAGAAAGACTCAAAGTGTTTTGGGGAATGAATAAGCAACATAATTTAATATATGGCCTTCTTTTAATGTTTAATGTTAGTGTGCTGCTGCACAAACCACTCACTGGTTACCAGCCAGGCATATATTCATATACTGTATATTTATGTTTTCCAATTTCCAGATTTGTGCAATTTGTGATGTTACAGGTTTTTTTTATATTTTGGCTGTTTGCTGTGTTGAAAATGTCATTAGATCAAGGCAGGCTGTAATGATAGGTGTTATTATGGTTATGCCATGATGGTTTCACAATCAACAGCTATTTGATTAATATATTGTAAAAGCCCAGTTTGTCAAATATACGTATCTCCTCTTTTTAGATGCACTTCTGCAGTATGTGTGCCCCACCTCTGCGAATCCTGGGCCTACTAATGTAACTGCAGCCACCTCATCCACCTCAGCACCAAGTGATGCAGCCTCAAGTGCATCTCCCTCCCACACACAAACTGCCAGTGGAGACATAAGATTATTTAGAGAATGTAGACTGTTAAGAGATTAACAACGGATTTATTGATTAACTGTAAGTTAATGTAACTAAAGTAATGTTCATGTTCTTTATTGCAATGCAACATTTATTTAATTATCAATAAATTCCAGACATTTTTTCAGGGAGTTTTTGAAAAGTTTCTTCAGTAGTTTTTGAAAACCGAGGTTTGAACCGAACCGTGAGTCAGGGGGGCGCCAGCAAATATTTTGCCTAGGGTGCCAAATTGGTCAGGCACGGCTCTGGCTTTGAGCACCACAAGCTGAGTGCCATCTGGTTCCACTATATTTGAGAGAAGGCAGACATCTCTACAGCTGATATCTCTAACACTGTGTAACTCACACTAAAACAATCTAGACTGATAAATGGCACTAAAAGGAAAATTTGCGGTGAACTGTCCCTTTAAATCATCACTGCTGGAAATGAATTAATATTTACACAAGAAGACAAGATGGATACAGACTTTTAAAAAAATCCAATACCCTGGGCAAGAGAACAGAGAAGTCCCACACACTGCCCTTTCACTTGCAATAAACTATATCGGAGATCTCCCCTAAAGTTTATTGTGAGTTAAAGAACAGTGTGCAGGAATATTCTCTTCTTTTGCTTATGGATATTTTCTCCTATGCATCTGTCTACAAGAATCTGAAGGTGTGCTTCAGCCTTTACAGTTTAAAAATCCACTACCACAATTTTAAGAAGTTGGACATAGAGTTAATAATAGAGTGAAACTGACGTTTGTTTAAAAAACACATAACAATAATGATGGGGTGTAATTATGGTTTGGTGCTTTGCATCTCCTCCTCTTTCACAGTTACTTCCTCTATTTCCTTCCCTTTAATAAAACCCTTGTGGCCCACCCAAGAGACATGTAAGTGACCTTTACAGTGATATAAATGCTAAAATTCCGTGGGACTGGTCTAATCAGAAAGGATTACATCTGAGTTGAA
Source organism: Epinephelus cyanopodus (assembly GCA_026686955.1). Lineage (NCBI taxonomy): Eukaryota > Metazoa > Chordata > Actinopteri > Perciformes > Serranidae > Epinephelus > Epinephelus cyanopodus. The sequence continues at coordinate 34,070,383 of CM048916.1, forward strand.
TTAGATTAAGTGAGAAAACATGGCTGAGGATATCTATGCCAAGCCAGACCTCACCAAAAAAGTTAGATTTCAGACAGGTGAGAAGGACGACAGACAAACAGACGCCTGTGATAACCTCGATACTGTGAGGATTTCTGACAACTGCTGGGCAGAGGAGAATATGCCGCCGGACAAATCACAGGATAACACTGCTGAGAATCAACTGCAAAGTACCTGTCTGTGTCTGTCTGCCTGTCTCGTATGTTCACATAGAATATAGAATTTACTGTAAGATTAAATAGATGAGTTTTTAATCAAAAGTTAAGCTATAAGGTCCTGGCCTTTCTAAATGTGTGTAAAAATAACTGTTAACTTTTAATGAAGCAGAATTTTACAACATAGCTAATGATTAAATTCAAATCCTGAGTAGGACTATGGTCACTGTTTATTTGTGCCCACAGCCACTTCAGTCAATGTGAGTCCAGAAGAGAGAAGTCTTCCTGGAGCTGCTGCAGTGTTTCTGGGGCCACTGTGTCTTCTCCTCCTGGTGGCAGTCATTGCCCTGGTGGTCGTATGTAAGTTTTCCAAATTCATCTATTCCAACCAGTGGTTGTAGTGGAAGACCTGTATATTAAGTGATGTAATGGATCTTTAAGCCTTTCACATGCTGGACCCTTTCTGTGGCAGTTATTCTTGAGAGGAATCGTCTGTGGGGGGACAATGCCAGCCTCGCCAGCGAGAGAGACAAACTGCAGACGAGTTACAGCAAAGTGAAAATCCTCTATCACAATCTGACCCAAAAGACAAGACAGTTAGAGAACGAGATCAACAACCTCACCGAAACTGTAGATGAATTACAAAAACAGATTGGTGAGTAAGAACATGAATAATTATTTTAAATCAAAGGCATAGTTTGATATTTTGGAAATTACACTGCTTCACTTTCTTGCCAAGAATTAGAGAAGAGGATCAATCCCAATCTCACACAGCCTATAGATGGTAAATACAGGGAAGATTTTGGAGGGACATAGGGGGCACATCCCCCTTAGTATTCAGAACATGTGTACAAAACCTGTTTCCCTGGATAAATACATAGCAGCCAGTTAGCACAAAAACTGTAAACAGGAAAACAGCTCATCTGACTCGGTCCAAAGATTAATAATAATCTTCCTGACAGTAAATCTCAAGCTAACTAATTAAAAAGTTCTACAGCATTTGTTTAATTTATGAAAAAAAACAAACTAAAATTGGCATGTTGGGCGGCATGGTGTGGTGGTTAGTTTGCATGTTGTCCCCGTGTCAGCGCGGGTTTTCTCCAGGTATTCCGGCTTCCTCCCACAGTCCAAAGACATTGGAATTGGCATGTTCTAACACACTGTTTCTTGACTGGGAGCAGTTGAGACCCCAGTACGTTACTGGCCCTTACAAGAAATAAACAGGCTGTAACTCCCCTAAAATGGATCTTATTATTTTTACACTTTGAGTTTTGTATGATGAAAACAAATAAGCACTGGTTCCCAGCTGGTCCAGCCACAGAGTCTAGAATTCTACTTCGTCATTTTCAAGGATCACACAGTTTAATATATTCAGCATCATACATGTTTGGCCATGGTGTCGAGCTAGTTTGCTATCACTGTCAACAAGCCTCTCCGTTAGTCACTCACTCTACAGCAGGAAACAGCATTTTAAAATAAAAGCTTTGTGCCACAAATTCACTAAACTTTTAAAAAAGTGTTTTTTGTTGGGGTTTTTTTCACAAACTTGACATGTTTGTGAATCACTTGTGGTCCATTCAGAATGGACCAGTGCACCCACTTTTACCTGCAACCCACCATTGAGTACCACTGACTTAGAGAGCTTTAGCAGTGTTGGTAGGTGGATTTTGATACCTGTGCACAGAGCACAGCTAGCTATGTCCCCCTGTTTCCAGTCTTTGTGCTAAGCTAAGCTAACCAGCTGCTGACTGTAGCTTCAGATTTACAGTGTGGACGCATGAGTGTCATTACCTACTCATCTAACTCTCGGAATTAAAGTGAATTATCATAACACATATCCAAAATAGCAAACTACTCCTTCAACAAGGTTTTCATACAGCATGTAAAAAGCCACGAGTGGGATTTCGGACTCATGGTCTGTATCGTGTTCTGTCTTTTGACATAGTGTCAAAAGTATTATGTCTGAAGGAATATCATTTTGTGTTGTTAAACAGAGACAACATTCTGTCCTGCCAATTGGATAACGTTTGGCAGCAGCTGTTATTTAATGTCCAGAGAAGAGAAGAACTGGACTGACAGCAGTAAAGCCTGTGAAACTCATGGTGCACAGCTGGTGATCATATCTAATGAAGAGGAACAGGTGGGTCAAATTTGAACATGTTGTTGATTGAGTTCTCTCATTTTATTCTCCCCAGACTACATACTCTTGTTGTACATAGCAAAATACAAAACCTGCTACCCTAACCAAACTCATAATTTTGATATTAGGACTTAAATGTGTCAGTGTTAATGAAAATAACTTTTTGTCTCAGTCTATTTACACGAGACAGTGTTTCTAAATCCATTTTGCTAGAATCTACCACAGATGAAAAAAAAAAAACAACCAATCACAGCCAAGGAGTCTTTTACATAGCTGTTGTGTCAATCACTGCAAGTGAACTGCGGTCAAGATGTCATATAGGCAGCGCTGATCAAAAATGAATCAAGATTCAGTTATTGTGATTTTGAATGAGCCAGAAAAGAAACAGGCATTTGTCCTTTTAGAAAGGTGGAAGTGGGGAAAAAAGCGGTTAGTGCGGCAAAGCAGGTTCACTCTTCCTGAAATGTACCAAAAAGGGAAGAGGAAGTCCACAGCGACTTCTGCAAAGCTGCAGAAGTGACTACACATTATCACTGGAAGAGGGAAATAAACACAGATAAAAGGGAAATGATGTATTCAAACATGTGAAAACTGTGACAGAGAAAGCTCATTCTGCTTATCATTCTTCCGCCTGCATCATCATAATATACAGGTGGCCTTTTTCACAGCATTTAAACGTGGCATATAGGGAAAAACACAGGTGTCATTAGTAACATGAATAATGGCTCTGTTCTATTTAAGTGTCCCGGTGAGTCATGACAGTGTGACAGTGAGCCAACATATACTAGGACCCTGAAACTGAAGCAACCAAATGGAATTCAACCATCACAGATTTTATCATTCACACCTTAGATTTTCTAGTGTGGATTTCAAAAAGGGGAGGCTCTGTAGATAGGTGTTTATTTGGAAGCCACAAATAATAATATATAACTGATTATCATCTTTGACATTTAGGAATTTTCAGCTTTTCTACCCGGATAGCTGGATTGGTCTGACTGATCAGGAGCGCGAAGGAGAGTGGAAGTGGGTAAATGGAACAACAGCTACCATCAAGTAAGTCATTATCCAATTCCTTATTTATTTACAGTCACTGTGCTACCTTCAAACTGTGTGTCAGAACAGAGAAACAAACCTGTGGCTGCTTAATCAACTGATCACTTTTGAGCATCCAAGACCCAACTCCAAAATGAAACACCTCCATTCTGTGTTTGTTTATATTTAATGTTCTGTACTGGGGCCTCATAATATCATGCTTTGAAAGTGCAGTTCACATATGTCAACAGTAAATTATTTCTAACATTTTATTAATGTTTTAAATTCATGATTGAGGAGTTTGTGTTTTTCTGTAGGTACTGGAGAAACCTTCAGCCAGATAATGGTGGAAAAGGTGATAAGCCCCCACAGGAAGACTGTGCTCAGATTTCAAACACATATCCAGAGTTATATAACTGGAATGATTTGCCATGCAGTGCGGAATTATACTTTACCTGTGAAAAAACACTTAAATAAAGTCAAATTATTATGGTACCCTCATGGATACATATTGGAACATATTGTATATTCTCCTCCTCTGAGGGCAAAGGAGATCATCTCTGTGCTGTATTTCATATGTATGAATAAAGTTCTGAACTTACACACTACAGAAAAATTATAATAATTCATCAGGTGTCTGTGATGTGAAAAACAAAAAAAAACAATCTCTAAATAAATACATTCATCTTGGATGACCCTATTAATTGTATGACTGATTGTTTTTGTACATATTATGATAATATTATGGCTAACAAGACTGACTAGATGGTACTCTAATGGAGTAACAGGACTGACAGCAGATAATGAGCTAAGAATGCTGATATACATCTTCTATAATTTGAAATTGCAATTCATGGTAAGATATTGTCAATAAAGAATATGACTCAGTTAAATGTTTAGTGTTAAATGTGTGTACAGAATCTTGATTTGGGTCACGAGGCTTTAAAAATATGGATTTGTTGGTGGGTAATAACACAGGTTATTTTCTTTTCGCCCAACAGGAGCATTATGGTGTGTATAGACCTTTTTGGTAACACTTTAAGTTACAGTCTGCAAATTACAGTGTCAGTCTGGTTTAAATGCTAATGAAATACTTACAGAATACCTGCACTGACACATAAAGCCAGAGCTATAGAGCTTAGACTAATATATTGGTCCCTACCTTGATAATAACAATAGTTTATTTCCCACATTTATTATCAGTTGTATTTTTTCCACAGTTGTATGTAAAAAGCATTTAAACAAGGCTGATGAGATGATTATTTCTACGTGAATACCAAAGTCATGAGGCCTCTTGCTCTGTCATTGACTTAGCTGCAGTTTAAGGTTTATGTTCTTTGGGTCTAAGTCACATGATCACTTAACACTGCTGTGTCCTCTGAACCTGCATTTTAAACTGCACATGTGGTTCAGTCTGAACCCACCCTGTAGTCCTGTGTGTCCTGTAGAGGTCACTGTATCTGAGTCTCCTGCAGACATGATTTAACTCGGGTTTAAGGTCGTAAAGTTCAGTACCAGGACAGATTCATGAAGCTGATCATTTCACTAATTTCTTTTAACATTGCATTTGAAAGCAAAAATTTGATTACGTAGTTGTGTGCTTACAGTTAAACTGTGCCAAATTTCACATGGATTGACCGAGTCAGTGAGGAGAAACTTGGAACAGAGACACAGACAGAGTTTCCATCATTATATAGTAAGATAAGATGTAATGCACATTAGATTGACATTTTTAGAATAATATCACTCCATGGCAGTGAGTTGTTGGTGGTGTAGACATGTTCTGTCAGGATAAGGTTTCCAAACAGAAAATACATTTAGTCACCAGATCACTGTGTAGGGGGAGTATTGTACAACAAATCAGTAACGGTGCAGCAGCGAAGATACACAGTGCATTCAGAATCCCATACATTTTCTTTTTACTATCAGTACATACTGCAGCTGCCTTTGTAAAGTACGTACTGTTGCATGTAGTTTGCATACAACTGGGACATACTGCACTATCACTTAACATTTCCTGAGCTTGCCAGAGATGGAGGTCAGCCCGGTGCTCTGCTGATGTTACTTTGCAATGTATGTAGTTTTAACACAAAGGATCGTGGGTCAGAATAGCCAGCAATGCATGTTGGCTTGCATATTGAAAAATGCGACCAGATGCAGATAAATTGTTGTCGGGTATAAGCCAGCAGTGGGTTTACTGGGATAATTTAGCAGTCTGTAATGATTTGGTACCGCGAACGATGACGCGATGCTAATGCTAGTTTGCTAACTAGTTAATTTGCGGTCGTCATTTCCGGTGAGTGCACAACAGCCATGTTTGGTTTGAGACAACACTACCCTGTCGAAATTCGCGCACTACGCCAATAAGTACATAGTGCAAACAGTACACTACATGGAAGTGTACTGATGGAAGTATGTGATTTGAGACACAGCACAGGACTAAGTTGGGTGGAGCTCTGCTGGGAATCACATGATGTCACCAACTCTAAGTAAAAACACTGGTGTGGGTGCATTTGTGTTAAATGTCAGAGCGCTCAGTTTTGGTGACCTTTGGCGATAAACACGCCTGTTCTGCCTGATGCAACACAAACGGAGACAAAAACACTGATTCCAATCAGGCAAAATTATCCATTGGTTTCTTCTACATATCAATAAGAATTCAATTTATCTTTACAGTTTCTGTCCTAATCATCAGGTATTGTCAGACTTCTCTTTCAGTTGCACAGGATGTAACATCTAATCTGTTGCAGATCTATGTAAAATTCTGCTTAAATGTGTCCCTAAGGCAATGTGTGCTCATTTCAGTCATGGTGTTGGTGTTGTATTGCACAAGAAGCCACACCACCACATTCACCACATGTGTCTTCTGAAGAGAAACATAGTTGAATATGTGGAAAAGGTTTCATTTAATGTAAACCATAGACCAGCATCTTGTTTTAAATCTGCATTTGACAGGGAAAAAGTCATCATGCATTGCCATTATAAGGTTTTATCCTTTCTTTCACCCTCCTCACAATCACAGAGGGCCAACTTATTGTTAGTGGTCTCTGATTTGGTTTAGTGTATTGTTGCTTTTTAGTTAGCAATAAATGGTCCCTGAACTTTGACTGTTATCCCCGGGTATGGACAACAAATCAAATGTCTAAGGTCACTGATGATCAGGTGAATTTAGAGGGAACAGACACCCAAATGGTAATTACTTATGACTTCCTTTATTTTGTGGCTCTTCCCCTTTTAAACATCAGTGTGGATGTCTATCCTCTTTGAGAAGACAGACACAGCTGTTATATCAAGATTAAAAACAAGCCTCGTAACACTGCGAGCAATCTTTAAATTATATTAGCCATAAGATGTCGGAGGACCTGTACGCCGAGCCTGGCATCACTAACAAAGTTTACTGTGGTCAGGATGATAAGGAGAGTATGGTGAACATCTATGTCAGTGCAGAAAGCTTGAGAGTGTATGACAACCCCTGGGTGGAGGGCACATCACCAAATACACCAGCAGAGATTCAGCAGCCAGGTACGGACACGCTAACCTGAGCAACAAGCGGGTGTCTTTTTGTCTTGGTTTTCTGTGTGGTGTGGTCGTGTGTTACGGCAGTGGGACTTTGTTGACTCTGAACAATTTCATTTTCTTATATTTTATTAATTGCAGCTTGTAAAATTAGATATGGCTAAACATTCATTCATGTGTTTTAAAAGCCTGATGTTGATTATTTATTTGTGTCAGTCGTCAGTGAAAACTCAGGAAAGAGGAATCATGTCAGAGCTGATTTAGTGATTCTGGTTGTGATGTGTCTTCTCCTCTTGGCCGGGATCGTTTGCCTTTGGGTCCAAAGTGAGTTTTTCCTAACTGTTACTGAAATAAGCACTTCACATGGTGTTGATGATTGGTGTAATGATATGATAACATATGAGACTATTCATTGCTGTTTTGCTGTTCCCTCCTTGCTACAATAGTGAATAAAAACAAAACCAGCTGGAGAAGAGAAAAAGACCAGTTACTGGAAGATGAAGCCAGTCTTATGAAAATGAATTACCAGTTAAAAGCCAATATCACTGAACTCATCAGAGACAACGCTGACTTGTTGAAGGAGTTTTGCAGTAAGTAAGATATTATCACTTATATTTGATCATCTTTGTTCAGTAGAGAGGTATTTGGTAAATTTTGTGTTTATTGCAGGAAAATGCACCAACACAAAAAAATCCCCTCAGTTCATAAACAAGTTTTGTAGTGTGAGGCTACTTGTCAAGATCTTCCATGTTTCATTCATATTTGTTGTTGTTGTTTTTTACATATTATTAGAGGAGCTATTTATGACATTCAGAGAATATCTATGATTCAGATTCTGAGCTGGTATTGTCTGCACACGGCTCTCAACATGGAGGTAGCTGAGCCAGGAGCTATCGGCTTATGGTGCTAACAGCCCAAACAGCGCTAACAGTGGTGACAGTGCTGACAGAACAAATAGTGCTAACATGGGGGTTGAACTGGTGGATGGGAGTTACACTTCCATCCACCACAATGCCATTGCACCACTGTGGGTCGGGATGGCGTTATCAGCTGTAAGTGCCCTGCGAGCGCTATGCGAAATGGTGGCAATTAGCTAACCAGTGGAATACACACAAAGGGACTCACATGCACTCCAATACACGTGTGTCCAGACTATCTACCACAACAAAGAAGAGAGAAACTTGGATTACAACACACACAAATGAAGTGTGACTTCACTCGCTGCTCAGGATGTCAATACTCACACACTTCCGATCAGTCCCAACATTAAAACCTGAGATGGGTAAAGTGAATAACATTGATCATCTCATTAGTATGTGATGTTCTTGCTGGGAAACCTTGGGCCCAGGCATTTATCTCAATGCCACTTCGTGTGCTTCCAAGTTTCTCCCCCGACATGGCAATTGCACTCTCGCATAGCAGTTTCCCACCACCAGGACAAGACACTGTGCCACACTCCAAAAACTGCTCAGGAATGGCCTGAGGAACCTGACAAAGAGCTCAAAGCATCAACTTGACCTCCAAATTCCCCAGATCCTAATCTGATAGAGCATCTATGAGGTGCATCAGTACCAAAGAGGTCCTGTAACAAACTATTTGTATCATTTTTAATCCTAAATAGATATCTATGATGTCACTAGTCAAGGTAGGAAGTAGGCTGCAGTGTGTGTCCTTTATAGGTGGTCACACTGCCAATGTGCAGTTCCACCTGTGCCTCAGGGGTTTATTATAGTGGACTGCACTTCCCTTTGTGGTTTTGAAATCAAGTGAAAATGAGACAATGAAGCCAACAAAAATATGTGCAGCAGAAACATGTGCATTGTAGATATTGTGAAATATTTTTTGGCGGACACCATCTTTGGCTTTTGTCCGTACATACATTTTAAGTATGGATCCTACTCACTGTTTTATAAATGACACCCCCCTGAAGTAGTGAGCGATTATGTTGCAAATTTCTGAAATGAGGAGAAATGCCTGGAAACACATGCTGATATTGATTCAGCTATTGTGTGCATAGTTAGTAACAAGTACTGACTACCATGTGCTGTCTTTAGTCTGTGCTATGAACATGTGATTTAGTGTTTTGCTTTTGTATGTAAAGACAACAGTCAGTTTAGCTCTTTGCATGAAGCGCTCAGTGTTTGGGACCTTGAAACTATTGTGAAAAGCGAGCCAAAGCAATTGTAAAATGCTATAAAATATAAAATTCAGCAAATTAATAGAGTAAATATTGACTTGTATTTTGGGTGATTGAAATGTTTCTCCCTTTGAAACACAGAATACAAGCCTAAGAAATGTAAGCGCTTGGATAAGTCTGAAGGAACTGGGAAAGGGCGGATGGGACACAGCTGACCACAGAGAGGTACGTTTCAAAACTGTTATTGTAGGACATTTGAGAATGATTTCTTTTTCTGTGTTGCATCACAACAGAGGCTGCTCTTCAAGGTCTTAAGTTAAACTAAAGGCTTCTAAAGTAACCATATTCAATCCTCTGTCACTGTGAATAGAAGTGATTTCAATTATTTCTACCGTTTCGTTTTTTAAATGCCTGGTGTTGTAGTGTTCCTCTATCATATGCACAGGAGGTAATTTCTTACGTGCTGCAGGTTTTGATTCTAGCTCTGCATATGCATAAATACATTCCCTCAAGCAAGTGTATCTTCATTTTAGTGATGTTGTTTTTGTAGTACTGCACAAGACAACTAACATACAGTAGGAGGAATAAAGGAAGACTAGAATAACGGCCAGACAACTCCTTTGTTAAAATAAATGGATTTTATCATTTGTTGCCAATTTCTAAGAAAAGAGCTTGCGTATTTTATGTATAGAATAAAACAAATATTTTTGTTTTAGCATTGTAAATGATTTTTTTCTGACTCTGCAGGTACCAGCATGTCCCACATCTTTAACATGAAGCAAATGAAGACTGTTTTGTGATAGAAAAGCCTCAAGATGATGAAGGAGGTCTAGAATATCTTAAAACATCATGTGGCAGAAGAATTTACTAAATACATCCAGTCTGTTACTGTTCTGATTAATTATGTTACACTGGTGCACTTCTCTCTCAAATAAATGTTTACATGATATTGTGACACTGAGGAGATTGTTACAAAACCTGATCATCTGACCGGACTTTGTTGTGTGATGTTGCTTATTTGTTCCTTTGTCTCAGCAAGTTTGCAGGTAATCACAGCACAACCTTATCTACGACTAAATCTGTTTATTAACTACAAATTTGCTTTGTCAAACATCACTGCTGACTAGGTTGTGTTCACTGGCAACATTGTTTTAATACCATGTGAGGATGTTAATGTGCAGGGTTGCCAAGCACATAAAACACAGACACCAGATGACAGGTTGCTTGCTTCCTGCGTCCCACACGCTGACAGGTTTATGCTATTTTGAAGCATTCTGTATGTTTAGTATGAGTGGTCCCCATGTGAAAACTGCTAAAACAAACTGTACCGTACTTAAATAAATGTTGGCCTCTTTCTCTCAAGACATCACATGATGTATTATTTATTCAAATTATAAAAGCTATATATTTTTAAGCTTAAGCGTTTTTTTCTCTCAAGTATACCTGGATCAGTTGTCATAGCATAATCTTGATCAATAATGTTATAATGGTATTTAAAGTCAATAACAATGCATCCCACTCAGCAACCCAACCCGGCATCAGTGCAACAGCAACAAGTATGTCCTGGAACACTGTGTTTAAAAAAACCCATTGTGTGATGACTCCACCTGACAAAGCAGGTAAATATAATTATAATGGTAAGTATTCTCTTTCAGTGTTTATCCAATAATGTTAAATGCACAGGGCATTGAAGCTTCAAGCTTTTGGCAGACTGTGGTTTAGCAATAGGTCTACGATATCAAATAGGCTATCAAAACCAAAAAAAAATTTTTCCAGTTTCATCTGTACTAAGTAGCTTGGCAATTGTTCATTGGCTGTGGCCTATTTTATGCAAATCTTAAATCTGTTCAGTAGTTTTTGAGAAATTCAGGTCACTAAAGAAACAAGTAGGCTAAACAAATGGGTCCAAAAGTATAACTCTGAAAGAGACAACAGTGTATGTGCTGGAAAACTGTATAGAGAACATTTATAAATGTACTTTGTAGGATTTAGAGGCATCTAGTGGTGAGGTTGCAGAACTGAAACCTTGAAACCATGGTGGCCAATGCAAAAATGCAAATTGGTTATCTAGATGTAGTTTTTGTTTTTTCCATTTTTGGACTTCCGTAGAAACAACGTGGCAGAGTGTGTGGAAGAGGACCTGCTCCATGTGTAGATATAAACTCATAAGGTACCGAAAGAACAACAATTCTTGGTTTAAGGCGATTATACAATAATGACCATTTTTACTTGCATATCCCTCTAATCCTAAATACTGAACCTTTAGTAAAACTTTTGCACCCAACTGAGCTTCAAATATTATTCTCAGGATACAACTGTGTTTATCTCTGTCGTGGCCTGTTTATATTTTGTATTCATTATTCTCTTCTTACAGCTCGCACAATTTAAACACATACAAGGCTGGTCATCACTATCACCTTCTTCCACATCAAGGGCATAGCTTTTGTTTCAACATTTGGATGCAAACATATGAAATGTGGGTTTGGGGGTCCTTTGCAAGAAAAATTTGAGCATCAAGCACATAATTTTCAGAATTCTGGTGATTTTTCTGGTGACAGTTGGTGCATTTTTTCACCAATCAATGATTTAAATGGTTTGATTTTGACAAAAGTAAGTATTAGCCTATTTTATTTTATTTATTAATAACCTTTTTTTTTCTTTTTTTTCCTCAACAATGGAGAAAACATACAAAGAAGTATCGACAAAACAACATCAGAGCCAGGGGCACAGCTGTATGGTTTTTGCAGCTTTCTTATTTTTTTTAATTCAAAATTTGTCTTGATGTTGCACTGTTTTATTTAATTTTCAAATAGAAATAAAGGTTTATAGTGGCCAAATTTGGATTTATGGTTATGGTAATTTGCTCTAATTGATCGGATGTTATACTGTACTTCTTTTATTATTGTAGGCATCAAACAGTACATTTTCCCAGCAAAAATACAATTCTGAGGTGATGATATTAACAATATATCGAATACATCTTCAATATTGTTAAGTGTGGGAAGGTTGTAAGAACAGAGGCAAAACAAATTCTGGATACATCACATTATGAACAGTGCGGAAATAAAATAGTGCCAGGGGTGTGCCACTGTTTGACGCGCATTGATACAATGCTATCCGCCTCGTATGACCTCACATCCGTCTCTCCAGACAGACTTTTGTCTGCCGGCATTTTCTTTTTGTTTTGTCTGTGCCGACTGTAGCTCTTAGATTGATATTCTGTTTTGTAATCTGCTTCAACCACAGTAGTCTGCTGCACAATGCCTGGATTTTCGGACAGAGATCGCGGCAGAGACAGAGGGTGAGTCAAATGTCTGCTCTTCGTGTTTTAACGTTGACAGTTAGCCGAGATGAACAGCTTAGCATACGGTTGCTAGCGGCACGGCTGTCACGGCTGCATCCTCAAAACAAGACATTTGTCATGTGTGTTTTGTCGCCGCCGGCTGCTATGTTGCCACATTCGTGTATTACAATGTGATAAACATTTTATGTGGTCAAGCGTCCCTGCGCTGACGTGTCTGTAATATTCACCGTTTTCCTGCCGGTTGGAGGTAAAATGGCAGCTAACGACGGCTCCGTGTCGGCGGCTGAGCCGTCAGCAGCACAGCAGCCTTCATGTTGTCATGTGACGCAGTGGTGTCTCTCCTTGCGGATCCACATCCTAGACGAAGATTTGTGTCGCAATTTATTTTTAACGAGTCATTTTGCATTCAGAGTGTCTCTTCCTGCAGCCCCTTAATGTGCTTGCTTTCTCGTGTCTAAACAGGTCACGCCAGTCTTAATTCAGTAATAATCATTAAATGTCACTTAATGGTCCGAGTTTAGATGTGAATACGGCAAAATGCAAATGCTATCAATTTTTATTTGCAGTGTTGGATGTGGTAACATTAACACGAAAACTGTTGTTATGAAAGGACGCCAGAGATGCTCAAGCTTAAAGTTTTGCTTCCATGCCATAAATAGTTTGTGTTTAGAAGATTTGTGTCCTCCTTAAATGTTGATTAATCTGTCTTAAAACGTGCTAAGTAATTTAAAGCCCCCTCCCCTTGTTTGCAATTGATTTATATAGTGCTAGAAAACAGGGAATAGAGGGAATTTGTGTATATAGCTGATTTAGTATTGCCTGTATATAACATTGGGGAACTTACAATAGATAGATCTTTTTAAGGAATAAAGAAAGAAAAATCTGAATCAGTGTGCAGAGGCAAGAGAATCTTCCTTTAAATCCTAAACATTAAGATACAACCCAATGTCATATACTGCCCTGTACTTCACAATAATCAAGTTATGTCGTCTTTCCAGTCATACATAGTCTCCAAGGACAAGGGCTTTGTTGTGCTAATCACGACTAGTTAATTGATTTTGTGTGAGAAATTTGTGGACTGCCCCTTTTAATGGGCACAATCTCTGGCCATTCTTAACGTTATATGTCCCACTCTTCTACACAAGGTATGGTGGAGGACCTCCTCGCTTTGGTGGTGGCGGAGGAGGCAATAGGGGCGGACCTCCTCCAGGAAAGTTTGGCAACCCTGGTGAGAGGCTGCGGAAGAAGCACTGGAACCTTGACGAGCTTCCAAAGTTTCAAAAGAACTTCTACCAGGAACATCCTGATGCCACACGCAGACCACTTGTAAGATTTGCTTGTAGCTGTTTCTGTGTTTTTTGTGTGTTTGTGTATTGAACACGGTCGTGTTTTTTACATTTCCTCTTTCAATTTCAGCAAGAGATTGAACAGTATCGAAGAAGCAAAGAGGTTACGGTCAAAGGCAGAGATTGCCCAAAACCAATTGTAAAATTCCATGAAGCTGCATTTCCAAGTGAGTAGAAGTTCATGCTCCACCATTCACATAATTTTGAACAGTTCACAGTTACATGTGTCGTTGTCAGAAGGTTTAGCGTTCAACAATTTAACTTGGATATCTTACATCTTCAGGCTACGTCATGGAAGTTATTGTTAAACAGAACTGGACTGAGCCAACTCCTATTCAGTCTCAGGGGTGGCCAGTTGCCCTGAGTGGCAAAGACATGGTTGGAATCGCTCAGACTGGGTCTGGGAAAACCCTTGCTGTAAGTAAAATATTTTCCAGTGCTGATATTTTAGACCTTTTCTACCCAAAAGAGAAACATTTGTTGTTACCCAACAATCATTAAGACATAACACTTTTGCCTTTTACTTAGACCCATCAGAAAGCAGTTTCAATTTGATAAAACTGGACAAGGTTCATTACACTGTTGGCTAGAGTGATTGGCTTCATATTTAGCATAACGAATACAGAAACATTTAAGATAAGATGTTGCAACTTGAAACAGTGTTAAGACTCACTGGCTGAGGGAAGATGTTGTTGAAGTTAATGAATACTAAGCAGCTGGTGCACATTTGAACACTGATGTATGTGCACCTTGAGTTAAGATGTGTATTAGAGCTCAGCCCTTTATTTATTTATTTATTTATTTATTCATTTATTTATTCATTCATTTTTTTTCCTCAGTACCTTCTGCCTGCAATTGTGCACATCCAACATCAGCCATTCTTGGAGCATGGAGATGGACCTATTGTAAGTACACTTGAAAATATATTGTCCCGGTGTGTGTTCTGACCTGACATCTCCATTGGCACAGGCAGAGATTGACAACGTCCTTTTTATTTTTACTAGTTTTGAAGAACAGTAAAATTACTTTCAAGCTATCACAATTAAAGATGCTGCCCAGTCTTCATATCATACTGATCGATGCATTGCTCTAAACAGCAACCTTCTCCTGAAATTTGATATGGTGTGCAAACAAATAGGAAACCTGTGAAGCTGCTATCTTTGTTGCTAAGTTTGTGTATCTCTTGTGTTTCACCTGGCTGCAAGAAAGGATTTTCAAAGGGACATGGTATTATGCTATCAGTAGGGTTATCATCTTTTGGGAGGAGGAAGATAAATAGCTTGTGATTAAAGCTTGCAGAGCCAGTTTAATTGGGGCAGCTGTGTTCCTGGTCTGCAGGGACCATTGTCTCTTGGTTGTGGTGAAGTTATTTGGCTCTGTCTAAAGATTATCCAACATGAAATGATAAGCACAAAAGTAGTTTTATCAGCTCAGTGTACATGAGTCGTACGTATCTGACCTATGTATTTGTTGTGAAGGCTGCACTATCCGATAATTATAAACTTGATAATTGTATTCATCTTTCTTTAGTGCTTGGTGCTGGCGCCAACCCGTGAGCTGGCTCAGCAGGTGCAACAAGTGGCTGCTGAATATGGCAGGGCCTCCCGTCTCAAGAGCACCTGCATCTATGGTGGTGCGCCCAAAGGACCCCAAATCAGGGACCTTGAGAGGGTATGCTTACTTTGTGACTCTCATTTTGTAAATATTACTTTATTCATTTGCTGCTATAAGATGTCATTTAATGAATAAAGTTGGGTTTTTTTTTTAAATATCTGTTATAATGGTTTCCCTATTTTATTTTTAGGTGTTGAGATTTGCATTGCTACCCCAGGTCGTCTCATTGACTTCCTGGAGTGTGGTAAGACCAATTTACGTCGTTGCACCTATCTGGTGCTAGATGAAGCTGACCGCATGCTGGACATGGGATTTGAACCTCAGATCCGCAAAATAGTGGAACAAATTCGGGTAACTTGTGTTATTTTCTTTAACTTGGCAGACAGTTTGCATTATTAATATTATTGTTGAGACAAACTCAAAGTAAAGAGAATACAACTCAGATGCATTGTTTATGAGAAATATTTTGCCCGGCATCCAAATCAGACTCAGCTCTCCAGGGAAAGGAATCAAATACATGCCCACACAAGTTGACCTAACAACTGCAACCAATACTCATACTTAAAACACCCAGATTAGATGTTGCTGATACTATATATGAGTGGTGCATCCTTTAACTGTTAAATGTGTTTAATTTACTTTAAAGCTGTGAGATAGTGTTGGTATCCTCCTTTTTGTCTTTACCAGCCAGACCGTCAGACCCTGATGTGGAGTGCCACCTGGCCTAAGGAAGTTCGCCAGCTGGCTGAGGACTTCCTGAAGGACTACATCCAGATCAACATTGGCGCACTGCAGCTCAGTGCCAACCACAATATCCTGCAGATAGTTGATGTTTGCAATGACATGGAGAAGGAGGACAAGTGAGTAGATGATTTCTACCTCTTTATTAGCAGCAGTCAGCTGATGTGATGGAGAACAACGTTGTCTCAGTCCTTGGCCATACGTGTTCCTTTTTTAAATTTACAAGTAGTTGGAAGAAGGTGTTTTTAATCTTAAATCAGTCTATGACCATACTGCATCAGTAGGGGCATAATGTCTGTTGCACTAACGTAGTACATTTTTGATAATTTAGTATCAACCTCCTTTTTGTCTTCTCTGTCAGACTGATCCGTTTGCTGGAGGAGATAATGAGTGAAAAGGAGAACAAGACCATTATTTTTGTGGAGACCAAAAGGCGTTGTGATGAGCTCACCAGGAGGATGAGAAGAGATGGGTAAGGCTCTTTTCTTCCATTCCCTCCAAGAATGTCCTTGGTTTATTTTAACTTGTCTTTTCATCTGGAAAGATAACATTTAGCTATTCAAATGGTGTTTTTTCTTTCTCAGTCCCTGTACTTCTCGTTGCATTAGTAATTAATCTGTCTGTTACAGGTGGCCAGCAATGGGAATTCATGGAGACAAGAGCCAGCAGGAGAGGGACTGGGTCCTTAATGGTGAGATTTGATAAATAACATTGCAAGTTAATTTTTAAAAAATCATTTCAGACCCCTTTCACATGCTGCTCTGTAATTTATTAAAATACTATCCCTCTCTCTTCAGAGTTCAGATACGGCAAAGCTCCGATCCTCATCGCTACAGATGTGGCTTCCCGTGGCTTGGGTCAGTATGTCATTAAGTAGCAACACATTTTTTTATCAGTGTTACACTTACTTTAAAGAAAGTGGTTTTGCTTTCTTTAACTTTTCTATGCATTTTCTGAGTTTTTCTCACCTTAAGGTGGAGTCTTTGTGGCAGGCGCTAGGCATGACAGTCCCAGGCCTCGAGAGGGAGAAGGATGACATATTGGAAGTGCTCAACTGGCTTGCCACCCAGTGGGCCTAGAGAGGTGAAAGCTGTTGTGTGCCAGTGATCTTCAAAAGGCTCTGTGGCTAAGCCTTGGTCTCTGATATGTTGTTGAAAGACACACACATCTGTTCTCTGTCCATGGATTTCACCTGACAAATGCCATCCAGCTGTTTCCAACTCAAACGTTTAAAAAAACAAAAAAAAGAAAAGAAAAAAAAAGATATGCTTGATGTTGTGACTTCTGCCTTGCATGCTGTTGTGTTAGAGAGCGCTGTATTGCAAGTCACTTGTTTGAGATTTGGAACAATTGTTACCTTTCGGAGCTTGTATCACACAGCATGGGTGCTTGTGAGCCTGTCTAAGCTTTCAGTTGTTTTCTTTTCCCGTCAAAGTGCTGGATTTCTTGAAATGGAGAGAGCAGTTTGAAATCTTTTATTTGTCTCTGAAAATTGATGAGACCTGGCACATGTGTTTAGGGGGTAGTGGGAACATCTAGTGAGAGGAAAAAGAGAGTGAGACAGCTCAAACCAAAGTTCCTCCCTCGCCTGCGTTTCTATAGTCATGTCGAGACCTGCCAACGAGAGACATTTTCTCAAGTGAACACTGGCTTCTTGGAAGATCTTGCCTTGATGAGACTGATGAAGGGGCGGGGGGAATTGTTCCGTGCTCGGTGAGGGGTCCCACAGGGTTCAATGCTTGGGCCTTTTTTTCATTTTTTTGGAAGGGGGCCCCGTTCAAATTAGTACTTGGTCTATTTTGTCTTGGCAAGACGTGCAGTGCGGCCTTTAATATCAAGCTTCTTTTGAGAGTGTACTGGGAAAAACGGACCTGCAAAAATGTACCCCTGAATGGTCCTATATTGGCACATGAGGAGGCCCCAGTGCATATCGTGGCCCAACTGCGTAGAAGCTCCTGGATGTCACTTGACAATTTGTGGGGGATTTCGCTGCATTGGGAAAGGACTAGTGAATGCATACTCCTTTATGGTAAGACTTAAATCCATTTTTTTTTCTCCCTTGGTTAACAAAAGGGAGAGTGAATGTCTTTTGGATCTTTTTGATTATGGTAAGCAATCGGAGTGTGCATCGTTTCTCTCTTCCCACAGTAGTATTCCCATGGAGTAGATGTATACGCGATCTGATGTTGTTTTAACACTTTCCTCCACAGCCTAATAAACCATTTTCTTCCCCCAGCCTCAACAGTTGCTAACTTTTCCCTTTGATCTGGCTGTTGTGGTGTGCAAAATCCTGTGTGGCCTCCGTGTTTTGTTTTGCCACACTGCAACACTTTCACAGATGTGGAGGATGTGAAATTTGTCATCAATTATGACTACCCTAACTCCTCCGAGGATTATATCCATCGCATTGGACGCACAGCCCGAAGTCAAAAAACGGGCACAGCCTACACCTTCTTCACCCCCAACAACATGAAACAGGCCAGTGACCTGATCTCTGTGCTCCGCGAGGCCAACCAGGCCATTAACCCCAAGCTGATCCAGATGGCTGAGGACAGAGGAGGTAAAATCTGACACTTGTTCACATTAATAATGACTGTCAAGGAAGATGCAGTATATCTTTTAGTACAGAGTGTCTGTAGGGTCCTTAAAAATGTCTTTAAATATCCTAAATTCAGTCTTATTAATATTAGACATTACATATTCTTGAATTTTATTGTTGAAATAATCTAAAAAGCCCCTTTGAAGACATGGACCATGTTACATAACTGCTCTCCAAAGCACAAAGATTCGTCAATAAACTGAGCAGAGTTGCTGAGATTCTTGTCATGTCAGCTCAGCCTGGACTAAATGAATACATATTGTTTCCAGTTATGCTGACATATTCCACGACTGAAAGGGGCTTTATCTTGACAGTGTCTCTTTGTGTCATTGCCATATTGAAGGTTCAGTGTATTAATAATCTGAACCCACTCTACTCTCTCTCCTTTTGTCCCTCTCCTGTCTTCATCTAATTCAGGTCGTGGAAGGGGGGGAAGAGGTGGCTACAAGGATGACCGTCGGGATAGGTATTCCGGGGGTGGGAGGAGCAACTTTGGCGGTAGTAGCTACAGGGACAGGGACAGTGATAGGGGGTTTGGCAGTGGGCCGAAGAGTGCCTTTGGTGGCAATAAGGTCCAAAATGGTGGCAGCTATGGAGGCAACAGTGGTAACTCAAGTGGTAGCTATGGCAACAACAATTATAGCAACAGCAATGGACAGGGTAATTTTGGTGCTCCAGCAAACCAGGTGGGTGCCTTTGGTAACCAAAGCTTCCAGGGCCCCCCTCAGTTTGGGGCCATGCAAAGAGCCGCTCAGAATGGCATGAACCACCCACCATTCCCATTCAACTCTCAACCACCACCACCACAGGCCCAACAGCCACCCCCACCACCAATGGTGCCCTACCCCATGCCACCACCCTTCCCACAGTAGATATGATATACGCACAATATATGGAACCAACATGATTTGGGTTTAGTCTTGAAATCTTGCAGTATGATTATTATAATTATTGTTATTATTATTATTATTATTATCCTTTGTACTGTTTAACTTTGTTTTGCTTACAGCAGGGTTGGAAATATTCAGTAAACCCAGAGCATTAAATGGAGTCATAGACACGTCTCCAATAGTGCAATTACGATTGCCGCAATTTTTCCTTGACTGTTTTTTGTTACATTCCTCAGTAATTTATTTTTACTAGGTAATGCAATGTTTTCAGTTCGTGGTATGTTTAAAGTGATGTTATGAAGATCATATAAAAGGGTGTGTGTGACCCTTTTAAATAAAAACAAGAAAACAGGACCTGTGTGATGTGTTGACTATGTGGCAATGTTGGGTTGGGAGAACTACTACAACTGAGATTGTTTTAATGTGGCTCTTGGTGCTTCTAAACCACACACACACCTTTGAACCTGGTAGTATCATGAATGCATACTCTGAACACATTTCTGACATGACCTTCGATGTTTCAAAGTGATCAGGGCTGAAGGTTTAAGGGTGTACACTTTGTATTACTATACCAATATTGAGCTGACTTGTGAAAAGCAATGCTGCAAGGATTTAAAACAAGGTGTATATTATTGGGCATTATGGCTGTTTGCAACCTCTGGATGTTCCTGCCCTACATTTTTGGAATCACTACCCTATTCAGCCCAACCTAAGTTCAGGGTCGCTGTTACCATTGAGAATACTGATCGTAGATCACATGGACGGCACAGAGCACCCAGGGGAAGTTCTGAGTATATGGGTATATTTTCTGCCTCAGGACTAAAAACACTACAATAGAATAAATCTCATATGAGTATTAAAAAGAAAGCGTGGCTACAGTCAGACTCCCATTAACTGTCTGTGGAGCAGCTCCAGACTTAATGACATCACAAGTGTGAGACTTCTCTGGTTTCTGGTTCAGAGAGAGTAGCTCACGTTTACAAATATTGATTAAACTCCTCAGCCATGGAAATAACATACTGTAATGCTTAGTTTGGAATGTGTTCCCCCTTAATGAATAAAACATATATTTTAACAAAATGTAAGTGAGCATGACATTTATACCAAACATAAAGTGTTAGAAATATCCAGTCACTACAGAGAGACACCACCACCTGATTTTTTTTTATTGATCATATTTCAAATATAACACCACATTGTACAGATATTTCATATTATATAAAAATTATCATTCTAATATAAAACAATATCAAAAGAAAACATAGAACAATAACTAATACAGATAAAAAATAAAATTGTACGACGGAGGTGTAAATTCAGACATAATATACGTCATTTGCGTTTATTACGTAAAATTTTCCCGATTATTTAACAGGTCTCAGCTATTAATATAAAATTTGTAACCCGGATGCTCTTTTTGTTTCCTAGAGAAGGCATGACCCGCCCTCCTCTCCCTCTGATTGGCTAGTGTTTGTTGCCTTCGTTGGTCTGATTGGTTAGATTTAGATATGAGGCGTAAGATTGGTTAGGATAAGAAGGGAGTATCAGGATCAGCCAATAGGAGGCCAAGTAGGGCGGGCCATGCCAGCTATCAGTTCCGGATCATACATCACGTGTATTACAGTGAAATTCAAACTTTTTCTGGTGGTTATCTTTGAACAATAACTGTGCAACAATAAGGAAGGAAGTCACGCGTTAAGGAAGTCACGCGAATGGATTTGTTTAAATTGTACAGCATTTCTGGTATGTAGCATATATGCCGTTAGGTAGGTGAAGTAAGCTTTTGACGCCCAACAGACGGAGGATAAAGTCATGGACTTGGATTTTAGTGGTCAACACAAACAGTTTACTCTCCTTTTTACTTTAAGAAAGGCTGTTTGGTTACTTGCCACATTAAAACCTTGTTAACATTTTAATGAAAATAGTATATTTTTCCTTAACACAGCATTTTATGTTGGACCGTAGTTAAGCTCGCGTCCTTGTTTTACTCATGAAGAATCATCACTTCAAAAGACAACCTCTGGATTTACTTTGGTCAAGCTTATCATCATGTTGTCTTACTGTGTCAGAAACGTCCTATCAAGGCGCTTACAGGTACTGAAAACCCCCCAGTGCAGAATAACACTGACCCTGAAGCACAGCAGGAGACACTGCAGCACATCATGCACTGATCATTTGGATCAGGTCAGGACTTTGCTGCAGCTCTGCGTGGACAGACACTATGTTTCACCTGGTCAGACTAACACGGAGCTGTTCCAGCGTGGGCTGAGCTGCAGTTATGGACCTCTGGGCATGGAGCTGAGGAAAAACCTGCTGAAGCAGTGGTGGCACTCTGTGACCAGGTCCACAGCTGTGTTTGGGATCAACACTCTGAGCAGCAGCAGCAGCAGCAGCAGGGACACAACAACAGATGGACGGGGACAACTGAGGGTTGTTGAGTCTGAGCATTTAAAACACATACTTGAGCAGCAAGAACTGAGCAGGGAGCAGCTCATCCAGAAGGTACAGACGCTGATTCAGGCGTGTCCATCTCTGAGGACAAACTTTCTACAAGGTAGGGGGCTGTATAGAGACTCACTGTGTGATTGTTATGATACTGGTGTGATATGACAAGTAGCAGCTGCACTAGTATATACTGCATGATGATTATGATGGCATGAAGTTTGGTCCTATTGCAAGGCAATGTCAATTAAGTTGGCGATATAAAAATTGATATCGTGATATAGGATTAAATATCATCTTAGATTTTGGATATCCTAATACTGCAAGGGTCCTTTTCTGGTTTTAAAGGCTGTATTACAGTAAGGTGATGTAATTTTCTGACCTAAGCAGACTGTTCTAGCTTTTTTATTATTTGCTTTTACCCACTTACTCATTGTATCTGCATTACTGATTATTATTTATCAAATATCTTGTTATGTAAATATTTACAAAAGCACCAAAAATCAATCCTACAGTATTGCCGTAATATCAGCATTGATTTATTTGGTAAAAAATATTTGATTTTTTTTCCCTCCTTATTGTTCAGCCCTGGCTGCAAGATGAAACATTCCTGGTTCAGCAAACCATCATGGTGCTACAATAAAATGAGAAATAATTGGAAGTCTTGGGTGACTTTCTTGGCCTTGGTTGAATCATTTCAGTTCAAGCTCCATCCATCATATCAGTCTGTAAACTGAATTTGAAACAAATATCGCATCAGTTCAGTTTTGTTAAGGGACAAAGGGATAGCGCAACACACTTGTGAACATAACTGATGACACCTACCCTCAACTAGTGAAAAAAAATAAATCACACAATGTTATCTGCCCTAATCCTCTTATTTGTCGGAGTACACAATTAGAATCAGTCGTATACAAAAATAGGAATTAAGTCTGGTTTGTTCTCAGGTGCCTTGGAGCAGGCCGTCCCGGCATTGGCGCTGGTAAACAGGAAGCTGCCCTTCGGCCTGGCTGAGACTGGTCTGTGTTTCCAGCCCTCAGATGGCTCTGGTTGGTAAGGCTTCATCTACTCTCTGTCTTTCTTTCTGTCTGTTTGTCTGTGGGTGTATGGAAACATACTTCTCCAGATGAGATTTTGAGATGAGGGCAAATTAATTTAGCTCCTTCATACTCAATATTGCTTCCTGAGATTATATTCATATCACCTGTATCTTGTACGAGGACAAGTATGTTGATGTAATCAGTGTAATGAGTGTCTTTACTAGCAAAAGGTAAATATCTTTTTTAAATCATTAAATCTTTTCCACACACTGTTCTGACTGTGGGACACTAGCAATATGTAAAACTCACTGACTGCTAATCCTATGAAAAGGTACATCAGTAAGAACATGTAATATACTGTGTGTGTCAATAATCATCAGTTTATATGGATGTGATATCAATGATTGTTTACATTTATGTTATTTTTTTTTACTGTTCATTATTTAACCACACAAGGGTAAACCGGCCCCTGCTTCAAAACAAAAAGTATTGCTGTCTTTCATGACTAAAAAGTACCCTTTTAATACAGTAAACAGGTAAAAAAAGTGTGTGTGCTACTGTAGTTATAATGTAATGGTTCTTTTCTGTCAGCCCTGCTGAGGTCACCCAGACGTCCCTGGTGTGGTTCTGCTCTCCTCGTACCTCTTCCCAGTGGCTGGATCACTGGACGCGACAGAGACTGAAGTGGTGGAGGAAAGTGAGTGTTGTTTAATATGAAAGAGTATTTCAGAGCACTGCATTAAAGGTCCAGTGTGTAGGATTTAGTGGTGGCTTCAAGCACTGAGGCTGCAGAACTGTATTGTCTCCCGTGTGCCACTTGTGTAGGAGAACTACAGTGGCCAACACAAGAACACAAATGGTTTTAGTGAGAGCCAGTGTTTGGTTTGTCTGTTCTGGGCTACTGTAGAAACAAATATGGCGAATTCCAGCTCCGTATGTAGATATAAACAGCTCATTTCTGCCAATAGATGCCCCTTAAATCCTACTGGACCTTTAAGTAAACAGATCATTACTCTTTTGGGATTTTACTTGAATCACAATATATTTATATAACACTACTATTCCCCACAGAAAGCTGCTGATGTTTTGATGTGTATGTAAGACTTGAGTTCCACTTGAGGTTTGGGTAGAAGCCCAGGAGTGTATCTCAGTTATGTGAAATCACGTCTGCCCATGTCTTTCCAGTTTGCCTTGTCTCCATCGGACTTCAGCAGCAGGGATGTCCCAGAGGAGGAACTCGAGGAGGTGGCGTCTCGTGGTGTGAGGATCATCTACAGTTTCCCATGGGGAGAGGAGCCCCTGGAGACGCTATGGAGCAGAGGAAACGCAGAGCTGCTGCAGACACACAAAGGAGTCCATACCAAACTACAGGTCAGTCTGCACTCTACAACTGAATTTAACATCTTACCTGCCAAGCTGCTGTTGCTGAAAAGTCACATACAGGATGTAGAAGCTTTGCAGTTGCAACGTTAACCTTGTCATCCTAGAATAATAAACAAAATAAGATGTCAACAGTGGTTAAAAACATAACACATTGTGGTTAAAAGCATATGTAACAGTTTAACAACACTGAAGGCAGAATTTCACACTGCTACACAGTGACAAATACACTTGTCAAAACAACTGGCGACAGATTTTCTGCTGTGATCTCAGAATTTGCAATATAGTAACCTCTTCAAGTGTCACCATGCTTATTGTTAACGTCATGCAAATCCAGAAGTTCTAACTGCCTCAGCTCTCTGGTTTGCCCTTTAGTGGAATCCTTCAGTAGCTTGTAGTGCATAGGCTAGTGTGTCAACAGTTCTGTTCGTGATGAAGTTGGTTGTCTACATGTATGTATGGTTAAAAGCAAATATGTCTTTGCCCTTACTGGGACACTTGAATAGGACAGAGCTGTCATCAATGTTAATACACAGGAACAGCTTTTCTCTGCTGTTGTTGCCTTTCTTCCATGTAATCAATCACACGCAGTGTTAATTGTCTTTCTAAACTTGCTTCAGTGTCGAGATGGCCGTAAGTCAGTTCCTCACATCATCTCAATAACCGGAAACATGGACCGTGGTATGATGGCCTTTCTGTCCAACTCGCTCCAGCTGCTCAAGAAAGAAGACAGCAAGCAGAAAGTGCATCAGAGAAAGGTGATGACCCACAGCTGTGCAGACGATTAATATTCAGTCAGTTAATCAATTTTATTTATAAAGTCCAATATCACAAATCACAATTTGCCTCACAGGGCTTTACAGCATACAACATCCCTCTGTCCTTAGGACCCTCACAGCGGATAAGGAAAAACTCCCCCAAAAAAATGCTTTAACGGGGGAAAAACAGTAGAAACCTCAGGAAGAGCAACTGAGGAGGGATCCCTCTTCCAGGACGGACAGATGTGCAATAGATGTCGTACAGAACAGATCAGCATAATAAATTAACAGTAATCCGTATGACACAATGAGACAGAAAGAGAGAGAGACAGAGAGAGATGCAGGACAGACGGTAATGACAGTAGCTTACAACAACATTAATGAAAGTAATAATATTATAATTATAATTCTGGCTGTTGTGGCACAATATGTTGAAAGTATATATTAATATCCGATAGTATACATATGTGATAATAATATGTGTATAATAACAGTAGAAGTATGACTAATGATGCAGCAGCAGCAGGAGGCATCTGGCAGGACCATGGCAGCAGCACAACCACACACGTCACACTATCCAGGCAGTACGAGTTAATCTGAGAGACAGTGGAGCACAAAGGCTCTGGAGAAGAAGCCGAGTTAGTGACATGCAGTATAGCCGAGTTAGAGCCGGCAGACTAGGCCTAAGTCAGCCTAACTAGGGGCTGGTACAAGCCGAGCCTGAGCCAGCCCTAACTATAAGCTTTATCAAAGAGGAAACTTTAGGGACCACGAGTAACCCTGCACTCTCAGAGCGCAGAGTTCTGGTGGGATAATATGGCACTATGAGCTCTCTAAGATATGACGAAGCTTGACCATTTAGAGCTTTATAAGTTTACAGTAGGATTTTAAATTCAATTCTGGATTTTACAGGGAGCCAGTGCAGAGAAGCTAAAACAGGAGAAATATGATCTCGTTTCTTAGTTCCTGTTAGTACACGTGCTGCTGCATTCTGAATTAGCTGGAGAGTTTTTAAAGACTTACTAGAGCTACCTGATAATAGAGAGTTACAGTAATCCAGCCTTGAGGTAACAAAAGCGTGGACCAATTTTTCTGCATCTTTTCGGGTCAGGATAGGCCTAATTTTCCCAATATTACGCAGATGAAAAAATGCAGTCTGTGCGGTTTGTTTTAAATGAGATTATTCCACCTTCTCACTTGACAGTTGCCCTCTCTTTTGTGATGTGATCCTCTGTCATTGAGTTCTTTGGTCACTGTTGATTTCAGGTTCTGAAGTTGCATCCAGTTTTGGCTCCAGTCAAAGTGGCTTTAGACATTGGCAGGGGAGCCACTGTGGAGCTGAGGCAGGTAAGAAGAACATAGTATGAGTGGACATCAGTGAATATTGTTGTTTATATCTTGATCTGTGTGAATCCACTGTAAAAAGTGAGGCAAGTGCTGGTTGAAAGGGGTTTTTTTTAATTGAACTTTTTTTGCTGTGTAGGCATTACTGAAAGTATAGAAATGAATATCTGATTATTCCGTAGGTGTGTGAAGGGCTGCTGCAGGAGTTTATGGAGGCTAAGATCTCTGCGTGGCCTGGGTATCTCGAAACTCTGCCAGTGTCAATGGAGCAGCTGAACACAAAGTAAAGTGCAGTTCAGTGTCGTTACTGAAGCAAAGTTGCTCATTAGTAAAAGCAGCAAATAAGCAGTGTGTCTCTTGCTGTGGCCTGATGTGTGTCTCTGTGTCGATGCATTGTAGGTATGATGAGATGGGAGTGCTTTTCACTGTGGTGATCAGTGAGAACACGCTAGAGAGCGGCCTCCTTCAAGTCCGCAGCCGAGACACCACCATCAAAGAGACCAAGCACATCTCTGAGATCAAGGACTTTCTCTCCAGATACATCTTGGCAGCCGACAACATCTGAATGGACTTTTGTACCTGGAAGAGATGCAAACCTTGGGCAGCACAACATTCAGACTGTCCTTTTAGTTGCTAAAACTAAAAACTATTGCACATCTACAAGTCAGGGACTTCCCTGTGAGGACTAATGTTGCTGAACAGAGCATTTAATGGAGAATAATCTTCTCCTGAATAACTCCTGGCTCAGTGTGACCCAATTAGGAATTGTGGATGTTTCATATGTTTCGGGATATTTGTCTCATGGGTGGCCATTCTGTGCCTCGTCTTTAAAGGCTAAGAAACTTGTTAGTGAAAAGGAGATGTGTGCATGTACCCCCAGATTTCTATTGGGTATGACTAATGTATTCTCACTCATCCTGCAGCCTCCTTTCAGTGCTTGTTAGACAAAAAGGTAAATGACTTATGTTTTTACTGTGTGATGAGGTCTGTCACTGTCTGAATTCAACAGGGTGGCATTTACATGAGAGAAGGATTGGGATAAACGCATGGTATGGTTATGTCTGTCTTACTTTCTATTAAAATATCCAAAACTCCTCTTTCATATTTGTTTGGTTTTGTTGTTCAATTCAATTTAATTTATAAAGCCCAGTATCACAAATCCTGATGAGTTAGTGTTTCTTTTGAGGATCAAAGAACATTGTTTTGTTTTGGTTTTTGTTAGGTGAATTTATTTTGGCATTTTCACCTTTATTTGACAGATGACAGAGTAGATTACAGACAAATAGAGGAAGAGAGGAGTTTGACATGCAACTAAAGTCCCAAGGCTGGAATCAAACCTATGACCTTGTGGTAACGTGGCATGCGCTGTAACTTCTTGGCCACCAAAGATCTTTCGTAATCATGTAAAATCCCTTGTGTCTGGCTTCAAGGTCCATTCTACAGCTGTTCATGAGCTTTCAATGATATTACACAGTCTTCATCCTATTTTACATATTCTAACATGGAATGTGAATTGTGAGGAAGTCAGGTAAAACATGTATGTATAGTCACACTAAAACTGGACAGAGAGTTCCTAATATATTACAAATATGCACAGTGGCTTGTTATAGCATTGTTATGTATCACATTTTAAGTTTCATGTCATTATAGATGATGATATGTTGCACATGCAGGCTCTCAGTGTACTATAATATATTGTCTTATTAGGGGTTTGGTAATATTTCAGTTGCAGCCATTAACATACATGCCTATTAAAAGTTATGTATTTCTCCTTGGGAAGAGGTTTTTTTTTTTTTATTTAACAGTTTCTTTGTAATCGATTTCTAAATTCTTTTTAAGTGCAAGGCTACTTAAACACACAAAAGTCTCGACTGTACTGAGCTCATCTATCCATCTTGCCAGTGAAAATCGTGGAAATGCTTAATTGCACGTACAGTTGTCACAATGCCGGTCAGCATCTCAAATCTGTTTGCTGGCATGCCTTTGCCAAGTACAGAGAGACTGGTCTCAGTGACTGCTCCAACACAGAAAACATGTCCTACAGTTCTTGGGAAGTCTGCTTTAGTTGGCTCCAGTGCATACGCAGAAAGTTCCAACCCTTAATTACCATGTTACCAGTGAAGTCAATGTTGTCAACATGCCTAGCCTCATGCCTAGCCTCAGCAATGACCTTTCTGAGCCTTGTGGTCGTGATGTTGCCTTCACTGGTAAGAATAGTAGCTTCAAGGACCAGCATGCCCATAATATCATTTCAGCACACTGTGCCTTTCTGGAGGCTTAAAGGATAATGGTGTTTGGTGTTTATGGTGTTTTTCAACCTGGGCCCAATTTCCCCATGTGTATGTGTGCGTATGATTCATAGGTACAACTCGTTTTAAAATTGGTTCAGTATTGAGGGAGGCGGATGCAGCCGGGAGCCGCGAAGTAGATATGGGGGCAAATGCGTCCCGCATAAGTTTATGCATTAAAAGTGCTTTTTTTCGCCACTGACTGGTTCAGTTCGCCAGTGCTATCTCAATAAATGGCATACTAAGTGTTTCCCTGACCCTTCACCTCCTCCCGGCTGTGTGTGACGTCATCTCGCAAGAGCTTTGCTTGTTGCCAGAAGAAAACGGGTACGATATATATGAGGGCAAAGTATGCAACAGTAAAAAAGGGTCTGGGTCTCTGAAATAACATAAGTACTTTCTATGGTCAAATTTAAAGATTTTGAACAGTGTGCAAACTATTGTCAACCAGCAGCTTCAGTACAAAAGAATCTAGTCTAATATCTTAACACAATATTATAGGAACCCTGCTGCTGAAGCACTGACAAAACTTCTGATTGTAAGGCCGGGTGTCACAAACTGGCTCATAGTATGTGACAAGAAGGAGTCCACACAAAAGATTTACTTAAAACAAGCCAAATTTATTAAACTAAAATTAACTTAAATAATCAATGGAGTGTGTAAATCAGCAAAGTCAGTCATGAAAGCCATGTATGGGTGAGTGTCAGGTGTTCTGTGGGGGTGTTGAAGGTGCAAACCAAAACCAAAGATGCTCAGTGGATGTCAGCTGAAAGGAAGGGAGAGACCAAGTCAACAGATTAGGCAGCTTTTATAGCTTGGAAGCCCAGGTGAGCCTAATCAATGTAACAACCCTCCCATGTCAACCAACTGCCTGATGAGACTGGCTGAAACACTCTCAAAGACATTGGGAGGGGCGTCACACCGGGGATGACTTAACATGTTTCTTCTATAGCTTCCATTTCAGTGGGTAATTATGAAAATAGTCACATGTAATGTCAATGAGTAGTAGACTGGCTGAATGTGGAAAAACTAAGACATACTGTTGAATTTGCACATGATTTTTCTTTCTTCTTTGTTTGGTAAATGAATGAATGTATTCGGAGTGAAATAAAAACTTGAAGGGCTTGATATTTATAGGTTATGCAGTGGTTTCAGGGGTTATGTCCACTTGAGATCAAAGTGGGCTGCATGTGGCCCCTGAACTAAAATCAGTTTGATACCCCTGGTGTAGCGTCTCCTGAATCCAGTCACACACAAACACTCACAAACATCACATTGGCCACGACTGGACTGTGGAAAGTATTTGCAATTTTAATTTGATTTTTGTTTCTATTTATGGGCTTATTTGAACTTATTTTACTTCATGTCTATTTTAATGACTGGTAATACATTGAAGTGAAGTTTTGCAGGGCGAGTAGCATCAGCTGTTGATGGTGCATATGATAACAGAGTGTCAAGAAGCAACTGATACCATACTTCGCAAAAAGTATCTAAACATGAAAGGTTTGATATATGTACATTTAGCCTTTAACGGAATCGATACTGTGAAAAGAATCGCACTGTCCCTGAGCCCATTTCTCTATGGCCCTGGACTGCCCATCACGAGAACACGTTTCAACTAAATCTCGCGACATTTGAGTGTAGCTTCGCCCCTCCCTGCGCCGTCATTGGTCCCTGGCTCTCCTTCTGACTGAGCATGTGTATGTGCCGCTTAGCTGTTAGCATCTAGAGATGGCCGCAGACAAGCAAAACGACGCCAAAGTGTCCTCCGTGGATGAAAATAAAGAAAATGCTCCGGATGGGGGTCTTGGACTGGAGAGTATCCTTCCCAGCGCCAGTCGTGTAGCGGCGGTTTTGTTTTTGCTCCGGTGAATCTGTGTCAGGCACAGAAGCTAACGTTAGCTTGCTAGCTAGCTCGGTTAGAGGATAATGTTAGCCTGCGTTAGGCTACGTGTCACACTGAAGCAAGCTGTCAGTGGCAGGCTTAAAAAGCAGATTTACTTGGCTTGTCAGAAACTTTTTTTGAAGTCTTAGGACCTTAAATTAACGAAGAATGTTTGTTAATGCGTGTTGCTGTAGATATGTTTATTTGTTCACTTAAAACTGTTGTAACCTTTGAGTTTCAGTAGCAGCTGTGTTGTCGTTCCTGCAACACATCACAGCATTACAGTAAGACTGTTATATTCATACGTGAATATGAATGACAGATGTTAAGTGCCGTGTATGTGTGAGACATAGATAAGGTTGTCCCTTAACATTGATTCCCAGTTTTGCAAATAATCAAGGAGTCCCAGCAGCAGCATGGCCTCAGGCACGGAGACTATCAGAGATACAGGTGAGCTGTGCTCAGTCATACATGGCACATAAACTTGCACCAACTGGACCACAGCTGCAGAGATGTGTGTGGTGACATGTCCAGTGTTGAATGACTGTTCACATGGAGGTGCACACTCTTTCCATGATCACAATGTATTTATAGAGTGTAACTGTTTGCTTGATATGTAAATTGACCACTCCGTCACTGACATTTTTCCAAGTTCCTTTGTATACAATACAGTATTTTATTTTGGATACCAAATTCTTGTGTTACACACTGAGAAGAAGCTGTTTGCATGGAAACATCTGCTGCCGTATTATTCACAGGAGACAGCTGCTGTACAAATAACTTATACTTAATTATTCACACCTGTACAATCAAATGTGATCAAGTACAACAGTAAAATTGCAATGCAGTGTATTTTGCACACATGGTTGTCATAACTTTAACTCAAATGGCTCAAACACGAAATCCAGAAGGAGAATAACAAGTCTGTCTAGACAATTTAGTGTAATAATTGAAAGAAGAAAAAAAAAAACTGAAATTACATTGGAGTAAATAACTACTGTGTTGTTAACATATCTGCTGTGCTAAAGCAAGATGAAAATGTTCATGCAAGTCTTATTAGTTATTATAAAATAACCATGTCTGTGTACCTGTTTCCAGGGGTTACTGCTCCCGCAGACTGCGTCGCCTGCGCAAGACTCTTGGCTTCAAGATGGGCAACCGACACAAGTTCATAGGGAAGAAAATAACAGTCGAAATGCTCTCTGACAGCAGGTGAGGAATCGAAAGTGTGAGCTGTACATTCATGTGCATTTAACTCATACACAGTAAATAACAGTCAGTTTTTACCAGTATGTAGTGGCTTGTTGTTATCTGCATTAGACATGAGTCTGCAACTGGCTTGGTACACCTTACTAGTAAACGACAGAATTAAAACAGACCTTGTAAATTTTGCTGAAGATAATTTGCTGCCTCTGTTGACTTGAATGTGTCCACTAAAAATGGTGAAAATACAACTGATGCAATGACCTCACCCTCTTCAGGTATCTTTTGCTGGTTTTGATGGAGGCTGCGTGCATGGAGTTATGCCATGCAGCTGAAGCAGGAGGCCAACACAGAGCCACGTAAGCGCTTCCACCTGCTGGCACGACTACGCAAGGCTGCCAAGCACAGCGAGAAGCTGGAGAAGCTCGTGAGAGCCCTCGTGTTGACGCCAAGACCAAACTTGAGGCACAGGTGTGCACTACACAGTCACATTCAGCTTGCTTTTAGATTCAAAGTGAATGTGTATATAATAGGAATATATGTCCAATGAGATTGCAGCAGTTTCATAAGTGTTCTCAACCTGTCATATTTTGACTGTACACCATTTGATTGTCGCATGCTCTATATATGAAACAAAATTACTAACAAAGTTGATAGGTAGAATTTATTATTTGAAGCTGTGTTATAGGGATCAAAATTCAGATTAATTCAGATTCTTCTAAATCTTACAACATCCACTTCAGAAGGGCTTATATATTTTATTTCAGGCCTACACTGCATACCTGACTGGTATGGTGGAGTTTGAACTGCAGGAGTGGAAGCTCGCCATGGAGGCCTTCAACAAGTGCAAGTGAGTTGTAGCGCCAATACAGTTTCGTTATGCACTGGCAGAATAAGTGTCTGTGTGTTTGTCATGTATGTGTTTTTATGACCTTTTGGAAATTTTGAACAACCAAATTTTTGTCTTGTCAGGACCATCTATGAGAAGCTGGCCAGTGCTTTCACTGAGGAGATGGCAGTTCTGTATCGCCAACGTGTGGATGAGATATCGCCCAACATCCGCTACTGTGCTTACAACATTGGTGGGTAACACATATGGGTGGGGTGGCTTGCCTTGGTACAGGCTCGGCTTGAGTGTCTTGTACTTCTCTGTATTTCTTGTGTTGATAAATCGTCACCTTTCACCAACACAAACAGTCGTACGGCACTAGAACTTCATGTCAGTCCTGCATATGGCGAGTAAATTTTGTTTTATGTTGTGCGACTGATGTGATGTTAATGTTGTCTATGTTTGCTGTAAACGGCTATGCATTGAGCTTACGCACCATGCTGTACACAAAGCAAATTCCACCAACTGCTGCCATGTGGTCCTCAATAAATGATTGATTGATCCCCTTCAACATAATTGACAGCCATCTTAGACTCACTTAAGCATTCTGAGACATTGTTCAGATGAACTCTGTAACGGATTTTTTTTTCTCTGCCTGATTGTAGGTGACCAGAACGCCATCAATGATTTGATGCAGATGAGACTGACGGGTGGAGGAGGCGGCATGATGGCTGAGAAACTAGAGGTGAACATACAGAAGTCAGACATTAGTTTATTTGCTTGTATTATCTTTCATATATTGGTGATGCCTATGACAGGGGTGGAACACACACCTGTTCCTCAAATTTAATCTCATTAAAAAGTAAGCTGAGCAAATTTGTGTGCACATGTTATTATAATTTTAATCAAGATTGAATACTCATTGATAAAATCTGAAGATGTCTTGGCTCTTGTGGATCTGAGAATCTGTGTTATATAGAAAAAAAACCTTTCATATCTTTGTTTTTTTAAATTTTCCTCAGGCCCTGATCACTCAAGCAAGAACCAAGCAGGCAGCCACCATGAGTGAGGTGGAGTGGCGAGGGCGAACGGTGCCCGTCAAGATCGACAAGGCCCGTATCTTCCTGTTGGGTCTGGCAGACAACGAAGCTTCTATCGCTCAGGTCAGTATTTTTGTCGGTTTACCTGCTTTGTAGGGGGTAAAAACAAACTGTTGCCAGCAGCTCTTAAAGGTCCTGTGTGCAATATTCAGAACAATAATATAGCAGCAAACACCCGTTGCTATGTAAAGATACGGCAGAGAATGTAGCTGCGCAAGTTCGATGTGTGTTGTGATGTGAGCTTATTTGTGGTTTGTTGTGGTAAGCTAGTCATGTTAGTGCATGTATGTATCCCACTGGCTAGTTCATCACTGCCACTTTGCACTGCGCTCATACAGTAGTTAGTGCTAAATATTGGAATGCAATTATCACAAAAGCATGACGCCCACGCCACACTTCCCCCCTGATTAATAGCATTAGCTTTATCAGCAGTTTTGCTGTTGTTTTGTGCTGTTTATGGAGTTAGCACTGCTAGCTGCTAGCCACCATCTCAGCCATATATGTCCAGGCAACTCGTATGCACTGAATTTCACATAGAACCCCTTTGAATATCATTACATGCCAGTATTTAAAAATACATATTTGGATGTCCCTGTGTCTATTAGTCTAAAAGCCCACATGATACTTCTTGAATCCATGTAGTTTCAAGTGTAGTATTAACACTATCTTTAATACTTCTACTTTTCATCCCTTAACACCCATTTAATTGCAACATCCTGATTCATTTCAACTTGTTGCAAGTCAATATCCCTTGCTCTATCTTTAAGGTTCTGTCTGTGTCTCCATCTTTATTTCTAAAAAATACCTGCTGCATAGTTTACAATATTCTCTATACATTGTGGTCTCAATGCTTCATTCTTACCTACTTAGTCACAGTGTAGTCTAAGGGCGCATTCACACCAGGATAGTTCGGGGGAACTCTTCGGGGAAGCTCATCTGTCTGACATCAAGATGTCAATTGTACTTGGCTTCAGATGAAAATCTCAAAATGGGCGTTTGAGCGCAACACCTCCTCCTTACATCAGCCCATGCAGTTTCTTAAACTTTCAGTAGGTGGCACCCTCCTCTTTACTGTCTTCCCTGTCCCCTCTCTGCCACCACAGCTCATTCCTCCAGTCCTCTTATGCCAGAAGACTCAGCACACCCTGCAGACACACCTGTCACACCCACAGCCACTCAGGTCTCTGGCATGCAGCCTCTGTCATTGCACGACTGCATTCTGTGCATTTCAGCCCACATGAATACGGGGCTACACCCAGCAGGTCTCTGTGGACAGATTAGTATTATCTTATAACACCTTTCAGTTTCAAATGGGCTCCTCTGTGACTCAGCTGTAGTGTTGCAGTCTATTGTTGAGCTAATGGTGGCTGTAACTTTATGTGTATGAAGCTACTGAAGCTGAACTATTCGTTTTTATATATATTGCGTGACCTACTTAATTAAATGACATCCTCATCAACTATCTTTGTAAATGATAGAATAAATGTTGTAAAATTAGCAAGGTTTGGTGCCATTAGTCCCAGATTGCTCAGTAGAAAGTAAGAGTATCTCACACCAGCACCTCAAGTTTCTCTAGTGTCACCCTGATCCCCAGTTGTTGGCTTCTGGATACAGGAACACCATATTGGGCCATACCACAGTCCTAGTAGAAGAGCTCTGTCGACTCTTCCCGTCTCTAATTGGTTTATCCATCCAGCCCTCCCACTGAACAAGAGAGGATGCTCGACAGGTTGAGCCAGTCACACTAGGCGTTGCCAGGGTGTTGGCACAAGAGTGTGGCACTAAAAATAACATCAGCCTTCTGGGTGGACGAGAGCAGCTGGATGACCTGTTTATTATCAGTTATCACTACGAGGAATTCTCTCGTAACATTCCCCACTGTGTTTCTACCTAGAGGGTTTCTTTTAAGGTGAAGATGTGACAATACTGTCATCCATAAAGGTGTAAACAACGTTAAGTTGTTCAGACAAAATGATACTGTATCAACATTTCTCATGTCATTAATTCTTAGATTTACCAACATATGGTAATCCAACATGGCCTCTTTCTTTAAATATGAACATGGTATGTCCTGTTTGACATCTATCATAGAGTAACACAGGCCCATTGTATCAGTGTATCGATGAAAAGAAGGTGAGGTGAAGAACAATCCTGTCATTCACAAAGATTTGAACCCTGAAACTCCAGTGTGTGACTGCTGGTGAGTTGTGTGCAGGAATGTATCGGCAGCCTGCTGGGCCACATACCTTTGCCTCTCACCGAGTTTGGCAAAGTCACATCCTGCTTATACTGTTGCTCTCTTCTAAATGGATGAAATATTTGTGTGTGCATGATTGACTTTTATTTGTGCAAGTGTAGCTTTAATCAGGTGGAAGATGGTTGTAAGTCTGACCGTTAAGATATTTAGGCTAATATGTCTACTTTCTCTTTGTGGAGCTTTTATATTTATTATTTTCCATCTTTTAAGACTTTTTTTTTTTTTGTCGTAACCAATCAAAGTAGGGGACAACATTTGTTTCTATGGGCTACGGTGCAGGTTTGGTGTCGAAAATGTAACTGTTTCCTCCTCAAGTTCACAAAGAACACATTAAACCAAAGTCGTCCCCTCCCAAATTCCTCTGGATGTTAAACCTGTTGACATAGTTTCATGATTCATTTTTCTTTCTTAAATCCCTCTGCACCTTTTGACATTTTATAACTGTAGCAGAATTGCACCATGGCTTCATCTAAGGCACTGATACATCACGCCTTTTATTAGACTGTACAGTAAAGGATGAACTGATATGCTGGGAGGTCACAAGAACTGATGCATATGTACCAAGTAAATGCCAAAATTCTGAAAACATGACGGTACTTGTTTTTCTCCAGATCTGACAGGGCATTTAATGTCCCCAAGTGTCTGCTGGTAAATGCCAAAGGAAGATGAAGAACACCCACAGTATTGAGACTGAAGGTTACTAATAATACGTGGAAGACAGGGACAAGTGCAGCTGCAATGACGACTTCACCTCAAAGTGTTTTTTTTTTGTTGTTGTTGTTGTTGTTTTTTGAGGACAGCATATTTTGTTAACGGAAGCAACCCGTGTTATCGCTGTACTACAAATGCTAGCAGCGTCTAATTGGCTGAGAGCATTTTTTTTTTTTTTTAAATTGTCTTCCTATAAGCCTTCCAATCACATTGTAGTTTTCTGCGGAGACTCTGCTCTCTGCCTTTAGTTACATATCTTCTGTTTTTGGGACTTTTGTGGGTGTGTACCCACACAGCTCTCAGATGAGGTTGCGGTTTTCTAAAAAAGCTAGCAACCAGGTGCGAAGGAGCAAATCAGGACGTTGGCTTTTACAGTGACTTTCGCTGGCGAGCGTGTTTCCAAACATTAACCGACAATCCTGCTTAGTATACCTTTTTAAATGCTGTTTTCTGATCTGCTTAGTTAATTTGCTGTAGTGAGCTAATGGTTATGCATAAACCTACTACTACTGCTGATGGTGGTACATCATCATATCCTGCATGTGTTTCAAATGCATTTTAATGTGAAGGCAATATTAATTTTTGTCACTATGAAACAGGAAGCATGGTTGGTGATAAATAGCCATTATGTTCCACTATAGATGTTAATTATTGTCTCTGTTGTGCAGACAGCTAATGAGGAGACCAAAGAGCATCTGTATGAGACCCTGCTGGCCGAGTGCAGAGACACCATCCAGGCTGTGAGAGAGGAACTCAAGAGTGAGGCGGTAAGGTTCAAAAGATGAGATATATCGGAGGAGAGGGCTGAATTTGTATTTAGGACCTAGATGTTTGCTAACAGATAATATACATCAATTTGATTTTCATGTTACTAAGTGAAGACGTGATGTTAAAACAAGAATGTAATTTTTTTTTAATGTTATTTATTGCTTGTCTTTGTAGAAGCAGCGAGAGAGAAGCTCTGATGCTGACAGTGGCAAGGTGTCCAACCTGCAGTTCCTGCACAGGTGAAAGAAACACGGTACTTGAAAGGATCAGACTTCACATATTTTCTGTCTTTGAGAAAGCTGCTGTGTCAGGTCATGTCATCATGTTGTCTGGCATTAACGAACCATTAGTTTTCATCTACCAGTTCATTTCTCCATTCATTATTTTGACTACAGTACCAGAAAAACGTGGCAGTTAGCACATTTTGTTAGGTCAGCAGTCAAAAACCCAAAGATATTCAGCTACGATCATGAATTGCAAAGAAAAGCACAGTAACATATACAGTACACAGGCCTTAGCATAAATAAGTTCACGCCCTCTGATAATTCTCTTACATTTATCCACTCAATAAGTAAATAATAAATGTGCTGTTTGTTCTCCTCCCAGTTACCTGACCTACATCAAGCTGTGTACATTGGTGAAGAGAAATGAGAGCATGGCCCACACTCTGCAGGCTAAACTGAAGGAACCGGAAGCCGACGAGAACAAGAGAGGGCCCCGTCCACAGGACCTCATCCGCCTCTATGACATCATCCTCCAGGTAAACATCCAAGCATGAATATATTGTGATCCTTTTGATCATAAGGCTATCCGTCTGGAGTAGTAGTTCAAAAATGAAGATAGATGGGTCTTTTTCAGCTCACAATGACAAAACAGATTCACTGCTTTATGTCCATTAGTCGTCTATAAAAGCTGCATTTATTTAAGTTGGTATAAGCAGTAAGAAAGCGGCTCTTAGTTGCCAGTTACTCGCAGTAGCTGTGCGTGAGTGTTGAGTTGTTTGATTTGTGTTGACACCAGCGAAGGGATGTGTACTTTGCCTTGTTTGACTGTCTCTGTCACAGTGTTAATCACCTTCTATTTCCTCATGTTCACTCCCCTGCCTCCCCTTTTACCTCCCAAACATTCTTCTGTTTGTCTGTCTCTCCAGAGTCTGGCTGAGCTCTCCTCCCTGCAGGGCCTGGAGGATGACCACACCTTCCAGAAGGAGGTGTCCCTCAAGATGCTGGTCTACAAGGCCTACAGGTCAGACATTTTTGGGTTGCAACCTCCTAATAAAAAAATACAACTAAGATTCAAATAGTGAAGTATTGTCTGGAAACTTTTTAATGTGTTTGTAAGGCAATCAATGCTGCCATGTATTAGTATGACATCCATGAGCCCATAAGGCACTCTTGCTGCTGCTGTCCCCTTGAAATTGTTTCTTTCTTATTTATTTTTTTTCATTTTCTGTGAATAAATACATACACTCATGTGGTCCTTCCATCTGTACCTTCACAGATGTTTCTTCATAGCTCAGTCTTACGTGCTGGTTAAGAAGTGGAGCGAGGCGCTGGTGCTGTATGAGAGGGTCCTGAAATACGCCAAGGAGGTTCAGTCTAAGGCCAAGAGCCTCAACAACAGCCTCAAGGTTGGTCATAGAAAAACACAAAGCACCACAATTAAAAACAACATCAGTTCACCAACATTTGTACTCGGCCAGAAACATGACTGTTGTATCTGGTTTCTGCAGGATCTCCCTGACGTTCAGGAGCTCATTGCCGAGGTCAACGCTGAAAAATACTCCCTTCAAGCTGCTGCTATTTTAGGTAAGAGCACCTTTTGAATTAACAGTTATCTAGCCAGCTCATTTACTTTTACCGTATGAGAACCCGTTAGTCCCATTCTTCTCTGTTCTGCCTCATTCTGTGTAAAAACCCGTAGGACATGTTGTGTTTCAGACACTGATGAGACTGCTGAAGTTCCTGCTCAGCAGCAGGTGAAAGACAACACGGTAAGAGGCCTAAGTCTAGACACAAGCCACACCATTTCATTTTGTTTTATTTTTTTAAGGGGCTGCTGTTGTGCTCATTGAAGGCTGTTTCTATCTGTTGAAGGAACTGTCAACCAATGAGAGATAAGTAGGCAGGATTAAGAATGTCTTTATTCATAGCTAGCTAAATGGCAACCAAAAAAATAACACCACAGTTAAAAAAACATGACATCGATGCGCCTGTAAGGTTTTGTAAGTGGACTTGCATAATAACAACTCTTAGATTGTTATTTGGTTTCTGTGATTATCATGAAAACGTTGACTGCTTACGTGCCGGCTGAAATGGTGATGATGATGATGATTAGTAAGAGCAAAACAAAAATAAGAGATAAAGATAAAGTGAATACAGTGTCAGGCAGCGTTAAGTGAAGTGCATAGCTATTCTTCCTGATTATTAGACTACAAGAATGTTATACAAAGCAGTAACAACAAGCTAACAACATCATGCCAAATTTGTTTTACACCGTGTCTTCTGAAAACTGTCTAGACACAGGTAGAACAGGTAAGATGATGGTTTTAGATCAAGGGGATTTCATTGTGCCTTGTGGTTGTACCAGCTACAAACAGGGCATACAGATAAGAAAAGCCTCGGTTGTCAGCACAAGAAAGGACACAGGATACCAGTTGTTGTCTTTCAGTGTCTCCACAAAAGAGTTGTTTACAGTAGCATGCCACTCTCTCTGCTCTCACTCTGGTCATATTGTAACACAGCTTCTAACTGAACACGATGCAAATGAGAGAGCGAATACCAGATTGTGTCAGTGTTTCCCAATGAAGATGTCAGACCAAGCGACATGTTGCTTGTTTGAAAAGCTGCTCACCCTGGCTCTTTTGGGGACGCTTCACACACCTCTAATCTGTTTGCAAGCAACTGCAAGTCCTTGCTTCAGCCCACTCAGGGCTTGATAGACTTCCTGATTGTTGCCCCTCACAGTGTATCTGGACACTTTTTTTGCTCTCTGAATGCCTGAGTTCACTCACTCAGTGTATTTAGAAAGAGGTGTAAAAACTCTTGAGGTCAGACCAATCAAAAGAACAGATGACATGTTCGAGTTTTGATATGCTGGATGTCTGAGTTATTCATGGTTGGTGGTTATCTGTGATAATATAATGCTCACTTTCTTTCTTTTTCCTCCTGAATGCAGCCCCTCTGCAACCGCCTTGAGACCTTCCACCTCGATCCCACTCGTTGGAAAGCAGCCCAATTTGGTCCAGTTCCCTCCCGACTTCCAGCCAATCCCCTGCAAGCCTCTGTTCTTCGACCTTGCGCTCAACCACGTGGCCTTCCCACCCCTGGATGACAAGGTGGAGCAGAAGGGCAAGGGCGGTCTCACCGGCTACATCAAGGGCATCTTTGGCTTTGGCAGCTAAATCAGTCCCGCAGGCTTCGGTTTCTACAGCAGAGCCACGAGGCCCCGAGTTTACCACAAACAACCAGACTTGGGTCAGTTATTAATTAGAATAATTAAAATAACTTTTACATTTTGAGTTAGTGCCTAAGTGCAAGAGGGGTGGAGTTGCAGATCTGAGGAAGGCAGAGTGAGTCTTCTCTTCTATAATCTTACTTGGAAGATTAATCCAATCAGTTTCAAGTAGCAATATGACCCAAGTTCACCTGCCATATATAGTAATAACATCAGGCTGCATGGGTTCCTACTATAAAGGCTCCCTCCTTAATTTGAGCTGTGGAGGTGTCTGTGACTTTCAGGATTTACAGGTTACCCTGCCATGGTCTCCAAGTACAGCCAAGTTGTCAATCTCACAATCCTGTTAGAGTAAAATACACCCACAGTACAGAGTACACAGTAGTTATACTCTTTTTTTTTTTTTTTTCAGTGTTTGTAAGCGCCTTCATGTAATTACACGTCAGTTTTTCTTTATGCGAGATGTTTTCAGCATCGTTTCTTAAAATTTGCAAAGTGCAGTTTTGATATGGCAGCTACTTTGAATTTAAAAACAAAGTAGTTCTCCTCTAATAGTATAGATATCCTGTGACATGTAGTCCAACAAACTCAAGCTGTTTTATCAATCATCATAGTTTTACAAGACTTCAGCTGTGTCCACCTTTGCTGTGGTCTCTCCTGCTTTTGACAGTACATTAAGACACCAATTTGTGGTTCAAAACTTCACTTTGTACACTGACATCGCACTGTACACTTAAAGATGAAAGCTATCGGGTGGAATTGCAGCAATAAACTGGATTTGGTTTGCTGTTAAAAAGCACAAGAAGAAAGATATCTTGACGCCCTTGTGGTCCGTCTTTTCTAAGTGGCTTCTACCAAGTCATGTGAGCAGTACTGTTACCTTCAAATGGTTGAAGACTAAAGTAATGAGAAGAACTGGATAAAGCTTGGAAGTTGCAGGTGCATCAACAGGACGATGAAAGACAAAGCCATGAATCAAAGTGTGAAATTTTGTTTTTCTTCAAACACTGAATGGTTAAATATTTTAATTGTCAGCTGCAGCCTGCAAAGGTAATGCTGTATATGTTGTCCCATATGATTTGGCCCTGAACTTGCGTTATTTTCAAGAAGGGTCCAACTGCTCAAGCCTCATTTTTATCACCTCTCAGTGTCTCTTGTTTTCAGGGCACATTTTCTACAGGAGGGTTTGCTGGCTGATGACTCTGACGCACCAGTGCAGCTCCTCAAACTAATTAATTCATGTAATGTTTTTATTTTACATTTTGATTTGCATTTCAGCAACATAAATGTTGCAGTA
Source organism: Epinephelus cyanopodus (assembly GCA_026686955.1). NCBI lineage: Eukaryota > Metazoa > Chordata > Actinopteri > Perciformes > Serranidae > Epinephelus > Epinephelus cyanopodus. The sequence goes on from CM048916.1 coordinate 34,112,654, forward strand.
GACATTCAGGAAGTGAAGGAGTTCTTAGCAGCCTTTCATTCATCACACGACCACACCTGTTTGTCCATCACTAGTAGGCTTAAAGTGTTTTCATCACCAACGACATGTCTATGGACATCCTGTAATGCTAGAAAAATATTTTGTTTTTGTTGCAAACAGCTGAAGTCGCTCATTTTGTCTGACCTTTAAGGGACCTGGTTTGCCTGTGATACCTGGTAAAAACACTAGCTAGAGGACTGTGTCAGTGTCACTCTCCTTCTCTGACATGTCACTGTTTTGCTTACTAATTTTTATCCGTGTCTTCAGTTTTAATCATTGTTTTTTTTTTTTCCCTCAGCGTTTTATGTTATGAATTGGAAGGATATGCTGGAATAGTTCCAGTACTTAACCTCGAATTGACCTGGAAAATGATTTGTCACGACGAATAATTGTTTGAAACATAAGTGGAAAGAGAAATGACATGATGAGAATGTATGATTTGATTTAATTTCCAGGCGTACGATTAAAATATATTTGCACCAAATGCTGTGTACGTGACATTCTTCATTCACTTCTGTGAACAATTCAGTGATGTTAGTTTTAACTTAAGGTGAATACCATCTTAATAGTAATTCCAATGTTATTTCCATGGCTCAGGAAAGTTAGATCAATATTTGTGAACACAAGCTACTCTCTCTCAAAGCCAGAAACCAAGAAGATGGATAGATAGATAGACTAAGCACAAAAAGTAAGGAAATTTGTGTTTGGTAGATTACTTCTTTGTTGTAATAATGCTGCTTCTTGCCACCGTTGGAAAGCCTTGTTTATTTTCCTTTTAAATGGTGGCGCATTTTTAAGGGACATGCAATTGTGGGATGAGCAGCAGAGCTGAGTGTGGTTTGCGCCCATGAAAAATTTGCCAAATCCTCTCTGCCAATGCCAAACTGCAATCAGGTGCATGGGCCTTGCTACAGTGGTCGGTTGGTGTCTGCTCCAAGAATCGGCATGCCACATTTGACTGATCTGGATAGGGCCCGTGTGATAAGACAACTTCAAGCTGGCGTTCCTCAAAACCAAGTTGAGGCATTTTTTTGAGTGAGCCCTAGTACCATCTGCAAACTTACGTCAGTTGGATCTTAGGGTCAAAGAGTGGAGAAGGAGAAGCAGAGAACTCTATGCTTATTGCAAAACATATTTTAACCACCTAAAAAGATCTTACTAAAAATAAATCACTATCTGTTAAGTGTATGCTGTATTTGGGATATTTTCTCTGCTTTACACAATAACCAATCGAGGCAGCTGTAGACCAACAACTCCCCTGTTCTGCTAAGTTAAATACTGTTCTTGTCAAGGGAGTCTGGTGGCTTTTAGATAATGGCTTCAGTCTTGTTGGAAAGGGCTGTCTGACAGCTAGGTAAAGCAGTTAAAACATTCTGAATATAGCGTACACTTCAACTGATAATGATTTTTTAGGTGGGACTTTTTTATATGTGGTTGAAAACTAACCAATTGAGGCAGCATTTGCTCAGCATAATCCATTTTAAGTACTTGACGTTGGGGGTTTCTACCCGGAGGTTATTGTAAACAAATATTAGGTCTATACAATCTGGAGCTGCTTCATAAAATGAGTTTTATTTTATTGTAGTTTATTTAGTTCTGAAACAGTAAATGTTCCCATATACTCATTACCCTGAGTGCTCTCAGTGTCATCTAAAACATCTTTCCCAATCCACCCTTTGTCAGGACCCGCCCATGGTCCCTCTCTCCTTGGTTACTGCTGCCTGGTTTGACAAGCCAAGCCTCACAGGGGTTCACTCCCATAGAAAACAATGGAAAATACCAGGAGATTTAACTTTCTCGTAATTCAAATTGAATCGATCATTCTGTCCAAAACACAGTGTCGGTAATAGAGAGCAAACGTGGATACAGTTGAGTGAACGGGCATTACATGACATATCCGAAAACTGGTGAAAATCGTTGTTTTGTCCCAATGTGTGACGGTAGCCATGGCCGCTAACATGAGCTGCCCCCCATGGTTGCTAGCTGTCTCGCCAACAAAGGGTCAATTCATTGTCTGTGGAGCAGCTCCAGACTTTATACCCTATGACATGACAAAGATGAGTTTTAGCACTCTTACTTTTGGATTTGAAAGAGAGTTGTACATGTTCACTAACATTTTTTGACTGGTGTAGACCATATGGATAACATATATGAATTTTTAAAATGGGCGTATTTCCCCCTTTAAGTCCTTGTAGTTCAGAGAAGAACCATGAGGTCTTGTTAGAGTTACTATGAAATGCAGCATATGAAGAGATGAATTTCTGACGGCGTAAAGAGGTGTGTGACTGTTTTTTTGCACCTTTGTTGTGGGTGTGTTAGTAGGAGTGCATGGGATGCCTCAGCAGGGTGTGAATGTGTTAAGGTTTGTGTATTTGCATTGTCATAAGTTTGAATAATTACGTAGGTGTGTTTGTTACTCAAACAATCAGTGATGCAAATGACAAACCCCCCCCAGTTTTAACCTTAAAGTTATAAGTGTATTTAACTAAATTAATTAGCTGCCTCTAAAACACCTGGCATCTGTACCTGATGTCTTATCTGCTGCGTCCTGCCTGTCATCACTTTCCTATACACACATACCTTTGTTACTCCAGAAACACACAGAAATGTGCTCTGCCCGGATGGTCTGAAGGTATTTGAGGAGGTGAAGATAAATTGTTATCTGCGGGAAGAAACCAGAGATAACGCAGCATCACTAACGCTCTTCTCTTTGTTTTTACATTTCTGTTAATCAGTTTAGTCACATTTCTTTATTTCGCCATTGTGATTGAAAGATGAAAGACACCGACGGAAATCTTTTTCACAGCGAGGAATATCATTACATTTACTTGCTGACACGCCTATATGTTGAGAGTGAAAAAGTCCAACGTACATTACACACATCAAAGCTTTGTGAGATTGACTTTGTAACCAGACAACCATGCTGTGTTTGTCTGCCCAGAGTAGCGTAGTGAAAGAGACTGACACACCCTCGCTGTGTTTCCACCTGTGTTTCCTCTCACTTCAACTGTTAGGAATTTAAACGCATGCCAATAATTCCTGGCCACGTTTAATGTTGCCATATAAACTATGAAAATGATCTTGAGAATGTTACTGATCCCTTTTAATCATAGTTAGCTTTGACCTCGCTGACCTTTCACTCCCTGAGGGACCAGAGTGCAGCCTTACATGTAGATTTACAGCTGTGTCTATGTAATGGTTGTCACTGGTTGTATTTCTCTGTAATGTTTTGTCTTTCTCTCAAGTCTCAGTGTGTCAGTCAGGTTGGTCCATCAATTTGGTCCAGACTGAAATGTCTCTGTCTAGGCCTATTAGATGAACTGCCACGAAGTCTTGTACAGAGGATCGTGGTCCTGAGAGGATGAACCGCAATGATTTTGGTGATATCCTGATGTTCCTTTATTGAGGTTAACATTTTTGTTTTTTATTAAAATTTCTCGACAGCTCCTGGATAGATCGCACTGACTGTGTTTCAGACATTTATGTCGTCGTCAGGATAAAATGTAAAAAACAAGGGTCGAGCCGAATACTCAAAAGAAACAAATATCTAGTCCAGAATATGTACTTTTTACGAGTACGAGTATCATATGAGTAAAAGAAGGAAAATTCTAATTTTTGTAGCTGTTTTCAGTTGTGATAAAAAATGATCTGAAGCTTATTGTAAATATTTTCTAATGAATGATGAATATATAATAACTTCTGGTTAGGCCCCACCCACCTTTGATTCAAACCAAACCCACTTTTGGTATAAACTCCACCCATTTTGCATACAAACATGGATACAGATAATTTAGTTGGTTGAACAAATACAGACACAGATACAGATAATGGTGTACTTGCTCATTCCCAGTGAAACTCTGACTCCCTGACTTTCCATCTAAACATTTTCATTTTCATTTACGTTGCTTTTAGTGCTAATTAGCAAATGCTGCCATGCTAACATGTTAAATTAGAGGACAAACATTATAAATATTAAACCTGCTTAATGTCAGCATGTTAGAATTGTTATTGTGAGTATGTTAGCATTTAGCTAATGTCAAAGACAAATTTCTATTTATGATTTCTAGCTCAGAGCACCGCTGTAGCTAAGCAGCCTCAGAGAGCTGCCAGCATGGCTCATATTTTTTTTTTCTGCCCGTTATGCTGACCTGGACTATATGGAAGCTGAGAACGGCCATGCTTGCAATTATTTTTTAATGCTGTTATCTCAAGCAATCGGGCTTGATCTCAAGATAACGAAATACTCAACCCATTATCATGAAAAAACAAACGTTTGTTTCCTCTTATTATTTGTTATTTCTGTGTGATTACTAAATCATTAGTGCAGTGAAAGCATGTCTCTAATTGGCTGCAATAAGATGAGACAGTCTTCTCCTATGACATAACTGCAGCAAACAGAACTACCATTTATGCCTTGACTTACTGTTCAGCTATGAATCCTCAACATCACTCGTGATCTTAAAGGCTCAATTAAGGTGTGATCAAAACACCAGATTCGTTTTTGAGTTCTCTATAATTTTCCTGTGATCTTGAGAAAACAAAAGTCATTTTCTCGTGATAACATGTGTCATTATCTCCAGAAATCAGCCTTGTGTTTTCTTGAGAATCAACATAAATTAATCCATTATCACAAGGAAAACAACTTTTGATCTTGAGGCATTAGCAGGGCCTTTCTTGGCCTCTGTATGACCAGGCTCCCTGACTCATTCAAAAGATTTACTGGACTCGATCTCTCCCCAGCTGGCCACCAACATCTTTCATAATATTATATAAACTATATTATATAGGTTGTGATGTCAGGAAGCCAAAATTTATCATCACAACATCTAATACCAACCTCACTTGATGTAGAATACTGATGACAAATGATGTTGATATTTTGCTGATTGTAAGTTGTGTTGTGAAGTAACCAAAATCTAACGTCTTCCAAACGTCTCATGCCAACATTATCTTGATGTAGAATAGCAACATTTAGTCATACTGCACGGTATGGAGAACAAAACCTAGCATCTGCAAAACATCATAATGTTAACATCTACACAACATTAAATTCTGACTTCATTAAACATTCAAAATATCATCAACAAGATTTTTATTTAAACCAAAATTTAATGTCTGTCCAACATAAGAGTCAAAAGTCTTCCTGACATCATTTTGAAATCCATTGCCAGCTGTTCTTCAGAGAGAAAAAACTGAAGCATTTTGAACCTTTAGGTTATTATGTGGAGGACCCCTCAGTGGTAGCTTAGTATCACAACATTAAACCACTTTAATGTTGAGATTAAGAATTCAACCTTGACCTCAGAGACAATCGGCAACAAAACAATCCACAAGAAAGTTCATTTAGTATTTGCTCTTGAACTTTCTATTATATGACCAGATTTTTCAGCAGATGTTGTGGAGCGCTTTTGGTCTAAGTTGGCTTTTAGTCTTATAGAGACTTATTACAAAATAATAATACGATTTCTTTCTTGATGTTTAAGCCAGTATGGACAAAAAGTCCTTAAAGAAAAGAAAAATGGAAATTTTGACATTAACTGGGCAAACTCAGTCTGCTGAGGAAGATCATCTGTTTCAACCAAAAGCTCCAGAGCAGCTACTAAATGGACTGTGTGGTGAGATTTTGTGGTCAACCTTTTAATGTTGTTTTGGTATTATTTAAATATGATCTACACAGTAGCCTCTGTCAGGTCTCGCCCAAAAAAATTTCATTAAAAGAAAGAACACCACATAGTATTTCTCTGAGCAACAGAAAGAGTATCTGTTTTTCCAGACAGGTGGACGCACCCACAGAAAGAGAGAGAGAAAGAGAGAGAGAGAGAGAGAGAGAGAGAGAGAGAGAGAGAGAGAGAGAGAGAGAGAGCGACGGTATGACTGGACTGATCAAAAATGTGTGCTCTCTGTGCTGTTCCTCACTCTGCTGCTGAGAAAGCTGCCCTGCTGCATTCCTCACCATGATTTGCTATTGTTGATATGCTGCAGAGAGACGCCCTGATCCTGAATGACTCGTGTCTCTGTAGATGCTACACTTGGGCCTTTGCAGTGTATGGAGCCATCTTTTATCATCAACATTGTTATTACATGTGCCTTCACTGTATATAGAGGCATTATATAATGCACTTCCTCTCTGGCACACAGGCTCGCAGACACCTTTCCATTGTTGACTATATACATTGTGTCTGTGTCTGTGGCGTGGAGTTTATCTGTCAGTGAAGATGGGTGTGAACATGGCAAATAAATAAATAAACATAAGGAAATGTAAAGTTGTAAATAATAACAATACTAATAATGTATTGCCAGAACAATCCAATTAGACCCAAACCCAGCTGTCAGATGTCAAATTTAAATATGTTGAACAGAAGAGGAAAATTAAGGCAACAAGTAAGATTACCATGATTTAAATATCATGCCAAATTAATCTGCAGGCATTGTATAAAACATAGGTAATGCAGAAAAATGTGAAAGACCTAAAATGCATGTATGTTGAAATATGATAAGGACCCTCCCTTTAATTTTGTAATTTACAGCATGTGCAGGTTTGTTAAGCAGATAGCTGCGTTAGGCATGGGAACACATCATTTTTCTAACATGTGACTGAATATACTTTTAACTTTTTCAGTCAACGTTTTAAATCGGACAACTCTTCCTGTCATTCGCGTCAGACTAAAGTTACTGTGCCTACAGCTTAATAGTGACATTTTTGTTATTCAGAGGGAAGGCCACTACACCTATAACTGAAAATTAGATCACTGAAGTAAGTTAAATTGCTTTGTTAGCCTGCAAAACCCAGTCACAGTTTGATAGGTTTGTCTTTGTGGAAGTAAGTCAGCAGTTACCCCATTGGGAAAAATCAGAATATATGAGGGTTAAAGCAGAATTCAGTTGTTCCTTAAAGATGGCATGTTACATAGGACTGGAAAAAAATGACACACTCTTGATGGAAGGAGGTATCTCATGTTCTCATGAATAAAGAACGGTGGCTCATGCTTCAAGATAAATAATGGTGTACCTTGCAAGATGCAGATCAATGCATCTACAGAAACAAACCATACCCATGCCCAACCCCCCTTATCATGTCTTTTTGTATGATTTAATTGTGCATGTAACAGCTAATAAAAGGGGGGTAAAAATGAGGGAAATGGATAGAAAGGAGTTTGCCACAATCCTCTGCTTCATCCAGCTGAAACTGATGAAAGCATGCCTCATGTCAGCTCTCTGTGCATGAAATATCACATGAATGAATCTGTTATTTTCAGACACACAGTATATTGTTGACCTCATTGCTGAAAGTAAAAACTGGTTTTCAAATCAGCCCCCCTAGGCCAGTGGTTCTTAATGTTTTTTGTGTAAACCATGAGCGGATTATGAAACAATAAACCCCTGGGCACAAACATGCAAAACGCCCCGTCCCCTCGTCTGTAGTGAGGCAAGACACACAGACTTTGTGGTGGGTCTGCCTCTCTGTTGTTGTGTTGTGTGTCTCTGTAGTAGTTATGGATATTTTTGTGGTTTTCTGTCTCTTTGTGGAATTTTGTGTTTGGTCATGTGTGTCTTTGTGTTTGTTGTCTCACTTTTAGTAGTTATTTTGTGTCTCCTTGCAGTTCCTTTGCATCTCTTTGTTGTCTTTTTGAGTCTCTTCCTGGTCAGTACATCTTAACATGAGTGACATTTTGCAGGTGAAGGCTGAGGGGCTCTCTGACACTTTTGGCCCTCGGGCAAGTCCCCAGTAATCCGTGGGCCCAAAGTTCAGGGGCTCCCCTGGCCCTGACCTGCCAAATATTACACGAATAGACACGTAGCGACCAGAAAGAGACTCAAAAGACCACAAAGAAACACAAAATGACAACAGAGAGAGACACAAAACAACAGAGAGATGCATAATAACTATGCAAAACAACAACAAAAAGAGGCTAAACAGCTATAAAGTCTGTGTGTCTTGCTACTATGTAGAAGAGATGGTGGTGCCTGCTGCATGTCTGGGCCCAGGGACCCACTGTCTCATATATTCCACCCATGGTGTCAACAACCCCTAAATCGAAACACATTAGGTCGCTGACTCCCATTTTTGTGTCAGGGACCTCCATTTGAGAAGATTTTTGTGGTTAGATTTGATTAAAACCAGAATTCTGTAGCTGTAAACTCCAGTTGAGGAGATAACTGTTAAGTTAAACTTATTATTATTACAGTCAGCTTTATGACTCTTACACTGGGCTCACCTCTGTAGTAAATTAAATCACGAAAATAAACTATTTCCATTTTTCTGGGGACCCTCTCAAGGGCCACTGGGGGTCCCCGGACACCTGTTTGAAAATCACTGCAATACACAGTGAAATATCATAGAATGTACCTGAAGTCTTGGATTTAAATTGTTGCCGTTTATGCCTTTATTAGATAGTGACAGCAGAGAGCTGACCGGAAACGAGGACAGAGAGAGGGATTAGTAGTGAATATCGTTTGTATTTTAACAAGAGAAATGTTTTGTTCAGACTTCCCTGCAGGAGTTCAGTGTCCCTCCAATACCGTGAATTCCGCACCCATGCTAATTAAAGGCCCCCTGCTCCCTGAGAGAGATCTGAGAGTGTGTCAGGGCCCCGCTGAAAAAGAAGGGTAGGACCGAGGGTGGGAGGGAGCGAGAGTGAGCGCAGGGAACAGGTCGGTCCGGTCTTCCTCTGCAAGGTGGATGTCTGGGCGGTGACACACCTGCTAACCTGTCTGGGAGGAGCTGCCAGCGTCAAACACTGCACTGACGTGAATGTGTGTGTTTTTGAGAGGAACCAAAGGGAGAGGAGAGACAGAGTAGGTGCCACAGGGTGAGGAGGACAGAGACGAAGAAGGACTAAGAGACAGAGAGAGATATTCTTGTGGATCTCTGCCTGACCCACCACAACCTCCAGGATGTTTAAGAGAAAGGAAAAGGACAGTACGCTCAAGGGCTCGGGCAAGCTCAGCAAGTGAGTTTTTCCCAGAGGACTTTATGAATGTAATGCATGTGTGTGTGTGTGTGTGTGTGTGTGTGTGTGTGTGTGTGTGTGTGTGTGTGTGTGTGTGTGATGACAATGTATCTTGGTCATGTCACCCCTCCTTGTTCTTCCCCAGCCGAGGACTGTGTCATGTTTCCTGTGCGTGCTGTTGTCCTCTTTCTCTCTGAATGTTGTGGTTCCCCTCCTGTTACACTATGGCTGGGTTGAAAGTTTGCTCAGGCAGTTTCTTCACTGATTTCGAGTGCGCAGTTATGTCAGAGTTAATCCTCAGGGACAGAGAAAGCTCAATGAGATGTTTGTCAGGCTGTTAACACGGCCCAGAGGTCAGGTTTACTTTGTAAACACGAGGTAAGACAGTGTGCTTGAAGACAGGAGGTGGAAGTGGTGAAAATATGTGTATGACTGGAGGTGAAAATCACAGAGAGAATGAATCTCATCAGTTCTTTGCAACTTGCTTCATCGGGCATGAAAACCCTCAAAAATGTGACATCATGAGCCACGTTACCCCAAATCTGAAGCCAGATTTAGACTGTTGATGGCTGGCAAACAGTGCTGGGGATCATATTTCAGTGAGAGAAAAACTCTATTCTCTGAGAAGTGTGTGTGATGTGGCTGCTCTGTGTCCTGTCAGGCCTGACTGCTGTTCAAAATGTATGTGTCACTAATACAGTACGTGTTTCAAAGTTAGTGGGTGGGGGCAGGAGGCTGCTTGCAGCTTGATTAAGAAAAGTTTTAAAAGAACTTAATTTGTTTTGTGTAATATGTGATACATCCTTGTATTAACTTTGAAAGGACAGCAGGGAGTCATCAATCTCTACAGTTACTGATCTCACTGCTTTAAATCCTCATTTAAACACACAGCATGTGACAGGACCATCAGTATGTCAGCTGACAGAGAGAATCTGGAGACACGCTCAGCTGCTGAAAAGGTCCCTAGTGTCCCCTTTTTGTCCCTGTGTGTGTTGTGTCATGATACTGACGTAGTTTTGAGGGGCAGGGGTGACCAGGTGGTTTCACCTCGCCCCTGTCCCGGACATGTTGTGTGACTACTGAGGTGTGATGAGGGCTGGGCGGTCTGAACTGCTCTGCAGGTTTCTTTCTCTTAAGTGGGCGTTGGTTCCCAACCGTACTTTACATTGTGACACAGGGCTGTAACTAATGATTACTGTCATTATTAATATTTGGATTGTTTTTTTTGTTATTGATAAATCATTAATTGTGCAAAATGTCAGCAAATCCAGTTCCCATAGTGATATCTTCCAGTTTTTTGTTTTGTCTTACCAACAGTAAAAACCCATAAATATTTTTTTTTTCTCAATTAAAATATTGGAAAACAAAGGGAAGCAGCAAATCCTCATATTTCAGAAGCTGACACCAGCAAATATTGAATTTTAATGATTAATTGATATCAGACTTAATTCTCTATCATCAACAACATCAGCTGACAGATGAATCAGTCCTTAGTTTTGTTGGTTTCACACCAGTAGCAATGTCTAACTTTAAAGATTCACCTTATGTCACAAAATGTTAAGAACCTTTAAATCATTATCATCTATAGAGAGAAACAACATTCACAGGTGACGTGTAGAATAGTGATGTGTGCGTGTGTGCATACTTGCCGGTCCTCCCTTTTTTAAAGGCCTGGTTTTAGGGTTCAGGTCAGAATTAGGTTTAGGTGAGGCATTTAGTTGTGATGGTTAAAGTCAGAGTAGGGGAAGGGGAGTGCATTGTGTCAATGAGGGTCCTCATAAATCTAGAAGTACAAGAATGTTTGTGTGTGTGTGTGTGTGTGTGTGTGTGTGTGTGTGTGTGTGTTGTGTGTGTGTGTAAAGCATGTGGGTGCTGGTAGCTGTATGAGGGTCAATGACGTGATGCCCATAAGCACTGATGTCAGTATCCCAGAGGCAGCCATCTTGTTCCGTCAGTGCAATCTGTCCTTTACATCACAGCTCACGTCGCTTAATAAAGACATTGAGGGTGTGTCGCTGCAGATAACTGTCAGCTTTCGAGGTGAATTGTTCTCTTGGTGGACAGTCATCAGGCAGAACCAGTAACTTGCACATTTACAATAAATGAAATTCCTCTTTGCGGTGTGAAAGCTGCTGAACCTGCTGAGCCGTAACACCAGCTCTGAGTTGCTGCAACCTCTTTAAAACCCCAAAATTCAACACATTTAAATTTCGCCATACAAACTGTGAGCTGGGAGGAGATTTAAACGTTGTTTGTGGTACAAGTTTTGTAATCTTGCAACCAACTCAAAAATGCAGACAAGCCCTTCTAAATTATGTGGGTCATCCAGTTATCCTACTTTCAAGTCAGATCAGCCATTGCTGCAGCTGTCAGCTATGTCGCTGTGGCCATTCATAAATGCAACAAAATACTCGTGTCTTAACTCGTTAAATTTTTATTTATATTTTAGCGCATTCTTCGCCTTTAGAAGTTGCCATTTAGCTCACCAAACACGAAATATTAAACATACTAAATAAATCAGATTGTTGACATGTATTCACTTTTCAAACCCACGTAAGCAGCAATGGTTGCTTAAGGGTTTGACTAAACAAGGCTTTACGTAAAGTACAAATGCCCCATAAACGCCTGTCACTTCCTGACAAGCACCCACTCTGCACCCCAAATCAGAGGAAACACACACTAAAGCACAAGTGACAGTGACCTGTCACTGACCATCACTAATGGAAAAGTGTGTACGTTAACCTGACAGCCAAGATGAAGGAGACAGAAACACCTCCATCACTTACTCATCATGCCTTCAACAACTTCACCTCCCTGACATCCTTAATAGAAACATGCAATGAAATGAAGTCAGTTACCATACATATTCTTACATAAACAATTACAACCACCTTAATTAGAGAACAAGAAAAATATGTAAGGAATAGGAGTCAGTCTTAAATTCAATGAATTTATTTATAGGATGCGTCTTTTTGTTTGAGAAGAAAAGACTGACTTTTTAATTGCTGTTACACAGTCCAACAACCTGTATCATAACAGAGACAACCATGTCTCGCATGAAGATGTATTAGAAAAAAAAACTGGCAAAATAAAACAAACCTTTGATTTAGTTTCAGAGAGCACGCAAGGTAAAAACACACAAAAAGGATACAAAAGGACATTTGTACATCCCATTGTCATTGTGCCTCTTCAGTCTATAGTCTGCTGACTCTTGTGAGTTGTCATTGTCTCTGTCTTACTTTTTATTTTTCTATTTGTTTGTTTGCCGGCAGAGAGAGCAATGTCTCCTCATCTCCAGCAGCTCACCAACTCACTGATAAGGCTGTCAGAGCTGGTTTTAACAATTAAAACAATAGCACAAATATTTCTTTGGCTGAAATGGGGAAATGATTATTGTGTAAAATGTACATCCTGTGTGTGGGTGTGTGTGCGGCGCATACCTGTCTCTCCTGCTGAATGAGCAGGAATAGGGAGGCCATTGTCAGAGCGGCTGCAGAACCAGATCAGCTCACCGCTCAGTGAGTCAGTGCAGGAGGAGGAACACTGCATTCCTCTGTCGCTCCATCATGAAAGAGCTGCATGAAATTGCACTTAAGCCGTCGTAAATCTGCCTTATGTGGCATTTTCTTGTATTCTCCTCAGAGAGACATGACATTGTACTCCAAAGTAGCTTTGGTATGTGGGTTCATAAACAAGCAAGGTGCTTGTCAACATTCTTTGGTGCGATGTTACACATCAGCATTATTTAAAGTGCCAACATACAAGTTATTGCTTTAACTTATCACAATGAAAAAATGTTGATTGCACATTGAAACAGCTATAGAATAATGACACCATCAGTGTTTAGATTGGTTTCCTATAAGCCTCGCTTTCACTATGCAATTCTGTCTGCCAGCGGGTAAGATCTCCCAAAAAATGAAGGCTCAATTTAAGGCACAAAGAAAGTGTAACAACCATTTTGTTACCAAAACAGGAACAGGATAGTACTTTTGTTTTTCCCTAGCTATCAGTTACCAAAGAGTATCAAGCTCTTTGCAGTTCCTATCCCGAGTAGTGGAAATGGCAGACGGTGGAACAACCAAAGTAACTGTGGAAAACAAAAATGTCCTATGTATTTGGTAATTGCTAGGCTCAGAGACAAATGGAAAGCATTGTGGTGGTCTTTTCAATGGCAGCCCCAACAGCGAGGTGGTTAAAAAAGTTGTCTTTTTCCACTTTAAGTGAATGAATGAATGAGGAATTTTTGGGTTTGTAAATTAGCCATGTAGCTTCAATGGTCAGGGAGAAGAGCAGTTCTTCAACATGTAAAACATCTTGCCACATTTTCAATGGAGACGTCGGTTGAGAGATATTTGTGTCGGGGGGACGGGGGTGCAGCTGTGACTTCACTTTAGTTAACCTGATTTTACTGATAAGTTTAATTCATCAAAACTGATCAAACGTAAATGCCGCACATCATCACAAATGAAAGTTCTGAGTAATTTGCCACCCCTGGTGTTAAGAAGTAGCTTGTAAGCCGCTTTAATGACCACCTTGAAATGGACACATTTAAGCTCTGGAGAAACCAAGCATTGTATTCAATAAGAAAGTCAACCTGCAAGTTTCTCCTGAAATTAGATCCATGTGGAGGAAAACAGCACTAATGAATGAGAGGATTCTATTTGACTACAACATTTACTTCAATCAAAAGTTTGCAAAGTCCTCTATAACTGTTCACAAGTAACCACTATGCTCCTCACACAGAAATTATTAGAAATTTATTAGATTGTTACATCATCTCTAAGCTCCAAATCACCCATCGACCTCTTATTTAATTTTATGGGTGTAGCTCATCTCTAACTGCCAGCCAGCCAGTCTCCACCTGTTTTTGTCTGTCTGAAGCGTCGCTTTGCCTTTCCTCAGTGGCATCAACAACACAACCTGTGACTCAGCCACAGCAGAATGGTTAGCATTTAAGGAACGCTTTGGAGTGGCTCGGAAGGTGATAAGAATTTTCCTCACACTGACCTGATGCCATCGCAGCAGCCCTAGAGACAGTGCGTGATTTGCTGGGCTGTGTTTGATCTTGATAAACAGGCATCATTCAGATAATTCCCTGGTTCAGTCTCAGCACAGTTTTAGCAGTGTGAAGTCCATTTAAATTTAGATGCAGTTTTGTCATCAGCATATCTGATTGAGATAATTGTCTATCACTGAGTGCCCCTGATGTAATATGAAACAAGCCAAAATGAAAGGACAGTAGATCCGCCTCTACTGTTAAGTGAGTCTCAGAAACAGAGAATTCGGGACTGTGTGGAGCACGAGAGGGAAAACACTTGACCGATTCTCTGTAACATGGGATCTGATCTGAGCTTTCCGCTTCATCTTCCTTTCTGACTCCTTCTTCTCCCCCTGCAGGGCCCAGGCCAGCAGTCTGGCCTTGCTGATCGCCCAGATGCAAAAGAATGCCGACACAGTGGAGAAGGACATCCTCCGATCTGAGGAGCTCCTCGCTGTGGTAAGAACACACACATACACACTGATGCACAAAACACTTTCACTAGCACCCTTCTTCTTTAAAGAAAAATCACCCTAACCATTGTCTTCTTCCACCAGGATGCTGAAAATGACAAGAAAGACCTGCCCTTCCAGCACCAGGCTGAGATATCAGACAAGCTGGGCGAGGCTGAGGGCCTTCTGAAGGACCTCTTCCTTGATGTCGACAAAGCCAAGAAGTACCAACACCACCAAGCCAGAGAGATAGAGAGCGAGTGAGTTGTGACAGAATAAGTACAATGCAGAAGAATTAAGGTTTAAGAGCCTACAGTGACTCTGCTGAAAATACAAGACAGTTTACAATTAAGATAAGAAGCAAAATGAGCTGAGATTAAGTGAGACAAAGTGACATGATAATTTAAGTGTAATACACACATTTACAGTCCACAACAGCTCCAGTTGTTTGCCAAAGAGTGTCAACACATCATTGGGTCTCCACCCTAAAGCTAACGCTAATATGAATGCAGGGCCATCAATCTGATTAATTAAATAAGACATGTTATAGTTAGAGCAAAATGCATGCAATAATCTGTTACTGTGAAAATAAGGTAGCTATTTATTTTTTATTTTTTGCAATTTCTTTGTGATATTTAGTCTGCATTTATTCATATGATTATGTCTTAATAAATGCTAAGTTGTTTGTTTCCTTGCATCTTTTCTTCCCCTCTGGTGACTCCAGTGTCATCCATCTCCACGAGCGCTGGTTGAAGGACTGTGCCTTCTACCGAGACATCTACGAGCAGATTGATGACGTGTCGCTGATGCCCAGAATTGAATGGGGGCTTATTTTCAATGAGAAACAAGTGTGTATAACACTGTCTGCTTAAAAAAAATCTTTATGTTCTTTGATCTTAAAGTTGGCAGTACTTCATATTTTTCTTATTGTGAAGTAATCAAATGTAAACACCAGAACCAACAATGATGCTATGAACATACCTGTGTGGCCACAGCCTGATATATCTGATATAGCTCCAGTGGTGTAGTAGAGGGTATACGCAGATTAACAGGGTATACCTACCTCTTTTTCTGGCTGTTTACAGTATATCCACTTATCAGCCAAAAAGCCATTGGAATATATAGGAGTGTATACCCACTTCATCCTCAGTAACCAACTCATGTACCTCGTAGTAGATCCACTGCATCAGCTACCACTACACTACTGCATAGCTTCATTGTTCACTGGCTGACATGTTCCTTCATTCCCATAAATTGTAATTTATTTTGACTCAGGCCCGCATACACCATCCTGCTACTCGAAATACAGTGTTAATTTTGCTCCATTGACTTTACATGGAGCTTAAAGCAACAGGGGCGCACTGTCAGTTAGTTAGTTACGACAGTCAGCTCACTACCTGCAACTGTCACACATACGTTGATCCGTCAATGCAACGTCGCAGGGCCTCAAAGGGCTTCTTTGCCTGAGGCACCCCAGAGTCTAGGATAACCATTGAAAATTTAAACTGAATTACATTAAACGTTTGCAGAATGAGTTAGTGTCTGTGTATGCCTCATAGAAAAAATCAAAAATCATCTTTTAGGAGTAGTTTTTAACCGTAAACTTAATTGAATTTAACAATATGTAAATGTCACAAGGCAAGATAATTGCTAACATGACAGATTAAAAAGAAAAATAACCAATGCTATGAGATGGCAACTGGCTCTAACATAGGACTGTCTGCCCAAAGAGAGCCAACTCTTTCGTCTTGTCTTTACTCGCCTGTGCTAAATGAACAAAAAAATTTCCTGTACAGTTTTTTGTTAGTAACTTCTTGAATCTTGTAATCATTACAATTTTTGAAATAAAATGGTGTCAACAAATAGTTATCATTTACAGAATTAACATAATCCTCATTTCCACTCCAAATGTGTATTAATCCACCGCTGAAAATAGTCTCAAACAAATGCAGAATTACTCTTGTTTCAGTAATGTTTGCTAAAAACTACAATGCCTACATGTTTAGGAAAATTACTAAGTCTTTTTTTTTTTTCAATGAAACTATATATTTCTTAAATGTATTTTTTTTTTTAAGATTTACATCTTCAGGAGCAGATGGGCTTCAGGCACAGAAAGGGTGCAGAGAAGCTGAAAAGAGACATTGAATGATTTATCTATTCATTTTATAGAATTGGTTGTCAATAAGAAAAATATAGGAAAAAAACAGCCTCATCCCTCAAACTTGTTGTAATACATCAAGTTCTACCCCTGCTTTACACACACTACATACCTTTTGCTTTCCTCATAAACATTTTTTTGTGTTCTCAATCAATAAATTATGATTTATTGACTCTACCTACCCTGTAATAAACACATTAACTAGGGCTAAGTGGGTTAAAAAACACAACTAACTAAGGTGTGCTCACCCTGTCAGACTTGTCCTTTGGTGGTTATTTTGTCTCCACATGCCATTAACTGTAGTCCTCCTGCATCTGTGCTCTCAGAAATTAGTGAACTCGGAGGAGTACGGCCCCTCTTTGGCGGAACTGGAGAAGCAGGTCGCCGCTCATAACATCCTGCACAAAGAGATCGAGGCCTACAGCTCACAGCTCTGCGTCAGCTCTGCGGGCAGCAAGGTGAACACACATGGAAACACATATTCTGACTGTCTTCACTTGCAGTTTGAACACTTTGTATTCACCTCAGTAGCTGATCAAAACATTTGGTGTCCTGCTTGCCGCCTGTAATCTTAATGAAAAACGGTTTCCAGCAGCTCATAAGTTATGTTGGTATCTTGTCTTTTAGGATCAATATTTGGCCCTGAAGAAGCAGTACAACAATCTACTGGTGAGTATTGTTCACATGTAATGGCACAGTTTTTATAATTTATATTTGGGTTTTATAAGTGAACATTTGTTGGGAGATCTTTGAGAAATATTTCATCACTTTTTCAGAAGTTCCTTTTTTATCTTTAAGACCTGAGTTTTGTTTCCTTCTGTTCTTCTTTATTCTTTGTTATATCATCCTTGCAAATAAAATGACCAAATAACAAAACAAATTTGAACTAATTACCTCTTCTTCCTAACTGATATGCCATTTTTATTTTTTGTATTATGTATTTTGAACAAGAAATATGTCAAACTAAGGAAGGCAAAAACTCTTAAGATACTGTTTAATTTTGACATAAATGTTTAGACTTTTAGAACTTGGCAGGTTTTATTCAGTTTTATTTCCTTTCTCCTCAGGAAAACTCCAAGTGGCGTCGCCACTACCTGAACAGCCTGTACGAATTCGTGCATGGCTGTGAAAAGGAGGTGGGCTTCCTTAAGGACGAACAAGATAAGATCAAAAAGCAGGACTGGAGTGACCACATGGTGGACCCACCTGACGTCCGCAGGCAGTATGAGGTCAGGACTAACTAGTGAAACATTAAAACTATTGTGTTGCTTGTCCAGAATGATCCAAAGTGAGTTAGTTCCTACTTGGATAGCTTAACACGTGACTATTGTCACTTTGATTTGATCTCAATCAGAACTTTAAGAACAACAGCCTGCTGTCCCACGAGAGCGAGGTGAACAAAATCCAGGATGAAGGAGAAAGACTTATTGGACTGAAGCACCCTGCCAGTGGCACAATAGAGGTTGGTCTCATTACCCAGAAGACATTGCTTTCAACACAAGGGCAAAGCTTAAGAGCCCACAGTCCTAACTTTAAAAGTGTCATGAACTTTAAATCTTTAAACTCATTTGAATGCCACTTAAATCCAGGTAAAGTTAACTCATAACATGATGTTCCATCTCCAGGCTCAGAAAGATGCTGTTCGAAACGAGTGGCAGAAATTTCTCAATCTCTGCATTTGTCAAGAGACACACCTGGACAATGTGAGGAATACAAGAAGGTAAATATGGGACATCATACGCCACATGTCAGTACGACAATCTGAATATGAGTTTGTGCGAGAAGATGTGCACTCTCCATCTTTTTGTCTGAATACGTCTCCCTGCAGGGTGACACATTCAGGTTTCATACAACTAAAAAAAATGTTTTTGTGCTATGTTTCAGTACCAACTGGAGGCTGAGCAGTTGTCAGAGAACCTGACCAAACTCAACAACAGCCTGGACCCCAAGTCCCTCAACAAGATGAGCAACTCAGAGAAAGCGCTGCAGCTCGAGGTACAGAGCAACTTTTATAGTCCTTATCACAGAAACAGAATCAAAGACTGCACGTTGATGCACATTGGAAATTCAACTTGTGCCTCCCTATGGGAACAAACACTAAAGCTAACTTAGTTAAATGTAACTACGTTTAAAACAAATAGCTTCTCTGTACAGTGTAGGCAGAGACTTCAGGGGGGACGCAGGGGACACGTCCCCCTCAATATTTAGAACATGTACATTTGTCTCCAAATTAAAAAAAAACACAAAAGTAGAATAATGCTTTTATTTTGTTGAAATTAAAGACAAATTTGAGCATAAAAATTCAACAGAATGCAGAAAATTAAGGCCTTGATGTCCCACCCCTTTTATAGGTCCTCTCAATGTTGAGGCAAGTCTATTTTTTCCAGAATTTATTTGTTTTTTCATATTCATTTGTATTTGCTTTTATTTGGCCCTGAATCACAATCTCTCCCCTCAGTTTTAAAGAGGAAATTCTTTACGTCCATCACAGACTTATGATTGTCTTTTACAGTGGGGACAGGGGATCTTTAAGGGAGACAGCAGGTCAAAAGTATATGCCACATAGAAGTGGTACACATCATCTAAAAGCAGGGAACCTAAAGATTATTTTGAGATGCAGCTCAGTTCAGCTCAAGTTTTTCTAGTCATATATGTGTTTTGGTTAGATCCCTCTTCAAACTTTAAAAGTTTAGCCTGTGTAGGGACTTAGAGCATTATGATGGAAGTATATGATGACCATTCCTATACTCAGTTATGTCTTATAAGTTGGGGCAACCTCTAGTTCACCTGGTAGAGCGTGTGCTTCATATAAGCCGAATCCTTTGCAGCAGCCGGGGTTTGATTCTGACTTACGGCCCTTTGCTGCATTTCATCCCCCCTCTTTCTTCTACCGCCCCCGTCACTCTACAGTTGTCAATAATGGTAAAAATGTGAGGTGAAGAAAAAAAGTCTCAAAAATGTTGGGGTTGATACCATTTTTTTAAAACAGATTTGGTGCTAAATTTAAGCAGTTTCGACATCTTGAGCATGACATGGTTGACACCAATGAAATTCTTAGTTCATCACTCCAGCTTCAAATCTCAGCCAATTACAGCCTCTGAAAGACAGTAATGTCAGCCAAATTCAGTCCAGCCCATCTGGGTTACTTTCACACTAACAACACATTTATCAGGTTCCCCAAGTTTAAAAATGAGACATAGAAACATGATGTGGGATATTTCAATATTGTTTTGCACACTCTGAGCACAAAAACATGCATTAAACAATCATTACCGATGCATATTCGACGCACTGTGATTTAGTTTTACTTCTTGAAGATAAGGATTTGATGTTATCTACCATGAGATGAGTAGTTTTAAGATATCCCTGTGTCTGTTTCCCTCCAGGCTGAAGAGACAGCTGTAGAAAATAGCGAAAAGCTGCTGGCAGATCTGAGGAGACGCAGCACCACCATCGCTCCTCTGAAGCTACGACGCAATGCCCCCAGTAGACCCATCACAGTGGAGTCCCTGTGTGACTGGGAGACAGATAAGGTGTTGTCACAGAACACAGAAAAGGCAGACACTGTCAAGTATCTACAACTGGGGTGTTTCACTTCAGGCACTTTATTTGTACGCACTGATGCTTCCTGTCTAAACTTTTTGGACATGTGTTTCATTTATCATTATCACCTAGGATTCTCTGGAAAGAGGTGAGAAGTTCACCCTGAAATCTAACTCAGGTGAGAACTGGATGTTACTTCCACAAATGGGGCGACAAAAACCTTCCCAGGAGTCTGCTTCCAGGTCCCTCCACCTGACACTGAGACCATTGACAAAGTGGACCTGTAAGTAATGCAAGGTTGTATTACTATGCAGCTACAATAAATAATGCAAGAAATGTCTGTGATACTGTTTTCATTCACCTTTTTTCAATTCATCAGGTTAGGACGTGAACTGGCAGACATTAAAAAGAGAAGAGCTGCTCTGGCGACATCCCTGAAGAACAACAAGGCTGAGAGCTCCAGGGCCCTACAATCAGGTCTTTGTCCATAAAATAAATCCTTAAATATCCTAATTATAAGGCACGGTTGGTTCTATAAACCATGAAGAGTATTTACAACCAGTGGCAAAAAATTGTTTTTCATTTTTATCTCTGGGCCACATCAGATCAGGCAATCATTTAACATCCCCTGTGTCCTCATTCAGTCCCAGTGTCCTCTGGCCCACCGGATCCCAAAGTGACAGCCCTGGCTCAGCAGCTGGACAAGCTGGACGGTGACCTGGCCAACGCTGAGGCGAGCATGCTGAGTCGCCTGCGAGCCCCACTAAACCCTGCTGACCCTGCTGGAGATCTGGCCAGGAGGCTGAGGGAACAGGAGGTGAGAGGAATGAAGTCAAGTCAAAAGCCATGAAGGGAGAAACTAAAGAGACCAAAATAATTTTTTGTTCTAGGCTGGAAATTTGTTTATTTCTGCTGTAATGCTGAGCATTTTAACATGGAGTGCTATGAGGATTGACCTGCTTCTAGAGCCAGCCTCAAGTGGTCATTCAAAGAACTGCAGCTTTTGGCACTTTGGTGATGGCTTCTTTTTTTTTTTTTTTTTTTTTTTTTTTTTAGCCCTGGAGGTTGCCGCTTGATTAATACTTCATTTTTGGAGCTAACGTTGCATGTCTCTTCCCTTTATTCCTTTAGTCAGTGCTTTAGGTTAAGGTGAAACAATCCCAAATTTATCAAATGCCATTGCTCATGTGTCTTTTAAGGAGCCATGGATACACTGGGTGATGATATTGCAGAAACTAGAAAAGCCTCTCAAACATTTTAGATCATGAGGTGTTTCTTTTTTTAAGTTACGTTTTATCAAGGTGGAATTCTAAATGATTTGATATCTGATATTTGATGACACTTGGCTTGGGTTGTATCTATTTTTTCATACTTTTATACCCTACTACTTTACCAGGCTATATGATGTATGTATAGATGGTAGTAGTGTCCAGCTCTGGTTTGGTTGAAATAAACCCTTAATTTACCGACTTAGATGTGAAAATATGCCTCTTTTCCCTGTGGTCACTCTTGACAGTTTAAACTGTTTGCAGTCCTGTAACGTTATCCCCACCACTCAGGTATCCATGCCTGTCAGTTAAGCTGCCTGTTCCACCAGTACAGACTGAACTCTGGTGATTAGTTTTATAGAAGAAGAAGGGCCTGAAAATTTGACTGTAGGCTATTTAAAAAATAATGTGGTTTTTTTTTAAATACCCTGGTATACCGTGATAACATGATACCACCCAAGCCTAGATGACACCCTACAGTAGTGAGTGCAAATATCTAAAGTGTCTACATGTGTCCCTTACAGGAAGCTAGCAGGGCTCTGAAAGCTCTGGAGCAGCAGAAGCAGGCAGCTCAGGCTGACCTGCAGCCGCTGCTGTCCAAAGATCCCAGCAATTCTGCATTGCCGCTCAAACTGAGCGCTGCCAACACCAAGGCTGACAGCATCGCAGAACTTGCTGATCTTTACACCAAGAAGTAAGTGTAGCCTAATTTTTGTTTGGGAAGCCATATTTTTGCAGTAATGTGATGTAGGGTTTTTTTTTGTCTCTAACGAAAATATAGCAATCCCTGTTTTAAACAGCAAATTAAATCAAACTTTTCCCTGTTATTTACATAAAAACATTAACGCCTGTCATATTTTATAGGCATACATGTGTTCACCTTTGTTGAGCTCTGCTACTGAACTAAATAATCTCAGTACACTTATCAGTGCATTCATGTATTTTTTTTTTCTCCAGAGCAAATGCATCTCTCAATCTGGAGAGGCAGATTGACAAAGTGGATGGCCTCGTCTCTGGGTTTGAGAAAAATCTGAGTGACGATGGTCCAATCTCTGATGTGCCAAATGCAATCCAAGCCCGTGCTGATGACATTCAGGTGAGGAAATCTGCATTTCAAATTTAACCTCTACCACATAAAAGGGGATTCTCTTTCACATAGATTTAACTTTGATCTGACAGATTTTAAAATGCATATCTCCTTTGCTGTATTCAGTACCAGCGAAAGGCCGTGGCAGCGGCTCAGGACGACATGAAGAAGCTGGGTCAGGATCTGGAGACCACAGAGCAGCTGTGCAGCTCTCTGCAGCAGGGCTACCAGGAGTACTGCCCTGACATCCCACGCCAGAGAGCAGAGGTCAAGCAGCTGCAGAATCGCTACACAAATGTGGCCAACCAGCTGAAGTACAGGTGAGAATTATAGCTGCTGCGCATCAATGGTCGGGGCTGGGCAATTTTAGGCAAAATTAGGAAATTCTGAGCAACACACACACTAAACAAAGCATATCACAACATAGAAGTTACATCATATAATTATGGCATGCCCTTCAAACTGTGGATGAGTGGCTGAAGTGATCAGACTCATAATATACAAAGGAAAGAAAAAACTCAAGAACAAGAAAGTAAGAATAACATTAACTGCTAGCAATTATGAACAAGCTGGACTGATCTAGCTGAAACCTAAACATTATCCATGGTGACAAAGATGAAAACATTTCTTCAAATGTAAAAGTAGCTATTGGATAGACTCTGCATATTGACTGATAGCTAAGCCAAATAAACTGGGAAAAGAGACAAGTTTTGAAATTTAGAGGCTTGCTGTAGCGCCACCATCAGGACTATTGTCTTGTGTTTCCAGTTGAGGCAATCTGGCATGGGACTGGACCTTTGTGCAAAGTTTGGCGATTTTTCGCACATGGGAAGTAGGATTTCCAACAAATCAGGTCAAACTGGTGCATGCTTTAAAAAAAAATAGCATCAAAATAGAGCTCTTTTGTTGTTGCTTTGTTTAAAAAACAATTATCATTGCCAATAAAAGGATTATGTTGATCCTTATTTTGCAGAGTTTTTCATTACATTTAAACTACATACATTCAGTAGTATACATGAAGAAATCCATATCCACTGATATGATATGGTCAGGCAGAGGTTTGAGCTAATTATGCCTCAGATATAAATACATTTTAGGAAAAGGTATGAAAGAAAACAAAACATTTGAATGTGAAAATACCATAATACAGAGCTTTTATGAAGTCAGTTCTTAAATTGTCTGTCCTATGGATTTTTTCTCCCAGAGAAAACATCTTACAAGAAGCTGCAACCAAAAACCAAGAGTACCAGAGCACGTCCAAATCACTGACGTCCTTCCTGGACAACCTGCCGCAAGACCAGGTTAACTACAATGATGATGTGTCCCAGATCACTGCTAGGCAGAGCTCCCAAGAGGTGAGGTTATATACATATGCTTTGTTTCTATGTAAACCAAAAAGAAAAAAAAACTATTATTAAATGATTTAATACTGATTGAAAAAACAAAGAAAAGTCTGCACACTTCAGCTCCCTTTAGTTCCATTTATTCCACCATCATGGAGTGAAGTTTTGGGCCACAGGTGCAACTAAAAGGAGCTGAAGTGTGCAGACTTTTCTTTGTTTTTTCAGTTTTATTCATTTAGTCCAGCACCTTCTTCATTTTATGGATGTGCGCAGCTGCTCTTTTTTGTATTCACAATAACTCAGTGATTAACATCTGTTACACTTTTTACCACAGAGGGTGATGGATGATCTGAAGAGGAAGGGAGATGACATGAACAGAGTGACTGGCCTGTCTCAAGACCTGCAGAGTCTACTCAATGTAAGACTCAAATGGATTATAATTCAATGCTCTAAAATATTACTAGGAGAGTATATGGTTGATTCTAGGCATTTTATATTAAGTAAAAATCCCTGCTGTTACCATCAGTTATGTCACCATTTTATCACCTTTTAATTCATGGTTTTTCAGTTCACATATTTGCAAATAGTCAACAGATGGGAAAACAGTGACTGTATTTATCACTATAAGATAGCAAACCTATTGTCTTCACTTAGAGACTGACTGGCACACACAGATGTCAGTCATGACGTCAGATCCCCTCTTTATAGCATCAAATGACTGGTTGTAACCAGTGCTTAATTTGTAAAATTAGAAGTAGGAGAACACTTTGGGCCTCTGAGAGAGCAGTGTTCCCCCACTCCATTTTTTAAGCGGCACCCGAGCTGACTCTGAATGGAATGGTTGTGACATCTAGTGTTATCATGGTACCAATATTGGGACCCACGGTACGATACCAGTGAAAGTATCACGGTTCTGAGTAGTATCACGATACCACAGCATAAATGAGGCAGATGTGCCTTTTGTCATTTATAAAAAGAAAAATCACTTTTCTATAATACATCAATGATATTTCAATGGAATAAATTACTTATTAACTTATTCATATTTCAAAAACAGCATCAGTAAGTGATTAACATAGGGGGATCAAAATAAAATAAGTAAATAAAATAAAAATCAACCAGCCACCCTCCTCCTCTGACAAGTAAAGAACAGTCCCTTCATAAGTAAAGAACAGTCCCTAAAGTGTGGTGAGGTTTGTGGACTGTTACCTGCCACAAAGAGAGAAATGTGAATGGCTAGTTTCTCCTCTGACACGCCACATACCTGTGTGCCACCACGGCTCGGCCATCCAGGTACTACTGGGCAGCTTGCGCCGTTATTGACCAGCGCGCGCTGGGACGGCGCATGGACACTCACCCTCTTGTGACAGGACTTTGAACTATCATATGTAGGCTACTGTGGAGTTTTAGTACCGGTCTACCATTACCAGTATACCCTGCAACACTGCAACACCAGCCAATACTGTATGTAGTTTTTAGATGCGAAAAGTTCTAGACCCATGCATTAGTTCCGGGACGCAGCAGGGCCTTTTCTGAAAAGATCCTGGTATGCGTTCCAGTACGTTCCGGCTCAAATTAAGCACTGGTTGTAACCAAAATTATCAGAAAAAACAAATCACTTGTAAATACATCTGCATAATAAGAAATATCTAAAAAGACAGAAACCATGGGAAAAAGTCATTGGACGTGTACTTTGATCTTTTAGTTTGGGCCATGTCTCATTCACTAACATGGCGGGGCGATTGAGATGTTTTGGCTTAATTTCAATGTGAGAAAATAGGCATTTTTGATTAACTCAGTAAATTACTTTGTGCTCAAAGCCTAACTCTTCATGTATGTGTAGGAATATGAGACCAACGTTGACAGATACAACAGTGCACTTGAGGATGCTGGAGCCACTGTATCCCAGAAATCTAATATGCCCACAATGGCTGATGCTCTTCAGAGAGAGGTAACTCTATGTTTTCAACACAAGTATGTTCATAATTACATTTATTAAAAGATCAAGGTGGCTGATGGTTTGCTCTCTTGTTACAGGAAAAAGATCTGGTCAACCGTTACGCAAAAGCATCTGCTGAAAATGCCCAACGCCAAAAACAGATGGGCTTGGCTAAGAATCTCATTGCACTAGTAAGAAACCAAGTCATGAATAAAAACATCATTTATATTTTATAGTGACTTCTTCGCTATAAAATATCTTCTCCATAAATCTATGTCACAAAACAAATCAGTGTCATTCAATTCATTTGCTTTTCTTGCTGCAGAATGAAGAGAAAGTGCAGCTGGTGGCACACCAACAAGTTCAGCTTGAAAGCCAGCAAAGGAGTTCCTTTGAGCTAAACAGTCTGTTAAAAGACCTGGACGAAGAGAAGGACAGGAAAAGTCGTACTGAGATAGAACTGAGAACCTTTAAAGACAGGCTGGTCTCATTGAAGAATCGCAGAGGAGTGGAGCGCATTGAGGAGAAAGAAGTACTGGAGTACTTTCGCGACCCAAAACTGGAAGGTGATTTAGTTGATCTGCAGAGGAAACTGCAGGAAGAGTCGCTGAAACGTAGCACCACCCACACTGAGATTGAGGTAGTTAACAAGAAAATCACAACCATGGAGGACACCCTCAAAAACACTCCACCCAAACTGGTGACCAGAGAGGTGACGGAGTATGAAAGAGATCCTCAGCTGGATATAGATGCCGCTAAGACAAGAGACGAGATAGCAAGGATGAAAGATGAAATTCGAGTGAGAGATGGGGAGCATATTCAGATGAAGACAGAAGTCACGATTCTCCAGCAGAAGAGACCAACCATCAAAGAGAGGGTGGTGAAGAAGGAAGTGGTAAAGGTGGAACAGGACCCAGAGATGGTGAAAGCAGTGCGTACATTCGAGACAGAAATCTCTGACGAGAACAACAAGATTAAGCTCATCAATGATTCAATCTTCCAGACAAGAGGCCAGATTAATGCAATTGAGAGACTGATTCCTAACATTCAGCCCAAGATCATCACTAAAGAAGTGAAAAAGATTGAACAAGACCCTGAACTCATCAATGAATCTAAGAGAATTCGAACAGGCATAGAGGAAGAAAGGATTGGAAATGACTCTTTGTTCAGAGAGTTGAAGGAGCTCCACAGCCGCTACCGAGAAGTTCAAGACTGGAAGCCAAAAATTGAGGTGAAGGAAATCACTAACGAGATCTACAGGATTGACCCGAATACAGAGATGGAGATAATGCGGCTCAGGAAAGACATACAAGAGACCAACAGGCAACGTTCTGATCTGGATAGAGAGCTCATAGAGGTCACAACAGATGTGAACATCCTTCGTTCTGAGAAGCCCAAGGTGGAGATGAAGGAAGTTCTCAAAGAGGTGGTTAAGGAGGAAAGAAGCCCTGAAAATGAGAGAGAGATTCAGAGGCTAAATGATCAGGTGAACCATTTACGCACCACTTACAACTCCCTCGAGGACCAGGTGAGAGTGCTCAGGAGAGACAGAGATGAATGGAAGACTGAAAAGTCCAAGATAGAGACCAAAGTTGTCACAAGAGATGTCATCAAGTATGAAGCTGATCCTCTGTTGGAGAAAGAAGCTGAGCGCTTGAGAAAAAATGTGCGGGAGGAGGCACAACTGCGGCGCAGCATTGAGGAAATGGTGTTTGATCTCCAAAACAACTACATCCTGTTGGAGAGACAGAAACCTGAGGAGAAAGTGGTTGTGCAGGAGGTTGTGCGTCTACAGAAGGACCCAAGGCAGATAGCCCAGCATGAGAGGCTCGGCAGGAGCCTGGATGAAGAAGTAATGGCCCGGCGTCAGATAAACCTAGAGCTGCAGCAACTAAGAACAAAGGTAGAAGATAAAGAGAGGATCCTCAGAGAAAGCGAAGAGCGCCAAAAGAGAATTCAAGCTGAGTTTGAACTCAAAGAGATTCGACTGCGCATCACACAGCTGGAAAATGCCCCACCTCCTATTGAGGAAAGTATTATTGTCGAGGAGGTACTGAAAGTTGAGAGAGACCCAAAACTGGAGAGGCTGACAAGCAATGTTCGGTCAGACATGGACAAGGAAACCAGCGATATTCTGCGTATGCAAAGAGACATCCGTAACATCACTCTGAAGCTTGAGATCCTGCAGAAGGAGAAGACTAGTGAGAGGACAGTGTACAAAGAGGTTGTCCGTGTTGAGAAAGACCAGGCTGTTGAAGCTGAGAGGGATCGCCTGAGGGAACAGGTGTCGCAGAGTAAATTTGCCAGACAGGACTTGGAAGATGAAATCAGACGCCTCAATGATAAAATCAACCTCCTGAAGGGCAACAAATCCAGCTCTTCAAGAGAGGAGGCTACCCTCAATTCAACCATAGATAACTTGCAGAGGGACAGGGACAACCTCACTCGGGAGCTCAGGACACTCGAGGCCACAAGACATGACATCAGCCTGACTTACCAGCAGCAGACCAAGCTAGTGAGTGAGAGAACACATATGAGCAGGCAGAGGAGCCTTAAGATGGAGTCTGACGTTCAACGTCTGGAGAGGGAGATCCTGGAAGAAAAAGACAAGATCCATCAGCGTGACAGCATCCTCAGGGATCTTGTGCTGAACCTGCAAAAAGAGCATACAGAGACAAGGACCAAAGAGACCAATGTCTCCACCAAAATCACCATTCTGGATCCAGACACAGGCAAAGACATGTCCCCTTATGATGCCCTTCTGCAGGGCCTGATTGATCGTCAACAGTACATTCATCTGCAGGAGCTGGAGTGTGACTGGGAGGAGATCACTTCCTTAGGGCCTGATGGGGAGACATCTCTACTGCAGGATCGCAAGAGTGGAAAGCAGTACTCGATTAAAGATGCCCTGAAGGAAGGCCGGACAGAGTATGATGTACAACAGTACAAAAAAGGCAAGATTCCCATCTCAGAGTTTGCCTTGCTGGTTGCGGTGAGAGTAAGAAGCAACCCAAGTTCAACTCACTCATCCCAAAGTCCGCTACAGCAGTTAACGCAGCCCCCTCAGACCCCTCCAAAGATGTCAACCCAGTTGCTGGAGTAATAGATACAAACACTGACACCTGCTATACAATACGCAGCGCCACCCTGCGTAAAACTGATTGACCCCACCACTGCCCAGAAACTTCTTGAGGCTCAGGCATCAACAGGTGGTGTCATTGACATCAGCAATGGTCAGAGATACACAGTTCACAAGGCAGCATCCAGAGGCCTCATTGATGAAAGTCAACTCCAAAGGCTACTCAATGCACAAAAGGCCTTTACTGGTGTTGAAGATCCCATGACCAGAGAGTGTTTGTCTGTGGGAGAAGCTGTTCAGAAAGGCTGGATGCCAAAGGAAACTGCCATGCGCTACATGGAAGCACAGCATCTGACAGGAGGACTGGTCAATCCTGTTACTGGCCGCAGAGTTAATGTCTTTGATGCCCTTGGGTCCAAAATGATCGACAGTGGAATGATGAGGGAGCTGCAGGCCGAGACGACCTACACCAAGGATATTGTTGACCCAATCACAAAGGAGAAGATCAGCTACAAACAAGCTCTGGATCGCTGTAAGAAAGACCCGGTGTCAGGCTTACCGATGCTACCTGCCTCCTCCAAAGAGTCTGGTTACACTCCAACGTACAACTCAACTAATAGATACGCAAGATTCTAGATATGTTTACAACATAGTTGGAGTTATCTGTTCTGTGGCGTGCTGTGGTAAAACATGTACTATTAGATTATGTGAAATCCATACATTAATTACAATATAGGCTACATTTTGACTCAGGAAAAGTCTTCTACTGCAAAGCTTTCTATCTAGCCAAAGTGATTGCTGCTGTGTTGCCTTTGTTTACCAAACATGTCTGATGTGGGCAGATTTATTTTTGATTTAATTTAAAAACAGAGAATATAAATGCAGTTTATCTTTGATATTATTGTGTTATTAAGGATACTGGGACATGGTGCAATGCTTTTATAAAGATTGATTTGACTCTGTATTACTCATGGGCTATCCTTGACACTGTTGACTTTAAACTCAATCTTGTTTGATACTTTATGAAGAAACTAATATCAATAAATTTAAATTATAACGGTTAAAGAGCATGGACTTCATTATTCACTTTGACTTTCAGTGCTTTGTGTAGTCTTTATAAATAAATGGTTTTCAATGTTTAATTTCAAGAACAAAATACCACATTCAACTCTATTTAAGAACCCGGTTAAAACATAAAATATGGGTGGCTTTTACCTCAGCTTCCCATTTCATGCACCTGAAAGGCACCCAACAGCAAGTACTTGGCACTCCACTTATACTCCTATACCCCTTTTCCATCAACACAGAATGGGTTCTGTTCCAGTCCCTGCACCTAATTTTGAACCATTCAGAGCAATTCCACCAAAGACATTTTGGTTCAAAACCCAAAAGGTTGGCTCGCAGCTTGAACCAAAATTTATGGGTTTTTCTTGGTCTGAAAGTGAAAACTGTGATGACATTATTGGGTGTGTCATATTTCTACAGGTTGGCAAAAAATGAAGTCTTGCACATAGTAGTCTTCTACGTCCTCTTATCATCAATACTGTAGTTGGCCCATTTTGGTTTTTGGATAAAAAAAAATATTTGCATTAACAGAAAAAAAAAGCTTGCAATCCGCCATCAGGTTGCAAATATAACCCATTTAGAACTTGATGTAATTTCAAGGATGCATTTATTCATTAATACAGTGGGTCCCAACCTTGAGGTCTGGACCACCAAAGGGATGCCAGAATAAATTTGATGAAAAGGTTAGAAAAAAAACTTCTTTATGCTTTTTTTTTTTTTTTTTTTTTTGAGATACCACATACATACATACTCTTAAACTCTAAACCAAACTCTAAAAAATGACTGGTACAATTTCCCAAAGTGCTAACATTGCTTTTTTTTCCAACAGTCTAAAGCCATGCCATCATGGTAAAGAAAGAAAAGCAGCAAAAAGAAGCTGGGATCAGAAAACACAGTATAAGACATTTTTGCAAGAAAAACAGCTTGCTGATCATATGGACTAATCAGTAAATAGACTAATCACTACTGGTCTACTAGTAATAGTCCACATTAAGGCCATAGTGGTCTGAGAGACATGGATAAAAAATATGCACCATTCAGAAGTAATGTACTCATACCATCTGCTATGAATTCTTTACTTACCAAACATGAAACTGATGTTAATCTGTTCCTTTGAGGCTTTAATTGTCAAATGACAAACCCTAGGACTAATAAAATGTACTGTTCAGTGGTATACAAGACAGTCATCCTAAACTTTTAAATGTTTTTAGTTTAACAATGCTTCAGTGCACCTTGGCAAACCGCTCCAGAGGCAGCTCTGTAGTCCTGATAGTCAAAGCACCCTGGGAAACTTGATGAACAGAGACCCTGATCAGGTTGCACTTGCAGCATCACCCTGTTTGCTTTCCCTCTCCCTGAAGAAGCTCCTTTGCTCATTGATGGCTTTCTGAAGAAGGGCAAACGTTACACCATCAACGCAGTTCAGCACACGGGCACGGACCATCACGCCAACACCTGTAAGACAAGAGAACACAGATGAAGGCAGATGATTGCGGCAAAGAGTGCTGGATGTATTTAAATGAGCCCAGTGATGAAGATTTAATAAATCTCTGAGAGTGAACTTTAAACACAGTTAAATGAACATGGTATTTAACGAGCTAAAGAGTTGTGACTTCCAGGTTCTTTTTCAACCATCAAAAATTAATAGGCAGATAGATGTTTAGTACTATGGGCCAGAAGTAGGAAACAATATACGAACAAAGTTTCTCTCAGTTTTGTTCGTATCCATGATTTGTTCTTATTTTGTTGGCACCGATTGATTTTGGGATTCTTCAACGTTTTCTCTTTTTTTTTTGCTCTTCTCTGAAGTTAGGGAAACTTTACAAGTTGTCAGGAACACTCTTACCAAAATAAGACAAAAACGTCTAGTTTTCAAAGTCCATAAATTGTTTGTCATACCCAGGAAAACATATGTTTTAAATGTGAGGAACATAAAAATGCATGGCTATCATATACTCAAATTTAATCTCATACCACTTTCTACTTCTACTCCACTACACTTAAAATGGGAATATTGTACTTTTTACTCCATTACGACTACTTGATAACTGTATTTACTAGTTACTTTACAAATTAAGATTTTTACACATAAACCATTTAAATATACACAACTGCAGCTGAAACAATGAGGAGGTTGATTATAAAGTTATTTGGCAACTATTTTGATAATACTTTTAGCCATTCTTCATTCCAAAAAAAGTCATGGTTCCAGCTTCTCAAATAGAAGGATTTGATGTTTTTTCTTTTTCCTTATTACTATATAATGACGAAAACTCTGTCTGTCTGTTCCATGTTTTTCTCTTCACTGACTTGGTCAGTCCATGTGAAATTTGGCACAGTGGTAGAGGGTCATGGGAGGATGCGAATGAAGCAATATTACATCAATTGGCCAAAGGAGGGCGCTATAGCAGCTGATTGAAATTGCAAACTTTGAATAGGTATATCTCATGTCCTGTATGTTATAGAGACATGAAACTTTGCACAGAGATGCCTCTCTCACGAGGAACAAATTTGCCACAAGATCCCATAACTTCGGGTTATATAGATTTTCCACCATTTTGAATTTTTTGAAAAAACACTTAAAATCGATCTTCCTAAGAAGTTTGACCGATCTGCATGAAACTCGGTGAACATAATAGGGACCAATATCAAAAGTTCCCTCTTGGCAAAAGTTGGAAAACTCACTAAAACTGAGCTTCTATAAGGCAATGAATATTGCGGAGGGCGTGGCTCATCACATAGAGGTGTATAACATCTCAAGGGTTTCACCGATCACACGCAACTCTGTAGGCATATGACCACACATAATCTGAGGGGACCCCCTCCATTTGACCCCATCAAACAAAATGGGGGCGCTAGAGAGCTAATTTCTTATCTAGGTCTAACCACCACAGGACAGTGAAGCATGACGGGAAGGATGGGAGAGAGAGAGCAAGTAAGACATGCAGCAAAGAACGAAGGCCGGATTCCAACCCCAGCCACTGCAACAAGGGCTAGCTGTACCTTTCCCATGTGAACTACCAGTGTGCCCCACTTTTAAGTCAATACAACATATAAACACTTTAACTATCTGCCTTTCAACGTGCTACCTCAACTACTAATGTACAGTTTTAGCCCACTAACTATCCCACTGTTGGCAATGGTACTATTGTACTTTCAATAAAGCAGTCATACTATCAAATTCACAAAAACTCTGTCTGAATACATTGCTCTTCTTAATGGGTTCAGTTGACTATTTAATTTGCAATTTCCTGACCTGTATCCCAAACACACACCATGTGAAACTGTGGCAACTGTGCACTCAATGGGTATGGACTAGTTCTAATAATTTGATTTATTAAATTGATTTAAATCTTTCTGATAATACTAAATACATTATCCTACTTGCATACTTTAACCTCAGTAATATTTCAATACAGGACTTTTCCTAGTACCAAAATATTTTTATGGTGTGGTATTATAAGTACTTTTATTTAAGTAAAAGATCTGAATACTATCTCCACCACTGCTGCTGACACTGCATTTACATCTTTATAAATGATTTTGCCACTGCTGGGTTTTTGGTTTCCGTGTAAGACAAGTACTCACACTTTGGAAAATCACATTTACTTTGTTTAAATTAAAGTAACAGTAAGCTGAATTTCACTGCTGTACAATTCTTCTTCTTACAGCCTTTTTTTGGTAACATGTGTCCAGATCTTAGGGCATGTGTCAGAGTCTTTGCACACGGCACAACACCTGCCCTTATACGATGCTTCAGGGGCGTTACTTATGCTAACAGGTTGCTTATCATCAAGTGGCAGTCTCATTCAGTTCACCAGGGTAAGAGTGGATTTGGATTGTTAAGAATGTTTGCTGCATCTGGAGTTGATCTCTCTTATTTTTTCTATTAAAAGAAAATTAGGTGAAATATAATTAGAAATTTAGGAATGGAATTTAGGCCCAATGTTTGATATCTTAACCCTGAATCCTGTAAGGTTGAATAGCATCTGTGTTCTATAACATATCAATTTACATGTTTTTTTTAGGAAACTAAATAGCCCACACAAAAAAACTGTTTTTTAAATTACTACTGCAACTGTATCCACTTTTAAAAATCAATTAATAAACTAATCATATTCATATAATAGTGTATACTGTACATTATTTTCACATCTGGTGATAATACTTTCAGATAATATCCAGGCCTAACATTGGACCCTTACTTTAAATTTGATTAATATGCTAAAAAAAAAAAAAGTAGAAAGTCAATCAGCACACTTTCAGACTAATCAGAGACTGTCTAACATTTGATGCAGCCAAAATGTATATACATTCAGTGATTTTCTCACATCTTTGTTACTGTGTTACCTCGTGGTCACTGTTTGTGTAAGATCAACAAAATGCAGCAGGACATAGTTTAACCTTGTCTGTGATGATGTTTTAGGTCTGTTATTTTAGAGGCCCTTTAGTGACAGTCATTGGAAATTAGCAGTAGCTATAAATGCTGTGATACAATGCACTGGATAATTGTTGTGCAATTTTCTAGGCATAATTTGACCCCTATCAGATAAATATTAAATGAAAAAGTCAGTCAGTTTCATTTTTCTGATTAATGTGCGGATCCAAGAAAAAACAGGAGCTGTTTGAAAAAGTCTTTCCTTACCCTCAGCATTTTCAATCTCACCCAGGACCATGTACTGGGCCCCAATTATTGGGTTAAAAGGCTCCACAAACAAGGTATGGATGATGACGTGGTGCTCCTTTGAAGCATGCTGAGCTGAGAGTGTAGCCCTGGACTCCTCAGGCTCATAGCAGACAAGTCTAGAAAAAGTGAGCAGGAAGGTTTAATGATCAGGTCAGCCCAGATTATACAATTATATCATTTTTTTAAGGTGTTTTCTCATTTATTCATCTGATTTATATGATCATCTTAAACATGTTACATTATTACAGATTAAACTACCCAACAATAGGTAAAGTAGAAACAATTAGGTCCAGGCTGACTGGCTACCATTAAAACACTATCATGTTAATGCTATGTCAATAATACTCTGATAATATCATGTACAATAATAATAATCTGATAGGGTCTGCAAAAACACTACTTTTATTTCTATTGCTTTTACTTATGTAGCTTTCATTTTATTGTAGTGTATGACAAAGAAAAGCATCAAATTCTCACATGTAGGAAGCATGAAACCAGCAAAAGTTTCTTTGCTTAGGAAAAAATCTAAAACGATTATTTGATTATCAGAATAGTTGCTGTTGATCAACTGATTGATTAATCAACTAATCGTTGCAGACCAGGTTTAAGACCTGATGTAGTTGAAAGTACCTAGATTTGTAAAAGTTGGACTCGTCTAAGGACTGTTTGTTACCCAGCCTCAGATCTGTGACAGGTTTGTTCTATTTGGGACAACAAAGGAAGGAAAGAAAGAATGATTTAATTGCGTTTCATTTTATTTTATTTTCTTAATCCATACCTCTAAATCATAAATGACTGTATTTAGACTTGACAAGCCTTGATTAGACAAACAAGGGGTGGCTGGAGACCTTTAAAACCTAGTTTCTGGTTTGTAAATAACTTAATTGAAAAAAGGGGAAAGGGTGATCACGCCACGTTTCTCTATCCTGACCACATTAGGTAAAATAATGCTAAAAAATGTAGGCCATGGATTGCTACTGACAATGTAGCCTAAATGTAATAATCTCATTAAGCAGAATTGTCATTATCAAAACTGCAAACAAAATAGAAACGTTGTTTCCCAGTCAGAGCTGATGTGAGCCTGTGTGTCGGAATCAAACAAAACCCACCTGCCAAACACTCTCACTGATCCTCCTTCCTGCACTGCTCCAGAGTTTACTTCCCAGGGGAAGTGAAAAACTGCAGCAGCCGGAAGCATCGTGGAAATTAAAATGAGAAGTAGTGGGAAATAAAAAATGAGAAGTAGCAGAACAACGTGAGACAAATATTGAGGAAGTCAATACCGCGGTGTCACATGACTTGTCTCGTCCTCTCTGCACCTTTCTGCGCCTGCGCCAACTGGAGGAGGCCGAGTCAGGAAGAGTCTGTCACACAGGTTAAGAGGTTGCATGCAGGAGGCTCGTTATATAAGTCGATTCCCATCATATTTTTTTAACTACTAATATTGTTTCCAGTCGGATACAGAACCATGAATCCTGATATTTTAAAAGAGCGGAAAAACGCCACTTTTGACGTCGAAAAACTGACCTACATTTGGATGGGGGCCCTGAAAAGACCAGAAGACGGCGAGAAATTGGTGAGTTTGAAATGTTTTCTCTGCCCGACTTGTTGTGCTTGTTAAAACCCGACACCCAAAACGTATTTAGGTGATGATCGCAATGATACTTGCTAAGATAAGGAGCTAACTCAACAATGCTCTCGTTGGCTGTTTGCTATTGAGTGGCTAGCAGCTCTGCTGCCAACGGCCGCTAGTTCACCTTCCACTTGTCCTGAAGTTAACCAAACTTTACCTGATTTAAAAACTTATCTCATCCTAAAATCTGCATAGGGTGGGAATATTAATATTACTGTGCTAGCGTGATTTAGCATGTTTCAAAGGTAAATTCGGCATACATGTCATGTGTCACACACCCATGCAGTATTGTTCAAAGTTGTTAAGTGTCCAGTGATGCAATGTTTACCAGCGGGTTGTATTGTATTAATAGTCGTGGCAGAATGACTCAGATCAGTTACTCAGTATTGGCACAGTGTAGAAAATACTCTGCTACAAGAAAAGCCCTGCATTCAAAACTTTACTCAAGTTAAAGTATAAACGTATTAGCATGGTCACACCAGATACTGACTAGAAAATGTTTTAGATCTTTGAGTTCAGCTCATGAAAAATGGGATCAAAAACAAAAGTGTTGCATTTATATTTTTGTTAAGTGTATGTTTGATTTGATGTGGGCAGAACTTAAAACAATTGCCCACATGACAGCTGTCTTGGTTAAGATCAGGTCATGTTAAGTCATAGAAAATACATTTTGTTAAAGCTTAAGGTGCAGGTATTAAAACTAAACTTAGCAGGGTCTCAAAAAGAGGACCTTTTCATTACCAGTTATTTGAGAAGTTTTTAGATTAATCGATTAATGTTTTTGTCTGGAAGCTGATAAAATAATTGTTAAAAATGTCCATCGCAGTTTCTCAGAGTCCAAGATGATATATTCAGATGTCTTTTTTTGTCAAACCAACAGTCCAAAACTCAACGATATAGTTTATAACCTTTATAAAACCAATGAAACCTGAAAATAATCACATTTTAAACCAGAGAAGTTGGGGATTTTTCTTTCCTTGAAAATCACTCTAAACGATTAATACATTATCATAATAATGTCGCATCATGTTTTCATCCATTGACATACTGATTATTGAGTTCACCAGAGCACTTCAGTGAGAAAGGACTGATGAACAGTGGATTGCAGGATGTTGAGAGTACCGAAGGAATTGTTAAAAAAAAAAAAAAAAAGAGGCTGCTTTTCTCGACACAGGCCTTGCAGGCATATATGATACGTTTGGTCTCAAAGACTGCTGTCCTGATCATGCATGGATGCACTCATTCATAGCTTGTGTAGCCGAAAGTCTGTGATTGTTGTCAGCCAGGTAATGTTGTCAACAGGAGGGAGTTGTGGTAATAAATAAGCCATTGAGTATGGTAACTGATGGTCAGTATTTAATTTTTCCAACAACCAACTGCATGTACTTGTTTTCTTAACTTAATACACAATTTCAAACCTTGTGAGACACTCACAAATTTTGTACACATTTTCATAAATGGGTACTCATACACACACATTTTAACAGCCTTTTGGAAATGTCCAGTTAAATTTTATATGTATTGTATAGACTAGCGTGGCTGTTTATACTAAAAGATACATTTCTGATTTAATTTCCCCCTCTCCACTGTAGACCATGGTTCTCAACGACCCAGACTTTGAAGAGGAGGATCAGACTTCCTGTCCCGCAGTGAGCGCTATGACCAGGCTGTTAGAAAAGTGCCCAAATGATCCTGAAGCTCAGAGAGTAGTACGGCATTGCAGACCAGAGGAGATCTACTGCTATAAGAAGTATGTGGTGAACAAGTTGACGCGTGAGGCAAACAGTCAGCTATCTTACATAATGTGATTGCAAGACACGGGGCGTTGGTGTGTGGATAGAGCATGTGCCCCATGTACAAAGCTGTTAACGCAGCAGCCTGGTTTCAACTCCAGCCTGCCCCCCCCCCCCCCCCCCCCCCCCCCCCCCCCCCCCCCCCCCCCCCCCCCCCCCCCCCCCCCCCCCCCCCCCCCCCCCCCCCCCCCCCCCCCCCCCCCCCCCCCCCCCCCCCCCCCCCCCCCCCCCCCCCCCCCCCCCCCCCCCCCCCCCCCCCCCCCCCCCCCCCCCCCCCCCCCCCCCACTTGTCTGTCCCGTCAATTAAAGGCTAAAATATCCAAAAAATATCTGTGAGAAAAGGGGATTATGTCCCTTAAAGTGCTCAAAATACAGATTCCAACTATTAAAAATGTTGAGCTCTGAGAACTATACACATGATACCTCAATGTGAGAACTTTGGCTCAAGGAGATACACTGTAGTAATGTGTGCTGTTATCACTAAAATCATACTTAGCAAGCAGTGTAAGGCACTTAACAGTCCAGTTATATACTGTTGTTTGTCCTCAGTTTGATGCTCAGTACCATTATCCTGGTGAGGCACAGCACACAGTGAGTGTAAGCAGGGTCAGACATAAGATATGATACGTGTACTGCCGGTCATTTACAATGCAAATTTAATAGAGGGAAGAGGTGAACAATGAAATTCTGTTTTCCGAAAGCTAAAGTTAACGAACACAGTACTTGTGAATATATTTTTGTACCTATCGACTTTAAAATGTCTTGTGTCTTTTAAATCAAACTTCTGTCAGTATCAAGGGTGCACATTATACTTGATATAATCAATAATAATCAAATAATATACCTGGTGCGTTAACTGACATGCAATGTACAAACTGACATAACCAATTTTTATTTCACATAGCAAAGGCTATCATGATAAAGCTTGGGCACCATGATATGCGATGTATAATTTTAACATGTTTATGGTTCCTGTTCCGCAACTGTCTTGTAACTTGCATCGAACTACTAAACAACGGGATGGTTTAGAAACTTTATGGTGGTAGAACAAAATTTAAAGAAGTATTTAATTTTGTCATCAGGGAAATTGTGTAATATAAATTGTAACTTGACTAACAATCTACTCTGCCTTTGGCCTTGAGGCAAATATATACTGTTGGAGCAAAGTTCAACACAAGATTAGGCTAAAACTGCGTCAGAGGGTAGGCAAGCTCCAAGCTTTGAGTGGCTGTACAATGACCTGCAGTGTAAAATGTAACCAGTTTTTATTGCATATCATAGGAGGTGTAGAGATTTATTTTTTTACTGTTATCATTTTAATTATGGTGTGTGTGTGTGTGTGTGTGTGTGTGTGTGTGTGTAACCTATATTTAACCTGGTAACTGAGATCTCTTGTGCAAAAGAGATCTGAGTACAGCAGATAGAAAGAAGAACAATAAAGCCAGACATAAAAAGGAAAACGGTGTCACTGACATTCACAGACATCCATAAGGACATCCATGAGGATGAAAGTTTGGATTGTATCATTTGGTCTTATGGAGATGGTGGCAGAGACTGTTGTCTTTTGCTCAGACCAAAAAAATCCAAGCAATTTCACTGTTGCAGAAAATTTTCCAGTGTCAGAGTAAAATCACGAGAGTTTTACCTCAGTTGGTGAGTGCTCTCGTGATCTCAATCATTTGGTGTAAGGTAGCCATAAAACTCAGTCCGACCTGTTTTAAGTCAGCCTTTTTCTCGTCTTGACGTTCCAATGAAATCGAACATGTTTAATATTATCCCGAGTTTTTAGAGAAACTGGTGGAGCTGTGGAGTGAACATAAGTCACTGTTTAATTCAATGTGTATCTGATTCACCAACCAGCTCTTATTTTAGTGAGAAATCTTAATTTTTCAAACAGATCAGCGTGTGACCAAAAACTCACATCGTCTTGAGATGTGAGAGAGTGCCAGGCTTAAGTTTTTTAATAGTATTTTCAAAATCTTTTCAAAGTCTTCTATGTGCAAGACATGACACATTGGTCCAGAATCTCCTATAGGTGTGTAACTGGGTTAAGATGTTGTGACTATAAAGGTCATATCATTTTATTCATGTCATTTTCAAATTGATCAAACCATTCAGTGAAACCTGGTGCAGGGAAGCCTCTGCATTTGATATGTTTCGTCACTGCCTTATTGAGGTTTTTCCTTTAT
Source organism: Epinephelus cyanopodus (assembly GCA_026686955.1). Classification (NCBI taxonomy): domain Eukaryota; kingdom Metazoa; phylum Chordata; class Actinopteri; order Perciformes; family Serranidae; genus Epinephelus; species Epinephelus cyanopodus. Next base: position 34,152,918 of record CM048916.1, read on the forward strand.
TCCTTTAAATATGCTGCCACTTTATCCAGTTGAAATGATGAAATACTTCCACTTTTTTTCTTTATCTGAAAGTCTTATTTACTTGTTGTAATGCAGTTTTATTACAGTCAGCAGACAGGCACGTCTGAACAAGTAACTGATTTGTGAATGTGAGATAAACATGAACCTTAGCCATAAAAATCAGCCCGTCAGTGAAGAACAGTGAGTCAGCGAATACAGTTATTACACAACAGTTGTTTAACAGCAAGTCTGACCTCAGGTTGTGTATCCTATACTTTTCCTTCACCCAGTATGATTAGAGGCAACTTCCATGAGGCCTTGGGGCTACACTTTGTCATGTTCATCCCGACCCTATACAGCCTGTGTGATCCTCAGCAGTCCAGGAAATGGTTACCTCTGGCAGAGTCCTTCAAGGCCTTGGGCACATATGCCCAAACTGAGCTGGGTCACGGTCAGTCCTGGACTTAGCCCTTGACATATCTATTTGCTTGTTGTTGAAGGCCCAGAGACAACTTCATCATGCTGTTATAGAACAAAGTGGCATTGGTGTTTTTGACTCTTAAGCCAACATGACATCTGGGACAGGAAGAGGCCTGTTGCAGCAGGTTTTGTGGTACTTTTTAGTACAGGAGCAGATCTGTTGATTTCTTGTACGTGTTTGACAGATCCAAATCATATAGAAGAACTCAAAACTAGTTGCATGCGTGTCCTAACAATTATGTTCATATTTAACATTTTGTTCTAACAAGAGATGGTGATTGGTGGCTGCGTTATTAACATAACTTGATAACTTAACTAGTGGTTGTCCCTTACACCCTCAGAGTTGTATTAGTGTCTTAAAATAAAATGTTTTAGTTTTCTCTAGTCTTTTCCTAAACATATTCCCATCTATATTAGGAAGTGCTACTACTCTCCTACTCACAACTCTCTAATTCCATCTTTATATCATAACAATGCACTAACGGTGCTTGAGTGCATTTTGATTGATGTGTCATGATTACTTTCCATCTCTTTGCAAATGATGAACTCAGTTTCTAATGAAGTCTAAATCAGTGATTTAGTTGTAATTATGTGTAATTATATTCTGCCTTTGGTTTGGCTGTTGACATCTTGAGTAGCCAGAAACGGTTAAGTTGTTCTGGTGTGTGGATCAGTAGGTAGTGCAGACTGGAAGCTGAAACTGGTCAAAACATCAAAAGCAAGAGCAACAGTACTTGCTGCACAAATATGTGGTCTGGGACCCCATAATGAGGCTGAGTTCTAAGTCCTGAATGTCTCTTTGTAATCTGAGAGAATGTAGGCCAAACCAGCTATTGTTTGTTGCCCTGCTGTAACAATGTCAAGTGGATGTTATTAGGAATTTGTAGTTTATCTGTGCAAACCTACACTGAAAGTTAAGAACCAATGGCCCCATCTTTGAATAAGCATTTTGTTCACCTGTGTTTTGGCAGGTTGGACCAACACTAGGTCAAAATCCAAAATAACCCAGTACCAAGTAGTATCAAAACTCCTCCAGTTAAACTATATCTACGTTTGATCCCTTTTGTACCCAGATCTAGTAAAAAGTGACTCCTGTATGGTCTTGCCCACAGCCAATCACTGCAAGCATCCTTAGATTTAATGCCACGTCAATTGGCCTACTACTTGCAGTTCAGTGTGCAGAGATGCCACCAAAACTTTAGAAAGTATGGCTATACTACATGTCTGTCTGTTGATATTTTACGCAAATGAATGCTACCATTCACATAATGGGTATCGAAAAAAGTAGAAAAACAAAGGTATCAAATTATGTACTAGTATTGGTATTTGCATTACTTTAAAGGTTGTGGTACTGGTACTGGTATTGTAGTTTTCTTAAAGGGCCAGTGTGTAATATTTGGCATGGTTTATTGTCAAATCTGAATCTGAATATACTACCCATTAACCATCATCTGCGAGGAAAAGAAGACGCAACTTCGCTCCTTGTGATGCACTCTCTGCGGCGCTTTTCCTCCTGATGATATATCTCCCCAGCAATGGTAGCACCGAATCCCATTCTGTGCAGCAAAATGGGAGCGGAGGATTCAGCCTCTCTCCTCACCGCTCAGCATCTAAGTTCCTCATCTGTGTACTCTGGCTCAAACAGGTATGGCTCTGGGTCTGTGTCCGCTACAAGAAACTCTTCAAAATCGCGTTCAAAGTCGTCCATTGCAGCTGCTACAGTCCAGATATTGCTAGGCTAAATAAACAGCTGAGCTCTGTTTACAGGCTACGCTGTCAGTCAGTGTGCGGGCTGGAGATTGGTGGAGCAGAGAGGGGAGCAGAGAGTCTTTTACCCCCTGGAGTGTTACCGGAGTTTTTCTAGTGCTCAAATAAACGGGCCTTTTTCCTGAACGCTACTCTGGTCTCCTGCTCGTGAGGGATTCATTACAATATCGTAACATGGTTTAGATTTCTAAATAAACATTCACCTCGTCACTAGACAGACCGTGTCTGCGCGAGGCTTTTTGTCCCTACGAGGCCACCGTCATTTACCCGACGGGAGGGGGAGTGAGTGAGAGCCCTGCAACCTAGAATTTGACCACTGATGTCACTGTTTTCAACGGTTTTCAACCCATTTTACACACTGGCCCTTTAAATGCTACCCAGCCCTAGCTGCAAATAAGGATCCAGTTAATCTGCTTTTTTTTTGACTAATGGATTAATAAGTCAGTTTGTAGAACATTGGAAAGCAGTGAAAAATGCCCATCACAATATCTTAGAGCACTGGGTGATGTCATTAAATGTCCCCCAGATCTTCAATTTACGCACCTATAATGCCAAGAAAAGCTCAGAATTTTAATAAAAGATGACTTAATCAATAAGATCAATCAAAATAGTTTGCTAAAAAACATTTTAGAAGAAAGACACCTTACCTAACCCTTAGTACCCAAGTCCAGAATTCATATATTTGGTTCAATGAAAAGCTAAACCAAACATTTTGGTGGCTTTCAAACTGTATGTTGCCAGACTAGTTGAACATCCAGGTAGTGATGAACTAGAAGTTACATGTGACGACTTGGTGTAGAGAAATGTAAGACGCAGCTCAATCAGATGCGTGTTTGATGCAGAAACTTAGAACTGGCTGAACCTACAGTGGTGCACTGCTCTGAGGTATTCAGACTTGTGGTGATGAATTTTATTGCTGCAGCTTCTAAAAGAGATTCAAATAAGTGGAGCCAAATGATGACCATATGATCAAATTACTATGCATGATATCTCACAAGCTGTTTTAATTTGTCTTTGTCACTTCTGTTACTGCTTTCCTGTGCACTCTTCTTCTGTGTTTGAACCATATTGATTCTCCCCTAATCCATCTTGTGGATTTTTGAAAATTCGTCCAACATTCTCTCCTGATTCGTCCTGTATGGTTCAAATTTGCCATAAAATTACTTCTATCAAAAATTTCCCATGGATCCTCCTACCTGCCCTTTCTACATTACCACCTGCTTTTCTTTTCCGTTTGCCCCTTTCCTGCGTGGCCTAGCTGTGTGCACCCAGACAGGCCAGAGCCCTTGGATCTCCATCTGGGGATGTTCCTGCCCACACTGCTCAACCAGGCCACCCCAGAGCAAATGGACCGTTTCTTCATGCCCGCCTGGAACCTAAAGATCATCGGCACCTACGCTCAGACTGAGATGGGCCACGGTAAAATGAACAGAGAAGTCCAAAATACCAGGCTGTGTAGGCTTGTCAGTAAACGGGGATTATTTGGTTGCTTTTCACTGCTATTGGACCCCAAGATTGTGTGGTTATGAAAATGTTTACATGTGTCTTACTTTAATACAAAAACAACCTGGTGCTACATTTTTAAACTTGTGATGCTTCTTATGGTTTAAAACTAATGTTGATGTAGTTAGCACTAATATGTGCTTGTACTAAACTTATCTGTGTAAGTTTATTGTCTGTCTTACTTGCTAGTGTTTTTAACATCCTTTACGTCATATTTTGCCCATTTTTGTGTAGAATACAAGTCATTTCAGTTCAGTAGGGAAAGCTACACAAGTGGCAGACACATTGTAACAAATCCCAAGTTTAATTTAAGTTTAATCTGCTTCAAGTTAACATGATGATGAATACAGGGTCCTTATTGTAGCAGAGCTATTTGTGTGCCAAGAAAAGGGCTATGAAAACTGAAAACAGTGTGCTGAACTGCACAGGTTGAATAATTAATCTCTTTTACTTAAGGGTAATGGATACTCACAATTTGGCAATCAAGTGAAATAAAATACGTATATCATGAAGCTGAACCTGTCACTTAAATCACTGGGTGCTCCCGCGACTGGTGGTATGAACACTGTCTAGCTGCTGAGACACAGTGCAGGCAGAGAAATGCAGACAAATCTCTACACACATTTGCAACTCGCCACATGGAGCCAAACTTGTCTGTGTTTGCAGCTCTTGGAGTGAAATATTTAGGCTTTTCAGTCATCAATGTCCATGTACGCATTTATAGATTAGTTCTGCCTGCGTAGTTCCCACTTGGTACATGTCTACAAACTGTATGATCATCCTGCATCGTGAGGTGAACAGAAGAAATGCAGAGTGAACTTGCTTGACTAACCGATGCTGTAGGGTGGGCCATTCACAGTATATCTTGAACAACAAGTTAGGGGCCATTTAAAATTTGTGTGCATGCTATAATTGGCACCCGGGCCAGACTTAGACATGCCTGCTTTTATGTATGCATTCACAGCTTTGCCAGCACATCAGATCTCAATACACTTACCATTCTGAACACAGATTTGGAGATTTATTTTACACATTTACAAACCTGAATACACACCCAGATTCTGAATACACATTTGCAGATTCCTATACACATTTACGAATCTGATCATGCACACAGATTTGGATACAGCTACACAACTCTCTTGTCACGTTAGCAAATAGTTCTGCTACAATAATGGCCCCATAGATGAGCACAACCAAAACAGCCATTGTAATCCCATTTTGTTGAAGAAACTGTGTGGGAGCGCCACTTCTTTAAAGTGGCAGTTGGTCAAATATTTGATATGGTGAAATATATTTACGACCTGTCTGACCGCTTGTGACCGCTGTGTGAGAATAAAGTTGCTAATTAAATTTCCCTATGAACTGCATGCCAGTACCTCCTAGTATAGCGTCTGTCACTAGGTGTCATGCTTCCTGACTCCCGTTTCGACTCTTCTCATGTGCTTTTGACAAAGCTGTTTCCTTTACTAACAACCTCAGGTGGTTAAGTTTGTTTTAGGTTAAGATTTGTTTTGGTTGCAGACCAGTATACCAACACACTTTCCACTTTGAATAGGAACGTCCCATTCTGTTTGTTTTAGGTGAAAACTCCGAGAACATCAAACAAATGGCATGACATAGATACAGCATGAATTGTGTTATCCTCAAATGTAATTTTTGACACGTTTTTAGATCTGTCAAACACCTACAAATTCACTGCTTTGCTCCTTTATGTTGGCTTCATCCATTCTTTAATTTGTAAGTGTTTAGATACCTATTAATGCATATTTCAAATTGTCAAGGGCTAAACATTTTCTATCCATTATCATATTTGATGTTTTGATTTATCTTTTTTTTTTTTTTTTGCTTGTTTGATTGATGCTAAACATTTGTTTAAGTCATTCATCTTTATCCTGTTCATGTCCCACCAATTCATTTTTGCTTTTCAGCTGTATTGTGTGTAAATGTGTTTGCCGGGGCTTTGACATGTTGTCTCTCTTAGGCACACACCTCAGAGGGCTGGAGACAACAGCCACATATGACCCGGCCACGCAAGAGTTTGTCTTGAACAGTCCCACAGTCAGCTCAATCAAATGGTGGCCTGGAGCACGTAAGTACATTCACATTGTCATGTCTCTGCAGAACTGGACCGTGAGTTATTTCGCAGCCTGGATTTGGCATAGTGTCAGAACCCCTGTGAGCATAATGTGTTTTGTTTTCCCAAAGATGTTACACTGCTTTCTTGTTGTTCTTCTGTCATGCTGAGAAAACCTCATTGACTCTTAGAAAAAACTAGTATGAACCCTGTTACTCTCCTTCTCTTTCTAGTTGGAAAGACTTCAAACCACGCCATAGTTCTAGCCCAGCTTTATACACAGGGAAACTGCCACGGTCTGCATGCTTTCATCGTACCCATCCGTGACATGGACACACACGTACCCCTGCCAGGTAACTACTGTCTGTAAACTCTCCCTGGATATGGTGTTTGTGGTAAAGCCAGTCGTCATTTACTTCCCTGTCTCTGCCTTCGTTTTTTTCAGTCTGTGTGTTTTTTCTCTGTTTCTCTCTTTAGGTATTGTGGTTGGAGACATCGGCCCCAAGTTTGGCTTCAATGAAGTTGACAACGGCTTTCTAAAACTAGAGAACGTACGAATCCCACGGGAGAACATGCTGATGAAATACGCCAAGGTGATGTGACTTTATTTGAGTTGATAATTTCCCTGAGGTCAGTTGGGTAAGTTTATGAGATAGTTCTTGTCATCTGAGATTTCCTCCTTTCTTGTTAAGGGATCACTGTCAGTGTAACTGTAGTTACACTGACAGTTACGCAGTTAGTGCTTTTCACCACTGCTTATCTTTTTGCCACTAGGACACATCCTGTTCTTTGCACATAAATGAATAGTTAAGAGCAAAGACTTGCACAAATGTGTTTGTTTACCAAAGTGGGAGGGATTGTTGCATTCTAGTAATGTCACAGTGTCACAGTGTCATAGAAACAAAAGAGTTGATAAAATTATAGATCTGCAAAAGTAATGCATGTTTAGAGTCCATTGGCTCTGGTGGCTTTAGTCATTAGCATTTACATTTTCTTCTAACCCAATGAAACTCAAACTAAATCTTTTATATGCATGAAGTAATTTACCTTGACCATGCTAGAGAAGTCATTGCTCTTTGTCTTTGCTAAGCAAAACCAATGGTTATATTTCTAAAATATCCTGATTGCTTCATGTTACAATACTGTAATACTGAATATGTAATGTAATAATTGTGTATAGGCTTGGGCTTTATCTATATTTTATATCTCTCCTGAGTTCACCTTCTGAATTCATGTTCTCCATTCCACTGAAGTAGACTTATTTAAACTCAAAAGAACAAAATAAAGCTCAACAAGACTGTCTAAAGGGCCGTCCACACCAAGAAAGATAACTGTAACGTTAACTATAACAATAACAATGGCAGCATCCACACCAATGAATGATACCGTTGTGTTGCTAGGTTACGCCAAACACACACTGCTCGGTGCGGTCGGCAGGGGAGCAGAGTGATGGATAAAATGGATATTGATGACCTGTATTGCTGTATGTTGCGAGACAGAAAAAGAAAACCAATTTACCGCTTGCTCCACCTGTCTGTCTGTCTGTCTGTCTGTCAGCTCCATCTGTCATGAGACAAACATGAATGAAGACGTGCAGTTTATTGTGTTTCACCGGCGACGAGCTGTCATTACGCGCGATTACGCACGGCTGCGCGCTCTTTATAACTCACTGTGTGAACCTATGTTGCATTATAAAGATTTGCCCCCTCAGTAACTTCATCCTGGCTCCTGAATTTTATGAATGGGGGGGAAAAGAGGGACGCATTCCCCTGCAAAATGTTTTTATTGCAGTTATTTACCCGGTATTTGCGAAACAAAATCACTGAAGTTAAGGTTCTGTCACAAAACTATATTGCTACGGATCTTTGCACATGGGTGTATGGAAATCCTGGTGCTTTCTTAGTGGGTATACGTGATGTGATGAACGTCTCGACCTGTCATTTTGGATGGATTTTGATTGGCTGTCAGTGTTTCTATCATTCATCAAATCGCTCTGAAAGTGATCCAAACGATATCGTCCACCACTATCGTTGTCGTTATAGTTGTAGTGTGGACGCTGCCAAACACTTGAGTTTTAGAACGATTTTTAAAACTGTATTTTATAGTTATATTTATAGTTATAGTTCTTGGTGTGGACGGCCCTTTAGTCTTGTTAGCCATTCAGTCACTTAGTCCACTGTTCCAAAAATCACCAACTCTGGTTTGTTTGAAAGAAACCCTTAATTCACCAAGTTGTAAAAATGTGCTGTTTTCCCTGTGGTTTCTCTGCTGGTGCTAGCAGCCCGTCAACAGTCCTGTAACATTATCTTCACAGTTCCCTGATTTCTAATTTAACTGCCTGTTCCACCAGTAGTGACTGACCTCTGTTAGTGTGATGTGCACTGCACTGCACACTAGTATCGAAACTCAAACCCTTGGAATGTTTTGAATACTTTGGTATGCTGTAGTCAATGTCAAAGAGAACTTTATTGTCAATCAAAACCATACAATAAGCAATTGCACAGTGGAATGATACTACGTTTCTCCACATGCCAATGTGCTGGTTTGTAAAAAAACAACATTTAACATAAAAAGTAGTGCACACAGACAGCAACAAGTTCACCTGAACACAACATAGACAGACAGTAGGCATTACTGCATACACATAGACATGTAGATAGACACTGACAGACAAAGTATTGCACAGCATTTTTCAGGTATTGCACAAAAAAAGTTATGTACAGCTATAATACTGTGATACCACCCAAGCCTAGTGTATACACACTTAGCTGCCAATTTATTAGGTACACCTTGTTAAAACTGTTGCATTTTAAACAACAAATGCAGTAAATCGTGTTAAGTTTTGTTGAAACTGTTTCAGAGCGGTGTTCATTCAACTTGTTGTCATTTAGAGGATGATTTGTGATGTTGTTGAACTGAAGTTAAATATACAAAGAGATGTTCTTGTTATTTAACTAACCCTCACTGATAAAATGGGGTGGCCAAAACAACAGATCTTTCTGATGAAAACACAGTTGTGTTGAAATTTAGCCTGTTTACAGTTCAAAGCTGCAGATCACTGAGTGTGCTCCGGTCCCTTTTCCCATTGTAAGTTTGTTGGCATTGAACTGAGAAGCACCTGATTCAGTTGTATACTGCTGGAAGATGCACTGAAACCTGTTTCAAATAAAACACCTGTCAGTACAATTCAACAGCACATGACCACTAAATGGTCCAGCCACAGGGTCCTGATTTCTCCTTAGTCCTTTTTATTATTATTATTTCAAGGGCCACACATTTTAATAGTTCAGCAGCATACTTGCACTTGGCCATGTCTTCAAGATAGTTTGACATCTCTGTCAAGTAGTTGTCCATCAGTCAGTTACTCTACAGCAGGAAATTCAAAAAAAAGCTATGTGCCTGAAATTCACTGTCCTCTGAATTAAAATATTTTTTTTTGTTTTGTTTTTTTAAATTTGACATGTTTGCAAGTCACTCTGTCCTTAACAGGTCTCATAAACCATTCTGAACATCACAGTCACCACATAGGTAGCATTTATTCCAGAACTGTTGTATAAAACTATATAACTTTGATTTAAGTGTACCTAATAAACTTGTGCAATAATAAACTGTTTATATATAACTTTTAGAGTGGGGCTCATGCTCCTGAAGTATCAGCTTTTAGAATGACTCTGTCTCTCCACCAGGTGGAGCCAGATGGAACCTATGTGAAGCCACCAAGTGCAAAGCTGACCTACGGCACCATGGTGTTCATCCGCTCCATGATAGTAGGCGAGTCAGCCCGGGCCCTCTCCAAGGCCTGCACCATTGCCATCCGCTACAGTGCTGTTCGACGCCAGTCTGAAATCCGGCCCGGGTCAGTCAATTCATATGTATTCACAAAAGCACCTTAGCTGCAAACATGACATAATGCATAAAAGCAAAAAAAAACACATGAACAATTTTTTTTTTTTGCCAGAGTGTTAAACACATTTACTTGAGGAAAAGTCTCAAAAGACAGAATGAAAAATTAGGAATAAATGAATGTATTCAACTCAGTGGTAATTTCTTGAGCAAGAAAACGAAACAAAAGTTCAGTTTAGTTATGTTTGTTCCCTAAGAATGTGACTGTTCATACAGTAAACATATTGACAGGTGATGTGACATGTTTTAGAACATAGATAACTGAAGAGGGACAAGAGGTCAGAATATTATGAGGATATTTATAACACCTTAATAGACGTTAACAGAGCATTCAGCACATAAAATTGGTGTCAGAGTTTCACAAGTGGTGACATTATTTCACCAGGAAATGGAAATAGCAATGGTTTTGCCATGATATGATCTCTCATCACACCCCCATGTATCATAGGGAAGTACAGTCTCTATGTGATACTGAAAAGTTTCTGTTCCACAGAGAGCCAGAGCCTCAGATCCTTGATTACCAGACACAGCAGTACAAACTGTTCCCTCTGCTGGCTACGGCCTATGCCTTCGCCTTTGTTGGCCAGTACATGAAGCAGACCTACCACCGCATCAGTGAAGACATCAACCAGGGGGACTTCAGTGAAATGCCTGAGGTACTGACTGGACACACATGTAGGGTGTGATTAAGGTCTGAAGGACTGAATGACCAACTGAGGATGATGCACATTGACTTAATGGGTTGTAGATTAGTCTTTCGAGGTATTTTGAGGACATGTGTGGTGAGTGTGCGGTAAAAGCAAAAACCGTTTAATCATTGAAAAGCCTGCATGGTCAGTCAGAGTGAAAGCAGATGCAGCTTGCAAGCTCTTCAAATTAAGTACTACAGTTACTCTGCAATATACTGATTACACAGGCTTTGATCCTTCTGCCTGTATGGCTGGTTAACAGGTTATCCGATTACACTATTTATTACCTTCATTTGCTAGCACCATTTCCATTTTGTTGTGAAGAGTTGCAACTTCTAATTAATTTGCAATCACGTATAATGTATAATAATACAGTATATATATTTAAACTACTGTATATATCAGCATACTGAATCCATACCCAATAGCCATTACTGACTGTTTCTCATGTTTAGGGCAATGTTGTTTATGTCCTTTGAAATTTTCAAAGCTATGTTTTATTTTTAAGCAGCTGTGCGGAACGTTTTCGTTGATTATAGTGCCCCTTTTGGTCGAAGCGGTATGACACCCACAGCCTGGTGTGTAAAATTCCGACTGCAGTCGACATTCGGCTTCATTCTTAAAATCTCGACTGCAACCGACTATTACCACATTTGTTTTGGAGAGCGAGAGGAAAATTCTAAATGTTCTGGTATAGCTCTGAATTTCTTATAAACTGAGGACAACTGCCTGCTGTATATTTTTGCTCATGGTGACAGTCACAGATAATTTTGTGGTGTTTGTTGTAACGTTACCGGAAAAAAGCGGTTCACATCAGCTAACGTTACATTTAGCTTGCTTATAACTTCCATGTTGTCATATATTGAAGTGAAACAACGTCTAACAAGTTGCGGTATATTCTTTAAATTAAAGAACTAGGGACAGTTTTATGAATATTAAAAAGTTCCGCACAGCTGCCCTAAAAAAAGATAATTGTTACCGAGTATTTGGGCTTGCATTAAGCTTTTTTCACTGTCTTCGCCCCTCAATCTACAGCTCCATGCTCTGTCTGCTGGTCTGAAGGCCTTCACCACATGGGTAGCCAACTCTGCCATTGAGGTTTGCCGCATGTCATGTGGCGGCCACGGCTACTCTCGCAGCAGTGCCTTGCCGGACATTTACGTTGAGTTCACCCCAACATGCACTTACGAGGGAGAGAACACGGTCATGATGCAGACTGCGAGGTAACTCGTCGCACAGAAACGCATACCACCACAAATGTGACACCTCATCAGGTCCGAGCTCACAGCCTGCCACGTCCTCCACCCATCTCTGACTCAGACATGTGTTAGAAGCGCCTTTGTAGTATGTTGACTATGAGCGCTCATACAGTGGGAGAGATGTTAACACATTACTTTGCTTTACTTTACTTCTTAAGTTGTTACACTTAACCTTTAAAGTCAAACAGCAGCGCTTACACTGAAGCACACACACACACACACACTAAACTTTTTCACTCATCAATTTTGTCACTCGCCTAAAAAGAACGAAAGCAAGAAAGACACAAATAGCGACACATACAGACAGAAACATTCGCCCATCAATAGCCTTATCACACCATAGATGCAGGGGACACACCCACACTCCTCCCACAGCAAACACAAACACAGATGACACTTTACATGCCTACATGATAGCTGTTGTAGGTTTTATTACTAGTACTATGGTCAGCGATGTAGTTAAAAACCAGACTTTGATTTGGTGTTAATAAAAAAACTGGATACAAGATGATAGTGTTGTTAAAAAAAAACAGAGAGAGAGATGTCTTTTTTTTTCTCAACAGTTCCACAAGTAATACTGCATTTGGCTACAGTTTATGTTCATGACTGTGAACACACATAGTTTAACAGCTAGCTTTTGCACCCATGTTTCAACCCTCACCTGTCTTCCTCCTCAACTTTTGTCTGTGCAGATATCTGGTGAAGAGCTACCGGCAGGCTAAGGCAGGACAGCAGCTGAGCGGCATTGTGTCCTATCTGAATGAACCAAAGCATCACAGGGTCCAGCCCCAAGCCGTCGCTGCCAGACCAACCGTGGTTGACATTAATGACCTGGTCAGCCTGGTGGAGGTCTACAAACAACGAGCTGCCATGTAAGAGACAACAGCAGATATGACTTCGTTGTTTGGACTTTATTTAATACCGTTTACCACTTTACATTCTTTTCTACATTTTCATTGAATTTTTGATATGCTCTGAATAAGTTACTTAAACCTTGTTTTTTTAAAGTAATTATATTAGTATCCTTGGTCAGTGTAGGGTTGCTTTGACCCCTCCTCTCTTGGCTCGTGGTTGCAAAATGTAAAATATTTAATATTTATGATGTGCTTGAAAAGATGAGGGTTAGGCACAGTGTCTGCTGTTTCGTCATACAGTTAGATTTTTATCCAGGTATTGGTGTTGGCCAGAGCTGCAGCTGTCAATATCAATCATCCTGATCAGATTTCCAAAAGACTATCTGCCCAAATCTGCTGTTCTGTGCTGAATCATATTTATGGTTTTGTCCTTTTTTACTGTCACTTACATGACATGCTGCCCTGATCACATCCCTGCATACTATCAGCCTTAGTCACATTTAAATTCATTTGGCAGTCGGCGTCATCTGTGTGGGGAGCACAAACCATGGCTAAACCCGTCTGGTGGAGGGCGACAAAATGTGGCCTGCCAGTTCAGACATTAGAGGGATAAAGGACAATGACATATTAGTATTCATTTCCTCTGTGTTTCTGCCATGTTCCCTTCAACATACTCCCTCTTTGAATATATACTGTGCTGGATTTCCCTGAAAAACAATGTATAGAGTCATAGAGAGGTAATCCCTCTTAATAATCACTTATGAATCACACTTGTGCGGTGGTGTATTTTTCTGCAGAGACTCTGTCCTCTGCCTGTATTTCTTATTTTTTCTTTTTTTCCTGTGTTTGGGTCGTTTATGAGTGTCAATCCCCACTGCACTCAACTGAGGTCACGGCTTTATATAAACGTAGGGACCAGGTGCCAGACTGTAAGCAGCAGGCATCCAAGACACAGCACTGAAAAAAATACAGTGAGGCAAAATGCTAAATGTGGGGTTGGTTTTTTTCTTTCAGTTTCCCTGGCGAGCATGTTTACAAACTGTAATTGACAATCCTGCATGGTATACATTTAAAAAAGATTTGATTGATGACAGTCATTGTGTGAATAGACAGATTTCAGTGGCACAGTTTTGTTTCAAAGCCTCCAAGGCAGAGACAGTCGTGGCCAGAGGCATTAGTGTTTGGGTTGTCTGTCCGTCCATCTGGTCCATTCTCATAAATGCGATATCTCAAGCACCTTGAGGGTATTTCTTCAAATTTGGCACAACCTTCCACTTGGACTTGAGAGTGAACTGACTACGATTTGGTGGTCAAAGGTCACAGGACCTCACAACATGTTTTGGGCCATAAAAGAATTCCACTCATGATGAAAAAAATGTCAATAATCACTCTAATATGATACAGTGATGACATTTTATATCCTAAAGATCAAAGGCCAACTGCACTGTGACATAATGTATGCACTGGCCACTACTCAACATCATAACTCAGGAACAGAAGAGGAAACATTTGGTCAGATACTGAATCGTTGACACTTATCTTGGGTGTCCATCTTGAAACTGTGCTGATTGTATCGATCTTCTGAGGGAAAGATGTGTGAGAAGCATCCATGTTTTAGAATCTGAAGCTTCTTTGCAGCAACATCTATATTTAAAGCATTGCTTACTGTCATGGCTACAACTTTGTGCTCTACCCTGTTCCTCTGGTAGTCCACCACAAGCTCAATGGTTTGCTGATATTGAGCTCCAGGTGATTGTCTTTGCACCATGTGACAAAGCTCTCCATCCTCTGTAAAAGTAGTCTCTAAGCGAAGAGAGCATGTTTCTCACTGGAAATTATTTCCTAAAATTATACATGTCAATATACTGAAAACTTCCAAAAAATACACTAGATACCTATTATTATTATTATTATTATTATTATTATTATTATTATTATATTCCTCATACATATAATGAGTCTGGACGGACATGGATGTAAATTGTAACTGCAACTTGACTGGTTGGTGAAGGCATACAACTGCAAGGCGCTAATCCTCTTAAGTAAAGAGACAGCTCTTGTTGTACTTATAACCATATGTGCCATGTGGTATCTTAATGTTTTTAATTAATTTATATTGATGATATTATTGGTTAATGCAGATGATGTGTGTGTGTGTGTGTGTGTGTGTGTGTGTGTGTGTGTGTGTGTGTGTGTGTAGTCTAGTTGAGTTGGCAGCTAAGAGCATCCAGCAGGAGTTACAGCGCAGGAAGAGCCAGGAGGACGCCTGGAACAACAGTGCTATTGACCTGGTCAGAGCCTCCGATGTAAGTCCAGTTCTGTGTGTGTGTGATTATGATCATTACATAGTTTAAAGGGACAGCTTACCGGAAAACTATGATATATTTTTCCTCTTATCTGTAGCACTATTTATCGGTGTAGACAGTGAGTTGCTGAGTGTTGGCAATCTTGGTTGTAGAGATGTCTGCTCTCTCTCGAATATAAGGAAACTAGATGACACTCAGCTTGTGGATCTCAAAGTTCCAGAAAAATACTTTTGGAAAAACTCAACAGCAATGTCTCTTTCCAGGAATCATGATTTGGTTACTAAAAATAATCCACAGACCTTGTTGTCAGCAGTTTCATGCAGGAACTGAACCCGCCAACTGTATCACTGCTTAGAAGGAAGTGTGCATCCACTGCTAGCTCACCTAGCTTACATTGCAGCTCAGCTGAGGAGGATTCAACTAATGTTCAGATCTTATGTTGTCATGAGCACGAACCTTTTGTCCATGAGTAGATGCATGCTTCCTTCTGTGTGGTGATTCGGTTGGCGGGCGAAAGAAGGCAGACATCTCTACGGCGAATATCTCCAACATTCTGCAACTCACATCAAAATAATCTAGATTGATAAAAAGCACTACAGGTAAGAGGAACAAAATATGTATATAATTTGGGGGTGAATTGTCCCTTTAAAGCTTTCCATAGCTTGTGATACACAGATCTGGCTCAGACTTGTGGGTAAGTGTAGACGTCAAAGCTGAGCTCAAGCCTTATATGTTGTTGCAATGCTGTCTGATGTCAAACTCAAGTCCTGCTCATGTTCATCTCATTTCCTCTTTTTCTGTCCCTTTCTTTCTTGTTAGTTGCCTTGAGTGTCATTCATGCATTTACCTGTCCCCCTGTCTTGTGTCTCCAGGCCCACTGTCACTATGTCGTAGTGAAGCTCTTTACTGACAGGCTGGGGGAGATGAGTGACACAGCGATACACTCAGTGCTGTCAACTCTGGCTCTGCTGTACGCCCTGCATGGCATTGCAAACAACTCTGGAGACTTCCTACAGGTCAGAATAATCATCTGTTCAACAGTCAGTGGTTAGTCTTATTGAAGGTGTTAGAGGTTGTGCAAAACTGCTTCAGTTATTTGTATACTCCCAGTGCTGTCAGTCAGTTTTACTGTATGTCCCTCTTTGTCTCTGAGCTCACAAAATGGGGTCTTTGTGTGGGATTTGTATACCTGGGTGGCTGGTGAACTTTTTGCTGATTAAATAAGGCAAATCAGATTTTGTTTTATCAGTTGAGTTTTAAATTGAAAATAAAAACAGAAGACTTGCTTTATGGGACAGTTGGACAACCCACAGTCTCTACTGTCTGTTGTCTCACTGTTAGAGCAGCTGAGTGAAGTCTAACAGCACACTTTCATCCACATCTGGATCTGTTTTATTTCAGGCCGGACTGCTGAATGTGCCTCAGGTGCACCAAGTTTCTGTTCGGATCAAGGAGCTGCTGTCTCAGCTGAGGCCCAACGCTGTGGCACTGGTTGATGCCTTTGACTTCCACGACAGGAGGCTGAAGTCCGTGCTAGGACGATATGATGGGAACGTCTATGAGCACATGTTCGATTGGGCTCGCCGCTCACCCCTAAATGCCACAGAGGTCAGTCAGGGTCACTGGGGTGAAATAATAGTAGCAGTGTCATGGCACAGGTGGCACTGACCAGTACTCTTAATGGTGTCTCCACCCAGTCTGTTGATAATTATAAACTGTTGGGAATTTGTTCGGACAAAAGTCTCAACTTTAAATACCACATTGATTATCTTACAGAGAAATTTAAATTCACACTGGGCTTAATGCACAGGCTAAAGTCGTTCTTTTCCATGGCATCAAGAAAACACTTAGTTGCTGGCCTAT
The DNA here is from genome assembly GCA_026686955.1 of Epinephelus cyanopodus. NCBI lineage: Eukaryota > Metazoa > Chordata > Actinopteri > Perciformes > Serranidae > Epinephelus > Epinephelus cyanopodus. The sequence continues at coordinate 34,169,619 of CM048916.1, forward strand.
TTCTGACTGATTGATTTTGGCGATACTATTTACAGGTTTGCCTCACTGTCCATCTTGTCCAAGCATGACACCTCTGTATCACTCAGCCCTGAGGTATATTACTAAGTCTAGCTTCAGGGCCCAGCATTGTTATGGACCTTGTACAGCACGGTAGGATGGTCATCTCTCACTTTGAGTGGGACACAACACAGTTATATTGTAGTCCATAAGATCATCTAAGGTAACTTACCTAAGCCACAAGTTTTTATCTTATGTCACACAACTGGCTTCAGTTTGAAGTGCCTTTTACCAGCATAGAGACCTGCAAACAAGTCTGTTCTTCTACTGTCCCTGGTCCTGGAATGATCTGTAGGCCAAGCTCCAACTTGAAACTAGGGATGTCCCGATACGATCTCAAAGATCATTATCAGGGTCACAGTTATAGAGTGGATCTGATCCTTTGCTTAACATTACCTGTTACACAGGTGGTTTTATTCGTGAAGATTTCATGCAGAGACAGAGCGCATCTTACCACTTTCCTTCTCTACTACACTCTGCTGAGGTCCTATGTGTGTAAGAGCAGGGGCTGAGCCCCACCTGCTGTGAAACACCAAATGAAAGCAAAAACTCCCTACGAGGCCGATTATTTATGTTGTTGTTTTTTTAACCAAAATTTTGAACACTCATTTCAATTCAACTCAGTGTGAGAGTATCTTTCGTTTATGGTGCATGGAGTTTCAGCATGCAGACAGAGGAGAGATAGACCAGTGCAGAATGGACGACAACCACACACACCAAGCCACTGCAAAGTGTAACAAAAGCTCTGGGAGTGAAAAGCCAATAAGAGAAATTCATTAATGCAGCTTAATCTGCGTAAAAGATGTACAGACGACCAAAATGAACACTCATTGGAACACAGGTCGTTCTGGTAACTCAAGAAAAGGCTGCACCGAAGCGAAAAACACTGGAGAATAGTCTCTTAAAGGGACAGAGAGATTCCCTTGAGACAGAGACGAGGCCAGAGAGATTAAATGTGATTGTTTGCTATTTTATACCTATTGATTTATTTTTAATAAATAAATAAACAATAAGGAACAGCTTGGATGCAGGGATTTTTAATGCATTGCTGAGATAATCAGTTGTAAAGCATATACATTCGATTTTAATAACTTCACTGTACATGAAGTGTGTACTGTGCAGTTGTGTAATCTAGGAAATAGAAATATCAACTCGGGACTTGGTTATCGGCAGATCACTATTTAGTCACTTGATTGTGATGTAAAGTGATCTGTCTTGATTATCTAATATGGCATGGCAGGCCACATAAAGTACATTTTGAAAGAAAATCTGCTGCCCATTTAAAGTTGGTCGGCAGGCCACGATTGGCCCTCATCCCAGACTTTGGACATACCTGCCTTAGGGCCAAACAGGCTACTCACAGGCCACAATGTACGCTAAATACTAATAACAAGAAAACAATGTAGGTCTTACGTGGACCCCAGCGAGTTGAGCCTGCTTCTTGCAGTCAATCCACTGGTTACCCAATGGCAGTGCTTGCTTGACCGGGTGTTCGGGATGGGCTGGTCCTCTTCTGTTGAGGCTAATGTGGAATTCTGGATTTTTTTTTTTTATTTTTTTTTTCTCAAGTGAAGGCATTAGGCTTCCGTGACAGCACGCCACTCTCATGTGTCCCCATCTACTCTCCTTGGAGTCTGTTTTCAGACAGGCTCATAAGACATAAGACCCACCCTTCTGATGGTTGGCAACCAATCAGAAATAATAAACATGATCATAACAGTAGCGACAAATAATTCTTAATCCACTTCTTAATAAATAAGCATTTTTAACTTCTCAACTTGCGTGTTGTATTTGTTGGTGAGAGAAGCAGTTTAATATGGCAGGGCATAACGTTAAACACCATTAGTCGTTTGGTATAGAATAAAAACATGATATACAGTATATTTGAGGGACTTTAATGCTTCAGGTTCTCTGTGACTTCGCTATACTACACCAACAAAGTCCAGGTGGGGTCACATTAAGCTGATCATAGTTTACAGAAATGTATGATAAAGTGACTTAAAAAGTTTGCTTTGACTGTCTAAACTTGCTCTGTTACATTTTTGCACTCTATGGCCAACCACAATCATTTGGCATCAGAGGAAGACAACTGTCTGTGTGAGATTACATAAGCATATCTGACTGTGGTATTGTTCATTATTTCATCTTAACAAATGCTCCATTCCTTCTTTCCTCTACAGGTCCATGAATCCTTCTACAAGTACCTGAAGCCCCTGCGGTCCAAACTGTGAGCTGACCCCATCGCACTTTGATTTCTGGCTGTGACCCTTCAGCTCTGCATATATAGGAACAACCTGAACCACATCAACCCATCATATCAACTCCATGATGGCAATCACTGCTGGTATTTACCAGTCTGATGAAATTTAGCCTTCCCTACTTTATATGTTGTCAAGCTGAACACCGTAATCAGCCTCTCTAAAGGCCCTGGTACACTTTAGGCTGCCCTTTTGGGTGATGGGGGATGATGGAGGGAAATCAGAGTGGGCTATAAACAGGGAATGGACAACCTTAAATAATCTAAAGACACTGTAATCATTAACCAGGATTCAAACTTTATCTATAATCTTTAAGTCATTATTTCAAGCAAAAAGAAAAATTGCTTCAAGAATACTGAAAACAAAAGAGTATTTGCAGTTTTAGAACGCCATGTTTTCTGCAGAGAAATTCCATTGTTTGTTATATTTCATTTTCCGCCATCTTTTCTTCACTTTCTGCTGTGTGCCTGATGGCTCCTCTGTGTGAGCCAGCCAAGATGAAAATGCAGTCTCTCTTTCTTTTTCTAACAAGAACAGAATGTTATTATGAAGATTACATAATGTTAGTTGTTTAGGAACAAACCAATAGCAAAATTAGTTTTGGTTGTTTCCCCTGACGACAAGGACCAACATGTTATTTATAAAGACCCTGTGCTGTTTGTCATAATTGTTACCGAAGAGGCATTCATTTATCCATGACGGTTATCAGCTGCCACAGGCATTAAGAAGGAAGTAGACAAGTCTGTGGCAGCCCACAGTCATAATGTAGTTTTGCACTGGATAAGCAGACTTGCAAATTAGAGCAGATGTCCAACATAAACATTAAGTGACGATATAAATATATTCCCCTGTAAAATACTGTTAACACCATTTTGAAACAGGAGATAAAACCTCTAATATACTTCAAGACTCCGTGTGTTATTTTCCAGGTTTTTCAAATGGAAATGCTCACTCAGCCATTAGCAAAAAGCAGTGACGTAGGTTAAAACATATGGTTATATCGCTCTCTTAAAGCCGCCAGACTCCAACAGAAACAGTTATTTTACCTCACAGAACACAGGAGTTGCTGGCGTACCGCTGCCTCAACCAGTTATTCGTGTTATTGTTTGACTTTTGGATCCGAGCTAACATGGCGTCCACCGCAGTACATTGCATAGCTTCCGTGCTGGTTTGGGTTAGGGGTTAGAGGTACATTAGGCAGGCTGGTGGGTTTATACATAACATGTCGTCATGCAGAAACCTATGTCTGGTCACATGGGAAAATGTTTTTAGATGTGTTTTGGAAAATAGCATTTTGACTCTGAAACATATGCACTTTTTGTGAATGTTCAGATTTATAAGGAACACCACTGGAAAGCTAAAGAATCATGTAAAAACCTTAAAAAAATGTAAAAAACAAAATAAAATTATGGACCTGCCTTTCAAATATAACGCCTTAAAATCAGTCAAACTGTTTCTCTCAGTTTTAACTTAATACTTCACCCAAAGTGTATGCTTTTAGTATCAAATACTCTCTCCCTGTAGGTTGCTTGAATTCAGTGTTCTCCAATGCTAACAAGTTTTTCAAGATGTATTACACTTAAAATCCTCCACTTACTGTATTTCAAGTTAAAACCATCTGCCTTTACTCTCAACCCCACCACCTGTCACATCTCTTGCTGTATTAAGGACAAAATTGTCATACTTTAATGATCCACTTCACGGATACTAGTGTGAGGGTTATATACCTAACTGTACTCCACTATAAGGAGCTGAACTCAATAAAGAGAAGAGAAGCCCATCAAGAGACCGTGTATGTGAGACAGTGGAATGATTTACTAAGACTTACCAGAGAGAGTTCTCCGTCGAGTCGTGTGCTCGATCATTTGAATGAATGATAACAACAATATTTTGTGTGTCCAGGTGCTTCTGAATGTGTTTGTGGAACAGAAAAGTGTCTGCAGATAATGGTGAAGTGTGTCAAATGTTTAAAAAGCACCTGTGAGGACAGGTAGTGTGGATTTCTGACAGTGATTTAGTGTTGAATTAGGCCACATATGCACTGTATATGTGGATAAATATTCTCCTTCCCTGCTGTGTGGGGTTGATATATTATAAAGAAGGGTAAAAAAAAAACAGCCAACATCTTCATGGATTCTTTTTCTAGTTTTTATTCAAGCACATTTCTAACTAGAAACTTAAATAAGTCAATCGTTAATATACTGTTTTGTTGAAATCCTGCTGACTGAATTCATCTGATTCATGTATGATGGAATATGTGTAAACTGGATAGGTCTCTTTTTTCCTTTTTTTAAGATTAATGCAAACAAATACAACAGTTTTAGAAAAACCTGTAATAAACTGACTCAGCAAGCATGAGTTTATTTTCCTCATGCAGCAATCATATCCAACTGACTAAATGGTAAATAGTAAGGCTGGTAAATAAAAATAGCTACAGAGGGACTCTCTGGTGACTAACGACATGATGATGACAGAAAGAGCTTTAATCTAAAGCCTCACTAAGAACTGTGAAGATGATTTGTTGGATAATTATGTGCCTGAGGATATTATCTTTTCTTGTTGTAATCAAGTGAGAATGTTCTCACAAGGCTTGTAGTATTTCACTTCTGTATTTGTACAACTTCTAATCCGTTAACTTCTGCCGCAAGGGCGGGATTATGAATATGTAATGACTCAGCTCTTTGTTAAGCATATTTTTGTGATATTGTTTAATTGAATGAGAATGATTTTAATAGTTGGTTAATAATTTGACCTGTAAGTTATGTTAATAAAAAACTAAATAATCATGTGTATTGTGTTTATGTCTTTATTCTCTGGTTAAGCAGGTTGAACTGCATCCACTTTGAAAAACACAGCTTTAGGCCCAGTATTAATAACATGTATTTCACATCATCACAGATCAGTTTCCCAGTTAAGTATTTCAGAGTCCATGAACACAGCGCTAAAAGTTTGGAGGAGCTTTTAAAAGTCTCCGAAAATAATCCCAAAGATCTCAAAGGCTTTATCATGGACTGGGCCTGACTTAAACTTCTACATGAAGCTCATGTTACCAACTAAGGGTCTGGAGTTTGAAAGACATGGAGATTTTCTACTTTAAGACCTTTTATATGAGCTATATACCTTTACACATAGAACAGAAAAGACTAGAGGCATCAGGCATTGATGACTAAACAGTTCTTTCCTGAGATAAAATGAAACAAGATGAAACGGATAAATTTAATGATGAGCTATTTATTTCTAACAAAAATAAACAATTGTGCAAATGCAGTTGAAATAGTGTGAAATACCTCCACATAGCACATTCTCTCCTCTGCTCCATGATGTATGATGTATGGCGTAGCTCGCGTCGCAATAGACTTAAAGGCAAAGGATCGCCTCAGGTATCGGTTGCATTTTCTGATACCCGATCCATCTATTTTGATGATATAGGGGCCGATATCAATCCAAATATCGGATCAGTGCATCCCTACCTGATATCAGACAGTCAACTTGTTACACTCCATTTTACATCTTAAGTCTGACATTGCGTCCATTTTAACTGATTTTCGTAGGCAACCAATCACTAGAGACCCACCCATAAGTAACGTCGTATAAGTCCTCACTGATACGTAGCCATGCCAATGTACCTTTTTTTTACTGGGTTTTTAGAGTGGAGCACAGCAAAGTTAAACAAACTACAGTTATGATATCATGGGATACTGAGAAGACATGCTGATTTAAAACAGCCCCAGTGGCAGTGTCTATTTTCTCTACAGCACTCCCCATTGGTTCTGGCACAATGCTTGATAACGCTCAGCAGCAGCTGATCTTGTCTCCCTGTGGCGCTCATTGAGTAATCTTTATTTTAACCAAGAAACTGCTGTTTCATGTCAGGATGTCAGATGAATCATCCAACTCAAACTCAGTGGAGTGAGCACACTCAAAGCTCTGGACCCTGGCAAATTAAAGAGGTACTTAAAATATTTATTGGGAATTGTTAGTATGCTTTTTTTCCCCTGCTTGACCCAAACTAGGGTCAAGTTTTCATTGGTTTGAGGCTCGGTACATGGCATACATATGTATTATTTTCTGAGCATATAAGAACACAAGACACATATTTTTTATAATATTGAGGTGGACTCCAGTACATAAAGAAAAAATAAATACATCTAGAAGGGAGGAGAAGAAGACAAACTAAACAGAAACATGTCACATATATGTGCTCATATGCCACGCTACAGGGTCACATAATCACAGAGCAGGTTCATAATTATGTAGGCTTGTCCTCCATTTTGATATGAGTCCATAACCGGCCCCAAGAGGATACTCCTTCACCTGATGGCCATTTATTCTACTGAGCAAACATTCATAAGATGCTATTTCCACCACTGCAATAACACATTCTCTTAATTCTGGGGCCTTTGTTGTCCTCCATTGTCTTAGAATAACTCACAGACAGTTATTAGACCCACAGTAATAACAGAAAACGCACACTGGGATACATCTGGTATTTGTGACCAATATCCCAGTAAACACAACTTTAAACTTAAAAGGATTTCTGAACCAACAATTTAATGCCAGTACTTAACTTCATTCTGTAGAGTCATAACGGCGTATGATATCTATGCAGTACCTTATATTGTGTGAGCTTCCCCCTCGCTTCTTTCACATACTAACCACATCCTGACACAATCTTAGACCATCTATCACAGTTTCTTCCTCAAGGTCCGTTTGCCTCATCAATTTCACGTTAAGAGAGCATCAGTTTTGACTACCCTTTTTTTTTTAATATCTCCGTTGCAAGTCTCTTCCAACTTTGTGGAGGTGTACAATTAAATTGTTGGAATACCCCTTTAAGATGATGTCTGAAAGTAGCTACTCAGTGAGACAAAAAAATTGAAGGTTTAGCTACATTATTATAGACGCAGAAAGAAAGCATCTGAATCTTTTAAGCAGCTTACTCTTAAATTGTAAAATGTGACTCATATGGCAATGTATGCTGATGATACAACAATCTACTTACCGGAAGCTACTATAGAGGACCTGAATGCAAATATAAGTCAGGAAATGAAGTCAGTCGTAGAGTGGATTAAGTGCAATAAATTAATATTGAATGTGTCAAAGACCACGAGTATAGTGATTGGATCTAAACACAGACTGCGCTCTAATCCGAAGCTTGAACTTACAATTAATGGTAAACAAATTGAACAAGAAAATGAAGTTAAGTTATTAGGTATTATTATTGATCCACTACACTATACACTATCATACATCACCCTACCTACCATACACTATCCTGGGACAAACACATTCAGAGAATACTAACTAAGATTGGAAATATTTTATCTATGATTAGAAGATGTTCTAAACTTCTCACACCACAAACTTCCAAACAAGTAATTCAAGCTTTGGTTTTGTCACATATTAATTACAGTACAGTTGTTTGGTCCAATACATCATTAAGTAACATCAGGAAACTCCAACTGGCACAAAATAAAGCAGCAAGAGTGGCTCTTTCCTGTGGAATAAGGACAAACATTAGTAAAATGCATGACTGTCTTGGCTGGCTAGAGGTGAAATATAGATTATTGTATTTGTTGATGGTTTTCATTAGGAATGTAATCACTTCAAAGATGCCAAATATTCTATATAGTAAATTGTCCTTTAGTTCAGAGATGCATACTTATACAACGAGACATGCTGTTGGAGGTTATTTTACCTTACCTAAAACTAAGACAGCGGCTCAATGTACAGTGATATATAGAGCAATGAAGGAATGGAATTCACTTCCTGATTATGTAATTCAACAGAAAAATATGGTAAGTTTTAAAATTAAATTAAAAGACTATTATTTTGCACGTAACTTTGACACTTAGTATATTATTATTTTAATTAATGAAAACGATTGCGATTTGACTTTAATTGAATGTTAAGTATCTCTATATACCCAGGCTTGTTGTGGGGTCATGGCATCTTTGAGGGTGTCCCTTATTCATTTGTATATTTATATATTTTTTCATCTAATGATGATTCAATGTAGGAGCGTGTGTTGTGTGTGATGTCGTTCCAGTATGTCTATTTTGTATGTGTTGTATGTACTGTACGAGTTTGTGTTCACGTATTGTATGTATTGTGTTGTATTATGTTTGTATTTTTATCTATTGTCACTCACGAAAATTTGAAGACCCCAGGAAGAATAGCTGCTGCTTTGCAAAAGCTAATGGGGATCTTAATAAACTAAACTAAACTAAACTGAAATATTTTTTTTGAAAACAGTCTGAATTTCTTTGAAGACTTTCAGATTGTGCAATGTCACAGAAACAAATGAAAATTACAGAAAAACATCATGGGGTTGCTGATATTTTGCTGGTTTTAGGGTGTTCTCACACGTGGTCCTTTTCAGCCCTCTGAGGGGATTCAGAGAGGTGACTCAGCATTTTTTGCACGTGTGAACACTTCAAGAGAACTCAAGACCAGTGCACTGTGGTTCACTTAGGATGCTTTCACATTTAGCCCTTTTTAAATTAACTGAACTCAGTCCTCTTCAAGTGCACCTAAAAGTGGACTGACAGAAAAGGGACTCAGTTCTTTTTGCATTCACATTATCATTTCATTGAAAAGAGGACTCAGTTCGTTTCTTGGTCAACTTGGCCTCTGATGGGGCCTCAGTCCTCTTTCTATTCACACTATAGCCCATATATAACATATTGATGTAGTCTTGTTTTTACTTTGGTGTGGCACTGCAGTGTGGTTATAAAGCCCCTCGCTTTCGGATTAAAACTGGAGGAGAACCTTGGTGTTTCTATGTGCTGTAGACTGTTGCTGTTGACGCATAGTGTCTTCCGCGGACCAAACTATTCTTCATCCTGCGTCCTTGCATGCGTTACAGGCTGACGTGGTTTTGTCTGTTTTTTCAAGCATCCCAGTGCAAAAGCATGTGATCTAGAGGGCTAAATACAATTGCAAAGAGCAAAGCGAACCTGAAGCACTTTGTGTTCACAAGGCACAGACTAAGTGAACCGCACTGAGGACTCGATGCGATGGTCTGGGGGCGTTTTCACATTTAGTCCTTTTTAAATGAACCGAACTCAGTCCTCTTAAAGTAAACCAAAAAGTGGACCGATAGAAAGGGGACTCAGTTCTTCATGTGTTCACAATGGCAGTTCATATGAAAGAGGACTCAGTTCTCTCTCTGGTCCACTTCAGCACTGATGGGGCCTCAGTCCTCTTTCTGTTACACTATAGCCTACAGCGGCAAAGAGCAAAACAAACCTGGAGTGCCTTGTGTTCACAGTGCACAGGTTAAGTGAATCGCACTGAGGACTTGAAGCAGTTCGCTTCACAGGGGTCTGAGTGCTATTGGAGTGTTCACATATGCCCCAAAAAATGCTGAGTCACCACTCTGAGAATGAGCAAGTGTGAATACACCCTTAGATCTAGCAAGTTGCTCTAATCAGATAGGTGAAGCAGAGACACCAAAATTCAACAAAATTTAAACTTGAACATCTGAGTATTCTCTAATGGTTACAGTTCACAATGTGGTATTCAGCTGCTTATAATAATGTTAATAATGATGGCTCTTCTTTGCTTCCATATATTATAAGACAAGTGCAGAGTAGCCTTGCTGTCCATACAGCTGCACAGTAATGAAAACAGATAGACTGTACAGGTATTAACATTATAAGATGTAGACCACTATTGTGTGGACTGCATGAATTAAACAGAAGCGTGCAGCAGCATGCTGTGTGTCTGTGTCAAGTTAATCACTGACTATTAGGACAGAGGGTTCCTGTAGCTTCAACACGCGGCCGGCTGGTGGAGGGTTGGCCCGGGCCCAGCTCGCCTCCTCTGTGGGTACGATAAGTCGTAGCTCCGCCCCCTGCTCCTCCGTGGAGCTGCAGTCAAGGATGTTGGAAGCGAGAAAGAGGGAAGTAGTGACACACTGGTAGACAGTGGCTTACAGTGTCGCTGCATGTCGGACATATACACTCTGCTAATGAATAAAAACCCTGTTATTTCTGCTTGGAGGTGAGTGAAATGAGACTTTTCGGACATTACATTTGTTTTTTGGGACGTTAAAGCCGTGAAAAGTTAAGTTTAACTCACAGTTTTTGAGTCAACGACCTCTATCGACTTTTTGAAATGAGAAGCGGTAAACATATCAAAATAACCGTGTAAAAATACTCTGATAAAAGAAGTTTGAATATTAAATGTGAAGAAAAGCTTTTTTAAAAGGATAACTAACACTGCTGATGACATTTACTGTGTTAGCTTGCAACGGTCGCTTTCTCTCACTAGCCGCTGAAAGCTGAAAGCTGACAGCCTGCCTCGACAAGCCCTTTGTTGCTCTAACGTTACCCGCCGGGACAAATATACACGAATACCTCCATCCATCTCAAATGTCCTCTGTTATTCCTGTTAAGTTAATTATAGTCGCCATGTGCCGACGAAATTCATTTGTTGTTACACCCCTCCCATTTGTTTTTCAAAGAGTGTAGGAGGGAGTGTTCGCAGACGGTCTTTAACGGGGAATGGCCGGAACAGAAACTGACATTTCATCTGAATTATGACGAATTTAAACCACATTTTGTGCAAGTTTCCTATTAGAGAGAAGAGGAAGGTTTCTATTCCGGTGTAGGTAAGCTAATCTTTAAAACATATTTTTAGATATACACAGTGATGACTAAATGTAGACAGTCCATTCAGTCATTAAATTGCAGTTTAGAAGTTATTGCAGAATGGTGGTCGTGTGGCTGTGTGTCCTCACAGATACTCCTCCACCTCCTGCAGAGAGTTACATAATTCTGTGCCAGTTTTTGTCCAGCAGCAGCCCTCACAAGGGTCTGCTGAGGACAGACCTTATTAGATACTTGTCTTTGGTCTGATTGTGCAGGACCCCTTTGCAAAAACAAAAAAAAATGCTAAACCTATTTGCATTCCCAATAGATTAATGTAAATGTCAGTTCATTGCTGCACAGTTTTAAGTGTGAAAATGTAGGTCAGTGTTACTCAGTGTGAGAGTTTCAGATGTGTTGGGTGATGGGTTGTAGTTGGTTACAGTGGTGTACAGTAACGTCAGGTGCCAACTCAGGGTTCTTCATTTTCCATGTAAATTTACAGTCTCCTTCCGTTTTCAACCACCGCTGACGTGTAGATACTTGTTGTCAACATATGATTAATACTGAAATTATGTAGAAAGTACTCCAGGCCCTCGTGGAGGTGGGTAGTGTAGAGAAAATTATGTCAGTGATATTCACAGTATTACTGTTAGTCATATGATAATTAATCAAAACATCATAAAAACAAAATTGTGTCTAACCCTATCATTTTCTTTTAATATTTTGTGTTAGAGCACTAACAGTCTTTTATTCTCATGGCATGGGTGTGTTATGAGACAGTGGGTCCCTGGGCACAGATATAAAAAATGTCCTCGCCACCTCTCTTACATAGGAGCAAGACACACAGACTTTGTTGTGGTTTTCCATCAGTTTTGATGTTGTTTTACATCTCTTTGTAGTCATGCATGTTCAATTCAGTTACGCTCTGTACCGTCCCCATTTTTGGTCATCCCTCTGTTGGGGTGCCTAGCGCACAGATCTGGTACTACAAGGTGGAGCTGTGAACATTGCAGTCTGCTGGTATATAGTGTATGTTCACCCTGCTTAGGGATGAGTTGTGGCTGGTTTTAGGCTTCTGTAGCCACTGTTCATACTGTGGAGAGTTTTATTAGTAAACTGCAACTATAAAATGAAAGGATGTGTTGCTGCTCTTGCAGCAGCTGGAGTTGGAGTAGTAAATTACTTCATTCGCTGGGCCGACTGCTGGCGACTTTTCATGTTACTCAATGCATGAGTTGATGACCTGAATCAATCAACACACCTTAAGTTTCACAACAACTTTGACTGTTACTTTAGTTTTTATGACATACACTTTAAGTAATGGGTGGATCTTTAAGCCTTTATTAATTTCAGCTGCGTTATGTGAAGGGTAGATATTCAAATCCTAAGTTGGAGGAGAAAAAAAAAAAAAAAGCATAGTGGAGCATTGTTCATGTGGGCTCCGGCAACACCAAACCCCTGAGCTTGCCTGGGAAGGACTAAATGCACAAACCCGCTATTGTTGAATATCCCATTGAGAGAGACTCTCACTGCAGCCTGTTCTATTTTGTTCTGAAAATGTTGGCATGCATCCCTGTTTTGTGGACGATAAATGAGGTGCAGGCTTCCATCTGTGTCACCAATAATGAGGAAATACAGAATGTGCTGGACGGAGCAGTGAGTGACAACAACCCGCTCACAGTTAAGGGAACTGTTTGAGGTGGAAACACTAGGGTCTAGGTACCATGTCTGAAGGGCTACTTTTGGTTCAAGAGGTATCATACCGAAAGTGTAACAGGACTTTTGTGTCTCTCTGTGGTTGTTTTGTGTGCTCAGAAGGTTCATCTAATCATGTGACAAAGGTGCTCTTTGGTGGGAATGTTGATATCAAAAAAGGGAAATCCAAGGCACTCTTCTTTGAATGTATAAAAAGCCTTTGTTTAAAAAATGGCTGTTTCATATAGAAAAAGTTAAAACATGATGAAAGTGGTTTACGGCTGCAACCCACTTTCATCATGTTTTAATCTTTTCTATATGAAACAGCCATTTTTTAAATAAATGCTTTTTATTTTGTGTCTCTTTGCAGTTCCTTCACATCTCTCTGTGGTTTTTGCGTGTCTTTGAGGTCATTTTGATCTCTTCCTGGTCGGCACGTGCTAATTTGAGTGATACTTTGCAGGTGAACAGGGGGGTAGGGGCCTGAACATGTTGGGCCCCTGGACCTGTGGCAGTTAGGCCTGTTCAGTGATTCATCCATGACTCATGGAGGAGAGGACTTGAAGATGCTAGTCATAGATTTCCATTGAAAAGAGCCCTGTCTCGTAAGATAACTAGCCTACGTTTTTAGGCAGTTCCTTTTGGAGAACAAAATTATGACACAATAATTAACAATTATGTTGAGCTCAGTTGTTTATAGTGACTGCTTTATAGTTTATTAGTTTTATCTTGTACAATATTTCAGATGCTCTGTCAGAACCTTTGCTGTTACACTTACACTATACAGTGTTATTACACAAAATTGTCGCATTGCCTACTATTGTTTGCTTGCAGCAGCAGTACTTTCTAAGTTGCCTTCACTAGTAGGGCCTTTAAACCTGTTTCAGTGTCATCACATATAAATTCACAACTTTATGATGTCATTACACATGCAGCGCCCAGTTAAAATCATCCCCCATTATGATCTACTCTATGTGCACGCATCTGCGCACAAGTGGAAGCAGTGAATAATGATTTACCAATTGCATGGTATTTTTCCAGTTCCGTCTGCATCATACTAAGTTTTTGGCAATGCAGAAAAAGAGGAAATACATCGTTTTAGCACAGAAGGCAGCTTGTGTGTCATACAAAAAGCAACAAAGTAACAGCTGCATCTGCATGGTTGAGCCGACAAGTCGTTTGCTACGCCTGCACACCTGTCATTGTCTCAACGGACTGTGTCAAGCTGTGACCCACTACAAATTTGAATATTTACATTCCGTCACTACACTTTTTGCTTATCCACTTGCATGCAGGGTCTTCCAGTCTGTCGCAAAGTCACAATCAAGTCCTGTCATCATTTCCCTCTCGGGGCTTTCCTTCCATGATCTTATCTGTTTTCAACTGCTATGCGATAACACGCCCAGAAAACACTGTGCCTTTTTCCTAGTTGCTGGCTAGTCTGTTGAAATATTTTTCTTGCACTCCCAGGCCTACCTTCGTTCCACAGTGCATGACACATAAGCTTAAAAAATACTGACACACTCCGGAAATGCTTTGAAGTCTCATTAACCTTAAAAGGATTTCTGTGGATACTCTGGCTTTGCCATAAAGCTCTGAATGGGGCAGAGAGTAGGTCGTATCGACCATTTACATTTATTGTGGCACAGAAACTGCTCATTTTCCTCTACGTTTCTTCCACGAGGAGACAGAATGTCTTTACACACATTCAGTCTGGCACCACAGCTAATTTGTGACAGTGGGTGAGAGTTCTCATTTTAACAGCCAGGCTGGACTTTCTCTGACGAAACCCTCAGAAGTTAGCTGTTTTGGGTGACACATTGCAACATACACACACGTATGCATGCACTTGTTGCACCAGTGACAGAGAGGAAAACCCAACAGTGTAGCTGTACCTTGTTTTATGTGTCCACACGCTGTATGAATACTAGTTATTTAGGTCACATCTTGAGAAACTCTGGGCATGGGAACAAGGCTGTGAGGAATTGCATAGTAGCTCGCTGTTATGCAGGTCTGGGCATGCATGCTCTTGGAAAATGGTGCACTGTTTTTCTGGAATGGTTAGGTGGAAGCCAAGGTCCTTTTCAAACAAGATGCCTCAATAGTGAACTTGAATTGCCGTCTTCTAATAGCTTTGAAATGGAACTATTGATTTGTTTGAGGCACCAAAGTGCTATTATCAGACAAAGATGGGTAATGGGATATGTAAAGAATCAGGGTTTTGTTTAGAGAGTCATCAAGAGATATTGTGGTTGGAAGTGAAGATTGAGGGGGCTGTTTCAATTGTTGCGCACACACAAACACACAGATAACACTGAAACTCACACAGTCTCCTACGCTTTCAGTAGCATTCAACTGATGAATCTGCTGCTGACATAATGACTATCTGCTCAGTCATGATCAGTTTGAACCCCACATACAAAGCAACACTGCAAGCAGACCAAACCAAACATTTTGTCCACCTAACATATGTATGGACTTCATGGATGTCATTTCATTGCTGCCATTACAGGTTTGGATTGTCTTTAAAGAGGTCTCGTTACATCAGGGTGCTGCGCTTCATTTTCAAGGCATTCTGCCAGCTGACTGCTGGCCCATGTCCATGTAAAGCTCCTTCACAGTCAGTTCTTTCTGGTCTTCCATTTACAGCATAGGATTTGTTCAACAGCTCAGTTTGTTGAAACATATTGGAGAGCTCAGTTTGTCCAACATGGAAACAGGAAAGAAAACTAGTGACTCTTTGCACATATGTACATATATTTGAAAACGGGAAAAGTTTGTGACTTTTTCAAAATTGGTCAAGAGTCTTTGTTATGTTTTTTTTTTTTAATTGAAATGTGACCTTAACCAAAGAGTATGTGTTGCCTAAACCTAAGACAGAAGTCTTGATGTGAACCCAGAGCTCTGCTGTGTCGGTCCTGCCTCCTTGGCAAGCCTACGCAGTGCATGAATGTGGTGTTTTGTTACCTGAAAAAAATGTTGTCTCTGAACGTAAGCCAAGTAGCCATTATGTTGCCACAACAATGTATGTAAGGAAGCAGTTTAGTAACATAGAGACAGAATGTTTAGGGGACAGGGTGTGTTTTACATAGTTACATAGTTCATTGCCAGTCAAATCAGGGATTTGAGAATGTTGCCAAAATCATCATAAATCATCCTCTGGAGACAATGAATATCCACAGCAAAGTTCATGGCAGCCTGGCCAGTGTTTAGTCCAGACATCATGTCTTGACAAGTGGCTTCTCCATAGTATGAAAAAACACATATGTTTAGAAATGGGACATATTGTCTAATTGAGCAGTAGAACTGAGATGTATTGTTTTTTACTGGTGTCCAGTCATATATATCAACATCAAGACCATTTTTGATAAAAATTTCAGCACCATTTCTTCATGTTCCCCTTTTTAGATTCCTTGTTTGAAGAAAATTGCAATTGTTTGAGAATGGTTTGCTTCAGGGAAACCGACTGACAGTGTTATTACACAACATCTCCTTATGTTACTATTCGAGCTCACACTGTTAGTGTGGTCAAGTCCCACATAAAAATTAGCACTTGCCATGGTTGTCCACACACTGAGTGAGTGTGTGAGACATAGAGTCTGTGTGAGGATGTGAACATTGTCTGAACACCAGCACTTGTACTCACTTCAATCCTCAGTGCTGTCCTCCATCTTTATCATGAAGCGGTTACACTTCCAACTAATCTTCATTCCTCACTACTCGTTGCACTGATGCTTCGTTAATCACACTTGCGCTGTAAGCCTCTGAGTAATTGCATGTGTGAAGTTATCTTTAATGGATTTTTTATTGCTGTGTCCGCGTGTGAATGTTCTCTGATGGTGTTTTGAGAGATATTTATTGGCAAACCTGAACAACACTCATGCTTTTTTTATATGTCCTTGTCAGGATCTACAAGGGAAACTTGGTGGATGTAACAAAGAAGAAGTGATGTGGCACTTTTCTGAAGGTCAGTTCCTCATTTAGCCTCAAACAGTTTCAGAATAAGTCCCCAAAACAGCACAGACCACAACAGCTACTTCCGCTGTGGACATGCTCAGCATAATGGTGGACTTATACATAATGCTTATCTCAAAATGACTCATTCAGTGTTGAATTGTATCATTGTAGAGGGCTCAGTTATGTTTAGGTAAATGTTCATGATAACTGTAATTAAAGAGCGTGTGAATAAGTCATTACTGGACATAAGGGGAGGGTGTTGTGCAATGTTGTCTGGAGCCCAGATCACACATTCACACCAGTGTCAGAGGCGCAATATTGTGACTTGTTATATAGGTACCTCCTGACTCAGAGTTATCATTGCTTTTATAATGTTTGAGCATGAAAACTGATTTTGCAAGTGGTAACACATGTCAGCAATCTTACTTACTTTCACCCATGAAGTAGATTGGATGCTTTCTGGGCTACTACAAGTTGCTCTGGAGAGTCATGTAAAATGCTTAAAATGGAAAAAGTAGAAAAAAAGGCTGAGCTTGGCACACACAACACTTGAGTTCAGTGAGACTCACTCTTTTCTTTACACAGTAAGCAGCATCAACAAGCCTTGTATTGCTGTGGAGGCGCATAGTGTAGTTTCTCAACAATTCTCTTGGCTCAGATGTGAGAAGAATTCCAAAAATATGCAGTGAGTAAAACAGTGTGGCTGCTCTCGCAGTAGGCATAACTGATGGTTTTAGATGAGAAACAGAAAATGTATGGGACTAGCTCTACCTACTAATTATATGTAATCATGGTGTTTGGTTTGCTACAGTCAGCATGTGTTTCTACTCTAGGGCTGCACAATTAATCGAAAAATTCTCAAAATCCCAGTATGGCCAAGTGCAATATCCAAACCGCAGGAGCTGCAATTTTTTTGATGAAGGTAAAATGTGCCCCAACATACCATTATAAATGAAGCATTGTGGTGCTACAGTGGTGCCCCAGCCTACAAATCATGTTGCAGACATGAGAGAACAAGCTTGTTTTGGACAGAACCCAGCAAAAATCACATCATCATCATTTTTATTTATTCATTTATTTCAGTTCAAATAAAATGCAAAAATGACCATTGCCACTTAAATCATGATCGCAATATTCATCAAAATAATTACAATATGACATCTTCTGCATATCAAGCAGCGCTATTCTACAATATTCTAACTTTGTTAATTGTCAATCAATATAAGAGCATTTAAGCTTATGTTAATAGCCTGGAAAATCCCACCAGTACCCTTGGTATGTTTGTCAAGGACTGCCTACACTAAACATAATTCACAACAGTGTGCTTGGTCCAAATCGAGTCAGTCAACTGCTGTGTAGAGTGAGTGTGGCAGAAGATGAAACATGATATCTTCCCTACACCCATACATGCCGGTTCTGTGTGGAGTTTACAAGATGAGGACATTTTGTCCTGACTGCATTTCCAACAAGATAAATCTCTACAAAACTATAGAGCTCTGAGTGAATGAGCTCAGTCCAGCCTGTCTCCAGGTTCACAGGGTATAACTCTGCTTTGAGCATCATGGGAACACGCTCAAGCAAACACACATTCACAGGGCAGGCTTCTCCCAGGGGGAGGAGACTGAACCATGGTGACATGGTGACACTCTCTGAGGGACACGTGATTTCACCAAACACAAGAGGAGGAGGTGGTTAATACACAGTGACAGCACAGTCCTGCTGATTAATGGTCAAGCGATGGACCTTTTAGATGAACCAGTGAATTGTTAGATGCTCAAGAGGCACAGATACTTCTTGGAAATGGTACTTTCCATGTCATGTGATGACATTAGCTATGGATGATGTCATTGTGGACATGCCTCTTCCTTGCTCTCTGACACATGACTCTTGGAGATCTGAGACCGCACCGCAGTGAATGAGTTCACAGGTTCACTTGACACAACTGAGGGTGGGGAGTCATTGGATTGTCTCTCCCAATGTTTCCTCTATTTTTTCCCTTTTTATATCCTGTCATTGTCTTAGTAAGCTTAAGCTGGACTTCAGCTGACTTTGACCTTTCATTTCGTATCATTTAATCCTTGGTTATAGAAACACAAGTGAAGAATGACATACTGCATATGATTTGACCAGAACCCATTCATTACATTTAAAAATAAACCATCACATTAACTAGATCTGGTTAGTACAAGTGAGAGAGCACGGATGGTTTATGATTAGAAAGAAATTATCCATATTTATTTAGCAAACATGTCCCTATGGAGCTGCTGCCTGCTGGTACTTTCATTGCTAGACACAGCTGGGAGAAATCATGGTTATGGATTCAGTAAAAATAACTGAACTCATTCCTCAGATATTTTTCCTGTTGGTGGTATCAACAGTCTGTCAGAGCAGGCTGCTGCATAACACCTGTAGAAACGTGTCTTCGTCAGTTTTCTGTCTGTGTTTTCGTTTCATCTGTAAACACTGCTGTGGTCATTGACCAAATCAGAATATTAAATTAGCTCAAAAAAAAAAAAAGAGAGAGAGATGGCACCACATAACATTAGATACTATGTATACACACTCATTATCAGGGAGTTGCATGCTGCTGATTGAATTCATCTCCATGCTCTATATTTAGGGGCTCAAACTCAGTTTCCCAGAGTCTACTGGCCACATTGTTTTTCTCCTTGGGGGAATGCTTGAACCGTCTGAGAAAAACAAACTCCACTGTTTTCGGTTGTGTTTTTCAACAGTACATTTTAGCAATATTAGTCTCGAGTGGCATTAGTAGATAAATGCCACTTGAGATAGTATTCCTGCAGACTGGCAGCATTATCCTCGCAGATAAGACACGGTGCAGGCACATTAAACTTGATTAAAAAAAATAAATGATTGGTCACACAATGAGGTGCTTCTTGCATAAAGTTAAATGTGCAAATTTCCAACATGGTGGGGGTCGTAAAAAGGTCTAGCACAGGGGATCTTAGCCCTGAGTTGGTTTATTAGTTTGAAGCACATGCAATATCATGCCACTTGTTATTGTTATTGTATTTGAAAAAAAAAACCTCTTAGGTTGCCATTATAATACTGATTTGAAAATATGAATAACTCCAAGAGAGCTGAGTATCGAGATGCATGTTTTGATAAGATTTTAACAAAAAGTATAAAGGCAAAGCAAGTTTATTTATACAGTACACTTCAGCAACAGGGCAATTCAAAGTGCTTTACATAAGTGGTTTCTGACTGGTCCAGCCATGGGGTCAAGATTTCTCCTTACCCCCAATTTCCACCAGATGCGTATTGGTTGCGTCTCCGCTCCGGCACGGCAGCGGAGCCGATTAGATTCAATTCTAGTCAATGTGTGTGTTTCCACCGGCTCCGGCAGTGCTGCGTTCCGGCTCCGTCTCAGCTCCGGCAGTCCGGAGGCATCCGCAACAGATACGCAGCACTTCTATTTTTGCCGGACGCCGGAGCACAACGCAGCAATTCAGCACAGAGCAGATCGTGCGGGGCAGGAAGTCGTGCAGAGAAACACAATAAAACATCCGGTTAATACTCAAAATAAGATACACAGTGTTCACGGCGGATCATATTTCCCTGCACTACACCTTGAAAACTACATAATAGGCAGAGGCAGGCCTGAAGTCAACAGGTCAGAGGTTTTTAGACGTCATTTCACCCCGTTGACACCGTGGACGAGGAGATATTCATCATGGCAGTGCACCGAAATGTCTTCCGGCGGAGCTGCACCGCTCCGCACAGCAAACGCAGCCGGTGGGTATTGATGGACGGCGGAGCACGCCGCGGATAACCAGCGCTGCCGTTCCGCAACGGACACGCATCCAGTGGAAATCCGGGGTTAGTCTTGAGTTCAAGGTCCACACAGTTTAATACACTCAGCATCATATTTGTGTTTGGCCATGTTGTCAAGCTAGTTTGCTGTCTCTGTCAAGTAGCTGTCTGTTAGTAACTCACTCTACAGCAGGAAACGGCACTTCAGATGTGCCAGAAATTTACTGTACTTCAAAATGTTTTTGGGCGTCACTTGCAATCCATTCAGACTGGACCAGCGACCCACTTTTGGACCAAGACCCACCAGTTGAGAATCAATGGTCTACACAAAACACCAGAAGTATCAACACAATACACTAAAGAAATACATTATATGAGGACATTGAGATACAATTCAAACAGTCACTGTAAAGCCAAGAGAGTAGAAAAAAAACTTAGAAAGAATGATAAATAAATAAAATAATAAATAAAAGTAAGATTAAATGTTAGAGTGCAGTGTAAGAAATTAATAATTACTTGATTTAACAATTGGCAGTGGCAGCAGAGATGCAGTTTTCTGGGAGTTTGCTCCAGGTATATGGTGCATAAAAACTGAACCTTGTCCCTCCATGTTTAGTTTTGACTCTAGGGACACAACCAGACCTGTCCCCGAGGACCTGAGAGGTCTAGATGCTTCATAATGGAGCATGAGATCAAAAATATGTTTTGGGCCCAAACCATTTGCTGCTCTATAAACCAAAATATTCCCTGTCCCTGGTTAGTACCTCATATTCTATAGGTTTCTATCTCTGTTTCTATCTCTCCTTTATCTTTTCTCTGGAGAATACAATTTGTCTGTCCATTCCCATTAGTTATGTGGATCCTAACAACCGCCTCATTGATAAGCTTTGGTCAGCAGTAGTCTCTCCGCCACTTGAGCACTCTGTCCATTAGCCAAATTCTTAGCTATTTCATTATCTATGTGGGTGGGTTCCAGCCCCTACTACTCATCTAAACCACAGGCTAGATTGCCAGTACCCTCCTCTCTGTCTCAAGAGGACTGAATCAGGCTTTCTGTCCAAACCTGAAATATTTATAACACGTAATTGAAAACACTGTTGTCAGAATTGAAATATAAACCCCTATTAGCATAAAGGCATTATAGAAATGCTGTTTTTTGGGGGGTGGGGGTGGAGTAAGTGACATGAACAATATGTAAAGCCCTGTCTAACTGTGTCTCTTGGCTCTGTAGTGGAAACTAGGCTATTGACTGAGCTGGTGTCAGATTTCCTGTTGCTGCCATTCCTGCCGCAGACACCCAGGGTCTCGCATTGATTTTATAAACCACAACTCCAGGACAACTTCAAAGCTTTCAAGACCATAATGACATAATGGATGTGTTGGCCAAGGCCTGTGACATTATAGGTTTATGTCTGCAATGCCTTTGATTTCTCTGGAACTATTCAGTGTAATGCTACGAGACATTCTGAGCTCCAGGAATAGACTGGCTGGTTGTTTCGCTGTTGACTCTGATTGGTAAAGACTGGAAGACGGAGATAAGTAAGTTTAACAATATTATTTAGCCCCTGTGCAAACAGAGAGGCTGGTTATGAAGCTAATTACACCAACTCGACTGACAAGACTGCAGATATGATGTTTGAGTTATTTGTGTTGTCTGAAGTGTGCAGAATTCACACGCACGTGATGTAGTTCAGTTAATGTGAGTTTCTGTTTGTAAACACTGACTGTAAGACACAGGGATCTTGAGGCATAGTGCTGGTACTGTGGTAGTTACACATAAATAGATAGGTGTAAAACGTGTTTCAAACATAGACCGATGATCTTATTCAGAGCAATTTAGAATTAATCTGGATGTAGAAGATGCCTCAACTACTAATCACCACTATTATATGTAATCAATAAGACTTATTGCATGGCTGTTTTCAGTTCAAGTAGAAGACAAGGATAGTGATTACCAACCACCTGGGGGATTAATGGTGATTTGAGAGCACTATTGATTGCTGTCATCTGATGTCATCGGGTGTCATTCCCAACAGCTGGTGTATCAGTTGCTTCTTCATTAGTGGTCCAAGTATGTACACTAGGTGCTGCAGAATCAATTTCTGATGTGTTTAGTTGGCTAACCAGTTCCCTTGAATTGATTTTGAATTTTTTAATATAATTTTTGTATTCTTCAGTCTGTAGTCAGGCTCGACAGTACTGTCTGACTGATGCTATGTATCATGAAATGATCAGTCAATAGAGAGAGTTTGCTGTATGGTTTATGCCAAGAAAGCTATCTGTTTAATATTGTTCTAGAGGCAATTTTGAAAATCAGTAAGCAGGACTCTTTTTGGCATTATACTTAGACAATTTTTGCATCATTGTGATGAAATGCATTGATGTGTCAAATATTTAATTCACTGGATTTAACAAAGGAATACTTGTGCATCTGGTTATTTTATCACTGAATAGTTTCATGAATGAATTTCCAAAAAAAAAAAAACTATATCTTGATAAATTATTATAATATACAATTGCAAATGCCACACCGAGTATCTGTATCGCCCATTCCAGGTCCCTAGGCTAGAAACATTACATGAGACTTTCACATTAAATACATTTATTAAATGTAATGAATTAAATCTAAATGTAAATTACATTGAATTGAATTGAACTGTTTATTTGATCATGTTTGCACTGTTGTTACCACTTACACTTCCTTATCAGAAGATTGTTGGTAATGACAGAAATGTAATATTGTTTAATTATTTGTGTACCTTTGTTTGTTTATTTTTTTTAGACACATAGTCAGGTTAGTCCACACATATATGGCAATTTTGTTATATAATAAGTTTTTTTCCCCCTACTTCGTTCTAAAAAGAAATCCTGACACAGGGACTGTTACAAAAACATTATCATTCAAATGAAAAGGAAAAAGCACAACTGATGTGTTGTCAAGAGCATGCTAATGCTTACGCAATGCAAAGAAGAAGAAGATGTTGGCCAATCAGAAGCCTGAAGAAAACCTTTAAACAGAAGGCTACCTGGAGCAGTGACCTTTGAAGCGCTTCCAGATGCCTCTGTTCCTAAATATAGTCGAAGCATAGCTATACATTTATGTGTAAACATGTACAAAGTTCTGTTAGCAAGGTCAAAGCCAGCACTATTTTGGTCATGTTGACCATTGCACAAAATGCTGCCTCAATGTGATGCCTCACAAAGGAGATAACGGCACACACTCTGACATTACAAGCCTAAAAATCAGTTTTCCCTGTCTTAATGTCAATGCTGAAACTAAGCTTCTGAATACATTTGATGAAAGAACAAAACGTGTAGAAAAAGCTTCGTTTTCACCTGTGTGTGTGGACAAGGCAATGAAACATTCTGACATAGGCAACCTCTTACTTTCCTCTCATTTCTTCCCTTATAATTACATTAACTTGGATCAATGATCTAAGCACTATGTAGCTAGATGCGGTCACTATCTTTGATATAACACCATTTCTCATCTGCTGGAATTGAATGCAGAGCCTTTTAAGGTTCACTTAACAAATTGCCTGTAAAGGTAATGAAAAAGCGAGGGAAGTTGGCAATGATGTTGGAGCAGATTGAACTGGAGGGGAGCCAGCTGCTGTTACAGAGACTGTTTGTTTGGATTAACTGTAATAGTTTCCTTTGAGTTATTGTAGGGTGGGTCCTCTGCACGCACACACACACACACACACACACACACACACACACACACACACACACACACACACACACACAAGAAAGACTTGATACACAAACATTTTCTTTTTGTTTCGTTTCTTTTTTTAGCTCCTATGTCTTGTGAGATATGAATTGAGCTTGGTTAAATATTTTCACCCTGCTCAAGAGTTCCAGTTCACATGAAAGCATAGCAATACTTCTACTACAGTATATCAACATGCATTCACTAGTAAAAATAGGCAACATGTTTTAGCAGTACTAGTGACTTCATACTTCATTGCCAAAGTATTAAATGTCATCTGCTATTGTCATCATAACTATAGACATTAGCCATAGTTTTTTTTTGTCTTGTCTTCAAAAAAGTATTTTTTATGAATATATTTTTTCATATTTATTGTCAACAAAACAGTAATCCTGTTTCAATCCAAGGTAAAAAGAGAGATTACATCTAATCTCATTACAGAAAAGTAAGCTTGTAGCCAGAATTTGAAAGTGCATGTAAAATGTATTTACTATAATTTGGCTAGAATCTTTTCTTTCTGTCTTACAGCAGGACTCTACGTAAGTATAACAATTGTAAACCATTCTTATGTGAAATGAATGTTTCGGTCATGTTTTTGAATGACATCATCTTGTTTTTCTCATCTCCAGCACTCTGACAGGATGGCATCACAGGGGCAGGAGGAGCCTCCTCCAAACGGAGGTCAACCAGATAGCCGTCTAAAGAGCAAGAAGCCGCCCAGCCTTGTAATAGCCATCCCACCGCCTGAGGAGATGATGTCCCATGACCCTGCAAAACAGGTAGTCTGACTGTTTTAACTTGACCCTGTGTTTCACAGCCTGGCCTCTTGGGACAGATTGTCAATAAAAGATGTGTTATCACAATGACTAACCACTTCCTCTCTTAGTGCTGGTGCTCAGCACTTTCCCATGCGTGTTGAATCAATAAAACTTTTTTTTTTAAAGCACCCGAAGGCTGCAATCTCTGTTATACAACATGCAGACCATGAATGCAGTTAAGATTGCTGGTCTTGTTTTTTTGTTGTTTTTTTAAAGATATTTTTGGGGCATTTTTGCCTTTAATGGACAGGACAGGTAAGTGTGAAAGGGGGGGAGAGAGAGAGACATGCAGCAAAGGGCCCCAGGCTGTATTCAAACCCGGGCCGCTGCGGCAACAGCCTTGTGCATGGGGCGTCTGCTCTACCACTAAGCCACCGACGCCCCAAGACTGCTATTCTTTAACAAGAAGTTCCAAAACTGTTTGATTGATTACTAATTGATGGTGGTAGGTGATTGATTAGTAAGTCACCTTAATAGTTTTAAGTTTTTTAAAATCAAAAAGCTTGAAATCAGTCGGGGTATTTAACTCTTTAACTATTTTTGATTTCGAGTACAGTCAGAAGTGGGGCTGTGTATTGTTTGAAAAATTATTATACCAGTACCAGCACCCTTCATTTGATACCTTTGTTTTATTTATTTATTTGTTTATGTGAATGGAAGCATTCAGTTGTGTAAAATGCCACAGACATGTAGTATAGCTATACTTTTGAATGTGCTGTTGGCATCTCAACACACTGAACTGCCAACTCCTGCTTAAAACACACCACACTAGACTTCACCACACCACAGACCATTTGGGTTGGAGCTGCTGAGCTGCGGTAGTGGACCAAACACATGTGGCATTAAGTGGAGGAACGCTTATGGTGTTTGGCTGCAAGCAAAACCAGACAAATAAGGGTTTTTTTCTAGATCTGACTAGAGAAGTTCCAGTACTACTTGTGAGTGGATTATTTCGGTTGATTCCTTAATTGTATCGAGTACCAATACCCAGCCCTAATCAGAAGGTTGAATTTGGACAAAAACATGCTCTGCTGTGATCATGGGAACTTGAGTTTATTTCACTGGAAGCTAATCCTCAAAACAAGCTTTTAATATTCCCTCACACCCTTACAGTAGTTAGTGCAAGTCATTTAGCACCCGGGGGTTGATGGACTCTTTGGAAGGAGATGCCCTGCCTTCTAATCATTTGACTCAGAGTTTGCACATACATGAGAAGAGAAAAAAACACTTGCCGCAGTACTTTTATTTTGAAAAGTTCAAAGGGGATAAAAAAGATTTTAATGGGGGTAGCATACTCTCCCTCTGTTCCTCTGAATTTGCCATTTGCTCAGGCATGGAGGCATTTTGGACAGCTGCCTTTCAGTTATTGGGCACAAGGCCATACAATTTCCCCCTGTGAGCCCCATTGCCTGAACACAAACGATGGCATTTCAGCTACACAGAGTAGTGGGCAGTCAGAGTTTAATTGAGCATGCTACAGTTAAACTGTCCCCAACAAGCAACCAGTGTAATAAAGATGCAAATAAAGAGTGAACTCAGGCATGTACTGTAGCTTTGATTGTTACAATATAGAGAGGAAGAAGCAGAAAGACACCCCAGACTCAGGCTTCTAACTGTGTTATTTCTGTTACCAGGAACATTTGAATAATGCTACATATGGAAAAGCTTTGCAACTTGTGTTAAGGAAATTTGCAAGGTCTAATGCTGTGTGTGCTGTTATTGTCAGTCGGTGCTTCTATTAAATATCACTATCTATGAAAAGTCAGTCTACCACACCATTTACTCTTGATTTACTGATGCTAATATTGTTATCTAGACTATAGAGAGGTATACGTGCACAAATCCTGCATACAGTGTTCAAGATAATAGACTTTATATGTGCAACCAGAATTTTTGTGGCTCTCAGGTGGCAGAAACAGTGTATCCACTATTTCGACAAGCTGAACATACAGCTCACTTACAGCTTGCCTCAAGCCCCATTAACTCTCAGAGTGACACCACCATTAGCCTCACCAACTGCAGAGTCACTGCAGGTTAGGATAATGGACTCTCACAGGAATCACTGCACCCCCCATAATTGAGGAACACTATAAACAGAATACACAAGTAGTGTTTAAGAGAGCAGAGCCCTTTTAGCAATACCTAACCATACAAAATATTGACTGCGTCCACATTAAATGTGCACTTCATCCAGGTATCTCAATGCTGGGATTTAGTCTTGTCACTAACCCTATTGTGGTCATTACAATAATTACCTAATTACTTTCTTAACAGTCTTATCTTTTAATAATAGTTTCATCAGTGATGTTCCCTGCAGTCCTGCAATAATTATTGTGTTGTACTCTGCTAATTGGCCAGTAAAGTACTGTAGACCTTTATAATTACCCATGTTGCTGATGGCACTACTGCTGCTTTAATTAGGTTATTGCAATAATCCTACGACTGTAATTGTAACACATATTAAAATATCAGTTTTCCACTTTGTGTAGGCACTATTCATATTTATTGTACCGTGGGAGAAATTACTGTAACAGTATTTCTCCTTTCCTCTGGACAGCCACTACGCCCTTCCCTGAAAAAAAGTGCAAGTGGTCAAGCAACCGGTTCTGTGTCCGAGAGCTTCAGTGGAGCCAGAGATGGCGCTGGAGATGGAGGCTTCTCATTCAGAGAAAGAAGGTCAAAGTTTGGAAGACAAACGTCGCTCTCACAAAGCATCCGCAGGTAAGATGACGAGTTTGTTGTTTCAGTCATGATTATTGTGTGTTTGTTGATGTTGCTCAACATTCAGGTTGCTTGATAGAAGACATTTTTAATTCAAGACCCACAATACATAAATAGTTAGCGAGGTCATCATCCCTTGGAAAAAAAAGAAGAAGAAAACAATCAGCAAGCCATCTCTCACCAAACATTACACAAGAAATGCAAGTGCTATGCCCTACAGGTCATTCACCCTAAAGTGTTACAACAAATGCATGTGCGAGTTCCCCAGTTTGTACTTGAGTGTTCGATTTTCTATTTAATTGTATTCTGTAATACTGAGGCTGCCCTCTTCTTTCTGTACCTGTAGGAACACAGCCCAGTGGTTTGGGGTTGGAGAAGACTGTGAGACCAAACAGCAGGTATGGCACAGGAAGAGCCTGCGCCACTGCAGCCAGCGCTATGGCAAGCTGAAGCCCCAGTATAGAGAGCCTGAGACGGCTACCAGCATTGACCAAGGCCCGGAGTCACCAGCAACAAGCAGGATGCCCAAGGTAGTCTACTCTCAAGAGAGACATGATCACTGTGTGCCTGATTAAGGTTTTATTCAACATAACTTTGTTCAGAAACGCCTTTAGTATCCTGATGCTATTGCATGAAAAGACCAGAATATATTACCATGGAAATAAGTTACACAGACAGCAGAAAGCAAGAGGATGACACTCTGAGTCATGAGGTCTTTCCACTGAGAATTCCTGTTTCCATTTAATTTCACAACCAGTCAGTAAGTAATAACTGATACTGGTAATAATTTCCCCACCTGTGTGATTTAATGTCACGACACTGAGAAGCTTCTCTGGAAGGACATGAGGAAAAATCAATGGTATGAGAAGAAGTGAGGAGAGAGGGAAAAATGTGCCTGGCTTTAATAAAGTAGAGCACAGTACGGTGACAGAAGCGGACCATCTGTGCCCCAGATGAATTATGTCACTCCAGGCCCTGTCAGACAGCTCTTCTCACCATCCAGTGTTTTGTCTTTCTTTCTTTCTTTCTTTCTTTCTTTCTTTATCTTGTGCCTACCCTCACCTGCTATGGCTGCGTGTCATCTAAAAAATAACCTTACCTTTAGTAATACTGATACCAAGTACTTGATATTTGATACATTTATTTTTCTACTACAGGCGTGTAGTGTAGCCATACTATTGAACATTTTGGAGGGATCTCAGCATGCTGAACTGCCAACTCTGCCAAATACACTGTGTTCGACTTCACCACAGCGCAGACTGTTTGGGTTGTAGCTGCTGCGGTAGTGGGCCAATCACAAATTGCTCGAATAGAGGCACGTTTGTGGTGATTAGCTGTGAGCAAAACCATACAATTGTTTTTTCTAGATCTAGAAAGAAAAGAGATGGAGGGTGGGAATTTTCGATTTAACTTAGTACTGGGTCATCTCAGTCAATACCTAGGTATCGAGTAATGATACCACGCCTCATCACCTGCTTTTCTGACTTCGCATCTCCTGCTGTCCGAGAGGCCAGTGATAAGAATTTAAATTGAGCAGCGTTGTTTTGGTTTTTTTCTCTTGTCTTGTCAGATGTTTAGTAGGTTTTTGACAAGTTTATGTTAATGTCATGGTAAAAATGTTCATTGGGTTGTTCCTAATCTCTGATTTTCGTAGATTGTCGACCCCTTGGCGCGGGGCCGAGCCTTCCGTGTCCCAGATGACGTGGACGGTCGCTCCCCCAGGACACCCCACACCGCTCAGGGGGGTCCTGTCACCCCTGGTGTCACCTCACTCAGCTCCTTCACCAGCCAGCGCTCTGGATACAGCCGCTTCCCAAGGCGTAAGAGGGAGTCTGTGGCCCGCATGAGCATCCGAGCTGCATCCAACCTGCTGAGGGTGGGTGGTGTACCAGAAACCCTCTGTCTGTGTTAGGATGTGTTCCAGATAGGGAGGGGGCAGTTGTACATATAATGTTGTCATGACTATAACCGTATTTCCAAGTAAAGCAGCACTGATCTGAGAAACATTATTCATGTGTAAAATAACTTATTATGCGTATGTTGATCAGGGTCAGGGCTTGGCAGGCTCCCAGACAGGTCGCAGTTTCCCCAAGAGGAGCTTCATCAGGCCCAGCTGGATGGATGAGGACACCGTGGACTCCGCAGACACGTCCGAGTCGGTCTTCTTCAGCAAGGTCAGCAGCCACTCTCTCTATCCTCCTGTCAGTGCCTTGGCAGCAGTTTCTCTCTTTGCAGCGAATTTCTTCGGCAGTTTTTTTAATCTTACATCCTTCCCCTTTCTGTGCATGTCAGCAGTCACACTTCTCCAACACTGTGTTCCGCTGTCACTGCTAATCTCTCATCAGCCTCCTTTCTTCAGCAACCACCATCTTCTTCTTTCTTCCTTCCATCTTCCATACATTCACATCTTATAAATATATATGTGTCAAACCCTGTATCCCCCTCTTGATCTTCTATATATCAAAGCTATGAAAATACATGATGTTTGAAAGATATAATTAGGAAGCTGCTCATCATCTCAGGTGTCCTGTATTTCCTTGCTCTGGTATCTGCTACAGGTTGATGCCCATGATGAGTTCTACTCTATGGCTGATGACGTATTTGAATCACCTCCCATGTCTGCAGCGTTTGCTCCCAGTGAGCTGCCTGACCAGAAGTTTGAAGGCCTGTAAGTAAATACACGACCAAAAACATTTAAACACCTTTAGGGGCCGTAGACATGCTGCGTTTTTTGCACCCTCAAATTCATTGTTTTAAATGTGGACGCACCTCATGCAAACCTTAAATGCCAGAAAGACGACACTGCAGCAGGTATGCCTCACCCTCTCTTTCGCCCCCTCTCCTTTTCTTTAATGCTTTTCTTCCAGCCCTAGTAAGGGCATATCTCAAACGCCCAGGACGCCAGTAGCCCCTGAAAAGATCCGTCCTCGTCGGGGTGGCCGCATTGCCTCCCAAGTTAAGCACTTTGCCTTTGACAAACACAAACGTCAGTACGGCATGGGCGTTGTGGGGAAGTGGCTGAACCGCAACTACCGTCGCAGCCTCAGCAGCAACATCCAGAAGCAGCTGGACGACTTCCACAGTCACAGGTCAGGAATGAGTACTGTATGGACATACTTATGGATTATACAGTCATTGAGAAAAAAACTAAACAGGGAAATCAGCTTCTTTATTGTTTCATTTAATTTTTTTGAGCAGTTTCTAAGTAAGAAATGCCATGAAACCTCTGGAGAGAAGATGGGTGTTATATACAAGTTAAATTTTAGACTTCTAAAAAAGAGGTGTTTTAGGCCTATTTATGTAGCTGAAGATAGTCTTCTACCCTGCAATGTGATGCTTGACACCAGGATTGACAGTTTGTGTTGGCCAGTCATGACTTCCACCTGATTTACAGTGGTTCTCTGCTGTGTATTTTAGGCCCTACTTTTCCTACTGGATCACGTTTGTCCATATAGTGATCACTTTGCTGGCCTGTTGTACATACGGTTTTGCCCCTGTGGGGTTTGCACAACATTCTACATCTGAGCTGGTGAGTCAAACTCAAAACATAGAGGTTTACTGTGAAATACTGACTTAATTTAAAATGTTCTGGCACGATTAATTGCATTTTACTACCAAGAGGACATAAACATTCTGCTATCTGTAATGCTTAAGTGGCTGGTTAATGTTTTTTGTGTAGAAATCTATGCTGTTTGGATGCTCTTTCATAGTATCCCCAATCAATACATGGCTGAAAGCATTCAATATTGAAAGCAACACAAAAGTGATGTCTCTCTTCTTCTTTTTTTAATCCAAGCAAGGACAAATCATCCAACAAGAAGATGCATTTAAGAAACAAAATGTTTTCAACATTGAAAAATGAGCTTTAAATGTTTTGGTGCTAACATGTTACACACTCAGTAGATCTGTTTCTAACTGTATCGCTCTGTCGCCCTCTGTAGGTGCTGAAGAACAAAGGCATTTACGAGAGTGTCAAGTATATCCAACAGGAAAACTTCTGGATTGGTCCAAGCTCTGTGAGTTTCTTGCTGGTCTCAGTTTAGCTACTGTATTACATAATATGTTTTTCACTGTGTGGCTAGATGAACACTCACATTAGAGGTTTGTCTTGATGGAGAAAACCAAAGGGAGCTGTTTCTGAAAATGATGTGCCAGTCCTAAAATGCACAGATTGTGAATTAAACAAGGGATATTCACTTTACTTTTCTTTTTTAGTTTATTTGATAGGGACAGTGCATAGAAATGAACATTGCTGTAAATATGTCAGCATTAGCCAAAAGGCTAGTTGTCATCTGTAGTCCCTGGCCAGATGTTACAGTAGACTCCTTAAAAGTAAAAGAGCAAAACAAGAAAACACAACATAAACTTAAAACACAATTGAAACAGGGTGCAAGTTCTATTTTTGCTCACAGTCAGATGTATTGTTTGGTAACACCTTTTGCTTTGACGCTTTTGCTTGGCCTGAACAGGGTCACACCCTTCTTATTACTTTAACACTTGCTACATTTCCTGTCACATACTGCTGCTCTCATCCAGCTCCAGCCTTCCTCTTGCCCACACTGTTTTTTAGTAACTCTTTGCTTGGGCCTGCTTAGTTACATCAAACAGACATTTTTATTTCCCGAATTCGATGGGCGGTTTTACTTTACAAAGTCTCAGGTCGTCAATATTGTGAAGACATATTTAAGACTTGTCAAAAGACTGAGAAACCTAATCTACATCCATAAATAACACATGTAAGGAGGAATGGATTTTTAGTTTTTCTCTGTAGAACTACAGCATGTGTGTGTTGACAGGTTTGTGTATTTTTATGATAATTTACTCCACTTTACAGGATGATCTGATCCACCTGGGGGCCAAGTTCTCGCCGTGCATCCGTCAGGACTCACAGATAGTCAGTCTGATCAAGAGAGCCAAAGATATGGAGAAAGAGTCTGGCTGCTGCGTTCAAAATGACAACGCAGGATGCGTGCAGACCCTC
This sequence comes from Epinephelus cyanopodus, assembly GCA_026686955.1. Classification (NCBI taxonomy): domain Eukaryota; kingdom Metazoa; phylum Chordata; class Actinopteri; order Perciformes; family Serranidae; genus Epinephelus; species Epinephelus cyanopodus. The sequence goes on from CM048916.1 coordinate 34,202,192, forward strand.
AGCTCCGACTGCTCTGTAAGTGGTTTATCCTACACCTTAATACTTCACCATATTGACTTGTCAGTATGAGAAACTTAGCTTCGGTTTGAGAGAGAGGTCAAGACACATTCTGTGAATATGCACAAGACATTGCAATTAAAAAAACCTCAATCCAATATGATAGAAACAACATGCCATCCTATGTGAGATGATAATTTGTAAGCACATTATCACTATTCTTTGCATACTTCTGCAGTTTATAGGATTATAGTAATTACATTTGTGATGAAACAATTAACAAAGTAAGATTTTAATGAATCATATCACTTTCTTTCATATAGAGATATTTTTAAACTGCTTGTGGGTTTGTGATTACTCTTCTGTTTATTCTTTATATCCACTGTTATTCTCTGAAATAAAGACTGAATTTGAAAAATAACTGTATACGCAGGAAACGCTGGCCACCTTTATTAAATGGGACAATGAGCCGGTGGACATCCGCAGGTCCTCTGGTTCTGTCTGTCACCAGGATCCCAGGTGAGAATATGTGCTTTGTGACATACTCATATACAGTGTGTGTATCAGTGTATTTGTTGAAATGGGTACTTTCACACACTGTGAATATTGTGTGGTGATGAAGTTTTTTTTTTTGTTGTTGTTTTCAAAAGGAGGTACATTTTTCTGTGTATTCACACGAAAAATAAAGGCATCAACGAATCATGTTGTGCCCTGTATTCCAAACCAAGACAGCAAATTGTATTACTCCTTTCATTGTTGACAAAGGCAGCACATACTAGATCCAGCTCCCTACCTTTCACAGTAAAATCCCTAGATGTATATGCAACAGTTCAACAGAGGGATCTCAAATTCACTCACTCATCTTACTTTAGACAGACTGATGAATAGTTTTGATGCAAAATATAGAGTATAATATAGTAATAATATAGAGTGTATTTTGCACTTTTATGTCATTAATTTCACATAAATCCAGTTTGTAAAGGCTTCAAGTAACAATAAGAATCAAGTTAGCTGTCATAATGGATTTGTAATTGCCAAAATTTGCTTGTCATTTCAAGTCTTTTTTTTCTTTGTTTGTTATTCTTGTCCTTGTGTGTTGCATGTTGTGACCAGAGTGTGTGAAGAGCCTGCCTCTGCAGAGCCTCATACATGGCCAGATGACATCACCCAGTGGCCGGTGAGGGACACTGCTACTAATTTGGAAATTCATTTTCTACACTCGCATTTCTCATTTAAACAAAATATTTTTTTCTATGCTACTTTCAGTGTGTGTGAGGTCTACAACAGGAAGTATTAGAAAGGCAAAGGTTATTGTATATTATGTCCATGAAATGGCTCATTGTTTGTCCTTCTCTAGGTGTGTACTTTTCCCAAGCTGTGGAACCACACAGGCTACAAACACATGGACTGTAACATCAAGGGACGGCCTTGCTGCATAGGAACTAAGGGCAGGTGAGACATGTGGGCTTTATGTTGTTTACTGCCTTCAAGGCCTGCAGATATCAGCGTGATCTACTGTCCCACTTCTTAATCAGATGCAATGCCAGGTCATCTGGAGAATATTTGAACTGCGTTTTGCTCTTCCCTCCTGTAGATGTGAGATCACAACCAGAGAATATTGCACTTTCATGCATGGCTACTTCCACGAGGAGGCCACACTCTGCTCTCAGGTAGTGTGTGTGCACATGTGTTATGTGTCAGTCAGTGTGTTAGTGTATTTCTGAACCCATATGTTACTCTTACACAGATTCACTGTCTGGATGATGTATGCGGCTTGTTGCCCTTCCTCAACCCTGACGTTCCTGATCAGTTCTACCGTCTCTGGCTCTCTCTCTTCCTTCATGCTGGGTACGCACTGCAACCCTCACAAATGTCCTTACACAGAGATTAAACTCTTAAAGTAATTTTTTTCACACATTTAGTTGGGGCTATTAAATTTATTGTTCCTTTTTTCATTTGTTTCTGGGTTTCTGCTGAGTCAGCCATTCAAGTATCGATGTGGCCACTGCAGAAGCAACACTTCACAACTGATAAATAGCATTCAGAGAATGTTTAATATGCTTTGACAAGTGTTAAGCCTATTACACTGAGTCAATGAGCTGTTTCAGTCATGTGCAATGATTACTGAGTGTGGTTTCATTGTCAGCATCCTTCAGGATTCAAACTAAATGAAATATTTTTAAATGAGGCCCCGGTGCTCGTGAGCTGCTCATGCACATGCATACTGATGCTTAGTGCTAATTCTAGGCACAAGCAAAAAAACAGGCCAAGAAAGCTTAAAGGAAACATTAAGATGTTTGCAGTGGAGGGCTACACTTAACAATTATCCATGCTTTGACCAGGAGCAGCTAACTTAATTGCGACATGCTGATGCATGTTTCGCAAATCAAAGTATTTCCATATTCTATGATATCAATCATGACATGAATCATCCCAACCCTATTGCATTTTACATAAACATGCATATTTGAATTAATGCACCGGCAGACTGCACACTTTTTTAATTCTCGTGTGTGTGTGTGTGTGTGCGTGTGCGTGTGTGTGTAGGCTGTTACACTGCGTGGTGTCAGTGGTGTTTCAGATGACCATACTGAGAGACCTGGAGAAGCTGGCAGGTTGGGTCCGTATCTCCATCATTTATATCCTCAGTGGTATCACAGGAAATCTCGCCTCCGCCCTGTTCCTGCCCTACAGAGCTGAGGTGAGTTCTTCTCATAAATGCATACACAGATATAAAGTGCACACATTATACAATAGACTCTAAAAACACCTGCAGGTGCTAACATGGGGTGCTTGCACACTTAATGTTTTGGTGGGTTGATCTGGCATACAGGCTGGAGCAGGAAGACTATGGTGGGCTTCATCTGGCTGTTAGTGAATAACAGAGAGTAGGTGTTTTCAGTCCTCCTGACAGTAACTGCCAACCGGGGAGCTCCCCCTAAAACTACATATCTTTAAGGCCTTTTTTTTTCTTTGCACTCTCACCGCCAATAGGAACAATGAAGTGATGTGCTGTAAGCCAGCGGGCAGTCGGTATAGCAACATCACTTTTGCTTTGACGAGTCAAAATGCCGTGTATTTCCACTGTCACATATACGCTCAGTAAAGCCTGGACTTCACTGACGATCCATTTATTCCTGTTTTCTATTTTTTGTTACGAGCTGTTGTTTGTTTTTTGTGTTATCTGTTGTTTACACTGCTAATGTGTTTTTTTAAATGGTGGTTGCATTTATGCATGCATTTATGTCACTTACTCACTTCCACTTGTGCTGGGAGAGTACCTTCCTTGAAATACAGTAGGAGCTTAAAAAGTCCTGCGGTGTGGACACAACAAAAAGGGAGGCTCTTTGAACTATGTAAAAGTTCCTCTGGTCCGAATTTGCTCACTAACGTCACCTCCTCTTGCCATGTCCAGTAGTATTAGTAGTGTTCCTTGCTCTTTTTGTAAGCTTACCTTTTTTTAACCAAAGTGTGTGTTTACAGAGTAAATCGAAAGGTTACATTCAGTTATGCAGACATATTTGGGTGTGTTTAAAGTGCACAGTAAAGCTTTTGCAGTAAAAACACTATGTAGAAAGTCTGTTTAATCAAACATGATTGCCATATTGACAGTTTCACATGAAAAGACTTAAGCACACAAGTCTCCTAACTGAGCATAGATGCATTTACAAACATATATATATTTACACATACTCTGTCATCTAATGTTATATTTACATACATGTAAGGATTTTCAAGACAAGCTGATTGACATGTTAGTGAAGCACTCATACCTGACACACACACATATTGCACACACTCATATTCACGCAGTCAAATACATACATATCATACTGCTCTCCAAGTTGGTCCTCATGTCTGGGATTTTAACTGTGAGGCAAACGTGAGATGGATCTGTGCTCCTAATCTACAAAATCTTGTAACATTTGCTGAATTAATTAAAGACCCAAAGCTGCTGGCTTTAACAAATTGTCAGACTGTTATACTTGATGCATTGTTCTCTTTCCCTCCTCCGTGCCACCGCTTTATTTAGAGTTAATAGCTGCCAAATCTGGTGTAAATGTGCTGCATGAATCAAGATGGCCTTAACCACTCATGTTGCAGCAGTTCTTGATGTTACAAAATACTTGAATTGAAATGAAAACATTTTCATTGTAACTTTAGTTTGTTTGCTTCTCTTCCCACTCAGTGGCTTAGCTTAGCTCAGCTTACCTTGGCTCACTTACTGGAGGAGGGGGGGGGGGTTCTCATACTGGAGATTATTCAAGCAGACCTGACTGCTCTCATGTAGAAAGGTCTGGAGGGGCACAGGAAACACCTCGTGGAGAAAATTAGCTATTTCAACACAGTATGAGACCATTTTACTATATCTGAGTCATCACTATGAAGAGTGCAGTGCCATCCAACCAAGCGTTAAGCAAATCATACCACTCATCATGTGCTGTTGTTTTTAGGCTACAAGTATTTAATCAACGCTAAAAAATTAAATAAATGTTTGAGAAACATACAGAGCATCTCAAGAACAATCTGTGCTGACATTTACCAACACAGAAGTTATGATATGCAGTCCTCTAGCCTTTTAGACAGACAATAGTTTTGCTTTTGTGGTAGCCATTTGTTTCAAATAAATAGAAGAACCAAGTAGTTAACAGGAGCATAGATACCTGCTATTAGCAGACAAAGACTGCCACCTGCAGAATCTCAATTTCACCAGACAATGGATGTCACTGTACCTACAATGCTTGACTGACAAGTATTTAATCAGGACGTCACATATCAGCACATCAAATGAGAGTCACCAGCATGTGTCTGTGATCCCTCTGCATGGACAAATAAAGTAGCTAAAGATGAGCAAGTGTTTAAAAAATACTAATTTACAACCATAAAGTGAAAGCTGCATTTTGTTAACTTGATGCAGCCATCGACTGTACAAAAGAAGTAGCCACTTTGACGTAGCCCAGTGGTTTGTGGACTACGGTTTTGAAGCCTCAAGTTTGGCATTTTGTCTGTGGCCATCTTTGTTTTTATGGAGCTAGAAGTGACAATATATGGACAAAAGGGTGGAGCTGTAGAGGAATGAAGGGTGGATCTGACTGAGAATGCATGGACACGTCAGTGCTAGCAAGTTGTCAATCACAAGGCATACCCTGCTTTATCGTCTATTTTACTTTATGTGGGACCATAATTTACAAAATGAACATCATGTTGTATTGGAGAAGATTTAAAACTAGTGATTGATATCATAAACTCATCAGGAAAATATTTAGTGAGGTAATAAATCAAGTAGGAGGAAGTATCCTGAACCTCCACCTGTTTTTTCAACTGGTGGAGTCGTCTCCTGCAGGCCATTAGAAAAAATGCATGTTCAAGGCACTTCCGGAGGCTGCATCCACTTTTTTTATACTCTCGGCACACAAGATTAAGTTGGTGTGTGTTTGCGAGAGAGTGTTTGCTGAATCAGCTGCACTAATTAGGTGATGTCAGTACACACTTTTAAAAGTGTATTTATTAGCTGCCATTTCCAAAAGCACTGCAAGCCTGAAACTGTAGACTAATACTGATTTAGAAGCTTATATCAGAGGAAAATGTAATCTTAATGAATAAAAAAACATGTTGGTTTGTGCAAGTCAATGCCCGTGTGAAAAGAACAGTCTGGATTACCTACTTTTTACTGGCATGTCGGTTCGCCTCAGTGTGTCTGTAAATCTCACTTTCCCCTTTTAGAGATCAGACTAATGCCATTGTGTGGGTTCACAAAGGCCACTGTAACAGTAATTAGTGAATGGGATTACATTTTTTTCTTTTAAACAAAAACAACTGTTGGAACGACTAGACTCATCTGATGCTTCCGGTCTGTACGCCTTTATGAACACAAAATGTTCTTCCTAACACACCAATGGAAGAGTTAATATAATGGACAAATGTAGTGGATTAGTAAAGCGAGCACTTTATTTAACAATGACAGATTTTATCTTGCCTTTGTATTCATGTCTTGATGTCATCGAGACATCTGTTACTCTCTTCGTAAATCGACACCAGTCGCTCTCATCTGATATGTGCGTGGTGCGACATGAGGTGGATCTCAGTATGACGTACCTTGACGTGAGAGCCAGAAATCCCACCACCCAGCTCTGCTTAGCACTGACCAGCTCACAGTTCTTCACACACCAGGAATAACCTGAGGAAGCACATGCAAGGCACAACGCAGGGCGGTCAAGACGCTTAAGGAGGCAGTTTAAGTGGATTATCATTTAACTGTAGAGTTAAGGAGACCCTGTGGCAGCTTGGACTGGAATATGGATAATTCCCACCAGTAAAGCAAATCCAAAGAGTTGTGAAAGTACAGCAACTTCAGCTACTGCTCCTAAATTTCTGTAGATAGATGAGTACAAGTCATAAGTAAAAGATTAAAAGGTCATAAATGTATTAACAAGTATGCGCATTGATAAAGGTTTGGAAAGGATCCATGGATACAAATAACACAATATGTTCACAATATTGTTGTTCATATCTTTAAACCTTTATGTTTATGATCTGTGTAAGTGTAAGTGTAAGTGGAGATTATACATGTGTCACTTGCCAGGAGGAATTAGGATTAGGCAGACAGTCAGTCTGGTTGGAACATGTGAGCTGGCAAGAAGTTGTACTGATGTTGGACGAAGTATACTCCATTCTGATTGGTCAATTACAACATTGTTTGGTCTGTTATTTCTGAAGAGCAGACAGCTGTTGTGGATAACAGACCTTTGGAATGGATGCAGCTCTGTTCGTACGTGCTCAGTCAAAAAAATAAAATCATTTTTGTTGGGATTCATTTTGCAATAATGACCCAATTGCTCCGTGCTGTCCCTTACTACACACACACTCATTTGATACATGATAGGTCGTCTTGTTTCCATTCTCACTGAGTAGTGTGCAACAGTAAATAACTAACTACTAAGGAGCTGGTTAGCAGAGGTGTTCTTCAGTCTGTGGCACCACCCTTTGACATCTGATTTAGTACTTTCTATCTCGGCCAACAGTGAGTGACCATGACGCGTGTGAAGAACGTGTCAGCCTGCGTGTCTGGGGTGTGTGGGAGGACTGCTGTGCCATGCTCCTTTTCTGTTTGTGGCACTTAAACGTCTTCACAGATTAGCCATCTGCCTCAGACCAGGCCAAGCCTCCAAACTCAGCCCTGACATCTCTCTAATCTTCTCACCTTTACTGCCTGACCCAGGGCTCATACTGGGGTTCTTCCACAGATCTAAAACTAAAAAGGACAGCTAAGCTCTCCTAGAGATGGTCACAATGACTCAGTTTAAACCATTACTCCCTAAAATACTGCCTTGGTAAGTTGCTGTAAAGATTGAGTAATGAGGTTAAAGTAACCGAATTTGAATTGCACTTCCTAAACAACCTTTGCCTCTTGTGTGTGTTGCTTATACTATGACTATTATCTCTGCAGTAGGGTGCAGCCAACATAAGTAAACCTGAAAGCTGAATTGTCTTGTGCTGCTGAGGAGCTGGTATTGAATGTCAAAAACGTGGCATGATACATTGTTGATAGCTAAAGGAACAAAATCCCATGTAGCACATTTAACCTCAAATCTATACGACCTACTTGTGAGACCCTGTGTTATCTAGCAAACAAGTGGAGTAGGCACTCACTGTTCAGAATACAAATCACTATTATGTGAGGCAAATATAAATAAACTACACTGTTAACCAACGCAAAGGTCACCCAAAAGCCCTGAGTCACCAGTAAGCAGGATGTATGCTCTCTATCTCCGGTACACATCAGAGATGCTCAGTGTTCAGTCATACATGTGAGTCTTATGTATGCGCAGTGTGGGGGGTGAACTCCTTCTTTTTTTCTTCCTTTGTTAAGTTGGGTTTAAATTGAATTATGGGATAGTCTGTAACCTGTTCGCTTGTTCTCTCCCTTCAGGTGGGTCCAGCAGGGTCCCAGTTTGGACTCCTCGCTTGCCTCTTCGTCGAGCTGTTTCAAGGTTGGCAGATGCTGGAGAAGCCATGGAAGGCCTTCCTCAAGCTGCTGGGCATCGTCCTCTTCCTCTTCCTGTGCGGCCTCCTGCCGTGGATCGACAACATCGCGCACATCTTTGGTTTTCTCAGCGGCATGCTGTTGTCCTTTGCCTTCCTGCCCTACGTCACCTTTGGGACATTCGACAAGTATCGGAAACGTATCCTGATTGCTGTCTCAATGTTGGCCTACATCGGGCTTTTTTCTTCCCTCATCGTTTGGTTTTATATTTACCCGATTAACTGGCACTGGCTGGAGCATCTCACCTGCCTGCCCTTCACGAGCAAGTTCTGTGAAAAGTACGACATAGACCATGACATTAACGATGTGGTGCGCTAGTCTCCAAGCTGCTGATGACGTGGCTGTGCTACTGATCCACTGTCTTCTAGCCAATGACCGGGTCAGCTGTTTCCAGGTCAGCTCAGTGGCCTTTAACAATGTGGCAAATATGTTTATTATTCGATCACCAAGGGAAGGAAGGACCTGATCATAGCCAATGTGAATGGAACTGACTTAGTCTTTTCTCCTCAGCCTGCTGACTTGCTCACTGTACCATAGAACTTCACTCAACCTTTGTAATCCTCAGTCAAGCCTGGCACTACCTAGCATGTTAATTTGCTAATAGGCTAGCAGATCCTCGGAATGGGAGGACAGGAAAAGACACTCAGGACAACAAAACTACACAAAGCTGGGTGAACCCAAAGGAAACGATCTACAGAGCGAGACACTGTCTGGTTGCCTCAGTTCAAAGTCAGTGTGAAGAAGCCAAATGAACTCTACTGGCCCTACTATCACTTTCCCCTTTATGGAACGACAACCAGCCGAGATGAAAAGGAAGACTGATGCCATGGCGGGTCATCAGGTGTCTTGTGGCCCAGTGAACTGAGATACATCAGATGCCTCCTGTCAGTAATTCATGTTTTCAGTAACACTGGGTTTAACACTACAAATGCTGTCTTTCACTTCTGCTGCTTCTGTATGTTCTAACAGTTGTGAAGTACTTTAAGAGTTAAAAACTGTTTTGTATCTTCCCTCTTTTGTATGTATGCACTTGGCATGTCTTTGGAGCAGTGAAATGTTATGCTAAAGGTAACAAGGTGTTGCAGGTATTAACTGTGCAGCTGGAATAGTTCAAAATATCAGTGGTCAACTAAGGTAAGATTTCTATCTAGAACCACTAGTTGCCTTAAACAGATTATGCCATTTTACAGAGATGCCTCATTTTACTTTTGTATACTGCTCGTGATCAACTTCCTGAATGCTGATGAACACATTTCTGACCCGAAACCTACCAAAGCAACGACACATGCTGCTTATATATGCATGATCATCTTGAAAATCCCTTTGTTTTCTGTACATTACTGCCACAAACACATGTTCTCAATCAAGCTCTACATATCTCATATTTTTCCGCTAACACGGTGGTGCCTCAACCATTTTTGTATATTTACTCTGAAAACAATAATGAAAATGATTTTTATTCCAGGAGTGATTATCTACACAGGCATTTTTTGTTACATCAAAGTAAGTTTTGTACTGTATTCTCTGACTCTGTGAAAGCAGCCATAGGATCACAAGATGTCATTTATGTTTCACCTGAGCCTTAATATGCTTGTGAAATACAACGTAAGGCTTTGTTTCATCACACACTTGTTGACAGTTTAAGAAAAATGAATTTAAACTCTAGTGTTGCCGCAGTCATAGGATTTTCCTCCGACACATTCAGACCAAACGTGGACAAAGTCTTGCAGCCTACGTATAAACTTTTTCCACTTTTCTTTGTGTCTCAATGCTAGCAGCTGTTTGCTTGGGTTGTGGTCCATGACCCACAGTAATTGTTTGCTCTAATGGTGTGTCGCTGACATTGTGATAATTAGGGTTGGGTCCATGTGAAAACTTTAGAACCAGTTTGATATAAGACAAACACGTGACCTGACCAGTAAACTGAATTTCACCAGGTGTCGCACTTGGAACATAACAACACTGTGTCCCAACAGAAAACTAGTGTCTGACTACCATGTAGCATCTCGTAACATCGGAGCTGTAGGTCTAAACTGAAAGCATTAAGTATGCACACCTGTTTCGTCATGTAAGCAAACCGTGTAGCTATCAGCTGTACGCTCAAGATCTGGAAACGTAACCACACATAATGATAAATACTGGTTCAGCCAGGTGATATAAAATCAAACTGGTTTAAGCTCTTACACCACACCAGACAAACAAACCGGATATTGACCCAATTCTTGTGATAAGTGTATTTTGGAAGTTTCAACACTGAAAGTGTGAAAGACTTCCTCTATGGGTTCCTGGCATTGTCTTGGATTTGGTTTGTTGTTGTGATTCTGACATGTGTTGACCCCAGCTGTAGGAAAGCCCCCGTAATGCTTGTTGTGTGGAGGATTATGCGAGTTACTAAGTGAGTTATGAGATTACGTGAGTTTGTCTGTGGGGCTGACTCACTGATCATCTGGTGTTGTTGAGAACACAAGTTGTTAAATGCAGAATGGGCTGTATGTTGGACAATTCAAATGTTTAAATCAGTTTCACCATCACTGTATTTAGATTGTAAATGCCACTCATTGAAAACATAGGACACCCACTTTATTTTAGGAAACCTCTTTACTGTGCCTTTTGACATGTGAGTTTGATCTGCAACAACCCGCATCTTCAGTTCTGACTGTATGCAGCAGTTACACTGCCGTGTTTGCATTGGGACCAAATAATCTCACCCTTTTCTATTTATTGAAATAAAAAGGGAACGTTTCAAATGAATTTCGGGTCATGTTCAAGGTACTGTTCTGTTTTGCTTCAGTTTTATATGTGAAAATCTTTGTGTTTTAACGCAGTCATGTCAAAATAAATGCCACTCTAGTAATAATGAGGTTATCTGTGTCACAGAGAAGTTGATTTTGATCACTGAAAGCTCCAAAACAGCTACTAAAGGGCCTTGAGACTGTTTTCACAACAACTGTTTACATGATTAAACATTAGCTTTCAAGCTAACATGGACAAGAAATCCTTTATGGAGCTCTGTACAATACTAAGAGTGCATCAGTGATTCTGAAGTTGTCTGCGCACTGCTCTCAACATGGAGGTGGCTGAGCCTGTGGCTAGCAGCGAACAGTGCTAACATTGGCAACAGCGCTGACAGAGCTAGCAGAGTTAACTGGAAGAGAACGCTACGCTACGCTTTCGCAACAATGTGCTCTTATTATCAGTGGTAACCAAGTGCAGTGCAGGGTGCTGGCGATTAGCTAGCCAGTATGACACACACGTGCACTAACATGCATGCACAGCCAGACTTTCTGCCACAACAAAGAACAAAGAACAGAGGCTGGAATGACAACACACAGGGAGCGGAATTTATTCTCAGCTCAGGATGCCGTATTTTTACATAGTGAATAGTTATTTATTGCTGTATTAATGCTCTGAATATAGTTGAGAGCTCCTTTAAATGAAATGTCAATTTGAACATCTGCACTTCTATGACAAGTGCGTAAAGTGCTACTGAAGATCATGTGATATGATCGTAAGCTCCAGAACAGCTATCAAATGGACCTGGCAACTGAGATTGTTTTCTCAACAACTATTAAAATGAAAAGAGCTCAAAACAGACGTGCTAGAAAACAAAAGATTTATTTTTTGAAGAACAAAACATTGTTAAAAAAAACAAAACAAACAAACCAACATTGGTCTTGATTAAAGACTTTGGGAGGCAGAGGTGGTGACTGTCTACAAGGAGAAAGGCAACAGGAGACTATCAAGGAGACATTTTGACAGAACAAATCTTTAGGATATATATATACAGTATATATACTAAATAAACAACTGTATTTGTGATTTTATGTCTACGTACAACACTGATGAAGACAGACATGTTTGTTCAAGTTAATATATTGACCTATTATCTGACATCCCTCCCTTTCCTTTGTATTTTTATTCCACAGTTTTTGAAGGTTATCTCTTTAATTTGGCTCATCACTTCACAGTCGTTCTGTCATCAGTTATAAACAGTGTAACATAAAGCAGAATCGTCTAATGTTGCTGTTAAAGGCATGTTGTTAACACGAACCTATACAGGACTGAATACATTCATAACGGGCAGATACTACTTTTAATGTCTAAAGAAAATTTCACGTTGGCTTCACAATGAGCCAGAAACTGTGTTAAAGTGGTTAAATAACAAATATAAGACAGAGGGCAAAGACAGAAACAAGGCAGCTGCGTTCTATTGAATACAATAATACATTCATGAAATAAAAATATTTTTTAAACAAATAATAATTTGTAATAACTTATTACATTCTTCCAGGCTCTGCTCTAATGATTTTTTTCTTAAACTGGCATTAAACTGCAGATCGTATATATAAGAAGTTTTCCACCATTCTTCAGACAGCTGTTGTCGGCAGCTGGATGGCAGCTCTTTGTTCTCCGCTGTCTGCAGACTCACAGGCAGAATGCACACCTCACCACCTGCTGAACAAGTCTCATTCACAGATGATGATCCCAAATGCTGCGCTGAGCACTCACGTACAGCAAAGCTGCTCAGACCTTCCCCTTATTTCTTTATCCAAGAGTGGACGGGGGTCCCACCACTGCTGATAGAATCCAGAATCCACATTAAGTCCTTCTGTCCTCAACAACCACTGTTGCGACGCATGAAGGCGTGGCCCCTGACTGGGTAAACCATCTCGATGAAGGCGAGGGGCCCCACTGTGATCTCACTGGGGCCCTGCACTTTGAAACCAGACTTCCTGTAGAAGGGAATCAGGAAGTCTTCACACATGAGCACGGCACGGCGGACGTAGGGCAGGCAGCGGAGGTACTGCAGGTAGCGCCACATCAGGATGGAGCCTTTGCCCTGCTGACGGAAGGTCCGGTGCACAGCCAGGACGTGGATGTGGACGGTGGTCCCGTGTGGCTTGTGGAGAGTGAGGGCATCCTGGGAAACAGAGAGAGAAAAGACGTGTAAGAGCAGGTAAACACTGTAGTGTTGGGAAACCTGCTGAGCTTCTGATGGCCGGATTTAACTATAAATACTTGATGCCAAAAGATTAAATGCAAAGTCCATGTGGACTCAAGCTTACTCTGCTGTTTTGGAGACAGGTAGTATTTCAGTCTGTGTTACTAGACAGTGTTACTTGAAATAAAAAACTAATGTATCCTCTTATTAGAGAAAACTGAATTCCTAATCATTAAAATGTACCATTGCTTAATTCAGTACAATCAGGAGTAGTAATGCCACAGCCTGGCCTGGACTGATATGACCAGTAGCTTATGGTGGCTAATGCTAGCTCATGTCAACAAACTTTCTCTGATTATGTAACCGACATTATTGAGAGAGGTTGCTGACCCTCCGCTTTTTATATTTTCTGTTGTCAGGTTTGAACCACTGTTAGCTACACAAATTACATCTAATTAATGGCTGTCATGTTTCGTGCCACCAGAGTCACATTTGGGAAAATTATGCAAATAAAGTTGACACACAGATCTTCAGAGCTTCAAAAACGCATCAAAAACCTTGTTTCAACAATTTCAAAGTTGTTAATTGTGTCAAATTGTAATCTAACACACTGTAACCTTTGACCTCTGTAAATCCTTGTCCTTGTTTAGCACATTGTCGTCTGTGAACCCTTTGCACTGCCCTGCATAATTGCCTTTCAAGTACAAAACGTACAAAATTTTATGGCCAAGTCTTTCTTTCAGCTGTGGTATTTAGATTTGTATGCTGAGAAAGCCCTCCATATTTAAATTGTTTTATCTTAGTTTTATATTTACTGTTTAACACTTTTTCTATTGTTCTTTATTGCTCATACAGCTTTAAGAGTATGCCACCCTGCCTTTCATGGCACATTAACACATGCACATGAGCATTTGTGAAATGACAACTTTTGAATCTGTTAACCAGTTCACAACAGTGGGATCTTTTAAAAGTATCAGAGTTCAAAGAGGGCCCTGGATCGCTCGTTAATTTGACTCCTGTGGAACATTTCACCTCATCCACTGAATTTCCAGAGACACTCTACCATAAATGTGCCCTTAAATCGTTCAAAATCTCCTCTGTTAATCTGGTTTGAACCTCGTCTTTTATTTCCCCTGCCAGTCAGTCTGAAGCAAATAACAGTCCAGGTGTCCACCGCTCTGTCTTACCGTGGTAAGCCTCTCCTGGTCCCACAGTGAGCCGATGATGAAAGCCACCAGACGTCCCTCCTCGAACCAGCCAAGAGACAGCTCAGGGCACAGGGTGAGGAAGTGACGCACCTCGTCCAGGTGGAGAGGACACTCACCGGACACGGAGATGAAGGCTGTATGGAGGAGGAGGAGGTGAAAATTAGACTTAATGGGTATTTTCCCACCTGTCCTGACTATAAAGTGATGAAAGGATACGACACATGAACTCATATCACCTATGTGTTTGGGATGGAGTTAAATCACCATTGTAACTTAATGTTGTATTGGGCCACACATCATGGTTAGTAAATGTAAAATATGATCACTGGAAAGATGAGAAAGTTAGTGCTTTCTGTAAATATAATTTGTGTTAACAGGCTAATGGAGCTTTGTGTTCCCGCACAGTTATTATCAGTGAGTGGAGGTGCCTGTCTTTTTTAAATGTCAGTGAAAACATGAGGCTGCTGTTGAATAAATATGCTCTAGTTTTCCAAGGCTGAATTATACTATATATAAGGGTGTGTTGATTCAGCAGGGAAAACATTTAATGAGGAAAGCCAATACATAGGAGAATAAATAGATTTTTTTTATTTTAAATCGTCACTTGGCACATGAATTTTGTGTTTTCCTTTCCATAAATGAAGACATTTCCACCATTTAATTGATACAAAAAAAAACTAAGGCATAAATTAGTGCAGAAAGAATAATTTCCAGGGGAGGACCCCCACAATGTAGAAATGAACCCTACGCCCCTGCTATTTTCCTTTAAAGGAACGAAGGTACCTGTGCGCCTAGCTATGCGTAAAACAACTGTCCTTAAGTTAGTAAGGCGGTTGTAATGACTGTTGTAATTTAATTAAGTATATAAAGAGTCTGCTCACCTTCTCTCTCAATCTCAAACACACTGATGGCATCCTCCGGGCTGAGGGAGCGGAACTCGCTGGCCGGCAGCGTGTGGCGGCGGCCCCGTGGCACCGGAGAGCGCATGTGAAGCGGCTTCATGAACGGCACTGCGCTCACTACCGACATTTTTCCCAAAAAGCGTATAAAGTATATCAAAGGAGACTGTTTGACTTTTCTTCTGCTCGTGGGAACCTCGTCGCCTGCAAGCTTGATCCGTGCGTAACAGGACTGCGCGTAAAGACTGAGCCGAGAGCTGCGCGCCTCCAGTATTTATACCCTCGGTGCGCAGTGGTGGTTGGTTAATAATCCTGAAGCCATCTGGGTGACCAAACCCTCTAGTTCCCGCGTGGGTAAGTTAAACAATAAACATATTTAGTGAGGGTCAGGAGGGCTATTTGTGTGTTGAGAATTAACCTCGTCATGGCACCATCAGATCCTCAGCAGATTTGGATTTTACTGATCATGTGTTGGAGGTCTCACACCAGCATGTGATGTTACCAAGCTGTTATCAAGAGTAACCTGAGGTATAACAGTCAATAAAGTCCCACACCTGTGTCACAGAGTGGAAGACAGTCGTGTTGATGGAATTAGAAATACAGGAACTCTTCTGATTGGTTAACCATTAATGTCACTGTCAATTAATGTCGTCACAGGGAGAGGACTGAGTTCTCTCTGGCGGTGTTGCTTAACTGGGACATCTTAATAAGGACTGGACTTACTAGTCTTCATGTGATTCCTCTGAGGGAGACTTTCCATTGTACCTGCAGGTTAAGTCGAGTCCACCACGATTTTTCCACGCTTTATTTTCCAGATCTGTAAGAGGATTACAGGACGTGTAGGAGTTTGTTTGTCACCTCTTGTTATGTTGAGAATTTCAAGAAGCCGCAGTTGTTGTTGTCGTCTCTAACAAAACTTTACAAAACCTTCCCACAAGGTGTGTAACCCACTTTGTATAACGATGAAGGACCCCAGAGCAGAAGTGATATACTGCATTTGTCATGCGTTATCTTTATTCAGGAGTGGTCCACTTAACACACCTGTTAACGCAAATAACCATCTCCAGATAAACACTCAGCTTAAATTGCATAAAGAGGGGAATTTTCCCTTTAAAGCTCCCTCATACACACACACACACACACACACACACACACACACACACACACACACGTGTGTGTGTGTGTGTGTGTGTGTGTGTGTGTGTGTGTGTGTACAGTGTAATAACTACACAGAGTACTGCTGTAGTTGAATTATTGCACCAATACAGTTAAGACTACATTATAAAGAATTACTGTACCTTTCAGTCCTCAGTGCGCAGCTGAAATATAATGAATAAATGATGAAATTATAACTGCTGACAGGTGAATTTAGTCCAAGTGCCAGTCTGTTGACACTGAGGGAGGAGCTGTGAAGTTCGATGGCCACAGGCAGGAATGACTTCCTGTGGCGCTCTGTGGTACACCTCTGTGGAATGAGTCTATTCCAGTCTAAAAGATGCATATTGACTACAAAGACACACAAAACAACAAAAATGAAGCAAAATCACTTATCATTTATCTTGTTCCTATGTAGAACAGGTGTTGGGGCCTTTTGCATTTCAGTGCCCAGGGACCCACTGTCTCATAATTCGCCCATGCTACTAACAGCACTTCATAATACAGCAATCAGCCAAAACATTAAAACCACTGGCAGGTTAAGTGAATAACACTGCTCGTCTTGTTATGATGCAATGTTCCTCAGGGAAATCTTGGGTCCTGGCATTCATGTGGATACATGTGGCCACGGCGCTTCTTGGTGACAGTGGCCCCCCAAGCAGAACAACGCACCATGCCACACTGCAAAAACTGATCAGGAATGGCCCGAAGAACGTGACAAAGATCTCACTGCATCCACCTGGCCTCCAAAGTTCCCAGATCCCAATTTGATCAAGCATTCATGGGATGCCTTGGTACCCCAGAGGTACCCCCGTCCACTGTGGAGCCATTTTAGATCACATTCTGCTCTGACATGTCAAGACATGGACACAGGACCTCGGGGGATGTCCTGTGGAGTCTGGTACCGGAGCACTGCCAGTGGATCCTTTGAGACTGGGCGGTTGTGAAGTAGGGTAGAGGCATGTCCCACGGATGCTTGATCAGACTGGGGATGTGGGGACTTTGGAGGCCAGGTTGATGCCTTGCACTCTTTGTCATGTTCCGTGTGCCATTTCGGAGTAGTTTTTGTGGTGAGGCATGGTTCATGCTCTGCTGGGGAGGAGGGCACTGCCATCGAGGAGTGTAATCGCCATGAGGGAGGGAGTTGGTGATTAGTGAAGTGCTTCAAGTGGTGTCCACATCAATGCCAGGACCAAAGATTTCACAGCAGAACATTGCATTTAAACGAGATGGTCAGTATTGATAGATAGATAGATAGATAGATAGAACTTTATTCATCTCCGAAGGTAAGTTCAACTGTCCAGTAGCTCTTAAAAAACAACAACCACACTTCCCCTCATCAACAATAATAAAGTGAGTACTGAAATAGACATCAAATAAAAACTTTTTGAAAAAAAAAAGCAGAAATAGAAATTTAAAATTAAATAAAACTCATTTATTCTGAGGAAATCCATGTATGTGTTGGATTACAGTAAAATAAAGCCATGTATATCAGGGGAAATGTCAGAGCCTGACTTGAGCCAGTGCATCACGGATTATGGCTCACAGCGCCGCTCAGTGGTGACAGAAGGCGCTGCGTGATGACGCGCCCACACTGCGCTACTTACGCAGCCCTCCGTCGCGACGTAAACACGTGCACTTCGCTGCTTCCAGGTTACAGTTTTTTTTCATTCCACCGTCATCCTCGCGCTCTAGCATCACTCCCTGACAACAGCAGCGATGGCGGAGCCCGTAGCATCGGATGCGGCGGCCACAACGGACGCAGCAGAAGCGGCAGCATCCCCGACCCCGGGCCTGTCCCCCGCAGCCAGCCCGGGCTCGGAGCCTCCATCCATGGCTCTGTCTCCCTCGGCGGACGGCTCCCAGCGGCTGCTCTTCTCCCACGACTTGGTCTCCGGGCGGTATCGCGGCTCAGTCCGGTTTGGCCTCGTACGGATGATCCACGGCGAGGAGGATTTTAACTCAGACTCGGACCTCGATGATGGCGGAGGGAGAGGCGGTGGTGGCGGCGGTGGAGGAGGAGGAGGCGGCGGAGGAGGAGGACGAGTCCCGTGTGGTTCGGACACTGAGAGCGGTGTGGACACCCCGAGTCGGCCTCTCTGTAGGGGATTTGTCCGCGTCCAGTGGTACCCTGAAGGAGGAAAGCAGGACATCAGGGAGACAAAGGTACCTCACACCAGCTAATGTGTTAACTGTTTACACTGACACTCGGTCACTCCCTCAGCCCTACAGGAGGGCTGCTCTGCTTTTAACCGCCTGTTGTGGGTTTTTAGAAAGAGACGAGTCTACTCTCCAGCCTGTCAGGGATAAGGTTCACTTAATCCATCTGCCTAAAACGCATAACCTAGCTCGCTAGCTGGCTAGCATTCAAGCACACATGCTAGCTAGCAGTTTAGCTCGCAGCCTCATGTCACTCAGCTGGTGCTGGCAGGCTGAGCGGGGCTGCTCCGCCTGGCTGCATCCAGCCGCGGGTGCGACAGGTAGCAGCTCTCTGTGCGGAGGTGCAAGCACAGGGTTTGGCAGGTGCAGGACCCTGCTAGGAACCGTACACCTATCGATTAGCTCATCCATGACTCCGTGTAGCTCCTCAGCTGGGTGTGACTTGGCCTGACACCAAACATTGTCAAACACTACAGGTTATTTGATAGAGCAGCCGTTACTATTTACATAATGTCTCAGTCCCTCATCCAAAACACACGGGCGTCACGTTTCAGGCCAGTCTGAGCTCACACCTTCAGTGACAGACGGCTAACACAGATACGCTCACATTGGATTCACTGTGAACTTGTGGTATCTTGTCAGTTTTTCCAGAAATTGAAATTAGACTAAACCACATCTGAGCTGAAGCAGTCAGTTAATTGCTTGATCAGTCAGCTTGGAGACTAACTTGAATCATTCCCAGAGGAAAACACATAAAAAAATAAGCCAGTTTCTTATTTGGAGATGACTAAATTCAGATCTTTTTCACCTAAACCCCCATCTTAAGAGTAATAAGGAGCAAATACATATATAAATAATGTAGCAGGAGTTGTTTTGCTGTGCTCATAGGCTTCTCAGAGGTGTCTCAACTCTGAGAACAGATAAAAAACACAAAGCTGAGACTTGAATTTGATCACTGAGACAAATCTCTGCAATTGTGGAGGCCCATTTATAAGCCGGTCAAGTTTAGTTTTGGATCTTACTATGATCTCAACAGCTGATTATATCGGACAAATACAGATTACTGCAGTGAGAGAGGAAAGAGAGCACATATATTAAATTAGGATCGGGCTGGCAGAAGAGGGCTGAATTTAAGAAGTATAAAAAATGGTCAAATCTCATATTGATGTTACGTTAAGCTCAGCTGTGTTCAGGAGAAACAGGCTGGGCAGAGAAGAGATCTTATTTTGCATTTGCTTTCCTCTGGTTTCAGTCCTACATTAATCTGTTATTTCTTCATTCTAATGGGTTTAAAGTAATTATTGTATTGATTAATCTGCCTCTTATTTTCTTTATTAATGCCAAAAACATACCAAAGCCAAAGTTGACACCTTCACCTCCAAACAACAACCTAAAATCCAAACCTACTGTAGTAGCATACCAACACAATCAGTGAGTATTCACACCTATAATGCTGGAACCAGGTGAATTTTTGGCATGTTTTCTTGACCAGTTGCAGGTGGTAATCGTAGTACATTTAGGTTGGCTAGCCTGCAAACACAGCAATAGTGACAGCTTTTTTTTCTCAAGAAGATGTTTTGCTGAGTTATTGTAGTTGAAAGACTTGTTCATTAACTTGGTTAACCTGCTTTTTGGAGCAGTCGCACTTCATTTAGGTCAAAAACTCATTGTTCTTCCACTGCAGTCTTTGCCACTCCGATTTAATTCATCATCGAACATGACAGGTGTCAATATTAAGGCAGTATCAAAGGCAGTGACAGCAGGGTAACTGCCAGTAAAAGACAGCTTCCTTTTGCTCCACTCGGAAACACAGTTGGATGTACTTTTAATGGATGTTTCATTGAACACCGCACTCAGAGTTGCATCTGAATGAAATTATAATTGATAAAGAAAAAGGAAATCTGCTGTCGTCCATACTCTCCAGGGCTTCTCTAGATTTCTCCTGGGCTTTGTGGAAAACACCCACAGGGTTTAAAAGAGGACTGGTCTGGAAAAAGCTCATACACACTTGCGTTAGAGACACAGGATGGGACCAGAAGAAACCTATTTCAGGGACCACTGTTACCTTGCTTTGTCTTTTGTGCTAAATGTTCTGGTCTGAGTGTCATTCAACGTCTGCCACAACAAAGGGTCCGTTAAACAATGAGGCCGATGTTTACACACCTCGTGGTCTGTTAATGCTGTGTCATTATTAGTCAGCGTCCCCAAATGATCTAGCGTGTGCCAGTGTGCGCATGTATGAATTTCACTCTGTAGTATTGTTGTTTTAGGTAGGTTTGTTGTTTGGTGTGTGTGTGTGTGTGTGTGATTTCTTGTTGGCTTATCTGCGTGCGCCACATGCCCTGTCTCAGCAGGCTCCGTCCTGGTTGCATATATCCTGAGAGCGTGGTGAAGATTCCAATCAATAATTCATGATTACTTCCTGCAGTATGCAAAGTTGCACATCTCCAAGAT
The DNA here is from genome assembly GCA_026686955.1 of Epinephelus cyanopodus. Classification (NCBI taxonomy): domain Eukaryota; kingdom Metazoa; phylum Chordata; class Actinopteri; order Perciformes; family Serranidae; genus Epinephelus; species Epinephelus cyanopodus. Next base: position 34,223,051 of record CM048916.1, read on the forward strand.
GATATTTCTACAAAATTTTGACTCATATTTATTCTGCAGTCGGCACCTCCACTTAGAACGTTTTCTCTCAGGGCCACTCAATGGAGGAAAAAAAAGTGCTGCTTAAAATCTGCCACACTCGTCAGGGTTTCTCCTGAGGTCAATAAAAACCAGCGTTTTCCCAGCAAAACCAGGATTTTGATGGTGACAGCATAGCAACAGCCATTATGTGCAAATTATAAATGATCCAAAATGGATAGCCAGCAGAATGTTTTATTTAGCCAGTTTAAAATTGCTCCACCTTGTAACGTTTTTACCTCATCAGATTTCATTGTCTTTGTGTCTTTCTTGCACCAGAAGGATCTGTGAACACACATGTGCAACATTTCCTTTGTCCTTCATAACAACCTGCATTGTGCACCAGATTCTCCAGAAGTGGTGTGAGAATAAACAGAGGAGCCGAATGAAGATTTGTCAGCATGTATGATGCTCTGGTATTATTTTCGAGGCGAGCTGATTCAAAAGACGTGTGACCAACTGTAGCTGACAAGGAAGTTTATCTGCGTCTCACAGACTCCCTAAAAACACAAACATCAGGACATCACACAGCAACCACACAAGACACACCCCACAGGAGATGGTTTGTTAGGAGGGGAGACAGCAGCACAATGGAGAGTGCAGCTTTTTGTGCTGCCGTCTTGTGTTGATAGCCTGCAATATGTGTGTTGTATAAAAGTCGTAATGTAGCGTCTCATGCCTCTTCAGCGTGTGATAGCACCTTGTTAATTAGAAGTAATTTCATGTGGAAACAAAGAAATGATGCTTTGGCAAACTAAGAGGATAATCATTTGTTAACCTATTAGTCAGTATACACATAGCTTATCGTTTATAGCGGAAGCTAACGGTGGCCATTTTGAATACCCTGCTAATGCATCGCCTTTGCTCTCATAGGGTAAAGACATTCACCTTGGTTACCAGAAATTCTATCTCATAATATACCGTATTTATTGCGAGCAAGGTTATGTCACCATTCACATTTGAACCGATCCCAGTACCCAACAGTACTTTTTTGATAATTTACTCTCTCTGTAATAACAAAACTGTAAGTTTTGAACAAGCTGCAGGGCTGATGTCTCTTGGTACTCCGTGCTGGTCAGCAAGCGACTCTGCTCCTTTGTTTTTCTAATCACACGTAGCCCTTATCTTCTGTCTGTCTGCTTGTGTGTGTCTGCTCTCACTCCATTTAGACATGATTGACAAATATGTGGATTAAGTACATAATTTGAAATAAACTCAATTGATACCAGGCTATCTCTAAAATAAAATAGACCACACGCTGAATCTATCACTGCAGATCACGAGCTAGCCATTGAGGTCTGTGCCGCGGGTGCTGAAAGGAAGTTAGTAATGCTTCCTGGTGCTTTGGAGTTTCCTCCTGTGGCAAGTGGTTCATTCTCACCCAGATATGCTTTCAGAAACGGAAATTTGGTGCTGATTGACTTAACGTGAATCGGTACTCAGTAGTATCTAAGGCTGGGTGTCGTTATTCGATACCTTTTGAGGTATTGACTGATATAACCTAGTACCGAGTAGTCTTGAAACTACTCCAGTCAAACGAGACCTGTATTCAATCCTTTTGGTACCCAGATCTAGGAAAAAAGACTATTCGGATGGTCTTGTTCGCAGCAAATCACCGCAAGCATCCTTTGATTTAATGCAACGTGTGATTGACCCACCACCTCATCAGCTACAACCCAAACAGTCTGTGGTGTCAAGCACAGTGTTTTTGAAGGAGGTTGGCAGTTAAGCATGCCGAGATTCACCGAAATGTTCAAAAGTACAGCTGCCATACCCACCGTTGGCATTTTAGGCAACTGAACACTTTAGTTCACATGATGGATATCGAATCAAGGTGAAAAAAGTTATCTATTTGGTAGCACTTTAAGGGTACTGGTACTGGTATTGTCATTTTTTAGACCATACCAAGCTGTAATTGGGTTGGTACCCTTGAAAAGCCCGAGTTTGATACCCAACCCCAATGCTAGCATAAGATCAAGTCTACTTTGATAGAGGATTTTATTGGTAGTGCTCACTTAAACATCTCTGTAAGCTCAACATATTGTACCTTTTAGAAAAAATGTGATTCTGTGATTGTCCTTCATGTACACACACTGACCTGAGGGAAATTACAAAATTACTTAAGTTCCTCTGAAGATTTGTGCTCTCACACAAACGCACACACAGCCACACTGTCCTGCACGGCACTGTCATTGAACTGTAGTAACTGCAGGTCTACCTCCATGATCACATTTGCACAAATAGAGTACTTTTTGATCAGAGCTCGTGCAGCAGCTGCCATCTGTGGTCACTTTCTGAGGCACTCAGTCATTGACTCTCAGACGAGCTCATATTAGCAGCCTCTAAAGTGTGATAGGCTCAAGTTCCACAGTAGCCTTGAAATGGGAACATGTCTGCTGCTCACTACTTCACTCCAACACATCACATTTCTTGCTCCCTATGAAATCTTAATAACTCTATCTCCAGAGGAAGTGATGGGGCCCAGATCTGTATCTCAGTGCAGGTATGAACGAGGACACCTCAGTTGTTGTCAGCTGCACTGCCTTTGGTTTCACTGCGAGTCACTCAGGAACATGGCTGACTTATTTTCAGTGCCTGCAGACGCAGTGATTACCTCTTCTTTTTCTGTGTGGTATACTTAGAGTCGATGGTGTCGTCATCATCGATCATCGTGCCCACTTTTTGTTCACTCTATAACTGTCACCTTACTTGACTTACTGATGTTTCACCTTAAACCTTCTGCTGCAAAGGCAGACACGACCAGATGCTCAATGTATCTGAACTTCTTTTGTGTTTTTAATAGGATGGTACAGTCATACATACATAATCCTGTAGGGACAAGGACACTGTCTGTGCTTTATCAGCAGTTCAGTACTCTGACTATGGATTAAGATGATTATTTTCCTCACTGACCTTAAAACTACTTACAGAAGGTGCATGTTACTGGAAGGCTTGTTACTGTTGTTGACTCCATGCTGACCCAGTTTACACCTTTGTAGCGCATAAAAGAAAGACATGAATTAACATGTAACATATTTGATTCATCTTTCCTGCAGATAAATGCCTAATTTAAGAATGAGTGCAGAGATTTTGACACGACATGACGTTTAACAGCTAAAGCCTGGCACACACAACACTGCAATGGGGCCAATTTTTGGGCCTGACACCCCCCTCGAAACAATCTCCAGAAAAGCCCCAATTATTTTTGCTGCTTTTAAAGATCATCTCACCTATTTTTGAGGTATGTCTAGAGTTTTCTTTTCTCTGAAGGCAGTTCTGGCCGCACCAATTTCACGTCGTAGAATTAAACATGTTCACTATTTACGATTTGATATCCATTTGTATGGGAGAAATCCTTAGCATCGCCAGCGGCCCCATCGTTCTCAGTTGGTTTTAGTGCAGTGTCACATGAGATTGAACTCACACCCTCTCCATGATTTTATCTATAATTTTTTTTTTCTTTTTGAATATCCCACAGAATAACAGCTCGTTCTTCTTGCCTGTTGTCTGCCATTTTTGTTTGCTCTAAAGTCACGTTTGGTCGTGCAACATTTCCAGTTTTGAGAGTCAGTTCTCTGGTTGTTCGTGAATGGGATCTGTGAGTGTGTGGTGTGCTGTTTTTGGCAAACTGTTGCTTTCCACACACTGTCAGGACAGAACTGTTAAATTCATCATTACGTGTCGTTATGTGCGGGGTGTCTCATATTTTTAACATCGGTTAAGATGTGAAAAATCTGACAGTGTGGGCCAGGCTCTAAGGTGTTGATTGCCAGATGTGTTTGTGCTATACGTATGCCTCTGTGTAGGTAGTGAGAGGTAATAGTTCTTTAACATGCAGCCTGTGTAGTGAAGGATTTTCTATATGTCTGTGCATCGCAGGGCTTTGGTTACCATGGCACCCGATAATATGTTTTTTCCCCTGATGATTTTGATGCTTCAGGTTCATTTTCAGCATCTTTTATTTTGCCCGAAGGGGATAATTTTGTTATTATTATTATTACTCGCAGTATAATGATCTAAAAATAAATTCTAAAACTGTGGTTTGAAGAAAAACTCAGCGCCTGCTTTGGGCCTGCCACAGTCAGCATTATCAAACACACAGAGCCCTGTTGCTGCAGCGCAACCTTGGAATTTCCATCCAAGGACAGAAGTGCACTGCAGCAGCAGGTAGCTAGCAGTGGTACACACTGAGGGAACAGCAATGCAGCGGGTGTCTGAGACGTCCTTCAATCTATCAGTCATTTGATAAATGAACCACTCGTCAGTGCGCGGCTGAGACCTCCAGAAGTATTGTAAAGTAACTCCTGGTGCGTGTGTATGGTGATTCAGCAAGCTCTCTCAGTCTGTGCATTAATTTCAGCTCTGTCAGGGTGGGTGTCGGGATAGTGGGGTCAAGGTGAGCTGTGACGCCGCCCTGACCACATGCTCCTCCCTGGAAGCAGCAGCATTGGTGACTGTGGGGGTGGAGCAGGTGGGGCAGCAGGAGGAGGAGGCTGGTGTGGTAATAATGACGAGCAGGCCTGACTGCTGCTGCTGACTGTGCTGCAGAGACACAGTGATGGTGAGCAGTGAGAAGAAGTAGGTGAAAGAGCTGTAAAGTGGATGGAAACGATGTGGGGAAAGAAAGCATTGAATACCAATTCAAAATGTCACCTGGGTCTCAAAACGAGGAGGGGAAAGTGAAATGAAAGGAAATACAAAATCTTGACGGGAAAGGTTGTAATGGGACAGGCAGACACTTTGGTACCAGATGGCTGTTATGGTAATGTGAAGGCTTTTAGTCCTTGAGATGGTAAGGTCCCACCTTCTGCTCTCTGACCCATTTTAAATTCCCAGCCTCCTTTGCTGCTGTCTTTAGTCGTTGCAGTAAAACTACTTCATCCTGTTACAGTGCCCTGGAGTTGGCAGCACTATATTGCAGTCCTCTTTACCTGAATACAGCCACCATCAGATTGCAGTGATTTGTGTTTAATAAATCCTCCTCAGCTGCTTGCAGGTCACATTTAAAGAAAAGCACCAACATTTAGTTGCCTGTTTTATACTGTAATTACTCAGTTGCAACAAACACTGAAAGTCACAGACAGTTGATTTTAGTTTGCTGCTTGAATGTTTTATTTTTGGGGGGTGGGACAAGAGTATTAAAAATATTAGTTAATAAAACCAATTGAGTCTAATGCTTTATGAGGTGCACAAGGAGACTCCTGGGGTTTTATTGCTTTTATCTTTATCTTTTATTGTGCTGACAGTCTTTGATTTCACTTTAGAGACACCACCTGCTCAGTGAGGCAGATTGTAACAGCAACCACTTTCAGTCAGTCATACAGGGAAGCTTGTTTGTATATACAGTACGTAGGGCTGGGTATCGTTTGAAAAACAAAACAAAACAACCCAAGGCACTAATACCAATACCAGTACCCTTAAAGTTATACAGCTATCAATAGAATACTTTATTCGACACCCATAATGTGAATAGAGTGGTGTGTAGTATACATCCAACCACTCAAAGCGTTTTTTACACTACGAGTCACATTCACACATTCACACACTGGTGGCTGAGGCAATCATACAAGGTGCCACCTGCTGCCCAGTTTTCAACACACTCACACACCGATGGAAGCATCGAGAGCAATTTGTGGTTCAGTGTCTTGCTCAAGGATACTTAGACATGCAGACCGGAGGAGCCCCGGATTGAACCGCTGATCTTCCGATTGGTGGACGACCCGCTCTACCTCTGAGCCACAGCTGCCACGATCTAACATCTTCACCAAATACAACGCAGACTGTATAGGTTGTAGCTGCTGCTGATGGGGTGTGATCTGCCCAGCTGTCCACACACAGTCACAGGGCTAACTGTTATTAACGTATGTAACAGCAGAGTCCAGCCATTTCATTGTTGTAGTGAGTTTGTTGGGACTGTTAAACTGCTCAGTGTTGGATGCTAGCTGCTGCAGCTGAGCTAGTTTGTGCTAACTGGGTAGATGTTTGACTGTTTGCTGGGAGGAGAGCAGTTCTGGAGATGGCAGCAACAGAAAGTTTACTGATCCGGTGGGGAGGCAGGACAGTCTGAGATCAGTTCCCCGGCGCGAAAAGGATCAACTGGAGAAGATTTGATACTACTCATTTTGGTCGATACTGTAAAGGTATCGAATACCCATCCCTAACAGCATGTGTGCACAGCCAAAGAACTGACACAATGTTAAACGTCTGTGGCAGGTTTGTTGACAGATGTAGTAGCAGAAGGGTTATATGCATTGCTTTGTGACCCCTACCCTCTGTCCTGTAACCTTAGCATGGAAAGGCATGATGTCATCCATGAGCTATCAATCTCTTTGGCATTTTTTACGCTGGAGACAAATCTTTGTGAGAACTGCAATTATTCAACATAACTTCATTGATCTTGTAACAGTAACATGATCTTTTTTGCACTGAACATTATTTGTAAAGCAGTTTTAAAGGTTGCCTGCTTATAGCAAAGGGGAGATTGTAAAAACAACATTAAAATACAATGGTGTGAGAGAAGAGAGAGAGAGGACTGCAGGTGCGGCATGACCTCAGGGTGACTCCCATCCATCAGCCTGCCTCTGCCCTCATCCATCCAATACAGAAGTCTGGTTACACCCCCACTGACCCACAGAATAGAAACGTCTCTGTCTTTAAAGCGCAGACCGCTGAATTACATTGAAGTCACTTTACCACACAGATTTCCCTCAGCTCTCATCCATCCTCTGCTCGTGATCACCGACAGTTTTCTTTTTCAAAAGTATTTCAGATGTGAGATTACCAAGCACTTGGAAAGTGATCATCTTACTGCTAAAATGCTTTTAAGATACAAATGGTAGCGTTATTGTTCTTGGAGACATAGTGTTTGCCTGAAAGTTATGGATTAGTAGAGCTGTACTGATTGTTTTTTTTGTTGTTTTTTTTTACATTCTAAACCTCTATTGAGGTTTTTGATTGAAGCCTTGAATGTCCGTCATCACCCTAACACAGGGTGTCTGCAGGTTCTGTCAGTGTATCAGTATCTTAAATTCAGTTTTATAAATATTAAGCCTTAAAAGTCTTTGCATAGTTTTAAATTTGAATTTGTAAGGTCTTCATTGCCACAGATATTTTTTATCTAATTTCATTTGTCCTTTTCATTTCTCAAGTCTGTGTCAAAATCCACATTTCTGATGTTACAAATCTTTAACATATCGACAAACCTAACGCTCTCTTTTACTTAACACTTGATCTTAGCCTACCTGCTGGAAAAATGTTGATTAACCTAACCCACTCTAATAATCACATCCCTACATAAAACTTACCTCTGCACAGAGCCACATATATAAAAGTTGCCTTCTTACTTACCTGCAGTGCTTGACTAAGAAAAAGATGAAAAATTATTAGGTATTAGGTATTATTAATTATAGTTAGGCCTATTAAATGTATTAAATTTAAGAGTCTTATAGTTGTAGACACTCTGTAAAAATACAAACAACATTCCTTAAATTTCTCAATGTGAATATATATTAATATTACACACTATAATAGTGTTACAACCAAAATAGATTTTGTTTTTTTATTATTATTATTGCAGTTATTTAAACGTTAATTATGGTGCTGTTAGATTGCTGATACACCACCTGATTAATACAGGTGTGTGCGTCCCTTTGTGTATGACAAGCAGGAGAAAGAAAGATTTTTGTCTGCAGTGAACATGTTGTTTATAAAAGGCTCAACGCCAGCAAATACAAAGAAAAATATAAAGACCATTTCTGGACAGAACAAGATACACACCTACTTTGCGGCTGCACTCGTTCCACTTTTCCATATTTTGACGTGATAAACTGCATGTTAGGGCACATAAATCAGAGTATGCATGGCTGCATATAAACAGGATAGTGAAATATTTTCATTAGACATGTGAACAGCTTAGAAGGAATGCTGTATTTTTTGGAATAAGGTCGAAAACCCAAAATATTTGTGCAGCCACCACTGGAGATTAATTCTATAAATACTGTAATACTAATAATATTAGTGTAGCCTAATCTTGATCTGCAACTGTGTAAAAATAGTGGTTTAAACAGAATGATTAGCATGCAGTAAAGAAAACAAATGAAAAAAGGATCTGCACAGTGTTTGAATGCTGATTTTATAATTCTAGTGTCAGCGTTATAAATCAAGCTTCAAACTGTTTGGTACAGCCCTGTGGATAAAAACAATATTTCTTGGAATAAACAATGGCAATTAAAGTATCTTTCAGTCAAATAAACCACAACAGATGCGTATCATTAGCCTGTATCCTGTAGCTCTTCATCTCCACTCAGATATTCTCACCATTTGCAGCTTCCAAGTGAGCAAACAGTCAGTGTGTGAGTTGAAATGGCCTTCAGCGGTGTGCAGTAGCTACAGCACTCCTCTACTGAGCAGGCTGGAGTGATCACATTAGCTATTTCTATTTATTTGCTTTACACACGCTAATTAACTTAGCACCTAAGCCATTTATTCTGTCCAATTCAATCTGCACACACCTTTCTCTTTCAAATAATCATACTGATCTGTTGTATGCTTGTCTTTACGCTCCACACTGCACATGCCATTTGTTTAGAAATGGTTTCTAAAATGCTTTTGTGTGGCAAAAGATCAGTGGGATTTGATTTAGCCTGCTGTGGCAGTGAGGCTTTGGCTTTTGAAGCTGACCTAATGGCTGAAAGTCAAAAATAGATCACCCATAGATATCTCAAACTGTATGTTCTGCTTCAAATGTGCCGCATTAACAGCCTCAGATGAGTGTACGATTGCCGACACCCGTGCCTCAGCACTGTTTGCTCAGGAGCTGTCTGCAGGTGCTCAAGGTAGGCTGGCAGACGCTGGTGTAATCTGGGACACGAAGCTGCTGCCAAGGCCCACCCAACAGCGCTTTGGAGTGCAGAGCCTTAGTTATGGTTTTGAGCAGGTGCCAGGCAAGCGCAGGAACACACACAAACGGGTTTTGTCATCAGACACTGAGGTTTTGTATACTTCCTCTGAAAACAAGAAAAGCAGCTCCAGTGCTGCATTGCTGTTGTTTATCAAATCTCATGGAAGCTCCCAAGCTCAGACATGGTTTAACAGCTAATGCATACAGTCTTCTTCTTCGTGTCGTACACTGAAATGAATCATGCATAATATAAATATTCACCTGCAGAAGTTCAGGCACTTTTCAGTGACTGAATAACACAAACATGCATTTTAAGACTGTGACACACAGGTTTAGTTTGTAGTTTGTGCCTCCAAAGTAACGTGCACTGAGCTAACACTGGTGTTCAATGATGCAGCTTAGTAGGGATGCACTAATTTATTGGCCTAACATCGATATAGGCTGATATCAACATGTTGAATGTTACTGGCTTATCAGGGAATAAGATGACATACACCGATGGCAATGGCCGATTCTGTAATGTTGTTTGGTTGTTCGCAGTCAGACCTGCAGGACAGCAGCTGCATACCCAGCTGCTGATTCAGAGGAGCCACTGGCTGGGTGTGACATTGACATGCAAGAGTGCAACAGGTGCCAACAGGTGTGGTTTGTATACAAATAAAAGTGAAAGATAATGTCAGCCCTGTGGGAGTATTACATTATCTCAGAGAGAGGTTGGTGACAGGCAATCTCCATCGTTGCTTAGGCCCAATTTCCAGAAAAGCATCTGCACTCAGATACTGGAGAAATACTCACCTCTGTTTCCCACCACTGGCACAAATGGCACGCAGATACCTATGTGCTCTGTGCAGCAACACAGAGAGTGAGCAGCTGCTCAGCTCCGTGTCTCACCTCTTAAATGAGAAAAGAAAAACAGAGTTAGCTGCAGCAAGGCAGAGATGCTTCCTAGGGCTGAGTATCATTCAACATTTATGATACCAGCACCAGTACAAGTACCCTTCAAGTTATTCCGATACCCATGGAGCACTTAATTTGATACCTTTTTTTCCTACTTCATTTGAAACCCATGTCAGGTATGTAGTATAGACATACTTTCGAACATTTTGGTGGCATCTCGGCAAGCTGAACTGCCAACCCTGGCAAATACGCTGTGTTCGACTTCATCAAACCACAGACTGTTTGGGCTGTAGCTGCTGTGGTAGTAGGCCATTTACACATCGCATTAAACTGAAGGACATGTTAAATGGTTGGCTGCAAGCAAAACCATAGAAAAGGTCATTTTTCTCTACATCTGGGTACAGAACGGGTCAAATGCAGGTATTGTTTGACTGGAAAAGTTTCGATACTACTTGTTGGGTTACTGCGGTTGATACCTTAGAGTTGATACCTTAAAGGTATTGAGTACCGATACCTAGCCCTCATGCTTGTGGTATTTTTAGTAGCAATTAGTTAGCATTAGAGCTGTATGGAGGTATTTTTTTGTCTTTTTGTTGCAATCATATAAAACTGTTTTGAGAGCATATTTCTTGGACTGCAATCAAAAATCATGTTTGTAAGTAAAAACGTGTGATCATTTTGCTTATAAAACAGGAACAGCAAGTTTTGCTGGCTCCATCCACTTGTATGCAGTTACTTTACATTACAGTTCCCTCAAACAATATCACGAAGCACAATAGAAACTATATAAACAAATGATCTATTAAGGTTACACTACTGATAAAATCTGACGGTGCTTAGGTGAAATTTACCCACCTGACAGAATAAATGAAAAAAAATGGTGATTTTGCTGGTCTTAAGTAGCTTTACTCTCGGTGTAACTGCCAACTGAAGAACCAACCGTTTATGTACCCAGATTTGCTCTCAGGCCTTTACTCAAACCAGTTCTGCTTTAAATTGGATGGTGGGTATCTGTATGGTATCTGTAAAGATACGAAATCGATAGCATATGCATAAAATAATGTCACAATTGAGTGGGCATCACCACCTACTGCTTTGACATGTGTATTACATCACTTGGTAGCGCGTTTTGCGGTTTCGTGTGGATATCATATTTTTTTATCACACCACTCGTGTAGAGGAATTTTATTTGGAAACCAGAGGCCGAAAAACTTGTGTTTCAGGATTGATTTTCACCACAGCTCCCCCGTGTACTACAGAACTCCCATGTTGCTTTGCAAGCGTACTCGGCTGATGAGTAGAATTTAAGAAACAGGCTAAATGACATGATGTTGATGTCTTGTACAGTAGGTGGCGGTATACACCTTTAAATTGTTTGCAATCCGCCAACCAAGAGAAGTTTGATTGAGACTGGCCAGTAGAGACGTGTCTTACAGCTTTCAGTTTAGGCCCTGCCCACCAGGTTCAACTTTTTACTTGCAAAGCTTTTTGACATGCAAAGAGAAAAAAATGACTCGCAAACAAAACTTTAGGATTTGCATTTTTTAATCAATCATTTTTTTACTTGCGATATTGATACTTTTGCTCTCAGATGTTTTCTTTTTTATTGCAAAACCTACTCTGTTTGATTGAATAATAAAGAAACAAATGTAGCTCCATAGAGCTGCAGCAATTTATTCATCAATTACTTGTTAAATTAATCACCAACTAATCTGATTATCCAATGATTGGTTTAAGTAATTTTTAAGAAGGAAAAAAAAAAGGTCCAAATTCTCTGGTTTCACCTTCTTTAATATGAATATTTCTTTACTCTGACAGTAAACTAAATATCTATAGCTTGTGGGCATCTTGGCAACACTCCTCAACTTTTTTCACCATTTTCTGACATTTATAGACCAAAGAACTAATCGATTAATCAAGAAAATAATCGGGAGAGTAATTGACAATAAATTAAAAAAAATAATAATAAAATGATTGCATGTTGCCCTAGGTATTGGTACTATAAAAGTAGTAGTACAAAGTATTAAATAGAATAAAAAGGCATTTTAAGCTTTTTTCTTTACCCAGAAAAAGTAATTATTTTCATGTGAAAACGGGCTATATCAAAGGTCGTTTCATAAATTTGTATGATTGAATTTGAAAAGGAGGAATAAATAACAACAAAAACACTGTTACATCAGTATTGGCCCAGAATTTCATAATCGGTGCCTCACTGATGTTAATATCATTAAAACAACAAACCCAACTCTTACAGATCGGTATGTGCAGCAGTTTATGTTTACTTTTATTAGGATTGTACCATTATTGGTCACTGGCTATTTTTAGGTTGCTGACAGTGGAGCTACCTGTGTTGATAGATGCACATCTGCAGATAAAACCAAGCCTGCAAATAATTTCCCAGTGGTCCCACTTTACCACTTGGAGGATGAGGATGTCAGCAGCTTGCATTTACAGTAAATCTGATATGACAGCGACACAACATGTCCGTCTGTCCCCACCCTTTAGGTTCCTCTTTTTTAACCCTCATCTCCTCCCCCTCTTCATGTATTTGTTTCTTACCCTGCTTTCTCTTTTCACACCCTCCCCCACTCTTTCTTCCCCTTCTAACCCATCCTGTTAACCTCCTCCTCCTCCTCCACCTCCTGTGTTCACCTCCTTCCTCTCCTCCCTCGGTGTCCCAGCAGACCAGTGTGTTGGAGAATGTTGACGTAATGTGCTGCTGACTGGATGGTCGTCCAGCTCCTGCCCTGAGATAATGGATCTCATTTGATCACGCACACACACACACACACACACACACACACACACACACACACACACAGGAATAGACAGACTCTGAAGTGACTTGCCGAGCTGCTGGAGCCTATATCCATCCCACCAGCCCTCTTTCCTCCCGTCTCTTCTTTCTCCCTCCTTCATCATCCCATCCTCCCTTTTTCCTCTGCAGTATTGGCCCTGCCCAGTGGGGAGACTGTCTGCTCTCTCTCTCTCTCTCTCTCTCTCTCTCTCTCTCTCTCTCTCTCTCTCTCTCTCTCTCTCTCTCTCTCTGTACCCTTCTTACTTCCTCCCCCCTTTTTTCCTATCTCACTATCTGCTGTGTTTGCTGTGCTCTAGTCTATTTCTGGCTCTTGCTTTTCTTGTTTCCTCACTCTTTCTGTCTCTCTCCTGGGATCCGTCTCGATCTCCCACTTGTTGGGCTGGCTGGCTGCTGCCTCCTCGGTGCCTCGTTCGCCGCTCATCTTCATTTTCTCCCAGTCACGCCCTGCCTACCCCGCCGTGCGCCCTCCTCCCCTTAGCCATCCTCTCCAACCGACTTTTTCCCATCTATTTCTTCATCTCAGTGATTGACTCTCGAGTGCTCTCCATCCTGTTCTTCATCTCGCACTCTCTGTCTCCATCTTATATTTTCTGACTCTCTGTGACTGCGTCTTTATCTCCCGTTTCCTCTCTCATTTCATATTCTGCTTGTTTACATTCCTTCTAATGTACAGTTCTCTGTGTCCTGCCGCTCTTAGTGCTTTCCCCTTTTCTTCATCATACCTTTCTTCTTGTTCTTGGTCTGTTTCCATTTCATCTCTGAAACTACACTGTAAGAATACTGCTCTATTATAGATACTGCGTGCTATTAGTCTGCTTGTGGATAAAAGGCCCTGTACCTGCTCTCTTTTTAATAGAGATGTGCACCCCTCCCCTGTGTCTAAATCAATAGCCCTCAGTCAGACAGCAGCGGGGAGGCGTGCGAATTGATTGATGATTCAGATTTTTGTTGCCACATCAACCAAGGTTACAAGGACTTATCATTGATTAGGATTTTATATATATATATATATATATATATATATATATATATTTATATATATATATATATATATATTATATCTATATATATCTATATCTATCTATCTATCTATCTATCTATCTATATATATATACATACATACATATGATTTTGGTAAAATTCAGATGGAAATGAAGCAAGACATGACATCAGGCTTATTATTCTCCTATAAAAAGAGTCATACATTTCTTTGTCTTTGCTAAGTCATTGTCTAGTGTGATGTGTGATGACCTCACACTTTATTTTGTTTAAGAAGTGCAGTGTCAGGTTAGCCAGTAAGAAAGTGACAAAGCAGTTCCCCTGACCAATGGGAGAGCAGGGATTTGGTGGTCTAACATGCGCAAACCAATGCACACAAGCTTGAAAAGTTTCTGGATGAGTAATAAAATAATAATAAAATGTGTTTGGATACATGTCTACCGATGTTTTAATACTTTTGACTTTTTAGAGGCATCTTTCAGGTCATCAGGGGACAAGTGCTTGATAGTTAAGGTAGATGTTTGGTGGAGTATCACCTCCAGTTCCTATGTGGTGGGCCTATAAAAGGCTGAGGATGGTTGGGAGATGCTTGTTATAAGGTGAACACTCAGACCTGATTTTGCCCGGTGAGATTTACTTTGGTGGTGTGGCAAATAGCTGTCGAGGGACTAAGTAGTGCAAGGAGGGTTGTAGGCATAAATTGCAGGAGCTAGGGTAGCTAGCAGATGAACAGCAGTCCACAAAGTTGCAAGGTGCACATTTTCTTTAAGAGTAACTGAACCCCAGAGTTTTACCGTTAGTCCCTCTACCCTGTAAATTCCAAAAAATGCCTTAAGAACGTTTAAAAAAAAAAGTATCAAAATGGGCTGGGAGGGTGCTAAGACATGGGCACTCACTCCTTAGTGCTGTGCGGAGGAGAGGAGATGCAACTGCTGCCATAAATGTCACCTGCTAGATCAGCCAGTAGCTGGGTTTCATTTGGTAGATGGCATTTGCTGTGTACATTTATAACACAATATGTAGAATTCGAATACTTTGCACTAAAATGTCAAGATTTGCACCTGAATTGAGCAGAAACACTACTAAATGCTCATATACATTGGTTTTCAGCTTATAAAAGTGGTTTGGGGGATTTAGTTACTCTTTTAAATTTAGTTTATTGATAGAGCAAATTTTAAAACAACAGGAGTTGACCAAAGTGCTGTACAGAGGTAAAACAACCATAATATCTAAAAGAAATAATCAGAAACCTTCAGGGCTAAAAAATAGAAGCCAGCACACAAGTACCAAAATCTGCAGTTCCTCTAACGGCCACTTGAGGCTGACTCTAAGAGCGAGTCAATCCCTGTAGACCTTCATGTTAAAATGCCCGAACTTGGAGCACAAAATAATCATGTTTACAACCTTGTTCAAAAATGTTTCTAATTTCAACCTTCATGACAACTGTACGGGGATGAATTTTGTTCACTGACAAGTCCTTGATCCTGACATCGTTGATTAGGCAACATAACCATGGCATAACCCAAGATTCACAAAGTATAGGTGTAGGTGTAGCTGTAGCTGTCGCTATTTCAGTGTGTTCTCAGCAACGAAAGGTAACATACATTTTTGTCACCTAAAAAAGTATTTTTTGGCATTTAGGGGTAGATTGTCATTTTTTCAGCAAGTAAATGTTTTTTCCAATGGTTTTAAGCCTATTCTTCACTAGGAAAAATTAGCATTAGCATTATCACAGTTAACCGTAGCTGTAAACGCACCATGCTAACCAAGCTAGCTGCTAGTTTTAGGGTTAGCTCCACCCTCTCGTCCAAATCTGTCCAGTTCTGGCTCCAAAAATTCAAGATGGCGAAACCCAAATGCCAATTTCAAAGCATCAAAATGGAATTCAGCAAACCAATGGGCAACATGAGGGTGGCTTCATCCATTATTTTATACAGTCTATGAAAGAAATAATAAAACATAGTAAAAAAGTAAGTGGCAAAACAGATACAGCCAGAACAGTTGGCCAATTAAAATGGACAAGATGGGAAAATTCAGGTTGACACAAATGCAAAAGTATGAAGGAAGGTTTTGAGTTTAGTTTTATAAGAGCTTAGGGAAGGGGCTGATCTAAGACAGAGCCCCAAAGTTTAGGGGCCATGACTGCAAAGGTGTGATCACCTCTGTGTTTGGAGCTTGATTGTAGAATCGTTAGGAGGCCAGTGTTGGAGGAATGAAGAGCCCCAGGGGTGGAGTGGGGCACAAGGAGGTCATATACAGTGGTGGAAAAAAGTTTTCGGACACCCTTAAAATTTCACACGATCTCAAATATTATCATGAAATGTTTGTGGAAAAATCTTTTTTGTGTTTCAAAAGGTGTGGCTGCATTAGACAGATACAAACAAATACAAATTATATATTTTTTTTGTTTATTGTTTACAAGAAAAATTAACAAAACTAAATTCTTGACAGTTTCAATATGTCAGTTCTCAACATTGTCGGTATCAAAGTCAACAAATAACAGAGAATGTGTTCAAAACTGAACAAAAAATAATTAAACCATCACATCATCAAACTAATATTTAGTAGTCCTGCCATTGGCACAGTAGAGCTCTAATCCTGGTTGGCATGTTCCCTACGAGCCTTTCACATTGTTGAGGGGTAATCTTGTCCCATTCTTCTTGAATTACTGCTTTTAATTCTTCTAAATTCTTTGGTTTATGCTTTGAAACAGACCTTTTGATAATCCACCACAGATTTTCAATGGGGCTTGTGTCCGGGGATTGAGCTGGCCACTCTAAGACCTGGATACTGTGCTCCTGCAGCCAAGTTCTACTGGCCTTGGATGTGTGGCACGGGGCATTATCTTGTTGAAACATCCAGTTTTTACCTTGACGGAAAAGTGCACGCGCAGAAGGGAGCATGTGGGTTTCGAGAATGGTACAATACTTGGTAGAGTTCAATGTGCCATCACAGACGGTGAGATGACCAACACCAGCAGCACTCATGCATCCCCAAACCATGATACTGCCTCCACCATGCTTGACAGTAGGTACTGTACATGCTGGAGATAATGCTTCGCCTGGCCTTCTGCGTACCCTCACATTAGTAGGAGGAAGATAAAGCTGGAAACTGGACTCATCTGACCACAAAATCTTCTTCTAATTCCTGGCTGTCCAGTTCTTGTTTGCCTGGGCCCAACGACGCCGGGCTAACCTCTGTCTCTCATTGATCAGGGGCTTCTTGATAGCCTTGTAGACCTTAAGCCATGATCTAAAAGTCGGCCACGTACAGTGCGGGTGGAACACTGGACACCAGTTTGGTTTGACCACTGCTGCTGAGGCTCCCATGATGTCATTCGGCGGTTTTGCCTGCACATGCGGATGAGGATGCGGCCATTTCTTGCTGAAGAAACCCTTGGACGCCCAGATCTTGGTTTGTCTTCCAAGCTGTTGGTTCGTCTGTATTTCTGCAGAGTGTATCCAACTGCTGAAGGACTGCATCTGCACTTCCTGGCTATCTGGCGGCAGCTGTACCCTTCCTGGCTGAGAATCTTTATCTTCAGGCGTGTTTCCTGCGTTAGGTTCCTTGTTTTAGCCATTTTAGTGTCTGAAGAACTTTCAAATGTGCTGGCTTTATGTAGACACGAAGCTTGGCAACAAAAAATGTGTCTTTTAATAAAAAGAACGACCTTTATCACTGGTACCAAACTGACCCAATACTCAAAATTTCTTATGTATTTTCATGGAACCAATCAATTTTAAGTTTTTGATGGCTTTTTTAGGATTTATTTAGTATTTTGGCTGTGACTGTACTAAAAGAAATTGCACTTGAAGACCTAAGAGTGATTCTTAATGCAATATTTCACAAATGCATGGGGTGTCCGAAAACTTTTTTCCACCACTGTATGTAGGGCGGTGCCAGGCCATTGAGAAGTTGAAAAAAATCTGATTATCAAACACTTAACTGTCATCATCTCTGTCACTGCCCTTCACACACGGCAGCCTAGCTGCCCTTTTTGTTTGCCCTTGTATTATTTCACCATGTATTTAGGGAAGGATAGAAATCAGTACATCGTGCCACACTCCTCATAAAAATGAATGGGACGTGAAATCCATTGTGACTGCATCTGAAAGGCTCTACACACACACAGTAAACACACACAGGTGTTTTCACTTGTTCTGCCTGATTAGATTTGCCTGATATGCCAGACTTTTTGGATGTGCGCGAACTATACTTGAATGACATCTTCCTCATTCTCCTGAAAGTTTAGTTGCACCTGTTAGGGCTCAGCAAATTAAATATGGTCACATCAAGCTTCTTCCCTAGGAATATTTGTTCAGTCTTCTCTTCACTTTAATTGAAATTTGCATAATAGACATATTCACTCTTTTTGTTTCGGTGGAATCTCAGTCTAGCTACGCTTCAGAGTTCACCTTTGTTTTAGTTTAACTAGCAGATACACTGCGTCATCACCATGTTTTAGTACATCAGTACATTACCAAACCACAAGCTGCAGCAGCACTCACAGTTTGTGATTGCTTAATTTTTATCTCCCACCCAAAAGTGACATCATGTCCTTTTTTCAAGGCTGAATGTTGGACAAGAAGGCTAATGTCACTCATTTTTTTTTGCATCTTTAGCATTCCCATTAGTCCAAGAAGTTTGATTACCTCAGGTCTGACCAGTCACAGTAATTGAAAACACTTGTGTGGGTGTGCAGGGCCTTTAAAAGGCTGCATGATGGTCGTGTAAAATTACAAATGCATTTGCATAACAAATAACACCAGTACATGTTATTATCCAGGAACACTAAACAGTTACCACCAAAAACAAAACAGTATGTTAAAATAATTGCCAGAGATTAAGAAATAAATAAATTGTTAGCTATTAGGGGAATTATCTTATAGAAAAACACTAACTTCTCGAATTATCTGCTGGTTGCCAGGCAACTAGTCCTGGCCAAGAAATAGTCAGGCACATAATCCCTCTTCAAATGTCAAATTTCATTTTCATGCATTTTCAGTGCAAATTAAAGGAGATATAACCTGTAAATAAGTGAGCTGTAGAGGTGCTAACGGCTAGCTGTTTCCCCCCATTTCCAGTCTTTATGCTAAGCTAATCAAAGCTAACTGGCTGCAGACTCCAGCTACTAATTTACCAAACAGACATGAGAGTGGTATCAATCTTTTTATCTCACTCTCAGCAAGACAGTGAAAGTGCATATTACCCAAAATATTTCTTTACGCTCCATAGAGTCCACAAGGGTTAACAAAATCCAGGGTTTGATCCAGACTGCCTCTCTTCATTAGAGTCAGCTCATCTCCTGTAGAACAGTGAATTTTATGAAACTCCCAGAAACTGTAATGATGTAGCAGAACCATGATGTGCCTGAGGCTGAGGGCTGAGGTGGAGGATGCAGCGCTGCACAATGACTGCACCCTCATTTTCACAGATCGATATTTAACAGAATCTGTGGGTGGAATTTCAGTACAGGCAGATGTGTGTGTGTGTGTGTTTTTGTGTGTGTGCGCGCGTGTGTGTGTAGAGAGAAATACAGTATGTGCACCTGTTACTACTGAAACCATTGTGTTTATTTGACTTCCTGTTGTGTTTTGCTGGATCAGATGGCTTGTTAGTATGGAAGACGAGAAAGCCTGGTATAGAAAACTGTCTGTCAGAGTGGAGAACAGGCGTGGCCCCGAGCTGCAGTCCTCTGCAGTGTCTCTTTCTCCCTGTCTTCCTCCTCCTTGTACGGCACCTGAATAATGACTTGTGTTAATTAGGCCGGGAAGTCAAAGCAAATACTGTCCTCCATCGATCCCTGTAATCAATCTGGTCCCTTCTACCTCATCACACTGGATGGAGAGGCAGCCAAGGTTGTCTTCTATTCAGAGCAACGTGCCACACACAAATAGATACACACACACACACACACACACACACACACACACACACACACATATCTATCCATTCGTGCAAATGGGCCTGTCTTTTCTTTTGTTGTCTGACTCCGTGTCCACCACTATCTTCCCACCTCCCTTCTCATCATCACTACACGAGCCACAGCAGCAGTCAGCTGCTTTGTTGTAACCCTGCCGCCTAGCTTTCTGATCATTTTGCGGTATGTGTTTGCATTAATGCAGCGAGTATCTGCGACTCAGTACGCCTGGGAAATGAGATGGGGAAAGTGTTTCAGTCCTGTTTTAATGAGTTCTGTACACAGTATGCATGTGTCTGAATCCAAATGTGTTGTTAAAGAAATGCATAAATCACTTCTGCAGCTGTACAGTCTGTGCGTGTGTGTAATTTTTGAAGAAGGCGAATGTGTGTCAGAGAAACAATTTTCAAGATGTCTTAAGAACTTGTTTATTTCATGTGAGCAGCACAAAGACGACTCCCTCATCTGCACATAACAGGCATCTGCTTCATTTGCACACTTCACAAAGTAATGACTTGTAATTAGGTAGTTGCTTGATCTCAAACAATAGGGATGCACCACTTTTGAAATTCTGGGCAGAAACCAAAATTTCAAATAACAATTTGGCTGTTAGCTGATACCAATGTCTTTATGTTGCTGTTTATTTCATTTAAGTGGTAATGTGTTCCACCTTTTGTGCCTGGGAAACAAAGAAATCTACACCACAAAAAAACCCAACAAAAACTGAATTGCTTTGAAGTAATTAAGATCCTTATTATCACACTGCCTTTGAATGAGCACAAATTCAATTGTACAAATTTATGAAACAACCTTAAAATGCACCTTTTACATGAAAAACATCTTTTAAAAATAACTCTCTGAAAAGCATTTTTATTTTATATAATATATCATAATTTCCTCTCCAGTATCTATTTTATATTGCTGTAAACACATCAACAAAATTCTCCTTCAAGCAAGGATCTAGCCAATAAGACTACAATGAACACATCATGAGAATGTTATAATTTACCTTTGTCCTATTCTCGTTTTTACATAATAGAGCTTGAACGCATCATAATATAACGCAATGCAACCTCTGTCAGAGCTAATGTTAACTAGTTCTTGTCCTGCCGATTTTAAGTTTAACCGATATGTTGTTCATTATTGGAGAAACAATAGGGCGTGTCCAAAAACACGACACGACAATAGTGACTCTACTGTGCCCTTTCCTTCTGAAAGTGTCCCAGGGAAGATCTTTGTTCTTCCAAACACATTTTCTATTGTCTGTATATCTACTAGCCATCTTGCTATACAACAGTGAGATCACAGAGCCCATTTATCAGTCATTGTGTTCTTCTTGTAACTGCGCATTCATTTCAGTTTGTGGCTGTTTCGAGTCTTGAGACCCACTTTTTAGCTTGCGCAGAATTAATGTGACACAACAGAAAAACATCAGCCACTATCATCGTTTAATGACGTTTGGTGTGCTGATAGGCCAAAGACAAGTCAACAAGGCGAATATCAGGCAGTGCCCATGTTTAGCCGATAAATCGGTGCATCCCTACTAAAAAAACACAGGGTGCCAAACCCTGCCGGTTCCTGTATAAGGTATCAGTGTTTTTTCACAGTACCTTAGGTGAATGAACAGAAGGAAACTATGCTGTGACACGCTTTGCTGTCATTTCTGTCACTGCTTCATCAAAACCTGCACAAATGTGAACAAGTTGCATGTAGCCCTCTGTTCATATCGACTTCAACATTGACATTAGTACTGGTTATATGTTTGTGTTTAATGTAAATATTATGTTTTGATATCCCCTTATCCATGTTTTAAGAAACAAAAAAAATGTGGCACTTTATCCAGGTTTCTGATCAGTGTGTGCCGTGTTGGCAGGTGCTCAGTTGGAGTTTCATTAGTATTTAGAAAAGAAAATGCAGGATGTTAAGCAATGTAATGACAGTATTAAAGCCAAATTGAAAGTGAAAGTCGACTTGTGTTGCTCACGTCTTTCATTACTGCTCATCTGATGAGGAAGGCAATTGAAGCAGCAGGATAAATATTCTAGTAAACGAACTAAACCAGAAACAAATTCCACTGATCACGTACAACTTAAAAGGAATAATGCAAACACACACACAGAAAACAAGGAGTTCCCTCTGTCCTCTGGATTGTTATTATGTATGCAGTGATATGAATAGCAGGGTTTTTGATTTCTTCAGTATAATAAAAACAAGGATTTTAAGACTTAAGTGTGACACTAGTGTACATGTAAACTCACACACTCCAGCAGCCACTTGTTCAAGCAGCATGCGAGTGCTGTTCATCTCAGGGAAACACCTCCCTATAACGAACTGTGACAGAGTTGAGAGATATTTCTTTTCTTCAGCATCATATCACTATGATCTGTGAGACAGCAGCTCTATGCTTCCTCCTCTCTTTAGTCTCTTCCTTGAGAAAAATCCCTCCCACTGCAGGGGCATGCTGCTCTGTGACAGGATTTTGAAACAGAGGTATCTAAATCTGACATTGAAGTTACACTAATTAACAGTGTTTTACTATTGACAACCAGCCATTTCATGAAAGCTGGTTGAACGACGAATTCACACACTGTTTATAATTGATAATGGGAGCAAAGGTCCTGCTGTGGTCTTCATTGGTGTGGGGCATATTGACCAACAGCGAGGTGTTGAATTGCTGCCTCTGCTCTCTCTTACAGTGGCATAAATGGTATTGATTTTAAACACAGTGTTTTTGAACTGGTGAGGAAATCAGTTAGTACAGTAGCGCAGTGCAGCATGATGCACTGAAAGAATATTAATGAAGAAGAGCTGTGTATGTGTGTCTGTCTAAAGACGAAAAAAATGTTTAGTACTTCTCAGCTTCTCTCGGCTAAAAGGTTTAGATGAGGAGGGACACGGGAGGGTAAGTGTTTGTGTGTGTGTGCCTATGAGTGTACTATAACCCCCAGCAGCAGAGACATGAGGAGCAGACGGGCTGCTGTTTAATAGATTACAAGGGAACATGGCGATCCATCGATTGTATCCCCTCCCCAGACACACACACACACACACACACACACACACACACACACACACGCACACACACACTTGTGCTGGTATTTCTGTCATAAAAATATGAATTGACAGGTTTAATATTTGGATTTAAATATTACTTAAAGGTTCTTTATGCAACATTTAGAACATTACCACAAACCGATGCAGCAGATGCATTGGAGTAATACTCCCCGTGTGTGTTGTAATCCAGGCTTTTCTGGGGTTTGTTGTAGTGAAAAAATATATCAAAAATATTGATTCATTGACATTGTTTCTGAACATTTGAAACACTTTCAATACTTGTTTTTCGCCGTATCAATACACCGGAACAAGATGCTTTTTCTTGCTTTCTCATATTGTTAATATTTACGACAGTCATCTGCTGTTCTTGGCTACAAAGCAAGAAAAGAGAAGTAGTCATGTTATAGCCTTGTTATATTTACCTTTTAATAAAAACTTCAACTTCTATGCCCTCAATGTCAATTTTTCACCAGTGGTATTAAAAATGGTATCAAATACTGATATTATTTTAAGATATGACAACACTAGTTTGTTGTAGTAAGTCTGTTCGACCATTAGCATGTTAGCACGTGTGTATCCCACTGGGTAGTTCATCGCCTTCACTCGGCACTATGGTAATGCAGCAGATACCACTCATATCGGGACGATGTTGTGTAAGCATATCACCCACCCTCCAGTTCCACCCTGGTTAACCCCGTTAGCTCTGTCAGCACTGTTGCCAGTATTTAGCTCTGTTAATGGAGTTAGCACTGTGCTAGCTAGCCAGGTAGCTGTTAGCTGTCATATCCAGACAACTCATGCACTCTGAATTTCTTGTAAAGCTCCTCTAAAGTGAAGTTCTTGTATTTTTCAATGTGTATCTTATGTTTTTTAATCGTGGCCAGTCTGACTTTGGGTCATGCTAACTTCAGACTTGTCATCTCCGCTGCCCTGGAAATAGATCTCTATGTAGTTAGCTACGGGAGCTAAACCGTTGTGTTCCTCTCTGTGTTTTGTTTTGCTCAGTCTCTGAGACAAGTGTACATGTGTAAAATATTAGTTAAGCTCAAGGCTTTAGGAAACTTGCATTCGAATCTACATCTAATATCTTTTTCTAATATACATCATCTTGCCGCAAAATGGCGCCTTGTTTCCTGAATCTCTACAGTGCAGGTGTACAAGGGCAAATTTTACATGACCCATCGTCAGAATGGCCATGATTATAAGAATAAGACCAGGGTAGAAAAATGTATATTTGTTTTATATTTGAAAACTAAGTAGTGAATACAGTGTATTGGATTAATCACCCTCGCAAGTGTAGTATGGGCTGTACTGTACAATACTCCCTGTTTATGTGCTCATACAGCACTGTTACAGTCCAGGATAACAAACTCTCTGCCCCCCCAGTCATTACTTAACATGCAGCAGGTCTCCGTGTTTTTAATTTCTTCGCTCTCTTTACTCCTAATTACATCCTCCTCCTCAACCTCCATCTGTCTCTGCCTAAACTCTGAGGCTCTGGCTGGCTGTTCGCTGCCACTTTGCTGTGTACTTTCTGCCAGTAGAGCAGCTCATGCTGTCGCTTACAGAGTAAAAGCCTCCCACAGGTACACCTAGCATCTTATAAGCAGTTCATGGAGCTGTTATATTAACTCTTGTTCACTTTATGCCACACTGACCTGTAAATATAACACAGACACATATACTAGAATCAGCTTGGTGATGCTTTCTCAAAAGTTACTTTTGTGGTAATCTACAATAGAATAGAATTTCTTTATTGTCATTGTAACAGGTACAACAAAATTTCAGTGCCGTCGTTGACAGTGCAAAATGAGCTAAAAAAATAAATGGTAAGAAAAAAAAAAGAAGACAAGGAAGACAAAAACAATATAAGAACACATGGTAACATAAAGTGCATATAAAGTGCATGACCAGTTATTTGGAAGTGCATGTGTGCAATCTTCTGTAGATGAAGTTTCAGTTCCTTCTTCTGTAGATGAAGTTTCAGTTTCTGCAGGTGATGGTAATTGTTCGGTTAGTCTGAGGTTTGAAAGTTACCAGGTGTCGGGCCGTCCTGATAATCATTTTTGGACTCCGGAGCTTTAGCTCTAATTGAAAGCGAATATTCAAAGCTTTGGATGACAGATGGACTCTCACCAATGGTCCTCGGCACAGAGCAGAGAGAGAGTGGGGCAAAGAGGGGCTGAGCGCAGCTCTACAGTGAAATAAGATTTTACCCATTTTATGTAGTCAAACAAAAAAAGCAAATCAATATGTGGCAGTCGATGTTGACATTGTGAAGGCTGCCGCAAAGAAATAAATGTATGGGACACCGCTATTTATTTATGATTTCTTTATTGCCATTCCTCAAAAAACTTAAACTGACTATCCAACAAAAAAATATCCGGATAGTCGTACATTCAGGTCCAGGTCTTAAAGAACTATAATTGTAACTTGGTTGCCAACGGTGTATAAAAAAGACATATATAGTAAATGTTCAACTGATTACTCTCAAAATAATTTATTTCAGTGTAAAGTTACTTTCACTCACATCTCTCTCGGTTTAAAGTGAAACACACACACACACACACACACACACACACACACACACACACCCTGCCTTGTTTTTTCTGGTCTATTTGTTCAACAACTTTTCATAAACTCTTTTTTTATACTTTGCAGTAATTTTCTACCACAGTTGTGAGTCAACAGTGTAGATAATGAAGGCAGAGATGCTGTGAGGAATAAAGAGTAGCTACTTGTCCTGAATAGTGAATGAATTATTTCGGTGCAAATCTCAGATGATTGTCTGTGTTGGAGTGCAGAGTGCTTCATAAAACTTTGAGCTGTTTTCTTCATTCGTTCACATAAGTAAAGTGACATCATTGTTTTCCAACTGAGCCCCGTCCAATTCAAACCAGTGAGAAGAGCCCAGATAAAACAAAACAATACAGAAACTCTCATGTGAAATTACCAAATCTGTTCAGGCATTGTCAGGAAATAGTGTTTCCATGACAGACTCCGTTGATTATAGTTTGAAGCTGGTTGAGATAATGTTTTTTTGGTTTTAAGTATAATCAGACTCCATCCTCTGAGAAGAATATGAAATTTGGTTGAAAGCTGAAAAACTACAAACCAGAAAAAGCTGGTTAATGGACCTTGAGTTAATACTTTTTGTCAAATTAATTACTACTCTTGGTACTATATGTTTCTGAGGAACAATTTAATTCACTTATACTTAAAAAATGCAGACTATCACTCTCTTCAGTGAGGCCAGTGAGATTCATTTGGCCATTAATTTGGTTCTCGCTGTGCTCCCTGCCGGGTTCAGTGCATAATAAGGGATGGCCGATATGTTAAAATTTTCCAGCTGGCCACTGTCAGCCCAGCAATGGTTCATCATGTTCCACAAGCTCTCCTAGCTTTTTAGTCAAATAAATAAACAAAATTAACTCAAAGAAAACAGGCAGAAACAGAAAAATACAATTGTACACCTTTTAGAATTCAAGTTTCTCTTTTTCACAGAACTGAGACTGGCTTAACTGCCTTGTTAACTCATGGTGAAACATGCTTCATTCAATTTAACTGGAACAAAACAAAACCCACCAATCCCATCTTGGTTAGCATCTTTCCAATGTTCCAACAATAACTATGTCTGGTTAGGTTGATACAATCATGTATTATTAAGTAGTTATTTGATTAAGATGCAAAAATACGCTGATCTGAGCTCTGGTCATCCCTGTTGTCTCTCTCTGCCCACTGATCACTGGCTCTTACTTGTTCTTTGGAGGCAGACCATTAAATCAAGAAGATGAGATGACAGAAATTGTCCAAACATAAGAACCAGCAACATGCTCAGCCTATTGCTGATAGCAAATATGTAATCGTCCAATCGCCCAACCCTAGCACACACAGTGCAGCACCCAAAGCTCACCCTATTGAGCTCAACATGCGGCTTGCTGAGCGGTGCACATGCCTTGCTCCACACGGCAAAAAGCCATCATAGTGTAGTGTAAGCCTTTGGAAATAATGGGTTTCAGACAAGTGGCATCCTCCAAGGCTGAAAATGAAGCCAACACAGAAATGCCAAAAACTGCAGTTCTTTGAACGGCCACTTGAGGCTGACTCTAGCAGCCAGTCCACTGTCAACCGTTTACATTTTATCGAGGTTTAAAGTTATGGAAAGGCGTGGCCACTTTGAGTGACAGGCTCTCTGCTGATAGCTTGATTCCTCAGTCAGATCTCCCGCTCCTTGCTCCTCCACAGCTCCACCCTCTTATCCAGATATTGTCACTTCTGGCTCCAAAAACTAAGATGGCAGCAGACAAAATGCTGAACTCAAGGCTTCAAAATGGGAGGCCACGGACCAATGGGTGGCGTTCATGGTAGCTACGTCCATTATTTATACTGTCTGTGGTTTCAGAGTGAAGTGGTACTGCTGTCGTGTTGTGTCTGAAAGGTCCATTTATCAGCTTCTGCAACGCAATGTAACGTCATTTAGCAGTTTCAGGTAGATTGCTTCATAACCTTGTCATAGATTCTGATGTTTACCTGGATATTGTTGCAATAGAGGATACAATGATAAAAAGCCTGTCTCATACTATAGTTATAAAATACTGTTCAGTATTTTGCAGTCTGATGAACCTCCAAACTCACAGATCTAGTACTCAGACTGGCCCTCCTGGATCATACAGTATTTAACACCTCACTGGTGCCTGAAGCAACATGGCCCTACCAACGCCTTTTTAATTCAGAGCTATTTTTGGTCTGAATGACCATTAACAAGCATAGTGACACAGCAAAACTTGCTCACGGGAACAAGAATTCCCGCTGCGACTCTGGGAGTTGAGCTTGTGCCAAGTTCAGCCCAGCACCTCCTGTTTGCTACCCTGTGTCTCTGCGGGCTTGTAGTTCTTGATCAATGCTGTTTTGCCTCCATCTGTCCATCAAGCTGTGGGTTCGGTAGTTGTAAACCATGTTGTTGCAGGTCCTATTTTTATATCGCTGTGTTGATTAATAATTGATAGTGACAATATGTTTGCTGACTCCTTCAGTGTTCTCACACCAGAGGCTTGTGTTGGCCAGCTCAGTGAAATGTGTCTCTGTTTGGATGGCAAAATAATTTTATCTTGTCTCAGGGGGCGTTCCAGCTCTGCTGACTGTGCATGTTGCAGTCTTCATAGCTGAGGGCAGGGGAGCGCAGGGGACAAGATGAGGCTGTGACAAATCACATCAGTAATGTTGTAATGGACTAAGTGTGAATGTGATTTATATGCAGTTAATTTGGAAGTTCTTCTCCACGGTTCATCTCAGGGTCACTGAAGTGAGGAGTTCTCCTCTGCAGTTATCATAAGAAAAATGATGATCCAATTTCAGTGACCGACAGCCAGCAGCAGCTTCTGTCGGTGTGAGATATCTGAAAGATGAGGTCACCCAGCTGTGACAGCCTCCATTTTCTAAACTTGTTTGCCCTTTGTTTTGCAGCTGAAACTTGAAGATCGATCTATCGTCATTAGAGACATCGTGCGACGAAACAACTCTAATGTAAGTGAAGTTTTTTTTCTTCATCTATAGCTCTCCCTTTTCGGTTTGCCTCTCTCATTCTGTCTTGTTATTTCGAGCTTTCTTTCAATCAAGTCTCTGTCTTTGTCAGTCATGTCACTGTTCACCGCTCTGTTCCATTTGCTGCATGAGACATGACTGGAATATTGCTGCAGGTCAACACCTACAAAGGACTAAGAGGAGACTTTCTGTGTCAGCGCAGTGCAACAACTCCCAGGCTGAATACAAATACAACACTTTTTCTTTTGGGTGAAATTCAGGTGTTCTTGTTCACGTACCATCAAAGAAGTGATGCAGGTGGACCTCAGGAAAAGCTTACAATCAATTCTCAGGTGTTCCTGTTGACAAACAGGAGACTGTAGCAGTGATGACAATTGATATTACTATATGCTGAATTTGCATTTGTTGCATTACAGGACAACCAGTGTGGTATTGTGACCAACATTGACATCGAGTGTGCAGTGAAGCTGGTGGGAACAAACTGTGTTCTGTATCCAGTCAACAGCAAAGACCTGCAGCACATCTGGGTAAGACACTTGACTGAAGGGCCTTAACACACATACGCAGGACCTTTAAATATATTGACGGTAACGCTTCACTTAACACGTCTGTAATTTCCTAAGACATTTCCAAGTAAATCTCATATAAGACCCATCTTATGTGGAACTAATTATATTTTTACTTATACATAAGAAGTGATATTTGCTCAGGATGCACCAATCTGACTTTTTCTGTCCAGATACCTGGTCTTTGGGTATCAGCTGATACAGAGTACTATCTGAAACTAAGAAGCTGTATGCCTCGCTGTGTGAAATCACTGAGATCATTCTTTTATGTGCAAGTCGACACCAAGTTTGAGTTAAAAACTGCTTTGCTAACTTTCTAGAGTAAAACATAACAAATAAAAACACAGATATAAATGAATCGAAATAGAGACTTGGAATTCCCGTATGAAAACACACAGCTGTATAAAATGAGAACACAATGCTGCTGACGCATGACACAGTACATGCATGTGTAATCAGATGTAAATGTAGCATTGAAATGAACAGATCAGCTCCATTGTCACTGATACTCAAGTCAGTATCGGCTTCATATCCGGTGTCACTATCGGATCAGTGCATCTCTAATATTTGCACACCTGTGTACATACAGGCACTCAGTGATGAGTCAAGGTAACAAAATGCTGCTTTCACATACTGTCAGCGCTTAAGGTAAATATCGTGACAATGCAGTTTCAATCAGTTTTTTTCTGATAATTAAACCCAAACTGTATAGTTCTTTCTAGGACCTTTTACTAGGAAATTATTTGGAACATAGCATGAAATAGAGAATTAGCAAATTTCTCTCTCAGATACAACAAGTAATAATTTTAAATAACACACATTTAGCAGATAACAGATATTATAAATTTGATTAAAAAAAAAAATGTGTGTGTGAACGAAAACATCTGATGACACAAAATGATCAATTGCTTTTGTAAAACTGAACGTTATGTTTCTTACAACTGAAGAGAAAATTTGATGGTGAAATGTAATGGATGTTAATCATGTGTATCGTGTCACTGTTCCTTACTTATTGCTATTAATGAAAGATAATGAAGAAAAACTAACTTCTTGTAACTGTTTTAACAGAAGTAGTCAAATGTAGTCCTCTGTATTGGAATTTAATCATGAGGTGCCTAGAGGTTCCCACCCCTAATCTCATGGTATGTTTAGAACTCAAATCTGTATATGGTATTACAGTCCAAGCAGTCTGTTGTGTCCGTTAACATACAACAGCACAGTGTTAAATCTGTAGTCCTGCAGTTGGTCCATCAGTCATGAAAATAAAGACCCAGATCTGTGAGTGATTGCTGTGCACCCTCATAGTTGTGTCACAAGTCATGTTTGATAGATGTAAATTAAAATATTTTTTATATTGTCATGTTTTTTTCTAGTCTTTTATGTATGGCGACTACATTGCCTACGACTTCTGGCTGGGGAAAGTGTACGACTTGACTAATCACATCATCCTCAAGCTCTCCAACGGAGCCAGGTAGAGTGTGTGTGTGAGTGAGTGAGTGAGTGAGTGAGTGAGTGAGTGAGTGAGTGAGTGAGTGAGTGAGTGAGTGAGTGAGTGAGTGAGTGAGTGAGTGAGTGAGTGAGTGAGTGAGTGAGTGAGTGAGTGAGAGAGAGAGAGAGAGAGAGAGAGAGATTTAACAGCGTGCCTGTCAGCATGTCTGTTGGCGTGTCTGCGTGCTGGCACACATTCATCAGTGCCAAACCCAGTGAACGTCAACCGGTCGTCTCTCCCTCTCTTGCCTCCCTCTAGGTGCTCCATGAGTGTGGAGGACGGTGCCAAGCTTTACGACGTCTGTCCACATGTCAGCGATTCGGTACGTAGCCATGAGCGCTTATCTGTCACCTCAGGTTCATCTGCCCTGTGCAGAGCAGCTGTTAGTCAGGGGTCAGATCCTTTAACTAAAAGCTGGCTCATGGTCTGTAAATACTTCTTTTTTGTATTCTGTGTTTACACTCATTGTTGTGGCCCCTTTCCAGAAAATGATCATTTAGAATTTTAAAATTATTTCTAGTTTGCATTTTTTTTCTTGACATGTTGGTGGTGCACCGTGTCCTCTCCAAATCTTGTTAATGGCAATTTAGATTTGAGTTTTTTTTAACTTTTTTTAACTTTATTGTGCATGAAATGGCAAAACAATGATATGTTGTATTGCAATACATAATATTTGTTCAACTTTATTATAATGGGAGTTTTAGTTGTATATATTAAATATATTACACATTATCGCACAGCTGATAAATCATCATGTCTGGTTCTTTAGTCATGTTGCATCTTTGTTACTGTGTGTTCTTCAGGGTCTGTTGTTCAAAAGATATGCTGATGAATACAGTTGTCAATGAAATCGCTCTGTGAACTGCAGTCAGACTGTCAAATGAGGCAGTGCTGATCAAATATGAATCAACATTCTGTTACTGCATTGCATATTTCTCAGCTCAGATGGTTTCAGAAACATATTTTAGTGTACTGTTTAGCTGTAAAATGAGAATGTCGGTCCAACTGTGTCTGTTCTTCAGGGCCTGTTCTTCGATGAGGCATATGGTTTCTACCCAGGCCAGGTTCTGATCGGTCCGGCCAAAGTCTTCTCTAATGTACAGTGGCTGTCTGGAGTCAAACCTGTCCTCAGCAGAAAGTGCAAGTTCAGGGTGGTGGTAGAAGAGGTGAGATGGCAACGACTGTTCATTCTCTTTTCTTTGTACTGGTTTATATACCTGGATAAATCAGTGGTTTACATATAATTGTGTAGCTTAAATTGTCTACATGGTGTCATCGTGCTCTCCTCAGGTAAAAGTGGTCGAACTGAAGGTGACGTGGATCACAAAGAGCTACTCTCCCAAAGGTTCAGACAGCGTCTATCCACCTCCCTCCACCATCACACAGGAAAATCTCTGCAGGTCAGTCTCATCTGTGTGTCCTCACACAGGTTTATGTAGCTACAATAGACACAAACTGAATCTGGATCTTGTTGTAATGTCACTACGCTGGTTGGGTTTAGGGTGAGGCGTTTGGGTTACTACGACCACACCCAGAGGCAGCTGGGAGAGAGGGCCCTATATGTTTTCCCTGCCAAGGGGGACGCCACACGCATCACTTGTGAAGGACCTGAGGGTGCCCCTGTCCTGCCTGAAGACCCCGTGGCCAGAAAGGTGAGGATAAGGATTTTTTTTGTTCAGCTCTATCACAGGATATGAGGATTGTTATCTGTTTTAAAATGTGGGTTGATACAGGTTTTATCCCCGCAGGAGCTTATTAACACTTAAAATCAGCTGTTCTACATGAGACAGTGATGAAGAGGAGATTATCACAGTGCCCGGTGTATTTTAAGAATGTTATCCTCAAATGTTGGATATCCCGTGGTATCACAGGGACTGTCAGTAGTTGTAAATGGTGAAGCATTTTTGATCATCTTCAAACCCTCACTCTGTGTGTATTTCTGTGTGTGTGTGTGTCTCCTGCAGTTGAAAAGGATGTTCAAGAAGGATTTGGGGAAGAAGACGGAGAATGCCGACACACAAGGTGCCAAACAACGCTCTGCAGAGAAAACACAGTATCCAAAGAAACATACAGTACACACACGCACTCACACACTCACACACACACTTCTGCTCTCTAATGTCGTCAGCGTTTCCTGTCTTATGAGCTCAGCAAGATTCTAATATTGAAGAATTTCAGTCACCTAAAAATAGACAAGTGGAAATGAAAATTTCAGTCCCCTGTTCCAGTGAATCCATTAGTGCCTCAGTCCTGTTTAACAAATATCAGAACATGACTTTGTTTTGTCGAAAGTGAAAGGCCTCATTTCAGGGTTCATCAGGAGTTCATTGTGTTGATATAGTTAAAGCAAGAGTTGGTAACTTTTATGAAAATAACTTTTTGTCATATTTGCTGAAACTGTCACTATATTCTCACAAAAGTACCAGAGACAGATCTGTCTGTGAAGAAAATCATGTCCTCTTCCTCTTCCTGCTGCCTCGAATGGTATACGTTAAAATCAGACCACAGTACAGTCAGCAACAACCAATCATAGCTGAGGAGTCTCTCAGTTGTCAATCATATCGTTCTGTGAAGTGTCAAACTAGGCAGAACTGATCAATATGAATCAAGATTCTTTTACTGCATTGCCTGTGTGTCACTTTAAATGTTTCCAGAAACATATTTTAGTGTACTGTTTAGCTGTAAAATGAGAAAGTTGGTCCAGCTGGTGGGCAGTGCTTAGTATTCCTATTTAACTGTATCCAACATGGCAACAGGGTCACAAACTTTCTCATTTTACAGCTAAACAGTACACTAAAACATGTTTCTGAAAATATTTGAGGTTAGAAACAGACAATGCAGCAAGAGAATCTTGATTCATATGTGGTCAGTGCTGCCTCGTTTAACAGTCTGACCACAGTTTTATCAAGTGTCTCATTTTGTGCTGTGTGAATGCAGTGAGAGTTTCAGCATGCATGGAAAAAATGTATCTTAAAAAAAGTTAGCAACTATAGCTTTAATGTTTGGAAGTGGCTTTC
Source organism: Epinephelus cyanopodus (assembly GCA_026686955.1). NCBI lineage: Eukaryota > Metazoa > Chordata > Actinopteri > Perciformes > Serranidae > Epinephelus > Epinephelus cyanopodus. Next base: position 34,256,308 of record CM048916.1, read on the forward strand.
TTAAAGCAAGAAAGGAATGAAAGATAAAATAATCTGTAAATCTGTAAATCTTATTAGTCATTTGTAGCTATTTTTTTCCTTAATTATTGAAAATGTATTTGTCATCATACAGGCATGTTCACATCATACAGTGCTACATTTAACATTATTGTTGGGGGTTCTATTAGTTTTGTTTTTAGAAGTTTATGTAAAATGTCCTGCCTGGTACATGATGTTCACACAACAAAACTCACAAATAAAATTTAAGTGATTTATCAAAAATATTTCATGTCAAAAAACAGATATTGACTAATATGTTATTTTTAGAATCTTTTCGGTTTAAATTCTTGTAATTTTCAACTTAGATGCCTCAAAAAGTAGTAGTTTGATCATTAAACCTAATTTGATCTTGTAGATCGGTCTCTGGTCCAACAAATCCAGTCTCTATGAATGCTGCTGCAGTGGTCCTTACACCTAACCATTAGTGAAAAACATGATCACTTCCAGTTTCTTAAAGCAGTCAGTCAAAGATGTCACTACTAACAGTAGGACAGGAGTGAGAGCAGGTGCAGATGAATTGGGCTTTTAATTGAACGATGAACGTGAAAGGATAAGCACAATAAAGACGGCATAAAATATATTGTCTCTCTCTCTTCTCACACATGCGAACGCACACACACACACACACACACACACACACACATGCGCACGCGCACACACACACACACACACACACACACATGCAGAGCGCTTAATCATTAAAGTGAGCATTATTTTCTGCTTACATCTCCTCTAAAGTAGCTGAGAACTAAGTGTCTTCACGCACAGCAGAGTCAGAAGGATTTAAAGTTCCTGTGAGACATCCGACAGTCCTCTCCACAAATGGGGCTCACTACAGAGGGAGCAGACTAATTGGAAATTGTGCTGAAGTGCAGCACACTTCAGCTCTGAAACCTTCTGCATCTGTCTGCACGATCCAGAAAAATAAAGATGACAGTCTCTCTCTCTCTCTCTCTCTCTCTCTCTCTCTCTCTCTCTCTCTCTCTCTCTCTCTCTCTCTCTCTCTCTCTCTCTCTCTCTCTCTGTAAAACCACAGCAAAATAAAAAAAGCCTGAAGTACTCAGACTATGAGCTTCTTGTTTTTCACAGGTTTTCATTGATGTTTTAAAAGATTATCCATCCATCCATCCAGGCCTGAAATTGAAATCCTAATGTGTGTACTCTCTGTTTTATCTCTCACCAGGGGAGCACAAATCAGAGCAGACAGATTCGTCTCATCCCAACAACAACAACGGCCCTGTTGTGCCCATCCAGTACCCTCTGGACTCCCACAACACCAACGACACCTCGGCTGAACACGGGGAGCAGGACGCTGACGACGAGGCTGCAGAAGACAGTGACGATACCAGGTTAGTTAACGTTTAATTTCTTTGTTTGTTTTAAAATGTGTTGAAGTGTGGGAGGAACTGATAGAAACTCAGCATCAAGCACTTGTCCACCAACAGGGTACCAACATGCTTCTGTAAAGTAATATGTCATCTGATGTAAAAACTTTGCATTAAGATTGAATGGTAGGACTTGAATGCGTCTGAATGGTGCTGAGTCAGACCTGGTAATATTTAAGGTCATAGTTTAAGGTGCTGTGTTGCATATAGAAAGAGCTTGGGTGGAAAGATGAGAGTTTATACAGTAAACTTAAGACTGCAGCAAACCGTTGAAATAATGTAAAATGTATATGGTCAATATAAAATATCTTCTTTTTTAAAGAGATTTTTTGGGCAGTTTTAATGGATGAGAGAGAGAGAGAGAGAGAGAGAGAGAGAGAGAGAGAGAGAGAGAGAGAGAGAGAGAGAGAGAGAGAGAGAGAGAGAGAGAGAGAGAGAGAGAGAGAGAGAGAGAGAGAGAGAGAGAGAGAGAGAGAGAGAGAGAGAGAGAGAGAGAGAGAGAGAGAGAGAGAGAGAGAGAGAGAGAGAGAGAGAGAGAGAGGCAGCAAAGGGCCACAGCAAAGGGCCACAGCAAAGGGCCACAGCAAAGGGCCACAGCAAAGGGCCACAGCAAAGGGCCACAGCAAAGGGCCACAGCAAAGGGCCACAGCCTGGAGTCAAACCCGGGCCACTGCAGCAAAAGCCTTGTACATGGGGCACGTGCTCTGTCCACTAAGCCACTGACGCCCCAGTATAAAATATCTTGTATATGATTGGATCATAATTTCCCAGAGCATAAGGTGATGTGTTTAAGTGTCTTTATGTGCAGTTTAAATCTAGTAATGTTGGCTGCTTGTCGTTGATTTTGCCTTAAGTTTGAATTGAATCGTTAATGAAGTAGATTTACTTGTTTTTAATGGTATCCATTCAGTGACTGTGTTTGTGTGTGAAGGAGACGGACTGTAACACACACACGCTTTGTTAGCTTTCGATTACACTTTTTCACTACTGAAATACTGGGTGTAGTTTTACTTTAACTACCAACTACCTACTTAAGTTTATAAGGGACTATTATCCCCTCAGATATAAATAATAAAAATAACCTTTTCTAAAAGTTCCAGTCGGTGGCCGCTGAGCCTCAAAGTGGCCGCAGAGTTTCACATATGCAGTATTTATAGCAGAGCTATTGCCCTTTGATTTATTTTTATCAAATGTTACAGTTATTGTCTCTAAAGTTAAACTGTTGTCCTTTAAAGATACTCCAGTGCCGCTACATGATTCAGTTTTATTTCTAAAGCCCAATATCACAAATCACAGTTTGCCTCACAGGGCTTTACAGCATACACCATCCCTCTGTCCTTAGGACCCTCACAGCGGATAAGGAAAAACTCCCTTTAATAGGGGAAAAAAACAGTAGAAACCTCAGGAAGAGCAACTAAGGAGGGATCCCTCTTCCAGGACGGACAGACGTGCAATAGATGACGTACAGAACAGATCAACATAAAAAAAATTACAGTAATCCATATGACACAATGAGACATGAAGAGAGACAGAGTAGTAATAATAATAATAATATTATAATAACAGTAATTGTGGTCAAAGTATAAGATGTCGGTATGAACCTCAGGTAGCTCTACATTTAGCCCAGTTCGTTTTTGCTGTTCTTTAAATTAAAGCTTTAACAATTAGGCAGTTAATTAACATACTGATTGACAGAAAATTAGTCACTATTCTGATTATTGTTTAATTGCTGAAGTAGTTTTTCACAGCAACACCACCATAAAATGATGTGGTTCAAGCTTCTCAGAGGTCAGTGTTTTCTGCCAATTATCTATGATTTAAAATGGATGGTAATGATTTAGGCTGTTAGTAATTTGAGGATGTCACAGGCACTGGGAAATTTTGAAAAGGTTGTGTCTGACCCCTGCAGACCAGACCAACTTATAAGAGGAGAACCGTCCTGTGTGTGTACTGCGTGTGTGTGCAGTTTATTGTGATGTTAACCTGCGATTATGATGCTGGTTGCAGCTCTCTGACGTCATCAGCCAGCTCCACAGCCTCTTCTCAGAGCGGCGGTCTGGGAACCAACCGCAAGAAGAGCATCCCGCTCTCCATCCGTAACCTGAAGAGGAAGCACAAGAAGAAGAGGACCAAGTTCTCCCGCGAGTTTAAGCCCGGAGACCGGTGGGTTCATAGCAGCAAACAAAACTCCAGCATTTTTGTCATTTTCTTTCTCCTTTCTCCCACTTTCCTTCATTCATTCTTCTTTGGGTTTTTTTTTTTGTTTGTTTGTTTGTTTTCTGTTTCATCCATTCACACCCTCTTCATTTCATACGTCCGTCCAACTATTGGGTAACCTTTCTGTAGATTTATTGACTCATCAGACCACTGTGGTGGCTGCGTTCCTCAAAAGTGACCAGGGATTGATCCGGCACTTTTTCTGGGTCTGTGGAGCCAGCAACTGAAGTGTTTTGACATTTGGCAGATCTATAAGGCTGATGAGTGTGGTGACCAGACTTCCTACACATTTAGTTGCAACTGTATCGGGAATATGGTGTAAAAATGAGACTGGTGACATCATCTGTTACCGACCATTAAAGCAACCAACGGCTGCTCAGCCCTGACAACAGTGTGTTTGTGTGCGTCTCCGACCTCTCTGCTGTTTGTCAAAGGGCTCATGTCTCGATCTGTCCAACAGTGACACTGGAGCTTGACAGCAGCCTCACACACACACACACACACACACACACACACACACACACACACACACAGAAAGTCTTTCAGTGCAGATGGTGTCATTTCCTCAACCGCACACTGTCACACTCATCCTCAGTTTACAAAACAGATTTCACACTCCTCTCTTGCTTGTTTTATTTCACCGAACCAACCACAAGACTGCAGATTTTCTGCTCTTTGCCATTTAGTTTCCAAAAAGATTCATGTTTTCCAAAAACAAAACCTTTTTAAGTTCCACTTCAACGACCTCTAGTCGGGGATAATGACAACAGATAAGTTAATGTAGCATGAATCTGTGTTTTATATTCAGCTACAAGATGTTTCAGTGCTAAATGATGAGAGGGAGAATGAGAGAAAAGACAGAATGAGAGGGAAGATTGAGGTTCCAACATGCCGAGAGGAGAGATAAATGTAGTGGCTCGGTGAAGATAAATGATACAGCAGATAAGAGGACAAGATATTAGCAGAAATGTCTTGGTGTGCACTAGCTTTCCTTTTGTGATGAGTGAAAAGAAGAGAACCAAAAGAGAGAAACTGTCCTCTATATGATAAAAGCCAAGGTGGGGTTTTAAATTCTTAACTTTAACCTGTGTGTGTTTGTACAGGGTTGCAGTGGAGGTTGTATCCACGAAGACGACGGCTGATGTGATGTGGAAGGACGGGCGGGTGGAGAAGGGGATCCGATCAAATGACCTCATCCCCATCCAGCACCTCGACAGTCATGAGTTCTGTCCCGGGGACTTTGTTGTAGATAAACGACGTAAGCAAAATTAGTGTGATTGCTTTTTTGGTTTGTTTTTTGTTGTTTGATTTTACTTTGTTTCGTTCATTTCTTCAGACCAGTGAAGACGCAGCCTGTCAGATTTCTGTCCCCGTGGACTGTGATGGGATTTTTTATATAGGCCACCTAGTACCTACAGTATCTAGGTCATTTGCTGAAACTATGCCAAGTTTGTGTGTCTATGAAATGGACTGAAAAATGCAGGGATGTTGCAGTCAGCTAAAGTCTCCCTCTGCTTTCTACAGCAACATTGTTGTTATGAATCTTTTTATTGAAACGTTCAAGTGTTTGTATTTAGTGTTTTTTTTGTTTTGCTGTGTAAACTATGTGTGTGTGTGTGTGTGTGTGTATGTGTGTGTGCTCTCTCAGCCCAAGCCCTACAGGACCCGGGAGTGTACGGTGTGATCCAGTCTGGTGATCACAAGGGCAGAACATGTGTCGTCAAGTGGATCAAACTCAACTCCAGCAGCGACGACGTGGAGGTCGGTCATGAAAACAAGACGTGTGTTTTAAAGGATGTGAAAACCTTTAACGCTCGATATCTGTGTTTGTGTGTGTGTTTGTTTGTGTGAGAGCGAGGGGAGAGATTAACAAATAGATTATTAGTATTATGCCCTCATTTCTACTGCATGGTTCAGCTCGACTTGACTCGACTCACTTTTGGCACCCTATTCCCTGTTCAGTCACTGCAGATGGTACCTGTTCAGTATAGGTGGGATTCTCAGCTGATAGCCACAGTGACGTCTCTACCATGTGAAGCTGCCGTCACATCATCTTCAATGCGACACTCTCTGAATCCGCTGAACATCTGCACTTCATCAGCGAAAATTTTCAAACCGGTTTGATATCAAGCCACTTCAGCTTCATGTCTCAGCTGTTCCTGCTCCATTGCGGAGCTTTCAAACGACAGGAATAAATAGAAACACAGACTCAGTTAGGACACCTCCTCCATCAGCGAAATGTTGCCATATTGTCTAAGTTTTAGTTTTCTCTGTCTCCTCTCATCACCCCAAAAAACACATGAACTTTGAAGTAAACAAACTTGCCGCTCTTCCTCTCACCTCTACTGAAATTTGATCTCCTTCATGTTTCTGAACCCAGCCTGGGCTCTGCAGTAAATCTCCCTTAGCGTGTTGGACACTTTTGTCCATTTATAAACGTAATATTATACTGATCAAGTTGTCATATTGCTTTTCACTTATGGAATTTGAGTTGGATTATGCGCCATGACGCAGTTTGCACAGGTTGCTGAAAATCTGGATCCAGTGAGCAAAACAAATTGCTGTTGCTATTAAGAGTGTCTTGGCTATTACAGAAGTCAGGTTTGTGCAAGCTGTCCCGTGTTGCACAAGTGACAGTTCTCACCGACCAGTCAGTGGTCTGCAGTGTTTAACTCTGTTTTCTAGTATCAAGTTCAGTTCAACTCATATGGAGCCCCAAATATGGTGGTACCAAAAAAGCAGCAGGTACTATCTACAGCATTTTGCTAATGGAAAACCACAAAAAGCAGGACGAGTTTAGTAGAGCCATGCCGTACAATGCAGTGGAAATGCGACTTTATAAGAGGGAGGAAGGAAGCGTTAATGTATGTGTGAACCCGACTAAACTCCCTCATTCACTGTTAGCAGATGGTCTTTATGTCGTGACACCTGGCTGCTGTGCACAACTCTCCAAATTTATTGTAGAACTAAAACAGGTTTGCTTTATTCCAGGTAATTGGTATGGAGGAAGATGTCAGTGTGTATGACATCGCAGATCATCCAGATTTCCACTTCCGCACCACCGACATCGTCATCAGAATATGGAACTCAGAGAACGGACACAACGACTGCGAAAATGAGGTGAGAACAATTAAAAAACTCTGTTCTTTCATATGCACTGCAGCATATTTAGTCTACTCTCACTGACATTTGATGGGGTGGGCACAATAATAGAAATCAAATTCAGCAGCACCACAAATTACCTGAATCAACACCTCTCTAAATCTGAACATTCATGAAAGTAGCATTTACTGCAGGACTGTATCAGCCTGTCGTAGTTTTAGACAGCTGTAGGACACCTAATAAACCAGCAACAAAGGGGCGAATTCACATAAGACAAATAAGGCAAAAAAGAAGCTGTGTAATTGCACCTGTAACTGCGCTGCCAAGTAAATAGCATTTCAGTGCTCTCATGTTATTTGCACATATTTGAATTAGGTAATATGCATACATTTAACTGTGGCAAGTGAGCCTCAATGCAAAAACAGTCCAATTCAAAAAGATCAGTGCTTTTAGCTCCACATAGTTACAGTAACATTATTAACATCTTCAGAGAGCTGGTGGTGACTGAAGCATATTCTTAAGAGACTTCACTGAGATCATGCCAGTAGTGATATTTTTTCTTTTGTCCTCCACTTTCAATTCATGCCAGATTTTTTTTCATCAGAGGGTGTGTGTTTAAAAACACCAACAGCTCTGACAGACTGGGATATTAAACCCCACATACAGTTTCTCTCTGTTACATTTAAATTTTGTGCATGAAGTTTTGAGGAAGGCCTCTGTGCCTCATCTGTCAGGACCTGTAGCTCACAGTCTGAAATTTTCAGTCTTCTACTCTGTCACTGTTCCACATACTGTGTTCCTGAAGCAAAGGCAACATTTATACTTTGCTACAAAGATAACTGCAATCAGGCACAAAAAAAGGGCAAAATGCGCTCAGCTGAAAAACGTCATGGGTCTATTTATGCCATAATGTCATTAGAGCAGTATTTTTTGTGAATTATGGACCTTGGTGGCTTTTTAGCAGATAGCTGTTGCAAGTGATGCATAATTCATGATGCAACCAGCAACTGCAATTTATTTTTTGTGAATTCACCCTGAGTGTATAAAATGTTGCTCTGCAAGCATTTAGATTATCAGGAAACATACTGAGAACACATTCATGCTACCCATAAAAGCCTTTATGTTTAGGACTCCCAATGAGCTTTTCTCCTGTACCAGTCTTAGTGCAGACTGTCAACTTTGCCCACAAACTATTTCATAATTCAACTGTTAAAGCACATTTATGCTTCCATACCTACAGACCGTTCTCATTTTAATGACCTCATGGCATTTTAGAGCAAACCTAGGGTATATTTTTATCCCTTCTCCTGGTAAAGAAAATCAAAAATATCAGTATATTGCTTCCTGCATCCAACAGTGTTATGTTATGGAGTAATAAACACTGCCATCCGGAGTGTTTGCTAGAGAAGTTTTTTCCTTTAGTCAAGTCCTATGACACACAATATCCTCTCCTACCCTTTTAGACTTGTTTTCATATTGTATTATGTGTTGTCAGTTGTTGACAATGGTTGTATCTCTGCATCCACCTTCACTCAGACGTCAGTCGGCCAGGTGTCCAGGGTGGATGTGAGCAGCAAAGTGGAGGTTGTGTGGGCGGATAATTCCATGACCATCGTCCTGCCACAGGTAAATGTTTCTCCTTAATGAAACTCTTTTTTTGACATCAGAAGTGAGACATCTGTTGCTGACAGTCTCTGAATAAACACACACACAGCACCTCTACAACGTGGAGTCTGAGATCGAGGAGACCGACTACGACTCGGTGGAGGAGACGAGCAGCGTCCTGTCCACTGAGGAGTGGGAGGACGAGAGCGACAGCTGGGAGACGGACAACGGCCTCACCACTGAGGATGACAGCCACGTCAACAATACAGATGTCATCGACACAGCGACCCCGACCCCCACCCCCACTAGCTCCTCGACGTTCATCATCCCCCCTCAAGAGGGCAGCAAAGCTGGGGTCACCAGCCCCACTAAAGGAGCCCCAGGAGAAGAGGGAGAAGCCTCTGTGGCTGCTGCTAGTCCTGCTTCTGGGGGAGGTGGGGAGCTTTTTTTGCAACAGCTATATTTTGTCTTAAGGGAACAGTGTCAGCCCCACACTGCAAGACATAAATCATTCTCCTTAATTCTCGTGTCCCCACTCGAGCTGGTTTGTCCTCTACAGGACTTTTTTGTCCTATATAGAACTGTTGAGTGTTCACAACAGTTTCTGTGAAATCTGTATCTTCAGGCAGTGAAAGGAAAATTTATTTATATAGCACAATTGATTAAAAATTTAAACTCAAGGTGCCTTGCATGAAGTTGCACAAGGACACTTTAAAGAAAAAAATAAGATAGTGCAGTAACTCTAAAGGAGGACAGAACACTTGCCTCTTGGTAACTTGCCCACTCTGGCAAGTGTGTCAGAAATGTACTTGCCTGAAGTCAACTTGCCCCTATACTACTAATAACTAATACTTATTGTTTTGTCCTCTATGATCAAACAACAGATGTAACCACCATGTGTCAGTGGATACGTTTGGTGATAATGTTTTTATTGCCAACAGATCCCTTGATGAAAAGATCAAACCAACAATAAGTTGATCCTACGAACAGCTTGTGTATTCAAAGCCTGATATAGCCTCTTCTTCTGTTCCATAGAGCTCCATTGTTGTCTTTGTTGTGATCTTGAATTTGAAACAAAACAATAAATAACTTTAATCTAAACAGAGTAGTGATACAGACATCAACAGATGCTTCCACAACTCATAAAATGTTCTACTAGTGTCCTTTTTGACATGTCTCTAATTCTACTTGCAGGAATTTGTGATAAGCTTCTAAATTTTGCCTGCTTAGGAACCACCCCAGGAGCAGTCAACGGAGCGGAGAAGCCAAGCAAAGATGGCACCTCCCGGGGCTTCAGGGAGCTGAAAGAGGCCCTGAAGATCCTGGAGAGCCTGAAGAACATGACTGTGGAGCAGCTCTGGACAGGCGGCTCTCCAACCTCCCCGACCTCCGCTGAACCCGCTTCCACAACGAATGTGGCAAGTTCGGTGACGCCCACGGCCCCTGAGAAACCGACCAAGGAGAAACGCTTTCTGGACGACATCAAGAAGCTGCAGGAGAACCTGAGGAAGACGCTGGACAATGTGGCCATCGTGGAGGAGGAGAAGATGGAGGCTGTGGTGGAGGCAGGTGGGAGTGGAGGAGCGGGGACAGAGGTAGGTGTTTAGTTACTCTACAGCGTGGCAGAGTTAATTTCATTTGCCAGTGCAGCCCAAATAAACAAGACGCAAATAAGTGCAGCTGTATATCTCACCTGGTGATGTGTTACTATTCAGATAGAGAGAGTTGGAGAGGAAAAGCCGCAGCAGGAGCCGCAGACACCGGTGGGTGGACAAGAATGGCCCAGTGAGTTTCTCAGTGACACACCAGTACTGTGCCAACAGAGTGGTGGCAAGCCCGGCGTCACCTTCACCAGTGCCAAGGGAGAGGTGTTCTCTGTGCTGGAGTGGGCACCAGGTGAGAGGGGTTGAACTGTAATCACGCTTTTCTGTCAAAGACACACGCACACACGAAGGGTCACAGCGGATACTTGAGAAGTCTTCGACATTGAATTAATCAATCTAAAAATAAGGTCTTAATTTGTATTAAAATGTCTGAGGTCATGCTTTCAAAAGTCATTCAAGGTCTACAAGGCCAAAGGTCTTGTATCTAACTTGCCTCATGCCGTAAGCACCCTGCATACATCCATTAGCTTGATGAATTCTCTGCCCACACAAGCCAAGTTGAATTTGTTCATTTCTATTTTTCTCTACTGCTGTTCAGTCACCATCTGTCTTTCCTCTCACTGTATTTTTTTTTTTTTTTTTTTATAGACACACACTCGTTTAATAAAATGGAGTTCCAGCCAGCGGAGGCAAAGAAGTTCTTCAGCACAGTGAGGAAGGAAATGGCTCTGCTAGCAACGTCCCTGCCAGACGGCATCATGGTCAAAACATTTGAGGATCGCATGGTGGGTTTCCTCTCAGTAATGTCACGGTGAAAAGTAACACCATCATCAATATTTTGAAATAAATGCGTGTACATTTGAAAGCAGACACCAGTTACACGTGCACAGAGTTGCACATACTCGCACCTTGCAACCAGCTTTTAGTTTGAAAACAGGGCCAAAATTTATACTAGTCAGTTGAATGTCTTCACACATATGTGTACCATCATTTCATTTTTGTAAGCCTATCTACTAAACTATGAGCCTGGACAGTGTAGATATTTAAAAATGAATTAACCTAAAGACAGAAGCTGCCACCCCTCATCTCAGTATTGACGTACTGCTTTGTTTACTCATCTAATCATTTAGATTACACCGACAGCATACATCACAAAACGTGTCATAAATGTCTTCATAAATGTCTTTGCTTTCTCCGTCACAGGACCTGTTCTCAGCTCTGATCAAAGGGCCGACTCGAACGCCTTACGAGGACGGTCTGTTCCTGTTCGACATCCAGCTGCCCAACATCTACCCAGCTGTGCCGCCTCTGTTTCGCTACCTGTCGCAGTGCAGCGGCCGCCTCAACCCCAACCTCTACGACAACGGCAAGGTCTGCGTCAGCCTGCTGGGCACCTGGATCGGCAAGGTGAGTGCTGCTTACAGGTTAACGTACTGTATGTACAGGTAAAATGTCTTATTAGGTTTAGAGATATAATAACACCCTGCAGTTTTACGGCACTGTGTTAAAGTGATAGCTGGTAGCATCTTAGGCCTGCATAAAACAGTGTAAACATGTTCTTTTAAGGCAGACTTGGCATTCACTCATTCATTTTCCTTAACCGCTTATCCTGTTTGGGGTCACAGGGGGCTGTAGCCTATCCCACCTGACACTGGGATAGAGGCAGGGTACACCCTGGACAGGTCACCAGACTATCACAGGGCTGACACATAGAGACAGACAACCATTCACACACATTCACACCTACGGACAATTTAGAGTCACCAGTTTGTGGGAGGAAGCTGGAGCACCCAGAGAAAACCCACCCTGGCACAGACCGAACATGCAAACTTTACATTCTCTGACAACATAAATTAATTTGTACTTCATAGATTTATTAATTTATTTTATCTTTTTGTTATTCTCTTCCCTGATTGGGGCATAACTCCTAAATTTTAACAACTTTGTGGGGAAAAAAAAAATACAACTGAATGTAGCACAAATGGTAGGGTTTGACTCAAACCAACACGTAAATAGATCATCTGGCTTGATTTGCTTCTTGTTGCTGTTCTATATGATTATAAATTGAATGTCTTTTGAGTTTTAGACTGTTGGTTTGACCAAAAAACAAGACATTTGAGGACTTTCAGTCTTTATAGACTTAAAACAACATTTATTTGTTGATATGAAATAACACATGAATCAATAATGAAAAATCCTCATTATTATCGTCAGTTTAGAGACTTTCTCTTTTGCTGTCTCTGTGCTTTTCTCAAAAATTGCTGGTTGTTGTTTTTCCCTTGCCTTTCAGTTGATTCACTCAGTACAACACATGTAGTGTGAGATTTCCCACCATGTGTTGTTCCTTGTTCCGCTCTAACAGGAAACAGAAGTTATAACATTTGATTTTCCTTTGTGGCTATTTGATCCTCAGGGCACTGAGAGATGGACCAGCAAGTCCAGTCTGCTGCAAGTCCTCATCTCCATACAAGGTTAGTGCGCACACACACACACACACACACACACACACACAGACTCCTCTATCCCTCTTCTCTTCTCTGCAGCACAAAAATATTGTTTTATTCATGTGTTCATTTGCTCAGAAGGGCTACAAGTGCAGTGTCGCACACAGTCGTTCAGCTGACTGTTACTGCCTCACACACAGACATTACACCACTTCCATAAAACTCTTCTGCAATCTGGCCTGCCAGCCAAACTGAGTCCAGATAATCCACTTATTTTTGTATCTCACTGGCTCTGAGTTAACGCATGTAACTGTATAATTCATGCCTTTGTCATCTCCTCACTAGAGTTTGGTTCAAATGTCCACCACACACAAATAACCACTCTGACCTGCTGGTGCTGTTTGGCGACTTTTTATAATTAAGCAATTGCTCACTCCACGACTAACAACCATGTTTTTTAATGAACTTCAGCTCACACTCTGCACATACACGTCTGTATCTCTCTGCAGGCCTTATCCTCGTCAACGAGCCTTACTATAACGAGGCTGGCTTCGACAGTGACCGAGGCCTCCAGGAAGGCTATGAGAACAGCCGCTGCTATAACGAGATGGCCCTCATCAAGATGGTCCAGTCCATGACGCAGCTCCTCCAGAATCCTGTGGAGGTCTTCAAACAGGAGATCCAGGAGCACTTTATTTCTAACGGCTGGCGGCTCGTCCACCGCCTGGAAGCGTGGCTCGAGCTGCACGATGGTGCTGAGCGTGGCCAGGCGGCGCACAGGGCTCATCACTCAAAAGACCGACCCTCATCTGTGGAGCCTCTGGACGAGCAGGGGCCCGTGGCGGTGGCTCACAGCAGCCCCAGTAAGCCTGGGGAGGAGGGGGTCACAGGAGCCGGAGTCAGCAGTATTATGGAGGAGGAGCTGGAGGATTCAGGGCTGAGTCCCTCCACTACAGCCGCCTCTCAGCAGGAGCTGAGCCACAACTCAGACTGCGACAGCACCCAGGGGAGCACCACTCTGGTTGGTGACAACAGGGGAGGCGCCACAGTCGCCTGCTCTGTAGTCCGCGGCGGGATGTCGGAATCAGGTTCAGCCACGGTTAGCGGAGGAGGGGTGGGCTCCACAGGAAGCCAGCCGGTGGTGCGACCAAAGAAACGGAGAAAGAGCTACCGGAGTTTCCTCCCAGAGGGCAGCGGCTACCCGGACATCGGCTTTCCACTCTTCCCACTCTCTAAGGGCTTTGTGAAGAGCGTTCGAGGTGTGCTGCTGCAGTACCGAGCTGCGCTGGCCGCTGCTGCCATCCCTGAGCACACAGAGGACAAGTAAGTGCCTCCTCGCCGTTCCCCCAACACACGTCTGCACTGTTCCCTGCTCTTTTCCTCCTTCTCTACTACCTTTTCATCCGCCTCGCGCTGTAGAGGAGGATCCATTACTTGTCATCTTTGGGGGGGGGGGGCTACAATTTTCAATCTTCTGTACCCCTGTCCAGAGCTGCACTGTGCCCCCAGCACTGCCCACATTTTTGTCCTCCATTTCTTAGTCTGTACCGCTCCTGCTGCCCCAAACTCCACAATGTTTTGCCTTTTTCCCCCATAACCCCTCTGGATCAAACCACGACTGCAGGAGAACAGCACCTTTTGATCAGGAGAGTGAGCAGGTTCAGGTTTGGACGCGACTTGATAATGTCTTTGTTCTCCTCCAGTGTCTCTTCAGATGAGTGTGATGGATAAAGTGGTGCGGACCTCACATGCGCTCAACCATTTGCACAAACCTATGGGAGCTACCCTGTCACACAGGAACCCTCATCTGCTCATGGACACAGGTAAACACACGGAGCTTTTACCCAAGCCCGTCATAGTTTCTCTTTTGGCCTCAGCAGGACTTCAGCGGAGGTGGTGTGGATGCTTAAAGGACTGAATGAGATGAAAAATCAGTGCCATGAACCCTCCTCCACCCTCCTCATCCACCTTAGCCTCCAGCAGCATCCACCGTATGGATGGGGGTTTGCTGGATAAACCACTCTGCCGTCTCAATCAGCCGGAAAAAATGTAAAGCAGACTCGTGATCGTCGCTGCATTTTGGACGAGGTCAAAGATGGCTGAAAAACTGCAAAGCCCAGCTCTCCTGGCTGCCGGGTTGACTGCGGCTATCTGTAGCACTACTGATATTATCGCTGTACCATCCTGCACTACAACAAACGAATGGACAATCTGGTCTGGGAGAGGTGAATACACCGACCAGGAGGATTCTTTTTAAATAGAAATCACTGGTTGTACGCTTTCTGCCAAATTCTCTCTGTCCACAAACACACACACACACACACACACGCCCACACACACACACACACACACACACACACACACACATTAAAGTAGAACGTACTGAATGTCAGTAAAACTGCCAAACAGCTTCAACACTTCTTCCACTGCACTTGCTGGTATTTTTCCTTCGCCAATCACTCGCACGGAACCACGCAGCAAACACCGAGTGACAAAGTTTACATAGGAATCACCTCTGGAAGTCAGACTGCTGTAGCTGCTGTGGTGTGTAGAGAGGCCAGCCAGGCAAAGGACGGCAGTTAGGTGGCTCTAATGTGAAGGTGTTTGTGCTCTAGTCAAAGCTTCACACAGCTCGCCTCTACGTACAAAAGTTCCCCTCACTTTCTGTAGAATTTAGCAAAGTCGTTCGATCACCAAAACAGACCTTGTGCTTTGGTGTTTTGGTGCGTTTTAAGTCGTTTTACTCACAGAGGCTGAAGTGTTTCAGAGCAGAGGAGCTTTACACACGATGCTCCACTTTTCGGTGACGGAGGTGTGCCCACATCACTGCAAATGACACAACTTAAATAATAAATAGAAAAAAAACATACAGCATCCATTCCGTCATCTCATGTCAACATGTTGCCTTACTTGAATCGTTCTTAATAATCTCAGATCATTGTGTACAGAGCTGCTTGTGTCATACTTTAGACATTAACCTAGACAGGCCTAGACACACACTAAAAACCACTAAAACCCTGTTCCAGTGTTTCCTCCTTAGTAGTGCAGATCTCTGATCAGTTTCCCCTCTTCTCAGTTCTTAAAGGGACAGTTCACCTAAAAGTCACACATACATACTTTTCTTCTCATCGGTAGAGTTGTTTAACAGTCTGCGTTGTTTTTGAGTGAGTTACCAAGTGTTGGACATATCAGCCGTAGAGATGTCTGCTTTCTCTCAAATATAAAGGAACTAGATGGCACTCGGCTTGTTGTGCTCAAAGTGCCAAAAAAACACACATCTGAAAAACTCAACAGTAATGTCTCTTTACAGAAATCATGACCTGGTTACTCAAGATAATCCACAGATGTTGTTGTGAGCAGTTTCATGTAGGAACTATTTTCTTTCTACCTAACTACTCCCGCCGACTGAATCACAACACAGAAGGAAGCATCTATTGCTAGCTCACCCAGCACCTCTGAGCTAGCTAACGTTACAGCTCAGCCGAGGAGGACGCCATTGAAGTTTACATCCCATGCTGTCACGAGCACGAGCCTCTCGTTTCTGAGTAGATGCACACTTCCTCCTGCGCAGCATTACGGTTGGCGAGGGTAGTTTGAGCTAGTCCAGTTTCATTATATTGTAGAGAAGGCAGACATCTCTACGGCTGATGTCTCCAACACTCAGCAACTCACCTAAACAATCTAGAGTGATGAACAGCACTACAGGTGAGAGGAAAAATATGTTTTGATTTAGGGGTTCAACTGTCCCTTTAAACACGAGTTTCTCACACTGCTGCCATGCTGTATTCTGATTCTTCTTCTCCAAATTGCACGTGCAGAGTTTAATAACATCAGAATGCAAACCACAGAAAGTGTGACACTGACAGTTTGCTCATATTCTAATCATTTTGCTTGACTGTTATTATTTTGTTACTCCGTGTTTTCCTCGACTCGAGCGTCTTATCCCACGAAGGCGACTGCTGACCCCGCCGACGAGGGAAGATTACACAAATTAAAGCACGCAGGCAAAACTCTGTGTGATCTTTTCTTTCACTACACGGCATATATTCGATGTGGATGAAATAAATAAAGCTTTTATTTACCAATGAAATTTTGCCACAGATTGCGCTGCAATTATCTGTAAAAACAAAAACGTACCTTTGGGTTTATTCGTGCTTCCTCGGGAAATCAGAAGTATTTGTTTACATCTTTTTAAACAACTGCATCCCACCTTTAACATAATGCTCTTCTTTTCTTTCAAGATATGAGTCTCATTGTAATTATTATTCTGATTATAATACAGGGCAGACGAACCCCTTGTGCTTGCTATAATCTGTGAAATAAACAAGAGAGCGCCGGTTGTCTGGTATTTTACTTGAACAAAGAAGCTTGATGCTGAAGAGTGTTTCTGAATGAGAGAGCACATTGTGCCATTGTGAAACTATGAGTGATGGGAGAGGATAAAAAAAACCATGAGCCAAGAGTTGCTGCGTTTTAAAGATTTAAGAAAATAAAGGTCATGAATGAGGGTATTTTGCTTTGCTTTGTCTTCCACCTTTTCCCCCCGTGACTCTTAAAGCTGGCATCCCTGTACAATCAGGCATCCATGACTTACTGACTTAAACTCGGCCGTCATTATTTCGTTGCCTTTGATGCTACAGAGGTGGATGTGTTGTTTTCTTCACTGGCTGCTGTAGCATGTCCCCTTGTTTGCTTTCCTGTCTCCTTTTCCCCTCCCACTTGCTGCTCTCTGTAAAATGTCACCTTCACAGCTCTTGGAGAAGTGTGTGTTCAGTAGTCAGAGCTCAGTCTGAAGACATAAAGTTTACGGACCGTGGTTACAGAGTTTTGAACAGATTAAACGCTCACTAACGCACAGCTTCACCAAGAGCTGAGAGGTGACATCACTGCTCCATCTTTCACCCTCATCAGTCGCAGAAAAAAATGTGAAGCTATCTCGCTAGATCTCGGAGCAAAATCTGGCAGGATATCAAGCACATGATGTAAAATTTTCTGTGTATGTGTATATTATTCAAATTTAAACCATTATTATTATTATTATTATTACTGCGAGAAGTTTGTTTTACAGCCAAAGCATGTAACATGTTGCTTTAAGCCTTTTGAATGGGCTACACACACAAGACTTGACTGTACGATGTCTACATTTCCACAGTGGCCTGTTATTGATATATTAAAAAAAATAATAAAGTTATGATTTGTAGCCTGATTCCCTCTGTACAGATGTCATGACTATATTGAAATATATAAATACATACAGTATATATTTAACACAAACCTGAGTTCTAACGAGTCACGTGGATGCTTGGGGCATATATGTACAAAATGCTGAGTGTGTATTGTACTTCTGATTTCATTTTTTAATGGTTTACCTTTGTTGCGTTAAGACGACTGTATAGTGATGTATTAAACTTTGCAAGCAGTACCATAGTAACATTGTGGCTTATATTTATTTTCTTAGCTGTTGTATTGACTGCAGATAAGCCTGGGTGTATTCTTTATTATTACCATTTTTGAAATATTTAAGATATACTATGCAGGATTTTCCTAAAAATCATCACTTATTACACACCGTAAGTGTCAGGACTGAACAAAAAGGTAGCAACCAGGTGCCAAACAGGAAGCAGCACACATCCAATAGGCAGCTACGAAAAATGCAGTCACAGCACTGAAAAAACTGAAATATAGTGAGGTGAAACCCTAAGCGGAGTGAATCTAGTGTCAGCTGTCATTTTTACTTTTATTGGCGATATTAATTACAGACACTGACCATCCTGCTTTGTATACCTTTAACAGATCACATGAGAACACCAAAACCAATAATTAATTGATCCTGTAAAGTAGCCCCTGTGCAGCCACACACAAACTGTATTTTATTTTTAATCAATCCCACATTTGTCCTGCTGGTACAAATGCTCATCAGTGCACCAAATGTGTATTAATCCACAGTTGAAAATAGTCCCTTCCTGTTTGAGTAACATTTGCCAAAAACTACAGTGCCCAGCCATTTTAGGAAACTATTGAGCCTTTAAAAACAGTTAACAATGCTAGTATGTTTATGACCTGTTGTTTACGAGTTACTTCTTCAGTGGGAGCCAGTGTGCCTGAGGCTGAAAGTACTGAGGGTCAAGCTAACACAGCTGGTTTTGGTCTTTTCATGGGATTTGTTGGCAGTGACAAGAAATTTGCTTTAACTTTAAAGGTACACTATGCAAGAATTTCCCTAAAAATAATATATAGACTCATAAAAAAAAAAAGTAACCCCTCTCAATCATTGTTTATGACCCACCAGAAGTGTGTGGTGATGTATTTACCTGCAGAGGCCTTGTTCTCCTGCATCTTCTTATTTTGCTGTGGTTTGGACGTTCCCAAGCACAGCGCTCAGGTGAGGTTGTGACTTCAGACTGCAAACAGCAAGCATCCAAGAAGAAGCTACGAAAATCGCAGAAGCAGTGCCAAAAAAAAAAAAAAAAAAACCAGAGCGGTGAAACAGCAAGTGGACTAAGGTCATTGCAAAATGAGAGTGAATCTGGGGTTGGCTTTAACTTTCTCTGGTGTTCTGTTTACAAACACTAAACAGCAGACAATTCCTGCATAGTGTACCTTTTTAAAGGCATGAGTGGCTGGTGTCATTGTAATTAGTAATGCTGTTTAAAGGTGGAGCCTGATAGAAATCCATCCACGTCTGGTGTTGTGCTAACGTATAGCACAAGCCTGATGCCAACATTACATGTTGCAAAGTCAAAGAGCTCAGTCAGAAGTTTGCCCTGCACAGTCCCACTGAGTCTGAGTCCAGATTTATTAGCTACATTTACATTTTTATGTCACAATATGAGTGGACAGTGCATATAGCATGCACAGGAACACTCCATTCAAATAAGTCAGGCAGTTTTAAAATGTGACAGCAGAAAAGCATCACAGGTTTCCTTTGATGATGACCTGTAATGTTTTGTATATTAAGCTGTAGTATTTTATATATAATCTGTTGTGGCAGGAAGCTTTGGGTCATGCATGATTACACTTTATTTTTTCTTTAAAGATCATGCATAAAGGTAGTGGTCTGCATATGTCCTCTGGTGCATTGAAGAAAAAAGATGTTCTGAACTAGCTTCATAAAGTTTATTACCTTTTTATTAGTGTATTTTCTACTCCATTAAATCTGTTATCCTGCACCTGGGTTACATATGCAGGTACCTTTTTTATTTTCCTGACCTCAGACTTTTGAATTCAGTGACAATGATTATATCTGTCAGGTTCAGCAAGTTAAACTGTGGCTTTTGCACCAGAGTGACAATGAGCTGCGGCCAATAACTGTTCTGCCATCAGCAAGGAAATACTTCACCTTAATGTCCCAAAATCAGAAGCAGACACTATTTCACAAACCAAATCACAGACAGCTTTTTTAAGATCTTCATTTATTTTAATTTCTCAATCAAAAACACTCCAGCAGAATGTTTGTTTTGATCATAGAAAAATTACAGACATTTGTCTAATGGAAAAATAGATCTCTCTGTGAATATAGAATCAATCATTCAATCTTCAATGTGCCAGAAAAAAAAATAAAAACAACTATTTTCCCTTCACCATTAACATAAAACACACGAGACGACGACAATTGAGAAGCAGCAGGTAAAGACGTAAACAGCAAATCAAAAGTTTCTTTCATCTGTCTTCAGGTCGCTGACACAACAAACGTCAGGTCCCTCATCATCTCAAACTTTTATCCATCTGATTTAACTCATTTGGGTTTTCAATCACACCGACTCACACGGAGAAATTGGATTCAGGCTGAAGGCTGTCGCTCCAATTTATCCTCCTTAATGAAAAGCTGAAGACTTAAAGCTCTCCCCAGTAGTCATTGATGGAGAGGTGGCACCATGGCAACAACAGTAACAGGTTCTACAGTCAAAACAGCAATGTGCCACAATTACACTTATTTTTTCTGATGTTTCACCGTCTTCAGTGTGTCCAATGATGTGTCGCTCCTCTGTCCATTTTTAAATAGTGATGAGAAAACAAATGAGCTGATGTTCAAATGAGAAATCAGTGAATGCACTACTGTGTTCAAACCACCAGGAGGCAGCACAATCAAGGCACGTCAAACAGGTAAAAGGACCACTGCAGCACTCCCAAGAACCCTGACATTGCATAGAAAATAAAATGTATGAGCGTGGTCAGTAGCACTCTGTGGTGTAGAAAAGATTATTGTTATATTTGTGGTTCCCAACTAAGAAAAATCTGCGGGGTGAAAGGTAACAGAAGATTTTTTTGACTCAATTTCTCTGTCTCATTTATTACTAGGCCCCTAAAATTATTCAAATGGTCTCAGCAGGTAAAACCTCTCTTGGTTGAACTTACAAGTAGACAACATTTTAATAGGTCACAAGCCTAAAAGGTTGGGAAACACTGTGTTGGGTGTACAGTACGTCGACATTTAACAGTCAGTAACCTGACTCCAGGTTTTTGGTGCTACAGACCACATTTGTCCCCTAAAAAGCAAAAGCAAAGTGAAACAAGCATGACTTCAAGTACTCTTTCCTTCTTATGTGCTTGCAGCTCATCAGCTGGATTCCTGTCGCAGAGTCCTTCATGAGTAAACACAATTTCAACCATGAGTTAAATGACAGGAAATCGACACCAAGGTCCTGCGAAAGGCTTTGAAGCGGCATTGGCAACAGACTGACATTGTGCAAATACATGTAGAAAAAACAATTTTGTTAAAATAAATTAATTTTGGTCTTTCACGAGTCAATTCATTACAGTGTCAAACAGCTGATTAAAAACAAAAAAACATGAAAATCTTGTATTTAAAATAACAAACTACAGTAAGTCAAATGGTTTGGATTTGTTGATGCCTCTGTTGTGTGTGTGTGTGAGTGTGTGTTTGCTTTGAGGTGAAATGAGCTGAAACAAGTCCCCCTCTCTTCCTCCAGCGTCAGGACAGTTTGCTAATGCTCCCAAATGATCTCTTGTGGTGAGGAGGAAGAATAAGGGTGCCCTGACAGCAACACAACGCCGCCTACCTCATGCAGCATTTAACAAGTCGATATATCCCCCCACCCACCCCTCTCCTCCCATCTCCATGCACTCCCTACACTCAACGTGCTGTTTTAACCAGCTTGAACCCTCTAAAACTCTCGCTTAAGGCCACTCAGAGTTCATCTCACTCTGACTCAAAGAAAAACTGATTTCTTTGTGTCCACAACTGATATCTGTGAAAATGAATCAAACAAATGTCTGAGGAGATTTGGATCGCAATTAAAAACACATTTAAAAATCTGACTTTACTGCCTGTGCAGGCCGAAGCCTCAGTCATCGTTTCCTCTGTATGACCTGAAGCTCAATGGTAAGGACACCTAGGTGATGATCATTAATAAATCTCCCATAGGGACAGCCTGTGCATGTGTGTGTGTGTGTGTGTGTGTGTGTGTGTGTGTGTGTGTGTGTGTCTGAAAAGCAGCTGGGGCCAGAAACACTCAGGACTGCAGTAATTAAAGGGAACCTATTGTGCTTTTCTTTATTTTCTGTCATATATATAATGGATTTGTGATGGATTTCTTTATAAGATCATCAGTGTTTACATTACGTAGCCTACACTGCTACATGTAGCTACATGCTAACGTCAGGGAAACCTGTGATTTTGGATGCTTTGAATTTCTCCCCAAAGTTGGATTATACACCTGCTGGAACATGTCCAGTTTTTTTGGTTTAGAAGCCGTCATTGGTGATTTTTCATGATAGAAAGTGCTGTTACACTACTGTCATACCCTGGCTGCAAGCACACCGCTACATGTAGCTACATGCTAATGTCAGGGAAGCATGTAATGTTAGTTGATGTTTTTAATTCTCCTCATTTTTGGATCATTTTCTTTCTGTAACAGTTGTGAAGATTTTGGTTTACACACTTTTTTTTTGGTGATTCTCTGTCTTTTTGGTTACTGTCATTCCCCCAGCTGCAATAACGACCAATCACAGCAGACTAGGCTTATTCAGGAGGGGGGACTTAAACAGACAGGTGCTAAAACTGAGTGTTTCAGACAGAGGGTAAATGCAGATCTTCCAGCAGACAGTAAGAGGAAAATAACGTGTTTTTGAACATTAGTAATGTTCCAGTAGAAACCTCAAGTACAAGTATGAACCTGTAAATGAGCATAATAGGTCCCCTTTAAAGCAGCGGATGGATGGATGAAAGCAGAAGAGGAAAAAGGGATGGAGGGATGCAGCCTTGGAACACACTGAGGCACTAAAACACATCAATCACCCGTCCAGAGAGCTGCAGGAGCCACTGAACACTTTCACACTGTTATCATCAGTCTGAGATGTTCAGCACGTTCCAGGAGGTATTTTGCACAAGTTTGGTACTGAAATCTACTTTCTCTGGAGAACCACTTTCCCACCTCATCGGTCTCTGCGTCAGTTAATTCTTAGTTTGAGTGTTTGAGGCTCTCTGTGGTCGATAAACAGTCACAAAGCCTGTTCGCCTCTGTTAAAACCAGGGCCAAGATGAGATCCCCGCTTCCTCACATTTACTGCATCACACACACACACACACACACACAGACACACACACATACACACACGATCTCCAACGTACTGCAGAGGAACCATAAAGGCATAAATCCAACCCTTTCCTGTTGCTGAAGATGCTGTAATTCAGTTTGATACGTCAGCTTCAGCACAAAGAGGAAACCCTCTCCATGCAGTGATAGTAAAGATGATATACTGGACGCTGAAGACGGTGATGGTTTTACTTCACATGGAGGCCAAAGGCTTCGTCATGAGATGATGAATCGTGTTGGTTTGATTTGTAAATTGATGCTGACACATCGACAGTAAGCTCAAATGTGGCTATGGAGTCCCAAAGAGTTCAATATTAAACGCACACATGAAACAAACCTCAGCGCATTACTGTGAAAATATAGCTTGTTTCTTTACATAATAGCAGTTTGTTGCAGATCATTTTCACTTTGTTTCATTCAAAATAAACACTGTTGTTGTGAAAAGAAGCAAAATGAAAGAACAATATAAAAATGTTCCACGTTATTTTAAAACTGAATGATTATATTATGCATCTTGTCTGCATTTATAATTTAATTCTATCCATTTAATAACTATTGACAAATCTATTTAATATTGAACTCTTTGGGCCTCCATACATGGCACTTGTTTGTCATATCATAGCATAAAACATGGGTCTTCTCTGTACCGATGAGAGGCTGACGTTGCAGATAACAGCGAGTGAGAGTTACATCCATTGCTTTGCTCCTGTACCTGCACATTTCTAATTTGAAATTCTAAAAGTTTTTATTGAGCCTTTAACAGCAGAGATGAAAGCTGGTGTTTGTTCATCCACTGATTAATCTCCCCAGGCCTCTGTGCACCTCCGCCTGCAGAGGCCCATACTCCACCACCTCTCCGTCTACTGTTATTATTCCTTTAGGTGAATACGGCTCCAGTCTGAGCGCCCGCACCTTCGTGTGCACTAAGTGTTGACAGTTAGTACTCAGATGTGCACCCTTCTCCATGGCTAGGAACAGCCTCAGCAGCGCAGTGCGTGATATTCCCGCTCTGACGTAGAAGAGATGGATGACGCCATCGTCTGTGGTGGCGTCTGGTGCTGCCATCAGGTCCTCAGCCAGGTGGGACTGGTACATGGCCAGCATGAGGACGAAGTCTTCCTCTGGCACCACCACCCAGTTGCTGGGCAGCGGCTGGTCCAGAGGCAGCAGCAGGGAGTCAGACGGGCCGGCGAGGGCTTTGGTGGCGCTTCTAGAAGGCGTGCTCTCCGTCCTCCTCACTTTGAGGGAGTTGTTGGAGTGGCAGGAGTTGTGGAAGGTGTTCTGGCAGGGAGAGTCTCTGGACGGTCGAGAGGCCGGAGCCAAGGAGGACGCCTGATTGTTGCAATGCAGCTTCACGTTATTTCCTAAACCCTCCTCCTTGCTGTAGTCCTCGGTGGCGGGCAGGTAAGCCAGTTTGCCCTTGTAGACGCGGAGAGAAGCCAGCCTCACCAGCGTGCCGACAGTGAACCGGGCAGCTCCCACGTGACGGTACTTCTCGCTCTCTATGTCCACGTCGGCCACGAAGCCCCAGGCCAGCGAGAGGAAGGAGAAGAGACGAAGGCCGGAGGACAGATGGATGGAGACCAGGTCCATGTGGGCCACGAGTCCTTGACAGAGCAGGAAACCACAGCTGACCAGGAGCTCCTCGCTGGACACTGGCGAGGCTCTGGAGACACGAAGGAGGAGGGATAAGAGTTAGCCACAAGAGGCAGAGCTGATTCAAGCAAACATCTAACCACAGAATTCATCTTATGGTGCCTTCAAGTGACAGCTAAACTACAGAGACTGGAAGTTGTGCTCAAACTGTATCATTTACAGGCATTTATAACATGTTTTATTAAAAAAAACAGTTTGAAATCATCATGGTTCTCTCTTTCATGACTCAGTGTGTGCTCTGTATTATGAGTGTGTTTTATGTGTAGGTCTCTTTTGTTAGTGAAATATGTATTTCAAGAGACTCCTTTTTAAATAAAGGCTAAATAAAAGGAAGGTTATGCACATGAGTGAGTGGGTAAGTTGGTGAGGTGTATTGCTGAGACAATAAAAAATCCTCTGAAAGCAGAGACAGCTGGTAGAAATGATGAAACAACTGGTTAATTAATTAATAAACAGGACTGAGAATAAAGCTTCAATAATAATATGTGCTGACCAAAATGTGTCAGGTATGAAAAACTGGCACTAAATGACCCTTGATCTATAAAATAAAAAACTTTTCCAACTTTAGACTAAATATCATTTGGAGAAAGCTCAGCAATTATCACTGATACATGAGCAGATTGGCCTGAATGTATTAATTGAAAAAATATATATAAATATATAAATTATATTCCTCCCAACTAAGGAATTTAAAAAGTACTGATATTCAGAATTCGACCTTGACAAGGAAACAACAGTTCAGAAAAAAATTAACCACAAGATCTATTCAGCTGCTCTGGAGCTTTTGATTATGTCCCATGATCTTAATCAGCAGATGTGATGGATTTGTAGATGTTCATATTTCCATTTTTCTGAGCACAGAAGTTATTCAAGATTCAAGACCTTTTTTGTTGACACACGCAAGGCAACAGTCACATAAAATCAGTCGTTAATAAATAAATAAAAACGCACACATGAATAAAATGTGAACTAATGATGATGCTACCTGTACTGTACAGAGTTATGCAGTGAGATGGCAGAGAGTATGAAGGAGAATTTGTATCTGTTGTTTTTGGCTAATGGTTGTCTGAGGCGGGAACCAGAGGGCGGAAACTTAAATTCTGAATGCAGGGGGTGAGTGCTGTCGGACATGATGGATTTTGCCTTCTTTGATAGCTGGTTATTGTACAGTCTGAAAGGGTTTTTTTCTGAGTGCCAATGATTTTACTGCTGACTTTAGTTATCTTGGTTAATGAGTTTTTCTGTTTCAGATTGAGTGATGCAAACCAGCAAATAAAAGAAAAGGTGACAACAGACTCAATAAAAGATCTATAAAACATTGTCATCAGAGATCTGTCGACCTGGAACTTTGCCAACTTCCTTAGACAAAACAGACGCTGCTGGCTTTTCTTGATCAGCATGTCAGTGTTTTTCTCAAAAGTCAATTTATCGTCGATTATGATGCCCAGGTACTTGTATGAATCGACAATCTCCACAGTTTCTCCATTTACAGTGGCGTTTACAGGGGCAGGGTGGTTGTGTCTAAAATCACTGCACAAAGTGCTATTAAAGTGCTCAGAAAAAAAAGTGAACATTTGCAATATAAATGACAATTGAACAAACTCCTGCTGATAAAGATCATGTGATATGATCAAAAGATCCAAACACGACTTTGTGGCAAGACTGTTTTCAAAACAGAAAGAAAATATTGTTTTGGCATTTGTACTGAAACTTGGATATCAAATCGGAAATGCTACACTGCCCTGTTAAAAGACTGATAGATATGTACATGGATGGATGAACAGATGGATACATGCAGAACAACCAATAATTATAAGATGCTCAATTAAGGTGATTTTGCTTTTTCTGCTGCAGCAGCACAAAACAGTGACGTGATGTGAGGCTCGATTTCTAAAACCAAACAATGGCCACCAAAGAACAGCTTTCACTTCAGGGTGCTTTCAGTCAATATTTCCAGCCAAATGCACTTGAGTGTGTGACAGGTTGTGTTTACAGCCTCCAGGCTTAGAAGCAGTGGAGCTCGTCTTTAAGAAGGCAGCAGCTCTTATTATGTGGTCAAGAAGGTTTTGGTGCCAATTTAGTGGGCAGAGATGCACCAGTTCTAAAATGACTCCAGTCCTCAACTAATGACTATTTTTTTATTTTATTTTTCTTTAGTTAATGTCATTGTCAGAAAATAGTGATAACTTGCTGTAGCCCAAGGTAACATATTTAAATAACCTTATTTGACATCAACAGCTCAAAACCCATTTAATTTATATAATATAAAACACAGAAAATCAGCAAGTGACTTGAGGAATCACTTCAGCCCCACAGCAATCCTCGAGCAGGAGACACACTCAAGAATCTAGCTTCAAAAATAAGACGCAGACACCAAAATAAAAACAGGAAGGCGCACTTAATATTTTTGGGTTAGGAAGTGGGTCGAGGCTCAAGTGTCTTTTGAGGAGTGAGCTATAAGAGGAGTGTTACACAATAGCGGGGTAACTATGACCTTATAGTGAGATCACAAAACAACAGAGGAGGGGTGAGGGTGGGGGAGTAGGGTGACTCAGAGAGGGGGGTTCAATAAACCAGGAGGCTCGGGGACAAATCGAGGAGGTGGGACAGAATCAGCTCATGGGCCTTCAGACATGACAGGCCAGTCAGACAACAAAGACAAGCCCATCTGGGAGAACGGAGACAGGGGTGGAAGGTCACGAAAACACACACACACACACACACACACACACACACACACACACACACACACACACAGATTTGCCTGCTGTTACCACCCACAGCCAATTACAGTGACGACTGGATGTCTCAGCGGAGTTCAGTGGCGTTGGCCCTGCAGATATCTCCATATTCATCATCCTGAATTTATTCACCAGTCAGACTATACAAATAGTCTCATCTGCATTTCCACCGCTCGCTTTCTTTCAAGTCATTGTCTGGTAAAAAGGTCAAGAAATAAGATGTGCAACCTCAACTGCTGCAGCTGACAGTCAGTGGTGGAACGTAACCAAGTGCATTTACTCAACTACTGTACTTAAGTACTATGTCGATGTACGTGTTCTACTTTTTACTCCACTGTTCATTTGACAGCTATAGTTACGATTCAGTTCAAGACATAGCTAAGACTTTATAGACATGCTAGCAGCTCTTTTAGCTGAGTACTAACATCTGCAGCCAACATGCTCACCATGACAATGCTAACATGATCTATAGACCAGCATGCTAACACTTGCTAATTAGCACTAAACACTAAGTACAGCTGAGGCCGATGAGCCTGGGACCCAGACAAACGCAGACAAACTAAAACTGTGACCTGATGGTGGCGCTGATGAGTCTAGGGATCACCAAAACATCAACACAACACAATTCATCCTGACGAGGACATGACAGCTGGTACCAAATTTTAAGGAAATCCATTCAGCAGTTACCATGGCTCAGAATGTACAATAAGCTTCTTAAATACACTCACCAGCCACTTTATTAGGTACACCTATTCAGCTCCTTATTGCATGCATTTAGGCATGTAGACATGGTCAAGACAACTACTGAAGTTCAAACTGAGCATCAGAACGGGGAAGAAAGGTGATTTAAGTAAATGTGAACGTGGCATGGTTGTTGGTGCCAGACGGGCTGGTCTGAGTATTTCAGAAACTGCTGATCTACTGGGATTTTCCCGCACAGCCATCTCTAGGGTTTGGGCCCCTCAGTACCAACTGAGCATGGTTTAAACACCACAGCCTACCTGAGTATTGTTGCTGAGCGTGTCCATCCCTTTATGACCACAGTGTACCCATCATGATGGCTACTTCCAGTAGGATAACACGCCATGTCACAAACCTCCAATCATCTCAACCTGGTTTCTTGAACATGACAGAGTTCGCTGTACTCCAACGGCCTCCACAGTCACCAGATCTCAATCCAATAGATCACCTATGGGATGTGGTGGAACGGGAGATTTGCATCATGGATGTGCAGCCGACAAATCTGCAGCAACTGTGTGATGCTAACATGTCAATATGGACCAAAATCTCTGAGAAATGTTTCTGGGAACCTTGTTGAATCTGTGCAATGAAGAATTAAGGCAGTTCTGAAGGCAAAATGGGTTCAGCCTGGTACTAGCAAGATGTACTAATAAAGTGGCCAGTGAGTGTACAATGCACACTGTAACCTACCAAACCTGTGGCTCTTCTTATAGTGGTTCTATCTGAGGCCTTTTGTCATATGTTGCACATGTCTGTAAGGTCCCCAGTAATGCTCTCACAACCCCTATGATTTATCTTGTGACCCTTTGGAGGGACTCTGACCCTTAGGTTGGGAGCCACTGAACTAAACTAACAAACTGTATACTGTTTCAAGTAGTTAAGACTAGCCGGACCAGCAAAAATATAAAATGGTAATAATGTCAAATAAAAAAATATATCAGTCACAGGGGCCACTTTTCAGCTGAGTAAGTACATTTTACTTTCTGCACTGCTTTATCAAAAACTGCACATCATGACCTTCATGAAGGTCGGATTTACTGCAGGACTGCTGCATCAGACTCTACTAGTTTTAGCTCCTGTAGGTGTACCTAATAAAGTGGTAAGTGAGTGAGTTTAAATAACCTCCTAATATTTGCAGACCATGTCCATCTATTTTAAGGTGTTTATGCAGTGTCTGTGAACCACCAGGGGAGGGAGACTCTCACTCACATCAAAGTGTCACCCACACCTGTCACTTCAGAAACCGTCAACTGCTCAGCTGATGTTCCAGCTCGTGCTCATTATGTTTGTGTACAGACACACATTAAACCCTCACTCAGCGAACCTGTTCACTGTATTGCATAATACCAGATATGTTCTAGCTGTCACTCGTTTGATCCACGTAGCCTCAGTGAACCCTACATTCAGCTGGGAATAATACCAAATACACTCTGGCCACAGGGCCACTGCAGGACAGCCTGCAGCAACCAGAGAGAGAGATTTTCTGGATGCCCCGGGAGTGTGAGAGGAGAGTAAACAATACAGAGTCTGGTCCCTTCCTCTCATTGTTCCTGCCGCTCTGGCTGCAAGACCATTGTTTGATGAGAAGCTGATTGGCAGATGCAGTGGAAGTGATGAATGAGTGCGGCTCTGTGGTGAAGACAGACCCATCAGTGTGAGGTGTTTTCTTTCATTTCATTTCACAGTGACTTTATTTAAATGATCCTTTATTCAGTCCGGGAAAACTGCAGCACAAAGGCTTACATAAAGGATGAGCCAAAATAAGCAAACACACTGAGATACAAAATGACAGATTATAAAATAAATAAAATAGTAAAAGGGCAAGATAAAGCCCAACATGACCCACAAACAGTAGGAACAGCTTAAAGAGGAAGAGCCTCAAAGCATTTCAGGAGATTTTTAAATTCCCCACGTGACTTCAGAACAGAAAGGGCAGAGTATTTGAAACACAAGCAACACAACACAGGCACATTTATAGAGCCAGCTGTACAAGACGCAATGTCTTCATGAAACCAACTACCTACACTTGACTACTAAGAGAGAAGGTCAGTGTGCAGAGAAATAATATTCCATGACACAGTCTTGGCACAGAACATTTCCTGCACCACAAACTGTGGAGCTATGCGGGGAGTCACAGAGGAAATAAAGGAAAAGAGATAAAGGGATATTATAAAATTTGTTCTTGTCACAGGCTCTAGCGCCATTATCAAAATCTCAACTTGTCAAGTACTTTAATTTAAGGGAAAATTTGATATTCCCACCAGCCTCTGCTGTACTTTGTGTTCAGTGCTAATTAGCAAATGTTAGCATGCTAAAACGCTAAACAAACATGCAACCATGCTAAACATCAGCATTATAGCACTGTCACTGTGCAACGCTAATGTTAGCATTAAGCTCAGAGCAGCTCCACAGAGCTCTTACTGTGTGCACATACAGAACACAGCAAATATTAGAGATGACGCAATTACATACAAATGTTTGATATGTTAATCTCACTACAGTGTACACAACTAAGGGTCAATATAAACAAGGGAGTGATTTTCAAACACAACAGATGTTTCACCACCTCTGAATGTGATCAGTTGCCGTTATTGTCCATTGGTTCCTCCTTTGTCTCTGTCCTTCAACTTCTCTTTTCTGTTCTTTGTTCTGGCTGAATGAACTCCAAACAATCACTCAAATGAGCAAATCATTAATAATTGATAGAATCGAGAAGTGCATTTTACACTGAGAGGCACCAGCAGGCAGGCCTGTGTGTGTCTGACGCTCAGTTATACAAAGGATACTACATCTGTACTTTAAAAAAACTACATCTACATTTTTAATCATTACATCTTTACATGATAGCTGTGTCCAGAGCATTTTTCACCACAGCAAAATTATCAGTTGAGGGATGCACCATATTGGATTTTTTGCCTATATCCAATATGCCGATATAAAACAACTTATTTGGCCGATAGCCGATAACTAATAACCTAATTTTAGTGATCATCAAGTCTCTTCTGTAGTGAAATATGCATGAATACTCTTATTGTGACGGCTCATCAGCAGATGGAGACATGAAATACAATGCTTTTCAATGAATCTAATATTCATTCATTCATTGTGCAAAATAAGAAAAAGCATGTTGGCTGATACCAATAACGTGCCGATATTATCGTGCATCCCTGTACCTGTTGTTATATTCATACACAGTGGAGTTGCTGTGCACCACCAGTGCTGCTGTACAGGCTCCACTGAAGTAATACCACTTACTCAGAGGGATTATGGCCTTTACATATAGCATGTCCTTGCCTGCAGAGCTTCACCTGTACATTCTGCACATGGTAATAAAAATGGAAAAAATGCTTTTATTGACAGCTGCATTAGTGTTCTGTCTCTGGTCCACAGGTAGCTCTGTCAGATGATATTTCTACAGCACCAGTCACACTGCTTACTCTGAAACTACCCTTTGCACAGCCAGATTTGAAACAGACATATATGCATGCAGATATACGTTCTGTGCACGCAAACGGAACTCACAGCACCACACCTGAAATGAGGTGACTCCATTCAGTATGTTCCTTGCCTGATATAAGACCGAATTGTAAACTTGTTACAATCCGTTTCAGTCAACTCGAACTCAGTGGAGTGGGCGGATTCAACGGTCTAGACCCAAGTATGTTACTTAACTGCTTAGACTGGTTCCTGTGGAGCTCTGAGTCGTTAGTTAGGCATGATGTAGTGATGATGCTGCAATGTGGCATTTTTCCCCACAGCTTCAACACTGTTAATGTCCTCATCTAAAGTCATGGGCTGCAACTACTCTTTGTTGTCATTATAGTTTAATCTTCATATTATTTTCTTGATTAATTGATTATTTATTTCATCTATCATGTGTCAAATTTGTTGCTTTCCTCAACTAACTACAAAATCCAAAGATATTCAGATTTATTATGATGAATGTGAAAATTAATTTCTAGCAAATAGTTAGCATTTTAATATTTGGACGATCAACTGATCATTATTGAAGCTCTACTACAGTAAATTATTTGTCACTTCACCCAGCCAGAGAAGTGATGTGCAGCCGTGACAGAAACAATAACATAACCACACGTATTTCTACAGTACGAGGTGGATGGGCATGTGTGGTGTTATTTAGGACTCCTCATATGGCTCACCCAGTGTAGTGATGTACTGATGCAGCCAAGGCGTTGCCTGACCCACTAGGAAGGATACCCAGTGGGGTCCGGATGGCCTCCTCCCAGTCTGGTCTCTCCAGCAAACCATTTATCACCTGACAGACAGAAAATACAGCTTTGATTAGGTGGGCAGAAAGAAACAGATATCAACTCATCATTGTATTGGAGCACACAGGCCTGTTGTTCTAACCTCAAGGCTTTTACGATACTGACTAAAATGTGCCTGGGTAACAAAAAGATTCTTCTTAGACTTGTTCATTTATCTTTTAAATCAGATTTTCCTATATTATAGACTCTATGCTTCATCAGAGTTCATGCACTGTTGCTGGTGTTAAAACACTGAAGATGAGTTTTTCTAAAAACACCTTTTTCATTTGACAAAAGAAGCAGTAGAAGATCCAGCTCTGGAAACAGACCTGTGTGATATTGATGCAATGTTTTAGTGTCCCACAATAATGTAAAGCCACACTGTTTGTGCATGTGGATATGACTATCATGACCATATGCAGGTGTCTCTCGTTACCTCAAACAGAAGTCCATCTCCAGACATGATGACTAAAGCGTCCCACTGTGAAAGGTCAGCCTCCTTCACCAGCTCTCGGGCGTGGTTCTGCCGCTCTGCAAAAATCACACACACATATAAATACCAAGTGTGTGTTCACATGGGTGTGTGTTTCCCGTATAAAAAATTTAGAGAGTAAGAGAGAAATTTGTGCTGTCAGCTTCCTCTCTCCACAGAGAGGTCAGAGGTCACGGTCAGCTCTAATGGTGGTGTGAGAGACATTCGGTGTCTTGCTAGAGGATATTTCCATTGGTGTTTGCTTTCAGAAGCTCAAGTTACTCATGTCACAAAAACGTCAGTCTTATTTAAATAACGACAAAAAGAGATCTCAGGTAATCGAAGAGCCCTGGTCCTCCTTGTAATCTTCTCTTTTACTCTCTAGTTGCCAAATTAAAGTATCGCCGTGGGAGTGAAAGCTGATATAAGGTCTTAAATGAAGCTTCTGCCACATTGCCAAATAGATTGGAACAACTAAATTACCCAGGAGCACTTCATTAAATTAATCTGGGGCTGAATGATCTGATGAAGTGGGGCCTCGGTGACAGCTTCCTCTTAAGGTGAACGACACCGGGGGAACTTTTTGAGAGATTGTCTGTATTGGCATCATTGTGCACTAGGAATACAAAACAGGATTAATTAAAGGAATACTACACTCAAATGACCATTTGTATTATATCAATTACTTACCCGGTGTTAAGCTGAGTTTGTGAAGAAAACATTTGCACGTCTTGCATGCCTTTGGTGAATGAAGAATCCAAAAACTCTTGATGAATAAAAGTCATAGGAGTCTGTGTTTAACAACAACAAAAATATATCAACACAACCACTAACAAACTCTCACACAACTCGTGCAGTATAAACAAGTCTAATTTATCCAGTCGTGTGTTCAATACTTTCCAAACACATGCATTTTGGCTAGAGCCTTACTATTTAGAACTGAACTAAAGGTGAAAATTATCTGTGCACTCCTAAAGCCAGACTCCATTGACAAAAACAATGATTTAACTTTTATGAATACAGGAGTGCAGGTCTACCACTGCCTCGACTGCTAGTTACTTTGTGTTATTGTATGACTTTGTTTTAAACGGTTAGTTCAGACTCACCAAAGTCACACAATAACACACGCAGAAACTACTAATCAAGGCTAGCAGCCCCCTAGTGTTCAGCAAGGTAAAATCATTGTTTTTGTCAATGGAGTATTGCTTTAAATAGAGCATAGATAAGTGTTGCTTTTATTTCAGTTCCCTGTCATAAAGGGCTGTCTTTTTGTAAAGTACTAAGGTTACGACTGGATAAATGAGATTTGGATTATACTGAATGAGTTGTGTGAGAGTTTGTAAACTGATGTTTTGATATAGTTTTGCTGTTGTTAAACTTGGACCCCTATGGCATCAATTATCAAGAATTTTCTCACTTCTTTGATTCTTCGTTCATTGTAGGCATACGAAAAAATAGTTTCTCTAATGAATACACCATAACACGGGGTGAGTAACTGATATATAAATGTCATGGGGGGATGAAGTATTCGTTTATATATGGACAAATACAGGTTACAAAAAATACACACAAGTGAATGTGCAAAGTGTGAGAATTAGCTACTAACATTGGGTGTCATGGCTTTTAAAGTAATGCTTCATTTTAAGGTCTGTGATTTCCTAAAAGTTTCCTGCACAGAACTTTGTAATTTGGTACTAATTATAGAGACAGTCTTTAATTAGTACACTTGCAATTAATTAATTCCAACTAATTGCTTGCATAACCTAGAGGGTTCTTTACTCAGTGGACAGCAGATCAGCTGAACACACACAAAACAGTCTACAGGCAAGCATACACTTCAAGATATATATATATATATATATATGGAATGCAATGTACCCAAAAACAAAAGAACAAAAATCTTCCTTAGAAATTATTAGGAAATGACAGACCTGTAAAATAGTGTCATCAGCTGTACTGTAGTGAGGTGGTAAGATTAAGCAGGAGTCAGATCGGACTTTAGCAATAGTTTATCATATTTTGGCACCTGCTAAAAGGGCATTTATAAAGGTTATAGAACATTTGATAGACCATCTAGAGTTTGGTGTCCATCATATATATATCAGCTACTTTAACTTCTTCATCCCTTTCAGTCTAAGTGAACCTGTCATGTATTCGTCATAATTTAACACCTTGATTTTCTTGCATCACCTTAAGACAACACACATCTCTGGAATCGGATTTTTAAATAGTCCTCTCTGTTTAGTGTGTCTGAGTCTGAAGACATGCATCTCTCTCTGTCTCCCTCTCAGTGTCTCTGTCCTCCGTCTGCGGGTGAAAGGGCAGAGGGAGAGCTGTGAGGTGTGAAGCAAAGTCAGCCAAGCGCACCGAACTGTCACAACTTCAGTCACAACTCTCTCCTCGTCTTCACCTGCTGAGGCTCAGCAACAGTGGAGGCTTATTCCTCCTGTCTCTCTCCTCTTCCACACCATTCATCTTCATTTTCTTTCACTTTCATTCTTCTCTATGATGGGATATTGATATCATTCAATATCAAATGCAGATGCAGCATACCTGACTTGCACAGCTGTGTGCCAAAAGTCATGGAGCATTTGATTCATATTTTTAAAGACATAAACATCTACAGAGCTGCAACCATAGCCTGTATGAGAAGGAGAAAAGGGGATTGTAAAGAAATTGATTATTGGCTCTAAAGCTGCTGAAAGTGGATTTTTTATTAGTCCCCTAATAATGGTCGTTTATCTCAGTAAAGGCTCCTCTTCCTCCTCACTGTAAGGACAGCTGAAATCTTCCAACATGCAGTATGTATGAGTTTTATTTTTGCCCAATGCTAAACTAGTATCCAAATCACAATCTGTACAAGTGGACTAGAGATTTCTGCTGCTGATATTTTGGACTGGACTGAGCCAGAGCATCAGGTTTACAGACAGGTAATTTGTTTTGTTGGACTACCAGGTTCTTGATGGACAGACAAACTGTCACATCACAGTAAGACAGCAGGGCAACATACAGGTGGTCATCCTAATTGTACAAGGAAGGGAAACATTTCAGCAACAGCAAACACAAACATAATATACAGTTGATCTCCTCTTAAGAAGCTGTCAACTGCAGCAGATTACTAATCAATACATAGGATAATATTAGGCATACTGATTGAGGCAATTACAATGGATCGACATGAAGAAACACTAATGCATCAAGACTTTAAAAAAAGAAAGACAGAAATGTAAACTAAAGGACAACAGGTCTATAAAAATAAATGCGAAGTCAAGTTAATGAGGATCTGATAGTATTTTTTTTTCATTTAGTTATTTATCATTTTGAAAAATAATCAACATTTAGGCCCAAAAATCAACTTTTTTTTTAGACTTTTCGGGGACATTGAAAATAAGTTGTCCTCTTTTGTGTCTCTTCCGTGTACCTACCCTGTTCTTCCCTTTCATTCTGCCATTGTGTCAATGTCTCAGCCCAACAGAAGAACAGCAAAGTTGTCCCATCCAAACACACACACACACACACACACACACACACGGTCCTCTGGAGAGGGATCTGATTTCTCAGCCCCTCTCTTCTTCCCTTCCCTTCCCTAAACTCTGCAGAATAAAGGAATCAATTCCTCCTTATCAGTCCAGTCACATCACATTTCCTTATCTATGCAGAGGCTGTAAACTAAAAAGGATTGAAAGGCCCCAATCAGCAACAAAGGCGTAGAGCAGGGACACTGCAGTGTAGTGGGAGGAGAGCAGTTTTAGTATGCAACTCCCCTCGTCAGACAGATTGATAATGGCAAAACGACGCAGTGAGAGAAAACAAACATCGGGGACGGAGATAAGTCACACAGTGCTTGTGATGATTTTTTATGTCTGTGCTGCAGAGGTAGGAGGAGGAGAGGAGAGGAGCGCGATCGAGTTTCTCTCTGTTGGTAGAGGCAGTGGATTGTGACTAACTCATTACAGTCATGCAGATCTCTGCTTCATTAATGGCCTCTGGTCACAGGCTGACCAAGCACTGTGGTGCACTATTTCAAAATGTCCTCCAAAGATGAGTAAGCTCCTGTGGGGATAAATAAAACTGCAGATCACTGTTGGGATTACTGTATTTCCTCTAAGATGCATGAATAAATACCAGCATTGTTCACAAACTTGACTGTTCAGTTTCAAGCCATTAGGGGGCACATCAGAGCCAAATCCTCTCTGAACACTGGAACGTCTTCCTCAAAGCTAATTTATAGTTGACGGCTCCACACAGAGCCTACACAACTGGCCTACGCTGTCATGAGTATTTTCATTTGTGCGCTATGCGTCTAAGTGGTTTGCAGTCACACTGCCAAAATGCTAATTGGGACTGAGGTTTCTATACCACTGTGTTGAGTTTCTTGTTTTTCAAACAATGGCGACTGAAACTGAGTAGATCATAAATGTTAAATGACAGATACTTTTACTGAAATGACTGCAATGCGAGAAGCTCAGAGGGGAAAAAATCAGTATTTGGTGATACTGTTAACAAGTCAGACATCTGAAATGTCACTCCAGTTACGCTCTGCGATCTATTGCGATCTGGGTCACTGTGAGGTGTAGCTTCATTTCTGGGAG
The DNA here is from genome assembly GCA_026686955.1 of Epinephelus cyanopodus. NCBI lineage: Eukaryota > Metazoa > Chordata > Actinopteri > Perciformes > Serranidae > Epinephelus > Epinephelus cyanopodus. Next base: position 34,293,730 of record CM048916.1, read on the forward strand.
GTGCACCTTGGGCTACGGCACAAGGTGCGCATTTACAGCAACCCAATGCTGTCTCTATGCCGTAGATTCAATGTAGAAGTAAAAACCGGCCTTGCCAACATTCCTCTCATGGCATTGACTAAAATGACTACATTTAGAAGTTTTGTTTCCGTTAAAAAAATTTCCTTCATGCCTTATAATGGCTTTAATGTAACTCTACACCTTAGTCTCATTTTGTCTTTACAGTTCAATCCGCTCACCTGCAGCTCAAGCGTCTGCTTACCTTTGACTCTGTTTATCGCTCTCTACAATGTTAGAAACATAATGGTAATAAATAACATGAGCCTTAGGCATGACTAACAAACAGCTAATAATGTGTTGCTAATGTTAGATATACCTTAGGTAGATAAACCAGATCACCAGCTCTCTCAAGACAAAGTGGTCGTTACACTTAGCTTGTAAAATACTAACACGTAGCTACACCTGGCTTCTCCTCTGGTTCCTTAGATATTTGATGTATGAAACCCAGGCTGTATTGGAGCAAATAAAAACCCCCATATGGACGTGTCCACAAGGCTAAAGGTATACTATGCAGGATTGTAAGTTAGTGTTTTGTAAACACGCTCACAAGCAAAAGTGAAAGTAAAAGCCAACCCCAGACTCACTCTCGTTTGTCATTTCACTTTGCTATATTTGCGTTTTTTTCTGCGCTTTGTCTGCAGCTGTGTTGCTTACGAGGGCTGCCCCCTAAAAGTTGAGGATATTAATGATCAGCTGAGGACCCCTCAATTTACTGAGATTCCTTCAAGTCCAGCAGTCTTTTTTTCTTTTTTGTCAGTCAGTGTGCAGTGTATTTCTGAGGTCGTTTCGGTCTCTACATCTAGCTGCAGAGTGAGCGCTCCTCACTTTCACACTGCTTTCCAGAAGAGAAGAGAGGAAGAGAGTCTTTGCCTGGTCAGGATTCTGCCTTCTGCTTAGAAGTGGTGAATTTACAGCTCACAGAAACTTAATCTGATACAGTCTCTGGCTATATGTATATTACATGAACGTCACTGTCACACTGAACATCCTGCTGAACCCTGTTTGAACTCTCAAATTTTCTATGGAGAACAAGGAACAAATAGTTGAATATTTGTAGTGAACAGCCAAATTTGATTTGACTGTCAGAATTCTAAGCCCTGCTGCTTAGGGTCTGGCATCTGATCGTTACCTTTTCATAAAATTCCAACTTCACCTGAGCGCTGTAGAGGTACCAACCACAAACATCCTGAACACAAAAAATAACAAATTACAGGCAGACTACAGGACCTCTGTTGATGCTGACACTGTCTTACACTCCTAGTGAGTCATAAGTGATGATTGAAAGGGATTAATCCTGTACATATGAGTCTATACATTTTTTATCAGGAAACACCTACATAGTATACCTTTAGAACTTGATTTTCTCTGGTGGGGGTCTTTAAGGACCTGCTATAACTGATTTTTGGCACCTTGGGGGCAGCTGAAATAAAGTGTATACACAACACTGACATATTGTCACGTTTTAAGTTGATATGGTGTCAGAGAGCAACACTGTCAATCATCTGGATGAGATAAAACTTGGTATAAATCTCTGTAAAGCCGAGGGAAACTGCAGATTCAGGTGATAATTTACACACTGTCAGATTGTTTTCACATTTTCACATTTCAAATGTTTCATCATTTAAGTGCAAACAAGGTAACATGGCGCTCTGTCCTCATGCTGACCTTGTGTCATCCTACTAAAGGCAGCTCCAGGTGAATCTCCATTCTGCCGTCACACACATCCTGACTGCAGCTGTCTTCAAACAGCACAGTCTAACAACTGCAGTGCTCCTCCAGCTAAATGACAGCAGGTGGTGACAGTTAAACAGTGTGTGTGTGTGTGTGTGTGTGTGTGTGTGTGTGTGTGTGTGTGTGTGTGTGTGTTGTTGCAGCATGAAACAGTATGAACACCGTGACAGCTCACTCAGCTGCTGGGACATGCCTGAGGGTGTTACCACACATATAAACATACAAATTTGTGCATGCATACACACACACACACACACACACACACACACACACACACACACACACACACACACACTCAATACCTTGCAGTGTCTCTCTCTCACCACATACAAGAGGGACAAGAAGACAATACTGGTCACTCATGGAAATACATAACATCTTCTTCTCCCTACAGCCAAGCTGCCTATAACACACACACACACACACACACACACACACACAAACAAACACACACCAGGGAGCGCCTCAGGTGGGACTGCACTACATTTTAACACTGACATTTTTAATGACTTTTTTTGTGGGATTTTCTCAGTTTAGCCTGTTTCCCCTGACGAGACTTTGCTGCTGGTGCGTCACCATTGCTAATTGTAGTGCTGAAGCTGAAATATCTCTGAGAATGTACATCAGGCAAACATCAGATGCCAATCAATTGACTCAGTATTAGCCATGTTTGCATAACCAAAATATTTGATGACAGCATATGCCACATGTGTCTTTAATTGCCACAGTGTGCACAAGACCAGTCAGACTTGATGTTTCCATCGCCTCATTACCCCACTAACAAAAGCAGTCTTATTAAGTTGACTTTAACAGCCCTTAGTCATCTTAAAACTTATAAAGATTAGACCAACAAAATCACCCCATTGTCCTGGAACATGTGACAACAATTATATTTTTTTCCCAGTGTTTCCAAGTTAGGCAGACAGCAATAGAAAAACACCTCATCACAGATCCAGAGAGACTCGGATGGGTTGTACCGATGGCTACAGGCGCTGATGGACACTTCCTCAGCCACGCCTGAACCATCATCAGCTAACAACACATTAAACATGGAAAATCTTTTTCGGTTTGCTGCTGGGAAAAAAGTACCTAAATTGAGTAACAATTAAGTTGTAGTTCAACTTCAGACAGTATATTTACACTAAGCAGCAATTATATGAAGTGGTAACAACCACATTAAACAAGTGAAATCCTGGAAATTATTGCTTTTGGGTCACAGAGTCATGGTGGGAAGACTAGTCTAGAGTATAGGGTTGGCTCTGAAAATCCACAAGTGATTTATTTTTCAAGAGTTACACTAAAGCAAAATTCAAATGGGGGAATAAACAGAAATACTGAACATCACATAATCACAACATGGGACAGGCTTAAAGAACAGTCATCTGTTCTGACTCTGTAGTTTCATCTTTTATACCTGTTTCTAATCACAGGAACAAATAAAACATTTTTACAACAAAGTCAAAATGTCACAGAAAGAGAATGTCTTTTTTGTTTTTGTTATTTTCTTAAGTGGTACTCCAGTGATTCAGTATTGCACTCTCATCACATTGGGTGATTTGCAGAGGACAAACTTTTGGTCCCTAGTATGAGCCAAGCATTATAAATGTTCGCCCACAGTTTGATAATGCAAAAAGAAGGCACCAAGTGGCCATCACCAGGGCAGAAAAATTAAGCCAATGCAGAACAGCAGTTCCTTTAATGGCCATTTGATGCCCAACTTCACAGCAGAAATAATCATGTTTACAGCCTGGTTCAAAACAAGGTTTTGGTCTTTAGCCGATTTCAACATTCATATAACTCACCAGTTTAAATTGATCACAGCGTTAGACCAGGCAGAACAGGATGTCAAGCTCAGCTCACATCCCAGCTACATCAGCAGATCTCAAACAGCCCTATCAACTGATGGAGCAGCTGATTGATCACATGATTCCTTTCTGTGCAACTGATTGGTGACTCTCATTCAGGGCGCCCTATTTAAATTGCTCTGGCCTGCCTGCTGTTACTGCTTCCCCTGCAAACCACTTTTCATGCCGCGTCTGACTTATGAATTTCATCTCTGTCTGTCATTGATGCTGCTCTATTCTGTTTCTGGGAGGTCTTTGCTGCTGTTCTCCCTGCCTTAGACTTTCCATATAGGCGCATTGAAGGGCAGAGAGGTGTGCTCTCTCCGCCTTAGGCTTTCCACGTAGGCACATGACAGAGGCTGTCTGCATAGGCCTGATGAAAGCCAGAGAGGTCCCAGAACAGAGCCATACCACCAAATATCATACTGCAAATGGAAAGAAAAGTTTTCTGTGACTTAAAGTGTTCTTGACTGAAATGTAATTAAGGCTTAAAGTTACACATAATTAAGGATGTGGCCATTTTGAGTGACAGGTGGGTGCCATCCGTTGGTGAAAATGTGTGTGTGTAACCCCAGATTCACAGAGTAGAACTGTGGCTGTAGTCTCGCCACCAGACAATCAGAGATCTCAATCAGACTCTTCTGATAGTCTGGGGACACTCATTTCTAAAGCGTGTATCACACAACGCATTTTTTAAAAGGACACGCTCTCCCAGAAATGTGCGCTCCCCCATTTCTCCTCCGCAAGGCAACAAACACACAGAGAGCTTGAAAATGGATGCCGAGAGATTTAACTCTGTTTTCATCAAACGTGTGCTCGGTCCACAAGATTGTGGAAATGAAGGACTTACAGCGACTTTGATTAAAATTTTTAATGCAGTCGGACTATGTTTACAAGCACAAGAGTTCAGCGAGCCACCGAAGGACCGCCCTGCGGATTTACTATTGGTTCTGCAATGTAGGGAGTTTTTTAAACTCTGAAATTGTATCCACCCATCTAAACACAAAATCAGGGAGGAAGGCCTTAGTCTTTAGTTAAGCAAAGCGTCTAAAGACTGACTTGTGAGTCTACTGTGGCTGTGGCTGTTGCCATTTCAGTATGTTTTCAGTTCATGAACATTAATTAAATGTCTTGCACCACATAAGTCTTGTCCAGTGTTTTGGTGGCACTAAAAGACCATTTAAGAAACTGGGTGATGCAGCTCCTCTAATAAATTCATCTTGTTTAACGATTTTAAGTCTGTTTTTTGCTAATGAAAATTAGCAGCAGCATTATCACAGTTAACCACAGCTGTAAATGCACCGTGCTAACCAAGCTAGCAGCTAGTGAGCTCCCCCCACTTGTCCAAATACGGACAGTTACGGCTCCACAAATCCAAGATGGCGAGGACGAAAAAGCCAAACACGAGGCTTCAAAACCACAGTTCACAAAGCAGTTGGTGACATCTCAGTGGCTTTGTCCATTATTTTATACAGTCTGTGGCAAGTACCCCAATCTTTCAGCATCCATAGCTCGAGAGTTTCGTCATCAAAACAACATTTAGATGAGTAAACTGATCCTCATGTGCAAAATTGGGAAGTGCCCCTTTAAGCATTACAGACCAGACAGGTTTGTGCTTCAGTCTGCCACGTTATTATTATTACGGATATTACAGAAATTCTGGTAATTTAAGGTCAAATATCCCAAAAAGCTTTTACGCTCTGCTGATCTGAGTCACCACTGTAGTGGCTCTTTTGCTACTTGAAATTTCCTGGATACTTTTCTTTGTAGGATTTCTTTTCTCTGAGTAGGATCTATGATCAGTTACAGATCCCTGCTCTTGTTCATACAATAACTGTCCTTACATCCTCACATGGGCCATGGCACAGAAAAGAGCTCCACCACAGTATGTACCTTGGTAAATGAGCTGTGATATTTGTTAAGAGAGCATCATGGATCGTTGCCATAAAACACAGAACAAAAGACTGGGAGAAGAATAAAGACAGGAAAATATGAGCAGCACAAAGAGGATGTTAGAGGGGATATATGTCGCCTCTGGTAATTATTTGTAATTTTTATCGAGCAAATGAGTCCGAGAACAAGAGGAAGACGAGCATGTTCCTTTCATTTAATTAATATTGTGTGACAGACATCTTCGGATGCCTAAGCAGCAAGGGAGACCGCCTGAGAGGAATCAGTGTGCCATTTTTACTACCACATGGACACGTGCAGATACTCACTAACAGACACTCAGACGAACACACTCTCTCTACATCGGACTCCCACAGCAGTGCAGTCATCCTTCATCTGTCCTCCACCCCTGGCAGTGCCCACAGCTGCCACACAGCCAAGGATCCAATAATGAGTCTGTCCAGTGTTGTTAGCATCCGCATACAAGAGACTTCCAGCCATACACGATGATACACAAGATAACAAAACAACAGATATATATATGCTGTTTAGCAAGTGTTAAGGCCAAACATATTATCATAAAACACACTTTTCATTGTTCATGTGCAATTTAAATTGAGTGGGTCCCAGTTGTTTGCTTAAGGCTTCCTCCAAACTGCAGCTGTCAAATCATACTGAAGCTTAGCAAATGACTTACATGGGGACCTACTCAGCGAGGTACTCAGTATCCAACAACTTAAAGAGGAACACCACCTAAATTAAGAAATCCAATATTTCCATGGCCTAAGAAAGTTGTGATCTACTCTCCCTTACAGCCAGAAACTAGAGAAGTCTCAAGTCAAACTTGTGATGTCATAGTATTAACAGTCTGGAGCTCCATAGACAATGAATGGGAGCCTGATTCATGGACCCACAGAATGTTTGTTTTTCTTTTTCATATCCAAATGAGCTTTATGCTATTTTATATATTTTCAGTTCTGAAACAGAAAATGTCCCTATACTTTACTCTGAACATTCCCCTGGGGGCTCTCAGGGTCATCTTGAATGTCTAAAATAAAGAAAAACACAAACATAAACATGTAAAGACTGCATTAAACATTGTGTTTTTGTGTTCTGAAGTGAGCTGCTAACAAGCTGCATTTATGTTTATTATACCTTTTTTTGGTATGATGCATTGTTGCAGCATAATGTATACATTTTTATATACTTCCTGTTTTCTATTTTCTTATCATTTCTCCATGCTTACAGCAACTGTAATGTGTCCCAATTTAGAATCAATAAAATATTTCTGATTGTGATTATAACATTAGCATGTCTCTTGCTAACTAGCTTATTAGCTACAGTGTTATCACTGCATAGTGTTACTGCAATGGCCAAGAGTTAGCATATCGTTAGCTATTGACATTGTTATGCAGGCTGTACTCATGCACCATTCATACGGTTTCCTATGAAAACTAATGCACCAAGTTGTTCATATCCCATGTAATCATAAGCCAGTTTTTCATGTATATCCCACATTTTTGGGAAGGTTGTGATGATGTAACCAATGCGCTGACGGAATTCAAGAAGGACATACTTCTGTAAAGAAGGAGGTTGGGGTGATGGATAAATCATAAAACACAGGACTTTCACCAAGAAACCGGTGTTGAGACTAGTGTTGCACGGTATACCGGTACTAAAATAGTACCACGGTACTAGAGTATTTCAAACGGCACTATACTGCATTTGGAAAATACCGGTACTTTGAAATAGATTCAATTCATTTATTTAGTTAATTTATTCTACTTATTTATGCACACATACACCTTTCTTGTTCCTACTGGAGCACAGATTGCACAAGTGGTGTGTATGACAACACCTGTATCAACATTAGCAGCTGGCACATGTGAAAAAAAGACAAGAGAAACGTCTGCCTCGTAAGGAAGACAACACCAGACAACACCAACTTGGTGAAACATTTGAGCAACCAAACCGAGACGTCTGTACTGAGGTACTTTCGAACCACGATTTTTTGGTACCGTTACACCCCTAATATTTATTGTTCTAAAGGTTTGCAGCCAAAAGGACTTTTCCTTAGGAAAAGTACTGAAAAGTATCGAAATTAATATTGGTATGGGTACTGAAACAAAGATTTTGGTATCATGACAACACTAATTGAGACTGTGTGGACTTGGGGTGAACTTTGAGTCATTTTGGTATGTCGTTACCATGTTTCTTTACCTAAAACTGACCACAATAACTTTCCTTGCCTAAACCTTACATCTGTAACATTATGGTAAGTATATAACCTCATTCATGTGGCCTTAATTCATAGTTTATCATAAAAAATTATGTCTGAGGACACTTCGTGTTATGTGCTTTTAAAAAAGCTACATTTAGGAGCCAGTGTAGCACCAAGGTCAGATGCTAATATTTTAGAGATTTCGATAAATCATGCAGCTATCTCCTGCTCTTTATTGGACTTATGGAAGTTTAGCTGTTTGGTCAACTAATCAATTCATCTCATCCTTGAGGATTCATGTAAAATCTAAATATTGTTTAAAATAATATAACCAAGTAGTTCTACTCAAATACTGAGTACAATTCTGAGGTACTTGTGCTTTACCTGTGTAATATCATTACATGCTACTTTATACTTTTACTCAAGCACATTCTTGAACAGAACATTTATTTTAAAGCTAGAGTTACTTTGTATTTTAAGATTTCACAGGCCAAACATCGGATCAATACACAGTATATGATGCCTCATTTATGGATTAGTCAACCCAACAATATAGTGAGTGCTTTATCTGCTATATTAATAAAATGCTCTATACATGTTGACCTATCAGTAATCTTAATCATACCTGTCAAGTTTTGGATTTCAAAATAAGGGACATTTTTCAGCACCCCCCAAGACACCCGAAAGAGGAAATTACTGGACCTGGAGTTGGACTTCTGTGTCGCCAGTAAGCCGTTATCTTGCGCCGCAGAGCACTATGAGCCTCTACCATAATGTTATTCCTGTCTGTGATCCCGTTTCAACCCACAACCTCCAGGATTAGCTGTTCCTTTCTGCTGCTGGATGAAACATGATAATAGCGCCCCAGCGCCCACTCCACTAACTTGACGTGGAAATGAGCGGTAGTCTAGAAAACTGGTGAGTTTTGTTTTGTTCGGGGTTTTTTTTGGACGAGCGCCCTAACATAGACTGCACCCTGGGCGGTCGTCCACATTGCCAATAGCAAAACCTATGAGCAAAACCCGTCCCTGGGTGTACATGAAATCTAAAATGACCACTTGTCAACCAGACCTGCTGTCGACACTAACCTCGCGACAACTGCCACCCAGGTTACTGCAGGTGGCAGTTCTCGCGAAGCTAGTGACAGAGTTCAGTTTGAGAGGCAGGGGAATGTTTTTTGTTTTTTTTTTTAAATTATATTATCATATGGGAGATTTACGGGAAAATACTAATACAGGAGGACGGCGGGAAAGAGGGGTAAAATACGGTAGTTTCCCAGCCAAAACAGGAGACTTGACAGGTATGAGTGGGAGCCATTAACCCTACAGTGGCAGTGAGGTGATTGGTAGTCTTACATGAATGCACTGAGTAGTGGGAGCATTATTTGGTAGGGTGGTATTGGACTATCAAAATATGCTACCCCCCCCCACAACACCACTCTAAATGCGAGACAATCAGAGGTCTGAGAAGGGCAACATGAAAGACAATAAGCATTAATAACAACTAGAAAGGCAGGGAATTTAAACATGCACCTTTAGCACGTGAATAAGGAAGACAGTGTGGATCATAATCCAATGATGTAACATATAATAATAATATACAGTAACAGTGAGGGACCATAAATATTTTATTGATAAGAGAGCAGAATACTTCTGCCACTGTTGTTTATATCTATAGTATAAATCTGAACCATGTTCTGTATGTTTTCCTATCATACTGCACTATACGACTGAATCTGCCATTGACAGTTGTCTTTATAGCCATTTCTAGTGGTCAATGTGCCACTTTTAATGTTATGTAAACTGCGTATTTGCAGTGCAGGCTTAGCGACAGTAACTAAGGGGGCGGGGCTTAGCAAAGGATCAATTCAAATCCTGCTTGATGGAGGTGAAATAGCCAGACAGAGAGTAACTGATAGATGTCACTCACTCACTGTATTGCCTTGAAAAGCAAAACTATTGTTTGTTTAAATCTGCATGAGTAAAGTTACATGTCACTGTTTCAGTTTCAGCTCTCCGATTCAGTTGTGTGACACACCTCAGATCAGCTCTCTCTGGACTCTCTGGACTCTCTGGAGCTCTCGCTCGCTGCAGTTTGGGAAACAGTTTGTGTTTTTCTCTTCTGCCTGCATGCTTCATGTGGGTGATAGAGCTTCTTGAGTTAATTTGGGTCAGAGATTAATCTACAGCATCTGAATCAGGACTTCTCCTTTCTGGTACACTTTTCTTTGGAGCCTATCTGCATGGTTCTAATTAAAGTTTTATCTCACTCTTACTGTTGAATGCATTATTCAGACTGTTAAATTTGTAAATGCGATCAGGGAGTGATTAGCGACACTGGCTCTTATCTTAAACAGAGTGAAGTGATGCTGTTGCTTCAGATGAATAAAGATGCACCTGGCAAAAAGCAGCATGTGATTACATGCAGATGTGACGTAAATCATTCAAACACAAGCAAACTGAACACTGGAGCAGGTCTAGCTCACTGAAGGTGAAGGGGCTTGTATCATTTTAGATTTGATCATTTAATCAGCTTTGCACAATTAGACAGCAGCTACCATCTCCCATCTACCTCCTTCTACAGTGTGTTTTATCAGGTAGACTCTCTGTTCAGTCATATTTATATTAAGTCTTCTAATAAATAATCACATGACGAGTGGATATAAAATGTTCAGACCATCTGATGCACAAGCTGTCTGCTGTGTCGAAAGTTTGCTGAGCCAGAACTTTTCAGTGCCACTTTCTAATAATACAGATTAACAATACTGCTCTTTAAAAAACCATCTGTTTAAATGAGTTTACTCACTTTAAAAGCAACAACTGCATCTCGTTTTTACTGACTTTACTAATTGCTGAACTAAGTTCTGTAGCTTATTGCATGTTTTTATGCTGATTTTATGTGATGTAAGGTGACTTAGAGAGCCATAAAAAGGATCTTCAAATAACATAACTATTTTTAATAAATAGTTACGCTGGTTAAAAGCCAAGAAGTAACAGAGAAGTAAATTACAAGTTTTGTAATGATACGATAATGTATAAAATATTAAAACAACAACAAAATATTTGCTGATATCACAAAGTCTGCGCCGGTGTGACCTTAATTTCACTTAATTCTGGGGCCTGCAAAAAATCTGAAACAATATCGATAAATATTCTCACTGTGTTTTCTTGGCTGCTTACCACCAGACGGTGGTAAGCAGCCAAGACGCCTGGCACTAGGCAACTAGCACTGTTTAAATGTATAGGAAGGAGGTGTGCTTGGATGGAAATACACACATATGTGCTGTGGGAAATTCCAAGATAACGGTGTACCTTAAAGATAATGAAATGTTTTGATAATATTGGATCGCTGATCACTGAATCACTGAATCAATATATCAGCCCAGATCGATGTATCACTACATCCCTATTAAAGGCCCAATGTGTAGGATTTAAGGACATCTTTTGGCAGAGACTGTATATAATATTCATAAATTTGTTTTCATGAGTTAATAATCACCTGAAAATAAGAATCGGGGGGTATTGGTATAATCAAACGGACAGGTGTGACCTGACAAACCCACTCAAAACTTCTCAACATCAGAGGACAGACATGGCCTCCAGACTGTAACGTTTTGACCACACTTACACACAGGACGTAATAATGTATCATTTATTAAAGACATGACAGGTTTCAGCTATGACACAGCTGAGGGAGACACAATTATCCGACTCTAGTGAAATATGTAAATAGGATTGTTTCTCATCCTGTGGAGCTCAATTAGGATTGTTGAGGAATTACTAGACAGCATGTAAAAAAACAAAAATCTTAATACTTGTCTGCTGAGGCATCAGTCAGGGCCATTTGGGAGAGATTAGCATCAAAGTTTTATTTTAGAAGTTTATCTGTCAGAGAGATCGTCTATCACTGTGTTATCCAAATTTCCCTTTCAGCAGTCATGCTCTTTCATGTAGATGTAGATTTGGGGATTTTATTTATTCTTGTGTATACTCCGGGATTAACTTGTCAAAAAGTACATCTCAGAGGGCTCAGTTATGGTGTGTTTTCCACAGCACAGTGCCAGAGCGTCTCTGTCTGTCCTCTTTTGTCTGTCTGTGCACCTCACGCTGTGATGAAAGACTTGTTGTGTCTGTTATCTGACACTGCAGTGAGTTATGAACAATAAAAGACACAGGGTGAAACTCAAAATAAAAGAAGGAAAACTCCAGTGAATAACTGCAACAATCACGCTGTCCTGCGACAGTATGGGATGAGTGATTGAGTTTAATACCGCGCTATGGAATCCTTACCACCCAGCGCAGATTATAGTGACGACGATGATGAACGTATCAAGATTGTATCAAATCAAATCATGGCAAAAGAGGGATTATGTGCAAATGTGTGTGTTCATCACAAACGTGTCTTTATCCATATGTGTGTCTGACTGTGTGTACATTTTTATTACATAACCGATCTGCATGCATATGGGTCAGAGGCAGTTGATCAGCATAATGATGGTGACAGCATGAAAACACGAAGAGGATTTAAACTAGAGGAGGGAGAGAGGGAGGTGAAGTGTTGTTGTTATTGTGGTCTTTGCTGAGCTGTGTGTGTGTGTGTGTGACTGTGTGAGATGATTGTGTGTGAGGCTGCTTTACTGTATGTGTTGGTCAGACATAATTCGAAAATGTTTTTAACGATGAGGTGATAAAATTAAAATGAGATTACAGTTACAAGAGCCGTATGATGTGTGGGCTTCTGGGTGTGAAGTGATGAAGTGAAAACACCTTATTTTGTCATTTAAGGTTTATTCGTTCTGTTTGCCAGTAAATCAACTAAACCAGAAATACAACCAGGAAGATAAGGCCTTCTTCAATTTTCTTTATTTATTAGGGCCAGTTTGTTTCGACCCTGTGGAGCAGGTAAGGATTAAATATCTTACTCAAGGACACTTGAGCATGTGAGGACTCGTAGAGAACTGATCCCAGCCTCCTAGGATGGATTGACTAACCACTCTTTTTTTGCGGCCCCACACACTTAAGTGCATTAGGTGTACATTAAAAGCAGATTCACACCACTGCAATGAAAAAATGGTGAAGTACAAAAAAAAATGTACAATGTGCCAATTATTCATGTTGCTGTGTTCAGTTCTCATCAAGAGAAAAAAGTTTCCTCCTAAACAGTGCCTGTGTCCACTCCGTACAACAAAAGCCTAATCGGACAGAGAATATAATCCCAAAAGCAAACACCCATCACTCCGCAGTCCTGTTTCTCTGAAAAATACACTCTCCATGCAGTCACAAAGATTAATAGTCTGCAATTACACCAGTCAATAATTCACCAACCTTATCACTCTGCTGCACCAAACATCAGACCTATGGTCTGACAAACGATCACCCGTCCATGAAGAAATACGAGTGCCTTGTTCTTCTCTGGGACTTAAGCCCTCACTACCAATGCACTAACACTGCTGCATGGAATGGTGCATAATGCCAACCAGGGAAGAGGGACTGTTTAATAAAGACATGACAGACTAACACCTGGCAGTCAGATGTCATTATTCTGCATAATAGTTAGCCATATGCTTCTGTTTGTTTGAGACCGTGACCAACATATAATATGAGCAACTGCATCAAATCAAATCAAACTGATAAGACATTCCCCATTTTAGCAGCAAGCGAGCTTTGACTAGGAGTTATAACATCAGTTAGAACAAAGCATTTCACTGGACAAACATTAAATTCTACAAGCACAAATCTGCAGAAAACAAGGGTCGTTGTATTTTTTCCCCTGCACTAATTTCAGATTGGGTGTGCAAGCCCTTGTATAAATCTTAATTTATAAATCTTCTGTGCAAATTTCATTTCATCCTCATTTTCTCATGGTGGGTGAAACTGAAGAAAAAACTTGAGGAGGAGAATAATAAATAATAAAACACATAACTGTATTGTTTTGGGCTCAACACTAAGTATGACAGCTGCACAATATGAGGACAATATGCGATATGCTATAACACTGTTGAATACCAGTGTTTGTGCAACATCATCTCTGCCATAACCAGACGACTGACGTGCTGTTGTTTAGACACCAGTTCATCACTGGCATGCGCACTTTTACCTGCACTCATCTTGTCATCATGCAGAGTAACACAGCAGCACTAGTCTTATAAACCTCACTTGCATGCGTGCAGGTTCTGACCAATCAGACATACGCTAACGGCGAGGGCTCTGTCAGATTGTCCAGAAAGTTACAGTACAGCACATACCAGACAAAACAGCACCCACAGACAGATTGTAATTTAATGTGTTGTTATTATATTCAAATTCCACGTTGCATTCTTTTGCGACGTGTTACTCACGCTAGTTGACAATGCAATGACAGTAAAATATATTGTGCAGCCCTACTGCATATCCTTTATATTGTCATGCTGTGCTGTATGTCACCGTGTGTGTGTACTTGTGCCCCCAACTCACCGGTGATGACCAAAGTGTGTGTGACTCCCGCCTCGTTGAGCATTCTCTGAATGTGGTTGTTGTAGAGTGTGAGCGCATGTCCTTTCCCGCTCTGTGGGTTCACCAGCAGCATCATCCGGCTTGGACGAGACAACTCGCTCATCAACACCCCTACAGAGAACAGACAACACAAGGTCACATCTCCACAACACTACACCATATTTTTTAAATCGAATCTGGATTATTGTTTGACACCGCAACCTGTAAAGTTTTTGTTTGTTTGTTTTTCAGACCACATGGAGTGGCGGCACAGTGAGCGGACAGACTATCCTCACAGTGTGAATCTAACAACAGCCTGATGTTAAGCTTTGGAAACCTTAACCTCAAACTGATATATTTCTAGCCCCTGGTTTTAGCTGTACTTTTGGATGAATATATTTAGATTCAAAGACACACCTATGAGTAATCGATTTTCCTTTCATCTCTCCCACTGCTGTGAAAGCCATACTTTCTCTGTCACGTCGTGTGCTCTTTTAAAGCCTTGTTTAAGTTATTACAAGGGCAAAAAACATCAAGTTTCTCCACCAAAACTGATTTTAAATTCCCTTATCTTAGTTACAAAAAATAGCTTTTTCAATTTACATTATGTTTAAGAAATCAGTTTTTTTAAAGACAGACACAGACAACCAGGTTTTTTAAGTGCATTCGACTGAGTGTAGGTTGGGTAAGTAACATGAGAGCCACAGCAAGGAACATTTCTACAATGGAGGGGAGCAGGAAGGACACATGGGGATGTGTACTGGGAGATCACACACAAATTGCACCCTTATCTCTCCTAACAGACTTTGGCAACGCTACTGTAAAGTAGATTCTACAAAAGGACAGAACCACCACAGTGTAAGACTGAGCCAGAGAGGAGGAAGCAGAGATGGCAAAATGTTAATACTGTAATGTAAAGCTGTTTGTTGTCCCCCCCCCCCCCATTAAAGGTTTTTTGGGGGGAGTTTTTCCTTATCCGCTGCGAGGGTCCAAAGGACAAAGGGATGTCGTATGCTATAAAGCCCTGTGAGGCAAATTGTGATTTGTGATATTGGGCTTATAAATAAAACTGATTGATTGATTGATTGATTGATTGATTTGTATGTTCAGCACATATACAGTTTGTTACCTCTTGTGATAATGTGAATTAATGACATATCTCTGTGTATTTGTGGTGTGACACCTTGTGAACCCACTGACCAAAACACAACAAAACCAATTGTCCTTAATGGGGGGAAAAATCGATACAGTATTGTGATATTTTGCATTGCAATGTTATATCAATATACGGACGCCAAGTATCTCTTTTATTATATACATTACTCATTTTTGTAAATACACATATTAACATATTTGTTACTAGAATAATAAAATCATTTGCTTTTTCGGTCTACTTGATGGTGACATTTTTTTCTCTCCTGGTGAGGTCAGCAGAGGTCTCAGTCAGCGGCATTTGGCAGAAGTTCATAAAAGCATAGATGGAGGCACCAGAGACCGAAATCAGAAACGCGCCATACTCCACCATCCAGATAGCGTTAGCCGCGGACTTTGGGCACACTTGGCTTGACATAACTACCATCCAACTCTGACAGAGCTAAGAAAATAACAAAGTCCATCACTGTCCCAACGTTTTGGGACAGTGCTACAGAGAAGTGATGCATAAAGTTGAAGAATCTTTGAGTAGAGCAGGAAGGGTGGTATTAACTCATGATGCCTGGACTTCAAGCTCAGTGGATTCATATGTGACTATAACAGCACATTATCTCACAGAGGACTGGCAACTGCTGTCTCACGTTCTCCAAACTAGTACATGAAAGTCACACCGGAGTAAGCATTGCAGCACAAGAATCTAACAGACAATGCGTCTAACATGGGTGTTACCATTAAGATAGCGGGACACCTGCATGTGAGGTGTTTGGCTCATGTGCTTAATCTGGCCTTGAAGAGGGCGTTAAATCTGTCAGCAGTTGAGTTTGTAAAACGTATGCAGCATTTCTGACAGGTTTTATGACAGCCTTGGCAGTCTGTCTTTAAACAGGTAATAAATCACAATATATTGCAAAATATTGTGTCGCAATAGCGCATTAATATTGTATCATGACATTAGTATTATGATAATATTGTATCATGAATCATCTCGCAATTCTGACCCCTAGTCTTTAAGCGAATCATTGTTGTGTTTCCATCTTTTCAAGCACCAAATGTGGGCATTTTATGGACCTGTATCTCTTTGTCCATGAAAATATTTCCATGAAAAGTAGCTGTTTTTTACAGAGACATTACTGCCTTTCCTGCTGGGGTAGTGACACAAAAAGCTGTTGTTTTTTACAGAGACATAACTGCTTTTCCAGTGAGGGTATTTTAAGCCAAAGCATGATCTTTTCTTAACCATAACCGAGTGGTTTTGGTGCCTAAAACCGACATGTTAACTGACACGTTAAGCAAAGCTCTGCTGAAACATACATTTTCAATGCATCTGCAATAGTAATGTGTGAGTGTTACATATATGCGGTTTGCAGAAACGTACAATGCCAACATCTTTTCTGGTGATTGGGTTGACAGGGTGACAGTCAGATGGAGGAGGCAGGGTATGTTAAGCCATGGGCTGTCATTAGTTTATCATATTCACTGATGTAATAACCCAGGTGCAGTTTTGTCTCATCATTTGACAAACATAGGCTTGACAGCAGATTTGCAGATACAAGCAAAAAAAAAAGGTCAGTTAGACACCATCCAACGCACACGCCACACACACAAAGCTAATCCTACACTGCTTGCGTACAAAGATGGAGGAGTGCAGAAGAAGCAGCCTCTTTGGTAAATCTTTTAACTGCAGGGTTGATGCAAATCAGTGTTAAAAGTATCATGGGGATCAAACAGATTTCAGAGGGCAACACTGATCTTACACACATCACAGATCCCAAATCTTTTTAAAACACTCTGAAGATTACAGCCTCTCAGAGGCACAGCATGGGGCTAAAGAAAGGAGGAACTGGAAGAAGCTGGTTTTGGCCTTTTCTCCCTCACTGCCTGAGAAGGATTAATTAAATACTGAAAGCACAAGACTGTGCCTTGCCAAAATATAAGATCATTATTCAATATCTGAGAAGAGATGGGGAGAACTAAACAGAAATATAGATGTGATGGTAGTCAGAGTATGATGATAAAACTGCTCATGTTAAGGAGGAGCTGGTAGATTGAGAGAGAGGTGATAAGGAGGATGAGGGAGTTCTATTTCAAATTTGAAGCAAACTATTTGACAATTTTCTCTCCTTTTCCCCCTCTCCCTTAAAATATGTTTTTGTGACATCTCAGCTGGGAGAGAATTCAAAGAAAAGGAGAGAGAAGTGTGACGGGAAGCCATCAGCCACATTTGACACGCTGCAGCTGTGGGATAACTTCACAGGTAGGTACAGAGAGTCCTCTCCATCGTAGCAACGGCACGCTCTAGTAAGACTGTTTTCTATGTCACGCCTTGTCAACACACACACACACAAAACAAACCGTTTTCGGTGAAGCAGCCCAATAGGCAGAAACCCTGCAGTGACATTCCTCTCACTTTGTTTTGGAGTCTGCTGGATTTTTTTTTATTTTTAAAGATCAAAACATTGTGAGCGTGGAGGGAGGCGAACCATCCAAACAAGTCTGACAGCTGATGAATGAGTAACAATGGGCGGGAGCAAGTGGAGTGCAAGAACTGGCACATCTAACTAGTTTCAAAAGCCAATCGGCAGGTTTCCTTTAAGCCTAATGTTCTTAACTTCCAGCACAGAGACCAATGATTCCTGCATCCTGGAATGCAGGGAAACAGGTCACAAAAATGTTCACGTTACCTCACCTTTTTGTTCACCTTTGTACCTGGAGTTTGACCTGAGTCAGTCATCAGTCTTCCAGCAAGGCAGGGAGGTAGGCAGGTAATGCTATAAATACTTTTAAAAAAAGTATTTGCCTTTAATGGACAGGACAGGTAAGCGTGAAGGGGGAGAGAGAGAGAGAGAGGGGATGACATGCAGCAAAGGGCCACAGGCAGGATTCGAACCCAGGCCGCTGCGGCAACAGCCTTGTACATGGGGCGCCTGCTCTACCACTAAGCCACCAACGCCCCATAAATACTTTTTTATAGGTGATGATGGGGACAACAATTTAGGAATTATAGTATTGGGTGAGACCAGCAGTAAAACAGGCTGCAATGTAACCACTCAGAGCATGTTCGCACAGTCAGTTTAGGGTTTACAAAAAGTCCCTGGTTTTGCCACTGACAGGCTCGGATTGTTATCATAAGTGTCTGACAACCTATAAGGATCCCTACAGAAACAGACTGCTTTATTAAAGAGTGAGATCCTTTTTGTTTAGCCGGAAACAGCCCCCAAATTGCTATCGCCAAACCCACCAGACCCCATTTAAATAAACAGTAATTTCATCATCATAAAACACACTTAATTCAAAGTCAAGAAAAGAAAAGTCAAAGAAAAAAAAACTCACAAAAGCTGTCTTGGTTTATCTTTTCAAACAATCAACTCTGGTTTGGTTGAAATATACCCTTAATTCGCACAGTTAGATGTGAAAATGTGCTGGCTCTATACACACTTAAATTACTGTTTATTTAAATGGAGTCTGGTGGGTTTGGCCATGGCTGTTTCTGGTTAAACGAAAAGGAGCTTACTCTTTAACAAAAGAGTAAGCTGTAGGGATCCTATCTATAATGTTGTAAGACACTTATATAAATAATCTGAGACTGTCCGTGGCAAAAACAAGCACTTTCAGTGGACATAAATTGACGCTGCATAATTATCTTGAGAGGTTACATTGCAGCCTGTTTCGCCGCTGCTGGCTGCAGTGCTCTCACTCAGTGCTGGGCCAGTTTCAAAAAATATTCTTCCCATTTGACGCTTACATACAAAAACATAAGAAAATAGGGTCTAGGTTGAAAAATACCCAAACTGAGCCTTTAACTGCAAATAACAAATTTACATTTCCTGTATGGTTTAGGGTTATGAAGACGCAGCTGCTTTCTCTGTAGGATGACTATTTCTATGGAGTCATCTCCAAATCGTAACGACTGGACTCCCGAGGGAAAAGCCACAGAAGTGCCCTCATGAATCAGCTGGTATGACAGCTGGCACTGAAGGCCCTGACCTTGCTGTCTGTGTGCCCTGACACCCACGCAGACCTTGTTGGCTAAATCTAACCCCATGCCACTTCCTGTGTGCTACCCCTCCCCTTCTCAAAACATTCCAGAGGGCACTATCTATCCATCTGCTCATCTGTCCGTCCACGCTCTGGGTTTCCTCCTCTGCCATTAGCTCGGCTGCAGCCATGTCATGGCACAGAGCCAAAGTGTGACATACATCGAGTACGGCACACTACAATCAACATAAATACATAAATACATTTCACAACCCTCCCCATCTACGATTAAACTTTACCCACCATGCTGGGCATTCTGCAGTGGATTTTAAGGAAAATTGAGGTTTTTATTCGTCATTGATGGCTGGTGGTTTATAACAGCAGATAAGTTGTCTGGTTTGTTTACATAAGGATGGGTGTAGTCCTAATTGTGAAGTGATGATATATGTTGCTATCGATAAACATATAAAGGTCAGACACACACATCATTTATCAATTTGTCCAATCTCTTGGTTGGAACAGTCTATTTCTGCTTAATTACGTTATCAGTTCTTCAACCGCACCACAAATTATGACATAAGAGCATAGTGTAGATGGGCCTCAACAGAACAATTGTAGAGAAAAAAATCAATTAGTACCCTGGATGAAGTGACCAAGTGGATGATGCAACTGCAACCTGACTGAATCATCCATCCTCACAAACAGCAGCCGGGACAAAGAGATGAAAAACAACACTACAACAACAGATCTCCGCTCTGCATCTCAACTACATTTAGCTGATCTGTGATTACAGACGTCTCATCTGCTCCCTTCAAACCAAGAGCATGGGAACTGTCCCAGATCTTAATGGAATAATCACTACTGAGGTATTCGCCATAGGAAATGACAGCCTAAATGAAAGGGGAAAAACCCAGGAGCCGGAAAAAACACATTTTCCGTCAAGGTTCCCTATAATAGCTATCTGGGTGCATATAGAGTCTGAGAACAGACAGCTTTCTCAGCTTTGTCTGACAACTTTTGTTCAGTACATTCAGCAGGATGTCGGCTTTCATTAAGCAGACACAGAGATGAAGGTTGAACCAGAAACTTCAAATGTAACATCTTTCACTTTTCCTTGAGTGCAGAAAGTGTTACACAAAAGGGTTTGCTCCAGTCTCAGCACCATAATACAGAACATCTTTCTAGAAAAAAAATCTTTTATATTTCTACCTTTCAGCATTTCTAATGTCTCACATCCAGACATTTCACATAAAATGAAGGTAAAATGTTAACATTACTCAGCATGTTGCATCCTTGTTATGTAAATGACCTTACATGGTCACTCCTTCTACCAAATGCACCATCATTGCTTGCTGACTCACAGTGACTCATTTTGATGACCTGTGCATGTCATATTGGTGTCTCACTCAACTTCCTTTAAATCAGCTCCCCATCAGCGCTGAAGCATGACGAAGCATTAACCGTCTGCGATTAAGGAGTGAAGTAGCAATCTTGATTAAAAAAGTGGCTCTCATCACACTCAGCTGAGCCCACAAAACACCACTCAGCGAGCATAAATTTGCCACTCAGATGGGACCGGTGCCACTCTGACCACATTTGGTGTCATTCGGGGAGTTAAAAGGGAAGAAAGGAGTTGTCAGGACACATTTTGCTTTGAAAGTGCAAATCACTGTAGGAAGAGATGACACTCTTATTTTGCAGTCTCATCAAATGGCTCAGACAATAATTACAAAAAAATATATATTATGATTAGAATTATTAAACTAGAATTATCACGCCGCAGTTGTGTGCCTTGGCGTAACAGTCAAGTTTATCATACAGTTTACACCCATGTCTGTGAAACATGGATGCTTCACACACATCTTTCCCCCAGCAGCACAGATCTATACAAGCAGCACAGTTTCAAGATTTGTGTCACCAATTCAGTATCAGACCAAATGTCTGTCTGTTCCTGAAAAACAAGTTTTTCAGGAGTAGGTCTATCTAGTGACGAGGTGAGTGTTTATTTAGAAATCTAAACCATGTTACGATATTGTAATGAATCCCTCACGAGCAGGAGACCAGAGTAGCGTTCGGGAAAAAGGCCCGTTTATTTGAGCACTCCAAAAACTCCAGTAACACTCCAGGGGGTAGCACATAAAAGACTCCGTCCCAAACTCTTCTTGTGTAACACACATACTTAATACACACATACTCGTTTACAGTACCTAGCGGGGACCCCCTCCCCTCTATGCTCCACCAGTCTCCAGCCCGCACACTGACTGACAGCGTAGCCTGTAAACAGAGCTCAGCTGTTTATTTAGCCTAGCAATATCTCTGGACTGTAGCAGCTGCAATGGACGACTTTGAACGCGATTTTGAAGAGTTTCTTGTAGCGGACACAGACCCAGAGCCATACCTGTTTGAGCCAGAGTACAGATGAGGAACTTAGATGCTGAGCGGGTGAGGAGAGAGGCTGAATCCCCCGCTTCCATTTTGCTGCACAGAATGGGATTCAGTGCTACCATCGTTGGGGAGATATATCATCAGGGGGAAAAGCGACGCAGAGAGTGCATCACAAGGAGTGAAGTTGCGTCTTCTTTTCCTCGCAGACGACGGTTCGGGTTCATTCTCTCCTGTTGCGTGGTAAGTGTGGTCCATTCGCAAACTTTATAACTAAAAAAAACTTTTCACTACTCTCTATCAACGAACTACTAACACTCTCTGCTGTTTCCTCCTCCTCCTTCCTTCCTTCCACTGTCTTCCTTGGTTTATTTATACACGAGAAACGCGTTCTCTGGTTGGCTGGATTGTCTGCTCGGTCTGCCGTACATACATGGCAAGATGGCGACCTCTCTAAAGCAAGGCCCTTGCTACATATATATGTGTATATATATATATATATATATATATATATATATATATATATATTTATAGCGATTATACACTTAGGATATTCAGATTCAGATTTGATAATAAACCATGCCAAATATTACACACTGGCCCTTTAAGTCTTTCTTATCATTAACCGAGTTGAATCATTTTTTTTTTCTGAGACAGCCAAATAAATAATGTGTCTCCTTAACTTTGCATAAGAACTTATTTTATAATAGGATGAAATCCATCCAGAACTGTTTGTTGTGTGTGGTTACTGCAGCTCTGTTTCTGACAGCTACTGTATCTCTCAATTAATTAATTAAACAGAAGTGTCAACAAACAGCTGGCAACATGGCTGCAAAGCCACCAATACTGACAACTGCACCTAAATAAAATTCATTATTAGCACTAATAAAATAAGTGCCTAAGTATTGGAGCAGTACGTTGTTTTTAATCAGCTTTCACTTGTCAAAAGTTTCACACTATTCTACTGATGTACAGATGGATGTACAATGTCATGAAATGCAGCGACCTGCCTGCAAAATCAGTGACAAAAAAAGACTGCAAGCTTGTAAACATGACTGCAAACAATTAAGGATTAAAAATGATGAAAAATATTCACTTGGCAAGTCTTTTATGAGGAGGAAGTCAACACAGACAGATCCTTGTTTACACAAGGCAGCTTTCACAAACCGCTCCAAGTGACACAGCAAAATTATCTAATCTAGATTATCTGATTGGTGTGACAACAAGGGTTGCACAATCTTGGAATAATGCAGAACACTCCTGAGTCAGAATAGCAGGAGGTATTCATGTTCCTCTCATTCTGCTGACACTGCTTGAAAGCAGCATAAGAATGTGTTCTGCTTCTTGTCTGCACAATAACAGCAGGTCATGGACATCAGACTGAAAATAAAAAACAGACCTAATGCATGGTGACAGAGCACCCCACCACCCACTGCCACCCACTGTACCCACTCACAGGTTTGTGTCCCACTGCTCTTACATGTTTGTCTCAGTGGTGATGAGGGCTCTAAGCCTTTACAAATACCCATTAGGAGGGAATCCAGTTTTGACATTAAAGAGATTAATGGATTAACATGTATTTGACCTGGCTCTTATACCCTCCCTGCCCCCTGTAATATGACAGATATGTCCAATCGCAATCTACTAACTGTTAGCTTTGTCCAGGCCAGCTGAGGGCAAAAGCCAGATACTCCTTATTACACGTGTACGGTCGTCTGTATTTGCTGTAGTCTGACGTATGAGGAAGAAATATTGTGTTCAGCACTAAACAACCAAAACAAAAAGAAACGAATAGTCACAAAAACAATACGTTTTAGCCACTATCAGTAGTTGAAGGTGACTTAAACTGTTAGATGATAATTTAATGTTGGATATGTGTCATCATTTAACTCTAAGCATCTGCATTCAGCCAGCTGAATTTCTAAAAAAACATCCTCTTTTGCAGACACAAGATCGTCATCGTGTTGCAGCGCAGTGTTCAGCCTCTAAACCGAGCTTTACACTGTAGTTAACGACATACCAACTGTAACCTCATGATAGCAATTTAGAGATACAACACAATGTCTGGGATGTTTCCATCATGATTAGAGGTTCAGCTCTGCTACGGGTCATCTTAAACTCAAATATCATTCATAGTGACGAGCTTTATTTGGAGCCTAAAGGTTTGGATCCCGACCTAACTGCAAGTCATTGTGGATCAGACCGGACCAGCGTGGCTACTGTGATTAAATGTGCCCACATTCTTCTGAGTGCGTGCACATGAACCGTATCAGAATGTGTGCAGTTTAATTTTAGTTATATGGCACGTTGTTTGATTATTTATATGCCACGTTTCTATATACAGTGAACATTTAGAACAGCAAAATTACTTTTATTTATGTCAGTGCATTTGGATTGTATTTTACAGACCTCTGACCTTATGTAAATCACATAAGTGGACCTTTAGCTACAAAGTTTGATTTTGCAATTAAAAATCCTTTATTCATACATGGATAAACCAACACGTTTCAACTAGAGTCATCATCAGGGTGTCACTGAGTGAGCTGTCCAGTCGTTTTTTAATCTATATTTTACTATTTGGCCCATCCTCCAAAGCATCTGTTTTTTTTTATAACTAACTACACAGTGCTTTAACCCACTGTAGCACTCCCTATTTTTTTCCCTCATTTTCAGAAAATATGATAATTGAATAATATTTTTTCTGCACCAATAACCTGAGCATATTGGCCTCATTCCTTTCAAAAACATGGAAAGAAGGCAGTGAGCAACAAAAGAAGAAATGAAACAAACAGATTAGTTTAAAAAAAAAAGTGAAAAACAAACAACCATATGACTTGGAAAAACTGCTAAAACTTCAACAATTCTGTAACACAATTAAATTGTAATGATTATAATTGTAAATACAGTTTTTACCTAGGTTTTTTCTTTTTTATCTGCTTTTTTAAAATTAATTTTCTAAATCTATTATTGCTTACCAAGTTGCCCTTGTGTTTTCATTGCCTTAGAATGAGCCGTTTATATTTACATATGGACAGGTCCTCTTCCATGGAGTCCGCTATGTTGTTTTCTACAGTAGCCAACACTAGACAAATTAAACACTGGCTCTAGTTTTCGTGTCTGCCACCGCAGTTCTCCTACACACTTGGCCCCCAGTAGAAGTTTGGATTTGTCGCAATGTGCAACCTCACCACCAGGTGCCACTAAATCCTACAAACTAGACCTTTAAGTACGATTTTGAATACAGGACTTCTACTTGTAACGGAGTATTCGGACACTAATATAATGCCTACTTTCACTTACAGTAGCAGACAACAATCAGGTAAATTGTAATGAAAACTACATTATTTATATCTTCCTTTCACATCCTGTAATGATTACTGTTTTCGCAACATTAAGGGCTGTAAATTAAGGATACGATAAGTGATCGTCGACTATTTCATTAGCAGCTTCATTCCAATAGAGTTGAGGATTTGGTTTGATTTTCTATGTTTTTCTCATTTGATCATGAAGAAACGTGGGCATGATTTTACTTCTGGGTTTTACAAACCTTACAGATCGGAGAAATGAATCAGAAAACATTTAAAGACCTGCCAATCATTTTGACAGTAATACACTGTATTTTCATATTTGTTGTTTGGACTAGCCTTCAGCTTACAGGTGTATCACAGGCTGTATCTTTAAAAGACACCTTGTTTACCTAACCAACCCCACTGTAGTAGGTGCAGCGAGGTGATGACTCTTTATGTCCATAATGTTGTCTGTAAATCAAAGAGTGGAAGCTGCTCGGGCACACAGCACATTTCTGCTGAGCCAGAACCACAAAGGGTGTGGAGGGAGAAGGAGGAGGAGGAGATGGTGGTGGCAGTGGTTAGCTTGCTGTAGATCTATATTAGGAAAGGCGGAGAGTTTACGACATTGAGGTTTTTATTAAAATCATGCTGCACTGTTTGTCAACCACTTGTCTATACTGTATCTCTTGCATTGTTATTATAATAAAGACATGCATATGTTGTGACACAGCTGAGGACGTAACCACCGTCTGTCTCTCCCATATGGGTTTTTTAGGCTGCAGGGTCGGATTAGACTGCATGAAAACAAACTTTCCAAAAGTCTTGGTTATATTGCTACTAAATTATTGTTTAAAATTCTTTTTAATGGGTATGTTTTTGGTAATTTTAACGTCAGCTCGGTTAGCACGATGTTCAACTGTATGTTCACTTCCTGCTACTATCAGTAATGACTTTTTTTTTAAAAAGGAGAGAGATGAGAGCAAAACATGACATTACTGCAAACTGTAAAAACAAAACAGCTAAATGCATATAAAAAGTGCTGTGTGCCAGTGTATGGAGGAAACTGACTTCCCACCATAAAAAAGCCCACAACCACATGTTCTTTTACCAGGCAAAGACAGACTTTCTCTGAGGTGAACCAGCTGCTCTGTATGCCCAATGGTCAATTAGTGGTTGTTGTTGTTGTCGGCGTATCATAGAATGAGTCGAGAGGCCGTTTCTGAGAATAGCAAACTGGGTGAGCACTGAATGCTTTTCTACACTTGGTGGTATAACGTACAGAAAGTCCTCCACCAGCCTGAGATGTAAATATTCTGCCACAACGACGGGAGCAAAGTTTGATGGGGTTTAGGCTGGAGTGTATTTAGACATCATTTAGACTTGCTCGTGGTATGAGAGAGAGGGCAGCACACTGTCATTACAGACACAGAGCTGCTGTGAGCCCCGAGAGCCGGAGAAAGCTCCAGAGACGCTGAATCAGAGGTCTCGACAGCACGTCAAGCTCTATCGCAGTGTGGATCCAATGAGGAGGAGTCCTCAGGGAGAGGACTGCTGCTGCCACTGCTGTCTGACCACACACACACACACACACACACACACACACACACACACACACACACACGCCTCTAATATTCCAGAGAAAAACACATACGGGACTATGCTGATATTGTAACCAGATAACATCAGACCTTTTTATGCCACTGTAGCAGCAGGAGGAACAAGTTGCTCTGAATGAAACATGTGGTTTCTGTTGTAAGAGAATCAGGAAGTTTCGTCATTCTCGCTCATTCAAGACTGATTAATCATGAGGGTGTGTCTTGATGGACCAGTCACATGGTTAATCAGCTTCACACATCTGAAAAGAATGTCCTCTTTACAAATATGCACTACCTTAGTTTTGGTTCACACTCCCCAGAGCTTAAAAGACATACCATAACTCAAGAACTGGAAACGTAAATGGAAATGTATGCTTTTTAAAGATCTTCATTTTGCAAATAGGTAAGCGCAAGTTTAAGGTGATAGGAGGAGGTTCAGTGGTAGGTTTAAAGATTTGTAACATCAGATGTGGACTTTCACACAGAGGAGCAGGACTTAATTAAAAAAAGAAGAAATTAGAGGATGGATAGATTTATATAGATAGACAATTTAAAACATAGAAAAAGCAGCAAATTATGTCTTTTAAAAACTGGAACCATCAAATTATTTGCATTTTGCAGCTTTTAATTTTTGAATTTCTCATAAGTTATCATTTGGGAAATAGTTTCAACTATTGAAACAGTAACACAACATGTTTTTCCACCTCCTCTGCAGCAAGTTCCAGAGATGTACAGCATGTTGAGTTCGTCCCATACATGTTATGTTTTCACTCTCTCTGGATCTCACAAATGACCCACGTTGTTTCATTTTTAGCCCAGGAAACACAGGATGTAAGACATGTTCAATCACAGTGTAATGGACGCAGATAAAACAGGTTAGATGTTAAATTTCTTATTCAGTATTAGACAAGCTCCCTTTTAACATCACAAAGGCATCAGATAATCACAGGACTTAACACAAATCTCTTTTCTTTGCTTGTAACAGAGCAAACAAACCATTGTCCCAGCTTCAACTCTGTCTCGGCCAGAGGTAATGTATTAGTAATAGCATTGACTGGCTGAGAGAGGCCTGGATTTTGCTGCTAAAAAGAGCAACGTGGGTCCCCCCCCGAGACTGTCGAATAAGGTGCCTCTTATCTGACTTTCCATCACTACCGTTTCCATGGTTTCACACTTTTACTAATAGCCTTATTCAGCTATAGTGCATTAGCACAAGTCACAATGACAAAGTTCCCCCTGACACAGTAATTGGTCATTCTAAAACTACCTTAATCTCACTATCAATTATAGAATCTTTGTAAATAAATTTAAATTCATAGTTATATTAATTCGCATCATACTATTACTACATTTATTAACCTATTAGATAGCTTATCTTACTCAGCATCAGCACAGTCATAGAATTGATCTGGTAGTATCACAAGAGTGTTGGTGTTGTTTGATTGACCAGATATAATCTAGGTAACCTAGATAAATTAATTCACATCAGTAATGTGTTGTAATTCATTGTCATTCGAAAGCAGCAGCCAAGTGCTCAAACCAAGTGACAACCCAGAGTGATTGATTTAATCAATGCTAGTAACCCCTCTGCCTGCTGCCATCACCTGACTCATTATAATGATAATGCTGTCCACAGCTGAACTGAATCCATTTATTGACAACATGGGATCAATACTATTTAGGAGACACTTGGCAATGCATCTGAACTGTCAGCTGTATTTGTCAGAGCCGGGATGAAATATATGAGGATCAGTGCACTGATACGCAGAGAACTAGTGCCAAGAAAGACTGATGCTTGTGTCACCTCATGTCACCTCGCATTACACCACAAAGACTCGAGCCAACAGCTAGCTGACCGTGACAAGCAAGTATACACTGCACTTCCTCCTGTCCTCCTCATCATTTGCAGACAAACAAAACAGACTAGTAAACCATATTCACACACACAGTCTCCGGCTTTTGTTTGATATCTTGTGTTGCCAAAAAATGCTGTTGTACATTTCTGTTCTGTCATTAGCGCACTTAGCTTGTTTACTGTATTACATGAATTTCACTGTAGCACTGAAACTCTGAGTCAGGTACGGCCCTATAAAACAATGACATCAAACTCATGCTGCTAAGCTGCTGGAAACTTGCAACAAAGAGTCATGGCAGAGATATATTCACTTAGAAATATGAAAACAGCACTGCTTTTACCAACTTTTACCAACAAATGTATCAGAAAAAAATAAAAGACCTGTCAATCAATTTGAGAGTAATACACTATATTTTCATACTTGTTGGTTGGTTGCCTTTATCCTACAGCTGTATCACAGGCTGTATCTTTAAAAGAACCTCTGAAACTCTGTGCTCACAACATCTATCTATGCAACATGAGCTTAAATTATAAAAATGTTGTGTATTTGATACTCATCGAGGATAATATCCTATGTTATAAAAACACTAAAGTCATACAGGCTACTAGCAAAAACCTTAAAGAAAATGTAGTCAAATATTCTGTCATTTCATCTCCAGTGTGTTCAGACTCAGAGATAATAAAGTGCGTTTTGACGCTGAAAACCTGCGTAGGCCTCCTTTTTTTCCACAGAGAAAATTTAACAGGAATCAATAAGTGAGTCGATAAGGCATCAGATCAATCAGAAGGATTAATAACAGCATTAATATCGATAAAATCTTATCAATTCCCATTCCTAATAATCATTCGGCTCAGAATACCAATTGACAACAGTGCTGTAAAATCTTCCCTTGCTTTGCACTGACATCATTTGTATTCTGTGACTGTCAGACAGCTCTCCCCTCTCAACACCGAAGGCGACCCAACAGCGCCCCAGGGCCAACCGACAGGTTGTTGTCTTAATAGACGCTTGGGGAAATGTTCATTGGCATGCAGACTAGTATTGATGCCATTAAAATGAAAGCGTAGTCGTCAATCCCTTTGCCATAGAGCTTGACAGTATCACCTATCAGAGCCATGCTGGGCAACCTTAGCATGTGCTAACACACCCAACACCTGTTTGTATTTGAGCAGTATACTGTAGATGTAAGAATGGTCAAACAGAGTTGGCCTTTTTGGTATAACACTATCTACGTGTCTATCTATCTACTATCTAGGTAAATGGATCTGGAGAAAACAGATGCTTTGTGAGGACACCGGAAGTCAGGCCAATGATGTGTGCACCAATATTGATGGAGACAGGCAGCACTGACCTCATTTAGACTAATGGTTTGGATGCGGGCCCCTGAACATGATTTAGTACGGTTCACAAGGCCGCTGGCGTAATGAATAACTTACTGTAGACTGCTTTTTAAACAGAAATCCTGTCGTCACATTCCAGAGATACCAAATACCCCTGCAGCCTGAACGAAGCTGCTGCTGACCACAAAAATGCTGAAAAACGTGACACTTCGGCAGGTAGCCCAGCAGCAGAATGTATGGAGCCCATATCTTTGTTTGACTCTGTATCCTCCAAACTGTTTCTACAGTTTCTTAGTAAGGGGGTGACTAATGTTATTTTATTTATTGGGTAATCTTCTGATTAATACACTTAATTAATAAAACAATAGTGAAAAGTGCAACACAGTAGCAGCGGCTAACATCCAAAACATTCCCAACAAACTTGCACCGACACCGAAACAGCTCAGCATTGTCATTACACCAGTTAATAACCACGACGTAATCAGTGCGATGGTAACAGTTAGCTCGGTGACTGTGTGTGTGGGTGGGCTCTGTCCCTGGTGTGGAGCTAACATTCCCTCAGCAATAGTCTCCTTGGGAAGGCGAAGGCAGAGGAACTGTGGGGTTCTCATGATAAACAGAGAGCGAGAGCTGGGCAAGTCATAAGAGTAACGTTAGCCTACTATGGGCCCACTTCAAGCTGACTAACTCGTCTGACATTGTGACCTGAAATGGCAGTTTCTTAATTAAATTAAAAACTAACCAATGAGCGCCACGATGAGAGGAGTAATAACAATGGCAAAACAAAGATACTCTTTAACAAATAGATAACCCATTACAAGTTTCGTCAATGGTACAAAATGGCACTTACTTCCAGTTTCCTGAGTGGACATGGTAATTTCTCCCCCGAATAACCCCACCTCATTTGGAAATATAATATACATTGTATGGATGGATGAAAGCAGACTTAAAACAATATAACACAGTGCAAGATCACATCAGTTGTTGCCAGATCTGGCAAGAGTTTGTTGCTAAAACAGAGACAAGCCATTTCAGCGTCAGGTTGGGACTTAACTTCAGTAACTATGGAGCAAAGGGAATGGTCATAATCCGTACTCACATTCACTTTTTCCATTGGAATAAATGGGCTCGGGACCGCTGCTTGTCTCCTAAAGAAGCGGGGCAGCGGCGAAACCCGGGTGACACAGATACGGGAAATTAATCTAAAGTGGGCCGTCTCTGTATATCAGTGGTCTCTGGTTAAAAAAATTAATTCAATGGATTCAAATCGATCTTCATTTGAATGTTCCGATATCGATTCATAAGATTCAAGACCGATCATTTAATAAATGCTGTTAATCTTGTCAGCACTGAACAGGCTCTGATGCTAAATTACTTATCGACAAGTTCCAACATTGCCGGCTCATTTATCTGCCTACTTTTTAATGTTTTGATGTAATTTATTATCATGCTCTCCTCTTGCTGCGTGTGCGTCGGGGTTGCTTCTCCACACAAGCACGCGCGCACACACACACACACACACACACACACACACATACACAGCAGAGCCGTCTGGCTGTGGTAGACAGGAAAGTGAATATTACTCCAGTTGACGAAAACCAATGTTGCACTTTATCAAGACACCCGTTCAGCAAGCATACTTGAATCAGCTCTGTCCACAGTCTCATCCATCTGCACTAACATTGTGCTTTACATGCTTTATGTTGCTAAAAGCAACTCACTGAGTTGATGTAAATCAGCTAACTAGCTTAATCCAATCAAATCTGCTAGCGACAGTCGTCAACTTCAGATGACAAAAAAAGTCGATTGTTAGCTAGATATGACAAGCCTGATTTTGTATATTTTTGTGCAACATGAAGGAGCCACTGTTTCAAAAGTTACAATGAATTATGAGTATTATCTTCCATTGTAAACTGCGTATTTGCCTTTTGAGATCGGAAAGCCTGACAGGTGTAGCATCAGCAGCTAAGCTAAGTGCACGGTCAATTGTTGCAGCTCCAGTTTCTAACACGTCACTTTGTATCCATTGGGACTGCAGTTCTTTCGAGCAGGACATAAAATCATGTCTGCAAAAATGGCTCCAGACACAGCAGGTGTTTCACAGCAAAAGACTGGGTTTTTAAGTGCGGATCAACAGGGCGGTGGTACAGTCAAGGTGTATTATGTGACTACAGAGCAAGTGAAGCCATGGAGACATTTGTGTTTGGTTCTCTGTCCCAAGGCAGAAAACTTGCTTAGTCATTGTCTCAGGTTATCTAGGCAGTGTAGTGACTCACAATGTGCTTCAAAGAATATAATACTGTCTTCTCAGTTGCTAACAGTCTGCTCTTTCCCCTTCTGACAGTGACAGGCAGTATACAATTGCAGCATATTTTGTCTTGTTAAAAATACATTTGTGCAAATGGGAGAATGCTATCTGGGTCAGAGAGTGCCAGTGATACCATGGCTGTGTGGAGGGAAAAGTTTGTGTGAGGCAAAAAATGGCATTTTATGTTTTTCTGCGTCGAGCTGGGACAGCAGGAGGACAAATAATGAGATAACTTATCTTTAGAAATCTCCAATTAGAGAACATTCCCCACTGGAGTAATTATACCTCTGGCACTACATGAACTCAATAGCAGTAATATTGCCTCACGTTTCTCAGGTATCCTTTATATTCAAACAGTTTGTTTGCAGACTGGAGTTACTGTAAGGTGAGTCTCCATACCACACCAGTCCTATTGTTTTATTCATATAAGGAGCAGGTGAAAGGTCGATCATATCCTATGAAACTTAAGAGATAAGAATCCGGTTCTATACAGAATATACCTCATGACATGTCTTGACATGATGTGAACTCAATAGCAGTTATCTTTTGTGTTTCAGGTGTCTTTTAGATCAAGAGGGTTTGTTTGAATTCTGTTACTGAAATATGACTCTCTGTACCAGACCACTCCTGTTGTTTTATTCATTTAAGGATTAAAGGTAACGGAACAACAGCCTTTAGGTGGAGCTTATGATGTGATGAGAAACCTGATCGGTACAGAAAATAAGCAAAGAATACTACCAGCTATTTACATAGCTGTAGGGCAAAATTTATGTCAATAATTACAGTTGAAATAATTAAATATTGTAAGTGACATTGTGATTGACAATTTCCTACAGTATTGTGGTTTGACTGAAACTGATAAAAGACAAGGGTTGGTACTACTTGGCCCAAAAGATGACTGCAGGAGGCAACACTGTCTTTAAAAATAATGACAGCAACAGTCGGATGGAAACTCAATATTATTTCTACCTTAAATTTCATCACTATTAGACATTCCTGTAATGAAGCTACAGAATAATGTGGTACCCAATAGATGTTATTTGTGTCTTGCACAATCACTCCTACTCTTAAAGGAGTATTATACTCACATTTACATAGTAGTGCCTATAGTATCAGGCAGTAGAGTTTGGACACATGTAGGCAGTATGGCTGCAGTATTTGTACTGCTATTCTTTCAAAAATGCACTTAGTTAATCAGTTTATTTAATCATAAGGAAGAAGCCTTGGTACCTATTCTCACTACAGGTCATGGAGGTCATTTCCCTAAAGTGACTAATACAAAAGAGCCCATAGAAGGATTAATCTGTAAATTGATGGCCTGATAATCAACAGCTATTTTGATGACTGTCTAATCATTTAAGTCATCTTTTAAGCATCCTCATAGGTTCCAGCATCTCATTTGTGAGGATGTGCTGCTTTTCTTTGCCATATGTGATGGTAACCTGAAAAACTATTTGCTGACATGTTACAGACTACACATATGTTTAATCTTGAACATAATTAGCAGATGAATCAGTATAATCAAAACAATCAACATAGCTTATCAGTTTTGGTGATTCATTTTGGAGAGGGATGTAAAGTCAGACTTAACATCCTTTCAGTCTGCAATGATAAAAAGACTGGTTGCAAACAGAAGGCAAATGAGGCTTGAAAGGGTAACTTACGTATTTTTAAACTGGGTGTTAAAGTGACTCATGGGAACAACAACTTTTGAAACTGGTCCAGTACTGAGTGAGAGGGCTGCAGTTGGTTGCAGTGAAACAAGCTGCAATGTAATCACTTGGGGGCAATAGCGCACTCTCAATATATGTCCACTAAAAGTGTGTGTTCTTGTCATAGACAGGCTCAGATCATTATTATTATAAGTGTCTAACAACGCCATGGAAAGGATCTTTACAGAGATGGAGCTAGTGTTAACAAGTAAGTTCATTTTTGTTTGACCCAATACAGCCCTGAAATTGCCATCGCCAAACCCACCAGACTCCATTTAAATAAACGCTAATTTTAGCATGTACAGAACCAGCATATTTTCACATCTAACCAGGTGAATTAAGGGTTTATTTCCACCAAACCAGAGTTGGTGATTGTGAAACAGTGAAAATAGAACCTATTATGTTTTTTGTGGACTTTCGATGAAGCATGTTTTACAAAATAAACCTACTGTTTATCTAAATGGAATCTGGTGGCTTTGGTGATGCCGATTTCAAGGCTGTTTCGGATGAAACACAAAAGATCTCATTTTCATTATTTTGTCAGACACTTCCAATAACAATCTGGGCCTGTCAGTGGCGAAAAGAAGCCCTTTTAGTGGCTGTAAATTTATGACGCACAATTGCCCCGAGGGGAAACACTGCAGCCTGTTTCACTGCTGCCAAATGCAGCAGTCGATTTCTAAAACTATTGCAGCCACGGAGAAAATCCAGGTCCAGGTTGAAAAATATCTGAGCTGCCCTTGAAGACAGCACCAGCAGACCTAATCTGTGATAGAAGGTCCCCAAGTTGAGATCTGATTTAATATGTATTATTACAGTAGCAATATGTTGTTGCCTTTAAGGTACAGCTTGCTTACTAATCAATACAATGCGGAGAGAGTGGAGATACCTGGGGGTTAGTGCAGTAAGGTGCCACAGCTCATTGAATTACATGTTTCTTTTTCTACACTGTCACTTGCTGAACACGTGTAGATGCACTCAGCCATCCAGCCGGTGTCTCTTCCTGCCCAGGACACACAGCTCTGATGTAACTTTAGCGCGGACAGTAAACTTCCTCTTGTTGCTAACGGACACTCACCGTCTCTTGGGTACCGTTGCCTCGCAGAGCGCTCTCGGACAGCGCGAGCCCACTTCTCCGCCTCCTCCAGGTTCGCGCGCGGGTCCTGCAGCGCGGCGAGGCGAAAGCAGTGCTCCGCTCTCTGCCGCGACACCCCGGAACTCATCCAGCGGCGTTTGAGCGGGTAGAAGTGCACCGCCAAGTACGCCGCCGGGTCCGCGTTGTCATCCTCCCGGTAAGCCCGGCAACCGACGCAGTCCTTCAGGCTCAGCACCACCTTGCTCCGCCCGACAGGTGCCGAAGTGAGCCTCTGGACGATGAGGTCCCTCTCGGTCAAGCTCACGGCACACCTGACTTTTCGGTTCCCAGTGACCGTGAACTCCCCGTACAGCGAGACCGGGTTGATGCTGGTGTAGCGGTCCGGTTCAGCTCTCCTCTGGTCCATCCTGAGCGGACGGGGGAGACCGAGACGCGGGGGGTCCGGGATAAGGCAGCAGCCTCTCTGTCACATTGCTGCCCGCCTGAACGGTGCGAGCAAAGTGGAGACACTGCTGAACACTGACAGCCTGCTGCTCGGACCAGCGTCAAGAGAAACGGAATCGAACGCACCACTTCCGGCTACATTTCAAAATAAGAGCCATGGTTACATAGTTAAGATGCGTTTAGGTACCACTGGGGACACTACAGCCTTGCTAAAGATTCCCATTGCAGTGACTTGCAACTACTACGTACACAGAAGCATAGTAAGTGGCATAAACAGTAACTAATAGCACACTATATCTCTCTATAAGCACCTCCCTCTCTCCTCTCTCCTTCTCTCCTGCACACACATGCACACACCTCCTGACACTTTCCTTATAGGTCAGATACACTAGTTTTACACAGTGCATGGCAGCAACAGCCATGTTTACAGCAACACAGTCACTGTAGAAACTCAATAATATCTCACTGCAAACACATCTAACATGTCAGTAAAATAATATTCCTCATAATATAACACTGACTGACTGACTATGCTAAAATGCTGATGTTTGGCAGGTATAATGTTTGCCATGTTCATTATCCCAGTTTAATGTGTTAGCATGCTTACATGTCACTAAACACAAAGTACAGCTGAGGCAATTTCATTAAGGCATGATGTTATTCCTGATTATCCCCAAGAGGGACATGAATATTTGTACCATATCACATGGCAAATCATCTAATAATTGACAAGACATTTCACTAAAAGACCCCAAATGTCAAACTCTGGATCTGGAAAAAGTCAGGGGATCACCAAAACTTTATGCCAATACCTGAGGCAGATGTTGTGATATTTTATGAAAATGTTGATGTGTGTTCAGACCCAAGATTCCCCTCGCAGTGACTTGCAACTAAATGGCCTCGCAACGTCATGCAACAGTACAATTCACAACGATGCACCGAGCTGAGACTGGCTCTTGCAACATCATGTAAACCACTGTCATTTCTACAGCAACAGGTGTAGCATAAAGGTGAACAGCAGCCCCTGAGGTTCTGGGGCCCCAGACAAGTTGCCCACTTTGCCCAGTCAGCAACTCAGCCTTGCTGGGTGTTAGTGACACTATCAGTGGGTTCTTGATAAGCATTGAACATGGTCATGGTGCATGTATTTTGTAGGAGACATTAGGTCAATATAATGAGTTATAATTAATGAGGTGATAGGTAGAAAACCTGCACTACTGTGAGTCTGAATGGGTCGTAGCCACACTCTCAATCCAGGATGATTAAACACTTTTTTAGAGAAGGTAATTTAGTAGTTCACTTCTAACCAGTCATTTTTAGTCACTGATTTACTCCACATATATTGCATAATCCACAGAGAATATCCAAGGACCAGTTTATGCTTTTATTTTTAAGCATTATAACCGACAGTTTCTCTGGACAGTTGCGGGTGTCTCCTGCTTGCTTGACGCATCTCTGCTCAGCTGCATCTCACGTTGAACTTTGCTGTTGATTCGTTCTGCCCGTTGAAAAGAGGCGGTCTGCTGCCCTCTACTGGTGCTATCAGGGAAACACCAGGTTAGACACTGTAATCAGTATCACATTAAAATCATTTTTACCATTTATCTGTATTTACCACATTAATAACATACTATTCTAAAATTCTATTATTATTTACAGGCTATGTTAATAAAGACAATCTGTCCTTCATGAAGTGACATGTGGGGTTGCTGTGCTCTTACATGCTTAACATAAGCAATAATGGCTCCGCTCTATTTAAGTGTCCCAGTAAGTCACGGCAGTGTGACAGCGAGCCAGCAGGCACAAAAGCAAGACCCTGAAAATCAAGCAAATTTAATTAATCTGTCATTAATTGTATTATTTACACTCATGATATTCCCTCTGTGGTATATCAAAATGTCTTCTGCGGAAAAGGCCAATTTAAAAAAGCTTGTTAACTGACCTTGTCTTTTGACACCCAAGACAAATGTACAGAATATCTGCTATCACTATTTGTATCAATAATACAAGCAATGTCCTTTTCTGAACACTTCCTATACAGTTATCTGAGGCATTATGACCATAGTGTATTCTGACGCTGTAAAAGGCAAATAATGATTTACATGGAGCCAGAATCATCTCACACATTGCACTAACATTTCAGTATCCCTTCAGTCTGACAAACTGCACCTCTGTTAATCATATCTTCAAAAAAAACTTTGAGTTAATATACTAAATGGGTACAGTAAGAATACAAAAAGCTATTTCAGAAATTAAAACTAAATGCCTCTTGTCTAGAAGTTTCTCCGCCCTTCAAAGTTGGTTTGTGCCTTACATGATTGTTGAACACTGACGCAACATCCTTATCAAACACTGTAGCAACAAATGACCTCAGAAGATTAGAGGCGGGGAGTGTAGCTCTGTATTTAATTAAGTTTCCCACATGAATACAAATGCATTTTAATTAGTGATAACTGGAACCAAACTCTAGTTCTGATGATGAGCAAAACAAAAAGTGTAATTAAAAATGTGTGTTTCATTGTCATGGTGTCCTTAAACACATCAGTGGATGTCTGTACACACACTTCCACACAAGTGGGACTGCAAATTGAGAAAATGGCATTGATTCATTTGTTAAGGGATAATTTACAGAGATTCATGGATGTGATTATATTTTAACTGATTTCAGTTTAGCCTCCGTCAGACAGAGGGTGATGATAACAGTGAGGTGTGTGACTGAGGATGAATGAAAAATGATTGAGAAAAATATCATCTCCAAAGAACAAATGCATTTTAATAAATCCCAAATCCATTAAACAGTGGCCACTGTTTAATGGATTTAATGAAAAACATGATGACTCATGATGAAAAACATGATGACTCAACTCCACCAAGTATATTTTGCTTTTTCCATCATCACATTTAGGAGTAAAACAATCCTGATGAGCTATATAAGCAAACCGTGTCTGCTTCAGTTTCCTTTGAATGTTTTTGCAGATCAAGGAAACAAATGAACTTTTTAACAACTAATTGACTGTATGTATGTATATACTGTATTATATTTCTGACTTACTGAGGGATGATGTATAGGCTGCTATGATACCCATGGGGACGATGTGATATAGCACCACAGTCATTATGTTGCATTAGGCCAGGAGCCAGGTCCAGCTCTCAGGTTGTTGTCTGATACCTTTTTTTCACTATTATTTCCTGTTAGCCTAAACTTTACCTTACCATCACAACTTTATAACAAGCACC
Source organism: Epinephelus cyanopodus (assembly GCA_026686955.1). Lineage (NCBI taxonomy): Eukaryota > Metazoa > Chordata > Actinopteri > Perciformes > Serranidae > Epinephelus > Epinephelus cyanopodus. The sequence goes on from CM048916.1 coordinate 34,332,333, forward strand.
TCCAACTCCGGGCCATTTGGTCTCAGGGGGCCAGAACTACTTTTTTGGGAGATGGCAAAAAGATGGGGATGCAAATATTAAGGTATTACAACTGCATTAATAGTCATACAAGTATGAAGTCTGGCATGGAGGATCCTGAAACCAAGGAGGAAGTAGCTATCGCTGCCAGGCTATTTCAAAATATCCCCAAACATCATCAAAATTTTATGTTTTGCAGCAGTTTATGGTGAATATCATTCACTTGTATAAAGAAAACTTCCCAAGTTTATCAGCCTCAAATTGAGTCCAAGGTGACCTATCTGTCTTGAAAATTACACTTGCTTTTGCCTAAATCCTCGATCCTTGAAAACAAAATTTCAGTCACAAGCCCTCCAGATCGTCTAATCGCCAGCAGTGTGAACAAATGTTGAGTTCTCCAAAGTTTTATGTTAGATTTGCACACTACACTTACTTGTGAAGATTGTCACAAGGCATCTACATGCTAATTAGGTGTCATGGTGATTGCGCCACCAACTGGCAACAGGAACGCCACATAGTGAACACAGGAAGTTGTATGAAATGTTCAATAACTCTTTCCAGCACACACAGTCTATGACAGTTACACCGTCTCACTGCTGCACGCATGGCTGACTTTCATAGAAATGAACAGCCACATCAGCTGGTGTCCATGACGTTACTTGCAGCTTTAATTATTGTGGATTATTAAACACTGTATGTTACTATCATCTTTTTTTCTATCACAGATGTTTTGATTGTCTTTTATGTTCAGCCCTTTGAGTTTCATTTTATGCATAAATTGTGCTATATAAATAATTATAAGTAGTGGTATTATACTGTAAGTAGTAGTAGTAGTATGTGTCCCCAGCATTTAGAGACTACTGTATGCTAATGTAAATATGCTTGGAAATTAGCATAATAACTTATATGGATTATATTTCAGGAACTGCTTGGCCGATCTGGACAACATTGGAGCAGTTTTGGGGGTTGCTGAGGATGCTGAATCAATTTCTGACATACTCAAAATTCAAAACAGCTGTTTTAACCAGAAGTAGCTTTATTTCAACTAACTGTGGGACAAGTAATGAATTTTAAGTCTATTTGCTGGATCAGCTTGGATTGGACAGATAACATATGCATTTTAAATAAAAATTTGGTAACAAATTGTAGAATATTACCGATGAACACAATTACAAAAATATGCAGAACATGGACATTCATAGACCATTACATTCTGAGGTGACTCACATTTGGGTATTGGAGGTAACATGACAAGCAGGCCTGCTATAGTAAACTAGAATAATATGACTATGGCTAAATAATATCCTCACAAAGAGAATAACACAAGTATAAAAACGTTTTAACAGGTACAACACATGAGTCCTGGAATAGGTTTTAAAGCGTTGGTGTGTTAGTGAAATCACAGCCTCAGACAGTTACAGCCTCTACCCACCTGAAACTGAGTTAGATTGAATGTGGTCAGCTTCAATAAATGTTCAATACACATGTTTTGTGTACGGTCGCTTAACCTGTGTGGGCTCTTTGTGCTGATGTGCTGTTATGTCTTTACACTTTTCTCTGCCTCCACGTACAGTGTGAGTGATAACAAGTGAAGATTTACACATTCTGTACAACTCCAGCATGGAGCAGTTACTTGAGTCAAACAACAGATGGCGATGTTGGATTCAGAAAAAGGCAGCTGATGTTCTTCATGTCACAATGCACAGTTAAAATGCTCTAACCAAACAGCAAGCTAAACCCAAACTGCAGACTGAGCTGCACTGCACTAATAAAAAATAAGTAACTGGTATTTGTACAAAGCAGAAGTGGAAAGTAAGTGTTTTAAGGCCATTTATTTTTTCAGTTATGTGAGACATCAAACCTTAACTTCACCACATTTCAGTGGGAAATACACATTACACCAACATGTGATGCCTTTAGTATGGGGTTTAAAGGGGAACTACACCCATTTTCAAATTTCATTCCTGTGGTCTAAGACAGCCCAAAGGTATTAGTAAACATGAACAACTCTCCCCCAAATCCAAAAACTAGAGAGCTAAAACTCAAAATTGTGAAGTCATCAAATATAAAGTCTGGAGCTGCCCCATAGACAATGAATGGTGAAAGATGTTTTAGATGAGAGTATACAAGGGAACTGTTCTGAGTGTATGGGAACATTTTCTGTTTCAGAAGTGAGAAAACAACATTAGAATAAAGCACATCTGAGTATAAAAAAGAAAAACATTCTGTGGGTCCACAAAGTCAGTCCTCCGTTCATTGGCTGTGTCCGAAATTCCATACTAACATTTTGTTCGTACGCTAAAACAATATGTGAGATTGTTTAGTATGTCTGAAACCTTAGTATAAAACTAATTGTAGGTGAATTAACACTGTAACTGGATGCGAGCGTCTGACTATTGCACCGCATGCCATTACTTCGGGCGCTCTCTTTCCACACTGAGTCCGTTAAATATAGAACTCCATGACATCATGTGAACAAACCACTAACCTGTGGTCTCAGAGTAACCACTGAAAACGTGGGTGAGTACACACGTCCTTAGTACTCATACTCTCAACAGTACTATCGCGAGTAACTTATAGATATCATTGTTGCAGCTTCCATACTATATCATACCATCATCTCCACTTTGTAAAGCAAGCTAGCTTTCTAGCATCCCACACAATACTTCCCAGAAATGTTCATCTCCCTGGTGATGTCCTTCCAGCCAACTTATTTAGGTATTTGTAGTAAACCTTGTGAATCAACTGTCCCTCATCCATCACAGTGCTTTTAACACAAGTGACAGATTAAAAGTAGAAACGGGGCATCTGATAAAAGCTTAGCTCAAAATGGTGCACCGCATTGCGCTGTGTTGCATTGTGTCACGTTGCTCATGGCAAGTTCAGACAGTCCAATAGAAAACAGTGCAGTCAAACTGATTAAGTCGCTGACGCTCGCTAGGACACAATGTAAAGTTTGCAAACACTAGACACTACGCTGGCATAAATATCCCACAATGCAGTTTGGTAATGGACAACACTCTTCAACACTGCTTCAATTCAAGTGTAAGATTTCACTTTGCTGGTGTAACATAGTTCTAAGATTATTTTATAATTACCAGTCAAGCTTAGGATGGCACAGGTTACTATGGTTATGTGTCTCCAACCAGCAAAGAGGCTTTCAGGCAGTGCTGCCATAAGTTCAACTCAGTGCATCCAAAAAGATTAGTACTACTGTTAATTTACACATAAGTATGTTGAACGACAGCACACATATCGGGTATGCAGTGCATAGTATGCGATTTCAGATGTAGTGATTGTTTATTGAGGAACTCCAGACTTTATACCTGATGACATCACAAGTTTGAGACATACCCCTCTGGCTCTTCTGGCTTTGAGAGAGAGTAGCTCATGTTCACATATATCAATTGACCGTTCCTCAGCCATGGAAATAACATATTGGAGTTATTAATTTAGATGGTGTTCCCCTTTAAGTGTAAACAGAATAAAAATAACCAAATGCACTGAAAAGGGGACAGACAGCATCATGAGTTACAACATAAAGACAAGAAACAAAGAGAAATCCTGTGGTCAACCCTCACACGCACAGGTTTTGATTAAAAGGTGGTCATTAAGGATTAGTGTTGGGATTTGAAATGACGAGTAAGACGGTAAGAAGCTACTGTATATTGTAAAAGTTTATCCTCCACTCTTAACTCATTAAGCCCTGTTAGACTGTAAGAACCCTCGTCTTCTTCTACTACAGAGGAATTCATGTTTTAAGATGTTGTGTCTTAAACTGTACATTATGTTTTACTATGGAAATCCTCGTCTCAGAAAATGATGTGATTATTTTCCCAGAAGTGGCACTGCCACCATACATTCATATTTTGTCATCAGAGCCACTATAAAACCCATTACTGGCAACATAATTTATCTTCATCACTGCGGCGGTGATGTATCCGAGGAGTATATTGCTTTGAGAAAACACAATAAAGAAGTTGTCTGACTTTTCCTTGGTTAAATCAAAGTCATTCTTGCGTTCTCATTCTGCTCCAGGCGCTGGCACGTGATCCACAGAGACAAAGAAGGGGGAGTGGGAGAGGTAGGAGGAGGAGGTAAGCGTATATGCAGATGGAAATTAGTGGTCCCAGTAAACACCTGGAGCCAGAGGGGGGAACGAGATGATCTTATTCACATGCAAGTCTTGTGCCACGCTGCTGCTGCTCAAACGCACTGCTTTTCATCCACGTCGCACCAGGAGATAGGTAGGCATCACCTTAATTCCTACCTTGGCTGTGAATGCAGCATTTTCCCCCAAAGCTATTCAGGTTTTACTTTGAGCATGAACATATTATGTAATTTGCTGCAACGGGGGGAGAAAACGCCTCTGAAAAACGTGCATGTTTCTTCAGCGTGAGATCATTATACACACTATGGGCTTCACAACAAAAGAGGCCTTTCATTTCAAACTGCAGGGTAGACGCTGATTTCCTAAAAGCTATTGATTGAAAATGGCACAGCTGAGGAGCGGGAGAGGAGCCATGAATGGAGACAGTAGATTTTCACTTCCACCGTTCTCCAGCTGTGAGCTCTATTGCAGCCGGGCCTTCAAGGGGGGGAAGAGGGCCGTCCCTGCATATGGTGTTTTTCATGGAGTTTAACACACAGCGCCGTCACTCCCCATATGTGCTTGTGCAGTTTTGAGAGGTTTCATCTCAAAAGGCCAGTGAAAACAAGCGTGTTTTTGCTGCATACTTTCTGCACACATGCCCCAGTTTGCACTAATTGCCATCAACTGGCATTCCTCGCCATCTGGTTTCATCTCCTGAACATGAGACATTGACACAAGCTTAATAACTGATGAGCATCCATTATCTCTTGTTAGGGCAATGCAGCACAGATGTCAACCCAGTACATATCAATACGGTCAATACATTAACCTAATTATTACTTATATAACATACACTGAGCCTGCCTCTGCCCTATCACCAGCCCACACACAGATAACTGAGTGGGAGGAAGGGATGTCATATACCTCAGCATTTAGTTAGCATTGGCATCCAACATGACAGATTCCCCCGTCTGGGTCGCTTAGCACTGATGGCTTGCAGAAAGGGTTCGCCTGTCTGCCTGGCTCTCCCTCACTTGCCCCTTAATTCTGCTCTGTTTCTTCAGATGCCCACCCCCTTTTGTCAAGCCGCTGCCATAATTATATAAGAGTTATGCAAACCTGTCTCTCGCTGACAAACAATGAAACATTTCCAGCTCTGAAATAAATGGTGATTAGCATGAGAAATATACAGCCACTTATTGTGAAAGTCTTTAAAACTAACTAACTGCCTGGATGCTGATGTGGAGAATCGTCTTTTTGTATCATTCCATGCAAAATCATGCTCAGTCCTCCAGATTAGCAACTGTGAAACCTGAAAATGCAATTTTAAAAAAGTACCATCATCATGGCTCATGCTGTGCTGCGTGCATAAACTTTAGACCTGAGGAACTTAGTGAAAATCAAAAATACCACATTATGTCAGGCTGAACTGTGGGAAAATTTAAAAAAAAATGCTTGTTTATTTTTTATTTCATTCAGGTTATATTGGTGACTATGGTCATTTCTTCTATTTTGCCACGTGTCTTTCAACGAGCATAACATATGAGATACTGTCAGCCTGTGTGCGGAGGATTTTCCAACCTTATAATTATTTAAGAATAAATTTAAGGGTGAAAGCTGGATGTTGAGAGGTTAAAGTAAATTAGATTCTTCATGAGCTTTCACTAGACTGTTTCCATAATTCATGCTCTCTTTTTTTCGCTGAGAGTTAGATGACAAGATTGATATCACTTTCATGTTCTTACGGTGAATATAAAGCAGGAGCCAGCAGCCGATTAACTCAGCTTAACTATAAGGACAGAAAACGGGAAAACAGCTAGCCTGGCTCTGTCTAATAGCAACACAACCTCTTACCTTATACCTCTAAAACTCATTACTGAACATTATATATTTCATTTGTTAATCTATAAAAATAACTGAAGTTCAAAAGTACAGCGTTGTTTTTAACCTCCTGAGGTCTCTGCTGGTTGCCTGGCAACTTCACAGTGATGTTAGGAGGAATCAAAGGGAACTGTCAAAGCAGGAAAGGACATGATGTCAGTGACAGCACCAGAGCCAGGTTTGGAGCCACTTCTATTAAGGTCAGTATGGAGGGCACGGCTAATCACAGTATCACCCATCATATCTGTGCTGTCACTGACCAGACTGCAATAATAAGCAGATCATAAAGTACCTTCTGGGCTACCGGTAACTTAGTGGTCACTTAAATGATAAAGGTCCAAATTTATAGAGGCGTATGCAATTAGTCAAATGTTGCCACCTCCTGACAACAACAGTCAACATTACTGAAAGAGCTGCTTAAGGTTAGCCCTTCTAAGTATTTTTAAATATCACAACGTGCTAAAATATCAATCAACAGTTTGACTGATGGTTAATTATCCATAATCAAACACATGTAACATTACAAGAGGAGAAAGGAGAAAAAAAATTAAGCCACTGCAGCCAATTCACTGGTGGCTCTGCATTTATACTTTCAGGTAGGTAAATGATCCCAAAGTGAGTGCTGTCACTGACATCATGTCCTTTCCTTCTTTTATAGTTTCCTTGGAGGAAACAGGAAGTCACGTCTATCCCCTTAGCTTCCTTAACAGACAAAAAAAAAGAGATGAAATTAAGATAAAAAGCTTTTTTAAAAAAAATGGTGAAAAATGACAGAGCCAGAATCATCATATCACATATTTGTATTGTTTGTTTTCCAGCTCAACAGTCCAGAAACAAAAAATGAAATTAAATAATAAAAGATAATTTACTTTAAGGAAAATCAATAATATTCACCTTCAAGGTTCCAGAACCACATAATATTTGATTATTTGGTTAAAAAGTGACTTAGAAGTCCTCTATACAACATTCAGAGTATTAATATAGCAGCAAACATCTATTAGCTATGTAAAAATACAGTGGTGTAATGGCGTCCTGAGCAGAGAATGAAGTCATGCTCCCTCTGTGTGTTTTTTAGTTTGAGCTTCGCTGGTCATTTTTGTCATAGTTGGTCCCGCCGCCTGTGCATGTGAGTCCCTGTGAGTGTATACACTGGCTAGCGAGTTCCTGCCACTTTGCACCGTGCTCATACAGCAGTTACAGGTGCTCACTTTTCTGTCTCTGTCAGCACTGTTGCCATTGTTATCACTGTTTGTGCTGCTAGCACCATAAGCTGCAAGCTACTGGATCAGCCACCTCCATGTTGAGAGCCATATGCAGACAATCTCTACTCAGACTCTGAAACATAGACATGTTGTTGATGTTACAGCTCCTTCAAATGATTGATTGATTGGCAAAAGTGTTGCTGATTCCTTTTCTGTCAATCCACTAATTAATCGACTTGTTTCAGTTGATTTTTGTTACATGTTGAATAAAAATAGCATCCTAGCATGTCAACTTTATGTATTTATCCCTTCAGTGTGAGTCACTGGTGTTATGAAGTGAGCACCTCTCTTCTCAGAATTAGTTTCACCTGCAACTCAACCAGCAGGAGAGTCCAGCATGGTGACAGCACAGGGGCACCAGGAGCAGCTTGCAGGGCCCGCCAGGCCATCTTTAATTCAACTCAGCTGCCGCCCAGCAGCCACGGGGCGTCCAAAGGGCTGAGTCACTCGCTGAACTGAAGACATGCCAAGAAGAACAGACAGGGGGAAAGCCCAGGCCTCTCTCTCTGCAGCGGGGGAATCACTCCTCATTATATGTGGACGTGATTTATTGGGTCACCTCCATTCTCGTGGCCTGGTTGTTGGAGCATGATTGTGGGGGATTCGAACAGAGGCAGCTGGATTAGCATGATGGTATGAGCACTGTGTGTGTCATGGGGGGGATGTGAAGTCTTGCAAAAAGACGAAGTGCTCTTGAAATGCAGCTTTGTTTTAGAAATGCATTGGATGTTGTGTCCAGTGGGCATTACTGACACGTCCTGAGGGTGTGATCACTGACATGCAGTCATGTGTGCTGCTGTGGATGGTGTAATCTGTTGGCAGGCAGCTGTAAAATCTCTGCATCTGCACTTTCACATCAGTAAATACATCTAGTATTGAGTGTTTAATGTTGTTAGGAGATTATTAAGCTCAGGTTTAAAGTGAATATTTACAGCATGTGCGTCTCATCCCTTATTGGTTTTTATGTATAGCGGTGACAACTATCAGGCTGCTCACTGCTGTGGTTCTCCATCATCTTATTTCCTCCATCACAGTGTCAACCACAGGGTCAGCTCTCATTACGCTCTTGCGTGACCTATTAGAAGAAGCTTCTCTGTATGTCGCTGCTCATTTCCGAAAGTGGCAACCTGGTGGTGCTGAGAGAAGAGAACAAACATATCTTGCCGGCTGAGGGGACACCTTGCTATTCTCACAACCTCTCCTACCCACTCAAACCCGTATGTGTGTGTGTGTGTGTGAGGGGGGTTTCGGGTGTGTGTGTCTGAGCGTTTGGTTAAGAGTTTCGAGGAGCGTTATTGTTGCTGCTCTGTGCTAATTGCCTGTGAGTGGCATTTTATCAGACTTTTGCTCTCGCTGCAGGAGGCTGCTGCTCGCTGTATCAACCTGCTGCTGATTGTGATGTGCTGACATCACTCTGTGTATCATCACACAACATTTATTTGCAGGCATTTCTGGTGACAGAGAACAGGAGAGGCATTGGATGAAAAGCAAAAAAAAAAAAAAGATGGCTTTCATTCTACATGAGCTAAAGAAGGTCTACTCCAGTAAAACTGAGAGTTTGAGCATGTGCATATGCATACAAATGAGCCAGGGGTGTTTTAGTGGGGGGAAAAGTGGGGCCGATAACCCAGGGCCCCAGTGGAAGAGGGGCCCTTGAAAAGCCTGAGATAAAACGTTGAATTTGTTTGCAACTTTTTATTTCTAAGTAATAAATGCTGTGACAAAATAAAAAATGGCTGAATAAACTTCATTTAAAAAGATAGTGGAAGCTCTCTGAGGCCCCTCGCACCCCATGGAGGTGCAAAATGGTTTAGTCCACTCTTGCATTAGGATTTGTCTCTTAACATAGCTAAAGTCAAGTGAATGGCTGCTTAAGCTGCTGGAGCACCAACATGCATTGTCACATCTTTCCCCACGAAAAGGATATCGGGATTGAGAAGACAGGAGAGAAAGAAAGGAATGGGAATGAAAGCAAACTGACTTTGTGAAGGAAAAAAAAATCTAAAGATGTGCAAGAGGGACATGGATCAAGAGAGGAAGGGTGGGGGACCCACAGAGACTGCTTATGCATAGGGCTTGTTTATTGTTCTGTATTTTATCTTTTAGATTTTATATATTGTAATTTTTGTTGCTTGTTTTGATCATTCTTTATTTCTATTTTAACTGGTTTGCATATTGGTTTATCTGTTTATTTTAACTTATTTTAGGTTTGTTTATTGATTTATTTTTATGTCTTTGTTTACGCTCAGCATTATCCAAAATGAGGGTCTCCCGCAACTGATTTCCCCCGGTATCAAATAAAGGATTAAATGAATTAAGTAACGCCTAATGCGTGATTCATGTGGATTCAATAAATGAATGAATGCAGGATGTATCATTAATTCCTGTTGCTCACCATTAAGCAATTATCAAATCACCATGTGATTAGTTATCACTTAATGGATCATTAATCAATGATAGTTACCCCACAGTTACTTCATGCATTAATTCATGATTGCAAATTGGTGGTAATGATAGGACCATGATGCTGCCTTTAGTTATGTTAGCAGGTCCTACAAATTGGTCCAGACTGAGATATCTCAACAACTGTTAGATGGATTGCTATGAATTTTTATGCAGACATTTATGGTTCCCAGAGAAGGAATTCTACTGACTTTGCTGACCCCCTAACCTCACCTGTAGCACCGCCATGAGGCTGACATTGGTGGATTTGTGTGAAATATTTCAACAACTTCTGAATAGATTGCTATTAGATTTAGTATACATTTCCATGTTCCCCTCACACAATGAATTGTAATAATTTGGGGGTTTCCATAGCTCCATCATCAGGGCAAAAACATGAACATGAAACAGGGAGTTGTGGGGTCAGACACTTAATTTCCTGCATTCTGGTGAATTGTTATGGACCAATTTGTGCCTTTTTATTTGATTTATAGTGATTTAAATGTTGGGAGGACGTATCCCCCCTAAAATCTACACCTATGCAGAATTTATATTGTTCATATTTTTGTCGAATGAGTATTAACTTTAGCTACTGCGTTCACTTGCTAACTCCCTTCACCATGATACTGAAGAAACCCTGCCTGTGGCTGAACCTGATTCCTGACCCGTGCTTTATGTTATAATACCATGTACACATGCTTAATGTAAAAGCCTGCAGGCTGCTGTGATTCACGACAGATAGCTTTAAAACAGGTCACAATATTGACTTGATGTTTGAATGCCCTGCATCCATCTATTGCCAACAGCCAACAACACAACCAATCAGCTTCTCAAGAGCCAATAAGTTCACTTCTCTTCCTTTGATTCCTGCCAGCCCTCGCTCAGGGATTTCTCTATATTGAATCTCAAAGTCCAGAGGAGATATGATTAAGTCTGCAGTACAAGTGAGCTGCCCCCGTGATTGGGGAAGAAAAAGGTCTCTGTATTAGAGTCCCCATCAGTCCCTACCTCCGTGTGTCTCTCTTTCTATCTTTCTCTCTCTCTCTGAGGCCATTAGGAGTCATGGCGCTCTCCCTCATCATTAGATTAACTCCCATGGTCTGCCAGAGTGTGCAGGAAGACCACACTCATTACCGAAGCTGCTCTACTTTACTGAGCGCACAAAAGCCCCCGCTTTCACCTTGTAATTTGAGTCAGACGGGCTCATCAGGGCAGGAGGCAACAGCGTGATATGGAAGTGCTGCCGCCACTATCAGCAGATATTCATGTCATATACTGTCTTGATTACACAGGCGGATTGAGAGTGCACGCTTGGCAGAGGCGATGTTCCTGGGGACATATTAGGCACATTAGTTCCCCCAGTAGTGTACCACGGCTGGAGGGATTTGATACACAGTTGCCACAGAGGCATTTACAATAATAGAGTTCTTAATAGAGTAGATGAATAACGCTCTGCCATATCCCTGTCGCAGTGGTAGTTTCAGTCCCTTTTCAAAAATAACTCTGTGGCCTGCTGGTCCCAGTGGAGCACAAATTGAGTGCACACTGGTATCCATGGGACAACAAACAGGAAAACAGCCTTAATATCAACAAGGATCCAATCATTTATGTAATCAGAGAGGAAATAACAAGATCTCATTTGTCGGCAAAGGAAATGATCCAGCTCGTAAAAAGATGAAAAACAGCATGAATGGCTGAGATCCTGTACGTACGCAGGGCTACATCGTAATTGTATATGATATGGGAATCACTCGGCATGTTTGAAAATTCACATGCAGGGAGGAAAATGTTAAAAGAATAACCCTGGCAGCTTGTTTGAGTGCTGCTCACAGTGTGAGTGTGGATTCCCCCTTCAAATAAAGACACAACATGCCGCATTTACATCACAGAAAACACTACTTTATTTCTGGGCTGGTCAGCAGAGTTATGACAAAAAGTTACTCAAGGAAAACCTCAAGTTGGAACCGACTTTTCATCACTCGTGGGACACTTGAGTGATGATACACTCGGGTGTGAAATTACCTTCCTCTCCTGAATGTCAAACAACAGCTTAAGAGAAAAGATCACTGCATGAGCGATTGAAGCGAGAGAGGAAAACTGGGCTCAAACAAATACATGTTGCAATTTCAGTGCTCATGACACAAAGACACGGCGCTGTAGGCACCTAATCTTTGGTGACATCCCTATTTTGCAAGAGCACAATCAGTTTGAATGGTTCCAAGCTTGTTTGAAATGTGTGCTTTGTCTCAAGTTCTGCCTTCAAATTGTTTAAGAGCATCCAAAGCCTCTATGGATCAGCTGGTTGACTGCAGAGAACCCTGCTGTGGTGTAAAGGAGATGGAGGAAGACGCTGTGGGCTGTTTCCACTTTTGCCACGAGGATATTTCTCCAGAGAAGCATTCTGGGAAGAGGAGAAGGTAAATTAGTTTGACACCTTGCTGCCCACCATGACCACATTCAAAAACACAAGCATCATTCAGAATGATCGGGTTTGTAAATAACTGACTGATCTATCCAGTCATATAAGTACAGTCAATATTCTTAAAAAATGACAGACTCACGAGCTGTCTCGCCATGGACCTGAGGACACCTTCCACATCTAAAACCCACATCTGTGAGGAAACAAGAAAGAGAGAGAGAGGGTGACAAGTATTTCATCATTTCCAGAGAGATATTGCAAAGCGGAATTGGATCTTGCACCTTTTGATCACAGCACAGCCACCTCTGAGCACACTGAGTGGTTTCATATTTTGGTTAATGAAATATTAAGCAGGCTACAGGAAGTGCTCAGCCGTGTTGGACTTCTAACGGACAGGTTGTTTAGTTTTAGTCACCAAGGACAGTTCTCACAGACTTGGCTGTGAAGACAGATTTTCTTCTGTTTTTAGGCAAATGTTTGAAGGAATTTTAAATTAGATTAAAGGCCCGTTAACTTATTTTCTCTATCAGCATCTCACCGCAAGAGATGAGGTGAAAACTACTAAAAAACTATTTTCAGAAGAGTTAGAACAGTTTCTCTACAGGAGAGATTTTGTATTTGAGGTTTTTATCTTTGCTTTTCTCGCTGGTTTAAGGAGGATTTGGCAATGTTGGGAAAAGGCGATGTCATGTTTTTCTATGCACCAATGAGAGTTTGCCCTCCTATTCTGTAAAAACTTTTGTATCTTTATCAGCAGCCATATTGATAGAAATGTTTTATGATTTTGAAGATGCAACTGTTTCGCATCCTAGAAGATAACAAACATTTTCATTTCTTTTCTTTTAATCTTGTTGGCTAAATTTGATAACATAAATATAAAATTACAGGTAAAAAGCCTTGTTATAAAAATGTCTTGGTTTCCAATTTAGTACATTGACTCAATTTGTTTTTCTATAAAAAGCTGAACTTGTTTGTTTTTTTTTCAAATCAGAATCAGAGTCAGAATCAGAAATACTTTACTGATCCTTGAGGGGAAATTGTGAGATTGATTTTGTTACAGTCGCTTCGATGTGAAGAATAGAGACTTTTTAGAAATAAGAAGAATATGTAAATAAAGGTATGTAAATATAAAGCATTAAAATAAAATAAAAAAGAAATCATAATGTGCATTAAAAATAAAAATTGAATATGCATTATGCTACAGTGTTTAACACTATTACTTATGATATTCAAATTGTAAGAAAAAAATGCATATTGTCACTGTACTGAGGCTGAGAGTGACATCTAACTACAATACATACATCAATAGAATAAAAATAAGAATAGAATGAGAGTAAACATAAGAAATATGTACAGTTATGTGCATAATGAAGCTTTATATGAAATATAACTTCCCCTATGTCTGAATTGTACATTTTTCCTCTGTAAACCATATGACATACTTTGTTTATAGTCACTGTGTAGCACAAGAGATTTGTGCTTGTGTATGTATGTATGTCAAGAGAAAAGAAAAGAAGAAAGGAAATATAGCGATGACTGAGTTAAACTCTGATGACATTTGGTGGGGTGTTTGTTGTTGCTACTGGCACTGTCAATCAAATTTCACCAAACCACACTCACACAGTCCCAATGGAGCTGATTAACTGAGTTTTAAGAGAAATACTTCAAATTTAAATCAAGTTTTCAAGCACGTTAACAAAATTCCTTACCTTGAAGGGTTGTTATTTTAGTTTATTTTTCTATTGGTTGAGAAAAATCTTTCAACTTTGACTGATGAAACAGTTAAATGAGTTTTCCCTTACAGATATTGTTTCCCAACATTCAGAGAGGCAGCATGTTGAAAATAAACTCTGAACTTATGTGGCAATGTATGACTGTGGTGTCCACACCTATGTGCAAAAACAGTACTGCTGACAATTTTAATTAATCCCAGGTTATGCTACTTCCTGCAGTGATCACTACCTCTGAAATATCAGCATACAGTAATTTGTAGCTTCAAGCCCCCATAAGTCTACATGTCCTTGTTACTGAGCAGGAGGCCAAACCATCTGTGAATATGGTTCTGACCTTCAAGCACAAACAAAATTCCTAGCTGCAGTAATGGCTTAGTGTTTTTTTGGAAACACACGGGGTAGCCAAGTCATCTAAAGAACAACATGATTGGCTGTCGGTCAGGCACTTGGGTGGGTAGTTATTAAGTTTATGTTGGATATTTACTCCCTGGGTAAATTAAAAATTTACACACAGCTGGAGACGGGTTTGTGCCGACAGGCACGTTTGTCCTTCCCCATGTTATTTTATTTACTGTGAGCACAGCACGGTGTCATGGTGCTTCATAATGACTTTTACAAAACGCATCTGTGTTAATGAATTCATTAAGAACCTCATTAATACATTAATGAGAACAGATTTTTATGTCAGTTTAACATTAACTCTATCAAAAAGCATTAAGGAGATGCAGATCACCTGACATATGGGGAGAACTACTGGTGTCAAAGTCTTCTAATCAGTGGCGCCACAGAGGGGTGGCCACGGGGGACTATGCCCAGCCTGATACAATCACAAAAAGACTTTTTCCCGTTGACTTCCATGGCAAAAGAGATGCCTGAAAATCAGTGGATGAATTTGTTGGCACACCACAACCCCCACAAAATGATATGGTCGGACAACATTTAGAAAGTCTAGAAGAGTAGCAAGATTAAATCATTTTATCCCTATTCAGTTTAGTGCTAAATTACCAACATCGATGACCGATAGTCTTTAGTAAATAGTCTCATCAGTCTACACTTCTCTCTTTTTCAGTGAGGCCGCAAAGCCTCATTTTGCTTTGCCTTGTTCATGAGAGCTAACAGGAAAACGACAACCAGCCTATTTAAAGACCAATAGATCACCTGACACATGTTTATACAGATATTTAACACAATAAAACTGTAGTGGAAAACATTAACATTAACTGTAGAACAAGAAACCAAAATATATCAGTGTGCGATTCCTTAACACTCATATTAACATAGTTTTCAACTATTCTATGTAGTTCAACACTACACAAATACTTGAAATTCAGGTTTTAGCTTTTAGTTTTGGTGAGTGTCCTCAAGGTTTTCAGTGGCCCATTTGGTCATCTCTATGATATACATAATTTCTAGGGGCGCTACCACTTTTAATGTATTGTGCTGGTGTTCAAACAAAGGTAGAACAGATGTGTGATCATTACATGATGTCCCACAATGCACCTATGAAACCTTTATAAAAACCCAAACCATGTCTGATTCTCATTACTGTGAAACATACGAACACATGCCGTAATAGAGCTATTACACAAGTTTAGAGATAAGGAAAGGAGCACTGGCACTGATTGATTTGCTGGACAATACCCAGAGGCACTGTACAAAGAATGCATAACAGACTGTCTAAACGACTTAGTATTGACTGCACTGGGAGAAAACAAGCAGCTCTGAGTTCAGTCAGTTCACAGTTAAATGCGCAAGAGCTGTAAGAAAGACTATTCCTAGAAAACAAGACCACAACATATTCAGGTCGCAGCGTGCGAACATGTGTGTGAGAGAAGGAGGTCAGTGATGGTCTTACTCTGTGGTTTTGTCTCTTCTCTATGCTCCAGTCTCGCACATCCCTCCAGTGCTCTGGCAGACATGCATCAGCTGCTCGGCTGTCTCCCCTCCTAGCCATGATGTCCCCTCCACACACACAGTGTGTCAGCGACTCGAGCGCCGGGTCACTGCACTGAACCACGTCCACCCCCTCAAGGGTCCATCACAGTTTCCTGCAGTGGAACTTGAGCCTAGAAACTGATACTCTTCAGCACAGAGCGGGTTGTAACTGTGCAGGATCAAAACTATTCTGCTTGTAAGGTACAGGGTAGCAGTGCAGATGCCTTTATCTCACTGCAGTGTCTGATAAATGGAAGATGTTTCAGCTGGGACTGTGTTAGAAACATTAGAAAACCAGTCAGATGAATCGCTCTGCTGACATTACATGTACATGTTTCTGTGCTTCAGTCGGTATTAAGAAGTCGAATGCTGCTCGGCTGTCAACCAGCCTATATTTCAAAGACAATTAGATCTTATTCTTGGGAAAACAGGCTTTTTCACTTCGATCTCTGTGTTCAGTGATAAGGTTTGTCTCTCTCTGTACATGAGGCACCAGCACTGTCCACTACGCTACCAACGTCCCTTTGTGAATTAGCTGATGTGGGTGTTTGAGTGCTTACGAACAATTTCCACATCGGCATGATGATGTTTAACGTCCCCGACGACCTCTATAGTCTCATTTAGCCGCATTATAGCAACCGCCTTTTTACAGACACAAAAAAACTCCATAATTTCCAAATGTGGGCATAATGTTTTTTTATGTCGTAGAATGAATGAACCATGAAAATCTCTTAATCTTGTGTTCACCCCAGATCTTATTTCATGCATCTAATCAAAAAGCCATTAAGGAAAATGCAGTGACTTTAAGAGGAGAGAATCTGAAGTGCAAAAATACAAACTCTCATCTGGGTTTTAAGACTCATTCCTGCACCACTCTCTATTCAAATCCAGTTTCCTTTTATAAACTAAACAAAAACTCAATTAGAGGATTCCTTTCAAGACTGTTGGATTGTTGTTGATTTCACAAGTATATATAATGAACTGATAAGTCAGACTCAATAGACTAATCATTTTATTGTTGCCCAGAATTAAATGAGAATGACAATAGGCCCACTATTTAATTGTCTGACGCTAAGACAATGAGGGAGCACTGCTGTAATTAGCTTTATCAACAAATAAATAGCATGACATATTTAGATTCATATACACACTGCCCCCGGTAGACGATTAAAGACTTTGCTTCTTTGGAAAATAGGGAAAATCTAAATGTAGTTCAATTAATGAGCAGCTAACAGTGATTAAACTGTCGGTGCTGTCAGAAACTTGAACTGTGGGTCGAGTCTCACATTACAGGTTGACTCAGAAACAGTACAAGTGACCTGTCCAAGGAAGGGATTAGTGACACAAGAAGACAGTATATGAGTCACTGTTTACCTGAAGCTGATGCCTGGCAACACACTGAGCCTCGCATCTATGAATCTTTGCTGCTCTGCACGCAGGACGTCTTATTCTCCCCCGAGTCTTTTGGAAAGCTGAGAGGAGGAAGAGATGGAGGTCAGAGGGAGCACAATTGTGTGTTACAATAATAAATTAAGATTATAATGAATTGGATTCAGAAGAGAATCAGAAACACCCTAAAGGTGTCAAGTGAAGAGGTGATGGCGGGATAACCGTTACCATTGCAAGTCAGGGAAAGTAATCTGCCAAATAGAGAGAGCGGGGTACTGCATCACACAGTCTCAGACAAACCGAGAAGTGTCGGTCAGTTTGTGTCTGCGTCTCATTTTTATTTTGGCATCTCTTCAACAAAATCTTTTAATGATTTGAATAGAAGTGCTGAGTGAAAATGTTCCTGTTTTGAAGCGCTTTTATTCTGCACTGTCACTTTCTGGACCAACAGTCATGCTATTACTGCAGTTTGTAAAGCGGTGCAGCTAGTTGGCACAATTACTCAGTGAGCGCACACAAAACAAATTGGATTTCCTTATGATTTCTTTTCATCCTTTCAAGAAGGGGAACGAGACGTTCTTTCTGCGAGTGCTGCCGAACATTTTCCAGTGCACGCTGTTATAATAAACAAGCAGATTTAAATTCATTACACTGTAATAAAAAAAAATAAAAAAAACTTGCAGAAATGTGAAACTTGCTTGGAATACTTTCATCAAGTTTTCATTTTAAACAATTGTTACATTGTCATTTTGTGGTAATCAGAGCCTGACTGATACAAACAATACGTAATATGAAAATTGCAGCTGAGAATGTCACAGTAGGCTCGTTCGAGATGTACTGTGCCTCGCCTAAAAAGTGGACGAGATCCGGCGGCAGCAGAAGGGGACGATGACAAAAGCTGCCTTGAAAGAATACAGGAAGTCGTTTCCTGTTAGATCAATCTGTAGGCTACCTCTAGTTTGCAGATCATGTTAAAATCTCATGATTACTGGCCACACAGGGTATGTCTGTTAACAGTTCAAACCTTATTTGCACAATTTAAGATCATTAGCCAACAAACTAGCATTAAAATAAACAGATATATAAATGAATTAGATTTTCTACAAAACTTTGTGTTTGTTGTCAAAACTAAGAATCGCGCCAGCTCTTTGATCTGGCGACAGCCAGGTGCTTCCCATCATCCCTGGGTATTGCAGATGATGAAGAAGATTGTAGCACCTGGCTCTACAAACTGTGGCCACCTTGATCTTGTGAGGTCATTATTGCCCATGTGTGCATGTCGGGACCAACCTGGACACAAATTTAACCAGCATAAGTTATGTGCCACTTGCAGGTGACATATTCTGTGCAGGCCTGGCTCATCTGGAACAATCCTAGTCTCTGCCTCACCTGTGTATGTTGCTGCTCATTCTGCCACTCTGTCCTAGCCTGGAAATCCAGACCCAAATCTAAAAAGTTCATCCGTAGCCATCTTGCAATGTTTATTGACTGATTCCAGACTTCATCATTGCAGCGCTGTCATCATCTGTTTAGCTCGCCCTGGCCCGGCCTATATCAGATACACCGATGTGATTGGTGCAGCTCGGCTCCAACGGCATGAGTAATGAGCATCATTACTGATTGCCAGAGTGACTTGCTGAGCAAATTCAAATTTTGCTCTCACAAGAACTCTGGATTTCCAGGGTAACTCTGTCCCTCCCTTCAACCAAATTTCAACTATTTTCCACCTCCATCGACCAGACAACACATTCTCACTCCGACCTTGTCACATATTGATGTTTGGTCATGGACTTTCCACGCTGTGTCAAGTTCTGCCTGTTACATGCATTGTCTTCTTTAAAAATACACTTCCATTTTCACAGGAAATGTAACGTTTACATACAGTCTCTTTCAAAATAAATGCATTACGTAATTACAACACCACCAATGGACTTTTTTTTCCCTTCTACAACAATTGCACGTGGTTGGGTTTAGGCAACAAAAGCACTTGATTAGGTTTGGGCAAAAGAACAGGGTTTGGCTTTAGAATCTTATGGGACGCAAACACCACTCCCCCGGGTGAAAGTCAGTGTTTGTTGCCATGTGCTGTGAATTCCAGCCATTTGTTTCTCACCTCTTCCTGTTTTTCTTTCCTGTTAGTTGTTCTGGATTTACCTGGAATTTACCCTGCCTGCATCTTGTTGGATTCGTTTGCCCTATTGCACTGTTTTCTTAATGTTGACCCTTTCCTCTGCACTCCGCACCCCAAGGACTTCAGCAACTTCAGACCGGTGGCATTAACATCACACCTCATGAAGACTCTGGAGTGTCTGGTCCTGTCTCATCTCTGCCCGTAGTTGGCCCTTCAATAGACCCACTGCAGTTTGCCTACCAGCCTGTCATTGGGGTGGATGACGCCATCATCGGCCTCATCACAGATGGGGATGACAGGGAGTACAGAGAACTGAACCAGGACTTTGTGGACTGGTGCCAGAGGAACCACCTTCAGATCAATGCAGGGAAAACCAAAGAGCTGGTGGTGAATTTCCGCAGGCGCAGACTCCTCCCCCCAACACCGGTGAACATCCAGGGAAAGGACATTGAGATGGTGACATCTTTTAAGTACCTGGGTATTCATCTTAACAATAAACTGGACTGGACTGATCACATAACAGCACTGTACAGGAAAGGCCAAAGCAGACTCAACCTGCTGAGGCGGCTCAGGTCTTTTGGAGTGCAGGGGGCGCTCCTGGAGACCTTCTTTGACACTGTGGTGGCATCAGCCATCTTTGACGGGGTGGTCTGCTGGGGCAGCAGCGTCTCAGATGCAGATAGGAAGAGACTGGACAAGCTGATCAAGAAGGCCATCTCTGTCCTGGGTTGCTTTCTGGACTCTGTGCAGGTGGTGGGAGAAAGGAGGATGACAGCCAAGCTGTCATCTCTGAGGACTAATGACTCCCATCCTCTGCAGGAGGAGATAAAAGCTCTGGAGAGCTCTTTCAGAGATACACTGATTCACCCAAAGTGTGTGAAGGAACGCTATCGCAGGTCCTTCCTGCCTGCTGCTGTCAGGCTACATAACCAGCACTGCTCACAGTAAACTGCACCATGGACACTTTAGGGACACTATGGACACTTTATAAACACCACTATAAGCATTGCTGTCCCCCATGTTGTTGTTTATTTGCACATTCAATATTCACTTTGCACTCTTTGACTCTTTCCCCTTGACTGCTGTAACACTGGAATTTCTCAATTGTGGGATTAATAAAGGTGTATCTTATCTTATCTTATCTTATCTTATCTTATCTTATCTTATCTTCCTGCCTCACAATTCATTAAGTCTACTGTCTCTGCTGCAATCAATCGCTGTACTCTACCACACGTCCTGCTTTGTCTACATGTGGGTCCTATCCATATTACCTGGCACACAAGTCATGACACAGAAATGTCAAAGATAAGGTAGTTTAAAAGCAGTGTCTCCACAACATAGCTTGTCCATTAAAGAGCACTGACAGCTTTAATTTAGCCGCAGTCAGTCTGTTGGTCGGTCCACCACTTTAGTCCAGACTGAAATAGCTCAACAGCTGCTGGATGATTCGCCATGAAGTATTTGACAAACATTCATGGTCCCAAGAGGATGTATCCAGAAGACTTCAGTGACCTGACATTCCCGTTGTGTTTAGTGCTAATTAGCAAATGTTAGCATGCTAATTTCCAAGGTCCTATGTTCCCCTGCTCAATATTCTCTTAATATGATTAATTAAGGAGACTTTTCAAAGGGCTTTATATTCTCAGCAATGTTTTTCGCCCATGGTCAAGGGTTCAGTGTTTGTTTACCTGGGTCAGTATGTTGAAAATCCGCCTACAGCTTACAGCCTTCTGATTTTATATGCCTTTAAACCTTCACCCTAAAACTTGTGGGCAAAACACTTTTCTTGACTTTAGACATTTATATCTCCACAGTGGCTGAACAGATTTTTACCATTCAAACTGCATCTGAAACATTCAACTCTGTTCGTTCTTTTGCAGTTTGAACTGTGAAGCTGGCCTTTAACAATCTTTTACAATGTTGATTTGTAGAGACATAGGAAACTGAGAACATGGAGAAGACACCATCTCATAACCCCCAATACTGTATAAAAGCAATGTTTGTGTTTGTTATGTAAGTATTCTAAGACAAGGGGCAGAATCATGCAAAAATTCCTCAATGTTCCTGCCCACAAATATAAGAAAAAGAAACTGAACAATGTTGACAATGACCATGCACGTTTGCTCAGCAGAACATTTTGTGTGTATGTTTATGTAAAAGTACAAAAGTGTACATTTGTCCATATGTTGGTACAGTATGTTTCCTCACTGTGTATTTTTAGTTATATAACAGTAGTTCGTAGAAGAAGATGTTGTTAGGTGAGTATTGTGATTCCTTTAAAAGACAACAGGGGTAATTCATCACTGGCATTTAACACAGTTGTATATCTGATACAAATAATCAACCGTCTAACACTGGAACCCTTTTCCATTTTGCCTCTTACCGACAAATATCAGCCTTTGCTTTCCAGTACAGTTTCTGCGTGCTGCATTTATGAGTCTGCCTCTCAGCAGCTGATTTCAGTGTAATTATTATGTTTATTCAGTTGAACGTCAAAACAAAAGGATGGATATTACTGGATGTACCAGTGTAATTAAGTAAATTACCAGTTTGGATGTACAGCATTTTATGAAAAGCTGTGATCCTGAGAGTCTAGATCCAGTTTGTTCAGTTCTCCTGCATATTAAGTATTACAGTTTCATAGTAAACTCCTTCTCAAATGTCAAATTGCCTGCTCATCATAAAAACAGCATGTCCTGATATTTATAACCTCTCACATCATAGGTATGTTTGACAATAAAAAGCCAACAGAAAGTGTTTGTTCCGACATTTATGGAAAACAACCTCCATAAAGGCCATCTCAAGCGGCATCGGCCTCTTTTGAGTCTGTCAGTGTAACGACATAATCATCTTGGCATTTGCAATCAGTATCTCCCACTTTCTAGTCGTCTCAGAATAGCATCCAGCTCCTGGAGATTCCCCTCAGTGACAAACAGTCACTACGAGGCCAACAAACGGAGAAAGACAAAAACATTTCACGGTAATCAGCTCTTTACCCAGCACACAGTCACCTTGGAATCAATTCAAGCCCCAAACCATGGTGTTATTCACACCACATAATTGCTTTGTTTCGTCCAGCGATGTTCAGCGTTGTAATGAGCCACAGATCCAAGGACAGACCCTGCCTGGGGGTTTGAGCGTCTGAAGGCAAGAAGGGCTCTTGGAAAATGACTCATGTAGTGGTCTCTACTTTGTCATGCTCTGGCATTAGACACGGATCCCCAACCGAGGCGCCGCACCTCATTACACATAATTGTGTGGAGAGATCAATATCTGACAACCTGCGGATGACGACATCTAAAGCAATTTATTCTCAAAGTATGAAGGTCCAGGCACATCCTGAGCACCGGAAGATACCAAAACTATTCTGCTGTATTTAAAGATAAATGAAAGAATTAAATGTAAAGCTCTCAACATGGACCTCTGGTTACTGAGAGGTAAAAACTGGAGCAGACAGAGGGTGCATGGATGTTTTTACCACTGACATTACTGTGGAAGGCCAAAGAGGACATGTGCAAAAATGTTATTTCCCTGTCAACATAAAAGAGTTTGGTTTCTTGAGACCACAAAATAATACTGAGCTGGTCTGGTTTCCTAGAAAGGCTGAACATTAGACCACAGCTGAGACACATCTGAAATTGGGATGACGACTGAATTAAACAAGATTAATTTTAGCCACATAGTATGTTAGTCCTAATTAGTGAGAGCATATGCACACAGCAGTGGCCTGAGGGTGCTCATTATAGCTGTAATGGATCACAAAACAGCCAAAATTTAATGATAATTGTGTGTGTGTTTAACATAGATGAATAAAGCTCTCTTGATGCATTGCCATTGACATTTTACAAATCGACAAATGCCGTGCTGCAAAAAGAAAGAACAAGTGTTATAAATTGCTTCTCAAACACTTGTACATCCTTTATTCTTACTGAGATAAAAAGGAGGGCTCAGAGATCATATAAACCATGAGCCTTTCTCTTTATAAAAGACAGCAGACCACTAAATGAAAAAGGAGGTAACCAGGGACATGTGTTGCACATAAAACACAGGAGTCATGCCCCCTGTAATATTTCTGTAAATTTATAGTGCTATGAAGAGATGTTCACATCTCGTTCACATTGTTGAGCATTTAATTAATTAAATACATTTTAAAATACTCACAAAATTTGACAGTTTGATCAAAGGTTTGATAAATAAATCTTTTCTGCTCATTGAATTTGTACTTGTATTTCTAATATTCTGGCAACAGCCCTGCCACATACAACTTATATTTCAATAACAATCAGGTATGTAATCATAATTAAGTGGAAGTATTTACTGCATCTGCATTCACCTCCGCAATATATTTCCACAGTGAATGGAAGCACTGCAGTTAAACAAAAACTGTTAAAAAAGTTAAAAACCAATTCTGATGTAAGCCATGTACTCATGTAGTCAAATCCAACCCAAGTCTCCACTCTACAGCTGTTACGAAGAATTATCTAGACTTAGTTTAACTATGAAACTGCATAAGCTCATACTGTGGCAATAACAAAAAGGGACACAAATGAGTAAAACCTTGCCCTGCTCAGACAAAGGTTTACAAAAACAGCAACGACTTACGTCTTCTCTCGGCTGATGAAATGCCGGCGCAGCACTAGAGCCAGAGTGGAGAGAAACATGATGGTGGTGCACATGGTCCCCAGAGCCCACCACCCTGCAGCCAAAGAGACAGCAGGGTCAACATGAAGCATCCATGCTGAATCCACTCGCTGCAGCAGAGGAGACCTTTTTGTTTCTCTCCCTCTCTGTGCCTGGATCAGGAACACAGGAGGATTAGTCAATCCCAGATTAGAAAAGATGACATGGTGCATTATTGAGGCACAACACCGCTGCAGATCTAAGCTATGTTATGGTGTGTATGTGCGCTTATTGTGTTCAGAATTTTGCTGCATGACTCCAGTGAAAAGCACCTGCCCTGAGGCAGAGCCCACAGAGCCATCTTGGATATTTTTGCATTTCTGCCACGTACAGAATCTTCCTGTTGAAACATTTCCTGTCATGCAGACCTTGTTGTTATGCCATCGCCCAGCAGTCACCTGATCATCACCTGCCTGTACACCTGCCCCTCATCCTCCTAGTCATAGCATACCAGTCCACGTGCAAATCTCAAAGCTGGACTGTTGGATGTGCTGCTCAGCCTCATTGTACTTATTATAATTATCAGTCCAGTGTCTGTCTTGTAAAAAGCGTGTGACTGTGAATCTCTGATTGTGTTGGGAAAATTCCAAGATATCTGACTTGATGCTTAATGATGTGTAAATAGTGGGCACTCACTAGATCTGTTACATTTATAGCAAGCTGAAGGCAACAAACCAGACTTTTCCCTATGATGACAAGTTGCCTGTTAGACTTCAGAAAATTATTTTACCAATAGCCTACTTGTAAACATTAAGGAATAAATCTAAAACTCTGCAGCTAGTGTTCTGTCAATATGTGCTGCTACCTACCGAGATGTGCTAGCCTGCTTAGTGGCTCTGCACATTCTTACAGTACTGTATATGTAAGGCTACATGGAGTAGGTGTAATACAAAATGGCTCTGTAGAGGGAACATTATTTGATGGGGCATATTGGTCTATTGCAATGTGCTACTCCTGAAATCTCAAATAAAGATGTTACAATAGAGTATCAAAATATGCCCTACATATTCTTACAGTACACTTACCCCTGTTAGCTATCATTTTTCAATGAGATAGAGTGAATCTGCTATCGATTCAAGCAACTGTAGCATTTTTTGACAGGGCACCATAAATTGAGCGATCACCTGCTGTGTGAGGCTGTGCTTTGAGCTAAATGCTAACATGCTAACAGTGACAGTGTTAACATGCTGATGTTTAGTAGGTATGATGTTTACTATGATCACCATTTGCATTTAACGTGTTAGCATGCAAACAATTGCAAATTAGCATAGACATAAAGACACTGTACCACTGAACTAGATGGGAATGTCATTTGTTTGGCAGATATTTTGACTCATCAAGTGCCACCAAGAGGTCAACACCAAAGTTATCACAGTGGATCCAGAGGAGAACATGAATGTGTGTGCTAAATTGTAATGTAATTGTAATGGCAATTTATCCAGTAGATGTTGACATATTCACTCTAAACCACTTGCCAACCTCATGATGGCGCTGCAGGAAAAGAAGATCACCTTAAGGTCCTACAGTTCATTGTCTGGGGATCATGAATGTCTGTACAAATTTTGTACTACTCCATCTTGTAGCTGTTGAGATATTTCACTTG
The DNA here is from genome assembly GCA_026686955.1 of Epinephelus cyanopodus. NCBI lineage: Eukaryota > Metazoa > Chordata > Actinopteri > Perciformes > Serranidae > Epinephelus > Epinephelus cyanopodus. The sequence continues at coordinate 34,357,919 of CM048916.1, forward strand.
ATAAGAGAAACCTTTGAGCTGCTGGTTGCACTAAACAAAAAGTCAGGGGCCATTAAGATTCATCTTCCGGGGACAATTGATTTTTCATGTGTTGTTCGTACAGTGTGCTGTCTGACAAAGTTTCCCATTTTGTAAATCTGTGAGTAATTGAACATCCCTTAGCATTTTAAGCCACATCAGAAGCTGTATCCCACAGATGCTGCGGCATGATGACCTCTGTTACAGGGAACAACAGCAACCTGGCAACATAATGAGGACATCTCCAAGACACAGAATGGCTCAACTAACTGGACACACACACTAGCACACACACTCACACCACACACAAATCAAATCCTAAACCTCCCCATTCTCTGTCTCATTAGGCTGAAGTTGTATTTCTTGCAGACAGCAGGACGTGGTTATTCTCAAGCCAGCGATGACATTCCCAGCAACGGCATCTGTGACTCTGCTGTCACCGCTCTGTCATCAAACCTCTGGTGCATGGACGGCACACAGATGGAAGTTCACACAAGTGGCTGTCAGGAATGTCAAGTTGCAGCGATGCGGCTGTGCATCTCATCTGCAGCTTTGAGACGAGCTCATGCCACCTAATTGGAAAATTCTCCAGGCCTCCTCTCAGGCGTTGTGTTGATGGAGAGCTGCAGGAGCTCACTAATGCCTAAAAATCGGGAGGTTTAAGTGTCACACAGAGCTGTTATTTGTGCTGACCTGCATGTGCCGACTGGCTTATGCTCTGGGCTCGTCTGACTGAAAGAATTAAGGGATTTATAGGGGCAATTTTACGACTATTTTAAGCAGTCATCTCTTGGGTTCCTAAATTTCAGGAATTGTATTTAAATTGTTTTAACAAGACGTTGGGACATTTTTCAATTTTGTTTTTGGCAATAAAACCAGGTATTTTTAATGAAATGTTGGGATATTTCCAGCTGTGTTTAGGTGACAAAAACCGTGTTTTTTCCAACAAGATGTTGGGACATTTTTCAGGTATTTTTTTTTTAGCTTCCAGGTAATGTTTCCTGTTGTGCGTTCTCAAAGTTAAACAGTCATTACCCTCTGTGCGTTCTCAACAAGCAAAGTAGACTTTGTCCAGGTGTGTTGATCAGTCCATGTTGCCGGCGCTCTCGGGAAATGTCAATATCTGACACTGGGAAAATGTGTCACCATGGTGACAAGTCAGTGTCCTGTTGACCAAGCAGTACATTCATTGGAGACTGACTCTATTTTCAGACTGTCATGGTGTTGTTTACCTGCTTCACCTATTCCTGTTCCTCGAGCCAGGCAGGAGGACGGTCAAATTGATTTTCTAAATTATTGTTTTGAATGCTTTAGGTGATGAGTACATTCTCAGCCAAACCAACACGGTAACCTTGTGTGAAAAGTGCTGAAATTGTAAAATAAAATGACTCTGAAATACAGCATGTAAGAGAAAAATATTAAAAAGTTAAAAAGAGAGCAGATACAACAAACTTGTCTTTGATGATAAGATGTTCGCCTTGAATAAATTGCTGTATGGATTTGAAAAATGAGCGTCTTCCTCCCTCCATTGAACCTCCCACTGGAGCCTTAGATAGAGTCTCGCCTGGAGCGTCAAGCAGCGAACAGGAAACCATTAATCATTGATTAAGAACATTTACATCTCATTCCATTTAATTATCTCTTGTTCCTGAAACAGTGGGACTGCCAAACAGAGTATGTGCACTGACTACCTGCAGACTGGAGATATGTGCTGGGTTATCTGGGTCAAGTTCACCTTTGGCTGCGGAGATATAAAAAAAGTAATCTAAAAACCAGGATTAGACTGCAAAGACAGAAAAAACACACACTGATGTGCCCTCCAGGAGCAAAATCATTTTAACAAATAGAACACATAGAAAAATAATCCATTCTCTTTAGTTTGTGCTGCCAGAGTCCTCACTAACACAGCAAAGTGGAACATGTCACAGCAGTTCTCAGATCTTTGCTCCGGCTTCATGTGTGTCAAATAGGTGATTTTAAAATATGACTGGTTTATAAAGCACCAAGTGGTTCCGGGCCAAAAGATCATTTTAATCTACTGCTACATTACTAAACCATCCACACGTCCCAAGGAGAAGCAGCATCCATTTTCTGAACATCACATCGTAGTAAATACCTAAAGTAGAAATATTTTTTATGTTCCAAGAAACATAAAGAAACTGCAGCCAGCAGCAGTGAAACAGGCTGCGATGTAACCACTCAGGGCATGTTCGCATGGTCAGTGCACATCCAATGAAAGTGATCTAAGCAAAGGCATAGGTTTCATTTCAACATAAGGGAGGACACATGAAACATGTGGTTTATGTGTCCTGAAATTTCAAGCATCAAACAATTTCCTGCATTCTAGTGTTTTTTATGCACCCATTTGTGCCTATTCTGCATGAAGTTATGATGTTAATGTCTTTTTTTTTTTTTTTTTTCTTTTTTTTCAGAAATAAAAAATAACTCTCCTGGGTTCATTCTGGAGACATTATGTAAATGACCCGTACAGAATAAAACATTTTGTCATGGATCAAACTTGCAAGATGTGACTTGTTGCCAGTGGTGAAAACAAATCAAGTGAAAGGTAAAGACAAAAATGTTTGATTTCTTGTTTAGGGTAGAAATGTATTTTAAGTGATAAGTAACTCATTGTAGACTGGTTTCTGTTGAGATGGTAACTTTAATCCAACTCTTGCCCTCACTGCATGTCACACTAGATAAAAATGTGAGTGAAATGTAAAAATGCAAACATTTTTTTTTTCTAGGTGATGAAACCTGGATGTAACATTTTATAGTGAGCACGGGCCAGCAGCCAGTTGCCTTTGAGTAGACTTTGTTATGTAACCTGTGTGCTCATGATTTCACCAGTGATATCTCTGATTAGTTTCAGCCTGCACATTGACATTGTATTTGTGCTTGTTGGTTGTATTCGTGAAAACCCCGTCTGTATCATCCATCTATATATCAAATCTAATGTATTCTTTAAAAATAAAAAACCCTCAGTCAGTAACAAATTTACAAGTATAGTTTATTGATGGTCATGATTCATTTTCACCAGGTCTGCGAGGGTACAAGTCTGTGGTAGGCTGTGCAAACATGCTCAAAACACTACAAAGCCACTGCACTCTCTCCCACCAACAACGCAGTATACAATGACATATTCAGATACAGTATTCAAATACATAGAATCCTTCTCATAGATATATTTAGAAAAATATAAAGTCCTAACTTTTCAACTGATAGACAGAAACATTTCACAACAAAAACACACAGTTCCACATATGCTGTGATGCCCTTATTTGCTGAAAGAGAATGGATGTTGTGTGAAATGAGTTATTGAGTCTAATTTTGTCTTAGGATTATTGAAAATGTATATTGGAGGTGCTGCTGTAGTACACTTGGCATGCGAGGACATGCCCAACTCGCCAATTAAATGCAAGACCATGTGTGTATGTGTGTGTGTGTGTGTGTGTGTGTGTGTGTGTGTGTGTGTGTGTGTGTGTGTGTGTGTGTGTGAGTAAAGTGATTAAGAAAGTGAGTAAGCATTATTGTGATGTGTCTGCACATAACTGTACGTGTGTGTGTGTGTGTGTGTGTGTGTTCATGGTGTGACGAGGAACATGCTGCATATACATGAAGAGGGACACGGAACCTGCACCTTAGCAATAGCAACAGTTCATCTCCATCGTGTGTGTGTGTGTGTGTCTGTGTCTGTGTGTTTGCAGACAGATTTCTCACCACACAGTGTTTAATAAACAAGATGTCGGGGGAACTGTGCTTAACAAAAATACTCGTGAACCTCAAGGTGCTTGAGGTCTGACCTCACAGTGATACTGACGTCAGAAGTCAGGCAAAGAATAGGACTGGTGTGTATTTTGAAACAGATCATTTATAACTGACAACAGCTGCACTGCCTCTACAGCTATTTGAGCCAAAGTGGAAATAGTTTACTTTGAGGTTTGTTTGACTCCTGCGAGTATTTTTATCCATTTATTGGAGTACGACTCTCTGGTTCAACTTGAAAAGGAACTTGTTTAATGGGAGCTCTTAGTGAAGTTACACTGAATGTAAATGGCCAGTTTTTACAGGTACTGAAGCCGAGAGCGGCTGTGTTGCAATTATTTTTTTAACCCTGTTGTTATGATCACAAGTTATAATGTGTTGTCATCTCAAGAAAACACATTTTTTCATAGCATCTCCTTATCTCAAGGAAACTAAAAGGTTACATCACGGGAACAAGATACTGACTTGAGATACTTGGATTTGTTCTTGCCTCTTAATGGCTTCCATACACAGATGTGGAATAATTTATAATGCCATTTCAGGGGAGATACTTGGAGATATTTACTATAACTCACACTGGAACCACCTTTATACTCCAATGTCCATATAAATGTAGCCTAAAAATCTGCAAAGGAAAATGTGAATTAATGCACATTTCCATCCATGGATATTTTACTGGAGTTGGATGAATCAAGATCAAGTGTTTATTTGCTAAGCCTTTTTCCATTGCACTCTCATTTTGCTTTATTGACACACAACTTTCAACATTTTTAATTTTTCAGTTTTTATTTACGCACAAACTGAACATGTCTATAAATCCAGGAAGACATTTAATTTATGATTTAACAGTTTGGCCCAAGGCGGTGGTTCTCAAACTAGGAAAGGGCACAGAGCCATTCAGCATATCTTCATACGATAGTTTGTATGATATTCTATGAATTAGCGCCCTACGAATGTCTTTAAAGGAAAGTTACATCATTAACGTAAAAGTACAGTGGTTAGGTTTAGGCAAGTACAGTTACTGAGCTGAGGTTTTGGAAATGAAACATGGTCAGGATGTACCTTAAAAGTTCATTTAAAGTCCACATGGTTCCCAACACCTGTCTCCTAGGAAAGTCCAGGGAAAAGTCCTATGTTTTATGTTGTTGTATGTTGATTCATCCACTGCTCCAACCTGCCTCCTTACTGAACCACTTGAGATGGTCTTTTTCTTTATTTTTGTCAGTTGCATTGGTCATGTGATCGCAGCTTCCAAAATATGTGGGTTATGCATGAATTACTGGCTAATCATTACGTGGGATGTGTACGAATCACGGAGCATTACTTTTTGTAGGACATTGTAGGAACAGTACATGAGCAAATAGAAGGGGAAAACATATACTGAATGAAACTTCAGTTAAACAGACCAAGAGACATTTTGACTTTCCAAAAACAGGTATCTAATGGCATTTTTAATTGGTGTGTTGCAATAATTGCAGGAATGGAGTTGTGGTTATTATTTTCACCTGCACTCAATAAAGAAACAAGTGTTTTCAAATGCCAGTGAGGTATTCATGATTCCATGATTCCAGATTTATTCAGATAATGTAGCATAAAGAACAAGATGGGCAGAGGTTTGAAGGGGGAGTTAAGAAAATAAAAAAGTAATGCTCATCAAGCAAAAACATCATTCTTATTCAAAATATGAAGCATTGCTTACCCTTGAGTTCACTGTCAATACAGCAAGAGAGCCTTGTGTTTTTGTGTTCACTAACTTTGGCAGCCTGGGCTTGACTTGCAGAAATACGCAGTCCCTGATAAAGATACTTCAACAAAATTATACTTGGCTTCTGTAAAAAATAAAAACTTTCCCCAGAATTCGTCCTGGTTGATAAAAATCCAATCAATTTACACCTCAGGGGGGCCGTGAGTTTTTCCAGCTTGCAAAAGGAAGCTGATGGAAAAAGTTTGGAAACCTCTGAGGCACAGCGTAATGTGTAATTAATACCTTCAGGAAGTCACTTGTAACATTATATGAATGTTTGAAGGGAATGAAAGACATTTTTTATGAACTATTGTTGTGAATGGCTGCCATGGTGTGGCGGGTTTAAGACCATCTGTCCAGTCATAATTGTTTTTGCTCTCAGTGACGCGGTCCTAACAGAGGCAATGGGAAGTTACAGTAGATGAATGACCAAATGAGGAGGAGAGGAGACTCATTACTTCCTCATTAATGCCAGATGCCGATGCCAAGGGGAGTCAGATGGGAGATACAGGACGTCACTGGAGCAGATGCAAACTGAAGATTGGATCAAATGTCCATCCTAAACAGATTTGCCGTTTATGTTTGGGAATTGACCAGAGAGACTCGCAGATGGGGACAGCTAGCAGGAGCGCATGCAGTCCAAAGAATCTAATTACTGAAGTGTTGATGACAGGAAGATGAGGTTGAGTAAGGTAAAGAAAGTTACTTTGACAGTATGCAGCATGTTTGACGAGTGGTGGATAACTGAATATGTCTGCGCGGCTTCCACTGTTGTCAGCTGTGAAGAAAGCATCCATTGTGTTAGAACAAAGGCAGTGCAATTCATATTTGAATGTACTGGGATATCATTTCTCATGTTAGATGGGTCTGAAGTCTAAAGGGACTGGTAGACTGATAGTACCTCTGAAGCCGACGAGTTTTCTGTAGACCTCCAGAGTGACTTTCTAAAGCCCTTAATGGAGTCTTTAATGCTGCACGTCTCTCTGATGGGATTTTGAAGAGGTAAACTAACTGACAGTCCTGTAAATATTAGCACAGGGGAGGTCCTATAGCATGCTTAGTGTGTGAGTGTGTAAATTTGCAGTTGCTGATATTTTCCATCTCACTTTTACAATGTTTGCGTGTCAGTGTTTGTGCAATGAAAGTGATAGGCAAGAAGAAACTTAAAGCATCGTTGCTAAACTTAGCAAAGAAAAAACAGCCCTCTTTAACACGTCAACAGACGGACGTGCCAATGAGTTGTAAACAAAGGCAGAAGAGTATGCACACTTGCCCACTGTACACTTATACAAACAACACCTCGGTAAAGTTAAACAAGACATTGAGAGCACGCAATGCATCAATAGAGAGAGAAAGGGGCGCAGGTCCCCTAAACATGAGGATATACTGTAGTAGGACACAAAGAGAATCTATTAACAGTCAGCAGCTCCATGGTCCCATAGCCGGGGCTTCAACAACTAACTGCCCCCTCTCAGAGCTTAAAAATCACTTCTTGTTTAAACATTTCTCTATCTCTTTTCTCAAAATATCATGAGGTGTATTCATATGTGCGGCTCAGCCGGAAGATGCTTCTCTCACTGCAGGTTTCCACAGAAATGAACTCTGTAAAGTCATAATCCGCAACATTTTAGTATAAATAAATGTCTCCTTCTGCAATTCCAAGTTGACCGTTTGCTAAATCCTACCTTGAAGAGCAACTGTCCAATATAAGGTTAGCTTATCTCTGTAACTACAAACAGCAGGCCTGTCAAGCTTCAATCTCAGAACCCATCGGCTATCGTCTGGGGAAGATACGGCCTCGGGGGGCAATGATATCTGAGCCAAAACTTCCTCTTCTGTGGTCATTGCTTACAGTTTGATTGGCAACTTGAGACAGGTCCAGAAAACATTTCTGCCAATCTCTCTAAACAGGAAAAAAAACAACAATAAAAAACTAAATCATCATCAGATAATTGTCGATGGGTTCCAAGATTATATTTCAGCTAAAACGTTAAGAGTACAGTTACATTAATAATGTGTTTGTCTGTTATAATCTTAGCTGCAAATCTTAGCATGTTCAGCTGACTGGCTTATTCCACATGGTAGTAGCTTTCTCCAGCGCCTTTTCATTTTCCTTTTACCATATCGCTATAATACAGTATATTTCTTAATATTTTTCTTCAAAGTGTTGTAGACAATACTGTTCCCTTGTTTCTATGTGTTTTAGCGTAATACCAGGTAGCTGTTTATAGCCTTCAGGTGCATATTTAAGACCCTTTAACATGATTTTTGTTACTACAAGTTGGTTGGTATTAGCATAATGAAGTAACTTACTAAGCTAACATTAATTAGCTAGCTAGCGATAGAGGATAAAATTTGTCATTGTAAACTGCGTTTGTGACGAGACTGAAAAGCTTGACAGGCCTGCTGACGGTAACTAAGGGGTTAGGGTTTAGCGAAGGGTCATGTTGTATGATTTTGGCAGAAACAGTCATTTGTTTGGAATACAGTAGAAGAGCTGGATAGTTGGCATTAGCATTGATAGCTGCATGGTTTAAAACACAGACCAAAGTGCTGGCTAAAACTTCATTAGAACAAATGTAAAAATGTGTTCTGACTATATTTTTTGGTGTCCAAGTGATCTCTGGAAACTGCAATGTAGAAACATCACAGCAATGAAGGCTTAGCACCCAAAACGTCACCAAAATAAAGTACAGAGTTGCACGGATTACCACGTTAATCTCATCCATGTCTGTGAAACCATCCTCACAGAACTCTTTGCAAGCGAAACTTTTTTTTTACCCCCTCTTCCTCCAAACTGTTCACACGGCTGAGCTGGAGACCTGGAGCCAGCCCACCTCTGTGTAGGCTCCTGTCACATGCCAGTACACCGCCCCCATCAGTTTGGTCCACACCATCTGCACCTCCGCTGTGAAGAATTCTGGGAAATCTTCAGCCAACACCTCCAGCATCACGCCGCTCAGGATCTGGGAGGGAGGGGGTTGAGAGAGAAACTTCATTAACACAGGGAGGGAAAAAAAGAGGAAGAGATAGAAAGACCGGGAATATCTGGCTATCGAGATAATGGCAGCTGGAAGGGAGACAGTAATGTAAAGTGAGAGCAGAGCGGTGGGAATAAAAAAAAATCGAATTCGCTGTAAAGTGGGCGAGGCAGGTGAGAATTGAAAAAATAAAGCATGAAAGTGGTGGGTGGACAGGCAATACAAAGGAAGTGAAAATGACAGAGTAGAGAGAAAGGACAACACAGGTGGGGAGTGGGAAAGTATTGAACGACAGCAAAAATAAAGAGCGAAATGTACATTTACATTTGGTAAATGAGCAGTGGCGTTGGGGACAGAACTGGGGACGTGTGGAAATGGTCCAACAATTGAGAGAAGAGAGTAAATTGAATTTTGGCAACAAAGTTCTTAACATAAGGTCAGTTTGCTCAGTGTGTCTGAGGCTTTCAGCCACATCTCATGGCCTTCCTTGGGTTAAGTCAATTTTACAGCATATTTCATACTCAGGTAAATACAATGTGCTTTACAGTTAAACATAGAAAACACTTAAACCATGAGATATAAAATGTGAAAAATACCTCACGTAAAGAAAACAACTGGTCAGCAAGCCAAAGAGTGTGTATTCACAATTAGTTAGCACCTACTGTACAGACAATAGGCACACTCATACGCACAACACACACACAGACTAATTACCATATGCCTTAGAGAAAAGCACAGGTTGTGAAGGTTGAGGTAACTGTGCAGTTGTTTGTGGTCAAGTTTTTCAAGGATTTTACTAATAAGGAAGGTTAGAGATTGGCCTATTGTTGCAAGTCATGGATGGGTCTTGATTGCTTCTTCCGAAGTGGATGAAGTTGCCACTTTTTAGGCTCTTCATGGCCTGACTCCAGATTACATTTCAGACCTGTTCGTCCCTTATGAACCTCTGGCAGAGGTCTTCTGCTTGTCCCTGAGTCCAGACTTAAGACCAAAGAGGACAGAGCTTTTGCCACCAGGGCCCAGAGGCTCTGGAGTGACCTGTCTGAGGATATAAGGCTGTCTGAGTTACTGGCTTCGTTTTAGTCTCTCCTAAAAACATACTTCTATCGGAAAGCATATCCTGACTTTATCTGAGCTGTGTGTTTATTTCGTTACTATCTTATTGATGTTATTTCCCATTTATTGTCTTGATTTTAGCTTTGGCCTTCTTTTTTTTATCTCTTACTAGATGACATTTTATGACATGTTAATTGTTTTATTCTCCTTGTGTTTTAATTGTGTTTGGTTTTATTGTACAGCATTTAGTAACTTTGTTTGAAAGGTGCTATATAAATACATCTAATCTAATTATTATTATGCTATTAAGGTGCTATTAAGGCTAAAAGGTAAGGTAAGGTAAGACGTGGCTGCTTTGAGTGACAGCTGGGTGCCGTCTGTTAACACGTTGCTACCATGACAACATTGATTAGGTAACGTAACCACGGTGTAACCCCAGATTCACTGAGTATCTAGGCATAGTTATAGCTGTCACATTTATGTGTGTTTTCAGTTATTGAAAGTTAATTGTAAGGTTATGGGTGCCTAAATGTCTTGTTTAGCGTTTAGTTGAACTAAAACACTCTTATGGGTTAGGTGATTAGGGTTTTTTTTCCCATAAATGATGTACTGTTTAGTTTTAACAGTTGCAACATCCCCTATACGACCACCTGTTATCATGCCAACAACATACCATACTTAGGTTAAGTGATAACAACCATCTCCATGGCAACTGAGCATCTACACGTGCTAAGAAAGGCTATGAGATGCAGCTGAAAGCTGCAGAAATGTAGGTTGTACTTTGTATTCAAAATTCTTTTGGCAAACTGAGCCATTTTGAAGCATTAAGCTTAATGAATGACATGTTCAGAAACTGCTGCAGTCTTTATGCATGTCATGAGGATACAGTTAAATTTATTATTTACATTATTTATGATCTTTATCATTATTTATATATTTACTTCTTAAAATCCTAAAGATATTCAGTTTCATAATGACATAAAATAAAAGAGACCTCACATTTGAGAAGCTTTAAACTGCCTAAATGTTTGGCATTTTTCATGATAAACCACTTGAAATGATTCACTAATGTGTCATGTCACCACAAAAATATTAAATATCAACCTAGGAGGTTCACTCTTGTATATGTGGTTAAGAGCAAAGGGAATTCACAGTTGGGCTAATCAATTTGATTATTTATCCACAAAGTGATCAATTAAACCTTAAAACACATTCTAAAGGCAGTCGGAAGCAAGTGGAGGGATGCTGAAATGGCAGTAATGTGTCCTCTTCACAGCTGCCTTTATGAACCAACTGCAGATGACATTCAAAAGACTCAAACGGAGGAAGCATATGCTTCCCCTCTTCAGTCAGATGAAGAGGGGATCGTATTTAACAATCATAGAGTTTCACGTTGAAAATTATGCAACCATATTATATGGTAGACATTAAACACTGGATTTTAACATTTTTTATGACACATATTCTGATTCCGTCTTTTTCTGCTTTCGCAGGTAGTCAGCACGGATAGCTCTGGCCATGAAATAAAACATTAATAACTTTGCTTATTTACTTTTTTGCATGTCATTACCACTTGGGCTGCTCCATTGTTCTTTGTAGATTTCTGAGTATTCATTTGTATACCTGAAGAGTAACTTATATTAAAATCTTGTGCTTGCTGACCCCCAGTGGTTGTGAGTCAGTGCACAGTGTCATCACTGTTGCAGGTCTTACAGCTGTTAACGGAGGACACTTCTGTCCACACCCTGCATCACTGATATGGTGCAATAGACTTAGCACTTTTCACCCTGATATTACTGTAAGTTTAAATAGGTAAGGTAATTTCCTGAATCATTTCTTGAATTTACATCATATGGACATCTGTGATTGAGAAAACCCGTGAAGGCTGGGGGTGAAATATGTGGTCTGCCCCAAAAAAGTCTGCATACACTCTATTTGAAGTATCATTTTTAGACTTGATGTAGAACAAGACATCATCGGCTTCATTACAGCTTGATGTACTTTTGTCCACAAGCGCAAACAAGTAATAGCTGCATATGAGACATAAAAAACAGATAAGCGCAAAAACAGGAATGCCATTTTTTGGCCTGAGTAAATTTAAATGGGCAGAGGATTCCCCTGTGGGATTAGATTGCTAATGAAAACATTTCTTTGGGGTGTTAATGGGATGCTTTGATAATTCAAGGGGCTGCTGAAGCAAGAAAATACCTCCGCTGTGCCACTTAACCAGGAAATAGAGCACTCGACAATCATCTTTCAAGACACAGATTTTTTTGTTTCGTGGGTACATAAATCAAAACTATGAACCTTATCGGATTGTTGAAACCAGTTCTGGGAAGTATAGGAAAGTACTCATTGAAGTTACCTTGAAGTACATGGGTTCCACCTTGTGTTTGATAGCATGGGCCTTTCCCACCAGGGCCAACACTGCTGATACCTTCTCTGGGTCATGGAGGTTCTCCACCACAGTATTGATGGCATTCATCACCCTGCGGGCATGGTGTCGAAGCTGGCTGCTTCGCTCCATCTCCTCTGGATCGTCCATGTCCTGGAACTGGCTGAAGTACTGTTTGGCCGATGGGAAGTTGACAAAGAACCTAAAGAGGCAAATACATTTAAGATAACTGTAAAGAAATCTAAAAACAAAACAATAGAAGGAAATTAGATATTTCATAGTCATATCAACATCATAACTATGGATGGCAATGTTGGTTGGTTGGTTGCCCAACCACTTGAAATATTTTCAATAAATATTGGATGCATTGGATGGAACTTTGCACCAATTCCTGGTTCCCAGAGGATCATTCCTGAGGAGTTTGGGTATCCCTTTAGTTTTTTCTTTATCACCATGAGGTTTACATTTGTGTTTTTTGAGAAAAATGTCCTGCTCTCATCAACTTTGGTACACGCATTCCTGTTCTCGTCAGGATAGATTTTAAGAACTGACCTCCTGACTTTTATCTAGCGCTATCAAAAGATCAAAACTTAAAGACCAGTGTGTAGGATTAGTGGCATCTAGCTGTGAGGTTGCAGATAGGTTACCAACTCAAACTTCTCTCTTCTCCAAGCATGTAGAACTATGCTGGCCAAAGCAAAAATGCAAATAGACCTATCTTGAGCCAGTGTTTGGTTTGTCTGTTCTGAGCTACTGTAGAACAACATGGCGGACTTCGTGGGAGAGGACCCACTCCGTATGTGGACATAAGCAGCTAATTGTAAGGTAACAAAAACAATGATTGTTATTTTCAGGTGATCATAAAGTAATGAAAACAAAGTCATGGACATTCCCATCAGCCTCAGCTGTGCTTTGAGTTTAGTGCTAATAAGCAGCTTGCAGTAGCAGCAGTGACTCGGCTCTGATTTCATTGTACATTTTGTGTAATGACAATAAAGATTCATTCATTCATTCATTCATTCAAGCTAACATGCTAAGAACATAAGGCATTTTCGGACCAAATACTTCTGGGGACTCTCTGAGAGGAACTTCCCACTGAGGAGCTCACCCAAGAGCTACATATCTCAAGGGCTCTCTCTCTCGTTGCATTCGCACCACCAGAGTACTGAAGTAATGTACTGTAAGCCAGCTGGTGGTTGGTATAGCAATGTCGCTTTGGCTTTGGCTTGTATTTCCACTGTCACATATGTTCTTCCATTTTTTTCATTACAAGCTGTTATTTGTGTTTTGTGTTGCCTGTTGTTTATTCAGCTATGTTTGTTTGTTTTTTAAATAGCAATGGTTTGTTCTGCATTGGCTGTGTTCAACCAGTCACAATTATGACGTCTGGACCAATCACCATACTGTTACGTCGCTTATGATTCAAGTTGTGCTGGGAGAGAACCTACTCTGAAACTGGAGCTAAAACACTCCCTTAAATCAGCTTTCAAAGAACTGCAATTGTTTTTGCTTCTTACAGTGTGGACACAACAAAAAGGGGGGCTCTTGTAGCTATGAAAAATTCCATAAAAAACTATAGTGGTAAACATATCTGTTTAACATCAGCATGTTACCATTGTTAGTTTGACCTTGTTAGCATGCTGATGTTGTGTTTTACCACCTTAATGTTGGTAAAACACTGTGTATTTACATTCATTTCATTGTGCAACAAACACACATGGTTAGGTTTAAGCAACAAAAGCAAGAAAGCTTTAGCTTTAGCAAGAAAAACACAATGGTGTGGCTCTGCATTCATACGTCCAGTGTTGTTAGACCCATCCATCACCCCTCCTGTTACAGCCTGCATTCTGCTCCTCTGCTCTCCCAGTGTTTTTCCACTCTACCTGCCAGCCACTCCCACCTGATCACCCGACTCCTCTCACCTGCCTCCACAGCTGGGAGCGTATCTGTGTTTCCCGGGTTCTATGTTGCCCGCTCAACCAAGCAGGAAACATAGAACCCTTTTTGTGTAAGCGGGGAACATAGAAGCTTTTTTGCAGGGTTAAGTGGGGAACATAGAACCCAGGAAACATAGGGATGACCCCCCACAGCTGCAGCTCATCAGCCAGTCAGCACAGTATTTAAGCCTCTCCAGCACACACACACACACTCTTTGCCAGATTGTTATTCACCCACATGCAAGACTTTCCAGCACTTCTTACCTGCCTGATCTCCTGTGTGGGCTCTGAGCCTGAGGAGCAAACTGTTACCTGAATATCTTCATCAGCTCAAGTTCCTGTTGACTCTGTGTTTAAATAAAGGTCATTATCAAACATCGCTCTGTGCCTGTGTGCTGCATCTGGGTCCAACACATACATATTACACCTCCTGCCACCCTATATGGACTTTACAGGTCATTAACTACGTTGTTGTCCGGAGAGGTTTCAAACTGACACTGTCCGGCTGTGTTATTAACTTAGGCTGCCCGATGGTGTATCAAAGATGGAATGGAATAAGAACGAGTTGGCCCATGTTAAAGCAACACAAGTGGAAAATTCTGGTCAGATAACTTTCTCCTCTCCTTGTTTGCTCTAATAATCAAGGTGATGGAGATGCAGGACAAGAAATGCATACTAGCGTTCAGTTCCTGTCAGTCACCCTCCACGTGTGCTGTATTTAAACAGTGCCACACCGTGGTATAGCTCTCCCGGCCATTAATTATAGAACAAAACAAAAAAAGGCATCTTTATAACAACAAGACAAGTCATTCGATGTTGTCTGTGAACACCAGTGAGGTAGGAGGAGAAGATGCCGTTGAGGAGGAACAGAAAGTAACAACAGAAGTGAGAACAGTTGGTCAATATTTTTTGGATGATACACAGTATGGCTTGTCTTCTTCTTGCCTTAACATTTGGCCTCATTTATCAACACTGTCTGCACATAAATCAATACACTCTACTTTTAAACTGAAAGTTAGGTTTTAGCAATGTAACTTTCATAACCTCATAAATTTGCAAGTCACAGATAACATCAAATCCAAGGTATGAATCAATTGGCCTGACAGTCTGGCTTATGAGAGGGCCCGGGATGATGGTACATAATGATGCAATATGGCTCGCTACACTGGACACATTGAGATGCTGAGCACACAGCCACCTACTGACCGGTGGCTGCATCTATTGTCTGACTCTCCAGAAATGACAGATAAAAAGAAACACATACTTTTTTTAGACAATTAAAAAAAAGGTGAAATGCTTAAAGATTCACTTAAATAAACACAAATGTATTTTGCACTGCAGCAGCCTGATCATTCTCTAATGTTAATGTAAGTGCCTCCTTTGAGATGGCATTTGCTGCACAACAAAACCTATGGTTACAGAGAATGAAAGCCTACAGACTTTGGTTGATCCTCTGACTTCCCCCCTAACACCACCATTAAGGTTGACCCTTTTGGCCTTTAGTAAAATATCCTGACAACCACTGTATGTACTGCCATTTAGTAAAATTATCCATGGTTCCCAGAGGATGAACCCCGTTGGTTTTGACATTCCTCTGACTTTTCTGTAGCACTACCAGCAGGTCAAAGTATTCTCTTATCCTTTGAAATATCTCAGCATCTACGACATGGATTGGCACAAAATTTTCATTTTTTAACACTGATGGTCCCCAGAGGATGAATCCTGATAACATAATAAATGGTGACCCACTGAATTTTTCTCTGGCACCAGCATTTTTGGTTTTGAGTGAAATATTTCAACAACTATTGAATAGACTGACCTGATAGTTTTTACAGACATTCATGTTCCCATCAGGATGAACTGTCACGTTCTTCTGACTTTTCATCTATCATCAGCATTGGTTAAATCAAAGTTGTCTAGTACTTATGCAAAACTTATGACACTCCCACCATCCTCAGCTGTACTTTGTATGTATGTGTTTGTTGCTATCAACAAATGTTCATATGCTGACACACTAAACTCAGCAGTGTAAGCTATAAGCTCAAAGCATGCTGTGCCTTTGTATAGTGTAACAGAGCTGCTAATGTGGCTGTGGATTCTTGTTTTGTTTCTGAAAGGCTCTGGTTGGTTAAGCAGGGAATCTAAACTGCAGCTAAGGTATGTTAGCGATGGCTGAATGCTGATACCTTAACTAAGGTCATCAAACAAAACACCCCTCCTTCTATTGATGACATATTATGCCACCAATATACCACAATTCAAATAATAGTTTCTCTGCGGTTTTTGTTTGCCTTTTCCTTTGCTAGTTTGCAGTGAAGACAGGCTAAAAAAATGAGTGGAGGACTTGTGAGCAGAGGGAAAATGCTCCTGCTGTGTGTAATTTTCAGTTTTGTATTGCTTTTTGTAGGAATTTTACACAGAATCTAAGAAGAAAGACAAGATCTACAATCCTGAATACCGATTAGAGAGGGCGTGGAGTATTACAACCACAAGCACATTACATGAACAAAAAAGACATCTTCGCTTAAGCTTGTTGTTACAATTCATTCCTGAATTGTTGTTGGCCATAAATCCAAGAAGACAGCTATGACATCTATTCAGCTTAACTGCAACAAATCCCATCAGAGGAGCATAATAAAGCCAGTGGAAATCCATCATAACGAGAACCATGTATGCATCGCAACATTTGACCAAAGCCTCTGGGCACTCATGCTTGAAAAGTAGGAATTCACCCAAGAAACAAAGGGCCCGAGGCTGTAAAGTCATTCTCTTTGCAATTTCATAACACTCATTATCAAAACACGACCATCAGTCAGTCTGCAAATGATAGCCCGAGGACTTTAAATGCACAAATGTCATAAATTCTTATCAATCCCTTGTGATTTTCTTTATTAGTGAGTATGTGTTTGACTAAAATGCAATTCAAACACACACACGCATGCTTTTTCATGTCTGTAAAGTGTGTAATCCACCTCTGCACCATCAGTGTGACAGGAAGTGCCTGGCAGAATCCTTAACAGTGCAGTAGTGCTGATGAGACCTTGATAGTTAAGATTGAGTGTAATTGGATGCAGGTGTGCTGAGAGTGGTGTTTAATTTTTGAGCATGTCTGGTGCTGTTTATGCCAGTGGATCAACCTGAAAGACACCCACTGGCAGCACAGATTAAAAAGCTGTATATTTTTTCCTCTCCAGAATGTCCTACTCATGTATAAATACAGTTACTTTACTGAAATTTACTGAGAGGCACAGGGTGATTGTTTGCCTTCTTGCACAAATCTAATCAAACCAAGCTTTAATCAGTGACTACGTTTACATGCACGCTAATATTCCACTGTTATTACGCATATGACAATATTCTGAATTTGATAGGGTCCATGTAAACAGCATATTTTGTTTGGTTATTTTTAAGTAGGCTTTTTTGAAATGGAGCACTTTCCAATGTGGGATAAGCCGTCATTTTCAGGTTTCAGGAGCATTCTTTGGGCATGTATACAGCACATTTGGATTATGTGCCTTGCCTGTTTACAGTCAGCTCTGTGCATTGTCATGGATGCATTATACACAAACCAACTAACCAACAGTTTGCAAAGCCAAGGCAGAGACGCATGCCTGAAAGAAAAGCCCACATTTGTGGTTGGAAGAAAAAGCACACCTATGTTTAAACATTATGAGAGACTTGGATATAAACGGGTGTTTGGATATGCGCAAATATTGCAACACCAACCTTTTCAAGAAGGTGGTTGAAGGAGGGAGGCTGTGTTTGCACATGTCAAACAAGTTCGCCATTGGTGGAAAACTTTGATGCATTAGTAGTAAAATGGCACAAGTGACTCCAACTGTTCCATCCTTCTATATTTTGATGTAACAAACGACATTTAAAGGCATATCATTCTAAGTTTGCACGGTTGCATGTACACAGGTTTATTAGTATGATAATAATTACTGCACCCTTTACCTTCACCTGACTAAAAGAAGTGGACGTAGCTTCCATGTGGTCAGCCATTGGTTTGTAGACTACTGTTTTAAAGCCTGGAGTTTGGCATTTTGGCCGACCCCATCTTGTTTTCTTTGGAGCCAGAAGTGACCATATTTGGATGAGATGGTAAGAAGGTATACATCATGCCGTAGTGGAGAACACTTGAATGTAGTAACTGAGACCATGAACTCATTAGCGAAATGTTTTCTGAGGTAGCCAGTAGAAGGAATGCAGGTTCAAGGCACTTCTGTATTGGCTTCACTTTTCAGACCCAGTGATGAACTCTTTATTCAGACCAGTACCGTGCTGTTGGTCTCAAAACTGAAATAAAACAAGGTCTGACAAAGTAGTATATTGTCCTGTCTTCTTTGTAAAAATTAAATCAGATGTTTATTCTGACATGTAACCGACATGTAAAATTGCCAACATATTTACGTAACAATGCCCATGTTTGAATGGGGTTTAAATGACATGATGGTTTAGTTGTCCTTTGTTGTTAACAGTATATTTGTCAGTCCCTCAAATATTAACAAGACTAGGGCCCCTATCAGACGAATTGAATTTGAAACGATTTGAATGAAGACTGTACACTGACACTGTGGGGATGTCACGGGGCTGCAGCAAAACAAAGCATATTGCCCTCAAAAATTAGTTGAAACAGGCTTAACTCTTACTGCAAGGTCATCTAGAAAGGCACTGCACTGGCTGATCACATACATACAAGCACATATTCCAGGTAGATTAGTTTGCAACGTGAATGACATTTTTCTACTTTTGACGTCACATTCATCCCAGCAAAAGTGAAAGTAGATGCCACCATGATAACTTTCCAGAGTTGTTAAAGCCTTTCTGTGAGTGTTGCAATCCGCTGGGCAATGTTTTGGTGTCTGATAAGCCTTTAAACACAACAATCCGTTACTCTAACTGGACTTCTTATTAGGATGTTTCACGAATACTTCAAACAACCACTATCAACACAGGCACAGCAGTGCTTTGAGCTAAATGGTAGCATCTGCATACTAACATTCTTACAGTGACAATGCTAACATGCTTATGTTTTGCAGGTATAATTTTAACCATGTTCACTGTTTTAGTTGAGCATGTTAGCATGCTAACAATTACCAAACAAACAAACCACAAAGCAAAGCCTAGGCTGATGGGAATGTCGTTAGTTTGGCAGGTCTTAAACCAAAGTAGACAATTTTGACCTGATGATGGTGCTAAGTCAGAGGACCACCAAAGTCAGTAGAATTAATCCTCTGGAGACCATGGTCTGTACCAAATTTCATGGCAATCTATCCAAAGCCTAATTGTGGAGCCAGTTCAGTCTGAACCAAAGAGGTGAACTAAGCGACGTTGCCTTCCCTAAAGCCATGCTGCTAGTATGGTTTAAAGTGAATCCCGGTATAGTTTGCTTATGAGAAAGTATGTAAAAATCAAATGAAGCTCTAGTGAAGGATCAGTCGGGAAGACAACACTTTTGCATGCTTAGGTTTGTAACTTATTTCTCATAGCATTTGTCATTCACTCCTCACATGTACGCTCACTCCTAATTTCTTGTCGAGGCTGTCAGTGAGACATCAGCTGATCTGTCATCTTACTGCCTCTTGTTTTAAATATGATTCTCTTTCTGCCTGTAGTTCTTTCACGTAACAGCTGTGTGCACCCTTCACCTTCCCATCACTGCATAGTCTTCACAGATTCATCAGCCTTATCATCCATCAGTCTCAGAGTCATCAGCCACCACCACCAGCATCTGGACTCCATGGGGGATTTATGCCCCTCGATTACAAATCTCCCTCTGGAGTCCAAGCACCAACGACTTTCTGTAAACCTTAATCATCACATCATCAGTTAATATATAAACCTGTAATCTGTATTAAACAATTATTTTTACTCATTTCACCTGTCTCTCCTGACTGAGATTTAAGTGGTATGGCTAACCTGTCCTGACATCATCTCACAAACCTAGGATACAGTCTCATCTGTTGTTTAACAGAGAAAATGACGGGCCCTTCCCAAGCTTTAACCCAGGGCTTTTCAAAATCATGGAAGACTTGTGATGTGGGAGAAAAGGAAGTCTACCCAGTGTGTACAACGAGAGCTATTTTAGGTGCAGATGTAGTAAATTCTATTCTTAAACCACCCTGGTGGATGTAAGAGGAGAGATAAACAAAGACAATGTAAATTGTCTGCTGGGATACTTGTTAAGAAGATTTGTTTTGATTCAGGGCTTTGACAGTTTTCATCACAGCCGACTGCGAGCTTGCAGCAGCTCAGTAAGGGAGAGGAAAGAGGGGATGCAAAAGCTATAAGAAAGTTTCCACGAGCTTAGCTAAAAGTGTATGTGAAAAATTTGACAGATTAAGTATCGTCTGTTTTTACTGACAACAATGTAAAGTATAACTGAGCTTTACACATTTACAGGCATACAGACAAACACTGACTGAAAAACAGATGGATTTACACGTAAATGCGCACACACACACACACACACACACACACACACACTTTTGCTCTGACCCACTTTAAATCTTGTCAGTGCTCCAGCTGACTAGAATTGCTAGTACAGTTACTTCCCAGTTGGAGTTTGGCCCTCGGCAGCCCCGCTACACTACATTCCGCAGATCCTGTGTCATGCTAGACCTACAAAGACTCGGCTTGCCTGTAGCACTCTGAGCTTGGCTCTACCAGCTGTCATGATAAATACACAGTCTTTTCCTCGGTGTCAGGAATAATACGGACTGTCTAGTAGCTCTTGTTTTCCTCAGACAAACATGAAAGTTAACTGCAGCGCTTTAAGAAAGAGAGTGCGGCTCTGATGTTTTCTTTGAAGACAAAAGAGTTTCTCTTCTTGTGCCAGTCTTCTTGTGTTTGAATGATAAATGTTTAAACCCCTGTAGCCAAGGAATGGTTTACAGTACATTAAAAGAATATGCAACAGGCACCGAAAACCTTTTTTTAATCCAGTTGTTGGGATCATCCTTTAAAATGGATGCCATGACCCTAAGAATTTAAGATTTGAATGGTTTACCAGTACTGTAGGAAATATGTTGTCTTGGCCAATTTGAAGGATTACGCTGACTTATTTGGGGATTGGTTTCTGGGAAGATTGTGTACCTCGTGATTTACATCCAGTGCCACCGTTCAGCACCAACATAGGAAGCACTGTACCATTTATGCAATGAGGAGGAAACTGAGGGTGCAGAGGTTGGCGCTGTGGATGAGGGTGCCAAACATCAGACTTTCATGCAGGAGACCAAAGACTTAAACATCAAATTTATGATTTGCTTACATGTTTTGTTTTGTTTTTTTAAAATATATATCTGTGTCTGTGTACATGTCGGCCTGTATGTTACAAGAAATTTCAGGAGAGAAATGCCAAACCAAATTTGAGTTCCTTTTAAAACATCCAGAGGTGAAACTACTCCTAGTTAGAATTCCTTCCATGTTCATTGTTCAGAACATTTTTAATAGGAGTTGAATTATCTGCAGATTTCTCCTCCTCTTCAAAGCACACAAACCCAGTGATTAAATCTGGTCAAAACACTGAATATAGCAGTGTCACATTAAAAAAGCATTGTCTCTTAAAACTCTCTTGTGGAGGGGCTGCTAACTTTGTCAGCCCAATGCATTCTCATCCCAATGCATCAAACACCGTTGCTTTGGACCTAAATGGCAAATATGACGCGCTAGGTACCATCATGCATCAGTTTTGAATGTTCCAGGACAGCATGTCAATTCAACTATGTTGCATGACTGTGTCCTATTAAAATAATCATCTGTTTTCCACAGGAAATGTGCAGTTTCTGCTCGTTACATGCACTCAGTCTTTTTCAAAATAAATTTACGATGTAGGTAAAACACCTGTTTTTACGTTTATTTCCTTAAATTTAGGCAACAAAAACACGTGGTTAGGTGTAGAAGAAACATCAAGGTTTGGCTTCGAATAAGCACGGTTGTTACAAAAGTCATACATCACTACCATAGCATGCTACATATACTAGCTTACTTTGTAATTAAAATAACTCAAATGACTTTTGGTTTCACACAGGAAACCAACAGTGAGCCATCCACCCGCTCTATGTGGACTTTCTTATTCTTTATACTATGTAGTTGCTGGCGGTGTTACAAACTGATGCAGGACTGTGCGTTTCATAATGCAGGGAAAGGTGCCTTTGTAGTACCTTCTATAGTATCAGTATCTCGTACAGGTATTCACTGAGAGGTATTTGAGGAGTTTGGTTGCTGCCTGCTGCATCAACAACTGCCGCTGCCAAGTACGTATCATAGTGCCGCGAAAGGTGCCTCTCTGTGTCAGTATTGTCAGTACTGACACCAAGATCACTGACAAAGAGGTGGTATTTGAGGAGTTGAGAATGAGAACAGGCTGGGTGGCTGATGCAAAAATGCAAATGGCCCTATCTGAAGCCAGTGTGTGATTTGTCCATTCTAGGCTACTGTAGAGATATGGCAGTGCAAAATGGCAATGTCCTTAGACAAGGACTTGCTTCCTTTGTAGACATAAACGTCTCATTCTAAGGGAATGAAAACACAACAAATCTTATTTTCAGGTAATTATACACCACAGAAAACATACTTATTCTGCCAATATATCCCCCTAAATCCTACACACTGGACTTTTAACTATATTTTTTCACATGAGGCCATCTCATCATTTATTATCACTAACCTAATATTCAAAACCAAAACCAAATTTTTATTGCTGACATTAAAAGGGCTTCAGGGGCATAAAGTTACTGCAGGTGGGTCATGGATAACCAGGGGAAGAATATTGGATGAAACAAAGCTGAATGAATATGAATATGACCTTTACATTATTGAATTATATTATTCATATTATCAGAATTAAACATGGGTCCTTTTTTATTAGTTGCCTCCACAGTTATTGTCAATGATTATTAAAAGATTGTGGGGTTGAAGGTGATAAAGTTTTTTTGACCTCTGAAGGCGGGCATGACAGAAAAAGTTTGAGAACCACTGCATTAAGGTCATTAGCAGTGTTTTACCCTTTAATCCCCTGACCAAATGTAATTCAGTCATTCTTTGGCTCTGGGGCCGCTGCAAGTTCTCATTTCATTTTCTAACCTAAATGACAAATGCTAGTCACCTCTGCCCACAGACTGTAATTATACATTATCATGCTGCTGTTTGATAAAACATCAGCATATGGATACAGCTGTTAGACACAGTAATAATTTTGAATACATGATGGGATAAACGTGGGGGACCACAGTGACTACCTGATCCTTAAAATGATTCAGAACTGCAATACACGTCTCCAGAGGCACGCTGAGAGTATGGGTGTTTAGCACTTTGGAGAGCACTGAACACATTCTTGCACCTGTCTTTGCATTTAAATGAAGTCATCAAAGCCAAAGCAGCACCATTAGGAGGGCTTGTTAATCACACTTTGATTAGACTGGAAGCGTTTTTATAATTCTTTGGAGTACCATGAACAACCTTGAGCCTTACCGCCAGAACTTCAAGGACGTCTTTTTCACAAGGCAAACGCTGTGACTCCAAACTGTCGGCTTAATTAATGAAAAATAAAAGTAACCCAGGGTATTTTGACAACTACTGGATGTTATTGCCATTAAATTTGGTTCAGATATTCATGGTCCCCAGAGGATGACTTGTAGTAACTGACTTTCCATCTAGTGCAAAAGGTTACAATTTAATTTGTTTAATACTTTCTCTTAAAACCAAATACCTGCAAAACCAATGACAATATCATAAGCCTCAGGTATAATTACTGTTTTTAGTGCTAATTAGCAAATATTAGAATGCTAACAAGCTAATCTAAGATGATGAATATTAGGATACTAACGTTGTTAGCATTTAGCCTAAAGTACAACTGTGCAGTCTGTACAGCTGAACATGGATAATTGTTTGTGGGTTGCTTTTTGTTGTTATTGTTTTGTTTGTTTTTCTCACAATGACATTATTAAGAGGAAAGTCAGAAGAACTGGGACTTTTATTGTCCATTTTGAATGGTCTTAAAAGAGAACTAAATAGAAGCTAACTACACTGAAAAACTCTAATATATTGATATGTTATAAACAATTACAATTTTCTAACCCAATATTTTCATCCACCCAGATATTTTCTGTAATGCTTGACTTTTTTTTTTCACAGAGTTGTATAAATGGTAAATGGACCTGCACTTGTATAACCCCTTTCCAGTCTTCTGACCACTACAAGTCACACTCACTCATTCACACACTGGTGGCCGAGGCTACCATACAAGGTGCCACCTGCTACTCAGTAACCATTCACACGCTCTCACATACCGATGGAACAGCCATTGGGAGCAATTTGGGGTTTAGTATCTTGCCCGAGGATACTTCAACATGCAGACTGGATGTGAATCTTCCCATTGGTGTACTACCCACTGCCTCTGAGCCACAGCCACCCACAAACAAAGGGAATTCAGAAACACCCATGCAATGAAATCAGCACCATCACAATTTCAGTATCGTTGAGTCCTCAGCATTAATTTACATACTTCACTTAACTTGAATTAAAGTTATGGAGGTTAGGTTTACGCAAGTAAATTTACCTTGGTTAGGTTTAGGGAAAAGAAACATTGTGACAACGTATCTTAAAATGACTTTAAGTTCACTCAAAGTTCACAGGGTTCCAAATCCCAGGCTCCTGGGGAAAGTCCTGTGTTTTGTGACCTATCACCACCCCAACTTGCCTCTTTACCAGACTGCACAGGAACGATTCCTTCTTTAGTCCAGAAAGCACATTGGTCACACGATTGTAGCCTTCCAAAACACTTGAATAATGCATGAATCACTGGCTCATGATTATGAAGGATATGTACCACATTGGTGCATTACTTTCTGTAGGGAAAATGTACAAACAGTGTATGAGAACAGCCTGTTGTGGTACAAGTGTAAAATGGTTGAACTCTGGTCCTCTAAACCTGAGCACTGTGCATCAGTTTGGTACAAACAGTACTCTACAGTGGCTCTCTCTATTGGAAATAATGGCTTTGTATCTATTTATGTCTGTAAGCGCTGTAAGTATATCATTGTTGATTAACAGATGCTAAGCATTTACAGTAAACCAGTCCTATTTGTCTGTCCTACTCCAACGTTCTATTTAAAATACAGCAATAAATACCTCAAATGAATTAAACAAGATTCAATTATGTTTCATTAGTTGAGTTTCCATCCAAATGTAAAACAAATTTTCACAGAATTTTCAGTGAATGGGACAAGAAAATGCAAATGTATGTGCTTTTTCATCCACTGCTGTTAAGCAAATACTGGGAGTTGGTTCATAAAGAAGCAGTAGGTGAGCGTTAATTCAGCAGTCAGGTGCCACAGCAGAAGAAGGCTGAAGATGATGTAATTGAAAAAGCACAAGTCAAACCTCAAACAAAGGAAAACAACGGATAATAACGGACAGCAGACTGGATAATCGAAAGAGTTCTGAACAACCAATATCAGAGCTCTGTGCTCTTGGATGACTTCTGTAACAGCACTGTGTGCATATGAACATGTTAAAAGCCATCCAGAGATGGGGCGTCGGTAGTGTAGTGGATAGTGCCGGCGACCCATGTACAGAGGCAATGCTTCGCTGCAGCAGTCGCAGGTTTGATTCTGGCTTGCAATCCTTTGCTGCATGTCATCCCCCCACTCTCTCTCTCTACCTGTTTCACACTGTCCTGTCAATTAAAGGCAAAAAGCCCAAAAAATAAACTTTAAAAAAAAGCCATCCGGAGAAGATGGCGTTTGCTTGCAGTGGTCATATGCAAAGACTGAACATTATCATTTATTCACTGAATCTGTTTCCATTGCACTCTATTGCATTTACACTAACTTTTCACTCCCCTCTAAGCAATATTTTGAGATTTCTTTCAAATTTTTGGCATGTCCACTCAGGTTTTTCCATGCGCCAATCAAAAATGCACATAAAAGTAGGTGAATGGAAACACACCTATTCATGAAAATCTGCAGAAATCCTCTCATCAGCACTATCACTACAACAGCACTATTTGAGTCAAAGTATGCAGGGTTTGATCGTCTTCACAAAGCTGCCTTATGCACTGTTCTGCTGATGCCTGGGGTGCTCACACTCTTTGGTGCAATTGCATTTGTACGCATTGGTGAGATCAACTGAGGCTTTTGTCCCTGTCTATTCTCTCCATGCATCCAGGCACATGGATTGACATGAAAATGCGAATCCGTAATCACATGTTGTGCACTGATCTCAAGACCGTGCAAGACTTTGACCGAGTGTCAGCCTCAGGTTATGTTAGGTAACTGACGAGCCGCCAGCCAGCTGTTGATAATCACACACTCTGCGCATCACTCACACAGAGATAGAACAATGGAAAATTAAGGGCTGAAACAATCAGTTGAATCATTAGCAGATCGACAGAAAATTACCAGACAACAATGCTGATAAGTGATTTAGCATTTAAGTCTTTCATCAAGCTAAAATGCCAAACACTCGCTGATTCCTGAAGCAACAGGATTAGCAGGGTTTTTTTTACATGTGTAATGTGTTATGTAAACTGAATACATTTTGGTTTTGGAATGCTGGTCAAACAAATGCAATCTGAAATAAATAACTTGGACTCTGACAGTGATCAATTATTTGATTATTTATACATACATTCAAATGGCCAATATACAATCATTTGGAAATGAGGAATATCTTAAAGGAATTTGACATTTTCTTTCTTGCAGAGAGTTAAAGGAGAATATTGATACAATGACTGCAAATATAAAAGCTAAAGCTAGCATCCGGTTAGCTTAGCTTAGTATAAAGAAATAATGAAATCCACCTACTAGCACCTGTAGAGCCTCCGTAACTTCCTGGAGAGGGTACAGGCAGTTGCTGCTCCAAATAGTCTCCATAATGTGTTTTTACACGTCTGTTTTTAATGGAAACACATCATATGGAACGTGTTAAATAGGGACTTTAAGAGGTGCTGATGGATGGATTTCGTTACCCTTGAATAGAGCCGGGCTGTTTTCCCCTGGTTCCTGTCCTAATGCTAAGTTACGCTAAATGGCTATAGCTTCAATTTTTCTCTACAGATATAAGAGTGGTATCAGTCTTATCACTAACTCTCAGCAAGAATGCAAATCAACTCTTTTCCCCAAATCCGTAGGCCTAACTATTCTTTCAGTTTTTTTAAAGGCTCCAGGCAAAAGTGAAAAGAGAAATATTGTAAATGCGATAAAAAGTCAGGGCCTGTGTACCAATGAGAATGAGAATTCAGACTTCGAGAGTTTGTTGCTTCACAGACCTAAGGAACCAATCCTAGTTTGGGGCTTTCACAATGGCAAACTGAGGAGAAGCCCGATGCAGCTACATATGCACATGGGAGAAGTTTGCCTTGCCTTGTCTTTCTATCAGACAGGGCTTTCTGGCAGAAATCTTCTCACTTTAGCCCAAGCCACTATCTTTTTCCAAAACCTAACCAAGAGAGGTCTTCCTTGCTAAAAGCCCTGACGGAAAACTTCTTCCAACAGCACTACATATGGTATTTTGCAAATGTATGTTTGATGATCAGAACTGAAGGTGAGCAGGTACACTTGAGCTGCAGGCAAGGGACGAGGGGCGGGACTAATTTGCATACTCATAGAGTCACAGACATTAAATGAGGCAAAGATGTAGAGTTACATCCAAGGCATCTTAAGGCATCTTTTTCATTGGAAAAAATGTCTACGTATGTAATTTTAATGAACAGAGATTCGTTTTTAGGGGTTTAATCGATGCCTGGAGAGGAACTTAAAAAAAAAAAAAAGATGATTAAATACCAAATTCAGAAATAATGACTTCTTGAAAATTCAGGCTGATGCTGATGACTACTCCTGGTGCTAAATCCTTAATGAAAGTGATCGTTAGTTGCAGCTCTAGTTTTGCATATTCTGTCACTGTCTTACACACTGTTAACACATCATGTGTGCTCTGCTGTTTTCTCGCTACAAAAGGTTGTAAATATGTATTTACACCAGTCAGCAAAACAGATTCTCAGATATGTAATGTGCTTGGCAGCTTTGACATAATTTGATTTTGATGGTCATCACAACCAACGGGGATTTAAAAGAAATAAGAGTGTCGTCTTTTCATCAAGGGAGGAGAAAATGTGGCAAATAAGGGAAAGAAAGAGATAAGGACTTGGAAAGGAGTGACAGAGAAGACAGATAGTGTGGCATGGAGGGAGACATTTAAGTGCCAAAGCTTGTTGCTGTTATCCACAGATAAGAGCTCAAGACACACAAACACACACACCTACACACACACCTACACACACACACACATACACACACACACACACACATCTAAAGATGCTCTCTGCCCCTTCCACTTTCTCCCTCAGCGATTCTCCTCACCCCAAACCGAAAATCAGTTTGTCTCCCTCACATCAGTCTCCTTGGCTACGACTCGCTGTCCATTTTAACAAGCCCTTAAGGGCCTTCTGAGTGTAACACTGAGACGGTTTAGTTGGGGACATTCGAACGAATCAAGTCTTTCTTCTTTGATAAATGAAAAAACATGAAAAGACAGAGGGAAAACACAGTCAAGCTGTGTTACATCCAGTTGGTCTGCGACGCTTTGCAGTGAAGCTTTTCAGAGAATTACTGCCTGTTGAAGATTAGTGTCCTGGGAAAAGAAGTGTTTGATTTTATGTTTATGGATATGTTTTGACAACTTAAGAAGACAGTGGCGATGGTTGAGCAAAAGCTGTGAGTAATATCAGAACAAGGTCTTTACAGGATATCCAAAGATGAAAACTTATGAGGCATACATTCTCTCCTATACATGAATTCAAGATACATGTAAATGAGCAAGACACAAATTCAACATCTCATTCAGTTTCATAGACGTTAGGTGTCTTGTGATACTGTCGTGTCGGTGGACTATGAAGTATTTCTTCAGCATCTTAATGAGAGGAATGCGATGTTCCTTCTTTCCCTACACTTGTCACAGCTCGGTTATTGGTGAGAGGTTGAGGGACTGAGTGCAGAGCAGTGCAGTATGTGTGTGTGTGTGTGTGTGTGCGTGTATCTGTGTGTGTGTGTTCAGCCTCCATTGTCCCTGGGTTTCCTATGTAGTGTGTCAGTATCTGTTGCTGATCCATCTTAATGCTACGACAAATGAATTACTATACACAAGAACAGAGACCATGAACTTCTCTCTCTTTATATGTGTGTGTGTGTGTGTGTGTGTATACTTAATTATTATATATGTTTCGTCTCATTAAACAACAAACAGAAAAGGCTCGTTGCCTTAACACAAAGTTCAAATTGGGACTTCATACAGATCAAAGAAGTGTCACATTGTTTTGCAGCTTAAACTCAGGAATAACTGGAACAACTTGAATTTGAAGGGAAATATGAGACTGCCCTTTGTAGATTAAAGTCTTTTCCACCTGTAATCACATCCACAGTGAGTACACTCCTACATACATTACAAGTTAATCACTCTGAGTCTGTGCTTGATGCAGGATTAATTAACAGCAGGGTCAAACTAACTGGAATAAAACTGGTCATGTATAGGTATGATCCCTGAGAAGAACTCTAATATTTCTGTTAGGGGTTATACCTTAAGATAGACATAGCAAGGATCAGAGGTTATACTGAGGATACTCCTACTGACTGAACTGGAAAGATTCAAAACCACCAACTATAATCCAATGGATGCAGAGACTCAAAATGGTCTACACGATGGAATGAATGACAGCAATTCTGCAACTGAAAATGGACACTTTTACACAGACGTGGACTTGCGTTACACTATATCTGGGGATCTAATCGAATAGAATGGGTTGTTGTAAAAAAAAAAAAAATAAAGAAATAAAAAAAAATTGTATCATAATGGAATATCACTCAAAATGCCATTGTTGGGTTTTTCCATTGTGAGCCTGCTCTGTTGTAAATGCAGCTCCCCTTTGTAATTCTTAGTTTCGTGCTTTATATAATATATATTAGATATATATTGTCATTATTATGTACTTAAGTATTTATTTACCTCTTATTGTTTTGTTTTTCTTTTTCTTAAATATATCATTTTAAGAAGTCCTATGTCAGGGAATGTTCTGTTATCTGAAAAAAATGAACACTACATAAAAAGTTCAACAAAAAAAGGACTGTACTTAAGCATGAGATCTTTTAGGGATCGTCGATGGCAGCAGTGTAACATAATTTTTTCTTTGGCCCTCACCTCGTCCCAAACACACACATATGCACAGACACACAGAGCCAAGCGTTAATTGGGCTGGGATACGTAGGACGTAGGACTGCACATAGGCTGCAAGTGGCAGCGCTGTGTGTAACCTGTATAATGTCACCAACAATTTTTTCTTTGGCCCTCACCTCGTCCCACACACACACACACACACACACACACACACACACACACACACACACACAGCTGAAAAGTGTGCATCAACAACCACTGCTAGTATTTAACTGAGGGCATCTCTCCTATCCTGCAAACCAGCCTTTGATCAGCACCACAACAGCCTGCCCTGGACTCAAAGCACCACAGCTGATTTCTTCAAGCCTTCCCACACAGGCCCCTGACATCTTCTGGCCCCTACTGCAATGCAGCTGTTCCACTGTCAATATTTACACCACTGATGGATTAATATCATGTACTAAGATGGCACAGGCTCAGGCTTCCAGGTTCTTGGGCACACAGACGCGTAAGAGATTTCTGTTTTGGCTGAGCGGGATTGACTTCCTGCTGGCCCCACACATAGAAAAATATTTAACTTGTAGACCTTCTTTATATTTATTGGATGTAATAGAACCAGTTCTGATAATACAGTCACTTCAAAGTTTTTGTGTCACTCAGAAAAACATATATATCATCATATGACAGCCATGCCTTTTGTAATGATTGTGTATGGGGAGGAGTCACATTGGGCCAATGGGTGTCACATGGCCTGCAGTTCCGACTGTGGCCACATGACCTACATTTTACAAAATATCTGCATGCAAAAATGTAAAAATGACTCACAGGGCTAATAGGGGCTCATAAAATGCCAGAGAAGATTCCGAGCAGGGGTAGTGAGCTTTTTTTCCTTTGGTGTAATCAACAAAACATGTCCCACTCCTGGAGTTTATAGAGTTGTTGCTGTTTCTAGCGCATGCTCGTAGAGTTGAGGAGACACCATCATCGTATCCGAAATGTGCTTTTTTTTTTTTTTTTTTTACATGTCCACACAGATACAAAGTAGTTTTGAAATATCTGCACCTTAAAAACGTATTTCAAAAATTTCTGCGTTTTTTACCTAAACTGTTGTGGACGAGAGGCCAAAACATGGAGGAAAATATCTGTTTTCAAAAATATCTCTATATATAGAGACTGGGAAACTCAGTAGACCGTCACCCACAAACACAGCAGCAGTAACCTTTAATACAGTGTGCACTGCTGATTTCATGTCAGATTATTTATCTAGTGCCAGATTTCAGCAGATTCCCTTCATACATGAAAAAAGACATTATAATTGT
The DNA here is from genome assembly GCA_026686955.1 of Epinephelus cyanopodus. NCBI lineage: Eukaryota > Metazoa > Chordata > Actinopteri > Perciformes > Serranidae > Epinephelus > Epinephelus cyanopodus. The sequence goes on from CM048916.1 coordinate 34,389,304, forward strand.
GTGACAAAATGTCACCTGTTAGAAATGCTACACAATAAGGGATTCATTTTTGCTATACTTATAGTATTTGCAATTACACATCAGATATGTTTGTGTCACATGATTAAATGTCTCGCCTGCAATTGGAACTTTTTAGTGTAAATCAATATGATCCTGCTTATGTTCCTATATGCACGATTCAGATGTGCTTATTTCGCTTTTCAAAACATTATTTTTGCTGCTGGTCACCTTTCTCCACATTTGTGAACTCACTGCATTTCTTACTCACCAGCAACAATAGTTTCATTTTTTTTATATAATCTTTTTCAACATTGTCTTTATAATTGCATTTCAGGGGAATTTTGTGTGATTATGTTCTGTAACATTTGGTTGGTTGGAGTGACGCCTCTGCTGTTGCTGAAAATACCTCTCTTCCTTTGCCTTCATGTGTCCTTCATTATGTGCTGGATGCAAATACAAACAAAGTATAATTCTCAAACAAAACAGCCCCAAGGACAGAGAACAAATTAGGAGAGATGTCTCATTGCTTTACTTTCAAAGCAGTGATTATCAAAGATGCAGTGGATTGAAATAATAGAAGGTTTCAGGATTAACTGTGAGAGTAAAACATCTTTATCCAAACAGAGCAACAGAGGGAGCTCAAGCAGCAGCATCCACACACAGCCTGAAACTCAAGCATCTTAAATGTATTCACAGTTGTCATCTGTTGTTAGAAAGTTTACCCACGCTGAGACAAATGTGTGAGTTTATCATGGTGACAAAAAAATCTTCTGAACAAAACTCACCTTATCAGCACAGACACCCCCACATCCTCGCAGTTCTTGTAGACGTGCCCCCACGTGTCCTGGACGATCTCCCTCTCTGCATCGGACAGCGGCTCAGCACGCTCCGGGCGATCCTCACTCTCCACCTCTCCTCTCCGCACTCCCAGCAGCTGCGGAGGTGGAGGCGGTGAGGGCGGCGGCGGAGACTCCCTGCGAGACATCCTCCTGCGGCGCAGCAGCCCGGAGGCTCCCAGCAGCGCCCGGGGGAGGTAGGGAGCGAGGGAGGGGGGGAGGGAGATGGAGAGCTGAGACCCCACGGCGGGAGCTGGGAGAGGAGAGTCAGGATGAGAAGAGGAGCAGAGAGGAGGAAAAAGAGGAGGAGGAGGAGGAGAGGAGGGGGGAAGAAGGAGAAGAGAGGTGGCAGGCGGTGCTCACAGCCGTAAAAAGAAAAGGGAAAATGAAGCTCCCAATCCCCCCCTACTGCCACCCACCAAGCTCTCTCACTCCAAACTCTCCCTCGCTTGTCCTCCCTCCAACCGAAAACTTATTCCCCTCACTGTGTTGCTCTCTGTCTCTCTCCTCTTTTCTTTTCTCTCCACTTTTCCTCTCCCCACCTCCTTCTCTCTGTCTCCCCCAGTGAGGGAGACGCTTGTCAGTGATGCTGCTGTTGTTCTCCCGTCACTTCTACTCTCCCTCTCTGTGATCCTCTCGCTCTGGTGGAGGAGATGAGGCGTTCGGAGGCTGTGGTGTGTGTTGAGAGGACCTGATGGAGTGAGAGCTGGGTGGGGAGAAAAACAGAGAGAGAGAGAGAGGGGTGGAGAAATCTAGACATAAAGGGGGGAGAGAGAGAGAGCGTCAAGGGTCTCTGACAACACCCCCCCACCCTAACTCACACAGCTACACACATTGTCTCTTTGCACATCTGAGCACACATCCAATAAGTGAGAATGTATTTCTGTCTGTTTAAGACACACATATCGACATCAGAATAGATGTATACAACACTTATTATTATTACAAAAACACACTCCCACTGCATGTTTCCAAACCATTTAAAGAATATTATGTAAAATTCGCCTTTATGCAGATGATACTGTTTTTTGTATTGCTGATTGTGTATGATTAGTCATTGAGAAATTACAAGTCCTTTAAAGCTACTTTAATCAATGTTTTTATGAATGGATTAAATGTCTATGACCTGACACATTTTCACTTTGACCTCGTCACATATTGACGTGCTTGGTCTTGGACTTTCAACGTCTACATACCACTTGCAAGGTACCCTGGGTGCGTTGGTTGTTGATGTCTGGGACACTGTGTCAAGTTCTGTCTGTTACATGCATTGCCATCTTTTAAGATACACTTCCATTTTCACAGGAAATTTAATGTTTACATACATACAAAATAAAAGCACTATGTTGGTACAACATCACAAATTGATGTTTTTTTTCCCTTCACCAACAAACATACATGGTTGGGTTTAGGCACCTAAAGCACATGGTTAGGTTTAGGAAAAAAGAACAGGGTTTGGCTTTAGAATCTTACGGGATGTGAACACTGCTCTCTTGGGTTAAAGTCAGTGTTTGTTGGATCCATCTACTACCCCTCCTGGCCACCTCACTCGGACTTTCAACGTCTTAACTCTTGTCCCTGTCCTGCTGTGTTTCCCCCTGATGCCGCCAGGTGCCGTTAAACTATTATGGCAACTGGCCGTGTATCCTCCTGACATTAAAGGACGCCTTTTTTTGCTGGTTTGTGACGCCACAAGTCAATGCCCAAGATTTCGATTACTCAAGAGTGAGACTAGGCTCTAGGACCACATTTACACTTAGTTTCTTCATGTTTCTTACTTCAGCTCAGAAAGCTATCTAATAAAAAAAAGAATTGTAAATGCATCCAAGAAGCATTCAAGATGCACTGAAATCTGAATCCCCTCCAGAGGTCACTAACTACATTCCCCTTTACACTACCTGTTCAAGGTAAGAATGCCGTGTCAGTATTCCACCTCGCCATTCTATGTAAAAAGAGCTGACTCAGCTTTTAGCCATCAGTGGAGGCTGCAACAACGCCAAACTGAACTCTATGCAAAATGGACAGCTGGCAGGACAGGAAGGGCCGTGGACAGGATGGGTGTGACCTTTTAAAAAGTGTGCAACCCACCAGCGGGAGATTTAGTAAGCAGTTAGAGGCAGTTAGCAGCTAACTCAATCAAGACAAACAGCGACCAAAATGTCAGCAAACTGAGGAGACAATGAGGTCAGGGAGCTCCTTACCCACCAAGCAGCGGACCAGATCAACCGCCATATAATAGGGACAGTAAATCATTGTTATTGCCATGTTATGCCAATGTTAATGTTTAGAGAGTACATCCTGATGCGTATGTTATATGTCACAATAGAGGCCTACCCATCATGCCAGCATTCTATCCAAAAATTATGCAGGTGGTATTATACCAGCTTTGTTTGGTTCAGCATAAAAAAGTAAAGCGAGCATGATAAAGAGTCTTCATTTCGCCCCTATCACGGGATCTCTGCATAAAAAGGGCTTATGTTACTCCATTTGCCATTTGTTGCTAAAGAGGTTAAGTGGGTTAAAGTGACAGTGAATCAAAACAATAAATTTGCAGGCCAGAAAATGAAAACAATGAGCTGAGAGATGCTATAATGTTCTGTAAAGCTGAAGGGAACTGCAGAGTCGAATGATTATTCTCTGTTGGTTTGTCACTACAAGCGACCCCTTTCACATCACACAGTCATTTGATCCGTTGAGATGAAAATATTGATTACAACTGCCTCTGCTTTATTAGGTGATGTCGATGTTCTGTGTTCTGCTGCCCCAAAATGGCCAAAAAAATCAATTAATGGCTGGTTTAATGCATTGCAAGATGCCCTTATTAACTTTGAATTTGTACTTAGTGATAAAATGCAACAAATTTCATATCGTTCTCCAAATCTAGAGATACAGATGACATGTCTCCACAATCGAAAGAGTCACAGAAATCTAAATGGCTAGATAAGAAATTTGAATTTAAATATCACATAGAAAACCTTGTTGGTGAACTGTGACAGGTGCTTGGTGTATTGTATGGAAAAAGATGCTTCCCTCTGACTTGTAAAAATAAGATTGTTGCACCAGTTTTCCTCCCAGCTCAGGATTACGGGGATGTCGAATATCGACATGCTGCTGCCTCCCCTCCGAGGCTCCTAGATTACATTTACCACTCTGCCCTCTGGTTCATTACTGGTGATAATAACAACAGCCACTGCTGCTCTCTATATGATAAAGTTGGTTGGCCTGACGGAGAGATGTAATAACCACTTGTACTACTGATACACATGGTTGGAAAATTGCCGTCTTATATCTCATCCTTGGCGCTCTGGCACTCCATTTTTAACACGCTCCAGTGACTGGTTTAATGCTCAGGGTGCTCCGAACCAGAACTGGAGAGCAGACTGCTTTTACTGTTCATGCAGCCCTCTCATGGAATAAAATAAAAATCAAACCACTCGTACCTCTCTGTAACTTCAAGAACAAACTCGATCTCTGCCTGCCTGTGATTGGTTTCTGCAAGCCTGCACCTTGTTTACTGTCAGGTTTCTGTTTCACTCATTGACTCTGTCTGTTTTGTTTCTGTTCTCATAAACACCTTGTTGGGATAAAAAATTCATGTGCTTGGCCAACCTACCCTTGTACACAAGGTTAAATAAATTCATAAAAAATCTTACTGAAGTTTTAAAAAACCTATTTTAGGCTTTACGACACTGCCAGATAAAAACTGGGTTTCTACACATTTTCCATTTTAAAATTCCACACTTTTCCAGACTTAAATTTCCATACATCTTGGTAGATTTTTCAGACCATATTTCACATCTGACTACAAACAGCTAGATGTTTAACATGTAAATAAATATCAAATACATCATATTATACAATTGTTCCCCTGTATTTTTTGTCTGTTTTAGAATGAAGAACTAAAAATGAGAAAGAGAATGAGAAAAAGTGATATAATTTGATTTTTGCTGTGTCTGTGCAGCTTTTTGTATTCACATTGTCCATTGACACAACAATAAATGCAGCCATAAAGGTTTCCTAATACAGAAATGAGTTTACTGTCTGATAAATAAAGCTCTAGTAAAAGTTTAGTCATGAAGACAATACTTTTCATGCTCAGGCTGTAAGTTTCTTTCTCACCCTGCCATTCACTTCTTGCACACATGTTCACTCACTATCTGTAGCAAGGCTATGCAAGAGAAGGCTGGGACACGGGGTCAAACATGGGGGGATTGCACATGCGCAGTGTAACTTGAGCTGCAATGCTGGAGGGTGACAGCAGGGGCGCTAGATAAAAAGCGCAGGATCCGCTCAGGTGATCAAGGAGTGCACTTGGGGTGGTCTGCTTGGACTTTTGGACAGCGGCTGCCTGAAGTTGTCGGAATTGCATCTCTGTCATTCTCACCCACGACGCAGGCCACCAGTGACAGTCCAATAATAAGATGTGAAAATGACATGCATGCACATGTCCCAGAACCAACAAAATGGAGCCAGATCAAATACCTCTTGTTTTACTGTGTGATGTTTCCAGCACAAAGCTCTTCCTCAGACCTTTAGTTCATTTGTTATTTGTGTGGTGACTGTTTATGTGTGAAAACGCAAAATAAATCATTTTTGTCCTGCAATTGTTCCTGTGTTTTGTGGTGTGTGACATCAAGACAAAAATTAAACTGAGAATATTTGAATACTGGAATATGTCAAAATGTTTCAATAAGCTCTTTTTTCAATATCATTTTAATTTTTTTTTTTCTTCCTTAATAAAGTAGCTAACCTTAACTAATGCCTCTGGTAAAGAACTAGGGCTGCTGTCATTGGTTTTGATTCTGAGAATCATCCTTCAGTGTTACACTAGATATTATCACAATATATTTTGCTGTTAAGCCAGAGCACAGATTATCAGTTTTGCCATAATAGTTCAATTCTATTGCAAAAACAAGCATTTTCAAATCATTCATAAATTCCCAAACGTAACCAAAAATACAAATTGACCAGGAAACAAATATCCCCCTTATTCCGCAGTCTCACGCCATCTACTGAGCCTTTCAGCAAGTGCAGACCAGATTTTACTGCGTATGTGCAATCCCCCCATGTTTGACCCCGTGTCCCAAATAGTCTTGATCTGTAGGCGTCATTGTCTGAGCAGGTCAACTATGTCATCAGCTGATTCACAATCAACCAATAGCATAGCGACACACCTTCTCCGTCAGCCTATCATCTTACTGCTCCTCATTTTAAATATTGCTCTTTCTCTGTTGTAGTTCTTCCTTGCTGCCGGTGTGCGCGCCCTCCAACTCCCCATCACCACCCAGTCTTTACGGATTCATTAGCCTCATCTGCCTCAGCAGTCGGCAGCCTCAGAGTCATCAGCCACCACCACCACCACCACCACCAGTAGTGGGGTTTCCATCCACCTATTTTTATTCGCATTTTTAAAAACTGCGAAATAAAACTTGGATGGAAAAGGCCGAAAATTCACAAAAAAGTTTTTACGCTTGGAAGGTGGACTTGTCAGTGTATCAATAAAAGGAAAATGCGACTTATTGCTATGGAAACAGGTTTTGCAAATAAACGATGACATACCAGCACACAGATCCTCAAATGTGGTCCTTGACATACGGAAATGTTTCAGCTAGAGTTCGTGAGTGAAATGCTGCTGGACAACTACTTCCCAAAAGTCCTTCACCAACTATGTTCCCATACACACGGAGAACAACGCGGTGGTCTCCTCCCAGCTTTTTCCTACAGTAATCTTAACATTAAACTTCTTCTTTGTCATCTCTTCTTCAAGATGGTTATTTACGCTGTGTGCTGACAAAATGCTAACCAGATTTCTCACAAGAGCCGAAAGGTTTATCAGGAATCTGTCCATGGTCAATTGTTGAATGTCAGTTGTGTTGTTGTTTACAGTGGGCAAAAGACGCTCTCTTATGACGTCATCTCATGGCGCACTCTTCTTCTACAGGGGTGTTTTTATTTTGTTCATTTTTCATGAGAAGCACCACCTACTGCTCTTCCTGCTGACTCCCAATAATCGCAAAACAATAATGAATGGAAACGGCATAAATTCGTATTTTCTATTGCGCATTTTCACAAAATTCGCTAAAAAATTTCGATACATTTGAATGGAAACCCCACTAGTGTCTGGTCTCCATGATGGGCTTTATCCTGCTGCCGCTCAGATGTCCCTCAGTCACAAAATATCTCCCTTTGGTGTCCAAGCACCAAAGACTTCTGTTAAATCTTTACCAGTACAAATCATCTGATAATCTGTGCACTCATATTCTGTATTAAATATTATCTTTATTTAATTCTCCTGTCTTTCCTGATTGAACTACATTACTGCATGACTCATAAAGGTTCAGACAAGCTTAATATTTGGTTATTTGTGATGCTACATATACAGTACATGCAATTCAAAAACAGCCTATTTCTGCATTTTCTTTTTCTGAAGTTTTTAATTTTAGAAAACAGAATAGACGCAACAGTCTGGAAACACAAATATTTTTCCATACACTCTTTTTTTATACCATATTTATCCAGATCTACAAATTATTGAAATCAAGTTTCATACTTTCACATTTTGCGTAGGACCTCTATAAAAACCTTACTGTCTGTTGAGATAAGACAAACACTGCAGGATTAGCAGCTCAGATAATTACATGTTGCCACAAGGCAACACAGACAAATGACCTGTGGGCATACATGAAACTGTCTTAAATGACATGCAAAATATGTGTCATGTAATTATATAATAACCATACATGGAGTGTCTGAAATATTAGTATTTGTATAATCAAACTAAAGGGACATCTTACAAACATTACGGAGGATGTCAGGATACCCAAGATACACAAGGATATTTTTAATGTTCACTTTTGATCATTCTTTTCTAATATAACTGCCTCATATTTAAAATTCTCTTGCTCTCTTTTTCTCTATCCACTGTTTTCCCTTGTACGCCATGGCAACCTAAATCTATTTACATGCCATGCCAAAAAAAGCACATTTAAATTGGGGGTGAAAAAAGGGAAATTATAGCTACTCGTGCTGAAGAGGTGCAGCTGCAATGGTCAGAGAGGGCACAAGCTCAGAAATAGAGACGTGTGTGAGGAGGTTCTGCTTCTCCACAAACTCTCTCTGGACATTGCAGCAGACAGTCTGCCAGGTAAAGAGGAAGCTGAGGACGACCCGGGTGTGGAGGAGGAAATACATCCGAATTTGATTACTGTCATGCTCTGGCTGCTACATCGCCACAACATTTCATTGTTTTTTAATCCTTCATATTTTAATCAATCTCCACGATCGATACCTCATTCAGAACTTCATCAACAATCAGTTTATTTAAAGCACAAGTCACCCAGAGGGTCTCTGTACACTTTACAAGTCAGTAAAAAACAACACATGATATTACATGTAAAAGTAAACATGCACTCACAGGCATATACTTAGGTAGTAATGTTAACATGACAACAACGTTGAGGTTAGTAATTTTAAATATAGAGATCATACACTTTAATCATAACAGCATTGGGATAGCTAGCTTGTCAATAAAGTAACACAGTCAGAGATTTGGGTTCTCAGCTGGTGAAATAGGAGAGATCATAGTGAATGGAAAAAATGCTGTGTTTTCAGCCTGGATTAGAAAGTATCAACAGAGACTCCCCAATGTGCAGTGGGAGATTATTCCTGAGAAGTGGAGCTCAGTGAGCAAAGGCTCGACCACCAAAAGAGTTCTTATTATAAATCAAGGAATCGTTATCTTTCCGGCATCAAGGGAATGTAAAGGGCGCGATGAAGTATATGAGGAGATACACAAGGGAAGCAGTCCATCTACAGCCTTACAGGTAAAAAGGAGGAAATCAGCTCTTGTGTGAACAACTAATGCAGAGACATCAGTACAGGTGTGATAAGCTCCAGCCTCTCAAATCCTGTGAGGACTCAGCTGCATTATGGACCAACAGCTTTTTTGCAGCAGCGTGACTATTATGATGCACGAAATTCAGATGGAGGGCAGCGAGTGTTAAATCCATTTACTGTGTGAACTGAATATAGAGGAACGTGACTACATTAAAGGGTTGGATGAACCTGCAGGTAGCAGGTATTGTCAGAAAATAAAAAAATCTTTCATCCATACAAAACAAAGACAAGTGATTTTCTCATTTGCCTGGTTACAAATTACCTCATCCTCCAGACCTGATGTCACAGAGCATTACACAGCAAGCTGATGAAATCCCACAAGAGTCTGGTGCACTGTAACTGTTTTGTGTGAGGTTGGGTCCACAACTGAAACGACTGCTGTCTTGTTTTTGGCCAGGCGAGTAAATGTTACGGATGTTACAGGCTTTTTAAGTTAATTCAGCATTTGAGTGCTCGTGTTTATAATAATTAGTAATTATCATAGAATACTCACAAAAAACTAACATAGGACTAGGAAATTGGCTGTAAGTTCAATTGTCTAAAATTGGAAAACACATGCAATTTGAAGTTCATTTATTGAACAAGCCACAAATTTAAATTTGACATGAGGAAAATCCGCAAACTTTGTGTCGCTGCTGTTATTGTTACATAGGTTAAACCCAGTCATTCGCTGTCTGCCCGATAGCACAAGCTAACACAGCAGCAGCAGCAGCTAACATCCCACACTGAAAAGAAAAACCCAACCAGGTGTGACCTAACAAGGGGGAGAGTGGCCAAATTAAACTATAGTAAATATGGATCAGAATGCTAGTTTTGAGACAGAAGAAGTCAATAATGTGTATTCATATATATTAGATGGACCACAACTGTACAATTTTGAACCTGACAGACGTCCAAGAGACCAGGAGCGGCCAGGAATTAGGAGAAATGACAGTCATTGCAGGGAAATTGAGTTGTGGTGTGAGGGGAACCAGTGGCGAACTTTGCAGGTGTCTTGGTGTGTGACCGACATTAGCCACAGCTAACATCACCTAATAGATAGGTAGCATCAGCTAATAACAGCTAACACCGGGCACATCACTACATTGTGAAGTTTGCTACCATATATCAGGCTATAACTAAACTAGTATGGGTAATATAATAATGGCAGGAGTATTGATACTCATCCATACCAGAAACTAATGCATAAATATATGGACCATCTTGTATTGCAAATAGTTTGTTAGTTAGTGAGCTCCGCTCCTCTAGACTGAAGATGGAGGTTTCAGGTTCACATATGCCACTGTTTCCCAATTCATTGTTTTTGTTTTTGTTTTTTTTTCCACTTCTCCCCTTTATGCTAGACTATTTTTATCTATCTATTAGATCAGTTGGAGCAGTTCAGATCACAGTCATTTGTGCAGTGTTGGTAGTCTTTGCCTCCAGTTCCTTGACCTCCACCTGGATGTAGACCTGTGACATCATGTGCAAAGAGGCTGCAGGAGACCTTTTGCTGCTGTCTAGGCCAAACTGTGTTGTAGGTAGAACCAAAAGATCTAATGATTAACCAGTAACTTTAGGCTGTATCCAAGATTTTAGGAATACTGGAGGTGATAAATCCAATTAATTCCCCTATAACATCCCCTAGGATATTTTCATAGTCTCAAATGTTCACATCGTGTGTGTGTGTGTGTGTGTGTGTGTGTGTGTGTGTTTTCATATTAACTTTAAGAGTCTACAAACACGGGAAAAGGTCTATATATTCCAGTACTTATATAATAAGTCCAGATAACCAAAATGTATACACTGACTCTCACCAAGATGCGAAAATACCCCAGTTCCTTGGAAAGAACTGTGGACATGACCTCAATTGTAGCTGTGACCCTGCTGGAGTCTGTTGAGTCCTTTAAGGAATGAAAACATTTAAAGTGGGTTCAGACTATTTCACCTGTTCCAACAGAACTGTGCTTGCTCTGAGGATTTAGAATGAGCCTGAGAAAAGGACAGACTCATAAATAAAATCAAGACGAATGACACTTCAAGCGAGATGATTTGTTTTGGAAATGGGTGAGATCATTTCACCCCTCTGAAGAAAATACCGTTTTTAGAACTCAGTGATTGACAAAATGACTTATTAAGATGGAGATTTTTGCAGTGAGCAAGCTCAGAGGAGAGCACATCAATCTATACTTGTGCAGAAAAGCGAAGCCACTGCCCAAGGAGGTCAAACATTTATCTCTATCCAATCTGGTATCGAAAATGCCACATTTGACATTCCTTATCTGTGCTTGCAAAAAAAAAAAGGGGAAAAAAAAGACGGAGATGTTTGATAAACTGCTGTCCAGACAAAAGCAGAAGAGGGATGGTGGAGGACGATGCTGATGACAGGTCTATTATGCCACAGAGGCGACTGGAGAAGCCAACAATTGAGAGATGGAGCTGTCACAGCATTTTGCAAAATGCACCACACCAAAGGGTGTCACTCTGTCACTCGTCAAGACAAGACGAAATAACTCACTCAGACATCTTGAATCTGTCAGTCAAGCTATGCCAGTGCTCAGGATGTGACATAAAATTTATAATGAAATATACTCAGTCTACTATTTTGTAGCTGATAAATCTGCGTGTCAATCTGTCACTGATTCATATATGAAGTGATACTAAGTGAGCACAGAGGAAGAGTATATGGGGACACATGGACAGAAAGGATGCCAGTAGTGAGTCATTTGATTCCTCGGTGTCTCTGACAGAAATCAGTTAGCCTCTCATGAGTTTAAAAGCAGGATGCAGCCATGCAGTGTGTGTGAATATGTGATTAATAAAAGCCTAAGACAGCTGTCCAGTAACCTCAACTGGATCTCTTATTAACTGGAGGTCTGCAAAGCTTTGCCTTTACTGCTGCTGCCCTCTACTGTCTGCTGCAAATAACATCACGCAACATCTTCTTGTCAAATAATTTGAGTAATACTGGCATGCAAGGTGGAAGGTAAAAAAGGTTGGAGGCTTATGGTAAAGTGTGCAAGATACCATTTTCAATGGTAATGAATTTGAAAGCTTTGTAATAATGTAATGTTTGATTTTATAAATAAGATTGCAGCTAAGTGGTCTGTGCATTGGAAGTTCAGTGTGTAGGCTTTAGGGGCACCTATTGACAGAAATGATATGTATTATTCAAAACTGTGTTTTCATTAATTAATATTCACCTGGAAATACAATTATTGTGTTTCTCTTACCCTAGAATGAGACGTTCATTCACGGAGTCCACCATGTTGTTTTTACAATAACCCAGGGTGGACAAACCAAACACTTTCAGTTAGTTGCAATCTGCAACCTCACCTGTAGATGCCACTGAATCCTACACACCGGAAAGGTAAAAGGTATTCAGAATCCAGAGGGAGCTGTGCAAAAATTGATGTCACTTGAGTCAGTTGGGGCTGAAGACTACAAGTTTGAAAATGAAAAAACAAACAAACAAACAAACAAAAAACAGGGGCTGTGGAGTTAGAAAGAAGTGAGCTTACCAGACCTTTGCAGCTGCTGATCTCTACCCAGGATAGCAGCTTGACGCTACATCAGCTGGTTCTAGCGTAACTCTCCAACTGAACTGTCCCAAGTGAAGTTGCATTGTGGGCAGTGTAGGCACCAGTTTAGACAAGAAAAAAGAATGTATGGAATAAAAAACATGGTATCTCTGGTTCAATAGATGTAATACAAAGAATGAACCTGAAATGTACTAAGTCATTAAAGTGTTTTCAAGCTACTCTTTAATTTCTTTGGGGGGGCACAGTCTTGCAAAGCCCAATGTTAGGCTATTTATTGGAAGATGAGTCAGTAACAAGCTGACACAGTTTTTAAATAAGCATGGAAAAAAACTTTGACCTCACTTAAGTAAAGTATGTCACACATGCAACTGCCTGATTCACTTTGAATCTAAAGTTAGTTTAAATCCCACCTACAGTAAACACTTTGAATTAAATCATGTCCAACACCAAATCTTGTCTCAACTCCATGGGGACATTTTATCAGGTTATAATATCCAAAACATTAATAACAATTTTGTAATCTAAATCAATTCATTGGATGGTGCTCACCATGACAACCGCTTCACTTCTGTATCACTGAACAGTGGCTCTCTGGCTCCATCCTGTGGTCACTTAGAGTGAGCGCAATTTACAGGGACGATTCCGCTCCCTCTTACCACCTGCAAACACTCATATAATATATATATAATAGAATATAGATCAGAAGCAAAGAGCTGCAGCTCCTGAAGGATGACTGTGGACAATGTGTGGTCACATCAAATTATTTCTTGTGGCAACACAATAGCATTTTATACAGGAATGATCTAAAACATCAATAGCAACTGTTTGTAGAGCTGACTTTTTGTATGAGTATTCAATAATATATAAGGAGAATTCCATCATATACGGAAAACAAACTGTGCTCTGATTGAGTGACTAATTTGGAACAAATCGACAGATATTTTTTATTGTTGAGTATAGAAAACACAGGTGTAATCAATAATGGCTTTATTCTACTGGGTGTCCCAGTTTCAGAGCAGTGTGATTCTGCATCATTGCTAATCAGCGAAGTGTATTTATTATTGTTTCTAACTATCACAAATCAAAATATCTCGTGTTAAAAAGGTGTATGGCTTATTTACTGGATATATGGCCAATCTGCCTCCTTGTGATTTAGAGTTCCAGTCTGAAATGATTTCCCCTCTATGAATCAACTTGGTTTAATAATTCTTGAGAATACTGTGTCAGGTTCTTGATAATGGCGCAGCATTATGCCTTATTCTGTCATAGTTAAAGACAAAGATGCTCATTTCTGTGACAATCAAAAACAGTGGTGACTACACTGGAAATAAGTGACAGTTTTTTTCCCCCTTAGTTTGAGGAAAAATGTCTTGAAGGCTGAGTCTGAAACAGAATGACTTGTGAAGACTGATGAATGTTTTTGTAGTAATAAAGTATTTAACTTAATGCAAGTCTAGTAACTCAAGTTTAATAGGCACAGAAATGCATCAGAGAATTCAATTAGAGAATTGCCTGGGGATCATTTGGACTTTAGTGCCAGAGAAGCAAACCTTCACCTCACACTCATGTTTTGTTTTGTTTATTTGGACATCTACTGACCTAATAACTCACTGCTCTTTTGCACCTCTTCATTACCAATCTATTTTTATGGAAGCACATGGTCAGCATTAGTACTGTCTGTGTTGATGCAACAGAGGGCACTGTTTCATCACACTCAAATGTGTTACCAGTCTGAAAAGCAAAGCAAAGCTGAACTGGGGAGAGAATCAATTTTTCACTGTGTTTGCAGGATATACATATATGTTAGATTTCTGGGTCTTGGCTGGTGACAAAGGTTGACTGAGCTTTAGAAGTTAAAGATCTCAGACTCATCCCTGATGCCATTTCTTAAGTCCCGTCTTCAACATTTTTTCTAATAAGAAAGCTTTTGTAAAATATCTAATTTCTTGCTGTTTATCTGTCCATACTTTGCTGTCTTCTCTTCTTTTAATTACAGTGTTATCCATCATGCATGGTTGATTTTTATGATCTCAAGGTCCTATGTATTGTATTCACTGTTGGGGAGTAACTACTCACATGTAACTGAGTTGTATACTTAAATTTCAAAATAAATGTAATTGTGAACTGTTACAGTTACTGAGAAAAAAATATGTGATGCATTTACAAATACTAATCAAAATGCTGGCAATTACAAAGGGGTAACCTACAAATATATTAGTTATACAAGTAATCAAAAAGTTAGCAAATGTAATACTTTACATTACATTGATGAAGTAATTATAATACTTATATTACTTACTACATTTTTAACAGTGTAACTATAGTCTGAAACCTATTACATTTCAAAAGTGACCCACTAATTACATTTTCATTTACCTTTATTTAAACTGCTTTTTTCCCTCTTTCCCTTGTCAAAACGTTGCATATTTGTGAGGACTAGTGATATACAATCAAAATAATTTAATATGTAACAATATAATCAGTGTTGGGAATGGTATTTTTGAAATGTAATAGGGTATATATTACTGGTAACACTACTGACAATGTAAGAAGTAATGTAACCATTTTAATTACTTCATCAAAGTAGTGTAACTTATGAAATTTGATAACTTTCTGATGACTTCTAATGAATGTTTTAAAATGGGAAATACAGCTGAAAAACATCTGCAAATAGACAATGCCAAGAGGAGGCACTCCTCCATGATGAAAAGATACAAAGCGACAATTATTATATTCTACATATCAACTGAAAGAAAATGTAACCCATTTTTAATCAGCAACATTTGATCAGTATTTGTATTTTAATTAGGCCCTACATTTATTTTTCCCCTAGTAATTGTAACTGATTACAAATAAATTTCTTTTGTAATTTAATTACATGTAACTAGTTATATGTAACACTGAATAGGCTATAATATGGTATATAATGTTCAATAAATGCGGAAAAACAATAACAAAAAGACAAATACAATACAGTACAAGATAAACTGAAAACGAAATTGGATGTTGCAGCAAAAGAAGCATAAAGTTGCAAAAAAAAAGGATAAAAATAAAACGAATAAATTGAAAATACACCTGCAACATAAATTTAAATTTGATTAAAGACATATACCGATATAGATCATTAAATTAGAACAGGAGAGGGAACTGTAAGTAGAAAAAACAGCAAGAAATTTAAAAGTAATACAGTTAGGTTTATTGTCATTGTTTCATTCTCTCGACAATATGTGTCTATGTGAAACTGACAGTATAAATGCAGTCCCGTTATTCAAAAGCTGACTTTAATATCAGTGACAATGTCGATGGCTCACAAGCATGGCAGAGCCGCAGCAGCAGCATCCACCGGTCTGCAGGTGATGATATGTTGGGCGGCAGTCGCAACTACCAAAGTTTTGGGATGGAAATTATTGTGGGCCAATCACTGTGAGGCATTAGACTCTGACAGCCAATCACATTCCACATTTGCCTCGTGGGCGTGCCCTGAAGAAAGAGTGTGGCGCTGCTGTGCAACCTCCCTGGCCGGCGAGAGTTCGGTTGAGAGGTTGCTGGATGGTTGGTACCACTGATGAGAGAGCGGGCGAAAGCAGGGACTGTTTTAACACGCACCGGAGCACTGTTACATTCATCTACTGGACACTGCTGAACACCTGGGCAGGGTTTCTTCATCTACCGTGTGCGGTAAGTTCAGCAGAAAAGCCTGGGCCGTTCATTGTGGTGAGGATGCGGCGGAGCGGTTAGCAACAGTCACCGTTAACGTTAGCTAGCGGATTATTGTGCCATGACTTTTCAATGATGGAGGACCATCAGCTTTGCTAATGTTAGCCGGCGCCGCAGAGCCAACGTGATATTTGTATCAGCCTAATACTGTCTTAAATGAATATTTGTGATGCAGGTATCTGTTTATGGAAGTGTACACTTTAGGAGCGACCGTGAAACCGTATGGTCATTGTCCGCTTGCTTTTATCCCCACCCAGACGTCTTTGAGACACCCACACCCATGATGGGATTTTGCCTCATCCCTAAAACTCTAATTTGCACAAATATTAAGACTATTTTTGATTTGTGTTCACCTTCTAGTTGTTAAGAGTCATATTCGCGCCTGTGTGGACCCTCCAGTTGTGTTTTGTGGGTTGAACAGAGCTGTCGAGTCCTTGCAGGCATCATTTCGAGCGGGTGGGATATAAAGCACAGCACGCCAACTTTGAGCTAACGTTAGCAAGCTAACCTAGCCGATGCAGCGGTTTGGCCCAGCCGGGGTATGCCAGTCCCTCACGAGCCCTTTTCACAGCTCATTGCAATTTGCTTTCCCTTCCTCTGTTGAAATATCCTCCCGGGGGTGTGGTGTGCTCTCTATTCCTGTGGTGTAGAGCTGAATGAGGGATGAAAGTAACTGTTTTCCAACTCGGAGTGAGGGGATGCGGTGACACGACAGCCAGCAGCCACACTGATCCCCCGTCCCTTGACCTGACCCAGATTCGTGTCTAATCAGCGCCTGATTTGCGCATGGGACTTGATTGTAGGTTAAATATCTCTGAGCATTTATCAGCTGATGTTGTCTCAGATTAAAGGGCAGAGATCAGTTTTTTTTTAATGTAGGGTTGTATGGAGCACTTATCCATAGATAGTATATTTCATACAGAAGGTCAGTCAGCACGCCCCCAGTTTGGAGAAGCAGACTGGGGGTCTGACATGGGAGCTCAGTAATGTACTGCTGTGGAGGGGTCAGCAACAAAACCTATTTTAGCCACCTAAAAAAAGTACCACCTTAATAAATCAATATCAAATTAAGTGTATGCTATATTGAGAGTATTTTTTACTGCTTTATTTTTTCTGCTTCTCCAAACTGGGGGCGTGCCAACTTAGATCTGCTGTATGTAATATACTGTCTATGGATAAGTACCTCATACCACTCCACTGCAGCTGGAGTGGTGCTTTCAGTCATGGTCAGGTTTACCTTCTCCTCTGTTGTTTTTGCAGCTCACTTGGTGAAAGTATGTGCTCTTATTATTGATGGTGTAATCATATGCTCTGTTGGGTGATATAAAACTCACGCACAAGTGTCTTTTGTATTATATATAGGAATGCAACAAGTAATAATTTTCATTATTGATTAATGTATTTTCTTGATTACTCCTTTGGCTTTCCCCTCACTGTTTATTTATTTATTTCTTTAAATCCAAACTAAGAATATTTGAGGCCGACTCCACTACATGTACTTGTTTTTCATAATCTGCTTGTAAATTCAATACTATTTGTTTGTGTTTTATCTGTGTAATTTGTAACTGTGCTTCGTACTTGCTGCTGCCTATCTTGGCCAGGTCTCCCTTGAAAAAGAGGTTGTTAATCTCAATGGGATCTTCCTGGTTATATAAAGGTTAAGAAAATAATAAATAAATAATAATTTAAACCTTAGGAGATATTGTGAAATTAGGGCTGCATTTAACAATTATTTTACACAATAATCATTGATCTTGTAAATCTTAGAAAAGGAAAAACATTATGCCTTATTTTTATTGCACAACACAGTCAGGGCTTCCCTTGGCTTATGCAGAGGCTGAAATGGTGTGGTTGCTGTACGTGTGGGTTGGTTATGCACAAGGATGGAGGTGTAAAGGCTTGAGCATACAAGTTTGTGTGGGCCTAACAAGTCCTGGAAAAATTGCAAAGTCCTGAAGCAAAACAAAGACAGCAAATGAATTCAACTAAAAGACATAATACAGATACATTTTTATTGTTATTTTATTAGTTTCTTTTTGGTCAGAATAAATAATCTTGCTTTCTTAAAAGAGTAACACAGCAGGGGCTCATTGTGTCAGCGTTCATAAGGGATGATTATTGAGAAGGTTCTACTGTAAATGCTGATTGAGACACTAGTTTTTGGTATATTTTATGCTCACCTTTTCTTTTCGTCACACAACACATACAATTACTTGTATACACACAGGCACACCACAAGGATCTGATGTTTTCAGATGACCCACATTTTCTACTGGTAGTACTTTGATATAAGGTTAGCCATTACAAGTCCCTGCTGAGTTATGACAGGCAAGCAGCAACACTGTGGGTGACTGTAATGAGCTGTGACACTTGATGATTAATTAGACATACCCTGAAATATACTAAACATGGTGTTAAAATTTGTCAGCAAGGCCAACAAACATAGCATTAGCTATTGGAAACCTAATAGGTTTTTGTTTTTTGAAATGTTGTAGTCATTTAAAATACAATTCTTGGAGCCAGCATTTAGCAGCCATTAGAGAAGCTGCATCATCCTTAAAGCACTTAGCCATCGGCTTCAACATTCAGCTGTAATGACTGCAGCTTGTTTGGAATGATGTATTAACTGAAATGGCCAAAATATTATTCATGGTGCTGCCATGATATGAAATAAACAATATGATATGTACAGTGAATATCAGCAGTCAGAGATTTTGCTATAAGTTTTATACCATAGTAGCTCTCCCTTTTAACATCTCTGGTTGTATTTGGTTATTGTGGTTTATTTTGCAATTCTGTGAGCTGACTGCTTTATGAAAATATTGGATTTTTAATGATTTTTGCATCAAGTTTCATTTAAGACATCCTGTCTGCCTTTAAGAATTTCTCAAATGCCTTCCCAGAAAATGTTTTATACTGTGACAATAGCTGATATGAAGGTATAAAATTACATTATAATGTGATAAATGAGTTTCCCACTCAACTATGGCTGGCCCATAAATATCAAATGTGTTAATCAAAAGTCAGGAAGCCCTCGAGTCAAATCTCATTTTGTTATTTTATCGTGGAACCCGTAACTTTTTCATCCCTGATCACAACTTGTTCCTGTGACATGTAGCTGTTCCGTCACTTTCAGCTCTGGTGCTGAATGTTAGCAAAGTCAGCTAAACCACTTTTAAACAAGACACTGGTATAACTTCCTCTACTGCCGTCCAATGTCTTTGTCTCTTTGGCTGACAGACATCACGCAGGATTTTATAATGCATACTTTTTTATTTCTTTGACTTTGAAGAGATTTTTTGGCCTGGTTGGGGCATTTGTAAGTCTTGCAACCCACAATATTATCTATTGTATAGATATGATATCATGTTAATCAAAAATTTAAGACGTTATCTTGTCTCATGTGGAGTTGCAGCGTTATGCCATGATACCATGTACTGAGAAATGAAAATTGACAGTCATTACACCATGTACATTTGCTCATCTATGGTAATGGGGGAAAAAAAACAGACATAGAACCTTATCTGTGCACACGCATCTCCTTTACTCAAATGCCTGCCAGACATTTTACACATACCACCATTAAGAAATTGCTTCAAATTCCAATCATGATAAAGTCTTTGTTCAACAAAAAAACCCTTATTTTTCATTCAGTTAATGGTCATTGTAACTGATAATAATGTTAAAAATAATTGTGTAATACCGTTTACCATGAACGTGAAAACTTGTTTTTTTGAGATGATTGTCTTGCTGTCAGGGTCCTGGTATCGTACATGTTGGCTCACTGGCACACTGCCATGACTTACTGGGACACTTGAATAGAACTGAGCCATTGTTCATGGTCATAGGAACACCTATGCTTTTCCTACCATGGCAAGTCAGAATGTCTGCTGTTAAAAAGACCTATTAAAAGGATCTTTTACACAACAATCTTGAGTCATAGTGAGCTGTGTGACAGCTGCCAGCTGCATAGATTTTAATTTTTGTCTGTTGGTCAGATTAACATTATACTTTGTCTCCTTCCGGCAGGTGGCGTAGTGTCTTCTGCTTCTGGTTTCCAGCAGAAATGTCACAGAGGAGCGGGCAGGAGGACCCGGAGCGGTACCTCTTTGTGGACCGCGCCGTGGTCTACAACCCAGCCGCACAGGCCGACTGGACTGCCAAGAGGCTAGTATGGATCCCGTCAGAACGCAACGGCTTCGAGGCTGCCAGCATTCGTGAGGAGCGCGGAGATGAGGTGGTGGTGGAACTGGCAGAGAATGGGAAGAAGGCGGTGGTCAACAAGGATGACATTCAGAAGATGAACCCGCCAAAGTTCAGCAAAGTAGAGGACATGGCCGAACTCACCTGTCTGAACGAAGCCTCTGTGCTTCACAACCTTAAAGACCGCTACTACTCTGGCCTCATCTATGTAAGCATTTGTCATTCACTCATAACAACTACCAGTTACAACTTGTAATCATCTTCTTCCACATTGAAGAGACTAAATTATGGTCTAAAGAAATAAATACGTTGATTGTAGTCAGGCTTTTTTTTTTTTTTTTACAACTAGTAAGCTCAGTGTAATACCTTGGGGAGTCAAGTCATCAGACAGTGTGATATAATGTAATGCATTTTACCACATTACTGAATTCCCTCAGTATGCCTTCATTCATGTGGTCTAAAATTGGTAGCAAGTAAGTAAGTTTCAAACATAGCATTTTATACTTAAATATCTGAATTCAAGAGACTAAGAAACACATTTTCTTCAATGAACAAGCCATCACGTCCTACATAAGCTGCAGATTTCCCCTGTGATTATGACCCACTTAGTGACATGCATTCCTGGAATAGCCCAGACTCGGAGCTTGTGGGCCACCTGAGACCTGGGAGGAGGCAGGGGCTGAGGGGCACACACTTGGAGGCCCGGTCACCAAGACAGAAATGAGCTTTGCTAAACTAGATTATTTATTCGCTGCAGATTGTGAAAAGGATGGTTTGTTTTCTCCAGTCTGATATTGCTTGATTACTTACTTTGTGGATGATTGTGATGTAGAGAGAACATCTCTCCATTCAGTAAGAGATTTACATTTGATAATATCAGCAAAAAATGGTAACAGCTGGGATTGTCTGAAATCATTTACATCTTACATGGCGATAATTTAAAAGAATATTACCTTTGAGGCCAGGGGATTATTCCTCAAATGTTCCATTTATATTAGCTTTTAAGGGAAATGAGCTGCAGTTGAAAGCACTTGTGGTTTTTCCATCTTTGTCATTAAGACAGAGCTTTGGAAGCTCTATGGATGAAGTCATGACATTTGAAATGTTAATGAAGACACTATGTATTCTTTGTGTTGATGAGGCATGATTACATCACTGTCATTATCCAGTAGATGGCCTGCCAAACCACCGGCATTAGGTCCCTCAGTGGAATAATGACAGGAAAGAATCCATTCATAGGTATTCTTACTCTGCTGGGATTCAAGCAGTCTGTCATATTCAGTTTATTCCAAGAGCTATTTTGCATTTGTGTTTATGCTAAATTATTTTTACCTTTTTTACTTCACTGGCATCTTATACTATGATTTGTTACAACTCCTGGATGCTTTCTAAAAACATTCAAGTATGTCTTATGGATCAACGTAGGGCTGCATCTGATATTTTTTATTTTATTTTGATAAAAAAAAATATTGATCATCATCCAAAGTTTATCATCATTAAAGACTATGAAAACCAGCAAATATTCACATATAAGAAACTGGAGTTGACTGTGACATTTTCATTAACTGACTAGCCTGTAGGATTCAGTGGCAGCTAACGGTGAGGTTGTAGATTACAGCGAACTGAAACTTCTCCCGTGTGCCAAGTGTGTAGGTGAAGTATCGTAGCTGATGCAGAAGAGAGGAGAGGACCTGCTCCATATGTAGATATAAAGAGCTCATTCTAAGGTAATGAAAACCCAGGTGACCCAGGTTTACAGGTGACTATAAACTAATGAAAATATAGTAATGAATATTTAATCAATTTCTGCCAGTATATCCCCCTAAACCCATACACACTGGACCTTTAATGACTTAATTACTGATATGATAATCAGCAAACATTGCTGCAGATTTGATCATTTAAATTGTGCAGGTCTGTGTCACACTTTCTGTACAGTACAAGCGCACCTATTTCCTAAACATTTAAATAGTTCTCGCAGCCTAGCCCAACGCAGGTAATGGTAAGCAGCCAGGAAAAAGACAAGAAGGATATTTATTGGTGTCGTCTCATATCGATTGCAGGTCCCTGGATTGAACCGATTAGAAATCGTAGCGTGGCAGACTTTGTGATATCAGTAAATTTGATATTGTTGTCCATAGAATCGATATAAAATCATATCATGATCAAACTTATGATATACACCTCCAATTAAAATATTTGTAAAGAGCTTCACAGTGCACAAATGTGATAAATGTAAATCTCTCCTTTGATTTGTTTATGGTGATATGCTGTGTTGTAGCTAAATATAACATTTAACCACTAAATAATTAATGTAGCAGAGGGGTGGATCTTGTGACTGGACAAGGTGTAGCACTGTGAGCTCGGCTATGTGGTCACTGTCTACTGATGGCTCCTTGCCAAGAGAATGCTCTGTCTGTTTGTATCTCCCAAGTGCAGAAGTTGTTTGCCTCCACATTAGAACAATGATGACCTTACTATGACCACGACCTTACAAGAATTTTCAAAGGATATTTAGTAACATAAATTATAGGTAATCTCTTTGTAGACCTGTTGACAAAAGCTAATAATTGGTTCCAGATTCTTCATGTGCTGTAACAAAACTCCCCCTTCTGCCCACACAAGCTGCCACAGTGTAGTCACCATGTTCACTATTTACTGATTCAATTGAAAATCCAGCCTGAGTATGAAGAACATCTTTGTGTTTTTCAGTATTTTCAGAGGGCTTGTAAGGGAGAAAGAAGTGACCCCAGCCCATCTATTAGCTCAGGGAAGCCTGTGCTGAGTCACACTGTAACCAAACCGCCTTAACAGAGTTCTTTGTGTTCACTGATAAGCAACAGCTGTCTGCTCATTTAACTGAAATTTTTCTCAGTTTTTCTTCCAGAAACCTGATGTTTAATTAACACCCAACCCATGTCAGCTTTTGAGTGATTTTTGCTGTTCTGCAGGGTTACAGACACGTCTTTTCTCTGATCCAGTTTGTGCACATTTTGTGCTGCTAAATTATGATCTTTTTGATTTCTCCTCAAAACCAAAGTCCCCACGTGTGAAGCTAATGAACAAGGCGTTTTTAGAGATTTGAGTTTCATGCATGCAGAACTCTGTCAAGCATCAGCTTTAGCATTCCTGACTCTGCATGTTTTCCTGTCCTGCTTTTGAGGATTGTGTGACCTTTTGAGTCAGACCAGCATAGCACAGCGCTGACATAACCTCGTTAATTACTTCCATACACACAGCAGGCAGTGGATGTAAAGGTGATAATCATGCTTCAAACTTTGTGTTTCAGAAATTTTTGAATCTGACGTGATTCAGGAGGAAATCATTTTCATGGACGAGGACACATTAAAGTTTTATTCATGTTGCGTTTAGTCACATTAATTCATCCTCTGTTATTTCATTCTGATAAAATTGCTGCAAGTCAGTTATGTTAAGGTCATACAGTCAGTATGGTCATACAAAAATCAACTTTATGAGCGTGATGAATGAAGAGCTGGGTGTTACAGCCTATAAATAACATTGCAATATTTGTAGTCTATATTGTGATATATATATCAATATTTTGAAATTTCCTCCAAACTACTGTGGTCTACTAAAATATTACACTATGAAATAAACTAGAGTTGCAATAAAATTAGGGTTAAAATACTGCCATAACACATTTTTTAAAAAAAAATTGTGTCTGTGAGAGAAAGAGAGACATAAGTCCCTTTACCCTGCCTCTTCAAAGCGGGAATATTTCGATGTTATACTGCCTCGCCATGCTTTATATAATGTTAGATCGCGGAGTAGGGGGACAGAATTGTCACTCCTTTTGGCCACCACGGGAGGTAGAACAGCGCTCGACAGTGTGAGCGTTTCACTCACATTTGCGACTAAAAATAGGTGTGTGCGAACTGTAAAAAATATTTAGGGGCACATGTGCGCATGAAAAAATCAGCCGAAGCAGTCTATATTTTTATCAATAAAAAAATATGATAATCTAACCGCAAATGTTGGAGGAACTCCAGCCGCCTTCCCTCTTCCCTCTTCCTCGTGTGACACGGTTATGGGCAGTTTTCCAAGCCACTGTCGGCACAATGAATATAAGTTCCACTGTCGGCAGGGAGGAAATAGGTCAAAGTGTGGTTAAAGGTAGGTTAAAGGTAACTGATAGCAGTTAGCGGCTAACTCACAGAAGAGCAGTGGCCATAAATGGCTGCAAATTGGTAAAACAATAAGATGCAGGAGCTCCTTACCCTTCCGAGCAGAGGACGAGATCAGCCACCATATAACAGGGATAGAAAATGATTGTTGTTTTCATGTTTCGCCATTGTTATTGTCTATAAAGTGCTGTCAATATGGATGTTTTAGGTAGAGGCCAACGCTGCTGTGTCAAATCGCGCCCGTCACACCTCTTTTGATTCTGTAATGCCGGCATGCTGTAATCATGCTGTAATGCTATAATCACACACTGGAGCAGAATGATGCTGAGCAAAAAAAGCTATAATAGAAGAGAACTGGAACCCCAAAGCGAGTCTCATGCCCATATCTTTAAAAAATGACTTTGCAATTTTTACTTAATGTTTGTGATACAGTCATTTTCTATGTCACACATGGAACAAACTGTGATACATTGAGTGTAACTAAGAAATCCTCCACCTGAAGATGAATGTTGTTGTAACATTACTGTACGCTTTAGTTTGGTGGCAGGCCTGGTCTATTCTTCTTCCTCTACCACTACGTCTTCTTCTTCTCCTTTTTATTGATGGGAGTCAACTAGCTTTCAAGATGCATTAGTGCCGTCCCTCTACCACCGTATGGTTGGTTTAATTGAATTTGTTATGTTTCTATCTGGGAAAATTATATTGAGATAATTACCGTTTTATCGCCAGCCCTAGATGGATATACCATGTCATGCCTGACTCTGCTGATTAGCATGCTTGAACAAATATGGTTCAACCCAGTGGCGCCGGAGAACGGAGGACGGAAAACAGTAATGAAGTCACTGTAATGTATTATTGAATGGCACTATATGCTCATCCTTTGTTGCACTGGTGCCGCTGAGTGTACATCCTGAAGAGGATGGTTGGCAGCTCCAGGCTGAGAGCTTTATGTGGATATTGTACGCCTTTATCAGCAGGCTGTTTCTCTGTTCATTAAGCCTGGCTCATACTGGAGCATGGCTCTCTCTGTTCACAACTCAAACCTGAAAACAAAATACAATCTCTCCTAAATGTATTTTTTCTTTTTAAGAAAATAAACATAAGACTGCTATCTGGCTGGTTGCTTCGCTGGTCTTTAGTCACATCTAGACCATGATGCTCCACAGCTACAGCATTAGAAATTACCTGAAATGTTAATTATATCTCCATTTCATCCAACACTTTGCCTTGACTGTGACTCATCTGCCAGTTTGATGGGTTTTCTCTGTCTATTGCCGAGGTAGAGACTTTGGTAAAACCTCAACTTAATAACTCACACAATTATATCACACCTCCCTGTTTACACAATAGTGAGGCTATGCTGCTTGATGGAGGCACCACAAGATGTTTCCAACAGAGATTATTTGCATTCAGTTTTTTATGTCTTCTTTTTTTTTTTACGCTGTCATCTTTCTTGTTACACTTTGCTGGGTAGCATCCACTCCTCTCAGCTGTCAAAGCTGTTTGAATTTAGGTTAGTCCCTTCTTGTAAGTAGTCAAAAGCACACAGTGATGACAGGTTCGCCATTTTAATCAAGTGCTGTTGAGTGAGATTAAGAGCACCTAAAGATTTAGAGCAAATACAAAGCAACAAGAACCTTTACAGTCTGTCTGGGCTTTATTGGAAATAATTAAAATGTGTTGTGTGAGGCAAATGCATTTCCTAATTTCCCTGGGAAGTCTGCAAAGACACTGACATGCTTTTAAGGGTTTAAAAAAACATGGTTAAGCCCAGTTAGCCCAGTTATGTCAGAGTGGAAGGAACTGATTCATGCAATACCAGAGACCCCAGAAAATGTTTCCCCTCTTCCCATTGAGCGAGGCTGGGGCCCTGTTGCTAAGCACTGCTCGGTTCACAGACATTTATTCGGACATTTCCGGAGGGCTGGGAACCCTGTCAACTGTGTCAGAGTTCTCTGTTCACCATGGTTTCTCTGGGTTGACCAGCTCAAACCCATTGATTAGCTCAAAATAACCCACATCATGTACTCAAGATGCAGGTATAATTTAGCTGTTGACAGATATTGTGATTGTACTAGTAGCTCCAGAACCACAATGTGTTGGCTGGCTGGTTACTTGTTATGCCTGGTTGTGTAGGTGTCCAGCCCCTTGCCCTCAGAGTTCCACTAATCCCTCAAATACCCCCTGGGGTTCACCGTCAAGGACAGCCAGCTGAGTCATCCCTCTCCCTGCTGCCTGTGGCCCACGCTGGGTCAGGAGTGCTGATCTGTCTGCCTGGCACTGTGCCCACCATGGGGGGCTTGGGAAGGGGTTATTATTTGAGGGCCCTATAGTACATCCTGTGCAAGGTGAGGTTTATTTTTACAGGCAATTCCAGTTAGCAAGGTGTGAGTATAGGCTACAGTAAACAGTAATGTTGAGCAGTGTTGCTGCTGGTGATTCCAGAGTAACAAATCTCTATGTGGCCAGGTTGCAGCAGAGATCTGTGTCTAAAGCATCTGTGCACATGGAAGAGGTAAGGAGGGGGATTGTGATAGCCATCTGGTGACATTACCCCCCCCCCACCCTCCACACACGTGATCTACAGCACCACAGGACCACCACCAGGAAGCAGCGTGTTACTCTAATATATGCGTCTCAGTGAGGGTTTCAATGTCAGCCCCACATAAGACACTTTATGCGTTTGAATTTAATGAAACTCTTTATTTCAGTGAAATTTCATATCATCACAATCGTTATGTTGATACTCAGCTAAATATGTTTATTAGCATAAATAGAATATCATAGAAATGGAATGCCAGGATTAGACGTCACATGCCTCACGGATTTCATCATAAACATGCAAAAACATCAAACCTCTTGGAGTATTTGGCTGTGCACTTATTTTTTTTTAATACTACAGTGTTCAAAAAGATTTTTTTGTGAGTGTTTTACTAAACAAAATCTCACAATTTATGCTACATCTATCTAGAACTTCTGTCATGGTAGGCGATGCATATATTAATTAGGGCTGTTAAGGTGAAGGAATTTCCCCTGCTGTGATTAATGGCGGCTAAAAAGCAGCATATGTGGTGTGACCACCATTTTTGGTTGTTTTTGAAAATTACTTAATTTATCCTGATTTTATTGCTTTGTAAATGAGCTTTATTGTGAAGCTATTATTAGGTATATAGTATACATATTTTGCTTTTTAAATGACGAAGGCGCTTTTAAAATAAATTAAATACTTGGTTATTGATGACTTCAGAACACAGAAGGGCAATGAGACATAAGAAGGGGTGTAGCGTTTTTCATCTGAGACTCTTTGGTTGTATCTTGTTGCTATGATACAGAATATCCGCAGAAGTAAAAATGTTGGCACAAGGTAGATCACTTGCTCTGGATGAAGGGAAGCCACAGGTCTGTGTGGGTTCGCTATTTATTTGTCCTCCATTGTTGTTGGTGTTCAGTGATGTGAGGGTTGGTCTGTATGGTTTTTGACCCACCCCTTTTCCACAGTGATTGGACTGCTGGGTAAAAAGTGACAGTGGCTGCAGCGTTTTGTGAATGTGAATATCTTGCAGCTCTCGATGACCCAAGAAAAAGGCAAACGTGCAGCGCTCAGTGCAGAATATTAGCTCAGCACCTCGTTACACTGCTGGCATTTGCATAGTGTACATACACGGTGCTCCCATGAACAAAAGAAAAAACATGAACATAGTGTTTGTGGCAGTTACTTGTCATGCCCTGTGGTTGGCTTGTCAAAAGCACAGTATTGCAGTACTGTGGTTATGGCAACAGCTCTCATATTAATTGATAACACTGAATTATTGCCCTGCCCTGTTTATTGTTGCAGTAACACTGCAATGTAATTTTAGGCTCCACAGTATCAGACTACAGATATGTGCTACGTATGTGTGAATGTGTGAAAATCCAGCCAGGTGACAGTTGTGATGTGTTTGTTGGAGGTCTTTTTCTAACTCTGTCTCTCTCTCTCACACACACACACAAAATCCCCTCTGCTCCCACAGCATGCTTTGGTCATGTCACCATTGTTCCAGTCTAACAACTGGGTTAGCAGGCCCGGGGCCCCCCTGCAGCCCACTGGCCGTCACAGACAACATAATTTAAAGAATGTGGCTCAGCAGCCCAGCAAAGTACAAAGATCAGAAAGGTGAAAAAGAGTGAGGGGTGCAGGTAAAGGAGTAAAATGCACAAAAACAGTTGGTACAACTTATAGATAATGATAAGTTTAAGTCAAGAGCACGAAGAGCAGTAAACTGTCAGACAGGACCGGTCAGCAGAGGGAGAAGAGACACCATCTTTTCATGTTAATTCAAAGCATGATCATGACTGGATAGAGGGCTGCAATTTTTTTGCCAAAAAGTTTTTATTGGCATGATTTATCAAGACATTTGTTCCCAGTCATTGATGTGTGATTCAAAAAGCCTTAATCCGGCAGCGTCTACTGTATCCTGTGTACCCCGTGCACTCTGGAGTTAATGGAGTGCTCCAGCAGCAGCAGGAGACATGTCAGGGATTAACCCTATCCTATCCTGTCTGACGGCACGTCTGTCTGCATTATACAGCTGAGAGACCTATATACTGACGTGGATTAAAATCACCACCTCTTGCCTCTGATTTTTGTAGTCAGTCAGAATGTCGAGGTAAAATTGCCACCAGTTTAATGTGGAGAATTTACGGACTTGAGGAGGATAAGCAAGTGAAGCAAGAATTTAAATACTGTAGGATACTTGGCAGTGTGCCAGCAGGCAGCAGTCTCTGGCATGATCCGCAAATTCATAATCTGCACACCACAAAGGGCCACATGGTAGAACCACTTGCACAAACAGATTTTGTAATAAGTGGCACATAGTGTAAGAGTGATTTAAATGAATTTGTGGCATTCACCAATCTTGTCATCAGCTGCCTCAGGGTCTATTGGATGGTCGCTGTCCAGTATCACCCTCTGTTGCAAACCTCTGTATAACTTCACCTGCTATAGGCTATAATATTCCATCGTCTAATATTTTTGTAATTCTCATGTTCCCTTAATGACCTTCATAAAGACTTACACCATTTTGCTTCACATACTGTATTTTCTAGTTGTTCTAGATCCTCATATATCACTACTGGCTCTGCTGAATTTGTTATATGTTTATTTAATGATTTCAGAAAGCTGGGTTTGAGCTCTGCAGTGTTTACTCTGTCTTTTTAGTAACATTTTGTGGAAAACTTGGAGCTGAACAGGTAGCTTTATGTGTTGATTTTGCAGGTTAATTGTGTCACTGATCAGATCTCTCAAACGTGTGCCTCCTTATGAAATGTGGCTTTCACCAGGCTGAAAGAAGTGATTCATGAATCTGGCTGTGAACACTCACAAGAACAAGTCCTGCTGGAAAAATGTAGTAAATGTTTAAAAGAAAAGGAAGAAAAAAAATATAAAATATTCTTGTATGAGGCCATCTGTTTGTTTGCATGAAGGTGGCAATAATATTAGGACCCAGATACACTGTACCATCTATATAAACCATTGTAATACTAACAGTTAATTAAAATTGTAAACATGTGTTTTAATCACTACAGGTAGCATCATCAGTGTCAAATAAAATCCACACTCAGCACTGTTAACCTCTTATAATCAATGCATACAAATACTAAAATAATACTCAAGTACTATAAGCTATTAATTGTGTCATGATGATGATGTTAGGACTGTTGTGTGATGAATTCATGGTCATTAACATGTTTTCTTTTCTCCTTATAGACATACTCTGGTCTCTTCTGTGTTGTCATAAATCCCTACAAAAACCTGCCCATCTACTCAGAGAACATCATTGAGATGTACAGGGGCAAAAAGAGGCACGAAATGCCCCCTCACATCTACGCCATCTCAGAGTCTGCGTACAGATGCATGTTACAAGGTAAGTCTGAGTGTTACTGCTTCATATGATTGTCTCTCACCTACCTACCTCTCGTCTACCGCAGCCTTGGTGGCACATTTCTGATTTCCACACCAAGGTTGTAATTTCGCCGGTGATTTGCTGGAATGTTCAGAGCAGGGGCCCAGATAGGAAGAGAAAAACAAGGCATGTGGCCACAATTCTGTCTTAAAGTATCTTGGATGACAAAACCATGAGAGCCACAATATTCAGTCATACCGCCAAAACATTCATTTTGTTATTCTCAAGCATCTGGCTCTGTTAATCCATACAGATATACAAACTAGTGCCTTAGCTTTCACTTTCAACATTTGTGCATATCTTTCCCAGTTACTTATTTAGGTGTCATCTTTTGGAGTAAAAGTGACACTGTAAGTGCATGACACTGCTGTCACCTGCAGCATCCAGTCTGCCCCAGTTGTCACGTTTATTCCATTTTAATCAATTTAGGAACCTAAAGTCTTGTAAGTAAAGGCAGTCTGCTCAGAATGATGTCTTCAAAGATCCTTGCCTGGTAGTTGGCGAGCTTCCAGGCTCTATGAGCAGTGACTGACTGGGATCAGACCAGCGAGAACAGAGAGGGTGACCCCATTGTGCTCGACAATAGGTCCTTTGTGTGATTGCGAGGACCGACCAGTGGGGGTGGTGACAAACTGGACAGTTCCGTCAGTCCTTTTAGGCGTTGCTTTCCCCATGTTTGTACACAGAAGGAAGTTTCGGTCACGTCAACAAGTAGCTTGATTATGGCTTTGCCTTCTTTACACAGTAACTACTGTGATGAGTGACAGTGTCAAGACATTTTTTAACCATTACAGTTCAGATATTTGCACATAGTTTTCTTATAGTTGTACTCTGTGAGCTTAAGTACTAAGATGCCTGTTGTAATGTTGTTGATTGCATGGTATTATCAGCAGATGTACAAGCACAGGAGCATAGTCTCAGTAGTAGCCCTACTGCAGCTGTTGTTGAACTCTGCCAGCTCTCCATTTAGTCCAGCTAGTTTCAAGTTGTCACCTCCTGCTCTTTTCTTCACACCCTTTATGCTCTACACACTGCGTTTCTACATGGATGGACATAAACGCATGGGGGCAGGGCTGCCAAACTTGTCAATTAGTAATGTGTTGAACATATTGATGTGTTTTCCTCTTACTTGAAGCACTGACCCCGAGCTTTTCAAATTGCCTCATGTTTTTACTGTATGTCTCAGAGTACACAAGCCTGATTTGTATTTTTTAATGCACTGCTGCTCCAACCTATTTTCAGTCATGGTCGTATCAGAATTAACAGCGTTGTGGTTCAAAAGGAGGTTTGTAGGTTGGAGATTAGTGGAGGCCAGCTGCTGTTTAGCTGTGGCCCTGAGCATTTCAGCAACCTGGTTAATAAAATATCCAGCTGTATAGATTAGCACTGTTGGGTTTTTTCTCTTCTCTCCAAGAGGCCAGTGAAGACTTTGGAAAACCAAACACAGATATCATCACATTTCTGAGATTTGAAGGAAATTGTCCATCTGGGTGTATGTAATATTATATCGCTGTCGTGACATGTTTTCTGGAAAATCACTTAACAGTTTACAGATGAAACAACCAGACAGGAATGTCTCACAAATCAGGATACCTCATCTCACCCCATCTCATCTCTCAAAAATCGCACAAATATCTA
This sequence comes from Epinephelus cyanopodus, assembly GCA_026686955.1. NCBI lineage: Eukaryota > Metazoa > Chordata > Actinopteri > Perciformes > Serranidae > Epinephelus > Epinephelus cyanopodus. The sequence goes on from CM048916.1 coordinate 34,421,202, forward strand.
TATCTAAAAAAAAAAAAAAAAAAAAAAAAAAACAGTCCTGCAACATCGACTACAATGGTCCAGTATAATGCTGAAACAATTTGTCATTTAATTTATTAATCACCAAGATAACAACAATTAAAATGTAAATGAATAACATTTAAGTCATTTGTGCTAAAACATTCGCTGTTTCCAGCTAATCAAACAAGAGGATTTTCACTTTATCTTTTTTTCATTTCGTTATAGAATACTCATCTTTGGATTTTGATGGGACAAAACAAGTCATTTGAAAATGTCCTCTTGATATCTTAAAATTATACTGGCCATTTTTCACATACATCTCTAGTAAGATAAACAGTTAATTGATACATTGTAAAAACATAAGCAAATAATAAGAAATAAAATAATTGTTAGTAGTGCCAGGTAATATAGAGAAAATCAAATATCACAATATTATTGACCAAATGCCTCTAACGATATTGTGACAGTATTGTAGGGTTGACTACAGTACTGGTGCTTTCACAAAATATTTACACAATGAGATTTATGATGAATAATCATCAGTTATGTCTAAGTGGGTAAAGGCAATTAAAAACCACTAGAACAATCCGGTAAGCTCAGAAATGACATCACTTTACTGTGATACAGCCTTTAGATCAGCAAAAAACAACTCTTATCATATAAAGACCTCCAAAATCTAAGAAGATGTCTAGTCTCATATCATGATATTGATATATAATGTTGATGAATAGTTAATCTGTTATTAGAAACAGCCCTACTCTAATACATGACTACAGCTGTACAAATATATAATCTTTCTCTAAAGTGGTGGGTAGTTGCTAGTTAAAAAAAGTGGAAATGTTAAGATTCATTCATTAATTTTTCGTAACCGCTTATCCTGTTAGGGGTCGTGTTGGGCTGGAGAGGCGGGGTACACCCTGGACAGGTCACCAGACTATCACAAGGCTAATTCCAATGTTAAAAATCTTGGTTTATTCAAGTGACTAATGGTGTATCAACTCTTAATATTAAATCTGATATAGGCATTGGCAAGGTGTCCATGAAGGTGAATAAGGTTGCCAAACTTCAGAAAGGTTTTGTATTCATTCCTGAGAGTATATTTGATCTTTTCAAGTGGAATGCAGCTATTCTTGAAAAAAAAAAAAAAAAGACAACTTCCTCTGGCAAAATTTCTGATAAATATCTTCTCACATTATTGGTCACCATATTGCCAAACCCAGTCCCTGTTATCTCAGAATGTTTCATTAAATTCCAGTGATTAATATCAGACCTTTTTACACGTCATGTTTAGACTTCGCAGTGTCATTTGCCATCTGAGCAAGAAAGAACACATGAGACAAATAATTTGTTGCCTCTAATTTATGACCTTCGAACAGATTGGCGAGTCATATTTATGGCTGAAGGGTGTCTAAGCCTCACAGGGATCTGTTAATTACCTCAGCATTGCTGTGAAGCCAGTCAGTACTCGGATGGGAGGTTAAATGAGGTGTTACCTAACAAAGACGGGGTGTGTAAGCAGACCTCTAGAACTTACTGCACATCTGTCATTGATTAGCGCACCAGATACTTTACATAATTGCCCCCGCTGCTCAGCCGAGGTGAACTCACTGACGTACAAGAAGCTAATTTTATCATATCTGGAAATGTGTTGTAAGAAAATGCTGATGCTTGCTTAAATGAGAACATGTGTTGAAGGACTGGTCATGTCAGCAGCTGTGATGGTTTCCAAGAGTGGACATGCATCAACAGCACCGAAAGTGTCCCTAGGTGGGGTTGTGTAACAGGGGGGTCTTTGTTCCAGTGAAAATGGTGAAAGACCTCCCTTCTCGAGTCTCTCCCTGGTGTCTATCCAGGGCGTCAGGTCAAGTCCAGCTCGATCCATCTAAGCTTAGTGAGGTTTTCCCCAAAGTGCAGCTCTTTGATTTCTCTCATAGAGGTCCATTTTATCAGCAGTGAACAGAGCACTTCCCATCTCACATGTCAGCAGCATTTACTGATATTGATAGAAGATTAGATGAACTGTTTGAAGAATGCAAAGCATGTTCATGAAGTTGACGCACACAGTGTAATATATACTGTCAGGAATGCATGCTAAAATGGAATGTTTATAATGGCGGTGACGGTGTACACGCTCAGTAAACACTAGCCCACCTGGCATCAATAAGGTGTACAGCTAATAGTAATGGCTTCGATGGCCTTTTGAACCGAAGCTTGACGTTGGGCTCTTTCAACCTCAAACCTCCTCCTGGGCACACAAAGAGTATGTTAAGCACACAGGAAATTTTTGCTAATCTTTCGGAAAAAATGATCCACTACATTTCAAAAAGATGCCGCAAGGAGCTGTGGGTGAAGGACACGTTTACAATAACAAAACTATTGTTCTTTTTCTCTTAATGATTGTTTTTTTTCCTGCAAAAACAACTGAAACAGATGGGGTTGCGGACAGTCAGTAACTAAAGGAGCACTCCTGTTTTCTTTGTAACAGATCCCAATAAAGCTCTGAGTTGTATCCTGAATAGCACAGCTGGAACTTTAACTATTGTTGCTCCTCTTTTTAAGCTATGATTTTTACTGCATCCTCTTAAATCTAATAGGACAGTTGACTGAGTACTGGAGAGGAACACTGAATATATCTTATCTGTGCTGCCAAATGTAAGGGGCTCCCTGGAGACCTTGTGTGCATAAAGCTAATGCTTTCCTCTCTGACACACGGACACATATACCGAAACTTAAAAAAAAAAAAAGAGAGACTTCCATCTGATTTACATTCATTCACAAACTTTAACCAGTAGCACTAATTATATATGCCAGGCAAATGTACGATTCGTCCTTTAACATCTGTTTGACCTCAAAAGAATCAGACATGATGGTTCACACATCTCTAAGCTCTGACCTAAGATAAAAAGTATTTTTTTCTTTTGTTGAGGAAAGATGTGGCCTTTTCAAAGGTAGCATCATATGTTGAGTTAGGCAAGGTGGTCTTATGATCAGCTCAGTGGCCATGCTGTTTAGGAGACTGAACATAACTGTTGAGCATAAAGCTTTGTGACTTGTATGTGGGATGCCTTGTTGTGATTTTCAGTGCAGCTGATTCCACTTTTCTCAGAAATGCAGCAACGTGGATCTACAGTACAAATACCGTCTCGTTGTTGTCACCCAGCGTGAAATGATTTCTGGCAGACTACATACGAGTCTTGCTCGTAAAGTTCACCTGTTGGATGTTTTCTTTACCTCAGCTACTGGAAGGCAGACGGTGTATCGGACCAATATTTCATGATGCAGTATTATGAGCCAGAGTAAATTTATTTCTGTATTGTCACTCTTACTCTTAATATCTGTATTAAATCTATAACCTTCACTATTTCTTGCCGTCTCTTTCACTGTTATTTTCCATCTTCTCTCCATTCACCTCTGTTCGGCTCCCACACTCCCTCTTAACACTGATTTATTTTGCACCTGATGCAGATATTAATCACATATTTTCTAGACTCGTTTTAGTTTGCATGAAAACCTTGAATAAAAATCTAAATCCTGTTGTCAGTGTTTTTCAAACACAGTTACTTTCCGTATCAGATTTCATTACAGACTTTCCTTTCTTCCTCAGTAAAGCTCCACATAGGAAACCAAATACTTTGAATCTCCATTGCATTTTCCATCTATAAGTCTCTGGCTGAAGCATCAGCCCAGTCCTGCCCACACCAGAGATCTTTGCCATTATGGCCCTAAAATGGATGGTTTGAAATGATTTGCCTTTTAAACCCTTTTTGACAGACACATCTGTGTCATGGGTTAGTCCAATCCCTTTGGTCCAATATTTAATGGTTCTCTAACATTTGGAGGTGCAGTAAGATGAAAGACAAGTATAGGTTCATGCCACTGCAAACTTGACCATAGACTTCTTTAATAGGCTGTTAAAGCCCTTTTGGCGCCATGTCATAAGTATAACTGGTCTGAGGTGTTAAACCAATAAACAATGGCAAGCCCCCTCTGTGTTATGAGATGGCTTTTCTATGCCAGGACTCTACAGACACCCACAATTCTTCAAAATCAGCAGTGCTCAAGATTTCTATTCTGTTTTTGTTATAGTTTAGTTCCATGCCAACACTCCAAGTGTGCTTAGAAGCAAATCCCATAATTGCCACATGGGATACTTAACCCACTACTTTATTTTAGTTGGAAAATCAAATATATGTGGTAGTTCATGCGTAGTCATTACGCAGTTTAGTTTTTCTTTCTTTGGTCTCTGATTCAGGTCATCTCAGTCTTAAGTCAGTGTTGTGTCACAGTTGGATGTGTGGCTAGATTTGCAGCAGTGTTTTCACAATACCTGGAAAACTTGACATTGAAATTTGTATTAAAAGATAAATACAACAAGGCTTTAACACGATAACAACTTTTCTCTTTGTTTTCTTTGTTACGAGCAGAAAAAAAAGCAGAATGACTGTAGAAAACATAAACAATAAGAGAGTGAGAAAGTGCAGCTGGTAGCAGTGAATAGACACTGCTGAAAGTATTGAAAACACTTTAAATATCTGAAATCTATGTATTGATATATTGATATTTTTGAAAGCAATATTTTGCAGGATTGCATTAATTTCTATATTACTATTTAAACATATGGAATTGAAAAAAGTTATAGTATCTGTATGAAGGGTGCAACAATGAAGAACAGTTGTCTTAGTAGAGCAATTCATTTTCAGTATTCCTTTTAATTAAAAATTGAAGCTGTGAGGTTTCGTGGATTTAGGATGATGGCATAAAGGTTGCTGAATTGCAACCCAAAGGTTCGTGGTTGCTGCCCAGGGTCATAAAAAACAATTTATTGGCAGAAAATAATGTTAACAATATCAATCGTTTAACCACACAGGTTTTTTCAATGATGTTAGACGTCTTAGAACTGTGTGGGTGTGTACTAGCTGCAATTGAATGACATTTCCCTCAGCCTTCTGTTGCTTTGGTTCCACTTGTCAGGGTATGACAACTTTCTCTGTCACCATTATTAATAACCTGTATATGTGACATTACACAATTCACAGCATAGCTTCAATCTTACAAGTTCTTATCAACCAAAGTAACTCTGCACAGCCTTTAAGAAAGCATCTGCTGTGGCTGCACAGTTGATTGTTGATTTGTAATTAGAATAAAGGTTTACATTAAGCCTAAAGGTGTAACTCAGCTGTGTAACTGTGTGTTTGTTGTAGATATTTGCTGTAGGAGAATGCACAAAGTAAGCTGTGGACAGCCCTGTATGGCACCGAAGAGGAATTGGGTCTTCGATTTTTTATTTTATAGTTGAGTAGCTGCTCATTTACTGAAATAACATTTAATACTGCAGTTAATGATTTGTGTAATGGCTTAATATACTGTCTGTAGCTAAGTAAGCATTATCATTAACATTATACAGTTGCTCCCTTTTTCTTTACAGACAGCACAGAGATAAAGCACTATATCCTCCTGGTAATGAGACAGCGTCATAGTGCTCATTGATTCATCTTTATTACCCTGAACATTCAGCTGATGGGTTCTTCTATTTACATCACTGTGGTATTGTGGAGGTTTTTGTCTCGCTGTGACACTGAAGTAACATCTAGATCAGAGTGCAGGACTGGTTCCTGAGGTGAGTGTTTGCACTTCAAATACAGGCATTAGCCATCAGTGGCAGACACTGGCCCATGCCCAGCGTGCCACAGCTTCACAATGAGCTCACTGTCGTGAGCTGAGATCAGCTCCCCCTCCTCCCCCCTCCCCTCCTCCTCTATCCTCTCTGGGAGAAACACCACATGCAGAGCTGCTGTGTTTATGTCAATGCCGCAAGACATCCTCAAATTTTTCACTGTCACCAGTTTGTAAGACCATTGACGCAGACCTTTTCTATCTAAGAGCTACTTTTATCAACATCTTTGTCGCCAGTGACAAGTCTAAATGTCAGTGTTTTTGCCTGAAAAAGGTCTGAAGTCAGTATTAAAAATGACACTCACACTTAACTAAAAATATTCTATATCCTGGAGGAATCTTCACTGCCTACCCAGCATAATGGAGTCATGTGAAGCTGGCAAGAGCATTACCAATCATGCGAAACCCACAAAACAGTCCTTATGACCATCCAGTAATGTTACGGAAATAACAGCCCCTGTTTGGGTAGTTCTCATCTGTACAGACCCACAATCCCCTGCCAGTAATCGGCGCTTTACAGCCTGGAGAGGTTGTTAAGGTTGCAGCAATGCTGGCAAATTGTTGAATGGAAGTGAGCAGTCTCGCAATAACTGGATCACATCTTTCCACTGTGTCTGCAGCCAGTCTGATAAAGGAGACACCAGCTCTCTGAGCAGTGTTGTGTTTGTGTCTGATGCAGATAGGGATGTGAATGTAAAGATGAGAGCGAGGTGGGAGCTAATGGTGGATTGTGTTTGCATGTGTGCTGTCATGCAAGAAGCAGCACTTGACGTCATAGCTAGAGAGATCTTGAAGGATTGGAGTAGCTTTAACATGTGTGTGTTGGGGGGGCGCTGCATGCAGGTGTGTGAGGCCAGTACCCCTTGTTACGATACTTAACTGCAGGAAGTTCCTGGTCAAAGCCAGGAAACCCAGGTCGTCCCTGATGAGCCATTCAGCTGTGTCCTCGGTCAGATAACTTTCCATCATTTTACCCCAAAGGAGCACAGTCAGCTTTTCAGTCCAGGAAACCTTCACCTCTGGCAGAATGGTCCAGCCTGGGACTCAGCATGTACAAAATGAGTTGAGATATTAACAGCATGTCTTTGAGCAGTGGTTCCTAACCTTTTTTTGGCTTGTGAGCCCAATAAAATTGAGCAACATTTACTTGTGACCCCTCATCACATGTTATGGTCTTGAGTGCCAACACGAGGTGTGAGCAGTTCAGAGTATGAATTTCCATGACCACAGAGACCTGATTTGGTGAAGTATTCAGTATTTCACAACAAAAAGCCAGACTGAAGAAAAGTAAATACATTTTTATGTCCCTGAAATCCTTATGTGACCCTTCAGATAAATCTCTGGACCTCCCGGGAGGCTCCCGACCTGCATTTTTGTAGACATTACATTTGAGCGTCCCTTCATATTTAAAAATAATCTGTAAGTTTGAATACAGAATGTGTGTCCTCTTTCATGATGAGTAGATCAGGGAGCTATCAGACTAACCATGCTGAACCGAATTAGATCAGTCAAGGATTGGACCATTTGCATTCTGCAGGCGTGCTCTGCTGCTCCTCATGGTTAAATGATCAGCTCGTCTCTGTGATTTTAATCATGTGTATCTTGTTAGCTTGTTGCTGGAATGGCAGAGGAACCCATCCACACCAGCAGTCTTTCAGGAAACTATCTCTGCCCTGCCAAGAATCTTATTTTTATACTGCTCCATTAGATCACTTCTGCAGCTTTTAATGGTCCATCATTGTGACATGGAGTGAGTTGCATCCACTGATTCTGGAACAGTTAAATTATATTTAATCAGTGTGTTGCAGTTTCCACATGTTGATCCAAAATAGATTCATTTGCAAACTTTTGTTGCCTTGTAACCATTTGCTCAGGGCAAATATGATTAGGTTTTTTTTTTCTTTTCAAGCTGGTGGTGAGCTACTGAATTAATTTTAGAAAACTAAAAGGGCATCTTTGAATAATGTGAATGTTAAAAATCAAATGTTGTATTTTTCCTCTTACCTGTAGTGCTATTAATCAATCTAGAGTGTTTTTGTGTGAGTTACGGAGTCTTGGAGATACCGGCTGTAGAGATGTCTGCCTTCTCTCCAATATAATGGAACTACTGTAGATGACACTCAGCTTGTGGTGCTTAAAGCACCAAAACATAAATGTGAAAATCTCAACAGCAATGTCTCTTTCCAGTAATTGTAATCCGGTTACTCAAGATAATCCACAGACCTAGTTGTGAGCACTTTCATGTAGGAACTATTTACTTTCTACTGGCTTACCAACCACCAACTATATCACCACGCAGCTAGAAGAGTGCATCTACTCATGGACGAGAGGTTTGTGCTCATGACAGCATGAGATGTAGACATGGCATCTTCCTCAGCTGAACTGTAATAATAGGTAGCTCAGTCGTGCTGGGTGAGCGGTGTGCAGTGATACGGTCGGCAGATCTCCTTCAATAAAAAGAAAAGCACAAGCCGAGTGCCATCTAGTTCTGTTATACTGGAAAGAAGAAAGACGTCTCTACAGCTGATGTCCACCAAAATAATCTAGATAGATAAACAGCACAACAGGTAGAAGGAAAAATATATATATTTGATTTCGGGGTGAACTGTCCTTTAAGGCTATCGTGGGCTTGTACAGTCACATAGCTATACTTCAAGTCAGAAAACGTGTCTTTCGTTGAGTCATTGATGGATCACCTCTCCCAAGTCAATCTACTAATGCACCAGCTTGCCAATCACCAACCACTGGTAACTCCTTCAATTAACAAACATGTTGACTTTGCAATACAGTGACAGAATTAATGGCCTCTGAGATCAGGCCCCTTGATGAACAGGCAGTTACTCATCAAATACAGGAAACTGTCTGAGCAAGAACGAAATGAGATGGGTGCTCAGTTAATCTTTAACTGTCAAACCGACCGCAGGTGTTTGGTTTGAGCCCACAGACAGACATTTCAAGTCTTATTGTCATTCAAATAACTTAACACAATGTTACACTGAAGGCAGAGTGAATTTATACAGTTTCAAAAGATGGATGATCTTGATAAATAATGCTAATCTCAGTATTAACTCAATTTTGACGTAGCTACTGTTCTTACTGAATGAATCTTACACAGTTGCAGTGTCAGGGTCAGTTTTAGCTCTGTATGAACCATGCTACATGAAGTCAATAGCGTGAAGGGAGTCTGATGACTTTTATCTAATCTCTGGATGTCTTGCTGCTCAGCCACCTATACGACTTGACAGGAGGCCCTATCCCTGTGAGGGGCATTGACGGGAAGACAAAGTACTGTTTTCCCATGACATCATTGCCATCATTTCCCCCCCTCTTGGGCCTCTAGATGACTCCGATCTGCCTCACTCCAAGCTCACAAGACCCACCAAAGTGGAATACCCTGGAGGTTAATGGAGACGCATTAGAGGTCATATTTTATTGCCACATGACCACAGTGCAGATTGCCTTCAGCACAGCACACATTAACATTTTCCAACAAGAAAAGAATGGGATCACTCTTTGTGTCACCATGCTGTAAGTGGTTGACGCTATTTTCAGTCAAACTTATGAACATTTCATTTTACTAGTGGAGCTGACATTTTGAGAGACCCTTCATTATAATAGTCTACATTATGTGTATCCCAAAAAACATACAAAAGCACCATTCAGGCTTCTTTAACCTCATTGAAATCTGGCAGATAGTTTGGCTGTGAAACACGTTCACTATGACTTCTTTCCCAGGATGGTCCATGACGGACATTTGGGGATGTTGTATTTAGGTTCCAAAATGGGAACAATGGGCAATGCAGACTCGATCCATATGGGCCCTCTCTTTGATGCTCAGTTTGTTCACTGATGGCTGTAGAAGTGAGGAGTTTATTACCTTGATGATTCACATTCAGCAGCCATACTACATTTACCAAGAGTTAAAATGACGAGCCTGTACTGTTAACTGTTTAGTAATGGTCAAATTTGATCAGTGTCCATAGATTTTTTCAAGAAGCGGTGGAGACAATGTGGCATAACCTGTGGGACACACACATCCACAACAAGAGAGAGGAACAGGGCAGACAAGGACAGCAGGCCAGCAAGAAAAAGAAATGGAAATATATGGAAGCAATTACTTTCTTGAAATACTCCAAGACAAAGAAAAGGTTTCCCTAACCCTATCCAGAAATGCAAAACAGCGAGTGCAAGTTAATGGCAGCATAGTATCATTTCATAACTCAGGTAGCCACAGAGCCAGACACCTGCAGAGAGTGGTGACAGTCAAGGAGTTACCTCCAGTTGAAAGATGCAAGGGAGGAATGGATCTTTCCATTTTGCCTCGTATTGCACAATTTTTTGCATCAAAATGAACAATAAAAGGCTTCAGACTCAGTATGCAAGGTTTTTCTGTGTCACAATTTCTATCGGACGACACAAAAGCACAGACTAAATGTGCGAAGGCCTTGATACTGCATCTGGTACTGTCAACACACAAAACAAACGTGGCCCGATGTGGTCACTACTGCTGCCATTGTCATGTCTCTGCCAGTAGATGTGCGTTAAAGGACACATGTACACTGTAAAAATGAAATTAATCCAAAATTACAGACTATTAGTATAGTGTGGACAAACAAGTTCTATTAAATCTGTCACAGCAAACCAAATGGCCTCCCTTCTAGCAGTCATTCTAGATAAACCTGTCATTACAAAGGCACAAATATTGTATTATTATTGTATTACTAAAAAAACACATTATATTTTACAAATAAAAAAGTGCACAAATCCGGCCATCTTCAGTTTTTCTTACCATTCAGGCTATTCTGTGATTTCAGGCTGATAAATCAGCAAGGTCGATCTCTCAGCTGATATCAGCTTTTTGCAGATATATTGGTTTTAGGTCGGAGTTTATGTCGGTAGTTAAGTTGCAAAAAAATGCCAAACTAGGAATAAGTGCATTTAAAAACTGTGTCACCATAACATACAGTAGTTTGTCAACTGTAAAATGTCCAGTTTGTATCTTGGTCACGGCTCCTTAGAAAAAACAAATCTAAGGGATCCGTATCCAGATTATTGTTTATTTTATGTGTTAATGTTAAAAACAAATTATTATTGGGTGATTAATCATTGTCAGATTTTTTTAGTTCCAAATACTGGCATCAGTAACCATCAGGCTATTACTAATCATGATGTTTGTTTGTACCTAATTGTTTTTGCTCCCTTTCCTGGAACAGAATGATTAAAAAATAAATAAATAAATAAATAAATAATTAAAACTCAGTGAGACATGCCTCATTAAAATAAAGATAATAAAAAATAATTAATTATGCCATCAATTAAAATAATTATTATAAGATTTGTGTGAGTGATGTGAGTGTTTGTGTGCTACTGTATGCTCCAGTTGTCAGTCTATACATACTATTGTGAAATAATGTTCCTCCACAGTATGTTCTTAAAATAATAATAATAAATTAAAATTATGTAATTGGTAGTAGAAACAGTGGGACTGTCCTGGTTGTAAACTGAAAGTTTTAAAAGATGTTCAAAGATGCAGTCCAAACTGAAAAGTCCGAGGCACTCTGGGGTAATATTAAAAATCCTTTAATAAGCACAGGGATATCAACGCGCTTCGACTCAACGAGTATTCATCAGGATATCATATATTATAATATCATAATATATCATAATTGGTATTTGATTGTGTAAAATTAGGGATTACTGGCCTTCGTCCAAGTCTCAAATGTATCCTCAGAGTCAGCGTCCTGTATTTACAGATATGAGGCTGACATTACAGTTGCCTTATCTCCCCTGTGCAGTGACTTGACTTCACAGTGTCACGTCTTTGCATTTCTGACATTGCATTCCAGGAAATACCTGGGGTGAAATGCTGTGAAGCCTGAGCCTACTGAAAAATGCACCCTGAAGAAAATAATTCTGCTCTTCTGATAACAATTGAGTCTCGGGCTGTGAAAAACATGATATTTGAAACATTTGATGGCATGCTCACATGCACACACATGCTAAGCTTGACTTTGACCTTCAAATCCACAATCTGCTGATAAGACTGTACTTGTGGCGTGGTGCTATGGCGATGAGGTTGTCAATCAAACCTTGTGACAGCACAGTGGAGACTGAATCAAAGACAGACTGCTGAGGTTTGACTTTTTCCTCCTCCTCCCTCTCCTCCCCCTTTCTCCCTCTTCTTGTCTCCCACAGATCGAGAGGACCAATCCATTCTTTGCACGTGAGTATACAGGCTCTGTATTTTCAATTTTGTGTTAACATTTCTTGTGCTTTATTGAAGCTGATGTTATTAAAGTTATTGTTGATAAAACAAAGCCCCCAGGGCCCAAAGTTGTATGTCTCTGTGTCTTATATTGCTGAGATAAACTGAGCCCTCTGTCCCAAACTGATAGCATAAGGTTCATGGCTAAGGTTCATTATACTCATGCATCTTCCCTTTTATATTCTTGGAAATAACATCACATGGTGCAGTATATTTCCCTGTGGGAAGTTTTCTGTCTACATTAAATTAATCTGAAAGTCATAATAATGCATTCACTGCTAAATAAACAAGTTCAGGAGCATTGCAAGTGCACCAGCTGCCCAGGGGCCTTCATAGTCATTTCAAATCGTGTGTCCCAGTGACACTGACCAGACTGTCACGACTTGAAAGAAACGTGTGAAATGTGGGACTAAGAAATGCCTGACATTTCTGCTGCACAGCCCTCTGGCGTCCTTTGGGTGACAAGTGTCTACAGACGACAGGAATGTCACCAAAGAAAATGCCAGAGAGGGTATCAAGACATGAACCCTCAATAACCCCGTTACTCATGCAGACTGAATAGTGAGGTGTTGGTGTTATTTTGTCTCTTCTACAGTATTAACACACAGAGGGTCAAAATAATTCACTGTAATACAACAGCACCACAGACAAAGCTAAAACATATTGTTACTTACTATTCTGTTTTGAATAAAGTAGAGCTGACATGTAAATTAAATTAATTCAGATTTAACCCAGATAATCTGATCCTAAACAATGATTGCCATTTGTTTCCTTCATTTACTGTGTCTCTGCTGCCGTTGGACACAGTTTAAGTACCAAAATGCTAGTGTGTGGACCCTGAGTCAACATTTCTTCCTAACACAATTGTGAATTTTGACTTTGAACAGATCGTTACTGATCAGATTTTTTTTTCTTTACATTCTTGAACAGTGGTCCAAATTTAAAATCAAAAGTAACAGCCCTAACATACTCTGGAGATGAATTAACACCTCACACACACAGAAAGAAATGTAGTATTAGGGTCACTAGTTTGCATTTATTACAGGGTTATTGTATTGGATTGACTTGTGTTGTGTTAAACAAAAGAAGGATATATTCATGCTTGCAAACACCTATATACACAGGTATTAAAATAAAGATTATGCACAATATCAAGGGCTTTGGTGCTGAAATACACAAACCGATTGCAAAATAGTATGAAACACAATAATATTAAGTCAGCTTTACCTTATTTATATGGCATGTTTTCTGAAACAGGGGAGCTGCTGAATCTTGAATGAATACTTTAGTTGCAAATTGACCATTTGTGAATCAATTACTCATTGAATTCGTCAAGCATACTTTGTTTTTCTCGCATGCCTCAACGGTGAATGGAGAATCCTAAAAAGGCAAACATGTCAATGATTGGAAGAAAAAAGGGGTTGTGTTTAACATCAGCAAAACTATATCAAAACATCTGTTTACAAACTGTCACACAAAGCCTGTAGTATAATCCAAGTCTAATTTACCCAGTCATATGGTCAGTACTTCTAAAACACATGCATTTTCACTAAAACATAACAATTTAAAACACTTGCAACTACAAATGGCGCACTCTGAGCATGTCTTAGCACCCATATGCGTATCAGCTCTGCTTGAGCAGTGTTCAAACACACCAGGGCTGCCACGATTAGTCGACTAATCGATGACTAATCGACTATTAAAATAATTGGTGACTATTTTAGTGGTCGACTAATCGGTTTGAGTCATTTTTCATAGAAAAGTACTATAAAAGTACCCAAAATACTCTTATTGCAGCTTTTTAAGTTCAGATATTGGCAGCTTTACACACTCTCCCATGACGGTGAACTAAAACCCTTTGGCGTGAGTATGAAACAAGACCTTAGATGATGTGATTTTTGTGGATTGGGCGAGACAGACCGACATTTTTCAAAATTTTAACACATTTTTCGATGGAATCATTAGTCGACTAATCAAAGAAATAATCGACAGATTAGTCGACAATGAATGTAATCGTTAGTGGCAGTCCGAAAACACACACATGTGCCCAGGCACATTACTGGGGGATTAATACCTGTGTGTCAGCTCTATGCAGTAGTAGTGTCACTATGGAGGCAAGTCTTCACAAATGGTCAATTTGTGGGTGCAGCACTCCTTTAACACCCAGCAGTCCAAGGCCAGCAACAGACACATTGACATAATCCCTTCACGATTACCCTCCCTTCACAGCAGCCAACACGACAGACAGTTACACACCATTCTCCCACTCTTTACTCCCATCCACATCACGTTCACTCAATCTAAAAAGCAAAACAATATTTTGTGCATACTTGGTGTATGCAAATTTGCACTTACCGTAAAACCTCAAGTATGCTCTAAATCTAAACTGCTCCTCCAAAGTTTTTGCACGGCTCGGAGATTTTCTTCCCTGTTTTTCAATCCCATGGTCACCGTATGACAGAGCAGTTAAAAGCAGGCTGCACATCCACACACTAGCAACCACAGGCCTAAACTTGACTGAGACTCAAAGATATTGCAGAGAAAGACGCGCATGATCAGATTTGTTGCAACAGAATTTAGTTTTAGTCTTAAGATTTTTGTACGTTTTTTTTTTTTTGTTTGTTTTTGTTTTTGTCATGGAGAAGAGGTTGTGTTCTGTCCTCTCCCACAAACACCTGCAAATCTGTAAAGCTCAATGAGAAAAGTGCATCACAGCTATATTGATTCAGTTTTTAAGATCACTGTGTGTCTAAGATTTTGATTTAAAGGGTTGATTCTGGTTTAGTGTTTCTCACACACTGTTCTGAGGATGTCTGTTTTTCTGTGCTTTGTCTTCTTTTGTCCCACAGAGGTGAGTCAGGAGCTGGCAAGACAGAAAATACAAAAAAGGTCATTCAGTACCTGGCACATGTTGCCTCCTCCCACAAAGGAAGAAAAGACCACAGCATTCCTGTGAGTATTCTCCTCTCTCATCTCTCTAATTTAGGTTAGCAGTGCCTGCACAAAGCCATAAACTGAATGAGCCCATAAAAATGTGTTGAAATACTGATGTTAATGTTGGATTTGTATGAGAAATTAATCACTTATACTATTCCCTATCATATCTTTGTATCACCCCACAATTACCACAATCCCAGGTTATTCTTTTGACCTTATATAACACTGTAATCACTGTGGAGTAACGATCATTAGAAAAAACTATGAGCAGCGTGGCCAATGTGGGATTGTTGTGGTATAATATACTGTAGCTACCAACACCAGTAGTGGGCAATATGGCTTTGTGCACTGGATGAGTGTACACAATCTAACAGTTTGCATTTGTTTATCTGTAACAAACAGCCAGAATCACCCAAACCAGTGAAACTACAGGCAAGTCTTTATACTTTCTTATACACCGTGTTCATGTGCATGCTACTAACATTTACTTCTCAAACAAACTCACTTTGTCTTAAATAAGCTTGTAAAATGACATGAGCCCACTAAAGCCTGACTTATGGTGGGATGCTT
This sequence comes from Epinephelus cyanopodus, assembly GCA_026686955.1. Taxonomy (NCBI): domain Eukaryota; kingdom Metazoa; phylum Chordata; class Actinopteri; order Perciformes; family Serranidae; genus Epinephelus; species Epinephelus cyanopodus. The sequence continues at coordinate 34,436,647 of CM048916.1, forward strand.
GACGCTTTTGATGAGTGTCACTTGACAGAAATGACACATTTTCAGCAAAAAAAAGACATTGTCGCTTGATTCTTTCTTTTCAGTTGGGCACCTGGACAATCTTGTCGTGTTGTGGACACTATTATATCGTGATAGAGTATTCACAATGAGCCTCTCTGATGCATTTACTGGAGTTTAGTGTGTCCCAGTGTAAGTAACACTGGACCTGTTGACAAGATCACGGAAAGGGTTGGCAGGAAATGCAGCTTCTTTACATTGTCCGGAATTTGTTGGACCAAAACATATTCACCCTTTGGCTCCCAAAACAAACAGCTGTCAGACGGTTCAGGATGATAAAATGTTGCTAAACAAGCCAGCTGGAGGATAGCGTCTGGTTACAATGGAGATGACTGAAACATTTTGCTGAAGCATTTATTGAAAATGTTGCGCAGCTCATCAAAAGTGTCAAGGGCTGTACCATAAATCAGGATTTTGGGCTCATCAAATGTTGTAAAGAAGTTCAGAGACACCAAAAGTGACAGTGACACTTAGTGTGCTGTATTTACGTAAAATGCCTCATTACAGCATATTTAGCTTTTACATTGTCTCTCTCTGTTAGGCACAAAATGCAGTTGTAAGTACACTTTAAAACTTGCATGATAATTCAAACTCACTTTATTGTGTTTTCTGTGAATGACTTACTCTGTCCAGATGTGACACACTGTAAATTTGCTCGCCATCTCTGTGATTCACACTCGCTGAAACATAGTCGCATGCATGTTGTTTTTATTTGTTGTTGTAGTCACATGTTGAGTCTCTGCTGTCATATTGTGCTGTATGAAACTGTATGAAATAGTTAGAATGCTGAATGCTGATTTTACCTGTATTATAGCAAGGCATGTATCTTATCAGTGTTTAAGACCTTAAGTTAAGACCAGTCCTGGTCATTGGGAATGAGGGCCCTGCAGGTAGCCACCTAACCTGTGACTGAATTACAGTATAGTTGAGATGCACAGTACAAACCATAATCTACTCTAGTCATGAGGGCCAGGATTACAGACCACTGAGGTGTTATTATAACACCTATTGCTTATTCCCTCCATAGACTTGTTTAGGTTGTGCTAAGGCATAAACAAAAATGTTTATCTTGAACTACAGGTCACTATGTATCCATGTCATTAATTAAGTTTATTATTTTCCATAATAACAAATGAATCTCCCCATTCCTACAGAGTGGACCCCTGTTTTATGTGAGTAGTATGTAGTTTCTCGCCTATCTCACCTCACAATATCAAAGGGGTGCTTTACTCACTCTGTTGCCACCTTCTCTTTACCCTCAGAATAACTGATTAATATTCCCTGATGGGCAATGGATTTGATTTCATTCACATTAAACCACCTGCTGCAGTTAAATTTTAACTTTTGCATTGCATGATCTGTACGTCCTGTCCTCACTGAGCTAATGATGTAGGATTTTCTTCTTTCAGACATTTAACATTCACATTACTTACAGTGTGAGGACTTCTCCTAATAGAAATCAAATGTTGCTCTAGTGTTCATTTTATAAACTAATGGGCTGCTGATACTGTAGATCCCATATTATTTATTTACTTGCATAATGAATCAGGTTATTAACATTACACCTGCTACATCGGCTGTTTAACATGTTTCACTCTGTCTCACTGTTGGCATGTTAATAATAAGGTTTCTACTTTGGTTCCTGGCGGCCTTAAAGAGATCAATGTCCCAGCTTGTCATCTGGGAAAAAATGTGAATGATGTGTGTCAGAACAACAACACATCTCATTTTTTATATATACACCTAGAGGTGTCTGTATTTGTTGGTTGACATGGTAAAAAACAAGACAGGATTATGCCAAACATTATTACAAACCTGTCTTGTTTCTGAATTTAAAAAAGATAAAAGATCTTTTCGTGGTTTATCAGCCAGTCGATGAAAAGTGAACTTCTTAGTGGACTTGGCTGGTTTTCCATGAAAAGAGAAACATTTAATAATACAGAGTGGCCAAATGTAAATACACAGACACTGACATCACAGAGTGTATTGCACTCACAAAGAATCATTTTTGTTGTTCCGCCAACTGAAACAAATTGAAGTGAATAAGCTATAAGCTAATTATTCAGTCCTACTGCTGGTATATATGTACACTGCTCACCGATTCTTAAAGGGAGAGTTCACCCCAAATCAAATACATATTTTTCCTCTTACCTGTTGTGCAGTTTATCAGTCTAGATTATTTTGGTTTGCTCTCCTGAGTGTTGGAGATATCGGCCATAGAGATGTCTGCCTTCTCTTTAATATAAAGGAACCAGATGGCACTCAGCTCGTGGTGTTGAAAGCACCACAAAAAAAAAATTGAAAAACTCACAGTAATGTCTCTTTCCAGAAATCATGACCCATTTACTCAAGATAATCCACAGACCTCGTTGTGAGCAGTTTCACATAGGAACTATTTTCTTTCTACCAAACTACACCCAACAACTGTATCACTGGGCCGAGGGAAGCTTGCATCTACTTCCAGCTCACCTAGCATATCTGAGCTAGCTAACATTACAGCTCAGCCAATATGAACGCCATTAATGTTTACACCCCGCACTGTCATGAGCCAGAGCCTCTCATCCATGAGTAGATGCACGCTTCCCTCTGTGTGGTGATGCAGTTGGCGGTTGTAGTTGGATAGGAAGGAAATAGTTCCTACATGAAACAAGGTCTGTGGATTATTTTAAGTAACCAGGTCATGATTTGTGGAAAGAGACAGTGATGTTGAGTTTTTCAAATGTGTCTTTTCAGCGCTGTGAGCACCACAAGCCGAGTGCCATCTAGTTCCATTATATTCAAGAGAAGGCAGACATCTCTATGGCTGATATCCCCACCACTCGGCAACTCACAACAGAACAATCTAGATTAATAAATAGTACTACAGATAAGAGGATAAAAATATGTATTTTTGATTTAGGTGTGAACTGTCCCTATAAGGGTGCCTTTTACTTCACATTAACCCTCCCACTGCTGGATGTGTCTTTGTTTCTACTGCATGTACAATATGTAAGAAGCTTGACAATAGTTTCACCACAAGATATTCAGCTGACATTTATGCTAAGTAAACTAACTGAACCAAGTATGATAAAAGTGGTTCTCTGATTTTCAAGCCAGCTCATCTGAATCACTTGACCTAGGAACAGGGGGCGATGCAAAACCTCTTTTGACCTTTCCATTAAGTTTGATTCAGCTGAAAAGCTCTGTCAGCTCAAATGACTTCTCCTCATTGGCTTGTTCCAGATTTAAATACTTTGTGCCATTTCCCAAAGACTGTTCTCCTTTTTCTTGCTGATGGAAAGAGCGACTTGTAATATTTGTCTGGCCCCGTGACCTCCAGAGCAGATGTTGAGCAGCGAGTACACATCCACAACTGGCCTCTGCCTCATAAGATTTAGTGGAACAGTTTTGACTGATCCTCTCAAGCTGTCCTAAAGTACTGCCCCATGGCCTGCCAAACAGCCTGCACTTTGAGAGACACACTTGTAGCTCTGACCTGTAAACATTTTCTATAGAGGCAGAAAGATGACTTTGAAGGAGATGATAGGGATTTTTTCTTTTTATAGCTTGAAAACGACTGGGTGTATGTGGAGTGACTGATAATGTGTCTCTCAGTAGTTTTGAGGCGTCTCAGTTTGCTTACATTTTATCACAGCCAAACAACAATTGGCCAGCTCAAGTAGAGGAGCCAGCTCTGTTTGTTGTCAGATGTCTGACATGCTCATTTTGCAACAGGAATGTGGGTCAGCTTCTAATGCTGCTAAATTGGACCCCCACCGGTGTTTGTAATCTGCTCTTTGTTTTTAATGTGCACAGAGCAGACCACACAGATGGGTAGAGGCTGCCAATGAACAATTTCAGCCACCACATTGCACCACAGGCTTGTGTTTATATAGAAACAAAGGCTTTTGGTTTGAATCCTCTGCCCTCTGTGGGCTCTGCCGCCACTCTGATAGCTGGAGAAGAACCAGGTTTATCCCGTTCAGCCCCGCTTCATTCCAGCTGCTCGAAAACTCAATTAAAAGCAGCACATCATGCTCTCCGGCCAAAGATCACATTACTTGTCTCACATCCTGAGCGCAATGCTGATTCCTCATCCCACAGAGTTGTGGAAAATGGCCTCCTCAAGCCTTTAGTGTGTGCAGCTATTTTTGACGTAATGGGAAAGTATTCCTCTCGGCCACAAGAAGAGAAATAACATTGCAGAAGAAATTGTTTTTCTCTCAGCCATTTTGGATTCTCTGGTCATGACAAAGCCCACAGTGTGGCTTAGATGGAAACACAGCGCGCCACCTGTCCAAACATCTGCATAAGTTGCTTATTTATTTATTTAGTCAGCCTCTTAAAGTGTCCAGTCTGACGGAAAAAATAAAGCTGAAGTGTTTCTGTTGTGTGTTACAGACATATTCGTCCTGTCAGATGGAATGGCCGTCTGTCTTTTCTCACAACAATGAGCCTAAATTTTCCCAGAAACATTCTCTCAATCACAATCAAGTAACATCATTAGTCCTCAGTCAGCCAGGACAGGGCTCAGTGCACAATCGTTTTTCTTTGAAGATAAAACTCCTGCACACCAGGTTGTGAAAGCCATTATGGTCACAGTGTTTATAGGAGTGGTTTATATTTTATGTACTTGAGAAAATACAAAAAGTCCCTAAACCATCAAGTCCACTGCCAAGACCTAATGGTTTCAGCATTTAGATTTCTTAAATACAATCAGATTAATTGTTTAGTCATTAAAATGCCAAAAAACAAGTCTTGAAATTGCTGGTTTTGTCTTGAACCCAAAGATATTTAGTTTACAAGGTCATTAAAAGAGAAATGCAGCAAAATGTTGCATTTTATAAGCTGGGAACGGAGAATGTTTGGCATTTTTGCTGGGTAAATAACTTACACGCGCAGTGGTTTATCAGAATTGTTTGCAGTTACTGTTTTGTCAAACGACTGGCCTAATTGCCTCAGCACTAATCACAGTTTTTAAATGATCTAGAAACAAAGATTTCGCCTGAACATTTAAAATAATATTGATGACTGAGAAGTGATAGGACAACCTTTTGACCAACCTTTTTCTCATTTAAATCCTCTATCATATAAAGATGTTACCCTTAATGTACTTGTTTTCAAATGTTGTGGTCACATTGTTTGTCTGGTCTTGCTTTGGAAGAAAATGACTTGGTTAGAGAAATGCTCTTTGTGATGGGCTGTGGCGCTCCCTCAGAAACTTTAAACTCATTCTGGGATTGGAAAAACTTTTAAACTCAGGTGAACAATTTAGCTTGAAAAATTGTCACTTTTTGTCAGCTCATTTGACACTGTGGACAACGGCAGAACAACTCCAAAAAAATAAGCTGAACCTTTTACACCCACACACAAGAAAACACTCTGCATTTTAGTATTATACACATGCTTGGTTGTTTTTAAGGTAAACTTGGTACAGTAAAGGTTTTTAGGAGCATGACTGTCACATGTTTTCATCAACTTCTCTCTGGTTTTGTTTGTTCAGTTCACCACACGGGGATAATGTATGTGAGGTCATCGTCTGCTAGGGTTGCAACGGTATGAGATTTTCACGGTACGATAACTGTCTGAGAAAATATCACGGTATTTCAGAATTATTATCATCAGTCAGAATGACCCTTAAAGGAATGAAAACTGAAGGGTTATTTCTTTTAGAACTATTGTTTTATTACTATAATTAAAATCGTTTGCAAAGAAGGAAAATAAAGGTGAGATTCTCTGTCCAGTTGCTTTTTTTTCCTCGATATTGTAGATAAGCAAATATACATAGTATGATAACCATCAGTTTTCATGTCATGATATACCTTGAAACTGGTATACTGTTGCAACCCTATCATCTGCGTTTTTACGTGTTGTTTTTTTTTTTTTTTCAGTTGCTGATTCAGTTTCTCATCATTTTTGTTTGTTGCTTTCATGGAGACAAAGGACTGCTGTGATGTCACTCTGCTTTTTTTATTTTATTTTTTTTCTCAGGGTGAATTGGAACGTCAGCTTTTACAAGCCAACCCCATCCTTGAATCTTTTGGGAACGCTAAGACAGTGAAAAACGACAACTCGTCACGTTTTGTAAGTAGAAATAAGAAGAATAAGAAAAGTAAAAAATAATATTCAAGAAGACAAAGTCCACTCTAGCAGTTGGACACTGTCACAGCACCACCTGGGCTCATCTTAAGTCGGCACCTGAGTCAGATTTAAATGACGCGTTTGGATCCTGTAGAAAGTTCTTTTTTGAGGATAAGCAGAGGTTAACTGATTGAAAGTAATTTGATTATCCTACTTTTCCTGTAAGCAATTGCACAGGCCATGTAGACGGACACAGGAGCCTGCTAGTCATTAATGATGCCTTTGATGTACTGGATCCTTTCAGACTGGAGGCAACTCCACTCAGTACACTTCTCGATAGTGACGTACAAAAAGGGCCTTGAGGAAAGTCTCGGCCTAAGCATTAATGTGGTGAATTAATCTGCCAAATTTAAGAGGCATTATCTAATTACTAAATAACTGTGTTGCCTCATAAAATGACTTAAGTGCAACTTTCTGTGGTCAGTGTAGATTATGTGCTGATGTGAGTCCAGTGTGTGGAAATAAAGTTATGTTGTAAACAGAATCATTTTGGTTGATTTACAACATAATTTTACAATTTAAAATATTGCTTTTTACTGTATAACAAATGGTAATAGCATACATATTAGATTTAAAAATGCAATGTAGTTAGATGTATGGCTTATTTCCATTGTGGCCCTCTAATATAATGTATTTATTGTAATTTATTCTGTAGGTGATGTGTATCAGTGTTCATGTATATGGAGGATTCATGCCAACTCTCAGGACATTATTCTATAAACATTAAACTTATCAGATGTTCCTCACTGTGAGGCCTCAGTGTGTGTTACAGCAGAACACAGTCATTGTGTTAGCAATTGATTTCTGTGTATCTTGTCTTGTGCACTTCCTGAGTTTTTATCTTATGTTCATCTCTGCAGGGGAAATTTATCCGTATCAACTTTGATGTCACCGGATATATCGTTGGAGCCAATATTGAAACCTGTATCCTGTTTTGAAACGATTGACTAGAAGTGATGTAGCAATTTGCGTGTCATATGAGACATTGTAGGTGAGATGTTCACAAGGAGGAGAGTAGCCAGGAGTGTCTATTTGAAGCACTCATAAAACTTATCCAACAGGACATTTGTTTGACATTTGGCATGCTATTGAAATTTGTTGGCACTATATTTGGATCTTGTAATATTTTAATCAATTTGACCTGTATACTAGAAAGTGTCTGGAACACTGAAGTTTTGGGTTTTTATTCTACACCAAACTGACCCACCACACAGAGTTTTCTTTGACCATTTGGTTCAGACTTACTGGAGAAATCCAGAGCTATTCGTCAAGCCAAAGATGAGCGCACCTTCCACATCTTCTACCAGCTGCTGGCTGGAGCTGGAGAGCATCTCAAATGTAAGTAGACCGAGCTTTTACACTGTTAAGGTACTTCTTATTCCCTTTGTCTATTGTTACTCTAGACCATAGCTGATTTTGGCAGTTGAAAGGAATACTTATTTACTCAAACAACAAATATACAAATGGTCATTTTGCAGGTGAAATATTCCTTTAACTAAGTAAAAGATAAGCCGTGTTTGCAACAGTATAAATGATCACATTACATAGTTTATATTCATACTTTAAATTGCTAGCAGTTCTACTAAAACCCAGGGCTCACTTGGTCCACAAGTTTTTACCTTAAGATAAAAAAGTGAAAAAAAAAAAAATATCTTGACCATGCTTCTGAATGTTTTTACCACATTTCTCTCCACAGCGGACCTGCTTTTGGAAGGATTCAACAACTACCGTTTCCTGTCTAATGGTAACATCCCGATCCCGGGCCAGCAGGACAAAGACAACTTCCAGGAAACCATGGAGGCCATGCACATCATGAGCTTTGGCCATGAGGAGATTCTGGGTATGTTTACAATAACACCAGAATAAAACTAACACAAACATAAAAAGGTTATTACTTTAAAATTACTTATCAAGGTCCCTCTGATTTTATGGTTTTAGAAGTTGAGGTGACAGTGAAACAACAGCATCTTAGAGCATTTCTGGCACTGTGACATATCTCAAAGTGAACAAAATATGTGGGCAGTGGGGTTTTTTTTTTTTTTCAAAAGGGTTTTTTATCAAATCGTTCAGAACTGACCATGACTTAGTAAAACAGAACTTATGAAGCTGTAGAGGACTGCTGGCCTCCACACACGAGGGACTGGTGAGAAATTAATACATTGGTCCCCAACCATCCTCTTCTGGAAATGTAAACAACGGTTTTGCCTTCATGCCTCATGCTATTATATTGCTCTGCTACCTATGACAAGAGTTAATAGTCAAGGATGTCTTTGTATGATGGGTGGGATTAGCCAGTAGCCCCAAATCATATTCGATTGGATGAATGATGAAGTCTTCAGAAATATCTTGATATTTTACACAAGAAAAATAAGAGGGATGTTGGTATAAAAATGATTTTGCATGCATCAAAAGATATTGATATTGATATGTTAAAAAGTGCTTATCATGTTTTTTTAATTGATATTATCCAGTGACATAAAAATGTAATCATGGTCCTCTCTTAACACCTACATGACCATGAAACCAACACGTTTTTGTCAGTTTCACTGAATAAACACATCCACGTGATGCTAAAGTGGTGTCTTCCTACAGTAATATTGTTTGTTTGTTTGTTTGTTTGGTTGGTTCTTTTATATATAGCCATGCTGAAAGTGGTGTCCTCTTGCTTCAGTTTGGTAACATTAACTTTAAGAAGGAGAGGAACTCTGACCAAGCCTCTATGCCTGATAATACTGGTAGGTATTCCCACACACACACACACACACACACACACACACACACACACACACACACACAGTCCTTTTACATCTGCTTCATAACCTTGTAGCTTGGAGCTCACAGGTCAACACATTACTCTCCTCCTTTTCCTCTTGCCATATATACTCTCCTCACCTTTTCCTGCCTCCCTCACACTGCGTCCTCGTCCACAGAACAGAGGAACTGGTGATTTATGTCCTTTCTCTCCCCGAGCCTTGTCAACCTGCCATTAAGCCACATTATTGTGAGGATTTACTCCTGAAGGAAATGGGGCACAGCCTTCCAGTTCCTCCACATGTGGCACTGCATATTTGGCACTTAAATGAGGGAGACAGGGAGAGAGACTGGGTCTGATGCCAGTGATGCAGCTCGGCCAGTTACTCCCAAATGTGACAGGCAGAATCCAGAACTGAAGCAGATGTTTTTTTCTTTCTTTAGTAGTGAGACTTGGCTGATCTAGACCGGATTCTGCTTTTTCTACTTTTCCACAAACTCCAGCCATGTAAAATATGACTCTTTCCTCATTACATTTCAAAAGAAAACCTTTTTGAAAGATTTGTGATGAGTCTTGATATTAATCAGTAATTGTCAAATAGGCAAGTTTAGTTTTTGTGGCTTATAGAGAGGTTTGTAATAATATTGATTCAATTACCTAATTATAAAAATAATACAGGGAAAGATTGTCATCTTCATCAAATCACTCCTGAAGAACAAAAACAAATTTCTCAATCTTTTATTTCTTGTTTTGACAAGATAATTAAACGTGCAGATACTGGCCAAATATACGGTTTGAAATCTCCTATCATAGCCTCTTTTTATTCTCATTTAATTCAGCTTTTTTTTCCCCATTGTGTGCTCTCCATCTTACAGCCGCTCAGAAGCTGTGTCATCTGCTGGGTATGAATGTAATGGAGTTTACCAGAGCCATCCTGTCCCCGAGGATCAAAGTGGGAAGAGACTATGTACAGAAAGCACAGACTAAAGAGCAGGTCAGTTTGCTCACATGATGTATACACTCCTCTCTTACTCGATGAGATCCTTAGTAATGATGATGATCTATTGTATAGTAATGTAACTGAAGTAGGACTTTTCCAGTGTAAGGTAGGTCGTTTCGTTATGAAGTAATGGAGTTGCATGGTTGGAGGAGTTATTTCAGGCACCAGGGGTTCCAGTAGTATTTTCTGCAGAAACATTGTTTCACTGTGAAGCTGGAGCACTTTTTATAGGCTTTGATAGGTATCAACTCAACCTTTTTAAATCATCAGTACTAATTATAGCAGCTGCGATAGAAATGATCTGTTTTTATGCCTCTGCGCTGGTGATATCCATAGCCAGAGGCATTTTCCTGTTGGGTTGTCCATCCCAATCTCATGAGCACAATATCTCAAGAATACCTTGAGGGGATTCCTTCATATTTGGCACAAATGTCCATTTTGTCTCATTCTTGTGAACGTGTTAACTAAAGAAGGGCTTGAGGGAATTTCCCCAGGTTTGCCACAAAAGTCCACTTGGAATCAACAATGACCTGATTAGATTTTGGTTGTCAAATGTCACTGTGACCATAAGAAATGTTTTTGGCCATAACTCAAGAATTCTTATGCTAATTGTGACAAAATTTCACACAAATGTCTACCAGGATAAAATGATGAAGTGATGACATTTTATATCCAAAAGGTCAAAGGTCAGCTTCACTGACATCATAATGTTCTGAAAAAACACTTTTCTGGCCATTACTCAATGTCATAACTCAGGAACATAAAAGGAAACGTTTGGTCAGATCCTGAATTGGTGACATTCATCTTGGGTGTCCATCTTAAATCTTTGCTGATAGTATAGATCTTCTGTGCTGCCGGGGGGGGGGGGGGGGTGTATTTGAAGCATCCACATTTTAGAATATGATGCTTTTTATTTGAAGCACTGTGCACTGTCATGGCTACATGTGAGTCTAGACAGACATGGATATAAATTGTAAATGCAACATTACTGGTTCATGGTCATATAAATAATAAAAGCATGAGGACTCTGTCAACTACAACTCCCAAGTTGCATTTCAGTAAGAAACATCCAATTAGAAAGCTTAAAATTCTGTTGCTAAGAACAAGCGGAAGCTAAAGATATATTTTCATGACATAGATAGATAGATAGATAGATAGATAGATAGATGTTTTATTTTATATTTATCCTTTTGCACTGTCTGCACTGTGGATCAGTTCAGAGTGAAATGTTGTTTTGATGCTCTGTATGCCTGTTACATAACTGTAGAATTGACAGTAAAGCCTCTTGAACCTTGGATTTTGAATTTTTTATAGCTCTGAATCAGAATCAAGCTTCCTTTCCATACAGTGGTCACTGAGCACCATGGGTATTGTTGTCTTAAGACTCATCAGTAAAGAGATACTCTAAAGTTAAAATCATTTGAAGACTGATGGCCGTAAGAGTGAAGACTTACTGTCAAAAACTGATACCTTGCCTTCTGTGAAACCACTCCAAAGTATGTCTCCTGACTATGAATCATTCATTTAAAGTGCAGTACTCTTACAGACTTCTGATTGTTCTGGCTGCAGCTCAGTGGATACAGCTTTTGTTTCAACTGTTTTAGATATTAATACAAGTCTGACTCAGAAAGCATGTGGAACATTAACGGTACACAGCCTTGCCAAAATGTTTTGAGTCCATTTGTCCGCTGAAGATCTGAAAGCTTGTCTAAATTTTACTGACTCAAGACCCGACCTGCCTGTCCTCGCTCTCTACCATATCAGCTCTGTACCTCCTCATATTATTTAAACATTATTTTCCCACTCTCCTCTCTCTCTCTCCCTCCAGGCTGACTTTGCAGTCGAGGCGTTGGCTAAAGCGACATATGAGCGTCTGTTCCGCTGGCTGGTCCATCGCATTAACAAAGCTCTGGACAGAACCAAACGGCAGGGCGCCTCCTTCATCGGCATCCTGGACATTGCGGGTTTTGAGATTTTCCAGGTTTGGATCAAAGTCTTTTCATCTTTAAAGAAAAGTTCGTCCTGTTGTGCCTAGAGGAAATGTTTTGGTTTTGTACAGTTGATGATAATGTCTGTTGTTGTTGTTGTTGTTGTTGTTGTTGTTGTTGTTGTTGTTGTCTACATTTGAGGTTTTAAGTTCTTGTCATCTGCACACCTTTTTAGTAAAACTATTGCTCTTCCTTTTATTTCTCCTCCTACTACAGTTGAACTCATTTGAGCAGCTGTGTATCAACTACACCAATGAGAAGCTGCAGCAGCTCTTCAACCACACCATGTTCATCCTGGAGCAGGAGGAGTACCAGAGGGAGGGCATCGAGTGGAGCTTCATCGACTTCGGTCTAGACCTGCAGCCCTGCATCGACCTCATTGAGAGGCCGGTCAGTGTGATTGATTAGCTTGTATCAATAATTCACTTATTCTTGAATTATTTAGGTTTCTTATTAACCATGTAATACATTTTTCTACCTAAAATGGAAAGGAAAAATGAATTATGCCTTAAGTTGTCAGGGCATCCTGGTGGCTGAGGGGTTTAAGTGGCTGACCACAATGCTCCCATCTATTAAACACAAACTACCTGAAATTGTTGTTTTGCTGATGTCGTTACAGTTTACTCTCTCTAAAATCTTTTGTTCTGTCCTGTTTTAGGCAAACCCTCCCGGGGTGTTGGCTCTTCTGGATGAAGAGTGCTGGTTCCCCAAGGCCACAGACAAAACCTTTGTAGACAAGCTGATCCAGGAGCAGGGCACACACCCCAAGTTCCAGAGGCCCCGCCAGCTCAAAGACAAGGCCGACTTCTGCATCATCCACTACGCTGGCAGGGTACACTTGTTTTTTGTCTCTCAGCAAGTTTCTGTGTATGTTTAAAGGACGAGGTCTTTTTTCTTTGCTTTTTTTAAGGTTTTTATATCATTCTCTTGCTGCCCAGTAGAGTTCCTCATGAATTTAAATCCGAACATGCACATTTTGATTAAGTAGATATGTTTTAGTATCAAAATTTTCCCAAACCCTTCCAAAAAAGTTTACCCACCTGACCTGAGCAAGGTTTCTGCATTATGACATAGCTGCATAAACCTTCCAGCTTTGCCACTTCGTGACTGACCAAATCCTTCTTTGAGATGTATGTGTTATCGATCGATCGACCAACACAGAAGCAAAACACCATGTTAGTTTGGATCCAAAAGTCACACAAGAACAAAAACTAAACAACAGATCAAGGCAGTGTTAGTCCAGCAACTCCCATGCACTGTGCGGTTAAATTACCGTTTTTGTTGGTGGAGTCTTGTTGCTTTGAAGACAGTGATAAAGCCGTTAAATAATTACACTGACCATGGATAAGAACCCCATACAACCCCATTTCAAAAAGTCTAGACTAACTTACCTTTTTTAGTTGTTATTATTATCGATTACCACTATTAGCTACGTCGCTGCTGATGGCTAAGTGGGCATTTCCATTTGAAGACCTGCAAAAGAACGCAGATGGACCCACCCTTTGAATACACTGTAGATGTGTTTTGAAAGAAAATATATATCGGATTTTCGTTGGAAATGAAAGGTTACTGAATGATAAAGCTTTCATTTTATGCTTATTTTTGGTGCATAGGTCAGTCTCTCTTCTACAGAGCACTCACCAAGACAGTCACATAGGAAAAATGGGAACTATATTGATATAGTCACAGCTTAAAAGTTGATACAACTAATATCATCATACTAATGTTTCATTGCTGCTGAACCCTTCAGTTGCTTTAGTTTGTCTTAAATTTCTGTGGTACTTTAACACATACCTTTTAATTTAGGTAATGTCTGAAAGGTTCATATGCACTGGACTGAATGTTCTGTTTTACCTCCATATTACATAATGTATATGACTCCCTTGCTTCTTATAGTGTTTTCGTTCTGTCCAATATGTCTCTTTTCTTCCCCAATCTTCTCCTGCAGAAGTTAAACAGCAAGTGAAAAGTTGCTACCGGTCTGCTCTCAGATAAAACAATGACGCAAGGTTCTCCTGTGGTGGGATTTCAGTGAAATACTGAGTCCTGGTTTGATTTATATGAGATTGTATTGGAGTGGATTTGTATGTCGTGAGTGGTGTTACGCAATAGAACTCAGTGTTGCAGGGAGGCCTGCTGAGAAGCACATCTGCTTATCGTTATGTGGACTGTGTCGTTTGACTCCACGATCAGTCAGACACTCAGTGATTTGAACTGTAAGAACTCTGTGGAGAAAAATGTGCAGCAACATGAAGCCAAATGTTATAAATGCACATTAAAATATTACCTCACACATGCAGTCTGAGTCACTGCTGTGGCCTGTGCAGTATATTAAGTCAGTATTTGACGTAGGTCGCCATGATATGCTGCTGAGACTAGCTAGTTACACAGGTATTAACGTTAATAGAGTTATTAAGACTTATAGAGCTGATACCATTGTGCTAATACTTCCTCATTATGTTGCCTCCTCTTCTGTTAAATGACCTCCAGCACAACCACATAGTTTAGGGGTCCTGAGAGACCTGCAGTTAGACCCCCCTGCCAGTCCTGTATTTTTAAGGCTGTTAACTATATCGATATTTGAGTTGTTGTTGTTTTTTATATAGATGCATCACAAGGACCAACATGTCAGTGCTTTCTGCAAAAAAAAAAACTGCTTTCTGCATTTTCGCCTTCACTATCAGCAAATAACAATATATCTGTGTACGAAAAAAGTGTTGTTATCAGATTGTTCAGAGTCGTATTGCATACACTATGATTGTGTTATTAGTTTTGTACTTATCTCTGAGTTGTTTCACTTGCTTACCGCAGGTGGACTACAAGGCAGATGAGTGGCTGATGAAGAACATGGACCCCCTGAATGACAATGTGGCCACACTTCTACACCAGTCAACTGACAAGTTTGTGGCTGAACTTTGGAAAGATGGTAAGCTGCTTCCTTCTTATCTCTAAACACTTTAAATGGTGCCAGATACTAGAATTGATGAATTTACTAACCCATCCTTTAAGATTCATTAAGTATGTATTGATTTGCTTCAGTTAACAATCACATCAGTATGTCTCTCACTCAAGCCTACTAACAACAGCTGTCTGCCTTGTTGACCCAGGCCTATATGTTTATGATTTCTAAGAGTCAATGTAACACCCCCTCCCCCTCCTGTTTCTCTCTCTGTGTTGTAGAGATTCAGACCATTCAAAGGGCTTCATTCTATGACAATGTCACTAGTCTGGATGACCCGGCAGGTGAATGAATGGGTCGTGCTATAGCAGACCTGGGCCAAAATAATAATAGTTGAAAATGAACAGTTTTGAGTTGTGAAGCTGCTCAGGGTGCTTGGTTGGCTAAATGTAAGCACTTTCCAAGCAGTTTGACCTCTTGACAGTGCACTGGTATATTTTTGCCCAGATCTGGCTGTTTGTTTCATGCTTCAGCCGATGCTGTGTCTGTCATAGCTACAGTGGCTCCCATGTGCTTCCAGGCTGCATGGCTCTTTGTCTCAGCCAAAAGCAGTAGTGCCTATAAATAAGCTAAAGTAGAATGTAGTCAATATCTCCCTTTAGTTGAACTAGTGTCCTAGTATTTTTTAGGTTGTCTCGTGATCTTCGTATGGTCCATAGCCCTGAAGCTTTAGGATCTAGAGCAGGAGTTTGCGGTCTGTTTTTGTCCCTCCTATGCGATGTGATACATCCACGAGCAAATTAAAGATTTGAAGCTTGGCTGAAGAAAATGTAATGACATTAATTTCCCGCCTTCCCCCTGCCCTGCTAGGATCACAGTAGCGGGGAATTGGAAGCAGATGTTGGTATTTGTTTTGGCTCTGAGCTCAGACGTCATTGTGGAGGGTCTAGACACAAAGTCCATACATCACCTCGGTTTAAACTCAGGCAGTCTGAGACTCATCAGATGCTCGTAACTTTAATTGAGTCGACATTAATAAGTGATATAGTATATTATTTTATATTTTATAATTGAGTGTTAAATCGTAACTCGTGCTGTGTCATTTTGTCAGGTTTTTTTTTTTTTTTTTCAAGAATAAACCCTCTGCTAGATTATAAAAAGATTTGCTATTCGATGGATCAGCATGGAGATATTCTATATTTTATTTTTCTAATTCAACTAGCAATGACTTGAGCTGTAATTGTCATGACTAGCAGTATTAGGTCTGCAACTAACAATTGTTTTCAATAACTGCTAATCAGTTGTTTCATCTACAAAACATCTGTAAACAGTTTCCAATGTGACGTCTTCAGCTATCTTGTTTTGTACAACCAGCAGACCAAAATCTTAATTTATCCTATGAAAGATACATTTGAGAAGCTGGAAACACCAAATGTTTCACAAAAATTACTCAGTTTATTATTTGATTATAAAAATATTTGCCAAATTTATTATCTGTTGATTGACTTGCCAATTTATCAGCTAATCATTGTGATTCTAGACATAATACATTACACTGTTTTCACGAGCTGAATAGGACTAACAATGACTAGTCAACTGAGCTTTATGGGTATAACTGGTGGAGTGCCCCTTTAATATAGGTTATTAACAATTATATTGTAATATTTTTGCAACATTTTACATGTTAACTTGTAAAGAAGAGATTATTTTATTGGCATTGTGCTGATGCAGGTTCTGTGGAATGAGCAGTAAAATGCTGACAAGCCTTCATGTAGCTTCCATCAAGCATCAACTTTGATCCACTAGGACCACAGAAGAGCATTTCAGTTCATTTCAGTTAAACTTTGCTAGTGCTTAGTGAGTAAATCATATTAAAAATGGTGCTTTACACCACAGTGACACAACATAAAGAGCCCTGTATGTACACAGGAGTAGATAGGCTATGCTCTCCATTTCCATCTGCAGAAGCTAGTGCTAGTTGTAGACTTTAAATGCTACTTTGTTAGACTGCTGTTTGACTGTAGTGTGTAATATTTTTTTCCATCCATTTGCACTTCATGTAGCCACCTAATGTCACTGTGTTGCTGCTGCTGTTTGATTTATCCCCATGAAGTCTTTTCGCTCTAACCAGTTCTCCATCGTCTCCCCTCCAGTCGACCGTATCGTGGGCCTGGACCAGGTGGCAGGGATGAACGAGACAGCCTTTGGCGCCACCTACAAAACAAAAAAGGGCATGTTTCGTACGGTGGGACAACTCTACAAGGAGTCGCTCACCAAGCTCATGGCCACACTGAGGAACACCAACCCCAACTTTGTCCGCTGCATCATCCCCAACCATGAGAAAAGAGTAAATAAACAATCTAAATTCAATTGGTAGAATCTGAGCAACAAACAGTGGAAGTTGAGAGACCTGAAACTCTTTTCATTATATTGTCATTATCATTGATTATCCCTGTAGAGCAGAGCAGAGCAGAAATTGTACATTAAAACTCTTCAAGTGTAGTGTACAAATGTGTATTTGTCTTTTCCTTCAGGCTGGTAAACTGGAGCCTCACCTGGTCCTGGACCAGCTGAGGTGTAATGGAGTCCTAGAGGGGATTCGCATCTGCAGACAGGGTTTCCCCAACCGCATCGTCTTCCAGGAATTCAGACAGAGGTGACAAACAACAGAAGAGGCTTTTTGAACTCTGTAACTTCATTTCACAGAGGACAAGCTTATATTAATGTTCTGTTTTGTTCACAGATATGAGATCCTGACACCTAACGCTATCCCCAAAGGATTCATGGATGGGAAACAAGCCTGTGAGAGAATGGTAGGGCTTTTTGTTTTGTTTTTCCATGGTTCAATTTAAAAACTGCAACACAGGAAACAATGACATACTGTATATTCTGCTGAGCAGCCATAATTTAGAAACTATTAGGCTTTTTCAAACAAAAGGTTTGAGGAACAATAGAACCAGAGGAACAAACTTTAGAAACTTAAGACCCTTTTGCTTTTCCACTGCATCTGAAGAACCGTGACAATTATCAAATAAGACCCATGGCAAATTAAAGAATGAGGGCAGAGTTTGAAATGCAACAACACAGAGTTATTCTTTTGTTCCTTGTATTAATTGTTGCATGACTCTGATGTTTGAGTTTGATATAAGAGATGAATGAAAAGAAGAAAGAAAGGAAACCGTAAACTCAAGCGCCTGTCTCCACAGTGATCCGCTGAGTGTTTGATGGTTATTTATTTCTGCTACACATTAATATCAAGTTTTATCTCTTTCATTCACTGGCTTTGTTTTCTTTACCTCTTACTGACTCCCTAGCTGCTATTCAGCTGCATGATGCAGGTTTAGTTCTTTAGTTCTTGAAAAGGTTGTCAGTCCCCGGGGAAAGTTCCTGCGGTGGAAACACCTGAACACAAATAGTTGCTTGTATTTGTGTTGTGTAATTTCACCCTACCTACCGAGGTAAATCCTGAACAACTCCTTATGTTCCTTTTATAGATCCGAGCCCTGGAGCTGGACCCCAACCTGTTTCGTATTGGTCAGAGTAAGATCTTTTTCAGAACCGGGGTTCTGGCTCACCTGGAGGAGGAGAGAGATCTGAAGATCACCGACATCATCATCTACTTCCAGTCTGTTTGCCGTGGATACTTGGCACGCAAGTGAGTGTCAGATCTCTGGACTTTTACTTAGATTTCTTCCATACGAACATATATCTGCATTTAGATACTCAAGATGCATTTAAGGATGCCAATCCCATTCTCAAACTCTGAGAAATCTGAGGCACAACACACATCCAAAAGGTTGTCAAGTATAAATGCGTCTGTCATGTCATACCACACATGTATGCTTCAAGCTCCTTTCAGTAGATCCCATCCAAAACAATCACAAGCACTGAAGCATCTGTCATGATTAGCATTTATATCAGCGCATAAAGCAGCATGATGAGGATAAAGTTTGGTACATTTACAGCTCATTTGAACACTAACAGCCCAAACTTGGTCTCAAAAAACACTGCACTGCTGTACTCAGACACTGATTTGTCGCCTGTTACTCTTTCTTTCTTCACTCACTCAGGGCCTTTGCTAAGAAGCAGCAGCAGCTGAGTGCTCTGAAGGTCCTCCAGAGGAACTGCGCTGCTTACCTGAAGCTCCGACACTGGCAGTGGTGGCGGCTCTTCACCAAGGTAAGAACCTGACAACTGCCTCTTCCAAGTAGGTCATATATGCTACACAGATGATATACAGCTCCACATCTCTGCTCCACCAACTGATCTGTGCATTTTCACAAACTAGTGATTAGATGTCTTTAACGTTTCTTTAATTAAAAAGGGACTAAACAGACAATAGGGAATACTAAAAATGTCTCCACTTGTCCTCATCAGAGTTTGCTCAGTTTCCTTTGAAATGTAGGTGTTTAAATTTTAATGCTGGCAAAAAAAAGTCTGAACATCTACATTTCTATGGCAACTGAGCAAACTCCAGCTCCTGATGAGGGCTGTGTGATGCAGTCAGAATCTCCAGAAAGAGCAGATAAGTGGACCTTGAGATGATTTTGTCAGCTACTGTTGATTTGGTCTTTTTAAGGTCAAGAATAAACTGTCGAGTTCATCTATTTTTGTTTCACTGGCTCATTAGAGCACAATATCTGCAGGTATTGAACAGTCTTAACAAACACTGATTGCTGGCCTTAGAAGGTATTGATGTCTGAAACTGAATGATTTTTCTTGCCTGTCTTACACAGTAACTTTTTTATGTGTTTGTGGGCTATTGAAAGAAGAAACACTGTTACTACTACTAGATTATGTAGCGAGTAAGCTCATCTAATCATGACTGACAAGGATCAGTTCTAGCAAAACTTTAAATTAAATTAACCTTTTAATAAGTTCATCCATCCATCAGTTTTCTCCTGCTATCAGGGTCCAGGTCAAGTTAATTGATAAATTATATTACTTGGAATAACATACTGCTTGGAAGTACTACGAAAATGTGATTAAAGATGTCAGTAAATGTGCATTCATAATAAATAATTGTCGGCCTTTTTGTCCCTACTGTTTGTCCATCACTTGTACGACCATAAAAATGATACTCAGTTACATTCTGTGTCTTAAAAAGTGTTAAAATGCAGTCATCCTGCAGAGGTTTATTTGTTCTTCTCTCTCTCTCTCTCTCTCTCTCTCTCTCTCTCTCTCTCTCTCTCTCACTCACTCTCACTCTCACTCTCTCTCAGGTGAAGCCTCTGCTACAGGTCACCAGGCAGGAGGAGGAGCTGCAAGCCAAAGATGAGGAGCTGGTGAAGGTCAAGGAGAGACAGCTCAAGGTGGAGAATGAGCTTGTGGAGATGGAGAGGAAACACCAACAAGTAAGCTTGCCCTCTGTGATGCAGAGTAAATATTACAAGCTGATGTAATACTGACAGTTGAATAAATCAGTGTTGTAGCTATGAAGGCTGGACGTATTTTTCTCAAACCGTTTCCTTTCTTCAGCTCGTAGAGGAGAAGAATATTCTAGCAGAACAACTCCACGCAGAGACGGAGCTGTTTGCCGAGGCAGAGGAGATGAGAGTTCGCCTGCTGTCTAGAAAGCAGGAGCTGGAGGAGATCCTTCATGACCTGGAGTCGAGGGTGGAGGAGGAGGAGGAGAGGAACCAGAGCCTGCAGAACGAGAAGAAGAAGATGCAGTCACACATCCAGGTTTATATTCTCACATATTTAAACCAAACTTATACATACACACTCTCTCATCTATGCTGTTAATACCTGCCTTTCAGAAACATTATAAACTATCAACACTGTCCTCATCTGAACCGTTAAAGGGTCGTCCTGTCATTTATATACTGAAGTTAAAGATGTTCACATCCATGTCTCGCAGATCTGATCAGGCCACCCTGATAAGTATAAAACTCTTAAATAATACCCTAAGGTGTTTTTATTCTTTACTTTGATTATTGCTTATTTATACGTAAGTATTTAATAATTCATTCAGAGTTTTAGCTGTTAAACTTTGTCACTTTATAAACTTCAGCCGCGTCACATTAGAATGGGTTATAAATCTGTGTCTGTGTGTGTTTGTGTTTTCCTCTCTGCAGGACCTGGAGGAGCAGCTCGATGAGGAGGAAGCTGCAAGACAAAAGCTGCAGCTGGATAAAGTGACGGCCGAGGCGAAGATCAAGAAAATGGAGGAGGACATTCTCCTGCTGGAGGACCAAAACTCCAAATTCCTTAAGGTGAGAGGATTAGATCTGTAAATGATGCATTAAACAACATCAAAAATACCTAAAAGAAGGTGATGACGCATGTTCATTAGCGATTAATAAATGTGTGTTTGTGTCTTGAAGCCTCCAGTCTGACCCCACACTTTGATTTTACCCAACAGGAGAAAAAGCTTTTGGAGGACAGGATCGGCGAGATGACCTCCCAGCTGACAGAAGAGGAGGAGAAAGCAAAGAACCTCGGCAAAGTCAAGAACAAGCAGGAGCTGATGATGGTTGACCTGGAAGGTGAGAGACTCTGACTTCCAGTGAGATACTGTGATTGGCTCCATGAATAGATAACCTTTACCAGAATAGACACAAAAGGACAGATGGCCACTGTCACATCAGTTCTATGACTAGTTCAGGTTTGGTAGGTGACTGTCCAGGTGAATTTACAGTAGCCTGTATGTAAGATAAACTGCATGAACATGAAAAATAACCAGCTACACTGAAAAATATGAATGAATTTCAGAAAGAGAAAAAATCTTTAAATGATTAACATTTGATGAATGGCAAAAATATATTTTTCCTGTTTGTTATTGTCAGTAATACATTCTGAAAAGTTAACAAGCAACATTGTTTTTATGATATATATCTAAGTGTGGGGTCGCACTTGATAGTCCCAAGGTGTGTGGGAAAGTTTAAAAAACTCACACGGACATTTAACACAGCAGCTAATCTGATTACCATTAGTTGTGTCAGGCTGTTGGCAATTAAATGTTTGTGGTTTATCGTTGTATGTGACCTCTCTGTGCCTCGTATGACCCCTCGCTAACTTGTGACCATTTACCTCTCGAGATCAACTGAAACCAAAAGTTTTCTAACAGTTTTTGGCCTGTTTGATTCAGCATTTTGTTAATGAATCTTTTTCATGCAATTGCAACTCCCTTTAGAGCGTTTAAAGAAGGAGGAGAAAACGCGGCAGGAGCTGGAGAAGGCTAAACGCAAACTGGACGCTGAGACGACTGACCTGCAGGACCAGATTGTTGAGCTCCAGGCCCAAATAGAGGAGCTGAAGATCCAACTGAGCAAGAAGGAGGAGGAGCTGCAGGCTGCTCTGGCCAGGTCAGTGATAGCAGAGCTCCAGTTTCTCAAAATTCTACTTTTAACTGTCCCAGACTTAACAACCCAAATAAAAGTGTTTTTCAATATTCTACAGAAAAATCATAAACTATGCAAGTTAACTTGTGTCATTCATGGACTCACGCTGGTCTGCTGTAACGTTCTGCTCAATGTTTTCTGTATTTATATCTGAGTAAAACATTGAAATCAACCCCGGTGTTAGGTCACAGTCATTTTCCATTGTTCTTTTAGAACCTGAGTGCAGACACGTTGTTTCTCTCTCCTCACTCACCACACACACATCGTATTGACTGCTTCTGTAGAGGATGCGATACACTCTGCTGTTTTGCAGCATTTAGTGTGTGTTTACGTTTTGCTTTGTTTAGTCTTGTATTGTCCACACGACCGACGTGGCATCCTTATGGATATCAGCTCTTTATTATCTGCATTTCAACAGGATTTGATTTCTGCAACCGGACTTCTATCTGTGTCGTACTTGTTAACAGTCAGTTGTTTTTTCAAGCAATGTTAGAGTCACAGTATTGATCAAAACACTAGATGTCAAATGTTAGATCTGCCCTCGTGCATTTTATCGAACATATTTGACATCTACAAAAATGTGTCTAAAGCCCTTCATGTGTCAGCGGACATGCTAAATGTTTTTTGGCAGCACAAAATGAAACTCTCACTTAAGCACAGCTGCTGTTAAAAATCCTAGGGGAACCCGGGATAGACATATTAAAATCTTTCACACAAGTGTCACAACTGACTGTATCAGTCACCTTCTGCCAAAAAAAACAACACTAACATACTGAATCCAAACATGAAAATATTGACAAAAAGCCAGAAAGTTTCCTTAGAGGGAGCTAAATGTATTCTACTTTAATATTCTTACATTAATACTCTATAAATTCTTCTTCTTGCTAACACTGAAGCAAATGCTATTATATCCTTTATTATTAAGTGGCTGTTTATTGACTGAAACCAAAGATAGCTGTCCAAATGTCAACGCCTTGCAATGATACATATTTTGTCTCAGCTCAACATCTGTTGAACTGATGACTGCAGAAAGTCTCTGAATTGTTTTGACAGATATCAAAAGCCTGATGTGAAAGGACTGAGCACACTGAAGTGTATTCTTACAGCCACTGAGAGGCAGACTCCTCTGAACTCGCATCACAACAAGCCTTCACTGTTAGCAGTGTTGCTCATTTCCAGTATGTGATGTACAACTTCACACACATCCTCTCACTTGTGCAGCACATCCTATTTCCATGACAACTGCACTCCAAGTCAATAGCAAGACCTAAAATAGATGCTACACCACAGAGATGAACACTGGGTCAACTCTGCACTCTGACTTGAAGCAGCTAACGTCCTCACAAGCTGCTTCAGCTTGTGTCTCAGCACACATACACACTATTCTTCTATCTTTCCCCTTACCTCAGTCTGTCTCTACTCTGCAGCTGCAGTGTTTATGTCTGAGACCTTTCATCTCTGAGGCAGCCGTGTCTGATTACAGGCAAATTGATGTTGATTGATGCTCTCCGTCCTGGCTTTGCAGTCGTTTTTCCACATGAAGGAGTAAAGAGCTGGGCTAAATCAGGCCGTCATTTCACAGTGGAGCAGAGACTATTAACAAGGCCACATTTACTGTCAGGAGATTTTTGTCTTTAATGATAATGAAAAGTGTTGTCAGCTTTGGCTTTAGAAGACCCGCGTCTTACCAACCTAACCCTGCAACAAAATATGTCCTTAATTTAACTCACTCCTCCGTTTATCCTGATTTTCCACACAGTGGGAAAATATTCTGAGCAACACGTTTGGTGTCATATTTAATTATTTTCCCATTTAGTTGTCACAAGACTGCATACAGATGAGATAAACAGCTGTGGAGGTCGTTGCTCTGAAGGTTAATGTGACTTCTCAGTAGTTTCCTCCTTGCAGCAAGCTAATAATCCAGACTACAGGGGTTGCTGGTCTGTCTCACTAATTTCACACGCAGAAATCATCAGTTTAGTCACAGCTCCAGATAATTAAGCATTCATTAAACTTGATGAGCCCCATTTTAAATTCAGCAGCTATTCTGAGAACAATTCTATGATGTTATTTTGGAAAATGACTTTTATATGGGAGTCATTAGTGCCTTTAATCAACGCTGTGGCATCATTTTGATTATGAAACAGAGTCATTATTACATTCAATGTGTTTAATCAGTGGGTATCGCTGTAAGTGAGGAATGTTACAGGGGCGCTGAAGCCAACATGAATTTGACTTGGCTTCACGTCCAGCAGCAAACAGATCAACAGTCTCATTAACATGTTCATCTTCCCACAGAGAACACACACACACACACACACACACACACACACACACTCATGCACACGTTATGGGGAAAGCTTCAGCAGTGAACAGTTGACCACACTGCCACCCTGTGTGCACTGGTGGCCTCATTTCAGTTTAAGAAATGACATCATAGACTTTCATGTTCGTCTCATTACATACACAGACAATAGAAGTTTGAATAACTGCATTCAAGGAATCAACATTTTTGCATTCTTGTACTTTTGCTGAAAAAAGAAGAATTTATTTTTGCTTGCTCCTAGAAATATTCAGTTGAAACTAAATAATGAAACAAGTTTAAGTGGCTGTTGAAAATTAATTACTGAATGGGTTCATATGGCAGTCAAGATACAAGTCCTTGATAAGAGTCTAAGTTTGAGCTCCGAGTTAAGTGGAAGTATTTGTTGAAGTGAACGTGCTAAAAGAGCTTAACTTTCAGTGAGTATTCAGGTACTGAAAGGAGCTGAAATGTGTAGGTGAAGTGCAGGTTATTAATTGATCTGGATGGTAGCTGTAGTGTAAACACTCAAAGCAGTTGAAGTAAACTGTGTATTAACAGTGTAGGTTGTGGAATTTAGAGGAGCTAAAGAGGGTTTTTTTGTTTGTTTAGAAGTGAAGGTCTGCGGCCTGAAAGGAGTTGAAGTGTGCAGGAACATACTCTTGCTTATCCTGTTTTTTTTTGTTGTTTTTTTTGAGGACCAACATATCCTCAAAGATTCTTTTGGTAAAACTAAATATTAAAAAAAATGAAGATAGTGATTTGGTGTGATAAATTGTTGTAAATTCTGATTCTTAGCTGAAGGCCTAAGCTGAAGATTTTTTCACTGTTTTCATTATGAGAAAGACTCAGTTGTAAATGTCTCCAGAAAACTGACTTGTGTTCTTCTGTGTTTCCAACCAGGAGTGATGAGGAGACTGTCCAGAAGAACAACGCCTTGAAGCAGATTCGGGAGCTGCAGGCCCATCTGGCTGAGCTTCAGGAGGACCTGGAGTCAGAGAAGATGTGTCGAAGTAAAGCTGAGAAACTAAAGAGGGATCTGAGTGAGGAGCTCGAGGCCCTGAAGACAGAGCTCGAGGACACTTTGGATACCACCGCAGCCCAGCAGGAGCTCCGGTGATTATTAAAAGCTTATCAGTGATGATAAAGGGGAACTGCAACGACTTTATACACCAACGTCTGTTTACAGGTCGTGGGGAGTACTAGGGAAGTGATTCCAACTGGTGGGTCACGGTCCAAAAGTGGGTCTCTGAGCCATTCAAGTTCTTAGTGACCAGTTAACTGGGATTTTAATAAGATGACAGTACCAATAATCCCTGCATGTTAAGATACTTTTATATTGTATCTTAGAAGGTGTCCTCTCCTCTAAACCTTCTCCCTTGTGTCTGAACTCCAGGTCCAAGCGAGAGCAAGAGGTGGCAGAGCTGAAGAAGGCCATCGATGAGGAGACCAAAAACCACGAGGCTCAGATCCAGGATATGAGACAGAGGCACGCCACAGCGCTGGAAGAGCTAGCCGAACAGCTGGAACAGGCCAAGAGGGTGAGTGAGTCGTACACGCGTATGCTTACAGGGCCTGTCCCCATCAGTCTGCATCAGTTGTGTAGACACAAAATTAAATCAAGCTCACAATTAAGATACTACAGCTACATAAAACCATTATTTCACTCTGTTTAGTTCAAGGCCAACCTGGAGAAGAACAAGCAGAGTCTGGAGAGCGACAACAAAGAGCTGGCCTGTGATGTGAAGAGCCTGCAGCAGGCGAAGACAGAGTCTGAACATAAGAGGAAGAAACTGGAGGGCCAGCTGCAGGAGTTTATGTCCAGGGTCACTGAGGTAGACAGGGCCAAGGGAGAGCTGGCCGAACGCTCACTCAAACTACAGGTAAATATCTGCATGGACAGTATAGGGGTCAGAGAAGCACGGCTTTGGGGCAGTTCTGCTTTGAAATTAAGTTGTGTAGCCCCACATTACTCTAGATATCCAATGAATATTTTAATGGGAATATTCATGGCACACTTTGGATTAGTTTATTGTGTTTTCCTCATAACCTGGTGTGTCTTTTGTTAGACGGAGCTGGACAATGCATCTGCTTTGCTGGAGGAGGCAGAGAAGAAGAGCCTGAAACTGGCCAAGGAAGTCGACAAACTGAACAGCAAACTGCAGGACTCAGAGGTACAGAAGACAACATAGACATGAGCAGAGTTTTAAGCTACAGGAAACTGTATTTAGAATAACTTTAAAAGTAACAAAGGTGTTAAATATTTTTCACAATAATTTTGTCTGAAGTCCAAACACCAGGATGGTAATGAGGTTACACAGAATGATTTCAAGAAAACAAATCAACACAGTCAACAGGTTTTTTTATGGTTACATTTCAGCCATGGCATACGGTGTGTGTGACAGAAAGTGCACTTTACCTTCTTGTTTTGTGATTACTCACTCAATAGGGATATTTTATACTAACAAATATGTATACCTGCTTTTCTTTGGTCTGATCATCTTTTCTGGTGTGTAGGAGCTGCGCCAGGAAGAGACGCGTCAGAAGCTGAACCTGAGCGGCCAAATCCGCCAGCTGGAGGTGGAGAAGAACACCTTGCTGGAGCAGCAGGAGGAGGAAGAGGAGGCACGACGCAACCTGGAAAAACAGCTGCAGATGGTGCACTCTCAGGTACGGGCACTGATAATCACAAACATTAATAAGTCTCATAAACATGTACAGCACATACAACACACATGTATGTAGTATTTACACATCTAAAGGTCTGACACACACAAACACATGAGGCGGGCAGGCACACCTTTCAGGTACCACTGGTGCTCGACCAAGTGCCAAGAGAAGGGCCAGGATGAAGTTTCCAGCTGTTTACCAGCTGTGAACACCTGCCGGTGACGTGTAGAGCAGCATGCAGACAGCTGTAAAGCAGCGAGGCCTTGCAGGAAATTAAAAACTACATGAAGTGAAAATGTCTGAAGGTAGATGATTCAGTGGGGAACTGAAATATTACTGATAAACTTCTGTTACAAGTAACTTTTTTATTCTATCAGTAGCTTCACAGATCACACAGCTCATTAATTTGTCTCATCTTTTCTGTTGTCTTCTGTCGACTTTGCACATAGTACTGCTGCCTGCCCGTACACACCCATGTGACAGGAAATGCCACAACAAAGCAAGATGATCATGTGTTGAAATGTTATTTTGAAAATATGTCCTATATGTCCTTCCTGCAGCTGTTTGAGACAAAGAAGAAGCTTGAGGAGGACATGGGCTCAATGGAGGGCCTGGAGGAGGTGAAGAGAAAACTCCAGAAGGACGTAGAGCTGACCAACCAGCGTCTGGAAGAGAAGACAATGGCCATGGACAAAATGGAGAAGACCAAGAACCGGCTGCAGCAGGAGCTGGACGACCTGATGGTTGACCTGGACCACCAGAGACAGATCGTCTCCAACCTGGAAAAAAAACAAAAGAAGTTCGACCAGGTACGCTGGGCTGCCAAAAATGTTTTTGAAATGATAGACTGAGTTCAGATGTATGTAAGTGTCATTGAAGGCCATTGTTTGTTTGTCTTCACTAGCTGCTGGCTGAAGAGAAGACGATCTCAGCTCGTTATGCTGAGGAGCGTGACCGTGCAGAGGCTGAGGCCAGAGAGAAGGACACCAAGGCTCTCTCTATGGCCAGAGCTCTGGAAGAGGCCTTGGAGGCCAAAGAGGAACTGGAGAGGTTTAACAAGCAGCTCCGTGCTGAGATGGAGGACCTGATGAGCTCCAAGGATGATGTGGGGAAGAATGTAAGTGAACTTTGACCTCTTAAATGACCCTGCTAAATGAAATCTTATTACTGAGTAAAGGCACTTCTCTGCAGATAGATGTGTCCGCATTATATCCGTTGCATTCACAGCCTCTAGCTCTGCGTTTGCGTTCACCATACCGATGATGCTTATTAGATATAGGTTTGATTTTTCTTTATAGGCATCAGTCTCCACACAGGGTTTTCTGATGACCTTTGATCTCGCTTTGTCCAGCCTGTTTCAGTGACACTATTGTTTCTCCCAATGCTGCGTGCAGGTTCATGAGCTGGAGAAGTCCAAGCGAACACTGGAGCAGCAGGTGGAGGAGATGAGAACTCAGCTGGAGGAGCTGGAGGATGAGCTGCAGGCCACCGAGGACGCCAAACTGCGTCTGGAGGTCAACATGCAGGCCATGAAGGCTCAGTTTGACCGAGACCTGCAGGCCAGAGACGAGCAGGGAGAGGAGAAAAAGAGGGCGCTTGTCAAACAGGTACAGAGGGCACACGGATCATGACCATTGTGAAATGGCTTCACGCATCTTTTATTTTTCTTGAAATTTGACCTGAAAAGTCCTGCTCATGCAATATTCACATTTTCATTCAGGTTTATTTTTTTCTGAGTGCTGAAACATTTGGTTCGATCTGACATGCTATGTGTTTTTTCACTCCTTTAGGTGCGTGAGATGGAGGCAGAGCTGGAGGACGAGAGGAAGCAGAGAACTCTGGCTGTTGCTGCCAAGAAGAAGCTGGAGATGGACCTGAACGAGCTGGAGGGACAGATCGAAGCTGCAAACAAAGGCAGGGATGAGGCTGTGAAACAACTCAGAAAACTCCAGGTACACACTCACACTTAGACCTGTTCAGCATATAGCCTTGAAGCCTTTGAAACAGCCTTTCAAAAGGTTTACAGGTTTTTAACACAGGGGAGATACTATATCTGTATATGTATGGATGGGGGAGAGAGTATCAGTTTGACAGGAATCTAATAATATGTAGTTTTAAAGGAACTCGCTGAGCCTCAGTTTACACAATATTGATGTTGCAGCACAAAAAAGTTAGCATTAATGGATTGTTATTCCCTGTGTTATATCTTTTGGGGGGATGATTCTGCTCCCGATAATGAAGTTTGGCAGCTACAGCTTGCATGATGCTTTCGGCAACGTGTGTAGGAAGTGTGTTGTTGCCAGCAGGCTACAACTTGAGCCTGATTTTTAGCCTATAATTGTCAAAGTGGCATTATGGAAAGTATGCAGAATCAGCTATTAGAATTTGTTTGCAATGCACTCATGGATGTACAGACGGTTATCACTTCATTACTGTGATACTGAAGAACACGTTGATTCTCAGTTCTGTTATAAGGAAGATTGTTTTTACATGATTTACGGCCACTCATTCACAGATGATTATATCCTGTTTAAGTAACTCTGAATCAAAAATATGTGTATTATGTCTGTGCGCTAAGATTTGAGTTATGACTCCACGCTAAAGGTTCTGAAGTAACTTAATCGTCTCTGTTAGCTGTGTGTCAGCTGTTGCTGTTGCAGCTGTTGACCCTGTCAAGAAGCCGGCAAAGTCTATGGGCCAAACTTAATAACTTCTTGTTGTTATTACGCAGACATGCACCTGTGCACCTCACAGTTTGTAAAGCCTTGGCCTGAGTAGTCACTTTGTGCTGTCAGCCTCTGACACGGTCCACATTGTCTCTGTGTTGCAGGCTCAGATGAAGGACTATCAGAGGGAGCTGGAAGAGGCCAGAGCCTCCAGGGATGAGATCTTCACCCAGTCCAAGGAGAACGAGAAGAAACTCAAGAGCCTAGAGGCTGAAATCCTGCAGCTACAGGAGGTCAGAACACAGATTTTATTTTAAATTAAGACTGCTTTGAATTTGAGGTTAACTTAATGTAGATGTGAGCTGTTAGTCTTTTATTCATGACAATCAAAGTGACTTATGAAAAGAATGAACATCAGCTTTTTATCCAGTCAAACTTAATTTCTGTATTTGATGACCTCGAATTGGTAGATCTTCTCCATTCTGATCGTAATGTGTTGTGTATGTAGGACCACGCAGCGTCAGAGAGGGCCCGTCGACATGCTGAGCAGGAGAGGGACGAGCTGGCTGATGAGATCTCCAACAGTGCTTCTGGAAAGTCAGTGTCTCCTTGTTTGTATTGATATTTTAAAAATATTTACCCACATTAATAACTGACCAACAGGCAGCTTTTGTCACTCTTGGTTATCTTTTAAATGTATAGCTATCGTGAAAAGTGCTCACTCTGTGAAGATTTTTTTTGTTTGTTTTTGGGGCCTTATTCGAAATCACAATTAAGGCCCTTAAAAAGTCTTTAAGTCTTAAACACCATTTTCCACAGCAATACATTTTGTAGCATGTTTTTTTAACATGTATGTTTATCCAAAGAGGTTGGATGCTAATATTTGTGTGAATTTAATTATTGTGTGGTCATGTAGTGGGATTCTCAAATAATCCTGGAATTCTGCTAATTTTGACATAATCTTAAATTGCCGACGTATCAGTGTGCTCACTGTCCCACTGATTGACTGCTGCTTACTAATGTAACCCAAAGGTCCCTTTATATCTGGGTGTTAACTTTCTAGCTTCTGGGAAAATGAAGTTCTTGGACAAATAGTTGCAGGTCAAGCTGTTTGAACCATGGCCAAGGGTCATTACTGAAAAATACCGTGAGGCATAACGTTACTGCTCGGTGTTACAGACTGTAACACGACCTTTTTCATGATATACTAAACTATGACATTTTTTATAACATACATAGTATACTATGACTTTTTTAATGAGACACTATACTATGACATTCTTCGTGGCATACTGTCCCACGACTTTATACCAGTTAATCTGTGGGACATGGTGTATGCATGGTTTCTGTGTGTAGGCATCATTTATATATCCAGTTCCTAGTCTTAAAAAGGTAACGGACTCCTGAAAATACAGTGTATAAAAGTGTGTGTCTTTCTGTGTGTGTTTGTGTGTGTGCCAGGTCGTCGCTGCTGGAAGAGAAGAGGAGGCTGGAGGCTCGTATTGCCCAGCTGGAGGAGGAGCTGGAGGAGGAGCAGGGCAACATGGAGCTGCTCAATGACCGTTTCAGAAAGAACAACATCCAGGTGCAAATACTAATAGTTATACACATTGTCATGAACTTGGTTCCATTAATTTTACACCAGATGATGAACACACTCAGACAAACATAAAGCATATGTTGACTGACGTCAATCAGCGCTATGCAAATATCCCCATTCACCGATAGTTCTTCAGTGACTCAATACACTGTGCATCAACCTGTCTGTCATCTCATCACCTTCATCTCTTCCTCAGGTTGAAAACCTGAACACAGAGTTAGCCGGAGAACGCAGCACTGCACAAAAGAGTGAGAACGCTCGGCAACAGATGGAGCGGCAGAACAAGGTCTTGTATAGTTAGCCAAATACGTTATCATTTATCATATGTGTGCTCATACATGTACATGGGCAGAATAAAACAACAGAAAAATCTGTTTTCTCAACTACATAAAAGTGATGAGATCAGAATCAGGGCTAACAGTTACTTATTATGAACGCAGGACTTGAAAGCCAAGCTGGCAGAGCTGGAGGGGACGGTCAAGTCAAAGTTTAAGGCGTCCATCACTGCCCTGGAGGCCAAGATCCTGCAGCTGGAGGAGCAGCTGGAGCAGGAAGGAAAGTAAGTGACCAGACTCACCCGTTATCACAAGATGTCACATCTAGCATTCATGTGAGGAGAAACTCTCAAGTGATGAAACATCACAGGAGAGATTTCCTGGTGGTAGACGGTGTTAGTGAGAGTCCTGTGAAAGATTTAAAGTTGGATTGAACAGTTAATACAGGTGCTAATGAGCTCTTGTCTTACCAGTTTGATGTTATAATCTTTCAGGGAAAGAGCAGCAGCCAACAAGATCGTCCGTCGCACAGAGAAGAAACTGAAGGAGGTGATGATGCAGGTAGAGGACGAGCGCCGTCACGCCGACCAGTATAAGGAGCAGGTATTGACTCGAGAAGCAAAGTGACACACATGCAAATACTCACTTGTACTCAGCCCAACCACCCACGACCTCTCACTGCCTCCGTCTGTCCCCCCCATGTGTTCCATCAGATGGAGAAAGCCAACTCTCGTATGAAGCAGCTGAAGCGTCAGCTGGAGGAGGCGGAGGAGGAGGCCACCAGGGCCAACGCCACCCGACGGAAGCTGCAGAGGGAGCTGGATGATGCCACAGAGGCCAGCGAGGGTCTCACCCGGGAGGTCAACTCACTCAAGAACCGCCTCAGGTACCCGGACTCTGCTAACCGCCTGTTAGAGATGTCCTCACATGACCCGTGTACTTGAACGAAAACACTGTTTTTTATTCAGGACACCTCAAGATGCAGTTATGATAATAACAGGAAAGGGCAAGTTTGAAAAGACTGAATAAACTGGGTGACTTTATTATCTCTTAATGACTCAGTCATACAGGATTGTATATTTGCTGTTTGGCACTGATATCCAGTAATACAGTTCTGATGTCTAATTTGAAAGTTATTGATAGGTCTGTCTTTAGCTTGTGTGCTTACAGACTCATCTTACTTGACTGATCTTGTCTGATTTAAGGAATAGTTTGACATTTTGGCCAAGAGTCAGATGAGAAGATTGGCTCATATTTGTACATCATGTATGGTGCTTGAGCCAGGAGACGAGTAGCTTGGCTAAGCAAAAAGACTTCAAACAGGGAAGCAGATAGTCTGACCCTGTCAGAAGTTTAAAATATGTGTATCAGTATTTGTAATATTCAAATAAAGAAGCATCCAGTTTTTTATTTCGTTCAGAAGTTTAAAAAGTTATAGTTTCACAGGGAGTTACATGCTGCAGTTAATTCACTGCGTCTGTCCGCTAATCACGTAGCAAGATCCAAAACAATCCAATTAGTGAAAAGTAGAGGTGCTGATAGGCATCATAGATACGTTTGGCATTTTGGCCGTCACCATAGTGGATTTTTGGAGCCAAAAATCATATCAGACCATAGTCCATATATGAGTGTGACCAGGTATGGCTGTGCCTATTCTCTGTGAATCTAGGGTTATGCCATGTTATGTTACCTAACTAATGTTGTCGCTGTGGTAGCGACTACTCAACAGATGGTACCCACCTGTCACTCAGAGCGACCATACCCTAATTATGTGTAACTTAAAGCCTAAACAAAATGTAAATTCTACTGTAAAGTTGGTCACTCTAACATGAGGGTCTGTGGGGATTGAGTCACTTCTGGAGTCAGCCTCAAGTGGCCATGAAAGGAACTGCAATTTTTAGCTTCATTTTTAGGATCGCACAGTAGGCATTTTTTTTGTTTAACTTTGAGTCAGACTAGCCATCGCTTCTTGCTTCCATTCTTTATGCTAAGCTTAGCTAAACACCTCCCTGGCACATGAACATTAGGGCAGTACTGATCTTCTCATCTCACAAATAACTCAGAATGTCGAACTTCTCCTGAGAGCAGCAGAGCTTTAATGTTTTTTGTTGATCTGTCCTGAGCAGGCGCGGTGGTCCAGTCAGCAGCTTCTCCTCCAGCCGCTCAGGCCGACGCAACCTCAATCTGGATGGTGCTTCTGTCGACATGTCGGATGACGACGCCGACAGCCGTGCCGGTGACTTCAACGAGACGCAAACCGCCAACGCTGAGTAAACACGACAACCCTCTCCTTCCTGGCTTCCCCCCTCCCCTCACCTTGTCACTACCCACCTCACCTCCACTTCACCCACCTGTGACCAACGCCTAGTCTCTCCCCCCCCCCCCCCCCAAAGATCCTCGACGTCACCATTGTCTTTGTTCATTTCAAACCACTGACTGGACAGAAGATTGGAGCGATGAGCTGTTTTTGGTAACACTGGGCGGAGTGCGCCTGGCAGCCCTTTTTGTATCAGTTAACACTGCAGGGAAACTCCACCGCCCTCCCCTGAAGTCAAGCCTCCAGTTGTGGAGAGTCACAGGGGCAAACGGACAATTCTGCCTTACTCTGTTCTCCTCCGGCAAGCTGCTAGTCCTGGCTCGTCTCTCAGCCACGTATCATCTCAGCGTCATGACGTAACACCCTCCCTCCCATCAGGCGTGAAGTTATCTGCTCAGCTTCTTGAGAAAGTATGCATAGGTGCAAAGTGCTTTTTATACATATGAGACTGTAGGTGGAGGCTGTGAAGTGTACACACATCAAGTATGTAATGTATGTGAACGCACCCCATACTGGAAATGCAGGACTACAAGGAAACGTGTTTCACTCTGGTGTTGTCACAAGTGTCCCACCCACATGTTGTGTAAAAGCCATCTCATACCTGACACACTCCAAAGGTCACTGTGGCCTTCGGAGCGCCACGCCGGCTGCTTCAGTTGCATGAGTCTCCTTCTGATGTACAGACTGTTTGTCAGCTTCTACACCGCAGCACGACAGGAACGACCAACATCTCGGGACACGCAATACAAGAACACGGACTCTGAATTGAAAGTGTTTTACTGTGAAAATATTTGATTTTCTCTGTTGCTTCATCTCAACGTTTAATGAAGGAATGTCTCGCTGGGTTTTAACTTGGAATCTCACAGCTCACGGGGTTAACACGTTTACCGTAAGCCATTTGTGCTCAGCTGTGGTCAGCGTGAGCCATGCAGAGTGGCTGGAAAATGCACAGAACTGCACAGGAACATGTGTGAATTTTTAACTGGAAACCAACGGGGAGAAAAAAAAAAGCTCTTACTGGAAGTACTAAAGTGGCGCTCAGGCCACGACTTTAATGTGACACTAAATGGTTAAACTTGTAGTTTCATTAGAAATCAGACAGATTGAAAACAGTCATTTTCTCACTACATTTCAGTGTTTGTGCCCCAGTTTGTATCATCAGTGTATCTGAGTCACAGAGCCAAAACATTTTCTGAAATGTAATGACCTGCTGATCTTTGGAAACCCAAAGTGCACTTAGAGCTGTTCTGAAGTACGGCTGCACGACATGTGGAAGATATTAGACGTGCAAAAAGTTGAACATTATGATAAAAACATTACTTTAAAATCAAGGGATATTAAAGTTCGTTTTCTGCTGCTTTCAGTTTACTGCTATACAAAAAATTGCTAATTGGATTTTTTTTAAAAGGAAATTATTCCCAACACTTGTATTGAGCAAATCAGCCATCAACATAGTGCTGTCACAATACCATAACTTCTAACTTTGATACAGTACCTTAA
The DNA here is from genome assembly GCA_026686955.1 of Epinephelus cyanopodus. NCBI lineage: Eukaryota > Metazoa > Chordata > Actinopteri > Perciformes > Serranidae > Epinephelus > Epinephelus cyanopodus. The sequence continues at coordinate 34,472,139 of CM048916.1, forward strand.
AAAATATCTATATTCAATACCACAGGGTAAATTTACACTGAGGGCTTAAAATAAAAAATGTTATTAAAGGAAAAATGTGACAAGGCTATAACACGACAACGACAGCTTTTCTTGGTTAGCAGCAGAAAGACTGCGGTAAACATTAACAACAACAGAGTAAGAAAGCGCAGCCGATGCAGGTGAATCGATACTGTGAAAAATTAGAAATAAACCCGTTTCAAATATTCAGAATTGGTATGTATCGATAAACTTCCATTTTTGGCAACACTCCATTGAAAAACACAAAAGGCACAAAAAAAAAAATGAATGAATGTTACAGTTTAAAGTGCCTTTTTCTACTTGTACTCTTTCAACTAACCAACTTCAGTGCAATATAGCAGTCTTTCACAATGTGTTTATGGCACGAGCTCATATTGTGATGATAATTAAACGATATTATGTGTGGCCACCTGAAGCATTTTCAAAATCCTCTCAGACTCTCCACCGTATGGATGAAAAAAAAAATCTGTTGCACAACAAACAAGTTTTTAAACTTCATAGCCAGGATGGTTGAGAATTCTTAAAGTGCGCAGACAAAAAGGAAATTTTAACATACCAAAGTACGACTCTATTTCCTAATTCATAACAGTAGAAGATGTTTTAAAAATTTAAATAATGATAATTGAATTTTTAGCCACATTTGGTCACATTCATATCACATTTCAATGTTTTATATTTTCATCACCATTAAAATGATTTTAATATTTTTCTTGTGAAGTACAAAATTAGCATGGAGACTTGGAAATCGGGAAACGGGCTAAAGATTAAAAATAATCAATAAAAACAATCTCAGCACCACAGGGACCATTAGTGCTGGAGCTGCAACTATTTGAATCCCATCCATCATGAATTTGACAGTGTTACAGGATGACTCCACCATTTAGCTTTTCTCTGAAGGACTTCTCATGCTGGCTAAAAAGTTGAAAACATTGTGTTTGCAATAAATGAGATTCTTTCTTATCTATACATTGAGAAGTGTTTAGGATTTTAGAGATACCTTCAGAACAGCAGTAAGTGTATTTCAAGGATTGCCGTGTAATTTTTCAGAGACTCTCAGCTCTGTGACTCACAGAAACGTTATGATGAACAAACCCGGGCTGGTTTGTGCCGTGGTTTAGTGAGTCGAAGCCCGACTCTTCAGACTACAGTCAGACCTGATGAATCGGTATTCACAGGTTGTTTTGTTCTTTTCTCGTGGCTTTAGCCCAGGTTTAGTGACGTGAATTCAAGCTTTGCTTGAACTGCAGCAGCCGCCTCAACAGTTGAACCGCCACAGTGTGAAGCTACATGCCAGGGTGCCCATATATATCCATCCATCAACTTTGATTTAGTCTTTTATCATGGATCTGCAGATTAGGATGGTTGTCTACAGCGGACTTCTTTGCCCTCCTCCTAAACGTTAACAGTATGTTTCTTTAAAAGTGCCTTAGACACTAGATAAGAACATAAGCCGGCAAGGATTTCATTCCAGATGTGAAAGAGATGAAACAGGTACACCATGGAGATATTCAACTCTTACTCTTGTTCTTTGTTTTGTATTATTTGCTGTGCTTCATATCACATCCGCTGTGTACCTCCATGTTCATAATAACCTCCTAGCTATAGAGCGTTCGGGTCAAAATCAGTATTACGTTATCATTAACTACGTGAGAAGCGGAGCCCTCGGCAGCTGCACGTCCCAACATTATCTATGTACTAAGGTTTATCACTGTAACCACTCACAGGTGAAGGCTTAGTGCTGAAGGTATTTTTGGGACACATTGCTCTGCACGGGATTTCATTTGGTTGGAAGCTTTAACATCCACAAGTAGTTAACTCGTTTTTATTTTATTATTATTATCCAGCTGGCTGTTGACAACCAGGCATCCAACTGCAAATACTCCCATCATATTGTTTCTTGTATACCTGTATTTCTAGACCGTAATTTTTTTGTTTTGTTTGTTTTTGTAAAAGGAAAATAAAGCATATTCATTGTAGCTGTGACGCTGTCATGGTTTGTTATCGAGGGAGAGGGAGGGGGGCGCAGGACCAGAGCTGGAATTCTGGAGTTTGGTCTTTTTAATGCCTCTGTGCCTGGGACAGCCTGTGCATTCCAGTACAACCATCCTACCATTCTATATAGTAAGCCGGGAAGATTTATTATGTCCTCATACATAGTGTGTCAAAAATACCAGGATGTTCTACTACATCCGGTCTGATTTTGCAGTATGCAAGCCAGCATGCTTTCCTGGCTATCCTGACCCATAATCCACTGCACAGCAAATGAAACTTCACATCAACCGTCTAAGGTCGCAGTGATGGATGACAGCGCATTCAGGTGACCGATGACCAGTTGCTTAGTAATAACAGGAATATTAATTGTTTAGTTGCATAAAATAATCATAAATACAACAAAGGGCACATGTAATAAATCACAATGACAGATAAATGTGTGGCCTCTGTAATTTTACTATTATGAATGTAATATTAGAACCTACAATGTATGCAGTTATTACCACAGCAGGTCTCTTCGGTTTGACCTCCGTCTCTGGGGAGCTTGGTTAAGTGTTTTGTTTTACCCCTGAGGTTAGATGAGTAAGAGGGTAAAAGTTCAGGGGGTAATGTAATGAGAAAGTACTATGTCCTGATTGTGTGCAGGCTGCATGCAACAGCACATACTCTAAGGGCAGCAGCAGTACATTAAGTAAAATGAAAAAGTATGCGATTTGCAACTCACCCTTTATGTCTTCAGGTTGTCTATACGTCCGTCATCCATCATGTTCTTGTGAACCTTGAGGGAGTTTTTTCAAGTTTATAGCAAACACCCATTGAAGGGCAAAGGTCACTGTGACCTCACAAAACATGTTTTTGGCCATAAGCAAGAATTGGAGTGGTGACATTTTAAATCCAAAAGGTCGAAGGTCAACTTCACTGTGACATCACAATGTTCTGCAATGACGCTTTTCTGGCCATCACTCAGCATCACGTGTCAGGAACACAAGGAGAGACATTTGGTCAGATACTGAACTGGTGACACTGATCTTGGGTTTCCATCTTAAAACTGCTGATTGTGTAGTCTTGTGTTGTCAGGGGGAAGATGTGTGTGAAGAAGCCATGTTTTTACAGACATGGTTGTAAAGTGATAGCGCAGCTTGACTGGTTTGCAGAGACCAACAGCCATGATGCAGTAACTCTAGTTCAATATGTTACCTCAGACTGTTCTCAGTCTCTAGTGTTTTCAAGTCTTCAGTCTCGGTCAATTCAAGGTCCTTAACCTTTGAATTTTAGCTGATCTGCTGTCAGACAGACACCAAACTGTAATAGTAAGATTGTGCTGCTTCATTCCTAATTCCTAACATTTAGGCAAGATTGTTCCATGTAGAGCTGCAACAATGGGTGACAGGAAGAAATTAGCAATTGCACACACATAAAAAAAAATTGTTTTCAGGATCTAAAATATAACGATTTCCTGCTTTTCTGTATTTTCTGTTGTAAATGGTTGTCAGGACAAAGACATGAAAATGTCACTTCGGACCATGAGACACTGTCATGGACATCATTTCAGTATTTTACAATATACTGCAATGAAAATAATCACTAGCTGCAGTTTTTTTTCATCCAGAAAGCCTTTTGTACTGCGTGGTGCAAGTTTCCAAAGTGACATCTTGGTCTTTTTGTCTTGACTCAATCTCAAAACAGCTCAGGCCTGACTTAAAGGATAATAATTATTATAGTTTAAATGTATCATCCTCAACAGCTCCTGTGAACAGACCAAAACCAGAAAGTTACTGATTTTAGAGACAAGTATTGTCTGTCCAAAAACTACTAAAAACACAAGTCTCATTGTTGCACTGGATGACACATCCTTAAATACAATAAGTGTAGTTTATTTTCACTGAATCCCACACACACCGTCCTGCTGCTACAAATAATCAGAAGACTGAGAAACATTTAAGAAGTGGTCACGAATTTCAGAAATGTCTCAACCTTTTTTAAAAAATGTAATCTTTAAACTTGCCTGGTTGGCCATGATGTCCGATCGTGCTCTGATGTGCGTTGTTTCCATGACAACAGGCCAAGCAGAGAAACTGAATCTTCCTTTCAGTGTTGAGGGTTTATGACTTTGAGCCTCTTCTTCAGAGACAGAACTGATATCAGGGGAGAACTGGTGTTTTCAGTTCACCTGATTCATAACCCCGCCTCATTCACTCCCACCAATAAGTGAAGAGCACGTCAACGTGCGTGAGGAGGGGCCTGTGAACGTGCTGGTGTTAATGGAGGATGAGCATGTTGCTCCATCACATGTTCAGAGGAAGTTCATTTAAAACATCTTTACACTCATTTCACTTTAGGATGGAGAAACAAACAGTCGGGCAGAGTCGTCATGAAAACCACCTGTTTTGTTTAATTTCATAATCGACACACAAAAATAATCTACAAAAGACCAAATTAAGTAACCAGTTAACCACGAAATGTCATTTTCATCCTCCCCGACCCCCAAAGAAAGCACAATTTAGAAGATGTCACCCACTGCTCCAGTCACATGACTTCACAATGACATCCTGAAGGACCACACATCGACACTCATGGGTTTACATTTTGTGGGGAAAATGTCAGAATAATCACGCGCACGCACACACACACACACACTGACCAGCAGCACCCCATCTAAGTGAGCTACAGAACAATCTTTGGCGCCATTCTCGGTGCAGCCGGTCAGTCAGACGCTCATGGAGGAGGGCGGGGAACTAGTCCGGGGAGGACAGAGAGAGACTCAGGAAGAACGGTTTTGTTAACGGAGGTATTCAGCAGAGGGAAGGTATCTCTACAGGTGTGTTCAGACAGACGGGAAAGGGAATTTTAGCCTTGTGTCAATTTGAGCATGACCCCCCCCAAACAGCCAATGGATCAACTGTATCAACACTGAGTGAGCTAACAATGCACCAATTGCTTCTGTGGGAGTGTGACTGTGTGTGTGTTCAGACACTGAACTCACCACAAACTGTCTTATTTCTCTCTGATGTTTATGAAGTAAATTAATAATGCCCCTGGTGCTGCGTTCGGGTGATGTCAGCAGAATGGGAAGTACAAAACTGTTATTCCAAGTTGGGAGTGTTCACACGTCATTCCAAGATGGTTTGCCCCACATTACCACCTGAATCCAGATACAAACTGCACATAGCCCCTTTAAAATGAGCTGAATCAATTGTATTAGTGGTTTTATTGGATTTTATTTTCAAGCAACAGCCAGCAGTGAGGAGTTTCCTATGAAGATAAGTATGTTGTAGAGTTGATGCGAGAACTTGAGAGCGGGGCGAACCAATGAGAGGTCATAAAAACGTCGCTCTCTTTTGCTCCGCTGTCTCACATTTTTCCAACCTAGTTTACGTCCACAGATTCGAGTACAAGTTTTCTTTGCGGCAAATTTATCGGTTGCAAAAGTAAAGACGTGCAGATTAGTGACCCTGTGATGCAAGAGAGCACGTCTGTGAAGTTGCAGTGGAAAATTAAAGCTTAATAAAAGTAAATAACGGATAACAAGTTCTATGAGTGAAAATTTCACAAGTTCATATTTTCTCATGTGTTATATTTATACAAGTAAAAGCTTTAAACATACAGGTTCAGATGATTTTTTTCTCCAGACTTGCATTTTGCAGCATGTTTACCATCACAGTTTGCAACCATTTTGCCAACAGTTTGCTGGCATGTGTAGGTCTTTTCCCCCAAGAGAGGAAGAGATCATCAGTGTTAGAAACTCCTGACATCTATTACACTTTTTTCTCCCTGTGCTGCTCGTAATGATGGTTTCAATAACAGTCAGTGTCCGTCCTAATGTAGCGTAAATTTTATTGTAGCGAACTAATGTAGTCAAACCTCAATCAAAGGAAAACTGTGGATGTGTAATAATGGAGAGCACACTGGACGATGGACAAGGAACATTTTTTACAACTAATATGACAAATCCATGTGCTCTTGGAAGAGTTCTGTTAACAGCCCTGTGCACACGTCAATGTACGACGAAGACGGCAGGTCATCACTTATCCAATGAATCTGTTTCTAGTTATCAGTACATCAACTTTTTCACCTCCCCCAAGCGTACAACTTTTTTGCAATATGTCGAGTTTTTAAAAATATTTTTTGGCATTTCCACACTCAGGTTTTTAATGCTCATAAATAAAGCACACCTAATATGACGTGACTTTTTGCACTCAGGTTGAATCATTTTGCATCTGCTGCTTGTAAATTCCGCTTTGCTTTCTGTCTGAACACACGCCAGAAAGAAAAGGAGTCTCGAGTGACATAAAAACATCTACAAACATTCACAACTCCAGAAATGCACTGACAAGTTGAGTAGAGGTTGAAAGCCAAGCGACGACTTGCACTTTTGCATTGAGCGTTTTACAGTCCTGCATAGATCTTTTCATACTTTTTCAATACAAACTAAGGCGTTGTGTTATATTAAGTTGGTTTGAGTCAATAACCAGAGAAAGTAAATAAAAAAAAAATCTTAACTCACAAGAAAAAACAAAAAACAACTAAAACAATTCAAGTAGGCTACAGTCTTGACGTTTCTCCCCTCTCTCACAGGCGACTCCCCTCGTCAGATGAGGCGCCCAAAACTTTTTCAATTCAAGTCTTTTTTCCAGAAAAGGTCCAGTGTGATTAAACAGCACCAAAAACACACTGAGCGAGAGAGGGGCATCAAACTTACACTCGCTCATTATTGTGAAAAGGGGATACACGTCTTTACCCATTCATACTGAATAATCTGGAAAGAAATTAACAGTATATTGTGGTTTTTTTATGTACATACACACATTCAAATCATCGCTCTCTCTCTCTCTCTCTCTCTCTCTCTCTCTCTCTCTCTCTCTCTCACTCTCACACACACACACACACACACACACACACACATAACATGTTTTTGTCCCTGTGTAAATTACAAATAATTTATCAATATTAATTTAAGCTACTACTTAACAGTCATTTGTGGGAGCAGAGGTGACCAACAATAACATTTCTACGGACACGACGATTCCCACATCTGAGACAAAAAGACAGAAAAATAAAAATTCATTACTCAGTCTGTTTTTTTTTCTTTTTGTACTGCAAGAACGAGAGTCCTGTTATTCAACATAAGCTTAAATACAAATTATATTACGTAGCGTACTACTACTCTCATCTGTACCACCACCTCGCTCACACTCATTCCACAGTGATCAAGGTCGGTCATATGTAAACATGTTGACAAAGAAAATAAAAATAAGCCAAATAAAAATAAAAAGTGTTCTCGTCATTCACTCCGTCTTGTTCTCATACCCGGTTCATTAGAAAATACAGTTAAATTAATTCATCGTTGCCACTTGTAGCGAGGATAAACTGATTCTCCTTTAGGTCCGTTTTTTTTTTTCTTAAAAGAGGCAGTGGAGCCCCGCCCCCTCATACCACGTCACTGTGTCAGTCAAAGTGAAGTTTCCTATTGGTGGATGTATCCAGGAGGCTGTGATGTCACCTCGCTGGTGTCACCCTCCTGCACGGTTATTGGTCAGTGGGATTTCCTCTTCATGTCTCCACCCTGGCTTTGGTTCGCATCTGAGTGGAGAGGAGGGAGAGTTTTAACAATTTGACATCTGGATGACAGAAAATCATCCGACAGCCTCCTGCACCAGATCAGTGCTGAATATCTGAACCTCCCACACACCCTGGGATCATTTGAATGAATCACACGTACACTGAAAAGCTTCACCTCAACGTTTTACAACATAATCATTATTCATATGTGAAAAAGTTTTTGTTTTTGTACAATCTGAGTGAGGCCCCACATCAGGGACATCTTTAAATCACTTCTTAAAACTAATTATTATTATTTTATCTTTTCATTAATGTTGGCATACTTTTATTTCCAACATGTCTTATCATTGTTTTTATCTCAAATTATTGTGGGGGAGTTTTTCCATTTTATTTGTGTGTTCTAGTTTAACTGTCTACTTCATACCTGTTTTATTCCTGGTTCATTCAACTGTGTAAAATGTTTTGTTACTTTATGTGCTGTATAAACAAAATATCATCATCATACTGTATTAATAAAGTTTATTATTGTTGTTATAATTTTGAATCCGATCCACTCCCTGAGACATTTATAGATTACTTTGAACACCTTTTAGGGCCACATGGCTGCTAATCACCCTTCTTTTTCTCTTTCTTTTTTTTTTTTATGTAATTTTTTTTATGTTTTCTTTCTTAATCTTGGTTATCATGACTATACTTTAATATTAATTAGTTTTTTTATAACACTTTAAGCTAATATCGGAGTCATTATTTTGCTAAAACCAGGCTCGGTTGAAATAGAGAAAATCAAATATCAAAATACCTCGATATCGATATCGTCATGATATTGTTGGATTGACTTTTGTGCTTTCAGAAAAAAATTTACACAGTAAGATATTTGGTAAATAACCATCTGTGATGTGGATATTATGACTAAGTGTCTAAAGGCAAATAATAAAACTGGTAAGTTCAGAAAATTACATCACCTTTAAAAACAGGGAAAAGATGACACACGATATTACAATACCCAAAAGACCATATCTAGTCTCATATCATTTCAATATAATATTGATATATTGCCCAGCCTAGGGATGTCCCGATCCCGCTTTCCAATGTATTGTAACTGAGCGTCCTGGGTTTGCCTAACTGAGTGCAGCTAATGAGCAATAAACGGACAGTGGGACAATAGGACAGTTGTTTTTTTGGTGAACCTTTTGAGTTGTAATGGAGCTGAATTTTGTAACAGTACCTCGGTCATGTGTTTTATACCTGATTTTGTCCTTGTTATAAACAGGAGACTAAATATTAAGGTTTGTTGCCAACCGGAAATATTTATTATATATATATTAATATTTAAGAGCACTTTTTAATCTCAGAGGTGTAACTGAACACAGACTTTGGCTTAAGTGTCAAATGAAGTAAATAATAATATTCAGTGTGGAGTCTGTGGTTGATCACACGGTGAGCTGGTGCACCAGGCTGCTGTCAAACAGGATGAGTTGTGTTTCAGTTTGTGTCTCCTGCTTTAGATGTTCAGATGGCTCTTTGACCTGAGCGCCATGAATAATCCAGGTGAGACTGGACTGTGAGCTTCAAGTTTACAGCTATGAATACAACTGAATTCAGCCATAGATAAAGCTGCACACATTCATGGTCGACATCATGTCAAACTACGTCTCTGAGAGATGTTTTTTTTTTTTTATAATTTATCCACATCACACCCTGCAGTTTGACTTGTTAACCAGACAGCTGCTCTCAAATCAAAGAACCATCTGTACATCCCAGAAAGAAACTGAATCCTCACTGTGTATTCGTCAGACTACTGAAACAACAATACATCTCTGAATAACGTCAGTAGCTTCACAACATGCGTCTACTGCACTGCAACTACAGAGGAGAAACCAGACGCATGCTAAACACCAAATACACTGAAGCAGGCAGAAAGTTACAGAGCAAACAACGCATCAGCCGAGCAGAGGACGACAGGTCGACTTGACACAGACAGATGGAGGACGAGGAGGAGGAGGAGGAGGAGGAGGAATGCAGATTACCTGAGAAAGCAAGCTGCAAGTGAGGAGGTAGGGCAGCCTGCGACCCTGACTGGAGACTCTTATACAGATCTGAGGAGAGATGGAGGGAAGATGAGAGGGAAGACAACAACAACAACAATAAGGGGGAACGTGGAAAAGGTGACGCAGAGGAGGGGGGGGACGGGGGGGTGCATGTAAATGGAAGACCAGCAACAAAAGAGAGGAGAGGATCAAAGTGAGGTGGCAGCAAGGTACAAAAGGTGGAGATGACAAAGATGGGCACAAAAGATGGTGAGAACAAAGGAAGGAGACAGTGGTTTATAAAACAAAATGGAGACGGGGCGAGAGATGAGGAGCACAACAGGCACAGGGGAGGGACTGCTGCTGGTACACTTCAATATGAGCGCACACACATAAATAATAATACACCAGGCTGGAATTAAAATTAAAACACTGAATATGTGTCACTTTCTTAGTTAATTCCTGCTAACATGTTCTAACGTCTCACACATATCCTGCCTTATATTCACATCCTCTTCAGTCTGCTTCACAAAGTGCTGAATGATTAATGATTATTTAAAGGGACAGTTCACCCAAAAATTTAAAAAACATACTTTTCCTCTCATCTGTTGTGCTATTTATCAATCTAGATTGTTTTGGTGTGAGCTGCTGAGTGTTGGAGACATCGGCCGTAGAGATGTCTGCCCTCTCAAAAATAATGCTGGAGCTAGATGTCACTTGTGGTGCTCAAAGTGACAAAAAAATACATTTGAAAAACTCAACAGTAGTCTCATTTTCCGGAGATCATGATCCTGTTACTCGAGATAATCCACAGACCTTGTTGTGAGCAGTTTCACATAGGAATTATTTTCTTTCTAGCTAGCTCACGCAGCACCACTGAGCAAGCTAATGTTACAGCTCAGCCAAGGAGAACACCATTATTGTTTACATCCTGCCAGTCACAAACACTAGCTTCTCATCTATAAGTAGATGCACAGAAAAATAAGTATTTTTGATTTTGGAGGTGAACTGTCCCTTTAAGGTCGTCAAAATGCACAGCTACAGCTGACTAAATAAAGTAATAAGCGGCCCTTCGACTCTGGTGTCTTTAAAATCTTTAATCTTGTCTTTAAAGCTTGTAAAGACAAAAGTGATGTTAATAAATATGAATAGTACATTATTTAAGATTGCAATGTTGATACATGAACCATTAATCATTCAGCACCTGCTCCACAAGGGTATTTTCAGCTGTATATTGATATATAAGATAATAAGATAGTCATTAAAACAAAGCAGTACAAAAATAGAATACACTCAAAAACACTGACCTAAATATCAGGAGGAAAATGTTTTTAAAGACTATAAAAAGTAAACAAACATATGTGTTTTTATTCTGTGCCACAGAGCTGCATTGTTGTGCAAAACTATTAAAACATATGAACAGTTTGAGTTGATCTGCTGCCATTAAAACGTACTTGTTATCCAAATGTATATTAATCTGTGACAGAAAATAGCCCCTAACAAATCTAATCCTGTTAAAGTGATGTTTGCTAGACAACAGTGCTTAGCTGTTATGGGACATTATGCAAGACATTTTTAAAAAATTAAACTATTTATTTATTACCTGTTTTTTAAAGATCCTCACATCATGAGAAGGAATCAGTGGCTGTTTGCTACAGACAGTGTAGGGAAACCAGAGAGTGCTAACAGACTGACTGACACATTGCTGGTTTTGCTCTTTCTACAGAATATGTCGACAATAAGAATTTAAGTATATCACCAACATTAACCTTTAAAAATAATGAAGACATTAAGTTTCTAACTGTTCCTATTGTGTCAGTTCTGTGTCCCTATATATTGCTGCATGTGTTTTATTATTTGATATGTGTAGAATTATTTTGTCTTTGGGTTAAAATCACAACTATTACTCCCTTTTTTCCCTCTTTATCACTGTTAAGCAACAAATCATGCTTTCACAAGTTGAGTGCCCACTCACCCATTAGGTCGCTCTGTGCTAGAGGGTATCCTGAGTTGGAACTGGGGGCTGAGCCCATACCAGCGACCCCTGGAGCTCCAGGAGGGCTGAAATTGAGCAACGGGGGAAACTGGAAGGGCAGCGAGACGGGCACCAGGCCTCCCAACATCCCAAAGCCCAGGGGCAGACCAGAGGGGCTGCCCAGGAGGGAAGTGCCTGCTGTTGATACCTGCAGAAACGACATGCAATAAAGAACAGGTCAGACCTGTGACTCCATTGTTCATTTAAGGGGGAAGCTAAATATCAAAAAGAAAGTAACCTGTGAGAGGTGTGACGTTGTGGAGGACGTGGCCAAAGTTCCTGAAGCCGCCCAACCGTTTCCTGCCTTTGAGCTCTGGTTAGCCCCGCCCACCACCCTCTGCCTCTGCCCGTGATTGGCTGAGACTGAAGGTGCAGGAGAGGCGGGAGTTTTGTCTGGGCGACTGCAGACAGCTGATACCTTGTTATTAATGGAGTTGTTGTTGATGCTACTGTTGCTCGTGGTGGACTGAGCTTTCTGGCCTCCGGCGAAGCTGAAGCTGCCCTGCGTCTGCTTCACCTGCCCACTACCCGATACACTGAAGGGGGGGCGGAAAGTTTTGGGGGATTTGGCGGAGTACTGGTGTTGTTGCTGTTGGCCGGGGATCATCTGATGGGAGAGCGGGTGTGACGGGGAGGATGACGGGGAGGGGGAGGAGGAGGGAGGTGGAGTGGGCGCAGGGGGCCGAGGGGTGAGCTTGATGATGGGAGAGGAGTTGCTGCTGTGGGAGGACTTGGTTAGGGTGGCCTGCATGGGTGTGATGAAGTTGGGCTGGTGGTGGTGGTGTGTGTGGGATTTACCTTGAGAGGAGTGTGAGGTATGAGAGGTGGGGGATGGCGAGGAGGCCACCGGGGAGGGAGGGCAGAAGGACTGCAGGCTAGGATGAGTGTTGGAATTGGAGCGGGACAGTGAGGAGGGGGAGGAAGAGGGTGTGATGCTGCTGCTCACACTGCCGTTGCTGCTGATGCCGCTGGCTTTGGTACTGTTCTTTGCCAGTCCTTGAGGGGCTCCCATAGCTCCCAGCATCCCCGCCGGGCTGACAAAGCCCTTTTGATGGGGGGGCAGCAGAGGGGAAGCCGTTGGAGGAGGCCGCTGCTTCGGAGGCGACGGGGACGGGTGTGGATGCATCTTGCCACTCCCGCTCATCACCAAGCTTGGCCTTTGATTGGGTGATGCCATGGTAACAAGTCTCTGAGTCTGGGTTTGGCCCATGGTGCCAGATCCTTTGATCAAGCTGTAGGAACCATCTGCAGTCCTGGAGGCCAGCGACAGGCCAGCTGCCTGCACACGAGCCAAAGAGGAAACAGTGGGAGACGAGGAAGAGGAGGTAGAAGAGGAGGTTGGTAGCGTTGTTGTTGTTGTTGGCAAGTTCCCAGCAGACACAGCTGCCAGCGTAGCAGCCTCCACCTTAGACAGGGAATGTTGCTGCGTTGTGGATGCGACCGAGGCAGAAAGCTGAGAGGCTGAGGGGTAGTGAGGGGTGACAGGTGGAGGAGAGGAGGTGGGCATTTGGAGGGGTGGGGGCGACAATGGACTGTCTGAGGGGCCCAGGCCCTTAGATGCGTTGCTGAGGAGGGCCAGAGCGTGGGAGATGGAGTCCAGAGAGGGAGCAGTCAGATCCTCATCCAGTGAGTCTGACAGACAGATGGGGGGTGAGGAGGAGGAGGGGGGCTGGCGGCTGGAGGTCAGATTAGATGCAGAGGTGGGTAAAGACGAGGTGGAGGTCATGGTGAGAGGTTGTTTGTGGATCCAAAGACCCTCCTAAAAAGCAGAGAACACATGATCAGAGTCAGAGACACAGAGAGAACCAGACCGCTATTTTCTAATGTCCGCTATTCCTCAGTTCAAGCTACAGTACAAAAACTTGTGTCGTATTTGATGAACCTGTAAAATATTCATACAGCACTAAATAAGAGAGATAATTTGTATAAAATAAAAATCATATTCCTCTGCCTACTCTATTGCTTTGTAGCATTAATTATTATTAATGGCCTTACTGCATGCAAATGAAAACAACCAATCAGAGCAGAGGAGTCTCTAATGCAGCTGTCAATCACTGCTCATAAATTGTGGTCAAACTAAGCAGCGCTGATCAAATATTAATCATGATTCTGTTACTGCGTTGCCTATTTGTCACCACAAATGTTCAAAATCATATTTTAGTGTTTAGCTGTAACATGAAAAAGTTTGTGACCCGGCTGCCATGTTCGATACAGTTAAACAGGAGTACCAAGCAACGCCCACTAGCCGGACCAACTTTCTCATTTTACAGCTAAACGGTCCACTAAAATATGTTTCCGAAAACATCCGAGGTGAGAAACAGGCAATGCAGTAAAAGAATCTTGATTCATATTTGTTCAGCGACTGACATGATTGACAGGTACATTAGAGACTCCTCGGCTTCGACTGGTTGTTGGACTCTAGCGAATGCCATTAGACGCAGTAGGAAGAGGAGGAAGGACATGATTTTTTCAAATACTATCTCATGTACTTCTTTCAGTTTCAGCAAATATGACATTAAGTTATTTTCATAAACGTTGCTGACTGTATCTTGAATGAAACAGACATTACACAAGCAGGGCTTGACACTAACTTTTTTCCCAAGGAGCACATGTGCTCCTAAGTTGAAAAAGTAAGGAGCGCACAAAGAACTTTAGGGGCACAATGTAAATTGATCAAATAATGTGTTTTCCGTAATAAACGTGATGCAAATAGACATTTACAAGCAAAATTATTTAATGAATTTGTATACAAAATGTACAGAAAGGTAAAATCATCAAGTTTTGAAAAAGTATTGCAATTTAATTTTGTCTTTAATGTTATTATCTTATATATATTATCTTTGCAATATGATTATCTTATATAATGTTATTACTATCCTAAAACATTCTCCAGGTCCTCTGAAATTCTGCAGGACTTATTTCCATCCTGCCAAGCAGCAGTACCGTGGCAAACAGTCCCTAACTGCAGGGAGAACGGAGCAGGCTTCCCCGGAGGTCCGCCGCTTTTCGTGGTCCCTCTTCTCCGCCACACTTTGACTTATTCCCACCCAGCCAACAGTGGGACTTATATTCATTGTGCCAGCAGTGGCTTGGAAAACCGCCCATAACTGTGTCGCACGGGGAAGAAGGAAGAGGGAAGGCGGCTGGAGTTCCTCTAACATTTGCGGTTAGATTATCATATTTTTTTATTGACAAAAATATAGGCTGCTTCGGCTGATTTTTTTATGCGCACATGTGCCACTGAATATTTTTTTTACAGTTCGCAAATGCGAGTGAAACGAATGGAAATGGCGAAATCAGAGCGAAGCAGCAAATCAATCCATCAACAGGACTGTATTATAGGACAGAAAACATGGGATTTTTTGTTCTTTGTTACTGTCGTTCTTTAATGTTGCAAATGTTTTGCCAATAAAGATGTAAGTGGGGCGAAAAGTCTTGCAGCTTCCTTTTTATAGGAAGGCTTTTAATGTGAAAAAGCATCAGGAAAGGTTGAGATTTATTGACTGTACTGTAACACTGATCAGGATTATGGCAAAGAAAAAAATATGAAACATTACTTCTGTTAAACAAGTGAAACTCAGAGCTGCCCAGTGCTGAGTGTGACAGGACTCTGTGCTTTGGAAATGCATGTTATACTAAAATTGCCATGTGAGTTGTGGTAGATTTTTTACTCAGCCTTTATTTGTAGTGTTGGCTGAGCCCCGGGCTATTGTTTGAATACCTGCTTTTATATGAGTTACAAAGATAAGAACAACCCTCCAGCATGGAAATAATAAAATATGACTCGAGACATCAAACACTGAGCAAATACGATAACTAGCAGCCAGGAAACACTTTATGGCAGCATGCTGTCTGGTAAATGGGTTCAGATTAAATTATTATTGTGGCTTTAAAACTCCCACCACAAAAAAAGCATTAAGATATTTTCAGTTATTATATGATCTGAGCTGTCACTCACCTTGGCTTTGGCCTTGGGCCCAGGCACCATTCTCCTCTTGACTCTGTATGGAGAAATGCAGGCACATATTCACCCTCTTTTATTTACATTTTGCATTCAATCCCAGTCCCTGAGAAGCCCCCGAGTCGTTAGTGTTACTGAGGAAACACGAGCTGTGCGAGATAAAATAAAACACTTACAGGTTTCCAGTGAGGTGACTGTGAACAGCAAGACTCTCCTTGAACAGAATCCTGAGCAGAAGAAACACACGACGATGAGAAACACACAGCATTCATGCCAGAGGACAAGTAGGGCTGGATTAATGTTGGGTTACATCTCTCAAGTGAATTTATTTGCAGACGTCGCCAGAGTTATATGAAGACCACGGTCATTGATGTCATGGAAGCAGAGATTTTTCAATTAACTTATTTAAGATATCAAGTTGGAAAAACGTCAGCTGAGAAAAAAAGTGTGTTTAGGCTGCATATGAGCAGCAGATACGTACGTGGAGATACTGGTTGACCTACACAAAAGAATACAGTGAGGAAATTCAAGGTGGAAGCATTTTAAAGGGCCAGTGTGATAGTAATATTTGGTATGGTTTATTGCCAAATCTGAATCTGAATATTCTACCCATTAATGTGTTTATATAAGTGTATAATCGCTATAAAATAAAGTTTGTTTGGTTTTCGTAGTCTTATAATTATGCTTTTATATAGACATATATATATAGCAAGGGTCTTGTTTTAGAGAGGTCGCCATCTTGCGCCGCCATGTATGTACGGCAGAACGAGCAGACAATCCAGCCAGCCAGAGAACGCGTTTCGTGTGTATAAATAAACCAACGAAGACAGCGGGAGGAAGGAAGACGGAGGAGGAAACAGCAGAGAGTGTTAGTAGTTCGTCGATAGAGAGTAGTGAAAAGTTTTTTTAGTTATAAAGTTTGCGAATGGACCACACTTACCACGCAACAGGAGAGAATGAACCCGAACCTTCATCTGCGAGGAAAAGAAGACGCAACTTTGCTCATTGTGATGCACTCTCTGCGGAGCTTTTCCCCCTGATGATATATCTCCCCAACGATGGTAGCACCGAATCCCATTCTGTGCAGCAAAATGGGAGTGGGGGATTCAGCCTTTCTCCTCGCCCGCTCAGCATCTAAGTTCCTCATCTGTATGCTCCGGCTCAAACAGGTATGGCTCTGGGTCTGTGTCCGCTACAAGAAACTCTTCAAAATCGCGTTCAAAGTCGTCCATTGCAGCTGCTACAGTCCAGAGATATTGCTAGGCTAAATAAACAGCTGAGCTCTGTTTACAGGCTACGCTGTCAGTCAGTGGCTGGAAGTTGGTGGAGCAGAGAGGAGAGGGGGGGTCCCGCTAGGTGCTGCTGTAAACGAGTATGTGTGTGTGTGTATTAAGTGTGTGTGTTACGCTAGAAGAGTTTGGGACGGAGTCTTTTACCCCCTGGAGTGTTACCGGAGTTTCTGGAGTGCTCAAATAAACGGGCCTTTTTCCCAAACGCTACTCTGGTCTCCTGCTCGTGAGGGATTCATTACAATATCGTAACATGGTTTAGATTTCTAAATAAACACTCACCTCGTCACTAGACAGACCTACTCCTGAAAAACTCGTGTCTGCGCAAGGCTTTTTGTTCTTACGAGGCCACCGTCATTTACCCGACGGGAGGGATGAGCAAGGGAGCCCTGCAATCTAGAATTTGACCACTGATGTCACTGTTTTCAACCCATTTTACACACTGGCCCTTTAATTCTTGCAAACGTAATTTTTGTTTTCTGTTACCACAGAAACAGCTATGTCCACTTTGACATGACATGAAGAATATGTTTTTAGAGAACTTGCCTAACCTCCCAACTACAAACACTAGGCATTTTTTGTTTTTTTAAATAAATTAGTATATTTGCTCAAAAAAAAAAAAAAAAAAAAAAAGATCAACTGCTATTTACAACAAACTTTGTTCAGTGGGAAAAGTGCATAGATTTACCAACAGACTTAACTAATGCCACTCTGGAAAGAAATATGTAAACAGCTCTGTCTATTGGCATCTCTCTCACACACATGCGCCGTTGTCATTTCTAACTTAATTCTAGTTTTAAGGTTAACTCTATTTTTTTCACCCTGGAGACTTTTCAGTAATTGTCTTATCACCACGAAGGAATTTGTTCACCAGCTGTTATATATGAAGGCTGCGTACGCACAAGAACACACGCACAGTCGCATGCACACACAGAAAAACAAATAGAGACACACACACACACACACACACACACAGACACAGACCTGGTCTGCATCCAGCCCTTGGGCCATAGTGGTTTGACCTCATTCTCTAAGAAGGCCTTGAGGTAGTCCTCCACAGACAGAGAGCACTGGTTCTCCATCTCGTAGCAGCTCAGCTTCACCCGCACCAAGCAGCACAGCAGGTTCCTGTGCAAACACAAATGTTCAATTCAACACAAATCATTCACGATTAAAATCTAAATTAGGCTGCAGGTGCTCGACTCATAATGACTGAGGAGATGGTTACTCTGCAGGGAGTCAGAGGTAATTATGACCTCGTAAAAACACATTTCTGAAAATGTGGAAGCCGTTATGGAAATGAATTATGACTGAAAAGCAGCTGTGATACCGTCTCGGGGTTTTTGTAATGTCATTAGGACATTAAATCTTTACTCAGGGTTTCCATATTTGTGCAGGCATAAAATTCAGGCATTTCCTCTGTAACTTTAAAGCACTGCATAATGGGTAATGTAGGCGCTGGGTTTTGGAAAGTAAGGAGTGAATCAATAAGATAAGTGGAGTTCTCATTCAAAGGTCTTGGTGATGAAATGAACACAACCCATCATAATCTGCAATCCTAAATATTCCAAACAGCTGAGGAATAATCATGACAAGGTTTGCCATTTCCTCCTCATACATTGTCAAAACTTTCAAAGCCTTATTTTTTCCTCCATCTCAGCAACTCTGAACCATCTTTATCTTTCACACAGGCATGATGCCTACATGAAGGGAGATGGAACAAGAAAAAATGGTTCAGCATACAAAATCAAACCTGCAGCATCACAAACACATAGCACAGCATCCAGTCCTTGATCATTACCTGAGCTTGTCATCCCAGACAAACTTCTTCCGCGGGCCTATCACCCTTTTCCCCGGTTTTTCCTCATCTTCCTCCTCTGAGCCGTTCTTATCACCTTCTTCTGACTGCTGCCTGTCAGACGCACACACACACAGTTAGTAAAATATAAACATACACGCACCCATACACAAACAGCTTGAATAAACTGGGATTACCTAACCAATGATTACTGCGGTCTTGTAAGTATATGCTGACTGAGTGTCCAGTTACAGGAAAAAAAAACTGTCTAAAAATATATCAGTTAAATGTCTCCCTGACTCCAGCTGTAATTCTTTTAAGAGATTTGGTTAGTAAACAGCCATAAAAGTAGAACCTGATCAGAAGTCTTTAGGTTTTAGTTTGAGTTCACCTGCTTAGCTTTGTACTTGCATGTCTTCTGAAATAGAAAAGGTACTTACTTTGCAACCTTGGCCATGCAGTCCATGTTGTATCTGGCTATCTGCTCTGGCATCACGCTACACACCGCCAGCTTCAGCTTTAACAATGGTGTCCGTAAGCGATCATCCTGAAAGAGAGACAAAGGGTGGTTGTCTTATGGAAAAACTGAGGCAGAGGGAGAACAGGAATGAAAATGGGGGGAAAAGTTTGAGGGAGAAACTTGAAGTGAGAGATGGTGACGGAAGGAGAGGAGAAAAAAAAAGTGTAGAGGCAGGGGGGACGTCAATAGGAACAGTCAAACAGGGAGAGAGCGGGGGAGTATGTTGATGTATTTTGTCAACAATGCTACTTTAATGGTCTGTGACCAAACACATTTAGAAACCTGTTTTCAGTGACAGTCCTCATCGCACTAGTCAGCCTACACTGAGATCCCTGCACATTAACGACTGGAGAAGTGAAGATGGCTGAGGATTTAACGCTATATGAAAAGGCACAAATAATGTGGAGAAACTAGAGGATCGGATCAGATTTAGACAAAAGCAGGTCACAGTCTCAAAAACATGGCTGTAAATTTAGAAAACAGAGTTGGAAGGAAAACCTCAAAATCATATTTAGTTGCTTCCTTGATTTGTTCGTTATGAAAAAACCCAAATAATTTATTGGTCACATGAGCATGAGTGTGTAAATGAGCCACAAGGGCATATAAAAGAATCCTTGGTGCGATGTGATAAAAATAGAAACACAAACAGGAAGTGGGATGTAGAAAAACAAGGTACAGATCTCGTACGGTATCAAAGTCAGTTCAAAGGTGTAAAGAGGATCATGTGAAATACTTGCATGTAAAATGTGAACATTCATAGCTTCTGTTTGGTGATTTTGCCCTGAATCAGCTACAAGGTGACTGTGAATATGGACCTATTTTTTCCCGGCACATACACTTCTAACTTATCTACAACATTAATATGAGAATCAATGTATATTCCTTTTATGTCAAGCAATGACATTTTTATAACAGTTTTCTTTGCATAACTACATGGTTACAGTCAACGATTTGATTCTGCATTAAGTATAAGATGCTGCTGCAAAAAAAAAAAAAAAAAATGTTGTGGAGCACTGACATGTACAAAAGAGTAATAGGGCTAGGCATAAGGAAGAAAGTAAATCAGAGAAATAATAGAGTTTAAAATCTGAGAATAAAGTTATAATACAATTTTAAGAATAAACTCTAAATGCTGAGAATAAAGTCAGCTCATCTGGTCCACCAAATTGTGTGTTGTGATACAGTACATTCTCTTTGTAATGCATGCACTTATAACCATCAATACCCTTGTATCTGTTCATTACCAGCTGTTTCAGTTTTCACGAATAATAATAATGTCTGTGTGTTTTCTCCTTCTGAACAGACGCAGCGATTTTAGGCACAATCTGTTCAAAGTCCTAATATTTATCACAACGTTGTGTTTATGTGCTAAAAGAGAAATACTTTCCTTGTTACTCAAACTTATTCCTAAGTACAGTTTCACCAATTCATCTACACAAGACACAGTGTAGAGGCAGCCATATGTGCAAACGCTAGTAGCTTGATTTATTCTCATGAGCTGGACTGTAATGTTGAAATGTCAAATTTATTATTCACATTTCCGCTTTATTCTCGAAATGCATTGTTTTATTCCTGGCACTAATAATAAAAAATGTGACTTTGTTCTTGTAATGCAAAATAAAAAAGGTTCTTTCCATATGTCTGGCCCTAAAACTCTCCCACAGCAGTGGGAATAAGGCCTGTGTCCAGCATTTTTTAGGCTACAACTCTCTGAACAAACCCACCTCACACAGCGATTGGCCAGATGTGTGAAAATAAACTGGATATGAATCTCAACAGAGCTATTCCTATCACCTCCCATGAGTACAAACAAGTGAAACACTGAATGCCTCGTAGAAGAGACTGTCCAACAGTGTGTGCCATTCACCCTTTTTGCACAATTATCACATCTTGGCCCTCTCCTCAACAGCAGCTATTGCCTTCAAATGTGGTCAGACAACACTTGATGCGAACTAATTCTTTAAAGCGTCCTAAATCATGAAATTCAGACACTGATGTGATTTTAATTTCAGGGCATCAATTATGATTTTCTGTGAGTCCTGTTCTAAGTTGAAAATACTTTTTCTGATTAGGTTTGATAGTGTACATGTACAGAGGCTTCAGCCCTTTCTGAATCTGGCTTTTAATAAACACAGAGCAATCAAAAAGGCTGCAGTGGGAAAGACTTTTTGAATCAGATTCTAGATCAATTTAAAATGAGGCGATTTCTCCCTCCCTCCACAGATGAGCCTCACCCACCTGAATGTTGAGACTGAGCTTCTTCAGGCGTTTGAGGAGGGCTTCTTTGTTGCACGGCACAAACGCCTCCATGTGCGAGTAGATGCCTGAGCGCACCTCAGGAGGCTGCTCCTGCACCTGCAGCTCAATGCTGAGAGGAGGAAGAGGAGGAAGAGAAAAAAAAAATCAAGAATGTGAATACAGAAGGGGTCGAAAAATCAAGGAGATGAACAGTTACGGCAGTGGAGACAAACATGGTGGGATACAGACAGACAGAATAAAACAGAGATGGGAGATTGAAGTAATGGATGGGGAAGAATAAAGGGTCGTTGCACAGAATGAGGGGAGGGTGAACATAAAGTTGATGGCACAAGAGAGAGGAATGGAAATGAGAAGCATGTCATTAACACAGACAATGAGAGACGCAGGGAAAACAAAACACTTTAAGACAGCAGGAGAGGTGGCGAGGGAAATCTGCTGAAAATGAGTGAGAAACACTGAAAGGGAGGAGGAGTGTGAGCTGGGATTTGGCTGACGGTGATTCAAAAGCTGTCCTACTCACTCCAGGAGAATGTTATTCATGTCCAAGGTGAAAAATTTCTTCCTGCCCTCTTGATCAAACTGCCGCGAGGCCTGTAGGAGAAAAGGTTTAGTCAGCATACCAGCACTGTTCCATACAGGACAAATGCATATACATATATCTGTGATGCTGTGCCTTTGATGGGGCTGTACTGACAGAAACACATTTCCTCCTCTACCTGACACTGCCCCTCTCCTTACTCTGATTCTAACCATAAACTTCTAAGGATGCTTTTCACACTTCTACCTAATCTTCCAAGCGGTAATTTAAGCATGAGTTAAAAAGATACACTACAGTTAAATCCACCTGTTGATCACAAGAACCTTCGAGGATCTCCTGGTCTGTATTTGCAATAGGTATACACAATGTGATGTAGTTGGCATGGTGTTAACACCATCAGCAAGGGAGTGCACAAAATCTCCCTGATCAATCAGACAGTGTGAACTCATTACAACAGCGTGTGTTGTACTTGTGTTCTAATCTGAATCGTCAGTTCCTCAATAATAAAAGTGAGAAACAAACAAATGGCTCTTTTCTGTCCTGTTTCTATCTGTCCATTTATGACATATGAGGTGCAGCTGCAGTCTTGACGAATAATGCTCATAATCAACTATTTCTTTGTGAACTTGTGTGACCTCAAGCTAAGAGAAATAATCACCTAAGAGGCATTAAAGTGCTGCATGATCTGCTGTCTGTTGCTGGAATTTGGTTTCTCTATATAGAGCTGATAATGCAGGAAGACAGTCACCAAAACTGTCCTGTTGCTCTGTTTGATTTCATGTTCACAACTCTTGGTTTATGTGTAAGATATCAGTCAAAACGCAAAACAGACAAGAACCAAAAGGCCAGAATGAACTGCTTTTTCCTTGGTCACTTGACCTGTAGTTTGACTCTGGAAGTGGTGGTGCTGAGTAAGGCTGGATACCAAAAGCTGGTGGTAATGTAGTACCAGTTCCTGTACAACCAGTGCCCGCTAGAAAAACTCACAACACAGATTTCAGTGCCTCGTTTAGGTGCCAGGGAGAGCAAGAGAGTGTGACAGTGATGAGTGACAGTTAGGTTGAGGCATCTGGAGCAGAAACTGAGCCAAATGTCTATGTCTTGCTTGCCATCTGCTGATCTAACTGTAAACGGTGCACCCAGAAGGTAGCCAGCGAAGGTAGCCTCCCTTAAGGTGATCTGTCTGGACCTTAAGGTGGTCTAGCTGTTCTTATTGTAGTGACAATTTCAGCCACACCTAAACAGATAATGGAAGGAGACTCTGGCTGCTGAATCTCCCCGGGGAGATGATTAGCTCTGTATCTGTTATTCAGCATAAAGTTACTATAGTTTTGTTGTATTTTACCTTTTATGTGATTTTTGTAAAGAGCATTTTGTATTTATTCATATCTATATGTTTAAGTATAGTTTAACAAGCTGCTTTAATGTCAGTGACTGTCAGTTTGTGCTTTATTTTTCCATTTACGCACCAGTACGGTTTTAAAAGTATAGTTTTAGCACCAGTATAAAAAAAAATACCAGAGGATTTCCAACCCAGCACCCCCCTCTTTTTCTGTAGGCCTGCTGAACTACACTGCAGTGTGGAGTCTCTTTTAAAACTGAGAGTGACAGCTGTCTCACATGAGCCTCCGTGGGGTGGATGCATATCGGTAGATCCATGCTTGCCTCCTGTATGAAATGTGTCCCGTATGAAATGGCTGTATCCTCACTGTCCTACATTAATATAAACTATAATAACCTGGCTATGGGTCACATCTCTGGCCTGCATTAACACTGCCTCACTCACTCTTTCTCTCCTTACAGTTCTCATGCATTAGATCTGTGCTGTTGACTGTGTAGTTGCTCTGGCTGTTTCGACATAAAGTATATTGGTGTTTAAGTTTGTCTGTTGTAGTGTAAAACATGATGTTATTAATTATTAAATATAAATTATTCTTGCCTTTACGTCATTATACAGAAGTCTCACTGACTTCCAGCATCCCTGGACTAGAGTGACACTTTTTTTAATGAATTCAAGGAAAATACTCAATACTAATGTTGACTCTCCCGAGCTTTCCCCCATATGTTATCTTTGGAAGCAACCAAAGAAATCCATTTCTTTATTTATTTCTCTGCCTCCCTCCTCCTCCTCCTCACTCTTCTTCACCTCTGTATACTTCACTTGAATCATCCTGCTCAATTGCCTTTCTCTGCCTCTCTTTACATTTTTACCAACACCTAGAAAAACAATTCTCTGCTACGGATGGACTCTGTGACTGTGAGATATACAAGCAACAAGAAAATAAGAACTTCTTCAAAGGCAGCAAGGCCGACCCTGCTGTTTCGGTTACATAAAAACCCTCAGGGTTCAGCTTGGAGCCATGTTCCTCCGCTGCTTTAGAAGAGACTATTCTCGTTGGACTAAACAATAACAATAAACATTTTGTGCCACTTCCTGAGATGATGGGCATTTGTGTTTAACTTCAGCAAAGAGGCTTCACAGGTAATTGCAGCCGCCCACAGACGGGCTACGGTTGACTCACCGCCCCGCAGGTCCTCGATGCGTTTAATAAGAGGAGCAGGCAGTCCATCAGGCAGCGGAGGCGGAGAAAACAGTCCACTGGAAGACCCCAGGCCTCGCCCTTGGCCACCTCCTCCTGCTGCTGCTGCTTTATGAGCCGGAACACCGACTCCCAGAATGCCGTTCTCCCTGGCAGCCACCATGGCGTGCTGCTGGTCAGTGTCCAACAAGCCGAAGTCCAGGTCGCCTAGGAGATCCTGCAGCTCTTTCTCGTTGGCTGAGCCCAGCAGTGACATCACAGCGGGGTCCGAGGTGAGGTCTGCCAGTGAGAGGTCATTGCTGGCTGCGTTGCCCTGTGAGTGGGTGGAGTTGGAGGCTAACAGGTGGTTCGTTGAGTTGGCGGAGTGGGGTTTGTTAGCCATGCCTCCTGCCAAGCCGGGGTGAGCCATGTTAGGATTTCTTTTCCTCATCTCCTCCTTCTCCCGGGTGAAGCGGCGGAGCATGGCCGCCAGGTAGAGCGAGTCCTTCATCAGCTTCTTCCTCTTCTTCTTCTCTGGCCGGTGGAGGTTGAGGGCTGTCACACTGTAGGAGGAAAGCACAGCGATGCCTGTTTATGACAAAACGCTTAGTGCATGTTTTGGATGAAAGGCGATACAGTGCCTCAGACTGCATCAGCATTTAGTTTCACTTCATTCATTCAGCCTGACACGCAGTACACTTACAGGCACATTAGCATACAGGTTCTACATGACAGAGCTGGTTATCCCCGTTCACATGGTTATAACAGTGTTCACTTCTCTGATAATCTGTGTGCAGCTGTGTCTTGAATCCTCCACATCTCAGTCACTATATTCTGTACTAACTGAGAATGATCAGACAGCCACGGTGTCCCAGTTTCTATCAGAGAACTCCAGGTAGCATTTTCAGGTTTCTCAAAACTGGGATAAGTCTTTATCCAGGTTTTTGAAACTAGGGTATCAGAATCAGAATCCAGTTTACTGCAAAGTAAGTTTTCACATATAAGAAATTTGCGTTGGTGTTTTAATGTGTAGACAAAAAACAAATGTTGAATAGAAAAAAATACAATAATTTTTTTTAAAAATATGCACATTTAAAATATAACCATTTAAAATGAAAAAAACTGAGCAAAAATATGCACTAACATATTCTGGGGGATGTGCACAGTAGTCCACTTCACAGAATAATATCATAAAAGCAAATAGTACTCCAAAAAGATGTGCGTTAATATAGCACATATAGACAGATATGAAGACATTAATCGAAAATAGTGGCTATGGAGGGGATAAGAGTCCAATGTGGACTTAAATGGCCTTGAACCTATATAGTGCCTTTTTTAGTTTTGTCTTCTGACCAGTCAAAGCATTTTTAAACATTCACCCATTCACACACACTCATCCACACACTGGTGGCCGAGGCTACCATTCAAGGTGCCACCTGCTACTCAGTCTAAATATTCACACGCATTCACACACAACCATCAGGAGCAATTTGGGGTTTAGAAGACAGGATACTTCGACACACGGACTAAAAGAGTCAGGGATCAAACAACCGATCTTCCAATTAGCAGACAACCTGCTCGACCTCCTGAGCCACAGCAGCCCGATTTATATCTGATGTTGCACATAGATATTAGGGCTGGGCAATGTATCAATATTAAATCAATATCACAATACGAGACGAGGTAGGTCTTAGATTTTGTAAATCATAATATCAAAAGTGTTGTCCTGTTTTAAAGGCTGCATTACAGTAAACTGATGTAATTAACTGAACTAAGCAGGCTGTTGTAGCTGTTCTATTATTCGCCTTTACCCACTTAGTCATTATATCCACATTATTGATGTCTATTTATCTAAAATTTAGATGTTAATATTTTGTGGAAGCGCAAATTCTCAATAGCGTCGCAATATCAATATTTATGTATTCGGTCAAAAATTTGATTGTGATTTTTGATTTTCTTCATATCACTCAGCCTTCGTGGATATCATGTTCACATCTATGAGATTATTAAGTATTTCTGTAAGTCAACTTGCAACAACAGCTGCATCGATCTCATCCACTATTGTTGCCATATTTCTTTTGCTATTTTTCATTTATGGAGGAGGATGATATCCTCATTCTTAGTCCTGCCGAGTCAGCTCTGACTGGTTGACTGAAACAACCATAAACAGGCACAACAGAGGACCTTTCTGAATTGCTGAACAAATCTGAGATAGACATCCTAATAAGGCACAAAGACAATTTCAGTTACATTTAAAGACAAAAAATACGTAGGCGGAGGTAAAAAGCGCAAGATGAAAAACAAAAGAAACCCATACGAGGAAAGAGAGCCATTTTCCCTGAGAAACCGAGGCATCGACACATGCTGACAAAGACGACTCAGGAACGTGGGAAGAGGAACTGTGGGGATTCTGCGGGATTAACCTGCAGTCTGAAGATCTGACACACACACTCACACACATATATAACATCATCTCTTTCATAATGGCACAATGGCAATAGCTGCTGCTATTTCTGGAAGTTATTTTCAGAATGGCGGCATGTTAGAGTATTCAGCCTATCCGAGCACGGATCGCGGAGCGTTTTCTGGAAGGCGGTTGGCTTGTCACAGCAACTAAGAGCAAGTCGCAGTCAGCATCCCTGCCTCATGATAGATGTATGAGAGGATCCGCACAAAAGCCCAGGAGTATAATATCACACAGGGTGGTGGATTATTAGCACGGTAAAAAGTGAACAAATGCGTCATCACATATTCACAGTGCCCCACAGATCCACGGGTGTCCAAAAGGTCAACTTTTCAAGCACAGGAGATAAACACATCCTTTTACATGACAGCGTCTGGGTGACATTTTTAAACAGCTTGGCTTAACCGTAATGAATCACTTGACTAAGTGGATGTTTTTTTTAGTTCTATTTTACAGATGCATGGAAAGTGATGGACTCCTTACAAGAGACAAGGCAGCTTGATCAGCTACTCATGAGCCATTCATTCAGCTTCTTAATTACCATACAGCCAAAAATCCCTTACATGCAGGAGTGTAACTACACCAACTGACACAGGACGACCACAAAAATTCAGTAATATCATACTGCCATGATTCTCACCCTTGTTTCGGTACTCTGTTCTTCTTCAGGTTCTTCTCTTCCAGATTATTCACTTCCTTCTTTTTCCTCTTCTTAATCACCTGCTCCTTGTTGTCAGTCGGCTTCTGAAACAAAAGCATAAACACGTCTTAACTCAACTAAGCAGAAGACGACAGCGCACAGTGAAAAACGATCAATTCTGTATGAGGAACACATGCCGTGCTGTGTGTGTGTGTTTTTTTGAGTGAGTGTGCACCACTATGCCCTTCAGAGATTTCTCTTGATGTGGTGAAAGATAACATCTACATCACATATCGCTAAAACCAATGAAAATCAATCTCCTGTTGGAAGGACGTTCATGTGCTTCATTAGGACTGTTGAGATCCTGCTGTGTCATATGTTGCAATAACAATGGGATGTGCCAAATGTTAGTAACCATATTATATATCGAACTGAGTCGGATTTAAAATGTAATATAGATGTTTTCACCTCTATGACCATTCGTCCACAGTTATCAACGTGTTGTTTTGGGAGGGGTGGGAAGTGTTCAGCCAAGCTAGCAGCTCCGTGAGGCTGTAATTAGGTTCAGAGCTGTTTTGAACTGAACACTAACATCAGCATGCTCATGATGACAATGCCAACAAGTTGACGTTAAGCAGGTATATTGTTTACCATCTTAGTTTAGTGTGTTAGCACGCCAACATATGCTAATTGGCAGAGTAGGTCACAAAAAATAGGGATTTATCCTCCAAGAAACGTAAATGTCTGTGCAACATTCTGTACTAAACCACCCAGAAGTGGTTGAAATATTTACATCTGGACCAAAGTATTGGTCCTAGCGACCAAATGACCACTGGCACTTGTGTGATTAAAAGTATCATTTTCTTATCTTTTATATATTTCCATCTTGGATACTTGATCCTTTGGGTTCTGTAGTGCAACAAATTTTAATAAGTTACCTTAGCATATCAAAATAATAATTCTGATTTTCCAAACATTTAAAGGTATGAGCTTATCATCCTAGTTTTGTTATTGTATGAAATTTAAAAAAAAAAAATCTTGAATTTTTGACTTGAAGTCATTTTAATGGCGATAATATACGCATGTATTGTGTTGGTTTGTTGGTACCCTGATGTTTCCCAGCCACCTGCACCTCTGCATCTTTGCTGGTTTTACATAACGAACCATACAGGGAATAAGTCTTGGAGTTTGCATATGCTCATCATCTTTTATAGTAGCATGTGATTCATGGGGAAAAAAAACAACGAAATTAAAATATATCCATTTCCATGTCTTTTCCAGGCTTGAATATGAGTTTGAAAAGCTGTATAATAGAGCTGCAACTACTCATTGATTAGTCGTCAACTTTTAAATTAATCACCACCTAATTTAATAAGCAATCAGTCTGAGAAATTTTTGGGGGGGGGGAGTCAAAATTCCAGCTCTTAAATGTGAATGTTTTCTGGTTTCTTTACTCCTCTTTGACAGTAAACTAAATATCTATGGGTTGCAGACAAAACAAGACATTTTAAGGACATTATCCTGGGCTTTGGGAAACACAGATCTACATTTTTCACACTTTTCTGACATGTTATAGACCAAACAACTATTCGATTAATCAAGAAAATAATTGAAGGACTGATCAACAATAAAAATAACTGTTAGTTATAGCCCGGCTGGATGACAATAACTGCTTTATGTTTCTATCGTTTCATTAGGAACGTGTTGAGATAGTCTCACCTTGTCCTCCTCTCCCTCGGAGTCGGAGGCTGCTCTGAACTGCAGCGTACCGGTGTTGATGTAAAATCCCCCCAGCTTTGTGGTCAAAGAGGCAGGCACCAGCTCATCATACTGAGAAAAATAACAACAGAAGACAGTTTGTATAATAAGAACACAGAAATCTGGGGAAACAATAAATCCTCTTACACAACAAAAGCAAATCTTGTGATCATGTTTTTTGTAAACATTTTACAAATAAGCCCATTCTCTTCTGCTGGTCGGTAAAAATGGATGACTTGCGCACCAAAATAAATAAAATGACTAAAAAAAAACAAAACAAAAAAGTCGCAATCCCTGCAGGCCACAGATGAAACACTTTTCCATAACGGAGCATATCAAAACAAAAGGAGAAAAGGGTCAAACAGACACTGCCAATTTGTGAGAGCAGAGAGGACAGCTATCAAAACAGCAAAACAAATATCATATAATGGCAGAGATTCCATACAAAGAGCATAATTCTAGCTATTAGAGCGAGACAGAGAGTGATATCCTCCCAATACTGAGCAACAAACACTGTCAAACCAAAACAATGACATATCCCTGTGTGGACACAAGCAGCACGTACGTATTCATGAGTCATGAGGATGATTTTAGACCGCAGTCTCGGGTTGGCTCTAAGAAGGGACAAGTGTCTATCTTTAGAAGTGCCACTGAATGCGCTGTATTGAAACATCAAGCCAGGAAATAAATATTTAACCACAGAGGAATAATGTCTACCTCAACACAACACGACATGAGAACAGGAATGTGACAAGGACAGCAAATTAACCAGCAGATAAAACAGGAGACAAAGGGAACAATGTGTTATGTCATTACAAGACTAAAGAGAGAAACCTGACTAAATAAATGTGACATCCTTGAAAAAAAAAAAAACTAAAGGTGAAAAATCACTTCATTATTAATAAAGTGAGGCACACTCACAGCTTCTGAGTTGTCGATAAAGGGGTCTGTCTCATCATAGCCAAAGCCTATATCAATCAAATCCTGCATTCTGTCCTTCTTCTTCTTCTTTTCTGCGTTACCCTGAAAAATAATTTTAAAAACACATTTAAAAATATTAACTTTTGATTTCATTTCACATGAAATTTCCTTCCATTTATTTTAACCTTAAAGGTAGGTAAATAAAAAAGACATGTTCTTCCTCTTACCTGTAGTGCTATTTATCACTCTAGATCATTTTGGTGAGAGTTACAGAGTGTTGGAGATATCAGCCATAGAGATGTCTGCCTTCTCTCAAATATAATGGAACTAGATGGCACTCGACTTGTGGTGCTCAAAGTGCCAAAAAATACATTTAAAAAACTCAACAGCAATGTCTCTTTTCAGAAATTATGACCTGATTTCTCAAGATAATCCAGAGACCTTGTTGTGCGCAGATTTATGGAGGAACTATTTTCTTACAACTGAACTACACCCACCAACTGTATCACCATAAAGGAGGAAGCGTGCATCTACTCATGGTCAAGAGCTATTAGCTTGCTCAGTGGTGCTAGGTGAGCTAAAAGTAGATGCACACTTCATTGATAAAGAGCACTACAGTTATGTGGAATAAAATGTATTCTTGATTTTGGGGTGAACTGTCCCTTTAATCTTTAAACGACCCATTTCTAGAGTGAAGATTTACAAAATGTCCTCAGCTTCTCCATGTGGCTGTTGTTTTAGGGGCATTTAGACCTCCTCAGACACAAACACAAAAGACATCTAGAGCCTGACTGATAATTCAACCATGCCAACATATTGGGCCGATATTGGCTTCTTACAGATATATTCTACTGGCATATATATCAGCCGATAAGTAGCGAGAAATTGCACTACATTGCAAAAGATATGTTTAAGGCCATTCAGAAACACTTGCTCCATTACATAGTCTGTTCACCAGAGAGCACACAATAGTTCATTTTTCAACTATAAAATGCCCCACTCAGTAAGTTTCTCTGCCGCAATTCTTTAAACCAACAAACAAACAAACAAACAAAGGGTATGTAATAAGGTACAAGAATGAGACAATAAAATCAGAACCTGCACTGGTATTGGATACGTTAAATTCTGAAATATCAATATCAACCTGAAAATCCCATTTTAGTGAGGCTGCGGCAACAATCAATACGAGACTGAAAATATTACTAAATATATGTTTAACTGCCTCTGTTGCTCCAGAGTTTTTTTCCTTTGTCCCCTTTTCTCCAAGTCTACGGAGAGAGGGTGTCACCTGTTGTAAAGCTGAGATTTTGGGCTATATAAATTAAATTAACTTGACTATGACGAGATAATTAACAGCAAATTTGACCAAATTTGACCAATACCGGCTGATATATTGGTCAAATTTGCTGTTAACTTGACTATGACAAGATAATTAACAGCAAATTTGACCAATATATCAGCC
The DNA here is from genome assembly GCA_026686955.1 of Epinephelus cyanopodus. Taxonomy (NCBI): domain Eukaryota; kingdom Metazoa; phylum Chordata; class Actinopteri; order Perciformes; family Serranidae; genus Epinephelus; species Epinephelus cyanopodus. The sequence continues at coordinate 34,503,920 of CM048916.1, forward strand.
GGTATTATGTAATTGCAGATAGTGGTATTGACATATGTGTTGGTCAATAAGTACCAAGAAATTGCAGTAAAGAAATACAAAAAAAATAACAAATATATAAATGTGTGTATAATACATATATACATATACATACATACATACACACACACACACACACACACACACACACACACACACACATATATATATATATATATATATATATGTGTGTGTGTGTGTGTGTGTATGTATGTATATGTATATACATATATATACACATATACATATATATATATATATATATATATATGTATATGTATGTATGTATGTGTGTGTGTGTGTGTGTGTGTGTGTATATACACACATATTTATTTCAGACATAATGTCACCATTACATTACCCCACCTAACGCTTTAAAGAAAGCCTCTGACAAGTTGATTTTTCAACCATAAAATCTCCAACTCATTTTTGTTTACATTTAGTGCTAATCAGCAAATTTTTTAAAACTCTTAAATATCTGTATTGGTATGGGCCTCAAAAATCCAGTATTTTCCAGGCTATAAATCTTACATCATCAGATTAGAAACACTTCAAAGGCAGAGATTAAAAAAACAAAACAAAAAACTCACATATTTATTTTCAAACTTTTTTGCCAGGGCCTCAACCTGGAGCCGCTCTCTCTCGTCATCATTGAAGGGGTCGTTGGGAGTGTGGGCTGGAGTCAGACTTGGAGGATTCTTTGCCTGGAAAACAAATATGAAAATTATGAATATTATTAACATAAAGATTAGTTACAGGAATAATCAGATTTCAAAACTTGGATTAGACAGTGTCAGACCACCCTTACACAAAAACACAACCTGACTCTGTGCTCAAACCTCCGAAAAAAGGAAAATCCAGTTGGTAAAATATCAATACATTATCATAATATTACCTGCAAACTTAAATAACTGAATAAAAAAAACATACAGTTTGCCAGACATGGTGCTGGCATGATCACCTTTTGGATCCAAATAAGAATTATTTAATTTAGCTGTGGTTTGCAAACTTTTTCCCACCAATCTCCAACTCATGTAAAACATAATTGCAAAAACTGGATCATCCCAAACTGCAGAGTATCAAAATGAGGCGAGCTTCTCTTTGATCTCACTGCTCTGACATTTGCCTTGCTCCCATGCTACATCCTGGTACTTCCATCAGCAATGCTCTATCATCTATCTATCACCCGCAGCCAGAGGGCCAAACTGCATGTGGCATTTCCAAGTGCTGTAATGGCTGTGTGACCGGGCTGTTGCTGGGCAAGTCTGAGTGAACAGGACACAGGTAGCAGCACGAGATGAGATAAGCTATATCTCTACATGTTCAGAAAGAGGAGGTCCCTCGATATAGAGCTACAATCTGGCAGCAGAGCGCAGCTGAAGTTGGAAAGCACGCAGAGTGGACTGGCTGAGCTGCGTGCTCAAAAAAAAACACTGCTGCTGTCTTTTGTGTTGAGTCGCACTAATGGTCAGTTTCAGCCACGCTAGTCCACAGAAGGACAAGGTGCACTTCCCCCCTCTCACTTAGCAATGACAAGTCCTCACAAACACTTCCAAGAGCAAATAAAATTAACTCCAGCTCCAGTCTCACCCGGCCTGGTAGTGTTAGTCAAACTGGGAGACCCTACCTGGAGGTTCTGGATGAGTTCGCCGTAATTAAACTCGGCGGACGAGCGGTCGTCAGGCTCCGGTAGGGACAGGTTGAGCCGCACCGTCACCCTCTTCTCGGCTCCAGCCGTGTCCCTGTCGCCGGTTTTACCGAGGCGACCGTTGCTGGCAGCACCCCCTGCCCCGGTCGCTGCCTCGACCTCCCCGGCTCTACCGAAGTTGAAGTCGGCCTCATCCTCCAGCCGGCGTTTCCTGGACTCCGCGGCTGCTCCAGCTGCGAAGGCCGAGAGGGTGACAAATTGCACTTTTCTCGGTTCGGCCATTTGGATGAGCTGCCTGCCTGAACCTCGCTCCGGACAGACAGCGACAGCGAGAAGAGCTACTTCGCGAAACTACTCCAAATTGGTGGATTGAAGAAGGTTTCGCGAAGCTCCGACGGCTGCTCAGTGCCTAGACGGATGTCAGGGCCTCCTCCGCACCATACGAATTGAACTCCAGGGGATGCGACGGTCGGGGAAAAGTTGTTTTTTCGGCAGCTACTTGCATCCTCAATTTGCTATGGGACCGACACATTCACAGGAGCCATCTTGGGTTTTCGGGAGTAAATAAAATATCAGAAGAGAGGGGTCGCTGCGCTTGCGCGTACGCAAGAAACGGAAGCACCGTGACACGGGGGGGGGGGTCGTCACGTCCAATCACCGCGTGCCCCGATCCTAAACCCGCCTCTGTCACAACAGGCGATAATAACAACACTGTCAGTACTATGATGACCTTTATAAAGTGTCTGAGTGAAGGACAGGCTTCGGCGTACACACACCACATGTGTGTGTCCACACATCGATTGGCAGCTTCGGCTCTGGTTCAGGATCGATAGCTTTCAGCTGAAGCCTGTCTTTGTGTCTATTCAAGAAAATGCTGAATTGTGCATTTTTCTACAATGGCACCAGCACACACTCAAACATCAAATCCGAAACGGAAGAAAGCAAGCCAGATGGTTGGCTGTCTCAGTTAACCAGCCCAACACAGCTGAGTTAGTTACAGGCACTGCAGACCACCTGTTGATATTCACTTAAAGAGTAGCAGACATGCCCCTTATTACCTTAAATTAATTAACTTAAAAGTGGAATTGATGCTTGTGCTTTCTGTACTTCTGTGGTTAAACCATGGCTGGATTAACCTGTTAGGAAGCCCCAGGGCAAAATCTGGTTTTGGGCCCCCATTATCCCCATTTGTGACCAAATTTGCGATTTAAAAAAACACTTCCCAGATTCAAAATGCCTTTTTTACGTGAAAACCTGACCCAAAACAACCTATTCGTTGCCCATTTTTCAAGTGCATCACAGCCAACATTAATAAGGAGTGAGACAGACATCATAGCTGATCAAATAATTATTTCATGGCCGGGGTGTTGTCTGACAAAATTGATATATGAACAGAGATAAATGACAACAGCTGGGCTGCGCGATCAGCTATATCAATGTTTAAAATGCGTAATAACTCAAAAAGTTAGATGACAGAGAGTTACCTTTTTAACTTTACAGCCACATGGTCCCTGCCTGTGACTAGGTTACACACGCACTCAGCAATGGTAAAGCACGTTACTCCACCAGTCTGTCTGCCTGCTGTCCGTGGTCACCTAGACTGTGTTTTTATATAGTCACCATATAGCTGTAATTTACATATTTTTCTATTTCTGTTTTCAGTCAACTGAATGTGTATAACACACTTATTTAACTGCAGCTAATGAGCCCTACATGTTAACCAGCATTCCCAAGCTACTGCCCTGCACTAAAAGATTCTTAGTTTATAATCGCAACGTCAGTCTATGAAAATCAACATAAATCCAGGTTAATAATAACAGCTTAGCTGTGTATTCTGCTATGTTGGCGTTTAAAATTAACAACTACAGAGACAGTTATAGACAACTAGGGTTTTCTTAACTGTCCCAGCACTTTGGCACACTGCCCCTGACCCTGACTGGGCTAGCTCATCGTTTTGGAAAAGCACCGTTGTGAAGAAAGAAAAATGCTGTTACTGTCTTGAAGGAGAGCTGATATGGAGAGAAAAAGGTGCATTTACAAATTAAACCATCTTAATGTGGACATTCAGCCTGTAAAAATAACCCTAATGATGTCATCATGGTCAGTTTGGCCTTGAAGTTTTAACATTTTAAGTGAAATCTGCATTTCAAACAGAGTATAAAGTCTGAGAGGTAAAGGTATTTAAACAGACAGGTAATGTTTAATGAAAGATACTACTGAGTTGCATTGTGGGAGTTGTAGGATCCAGTATTTTTGAAGCTTGACTTAAACTAGCAACTAAAACGCAGGATTTCTCAGCCTCGGCCGCTGTGTTTGGAGCCATTGTTCATTAACTTTATAGAAGAGCAACACGAAAAAATGGAGTACATATTACATTTTGTTATACTAACAGGAAATCGTACATTTCATGTGCCAATGCATGTGAAACTGCAATACTGACATGACATTGTCAAATTTATTCCACAAGGACAAAAGCAAAAATGTTTTCCAGAGATTTCCTTATTAATATTCATTAATTACTTTTGTTAGTTTATGGTGCTGCCTCACCACCATCCACATTTTATTCTTGTTTCGTAGCTGTTAGCAGCCTCTCATGTTTCTTTGTGCAATTCAAAGCCTAAAGTAGGACAATAGTGTCTTTCAATAGCACACAAAAAATCAGGCACTGTATTTTGGATAATGACTTACTGTATATTGTTACAGTACTTTTCCACTGTCACCACACTGCATACTCAAAACCTGCTCAGAGTTGCTGTAGGATGTAGTATAATTGGTGCACATCTCCAGTGTACATTAAACTGTGTGTAGAAGTTTAAACTGAAGATGAATCCTTACATTTTCTTTTATTCTGCAAAATTAACTGCTGAAAATTTGTCATTTGTTAACTTCATTCATATCTATGGAAATAGAACTCAAATCTGATGTCAGAATCTTTACTTTTAGTATTCTCCTGTATAAGTAAATACCATTGCAAATACATATATTTATTTATTTTGCTGTTGAAAACCCTAATAATTTTTTGTCTTGCCTTTGTCTTTTTTTTGTTTTCCTCTTTTTTATGCAAATGATTGATTGTATTTTAGTATTGCTTAAAAAAGTGCAGGATAAAACTACATGACATCAGTTATTGCTCTGAAATTCAAAGTAATCACTCATATAAATGCAAAAGTCTTTTAGAAAATACATATTCATTTTAATACAAATATAACAGTACATAGAGAACTGCAGTTTAAAACTTACATATTTTCACAGCTGTGAGGCAGAGATAACAGCTTCATATTTCTTCATGGGGCATAGATATCATTCGACTTAATTAAGTATAATGACCAAATGCAATATAATGACTGCTGATGTCTGCATAATGTAACTACTGTTGATGTCGTGAGCTGAAGTTAAGTGCCCAAAGCTGTCATGAGAGGAGGACTCTGTTGTCTTTGGCCCACTTCCTCAGAGCTCGGATGATGTATTCAACCTGGGGGTTTCCTGAATTTCGCAGCAGAGACAACACCTCTTTGAGCGTCTCCCTAGAATACAAACAGGAAATGTGAGGAAACAAGATTAGATCAAGAATGCACCATCTCTCATGTTTCTTTCATTTAGACTCAAACAGAACACAGAAGTTTGATATGTCAGTCCAGGTGTTATTCAGTTTTCCTGGGTAATGGCAGTAATCTCTTTGACAAATGATATTCTGCAACTAAACAAACATAGAGAACAATGGTATATGTGTGATGATGAAATCACAGCATTGCACAGGAAAAAAAAGAGACAAACGTACCTGGGCTCCTTGTTTGCCAGTATGAGCTGGAAGATGCCGACACATGCCCCTCTCTTGCCCTCCCAGTAGTTGGATCCTGGGTCCAGTTTCTCCAGTGCATCAAACGCTTTAGCTGCATAGTAGAACTGACCCATCTGAAAGAACAGGCTGTGATCATGAGCACTAGTATGCAACATATGGAGGCACAGATTAAACTGCCACTTTGCCAACTGAGCATTTGGTCTCAGCTGAAAGTGTTTATCCAGAACAATATATGTCTGTGACTCACACTTTTGGGTGCATTTCAAAAGACACAGTGAGAAAACTTGAGGGCATTTTGATGGACAACACCTCCAGCAACATAACCACAACTAGGATAAATTGTGCTTATGCAAGATGTGGAAATAATGACAGAACCCAAACTGAGATGTATGACATAAATACCACAAAAAATGGAAGATGGAGAATAAAATGTGCAATTTCTCCATTTGGGAATCAAGCTGACGTACATATTTGACATATCTGAGTTCAGGAAACAGGAATACTTTTGAGTTTTGTAGCACAAAACTGAAGGAAAGCAATAAATGATGGTATTTTAATGGAGAAAGATTCAGGTGAAGACATTAGTGCAATGGTGCTAAATAGAGCTGAAGCGATTCATTGACTGAAAGAAAAGTTAACAGCCACTATTTTGATAAATTATTGATCATTTGAGTCACTTTTCAAGCCAAAAATTGGTGGTGCCAGCAGGTTAAATCAGAGAATATTCTGCTTTTCTCAATTTGATGATTATAAACTGAATACTGTTAGGATTAGGACTGTTGGTCGGAAAAAACAAGACATGTGAAGATGTGACCTTGGGCTCTGGAAAGTAGTGATGGAGAGTTTTACAGACCAAACAATAATTAATTGAGAAAATAAGCTGCAGATTAACCGGTAATGGACACAATCATTAGTTGCAGTCCTTCAAAGGAAAATAAATGGCAGATAAACATTCATACTAGGGCTGCAAGTAAATACTTATCTGTTGTTGTTTTTTAAAGAATTCTGAAAAATGTCAGTCACAGTTTCCCAGAACCCAAGAAGAAGACTCAAGAATGAGTTACATTTCATGTGCAATAATATAAAACAGTGACACTCACACAGAACCAGAGAATGTTGCGGCGTTACTGCTTGAATTATAACTCAAACAATTAACTGATTATTAAAACTGTTAGCGATTAATTTTCTGTCCATCCACTCAGCAATTAATTGACTAATTGCTTCAGCAATAATTCATACATTTACACATGTATTCCCATGTAAGTGGTCACCACGGATGATTCACAAGGCAGAAAACAGAGGATGATGTCACCTTGTAGCAGTCGTTGGCAATAAGTTGCAGCAGACTGAAGGAATCGGAGGATGTGCCCATCTTCAGATAGAGCTCCCAGGCAAGCCGACCCCTCTGGTTCATTATGTCTGACAGGAACAAGACGAGTGTACAATAATCCATCATTCACAGGCAGTTTCAGCAACTTTTATAGATTCAGATTTAGAAAATATTAAAAGCCTGCGGGCAGGTTTCATTGATGTGGATTAAATCAAGAAGGGGAGAGAAATCTTTTAATGGAGATATCCATTTCTTAGAGCTGCTGAGCGTTAACACCGGCTGAGTGCAAGAGCGAACCTAAATTCTTTACAGACCTGAGGCTAAAAAATCTGGCAGTGATGTTTGATTCAGATCTCAGCCTCAGTGAACAAAGTATAAAGGCTTCCTCAGTCTTGCTTTCTCCAACTCAAGGCCTCTGAGAGCATTCTCCATGCTTTTATGTCATCAGGTGTAGACTACTGTGACTTTTCTATGTATGCCCGAAAATGCCAAATGCAGCAGCTAGCCTGTCAGCGAAAACTAAGCGACTGGATGATATTGCTCCGAGTTTGGCAATTTCACACTACTTATGCAAAATGTCAACTCCCAGCCTTCTTGCTGAACAAACACCTCACCAGCAGTCTGGCATTTTGACATGGTATTCTCTCAATGGCAGCCTGTTGCATTGAGGATTCATTTTGAGATTTTACTTATTTATTTCATTCTTATGGTATGATTTGTCTGTTACAGTGTCAACCAACTGTCAACCAACAACATCCCTCTGTGCCAGAGTTTAGCATGAGATCTGTTCAGAGTCCTGAACTGGACCTATGCTCTGATTTTTCATATCTTTTTTTTTTTACAGATAAACAATTTTTCTGACTAATACATAGACGGGCAGACAACATGACAATTCCTCAAAAGTGAAGCCAAAACATCTCACTCACCCCCACGTGAATGGCTACACTGTAGGACATAAACCCTGCCCTGTCCATGTTAGTGAATGGGGGTTCAAGTCAAATACATTTTTCTAGAAGATGGTTTGTATCATTTTAAGAGTCATTATCATGCTGCTGTTTGTTCAAGAGTTCATTTTTCTGATAAATCTGGGTTTCATTATCTATTTTACACAATAAAATGGAGGTTTGACATCATGATTGACAGCTCTGTCTGCCAATCGGTGTGCTCGTGATCAATGGTGCTGCTTGTGATTGCTTCGGCAGCCAGAACTTGATACCGCTGAGATCTCTACTGCGTAGACTCCAAATGATATCACCAGTGCAAGATGGCAGCATCTGTGTACTGGGTATTTTGGCTTTAATTATTAAGTGGAGACACCTTGTCCATCTTTATATACAATTATTAGATTAAAATTGTATTTCTCATTTAACTGGATTTTCAAACTAATCAATCAATACATCTATAAAACTACTGTTATTTTTGTTGCCTTCTAATGTTCTTGTATTTGTTTTCCTTTACTCAATTAAAGTTTGTTTACAATTCCATTTCAAACATTTAGATGAATGTTAAGTTGACTGCCTTGTGTATGAATTGTGCTTTACTTTCTTGACCTAAGTCACAGGCCACTGACAGTCCACCACCTAACTCAACTATGCCACAGACATGATGTGCCTAACAGAAAGATTTGCGTAATTAAATACACTGTCATCTATAAGACTCCTATACGTACAGCATCGTGCCAGCCAGCTGAGGTAAACATAGTCATTCTTGATCTTCTCACTCTGAATCAGCAGAAAAACCTGAAAGAAATATTAAAATCAGTACAAAACTGCAATTAGCAACTTATCAGAGTTGATCGAAGTCTGTAAAAAGCAGCAGTTGTGTAAAAAGGAACAATTAAGTTATTGTACCTCCTCTGCTTCTTTGTAGTTGCCAAGGGCTGCTTTAGCCTGAGCATAGTTGAAGTTGAATGTATCATCATTATAGAAGTAACCCTGCAAAAAAAAGCACAATTATGCCTACACAAAAAAGGTTAAAGGCTAAGTTCGGTTTTTTGACACCTGGGCCTTATTTTTAGGAATAAATACCCTCGTAGACTCACCCAGACGATTTTGGTGGAGCTCGGAGCCGTTTTCGAGCAATTTAGATCCATCCGACGGCGTCTTCTCTCATGCCATAGAAGCGGACGGGGCCAGACATCGAAGCCCCTAAATTAGACATTATCTGCTGCGAAACTCGCTCATTTCACCTACATTTTATAAATGAATGGCCAGTGTTATCACCATGTCCGCTCAACGTCCTTGTTATGGTCATCCGGGGCTTTAAAACGATGGGTCACTTTTGGTGACGTCATAGACGTGCGCCGCAGGAGCGCAGTCCAGCCGGCGCTAGGCTAGGCTATACAGCTACACAGCTATTCTTGTGCAACATGACGGAATATTTATCCGATGTAGAAGTGTCTGATGACGACTCTGAGTATGATGGATGCCCGTATCGTTTTGAGCCAGAATACACCGACAAGGAGCTATTTGAAAGGAGGATGCAGAGGGAAAAGCCGAACAGCTGGCCAGAGAACAAGCGACCACTGCACGTCCACGAATGGGGGCTAACTGGTGTTGTTGTTGTTGTGGACGCTGCACGCCACAGACAACAGAAGAGGAGAGCTTTTGCTGCTCAGAGTGGGACTTGAGACCAGAGGAAACACGTATTGATGCCCCCCAAAATACGTGTCTCACTACACTGGAAGATTTTCTGCCATGACAAACCGGGCTGTGGTAGAGACTTTTTTTTATGTCCCGAGAGTCAACTGGCAGACGCAGCCGAAGCCAGCAGGACCGAACGGACAACTTTCGATAGAGTAAGTAGCCCATACAAATGCAAAAAGGGTATATTTTCTATGAGTGTTTGCTTTATAAATAAATAACGGTCGAAACAACTGACAATTAGTTTTGGAGAAAGCATATGACTACTTGTAAGTGTGCGCTAACAATGCAGACCCGTGATGATTGCAGCTCGAGTCACAATTATTGCCTGCAGAGAATAACCATATCATATGCATTGCGAGTTAGTTTTTCAAAAACTAGCATGGACTAGAGTAAATTATATTGCGTTACGGTGCAGTATTCTTTTGCAGGAATGTATTTTTAGAAGGCTGCTCCTGCTCAGACATAGGTCGTGAAGATAGCTATTCATTTTATACAAGGAGCTTTATACGCTGGCCGACGTGCACTGGTTATCGACCAATATTATTACATCTTCAAAAGAATGCATTACCTCCGCTGCGTCTGTTTTGCCCTCTGAAACAATCGGGATGGCGTTCCTCCTGAGGTACTGACGCTGAGCTTCCTGGCCTTTTTCTCTTTGTCGTCTTCGTAATGAAGTCTTCTGGAGCGAAGTGAGCGCTGCAGACCCGGTGACTGACCCTCCTCAGTTCTTCCATAGCAATATTCGGGTCCATTTTCAGGACAACAAGCAGAGCTTTAGTAACTCCGGGTTTTTCAAAGGAAGCCTGTGGAATGTGAACTTTGTCCACCTAGTCATTTTGTTTGGACAAAGTGGAAAAACGCAATGACGAACCATGTTTTGTACCCGTGTAGCTCCTAGCCTAGCGCCGGCTGGACTGCGCTCCTGCGGCGCACGTCTATGACGTCACCAAAAGTGACCCATCGTTTTAAAGCCCCGGATGGCCATAACAAGGACGTTGAGCGGACATGGTGATAACACTGGCCATTCATTTATAAAATGTAGGTGAAATGAGCGAGTTTCGCAGCAGATAATGTCTAATTTAGGGGGCTTCGATGTCTGGCCCCGTCCGCTTCTATGGCATGAGAGAAGACGCCGTCGGATGGATCTAAATTGCTCGAAAACGGCTCCGAGCTCCACCAAAATCGTCTGGGTGAGTCTACGAGGGTATTTATTCCTAAAAATAAGGCCCAGGTGTCAAAAAACCGAACTTAGCCTTTAAGTGTTCGATTCCAAAAAAAAATGTACTGGATCTGTAAAGCACCACTTGTCACCCAGTGTGTGGGAGTCTTTTTTAAACCCCATCTTACATACCACAGTGAAGTATTCTCATTGTGATTCTTGACTGGAATATACTGTATATCATATAATGTGTGCCTTGTATTGAGCAACACTAACCTTGACTGAGTTTAGATATATGAGAACATCTTCAAACTGTCTCAAGAGGAAAAAGCAGGAGGCCATGCACTGTCTGCCAGGAATAGTGTCTGAAAGTGAGAAATGTGTCACACACATTCTTACACAGAGTTGCTTTAAAAGCTCATATTAAGAGGAAATTTCTATTCAATGTACCGCACTCGCTGGCCGAGCCTCCGACCAACTGGAAGAACTGCTGAGCAAATTTCAGGTGATCCCTCTGAAAGATAAAAGAGCAATGACAAACATTTGTCTCTCCGACTCACTCTTATCGCATTTGTTTGTGTATTTTACAGAAGTACTCACTGATCCAATTTCTTGTCCCAACGCTGCATTTACCACGCCTTTCAAGATATACTCCTGAGAAAATAAATGATCAAAGTGAAAACCTCTTGTCAGTTCCCTTTATGATGAAATGTTTTTTAAAAAGGGTGAAAGGCAACACAGAATATCTTTTCTTTAAACTTAAATGTAATAACTGATTTGTGGGTAACATATAAATAAGTTTACAAGCAAGAAGTTTATCCATCATTTTTATCTTGTTGCTTCAAACTCTCCCAAAATCCATTTCAACAAGTTCAAAAAAGGCATAAAAAAAGAGATACAAAAGCCAAACACTCCATCAGTTTCACAGGCTTTCAGATCCAGGCGACACTGAAGTGCTTTTGAAGATGAAAACTGGTCATATAAAAGAAAAGGCTCTTCAGGAACTCTTAAGTGGAGCGAGGGAAAGAGATTTGATAACAGGCTTCTTTTTACACTGCATGATTCTGGTTTTATTGCACATTTTCTTCCCTGTTAAAAAATGGAATCTATAAAGTCTGAATAGTCGATATTAGCACAGGTTCTCAGGAAGCACAGCCACTGTGTTATTTTTCATGTTAGAGTAAGACTGAGCAGAGAGTCTCTTAATAAGACCAAATAGTTATATAATGCCTCAAAGCGTAGGGCCACTTTGAATTGTTACCTGAGGTGTCGTGGGCACCAAATCCTGGATAAGGTTGTAGGCTTCCTGGACGTCATCTGGAAGCATAAAATGGAGCATGTGAATCCATGAGCTATAGTTGGTTTGCTCTGAAATCTGACACTTAGAAACACTACACATGTAATTAACAGCAACATGACGATGAGGATGATGTGTTTTCTTCACATGTTGTGATATAAATCTGACGGTGTAAGTACTCAGTAATGAAAATGGAATTGCAAAAGGTTTTCTAACATTTTTTAACATCCTAATTTTACAAGACAATATTAAATAAAGCAGAGCATAACATAAAAGAGTTTGATCTCAAATAGCTGAGTATTCCAAACTTATCTGACATATTCTGTATACATGCATACATCCTCTGAACACAACAAACAGCACTGTCCATGGTTCTGAAACAGCAGCGAAGCAAGAGTCACATGTATCTCAGCCAATTATTTGGTTGTTTATGCTATTTTTCTATAGATACAAAGGCCTAATATTTAAACAGAGGGGCCAAAAAATACAGAAAAGGAAGCTAAGCCCTCATAAGACACCACACTGCGCTCCATGTCATAACTGAAAAATGGGAGAAAGACTGACTGTATACAAGGATGGACGATGCAGCTGCACTTCCAACCACTGTACAAAAAAGCTAACGTATGCCAGATACGGCCAATGCCATCTTGCACTGGTGACATCATTTGGAGCTGGAGTCTGCACTGTGGCAATTACTGCAGTATCAAGTTGCTGTAAAAAACCCAATTGGGAGCAGCGCCATTAATCACAAGCACACCAACTGGCACACACATCTGTCAGTCATGACATCACACCCCCCTTTTATAGCATCAGATATCTTTTTGAAAAATTTGACATTTTTTTTTATTTTTTTGTTTTATGTTCTTTTACACAAAACTGTGTCCCATCCTCTAAATTGGGAGAGGCCAGCCACCAGGGGGCGACTAAGATGTTTTGTTTTAGCTTCCCCTTTTGTGGAGCAGTCCATGGATGTATAAAGAGACCTGGATACAGCATTGGCGGCAGGGCCCTATTCATTCCTGAAAGTTGCTCAGCTGAGCAAGAAGTCAGAAATGCTCAATTTCCACGATATGAAATCGGCACTGCTTCTGCAGTATTGGGTCCATCGAGCAGGCACAGTAGACACTTGTGGCTACCAAGCCAAGTGCGGCCGAGCAGCCAACTTCCTCCAGCTGAGCGTCTGACTTGTGGTTTAGTGCTGCACTTACTTAAATGGGGAGAAGGAAATTTAATCTTGTGGCTCTTTTAGACTTCTGAAATGTTATCAGATCAAATGGATTAAATCTTAATAGTGGAACGAGTCATTTCATGGGAGTTGTGAGATTTAAAAAAATGTATCCACTGATTTTTTTTATGTCTTTTTCCCAGTCTAAGTCCATGGGAAAAAAGTGTTCTTGAGCCCAATGACATTACCTAAAGGACCCCAGAAATTGCAGTACCACTGGTTGGCCACCACGGAAATTGGATTCAAAGCCTGGCACACTTCTTGGAGGCCTGGAGATGTCATCTTGTCCATCTTTTAATATGGATTTATGAGTAAAAAAATGATAATATTTGACAAAGGCAATACCTGATCATTTAGATCTGACTAAGTAAACTCTGAGTCAGTGACTAGATCTCATGGTGTTGTATGTCACTGTCCTATTTTCAGATTACTTGAAACTGATTAGAGAGGTCATGGTGTGGAAACAGACGACAAGAAATGGTCAGGCCAATTACAAGCCGCCCTGCAGTCTGCACTACATGACGCAGTCTAAAACACTTTCCAGGACACCACTGCTGCTAATGTCACTGATGACGTCAATGAATTCACTGAGTCCATGGTAGATTTAATTTGTAAAACAACAGAAGCAACTGTATCCAAACTACAGTTGAATCATTCAACAACCAGAAACCATGGATTATGAGAACCATCCGGGGTCCTATAGACACATGCACTGTAGTCTGAAAACATGGACAATTATAAAGCAACAGCCTTCAATTTAAGAAGGGAAGCAAAAAGGGTCTTACTGCGATGCAAAATTTGAAGGAGCTGAAGGGATCTAATTTAATTGGGGTTGTGAACAACTTCATGTATTATTTTAAAATAACACTGTTCAATCAATCAATCAATCAATCAATCAATTGCTTTATCTGTCCCCAGTGGAGAAATTAATTTGATGCATTTCATTAGAAATCTTTCCCTTGTTTTGCTCTTTCCAGAGAACAGCAATGCCACGGCTGCACACCTTGTCTGAGATAGTAGATGACCAGGTTGAGTCTGGCCTCGGGGATCACATCTATCAGAGGAGGCAGCACCTGCAATGCCCCCTCCCCACCACGAAACACCACCTGCAGAACACAGGGAAGAGATGCAGAGTGTGGAAAAGTAGCATGTAAGTCACTTGTGTGTGCACACACACACCAGCACACACCTACACACTGACAGCTAGAGCTTGCAAAGAGCTTACCAGGTTGTGTCGGATAAGCTCCTTAGCAAACTCAAAGGAGCAGGAGGAGATGTCGATTAGGTTCTTCAACTCAGCCTGAAAGGGAAAAAGAGCAAACAGTATACAAGTCATACCTTCCACCATTTAATATCCCCACAGAAATGAAAAGGACAAGGAGACACTTACTCAACTGTACTAGTGCATGCGTGCTTATACAATTTAAAAAACAAAGATTCCCATTAAAAGCACCAAAAACTGTGCACTGACAACTCGAAAAATGTTTTTCATCAGTTCCTTTTTTAAAAAACGTTACAGTATTGTGAACTGTTGCTTTAATTTTAAATATCGGCTTTTGTATCATTCTTTGGATTTATTATGTTAACCTATTGGTGTTGGTGATGAACCACAAACATGGTGACAGACTTTACAAAAAAAAAATTTCAAAATGTGTGTATGAAAATGTGAAGAAACATCATACGAAGAACAACTAAAACACCAGCGAAGATATGCAGCAATCAAACACTGAGTACCTCAGCTTCCTTGCCATTGTAGAGTCTGAAGTGGTTGCAGGCTTTGAGGTTGAGGGCTATGGTGGAGTCAGGCATCCTCTGAAGGTACACGGCCAACACCTCCTGGGAGATATCGTAGTAGTCCAGCTTGTAGTAACACAAAGCCACGTAAACCTTCAGGGCCAGGAAATCTCTGAAAGACAAGATGCGATGAGGGTGTGAAACTGGCTTTCAGACTTATTACTTGTAGGTGGACACATGATGTTACAGATTTTTTGGTTTAAATCAACAAAAATATGTTGTTTAGAACAGGAACTTTTTCAGCTGTTACCCATAATCACTCCCTAGTGTTTTGAATTGCTTGACTTCGTAGTGTATACAGATTTAACTAAATTATACTGAAAGAGGAAATAGACACATTTTGCTTTAACTTATCATGATGATAACTTATCATAATGGCTTTAGAGTAATCACACAATCAACGTTTTAATTGGTTCCCTGTAAGCCTCACTTTAAACATGCAATTCTGTCTGTCACTGGGTACGATCTCCTGGGAAAATAATGCTCGATTTACTCCAAAGGAAGAGCCATCAACTATTGCGCAACCAAAATGGGAAGAGGTATAGCACCTCTGTTTTTTCTGGTGGCTATCAGCAGCTATCTACAGTTACCAAAGAGTATCAGTTTAAGTTCTTTGCAGTTACTGTCCCCAGTAGCAGAAATGCAATTAATGGCACAACCAAAGTAACCACAGACAATGTAGTAGTTGCAAGCCTCTGAGTGGCCTGTTCTAGCTTTAAGTCAGATAAGGAAATCAAGAAATCATTTCATGACTGAATAAGAGAGGTTTGAGATTTGACAGCATGGACTCAAATTTGATCTGATAAAAGTGTTAGCTTTGTATCTAATGGGAGTCTGCATTACAGTCTGGACCACTCTCTACAAGTGCTTCTTCTCTGCACTGATGTCTGCCTCCCATCTAGGGCAAGGGTCCATGGTACTTTATAATAATTGTCTTTCGTTTAAGAGTGTTAACTTGTTGACCCATGTGGGACACAGAGGGCAAGAGTTCAACGAGACTTAATACTTCAAACTTACCTGTGGTACAGTTTGTGTAATCACTAGCAAAGTACATATTTTTTCTCTTAGTCAACATAGCATTTCAGCAAATATCAGCTCATTTATTATTGTATATTATGGTAACAAATATCTTACTATATATTGATGAAAATTCTGTGGGTGTGTCTGTTCCATGTTTTTCTCCTCACTGACTTGGTCAATCCATGTGAAATTTGGCATAGTGGTAGAGGGTCATAGGAGGATACGAATGGAGCAATATTACATCAATTGGCCAAGGGGGGCGCTATAGCAACCGACTGAAACTGCAAGCTTGGAATAGGCATATCTCATGCCCTGTATGTCGTAGAGACATGCCAAGAAGTTACCACAGCAACAAACAGAATGGGAATTAGCAGGCTAACAAACACGAGGGACACCAAGGCTTTGGGGAAAATGGCCAGGACTGAAGGTTTATCTGCAAACTTCTCTGAGGAAAATATGCAGTTTTTTGCATAGCACTATTTTGACATGTCTGCATTTTCCTGTTAGCATTTAGAAGAAGTAGCAGCAGCAGTAAGGCTCATTTGCATTCCAATAGAGAGTGTGTTCAGAGCTGCTGCAGATGCCTGTACCTAACCTGAAATGCACCTTAGCCTACAGATGCCATAATGTCATGAATAGATCTCTGAGCAGCAGCACAGTGAAATCAAAGTCTTTCATTTTCTCACGGTTGCTACCTCAGATACAGTATATCAGTGTTAGAGGAAGCCAGCTCAGCAGGTCTGTTGCACTGACGCTTGAATTATATTTATGGTTCCACAAGGCGTGAAGCTCCATTAACAACTCACACCTGTCAAGGTGGTGCTGGGATGGCACATGCGCCCAAGTGCAGCAGGACTGTGAAACTAATTTAAGAGAGCAAGAGGCAGCGGAAAGCTCAGACCTGTTCTGCAGTAGCAGGCGTTTATAGATGTCTATAGCCTCCTGGTAGTGGGAGCGCATGTAGTGGATGGATGCCAGGCTCAGCTGGTCCTCCGTCACATCCTCCAGGTTCTGGTGGAAACCCATCAGCCTCTTCTCATCGTTAAACTGAGACACAATATGAAGGAATACAACATTCAGAGATATGATCATGGTGACGGAAAAAGATTAAAAGACTGGGGGTAATGCAAGAAGACATGAATCACATCAACAACAAGACACAACAGTAGAAATTGTCAACCGAAAGGATTTTTAAGATGAATGCACAGAAAATCTACTACACAAACTGCGGAGATGCCACTAAGTTTTTCCCATAGTTGTGCTTAGATGAAATAAGATGCAATAAATGTTTGTAGACTATTTTAGTAGTGTATGACATGAAAACAGACTGGCATATTCCTCTCATATTTTAGACATAAACCTGTACATACAGTGCAGGGAGGCTCAGCTGTGAATTTTAAGCGATCATGTGAAGAATGAAAGGAAAAAGACACAATAGTAAACTTATGCAATAGTTTTCCAACCTTGTGAGCCAAGTGGAAGAGTAGTCGGTTTTGGAGAGGGGACATTGGCGCTACAGACAGGAAGAGACACCAAATTTAGTTAGACAGCAAACCACATGACAATAAGAGCCCCAATTCATTAAAATAATAACCTTGCTCTCAACAATTACACAGCTGAATGAACAACATTGTTAGTGACGTAAATGACAACCGAGGAAATTAATTAATGGGAACTAAAAGTGTACAGCAACACCATTTAGCAAAATCTCCTGCCCTCTGTGTTCCCAAATCTGCATAAAAAAGTCTTCAAAATAACAGCTGCCTTATATGAAAGAAAAAAAAATGTGGTGATCTATTACCTAACTCTGAGCTAAACTGTTTTCTCTCTCCTCTTAAGACATAAGAAAAGGTTTAAAAAGTTGTTTTTTTTCCATTACTGTATAACCTCTCTAAGTTCCTTAATCCATTTTTTATCTATGAAACAGGTGGAGAAATTTTTTTTCCAAGTTTACCATAGAGAGTTTTACCAGGATCATTTCTTTAACTATATTATTTTTCACCTGTAAAATAAAAAGTTTGGTGGAGGAAAAGACATGAATTCTTTTAGTCCTATTTAGAACATGGGGTAGTTGTGCACTTCAGCCTCTTGTGGCTAAAATGAGTGTTACAACAACAAACACTTAAAAAATGATCTTGTGAAAAAATAAAACTACCTACAAAAACTTATTCTCACCAGTTTTCAAAAAAAAAGGTAACTTAAATGGTACTAGGAAACTTCTTTTTCAACTGGAAAAAAACTATTTTTCCCCACACATTTCACATATGTAAAAACATGCAAGGAATTATCCCAGAAAAATCTTTTTAT
This sequence comes from Epinephelus cyanopodus, assembly GCA_026686955.1. Taxonomy (NCBI): domain Eukaryota; kingdom Metazoa; phylum Chordata; class Actinopteri; order Perciformes; family Serranidae; genus Epinephelus; species Epinephelus cyanopodus. Next base: position 34,522,162 of record CM048916.1, read on the forward strand.
TCTACCTGTTCTTAAGTCATAAACACAGAAGAGAAAACAAATCAGATCAGACTTAGAAAATCGATCCCCGCATTTTTTTTTCTCACTTGCGTCTCAGTGCTTCCATATTGTAGTTTCCAGATAAAAATAAACCAGTATTTAGTGATGTTTAGAGCTCATACTGTAGCATCTTTATACCAATTTTGGTCCAATTCAATAACAAAAAAATGATGTGAAAATATAAATTCAATATGTCATTTGCATTGCTGATATGTATCCCATATTTTGTTATTATTTTCATAATATATTGATGACCTAGAGACAATAGAATGCTTACTGGTGAGCAAAACAGTTGCATGCAGTGGTTAGCAGTACAAAGGAAGACAACTAGAAAGCCTACCCTTAGATGCAGCCTCCTCAGCCTCTTTATAGAGCCCCAGAAAAAACAGTGCACAGGCCAAATAGACCCACACCTCAGCAGGACATTCAGGCTTCATGGTCAGAGACTTGTACTCCTGTCAGAACATGATGAGGAAATATTACTAATGTGATCACACTCTACAAAAAACTGTCATTCACATCTTTATCCATTTATCCAACAGATATTGAGAATTATTAGTTACTTAAATACTGCATCCAGGGTACTTTATTTAAAATAAAGTGTACCAAACTTCACACCCTCATTCAGACACACATTCAGCAAAAATACCTCCATAGCTCTCTTGTAATCACCCAAGTGAAAGGCGCAGTAGCCAATCCAGAGGTCCGCATGCTCCTCTTTCTCGCCAATACTTCTCTGGAACTAGGGATGACACAGCAACACATCAGCAGCAGCCACAGCATTCAGTAATACAGCTGTGTCTGTAGTGTAGATGTGGGAGTGATTCTATTTCTGAAACTTTAATTCCAGGGGCATGACACAGGATAATCTGCAGGAGGCATTACAAAAAACAGTTAACTCCTGTGTGAAAGAGCAGCAATTATTTATTCAGCCACAGGGACAAGCCAGTTAAGTAGTGCCAGCTCACTTAATCTCTCAACTGAATCATCACATTTGGATATTTTTTATTATATAGAATTAATGCTTCATTCCTAAATTTAAGAAAAAAAAATCCAAGAAGGATGTGACAAACTGTCTTGATATGAACCCTCTAATTCCTTCAATGTGTGTGACCAATATACATACTGAGTGGGACATATTACAGTTGGAGCAATAAACTTGTCAGTGCTCTCTGGTGGACAAACTATGGAATCGTGACACATCAAACCCACCTTGGCATTTCATGTTACTTCCAGAAGGGACTGAAATGTTGTCCTAATAAACCACAGCTGTGACTTGGAGCAGTGTGCAGGCTTTTTCCTTTTCTTTGACGCTTGTTGACAGTCTTGCACCTACCAGTGATGTGCGTATATCTCCTCCTCCTCTACTTCTCTGCCTGCACACACACCAATACTAATATATCTGCAATGAGCTCATATCTTATATATACTGTATACGCCTGATTAATTTATCAGTCTAATCCTAATATAGAACTGCATCTACATTATATTCCTCGAGTTTTCTCTGAGTGTGACCACTTAACAACAACAAAAATGTGGCCAACAATCTAGTTTATGTCTCCAAAGAGTATGGAGACGTCACTGTGACATCATCTGCCACACATCCTGCTCCTGCTTTGACCTCAACCCAAAAACCTTGAATTTGAACCGATATGATTTGACGATTGATTGAATTCAATAACTGGATTAATGTTACTGAACTAATTTCTAGAACTTTTTGAAGGGTATTGAGCATTTCTACCATAAAACTTCAATTAAAAGCCTCGTACCAATTAAACGCCCTATCTATTTTACTAGCCCGGTGTGGCTACACATTTTGACAAATAAACACCTGTCTCAATTAGATGCCTGGTTTGGCTGCCAAGCAGTTTGTTTTTTTAATAGAAATTCTTCAGATGTATAAAACTAGGATGTTGACTACCTCAAATTATGTGTCCATTCCTTGATTACCCTGTAAGTAATTCAGATTCCTTTAGTCAGTAAGGGTCCTCAGATCAAAATGGTTTTAATAAAAATGACTCCAAGTTGTGAGTATTGTTTTAACTGGATAAAGTGGTGTTGTGTGGGTGTGCCGGGTGCCGTAATCCTCAATTGCCATAACTCTCTTTCTCTCACATGCCCTGTCTGCCAAAGCTAGATCAAATGAATGATTCATAAATGATACGTTATCTGAGGCCTAACATTTAAACAAGTAATATTTAAAGTGGTTTAAATAAAGAATTTGATCGTATTTCCCATCTTTGCCGAGCAACAGTTTTGTGTGAAAGGAATTAAAAGCCTGTCTTAAATTAAATATAGGCCTGTTGATTTCAGTGATTAAATTACTGAAGTTTAATGGTACATTGGTATTGAACCAAGTGCAGTTCTGTTAAATCACAACCCCACTGTTGCATAATTCCTTACATGTAAAAATAATAATTATGTGACACTTTTTCCCAACTTTGCAAAATATTTAGATGTTGATGAGCTGCAGTAACTTACAGCACACCCAAAGCTAGTCTAGCGGTCTGTCAGGATTCAATGGCTTGTGATCCATAAATGTATGTTATCATGCAGACACTAAACCTGTCCCCTCTAGTGAAGGGTGGCACGTGGACATTAACTCAAAAGCTTTAGCACGCAGTTCTTCTGTATTAACCCATGTGTTACGTGTGTAAGCACCTCTAACAGCGTCAGAGCCCCAAGGTAGTCTCTCTGTTGCAGGTATTCCTCCAAGGGGGGAACCTTTGTTTTGTTCTTCTTCTTTTTCTCACTGATGCTCGCCGGTGTCTCTCCTCCCACGGCCGGCTTCACGCGAGAGAGGATCTGCCAAGGAACATTTTGATTTCTGAAGTTAGCGCAGAACTTGGAGCTAGTTAGGGCCGAAATATACGACAGTTTCACAAGCAGGTTAACTTAAAAGACAGCATTATAATGGTTTTGGCATGAGGTATGCAAAAATGTTAACTCACCATATCGACGAGCCTTTCTTTAGGAGGCACCTAACGCTAGCTAAGACTTGTTTATCACTAGCCTTGGTAACGTAATGTTGGTGTTCCCATCAACTAACGTTACAACACAACACCGTTAGCCGTTACTGTACACTCGCTACTTAACTTAGCTTCTTAGCTGTCTAGTTTCATCTCAAATTGAAAACAGACAGGTAAGCCTAATGTTGTCAACATAAACTATATTATCCTACGACTAACATGGCAGTGATGAAATTACAATTAACTCATTTTCGCACTACTAGGTGGAGAATTACGGATCGTCTTGGTTACGGCTAGCTAACGTTAGCTGATAGTGAACGGCAGTATAGATGTATTCATTATCCGCTGTGATATTGTCAAATTAAAAGCACCAGCAAGAATCTGAATATCCTGTGAGGCAGTTTAACGCCAATGCAGGATGAGTAGTTCATGTAACACACACCACGACCCTCCTTTAAAAAAACAAGCGAAGGAAAAGCACGGACGTTTCAACTGTTGTTAAGATACATCTCTTGAATTACATTTATTTTGTAGTCAAAAGGCGTCTGGGACTAAACAGGAAACAGCGTGACTGTACTGTGTTGAGCTTAATGAAGAGGTTTGTTCTGCGTTGCCTAGCAACGGAACGGAAGAGGCTGCGGCTGCTGTTCGTCACGAAGATTTTTCAATTTGGACAAAATATATTTCACTATATATTTTAAGAAATATCTTAATAGGACATCGCAGATATTCATTGTTTTGTAATAAATTGTTTAATATAGTGGGGATGTGTTGAAATTGCCCCAGTGGCCTAATGGATAAGGCACTGGCCTCCTAAGCCAGGGATTGTGGGTTCGAGTCCCATCTGGGGTGGTACATTTTAATGTAAAAACATACATGGAGCTCAGTGACACTGAAAAAGCATATTGTAACTGACTCAATCAGTGTGATGTAAATACACTGCGGCTGCAAATATAGTAGTGTGACCTTGTGATTTGTTTCATGAGTGTAAACTACTGTAGAATTGATTAAATTGTGTACTTACCCACAAATCGCCACATGGACCATAAAGTAGCACTTAAGTAGCAATTTTTGAATGACAGATCATTGGTGTAGTCATGAAAAATCAGATTATAAAGTTATAAATTGTTTCATCATATTTTTATTATATCCTTGTTTGCACATAAACATTGAATAAACATTAGACAGAAGTGCGATTCTATATTATGCATAATAATTGCACCATCCCAGTCTGAGGCCTGTGCAGTGGGAGCTGCAGGCCTCTCTTCATTGGCACTCTGAGCCCTCCGGTCCTATGTAGGGAACATGAGGAAACAATGTTGGAGATGTTTCATGAATGTGCGTTCTGTTCATCATCTAACAGCTTCCAAAAATCAACCTGATACAATTTAGTTCACAAGAAGGCAAGACTTTACAACTCAAAATAGGTCTGTGGTAACAAAATAAAATCCAAGTGAAAGGTGGATATATTCTTTGCTTTTACACTAAAAACTACAAACATTTTGTAAGCAGTAAAGAAATCCTTTAGCAAAATCAGGTTTCCTGGTCCTCCTTTTCATTCTCAGTCTAAGGCAGGAACTGTTTTATGAGGCTGATTCTCTGCCCAACAAAAGAATAGTTACTGTAAATCACTGAACTGAACAGGCTTACATTTGGGACGGGCCTTTGATTCCTTTTATACACTGTTGCTCAACAAAGGTGGGAAATGCTGTAAAATGCTATAAAAGTATGAATATTACTAATATTATTACTAATATTATTGAAATTCAGGCTTCAAATGACAGTTATATCAGTTATGTATCATTCATTTAAACTAGCTTTGACATACAGGGCATCAGAGAGGATTATGGCACCTGGCATACTGACACAACACCACTGTATCCTGTTAAAACAATATCCATAACTTTGATTATTTTTTTTATGAAAAACCCCTTTGATTCTTTTAATGCATAGAACCTTGTGGAGTAAAGGAATACGAATAATAATTTTACTTTCCCTCACAGTAAAAAAGGTAATCAGGAGCTTATGCATGTAACACTTAAACCTGCAATACTTGAGATGGCAGCAGGTCTCATCAGAGTCTGTGCTATAACACTCAGTATATCGCATTGATGGCCCAATTGACCAGCATCTTCCTGTAAGTAGAACCGTCACACTGAAAAGAGTCACGTCTGGTAGCTAAGTACAGTTAACAGATGGGTGATTATGCTACATGAGGCTTTGAATCAGCTGGTCCAAGTTTCTTACTAACAGCTCCTGGGGCAATGGATGACATTGTCTCCAACTGTAGTTTCTGCATCCCTCAACTTGTTTCCTCACAGCAAACGGCCTAACAACGTGTCTGCGCATGGATCTAATCCTGTCACTGAGGAATCTGCTGATTCATTGAAGTCAACACAGCTGAAGTAACCCGAGGCGGTGCTTTGTGGGTCACAAATGGAAGCATGCTGCCATTTGGTTTGAAGGAACAAGGCAGCAAACACTGCAAAGGTTATAAGAGAAAAAAAAAAAGAAAATCATTAAACTGTAGCAGTTGCATGAGTAACACACTCTTAACTTTTGCTATAATTGTCCTACATAATTAGATTGTATTCATGGCATTTTAACATAGACAAATCATTGTTCATTATGTTTGACTGTATTAAGTTAGTAAAAGGAAGCAGACAAGGGGCTTCACTAAATCATGACTCTTGGCTGTACCCTTAAAGGGACAGTTCACCCCAAAATCAATACTACATATTCTTCCTCTTATCTGTAGTGCTATTAATTAATCTAGATTGTTTTGGTGTGAGTTACAGAGTGTTGGAGATATCGGCCGTAGAGATGTCTGCCTTGTCTCCAATATAATGGAACTAGATGGCACTCGGCTTGTGGTGCTCAAAGCACTGAAAATACATTTGAAAGACTCAACAGCATTGTCTCTCTCCAGAAATCATGACCCGGTTACTCAAGATAATCCACAGACCTTGTTGTGAGCAGTTTAATGTAGGAACTATTTCCTGTCTACTGAACTACACCTGCCAACCATATTACCACACAGAAGGACATGTGCATCTACAGCTAGCTCACCAAACACCACTGAACTAGCTAATATATCACAGCCGAGGAGAACGCCATTAATGTTTACATCTCGTGCTGTCACAAGCACAAGTTTCTTGTCCATGAGTAGATGCACACTTCCTTCTGCACAGTGATACAGTTGGTGGGTGTAGTTCAGTAGAAAGAAAATAGTTCTGGCTGCTCACAAAAAGGTATATCCACTGGGCTGTATAAAGCTATGATGTCTAGTGTGAGAAATTTATTGCAAAAATACTCTAATTACAAAAGCTAATCTCTCAGATCGTGTATTCAGATCCCATTATCATAAGTAATAAAGTAGATACTTGTTGTAGATTTTTTTTCTCTTTGCTATTTGGAATGAGTAGGACCTGATAAGTATAAAAACACTGTCTGTAGCCGTTTGGAGAAAAAATGGTGACAATGGGTATATTTAAATAGTCACAAGTGTGTAATTAACTGTTTCTTTCAAAGCCTGAACATGGCAATGCAAAATCAAAGCTGCAAACCATGCAACATATTAAAGGCCTTACGATGTGTTTGTTTTGTAACTCTGTGCGAATTTTCCTTGCTCTGTATTCCACGCAAGGAATGTCTTTTTTGTCTGTAGGAACAGTCTGTCACACTTACTTGGCCTGTATGAAATGCTGCAATAACACAATAATTCCAAGTCCAAATCAATGTCCTCAAACGAGACAATAATAAAGTCTCAATGTCCTCAAAGGAGTATTTCCTGATTAATAGCATCTTAGCTTGTTACTGTTGGTCAAATTTGCATGCCATGTCAAACTAAAAAAATTAGTAAGCTTAAATTAATAACTTTCAACCATAAAATCTGATCGGGTTTTGTGCCTTGTTCACTATTGTGTCAGGATCAGCTGTAGACTGATTTGTCCAATACTTGGTTTATTGTAATTTATAAATCTATTACGACCAATGACCCATGAGATTCAGTGACGAAATGAGCCATTTAGCCTATTGTTTTTATCACGACTGCAATCCTTAACCATATTTTAACTCCTGTACCACAAACTGTGACATGCAGAATCCGTGACAGCAGAAACTGGTGGTCAATCATAGGTCTGCAGGGCCATTACACCTCACCTGTCAGTGTTATCTCAACCCATCAGGCTTTTTATCAATAGTTGATGTGATGCAACACAATAATTTACTGTTTGGACAAAGTACTACACAAAGCATTTATAAGTTGTTGAAAGTCAAAAGGCTCGCAGCATATGTTGAGTCCCAACAGGACCTAGTTTCACCTCTTCTTTCTCAAGGTCAAATGGAAATAAAGTTTCTAAGCAAAACTTTGTAGGTAAATACGACAAGGCTTAACTCCAGTGGATGAATTGCAAACCAGTGTTCTTTTACTTCTGGCAGTCAAGCACAGCTAGATGAATCCATTGTTTGGTCTCCATTGGTCCCAACACACATGCATCAAAGCCCCCCAGCTAAAACTAATCTAATCACATAGTCTGTAGCGAGGGGCCACAGGTTGGAATTGAGCCCGGCCGCTGCAACAAGGACAGAGCCTTTGTACATGGGACGCCTGCTCTACCCACTAAGCCACCGACACACCCAAATTTGCATTATTTTATATGCAGTGACGTTTATTCACAGCAGGATGTGTCCACTGATTTACATGAAGAGGCAACAGAGGAGGGAGTGCACCAAAACACAGGCTTCACCTTGAACACAACCTGCTTTGTATTCAACTCTACAAATGTCTGTAAACTTCACCACCATGAAGACTGTGATTTTGAAGATGCTCTTTATTGTAAGTGTGGCACAGCGGTTTGGAAAGCATGTGTATGTGCAACATGCCTACACATGGCCTGATGCTCAAGAGTACTGCAGACGTCATCACACAGATCTGTCCCCCATCACTACAAGATGGGAAGAGGACAAACTGAAAAAGGCAACAGTTGAGAAAGGTGGTGGGTTGTGGATCGGACTCTACAGAGATGGAACGCAATGGAAGTGGTCAGGAGGAGGAAATGCGACAGGTATACCGTGGGCTGTGGATGAACCAGATGACTACGTGCATCAGAGTTGTGCTGCTGTTTGTTGGCACAGCTGTAGGTGGCATGGATGGAGCAATTTTGGTTGCTCCCATCAGATGAGTTTTCTCTGCTTCGACCTGATCATAGTCGAGGCAGAGAAGAGCTGGGAAGAGGCGATGTGGTACTGCAGACAGGAACACACTGCACTCATGAGCCTTGCCTCTGAGACTGAGCACCTTCTGGCCCTGAGCAGGATCAAGCGGGGCAACATCACTAAGCGGGTGTGGATCGGCCTGCGTTACCTGGAGGACCACTGGCTGTGGGTGAACCACGACCCTCTGGTGTACCAGGCCTGGTCCCAGGGAAGAAATCAGGACCACCAGTGTCCAATTTATAAACGCTGTGGAGCTTTAAGCAAAGAGGGAGTGTGGGAGAACTGGGACTGCCAGGACAGACTCAACTTCATCTGCTATTAAATCTCATTCATGTTATTTAAGTTTTAACAGCTCAGTCCTGCTGGAGGTAACATAGTAGATTTTGTTTCAAGTCGCTGGAATATATAAATAAACTAAATAGTAAGGCTAAAAAACTGTATACATCTATTTCTAGGTCCTTGCTCTTTTATCGTCTCTCACCTTGACCTTTTGTGCTCTCTTATTTGTTTATCTGATTGTTTTTGATTTAACTTTTCACTGGGTACATTTAATTTTCTTTATATTTCTGTTTTGTTCAAGTTTCCAACTATTACAGCCCTTGTTATGTCAAAGTCAAGTTTGTGTTTTGATCTTGTTTGTATCTTGTTTGTATCCTTCGAGTCAATTTAGAAACTAAACATTATCATTATTTAAATATGCAATGAAATAATATATTTAATTTGCCTTGAATATTTGTATTTAGGCACAAATTTTCTACAGTGTAGAAGACCTTTTTGGACCTAAATAACTGCTGAGATCTAATTTTTGCAAATAATGCTCCACATAATCTCATAAGCATTCCTTAGATTATAATTTGTATATCATGGTTTATCTCCCTGCATCTCCTCTTGAACTGCCTGTCTCAGTTTTTTTATGACTTGTATTTTATTATTTTATAATATACAAATCACTGACAGCACTTTACAGTCTCCTAATATATATAACTTGGGGCAGAGGACAAAATGTCCTTTTATGACATTGATAACATAACAGTGAATCTTCATCCAGTATTGCTTAATCTTTGGGCATGACCACATCACATGTATTATTGCACCTTCATCCACACAACACTTCCAACAAGTAGCTGAATCTTTTAAACCAAGTCTGAAGAGCCTACTCAGGGCCCAGTAAAATCAATGCAGAATCTTAAATTGAATAAGTCTAACCCTCAAGTCCCTTGACATTGTTCGGGAATTACCACAAACCTTAGCCCATTCCTGTTCATCATATGAAACCCCCCAAGTCTCTTTCCCAGGAAAGTCTCAGGGCTGAGATCCCTTTCTCCCCCTCACATTCCATCAGCATCCTATAATGTTTAGCTGCTTTGTGGCCTTTACCCAGTACCTGGAGGATTTTATCTAACTTTTCTGCTGGCTTTGGGGGGTGTAACCCCGGCCCAAAAGTCCCCTGTAGTACATGGCGTAATTGAAGATATCTCCAGAATTGGGTTTTGGGTAAATTATATTCCTGTTTCAGATCATCAAATGTTTTAAATGTATTGGCCTATCTTGCTTTTTACACATACTTCCATTTAAAAAAAAAGGTTTCAGTTTTCAATTATAATAAAGTGCTTGTTCAACCAAAAAAAAACCCTTGTGTTTTTATTCCTTTAAGAATAATTGCAGCTTTGATCATTTTAACAATTGTGTAATCCTGTGTACCGTTAAGACGGTGAATGTTGAGTCCAAACAGGACCTAGTTTCACCTCTTCTGTCTCAAGGTCAAATGGAAATAGACTTCCTACGCAAAACTGTCTAAGTAAATGCGATGAGGCTTCATTGACTCCAGCGGATGGTATTGCAGACCAGTGTCATGGTTTATTTTACTTCCTGGCAGTCAAGCATGGCTAGAGTAACCCATTGCGTGGCCTCCACTGACTTTTGTATGTATGAAGGAGTGCACAGGGTTCCTGCAGCTTAAGTGGGATTTAAGACTTTTAAGACCTTTTTATTTCTATTTGAAATGAAATCTAAGACCAAATTTACTATAACCAAAAGAAAAAAAACAAACATTAACCGACATCAGTTATTTAGGATTGGGACAGTTTTGCCCGGATGTTTATTGTAACATAAAACATAACTTTTTGGTGACATTAATGCATGAGGCATTTAGTATATTTTTAACATTTATTTTTTGGGAATTTACGATGCCATGCCCAAAAAACAGTATACTAAAATCCTTCTTTCCATGTATTTGCATTTTTAAGTCTAATTAAAGATTGATTTAAGACATTTTAATACAAATTAAGGCCTTATTTTTAGATTAATAGATTCAAGGATTTCAAGGGTACATGCATCAAAGGCCCCCAGCTAGAATTAAAAGATCACATTGTCTCTGTCTCAACAGCAAGGCTACCAGGACACCCCGGATATCAAGATTTAATTTTGCATTATTTTTTATGCAAACAGTGACGTTTTATTCACAGCAGGGTGTGTCCACTGATTTACATGAAGAGGCAACAGAGGAGGGAGTGCACCAAAACACAGGCTTCACCTTGAACACAACCTGCTTTGTACTCATCTCTACAAATGTCTGTAAACTTCACCACCATGAAGACTGTGATTTTGAAGATGCTCTTTATTGTAAGTGTGGCACAGCGGTTTGGAAAGCATGTGTATGTGCAACATGCCCACACATGGCCTGATGCTCAAGAGTACTGCAGACGTTATCACACAGATCTGTCCCCCATCACTACAAGATGGGAAGAGGACAAACTGAAAAAGGCAACAGTTGACAAAGTTCAGAATTTTTTCTTTATCGGACTCTACATAAATGGAACACAGTGGAAGTGGTCAGGAGGAGGAGACGCAACAAACATATCGTGGGATCCAGGCCAACCAGATGACATTGAGAACCAGGTTTTTGGTTGTATTTGTTGGCACGGCTGTAGGTGGCATGGATGGCACAATACCAGAAAAACTTCTCAGTGGCCTTTTTTCTGCTTTGACTTGATCATAGTCGAGGCAGAGAAGAGCTGGGAGGAGGCGATGTGGTACTGCAGACAGGAACACACTGCACTCATGAGCCTTACCTCTGAGACTGAGCACCTTCTGGCCCTGAGCAGGATCAAGCGGGGCAACATCACTAAGCGTGTGTGGATCGGCCTGCGTTACCTGGAGGACCACTGGCTGTGGGTGAACCACGACCCTCTGGTGTACCAGGCCTGGTCCCAGGGAAGAAATCAGGACCACCAGTGTCCAATTTATAAACGCTGTGGAGCTTTAAGCAAAGAGGGAGTGTGGGAGAACTGGGACTGCCAGGACAGACTCAACTTCATCTGCTATTAAATCTCATTCATGTTATTTAAGTTTTAACAGCTCAGTCCTGCTGGAGGTAACATAGATTTTGTTTTAAAGACTCATGATAAATGTCATTTACATCTTTTCATTAGATACTTAAAATTTTCCTTGTAATTTGGGGTTTCATACAAATATTTCTATTACTGACATTTTTCCTATTGTGAGAAAGTCAAGTTAGTGTTTTGATTTTAGATTTATTTTTTGTGTGTCTTGAAATCATCTGAGCAACTAAAACAAACCTGCCAATGTCTAACAGTTCTGAAACCTTATATTACACCATATTATTTACATATTTAATCAAATGTTGAAAGGTTGTGAGAAAATTTGACCTTAATTTATTTCTACAGTACAAACCATGTATTAAATTTTATTACATGGCTGGTTTTGGCTTAGTCCCAGTTTTATCTGGTGGCTCTCTGACAATGTTTAGTGGCAGCATGCATGCTATGGTTTGATTTTATGTTTTCATTATAATGGTTGCTATTTAGAAATATAATAATGAAGCAAAATTCCCAATAAAGCTTTGTTGTTTTAAGTCAACTCCTTCTTAAATTCTTATATGAAAAACAGTCAAATTTTTTTTTTTTTTTTAAAAAGAAGAAAATTTATTGACATTAACAAACCAGGCAGGCACAGTGTCTGTCTGAGCAAACACATGCACAGACCAAATATCTACAATAACAATGACCATAAACAATATAGTCACACTGGAGGATCGACGAAGACAACAGGAGTGGTGTGATGATGAAGATAACTGACGAGGTAAAACTTCCATGTGTGAATTACGGCATATGAAGGGCACAGTTAGATACACAGCAAACACTGAAATCAACTCATGTCATTAAATGTCTCTTTCTGCTTCACTACCTTCACAACGTTACATCACACTGGACGTTAGTGACCTTTCTGTCATGTTACCAAGACTTCCAAATACCTTCAGTGTGTTTACATGTTGTGTGTAGTGATCCATTTTGTTAACGTCTTCAATCTCCACCACTAAAGAGATCCTCCATTTGGCATTATTTCTATAAACACATATATCATCTCTTTTTTTATATTAACAATAATAAATAATATTAATAGCGAAGGGCAGACTGTACAATGAACATAAAAATAGGGCCTTCAGTTGTTACAACCAATATTTCTCTATTTAGTCAAATATTTACAAAGCCAGGAAGACACTGGAACACATCAAGAGTCACATCTTGCCAGCACTGATGAGGATTCTGTAACTCCTATAAACACAGTAGCACATTGATGAAGCTTCACTTGCAAGCTTAATGTTCAGGAAAAATGCTCACAGGAAGTGAGGTGACTGACTCTAACAAAATCTGAAGTAAACAGCAATTTCACCCTGTCCTTAAAATATTTATCTAACGTGTAGAAAAAAAGGCAAATTATAAAAGTGCTTTCTTAAAGAGACAGTACTCAATTTAGAAATACATATTTTTCCTCTTACCTGTTGAGATATCTATAAATCTAGTTGTTTGGTGTGGGTTAGTGTGTTGGAGATATCGACTGTAGAGATGTCTTCTCTCAAAAATCATGGAACTCAATGGCACTCAGCAAATAAATAAATATAAAATAAAATCATGAACCAGTTACTCAAGATAATCCACAGACCTTGTTGTGAGCAGTTTAATGTAGGAACTATTTTCTTACTACCAACATGAAACTGCTCACAACAAGGTCTGTGGATTATCATGAGTAACCGGGTCATTATTTCTGGAAAGAGACATTGCTGTTGAGTTTTTATGTTTTTTGTTTGTTTTTTTGGCGCTCTGAGCACCACAAGCCAAGTGCCATCTAGTTCCATTATTTGTGAGAGAAAGCAGACATCTTTACAGCTGATATCTCCAACACTCGGCAACTCGCACCAAAAAAATCTAGACTGATAAATGGCACTACAGGTCAGAGGAAAAATATGTATTTTAGATTCTGAGGTTGGACTGTCCCTTTAGAGACAAGAAACAATGCAAATTGCATCGCTGTTTCTATCACAAAAAAAATGCATTTCACTTACAAAACTCATTAAAATCTGCAAAATCCTGATCTGAACAAAGTGCCACAACAGGTCTGAGTATTTTTCTGCTATGTTTTTAAGCCCTGATGTAAAGGACTATCATAATACATCTTTAAATTAGCATAGTATTGTGCTGTACTGCATCAAAGGCTATATTGTGATTTTCTTCCCATAATGCTACTGTGTGAATACTTGTGATTGTCCGTGCCTCAAAAAAATTAAATATCTAAGTCTGCTTGTTAGTTGGCAACAAAGAAACATTGCTCAATCATACACAACTTTTGTAAATATGGCAGAAACCATAGCGCATCTCTCTGCAGTGCTTTGCTTTTAGCTACCTCAGCAGATGTACAACAGCTCGCTGAGAGTCCAGTTTGTCTTAACAGCATTTTAAAATACCGTGTGAGAGACAACTCTGCTGCCGCACAGTCACAGGCTCTCCCTCAGGGTTTTTTTTTTTTACTGGCAGCCACACCTCAGGCAGTCCAAACATAAATAATGAGAGGAGGAATAAGATCACTTCACAGCAGGGAGTGTCACTTCAGTCCAAGACTGACATTTAGAGTGTGTCAGGTGTAACATCACAATCTCAAACTTACAGACACAAACAGGCACATTTTCACAAACATTTAAATAACACACGCGCACTCACAGCATTCTTACTCGCTCGCATCTATCCACCTGGTTCATCTTCTCCAAATCTTGCTCATTCACTGTCTCTACAGGCTCCTCCGCTGCGTTTTCATCTTTCAGTGTGAAATAATGTCCATCATTATTCCCTCATATTTCATCCTGTTTATTGTTGCTCAACACCCATGCTCTTCAGGATTTGAGGCCCATCCGAGCCATCAGCTGTTCATAGACAGTCCAAGCCATAGCAGCCATCAGAGTGCGTCGCAAAGACCTGGGGACAGCTCCACGAAAAAACCCACTCATGCCGTGTTCCTGAGGGAGAGGACAGATTCAGTATACGTTACTGAGGTAGCTGCTGAGCTACACCAATGAGCGCCGCTTCTCTCTTAAAATGGCATGCACATGCAGTAAGACAAAAACTGGCAGCTGTGATTAAACGGACACGCACCATGTAGATGTAGTGGATTGCATCCGTCATGCTCCAGTGGGATGGGCTCACTTGAATGTGGGTCTTCACCACGTCTGCTGGCTGCGTGGCGAGCGACGCCATTACGCCTGCCACCACCCCACAGCTGAAGTTCACCAGCGGAGCATAGGCCGCAGAAGTCACCTCTGACAGGAAGGAAACCAGGTATCAGGAGAAAGTAGAAGAGGACTGTTGTGTTACAGTCAAAGTCGAGGGTCAGAATTTCCCAATTGAATTACCAGCTTCCGACTTCCAAGCGTTCCAGGAGTATGATGCCAAAAGTAAACATAAAAACATGGCTGACCAGGATAGACTGATGTTTCTTTGGCAAGTGTACACCCAACTATTAGGGGCTGCACCTTGTCAAAATAAATCAAAACCTATATGACTTGACCATGTGGAACTTAATGTGAAAGGGCAGACACAAGAAGAGACCACACTCAGCAGTCAGGCAGGAGTCACTTTACAAACCAGTCACAGCCAACAGATATCTTTCCTTTCTTCCGTAAATTTCAGTCTAATAAACATAGAAAAGTTGATCATTTCAGTGCAGAGCTACCCAGAGCTTTACATCTGTCCCACAGATGATAGGCCTACACACTTATGAACAGCACCTGGAAAAAGATCAGCTCTGTACTTAGGATTTCAGGTAAATTGGCTATACAATGCTTGTTAAGGTTGCTTAGCAACCTCAGACGCAACCTGCCACCCTGCTCTTGAAAGCTGGCACAAAAAAGGCACAAGAGTAGCACCCAGTGCCTGACCTGCGGTTTAAGACGTGGCATGTGTACAGCCCCTACTTTCCACGGCTGGTACCTGCAGTTATTCCACAGACTACTTTATAACATGTCGGGCAGGAAATCCAAAGTGTGGGATCATTTTGAGAAGGTGAAGGACGAACCCAAGGTGATATGTAAACTCTGCAGGCAAACATTTGCCTTTGATTTGTCAACTACAAACCTGACGCATCATCTGAAACATGTAAGTAGCTGCATACCCATTAACCACTTAGCACAATCATTACTGCTTTGCCAACAGCGTCATTAACAGGCGACTGGGTTTCTCTGTGTTTCTATTCTGTTTAATTAATTAACTGAAATGTTTAATTGAAATGTGCATTGAAATATGAAAAGGCATTCTGTGGGGCTAGCCATATGGACTCATTAAAAAACTTTTAAAGCCAAATATTAAAAAGCACTAAAAAGCAGTAAATGCATTCACTGAACACTTGATTCATTTTCTGTAATACAGGGACAGCACTTTCACAACCTCCTTCCTGATCAACAGAAAACAAGTGCTTCACATTTTAATGACCTAAATTCTGATTTATTGATGCTGATGCAGTGTGGCTCTCACCTTGAGGCAGCGCCTTCTTGGCCTGGCTGTAGAACATGACGTAGATGCCAGAGAATGGAGCGTCTCGGAGCAGCGTGGCAGTCAGCCCTGAGAACAGAGCCCTGACTCCCTCGGTCTCATACACACTCCTCAGAGCTCCTGCCACACTCACATAGTTGTAACAGCCACTCTGAAACAACATATGAACATGGAAAATTCATATGGAGCACATTTATTTACCATTGCTTTTATAAAACTAGTTGTGTTGTCTCATGGAAACACTGCATAAAGTCTTGTGTGACGACTGCTGTGGACTACTAGTTGTAGATTCTAGTCATACATTTGTGGATGCTATGTTTAACGGTGATTCATTGGGTTACAATGTCTTACAGAAATGAAATACTTTTTTTGGGGATTAATACCTTTGGATTTATTGTCAACTATTTTAAACGTATTCTCTAAAAGCAATTTATTCTGGGATAAAATGTCACTAAACAAATGTGGCTCATAACAAATGCTGGAAAAAAAAGTTCAAAAGCAGATTACAAAGACTAATCATTAATCATTGCATAAATGCAATCATACATTAACAACTGTCTTGAAGAGTAAACTGCCCTGGTTAACAATTCAACATCCACTGAAACTTGACTGTGAGGACATGACTGGGGACGTATTAAAGTCCACCAATCATACAGCACATCTCAGGTCAGTGCTTCTCACCTCAAAGCGTGTCTTGATGACCGTGAAAGGCAGCATGCAGACACCAGCCACAGTTCTGGCACCCGCTCCCAGCAGAACAGCCTCGCCAGCGCTGGGTGCCCGCTCCTGGAAGTAGTGCTGCTTCAGGGAGTAGAAGGTGCTGAAGTAGATGCCCACCCCAGGGATGCAGCGCATAAATGACTGCCAGAGACAAACAGAAGTGTTTAACATTTCTCATATTTGCTTAAAAAGCTACCTTAAAGCTTAATAAATAAAAAAATCAACCAAGAATGTAATTAATCACTTAATTACTCACTGGTGAAACTCCCTTCCACAGACTGAAGAATTTCTCTGTCCTAATAACGTTGATGAAAACAGTGAACATCCCCACCTTTGGTGCACTGCAGGTTGAAATTTAGGAAGGATTACAGACACATTCAAAGGTGCAAATGTAAAATAAAAACCATATGGACACTCAGAGACAGACAACAGTTTGTGTGATGAGAGCTATAAAACATAGAACAATAATTAACTATAGAAAATAACTGCTGGAAATTGGCACCTGTGGAATGCTGTTTAAAATGAAGATCCGCTTTTAGTCATTAACATTTCCTGTTCCTGTTTCCGCGGGGCTGATTGCAGCCTAGCGCCTTGACATTATGATTACATAGTGCTGGTGTGACTAATTGCCCTATATGGGTCATAACAGCAGATTCAGGCCGGCGCTGCCTGCATATTGTGTCCTGCCATGATGTGTGTCATTTTGTGTCTGGAGAGCATGTAGTGTGTGAGGAAAAGGAGAGCAAGGCATAACACCAGGGACACACTGATGTACTTGTGTCTGATGGCACGCAGGCAAAATGTGTGTGTGTGTGTGTGTTTGAATGTTCACACACATCAGACGTGTCTGAGTGTTATGTGTGCACACACCCAGGCTTGGCATTGTTCTGCAGGGTCTGCAGCCGTGTCTTGACCAGATCCAAAGGCTGGAAGAGCAGCGTAGAGCAGGTGCCGCTGAGAGAGCCGCACATAAAGGCTTTGAGAGCTGGGTGAGCCTGAGGACAAAGACAGACGGAGAGAAGGACAACAGAGGAGAGACACCAGAGGGATGAAAAGGGAATGGCAAAGACAGGGGGACATTACAGATCGAAGTCATGGGAGAAAGACACACATGAAGAGTGGGCCGGGAGAGAAGTGGCGGGGGGGATAACGTGGAGAGAAATCAGAATGACGGCCAGAGAGGAGGGTGTTGGGGGATGACAGACAGAAGAGGACGAGGCAAAGACAAACGTAAAGGATTAGTCACATTGTAGAAAGGCATAACGGGAAAATGCGCCACTCAGCATCTTTCTTGGCATCTTGTTGAATGCCACAGACCCTCTTCAAAGAGCAGGGAAATATTATCTAAATATGTGCATTAACATAATCCTTACACAACAGAAATAGAACCCAAAATAATGGACATAATCTCATATAATAGACTGTTATTGGAATATAAATATGCTTGTATGACATTTCCAGTACAAAAAACAAAAACAAGCCTGTAGCACAGAGCAGAGGCCAGGTTCACACAGAGTGGAGATGATGGAGATGTGCAGAGACAGTCCACACACACACACACACACACACACACACACACACACACACACACACACACACACACACACACACACACACACACACGGGCTGCTGGGTAGAATTGAACTAAGACTTGACATTATATGTGCTTACATGCCTCAAGAACAAACACTAGACACAAACAGCGACAGACAGACAGACAGACAAACACTAAATTTAGCTGCAAGTGAAGGTAAACAGTTCCACAGAAAATGGTGAGGGGGACAAACGTAATCATCATAATCAGGCAATTAAAATAATCACAATTGCATCAACAAACAACACATGAAAATTTCTGCATCTTATATAAGTTGTCTGCTTTACACACGACATACACACTATAGCTAGCTTTTATACATGTGCTACTTATATGCACACATGTATTATGCACTCCTACCTTCCTGCCCGGAGCTTGGCACTGAGAATCCTGCTTTTCCTGCATTTTGCCCTCTTTCACCTCCCTCTTTCTCTGATGCTGCTATTGCAAATAGCATATTATAAAATAAACATCCATCTCTCTCTCTCACAAACCTTCTCCCTCTCTCTCTGTCTCTCTCTCCTGCCGACCCACAATGGCTTTCTCCTGCCTCTCGTCCTCCCTCCCCCCCGTTTCACAGCCAAAGCAGAAGCTTAATCCAGCCTCCGTTTTTCTATGGGCTTCTATCTTTATCGTTCAGGCACACTCTAACACATCTGTATTTCCCCCCCTCTGCAAAGCTCACTGCTAAAGAGCATCTTTGTCAAACGGCATGAGTCATGAAGTGGCTGTGTGTGTGTGTGTGTGTGTGTGTGTGTGTGTGTGTGTGTGTGTGTGTGCGTGCGTGCCTGTGTGTGTGTGTGTGTGTGTGTGTGTGTGTGTGTGTGTGTTACCGCCTGTGTGGCTAGGTCAACAATTAGTCAAATCAAGAGGGAAATCAACCCGTTTCTGGTATGTTCTCCACATCAGCTCTGTATCATCTTTGGTAAAGATCAAACCACCATAAATCACGAAAAGTCTGTCACATTGTGGCTTTGACTTGTTTATCAAGTGCTTTAAAAACATTGGCAGCAGCCATCTTTTGAATTTTAAAATAAAGTGCATGCCTTTCTCATTACCAAGGGCAGAGGATCAATCTTTAACAATCAGTAATTATGCATTCATGGCTTTTAATGTTGCTCTGGATCAGCAAGTCTCAAATGTCATCAGCAACCAGCTAAAAAGGTGGCTGATTTTCTTCTTGGGGTTTAAATGAAGGTGGGCAGTCAATCTACAGTAGATATATTAAGCCATTGAGGGCAACGATGCAAATCATTAAGAACTGTTTCATGGTAATACTGGATTTTAGTGTGAATTGTAATATAGTTTTTTAATCTTTTCTACTGCTGTGCCATCAAGTCAAAGCGGGCGCTACTTTGTGATCATCAACCACTTGACTTGGAGCTTGGTTGGACAGTCAAATGGTCAAAGGTCAAAATG
The DNA here is from genome assembly GCA_026686955.1 of Epinephelus cyanopodus. NCBI lineage: Eukaryota > Metazoa > Chordata > Actinopteri > Perciformes > Serranidae > Epinephelus > Epinephelus cyanopodus. The sequence continues at coordinate 34,541,955 of CM048916.1, forward strand.
TGTAACTGCCATTGTAAGGTCATGACACACACACACACACACACACACACACACACATTACAAGCGGTTGTATTTTCTCTTTCACCAGCAGGCTGATAACATAACGTTAGCTGTTAAATGACCCTGTTACTGACAGATTGAGTACACTGACTGTGTGCTGACCATGGCAAACAGTGGCAGCAGCCCGCAGGTGCACTCACCGCTGCTAACTCCATCTTTGACCTGGATGCTGAGTCCAGTTTCTCCCCCGGTGCTGCCGTTTTGAAGCTGGTCAATTTCAGCCAACGTTTCTAACAGTGAGAAAAAAAAAGTCAAATGGCAGCCGTGAGTCACATTTCAAAAACAATAAGGTCGTTTGCAAAGTCTCTGTGAAGCATGTAGCATCAAGCTAACGTTAGTTAGGCTAATGTGCTGTCAAAGTAACCTAAGGACATGCTAACATTGACAAGCCGGATACTTTCAAGTCAGATACAGCGACAAGCGACTGCGCAACAAAATGCTCAACTCTCAGAGCAAACGCCGTGAAACCTGCTGGCTACGATAGCTAGTTCGTTTTGAGAAAGATAACAGAGGCTTCACTCAACCAGATACACAACATGACCGTCTACCTACGTTAGCTTGTTAGCTTAGCATGCTAGTTCCCCTTACCTGACTTTGAAGTGTGTTAAGGAGCGATGGAGGAGATGGTCAGACCCGCCAGCTTCAGGCACGCCATGTTTAGTATTTGCAGTGACAGTCTGCCAATGTTTCCTAGGAGTCTAATGTTAGTAAACACAAATACTGCCAGGCTGAATACAGAACTTTCTAGCAATGCTCGTCGGCTAACGTTAGCTAACGTCAGTGTTAGCACGCAGGAGTAAGTTATTTAACTTTAGCCTGGCGCTCTTTTACATCAATACGTGACGCCGTTAATGTCCTGACGGGGGTCGTATCCCAAAAGCTTAGAAAAGAAAAATTTAACTGCAGTTATAAATGTCATGTAGTAGTGACCGACGTTATGGTTACTTGCTGTGCTGCTGCGACTGTTAGCATGTGGCTAGCAAAGTTCACCTCAGTGCAGCGTCAACACACATCAACTCACTCTGTCACACACTCACAGGGCAGCGCGCCGACACATCATGTCACACGGCGCGTAGGTTTGATGGGTCAGTTATGCAAAAGGGGTCAGTGCGCGAGATCTGCATTATAAGGTAAACATGTATGTATGATATATATAGTTAACATGCTGGTGTTTCAGTTAAAATTTCATACTATTGCAGAAAACAAGCCGGCATGTGGGCAGTGTGATTCAATGCAGTGACCACAGGGTGTCGCTGTTGCCATGTGTGTCAGTCCTGATGAGAAAACTAGCAAAAGGTAGAAAAGTTATTGTCCAACCAGTTACAGGCCTACACATGGTTGGATTGCTGAACGGGTCTACCGGCCACAGACCCAGGGGCCCAAGCTGTTCTTAGGGCCCCCCTTTGCTTTCAGCTGCAGCATGTCACTCTATTTAACATGCCAGGAAAACAGTCAATGTGACCATGAAAAGATTCAAAGAGACAGCATAACTACAAAAAGTGGCACAACAATCACAAAGAGAGACAAAAAATTGTTTGCCTTTAATGGACATGACAGGTAAGTGAGAGAGAGAGAGGGGGGGGGATGACATGCAGCAAAGGGCCACAGGCTGGATTCGAACGGCATCAGCCTTGTACATGGGGGGCCTGCTTTACTCACAAAGCCACCGAAAGGTAGCTCTCTACTATACAAATTGAGACAAAGCCTCCTGTCACAATTTTACTTGCGACTCTCCCTTAGTACTATGAAAAATGTCTTGCCGGCATAATTACCACAGTACTGCTTCACAACTGAAACATGTTCCTGAGTATATCATCTCTGATCCACTGAGTGGACACAGTACCTTACGGTTACTCAGTGATATTTAGCTTATCTTCAGTAAAATAGCACATAGGTGTAGGTTTTAATTACAAATGAATGCACATGGAGAGCTGCATTCAGACTCAAGAAATGACTGGCTGCAGTACAGTGTGCAGCCTCAGACAGACTATAAGGTTAATATGTTTTACATTTCAAGAACACCCATTGTTAATAGGATGCTTGCTGAGACTTGAGGACTACACAATGAATTTAGTTTCAGCTCTTGCTTATGGCAGCAGCATCATTTTAAATGTGAAGTTAGGAGTTTTGAGACCAAGTAATGTTTGTGCCACAGTGGCCATGACCTTTGGTGATCAAAATCTGATCAGTTCTTTGTTGAGTCTAAGTGGACGTTTGTGCCAAATTTGAAGAAATTCTCTCATGGTGCTCTTCAGACATGTTCACAAGAGTGGGACAGATGGACAACCCGAAACATAATGTCTTCGGCCACAGCTAAAGTCAGCGCAGAGGCATTAAAAAACACATACCTAATCTTTACGCCAATAACTTTTCGAACTGAGATAACTCACACAAGAGACAAGGAAGTCAAATGCATTTGATATTTTGTCAATTTATTGCATTTCAGGCATTTGATAAAATATAGATTAGCCTTAAAATATTGGCATCAGTCTGACATGGGCTTTCTTTGATAACAGTCTTTGATAACAGTGTTAGGGTATCCTATAGTCAATCTAAAATATGCATGAAAACATTCAGAGGCTAATGTGCTAATACAAACCCCCCTCTGCTGTGCAAAGCATAGCGCAAAACATTGTACAGTGAGAGCTACTACATGATGACCCACCACCAACAATCAAAGTGTAAAAGCAGTGAAACATGATACATCAACCAGACTATCATAGATGATGGTACAAAACTTGTACCAACATTTTCACCAACGTTGCTCCTTTTGGACGACACCACCTCTGATGTACTGAACGGTTTCCATTCGCGTGTTTGTTTTGTCTCTGTTGGCATTGTGCAAAATTGGTTGAGGTAATAACATGGAAGGATGACACAGTGAGAGGAAAAGCATACAGTACAGAAACAGATTGATACTGACACCAGTAAATGTGAACCACAGCTTGTAACCGTGTCAAAACTCCTAGAAGACCTGTATCTGTGTGCAAAACAAGCATAAAATCCAGTGTTTCTCCCAAAAACAGTAGTACAGTATCAGCACATAAACCTTTTGAGCACAATAAAAATTTGAGAAATTGCAATGGCTTGTTACAAGCACAATATTTTATGATATACCCATTACATAGAAAAATAGACCAATGAAAGTTGTGTAAAACCTTAGAAAAACACCACTTGGCATTCACTGAGATGAAAACTGTTATTTGGCCAAATATAAATGTTTTTTTTTGTATGCAAAGTCACGATAAGGCTATAAGATGAATATAAAGAGGGATACAAGGCTAAAATCCTCTCAGAAAAACTTGATAGCTTGCATGGCTAATGTTTTATACTATATCTGCATATTGACTGTGGTCATTGTATTATCTCCCTCTTGACTCTCTTCTGTTCACTCAGCTGCAGGCTCAGGTGCTTCAGTCTTCACGTCCATGTCCTCATCACTGTCCAGGCCGGAGCTTTTCGTGATACGCCGCATATTGAAAGGCAAATCCCCACGCCTTTAAAACAAATAAGTAGTTAGAACACAGTCATTTTTCAGATTCAAACACTAATAAAACATAACTTCAGCTAGCTGGCAAACATGAAGGGAGAGAGACAACGTGGGGAGAAAATGGGAGAAATTTATGTGATGGTAAACAAAACGTTGTCAAACATCAGTACATATTAGGGCTATGTTAGATCGTCAGCCTTGTTGTTATGTTACATGGAAGGTTATCCATGGAAGATTACTGTAGCAATTTCATTACATACAACAAAATTCCATGACTCCTCCAAAATATCAATGATTTTTTTTATTAATTCCAGTAAATTCCAGGCCTGGAAAAATTGATTTTGAAATTTCATGACTTTTCCAGGTTTTCCATGACCATTGGATCCTTGTATGTACGATTGTTTCTTCGGTTTTTGGACCCAGCACCATGCGGTGAAACATCAACTTTTCCCACAGAGTTTGTGTAATATGGTTGAGTTGACATCTACAGATTACAGTAGGCTATGTAAGTAAGTTACTAAGCAACCACCAGCTGGGGCTGGCAAAGTAAATGCAGACAGGGTGATCAAGACCCCCTGATTCATGCAAAGAAGTCTCATTATAAGATGGCTAACTTACTTATAAAAGATAATTATAATCTGACAAGATACTTTTTTGAAATTAGAGTATTTCATTAACTTGTTGCTGGTGTCATTATGAAGTCACTTCATGTAAATTAGAAGTTTAGTTTTGTTTGTTTTTTTAAATGGATGCTTGCACAAAATCTGAGGAAACTCAAGTCCTTTTTGAGATATTGCATTCACAAGATTGCCTTGGAAACATAGATGTTAGAAGCCTCTACCTGAGCTTGCTCTTCAGAGAACTGACTTCACGGTTCATAGCGTCTGCTGACTCAGCAGCATCGTCCAGCTCCCTCTGCAGCTTTCTACGGTAGGCGTTGGCTCGCGTTACCTCCTCCTCTGCCTCCTCCAGCTGACGCTTCAGCTGACGCATGCGGTTGTTTGTCTTCTCCGCCTGCAGAGAAGAGGGGGGTTACTTAGTGCAAAAAACAATACAAGCAGATAAACAAGTCAGGATCAAACTCACTTCAAAAAATTTTAATCTGGAATGGATCCAAATTTGGAATTGGAAATAGAAATATATATATATATATATATATATATATATATATATATATATATATATATATATATATATATTTATTTTTTTTATTTTTTTAAATTTATTTATTTATTTATTTTTAAAATCATCCCTTTTGCTGGGATCAGGATAATTCAATTTTTGTAATCAACACATACTGAAGGTTTGGTCAACTTCAAAACCAAAACTAAATTACATGATCTGATCTGATTTCAGAATCCTTTTTTCCCTCATTTGAATAACCCATTTTCAAGGTCTGATCCAATCCTATAGCCAAAATTTCATCAGGCTATGTCTTAACAACTAGGCCTAGTAAATTAAACGTAAAAAAGGAGATCAGTGATGAGGTTTACCTGGTCTTTGTATTGCTCCGCATTGCGTCTCTCATCGTCAACCTGTAGCATCATCTCCTTCAGCTTCTTCTCTGTCCGCCTGGCCAGCCTGGAGGCCTGCTGGCGCTCCCTATGATGAAGAGGAGTCAGGACACAGTCTCAGGACTTTATCTATTAACTGTATATACATCTGTATTCACTGAATCAGAAATACACAAACACTTAATTAAACGGTTGGCATTTGTAACATTAAAAAATTAAAAACAGAAATCTAACCAAACAAATACAGCTCCTATCAAATAGAGTAAGGCAGAAATGGAGCGGTCATGAAACCATAAAAAAGTTCTAATTTTCTTCGATAACTATTGTGGTCAGTTGGTAAACCAGTCAAAAAAGTATTTCAAGGTGTCAACCGCACTGGCACTCACTTAGACTCGATGTCGAGCTGTTCCTCCAGCTGAGCAATCTTGGCCTCCAGGGTGGTGATGGAGGACTTATACTTGGACTTGATGGTTGACTCAAGCTCCTGCAGCTTCAGTTTCAGCTCCTTGTTCTGGCGATCCAGCTGGGAACGAGCCCCCTCCAGCCGCTGGGAGTTGCTGCGCTCTGTACCCAACTCTGTGGTCAGCTGCTCGGTCTAATGTCAAAAACATACAGTGGAGAGAAACTGTTCAAGACCTTGTCCCAATTTAAAAAAAAAAAAATTCTCTTTTCATTATCTGTTCAGCTGTGGAGTTATTACTGATGCCAGAAATGTAAACACACTCCTCTACAACGATCAGCTGATATGATCAATACGTGAGTGCCGTGTCTCCATACCTGCAGTGTATTTCTCTTCAGACGATCGTTGACCATCTCGGTGTTGAGCTGCTCTTCCTCCAGTTCCTCCTCCAGCTGGGTGATACGAGCCTCCAGCCTCCTCTTCTCATCTGCCAGCTGAGAGCTGGAAACAAGCGAGAAAGACGGGCCAGTTTAGGTACAGAGACAAACTTGTAGATTTCCTTTGCTGCTGTGCAATTTAGATACATGTTTCTTAATGCATGGGTGCATCTTAAGTTAAGTTACTGAAAAACTCTCTCTTGGTTCATACTTCTTGGTGTTGCTGCTGTTAATCTCATCCTGCAGTTCATCTCTCTCGGTCTGAGCCTGTCTCTTGAGTCTCTCTGCAGTGGCCAGATCCTGGAGGAAGCACAAGTCACAAATATATTAGGTACTTCAAAGCCTGATACTGCAGAGGCTGTTGGGACACACACAATGTGGTAATTCAAGGAAATTATGTCTGTTGATTGATATCAAACAGCTACTGCCCATTAAGTCAGAGAAGCTCAAAGATGAGTTTTTCCTCATGATTTATCATACTAGATTAGATGTTAATTTTATGTTTATTCTGAGTAGAGTCTATAAAACTAAGAAACTGTCCAACCAGGTACTTCTCCGTGTCCAGTCAGGTGTTTCTTTGAGTTGTTGTCATTTTCCGTTGTTACTTTCATACCTCCTGGAAGTGCAGAGTGTCTGCCTCCAATGCCTTGAGCTTCCTCTCAGTCTCCTTGGCCCCGTTGACGGCTTCATCTCTGGACAAACGCAGCTCGTCCACCTCTCTCTGCAGATCTTTCATTATGGCCTGGAGAGGAGACGTGCAGACAGCAGCAATGCGGTTAGACACTCGTCATTGTGTGAAGCAATGACCATGTTTGTCAATGTAATAAAACAACGAGATGCTTAAAGGACCAAATAGTAATTTTGTGATCATACTGTATATAACTGAATGCCAACTACTGTGGAAGTGATATGAGGCTCCAATTATTTGTTTTTATTTGTCTTTGACAAAAATTAACATGTACGGAAACAAACTACTGTTTTTAATTATGGATCACCCAGAAAAGCCAATCTCATTTTGTTTTGCTTGTGTGTGTGTGTGTGCGCGCATGGATGCCTATTTTACCTGGAGTTTCTTCAGCTGTTTGAGCGCGTCATCGCGGCCCTTGTTGGCAGCATCAATCTGGAGTTCAAGCTCCGACAGGTCCGCCTCCAGTTTCTTCTTGGAAGAGAGGGCCTGAGTACGCTGCCTGCGTTCATCTTCAAGCTCGATCTCCATCTCACGAACCTGAAGAAGAGGAAAATAACACCAATTTCAATTTGTAATTTAGTCACTCAAACTGTAAGTCAGCATTTTCTTGCACACAACTGTATGCGAAAACTGAATATAAATCTATAACCGTGCAAAGCTTGGTGAAAAGTCTTTTCTTTCGTACCTGTTTAACCAGCTGTTTCCTCCTCTCCTCACCCTGCTCGTCTCTGGCCTGCAGGTCTCGGTCAAACTGCGCCTTCATGGCCTGCATGTTGACCTCCAGACGCAGTTTGGCGTCCTCCGTGGCCTGGAGCTCATCCTCCAGCTCCTCCAGCTGAACCCTCATCTCCTCCAGCTGCTGCTCCATGGCACGCTTTGACCTCTCCAGCTCATGAACCTGCAGACAAGGAAGTTGCCTTGATGCACATTTAGTGTTTTTAAGACAGTGTGCAACAATCTACTCTCATTTTAACTGCTAGAGTAAAGATGTGATCTTTATTGCTTTGATAACACATCACAGAAATGTGACCAGACATATTTAGTAAAACCAACACCAGATTTAATCAAACAACCCCAAAGGACGCCTGTGTTTTCTCTTACACTCTTGCCAACATCATCCTTGGATGAGACCAAGTCCTCCATCTCAGCTTTGAGCAGCTTATTGGCCCGGTCCAAGTCGTCTTTGAGATCCGTCATGGTCTCCAGCTCACGGGCCAGTGTCAGTGCTCGCGTTTCCTTCTCCCTGGCCTCAGCCTCGGCCTTGTCGCGCTCCTCTGCATACTGAGTAGAAATTGTTTTCTCTTCGGCCAGCATCTAGGGAGAGGAGAGCCCAGGAGAGACTGTTAGGGGTCTACATCACACACATACACACAGTAAAAATTTAAGTGAATACTGCCGAATACAGGTGCTGTTTTGTGGTGAAATGAACAGTGCATCCAACATTGTTTCAGAAATTAATAATTGTTGATTTACATATTATATATTTGTGACTTTCCATGGATGTGTAAAAACACACTGGTGTCATGATACCTGGTCAAACTTCTTCTGCTTCTTCTCCATGTTGGAGATAATCTGCCTCAGGTGGCCCTGGTCCACCGTGAGGTCATCCATCTCCTGCTGTAAACGGGTTTTTGTCTTGTCCAGTTTGTCGTAGGCTGCACTCTTCTCCTCCAGCTGCTGCATCACACTGTCCAGCTCCCTCTGGACTCGCTTGCGGCACTCCTCTGCCCCCTCCACGGACAGGGCCTCCTGATCCAGCTTCTTCTTTAGGTCTGCCAGCTGAAGACATAAAGAAAAGAGGGGGAATTAGAAGGACAGAGGGGAACATTAGAGCCATGGTAAGTAGTCTGGATGCGCTCGCCTCAGTTTGTTGGAAATATCTGTTCCTGGCACTACGAGGGTTTGGCATTAAAGAGGAGTCCATTTATTGCATTGAAACTCTATACTCCACACAAAATTGGATTTATTTTTTTTTTTTTTTGTTAGTATTTACAAATCAGGGCTTACTTTAATGTTGAGATAGAATCTATGGAGAGCGGTAATGCCAATTTAATTGACACGTATAAAAATAAGGATAACAGGAAACTTGTTTAAACATGGTACTCAAGTGTTCAATCTATTAATAATCACTCAACAAATGATGTTAGATTAAAATGGGAGAAAGAATTTGGAAATGTGATTTAGGAGGAAGATTGGCTTAATATATGCACTGTACAATCAACTTCTACCAGTTGAGGTCTTTGGAGAAAACTCTGCTGACAAATTTGATGAAATATTTTGTAAGCTCCGAGTAAAAAAAAAAAAAAAAAAAAGGTCTACAGACAGGGTTTATGGGAAAGGAAATGTGGACAACAGCTTGCAGACCATTTCCACATATTTTGAAGCTGCTCGACTATTCAGTCCTACTGCCAGGAGGTAGTACAGGCAATACAGAACATTCTTGGTGACAGAGTTGATTGTTCATTCAATACAATCTATTTTGGGTAGGCTGCAGATAATTTGATGGAGATCTGATCAATAACCATTTTCATGTTACAGCCTTCTTGCTGGCTGCTAATAGCACCTTTATTAGATATTTGTCCTGTGCCAACAAAGACTGAAATCTATGGCTCGATAAATTCTGGCAGTCCTGTGAAAAATGGGTTGTGATCTCATGAGATGATTACTGATCCTTCACTGAATAAACTGGCATGTATTTCCATCAGTATAATATTGATATGAGTGCACAGGTGATCAGCTTATTTCTGTTGTTTTTCTGTTTCTTTAAAAGGAATAGTATAAAATAATAATGAGATGTCAGCAAGTTAGGGGACATTGTAAATGACAGCTACAGTAGGGAGGAAGTCACACAGAACACAGTACAGCTTCAATCTCTTTTGAAATGTGCGACGAGAAAGAAAAAAAGAAAAGGCTTTTTTGAAGTTCACAGACAGAGCGTGACACTGTGCACCGACCTGGGCCTGCAGAGAGGAGACCTGCTTCTCCACATTGTTCTTGCTCTCTTCCTCTTCCTCCAGCATCTCCCGCAGGTTGTTCTGCTCGTCCTCCATCTGCCTCAGGCGGGTGGAGATGCTGAGCTTCTGGCGAGTCTCCTCTTGAAGCAACTCCTGTACGTAGGAGAAGGGAAAAAACACATCAGAAAAACATACACATTTTTTTCCCGCTCAGTTTCTGCTTTAAACATTTGATTATTCGATTACTTGCTTCAGCTCTATTCGAGATCAAAAGACAGACAAGAGTGTGGTAGACAAAATAAACATGTACTGTGTTTTTTACCTGTGTATCCTGCAGCTGAGACTCTACAGAGGAAAGGTCTTTGCTGGATTTGATGTTCTTGCCCTCTGCTTCACTCAGGAGGCTGTTTACGTTGTCTAGCTCCGACTAGACATTAGATACATAGAAAAGAAATCATGGACCCTATGCCTTCACAAAAATATCTTCACAAACTGTCCTCCATTCAAAAACCTACTCTTCCTTTACTTTCCATTCGCTCAGTCCCTCCACCCTGTAACCCACCGCTCTGTCCATACTGTACCTGCATCTTATTTATCTTGTCGGACATCTCCTGCCTCTGTCGTTCACTTTCTCCGAATTTGACCTGCAGTTCTTGAAACTGGCTTTCGGCCTTTTTGCGACGGTGTTCAGAGTCTGACTTGCTTTGTGTCAGAGTCTGCATCTCAATCTGCAGCTCGTTCCACTCGCTCTCCAGGGCCTGCTTGGCTTTCTCCACTGACACCTTGTTCTGTAGGAGCAGCACACAGGATGAGTTACTGGTGTCATTCCCATGTTTTGTTAAGCACTGAGCATCTTTCATTTCTGACCACCCCAACTCATTACCCTCTTGGCCTGTTCCAGCTGTTCGTTGAGCTCGTCAAATGCCTGATTGTGTTTGTGTCTCATGTCACCCATCTGCTGCTCGTGGACCTTGGCCTCTTCTTCCAGAGTTTTCTTCAGTTGGGCGACCTCTGTTTCACGCTTGGACCTGGAGAGACAGAATGAGGAAGTGAATGAACAAACGAGACATGACATGCCTTCTGTATGAACACTTTGATCTATCCATCAGCCAAAAATCTCACACACACACACACACAAAAAAAACTTTCTGGCAACAAGACAACGTAAGTTCGAGTGTTACCTCAGCTCCTGCTGTGCTGCGGTAGTGTCCAAAGTGTCCTCCAGCTCAGTCTTAAGGGCCTCCAGCTCCTCTGCCAGGTCCCTGCGTTGTTTCTCAGCCTTGGAGCGTGCCTGCCTCTCCAGTTCCAGATCCTCCTGCAGCTCAGAGATCTGAGCGTCCAGCTCCCTAATCTTCTTCTGGGCTGCATTCTTGGCTGCAGCCTCTTCCTCGATCCTGAAGGTGAGACCATGAGACGAGATCAGAGGGACGAGGTACTTTATGATGAATAACCTATTGAATCAGCTTTCCTCTGTGCCCCCCCAACATTCACACAATATTTTGACATTTGTAATACTTTTCAAAATGCATTTATTTTTCTTAAACCTGGCCAGTGCAGCAAGGAGCTCCTCCTCCTTCTTAGCCAGCTGAGCTTTGAGTTCAGCGATCTGAGCCTCTAGTTCTGCAATATGATCGTGGAGCTCTGTGGAGTCTCCCTCAAGTTTACGACGGTTCTTCTCCAACTCCTGACGCATTTTCTCCTCTTTTCTTAGACGATCTGTGAGTGAGAAGATGGAGAAATCCAAATTTTAAGTCTCGACACATCCGATTTGAGGCTCTGTCTTTCACCATCATGTCACCCAAACAAATAAGAGAAGCAACAAAGCCACACTTGATAAATATAAATAAATTCAGTAGCTATATGTTGGTGAACTTGGCAGCCTCCTGGTTTTTTGTTTTTTTTTCACATTACAGCTCTGAAATTGGACCATCAGCATCGCTGAGGGCGCAAGTCACAGATTTGTTTGGGCAACTGGAGGATGACAGAAACAATATCAAATTGTGAGCACTTATTGTGTGCACAAATTAGGTTTTTCCCTCTCCATGACACCTCCCTGGCTCTGTAAAAACAACTAATATCTGATTTTACTCAATGAAGAAAGTAAAATTCATTTTAAGGTTAAGTTAATATGATAATTAACAAAACTACAGATACCTACCCTCCAAATCTGTGATCATGGCTTCATGTTTATTCTTGAGTTTCTGCAGGCTCTTGGACTTCTCTTCCTCCTCAGTCAAGTTGGTGGTGAACTCAGAGATCCTTTCCTCCATCTGTTTCTTCTCCTGAGATTCAAAAAAGAATACAAGGAAAAAAATCATTTACAGTCCCAGGTGTAATGTTTTTCTTTATCTACTTTGAAATTTTCCTTTATGTAGCGTCACTATTTTAATCAATGCTAAAGACCATGGGGTTAATGCACTGTGTGAGACCTTGTTGAGCTTGCTGTTCTGGTCATCCAGCACCATGATGTCTTCCTCCATCTTCTTCATCTTGGCGTCCGAGGTGACCTTCTCCATCTGGAGCTTCTGTCTGGCTGCTTCCTCCTCGTCCAGCTGCTGCTCCAGGTCCTGGATGAACGACACAAACATTTTGCAATATTAATCAACTTTCCTCATATCTCACATTCTGTATCCCACGGGACTTTACTAACCGTGATGTTCTGCTGCATCTTTTTCCTCTCTGTTTGCATCTGGGTGACCCTCTCTTCCTCCTCCTCCAGGCGAGACTCCAGGTCGTGCAGGATCTCCTCCAGCTCCTGCTTCCTGGAGTTCAGGCGGGTCCTCATCTCCTCAGCCTCTGCGCACAGCTCCGTCTCTGCCTGGAGCTGCTCTTGAAGAGCTAACTTCTCAGCATTCAGCTAGCAGCGATGAGTAAAAGTCAAAGTGAGAAAGATTGAGAGAAGAGATTTGGAGGTAAGACGACTTACGACCTCATGCAGATCTAAAAAGCAATTAACTCACTTGGAGATTTCAAATAAGTCTGACCCTAGATTGATCTCACTCCACTGTTATTATGGAGACTCCTACCTGTTGCTGCCTGGTCTCAAATTCTTTAATTTGCTCCTCAGCCTGCAGTTGCCTCTCCTTCACCTTGATGAGCTCCTCTTCTTTGGCCAGCATCTCCTCCTCCTGCCGAGTCACTTGCAGCAGAGGCTTCACCTGGAAGGAACAACAGAAATCAACCCCAGGTTATTAATAATAAACAGTGATGTTTTGACTTTCTTGGGGTGGCTGAAATGGCACTCTGGAGAGAAACTGAAGAAAGGCCGCAAGTAGCAATCTTTAAATAAATAAAAAAAAAAAAACTTTCAGTGGTAAAATTGTATTTAAATGTATTTATTAAAATGTGTTTCTTTGGTGTTCTTAATCTGTGTTGGGGATAACGCCTTACACAAGTAACACAAATTTATCAGAGTTTAGCAGTAACAAAGTAATATAATGCATTACAATGTCATGTAATATTATACATTAACTATGTCACTATGTATCATTTCTGTCATTCATCAACCACCACCAGTGCACAAAGGTTTATGCGTCTAGTCATGACATTATAGGCTACATCACAGAAGGGTGCCAGTGCTTGTCACATCTAGGTGATGCCTACAGCGTAATCAGTGTTACCCGGTCTGTTTTTGCATCTACAGGCTGAAAGCAGCAGGAATAAGTAGCAGGGCTCCGGTTTGTTAATTTGTCCGAGTGATCGACATGTCTGGGTGTTGCCATCAAATGTCTGTTAGCATGTTGGATGTGTTTCCATTTACGTACCATACGACAGTGGAGCAACACCGTCCCCTTCCTATGCACAACCCTCTCTCTGGCTAGCTGTTAAAGCTGATCGGTGCACTGGGAACCAGCAGGTGGGTCTTTAACCCCACCATCTTATCTGAGCTTGTCATAGTGATTGACTTGCATGCTAATCCACTTGTTGTGCTTACCTCAGCATTCGTCTATTGTGTTTCATATTAAAAGCCAACAATTAATAGGTTTTCCTTTTTCATAACTTACCAGACTTTGATCGCTTGTCTGCCATCCCTGTGTCTAAGGCTTTGTATATTTTAAAAAGGTCTAAGGAAGGTAATATAAGAGGTAGATTTCAATACAAAGAAATAACCACTGCATGTGAAGGCATGAATGGATCCGACCTGCACTCCAGAGGAGAGCCTTTATTAGGCTGTAAATTATTTTCTAATGAACTGCAGTAAACCTGAGCTTCTTTGAACAACATGATCCTCTTCTTTTATCATGCCTAGTCATACTTCGCAACGCAGTAACGCAAAGTTGTGTCATCAGTAATGCATTACTTTACACAAGAGTCATATCATAAAGTAACTTAGTACTTTCAAATGAGCGTAACTAGTAAAGGCAACTTGCACATCACAGGCCAAAATCAGCTGGAGGACATGTTTTACGTCAGTGGTGCATGTTTCCCGTCAGATGGATGATTTTTGCTCACAGCAGGTGTGGGGAAAGCTGACGGCATGATGGGCACTTTGACACCGTTCATCTGTACACATTCCCCACACCGGTTGAAAATTGGAAAACCCTTAAACCAATAAACTACTGCTGCTCTGTTACAGTGTTGTCTAAATGTTTAGTAACACAATAATAAAGGACAGCTTTACTGATCTCTTACCTTGGTGAAAAGCCTCCACCACTGCCAGTTCCTGAGTTTGAGGTAAGCAGCACAGTTCCTCTGGATCACTTTCATGGCGGTCAGCTGCTGCTGTCTCTTGGCAAAGGCTCTGAAGAAAAAACACAATATAAATAACATATATGCCATTCTGTCTAGAAGTGTGTTCTCTCATTGTGTTACTTTGCATTGATTCACTTGCATTAAAGCCAAAAAAACTGAGTGAAAAACTCAGGTTGAAGTACACAATTATGGTACTTGATAGATATATTTTTAATATTAATCTTTCATACTTGCGGGCCACGTATCCTCTGCACCAGGCCTGGAAGCTGATGATCACATCAGTGATCTTCATGTCTCTTTCCTCCTCCAGGTGGGCCAGGACTCCGGCTCTGAAGAACACTTTACTTTGACCAATGCGATACAGGTTTGGGTCCAGCTCCAGAGCTTTGATCTGACATGAAGAAGACATGAGGAGACTCTGTGACAACAAGTCCAACAGCTTGAAATGGAGAACAATGAGCCAGCTTCTCTTCTTCTGGATGAACTGCTTACTTTTAAAACTGATTTACTGTTCTTACCATGAGCACACAGGCCTGTTTGCCATCCATAAAGCCCTTTGGAATCGCATTTGGAGTGAGGATTTCGTACCTGAGAGACAGACGAGCACAATTAAGTTACTCAAGTAGTTTGACTTCTTCTAAATGTTCAATAACAGACGGCTGTTGGTTGTATAATTAACTTTGCCCTTGTTTGTGTCTTGCTTTCAGATGCATTTTATGTTTGATATATAAGTCTTATGCCTGTAAATTGTCTATTTTTGGTCTACTTTTTCCATGTTTGCTCTAACTTAATGTTTAGACCAGGATATGAATCTTTACTGGGCAGGTCAGATATACAGGAATGTGTGTCAGGTATATTTTGTCTGAAAGACAGAAGGAAGAAAGAAAGAAGTCTGCTGTGTCACCTCTGTCTGAACTCCTGGAACACGATGCGGTTGGGGAAGCCCTGTCTGCAGATACGAATTCCCTCAAGGACTCCATTACACCTCAGCTGGTCCAGGACCAGGTGCGGCTCCAGTTTACCAGCCTGAAGAGGAAACAATACATAAATGTGTGTTCTGTTCCTGATTTTACCGTCATGTATTGTCACATTATTTGCAATGGTATTGGTTATCCCCCCTAAGGTGTCATACATGGTGCAAATCTGTGATATTGGTCTGTATAGATAAAACTGTCTTGTCGAGTACATCATGTGTCAGGACTCTAATGAAAAGTGGTTCTTTTATTGGTGGATCCTCGCAGGTCGTTTTGTTCCCCAGCATTCAAGGCTCATTATGCAATACTCCAGTCCTAAAAGGATCATTTGTATATCAATTACTCAGCCAGTGTTATCTTGAATTTGTAAAGAAAACTGTTTTGCTTGTAACTGAGAAGCCAGGAAGCAACTGGTGCGGAGGCCCCAGTATGTCAGTGCACTTAAGCACTTCATTAGGTTTAATGGTCCTGTACTTGTACCACAAGTGTCGTTCTTTGTACTGTACCTTCTTCTCGTGGTTGGGGATGATGCAGCGGACGAAGTTTGGGTTGGTATTCCTGAGCGTTGACATGAGGTTACCCAGCTGCTCCTTGTACAGCTGGCCCACAGTGCGGAACATGCCCTTACGGCTTTTGAAAGCACCGTGCATTGACTCCGACATTCCCGCCACCTTATCCAGGCCAACAATACGGTCCACTGTGAGGACACAGAGAGGAGGGAAAACAATTTTGTCAGTGTGTTTAATGACACTGAAATGAAATATATCATAACTTCTCATTATGGAAACATGTTCGTCGCATCTTTCACATTTAGATGACAAAAAAATGTCAACTCTTTTGGCAAAACACCAGAAAGTGCAAACAAACAGTTTATTTTATTCATATTTTACTAGCAGTTAACTTGAGTCTTATTTTAAAGTGACAAATCCAAACTATGTGTTGTCCATTGCACACTTAGTAGAATGATGTTGCATTTGCAGTAACTTGTGGACCAGCATTATGAGACTTTGGATTAACTGAGTTACACCACTTACTGTCTCTCCACAGGTCAGCAGTAAATTTGTCTGTCGACTGGTTGAACAAAGATGCCACGCACTCATTCAGAGGATCCATGTTCTTCATCAGCCACTCGTCTGCTTTATAGTCCACCTGCAGTAGAGGAGAGTTGCATTTAGAACCATGAAACCATTGCTACTTTAAGATAACAACGCTTGGCACACAGCTGTATTCTGAAGCAAAGTTAAGGTATTTATGACACTGGCTAATTCAAAAACGTTATGTATAAGCCATCTAACTGGTAACAACTTTTCTCTTCAAGACAAACTTTGTATACTCAGAATAGAGCCAGAGGACTCTGTTGTAACTTTGCAGCCATCTAGTGGTGAAAAGCAACTTTTACTCAAGTACAATTTTCAGCTACTTGAACTTCACTTTAAACTTCGACTCCATGACATCTGTTGCAATTACCAGTTAAATTACAGATTAAGATGGTTTAAGTAAACCTATATAAATCAGTTAATAAAATATGATTATCATAGATCAAACTACTTCATATTAAAAAGCAGCTAAAATTAGTCACTCCACTAACTACAGCATCAAAACACTACTTTCATGTTAATGCATGAATACTAACTATCCACAATAATATCATATCACTTTCAAAGAGGCCATTTTGCATGAGTGCTGTTACTTTAACTCTAACATTAACTTCACTTTGCTGACAGTACCTTCAAGGTATAGTATGCAGGATTTGTCTGTTTGGAAAGTGAAAGCCAACCCCAGACTCAGTGTCATTATTTATCAAGCTTTGTTCACTTGGCACTTTGTCTCACTATATTTGCGCTTTTGTCCACAATTTCTGTAGTCTTGATCATGGTCCAGCATCTGGTTGCTACCTTTTAATAAAGTCCCAACCTCACCTGTGCGTCATGCCCAGGAACGTCCCACACATAGCATAAGAAAAAATAAGACAATACAGGCAGAGGATAGAGTCTCTGTAGATTAATACATCTCCACACACTTCGAGTGGGTCATAAGTGATGATTGAGAGGGATTACTTTTGCTTTTTTTTTTTTTAGGAATATCCTGCATGGTATACCTTTAAAAGGGTGCCAAACTTATCATCACAATCAAAGTTATTTTCAATGACCTTTCCAGCGTAGTGAATGATGCAGAAGTCTGCGTCATCCTTGAGTTTCTTGGGCTTCTGGAACTTGGGATGTGTTCCCTGCTCTGAAACCACCTTCTCCACAAAGCTCTTGTCTGTGGCTTTGGGGAACCAGCACTCTTCATCCAGCAGAGCCAGGATGCCTGGAGGACCAGCCTGTGATGAATGGTGGTAAAAAACAAACACAACAAACATGAGTCAGTCTGACTCTGCAGTTCAAAGGAATTAACTCATAATAGTCTATGTGCAGTCAACATGCCTCAGCTTGTGTTACATGACTGTTTTCTGCAAAAAAATATAGTCAGTGACTTCTGCTGAGGAAGACTTGTAACTGATCCGTCATCTCAGGTGTAACTTCAGGCTGAGACAAGCACTGCTAGTGTTTTTTCGACAGGACTTAGAGAGGAATAAAAACCAGGAGACGCCTTACACAATTTTCAATAAGGTCAATGCAGGGCTGCAGGTCGAGGCCGAAGTCGATGAAGCTCCACTCGATGCCCTCCCTCTGGTACTCCTCCTGCTCCAGGATGAACATGGTGTGGTTGAAGAGCTGCTGCAGCTTCTCATTGGTGTAGTTGATACACAGCTGCTCAAATGAGTTCAACTGTGGAGAGAATGAAAGAAACCACAATTTAGTTGAAAGAAAATTAAAATCCCTCTCCATCCGAAGAGCAGTCTAGCTCACAGGATCTAGACTGTGGGTATAAACCTTCCATTGTCCACCTATTTCAGACAGATTTCTCATCCCCTTTTGCCTCCCTTGTGTTACCGTTTTCAAAATCCCCATCACTAAGTGAAACTAGGCTAACATAGCCAGACCTATCTCCATATTGTTTCTGTGCTGTGAGTGAAATAAATACCTCTGAGCTAGCAACCTACATACTAAACATATTTTAATGTTTCTTGTGTGTGCCATCTTTTGTGGGGATTTAGCCTTTATAACGTCAGGGTGTACCTCCCCACCAAAACAAGTTCCCCCTTACTGTATTTTACAAAGGCACGATTGCTGCATGCTGGGCTTGATGCAGCCCAAGAGGAATGTGATTGGTTTAAAGTATTACAAACAACCCAAAGCAGTTTTTTCTCTGAATGCAGCATTGTGATTCCGCCAGACCTATCTCACACTGTGCCCGTGCTGGAGACAGGTCTGGCTATGTGAAACTAACTGTAGAATCACAGGGCTGCAGACTTGAGTGTCATATGGTTTCACCTGCTGTGTGCCAACAGTACAGGTGCACTATTAAAGACACTACCAACACAGCAGAACCCCACAGGTGGTTTTACTTTTTTTGTCCTGTTGCTGCCCTTTCATTTCTCTGAGGAACCAGGTAAGATGTGTTTACCTGAACCTGCATCTTGATTGGACTCAGATACCACTCTTTATGACATGGCTTTGCCGAATACTTGAATTTGATTGGTCAATTACGGCATTCTATGGTCCATTATTTCTGAATAGCAGGCCGCTGCTATACATATGGACTCAGGTGTCATCATAGACACTTAGCAGAAGCAATAAAATCGTATTTAAATCAATATTTTGTCAGATTATTGACTTCCTCAGAAAGTAAGTCAAGTAATAAGTGGGATAATGAACAGCAAGCAGGTTGTCTTTGCAAAATACACTACGGAAGGGTGAGGCAGAACCCTGACACGAAGGGGAGGGATCTCAAATCACCCTAGAGAGGTTTATTTCACAATACTGATCCACTCGCCAGTCATTATTTCTTGAAAAGCATGCAGCACTAAACAGACTCCTGCACTGCTGACACAAACACACAGAGTGGCTGCGCCAGTAGAGCCCCATCAGAGTGCTGTGTCTGGTCACAGAACTAGAGTTACACTTGCCTGAAACACCTCACCTCAAAGATCTCAAATCCAGCGATATCAAGGATGCCTATGAAGGAGGCTCCCTGTCTCTTGGTCTTGTCCAGGGCCTTATTGATCCTCATGACCAGCCAGCGGAACATCCTCTCATAAGAGGCTTTGGCCAGAGCCTCGACAGCAAACTCAGCTTGTTCCTGGGTCTGTGCCTTCTGGACATAGTCCCTGCCAACCTGCAAAAAGAAATACTTGGTCATCCTGTGATAATAAACATTTTACTGGCCAATTGACAAAATCTTGTTCACCAGGTTCAAACAAATCTGGAAAAAATAAACTCAAAAAAATCATCAGCTGACACAGAATGAGGTCAACATGTCATATTGTTGAATGTTAATGAAATGATTATGTATTGGTTACTGTGCGGACCTTGATTTTGGGGGACAGGATGGCTCGTGTGAAGTCAGTCACATTGATGCCCAACAGGTGACACACTTTCTGGGCAGCTGGGGGTGAAACATGGGGGTCAGATTGGAGGATGTTGTGTGAATTGAGAAGATTTGACCAAATGAAGTGAGAATGACAGCATGCGCAGAGGAAATTATATTGAATCTGATAATGATGGTGGTGTGGCTGTGTTCATGTGTGTACCTGTGTCGTCGGGCATGGAGGCCTGGTCCGAGTGACGCTCCTTCTTGAAGGACATGTTCCCCAACTGCAGCACGGCCGACACCACCTTCAGCAGACCTGATGTACAGACACAAGAGTTTAAATGTGTGGTTCAGTGGTGTTCATTATGTCTTCAGTTTCTGATAATGACTTTAGTTGTTGTTTTATCTCAGACATGTGTTAGGATGCTACATACCTTGACATGTTTCGGCAGAAACTTCCACTTTCCTCAGAAGTGTCACTTTATCAGCTGATCTGTCAATCAGCTGATATTAGGGAGGTGTGACCGTCGTCGGTCACGCCTCCCTAATATCAATGATAAAGACGCGTCGCAACCACCACCAAGTGACACTTCTGAGGAAGGCAGAAGTTTCCGCCGAAACATGTCAAGGTATGTAGCATCCTAACACATGTCTGAGATAAAACAACAACTAAAGTAATTATCAGGTTAAATGTGTGCTGCAGAGGAGAATCACATGATGAAGAATATGTGCCAGCAAACCATACATTTGATATTCTCAGCCTACTCACTGAATACTGATTATGTATAATAAGATATTAAAAAACAAAGTTGACTGAAAAAGCAAAAAGTTAAAACTCTGTTTCACATTCAAGAATGTAACTGAAATTTCTTAAAATATATTCAAATAAAACTGTGCTTTAATTTAAAAATTAAATAAGATGCAACAATTAGGTGATTAATCAATGGAAAATGATGTGAATCAGTGTTTTTTAATAAACAAAACTGCAAATATTTGCTGGTTCCACCTTCACAAATGTGACTGTGCATTTCCTTGAACTCTAACAAATGTGTTGAATGTATTTTCTCAAAACAACCATTTTAAATCCTGCTTTGTTAACATCCATGTTTACTAGCTAGCAGTCTTCTTCTTCACTGCCTTTGGTGGCACATTGCTGTGTTTGTTGGAGCATTACCATCACCTGTTGTGCAGTGGAATAGTGTGAAACCACTGGTAGGCATGCGACATGTCACCTGCGCGTACGCACGTTCACCCTTGTGCATAAGATAAAAATGGCTCCATAGCGCTACTAGTGGCCATAGACTGTTTATAAAGATTCATGACAACTCCCCAGAAGTGATGCCAAGACATCCTAATGGCCTCCTGGTAGCAAGCTGCAGTAAAGGTCATAAAACCCACCCCCTCCACATTAGTGGCTGGAACATGGACCAAACTGAAAGACCAAATTACACATTAAATGAATTTTTAACAAAGATGTTTTCTGTCATTTCATGTAGTTGACAGAAACACCGATATATGTTTGAGTGTTTTTCTTTTAAGTCGTAACTTGGTATAACTTATAACTGGCTATAACTTGGTAAAGCAGGTTTGATGTTACAGTTGACAGCTGTGTGTTCCAATTGGTGTGCTCGTGATCAATGGCAATGCTTGCCAGCGGAAATTCAATACAGTGGAAATTGCTACGACACAGACTGGTTCCAAATGACAACATTAGCATGAAATGGCAGCCGCCATTATCAGGGATATTTTGGCTTCATTTTTGTACAGTGGAAGGAAGTGGAGACGTGTTGTCCATATACAGTCTTTGCAAAAGGTCCTAAACTCAACCTTTAATTGATCCCAAAAATAACTCTATAAACAATAACAAAACAGATGATAGGTACCAATTCTTTCTTCCTCTGGGATGCTCATGATCTTAAAGGCTTCTATGGTCTCAGTGAACATGTCCGTGTCCTGCTGGCCAGGAATCGTCATGTTTCCATTGGACAGGAAACGGTACTTGCTGTAATCCTCCAGGCACAACTCGGCTAGATGGTGAAAAAGAGGAAGGGGTTATTTATTGAGAACCGACCATTTTAACAGACTGGTTAAGCTGAGAGGGATCTGGCAATATATTTTCATTGGCTTGCTAAACTCTTTGGCTTGAATGCATACAGCGTCAGCACTATCGTACTGTAGAGACTAATAACTGAACTGAGAAATGGGAAGCTCAGTTTTCATTATCAGTGGACTTCCTGTGTATCTCTATAAGTTGCTCAAATAAATGTCTTGGCTCTTGAACTGCAAGTCACGTTCAGCTCTCAATAAACCAAATTCGCTGCTTTCTGCAACTTTCATTCACACAGCCCAGTTTGATGCATTCACACTGTAATAAGAAGTCTCACAGCGCAGCTTGTCCCCTGCTCCTGCCAGCATGTAGTAGAAGACGTGGAAGCTTCGCTCATCTTTAGCTTGTCGGATGGCCCGAGACTTCTCCAGCAGATCTGGTGACATCTCAGTCAAGGACAAACAAACGCAAAAGCAAATGCAGCGGCATCTTTATGATGCAAAAACACGAAGCTGGATTAACCCACAGGGCCTCAGGGGCCCTGAGACGCACACAGGTTGTTTTTGTAGTACTTTGGAGTAATGTATTTTTCTAAATTTGTTTGGTTATGTGCACTAAAGGACAATTTAAGACTGAAAAGTAAATAACCTAAAGGTTGTTCTTGAACCTGCATTTTGACCCAACCTTGTGGTCCCACCCTACAGAGGGACCCTGTGTCAAAAACTTCTTTTACTACTTTGTTTGTTATGTTTAAATGAAACATGTCCTTAAACAAATTTGCTGAGTCTAATTATCTCAAACTAATTACAGCAGCAATTCTAACTGGTTTCTGTCTACCTTGAAAAAAAGGGGTTGGGGGAAGCGTTTGTCTTCCCTGTGGACCCCTACAGTGGCAAATTAATCCAGCCCTTAACAGAACAAATGAATAAGTAAGTAGCTTTTCAAAAAGGATACAAGTTTCAATGTTGGCTCCAACGATGTATCCGTTGACGTCAAAGTTGATCCTGATGAATTTTCCCTAAAAGAGAAAAAATAAATCATTTTGAGATGCAGGACTAAAACTTGTAATGATGTTTATATGGTTGAATATGATGCATTTAAAGGCCCTGAAACCCTATCTCCACAATTACCTTATTATTGTGAGTGTTGTGGTCCCACATAAACAGAAATTAATCTGCCAAATTTTGAATACTGTTTTATTTCAAAGATTTGTGCTTTTTCTGTGCTTTTAACCCTGCCCACTTCACTGGTTTGAAGTGGGCAGGGCAGGGTGTTAAACTCGAACCTTATAACACCTAATGATGTTAATTTGACCTTTATTTCGATTAATGCGTATTACACATTAAAAGGCTAAGGTTTTAGGGTCTTCAATGCTTTCTTACAAATCTTGAGGAGTTGTCATTCTTGACGGTCTTTGCGTTGCCGAAGGCCTCCAGAATGGGGTTTGCTTGCAGCAGCTGTTTCTCCAGTTCCCCCTGAAGGAGAGGACACAGTGTCACAGGCTCTAATAACACTTTATCATGACTCTGGGCTGCACATCAGTCAAACAAGCGCAACTTTAAATCATGCATTTTCCTGCAGCGTTGCAGATCTCTCACTGGTGAATACAAACGTAAGATCTGTGCAAAGACTTGTTCATATCATTAAAGCAATTCAGCCTGCAAAAGAATTACCTCAGGGGATATTATCATTGCCCAATCAACCACACACACACACACACACACACACACACACACACACACACACACACACACACACACACACACACACACACACACACACACACACACACACACACACACACACACACACACACACACTCCCCAGTACATTCCAACACACATACCTGCAAGCCCACTCAAGCACAAACACCCTGTAAGACCATCCCTGTCCATGCAGACACAAACAAGAGCACACAGGAAGCACACAGGCCTGTTAGCCAAGATCCCCCAAAGGAAATGCAATAAGCTACATACTACAACACAATAACAAAATCAAGACTGACAAGACTGAGAAAAAATAGCCCTGGGTGGAGAGGGATACGGTCACCTACTGTAATATGGCTCCAATACTACAGGCACACACTAAGGTGTATTTGGGCATTTGAGACAAACCTCAGATAAGGTTATGGCATTACTGCTGTGTCCCTGAGCAGTTCACTGCCAGGAGGGAAATAAATGTTGATCAGACATCTCTTAATCCTCCAAACCCACAGCAGACTCTATTGTGCAAGAAAAACTTGTTTTTGATTTTCAAAGGAAACTATTCAACTCGTGTCTAAAAGCTCATGTCGTAGTTTTTTCTTGGTTGTTTGAGTTGAAAAAGGCTGACATATTAAGGACTTATTTGGGAGCTAATTCCCTTTCTTGCTGAGAGTTTAATGACAAGATGAAAACTACTTTCATATCTGTATGCTGAATATGGCACTAACCCCTGCAGCCAGTTAGCTTAGCATAAATCCTGGAAACATTGCTAGCCTTGTTCTGTTCAAAGATGACAGTAAATCAAAGCGTAAAAATGTCAAGCTGGAATTGAAGGAGATGTGGGGTATGTGTCAGACCATTTTACACTTTTTGTTTTTTGTTGGGAGTCTAAGGTCTCAGGGTCCTATGTTTCCCAGGTCAATATCCTCTTGATTAGGCACATTAATTAAGGAGACCTTTCAAAGGGTTTTTGTTCTCAGCAATGTTTTTAAGTCAATATGTTGAAATCATCATCAACCCCCAGCTTACAGCCTACTGATGTCATACTCAAATTTGTGGGCAAGACAGTTTTCTTAACTGTACACAAGGATATCTCTGCAGCGGCTGACCCGATTTTTACCATTCAAACTGCATTTAAAATCGCTTATCCCCCTTCATTCTTTTGCAACTGAACTGTGAAGATAGATGACGATGCCCTTGGGAACACAGCACCATGTCAATATAGGGATGACCCATTTTTCTAAAGCATAAACGATCAAGACAAAACAAGTTAGTTAGTGATCTTTAGAGGTGATGGTAGATGGATTTTGTTGATTCGGACAGAGCCAGGCTAGCAGTTTTCCCCCCTTTCCAGTCTTTATGCTAAGCTAAGCTAACCAGCTTTGACTTCATATCTAACATACAGACATGACTAATATAGATCTACTCCTCTCTCGGCAACAAAATGGTTGGAGCATATTCTTTAACTGTAACTATTCCTTTAAAGCCACAGACTATGTTTGAATGCATTTCCTTCAAAACCCCAGACAAAGACAATAAAACGTTTCTTGTTAGTAGTATGAACATTCAGACACCATGCATGTGGAGTCAGAGGGATGAACTCACATGTGACAGAACTGCACTGCCCTGGAGAAGAGGTAAAAAAGGAGAGAGTTTAACACAATTGGTACCAACTTCAGCACACAAATTACATAACTGCAGAGGAAACCTGGTGTCACCTGATGAATCATGAAGAAGGGATTTATTAGACTCTGCATGTAAAAACTTGTGAAGCAACCTACATATTAAGAATACGAGTACAAGTACACACACACATTCATGTCTGCACTCTGCTTTGCTGTATGTGGGTTTAAGAGAGGTGAGGCTGGCACGTCGAGGCCTGAAAGAGGAATGTGCAGTAGTCGCCACACAGCTCGTTCAGGTAGACTGCATTATAAAGATGGACTAAATTAGGGTAAGAGCTGGGAGGCAGGAACGGGCAGGAACATCAGAGGAGAGAAAAAATAAAGATGGGGTTTGCATCGTGTTCTTTCGAAATCTTCGGATGAAACCATGAGGAGTGAATTAGACAGAAATGAGGAAGTAAAAAACACAAAAAGTTTTCACTGACCTGATCTTTCTTGGACTTGAAAGATGAAGCAACATGGGCAAGATACTGAATGACTTTCTTGGTATTTTCAGTTTTCCCTGCTCCTGATTCCCCACTACAGAAAAAGATCAAATACATGAAAAGATTTAGACACATTATTTTCAGTCAGAGGAGTCAGTATACTGAACATCGTGGTCCTACAGCATTAAAAGCAACACATTACACAACAATTAAGACAAGGTTTCCAGTAAATTGAGGCCTGCATAGCCTGCAGAGATATAAAGGAAACTTTGAACCTAAATATTTTACCGAACATAGGTGAAAAACTTTGCACCAAAAAGTGCACAGTAAACACCATTAACTTTCACATGTGCAATTCCAGACAAATGTATTATGCTGATAAGATTTATCTTACATTATCAAAAGCTCTGCAACTAAAAAAAAAAAAGACTGAGGTGAGATTGTGTTGGCAAGAAAAATGTAGCTCAATTGCACAATTTATTGAGTCTTTAGGGGAAAACAAAATAAATTTTAAGCTTGAACTTTCAGACACTGTATGAATATGTGCAAAAAATACTGATTGCTTAAGAAAAACTGCACACTGTTCTAAACCAAGTTTCTGGGAAGATACCAAGAGGACAGAGTGACCTACGTGCAAAGGATGGACTGGTCCTCACGATCTGAGGGAAAGAGAAAAAGGAAAAGTCTCCATCAGTAAAAAAAAAAACCCCACAAAAAAACAAAATACAAAAAAAGTCATCATAAAAAAATCACAGACAGCCAAATTTAAGCTCAGTAATAATATGGCATGTAATTGTTAAAAGGGACGGTTCACCCTAAAAACAAAATTACATTTTCTGGTGTGAGTTGCAGAGTGTTGAGATATCAGCCATAGAGATGTCTGCCTTCTCGGAAAAAAAAATGCATATGAAAAACATAACAGTAAAGTCTCTTTCCAGAATTCATGACCTGATTACTAAAGATAATCCACAGACCTTGTTGTGAGCAGTTTCATGTAGGAACTGTTTTCTTTCTACTGAACTTCACCCACCAACTGTATCACTGCGCAGAAGGAAGTGTGCATCTACTGCCAGCTTACCTAGCACCACTGAGCTAGCTGTGAAGGAAGCCATTAATGTTTACATCTCATGCTGTCACATGCATGAGCCTCTCATCCATGAGTAGATGCACGCTTCCTTCAGCGCAGTGATACAGTTGGTGGGTGTAGTTCAGTAGAAAGAAAATAGTTCCTACATGAAGTGCTCACAACAAGGTCTGTGGATTATCTTGAGTAACCGGGTCATGATTTGTGGAAAGAGTCATTATTGTTGAATTTTTTAAAATGTATTTTTTTTGGACACTCTGAGCACAAGTCCGACTGCTATTATATTCAAAAGAAGGCAGACATCTCTATCGGCGATATCTCCAACATTCAACAACTCACATCAGAGCAATCTAGATTGATAAGTAGCACCACAGGTGAGAGGGAAAATCTATGTTTTTGCTTTTGTGGTGAACTGTCCCTTTAATTTAGTTTCAATTTAGGGCTGAGATGATTGGTTTATTAATAAATTATCTGGATTCAGCTGTTCAAATGTAAAGATTTTTTTCTTCTATGTTTACACCGTTGTGAATTAAATATTAAGCATATCTGGCTTTTGGACCAGTTTTCAAACAGCACCACAGCCATGTGTGTGTATCAGTGGACACACTTCTACTCTACGTACTGTAAATATCCTGCAGCAAACACAGTTTCTCTTAACAAACATAACCGTGGTACCCTGCATCATGCTCCTGTAGGCCGTGTCTGTGATGGCATAGATGTGAGGAGGCATCTCATGTCTCTTCTTGCCCTTGTACATGTTGACTATCTCCTCTGAGTAGATGGGTAGGTGTTTGTAGGGGTTGATCACCACACAGAAGAGACCGGAGTATGTCTGGGTAAGAGACAAAACAGTTACTGTCAGAGAGGCAGGCACGTGCACAGATAAGACCCCAGGCGGTGCTCAAGCACCTGCCCTTGGGAGAGCAAAGTGAGGAGGGGAGAAGAGAGAGCAAATAGTCTAATTGTTGCAACAACATAGGCCTTCTTTGCAGTTTAGAGGGGCGTAGATTGTTGATATATCATTTTATTTATTCAGGGAACACTGTTTTTCAATTTTGTGTAAAGATTTGCTGATTGTGATGGTTATTTACTTTATAGAGCACTAAAGTGTGCACAATGCGCATTGTTTCCTTTTTTTTGCTGTCTGTTATAAATAAATGATAGATGTGAAAAATGAATGTGTATGTCTAACAGCTGCTAGATGCATATAGTACAGATGTAAGCTAGACAGATATCTCCCTGCTCATTACTATGCACAAATACACTGTATGTATACTTAGGCCTCAAGGTGCTGGCAAATAAAAATCTCCTGGGAGGGTGGACCACTTTGTGTGCACAAATTAGGGTTTTTTGGCACCAAAAAGTGGAAGGGAGCCCTTTTTTGCACTTAAGCACCTGCCCTGCAAAATGTGTATGCATCCAAACTCACATAGATGAGTCCAGAGTAGTATCTCTCCTTGAGGTTGTGCAGCACGGAGGCCTCGTTCAAGCAGGTGAGCTCCGCCATGTCCTCCACCTTGCTGAACTTGGGTGGGTTCATCTTCTGAATGTCATCCTTGTTTACTTTCACCTGAGATTTACAGAAACAAGACACCTGTCAGAGGAGCATCCTGGACAAGACTTAAGATCGTGGAAACACATTTGTGAGGAATCAGTTTTAACATCAATAATCAAATGACAATGCAAAACACATTTAGACTCAAGAGAAATTCGTAATATTCACCTTCTTGCCCGAGTCTGTCAGCTCCACCAAACACTCCTCTCCCTGCTCCTCCTTGATGGAGCCGGACTCGAAGCCCAGCTTCTCAGAGGGGACCCACACCAGCTTCTTAGTGGCCCAGTCGGCCTGGGCCAGCGGGTTGTTTGCCCCACTGCGGTCCCCATAAAGGAACTTCTCTGCGTCACTCATGGTAGCTTCGAGACAGAGTGAGAGAACATTCTAAACTAACACGAAGCCATTCAGAGGAGACTTACCTTTGAAAGTTAGCCAGCACAAATAAAAGTAAAATAATTGATATTCTAACCAAGAACATTATTGGTTTAGAGCAGATAGCTTCACTGTAGGTGCCAACTATTGTGGTGTGAAGGAGAGGGAAAACTTTTCACTATAAGTAGGCCCATTTAAGATTTTCTAACATTTTAGATTCTTTATACAACAGTTTTTTTTCCTGCCACTTCACCACCAAATTAAATGCATTTTTCCCCAAATTAAAAAAGGTTTAATTGATGAATCCAGAAAGACATGGAAATCACAATGCTGCCATCCCAGTCAACCAACACTGATCACCGAAACAATAAAGCCACAGATAAAAATCACAAAAATTGGATAAATAAATTCATGCCCCAGTTTCCCAATTTGAACCAGAAAGAAGATTTTCATTAGTTTTTAATATTCTATATTATTTAGCAGTAATAGGTCCAATATTCTGGTAGGCGTGGCCAACAAGCCTCGACTTAAACAGCCTGAAGTCTTGAATTATGAACTCAAAGTGTTCCTACAAAGTTTGATAGCGCTGTGTTTTTGTTGCACAAAACAGATTTAGGGACTCTTAAAAACCAAACGCATCATCATTTCTGTCCATCACTATGTTATTTTTCATAATGCAGGTCAACAGCTAAACATGGGACGTGTTCTGAAGGCCGGGGGGGGTTAGGACACTGTAAATGTAATCATAGCAGCTTTTTTGCATGTCATCCCTCCTCTCCTAACTCATTTCCTATATTTTCTCACAAGAGGGTTAAAAAGAGAAGTCAGAGTGTCATATCATGTCTTATCATTGTGGTCTGACCCTGCTGAAGAGCTGAATAGCTGGTGCACTATCACTGAACATGGGGATGACTGATTGACATATTTTATTAAAAAAAAAAGAAAAGATATGGGTGAGAATTAAAATTCGGCAATTAGTAAAAAGGTCTTTAACAGACCATAAAAATATGCTTACTTTACGAAAACGTACCAATAGCCGCCACCAATTCAAGTGTACCCAAAAGGTTCTGTCAGGACGAGCGCATCCGAGTAGGCCATAAAGACACCATCCCTTTATTTCTAGTGCCGTCTGCTGTAACTCTAACTCTAACATTGCAGTTGCAGTTACATTGCATATGTCATACCCCATAGTACCCATGGCGTCAAAGGGCCTTCTTTAAACAGCCTTGCAACGTAATGAAGGCAAAAATGTCACAAAACATGTTTAAAAAACACATTTCTGTCCTTCAAAAATAAAACCGATAATATTTACAGGTCTCTATAGTGCTGGTGTTGTGCTGAGCTGCATTATACTAAGAACACTTTGCACACTCTCCAAATACATACAGAAGAAAAACAGAGGCATAAACACCCTCCAGCGTAACAACAGTTTACACTGTCTTGACTTTGCGTGTCTTGAAACTACAACAGTCTATTATTGGTGCTTATCATGTGACTCAAGCCGTCACTCATCGTGTGTGATATCCAGTCTGAGTTTGTATAATGACTTTTAGTGTTGACATGGTACTCAAACTTTTCACATAAACATTTGACCGAGCTGTGTGAACTGACATAAACTTGTCAAGGCACTGAAATGCACTGCTGTGTCAGAAGGTAACAACAGGAGGCACATTTACCACCACAGCAGCTGTCCCTTCATGTTGCAGCGTATTATTATGAGCATGCAACCTCATTTCCTACGACCTATAAACCTAACTGCTCACTGAAGTGCTTCAAAACAGAGAATATGGTAAAAACTCACTATAGCATTAGCAATCTAAATATTATGCTACTTTATAATCACAGGAAAAATCCCATTAAGTCAAACAAGTTTAATTTCATTCCTTGCCAGTGTATTCATGACCTGAGGCTCATCACAGCCAGACAGAGTAATTAGTCACTTTTCACCTGAGCTCTACAGTATGACACTCGTCCACTACATCTCCACCCGTTTGTCCTTTATTCCCTGTCTGACTCACATTCCTTCCTCGCCAGCTCATTACACAGAATTCCACAAATTCCCGACTCCTTCTCCCACTCCTCGTTATCCACAACCCTCTCTTTAAATGTACAATTTCCGCCACAGGTAACAAATGAGCAGCTATTACATATTCGGTTTCAGGACAGCGAGGCTGGCTCCAAGCATTTCAAGTCTCTGACACTAAGTTATGTAAAAGTCCTGGTAAAGGTCGGTGGAGTGATGCTTTGCAGTCAGAGGCAGGGAGGAATGTCGGGAGCAAGTCTGGGCAAAGACAGAAGTGTCATTATTCCCCAACCACACCCTGGAGAAGACTCACAAAAAATGAAAATACCCTTAAAGAGACAAAAATCCATCACGTCCATTCTGCTTTCACTAATCTCTTGAACTAATCAATTGCTTGGGATAATCAGGTCAACAGATCATTACGATTCATCAAATACATGCACAGAAACATGCAAAAAAAAATACAAGATGACAAACAAAAGTATGATGGCATCAATTCATGAATATCAAAGTAAACGCTACAAGCAACAGCAGCTTGAATTCTTGTTAAAAAAATGACTATTTTTGAATTATCTGAGAAGATTATACATGTGACAGTAAGTTATTTCTTACAGAGAGCTTTTCCCACATTTTACAGGGGTTCCTCCTTGCCTTTTTATTTTTTAACCTTCAGTGAAACAATGTCTTCTTGCATCCAGTTATCAATTGATTAGATAAAGTGAGTCAAGTTGTGAGTGGCTCAACAGAAGAGTAAAGTCCTACCCTTTGATTGTTGTTTGATTAACTATCCAGTATTTCACAATAGAAAAGCAGATTACATTTTTTTGTTCTTTGCCGTCATCTTGGAACATTTCAGACTGATCTTGAAACAAACACACAAACAGAAAACACTGTCAGTGTTTTGATTTACTTCTGAGACAGGAAAATCAATCACTCTTCAGTTGTTAAGGATTTATACACACCAATTGGCCAAAACATTAAAACCACTCACAGATGAAGTGAATAATAGTGATCATCTTGTTACAGTGCGATGTTCTGTTGCACTCATGTAGATACCAGCTGACACACCCACCCAAACACCGTTACAGACCAAATACCCCTCCCTCATGGCAACAGTACTCTCTAATGGCAGCAGCCCCCCCAGCAGGACAATGACCGAGGGAACATGGAGAAGAGCCCAAGGCGATGACCGAGCCCCAAATTCCACACCTCATAGCCAGGTCCAGTCTGGATCGGGCTTGGCTCAGGACCTCTTGCGGGTGTCCTTTGGTGTCTGGCAACGGGGCACTAGCAAGGGATCCTGTGGGTTGTGAGGTAAGGTACCAGCACATCCCCTGCAAAGGTGTTTGGGTGGGTGGAGCAGATCAAATAGCATTCACATGAACGCCAGGACCAAAGGTTACCCAGCAGATCACTGTATTGTAATGAGATGATATTCAGTTCATCTGCCAGTGGCTTTAATGTTTTGGCTGAACAGTGTACTTGTCAAGTCAATTTCATCCACCTCGCCCAAAAACACAAATTTGCCTGAAAGGGTTTTATAATCAGTGCAGCTTATGACACCCTCTATTCCTCAGGGGAAGTCAACCTGTGACATTGTCCAGTTGTAAAAATGTGTAACTGTGTTTTAACTTTTCATCAACTAAGATGTCCGTTATACGTCTATGGCCCGGCACCATTTTTCAAAATCTAACTACACCTCAGCAGCAGCAGCTAGAGGCTGCAAATTTTGGATGAAGAAAACTCCCTACTATTCCCATGGAAATGACTGTAAATTAAAACCAAGCAAAGATTTTCTCTTCTCAATCAGGCGGCACTACTCATACAGCTCTTATTTGAATGTTTATACGTGACAGTTTGTTCAGCAGCAGCACTTTAGATCAGCCGCCTCCTCTCAAGTAAAGGATAGATGATGAAAGAACAGCTGAGCATGTGTGTGTTTGTGAGTGTTTGTGTGTGGGGGGAGATAAAAAGACACTAAGTGAGTGTGTGAGTGTGTGTATGTGTGTTTATGGAGCGAGGGATAAAGGGATCAGTGCACAAGGTGTCATCTGTGTCTCTCCTAAGTTCATTATGTGCTCAGACTCTTGAACATCAGTGGGGGAGGAGGAGGAAGAGGAACA
This sequence comes from Epinephelus cyanopodus, assembly GCA_026686955.1. Lineage (NCBI taxonomy): Eukaryota > Metazoa > Chordata > Actinopteri > Perciformes > Serranidae > Epinephelus > Epinephelus cyanopodus. The sequence continues at coordinate 34,574,597 of CM048916.1, forward strand.
TGTCTTCTGCTTTCACCATGTAACACTAAAATCAAACCTGCCGCAGAGGTCGGAAAACTAAGAGCATCACGTATTTACAGTATGTACAGGAGGTCTTGAATGCATCATCAATACTCAGGCTGAAACCAGAAAATCCTCAATACACGACACCCACACAGAAAACTTGTGACATTCACATGCATGTGGCTTCACTGTTGAAGCTATCCATGGGCTAACTTCCTCAGGAAGTTGCACAAACTCGGCCTCTGCACATTTTGACACTCCGCGGCTCAAAACGAAAAGATGAATTGCTTCAATATTTACTCGCCGCTATCTCTTCAAAACTCAGAGTCAACACATCCCTAACCTCGAGATGAAGAATTAAGTCTTAGTGGCGTATGGGAAGGGTTTTCCCACAAGGATTGCACCTAAAGACTATTTAACCATGTCTGGAAACAGAATCACCTTGTTAACCTTAGGAGCTTTTGGATTTAGTTTTCTCTGCATGCACTCCTATTGTCTGCACGGACATGTTTAATCTGTGTCTCCTGTGTTCTTTAGTCTTATCATGCACGTTTATACAGCTTCTACAGTCTCCTGCTCTCTCCTGTTTTTGGCTGCCAGTCAATCCCTTGCTTTATCCGGGCTTCCATGGCGCTTACCTAACAGAGAGAGCACAAGCCTGGCCATCTGCAGCCTGGCCGCTGGTACGAGGCCGGTGGGGTGAGGGAGTGATAGGAGGTCGAAATATTGGGATTAGTCAAAGTATGAGTGCAGTGTGCAGTTGTGCAGGTAGATAGCTGCTCTGTATGCAAACTGAAAATATATGTGCAGCAGTTTTTAGCAAGAGTGTGTTTGTATTTGAAATTTTGTATAAAAAGGTGATAAGAGCAGAATTAAGAGGACTGGGAGGGCCCCAGATGTGGCCGAGCCGTTTAATATCCGGCCTCAAAAGAGGAAGAAGTGGCAAACTCTTTCTACAAGTCATCAGCAGAGAAATGCCTGAGCTGAAACATTTTAAACTCTTCACCATCACCTCAATGCCAAGTCCTCTTTTGTGACTGCATGTCAATTTGATAGCCAGAGGGCAAGTACACAGCAGCAGGGTGTGTGCAGGTTGTTTGATGGTTTAAAAAAAAAAAAAAAAAAAAGATCATCTCAGGCAAAGCACCTGACAAACAACAAGACAAAAGTACACTGCAGGATCCAAACTGGGTAAATAATACAGACATAAGCTAAAGACTAAACAGTGAATAGCTCAGATGAAAACAGTGAATTTTCATTGCACAGACTGGCCTGTTTTTCCTGTCCTGTTATGCTGTTAGTGTCACTGTGCACATTATCATCATCAGTATTTCCTGGTTAAAAAGGAAAACAGTCCTGAATATTAACATTAAACTCGTGCGTCTATACAGAGTTTATTTAACTTTTAACTCACATTTAAACAGAGTTTATCAACCTGTCTGACTTGAAAGCATCTTTACATACACTTAATCCTTATGATAATATAAGTGGTAGATGCTGATGGTTACAGTGGTGGTGGTTTGTCTTGTGAGTGTCATAAAGAGAAGTAACTTTGTGAGCTGTTAACTTAATGTCACACCATCTTGACTCAGCAGAGGTGATGTTGAGAGTGTGTCTAATGCGCACCATATAATTCAGATTAATTAATTGTGGTGATAATTGAGCATGCGCGGGTTTAAATGTCTCCTCGGCTGCTTGATGAGAACACCTGGGCACCTTCAGCGCGACAATGACTCGTCTCTCTCAAACTAAAACTCAATTTTTACGTCTCTAAACTTTAAAATGTTCACTGAGGACTGTTCAATGAAACTCCCACCTGCTGTAGTCACAGTTAAAACCACCCAGCTCTGAAATATAACAATGGTAATTGTAATGAGAGCTCACCTGGTTTTCAGCTGCAGGCACTGTAAGGTGAGCTCGGCCGGTGTGTATGTGTGTCCGTGTTTGCAGCAGTGTTTGAATCCCGCTCGACGACACTTCGTTTAATAAAGCAGCTTCTTCTTCTTCTTGTGTGGCTCGTCTCTGCTCTCTGTCATGCGGTCCAGCTGCTCGGGCTTGGCTCTGTGAGGATGGACGCTCTGCACCTTTAATCCGCCCAGTTTTATTTTTCGCAGGTAAATTAAACGCCCCGCCCCCTCCCCGCGCGGTCTGTGCTGCGTTCAAGGGCTGCACGAAAAACCCTGAGGTATGAGCTGTCTCTACAAAGTGCCTCTGAAACAAAAAGTAGACCCTTAATAAAAAAAAAAGTAGATGCATCGTTTTTTGGGTCGTATATTATTATTATTATTTTTTAAAAACGGTGCTAAAATAAAGAGGAGACGAGGCAAACTGTGCGTGTGTGTGTCATTTATTTGGATTATATTTCATCCAGGAAATACGTCATCACTTTGTAAAATGTGTTATATGTCCTGAAGGCAGCACAGGATCAATTGATAAAAATAATAGATAACAAATAATATGATAATAAAAAGCCCCTGTTACTGAAGATAGACTATGTGCTGTCAATAATAGTGCATAGAAAAATAAAATGCATTTATTATTAGAACTGAAACAACTGGTCAACTAATCGATTAGTCGATTGCCAGAAAATTAGTCAGGATTTTTAAAATATTTTCTGACATTTTAACGACTAATTGATTCATTGAAAAAAAAACCCCACAGATTTATTATTTAAAAAATAATTGCAGCTGCAGCACTATTCTTAATAAACATTTGCACATACAGCAGTGTTACACATATTTCTTATTTTTTAGAATTTGCTTTCGAATATATGGGGAAACCCACACTGAAGTGTACAGTTTTGTTTTGTTTTTTCTAAATGAACTTTAATAAACCTCATACAACCTGGTAAAAAAAAAAAAAGGGAATAAGCTAAGTAGGAGCAAGTGAAGTGTTTAAACACTGGGATATGTAGAGTCAGAGATTATCTTCACGCATCTGGTCAGACAGTGGTAGGTGTGTGTGCGTGTGTGTGCCTGTGTGTGTGTGTGTGTGTGTGTGTGTGTGGGAATGTAGAGCCTCGTCTGTACCTGCAACAGGAGCAGGGGTGTGGCACTGCTGATGTGTCCAAGGTGGAAATATGACACAAAACACATAATGAGTTGTGGAGAGAAGAAACAAATGTAAAGAGGGCAAACCAGCATGTAGGAATATGCTCATATATTTATGTAACAATGGCTTTAGAGACAAGTCATTGGGTTCAGTCTCAGTGCAACCATGGAAACACAGTGCAGTATAGTCTCCCACAGTACTTCCTTGTACTTGTGTTCCTGTATTTTCTCTGAAAAAACAAAACAAATTAAAGAATATCTTATAATTACTTGACAATAACAAAATATACATGAAGCAAAAAATATACCCACAAAGAAGGGGAAATGTCTACCTGTACTTTGTCTCCTATCCACCAATGAGCTTTTGGTTTTATTTCCTACCATATATGGTCAGAGAGAGGAGACAGAGAAAGAAAAAGATCTCCAGAAAGAGCAGAGAGGTGGAGGGAGGCGTGGTCTATTGTTGTGTTTTAGCTGCGTGGTGTAAAGTTTCTTTTGAAACCCTGTGATTATCTCCGGCCCGCTCCTCCTGCTGTTTCATATCTGTCACACATCAAAGATGGCCTGATAGAAATGTGGGCGCAGCATGTAGCAGCATGAATGAAGCACACGCACTGCTGTGTTCTTACACTGATTTATGACTGTAGGCAATAAAAATAAAAAGTAATATACATAAACTGTAGGTTAATGTTGATTCAGTCCAAGTTCTGATGCAGTTTCTTATTACAGAAGGAGATAAAAACAAACTCTAGGCTTCAAACAACAGGTTCACATTCGGTCATCTGTCTTAAAACAATACTCGCATGGCCACAGATACATACTAAAATACTAACTATTGTACATGAAGAGAACACAGCGGTGGAAGAAGAAATCAGATTCTTTTCTTAACTTAAAGTACTAATACCACACTGTAAAAATACTCCACTACAAGTAAGAGTCTAGCATTTAAAATGTTAAGTGAAGTAGTAGAAATATTATCAGCAAATGTACTTTAAGTGAAGGTATTCATTATTAGGGGTTATTATTAGGGGAGACTGGGTATGGTTGTAACATTTGTATCCCAGCACTTATAACTATTTGGGTCAGAGCTCTCAAATTTTGACACAAAATACCCTTACTTAGGCTGACCAAACGTCCTCTTTTGCCCAGACATGTCCACTTTTCACGTCCCGTCCGGGGCACCGGGGTGTCCGGGGCAAATCAAAATATGGTCACCCTACCCTTACTTGAATAACAATGTCCCCTATGTTTGAATACAAGTCACATCATTCTAACTGCAACAGCATCACTACTAATTAAAATATAGATCTGGTCTGAAAAATTACTTTCATACCTGAAAATCAGTGTTTAGGCTGTAAATTCTGCACACTCCTCACGCAGCTGTGAAATTTCACACGCAGGGTCAGGAAGGAAGTGCTCATACAGTAAACGTATTACATGACTCTTAGGTCATCTCTTCTTGGTGAAAGTGGTGCTGTTACAATCACACCTGGTCTCCCCTAAATATGATGATTCTGGATCAATAATCTGCTGCAGTAATGCATGTGTTGCATTTTACTGTTGTAGATGTTTAAGGTTAAGCTAATGTTTACTTCTTTTTATCCTGTTGGGTAGTTTAATCTGCAGCAATGCATCATATTCAATAAGACCATCATATGTCACAGTCAGATCCACCCCTCGCTCCTCCACAGTGCCAGCCTCTAGCCCATACATGGTCACTTTTGGCTACAAAAACCAAGATGGTAACAGCTATAATGCCAAACTTGAGGCTTTAGAATGAGAGTCTACAAACCAATGGGCAACGTCACAGTAGCTACATCCATTATTTCTGCAGTCTATGGACTCAACACATAAAACAAGACCGCATCCTTTAGTTTATCACCACATTCAAAATCAGCACATCTTGCGATATATTGTTCACTGGACAGGAGGGGCCTGACAATTTGTAATCTGTAAAGTAAGTAAAACTGTATATGAGTAAAAAGTACCATGAGACTTAATGGAGTAGAAGTTTAAAGTAGCATAAATGGAGGAACTAAGGTACAAAAATCTCAAACTTAGTTACATTACACCACCGCAAGCACATGACAGGAAATTCTACCTTGTATGGAGAGAAGGAATGATTTTAAAGGGACTCCCAAGTGGATAAGTTGTCTGGACACAGTTCACAACATGGAGGTGGCTCAGCTGGCAGCTAGCAGCTAACAGTGCTAACTACATAAACAGTGTTAAGCAAACGCAACAGTGCTGACAGAGCTAACGGTGCTATCTACATAAACAGCGTTAAGCAAAGGCAACAGTGCTGACAGAGCTAACGGTGCTAACCAGGGGGAAACTGGAGAGTGGGTCATATGCTTCCATAATGAAACCACCCTAATATCATAACTAACCTATGAGTGGCGATGAGTTAGCCAGTGGAATACACATGTGCATTAACATGTACGCGTAGTCGAACTGGCTCATTAACAAACAAGGACGTCGGATTCCAGCGTACACAGAGGGAGCTTTACTTCATTCTCTGCTCAGGACGCCATTACTCTACTGTATCTTTACATAGCAAACAGTGGCTTGTTGCTAGTCTAATGCTCTGAATGTTGCATAAACAACAAATGGCGCTTTCAGTGTACATATGGTCATGTGTGTTTCAAGAGTTATAAGCATACATTCTCTAAAACTAAACATTTACAAATCCTCCCGAGGTGCCGACTTTTCTCCCTTTGACAAAGAGGAATTTACCGGCCTTAACCTAAATTCATAGTTTTGCGACTGTTTTGCAAATGCAGTGTATATCTTTACCAGTTAGTGTACAGTATTGTGGTGTTTTCATGAACACACTGTGAAAACAAAGTGTCCATATCCAGAGCTGGTTGTGCTCCTTCACTCATCCTTTGGTTCATTTCTGCAGCCACAGGGCAGTCTGTTGTTACACCACTTCACATATAAGGCAGCTTCCTGCAGCTCGCTTCAGGACAGGGAAACTGTCTCACACACCTCACAGTGGCGTCAGTGGAAGATGATCATATTTCTTCCTGCACAATACACACGTCAACAGCACAGATACCATAATGTGCTGAAAACCAGGAAAAGTTTCACTTTGGTTAGCACAGGTAAAGTATGTATCACCTGTTGTGTAAGCCTTCAGCGTGGAGCAACAGCAGTCATGTATAGTCATGTCACATCATGCAGGTAATGGTGGTAAATTTCACTGAGGGGGAGAGTTCAGGAGCCGTAGCCGGAAGAGAGGGAGAGGACTGTTGTCTGCAGGTCTGCATGGAGGTTCATTCTGACATGTTGGAGCACATCGACCTGCCTGTGTTTAGCGGCTAGAAGGCAGGTTTTAACCTACATGAGTTTGAGTTCGTTTAGACGAATGAAAGAATTCCAGTAGCACACTTACAAACAAAACACTGCCTGTCCAAATCTACTCCCATCGATCACACCTGCTGCCCCGCTGAAATATGCCAAGGGTTATTTGAAACCGAAACAAAGTTTGGAAATGTCAGATTTTAAACAGATAGTTACGGAGGAATTTGTCGTATTTCATAAATGCTTTTCCTGTATGGCACTGTTACACCAATCTGAATGAACAGTGCACCCTGCTGTGGACAAAACCCTCAATTACAAGCTGAAGCCAATTCACATTTGGAGCATTTTTGAGCTGCATGTTTAGTGTTTAAGTAAAGCCAACCATTTGTTTATATCCTCCGGACTCACAATGACACTATGACATAAAACTTTCAAAAGGTTTTGAATTTCTGTCGTCAAATTTTATGTCATCACCCTAAAAAACAAAATCCAAGAGAAACCTCATATTGTATAAAGTAATTTATTTGATAAATAAATACATACATGTAATTTATGGTGCTGTTAGATTGCTGCTAGGCCACCCCGTCAGTACAGGTGTGTGCCAAAGTAAAAATGTTTTCTTCCAAAGGCTAAACACTGGATTGAAGTAAAAATACTTTGTCCGATAAAAACCGAGCAGCAACCTCCTGGGCTGAAAAATGAAGCTGACGAGAAATGCTAAAAACTGCAGTTCCTCTAATGGCCACTTGAGGCTGGCTCCAGAAACTCCATAGACTCTCATGTTGAAATCCCAACTTTACAGCAAAAATAAACATGTTTAGAACCTGGTACAAAAAATGGTTTTGGTCTTATGTAGCATATTTCCCTTTGAACAGGATGTTTATTGTTATATAATGAACCTGTTTAAACTGAAAACCAAACCGGACCCCAGACTGGAGGAAGGGGTCCAGTTTGGTTACCTAAGAATTGCATCTCTGCTTTTTGCAGATGATGCGGTTCTGTTGGCTTCATCAAACCGCGATGGAACAATTGGAGCGTGAGATGGATGGGCGGTTTGGTGCCGTGTTTGCAGTAATGCGGGTGCTGTGCTGGACTGTTGTGGTAAATGGAGAGCTGAGCTGGAAAAGCTTTCAATTTATTTATTTATTCAATTTATTTATCTACGTCCCAACCCTCACCTACTGTCATGAGCTCTGGGTAGTGACCGAAAGAATGAGATTGTGGTTACAGCAGCCAAAATGAGTTTCCTCTGGAGGGTGGCTGGGCTCAGCCTTAGAGATAGAGTAAGGATCTTGGACATCCAGAGGGAGCTCGGAGTAACTGCTGCTCCTTTATGTTGAAAGGGGTCAGTTGAAGTGGTTTGGGCATCTGATCAGAATGCCTCCTGGGCGCCTCCTGCTGGAGGTGTTTCAGGTACATCCCATTGGTAGGAGGTCCCGGGGCAGACCCAGAACATGCTGGAGGGATTACATATCTCATCTGGCCTGGAATGCCTCAGGGTCCCCCAGGAGGAGCTGGAAAGTGTTGCTGGGGAGAGGGATGTCTGGAATGCTTTGATAGGCCTCTGTGACCCTGTGACCTGGCTTTCGGATAAGCAGTTGAAAATGGTTGGATGGATGGAACCAGTTTGAATTTGATTAAAACCTAAAATTATGTATAATTAAAGGCGGGGACACTTTGAATGGCATAGTTGCCTGCAGGGCGTTGCTATATTCTAGATCCACCCTCTTGTCCAAATATGGTCACTACTGGCTATAAAAATCCAGGAAGACAACGGCCAAAATACTAAACTCAGGGCTTAAGATCAGGAGTCCACAAACCAATGGGTGAGTCACAGAAGCTATGTCCATTCTTTTTAGTCTATGATTTAAACACAAATTGTGCATCTTTGTTTTTTCAATAAATTTGAACTTTTAGACCTAAAATGCTCTGGAGTTATAGAAAAAGTTTGCATCACATGAGTCAGAAACAATCAAATGCAGTACCACTGAAATCTAACTTTACAAATAATATAATACTGATTTTATTAATATAGCCTCATCTTTATCTGAAACTGTGCAGAAATACTATTTAAACACAATAAATAGCCATGGGAAAAAATAAAAGCTGCACAGCATTCGAATGTTTAGAATTTGAATGTCAACGCTGTGAATAAAGCTTCAAACTATTAACTAGATCCATATATATATGTGCATACTGGAAGGGACATGTTTAAATGTTCCCCTGCTTCTGAACTCAAAACTTGGCTATCTAGTTGCATTGTAAGAATTGTAGAATATTGCATTTTGGGGGCTTGACCTTTACTGGGGACTAAACGTCTACTGCTTCATATGAAATGCCCCTGCTGTAATACAAAAAAGTTCACCATGACACATCAACTTTTTATGAGTTTTTATTTATTTATTTATTTGATTTTTAAGTGTTTTATTATTTTTTTTCTCCAAAAAAATCCTGAGGTATTCACAATATAATGGCATTTATTCTGTTTGAAATGAGACTGGGGGGGAGGGGGGGATAAAATACAGCCAAAAAACAAAACAAAAACAGACAAAAAAAACAAAAACAAAAAACAGAAACAGGCAGTAAAGCTGTGTCGATTGATACAACTGTCAAGACAATAAATCCGTGGTGTCGTACATACAAGAAGCCTTTGAACTGCAACAACGGAGACTGAAGTCAATCCTCCCCCCCACCCTGCAAACTCGCAAAATCATGCAACCTAGACTGCATCAAAAAAAAAAGAAAAGAAAAGAAAACAAGCAACAAACCGCAATGATATTTCAAAGCAGGCGTGTCCCACCTCGCTAACAGGGAGTGCAGGTTAATAACAAGCCAATCAATCTGCTATCGTAGTAGTTATCATCAGCTGGAATACATAAAACTCAAATCTCAAATCTAGTCTGCTTTGTAGCTGGCATTCCGATTAAAAACCATCCAAGTTTCAAACAATACAAGCTTTAACTGGGAGTTATTAGCAAAGCACTAGAGTTCAAATACATCATGGCTCCATTAAACCATGAGCAGTTTGTTTGTTGGGGCCTTCTGAGAGGGAAAACAGTAAACAAAACAAGTCTGACAGTCACAGTAAAGCCAGAGACAGTGCGCCTTACTGTGCTGCAGGTTTCTATTTTAACCTGTTACTTTATAGTCTGTATGTTAGTGTGATGAGTTGAATACAATATTTAGCTTTCTGTACACAATGTAAAACGCCAATGAGAGACTACTCGTCTATGTTGAGTCCTGTTTGCCCTCCACAAAAAAGCAATACACATGAAAACAAAATAAAACCAAAAAAAGAAAAAAAAAGAAAAACATACAAATGACCAATAAATAAATATCAGTGAAAAAAATACACTGTTGAATCATTTTCTTGCTCTGTGTCACAGATCTACTGATTGATAAAATAACTGCTGCGACTTTAAGAAAAATAAGGAAAAACACCCGATTATTTTCCTCTCAGCACAACAATCCCAAATCTGCAACACAAAACAAAAACAAAATAAAACCCATCACAAGTGCAACATCAGTCACGACAGTCTCAGCATTAGGAAAAGAAAAGAAAAGAAAAAAAAACCTCTGGTGTTTGACCAATCAGCTCATTACTACAGCATCAGCCAAACCAGAAAGAATAAAAAATAAAAACCATGAAATAGAATAAAAAATAAAAGCAGTGGGCAGGGATGGGGGGTGGGGGGATAATTAAATAACAGCACACAATTTATGACCCAAACTGCCCAAACTGGGGTAACAAGAAATAAATCGATCATGATATCTGATCAAAGGAAAACAATATATAATAATAAAAAATACTATTAGACTTTCAGTTCGGAGGTTATCTTTATGTGGCGGTTTAAATAAGGTGGACACACACTACAGCGTGACGGTGAGAAAAACGATTGCGCCACCTCGCCAGTAAAAGAAACCCTTAGAAAGACGGACAACACCGTCCAGCTCTCAGCACTGTCTGGGTTCACCCATTTATTTGTTTGTTCAATTTGGTGTCATCTTTGCCCTGAATAATAATAATAATAATAATAATAATAATAATAATAATAATAATAACAACAACAATAATAATAATAATAAAAACAGTAATCATAGTAATCATAATAATAAAAAAACAACGGACAAAAAAAATAAAAGCTAATAATAATAATCACCATCAATAAAGACTTTTGGTAGACAAATAAACATCACACACACACTCTCCGCTTGCGCACACAGCTAACTAAAAGAAAGACACACGACTGAGGGGAAACAGGACGTTTTCTAACAAACACTGTCTGCTAATATTGATACAGCTCCTCTTCGACGACTAGTGACGGGTCCAGAGTGAAAAAAAAAAATATTGCAAAGTCGACAGAACATTTAAAAAATAAAAGGCAAAAAAAGTGTGTCTTTTCCTAAGTACACAATAATTCAACATTTTCAAAACAAAAACAAACGTACAGACTATATGTGTAAAAATTATAAATAAGGATAAAGTTTTGTGCATCCCCGCCCCAACCAACCGTTGTCTTGGAAGAAAAAAACAAAAAAACAAAAAACAAAACAATGGCAGTTACAACGGTGACAATAACATGCAATTGATATACTTTACAGCATTGATCTGTATCTCCCCCGCACTACAAACCCCGCTCTAACCCCTGTGTCCCTCCCCGACCCCAATACAATCCTTAAATATTTGTCAGCTCATTCAAAACATATCTCTTGCTCTCTCTTTTCTCTGTGAACTAGCTGAAGGCGGTGACGTTTGAGGGAGGGGGCTCGAAAAGAAAAACACACTGTCGCTAACTCCAGTTTATCTGTAAATCTGTGTATGTACAGGAGGCTTTCCCCCCATCGAAGCAAGCTGACATGGTTTGAATGACTGCATAGTGAAAATGATATTTGGTTTACTTACAGATGGGTTTAGGACACACACACGCACACACACGCTCCCCCCTTGGTGCCAAGGCACAGCGAAGGTACAGGCTTTCTGAGCTAGCTGTAGCTGTTGGTTCACCCCTGGCGTCGCACCTGGCAAACTAATATACACATAAAGCCACTATTGGCAGTCGCCAGCATTGCTGTGTAGAACGGGATAGCTTTATACATTTGGTGTGTGTGTTTAGATTAGTCATCAGAATTTTTTGTCTCCTCACACACACACACACACACACACACACACACACACACACATTCTTAGCACACCTGACCTGATTGGTTTCACAAAGGTGGAGTGTGGCATCGTCACCCAATCAGGTGTTTGCACGCAAACAGCACAGCCAAGAAGCGAGTGTGTGTGCGTGTGTTTGCAAAATACACATCAGCTTAATGACAGAGAACATCGACAGCGGGAGACTGGGTCCAGCTTTGTGTTCAGACACAACTGAGCCGAGACACACGGACAGAGTTTGAACGGTGGACGTTGTAGTGGGTGTGGGTTTGCCCCGTCTCTTATTGAAACTGCACCAATGAGTACACACCTCAGGCTGTGCTGGCAGTGCAGTACAGCTGATGGATGCTGAGCACCAGATCCAGGTCTATATACAAGAGTTTGAACGAGGAGGCTGAGCGGATCTGTCACGATCGGCCCTGAATCCTGTCATCTGCAGAGTTTACGAGAGCAGGATGACCGGCGACAAAAGTCCCTGTCGACTGTTGGAAGCGAAATCAGTTCCAGGTTGAGCTAACGGAGCTGTGCCAGCTCACCATCGGATCTGCTCAGGGGCCTGTATCACAAAGCAACATGAGCTATCTTTGGGCTGAACTCAGGTTTAGTGGTGTCCCAAAGCTGACTCACTCTTACCCAGGGTTGACCACCATCGTAACCTGTACTGCAGTTTAACTAATCCCCATTAGCTGCCACTGACAGCGAATCTTCTTGGGGTCCACATGATGTCAGCAAATCTGATCTGAAGCTGCAAACAGATCGCCACAAGTAAGTTTACATTAAAGTAGGAGGTGATACAGACTGTCTAATGTATCAGTAGAGTTACTTTGTTTCCATGATAATTACATCAGGTTTTTTTTACATAATTATATGTCCACTGTGGGTTTCAAACATAAGAGATTATAGATTACAACCCTTACAGCCTAATGAATGAACATCATAGCTACACATTAATAATACAGTGTAGATAACTTTCTATAGCCACAGTGCTAACTGTAATTAAAGGGACATCCTGCTGTTTTTACACATAAAGTTTAGTTTCCTCATCAGTAGTGTTATCACTGTACTAATAATTTCTAAATTTGATGACAATCCTTTAAGAACATCAATATTTGACACAATTTACAATACCATTGAGGGCATACTTTTTTTCTAAAAGATACATAACAGGGCTATAATGTGTCAACCATTATCTTTTGTTAGTAGCAGAGAGCAGCAGAATGACTGCAGTAAACATTAACAATTAGAGAGTGCCAGAAAGCAGCTGGTACTGGTATACTGATACTGCAGAAAATGAGAATAGTAATGGTTAAAATATTCGGAATTTATCGATAAATCTATATTTTTTGACAACATTACTCATCTGTTGTAACATGTCTTCTAAGATACTGGGCGGAGTTTTCCTATATTTGAAAAAATAGCCCCCATGAACATCAAGGTTGTTAAGGCCAATATTATCTTATTGCAGATACATTGGTGTATATGTTGGTCAACAAATGACAAGACATTGCACTACATAAAGAAGGTTTGAGGTCATTTACAACAAAGACCTATATAGTTTTTACCATACTTATACTAAGCCTTACTTATTCTCTACTCATACTCTACTCATGTGATATTGTATTTTGCGTTGCTGACTAACGCTGTTTGCTGCTGCATTAACCTAACAACCTAAACTGTGTCATCTTATGTCATATCAAGCGCTTTGCTCGTGGGTTCGATGATGTCACATTTGACTTGTGATCAAAAGCTCTTTCACATGAACACACTCATGACAGGACTTGAAGCCCCAAAGTGAACAGAGCCGGTTGTTGAGCAGCTATGTGACACCAGTAATCCAGGATTGCTCATGTTCAGTCAGACATGTTCAGACTGAGTTTACTTCCTGATGCAGGCCCTCAGAGAGTTGATTCACTGAGTAGAAGGATGAGCCAGCTGGTTTTATTGCTTGGCCCTTGTCTTGTGTAAGCACACCAGTCTCCCCCTGTACAGTATATGACACAAACATACACACACGGCGCTGCTATAGTACAGCGCCCCCCTCCCTTCACCCTCTCCCCCTAGCTATAGAGAGATTTCATATATATCGTAGCTGAGAGTAATCAATTATAAGGTCAATAACAATAGTCATAACAATAACAACAACGCTCGTATTTTCGTTGAGTTGTGGACACCTTTGGTGTGAACTGTCAGGGTTGTCAAGCTTGCAGGCGACCTGTGGACGGATGGAGGGATGGGTGGATGGACAGAGTTTAGGATGGATGTGACAAAAAGCATCTGGACAGACAGACTCCCTTTTATCGTATCTACACTGTACACTTTAGTGTGACGTCATGAAATAAATGATTACCTACTTCCATTACACATAGAGCTACATTTGAGGTGACGTGTGTTTACATTTTGTGAGTTAGTACTTTTTGTGAAGCCGACCTCCCTGCACTTTCTCTCCTAAACCATCTCCCCGTCACTCACTTGCTTTTGCCCTCTTCAGACTTGCTCTGTATTTGGTAACACGTGTTGCATTATTTCACTTATTTGGCTTTAAAAAAAAAAGAAAAAAAGAATAAAGTATTTGTCCTTTGGGGAAAAGAAGTGACAGCAGCGTCTAAAGCAATAAAAAGTAGCAGCAGTAGCAATGTAAATAAATAACATTGTTTGAACAGAACAGTAAACATCATAAACACAACACGCGCTAACTCACTCGCTTAAATCATAATTGGTAGGTTGGTGTAACACCATGAAAGCTTTTTACAATAACAGCTAGCCTCAGAGCTTGGCAGTCCTGTGAAACTTGGGCTGATGTTTCCCCTCCTGATTTCCTCTCTCCTTATTCACACTTCACTTCCTGTCATCCAACACCAGTTTGACTTTTCTTTAACGTCCACTTACACTTCCTTAACACTCCCTGTCTTCCTTCTCACCTCACTTCGTCCTCTCCTCTCATTTTCCCGACATATTATTCTAAAAACTCATCTTTTCTGCCATCTTGACAACATTCCCGGATCTCACTCTCTGACACTTAACAGTTTCCTCTCTCTGTCGTTCTCAGTTCTCTGTGTCTAGCAGTGATTTGGTTTGGTGCATGACGGGGCGTGGGAGGTTTGAGTCTGCACATCTAGCAGGCTTTGGCTGTGGCCCGTCAAGAGGGGAGGCAGTAGGACTCTAGTCAGACAGCCAGTCTCAGAAGACCTGCGCACATAATAAAATCTACACATCACACTGTCAAACACATTGATTGGGTCAGGTGTGACTGGTTTAATCAAGCCTGACGCACTCAATTTTATCTTAACAATCCTCTAGTTCAGGGGTCTCAAAGTCAAATCACCTGGGGCACACTGGCCAGTTTGTTTTCTCCAGGATCCCTGCACAAATGCTAACGCTGCTTCAGATTGTATTACCAGAGAACGACAGCTTTGTCCTCACAGAGAAGAGAGAAAACTGTCACACTGAACTCCAATTCAAATACATAAAAAAACTCTTGAACCTGTCTGTGCTCCAGGTTAACCTTTCTTTTTGGGGTTTAAAAAAGAAATGTAGGTGTCAACTGTGCTATGTTAAACCTGCGTGCTGTTGGTCTTACCTTATGGTTGGTATTACAGTATATGTGGTAGGTATACCATTTGTACGGTATTAATCTATTTGATGTTTGACAAGAAAATTAATCTGCAACAATTTGATGATTTTTTCCAAGTAAAATTGCCAAAAATTCACTAGTCAATATTTCAAAGGTGAACCTTTGCTGCTTCCCTTTGTCTTATAAGACAGCAAACTCAAAATTAATAGTTTTGGAAAGCAATTTGAACCCTAATCCTTGGACTCTGGAAGCTTGACATGTTTCTGATTGAGCAAATATTTAGAAGATGATTAGCACAATACTGGGAGATACTGAAATCATTAGCGCATTAGTACATGCCTGTAAAAAGTACATGATTACTTTAAAATAGGCCTAAATGACTAAGATTAAAAACATCAGAGATAAGGCAAAACAACATTTCTAAATTCTAAACCTGGTCAGCTTTATGACCTCACAAGCCTGATCTGACCCCTGTGCTTGTAGTTTGAGACCCCTGCTCTAACTTCTAACAACACCAAAAAAAAAAAAAAAAAACGTGCTTTATCAAGACGTGTCTGTGTGGTTCTTTAATGTCTACATCTCTCAGCCTCCACCGACAACAACCTACACGCAGCCTTTGGTCTGGTAACACTGTGGAGCACTACGTCACACTAAACAGCAGAAGCAGACAGAGAGGTGGACAAAGAGGAAGAGGTAGACAAACAGAGAGTGAAGTAAAGAGATGCTCCACAGTTAATAAGATCTACCCCATTTATATTCTTTGTACAAGATAAGCTCCTGTTCTTTGCCTTCTCCATAAAAAAAGGACTCTGCTCCCACTTTTACCTCCAACGTCTAGTTTCTCACACTCGTAACAGTTTTTCAAGCTTCCTCACAGTCATCAATGGGAGTGCAACTCCCCTGTTCTTCTACATTCTCTGCTTTTCTCTTCAACATTTCTAGAAAGAGTCAGACACTCCTCCTCCTCTCTAACTCATCCTTTGTTCTTGGTATTCCTCCATTTCTTTTAGAACATCCAAATCATTCTGAACACACAAATATAAAACCATACACGACCCATTTTCTACAAAGCTACAATGCAACACTAATTTTTTTGTAAGTCTTTTTTTTTTGTCGCGTTTTCCCAATTGTGCAGCTGCTAAATACAATGACATGTATTGTAAATATAATTTATATCGAAGTTAACGAGGGTTAAAATCCTTACATGTTAGAAATGAAGCACAGACAACCGATTAATTCATTCTGGTTTGTGTGTTAACAGCTGTAGTGTGAGGGTGAACAAATGGCTAGGAAATATTATCTAATTTTTAAAAACAACCAGTGACTGTGTCTTGATATTCATACACACACAAACACACACTATCTCTCTCTCTCTCTGTCTCACACACACACGCACACGCACACGCACACACACACACACACACACACACACACACACACACAGATTCAGCCTGAGAATGTGTGATAGTAGAAACACCTGAAGAATCATAATTGCACCGGACATTGGTGTGTCCTCCATAACGCTTATGTACAAGAGAGATTCAGGTTTGCTAATGTAGCAGATGCTTTGTTCCAGTGTGTAGTGACTACTCTGTTGACTAATCCAAGGGCTTGGATCAATGCTGGAGACAGACACGTAGGTGAAAGACTAATGGAAAGTGGAGGAAATGTAGAAACATACAAAATACACACACAGTTTGTATGCGAGCGCGTGTGGCTTATACACACACTGTGATGTGACATGATATGATAACGTGACGAGACGCAACAGTGTGTAAACGAAAGAAGCTAACTACAGTGTGCACCCTTTTCTCATCCCTCCTTCCCATGTCTGCCTGTCCAGATTCAACACTCTGATAAACAGAACCACCTGTGTCATCCATCCATCCATCAGTCCACGTTTCCGTCCATCACTCCATCGAGTCTCCATCTCTCCCCCTCCTCTGTGGGCTCTCCGGTGGACAGATGGACAGGCGGGCTGGGTCTAACGCTAGGCTTAGCTGCTAACGCTGGGCTAGACTAGGACAGACTGAGTCTGGGCTTGGCAAAGCTAAAGCTAGGCAAGACTAGCGTCTGGCTAAGCTAACGCAGGGCTGGGCTAGGCTACCTACTGAAGAGCGAGTGGAGCTGGTGCTGATGGCTGTAACACTGGCTGCTGCGAGGCGACTCGGTGCGATCCATCACTGTCTGGAACCAACCGGCCACGTCCACCTCCAGCACCTCGTAACGGCGGATGAAACTATGCTCCTGTGTGAGGGAGACGGACAAAGAGATACAGTCAGCATGACACAGTTCACAGTTCCATCTGACCACTGGCTAATTCAAGTTTGTTGCTCATTCTGACAAGTGTCTTACCAGCAGCTGGTGGTATTTTGGCCTTTTTCTGTGATCCTTTGTGAGGCTGTGAATTACAAAAATGGAC
The DNA here is from genome assembly GCA_026686955.1 of Epinephelus cyanopodus. Classification (NCBI taxonomy): domain Eukaryota; kingdom Metazoa; phylum Chordata; class Actinopteri; order Perciformes; family Serranidae; genus Epinephelus; species Epinephelus cyanopodus. Next base: position 34,592,107 of record CM048916.1, read on the forward strand.
ATTTTAAGGAACATTTAGTCACATTTATTTATACCAGTGCAATGCATATTCAAAATGTGCCCTGAAATAGGTAGATTAGCTTGACCTTTCGGTATTGCTGCTTGCAGCTTTCTTGAGAACCACTTATCCAAACAACTTCACACTCAACACTGCCCCGCAGAACTCTCCCCCCAAATATGTTTGAATCCTGTGTAATGGCAATGTAACCTTTGAATGAATCAACCCTGGCCTGATTGCCTGCACCAAAGCTTTGTTTGCACACTTGAATGCCATCAATACATCCTGATGAGCTTTTTGTCTTGAGAACAAAGGCATGAGGAGGAAGACAGAGTCAGTGTGTAAAGAGAGAAAACAGCTTCCCATCGGTATAAGTATAAAAGACTAAACTTTGTCTGTGTACAATGCTCCAAGCAATAGACAATAATATTTAAATTTTGTCACATTCCCTGTTGGGATTGCAAAAGTGCTATGACAATCTCAAGAGCTTGTACTAGACACTGCACTTCCTTGTGTTCTCAGCAATAAAACCGTCAAGTGTGAAGTTGGTCAGATGAATGATTGCTGAGAGCCACAGGACAGACATACAGACAGAGACTCCTTCCATTTTAGTAAGAAAGCACATCTGTTTACAGGAAAATTCAATGTGCTTTACATCAAAGTGTATACATCAACAAGTAATATGAGACTATAATTAATAAAATATCTGAACAAATGAGAACTACTGCCTTGTGATTGTATGCCTCTGCAAACCAGTAAAGTTGCAGTTACATCGATGTCTGTCCAGATTCTTATGTTGTCATGACAGCCCACAATTCTTCAAATGTGGATGTTACTTAAGAGAAGTTACAAATTTTAAAACATGGATGCTTCACACATATCTTCCCCTCAACTGTGATCTGTACAACAGTTTCAAGGTGGGCACCCAAGATTAGTGTCACCAATGCGGTATCTGACCAAATGTCTCTCCTTCTGTTGGCATTGACTCATGGCCAGAAAAGTGTTTTAGCAGAACATTATGATGTCACAGTGAAGTTGACCTTTTGAATGTAAATCTTCATCACTTCATCACTGTATTCTATTAGACATGTGTGTGACATTTTGTCATAGTTAGGGTATGAATTCCTGTTATGGCCAAAAAACATTTTTGTGAGGTCATGATGACCTTGACCTTTGACGACCAAAATCCAATCAGTTTACCGTTTAGTCAAGTCGATGTTTGTGCCAAATTTGAAGAAATTCTTTCAAAGTGTCCTTGAGATATAGCATGGACAGACAGACAAACAACCCAAAAACATAATGCCTCTGGCCACAGCCGGCATGGAGGTATAACAACACTGACAAACACCCACCACTATCATATACAGGTTGGAGAAAACAGAAACATTTTCAATTTACTTTCAAATGTAGACACAACTGTGACAGATTTCAGGTGATCAGGCAGTTTTGTCTAGAGAAAAGGAACAAAATAGCTAAAAGCACCTTCACCAGATCCTTGATTTTATACCATGTACACTTAGAAGAGACAGAGAGCGCTCCGAGAGCTCTGACTGGATTGTAGCCAGTGAGCATCAGTTTTAGAAAGATTTGTACTGACCAGTCTTTGACGAAGGACTGGAAGTCGAGGGAGAAGCCCATGCCAAGAGGCAGCAGAGGAGGATCTTCCTGCAGCACTTTGGTCAGAACCTCAAAGTCTGTCTTGCAGTTCTTGTAGGGAAACTGTCCTGTGGCCAGCTCCACCTAGAGGACACAAGGACCCATTAACATCCACCGTCATCCACCATAAAGCAGCACCACCTCTTCCTGTATGCTTATAATGAATTGTGCATAGAACCGTGTATCTCCTGGGAGGCCCATACTACTGGCAATGTATATTTACAACCAAACATAGTAATGGTAATAATAATAACTTTACCCATGTGTGCTTTTTACTAGTGAGGGAGATAAACTAGTAATTCATAATTATCAAAAATCAAATTTTAGCACTTTCATCCATCCTTGTCAGAGGTAACAATCAGGTAACATGTCATGACTCTGTTCTAAGCTGTAGAACAATGGATGAAGCTACAACAGGAAATTCAGATGATATGAGGCAAATCATCACTGGCCTCAAAAAAATCTCTATTATTATGGCTTTCAGAGAGAACTAGCAGCAGTTTGTGCTATGCCAGCAGGCTCCGGTTGTGAACACTGTGTCTGAGTTCAGCACATCAGAGCACCATCCCAACACAGCTGAGTCTGTTTACACTGTGTTTGTGCCAAGAAGTTTGAGACTGTATACAAATATCACACGCCAAATGTTGAACTACTCCTTCTTTATCTTTAGTGCATGAGAGGCAAATAAAAAGCTTAAGCCATGGCACCCTGTCATGTTTCCCATCACCTTATCACGCATCATAACTGTGCATTACAAGTGTTTTAAACTGTGTGGTTTTGAGATGGGGTGAATATTTAATATTCTGACATATTGGAAAATGTTGAATATAAAAGCAAATAATGTATTTTTTAATGCAATGACATGTAGGAAGCACAATTTTTGTGGCACTCCTTACCAGTCCTTCTAGCACCCCTGGATGACCCAGCACCCGCTCTGAGATGAAATGAAAGCAGTCTTACCAGAGAGATGCCAAGGCTCCACACGTCTGCTCGGATGTCATAGTCAGGTTTGGTTGGGTCTGGAGGGTCTATTCTCTCAGGCTGCAAGAGTACAGGAAATTCTCTGTTTATGAATCTGTGTGTGTCTCATGTGTCTACTTTTAAATTTTCTGTTTGACAGGAGGTGATAACTTTGTGTGTGAGATACTTGTAGTTCTATGAATGCAGAGTGTGTGGGTTTTAACTCACCGCCATGTAGGCAGCACAGCCGGCACTGCCGGGTCTTGGCCTTGGAGTCGACGAGGCGTCCACTGATGCCAAAATCACACAGTTTGATCTGACCTTTAGCATCCAGGAGGATGTTGGAGGGTTTGACGTCCCGGTGGATGACACCGTGTTTCTCTTTCAGGTACAGCAACGCCTTCACTATCTGGAGCGGAAACACACACAGTAAGAATATAAAAATGAAAGAATCAAGTGGGCAGCATCAAACTTACCAATCTGTGTGTGTGTGTGTGTGTGTGTGTGTGTGTGTGTTTCTTTCACTTACTGCCACTGTCATCTTTCCAAGGATTCGCTCTGGGATGGGGCCCTGGATTCTCTTCTTCAGCTTCTCAGCACACGTCCCCATCAGCTCCATGGCAATGAATACATCCGTCTGTACATGAATACAACACACACACACACACACACATCCAGCTTTCAGCGTTTCACATCAGGAGGCACCGCAGTGGACTTTACTGACACAGAAGTGTTGAAGAAGGGTGCTAATATATATAAATAAATCAGAGCTGTTTGTTTGGGGTGACTGAATTACTAAGAAACTCTGATTACGACTGTCCTACTATTTTGTTGTCAAGACTACAGACAGTGATATATTTTGGGGACACCCACGTTGGTAACTATGGCGCCATAGCACTGGATGATGTAAGGGCAGTCATGGCTCTTCAGCACCACATCCAGGTCCATCAGGATCCTCTTGTTCTCATCTTTGTTGCCCGTGCGACGCATTTGCTGGTGACACACACAGAAAGACATCTAAAATTCCTGCCAGCATTTAAATATATGAAACACTCACGATGCCAAGTGTGCAAGTTAAGAAACAACCCGTTGGGAGATCACAAAACAAAGACTCCCATGGTGAGCTGATTGACTGCCCAGTTGTTAAACAGCTCAGGCGGCTACAATTAAGTCATCTCTTAAATAGGAGGGTTGTTATGTGGGGTTATTACTGCCACTGTGTTGGTAAACTAGTCACAATTAAAAGAGCAACAGACAATAAGAGGGCTAAGTCAGAGTTAGCATCAAGGTCCTATTGCATTAATCTCATGTTGACTGATGTTTGAGAGTCCTGCCGGGAAGTTTGTTCTTGTATTTTGAAAATCAGCCTCAAGTCAAGACATTACCAATCCATGCATTACAATTTGTTTCCATATATGATAAATTGTACAGAATATAATATAATTACAACAGCAACAACAACACAATGCTCATATTAGGGAAATAAACTACAGCTGCTGTTGCTGAGGTTTATCATCTCCTACCATCTTCCCAATTCTTTTTAGCACAGCTTAAATTTACTAGCCAGCAGCTTACAAGGAATGCTAAGAATTGATTATGTCCGTAAATAAGTAATTCATGTAAATTAGGTCTTCATAAACCTAAAACAAATCCTCTACAATACAGTGTCCTTTACAGAGCCTCCTCTGATTGGAAGCTGTTAGCAACCCCATCAAATACATTACTAAAGGCCTTTACACACCAGGGCAACAATGAAATGGCATGAGATACAAAATACTCGCCTGGGAATATTTAACATCAAAACTTTGCATACCAACAGTGATGCAAATTTGCAACAGTTGCAAGAGTTCTGCCATTGTCGTGACTCTGTGACTGGACATCCACTCCGCACAACATGATTGGTTGACGGCTTTATTTGCATTGTGAAAGCTCAGAAAAATCTACCTTGCTCTAATAATAATACGTTTTGTCCACATAGTATTTGCTTTCTGTGTGAAACTACTTACTTTTAGGTATTATGGTGTAATGTAGAGCATTTTCATCATTTTTTGGGCCTGTCTCTTTCCTCGTTCTTGGTTATGTACCTACTCTGTCCTGTTTTAAAATAACTGTTTGACTTGTAAAACACTGGTCTAAATGTGGGATCCACATGTTAGCAGGCCAACTTCATGAGGAAAGATCAAGGTGTTGTGTGAACAGTGAACAGGTGGGTGCAGGAGGATCTTACTTTGACAGCGATGACATGGCCAGTCTTCTTGAATCGCACTTTGAAGACCTGTCCGCAGGTCCCGCTGCCGATCTCCCCTTCACTGATCAGGTCTGTCACCTCCGCTGGATACCTCTGTGGAGGCACAAGCAACCAAGACTTTAGATCATGCTCAAGATATTCTTACTGGTAATAATGTTGTTTCCATGCAAACTCCCTGAGCTGAAAATAGATGAGAGAGGCCAGTTCTGATTTTCTGCTTCGCAAGGCAAGAGTAAACCCCTCTGGGTTATTTAGTAGCAAATGTTTTGATGTGTAATTAAGCTGCTCCCCCACTGGCCATGTCTGAGAATACCAGCATGCAGCAGGGAGACGCATCGTTTCCCTGCTTCGTTAAAATTAAATCATTGGTGACTGAGCTGCTTTGAGTGACGTCTCATTGAGCGCTTGATGTAGCAACCCCTCAGGGCTAATGAGAGGAAGTAAAAACAATCTGGAGTGCAGAGATGAGTCAAATCATTTTCTCAACCATCTTCAAAACCCTGACTGGCACTGACTGTGATGGTGAGCCTGAAGGCTGGAGAAGGAAGGGAAAACAAAAACAAAATGAGGCCAACCCCATAGTCAGCCTCGATTTTATCTTCGTAGACAGAAACAACAAACATCTCACAGTTTTTGAGTTTTTATAAGATTCTGATTATTGTCAAAGAGGAAAAAAATGTCACACAGAGCTGTTGTTTTCCTTGATAGAGAGTCTCTGCTCTATCCAAGGACAGTATGTGGTGTGGATGTTTGCTTTCATTGAGTTTTTACCTTGACTTGTTTTAACAATTGTCTCCGTTCTCAATATACCAGCCCTCCTACTTTGTCATTGTATGGAAACAGATTCCTTGTGAATACTGAGAAGAACAATAAGAAATCTTTCTGTGTTAAAAAACTTGTTTAGTGATAAGGCATATATCTGGCTTATTCTATATTTTAATTTGCAATAAAAGACAACAACAACAGCAGAGGTCAATGGCACAGAGGAATAAAATATATGAGACTATATATGAGACTTTAGCTATGTTAGTAGAAACTGTTAGTTGGTTTTTTTAGTTTCTCGTGGGATTTGATGACCTCCAGATGATGCCTCATAACCTCTCAACCTAGTTTTCACTTATGTAATTCATGACATGTAGGGGATTAACATTACCAGACGAGAGAAACTCAACATTTGTCTCCGTGTGTCACATCTCACCTGACCGTCGATCTTCAGGTAACCCGTCTGTTTCATGATCTCCTGTAATTTCTGGTCAATCTCTGCACTGTGGAGACAAAACACACACAATAACGCACAATGTGAGGGAGTGCAAATGCTTTGTGAAGTATGTTTCAGTGTGAAACATTCATAGCTAGATGAGAGAGAGCCGTCTGACTCACAAATGGATGCTGTGCGTGTTCCTGTACATCTCTTCCACCCACACACACACACACACTCTGCATGTGGATCCATTATGTGTAACACAGCCTGCTCTTTTTTAGATGACCCTTCGTTCTGCTCCCTACCCGGTGATAGTGTGTTGCTGTGCTGTGCTGTGGTTATGTACATGTTCATGTGATGATATTGTGTGTGTGTGTGTGTGTGTGTGTATATGTAAGATCACTGTGACTCTTGTTTTTCCCTCTCAATGTTTACATTCATAATTCCACTGTACTTCAAACGTTGCTTCATATTCATTTTCAAACCAGATGGTTGTGATTCAGTGTTACGATTCCTTGAGTTCACTTAGCTGCCATTCCCTGAAAAATTAATTATCTAAAATAAAAATACATATCATTAATCATCTTCTCACCATCTTACAAAAGCATTACGTCATTCAGTTTTCTGCATTTACTAATGCCACTTAAACACAATGTGAGACAGTTTCTCAGAAAAAAATACATAAATACACGACACAGTTTCTCAGTAATCTCATAGCTCAGATGAAAGTCACATACTTCTCTAAGCTCTTCTGCAGGCCGTACGGAGGCGTGGGCAGGGTGAGCATGTGTCGCGGGCGGCTGGGGTAGGGATGGTGCTGAGGCGAGCTCTCTGAAGACGATGACCGGCTGCCTCCATCGTTGGCTAGTGGCAGCTGGAGCGCTGCGTCGGGGGGGGAGGTACATGACACATTAGAAACAGACAAGAGAACAGAACGAATGATACAGTACGCTTTGCACCCAAGGCCAGCATGCCAGAAGGTGTAAGATGGCTATGTTTATTCATGCATTCACTGACTCCATTATTTTACTTGTTGAAAGCTGTGGTGCACCAGCGGAGGAGGTGATATAATGTACAGTATTTGTCCTTTACTAGCTTTGATTAATAGATTTCAGTGCTCTCTCTGACTTTGCATTTCCTTCCTGAACTCTTCAGATTTTTTTTTACACTAATTAAAGTGTCTGATGAGAAGAGAATGTGATCTATCATATCCTGTGTAGGACCGACTGAACATTACTTCCCATGAGACGCCAAGAGAAACTGGCCTTGGTGAGGTCAAAGAGTTCTCTCACTACAGCCCTGCTATCTAGACCCCGCGCAGTTTATAACCAGCATATGAACTTGTTGTTTTTATTTCCCCAAAGCTTTGTTTTTGTTTCGCTGATGTCCCGACCTAATGTTAAAACAAACAGGACAGTTATCTCAGAGCAAAAGCAACACCATTCTCAGGCGGGGAGGGACAGCACAGGGTTCGCCCACAGCTTGGGACAGTCAGTTTAGGGATGTGGAAGTCCACAGTTTGTGTTTAAAGGAAAACTAGATTTTTTTAATACTTGGGGTTTTCTTTTATTGGCTGCAGCCATCAGTTTTATTAGTTATAACATTGAATGCACTACAATGACTGCTGAGATCTCAGAATGCAGCAACCTTGCAAAAAAATGCAACCAACAGGGAAACAAGTGCGAGCAGTCAGTCCATCATACAACTGTTTGTTTGGAGGTGAAACCAAAAAGAGTGGCAAACAACAGGGCAACGTTAAACCAGAAAGTCTGAATTTGTAATGTAATAGATGTTAAAGGGATATTTCAGATTTTTTGAAGTGGGGCTGTACAAGGTATTTATCGATTGTCAGTGTATTACACACAGTTAGCATGCCACTAGTTTGCAGAGGCAGCAGAGGAGCCAACACAGGATCTAAGCATGGTGCTGGTGTGGATGGGGGACAGCAGCAAAATGTATTTTAGCCACCTAAAATGCTGCATTTCCACAGCTTTTCCTTTCCGTCAGACAGACTGTTCCACTGGGGAAGCAGGTAATGGCTTCAGTTCCCCATCTATGCTCTCGTCAAAGCCACCAGACTCCATTGACAAAAACAGTCATTTTGGCTTGCTAGACACAGATACTGATGGTTTACCCCTGCCTCAATCTGTTATTTGTTTTGTTGTGTGACTTTGGTAAATCCAAACTCACTCTTTTAAACTCCAAAGTCACACAATAACAAACAAAACAACTCTCTGAAGTTATTGTTCAGCAATGTTTAATCCCAGTTTTTCCTCAACAAAGTCTGGCTTTGAAGAGAGCGATATAATTGGAACTCGCTGTCTACATCAAGTGATGAAAATATTCTACATATAGCGTACACTTAACTAATACAGATTTTTTTCTTAGGTAGGACTTTTTGAGGTTTTGTTCCAGACCCCCATCCACAGCTGTACATTGCTCAGCTTTGATGTCAGACTCCAGCCTGCTTCTCCAAACTGGCCGTGCCAACTGACATCTAATGTCTCTAGTACACTGACTGTGGATGTGTACTTCATACAATCCCACTTCAACAAATCAGAACCATCTCTTTAACAACACATTTCTGTAACAATTTTACAATTCACTCTTGTTCTCTGTCCCAAATAACTGTGGCTTAGATGGGAATTTTTTCAAAACATGCATGATCATTTAACTGCTTGTACTTGTTGCCATATTGGCAATTTTTTTTTTTTTAGCAGTGTCACTGTGTTCCCACGTCAGCGTTTTTTTTTTGGTGAGTGCAATGTCATCATAACCAGCAGAACTGATGACCAAGGTAATAAAAACAAAACCCAAGCTGTAATAAAGCATTGTCTGATGCAAAGCCAATATTATCCACACAAAGCCACACATCCTGATTGATATCCCTGAATGACTTTATAACCCTAGATGCCAAAATGGCAGTTGTATGTCAAGTTCACAACTGACTGGCTGTTGTGACATGCTTTTAGCCCCGTAGGTCCAAATCATGCGTTCAAGGACACGTTTAAACTCAGTTGACCCTCTAATATCAGGTGTACGTGCAAGCAAGCACCAACTTCCTAGCGGAGATATTAAAGAATTTCAGGAAAACAATTTAACATAGTGTTAGCACACACCTGTCATGCAACCAAATGCTCAGACTATGAACTATAAATGTGGCTTCAGGAGAGTTTAAACCCTACTTATTATAAATTTCACACAAGCAACTTTTTTAAATATTCAAAACCAGTTTGCAAAACATTTAAGAGGACCATGCAGCTTGTTATTGTCATTAACATCATTATAGTTTTTATGTAGCAGCTCTCCTGAGAGTGCCAGCAGTTGTTTGTATCCACGAGTCACCTGTGGATGGATCAGCCTGTAAGGGGAGAATCAGTCAGTGAAGGGGAGGAGGGGGTTAGTATGGAGAGGAAGGAGGACTCAGGCAGTCTTTGGCACAGATTGCATCTCCATAGTTTGGCTGGCTCCAGATGGACGGATGTGAGGATAGACGGGCAGACAGAGCCAGGAGATGGGAAGACACACAAACACAGAGATACTCGCAGGCACTGCTGCACCGCCTCCAGCTCACACAGTGCTGCTGCAAAAAGGAAGGAGGAGCAGGGGGGATGCCAGGAGATGAATAACAGACAAACAACATCAAACAGAGAGAGGGAGAGAAAGAGAGGAGAAATACGGCCAAAACTGCATAGCACAGACTAAGCTGGAAGTCAGACAGTCAGTCAGTCAGTCAGACTCCAACAGGAAGTCTTCAGTCGCCACACAAAGAACACAGAGAGAAAGAGCAGCCAGAGTGTTCACAGCACTCCTGCGGACGGACCAGTGGGGATGCTGGATTAGAGACTGTGTCGGACAAAACACAACCCGAAACATTGTGTCGTGCACAAAAGCCACATGCACCGTGATTCTCTGCCTCCAGCAAAACGAAGGTTAATCATCTGACACACGTCCACACGCACGCACACACACACACACACACACACACACACACACACACACACACACACACACACGGTGAACATCAACACACACCAACACTGCCCTGCCACTGGCACAGACACACACAGACAGAGAGAGGAGTCAGAATGGAAAGATGGAGAGAGGATGTGATTTTAGGGGAGGTGTAAATATCTGCTGGGCTAAAATATCAGAACTGGTCGACTGGTTGTGGATTGAAGTTTTACCCCTTAGCGGAGATTCCTGTTTAGCTGTAAAATTACATTAAGTGTGTGAGTGTGAGAGAAAGTGTGTGTCTGTGTAGGGACGAAAAAGAAAGAAAAAATGTATATGCTGACATGTTGTGGTTAATCCCTGCCAACATACTTAATATACGCTGCTTAAAGGACCATTAGTTAGTCTGGCTGAAACAAAATATGCTCCTATATTTGCTGGAGAGAGTAAACTGTCTTTTATAGCCACTTGTTAATGGAGTAGCATAGTCTTTCCTTTTTAAGACTGTAAGTGACGTGCGTAAAAGTGTTAAGAAGACAAATGTGAGTAATTACAGTAAGTGAAACAGTAATATTAATGGCCTAACTAGTGAGAATGTGGGGAACTGCCTGTGTTTATCTCTGACAGGAGATAAGAGATGAGGGAGGAGGGAACAGCAGGTGAGATGGGGGACACAGGTGTTGAGGGGGAGGAGAGGAGAGAGGTGCAGTGGCAGAGAGAGCGATGGATTGAATGATACCTGCACGCTGGGAAGGGGCTGGAGCAGGACTGAGCTGGATCACGATGACTAGACAGAGGAAAGAAAATATACACACACACGCACATTACTGCACTGTTCTACTGAGACAATCACATGTGCGCGCACGCACACACACGCACGCACGCACACACACACACACACACACACACACACACACACACACACACACACACTACCACTCACACACTGAATCATATAACAAATAGGGAAAAAACATAAGAATTTTGTGTTCTTTAAGGCCTCTGTTCTCTTCACACATACTCAAAACACACAAAAGATAAGGCTGCACTTACTCTATTTCTTATCATCAATGAATCTTATAAAAAAGACCAAAATCAACAATGTGCTAGTCTGTCTATCGATACTTTCTGACTTCCCCAACCTGTCTGTAAAATTGATAGCCCACTGGTTCCTGCTGAAGTTATAAATCTTTAAAAAGCAGGTCAAGATATTGAAATGGGTCAAATATTTCTTGGGGACTATTTTCAACTGCAGATTAAGTCACATTTGGTGCTCTGATGAGTATTTACGTCAGCAGGATGGTGTACATGCGCTCTAAATAGACTACAGACCCATGTTCACTCAAATGAAACAACATGTAGTCCAGTGTTTCTAACAGGGGTGCACTGAGGCAACTTCTCTCTTCCAACACCGATACCTCAACTCGGAATAAATACAGTGTACCGACCCAAAACCAGAGGTTTCCTTACCCCGGGTTTATCATCGCATAAAACTTATTTGGATCACTTTATGAAGGGGAATTAAAAGTGAGGGATTGATGGTGAACTAAAAATTGAGTTGGTGGCCCACTGTGACTTATCGACAATGAAAAACAGAATTGTAACATAACACAGAGACAACAACTGTATTTAATGAAGTCTGGTTGTATCATCCAGATCAACCTAACCAGGTCAGTGTTGCATTGACGCTGAGGAATAATTCTTCCAGGCTTTGGATACTGTTTTGGCCTTTTCAAGAGATGTGTTGACAATAAGAAAAATACAGAATCAGCCTTTCTTTTAACTCGTCCACACTCTTACAGACAGCTGAAGTAACCTCACAAAACATATTTTATAAGAACAGAAAAAAGGGAAAAGAAGCAGGTCTGTGGTCACTGTCTCTCAGACCTCACATGAATGGACAAGAAGTGATGATCTGTAGGAAAGAATGATCTTTGAACAGTCAGTGAGTGATCAGGGATTCACATATTGTTGGCCAGCGGTTTTCAGAGACCACTTTGTTGAAGTGGTAAGATAATAAAGAGCTTTCTGTCGCCAGCACAGTGTTTATTTCGGTGTTAAATGTCAGTGAGCACAGGCATGTTGCAGACTCTGCTGCTGCTGCTGAGCTGCTGGAGAGTTTTCTCCTCCAGACGGTTCAAGGGCCCAACATTACTGTGTCTTACCACTTCTTCTAAAACCCACTTTATTTCTACTAAAAACTATAGGCGACTTTATGTCAATAAATATGCAGCGGGCTGGATTTTAACCACTATACGTTGAGCGGTGGCTTATTATCGCTTACCAACATTAGCGGCGGCGGGTAACGTATGTTGGACGTTAGCTAGATGTGATAGCTTCCAGAAATTAGCGACTGTTTCGTCAAGGGTCAAAACTGGCAGTGAAAACTGACTTTGCCGCGGGAGTCACGGGCAACACACAGCTTAAAACATATGCCAAGCTACATTTAAGGTGCAAATAAATGGCACCTCTTAATTATTTCCTAAGAGGACTGAACACTACATCAGATTTTGAGATTGACGCTGGGCCTGCCACCGACTATCACTCAGACTGCTAGCCTGTTAGCCTAGCTTGTTTGACAGGACAGAATCAGAGCAGATTTCGGGACGTGACTGCCAGCGAGACACTTCATGACAGCGCTTCATTTTTTATTTTAAAACTCCACTCACTCTAGAAATCGTCCCACTTGTTAAGGCAAGTGATTTGACGGTAAAATGACCCGAGCGAGCCGAGTCGGTGTTTGTTTATGTAGCTAGCCTGTTAGCATGTAGTAGCTAGGAGCAGCATAACACCCCCACTCCTTCCCTCCCTCCCTCCGCCTCTCCGATCTTTCCCCCTGCTATTCTGCCCGTTACCGACTCCCCGGTCCTCCCCGGTGGACACTCACTCGGCCTCGGACGTGATCGCTGTGGACTCATGTCGATGTTAAGGTCGATTCTCCGGCGAGCTTCTTCATTTTCCTGCTTTAGTTTCTCCTCGATTCGCGACAGCCTCTGTTCCAGCGACGACATCTTGAAAAATTGAGCACCATGTAGTTCCCAGCAGAGCTCTCGACTCCCCTCTCTGGCAGGCAGGCAGGCTGGGCCAGCTGCACACTGACTGACTGACTGACTGACTGGACACACACACACACACACACACACACACACACACACACACACACACACACACACACACACACACACACACACACTGCAGTAATGTAACCATATCACAGTCATAGCTTTACAGTTAATAATAATTAATAGTCATTAACACGTTTCATACAGGTGTGGTTATTAAGGAGCCAGACTGACTGTCCTTAAAGGAACCTGAAGAGGAAAAATCCAGGTAAATTCAACCCTAGTAGTTAACTCAACAATCTCAGTTCAAGGTCCACTTACTTACTTGTTCTGGTGCTTTCAGCTACATCATACTGTCCTCATCGTAACATTCAGTTTGCTCAGTTAGCAATGAACTGTACATGTTCAAGCTTTTTCCACAATTTTGAGCTCCTGCAAGACTTCTCATCCATGTCAACCTCAAAGTTGAGCTTTGACAGTTCATCCTTGACTTTGGAAACAGCAGTTGACTAAATAAACTCAACTCAAGGTTCACTTACTCGCTTGTTTAAGAGCTTTCAGCTTAATCATACCACTGTTACTCAGCTAAGCCCACGAGCCAAGTCTGGCCCGAGATCGGGTGCTGGGTGCTGGGTGGCCCGCTCACCATTTTTGAATTCACAATGAAAATAAAATGATTCACACTGGGATTTTTTTTGTACTTTGAATGTAATTAGGTGCCACGGTGCATAGAAAAGTGTCAAAATAGAGCTTGTTTAACAAAAAAAGTGCCAGCGGATGATCCCCTGGGTGCACCTGACCTGTGCAGGGCTGCTGTGACTGGATATGCCTCTTTGCAAATATGAGTGAGGACGGCAAATGTCAAAAAGATAAAAACTAATATTTCAATGTAAAATGGAAAGATTATTTTGCCTTTGGTTTTAATGTTTAATAATTTGATAAATATTAAACCTTCGTTTATTAACTGCCACTTGGCCTCCTGTAATTATGCAGAAGTGACCCCCGAGCAAAGCAAGTTAAGTATCCCTGCTGCAGACGGTCAAATTTTCCACAATTTTTTCTCATCCACATCGATCTAAAAGTTAAGCCTGACACTTCCTCTTGACCTTGTAAACAAGCAGTGGACTTGCTTGTTTTGACCCTTTCGACCATTTATCAGAAGGTCTTCATCAGCAGATGTGTTTTGCTCAGTTTTCATGAACTCTGGATGTTTGAACTTAAAATCATGTTAGCTTTTAACATCCACAGTTCAGTGACAACTGAGCAAGTCCCATTTGCTGAGGAAGTTATATGTTACAGTCAAAAGCTCTAGAGCAAGTGTGTAAGAAGACCTTGAGTTAGTTTTGTTAACTCCAGGTAAGTAGTTTGATATAATGCCTTGCACCCTGCCCAAGTAAACGGTGAGGCCCAATACAGCTGAAACTATTAAAATGTAATCAAATAATGTAAAATTCATCTGCAACCATTCTTATAATCAGTTAATATGTTAACCAGTCACTGGCACCAGCTTTTTTTCAATGTGATAATTTGCTGCTTTTCTCAGTTTTATGTCATAGGACCTTTTCATGGAGGATATTTTGACATGTCATAGTAGGAAAAATGAATGATGGCTGTTTTCAATTTAGCTGCTTCAGTTTCAGGGTCCCGGTAATGTGCATGCCAGCCCACAGTCACAACTTAGAGGGACACTTGAATAGAACAGAGCGATTGGTAATGTTATTAGTAACTTACTATTTGAATATTTTTGGGTTTGTGTACTTTTATTGAACAAAGTTAGCAGCAAAGCCAGTATATAGGGACGTGCAAAATACATCTTATTTTTTATTGATGGATCATGTCTTGTCTTGTTGCGCTGTGTTTTAGTATTGTCTTCATTATGTGTATTGTTTAGTAAGCTGTCCACAAGTTGTCCCTTTGGAGACATTAATGTTTTCTAAGTCCAAGCAAAAACATGTAATCAAGGGCAAATGTATTTTAGCCCTCAATGCCACATATAGCCAGAAACATGAACACTGATTTGATAATGCCTGAATAAAGGGACACTTGAGCATTTCACATAAGAAAAAAACCCCCACATCTTTCTCATGTATTTTGATGTAAATTCATTGCTTTAACTTCTCCTCTATAAAGTTTTGATACTATTTTCTCTTATAGCCTATATGTGTTTTGTGGAAATTTATAACTTCAGGTGATACCTGGCTACAGAAAAGCAAACACAGAGCTGTTTTAGGGATTCAGGGAATTCAGATCTGTCACACCTCAGCAGGTGATCCAGTGAAGCTCTCAGATCTCGGGGTCACAATGTCATCCTGAAACCCAAACAAAATCCAAATACACAGACATTTTAGTGTTTGAGCTGAGGTGATATGGTTGAAATCAGTATCGAAGTATGTTTCCAATATTGATGATCACACAAGCTACTGTTCAACATAAACGTGTTCCACTCTTCTGCATCACAGAGCTGAAAGATTAGTTAATAAGATAATCAATAGAAAATTATTCAGCAAGAATTTTGATAATCACGTAATCATTTACGTCAATTAATGAGCATAAATTACTTCCAGTGTGAGGATTTGCTGATTTTTAGCTATTTTATTTCTATTTTTTGAAATGTGTCACTTTGGGGCCTTGCTTTAATTCGACAAAACAAGCAATTTAAAGACGAGCCAAGCCTGGCTGTGGCACATTTTGATGTACAGCTTTACACATAGACTAAATGATTATTTGCTTGATCTAGCAAATAATCCTCAGATTAATCTATAATTAAAGTAACTGATAATCGTTAATTATGAATGCAACTTTGTGAACAGATGAAAACTTCACCTAAACTGTAGTTTAAATCCAGAACAGGTCAGTGACCAATTAGGATCCTGACCCATTCATTTAAAATGCCTCTGTTCAAATGTGTTTCTCCCGTTAGGACCTTTTATCACAAATACTTACTCAGGGTCTGAAATTAGCACCTACCTCCTGCCAAAGGTGTGTAAATTATTGGCGGTGGTGTGTAAAATTGTCAGACCATCGACTTCACTGGCAAACAGTGAGAAGGCACAACGGAAAGACGTTTTAACTGCTATAGAAGCAACGCTATTAGCCACAGAGCCTTATTCGTTTTGACTGACAGTTGAAGCTCACTGAATTCTATCCAGTAACCATCAATAAAAAGATGCCCACGCACACACGCCCACTAGGCACTGTATCAACTTTACTAACTCCTGTCAATTTCATTTGAAGGTATAGCTCAAATTCTTTAAATTAAATGACGTATAAATGATCTAAATATTCTTCCTTCATTTAGCGCATAGATTTTTAAAAGTGACAGACCAAAAAAAAATCTTGCCTGTGACTGTGGCAGGTAGTGAGAAGAGTTAATTTCAGACCTTGTACTTACTACTCAAAGGATTTTTATTTTTTTTACTGATATCATGTTTAACGTGCCTTTCTGCTCTACCCTTCCTTGTTTAAATGATCAGTCCCATATTTTTTAACAACAAAACACAGACAGCATATTCGCTCCAGGTTTTCTTTATAAAATAAGTCATCTCATACTCTCACATGGTTTTGTATGGTCATACACAAGATAAGTAAAGTCCACACCATCATACATACACAACAAACCTCTGTCTGTACTCAGAAATGTAAAGTGTTATACAAGTTTACACCACTGGCTCATATTCTCCAACATTTATCATTGTGTTTCAAATGATTTTCTTCATTTAGACATGTATGACCTGGAGAACTTGTTCACTGGGATCTAAGGCAGCGCTCACTGCAGCGAGCTCTACTCCGGAAAAGTGGCTAATGAGGTTTGTTTTGCTTGTGGCACCACCCAGACTTTCCAAAATCACAAAGATAGCAATCGCTTTTTGTCTGAAACAGAGATGATTTCGTCACTAGGATGGAAACCAAACACTGCAACAACCATAACGGATAGTTTTGAAAACTGTTGGTGGCTTGAGTTCTTAAAACAGACACTAAAACAACTGTTAGGGCTGGTGTTTGTTGAGTTTAAAGTCAGATATTGTTATATTGGAGATTACTTACGTCATGTTCACAAAACTCTGGTAGCATGAAGATGACTGGATGAATGTGTCTCAGGCCCATAACGGACACACACACACCTTACTCTTAGTGTTCAGATTCTTTTTTCAATTAAAGCAAAAATGAAATAACTTAACCACGCAGCTTTTCTGCCGATGGTTGCGATTCTGTGTCTTTATATCAAACTACATAATATCCAATTACAATGTATGTGGTTCTGAATAATGCATTCATTCGTCTGATTCGACTGTCATAAATATGACTACGTTGCAAATTGCTGTTGTAACGTTTGTGGCAGAACTTAAAATCCAAGCAGCACAAATTTTAAAAAGTAGTTGATAGAAGTCCAAAGTAAAGTAAGAAAAGTGGTTCTTTACCCCCATAGTTAACTCATGATTCGCCTAGCATCAGTCGGCATGACTAAGGGTCATCGTCATACGACTGCTGCAGAAGCTTTGAGTACAAATTCACTCTGTTTCCACTCTCAAATCCTCTTTTAAAAACAAAGTTCAGAGCATTTCTGCATCACATCGGATCCCTCTTCCTCTTCCTGTTGCTGTGTACAAATGACCAAAGTACAAACAAAACGCTCTTCCACCGATCAAAATACAAGTACAAATGTAAGGCATTGGTATGAGAGGCCATGAAACAACCCCAGAACAGTCAACAGCTCCTCCTCTCACAGCTGCACAGGTGACTACACTGACACATAAGAGGATGGGAGGAGGCGTTTTAAAGGCTAACATTTGAAAAGATACACAAGTCACTGGTGTGTTGTACGATGATTGAACTGGGGCTTTCGTTTGTCCAACATTTTACCCCACCAGCTATCAGTCCCGGCTTCATTTTTTCAGTCCTCCATCTTTAAACCCTGCAGACACACAAGACACAGACCGACTGCCTCCGGTCTCTCCGCATTCATTCACAGTGTAATTAACGGCAGACAAACAGTCAGTGAACGCTCAGTTGAGACTGTCGGTCCGCTCAGATGAAATTGTCGTGGAGCCTTCAAAAATCGAACATTCCTCTAGGTCTGTGAGGCGCCGGCCCCACTAGCAGAGGTCAGAGACGTAGTCAAAGTCCCGGAAGCTGTCCTGGTCTTTGCGGGTGAGCACGCGAGGCTCACGTGGCGGCGTGAGCGTCGGAGCTTCGGTGGTGAACTCCTCGTCGAAGTTGCTGACGTCTTCCTTGCCCACAATGGAGGGGACGAAGGGAGGGGGCACCTTCCTCTGCAGCAACGCCTCCCAGTCCACATTCTGCAGGGAGACGGAGGAAAAGAGATGAGAAACAATTACAAGGGTGAAATTAAGAAATTCAAAAGTCTGCTTGTCTCGTACTACCACAGGAAATAATACATGCAGCCGAAGTGAGCTGTTAGAGGACGAACTGCATCTGACAGCTTCAGCACACCTCCAACGCATCATCAGTTTCTTTAGCCTCATCATGCTCACCTCTGGAAAAACACTCCAATGGTCATGATGGCTCTTCCCCACCCGTAATGATAACAGTGTACTTACTCTGAAAAATGGCTGCTTCTTCACTTCCTCTGCATCCTTTTCACCAGAGCCCAGTCTTCTCTCTGGGTTCCTCCTCAACAGCTGCTCATGAAAACACACACGGAAACACACACACACACACACACACACACACACACACACACACACACAATAATAAGTGAACGTTTTGGTGTTTCACGTCTATGTGCATTCATGTGTGTGTATTCTTACCCTTCTCATGATGCCGATAGCTTCTGTGGACAGGAAGCGTGGGTAGCGAACTTCATCATTCACAATGCTGTCGAACACCTCCTCTTCATCATCACCTGGGAATGGAGACTACACACACACACACACACACACAAAGGGGGACGCACACTTAATTCGATAAAGTCCATTTTAGATATTTTAATTTCACACATAATGAGTGTGTTAACCACGCTGAACAAGTTAGTGATAATGAATATCCAGTTGTCAGTGTAAGAGGTGAGTAGGAATGTAAATAAGTCATCTAAAAGGCCTATTCTCACAGGACTAGTACAACCTGGGGACTTCGAGTGATTGTAAAAATTGTGGAGGTCGTCTGTGAGCTCAATCCTGTGTGATTATGCCATGTCTCTTACTTGTCCAGTTAAAATTCCACTGTAAACTAACTACTGTATTTCGGCAAACAAAGATGATGTGATAATATTAGTCCCATGCAAATCAGTGTGTAGGTGATTTTTTTTTTGGCAAGGTTTTATGTTGACTTTGCGCCTTTTTCTGCCTCTTTCCCTGGCAAGCATTACAGAGGCTGCACTGGCAATTAGAAAGAAAAGTTTTAACAGCATTTTGGGTGCAATTTTGGGTGATAATATAAATAAATTCAATTAAAACTTTGCTTAGACCATGCAAATGGGCCCTTTGTGCAGCCCCCTAGTAATACTAGTCCCACGCGAGAAGGGCTCAAGACTGTAGAAATGCAGCACACTTGCAATATGCCTAATTAATTCATTCACTTATTTTAAGGACATATTTTTGTATCCATTTATCAATATGAAATCAATATACTTTTACTTCTTACTACTGTTGAGAATGGTAAATGATCTTTGATCTGTTATTGGATTGTTCACAGTGAAGAGTAGTGGGAAACTTATAGAGACAGAGGGACGTCAACAGCTAAGGTCTCCTGGTCAGATGCAAACAGGAAACACTGCAGTTACATCATAATGTGTTGAAACCCCTTTGACAAGTTTATTTGTGTTTTCAGACAGAAATTCATTCAGCTATCACCACACAGACAGTGTAAGAAATGTGTGTATGTGTGTGTATTTGTTCTCACCTCTCCCACCAACATCTCATAGATGAGGACCCCCAGTCCCCACCAGTCTACTGCCCTGGTGTAGGATGTGTCTGTGAGGACCTCTGGAGCCAAAAACTCTGGAGTCCCACAGAATGTGCTGGTTCGGTCCCCAAAGCCCATTCCTACAGACGGAGGCAGACAGACAAAAAGGTTTGTGGCTGAAAGATTTTCGGAAAATCCATGAAGCAGGCAGACAGCACTCAGATGTAACAAGGAAAATAAAACGAGCCCATCTGTTAGTAACACTGATATCCACCTTCTTTACACAGTCCAAAGTCAGCGATCTTCACATAACCATCTGTGTCTAGCAGCAGGTTGTCAAGCTTGAGGTCTCTGAAAGAGAGGGAAGGTGAAAAGATGTAGCTGAGAATCTGTACCATATTTCATCAGCCACAGCTGAGAGAACACAAGGAGTTTCAAATAAATAAAAACAAGACTTACAGTCTCCAGCGACATTATCTGCTCTGTGAGACTGTGCTGAGGCACAGCAGCTAAATGTTAACATGCTCACAATGACAATGCTAATATGCTCATGTCAACCAGGCATTGTGTTTTCCATGACAGCTTTTCCTTTGGACTTAACTTGTATAGAGAATCTCTTACATAGATTTGAATGGATAGGTATCTTTTATTCGGTTGCCTCTTCAGTAGACATGACTTTGTCTACGTGTCTTTTTTTTTTTTTTTTTACTCCCCAACTATTACTATCACTCACCTGTACACAATCTTGTGTTCGTGGAGGAACTGAAGTCCGAGAACTACGCAGGCTGCATAAAATCTGAAGTCAAACCAAAGAAACATTGTTACAAAAACTGCAATACAACAAAATGTAAAGCTCATAATGATAATTGCTACTGCTGCTGCTGCTATAGTGAACACTATAGTGAAAATCTTTGATGCCAAAGTTGTAGGCTTTTGGTTTTGGTCATGGTTACCGAAAATGAATGAGCTAATTAATAATTCAATTTGTTGGCTGTACTGGAAAATAGTTTAAAAGCCAGGGTTTTCCAGACTTTTTTCCATACAACTCTGGGAAAAATGGGTGCAATATGTAAAACCTGAGATCTGACTTTATTGAGATAATCACTTGAAGGAACATCCTTAACTTTTTATTAATAATTTTTTCCCCATATTGTATTATTTTGTGCCTAGATATGTCATTGTGATGTGTGCAAACATGTGAAGCCAAACTGTTATAAGTATTTTTATTTTATTTTATCTTATCTTGGCCTTTATTTCTTCCTCTCTGGACGTGTATAGTTATGTTGAAAATGTAAAGAAATGGATTATGAGTCAATCTAAATGAAAACCTGATAAATTATACTTGTGATATGAGATTCTTTCTTGAAACATTTTATTTACTCTTGGCTTTTTAAAAAAATAAGAACAAAAAAAGAAGCTACTTTTAGTATAACAGTATATTTTAGTATAACATTTCATAACAATATCAGTGTTAAAGTAAAGTTTACTAATTTTTCAAGTCTTTCTTTTAACAGCGCTCTTGTGCCTGTATGTACATTGAAACAGCTTTTGGTCTCTGCACTTCCTCAAGCAATTTCAAAGTAAGAGACAGCAGACACTATCCACAGTCCTCGTTCTGCTTAAAATCTATTCTATGGTTCAACTGACGCTG
This sequence comes from Epinephelus cyanopodus, assembly GCA_026686955.1. Classification (NCBI taxonomy): domain Eukaryota; kingdom Metazoa; phylum Chordata; class Actinopteri; order Perciformes; family Serranidae; genus Epinephelus; species Epinephelus cyanopodus. The sequence continues at coordinate 34,613,697 of CM048916.1, forward strand.
AAATGAGTCAGACAAAGTTCAAGAATATTTTGTCACAAATGAACTCTCTTTTCCTGGACAGTATCTTCTTGCTAAATTGCAGTGAAGCGATGAGGAATTTTGTATAAAAAAAAACCCCAACTACATTTAAGGGAGAAAAATGTTTGATTTATCAAACTTTGGCTTCTGATGTCTCATATTAGCTTTGGTTGAACTTCAGAATGATCTTGTATTATTATTATTACTAACTTTTTACAGAAAGTGGGTTTTGTCCCCCATCTCTTATATTAAATACAAATCTTCACAGCAGACATTTTGACTTGTCATAGCAGGAAAAGCATATGTGTATTAATATAATTAATAATTCCACTTAGGGGAGCTCCAGTGCTGTGTGAGCTGGTTTACTGGAATAGCGTACTGGGAAACTTGATGGAGCTGAGCCATTGTTAATGTCATGAGTTGCATCTTTGCGTGAAGTCAGAATGTCTGCTGTGAAAAGCTTTGTTGCTACAAGAAGAGACCTCTTTACAGTTAGTATAGGTGGAACATTTACAGTGGCCAACAGTGCTTACTGTATACATATAGGCACGTATGTATTGTTTTAAGGCAGACTTTAAAATGATGTGACTCCTTTGACCATAACGGCAGGATTTACTGGTGCTACTTCAAAAATTGTGCATTCATTAGGGGTAGAAAAGTAAAGTTTTCTCTGTACTTTGAGATTTAAAGTAATTTGCAAACTTTAAAAGCCCTGAAAATTATTAAACTCATTCGACTTACTATCAGGGCTTCACAGACTTGTGGGAATATGCAAAGTATTTTCAAAAGCAGTCTCTATTTAGCCTTTTCTCTCTCAAACACACACACACACACACACACACACACACACACACACACACAAACACACACACGGGGAGGTTACATACACGGCTCGTGGCTCTGTGAAGACGTCTGTGTGGATGTGCATCATCAGGTCGCCTCCAGCTGTGTACTCCATAACAAAACAAACATGCTCCGGAGTCTGGAAGCACGCAAACAGGTTGACCAAGAAGGGATGGTGCGACATGTTTACGATCTCGAAGATGCGTTTCTCACACATTAGACTGCAGGAGGAAGGCAGAGATGAAGAGGAGGAGTAGGAGGAGGAGAATGCAGAGGCAAGAGGGAGGAAATTAAGAATTAAGGGGGCGAAAGGGCATTTACACATAATTAGATAGTGTTTATTTTGGTCGATGAGACACCCACTCTCATTCCACAGATGAACTGTAATCATGGTGATTCAAGGCACAGCGGCGCAGTTTAAACACACTGATATATTATTAGAGCTTAAATCCAGGCTAAAAAAACAGCAACCAATCACACAATCACACAGAGTACTAATCACATCTACACACACCTTTCTACCTCGTCCCGAGCTATGATATCTCCTTTCTTTAGAGCTTTGATGGCGAACATCGTGCCTGTCTTCTTGTATTCTGACAACAACACCTGGAGACAAACACATGCAGCAAGTTTGTTACACTCGTAAAACTCTTCTAGATATGCATGTTTATTGGTTTAATGAGGAAGAGAAAAGAAAACTGTCTTAATCTATAAAATACCATAATAGGGTTTGAATTGCGGGATTTAACAGTGTAAGTTGAGGTGACGTTTCCTGTTTATGTTACTGATGTTTGAAACCTGTCAGCAAGTGCTTTTTGTTTTAAATAAACATGATCAATATGCATGAAACAAGGGCTTCCTCTTAGGTTTTTATACTCCTGCAGTTATGCCAGTTTGCATGTTATGCTGACAAACAGAACAGAAAAAAGAAGGGTGCCATTAAATGCGCTATATACGTTCACAAACACAGGCACTTGGTGGTATAATGACAAGAAAATGGCGTTTTACTAACAGTCTTATATGTAAGGTTTTCTGGTAGTAACCATAGACAGCGTAAAAGAGGTGGATGTAACCACTGTGACGTCACTTATTGCTTTGTGGACTACCGTTTTGTGGCCTCAAGTTTGGCATTTTGGCCTTGTCCATCTTGGTTTTTTGGAGCCAGAAGTCACCATGTTTGAACGAGAGGGTGGAGTTGTGGAGGAGTGAGTCTGAGAACACCACCATGGTAGCAACTTATCAATTACAAGGTAGCCACATCCTAATGCATAACCTGCTTTATCGTCTATTTTACTCTAAACCAAATTTACAAAATGAACACCATGCTGTATTGAAAAAGACTTGAAAGTTGCAATTGAGACCATAAATTATGAAAATGTTTGCTGAGCTAATTAATAAAGTTAAAAGTAGGGTCATTTTCTCGTAGACTACAATCTGACTTCTTTTTGGAACCACTGGAATCGCCCCCTGCTGGCCATTATAAAGAATGCAGGTTTAAGGCACTGTATTGGCTGCACGTTTCAGACCCAGAGATAACCCCTTGGTTGGAACATAATTATCATGTCTCTCGATGCTTCCTGGAGGACACGCTGTAATCCAAAGGAGCTGCCAGTCAAACCCTTTTTCTCGTGCCATTAAGTGCCTGCATTTGTGAACATACTGAGCTCATTAAATTCAAGAACTCCTTCTTTTGTTCTCTGTGGTATTACTGACATGTTTCGCAAATCCTCCTTCTAGATTTTTGTGCATTCAGAGTTGAGTTTATATGAAAGAAACAAAAAACAAAACTGTCCACTGGTCAAAGTGTACCTTCCCAAAGTGTCCCCTGCCCAACACAGCAATCAGCCTGAAGTCCTGCAGAGACAGAGGACCTTTCCTCTGCTTACTGAAGAGACAGACACACAGTCAGCAGGCCAATTTATAATGGAAACAGAAAATAACAGATTAGAAATCATTTGAGCTGCTCAGAATATCTGACTGCAGAATTTGTCATGGGAACTGTGAGCGTGGGCAGAGTGGTAGCTGTCATTCATTTTTATTATTTACACCTGTGCTGTCATGTCAAATTGTCCTCAGTGGAAAAGGCCCACTATAAAATGTATACGAACAGGAATTTAATATATAAAATAATATACATACATACATTATATCAGTGCTTTAGTAATCATAAAAATATAATGTCTTTATGCGCGTGTGTGTGTACCTGCCAACGGATGGGGTTCGGACAGGGCACTCGGGGGTGAGGTCTGGGGGGGAGAAGGGCTCGATGACTGGCAGTCGGTCCTGATGGGGGACATGCGAGGAAAAGACACGGAGAAGGACATGCAGAGACAGAGAGATAATGGAAGACAAGAGACAAATGATTTCATGACGGGCATGACAGACAACCTTTCACTGAGTAAGGTTCACTTTTTATCCCTGCTCTCTATTTCAGACCTTACGGGCTAGACCCACGTGCAGTGCTGCTCAGTTTTTGGAGACACTGTGATCAAGCGCACGCCTGAGGGAGAATCCACATGGTGTTTTTGTGTCATTTTTGACATCTGTCACTTCTCTGCCTCAAAGAATAAAAAGGTTTCCGTTTTATTAAATGTAATCTCCTCTCACAGCTCCTGTGAGAAACATCGCTATGCAGCCTACAATCTTTTTTACTCTCCAGGTCTGTTTTTTAAAAGCATAATCTCCACAGACAGCCATTCAAATCACATAAATCACCTGCTTTACATATGTTGTGATCATATCAACTACATATACATACTACTGTATAATGATCAAGGTGTTTTTTCAGTGTGAGTTTTCTGGATTCACTGTGGGCCTACAGTTAATTTGTCTGGTGACGACAGTGTTATGTCACATTCGTCACACTGTAAAGATGGAAAGAGTTGAATGCAGAACACTTAAGACTTAATTTATGTATCACAGCTTGGGCCTTTAACTCCAAGTTAAATAAAGAGGTTCCCCTCATCCCACATCTTATCCCCCTCCACACACACACACACACACACACACACATTCACACACCTCCCCCATTTCCCGGGCTTCCTCTCTCTCTGTCTGTCTCACCGGGGGTGTGTACGTCCGTGTCTCTCTTGTAATCGCCTCTTATCGGAGAGTCACTGTCCAGACTCAACTTCTCCACTGAGACCTCCCTGAAAGATTCACACAGACACAAACAAACAGACCCACACGATGATGCAGACGGACAAATGAACAGAGACACACACAGATGGGGTTGTTAGACGTGGGGCAGAGAAAGCATTGCATGCTTTAAACTTTGCCAGGAAACAGAAGGAAAAAAGGTTCAAGGAATGCTGCCGCGTTTGATAGCAAGGTCTGACTGACGGCTATCAAACGTCACACACAGATGCTGAGTGTCTCTCCGGTACAATGAAGTGGAATGTGTGCATCTGTTTTTATATGTGTGAGGCTCACCCAGAATTGAGTGTGAGACTGTGTGCGTTGGGACTGTAGGTTCCTGAGTTGTTGACGGTGGGAATGGCGTTTCGAAGCAGCCTCACCCACGTCCCAATATCGACATTCATCTGACGAGCCCGAAGGAATGCCTTGCCTGGAAACACACATTTGCGCAGAAATCTAAAATCAGTAACGTGTCTCACTTAACAGATCATCACACCTTCTCTTAGGAAAGAGTTTTAGATCTTCTTCTGTCGATATGTTCTATCTATGTGTTACATTGGCACACATGTTTTAGATTAACGTCTCTGCACAGTGCACATATTCTCTATACTTTATGCAGTGAACTTTCCCTGGTCCACATTTTGTACATTCCTGCACAAAACAGATAAACTGCACACATTTTAAATATAATTTTTACACATTTTAATCACACATTTATGTCTATTAACTTCTGCAGTAACTGGCTTTATTTTTATTTTCCCCTTTTTTAATATATTTTTTTTTTAGGATTTTTTTTTATTTTTGCCTTCATGACAAGAAAGCTGGAGAGAAACGGGAAAGGGGGAGAGAGAATGGGGATGACATGCAGCAAAAGGCCGCAGGCTGGAGTTGAACCTGAGCTGCTGCGAAGGTCTCAGCCTACATGACATGGGGCACACACTTTACCTACCGTGCTAGAGGTCGCTCCTATTTTTAATTTCTCTTACTGTGTTTATTGTTATGCACCATAACATCAAGGCAAATTACTTGTATATCAACACCTACTTGGTAATGAGATTCAATAATTTACTTTAACTTAAAGTGGTAAAAGGTCAACATCCATAGAGTGTTGGGATGTAAATTACAGTTAAAATCATTATGATATTTACAGACTTTGTAAGGGAATTTATAAAGGTCTGGAAAACACTCTTTAATGAAATGATATTCTAAAACCTTCTTGATCAGTGGAAAGACAGTAGTGCTTCTCATCAAGACTTCTCCAGACTTTGGCTGAACTGTTTTTCTATGTAATTTGTTGTCATGTTGTTTTTGCTTTATTTACATCTCTCTGTTTTGTGTCTAGGTTAAGTGAAGTACTTTATATTTTTGTTTTGGTAATACCTACATTAATAAAGCTGCCATCATCTTGGAGAAACAAGATGATTCATTCACCACTAGATGGTGCTGTGGTTTAAATGAAAACAGTGTACTGACAAACAAGTGTTTCTTCCCTTCTAATTATGCTCTTTTTTTTTTTTATTAAGATAAAGCCAGTTTCAGCACAACCGTTGTTCGTTCATCTCAAAAAGACCATCTATGTAAACTGAGCTCAAACTACTTCATTCTATTTTTTGTTTAGCTCTGTTTCCTCTCTGCTCAGTCTCTTCCTCACCTTGCTGCTTAGAAAAGACCTTCTTCTGCCTCTGGAGGCGAGGAACTCTCTCAATGACTGGGTTAAAGAAGGTCACCTGGAAAAGAGCACACACACACGAAACATAAAAATAATGGAAACAACACATCCATATTTTATTTTCCAGACGTCACACTCAGATGACTAGACCTTTCAAGTATGATGTATCAAAGCAGTGTTTTTCAGCACAGGTGCATGAGACAGCTTGTGTGTGTTTGTGTGGGCAGTGTATGTGTGCACATTTGAATATCTTTGTGTGTGCATTAATAGCACTTTCACAGACAGGTGTCAGGTATGCGTATGTGGCTGTTCCTTTTTTCCCAGTTTTTGTTGCTGTGTGTGTGTGTGTCAGTTTGTGTCAAGACTAGTGTGTGTGTGTGTGTGTGTGTGTGTGTGTGTGTGTGTGTGTGTTGTGTGTGTGTGTGTGTGTGTGTGTGTACCTCAGCCAGCAGCAGGCCCTGAGGCTCCAGCTCCAGCTGAACTCTGTGTTTCTGGTTGTCCAAGAACTCCTCCAGCTTCAGGTACTTGAGAGCACACAACGAGCGGTAGTCCTTCCAGTAGACTGCAATCTCCATCTCCCTCGACTAAAATGCACACACACACACACACACACACCAGCACCCAACGGTGGTTAACAGCAGCAGCAGTTTTACTAAAATTATAAATTGAATGCAATCGATGTGTCCCTGTGTGTGTGTTAGTACTGACTCTTTCCAGCTCCACAGTGAAGGTCTGGTCCCAAGCCTGTTCTCCCACAGTCCTCCAAGGTGTCTGGCCCACCACACTGTTATCCAGCTTCAGCACAGCACTCACCTCAGCTGCACACACACACACACACACTCAGTTAGCAAATTTCATTTCCTCCATAAGTTAAATTCCCACACAGAACCTGGCCCTGTAGCCCTGACCACTATAAAAACCAAAGCTACTGTATGTAGCTACAACAAAACTGAAGTATTGATTAATTATTGTCATTCATTTCCTTGGAGACACTGCAGAATGTGCAGGACCTTAAGAAAAAATTGGAATTGTCTGCTCAGGGTATTGAGCCACTTCAGCTAAATGTGCTGATGTTGCTGTGCCATTATATGTGAGCACTGACCCACAGTACCTAACCTCACCAACCTAAATGTGAGTGAGTACAGTATGTGCTACACTATAAAGTGCTGCAGGGATGACGTTCTTTTGTAGGCCGACCTGGAAGTCATTTTTCCATTGAATTTTTGATCATGGCAGAAAATAAGATCTTTTGCAAAAAAAATGTATGATACTTACAAGTTTTGTTCTACAAGATAATCACATAAATGAACTCTTATGATTTTTGAAGCATACATATGATAACCACAAGTAAAAAAACTAACATTCTCATGACTTTAACGCCACCACCACCACAACAAGACAAGTAAAGGTGGTGCGCGGTGTGATGATTTTTAATATCCCCGACAAACTCTGTAGTCTCATTTAGCCACTTGTTGGCAACCACCTCTTTAAAGACACATAAAAGCTTCAAAATTCAGGAGTGGGGTTATTTACTACTTTAATTTTATGTCATAGAACATGTGAAAATCTCTTAAGCTTGTGTTAACCACAGACCTTATTTCAGGGATCTAACCAGAAACACATTCAAAAAACTCTTTGTCTTTAAGACGAGGGAACCTGGAGTGCAAACACCTTTACTAATTTCCGGGCTTTGGGACTCATTCCTTCACCACTCTGTTTGTGATACAATATATCCAAAAGCAAAAGAGCTTGTCCACTTTTTTTAAAATTTAATTTTATATTACTAGTATTCATTAGCACTGAATACCTAACGTTTTCAGATAAACACACACACTCATACAACCACTTACAGGAGAGCTCCTCTGTCTTGCTGGGCGTCTTCCCACTGACTGAGCCGCTCCGTCCGTAGAGTCCCTTGCTGCCTCTCATGAAGGACCTGGTGTCTCCGGGGCTGTAGCAGGGCAGCATGACTGCTGTTCCCTTATTGCGACCTGGGACCACCTCCAACAGCCCCACACAGCCCAGCAGCTGCACCTGTAAGGTACCTGGAGACAGAGGGGAACAATTCAGGAACAACCGACTAGAGGCTGACAAACACCAGAGGGCACATAAATAAATCTGTGTAAATTCAAAAGAGGTATGCAGATTTTGATTTACAAACATGTGCACTTGCAGAAGCTTAAAGCCCTCTTTAAACAAATGGCCAAAACTGGTTAGACACAAATAGAAATTAGCATCATCAGCCTGAAAATCAATGAACAACCATCACACATGTTCCTGTGGGATCACAGAACACTTTATTATAATTCTTGCTCTATTTCGGCATAATGTGAAAATATGATTCATATTCACTCAAACTGTTCTTACATCTTCTTTTAGCCATATAAATGCACCACGCTCAGTTAAGGTAATTAAATGTCTGTGTACATGAACAACGTCTTTTCTACTGCATAGTTATGAGTGAAAAGACGTACAAAACCAATCAAAGGGGTAAATGTGGTCGAAAGTGCAGTTTTTTTTCTTTTATGCGTCAACACAGGATAACCGCACTGCCACAAAAAAGATCCAAAATGCTAAATGTTCCTTTGTTGTGTATTCATCCTTTGAGATTGAAATGATCTGTGCTTGCTGGAGTGTTTTGTCACTGCAATTTATCAGCAGCCTTGTCAAATCCAAGTGCATGTCTTTGGTACAAAAGCCAGTCAGACTCTCTCATCCATATTATATCATAACCAGAATATGAGCACAGCAAGACATCATTTATAACAAAGTAAAGATGAACCAATTAATTTGTCTTGTTGTTGAAAGAAGTCTCTGAGGGTATTTAAATGTTCTCTTCAATTCAAATAGCAGGTGAGAAAACAGGATGGCACCACAAAGACACTAACATCTGAGTAGTTTCCATATTGGCAGTGTGTTGGTGTGTCAAATGCTTTACTGTCAAATCTTGGGCTAATCCAAACCAGGGAATACATTGCTATACATGTTGGCAAAAATATGCATTGTCAGTGTGTATCTGCGACGAATTCTTACTGTTTGAACTTCGTCCTGCAGAGCTTGGTTGGGTATTACGTACCAGTAAGAGGAGAGGGCTTGTTGAGGGTGCTGTACTGGTTGTGGAGGTAGGGGGCGCCATGGCGAGAGCTGAACACAGGGGAGGAGGCCAGTACGAGCTCCTCTTTGATGACGCTGGCCTTGGGATGGTCCTCTGGCAGCTCTGCCAGACGCTGATCCAGAGAGTCCCTCAGCAGGTCTAACCGCTGAGATGCCTCGCTCAGACGAGACTGTGCCTACAGAGCATCGACACAGAATGGCATCACATCACCTTTTACATCCACTAGGCATCCTTAAGTAAACTATACCCTACATTACATTTTCACAATAACAAAAAGTAAGGTACAGATGCTCTATAATACAACATACTGCAAATGAATACTACTTTGATATTTGCTTTATAGCCTCTGCATTTGAAGCAGTTTTCAATATCTGATTGTAACACCACGCTTCATGGCTGAAAAAATGGGACGTGTGTGAGTTTCTGTTTCAAAATCGAAACACATGATGAAGGAACCTGTGAATCACAGATCAAACTCTTCCAACACCAGCACAGATTCATGATAAATCACGATTTTGCAGCTGCTGTTGTGAAAATGTGTCTTAAGTGTTATTCTGAACAGAGAGCGTGCAGTAACTGGAGCTGCTCTGTGAGATATCTGACTTGAGATGAAATTGCTTTATGGTGTCTTTTAGTATCTTCTGTCTATGTTGGGAAAGCTGAGATCGTGCTGTAAGAACTGCTAAACATAAAAGTACATAAAATGTGTTTCTCCCAAAGAAAGCAGAGGTAGAATGAAAGCAGTGCCTCACAGCTTTGCAAGAAAACATGACTCTGAGGAAGAGTTTGTGGTTGCAGGATGTGTGTGTGAGTGCAGTCTTACCTCAGACAGAGCTTTCTTGTCCTGGACCTTGCTGGCCCCAAGGAGCCTGAGCACATTTTTGGCCCCCTCAGCGACAGCATGCTCCACCCTGTAGTGATGCCTCAGCTCTTCAATACGCAGCTCCATCCCACACAGGTCCTGGTTACCTGCAGTGTTGGGATGGACAAATTACTTGACTGTACACAATGCTGCTTTAATTCCACCTGCAACTTTTATTCCGTTATGTTCTACAGTTCGATCTTGGCAGGTGCACGTTGAGACTGCAGAGTTTTGTTTTGACAGCGGTGAGTTATAGGGAGCTCCCCTGGGCATGCTAAGTTAGGTTAATGCCTTAATGCATGTCATGCATTACACAAGAGTCAGACAAAGAAAACATTAGCAGCGCCCTGAGGGAGGTGAGCAGCCTCTGAGTGTTCCCCGGTAAACAACATTAACTTTAGCCCCGACTTCCAAATAGCTTTCACATTCCCGTCTTTAAAAGCAAACAGAGCGATCGAAAACCCTCTCATCCATTTTATCTTCAAAGAAATATTTCAGTGACCTCTTGGATATCAAACACTAACCCCTTGTTATTTTGAATTTGTGAAGAAAACTGTTTTTCTCGCATGTGAATGAAGAATCCAAAAAAATGAGAAAGTTCTTGATGAATTAAAGTCATAGGGATCCGTGTTTAACAACAGCAAAACTACAACTCGTGCAGTGTAATCCAAGTCTCATTTATCTAGTTGTATGCTCAGTGCTTCCCAAAGAGGCAGATCTTTCTGATGGGGAACTGAACGAAAAGTAAAATTTAAAATCATGACTTTTTCAAATCCAGACTCCTCTCTGTACACAGGAGCTGCTGGTGTACCTCAGCTTCAATCAGTAGTTTATTTTACTGTGTGACTTTGGTATTTTAAAAGGTTAGTTTGGACTCACTAAAGTCAAACACTGACAAACAAATTGATCGAGGCAGTGATAGACCAGCAGCTCCTGTGGAAAAATTACAGTTTTTCTCAATGAGTCTGACTTTGATGAAAACATAGATTAAATTTCACTTTCCATTCAGTTCCCTGTCAGAAAAGGCCATCTGTTTGGGAAGTACTGAGCATATGAGAGGATAAATGAGACTTAAAACATGCTGCATGAGTCGAGTGAAAGCAGATGTTTTGATATAGTTTTGCTGTTGTTAAACTTGGACCCCAACAATTTCAACTCATCAAGAATTTTCTGTTTTGGATTCTTCGTTCACTGGAGGCATGTCAGAAAAACAAAGTTTTCCTCACAAATTCAACAAGGTGTGCATAACAGATTGTTTATAACAAATCTGATTTGTTGTTGAGATATAAATTAAATCATACTGGCATTAAGTAACAAGTTTGTTGAGCCGCCGAGACAACAAACAAAATGAATAATATCTCAAATGCTAATAATGAGATTTTATGGTAATAACAGCTTGTTGTCCAGTGAGATATTTTGAATATTTCCTGTTGTTGCCACAAGTTACAGCTACCCCTAATCAGATAGATGACTCCAAAGGAACATTTACAGTATATTAAAACATGAATAGGATGGTAAGAAAGCCAACTGTGTGACGGTAGCCTGTAGCTCTAACTGCTTCTCTGTGCAGGCTACAATGAGGCTAAAAACAGAGTTCAAATGACATTTTTCCAAACAACCTTTTATAGCGGGGCTTCAGGACACTTGGATCACTACGGACGAGCAGTATGGAGATATTTTGTGGTTTCAATTATGTGTTTTTGGACGTTTGAATTTGGGGCGCCATAAGCCTCCTGTCCCCTTGCATCTCCGCAAGTGATGTGAGGACTCTAAAACTTTACCTGAGCCTCCCTCGGCATATGGGTGAGTAGATAATAGCTGACTTTTCATTTTTGGGTGCACTACCCCTTTAAATACATAAAGTCTGTGCAGAAATCCTATGAGGAACTTCAAAACAAATCATAAACTTCCATCAAAAAGGACGTCAACGCATGTATTTTCTTTGACATTATATACACTTCAAATTTCTAGTCACTCTCCACTGTAGACTAATGGCCACTTCAACAAATGCCACTCATAAAACACTGACAATTGGCTAATTCACCCCTTAAATGTAAAGGTCTGCCAACGTTAGTAAGATTAAAGAGAAAATGAGGTTCAATGCAATCAGTCAAAAAGGGAAAAACATACTCAAGCTACCTCGCTTAGAAAAACAGACACGGGGTCAGCCTCAGAGTAACACCCGGGAAGCAAATTACAGCTAAGTGGTTAGCTTAATGGCACAGTAGCGGCCTCCCACAGTGGGCAACAAACACAATAGAGTGCACAGATATGGGGAGAGGAGAGGAGGCCTGAGATAAGGAGAAGGACAATACTAGCATTCAAAAAAGGTGCATTTGACTTTCAAATGTCAGGTTAGTGAAGGGGAAGGACAAGAGGACACAGAGGGGTGATTAAAAATTATTTTTATGACTTATGGGCTGTTCAAAGCGCTGCATGAGACAGGAGGAGAAAGAAAGGAAAAGGGGGGAGGTAGAGGTGGAGATGGATGTGAATGCTTTTATCTCCTAATAAGGTGTTCTGCCTGCAGCCCAGACCCTGCTGGATGACCCCTCCACCGGGTGTGGTGCCTGGAGACTGTCTGTCTGTCTGTGTACACTATACACACAACCTCTGTGTGTGTGAGAGGTTTAAGAGAGAGAGAGAGAATAACCTAAAAAGATCCACAGACTATGTGGGACACTGGCACAAAAGAAAATTCAAGTGTTGAAGATAGTAAGAGAGTTATATACAGGCTATACAATACCTACAGAGAAAGTGTAGAACAGCATACTCTATACGATACATAATATAAGTAAAGGTTTTGAAGAGCTAAACTTTATAGTGTAGTATTGCACTCCCATAACACTGTTGGACTCACAGTGGACTGTTTTGCATTAAGCATCAAAATTAATGAGCCAGCTGATGAACCACAGATGTTGTCTTTTCTATCCCATGTATTCTTCTTTGTCAAAACCTACCACCTACATTACCCACAATGCAATTTGACCACAGACAGTTCAATAAAAGATTTGGTTGTGTTACGCTAGTAGCGGCTAATGTAGCTTTGAGCTGCAAGCCTCAAGCAGAGACGGAGAGCAGCTACAGCGGTCTGGTGAGCTAACTTCTTTGTGACTCCACACTAACAGATGTCTCTCTTTTTCAAGCTTGCGGACTTCAGCCCCAACCGACTAAGACTCAAAAGACATCACTTGAGGCAATTTACCAGACTTCATGTAAATCCCTCTGTCTGGTCATCAAAGAGACAGGTTGGATTTTTTTAAAAATTGGGTTGCATGAGGTACTTATTCATAGTTACAGATATGATTTTTTTTTTTTTTTTTTTTTTTAAGCTTGGTGCCACCCAGCATCAGTGGTGTTGCGTTGCACTCTCGCAAAGACCTAATTGACCATGGGGATCAGAGATAATCAATAAAATGTAGGCTGTAAAGCCACCAGTATATCTCTATATATATGTAGAATGAGAAGGTGTGTGGACACTACTAAATAAGCAAAGAGACCGAACAACAAATATCAGATTTATCTGAAGAAAAAACAAATAGTAATGCAAATAATTATACCAGAATGCACAGTACCAGTACAAACAACTCACAGTAAATATACCAATATGCACAGTATCAGTACAAACAACAGTAGACACAGTGGAATTATACCAATATGCATGTAAACAGTCCAAATTCTAGAATAAACGGTACCGTATGGAAACGATGCGGCCGGTTGGAGTTCAAATTGAATGGGAAACAAAGTCCAGTGTTCACAGCTGGGCGTAACTTAGCTGGGCGATGTCCACTGATAGCTGCCTCCGTGAGAAGAGAACAGAAGGAAGGGAGGGGGTATCACTGTCCGAGGGCTGCCGTAGAATGGCAATCAGGATGTCAGCCGACCAACACTCGCTCCCCAGTCCCTGGTTGCGACGATTTGTGATGCTGGCCAGCTAGGAATGAACTAGCAGCCAGTACAGTACAGTCCTCTCTCGTCTAGCTAACATTTAGCCGTGTTACTTACTGATCCATTAGAAAGAAATCTAGCTGGACATCGGCTTTGAAGCCTCTTTGGTCACTGAGCTCCCTCCATCTCTTGAACACCTGACTGAGGTTTACTCTTGTTTTTCCTCTTCTTTTGTCACTCTCCTTTTTGCTCTTCTTTGCCTCCTCAGAGAGAGGAGCTTGTTTTCTTTTGCTAGGCCGTTTTTCACTTGTCTCCAAACTTTGTCCGTCTGCCATTGTGCTCGTGACTAAACCATCTCATGCCCAACTCCAGTCGCTCCAGTCCCTGATTGGCTGGCTGACCAATTTCACAAAACATGACGCGTTTCCTGCCATAATGCATATTTTTGTCCAAGAAATTTCAGCACCAGTGGCAGAAGCTCATTGCAAAGCCAATACGTAACCTATGTAAACGCTAATAGTCTGATTTTACTGTGGCCACTACCCTGTGCAACCCACATTATTTTAATAATGATATATTTAGGAAAATATGCTATCTGTTGCCTCTTTGAGTAAAGGCCCATATAAAAAAAAAAAAAATCAGTGTTAGTTTAAGTGTACGATATATTGAGAATATTTTCACTGCTTTACATTGCCGTCAGACAGCCTTGTCCTTCGTCACTACATTTTCTAATCCACAGAACTTCCATACTACTGGAAGACAACAAATACAAGAAAACAATAAAATGTGGATACCTTTACGAACCAGAGTATACAGAGGAACTTTTGCAGAGGGAGACTATTAGCAGAAAGGGGGAGATGTGCAAGAATATGGAAGTTCGAAAGTACAGAAGTGAGAAATGCAGTTTCAAAGGAAAGGGCTGTCTGACAGCAAGGTAAAACACACACTTTACACATACACTTTAACTGATATTGATTTTTTTGGGTAGGCCCTAAAGTGGCTTAAATAGGTTTTGCTGCCAAACCCAAACCACAGGCATAAAATACTTAGCTTCTGTGATGGTTCTCACGTACCGACTGACCTCTACAGTAGGTAATACACTGACCATAGTTAAGTGCCTCATACAACCCCACTTCAAAACCTCCAAACTATCCCTTTAACATCTACAATACTTTCACGTTACAGCAGTGGAAGGAGCTTCAAATCATTAAAAACCCTGTAGGTTTTTCCTCATAGAGGACACAGAGGGATAAAGACAGTCCTTAAATAATCCTTCCAAAAGGCCATTATCTTCTTTGCCTTAAAAGCCCACTTTCTAAACAGCCATTGGCCGCCTCAGCCTGACATGAGCAGAGACAAAAAATATAGCCCCAAAGGGAATACACCATCTTTAAAATCTTTTTAGTCCTACCCCCTCCCATCGCTCTCTCCCTGCTCCCCTGCTGCATTTCACCAAACCGTCCACTTCTTGTGACCGTAATCAATCAGCCCATTACACCAGCAAAGAGGCCATAATGGTCCACAGCACTCACTGCCCTACAGAAACTCATTCACCTGCCCTGAGGTGGCATTGATCACTCTGCCACAACATGTAATGTGAGTGACTCTGTGTCAGACAGAAGAGAACATGAACAGGACATCGCATTTGTTTGATTGCACCATTACTGAAGCACTCAACCACACAGTTAATATATGTAATCACCTGTCCGGACGATGTCTGCACCCTGCTTGGACACAGAACCATAACGCTGCACTGTGAGTGTGTGAGTGAAAGCTGGTGTGTGAAAGAGACTTTTCATCTGCCGGTCCTTTTGTCGGAGGCTTTTTCTTTTTGAGTGCATCTGTGTGTAAATTTGATTGATTGTGGTAATGCGCCAGGTGGGCCATTTCACAGGCTTTGTGTACCTCTCTCACATATTTGTCCACCCCACAAATGTTCACACAGTCCACTGTGTATCAGTCCTGACTGTCCTCTTCATCTTCCTCCCCACAAAACAAGGGAACACTGAGCCGGCTCTCTATTGATCTGTTTATGTGTGTCTGCTGTCTGAAGCTGCTGCTCAGGACAGATTGTATGACACGCAGAGAAAATGAAAGCATGAAGATAAAGGGATGAAAGCATCCAGTCAGTGCCAGCTGACCACTGTCATAAACCAGTGTTGTAATGTTCATACTCGGAATAATTACAGCATCTTGGCCAAAATCATTACTGTGTGTTTTTTGTAGATACAGTACAAGTCACTTAATGTGCACTCCATGGTTTTATATAGTGTACAGTATTTTGAAAGTGTCCTATGTAATGGGACTGTTAAAGAGCCTGGACAACATTCAAAATCCAACCAAATACTGAACAATAGACCAAATATTGTTAGCAACATTTAAACATATACTACGCAGGATTGTTGATTACGGTTTGTGAACAAGGTCACCAGTGAAAGTGAAAGAAAAAGCCAACCACAGATTTTCTCTTTTTTTTTTGCATTTTTTTGTGCTGTCTCTCTTGAATGCCTGCAGCTTACTGTCTGACACCTGGTCTCTACATTTTATAAAGCCCTGACCTCAACTGAGTGCTGTGGGCGGAGGGATTACTTCTACACAAGTCTACAGATTGCTTCTTTTAAGCATAGTATAGCATAGTATATCTTAAAACATTATCACCTTCATAATTTACCAGCCTACCAAGGTGAGACACCACTTTTAATTTATTTGGGGAACTTGAAAGGTGTTTTTCCAAAACCATGGCCACAAGTGTGTTTTGCATTACTGGTACTGCATTATAACTTATATAAAGGCCACATCCACACCAATACATTTAAAACAGCATTTTAAAACCAAAACAAACATCAAAGCCGTTTCAGAACTAACCCCCGCCCAGACAAACACGCCTAAAAAAAAAAAAGCAAATCACATGATTGCTCATGTACACTGGGCATGCACATACCGATGTAAACAGGAAGCAGATCGTCTACTCTGCAGTTGGTTGCTTAGTTACAGAGGGGATCACAAAGATGATTAAAAGTAGGAACAGAGATTTCTTTGCTTGGACCGAAGACGAGATGGAACTGTTACTGAGAGTAACACCTGAGTATAAAACAGGCGAGGTGGCGGAAAACAATTTGGGAGACCTTGCACAGCAAATATGTCGACATATCAGAGCAGTACTGTGACCACAATCTATCACCATGGTAATGGAAAAGGAGCGCCCCACACACTTTTTTTTTTCTTTTTGGCTTGACACGCCTTGATGGACGTGGTTGTCAGTGTCAATATTTTCTCCATTTCTAACCATCAACTAAAACGTAACCCTGAAGTGTTCAAACTAAACCAGGGTAAGCAGCGTTTTCAAAGGTCTCTTTAAGGGGCTGCAAAACACTGAATGGTGCAGACTTCAGGTGTAAATGTGGCAACAGTTATGCATAAAAGTGTGGATGTAGTTTAAGTGTCAGCATTAATTTGTACACTCATGTAGCCAGCCCATTAGACTTACCCTGTGTGTCATCATTGTGCTCGGTGGCCTGCACAGCTTTGCGGATTTGCATGCGAATGATGTCAATTTTGGTCTTACTGTCCTGCAGCATCTGCTGGGCCGTCTGCAGCATCTTCTTATCCTGAGTGAGTGGAGACAAGGGCCAAATCAGATAACAGGAAGCAGGAAGGCGAAGAGTAGATTACTACTTTTTTTCTTTTTGTTGCTGGTTGAATGGGTGTTAAATTTGTATTTCAAAGCAGTGAAACAGAAAGGAGAGTAGAGGTATGAGCACAAGGTCGAATGGGAAGGTGAAACAGATGCTGCATTAAAGAGGGGGAGGGGATTTTGGAAGTAATCAAGTGATGAGGTGAGTGCATAATGGGAAGGGGTTTTGTGTGTCAGGTCCTACACATTTAGAGATTATCATCTGAGTCAGCAGGTTGCAAGGTTATGGACGTACACTGTGGGTTATCAGCCATCTGGGGGAGGGGTATAATCTGTGCTATACCCGACAGAATGCTCTTTACATTGCCCCGTATTTATTATGTGCATGTGTGTCTGTGTTAATACACTTCTTTACTCTTGTGTGTTATAAGTGGTATCCGCCCCACGCATTGTTCTGTTCCGGTGTGTGACTGTTTTGAGTGGAATAAGTCAATGTCCTGTACCTTGGTGGATCCATTGGCGTAGATGGGGATCATGTTTTCAACTCCCTGCTTGACTTTGAGCTCAATATTAAGCTGCCTCTCCAGGGCAGCAATGCGCTCCTTATGGGCTGACGTACGACTCTCCGACCCAGGAGACTGAGGACACTCATCTGCAGAGGGAAGGGGAAAAGGTTGGAGATGATATAAAAGGAACAAGACGAGGGTTCACATGGTGCGCTCTAAAATCAAAATACTCTCAGGAGAATTTCACGTAATGTCAAATAATATGTGTCGTGACTTTCGGATTAGTCTCGCTGCCATGATGGACACACATGAATCTGACTGGAACAGTTTTTCCTATGCCAAATATTGATAAACTAACAATATCCAGTGGATTTAATACCTAAAAACTGAAGGTATTTTAAAATCTGATGCAAAAATCCTGCCACAAAGCAGTTCTGCTAACTGATGTGAAACATTCTTGGTTATATCAGAGACAGAGAAAATGTTGTTTGCCAAAAAGGGTAACAGCTTTTTACAAGCATACCTTTATTTTCCTCTCCTCCCTTTACCACAATGTGAGCGTCCAGTTCTTGCAGCTGAGCGTGTAGATTATCCAGCTTGCGGTTAGAAGAACGCAACTGGTTGTCCACCTGAAGGGAAGAGCAAATACAGTAGAACATTATTTCTGGTTATGAAACTTTGGACAATGCATGGACATAAACATCAGCAACACACACAAGTATGTCATGAGAAGCTTGATACAATTTACAGATTGTTTTTTTTGGCTACTTTAGCAAAACTTGACCCACTTTATCATGCTGCTTTGAGACATATTTCAAAATCAGGCTACAGGGCTCATCACTGTGCATCTTACAATCTTGTGTGATGGTCTTTACAACGTGCAGGATGCAGCTCTGATATAGTTTAATGTACAAGAACATTCTTGGCAGGTTACCCATGTACATATGCTTTATGTTTGTATTTGTACAAAACACCTACAATCTTAGATCAATAATTGGCTACACTTCCAAGGTGCCACCTATGCAAACTGAAACTGGTAAAAAGGAGTCTATTTATGACAGCCCTCTGTCTTGAAATGACCTGGAGGTGAGACTCAGTCTAGACTTCCTCATTTCTCTAACCTACTTTACACAAAAGCAAACACAAGTAATTACCACAAACTTTTCTAGCCACATTGTGTAACAATTTTATCATGTCTAGATGTTTGTTTTTGTCTGAATGTGTTACACATTATCTGTATTTATACAACCTTGTCCTCTGAGGTGTGGATAGTGGTTTTACTCACAACAACATGACAAAAAGTTGCACACATTTTAGAGAGGTGCAGCTCTGACCTAAATTTTACCAGTTTGATTACTAACATTGAGGGAGACGTGTGGGTAGCAAAGTAAATGGCTTTGGTCTCATTCACGTTCCTTTTCAGTCAAAGTTCATCCCACCCAAAATTGGAAAAACATCTTGGGATACATACGTGTTAGGTTGAAAATAATGTCAGAGTTTGCCCTGGGTTTTTTCGAGACCAAGATGGCAAAGGCCTGTGGCAGGGGGCATCTTGACAGTTGTACTTTTAGACACGATTTGGAGTTGGGTTTTGATGCCACAGTGGTGTTTCTTTCCTTTGTTTTGTTTCGCGGGGGGGGGGGGGGGGGGTTCAAAGACTAATTCCTCCATTAAATAACTAAAATTACTTGTAAGCAAAGTATATCTCTCCATCTGCTCGAGTGTTAATGCTCACTTCTAGCAACAGAGAGAGTTGGTGCAACTGCACTCAGTCCCACTGCAGCTCCGACAGTAAAAGTAAATGTGCGAGCCTGTGTGGCGTTCCTGCCCTGCCTCACACTGTGGAAATGTGTGCTCAGTGAGCCTTCTGCTGAGTAAATACAGATCATAACATCGGTCACATGAAGCTTTAAAAAAAGGGCCAGATCCTTCAGACAGTCTCAACTCTCTGTTAAGACAAACAGGATAACAACTTCACATACCAGCACATCTACCCAGTTCCTGTGAACTGGTATGTGACTGAGTCACCTAAGGTCCAGTCAGTGAACTGGTTTCCCACGGTTGCACTGATGTATAATTAAACTTTTCAACTTAAAAATCAGAGTGCTTCCATGAACATATCATTTTATTCCCGCCTTGATGTTTGGTCAATGGAAAATTAATTCTCATTTCAAGTATCCTTGTAAAGTGTCCTTTGGCCAGATCTGTGACTTTCTCTTTGCTGTCAGATCATCCATCATCAGGTGGAAACTTGTTTAAAAGCTCTTTTCCACATTTGACCGGTATGACAAGCAAAAAAAAAAACCAGTAGATTTTTGGACTCGTAACAGGTCCTGGTGGCTGAAGGCTTTGGGAGGATCTGAGGCTGACTGTAGCTGACCTGCTGTGCGTTCCTCTTGTCAGTCGTCGCCCTGCGTAGGTTCTCAGCCCCCTCCTTGATTTTCAGCTCTTTACGAATCTCCCTGCGGATCCTTTCACGCTGCTCGTCTAGCAGCTGCTGCACACTGGAGTCAGAGAAATCCGTGTTCTGGTCCAGGCCGAGCTGCTCCAGGACCGACAGCCCACCCGGGTCACTCTGGACGGGTGAACAGAGGGAGGGAGGGAGAGGGAGATGGAGAGATGGAGAGATAGAGATAGAGATAGAGAGAGAGAGAGAGAGAGAGAGAGAGAGAGATAGAGAACAACAACAAACAAGTTAGGCAATTGTGAACAACATGCAAACCTTTGCCATGAAAATACATGGCTTCATTTTTACAACACAGTCAGCCTGGTAAGAGGAGGTGTTGAGAGTGAGGCAGACAGAAGAGGAAGAGATGGTGAGCAGGATAAGGCCGTAATGGGTGGAAAGAGATAGCGAGGGGGAGACGGGGGTGATGGGGGGGAAAAGGGCAAAGTTGGTTAAAAATGAAAATGCCAGAAAAGGAAGCAGGAGGATCAGTGAGGAATG
This sequence comes from Epinephelus cyanopodus, assembly GCA_026686955.1. Taxonomy (NCBI): domain Eukaryota; kingdom Metazoa; phylum Chordata; class Actinopteri; order Perciformes; family Serranidae; genus Epinephelus; species Epinephelus cyanopodus. Next base: position 34,634,317 of record CM048916.1, read on the forward strand.
ACAAAAATCTTGTTCAGCCAGTGTTTATAATATTTCAAAACAAATCTCCAATGTTCAACCTGTTTACAAGAACAGCTTTAGGGTTACTTAAGTTCAGGAATACCATTAGAAATACCATTTTCAAGATAGTCTGCCTGCCAAATGGGCTAAAACTCAAGGCTATCAAAGTGAATTACAATCTGTCCCATGACCTGTGCTGTCCATTGTCCTCTTTCAGCCTTTTCTCATGTACCGGCCCTTCTCCACTCAGAGGGAATGCCACTAATATCTCCTCTTACATGGCAAACACACTTATGTACCATTAAATAATTGGGCTCCACAAGTTTCTCCTCACTTCCTGTGTCAAAAAATCCCTTCTGGCTGTGATCTGGAGACTCAACAAGTCCGACACACAATCAGGAACACAGCAGGAGCGAGAACGTTAATCCCTAGAAATCACAGCCGCTCACTCACTATTACAGGAACACACAAATCAAACAAACAAGCCAACAACACTTCACCTCCGAGCTGTCCTCATCCTCCTCGTCACCATGCCAACACATAGTTCACAAAGATACAATGACCCCCCGGAAAAAATACTACAGACGGACAGAAGGCTGAGGTACGCTCCTGAGCTCGGCCAAAAGCTAATGCCACACCGAGAGCAAAACGGGTTTGGGGGACAAAAACGATAAAAAGAGATAAAGAGAGGGAGAGTTAAGTGAGGGAGGAGGGGGAACGCCTCCGAAAGAGGATATCCGCCCCAACACCAAGCTGCTCAGGCCTTTCCTGTTTCCTCTGCGAATTTGCTGCTGTCAGTGGAGAGTGAGACGCAGAGAACAGAGGGACAGAATCTGTATACATCAGGAGCACATCCTCACTCTCAAAGGTTTACTAAATCACTCCTGGATCTGTGGCAGTCAGACTGTGGCGTTCCCCAGCTGCTGTATGGCACACCAATTAATCAGATCTGGCTTGAAGTGAATTTGTGACAGCTTTTTTTTTTTTGCTCTCATTTGGGTCTGTGATATGATCTTGAGGGCGGAAACAAGGGAAGGATGCGTTTTCTAAGTATTGGATCAAAGCCAGAGAGTAAGACTGGGATGCATTTCAACTGCCTGCTTAACCTCTTGTTTCCTTTGGGCTCCACATCTAAAAAACCACAGTGGTGATTCCCCTTCGCTTATAGAAAGACTATGGGACACAGAGACAGCCCCATCTGAAAAAAAGGGGTGGGTGGAGTTAGCGCCTTGAAGCTAGCCTCCAACATCATCGAACAAATTGGAAAATGAGCATACAGTTTAAGGCCTTATTACACTGCACAATAACAGTGATCTAACAGGTGTATTGGGTGTTTGTCCTGGCAGATGTGTTTAGTCATCCTTCCTTTTAATCAAATTTCCAGCCAACCTGTCCTGCCTCCTGCCAAGTACCAATGTTTATCTAATATGGGGCGAGTTTGACATGCAAAATACAGTATGTTTGTCTTGTGACACGAGGGACACTACAGTGAACATAAATCTAGCTCAGTAAAAAGGAGCACTGTTTTCCAAAACCAGATGATGTGGAACTTTCTCAAATTCTGATGGCAAAAACAGCAGCACATGTTCACAGATATATTGACATAAAAACACACTGCGGTCTGTTTACAATTGTCCGTAGCTTAGCACAACATCATTGGTTGGTCCGATTAGTTGTAGGTCTATCTAATTGTGTCAAAAGGCATTTTGATCCATGGCCACTGATAGCGCCCCTTGAAACTGAAAATGAAGTTCCAGACTAACCCACGTTTGCGAAATGGTCTGTCGATGCCAGGCTAGTAGGGCTCCAGCTAGTGATTATTTTCATTATTGATTCAACTGCCAATTATTTTCTTGATTAACTGTCAATAAAATGTCCCAAAAAGGCGAAACGTGCCCCGAGTAATTTCCCCGTGCTCAAGGTGACATCTTCACATTGTATATTCTATGAGACCAGCAGTCAAAAAATCTGAAGCTATTCAGTTTAATATCGTGTATGACAAAGACAAGAATCACATTCATTTCACATTTAAGAAGCATGAAACCAGAATATCGCTATCACGATTTTTCGATGGTCAAAACAGTTGCCAATCAACCCTCTGTCAATTGACTAATTGATGCATTGACTAATTATAGCTCTAGTGAACTGCATGTCACATTATGGCACAGGGGTATGATGAAATACTGGTCGCCATATTTGTTTTGAGGCTTGTTTGATTACAAAATTAACTTGTGGTGAAGATGATATAGATAGAAAACAAAGACAGAGCATGCATTTTAATGATAAAGAAGAAGAAACCATCATTATTTTGATACATACACTCTTTTGGCTGTCCATGGACATGATTCACAGTATGATCCAAAACAAAAAATGGAGTTGAGAACTAAAGATTTCATAGTGTTTTTTCTCAAGATAGTGAGCATCTGATCTGTGACAGCCAAACATCAGTGTGTGAAAGGGCTACATTTTTTCTTCACACAGTATATTTTATTATTCACATGTCGCACAATCATAAGAGAGAGACGAGGAACTTGCAAGCAGGAAGAGGTTAACAGTTTGCTTTGTGCTACAGTTGAAAATTAATACAGGCTGATAAGGTGTGCTGGCAGCTCGCCGTGATGGCAGCCCGAACATGGATGCATTAGAAAAACTGCATGCCGAAGTCCTTTATTGAATATTGCTCACCCAGCACATAAGCCAAAACAAATGTTCCCACTTCCTGGTTCGCTTCTGCATTGTACAAACTAAGTAATAAGTGACATCATGCACATAAAAATAGTTTTTCTAGGCTTTGGGAAGGTTTTGAAAATACAGACTTCCATGGATCCATCAGTGGTCAGTGACATCACTAGCGTTGACCCAAGACAGGGAGTCAACAATGGCAGGCTCTTACTAATTTCCACACATTCTTAATCAGGGGTGTTTTTGCCTTTACAGTAAGAACACCATCAACTCTTGAGTTTTGGGAAAATAGTCCAGATTAGTCGGAATTATTACTGTTTTTTCTTGTCATAATTTTTGGTCATTCTTTGGTTTGTCCATCTTTCCAAATAACATTGACTCATGTCTCTCCTGACTACTCAGTAAATCTGTGTAAGTCTAGATAACAAGAGAGGTGAAGCCGATGAAGAGGGGAGTTTAACTTCCTGTAATATGAAAAGATAGACCGAGCCAGCCAGAGTGAGCAGACTCCCATAATTTACTGACAATGAGGAAGCAGATATCAATACAGTGAGTCCACGGCAGATGTCATTCTACATTAGAGCTTACAACTAACTATGTAAAATCATAGTTTACTACCTGTGGTGAAACTTGCAATAATGACTTATTATAAAGTTAACAGGTACAGTATGATACAATAAATAAATAAATATGATATTTAGAATTTTAATTCAAAGCTCAGCCTCATTTATTAAATACTCTAAATAACTGAGGAAGTCGTCATCATTATTCATAGAGTCAAAATATTCCTGGACAGTGTGGAAAATCATGACAATTAATCTATAGCTAAATGAAAAATTCACATGTTGACACACACTAAGGATTCCAACAAAACTCTAAAATTATTAATACAATAATGATAAAAATAACTTTTAATAATAAATAAATAAAACCACCCTCAAGATGTCACTTTGACATGACACTGTTAATCCTCTCCATCACCACCCCCTCCCTGTGTAAAGTGTACGTACAGGTGATCTGCACCAGCCCCTGTAGGAAACACTGATGAAATGTTTGCTTACATTTACAGCATTGGTCACAGAGGGAGTAACTGCTGTTGCTTAAAAAGAGATCAGTGTTTCAGTAAGACTGTGGATTGCTGTGTTTCTGCCGAACTGTAGCCTCACTGCCAAGTGACTGTGTGTCAAGTGGTGAACCGATTGTGTAACTGAACTGGAGAGAGGTTGAGAGTTCTTCAGCTCCTCTCATGCCCTCTCATCTACATCATCATTCTGACTTTAAGCAGAGATGCAAAGTAACTCCTCACAAAGTAAGAATTGAAAGTGTTCAGTGGCACCAGATTGGGTGGTTTTCAGCACACCTGGGTTTTTCATTTGATTGGCAGGTTAAACTTATTTTGGGTGTCTTGTGATCATTTGGGCTACCTTTTTAATGTTAGCAGCATGTCTTGCGGGATGGAAATGTCAGCCCAACATTTCATTTCAGGCTAAAATGTCCTGACAACTTTTGGATGGACTGCCATTAAATGTGGTGCAGACATTCATGTTCCTCTAAGAAATCAATTGCAATCACTTTGGTGATGTTCTCACTTTGCATCTTGCGCCACCATCAGCCTCAGCTGTTAAGTGCTTATTTGCTAATATTAACATGCTAACAAACTAAACTATCGTAGTGTGCATGTTAAACATTAAACCCGCTTGGCAACATCATTAGCATTGCCATGGTGAGCATGTTAGCATGGTGACATTAGCATTTAGCTCAAAGCAACACTGTGCCTGCCTATGTACAGCATCACAGAGCTGCAAACACAGCTGAACATGGGCGGATTATAAGACGATGGGCCCCCGAGCACAGACATGAAAAAGCTCTACCATCTCTCCTACATAGGACTGGAAACACACACAGATTTTACTGTTTTGTTTCTCCTTATGGTAATTTTGTGTCTCTTTTTGGTTGTTTTATCCCTTTAGCCAACTCTTATAATGACTGGACAGGTTTGAGGCTCTGATTGGGCTATTTGGCAACAATGGCAGTGTTCTTCCTTCAAAAAGAGGAATAACACATTTATATGAAAACTCCTTGACATCCCTTTAAAGAGAAATCACGCTTTTACAGAGAAATCTATCAGTAGCTACAATCAACCCTGACTCTGACTTCAACATGGGTGTAGTCTATCAGTCTATGCATCTCTCGAGTGAGTCATATAAACATATTCTCAGTATCCGCTGCTGCACAGCAATTAAACCAGAAAAGAACAAAATCTCTGGTCCAAATAAAGCAGCCAATTGTCCAGTCACACTCATCCTTCAGGATGTGTCATTTGTTCAGTTGGTGCGAGCGTGTCTCTTGTCACTTCCAACACGACATGTGTTAAAGACGTGTTAACAGCAGCAGATGTTGACGAGATGTGTGCTGACACACATATGTATGTAGCAGAGAAAGCAACACCGGATGACTCATGACAGACCTGTCTAACAAAGACACACGTCTCTCAGACTGACACCTTTTCAATGAACTCAAGTCAGCCGTTAAAGAGGAGAAAGCTGATACAATTACAACATTCATCTTTTAGTTGTTGACCCGGTGTAAGACTACAAAAAAAATGGCAACAGCTAACGGGCATGAATGACTCATCCCATGCAGCTTATTAGTGAACTGGCCCAGGGAGGAACATTCTGCAGCGGCATCCAGGGAAGTAATGACGAGCTAATTCTGTAGATAACGGCGCCAAGCGAGGCTAATTCAATCAGACTGTGTGAGCAGCGTAGAGGAGCCTAGGGCTGGATGGAGAGGGACAAGACAGAGCATGGGTAAAATGCAATTTTGTGTGTGTGGGTGTGTGTGTATAAGCATGTCCTCCACTGTGAGGACAATCTCTGGATTTTTCCTACTGAGTGATAATAACCACTCAGGACAGAGAAAGCGTCCACACCGAGGTCATGGAAAGGCGTGGTTGTGCAAGCGTACATGACATGGACAAAAATAGGAGGACAGATATTCACTTTTAATGAATGCACACACACACACACACACACACACACACACACACACACACACACACACACACACAAAACCCCTCTCGCTTTCCAGCAGTGAAACATGAGGACATGTCTCTCAGGGAATAAGGCCACAGAGCTCAGCCCATTTCTGACTGTTATTATAGAGGGTGTGATCTGTGTACTCTCACGGCTGCAGTACACTCCCTCCAAAATCCCTGTGAATATGACACTAGGTGAAAATGTCACTGTAACTGTGACTGGACGCTTGCGAAAAGGAAGTACAGACAAGCTCTGGCTGTGCTCAAATTCACAGATAGAAATAGAGGAGGAAGAAGAAAGAAAAGCTTTTTTCACAGCAACAAGTAATCATGAAATCAGAGATGGTATTGGCAATTTCCTCTTTGTACTCAACAAGGAGACAGGATGGGTACATGACTGTTTCCATCAACAGAGGAGGAGTACTGATGTGTTCCCACTTGTCTGATGATCTTCTAAAATGACCACTTTCATTGGAAATATTCTCCCATCATGCACTGACAGTTTGAACGTGATGATGGGAGAATATTTCCAATGACCACTTTCATTGGAAATATTCTCCCATCATCACGTTCAAACCGTCAGTGCATTCGTAGTTTTGTTGCCTTTGAAATAAATGTTACACTTTGGCGTATTTAAAAAGAGACTTGCATTGATTTGGCACTGGACTTGTGTAACACCGTCGGCCTCAGAAAGCAAAATCGATGCAGCAGACCCAGAGATGTCGTCTTTTTTTTATTCCGAGCATTATTCTTCCTTGTCAAAACTTGGCACAACCCACATTACCCACAATGCCACTTGACTGCCGACAGTTCAGTCAGTGATTCAGGTGTGTTATTTTGGCAATGGCAGATGTAGAGCTGCTACCTTCGAGCAGAGATGAGGAGCAGCTACAGAGGTCTGGTAAGCTCACTTCTCTCTAACTACACCCCCAGATTTTTTTTTTCATTATTATTTTCTTCAGCTCCAACTGGTGCTGACTCGAGTGACATCAATTGACACACTTTATCTGACTTAACAGAAAAGGCATTATACAACTTTTTTTCCCCCCACATAGGCATAGAGTGCTACCCATGACCTATATACAGACTTTGATGTGTAAAATCAGTGGAGTTCCCCTTTAACTTCAACGTATCATTAAGACATGCATGTCAGAAACAGACAACATAGCTAGCTGACTAAATATATGGTGTGAAAATCTGGACCACGTTCCTCCTGCCTGGCTGAACAGGCTGTGGCGACAAAAGCCATTGGGGCTTTGGAAAACATATGCGCATACTTGTGTCATGTACAAAAACTGCATGTACTGTAGTTAAGTCTATTAGGATCCCTATTAGTTACAGCACTGCAGCAGCTGTTCTTCCGGAGGTCCACAAAACAGATTTCATATGGTGACAATGCAACCATTACAACTTGCATCATAACACACAAAATTATAGAACAGACAGACAAAACTAAAACCAAGCAGCAACTTTCAGAGCTGAAAAATGAAGCCAACACTGAAGTGCTGAAACTAGCAGTCCCTCCAGTGGCTATTCGAGGATGGCTCCGAAGTAGAGCCAATCCCTGTAAAACCCAGTCTCCCAGGAAAGCTGCAAAGCCTTGAAGCTAAATTTTTCCAGTGGCCGCTCGTGGTATTGCAGAAAAAAAAAGGCAAACAAGGTAAAATACAAATCTTTCTATTCTGAGTTTTTGATCCATGGTGGTTTAATATTTGTAAAACTTTCCTTGAGCTGAAAAAAGCGATTTAAAACGCAGTGACATCATCACAATTTTAAATGAGCCAAGCAGGAACTCATGGGCGGAGCCAGTGGGAGAAACACCGCTGCACATATTCAGTGGGCTGCATACCGAGAAAGTAAACCTGGAAGCTAGAAAACATTTCTGCCATATGTGCCAGATGAGCACCTCGACTGGAATGAACAGGCACCATCTTGGGGTCCAGTGTCAAGTTACTATTAAAATCTATAAAAGAACTCTATGTTAAAATGGCCAACTTAACAGCAGATATAAATATGTTTACAGCCTGGTACAAAAAACACTTTTGGTCTCTGTAGCATATTTGCCTGTTAATGACAACTGTATGGGGGTGAATTTTTATATAACTCAACAGTTTAAATGTTATTACAGCTTAAAGTTAATGCACAACTAAGGGTGTGGATGCTTTGAGTGATCGGCGGGTGCCTCTAAAAAAAGTCTTGTTCAGTGTTTCGTTGTACTAAAAGACAGTCCAAGGAGTCAGATATTCAGTTTTTCCCAGCAACAACATTGTCTTAATGGTTCTAAGCATTAGCAGTATTCCCCATGCTAACCAAGCTAGCAACTAGCACTGGGGTTATATGCAAAAATCTACAGGTCGTGAGAGCCAAAATGGCAGACTCAAGGCATATAAACACAAGTCCTCAAACCAATGGGTGACGTCACGGTAGCTAGGTCCATTATTTTACACAGTCTATGAATAAAACACACACACACACACACACACACACACACACACACACACACACACACACACACACACACAAAGACAACCTCCTGAACTCAGAATAAATAACAAATATAAAGTCCATTTTACTCCAGTGTCCCCTACAAATTATCATCATAATACTGTCCATTTCACTACAGTATTCCATAGAATAATCAGTTTAAAAATAGTCCTATAATAGTCTAAACACACACACACACACACACACACACACACACACACACACACACACACACACACACACACACACACACACACCAGCGAGTAGTGTATGACAGCAGCATGAGTCTGCATGCAAAGGGTTTCTCTAATGGATTTACAGTAACTTACACATCACTTCCTGTCTCGCACTGCCACATGGTCTACTTTGTATTATTCTGCTGAAAAGACAAACCTGCAGAGAAATACCATTTCCTATTCTTGTCAAACTGACTGACTGCATAGCAGGGAGGCAGAGAGAAGGAACAAGGTGAAATAAGACAGGGACAGAGTGGAAAAGAAGGAAGAGGGAAATAAAAATAAAACATTTACTTTTTCCTTCAAAGGAAAGACTGGTTTAACACAGGCCTGTAGGTGCTGGGGAAATACCATGACCTTAAAGGAAAAGTATTCAAAACATAGACTGTTCAATTAAGAAAACATTATTTTTAAGGACAGGTCTATTGCCAGCCACTCAGTAATACTCATATACAAATCAGCAACTGGACCATGTGCAACAGAGATTGGGGAAAAAAAAACTACTCTGGCAGCAGGAGCAAAAGCCAGTTTGTCCAGTCACGCTCATGAAAAAAGACTGAGAGAGAAGTGGTTAGCGAGAGGCTGAAAGAGAGAGAAAGAAGGCCGAGGCAAACAAAGAGAGAGCAGCATGGGGACAGGAAGAGAGGGAGGAGAGAGACGGATGAGGCACAGCTGAGAGGGTCACAGGGTTGGAGCAGACAAATAAGCAGACAGAGAAAGACGGAGACAGAAATGGGGCAAAGAACAGCAACCGCACTGCAACTACAATGTGCAACAACTGTGCCAGTCAAGTGTTCATCAGAATGGCTTATGAATCAGAGAACCCTGGTCACTGACTGAATCCTTTTCATATTTATAGTAACAAAGAGCATTTTCAGTGCTTAAGGTGTACATACATGTGCACTGTTTTACTATACTTTTCACATAAGCAACAGCAAATGTAATTTTCTAAAACAAAACAAAACAAAATGGCATTAATGTTTGATATGACGACTGCAACTGATAAGTATTGTCTTTATCAATTATAATCTGCACTGTTTTTCAATTTAATGGAAAAATGTTCTTATTAACTTCCAAAAGCCCAGAGAGATGTATTCAAATTGCTTGTTTTATCTAAACCAACAACCCAAAACTCAAAAGCCTGGTATTAACATGTGCCTTGGTGATTCTATGACAAGCGGACAGTGCTAAATACAAGTGGAAATGACCACCAAGACACCTTGTACACATCAACCTTCATCAACCCTCCTACCTCCCAACCCTTTCATTTCTCAGTTTGGACATCCTTGATTTCTTTCCTCGCCTACTTTCCTCGTGTCTTATTCCCATCACCTGAGATGCGAGCAGAGGAGGCAAGGAAGAGACAAAGGAGTAAAGTGTTGAGGCAACAGGTATTTAACAAAATGAAATATCCGTTCTTTGGAGATGTGATTTTAAAGCGACGTCAATTGAAATGCCACGTGGTACAGCTGCATCATCTGTCACACCTCTTTTATATGTCACAGGTGCCAAAAGACTCCACAAACGATCCATCCTCGCTCATAGCTCCTACAGCAAGCCTCCTCTCTCCTCTGCCTTTAGGATTTGAAAGACATCCTTCAAGATGGTGAGCTGAGATCGATTTCTGGATCACAGGCAGGAGGATGGAGGAGACAAGAGGATGTCTAAAGGAGAAATAAAAAGAGACCATTGACTCCAGCCTTTTCTCCTCTCTATCTCCCCTCTCTACTTCCAAGCACAATAACCACCATCTTCAATCTTTAGTGCCACCACCCCCACCCTAAACTGGGGGTGGTGGCACTTTTGGCAGAAAATGCCCAATTTAACAATGTCCCCTGCCTCTATTATGGTAGCTGGATCCTTCATTTTAATAGCATGCTATTCATAAACTTGGCTCAACCTGACAGCCATTGTTTTCACCACCTAATGGCCACTTCACTTCTTCGATGCAGTTCTGTATGAGCCTGACAGCTTGGCAGATGTGGAGGAAACCTTACTCTTTGAACTACATCCAAATTTTTAGTGACACGACATCCATGATTGCCAATCTCATTCATCTCGCACAAGCAAATAAAAATGAAGCTAAAGTGCTACACACACCAGCTGTGTCCAATCATGTCGTTTCATTTGATGTGCTTCAACTGATGATGCAGCACGAACTGGACACACCGAACTGACCGCAAACAACAGCTGAGACGTGCTGAAACTGCTGCTTTCTGAGGATCTGACTAATTGAAAGTGGGAAACAGGACATTGGTGTGACCCCATAATGACACACACAAAGGTCCTGTCTGGCTTTTTTTCCCCAAATCTCTTCCCTCATCTATTTCCCTCTCCCTCCTGACGTGCTGAGCTGCACGTCAGGAAGCTGTTTTGTTATGCAAATGTATGGCGGAGAGCTTGATGCTCACCTGGATTATTGCTCACACGCTGCAACACACACAAACAGAGCCATTACAGAAACTCATTAGGTGGAATATGTAGCAACAGGTGCAAAACAGACAAGTTCGGTATGTGTTGCCTGTGATGTCAAGACTAGCTTCACAAATTCTCTGACAAACCCAGAAACATTTTTAACATCTATCTGTCTCCCATTATCCTGACCCTCATCTGGGCCCAATCATTATCAAACTTTATATTTTCATCAACAGCAATCAAATGTGCAACTCAAAGTTGCTGACTGCCCTTCAAAGGGTAACTCCAATATTTTTCAACCTGGACGGTTTTCCCCTTGTTTTTTTGTCTAAGTGACTAATGGGAACAATTTTGAAATCGGTCAAGATTTGAAAGAAAGGGCTGCTGCCGACATCTGCGAAACAGGCTGCAATGTAACCTCCTAGTGCGTGTGTACACCCTCAATTTACATTAACTAAAGGTGCTTGTTTTTGCAAACGACAGGCTCAGATAATTATTAGAAGTGTCTCACAACTCATGGACAGGATCCCTACAAAGCTAGGTCTTTTTTTAAATGGTAAGATCCTTTTTGTTTAACCAGAAACAGCCCTGAAATTGCAGGTAAGTCATTTTATCATCGTAAACCACTCTCATCATTCCTCCTTCCTGTTCGAACAACCATCAACTCTGTTTCTGGTTAAACAAAAAGGATCTTACTCTTTCACAAAAAGGTTTTTCTCTGTTAGGGATCCTTTTCGTAATGTTGTCAGACACCATTAGCCTGTCTGTGGCAAAAGCAAGCACTTTTAGTGAATGTACATAGATAGTACATAAATGCCCTGAGTGGTTACATTGCGGCCTGTGTCGCAGCTGCTGGCTGCAGTGGTCTCACTCAATAGTGGACCAGTTTCAAAAACTATTGTTCCCATTGGTCACTAAGGGTGCTTTCAGACCTAGAGTTGTCTTGCTTTGGTCCAAATCAGGGACTGATTTTGTTACAAAGTTGCATAATTGCCTAGAGTTGGTTCGTGTTCTCACAGCAGAATTTCCAAGTGGACCAGATCAAATGCCGTATGCGAGAAAGCTGCTCTTGATTGGGCAGAATTTCCATGCAGGACAAATCCAGGTAGTAAACAAAACGTTGAAGAAGAGTACACTTGCAAGATAAAAGCACTTCCTAATGTCACAATGGAGGGACAACCACGCAGGTTGATTTTAGCGCTGGTCATCGTGTACTGTTTTGCTGTCATTGTTCATTTTAGGCAAACCATACAGTTTAAAAAAACAAGGTGCGGCTCCGACTAGAAAACAAGGTTTAGATGCATTGGATGCACCCATTGTGCATATTAAGGCAGTACAGAGGGAGGCGCAAATTAATAATCCTCCAGGACTGTGAAGTGCTCATGTTTGTTTGACCCAAACAGTGTGTAATGTGACTGCAGTTGGTTCGGTTGAGGTCGGAACACGTTCTCACCACAAACGAAGCGCACAAGAGTTTGTTTGTAACCGGACCGAGACCCCCTCTTCAAAAAGGTCTTGGTTTAGTTGTTTTGGTGAGCATCTGAGTGTGATTGCTGTGTTCACACCTGCCCAAACAAACCGCACTTACGGGGCAAACAAACTTGAGTTTGATTGAACCGAACTAAATAGGTGTGAAAGCACCTTTTTTGTTTCCAGGGTAAAGAGTAAATTTTCATGCTCTACCCAAAACATAAATTTGGCATTCATCCTTATCTACAGCCTTGAATGCCAACACTGACTGCATACAAACTAATATTAGCTGCCTTATTGACCTGGCTCTACTGCATAGTATCCGTAAAAGACACAAGTTGACACAGCAGTCAATTGTGCAACAGACGGACAACTAGATGAGTTAATTGGCTTATTAAAACAGGTATTTTGATCTTTTTTTCTTCTTCCATTTTTCAAGAAAACAAAAGTACTTCCTTTGTTTGTGACCTATCACAGTAAAGTTAATATCTTTGGATTGTGGTCTGGTGGTTGGACAAAACAAGGCATTAGAAGACGTTACCAATGGGCTCTGGGACTCTGTCAAACCCTGGGAGCCTGAACATGTTTAAAGAGGAAGAGCAAAGTATGAATCGATCATAAAGAGACCTCGATGGACAGAGGCAGATGTTTAAATGACAAACATCCTCACGTGGGAATGTAAACAGTCTGTGCAGGGTGAAGTGGCTCCATATCCATAACCACTGAACCTTCCCTGGAATACAGAGAGAAAAGGAAGCAAAGGAAGGGAACAAACAGCTACTCTAGTGCTCTATTCTCTGGAGAACAAACACACACAGGCATTCATCTTCCTCATCAGCAGGGGGAGGACCCTCAGCTCGGCAGGCCATCTGTCAATCACTGTGTGCTCCAGACGTGCTTAGTGAGCGGTCCAGACACCTATCAATCATTGTCCAATCGCAGCCCTGCTGAGTCAAGGCGGATGCCCCTACCGCTGTCCATCAACCTCCGGCTGGTACACAACATGCTGCGGGAGGAGCTCCCAAAAAAAACTGCCTGATTCTGCCCAGCAGAGACAACACAGATGCAGCCTTTGCAGTCAGTTTGAAATTAATCCAGGTGGGAATGTAAACACACTCCAGCCTCGAGTGGAATATTTGGTTTTTTGACATGGCTACATTTTTTGAACATCTATAAATTCAGGAGATAAAGTAAGCATGCAGTTTCTCAAAAACGTCCTGCTTCCTCTCACAACACTGGCTCTCAACATTCACCTCTGTAAGCACCAGAACTCCAGAACAGCACAATGGAAAGAAAAGCAGACGCTAGTTTCAGTCAAACATTGATACTGGAGTTTATAACTGTTGAGGTACCCAACAATACAATTCATCCCATTTATAGTACTTTTAGTTGCTTAGGTTTTATAGACCATCAGAAGAATTTCAAACCAAGGTTTAGTATTTATTTTTGTGGAAAAACTAGAAAGTCAGAGATGAAATAGTTCTAGGTTTCATGAAAAACCATGGTGAAATTTCCAACTGTTAGTATTACCTTTTCAAAATGAAGTTATCATCAAAACCATGTTTAATTACCATGTTGAGAAGTTGAGTGTGCAGCCAAGAGGGTGAGAAAAAGGTAGGACGTATGTGTGCTAATTGTCAGTGAATAAATGCAACGACTCCTCAGGACCCAAGTCGAGATTACATTACTTGCTTGAGAGGTTAGCCCTAAAGTTAGCCTCCCTTAAGGTGGACGAGCTATTGTCATTGTAGCGAGATAGATAGATGATAGAGAAACGTCTGGCTGCCAAGTCTCTCCTGAGTTAGGAAGACAATTATTGATCCCACTTAAAAATGTATTTTGCTGTTATTAGTACTAACTGTTATTTAATGTTGAATTATATTGTTTTAGCACGAGTACTGGAAGAAAAACCCAAATGATGCCCAGCCCAAGTGATGCTACCTGTCCCTTGTCTTCATCTACAGCGACACAGACATTTGAGCAAGCATTTTCAAAGACAGGCTGCTTATGAAACAAAATCAGTGCTATACGGTTATTATTTTAAAATTCCAAATTCCAAGTGAATTCATTTGTTTTCCATATAAAACTTGGTGAAATGATTTCAGTGTGTGTATCATTTTAACAGTTACATTTGGTCACAATAATTGTGGCATGCAATCGTTATATATTGTTTCATCTCTATTTGTAGCTCCAATCAGATTGCAGAAAAGCAACGCCAAAAGTTAGATTATGTCTCAGCAATATTTAAATTACAGTATTCTGTCACAGTTTCGCTGCAGGCTAGCTGTTAAGTGCTGCTAAACTCAGATAATCCAGTTTGGTGCGTGTATGTATGTATGTGTGTGTGTGTGTGTGTGTGTGTGTGTGTGTGTGTGTGTGTGTGTGTGTGTGTGTGTGTTATCTAAGCAAATCGCACTGTGTTGTTCGCTTACAGATAAACACAGGGAGGTAGCCAGGAGGACAATACATTTATACTCATGCAAGTAACACATTACATTCATTTGCCCCAAAGTGAATTAATAAGTGCATTCAACTTTCAAATGAACAAGAGTCATTAATCTTAAATGTCCATCCTCTGCAGTAACCACAGATAAGCAAAAAAAATAAATAAATAAATAAAAAAACTAGAAATACAGCAGCAAGCAGCAATTCTAGGGTTCAAGCTGGAGAGGATCAAGACCTCTGACAATTTGGGATGCCTGCATCAAAGATAAACACTGGATTTTATGACAATCACACAAATGCTCATTCTTTGCGTTTAAATCTCCACCAGGCCACGCTCATCGCTGGAAACACCGTCGCCTCCTATTGGTCAACTGCAGAAACATTTTGGGGACATACTTTAATGGCTTAGCTGAAGAGTTCCACCGAGTCTGGTGATGTTTGAACCAACACTTACTGATTATGCCAAATTTTGCAAAAGGCTGTTACACTTGTTTGGAACTGGTGGTGCCCCCTAATGACCAATTACATAATAATCTAACGCATGTGGTTCATTGTTCATACCCTGCAAGTTTTGTAATGATTGGACAATCAATTTCCAATTCATAGTCTTATTTAAGTTTTCCTACACCCATTTTTTTTGCATGTGTGGCCCTCCCCAGAGGTCAAGTCAAAAAAAACTTTCAGGATATGTTCCTGAGTATGAGTAAGAATGACATGGATGCAATGTCACACTGGCCTTGACCTTTTGACCACCATAATCTAATCAGTTCATCATTGAGTCCAAGGGGGATGTTTGTACCAAAATGAAGAAATTCCTTCAAGGCATTCAAGGCAAAAATTGAACAGACAGATGGACAGACGGACATGTGCCTGTCTTCAGGTGGGTTGTCAGGTTTATTATTTGCATTTTGTCTGATTCAGTAACTTTTCTAAGGATTAAATCATCTAAAATTATTGCTTATGTTTTTGATTTTGGGTCAGAAAAACAAAACAAAAACAAAAAAACCCCACACTGAGTATTTATATCTTTGAATCAGGAAGTGAAACTACTAAGTCTTTGCACCACGTCAGCCTCTGTACTCTGCTGATGCACAGGCTCACAGCATGCAGATAGAGAGTGTGATAATCAGTAGTCTTGCAGAGTTTATGGTTCAGTGGTTGAAAAGCAGAAGTTAGTTCAATGACAAAGCAATAACAAAGTGCTAGTCAGGATGAAAAACATATATCACATTACAGATGAATAAAGTAGCACAATATAATCAGGCTCTTTGGTGCTGTACTTGTTTGTGTGAGAAATCTGGATGTACTGTATGTGTGTTATTAGACTACATGACTGTCTGTAATCGCTCTGACAGGTCTGGGGTATCTGCCTAGATGAACTTCATGAAAAGACAGCCCTGCAGAGCAGCACAAACTACACTGATATCACTGTATTTTACTTCTCTCTGTGTGTGTGTGTGTGTGTGTGTGTTACTCCAAAGTAAAGAGATAGAAATGGGTCTGCATGGCTGATTCCCTGTGAAGCACGGATCTGGTGTCAGTTTAGGTTTGTCGCTCCTTGTGTGGAGCATGAAAATAGAACGAGACACGAGCTGTTCCTGGATCTGTTCACTGCGAAGGGATCCGAGTGCAAAGGTTGGACAGACTTCCACCTGAAGTCAAAACAATGTCTGCTTGACACTGTCCGTGTGCACAAGAAAGGAAATGTGTCCGAGAGACTGTGCATGTGTGTGTGTGTGTGTGTGCGCGCATGTGTGGCTGAGTCATATAAAGAAAACATCTGGAGGCATTCCTGAGACGCCTGAGTGGTGACAACAGCCAACCTGGCAGGAAAGACGGGGAGGAGAGAGGGAGGGATGAAGGGAAAGGTAAACCAAGAGCAGGGAGAGACGTGGAGAGGCAGTAAAGCGATAAAGCCACAGGGCTATAACTTGTTTCACTGCACTCCCTACAGCATGTCTCCACCTAATCCATCTCCACTGATTTGTATTATGGTAAATACCACATGGATGAGGCTGAGCCTATTTAAAGCAGGAAGCTGTCGGAGGGAAAACCTCATATCTTCAGGGAAGAATGTGTCTTAGTAACAGGACTAAGGCCCAGATCAGACCGTGTGTTTAGCATCCTGGAGTGGCTTTTTCAATGAGAGTGAAGCATTTTGCACCTTGCTTTTTACTACTTTTATGCATCTTGCATTTTGCAGGAGCACTTTGAACACCTCGAGTTGAAAGAATTTCAACTCAGAGAAGGAAAAGCACCTGGCGTCACTGGCATTTTCCCCCCATTGTCTGATCAGATGAACTGAGAAGACCTTTGTTGGTGGCGATGACAACAAGCACTGGCATACAGGTTTCTGTGAAGCTACCATAAGCTCACTTTTGACAACGCCCTTGGCAAGCTGCAAGACATATCTGAACAAAGTGTCACCTCAACCACTTTCTAATGTTTTACCAACTATAATTAGGCCCAACACTTAATAGATTGTGCCCGTTCAGGCGAAGCTCCTGGATCAGCTGTTGGTGCTCCCTGTGATTGATCCCCTGAGGGTCCCATCTACCCACATGGTTTCCTGTTGGTTACATTTCCCTGCGACCAAAGGGGAAACACCATCTCACCTTTAGTCAGAGTCAGAGTAAATGCCCTCCGCCTGTCCAAGTTTGTTGATTTTAACATACAAATTTGTGAGTTTACTAATGATTATTTTCAATATCAATTATTCAGTTGATTATCTTCTTGAAAATACCAATGAATTATTTTGTCTATGATATGTCAGAGAGTAGTAAAACCCCAAGGTGATATCTTCATCACCCAACATCAATTTACTGTCAAATGTGAGAGGAAATCAGCAAATCTTCACATTTAAAAAGCTTACAATCAGCCAATGTCTGTTTTTTCCCTGACAAATGACTTAAACAAATAACTGGTTATCAAAACAGCTGCAGACTATTTTTTATTGTTGTTTATCATCTCTCATCTTTTTGTTTCAGCTGTGTGTTTTAGAAAATCATTTTATTAAAACTTAAACCATTCTATCAGCACATACAAATATTCACGACTTATATGAATAAAGTTACTAAGTTATTGTATTTATTGGGCTGTTTAACAAAGTATTGCATGACATGATAATTTAGGTCTAGACAGTTTCACTGCAAACTGATGACATTCAAACCCAGCTGAATACAAAACTCAGTTCCTCTACAAGGGAATCTCTCTGCTCCTCCCACTGATAATACTAAAACTGCCTTTGGGAGGGAAATTTTGCCCATTTAGTTTCACGGCACCTCAGTTTCCCTCACTGACACTCCTCCTTTTCATCTCTTTCTCTGCTACCAGAGGGAGGGATGAGACTGCGGGGAAGAGGAGAGGAGAGACAGACACCACCCTTCCCCAAGAGACAGACAAAGGCCGAGGCAGCCAGAGAAAAGAGAGAAACAGGAGGGAGGAGAGGAAGGGGGAGACAGAGAGGCGTGTGAGAGAGACGGTCAGCCAAAAAAGTGATAAAGAAGCAGGTGGAGGAGAGAGGGAGGGTGGTCGCCCCACTGTGCCAGAGGGGACTGATGGATAAAAGAGCATGTGAGAGCCTGCAGGGAGGCCAGACTCACTGCCAAACACACAGACATCAGACACATGAGGGGAAGGAGGAGGATGAGAGACGGAGCTTGTGTTCATGGGTAGGGAAGAGTTCATTGAGAGCACATTTGGCAGAGAGCTACTGCTGTAAACTGGTCGAACACGCACACAATACAGGGCTGCACAGTAAATCAGCTTCCCCAAAATCGATGTCCAATTCAAGAGTTTTCTTTTTGATTTGTTTTTGAGCATTCTTGGAGACTTGAATCATCTTTCTAAAAATGAATCTTGTAATTCATTATCACTGTGTTGCCTTTTAAAAAATACACTTATGACCTATGCCTCCAGACATCCTGCATCTCCTAAGGCAAAAGCAAGTCACTCTGTGTATGTGTTGGAAAGCAGAGGTGTGTGTGATGGCCAGGGAGGGAACGAGGCAGAGGGAGGACGTGAGGAACACGGAGAGGAGGAGGAAGGAGGAAAGAGGGAGGCTATGGGGTTCACAGTTTAGTTCAACAGCAGCATGCACAAGGCATTTGTGTTGATATTTAGCTGAACATGGGTGGTTAAATTTGCACCATTTCTTTAATTTAGCAGTTGAAATGAATCAAACGTGTTTAGAGGGCACAAGGAAGTAAATGTCGGCGCATGTGTGTAATGGTGTGTCTAAGGAGCTGGAGTGCTGGCGGTGAAGTGGTGGGTTTAGCTTGAAGAGATTAACAGTCTAAGCTGTCTGATTGCCAGACACACAGGGTCTAACACCACTTCCTAACGAGCACTGAGTGCAAATCATGTGACAAGCTGTCCTGATATACATCGTCTGATGTATATCTTCAGACGATTTTGTGCCTCGTCTATAGCTCGCAGTAGTTCCTGTGGGCAGAGGAACATTTCTTGTACGCTGTCACATGCTGTCTTTATAATTAATCTTCCGTCTTTAGTGCCTACAGTGCTCTGTATGATATCTGTGGAGCAAGCAGTGACAGTCTTGGAATGGCAGGAAGTAGCCATCGTTTTGATCAATTAGGCAAAAAGTCTACAGCCAAAGTAAAAACTTGGGCTGGGGTATTGCAATATTTTGTTTGAAATTTGTAAGTAAACTTTTGGTAGCCTACAAGAATCACAAAACAAATTGCTTTTTTGGTCCACCAGATACATTTTGCAAGTGAGACAAACAAAATGAAATCTTTACCTTATTAGATAAAACAGATGTTGACCAAGCTTTCCTTATGGGACATAATTTGCAATTGTAAAAAGGTAACTGCAATAATACTAGTGATATATCACTATATATATTATCCCAATACTCAACAGAGCTGCAGGAGATCAGGAAAACATATGATATGTGAAAACATTGTTGAAAATTGCTATGACGATATGACCTGCAATAAATAAACCAATACTGAAGTATTGAGTATTGAGTTTTGGGTTGCAGCAATATACCAGTTTCGTGGTATACCGTGATATAAAAGTTGACAGTCATCAATCCGTGTACATTTGCTTATCTACAATATTGAAAAAAATAAAATA
Source organism: Epinephelus cyanopodus (assembly GCA_026686955.1). Taxonomy (NCBI): domain Eukaryota; kingdom Metazoa; phylum Chordata; class Actinopteri; order Perciformes; family Serranidae; genus Epinephelus; species Epinephelus cyanopodus. Next base: position 34,654,186 of record CM048916.1, read on the forward strand.
AAATTGCAACTGGACATTTAATCTCCCCCCTAATTTAGTTATTTTCTAAGGGGAGACTTTTTACACATATTTTCATTAACAAAACTGTTTCAAGTTTCAATTATAGTAGTAAAATGTTTGTACATCCAACAATAACCCTTCTGTTTTCATTCCTTTAAGGGTCACTCTGTCTGATAATAATGTCAATTCTGCAATACTGTGAAACTGCGCTATTTTCTGAGACGATTATTGTACCATGAAAACCTAATTCCATTGCAACCCTACATGCTGCGAACATAGACCCCAGACAAATAATAGCCTATGTACAGGCAGTGATGTTGATAAGTTTTCAGTGTCTTCAGTCCCTGGGACCCATGGGTGGTCATGAGAGTTTTTTTGACAAATTGCCGTGTTAAACCTTGTGTTTGATGTTGCATGGTTCTAAATAGGATTACATTCATGTATGCAAAAAATGTGTCTGAAAGTTAAATAAAATTCTAAATCTGAAAACTTTATTTCCAAAACCACAGGCTATATATGCATCTTTATATACTATGTACAAAATATTTCAATGGATAATCCATAAAAGTTAAAGTTAATAAAATTTGAGAAATACGCAGATTCCCTTTCATTCTGAGAAGAGTTTTCTGTTCACTTACTGAAACTACAAACATAACAGGAAACAACAACAAAATTGGTTTTGCATCAGATATATGATATGTATGCTAAGAAAATGGTCGCTGCCGGTGAAAATACCTTTCAGTATGTCATGTCCTCTGGATTGTAAATCATCATCGGGTCATTATCAACATGAGTCGGTGCAGTACTGATCAGTAGCACAATCCCATTATCACAATGTAGCATTATCAGTGTCTGTAGTAATATCCTACATATTTGTGAATTCAGGTGTATTTTATGAACCATCAAATAGAAGGTTAATGTCTACTGGTTGTCCCAAGAGACCTCAGTGCCGTTTCGCTGTCTTTGCCAGGAAATAGTGGTTCACCGCGCTTCATAGAGCTGGGATGAGAGTGGGTGGGGTGGGTGCACAGGTGTCAAATCTGTGCAGAGCACCACAACAAAAACACCACGAACCATCACTGACAGTATGGTACTAACACCTGAAACACAAGTGTCACTCTCAGTGGTTTCTGTAGCATGAGAAATACTTTCAAAACCAGTAAAGTCGGCCAACACCACTGTTCCAATATAACATGCAGGGAGGGAACGCATGGCACATGTTAATATACAATTTGCAATATCTGTATCATGCATGTTGATATCGCTATGAAGCTAAATTTATCAGACCATTGACAGCAGAGAGATTAAATGAAATAAGGGTAGAAGAGCAAGAGGGGGATGACATGCAACTAATGTGCCTGGCCAAACTTAAACCAGGGACACTGCAAAGACACAGTCAGTGCCTCCATACCACCAGAACAGCCCAGTGTGCCAGTTATTTGGATAACCTACAGAAAACACTATACAGATATTAGGTCCTACATCGAGACCAGTTTCTCCACTGGAAATAGTTCAAATGAAAACTGTTGGCAATGAGGCATGCTAGACAATCACATAACACAATGCAATTTCATTAATTTAAGCAAATATATATTATGACTGATACTACCTTACTTGACACAATTCAACTAATTAAACCTCTAATATTCTTCAAATTCCAAATCTTACAGCTCTTTAAAGCTCTAAAAATTTTAAACAAAGAGAAAAAGGATTAACTGTAGAGCACAACAAAATCTCCCAAAAGTAAGTCTTTGCTTTTTCCATTTCAAGTATGATTAGAAAAACAAATATTTCTCAGTTGCGAGAAAGATCAGGCTTTAATTAATCAGAAAACTGGGTGTCTGTGTATTAGTTGGTTCAGCTGAGCCATGACTAACAGCTAAGTGCGAACAAGTTACAATGCGTGTGTGTTTGCCACAGTGTGTGTGAAAAGCCGTGTATAATCGAGTGTGTTAGCATGTGGGTAGAGAGACAGAAACTGGTTACATGTACGTCACATTTGTGTTTTGAGAGCACCCATGGGAGAATGGCTGTATGGCTGTACGCAGTGAATCTAACAGAGAAAGATGGAGCGTGGAAGTGCACATTAATGTGCCTCAAGAGCACCCTGGGGATTCACTCTGTGTGTGTCACAGCAGTAATGGTTATGGCAGTTGGGTTCAGGTGTGGCAGCAGCAGCAGAGACCAGTGCAGCAGGTCTGTGGCTGTGTGTGTGTGTGTGTATACAGGACCTGTAGAAACAAGTTCACCTCACCAACACTGATGATGTGGTCGCAGGTGGAGGGACATTATTGACTCAGGATTACAAATGACTTGTCTTTGGTGCAATTCATATAGTACACACTAAACTGTATTGAGTCATGAACCAAAAGAAAATGTTAAAAAGTAATGGCACTGTCATAGCATATAGCACTGTTAACCAGCACCACAACAATATGAAATGTGTATGTTTCTTGTTGTGCATTGTAAATGTATGAAATGTTGTAAAATAGGAAACAGAATACTTTGATTTCATATACGACATTGCATACCTTAACATACTTTTTAATCTTGGGCCTTGGGGGATGGTTATTAACTATTTTCAAGTCACAAGTCATTGGTATTAAAGTCCAAGTTGAGTTGCAAGTCTTTTTCATTTTGACCTATTGTCCTATCAAATTTGTGACTCGTGTGACTCCACACAACAATGGTTTTCATTGTAGAAATGTCTACATTTTCTTGTCTATAGATTAATAAAAGGGAAAATAAGTAATAACAAGGTATTAAATCTCAGTTAGGTAGCAAACAGATACTAACTACTAACTGAATGGCTGGTAAAGTCCCAACTGGGTAAATTAATTTAACATCTGTCATCCACGTTGTATAAGAGCAGTTTCAGGTACAATAAACAAACAGCTGTTTTCATATTAAAATGTAACCTGTTACATAACTGTAGTTATATCTGTTAAATCTGTCAACATCCTCATGTTTAATATTGTTGAAAGCACTCGGCTTAGCAGAGGCCCAAGCAAAACAGCCAATAATTTTAAGGTCTGGCTCATAAATAAAGGCATATTTTTAGGAGGCAAGTATGGAACGACAAACATGTGGATTAGAGCAACACATTTAGACCATAGATAAATCAGATAAAAAGGGTGTGTTAGCTAAGTGAAGCAGAAGCCATCTAACTGAAGTGAAAGTAGAGGTTAGGTTGGTTTTAAATCAGGTTATATAAAGTATTTGGGGATAATGGACCTGATTGAGTAACCACAGCTTGATGTACGCAACAGTTTAATCAAGTGGGAAGGAAAAAGGCATTTCAATCCAATCTCTAATTACATGGCCAAATATAATTATTTGAAAGCCTACGCTTGGTTAATTGTCCTCTGAGAGTACACTCTCATTAAAGCTTCCAAAAAAAGCGTTGATATGTAAATGTGTTCGTGTCAGGAGGAGAGCGCTCAGCTCATCAGCATTTTGTACAATAATTCCTCATTTTGGCTCTAAATAGGGCGGACTTAAATAAGACTTTATGGAAATAGCCAGGTGAGAGCGTGTGTATGTAAATCATTAGGTAGAAAAATTATGAGCTCATCCCGCCGCCAGCTGTTTCTATGACAGCACAGCCTCTAGGTAACGAACCAGGAAACACCTGTCCCCTCCTTTTCCTCAGCTATCTAACGATCCCTCTGCGTTCAGGCTTGCCGACATTCGAACGAGCAGGAGCTGACTGAAGGCAAAGCTGGATGTCATACTGGCTGAGTGTTAAATGACTCAAATGACCCGTGCTCTAGGAGCTCTGGCTGCAAAGAAGACAACTCACAGTCCAGGCATGAACTAAGGGTGGAGGTGAAGATAAAGGCAAAATACAAACACAGAGGAAAAGTCCCAACTCACAAGTATTGTTCATTTATTTACACTGCAAGCTGTTGGGAGCATATATGAGGAGGCCATAAAGGCAGCTCTTTGTTGCATCTGCAAATAGGTAGTGCTCAAAGAAACATTTTACAGCACCACCTCAACCTGGACAGGGCTGCAAACAAGATTTGGGTTGAACAAGAGGTTAACATTTGAAGTTTTTTTTCCTTACAAAACAGAGTTAGGACAACAACTACTAAGGATCATTTTTATCATAACTTAAAGCGGAAGTTCACTGATTTTACAAAGTCTGTTTACAGGTCTTGGCAAGTACGCCTGTATATGTGAAAAAGCTGTTTAAAGCCTTTTGTGTCTCCACAGGGAGCTACGTGAAGTTTGATAAACTGCCTCTACTAACTTAAGCGGGAGAGTTAATTCAGTCTCACATCTGAAGACTACAAGTTTTGAAATGTCCAAAAAATATCTAAGGGTGTGGCGTTGGAAAACAGTGGGCTTACTAGACCTCTGTAACCCGCTCATCATTTGTGCTTAAGGCCAGAGGTTCAAGACTACATTAGCCTCTGTTAGCAGGACACACCTGAATGTCCAACAAAACTGTCAGCGGTGAAGTTTCATTATGGGTAATGTTTGCAAATGGTTTTTAAAAGGAAGAAGAATGTGTGGAATAAAAACTATAACATCTCTGGTTTTGCGGCATCTTGTTATAATATTCCTTGATAGAAATATAACAAAAGTTCAATGAACTTTCGATATAATTGGACCAACTATACACCTAATAAGGGGGGTGCTAATGCATCTTTAACGCTAGTTACCATCTGCCATTAAACAAAAGAAGACCAGCTACAAACCGAGCTAATGTGTACTGTAACATTATTACAACAACTTTAAACATGCTAATTAAGTTATTTTTAGTATAACTGTTTTGACCACAGTAAACAGTGCCGGGCTACCTCACGATTATATTCCCTGCATAATGTTAGCTAGGGTAGCTGTTTCGGTGGTCAACTCATGACGTTTGTTGTGGCTATTCTATTAAAAATAAATGACATAATGTGGATAAATTTGACAAATCATAACGTGAATAAAACTTTAAATACTTGTTCATTTCCTCTACCATGAACGATAACAGTGGTCGTTTTTAATGATCCCACTCTACTTCACGACATCAAAGTCCGCCTTTTGTTATTGTTTTGATTGAGAACCAGCAGAAACTTCATGTTTAAAACTTTTACAGGAAGTACTGACCACAGTTAAGATTTTTGTCTATTTATTTTGTTGATACTGTCAGCTAAAACACCTACAAAATGTTTTTGACTGTCTATACAAAGATTCTGATATGCTGCACACCAAAATTAAGACTTCTTTGTCTATTTATTCTTTTATTTATAGAAACTATTTTGATGATAATTGTTTTGAATGTACCTCAGATTTGTGAAACATTCCACTGTTTGTTAAGTGTTTGTCATGCTCAGACAATAAAGAACAGTTTGAACCAGTTTTAACCAACTGGGGCCTCCAACTTTCACGCAAGAGCAAAGATCAGCCTTTAAACTTGAGAAAAAAAAGATTTAATATTTATCATGATAATTATCGATATTGAATGACGTGAAATTTTTTTTTTGGGGGGGGGGGAATAACATTTTTGACCATACTGCCCAGCCCTAATTTGGTTCACTTCTCAATTCTCGTTCTTTTTGGTGGAAGAAGCTCAATAATACTAATGGTAAACATTGACATCTGTTTTACATTTTGAACTGATTAAATTCAAAGTGACTGGACTGCAACTCCACCCTATCCATCCATCCATCCATCCAACCAGCCACCCAGGCCTGTGTTTTCAGCCTGAGCTGGTGAACCTCCCAGTGGGCCCAATGTTATCAGTGTAACTCGATCTCCAACCCATTCTAATGAGAGGGATTGTTTGTGGGGAGACTTTAATAACTCCCACAGCCTATTTATATCTCATAAGTCACACCCTCTGTGTATGACGCACAAAAATACACAAAAACCCCACAGACACAACTTTTGACAAAGAGTGACTGTACTGCAATTATAGATCTTATCGAAATCACACTCACAAATATTTACCTACTTGGCTCAAAGCAAATATGAAATACACATACATGTTTTTTGTCTAATTGTTTACTCATGCAATCATACCTTGTTCTATTGTATTTATCATTTGTGGATAATCACCTATAACATGTATAAATGTTTTCTGACTGTGGAAATGTGCCAAACAACTAACATTCTTCATCAGTATATTCAAACACAGACCATCATGCAAACATTGTTAACTTTTTCAGTAAAGTAACCATGTTTAGCCTGCAACTGTGTGGTGTAATTGCTTGTAAGCAAAAGTCTTTTCCTTCTAATTATCCCCAGTAGAGGTCGACTCTTGAGGTCCCACCATACCTAAATGGGAAAACAAGAGAGGGCTGCAGAGGGAGAGGAGGAGAGGAGGAGGAGAGCAGCTGGTGTGTAGCCTGGACAGGAGGGAGGGAGAGATAGCAGGAGAGTGTAGAAGGGAGAGGGAGAGGAGGAGGAGGAGGAGGGGGGGGGGAGTAAGATAACAGAACGGCAACATGGTAGATCACTTTACACTCACGACTATTGCTGGTCTAGAATAATTCATCAGAGGAGGTTTGGTCAAGGGCCAGGAAATGTTTCCTTACTGTAGCAATGAAAGTGAAAAAAAAAACTATGATGCTACACTGAAATATGACTAATGAAAGTTAGTGGCAGCATCTCTAACACTGATGTAGCACAGCACTGCACCGTCTGGCAAGTGTTGGCAAATGTAAAACTCCCCCCAACACCTCATCACTGCGAGGTTTCTGGTATCGTAAAGATCAGCCAGCAAAGAACTGGAAATCATTCAGCGACAGCCACGGGCGAGGACTGCTGAGCAACTCTTAAATTATTGGGTTTTATTACTGCAGGGCTTGACGGGAGAAACTGCCCCATTGCCCCTGGTAACTGGATTCGGACCATTGTAACCACTTCTCTCGGTGGTTGCCCCCGCTGGCAACCACTTTTCATGTTAGAAACATTCTCTGACTCTCCCTCAGTGAAAATCTTCTGCTTGAGTGAGGGTGCTACTGTCTTCAGAAAGCTTCAGCGCCAGCAGCATCGCATAAAACACTCCACAAGATAGCAGAGCTCAAATGGAGAGTGTCAAATCCGACTGAAGTAGAGAAATTCCAAACTAGGTCTGAGAACATTGAGAAACTGTCTCCATTACAAAGCCTGTACACCACAGATTTTTCAACTGCAAGACGTCCTGCTCTGTATGTATCCAATTTCACAAATTCATACCAAATAAAAGAACACGTCACCCCCAAAAATGAACATCTCTATATATCGATAAGTCACCCCGTGTTACATTGAGTACATGCAGAAACCTTTGTTTTTCTAGCATGCCTGAAGTGAACGAATAAAACAGAAAATTCTTTATGAATTTAAGTTTTAGGGGTCAGCATTTATCAACAGCAAAACCTCAACAAAACATCTTTTTGCAAACCATTACACAACTCAGTATATACTGCAGTATAATTTAAATCTCATTTATCCAGTCATATCATCAGTGCATCCCAAACAGACAGTCATTTTTGACAAAAAACTGAACTAAAGGTGAACTTATTAACGCTCTCTTCAAAGCCAGACTCCATTGAGAAAAACACTAATTGTACCTCACTGAACACAGGAGCTGCTAGTCTACTGCTGCCTCCATCATACTTGTTTAGGTTATTGTGTGACTTTGGTGAATCCAAACTAATACGTTCAAACACCAATATCACACAACAACACTACCAAACAAATTGATAGAGGCAGTGGTAGACCAGCAGCTTCTATGTTCAACGAGGTAAAATCACTGTATTTCTCAGTGGAGTCTGGCTTTGAGGAGACCATAGACAAGTTCTGCTTTTAGTTCAGGGCTGTCTGTTTGGAACGCACTGAGCATACACATGATAAATGAGACTTAGATTATACTGCAGCAGTTGTGTGACAGTTTGTAAACGGATGTCTTGATATCATATTGCTATAGTTAAACCTAGATCCCTATGACTTCAGTTCATCAAGAATTTTCTCCATCTTTGGACTCTTCGTTTGCCTTAAGCATACAAGAAAAACAAAGTTTTCTGTAGCAATTCAACTTAACACGATGTGAGTAATTGACATGCAAATGGTGATTTGGGGGGTTAAGTATTCCTTTGAATGATCAAATATCAAAAATAAGCCTCAAAAATCCAGTATCGGTTGGGCTATTCAGTGAGCAACCATTCTCGGAACCCATCAGCTGTATTCGGCATCTGACTTCTGGCAGACAGCGATACAGCCTCTGTGGGCAGACCCCCAATTTTTTGGCACTCCTGTTTGATTTGGGCGGAGGAGGCGAATTTCCGTTTCCGACTTCTGTTTACATATATATATATAAGTAAATATGTTTGCAGTGACGCCAATTATGTTCCGCCTTGTTAGTTCACCGCACGGAGCGTTTAACCTGGCAACTGCAGCCGGCTCAAATGTGATTGATCAATATCACGCGGACTACAAACAGCCTACAGCCGGAAACCAGGGCTCTTTCGCTCTTCTTCCAGAGGCAAGATCTCCGGCGTTTGCCTACAGACTCTACATTCACTGAATGTAGAGTCTGTATATAGAAACTAGTGAGCAACATACTGCTGAACATTAACAAAGCAAATCCAGCTTTCCTGAAAAAACATTATTAACATTAACATTATTAAACTACTTACAATATTCCTAAAAACAAACCACCTGGCCACATTTACACATCCTTATTACTAAACATTACTTACTATTCACAAATCAATCAGCTGCTGGTCCTTCAGGTTGAAAGGAGCCAGCTGAGGTGGTTCTGGCATCTGATCAGGATGTCTCCTGGGCACCTCTTATTAGAGGTTTTTTGGGTACATCCAACTGGTAGGAGGCTCCAGGGCAGACCCAGAACATGCTGGAAGGATTATATATCTCATCTGGCTTTGGAACGCCTCAGATTCCCCCAGGAGGAGATAAAAAGCGTTGCTGGGAAGAGGGATGTCTGGCGTACCTTGCTCAGGCTGCTGCCTCCATGACCCGGCGGATGATGGATGGATGGACAAAATCAATTTAGTATGGCTACATTAGTATTCAACTCTATTTTCTTTTCTTTCTACTTTCTACATTCACGAGTCTGGGAAGGTGAGTGTGGCGTAAATGCTGTCATTTGAACATGTTAGCAAGAGTCTGCATGGCAGCCCAAATGCCTGAAAAGATCGGGAGTATGAGCTGTATGCACTGAAAACAGGTTTGTAAATGCAGACAGACAGTGCAGTATAAATAGAACCATGCAATTTTTGGTCTATTTCCACCCCTTCACTGACTACTGCTACGTTAAAAACATGGGTATAACGAAACAGGATCACTATTACTTTAATTCTAAACATAAAAAAGAAAACTGGCAGCCATTTCATCAACCTTGGCAACCAAAGCTGAAAGCAAGTCATCAGCCTGGTGACTAGCTCTGTACTCACTGGCTTAACAGGCCTGACTTCAGCAGGATACAGATTGTGTGACTTTGATTATCTGATGTATTTACTTCATAACCAGATGATGTGTGTTGCAGCATTATGCTGACACGCATATCTTGTCATCTACCATATGCAAGTTTCAGCCTCTTGTGTGGTCACAGCCGCTTATGACACAGCATCCTTCAAACCACCGCCATCTTAACATGGTTAGGTCCAAAACTGACAGAATTCTTTGGAGCCCAAAATATGGCCTGGGGAAACTCCGCTTTTTATATGGAGTCACTGGCGACTGTAGAGGTTCATTTAACACTACAGAATTTACCCAGACAAGTTTTTTTGGTCCAAGACCACATGTTTATGTCAAATCATGCTATGTCTGCCAGGTCCACCAGGGGCTTTCTATAACAGTGAGGTTGGTATAACCCGGGAACAGACTACTTTTGGCAGCTGTCCTCATAGCCTGCAAGGCAAGAAAATGTATTCAAATTCTGTCTGAATCCTTGGCGACATGGCAAGAAAGATAACCACACTACTTGACAAGGCTGTGAAGTTATTTTTTAGAGCAGAAAATGGACCCTAAAATGATTGCTTATTACCATTCACATGCTCAGAAAGAAATAATTTTGATCCTCCTAACTGTCTGATGAGGTTCACACATGTCAGTGATTGTGCTTTCTCATTGCAGTGTGTGAGCTCTGGGGAAGCATGCTCAGTTTATCCCATTACTCTGGCCGATATTGCTTTGTTAAGGCACTGTTTACCAGCCGACCCCCTGCTGTGGGGGAAATCACCATGCGTGAATTACCATTATGTGTGAGAAAGGATAAGAACATTGTACACTTAAGGGGTGGCAGGGTGGGAGGTGGACTTAAACACTACATTAAGCTACAAGGGGAGTTTATCGGCCAAGTCCTGCACATACGGTTCATCAGCACCCTGACAAAGCAATGAAATACAGATGTAAGTGCAGATACTTTACACTAAATCCCTGATAAAAACATGCTGTTTCCAGATTATTTCTCCAGTAAATGTCACCAGAGCTCTAACATTACATCATCTTAGATGTCCTCAAATATCTTGTCCTATTAAGTGAAGAGTTCATTTCCCCAAAGTGAAAACCCTCCCAGAGATTACAACATAATGCTCTCTGTTGATTTATTTCAACTGAAAAAACATCTTTAGACTTTTAATGCAACAAGTGAAAGCATGTGAGAGCCCAATGTGGGCTTTTACATGCACAGTAATTCCAGGAAGACTGAACTATTTTGTTTTATGGTGGGGGGTTCACCAGAACAACAACAACTGTCCATTTAATAAATTCTTCATCCTGTTTGTCTAATTTTCTAGTTTAAAATAGGGAACACTATATCTACACTGTCAACACTTTCTGCTTTTCTAAACACACATTAAAGATGTCAATTTATGCAAAAATCTTCCAGCAGATCCAGAGATAGTTAACCGAGCTGTTTGTTTGCGTCTGTTTAAACAGCATGACAGTGCTGAGCGGTGGGGCTGAGATCGATACGTGTGGCCCAGGGGCCCTGGGCACTGCCATAATGAGGAGGGGTCAAGGGTCAAGGTATGTTACGAGTGCAAGGCTGCTGGTGTTGACAACCCATGTGAGAAGGAAAGTGAGGAATTACTGCCATTATATAATGAAACTTCAAAGACTTAAAACATAAAAAAGGCGTAGTGTCAAATTTATACTGATGCAGACATGAAGTCACAACTTTAGCATCTGTAAACTATTCTGCCTCACAGGATGGAAAAACAGAGCGGTAAAGCGTCCATTACATTTCTGTTCTGGCTGAGTGACCCACCCTGACCTACTTGCTCCTGCACATCCTCCTGACCACTCCTGCTCTTTCCAGCCATCCCAGTGCTCTCACAGAGAGCTGGTGGGCTTCACTGGCCAAGGGTGATCGGTGATGTCATGACAGTGTGTGAGTTCAGTACTGCTGGCCTGTGTGTGTCTATCTAGGGAGAAGGAGGGGTCCATCTGAAGCAGGAATGCGGGGGTACATCACTATGAGGTCATGGGAATTATGGGATGTTTGCACAGAGGGAGATGTGAATGAGAGATTTAAAGCCAAAAGACCCAGGCAGGATCCATGTACAGCTGCTGGGGCCAACTATGAAGAGCAAAAATGGTTTAAATACACCCTCAGCCAAACACCGGCAGCCACACTTGGGCTGCTAAGCCTGAGGGTGGGCAGCTGGGTGGGTTGGTTGGTTGGTTGGTTGGTGAGGGTGTGGTCACCAACAGTGTGGTCATGCTCCAGCCAGGATGAGGAAAATGAACTCACAGTGAACTGAATGTGATCTGGGCTGCTGGTGTCAGACAATACAACCTATTGTACTGCTGCGGCTGTAGAGCCTCATCATCAGCATAATGCCCTTTAGACCTCCCCTTCCCTAAACCCTCCACTCTCAGGCCCAAGCAAAGCCTTGCCCATCTGAACTGCTCCTATCAGAGCAGCAATGGTCCAAGCAGACCGCTGCCATGGATGCACTTCCGATCTTAGATGCTTAGCGGAAGCAGTAAAATCCTTCTAAATCAGTATTTTGGGTCAAATTATAGATTGCTTTAGTAGGTAGCCGTGTAATAAGCGGGATAATGCGCAGCAAGCAGGCCATTATTGCAACATAAACCCAGACACAGTTATGCAGGACCCCAATTTGCTTGCTGTAAACTATCCCTTACTTAAAAATGGTCTGCACAACTGTATTTTACATGAGAGAATAAAACTATCAGGGAAAGATGTTTGAACTAGGGATACTGGTTTTAGTTCATTTTACTTTCCATATCTAAAACACCCAATTACCGTTAACTAACTGGTTGATTTTTAAGAAAAACAAATCAATAAATAACACAAAATGACATGAAATATAAGAGGGCTTTCCTTTTAGTCCAGCACTTTATTGACCCAATGAGCTTATGTACAGCACTTCAAAGCGCGATCCATTTGAAGGTGGTGAAATTTAATTTTTTTTGTGATATCTTCTATTGGCTTTGCTGACAGACAGCTGGCGAGCCATGTTAACATGCGTAAACATAGTGCCCACTGCCAGCACTTTGGTCTAACGGTTAACTAATGTTGTTCAGGTTGGAGCTAACTAGCCACCCTGCTCAATCATGATTACTGCCAGTAAAGTCGTCTCAGTGGTGGTTGGTATGCCTTAACTTGATGTAATGCTGATTTTTACAGCCTCCTCCTCTACATAGTTTTTTTTTATAGTTGGAGTGACAAATAAACTTGAAAACAAACACATCCATTACATCAACACAAAGTTGTCCATTAACATCTGAGCCCTGCACAGGAAATTGGCCACCAACTGACCATCTGACTGATTTGCTGGCTGGGACACAGATGAGTGTCTGTAATGTGAACAACATATGGCGACAACTGAATAGAGCCCATCAGAGGACAGTAGCTTAGCTGTGTCCAACACTTAGATACAACAAGATTGTTCCTGCAGCGCTGGCTATGTAGAGAGCCTTTTTGGTTATAGTCATATAAGAATTCGAACATCCAGATGTATTTGGGAGGGTATTGATTAATAATCCATGACACACAGTGTTGGTAACTGTTTAATAAATGTTATAACTTCCTTGAGGGTCAGACAACATAAAGCACACAGTCAGTAGAGCCAATATGAGGCTATGATCATGTGTTACGAGCCTAAATATAGCATTATCCATGTGAGAGATTGTGTCATATGATAGGGAGTCCTGTTAGACTGCATTGTTTGTATTAAACTGAGACGCCTGACATAAGAATGAATGAAAATATCAGCTCTCTCTTCCTCTTGAAGTCTCCAGTAGCTCAACTGTTCCTTGGTGCATTATTGTGGAGTCTATCTGCCTACATGGCCACAGGGCAGCGCTGAGAAAAGCCTACTTTGTGCACATAACTGTCTCCTTACGTCATGGTGAGGCTTATGGGAAGTACTCCTATGCATTCCCTGGAGTGTCTGACCCTGTCAGCTGTTATATCTGTGTTTGGGAGAGTGTGCATTTGTGAACATGGACATTTGTCCTCATGTACATTCTGCGAAACCAGTGGAGTGTGTCTCAGTTGTCGGGGCTTTTGCTGTGAACATACACTGTGCAAAACATGTCAAACAAGCAGAAACCATCACAGATCCCTCGGTGTACTGTACAGAGGAGCGACACATCCCCCCTCCATTCCATTCTTGTCTACCCTCTAACCTTTATCAGGAAGTGTGACGCGGTTGGGTTCAGACTTCTATTGGGGCTGTTTAATATCCTCTTCCTGTGGGGGGCAAACAATTGGCACACTATGGGAAGGGTGTTCAGTTCCAGTACCTGCTTTATATCTACAATAATGCAAACTTAGAGGGAACTGTGCTGATTTTAGAAGTAAAAGCACAACTGGTCAAAAATATAACTGATCAGTGGTTAACCTTTGCCATCCTAATCTAGATTTCTAAAACATTCCCAAACATACACAGCTACAAGACACTCACCCCTGACTCCACCTGCTGAGTCTGGGTCTCAAGGCAAGACTTAACACCTTAAGGGGCCACATCCAGCAAAGCTTTTTTTGGGAGGCTCAGCTGAAAAAAACGCTGTGTCTCCAAAGCGCTCTCAAATGCTCCCAGCTGGGCGTTTCCTGAGGAGCGCCAGTCTTTTCAGCTGGAGAAAAACACTTTGGTGGACATGGGGCCTACGGTTCCAGGGCTTGGACAAAACATCCCATAAGTGTCAGTGTCTTCTTTACTCGGAATATAGCGAAATTAAACTCAGATACCCAAAAACAGTGAGTGAGTGACGACTAATTGTTTGCTCTTGTTTCTAGACTAGCGATAAAAGGTTTTGTGGACTAAGGGGGAGTAATGGTGTCCAGTGTTGTCAACACAGTAGCCACTGACACCCATAGCACCCTCTCCTGTTTTCCCGCTGTACATCAAAGATCAAAGGGAGACTTTAAGCTCTGTCCATCTCCATCTTTCCTTCTCTGCTCTCCTTCTTTCATCGACCACCTTTTGTTGGTCAGTCTCATGAAAGAAATCAGCTTGCTTCACAGTGTGAGCAGATTAACATTATCAAGCTGTTGTATGTGAGTATGAATGTGTATTATGTGTTGTGTCCACCTGATTCAATCCATGACACATCTCCCACACTGGTCATTGGAGAAGGCCGACTAACTAAATTTAGCTGGATTTTGCAGATTCTAAAACCCTGATTGTTTCCAATGTGAGGATTTCTGACACAGAGCGAGTGAAAAGGCACTTCTACATCTGTTTAGTAACTAAGCTGTCTAGACGGGGGACATTAAGGCACCAAAGCTAGAATTAAACCTGGTTGAAGTGGCAAACTTACCCAGCACAAAGCTTTTAAAAGCAGTCAGATAACATGCTGCACATAGGCAGCATAATTATACACAGACCGTGGCTCATTTTACTACTGACACATGCTGGAGTTCATGACTTCCTGAAGCTAATTGGAAAGGGGAAACCCTGATAAAGGAACAGTAAGTGGAGACATCATCCACGTGTACGGAGACATAACAAAGGCAAATGTTATAAGGCTGCAACTAAAGATATTTGTTTTCTGCTGGTCAACTAATTAATAATCAAAAAGATGAATTTCATATTGGACTAAAGCTGTGAACAGATCTGAGGACAAACTCTTACACCACGCACAGTGACTGATCTCCACCAACAATGAAAAGAAACACGCACTAAGTGAATATTGGACTGAGCAACAGGTAGACTACCAGTTATGTCACAGGGCTACCTCCTCTAACCCCTGTGAGAACATGAATTCTCCCATGCGTCTGTACCACAACATAAAAAACTATAACATATTAAAATCATAATCAATTAATAAATGGCACACCTTGCTCGTCTATACTGAAATGGAGCAAAATGCCAAATATGGGTGATTGAAAAGAAGTGGACAAACAAGGACTGCTAGTGTTTAGTTAGCATTTTATGATGTCGGGAACTCTCTCTCACACCCACATGCGCAAATACACAATAAGAGGAACGCTGATTGTAAATGTGAACTTCTAAGCCCTTTTAACCCACATAATCTTAGTCAGCTTGATTCCCACTGCTGTCCCACTTCTGCATTTTCTTGTGTACCTGACTCTCACTTGGCTACGTCTGATTATAGTGCATATCAATGCTGACTTGTCTCATGTTTTACTGCCTGCAGCGCATCCTCAATTGACTGACATCAGAGTTCCTAAAATGCAAACAAGAATGTGTGATTGCAGAACAAACAGACAGTGCACATACACCTGCTTATACAGGTGCCAGCACCTGCATCACAGTGCTGCCGCCTGTATTTCTAAACTACCCACTTGTGCAGGTCAACTGATACACGACACTTGCTCAGACTTAAATGTCATGGTGAACCTCTACTGAAACAATACTCAATTAGGCTCAGTGGTGTGAATTGTATGAATTATGCTTTCTGTCTTAGGAACTTAAAATAAAATGAACATGTTTGACTTGACAGTGTCTCTCTAAGCTCAGGGAGTCTTAAAGCAAAGCAAAGATCAAGTTAACCTATTGCCTACATGCTAGATCAGGAAACTGTGGGTGCTTTACCTCAGCACACAACTATTCCCAAGCAAAATGCAAGGTAAGCAGCCCCTCTGCTTGCTAATGCTTTCATAAATGAGTGATGCCTAATAGGAGTTGGAAATGGTGCATGCAGTGTGGTTTGTTTTACAACAAACACCACTATTTTGCTTGTGTGCACCTGTCTTTGCTCTCTGTACCTCCACACACACAATACTCTGAAGGCACAAAGCTTGGGTCAGAGTTACATACAGTAGAACAACACCAAGATGACTGAACACTGCTGGAGCTCTCTGCACAAGCCCTCTCAAAACCAAAAGGTGTCCCATCATGCATTATTAAGAAGACACTAACTATCCATTTCCAATTCAACTGAGTGGTTGGTGGTTCCTCACAGCGGGGTCCCAGGGCCACCAAAAAGGTCCTGGGAGCAAATCAGGAGTGTTACACCCACTCACCTCAGATGCATTAACAGGCTGCACTGTTAATGCATCTTATGATGGTGCTATTTGAATCTTCCCACTGAGGTTAGTCAGACAGTGTAATGTAATTTTGTACAAGTATATTGATTAAATTACATTTGAGTACACACAGTTCTCTAACGTTAATGTATTCGTTTATTATCCATTTTGTTAAACTAGGGGTCCCTAACTTAGGGTGAGATAAATGTGAGGGTTCACAGGATTATTAAGGGAGGGAAAAAACTATTAGTAACACATAACTGCTTATTATTTTGATTATGAAATACTGAACCATTTTATCTTTTCAGGCATTTATAATCTTTCAGATTTGCAAATTGGTTGAACTTCTCACAACTGAAGTCATGTGATAAGGAGTCACAAATAGATACTGCATCCTTTTATGGGGACACAAGCCCAAAAAAGGTTGGGAACCACTGGTTTTAAGTATTCACTTGGGGTGGGTTTGACATAAAGAGGAAGATTTAGAGGACCACCCAAAATCCTGCTCATGAAAAGAAGGCTGCAGGTCAATAAAGACAAGTTAAAATACACCATGCATGCAGCTTGCAAGACATGCAACTTCAACTTACTTGCACAGAGTCGTTCGCCATCGTTGTCCCTGTTGCTCTGCTGTCAGCCACTTTGCAGTTTCACAGACAACCTGTGCACATGTGGGACCTGTATCTCACGTCAATGTACTGTCTCCTTTCAAAGACACTGAAATTAAATGACGATCGTAAAGGGGCCGTATCTCAAACTTGATACAAGCAGTCTGTATTGACACAAAGGCAAACAGTCAAGAGGTAATCCGCATTGTTGGCTTGCCTGGCCGCGCCTGAATTGATCCTCCCTGTGCTGTGTTTCACCAATGTTAGCTCTCACTTCACAAAAATAAAAACGCGCCCACTGTCTGCACGTTTAACAAAAGACATTTAGCATCCAAACTAAACTATTAAGCTCAACAGTCATTGTTCATCTCGCCATTCAACAGCTAGCAAGACCCTCTGTAAAATCCACCGGCAGCGCTCCTCCGTCATGTCCTGCTGAACCCGAGCGGAGATAAAGTCACATCCACAGGCGACATGAAATGAAATAAAGCTCCTTCTTCCCTCTCTTCTTCTTTTCCCGGTAACATCCGTGAACCGTGAACACGCCTCAGCCTCTTGTCTTTATCACATGCAGCACACAAAAAGCCGCCTGTCAGTCCTTCACGAGCCCCTCACACAGTCAAAACGAGGGACAATAGAAAGCTATTGTGTCCGTTTAATATCCAGCTAGCTTAACTCAACAACGCACACATACAAAAGAAAGAAAACGGCGCACGGGATGGCTGAAGGCAGCAGCTCATCACAGTCACACAGCGGGTAACTGACGGCAGAGCTGCTCACACCACTTGTACGCTAGACCCTGCCGCGCGCTCCCGACGCTCGAGCAATGCCGCCCGGGCGTTCATTGGTCCAGGGCTGGGCGGCGGGGGCGCGCCCGGATGTGTCATGTGACCTGCGCTGGCTCTCGTTGTCAACTGTGAGTTGTAATGAACCAACTGTTGAACATGGGCAGGCAGATACTTAATGAAAGCTACAGAGGGAGACGTTTTCAGGTCTTTTCTAATGGTGTAAAAGTAGTGACATTAAATTGTAAAAATACTCACGTTAAAGTAAAAATCCTGCACTCAAAATCTAACTTAAGTGGTCATCAAAATGTACCTTTTTTTAACTGTCCCTCCCCAAAGCTACAGATATATTTCTGACTGGCACGAAATGGATGACCCTCCCTTCAAAGCACACAGTCACAAATTGACAGTACACAAACAAATTAACAGACAATAAAATAAATTGACATGACACAATGCAAATAAAAATGTAACTAATTAAATTAAATGCACTACAAAAATGGGTGGATGGGGTTTGAGAGATAGGGTAGTCTTATCCACAGTTGCATGGTCTCTTTTAATACTAGTGTGTTGAAAATAGACAGAACATGCAGACAATCATTCAATCACATGGGATGGGAGATTTCCCATATACTTAATAAAAAGTTGCCATGTTTTATAAATATATTCTTTAGTGATTAAGTTATTTTCTCTAGAGGTTTGCAACTGTTCACCTCTGAGAGCCACAATCCAACAGGTAATAGGAGATCTGAGTTCCACCTCATTGCAATACCTTTTTCTACAATGGCCAATAGGATTTCTGTGAGCTTAAAGGAACAGCTATGTCTGATATTAGAATTTAAGAGGTTGCCCAAAAGGCATACCTCCGGATCCACTGGGAAAGGTGGTTTGTTTTTTTGGGGTCTTTTTTGTTTGGTTAGCTGAGGGAAGCATCTGTCATGATGTGTCCAACGCTGTTGAAAATTTGAAAATCAAATGATAATTCTGATGTTAAGAGGGTACCGTAAAACTTCTATTAATAGCCCCGGCTATTATTTGCTTATAACACTGAAATCAACAGGCCTATATTTGGGATAGGCGTCTATATGGGACAGGCCTTTAAATCCTGTCACACAAAACTGTTGCTCAGCAGAGATCAGGAAATACAATCAAATTGATTATTTAAATCATTCTGAATATTATTTGTTTAAAAATTAGTCTTCAGACATATATTAAGTATGAGTCATTCCTTTGATCTAGCTCCAACAGACAGCGCATCAGAGAGAGAGTGAGTTATAGCACCTGGCATACCGACACAACAACGCTTTATCCCGTGAAACAATACTCACAACTTGGGTTAATTTTTATGAAAAACCCTTTGGATCCTATTAATCTGAGGACCCTTACGGACTAAAAGAGAATGAATAACCTACGGGAGGAACGGACACATAATCACATAATTTGAGGTAGCCACCAACCTTTTTTGTACATTTGAAGAACTGCTATAAAAAATGAACTGCTTGGCAACCAGACCAGGCCTCTAATTCAGACAGGCCTTTATTTGTCAAAATTGGGCCAGTAAAAGGGACTAGGCTCTAAATTGAAGTCTCACGGTATGTACATTTACTCTGATGAAGATACAGTGTTGTGTTTGTTTGCACTGGGCTGTTAAAGACTGTAAATTGATCAGTGTGCTCTAGTCCTTTCTTCTCCTTTGATACTGTACATCATGTTCATTATCTTAGTTAAACGTGTTAGCATGCTCAGGCTGAGGCTGATGGGAATGTCATTCATTTTGCAGGTATTTGGTCATAAGCCAAAGTATTAGACAAGGTGAAATTTTGATCTGATGTTGGCGCAACTGAAAAAGTTAAAAGTTATTATTTGACATGTTTCTTACTATGTTTCCTATTTTAAATTGAGCCAAATGCTTAGACAGTCTGGTCCTATAGTGGTATAGTGGTACTCAGACAAGGTTATCCTGGAGTACAAGAACAAAGAACAGTGTAAACAACTGAAATTGACAATATTTTTGTCAGTATAATGCTCTAATGCTGAAGTCGATCTCTTTGAACAGAAACAGTAATAATGTGTTATAAAGCCTGTGTGTGCGGGTGTGTAAGAGAGAGAAATACAGAGGCACAGGGAGAGATAAGCTCATAACAGGGTTAGGTGATGTGATGTTGGCGTGAGTGGGCGTCTTTTGTAGATTTGATAAAGAAGTTGAACTGGACATGTTTGCAAATCTGATTTGCATGATGGAAATGATCTGGCAGAGAGATAGGAGGGACGTAGGAACAGATAGGAACCCCAGTGTTCCAGTGTTTATGTATATCCCATACATATACACTACATGAAGAGCTTTACTATGACAACTGACAATGAAATGAAATGCCCTCTGAGTCACAAACAGCTAGCGTTAAGTATGATTGAAGATGAGAATACGGGAATATTGTTTTATCCACACAAACTGATTCAGTCTGTGGATGTTGAGAAGACTGATTAATGATAGGGTGGCCAGATGTCCTGAATAATTTGCAGCCATGTTCAAACAATCGCCTCTTTGTCCTGATGTCCTTTATTGGTCACAAAAAACTTTAAACCAGTTTACTGATCAATATCGCTAACAAAATGTGTCGTAAAACCTTTTGCATGTCAGAAAGTGAATTATGCAAACTTTTGTATCATTATAAGAAAGTAACAGGTTATTCATTATACCTTATTATTATTATTATACTTACTTTATAGTTACAGCTTAGTTTGTGATCAATTTGTTTAATGTACCATGATATTAAATAGAGGAAAGCAGTGAATCTTCACATTTTCAGAAGTGACTTATGCAGGTGGGCCAGTTGTTTATTTTTCTGACAATTAATGGCGCTCATATAATTGGTTCAGCCTTGGGCAGTAATGCCAATATATATCACTATGCTGCAAAAAGGTACTGTGCACCATACGAAACAATCATTCACAAATGTGATCATGATAATAAACGTAACAAATTGCCATTATTATTACTGCTGGTTCTGGTGTTATGGTGTACTGCAGTTCTTCGTGTGGTTTGTCCAAGTGGAATTGCCTTAACCTGGCAGAAGCTGTTGCTCACCTGTTGTGGGCAGGTTCAATCAATACTGTCTCTCTGTGTCATTAAAAAAAAAAGGAAAATTAGAATGTAATATGAGTGTTATGGCAACTGTTATAGTCTTTGCAAAGTGTTAGTATTTCATTAAAAAAGCTCATAAAAGTCTTATTATAGTATGCTATAAAAGCAAGTCATTGAAAATGTATTGGTATGATGTACATAAAAAGTTATAGTGTGTGCACTTTTCCTGTGTGGTCCTCAATCATAAGATGGCTCCCTAAAATGACACTCATAATACAAGAAAAGTTATTTTATTCCATATGATTATATTCTATCATATTTCTGATATATTAACAACATAAAACATAAAGAAATAACCATAAAGATATAAAACATTTAAATGTACTTTTTTGATAGCTGTTTGGACGCATTGACCTTTAACCTTTCACACCCTGCACTCCACAACTGCAGACAGCGATGACGGCAATGTAAGAAGGTAACAGTTAGCTTGACCGCTAGCTTGGTAGCTAACGTCAAAGTTAGCTCTTGTGTTATTAAAACGTCATAATCAACAGACAGCTGTGTAATAAGGTATTTTATGGTCGCGTGGATTAATTTGGTAACAAACAACAACAACTAGACAGATAAACAGTCGCTACCTCAGGTTTTGTTTGCTAAACTTGTGTGTCTGCTAGCATCGCGACCGTTAGCTAAGTTAGCTCTTGAGACATTGATGCTTCGTTGGCTAACAGTTAAACAGCCAAAAGGTTATTTGCTGTGTGATGGTTCTGAAATAAACAATATGGCGTTTTGTTTTCAACAGGTTTCCTAACATAAAGCTACTTTAAGGCAACGGAAAGTATGACGGATATTGAAGTTCAGGTTGAAAGCGAGCTGACCTGTGACTCATCGTCAGGACACGAGGAGGACATGAGCGGTGAGAGGGAGTCAGACTGCGCGGAGACTCTTCAAAACACCGGGCAAGAAGGTCAAACACTGTCCCCCGCACGCTGTGGAGACATGGGTGTGTATTTTAATCTCATAATACCCAATTTCACCATTCAGTCACAACTGCTCTTTTGTCAGAACAACCAAATAACCATGTTCCTCTCATGCACACCCGCTTTAAACTCATTCGGTAACGTTGGTTATTGATATTATGAAGAATGAATAGTGAGGAATAGAGGGATCATTGTATTTCTGATGTTATAATAATAAATATTCATCTGCGTTGCAGAGGTTATGGAGCCACTGTCGTTGCTGGCCGCCGTTGCTCTGGCGCCACCTGGTGGCGACTCTGCGACCTGCAGCTGTGACTGTGAGACCTGTAGCTCTCTGGAGGTCAGCTCGATGGAGAGGAGCCTCCAGTCCATGAAGCTGCAGCTCCAGTTCTTCCTGAGCAAAGCAGATGACTTACACGACTGCATTGTCAATGGGTAGGGTCCTGGCTAATCACAATGCACTGATGTTTCCAGAGTATTTTTTACTGTTTTCTGATCCTTTGTGTGTTTTTTTTTGCAGACAGTGTCAGGCAGAGAGTGAAGCTCTTGCTGATGCAGTGCGGAGTTTCCTATACACCTGTCAGCCTTACTTTAACCACCTGGAAACCACAAGGGCCATGTCCCAGCTCACCCTTCAACCTTATGACATCTACACAATGGTATATGTTTTTATAAAGGGCCAACTTCTTAAAAACCACATTTCTTGCCAGTGGTATGTAGCCATTTGGTTTTAATTGGTCAGGCTTTGATACGAACCTGGGAGCTACTTTCAACTGAAATAGTTAGTCTAACAGATGCTTTTTCTGGAAAGAGATGTTGCTACCAAATGTATCCAACCAAAACTGCTTGGCTATACATCACTAGAGTTAAGTGAGGAAATACACATGCATCTGCTATCCACAGACAATATGCCTCATAATAATATAGTTTTATTTCAGATCTGAATGATTTAACTCAATAAGCAGCTTTTGTTGGTTTCTGAAAAATTATAGTGACTTTGGCCATGTCAAAGTTCTTCCTTAAAGCACTTAATCACTGTTTAAAATCAGATATTGCTCAAGTCTCCAGCATATGATTTCTATTAGCCGGTGGATTTGGATAGCAGAAACATGCTCAGCTGCCTCAAAGATTGCCTGGATGTGTTGTTTGTGTTGATGGAGTTTCTCAGATTCAATCTACTGACTGTTAAACTTTTGTGTATGTTTCTAGCTAGCTTGTATGCCTAGCTTTGATCGAACGCAACAGACTCACATGCTTTCAAAAAAGCTCTCGAGTGGCATCCTAGGACAATCACTTCAACAGTGATTATGATCATATAAAAACTTACGTTGCTGAATGAGACGTCAGATATTTGTATTCTGTGTGAAAACATAACAGATGTAAGTTGAGTCTAAACTTCCACTGTGTGTGTTTGTGTATGTAGCACATGCAGCTGTTGGACCTCTCGCAGCAGCTGTGTGACAGGTTGGAGCAGCTGGTGTTGACCTACGCCGGCTACAATGTCCTCTGTTTGGACGAAAGCAATCCTAACAGGTACTCAGAGACACGCGCAAAACACAGAGGTACAACATGTGTACTTATACATGTGCACTACCTTTAACGTGACAGTAGCACACAGACAACATGAGAGAACACAAAGTCGTCATGGCGTAGTCAGACACATTTATACACTCAATTATCCCATATTTAAACTGCTGATTTACTCATGCAGCATTTCACAAAATTATACAGTTCTCCCAATCCCTGTCAAGTCTTTCATTTGAATCTCAAAATATAGGTCAGTGTTTCCACTGAATACATTTCCTGAACAATATCAAACCATTTCTCTTTTCCTGGAGGATCAACTTCATGCCAGCTTGTTGTCGTAGTTTTGTAAGCATCTGTCTCTTCTTGTAAAGCTTCTTTAATGTTGATCCACAGGTTTCAGTATGCTACAGCTGATCCTTTCTTATTCTTTTTTAATCTAACAGCTGAATCCTGCATCGGCCAGCCCATTTCATATTCAACTGTCTCACTCTCCCTGTTTGCATTCCCAGTCTGTCTCACTTCTGCATCGGTCAGAGTCAGCTCGGTCCACTGAGGGTGACTGTGTTCCGCTACTGTAAGCCCACGCCGTTCCTGGCCCAGGTCGACACCGGCCTGTACAAACGCATGCGGTGGAACATTGAGAGAATACGAGACGGGCAGGAGACAGACGAAGACAGTGATGAGTGGGAGGCAGAATTAGATGGCGTCACAAACTAGTGAGTGTGGATATCTCCACCTTTGACACACCAATCTTACTGCCAATACACATCACAGTTATTAATGTTTTATCACCAACGTGCCATTCAGTTACTTCCTGTGCTACGAGGACATTCCAAACGCACATGCAGATGCTGATGAGGATAGCCATGGTGCCTCTCCTGGCAGCGTGGTGAGGATGTGGTCCATCGGCCAGTGGGTGCAGGTGAACCCCGACACAGACGACATCTGCGACTGGTACACTGATTTACATTTCTTCATTCACTGCTCTGCAGCTGCTTTTACTTTAGGAGATTATTCAATGCTCAGTTGTCTTTGGGGAAAAACTGCAAGATCTAGCAAAAGCAAAGCATACCACGCATTAAAACTTATATAGGTGCATGTTCCTGTTTTGTTTCAGGATTTTGTGCGACGTTCCTGAGGCTGACTATCACAGGCTGTTGTTTCTGGGCAGCAATGAGCCTTCTAGCTGCAATGCTACAGACTACCTGTATCAGCTGCTGCTGTCACAACACACAACAGAGTGATGTATTAGCACACAAACATCCGTGCCTGGGATCGTAGAGTAAACAGCATTCTTAAAGGGATAGTTCGGATCTTTTGAAGTTAGGTTGTATGGAGTTCTTATCCATAGCCAGTGTATTACATACAGTAGATGTTTGTCAGCATTGCAGCAGCAAAATGCATTTTAGCCAACTAACAAAATACTAACCTAAAAAAAATCTACAACAGTTTATGGGTGTGCTATATAGAGAATATTTTCACTGCCCTACCTTTATGTCACACTTCCAGTTCCAAGGTGGAAGCTGTTAATGGCTTCAGTCCCCCATCAATGCTCTCTTCAAAACTATTATTTTGGCTCTCTAACATGCGAACTGCTGGTCTACGGCTGCCTCTGTCACTTCCGTAGTTGGTGTTATTGTGTGGCGTCTGTGAATCTGAACTACTTCTTTAAAACACCAAAGTCACACAGCAACAAAGAAAAAATAACTGACTGCAGCAGCAGTAGACCAGCAGCTCCTGTGTTCAGGATGTAAAATCACTGTTTTTCTCAATTGAGTCTGGCCTTGAAGAGGGCAATGTAACCGCTTCAGTTCCCTTTCAGAAATTGCTGAGTTACGGAAATGAAAAGCTATTAAAATATACTAAATATAACATTGAATTTAACCACTATTGATTTTTATAGGTGGAACTTTTTTGAGGTGACTGAACGTGCTTTGCTGCTGACCTCACCACAGCAGTACATTGCTTAGCTTCTGTGTCAGACTCCAGCCTGCTTCTCCAAACTGGGGGTGTGCCGACTTACATCTTCTGTATGTAACACACTGACTATGATGAAGTACGTCACGCAATCTCACTTCAGAGGATCCAAATAATCCCTTAAAGTAAATATGTATCGTTGAGTTTATGGGCGATTCTAAAGGTTGAACATCTGGCGTTACATGCGTCTTGATGTCTGAGCAGAAACACCAGAGCTGAAATCACAAGCACATCACATGACTGTAAATGTTGTGACATTTTTAGCCAGAGTTACATGATGCGTTCAGAACCTGTTGGTTTTTCCATTTTAAAGCTGAAGAGGCCTCTGTTCTTATAATCTGCTATGACCAATCGTGGTTTCTAAAAAACAAAGCTTTGTATTGAAGTCATGTATAAATAGTTTTATGCCGTTTACTATGTGGAGTGTGTTTACCTCTGATGTTTGCTGCACGCTCTTGTCACTTTGTTCAGTGTGTTGTTAAAAAGACTTTAAGAGATTTTAAATAATGTTAATGTTTACATTTTTACAACAGTTTTTAAGAGCCTTTTGTTGTGTTATAAAGAAGTCCAGAAACGTTATTAAAAAGACATTTTATTTACACAAAATGCTGCATTGAAATAATTATACACAATCACAGATTTATGTCTTTCAGAAAGTCCAAATAATAAAGAAAAACTTTACATTAAAACAAGCTGCCAAGGTTCGGACTCCACGAGCAGGAGTGCCCATGTACTTCACTTCAACAGATTCATCAAGCCTTTTAAATCACTACTCAAAGACCTCACTTCAGTTTTAATAAATTAATATCTTCAATGTGAGTTGTAATAACTTTGAGCCTACAGAAGCAATGCGTTTACTCGTAGTTCACTCTACTGTGTTCAGTTTGACCTTGTGATCATTCAGCTCATCAGCTCTGTTGATGGGACATGAAGAAGATCATAAAACAAAGAATAAAATCTACCATTTACAACCAACATCCTTCATTCTCTATTCCATAAAAATCTATATATGACCCTTAAAGGGCTACTATGCTTCTAAATCTCTAAAGTACAAAAGTAAAGTGGAGTTTCCCTTCATTACAGTGAGCAGTCTTTAAACAGTATACACACAAATGCTTACAAAAACACTACACAGACATGTTTCAGAAAGCACATTTAAAAAGTCCAGCTTTGTCAAAAATACAGTGAGCGTCATGCGTCCTGCCTGGAGGACGGGAAAGCAAACATACAAAAGCGCAAACACCTGCTTGCTTCTCAGCTGCTACACATAGGCCTTGATAAGAGAGTGGACAGATTAGCAGGTGATGGTGAACGGGAAATGTTTTGCTGGAATCAACAGTGTGAGAGTCTTAAGAGTCAATTAAGGTTGTAAAGCGATAATTGCCGCACTGCTTTCAATTTAATAATGAAACAAAATCAGTCTTTCATGCTGTTTGACACTGGAGCGCAGGACAGCAAGCCAGAAACTGACTGAAAACAAAAAGTGATTCAAGTGGAAATAAATGTCAAATTTTTCTGCGAGCATTTCTGTGCCCATTATTTTGCTTTGCACTACAGGAAACTGAATTTGTCCCAGAAATCCCCTCATATTTAAACCTGTGATATATTTAAACATTGACTGACACACACACACAGTATCCAGACAACACACAGCACAGATATGAACATTTACGACACACACTTCCATACCGTAGCTCATCACAGTTTCAACAACAATACACAGTAGAGACCCAGAATAACCTGATATCGAACCCCTGCCTCTTCCTCGTGTCACACAATAACATGACCCCTGACCTTCACAGCAGTATTGGTTAAACCCTAGAGTCAGTCGCTGTCTTCTAAAGTAAATTTTGTGTACTGCACTAGTGTAGAAGGCCTTGTGTAATAACCAGATATCATCTGTGTGTCGTCTGTGACTGAAATACCGTCATTAAGATGTGAGCTTGAGAACCTAAGGAAGACTTAACATATGGAAGGAGTTAATACGTGGCTACAGAACCAGTGACCATAAAAGGCATTTTCTGTAGAAACTAGCTTCAGCTGTGTTTCATTTAAATGACGAAATCTCATCTCGTCACAAAATACATGCATTATCTAAAACCTCATTAGTGCCTGACTCCAGTGTTTCAAAGGGAAAAGCTTACACGTCACGCTGACCTTTGGTGAAGAGCTGTGAGATCCAAACAGCTCAGACTGAGATCGGGTAGTGAAATGTGATGATCTGCCTCATCTGTAATCAATACTTGTTTTTGATCTCTGTTTGCAAATAAATTCATACTTAAATCGATACAAGACTGAAGTGCAATCTCAGAAATCTGGAACTCAGTGTCTTTTATCACCATTCAGTAGCAGGACATCTCCAGTGTATTCTCCTATTAAAATAAGGTGACAGCGATATCTGTGTATCAACAGTTATGGCTTCAATTAAAAGGGCTGCAGGTGAGAAACACAAAGTTTAACAACCAAACCTATCAGTCAAGTTACCTTCGATTGATAGAGGCCATTTGGCACCGTCGGTGTGTGTGAGAGAGTGTGTGTGTGGATGTGGCCACCCATGGCACAAAGATTTGGCATAATGAAAAGTGTCCCCTTTCAACCCTGTTAGTCAGTTGCAGTGATGCATCATGGGCTTCTGTCAGTAATCACATGGTTTCAGGTGTGTGTGTGTTTAAAGGATTGAAATTGTAATGTTATAGTCAGTGTTAAGTTTGTGTTTGCAGTGGTGTTGGATGTCGAGTGTGAGGCGACAGAGGTGCTGAGTTTCAGTGTGGTGTCGTGTTGGTTGACTTGAGATGAGACACGGGTTCTTCGCTGGCAGCGTCGGAGACTTTCTTGCCCTGAGTACAGACTCTGTTTCAGGCAGCGTCATAGCTACCACTGAGGACGTGTCCTTGGTCATTTCGTTTGGTGTGAATTTGAAAGTTTTAGCAACCTGGAGGTAGTTTACTTTATAACATGAAAGTCTTACCTTGTACCGGTACAGGCAGATTCCAGTATGTTTATTGTACACACCGTATACTAAAATTGTGCTTTAAGACCAACTAAAAATAAATAAATTAAAAACTAGGCCTGGGTTTCAATGTCGTCACTTATACAGTGTGTTAATTTGGGTAATATGAAGGTTAATTCTATTTACCAAAATATATTAACCTACTCAATACATCAGCATTACATTAAAAGCTAGTCTGAAGTTTAAGTTTGTTTTTAAATCAGGACAAATCTGATTAAAGAATAAGTACCCATGCTGAAGAATATGTCTAAACACTTGATACGATTCTTGATACAGTTCGGTTGGTACAGTATTGAGGTTGCATGCAGAACGTTTTACCTGAATAAACAGAATATGAAAAATATAACTGATTAAACAGGAGAACTTAAAACCCCGCCGCTGCTGCTAGTCTACATACTTACCTTGACCTTAATCCAATCTTTCTATGTACTAAATCTAACCCATTTAGTTTGTTGGGAGTGGTAGCTCGCCTACAGTAAGCACTACCTGAGAGTCTTGATTCAGGGCAAGAACATTTCAACCATGTGTTTTCCTCTTTCTGCCTTTTTTTGCATGACTTAACAGCACATGCTTGGAGAAACTGCACTCAACTAAACTGCAGCACCACCAAGCATTGCTATCTGTGTTTTCTGTGCTTTGTTTCAACAGTACAGTTAGAAATCCCTGCCTCTCTCAAATTAATCTACAGCAGTGGCTCCCAACCTTTTTTTTTTTTTTTTTTTTTTACGATATGGCCCCAAAGCTCTATTTGTCCCTTTCCATCAGGGGCCAGATCTACTAAAGACTAGTCCTAATAGGTAGTTTCAGTAGTTTAAAAGGGACAGACTAGAGAAAAGCTTGAAAAATAAAACACGCTTATTGGTTGGGAACCACTGATCTACAGCACCAAAAGTGTGTGGTTGGACCTCCAGGGCTGGGCAGTGTATAAGTATGGTTTATTGTCCATCCTTTTGATCCTATCATGGATTTTACTCAACTTCTCTCCGTTTATCTTCGTAAAATACTTGGGAATGAGATGATGAGCATCAACAAAGTGATCTAGTTTATCTTCTTAAGGAGATACTCTGATGTGTATCAATATCTAAGAACTTCTAGTTATTGCATTTTCCCCACAAGATTTACCTCAGTCTGTACAGCTATTTAATAACGTTGCTTCACTGTGTGTGTATAATAATAGTACAGCAAACGTGGGCTACTCTGCATACATGTGTCTATCACCTTATTTGTTGTGTGCCTTTGTTGTGAATTATCGTGTGTGTGTGTGTGTGTGTGTGTGCGCACTTGTGTCATCTTCCCTGTATGACTGCTGATGTTTAACAAATGTTGTACTCAGTGTGTGTGTGTGTGTGTGTGTGTGTGAGAGAGAGAGAGTGAAATCCCTCAGTGATGTGTCTCCAGCTCTACCACTGTCCACTCTCCCTGTGGGGAGCTCCCAGTGGCCTCTGGGGAGAAACTACTGACAGAGGTGACGGTGGCAGAGGGAGGAGTGAGTGGAGGCAGCAGGCTGGGCCACAGGCTGCTCTCCAGGGGGCTCAGTGTGCCTCCTGCGCCCCCCGGTAGAAGCAGCAGAGAGGAGCAGCCGTCTCTGTTCAGCAGCAGTGTCTGATTGATCAGCTGCTGGACTATGTCCACTTTCTTCCCCCAGTCCAGGTCCAGGGGCGGGGGCCGCTCTGGAGACTCAGGAGGGCAAGGGGAGGAGCTGTCTCCATCTTGGGAGGGGTTGCTGGATGTCTGAGGGGAGTCTTGGAGAGGAGGAGGGCTCTCGGTGGACGGCGAAGAGTCTTGATGTTTGTCTCCATCTGATATCACCTGTTCACAGTCGTCCAGCTCTTCATTTGACGTCTCCTGTCTGAGCTCGTCCTTCTCTTTAGGGAGCTCCTTTATTCCCTCCTCTTCATCTTCAGCCTCATCGTCATCACTGTTCTCCAGGGCCTCATAGATGGTGCAGAGGCCAGAGGAAGGGGACAGCAGCACTGTCTGACCTTTATTGGACTGTTGCAGCTCTTGTTGCCACTGTATGATTTGCTGTCTTTCCTTCAGTTCCTGCTGTTGCTGCTGCAGCTGTAGTTCAAGGTCTCTCCTCTCTCCCTCCTTCTTCTTCACCTCTGCCTGCTCTCGGACCTTCCTCTCCACCTCCTCCTTAATCCTTTTTATTTCTTCTTCAGCCTCCTCCTTCTTCCTCCTCTGCTCCTCTTCCTCCCTCCTTTTCCTCTCCTGCTCCGCCTCCTCAAGTGGTTGGCTCTGCTGCTGTCTGCGTTGCTGCATCTGCTGCAGCTGTCTCTGGTGCTGCTCCAGCCGGCGGAGCTGGGGGCTCAGCGCCTGCTGGCCGAGGTTCCTGGGCGGAAGGTCGGCACAGGTCAGCTTCGGTGGGGCGACGGCGGCGACGAGAGGTTTGACGATGTCGCAGTAGGTTCTGGGGTATGCAGAGTGATCGCGGCGGTGAGGGTGCGGTAGTGCAGTGAAGCCTGTGTGTGAGAGGAAGTGGGAAGGAAGATTACAGTAGCGTGATGTTATAAAACAGGTCACAGGCAGCAGGACAGTGACAGCAGTGCAGTGTGAGTACAAGCAGAAGGGTGTAGAGGGAAAGGGGGGTGTGGGGTGGCCTTCAGAGGCTCATACTTGCCGAAGGAATAGTGGAAGCATTGTGAAGCCAAGCTCAAAGGTCTGCCAGTAGCCTACAGCACCAAACTGACCGGCAATCATTTGTGGTTTTGTACTTTGAACAAGTGACAGTGGGACATTGTCTGAAAGCTGTGCAGCAGTGACAGATACAGCTTGTTAAATATTCAGTGGGGTGGAGCCGTAGTATTTGTGTAAAAACAGTGAACACATCAGAAAATGGTGACCCTAGGTGAGGTGACTGGGGGTGGTGGCTGGGCGAGGGTAGAGAAATTTGTGCAGAGAGCAAACTCTTTTTTTATGTACATCTTTTTTACAAAATGACACCCAGAAAAGAAAGATTTATGTGAGCAAAAAAAAAGCAGCCAACTTCCTGTATATGCAATCACTATCAATTATGGTGAGACATAAACAACCACAGAAAAGCATATTGCGAGCTTAAACCGTCATCACCCGTGAATGAAGTTTAAAGTTAGTCAACCGGTGATGCATGCAAAAGCTCTCCATGCATTTATAGACATCCAGCATCACAAGAAAAAAACTAAAATAGCTTGGCTTTAGAAGTGAAGGCTAGACATTATTCCAGTACATCAAGTCCTAGAGCCAAGCTATTTGGCTGACCCTGAACAAACCAATCCAAAGTAATGTAATGAAAGTCAAGTCATTGTGCAACAGTGACATGCATAAGCATAAGTTAACATTAATACAGTGCTGTAGAACAGTGCAGCAAGAATGCTATTTAAAAAAAGGTAGTAGAAAAGAGCTAAAACAGCAACACACCCACAGTGGACTGGAGCGATATTAAAGCAGAATGAGTGGGCTCTTGAGACTGGATGATGTCAAACTTCTTTTGCTGCTTGAGATGCCAAAGTTGACCCATGGATGAGAAGGTCTGGTGCTGTGGACGATCAACTCATGGCAGATTTTCAGACCAGTGAAGTCTCTGAAAGGCGTACGTTCCTGTTCATCGTGTCCAGTTTTCAAGGGAAAGGCCACAAAGTGTGTGTCACTTTGACTGTATGGCAAGAGAAAGGTGTAGGTTGACGGCTACATGGTTGGCTAAGTGAAATCTGCTGCAATATATTGAGATGTGTAGAGCCAGTAGTAATTAACTGAAAGTTTGTAAGACCTTGAAATGAATGTCGCTAGTGTTGGATGACTTCTCTAGGACACAGATCCACAGACCATAATTACGCCACTCCCAAGCGCCCACTTCAATAAAACTGTCCGCTGAGAGAGTACGTCATGGTAAAAATCTAATCTTTATTTAAGGTTTTAAGGTTCATTACTCCAAAAGATGGATAAACACAAGAAAAAGCTGGGGTACATTTTAAAGTGCGAGAAGAAAGAGAGATGAGGAGTGATCGGGGATAAGGAAGATTGAATGTATCGTACGGTAGGAGAGTGAAATCCAACAGGAATATACAATCAAAACTCATTGTCAGTTGCCAGGTTTGTTCAGTAAAAAGTATTAGGATAAATACACATGAAAAACATGTTACACAGTTCATTACACATTTCTTTTGTTGTTAGGCTTAGTTTTCTTGTTTTCCCTCTTTAACAGCTGTAAACAGACAAGTCAAATCCATGCCAGTTCAGGGCAACCACATAATTCTGTGTTAAATAAAACAGAAACCAAAAACCCAGGCACGCTCACACATTAGGAGTAAATAGTAGTAGCTATTGCACATACAGGAATTTAAGCCATATACTCATCATGGAAATTTGATATCAGAGGGAAGTGCCACTGCCATCCTCTTTTTATTTCTTCCCTTTTTTTGCTCTCTGTTTTTTTTTTTGTTTATTTAACTTTGATTACGTCCACCCCCAGAGATTTCAGGACAAACACTGACGACAAGAGCTACAACAGTGAGATATTGTGGGGGAGGTTGGAGCGGGGCCAGAGGGCGTTCAGGGACATTACGTGGACTCTTAGGGAGAGGATGAGCTATACATTACCTGCAAAAGAGTTCTCAGTCTTTTCACAGATAGCAGAATAGTAGGGAGGCTGGATGTCATCTGGGTTTTCCTCAGGTTGCTGCAAAGTGCTTAGAGTTGACGAGGGGTCCAGGACTTCGTCGGGCCCTGATGCTTCCTCCTTGACATGCTCAGCAGGCTCCACTTCCTGCTTCCCGCATT
The DNA here is from genome assembly GCA_026686955.1 of Epinephelus cyanopodus. Classification (NCBI taxonomy): domain Eukaryota; kingdom Metazoa; phylum Chordata; class Actinopteri; order Perciformes; family Serranidae; genus Epinephelus; species Epinephelus cyanopodus. Next base: position 34,687,321 of record CM048916.1, read on the forward strand.
GGATGTACTGCTGCTCTGCAGGGCATGGCTCGGTGTGAGGTTGCGGGATGAGAAAGGGCTCCTTAGCCTCCTCGGGCAGCTCCTCCAGGGAGAAGATTCCAGGACTCTTGATACAGCTCTCCCCTGTGGAGTGGGCGTTGGAGTTTGAAGCTGTTGTCATGGTGTCAAAGCCGTATGATGCCAACGATGTAGCTGAAGGTGGTGTGGTGTCTTCGCCTGCGCCACCTATCACCTCCTCCATGTCAGCTTCCTCTCCCTCTTCCACGGTGGACAGGCAGCGCTGGGCTGAAGGCTGCGTGTCAAAGGTTGTCTGACAGACTGCTGGAGTCTCCAAGGAGTCATCTAACTGAGCCTCTCCCTCTGTGTCGCTGGCCTCATCTTCTGTTACTGAGGATGAGGAGGGGTTGGAAGTGGGGGCAGTTGCAGGGCCACCCAGGACTTCATCAGCGGGCAGCGTCTCAGCCTCAGCTTCCTCCTCTCCTTCCCCGTCTCCTCTCTCTGAGTGCATGCCCATGTCCTGGTAGTCCAGGTCAGGCTGTGGGGAAAGCATCTGGGCTTGCACATCTTGAGGCTGCAGCTTTCCATCTCGATTGTAGTCACAGAGTTCCTCTGGTGTGCTGGTCTCGCTGCTCAGGGTGCTTGAAAGAGACATTCCTGGGGCAGAGAGGAGAGCTGGGGCCAAGGTCTGCACTGGGGCTGGGCTGGACTGGTCCATGTACATTTGGGCCTCTAGATCTTGTGGCTCATCTTTGACAGAGGAATGATGGGGAACTCTTTGGTTTTCAGGAAGAAAAGGAGCAGAGCCTAGTTCTAGCCAAGCTTGGGCTGGAGACTGAGTTGGAGTATCAGTGTCTGCTTGCCAGGGGTCTGCCAAAGGACTAGCTGCAGCCGCTCCTGCCACCTGTGCAGGCTGGGGGATGTGCTCAAGAACCTGCTGTGGCTGCAGAGGTTCTGCCCAAGGATCAGCAAAGGGGTTTGGTTGGTCCCACTGAGCAGCTGGGGCAGAGGGCAGCACAGGAGGGGGAGGTGGGGGCTGAGCCACTCTGTTCAAGTTGTCCAACCTTTCATCCTCAGCAAAGTCATCCTCATCTGCATTCCCATAGCTTTCCAGCCCACTCTCTGTCACCCCCTCACTAGCCATCTCCACATCTTCATCCTCCTCATCATCATCCACATCATTGTCATGCCTGGGTCTCTGCGGTTCATCTGCCCGCTCTGAGCCCACATCCATGTCACACACCCGATCATCGTCATCGTCCTCATCATCATCCTCATCAAAGTCATTCACTGGTATGTCAGGAACTTTTTCAAAGTCAGGTGAACCAGCTGAGGCTCCTTCCATGTCAATGGCTCCTTTGAGACTGCCGTCTCCCAGATCGTCCATGCTCTCTGTGCCCTCCAGTACACCAGGGGCACTCAGCTCAGACGCACCCTGCTGGCTGCCGCTTACTTCCTCAGAGTCCAGCTCAGAAAGCAAGGCGCCACCAGCCCTCCAAGCAGACCCTCCTACTGGTCCCGCCGACCCAGGACGAGACTCCTCTGTGGGCTGTGTGGTTCCACTCATTTCAGACACAGAAACCAACTGGCTTCCCTCCCTCTCTTCTTCATCCTCCTCCTCATTTAAATTGGTAGGAGGAACTACCAGAGGGATGGCATTTGTCGCTGCTGGGAGGGCTGTAGATGTGGAGGGGGCTTGGTCTGTTAACAGGTAAACAGGCTCCTCTGATATATCTGGAGGAGAGGCTACTGGTGGTAATGTAGGCTCAGCTGGGGCAGGGGTCTGCTCCTGCATGGTTAGTAAGGAAGCACTACTTTCTACCTGCTCCTGGGGTGGAGATGTTTGGAGTAAGGCTGTCCTATCAGGGCTTTGTGGAGGAGATGAAGCAGTGGCATGTGTTTGAGCAGTCTCTTGAGTCTCTTGAGACTTGGTTTCCTGGGCCACAACTGAGGAAGGGACCTCTTCTGGTGCAGGGGCAGCACCCATTTCTGCTAGCACAGTCACTGCTGTGGCAGCTACTACTGCTGCACCAGCAGCAATCTGTGCTTCTACAGCAGGCTTGATCGCATTTGAGACTCCTGGCTTCTTGCCAGTAGTGAAAGGTGGGACAGCCTGTGTGGGTTTGGTTCCACGTTTTGCCTGAGGGGTGCTGCTGTTTGCAGGTCTGTTGGCTGGAGAGGCAGGCGGGGTTCGACCAAGGGGCTGTTTGTTACGGGCAACAGACGAAACAGCAGCTACAGGTTTCCTTGTGGGAGTTGATTTCGCAGGTGTTGGAGTTTTGGGCTGTGACACCTTGGGGTCTGCTGCCTTCGCTGTTGTGGAGGATTTGGAGGCAGAGCTGAGCTTTACGGTGGCCGTGGGTCGAGAGGGTTCAGGTTTTTTGGTGGCAGCGGATGTTGTAGCTGTTGTAGGTTTCTTTGCCACTGCAGCAGAAGGTGGGCGACTGACATCTGGTGCACAGAGAAAAACAGCAAATGTCAATTTACCCTATGTTTGCTGGTGCTTAAGTCAACCACTTCATGCTACTTTGTCACAGACATTTCAGGTTAACAACTTGAAACTGTCTAACCAAAACAATAAGATGTGTTCATGCAATTCAAATGAAAATAGGACATGGCTTCAGAGAAGCATCTCCTCCAGTTTAGAAGCAGTAACGCCTTACCTTTCTTAGGAGCAGCAGTTCTGGGAGGTTGTGCCGCTGGGGTCCTGCCAGTAGAGGGTGCTGTGGTAACTCTAGAAGCAGAGGTTTTGGTGGTTGCAGTGGTGGAGGGCTTGACTGTAGCTGAGGCGGGCCTTGCTGCAGCAGATGCAGGTCGAGATGTTGAGGGACCTGTAGCAGGCCTGAAGGAGGACAAACAAACAAACAAACATGTTCAAGCGGCAAAAAACCTCAACAAAAACAAGTTCTGGCAGCTCAATTTTTGCGGTCCATTCACTTTGCTGGCTAAGCTCCAAACATGAAACAAGATGCTCTGCCTCTACATGCATTTACAAGCATAAATAAATGACCTGCCTTAATGTAAACCACAAAAGCAATTTCAACAGGAACCCATTATCGCAGCACCATCCATCTATGCCACACTGTAAGGTTGCCTTTATTCTCCAATCACTTCCATGAGACAAGGACAGGGTGTAACGAGAAGGAGGATGACAGGAATAAAATAAAAAAAATGGAAGGGAAATGGAAAACTTGAATAGGAGAAGAATGACAAAGAAAATAGGGTAATGCAGAGATAGACGAGATGAGAGCTGAGGGAACTAACAGTGACAGGAGCAGAGAGTATCGAATTAAGAGCTGTATGGTGAGCAGAAAAAAGATGAGTAACAAAAAGAGGGAAAGCAGCCAAACCAAAGAGGGAGAGAATCAGGGACAGTGGTAAAATATGGTTAAAAAGAGGAGGAGAAGGAGAGAGGGGCATAAAAGTTAAGAACGCATACAGCAGGTGGGGGAGGAGGGAAGAAAACAGTCTTCAAATCAATCCTGTTTTAAGCTCCTGGTCTACTACTCAGTCAGGAAGAGTTCTTATGTGACACTGCACTAATCCACTCAATCACTACAACTGCAGCTACAACAAGCCAAAACTCCTTTCCCCACTTCCTCTCTTCTTCCATTAAGCTCCTCTCCTAGACAAGAGGAAAGATTCAATATGTGCTCTGCCTCCAGAACAGACACACTATGGTCTACAACACCTACAGTAAACCTAACATTATGTTGATTCACATAGCAAGTTAAAATCCATCTAAATGTCAAAATTGGCATAAAAGAACACTCTGAAGACACCACTCTGCCTCTTGGAGACTCAATCCATTAAGCCTTGTTCACACTACATGACGCCTCGAGTTTACGCTTGCTGACAGTTTTGCGGCTTCCCGACAAAAGCCCCAGATCAAAGGCACATTGGCGTTGGCTCAGCGCTTGAGCACTCTGTATATTGTTCAAAAACTAGAGCCAAAAGGGTCGCAGATGCTCCTCAGAGATCTAGCATGCTAAATATCTGGACCTGTCGAGGACTTTGTCAGTGAGCTACAGCCACTGAGAGTGCAAGACACAGGGGGTGAAGACAGACAAGCGATGCTGCAGCGCTTTTCATGGTGTGCACTTGAGTGCTCGAAAGGGAGAAACTGACAAAGACGGGGCGAGAGAAGGTGGAGCATTGCATGCAATGTTTCTGTAAGTTATATGGGACGTAGTGTTGGGCATGGCAGTTCTTCAGATGTAACTGAATCACTAAAATCAGTTCACTAAAAATTCGATTCGTTCAAAAGATTCGTTCACTGAATCATTCAATGCTTGGCGGGAGGAGCCTGTGACTCCGACTCACTGAACTGATACATAGTACTATACATAGTAGGCTATCGTAAATGAACACTGTTTAGAATGAGGGTTTTTTAACTGGTCTACTCGGCAAATTGGGCTGAGGGCTCATGTGCACTGCACTCACTGTGCAGTACGTTCAGTCGCACTGTGACTGTGCGAACATGGCATGCTACAGTACCAGTACTTTCAGTGACTGATTCGTTCACTGAACGTACTGTGGATCACGGTCACTTAAAATGCACACTTTTGCACAGTTACCTCGTAATGAGAGGATCTGACAGTCTCAGCCCCGCGTTTTCCCAAACTGTGGGTTTTATTCACTACTTGTTACATGCTGTGTTATACTGTACGTGAGTTGTTGCTTGCTGTGGCAATTTAGCAAAGTCAAAAAAAGTTATTTCTCTCCGGGCTCAATAAAGTGCATATTACACTTGAACACACCACACCCCCAGTCTCCGTCGCTGCAGCTGCTGCTCTGCTCTGACTGGTGAGTCTCACTCTTCTCATTACTGCTGCCGGCCTAACATTTTAAGTTTGTTCATCTGGAAACTAAATCTGTTAAAACAACGCGGAGTGTGTGTATATGTTTATGTGGCTTGACTCCTGGCTACATTAGTCGTTAGCTTGGAGAAAACGGTCCCCATGAAAGTGCACCCAGTCCCTCCCTCCCTGCAGCCTGGCTGTCTCCACCTTGCGAATGATCCATCATTCACACGGACTGAACCGGCAGTTCCAGTCCCGGCCTGTGCGCTCGCTGCTAAGAGCTCAACTGAACTGAGAAAGGAACAAATCAGTTCTTGAAGTGATGCAGTTCAGTACGTTCACTTAAAAGATTCCTTCTTTTGAACGACACGTTCGCAACTGACACAACACTAATGGCACGTCCACTCTACCTGCTGAACTACTGAGCACCCCGCTTTGTCACTTTTTGAATTTGATATATTCTAGCAAGCACCCACTCCTGGTTCGACCTGCACATCACAAGACACTCATTGGGGATTCCTACAGGTGAAGCATCCTGTAGTGTGTGACCCCCTGTTGCTGGCATGTAGTGACATGTAATGACCACAGCAACTTCAAAACTTGATTACAAGACAGAAAGTTACGTAGTGAACAGCACAGCAATCCTAAGTCTTGTGGAGTGAACTTAGCTTTAGGTTCATAAAACCGTTCTTAAATCAGCAGATTAGTTCTGCAGGGGCCTTTCAGTCTTTTAAACCATACCTGACTAAAACTGATCCTCCTGCCAAATTTTAGACCCCAACCCATGTCTGCTGTTTCTGCTATATTTCATTAATTACTGACTGGGCATTCCAATTCAAATCTGCTTGTTAGATATATGATACACATGGGCTCAGTTGACTGACACAATCACAGCCACAAAGGAAAACACTTTTGGAAATATCGAAACTTGAACACTATCCAAGTCCTTATTCAACATTTTCAAGTGTTATTCGATAAAATATTCTGAACCTCAAATTTGATACTTCTGAGCAACCCATCATGTGGAGGTTGCCAACCTTTTAAATTGAGAGCCAATGTCTTCATAGTATTAAGCAATGTAGAGTATGTAATAAAAGTTGTAGATAGCTTATGTTAGAGGCAAGACTACTTTGTGGTATTATTCAGTTATATTTTTCAGAGCCTTACTAAGGGCCAAATCCTTTCTTCAAACAGTCCTGCTCTGAGATCAACTGAAGTGAGCAATTATGAAGTATTTCCATATGCCAGCACCCTGTTATGGGATACAGTTTGATCAGCAGAAGCGAATTTGTCAGTGACATCTGTGCATCAGACTAAAAGTGCAGCAATATGAGCAGCAGTAACCTACATAAAAATCTGAATGTTGCTTATGCTGTGCTATATTGGGCTCTGTGAAATCTCTTCACAATACATTTGTCTTGTCAGGCTCCAAGAATTTAACATAGTCTGTGCTGCAATGCACTGCTGCATTGGCAAACCTACAAAGTCAGTCGGTTAAATGAGCGAGTCGTCACCCACAGGCAGTACTAGCTTCTACACTTAAACTCTGGTGTGCAACAACTATGCAAAACCTCAGCACTGTTCATAATTCGTACAAGTCGACATCTGTTTTTAATAAAACTGAGTCTTTTCACAACAACCAAGAGCTGCGTAATCAAATGTAACTGCCTTAAGGAACTGTGTGACCCCATCACCAATTACGACAACCTCCATTACGTCTTCTTTTGGACTTGATCTGCCGACTTGGTAGATGATGTAGACATGAACTGACAGAGACACATTGACTTCGATGGCTTTCAGCGAAGCAGCATGCCTGCACACAGATGCCGCTCCCACATCACAATAACCATTACAATGACCATTTGTTTCCCCAGGATCAGACAACCACTGCACAGACATGGACTCATAGGGGTATTGTAATTGGCTGCTATCAGACAGAAGATTTGGGTTGTAATGCGAAGTCCAGCCAAAGCACTGGGAAGTGTGTCAGACACAGAGATGAAATCTGCCCTGAGTGAATGTTGGGTAACGATGAACAAGAGACGGAAAATAAACAAGGAGATGAACAAGATGGGAGAGAAGGGCATGGGTCTGAACTTTTGAGCAGAAAAACAATAACAGAATGAGGGGAAAGGTAGAAAAAGGTGCATTAACTGGGGCCATTTTTATATCCAATCCTGCAGACAAGCAAAATATGAATTGACAGTATCAGGATGAAATGAGACTGCGAGACATAAATGAAGATGAGAGTTACGGGATGGGAATAAAGAGCGTAAGGGGGGTGGGGGTGTCACAGACACAATATAACCCCAACCCCACCCTCTATTGTTTTATGATGAGTCAAAACTCATAAAAGGGACAGCACAGAGAAGAACATGCAGATCTACTAATGCGTGTACTCCACACGTTGCCTTGGGTGGTGGCTGATGGCTGGTGGTTCTGTTGTTGGTGTATTAGTATGGATTACACTGCCTGCCAACAGAGGGTTGAAATCAATACAAATAAAAGTCCAAAGGGAGAATGAGAGGCACTACACAGCCATCTACAGAATGTTAATGACCAAACACAAGGTCTTTTTAGGGGCAAAGGTCAGCAGAGGGAGTCACTGATGCACTCTCTTTGTTTTGCAGACAATATTCACGACAGATGCAAACAACACACCCATGGTATTTTGACACTCTGAGCAGCTGCAACATCTGTTTGGCTATAAACCAAAGTGTAAACAGGAGCCAAGGGGGTTTCTGATGCCACACCTACTTCCATCCATTCATTCATGGCTCCCTCTTTACTCTTGTTCCTTCCAAAAACACAGCTGGGAGGCTGAACTCCCTTGGCATACCCACTCCTGTAGATTAAATTATTCTGTTTTAATCACGGCAAAGAGAAAGGAGAGGGCTTGGCCAGGAGGTACACTTTATCCCTGCTGCAGTAAGCTCATCCTACAAACAAAATGCAGTCAAAGTACACATTTTGCTGTCTCCGCCCGTTTTCCCCCTCACTACTTCAAGGGCCCCCCATCCAAGACAACAAATAGAAATGGAGCACCCTAACAATACCTTGTTTGGCTTGTAGGCTGTCCAAAACCAGCTGCTTTACTCCTTCCTGCAGGGAGCACACATTCCTAGGGTTTGTGTGAGCCTACGGTTATCTCCTTGACAATACAGAGCGGAGGCCTGAATCAGCTCAGTGGAAAGTTGAGATGAAGTGTCGCAGCCTAGCAACAGCATGGCAGACAGTGTTGGCTCTTATGAGGCCCTGGGCACCCGCCGTCACTGTGATAGATGCCATGGGCCTTTTCTGTTAGGACAGTAATCCTGCTCCCCACCAAGTCGGGGAGAAATGACAGTTTTATCTCCAATGGGACAAGACAGAAGTAATCCAGAGAAGAGGTGGGGAGAGAAACAGACAACATATAAGGATAAAATTGAGAGCAAAGCATATTGTGCAAAGCCAAGTCTGTCGTCTACGGTCAGTGCAATGGGTTCGGTGTATCTTGATAAATTCTCCATTACGGCCTATTCAGTTTTTGAATAATGAGGGAACATTCAGTGTCTGAAAGAGCAAAAACTACCATCCACCAGCATTTCTGTCCAATCCCAATGGGAACGCTATGAACATAAATCATCTTTCTGATTGTTCAGCAACATAATCACTGCCCTTCTCATGTTACACAACTACACTCTGAATTTAACGGTCTCTATATGCAGCTAAATGATGGATGAGTTCGAAATATGGGGACAGCTCGATGGGAGTTGGGCTTTGAGGAGGGCTTGAGGAGATCCTGGCGAAATGCCCGGCACTGTACATGCACAGACGGCAGAGAAAAGGGATGGGGGGGGGGGAAGGGAGATTGAAAGAGGGGGTGGGGTGGACAAAGACTGATTGCATAGTCAGTGCAAGGACACCATAACCCGTCGTTGGAGGAGAGGAGAGCAAAGCAGGTGCCAGATTAGAACACATTTGGCTTCTACTCCAGTTATCAGGGGTTCTCATCTACCGCTGAGACAGAGTCATCTTCTTGTCAATTCAGATGGATTGTGTGTCTACTCATGAATGCCTTTCTCAAGCTCCTTTTACAAATGCACTGCAAACTTGAAATGATCTAGACATTTTCAGCTTGGACAGGACCAGGAACAGAGGAAAAAAACATCCAAGGGTGAAGAAGAAGAGTCATTCCCACAAAGACTGCAACAAAAATGCCTAACTGGATAGATAGCGAGATTCAGGAGCTTCAGTAGGTAAGAGCAGAAGCCGAAAATGTCAGACAAATCCAAGAACAGCAACAGACTCCGTCATTTATGACCAAATTACAAATCGGATACGTGACCTCGGTGTTACCTCAGGTCATTTCCTGACTCCTCTAACCAGGCAGGTAGGTAAGAACGCTTCTGATACAGACAGCCTCCTGTTGTGTCCTACGTGTGTAAAAGGGAAACTCCTGATTCTTCAGACACTGTCCAAAGTTCATATAAGAACGGTTTTGGTTACACACTGCAAGTAAGAAACAGAAATATCAACACATGGCTGAAACAGCCCTGCCACCTTGCTGCAAGCACAAAGAGTGTTCAGCACAGATCCAGAACTGCCTTTTAAATCATATCCTTCAAATCTTATTCCCACCATACCTAAGCACAAATCCCATTTCCAGGATCTCATAGCTGAACACGATCACCAAATCTCATTTGTCCTGCATGACTGAGGCTCTGGCAAAAGTAAATTCATTTCTCAAAAACTCAATGTTTCCACTTCTCCCTTTGGGCCAATTACCATCAATACTTCATGAGGGAGGCTGGTCTTTACACTGGCCTCAGGTGGTGTGTTCCATTAGACTTTTAGTGAGATGTGGTTTATGTTGGCCTTCCTGTAGGACTCTAAAGATCTGTGAATGTGTGTGTTTCCATGTGACAGTTTGGGCAACAATGACTGCTGTTGCCTCAGCAATATGACAAACATATCAGGGCTGGAATTACAAAGACGTAGCTGCACAAGTACAAGGAAGAGGCTGTGCAGCCATTGTGTTACGGCTAAATAATCTCATTAGGTATTGTCAAATCATTCAACACCATTACATTTTTGTGTTGCTATGGACTGTTAGTGCCATCGGTCTGTGTCAATGCAAGTCACCGCTTGAGCTGACAGAAGGTCTGTTGGTGTTACTGCCAGAGAGCCGGCACGAACACTAACACCAGCTGAAAAGCACACCACTACTACTGTTGCTACACAAAGGATGCGACACGCCACTGACTTTGACATCACATGCAGGTGGCACGAAATGCAACACGCATCATCTGTCACATGGACGGGCACCTGCTGCTGTTCTCCTGTTGTCCTCTATGTCTCAAGCCGAGAGGTGAGTGCCTGATGTCACGTCCCAGCGAACGAGCCAGGAAACAGTCACATAGGGATGATGTGCTGCTGTAATCAGACTTCAACACTTGAAATGCCTCATCTGATTAATTCAGAGGATGAGCTTCTCCGTGCTCACACCCTTCCACACACAAACAAACACACAGACATATAGACATCATAGACATCAAGAGCAACCACTCCTTGCTTGACCAATTGTCACCCAAAGCCTACGTGGTGCCATACTATTAAATACTACATAAAACTGAACATGGTCACTCTTGAAAAATCCAAAACAGAAAATAAACGAAATCCTCCTGACAATCAAACTATTGACTAATGATGAAGAGGTCACTGAATTTAATCATATATCAAGAGAAAACTACACCACCATTCTCTGGGTCCACCTTCTCAAATATGCGAATTTGATTATTTTCTCTTTTATAATATTGTGAACTTAATCTAGGAACTTGGAATTAGCATTTTAAAGAGTAAGTAGAAATAATGAGTGAAAAAACAGCTAAGGAAAACAACTTTGGTTTCAGCCATTTAAAACTTCTATATCTACAATAGAAAGAGCTGAGGTATAGAAATTGATGCCGTTACACACAAATAGGCTTTTTTTTTTTTCTTATAGTAAAGACAGTATGCAATGACCCTATGCTACTTAAGAAAACTGAATGACAGCACAGGGCAGCACATTAATTTTTATCTAATAAGAGATCATTAAGAGAGAAGACAAGTGGAGAGAGAATCTAATCAGGCCTTTCAGTACAGAACACCACATCCTGTGGAAAGATGTTGAAGTGATGGATTATGGATCTGGCACTCTGTGTATATAAAGTGATGTTTCTAAAGTTTACAAAGGCCTATGACATTAAATCAAGTCGAGCCAAGTTTATTTATATAGTCCAATATCACAAATCATAAATTTGCCTCAAGGGGCTTTACAATCTGTTAGAGCTTTATTCATAACGTTAAGATTCAAACTCAAAACAACATTCGAATGCTGGGCAGCTTTTTTCTGCACAGTTGCAGATAAAGATAAGGCTACACTAATATTATTAGTATTATACTATTTGCAGAATTAGTTTCCAGTGGTGGCTGTGTAGGATTGTTTCCAACTCGTGAGATCCAAACAATCCCAATGACTCCAGAGCTTTTTCCAAGCCCAAAAGTCAAAATTTAATGAAAAAAGACAGGAAATCATTGCCAAAACACACATGTTTTTATCTAACAAAATATTCTGCTTCTGTCGTTAGTTGGCATTTAGCCTTTCAGAAACAACATCTCGGTGTAGTTTGCTCTCCTGCTTGGTGCTCATAAATGAGGCACATATTAACGCTGTATTAACGGGGCAGTGTAGCAGCAATCTCACAGCATCATAGACTGCATTTATTCATTCATTCAAGTTAATTTAATAAAAAAAAAGACTAACTCATTTAATGCAATGAATGACTTTACCAAAACTGCAGGTTTTGTTTAAGGATTTTTATGGTGATGACATCATAAAATATACCAACAGACATTTGAAACTTACTTTGAATGTAAAAAATGATTCTGTAGAGAGCACAATTTGTACAGCAGACAACATCCTCAAGTTTAAAACTTGTAATCACTATTTCACCAGCTGACAACTATGCTTGCCAACATTTTACAAAAGCCTGTAGTTTTCCTTGGTATCTTGAGTTTCTTTCGAGTAAAAAGTCTTAATGAACAAAAGCTTTCTAGTCCCAATGGCAGTAAATGGCACGGTCAACTATGAAATTCTACAACACCCCAACTGATCATTTGAGAGCAGCACTTCGAGTCCAACTAGAGCACTCTCTGTCCAAACCACCAGCTCAGTATGAGAGGGATTATGATTCAAGTCAATAGCTCTCAGCCCTGGGGAGGTGGGGCTGGTTTCTGCCAGGGGGTCTGTTTGGGACAAAGCGGTTGTTCTTCAGTATCGCTGCCTCTGTTAAGGCCCTCTGTCTCAGGTTATTTCTGCAAACATGACTCACGCTCTTGAAGCGAAATTTGACTCAATAACGGCCCAAAGACCACAATGGTCACCGTTCTCCCCTGCTCTCTTTAGGGCATCAAGATAAATAGTCACCCTCTCATCCAGTTTGCAGGGGGGGATTATAAAGTTGAGATCTCAGAGAGGGGGAGAATGTGTGTGAATGACGGACAGAAACACAATAAAGAGCAGGAAGAAAGAAAGCGAGGCAGGAGTGTTATTGTTAAGTAAAACAAAAAGAAGTTTGCAACTGCATACTTTATTCAAATGCCTGTGTTAGAGCACTCTGTGGACATTGCACCGTTGGCTGTTTAGATTACTTTAGCATTCCTGCTGCCTGGTTTGGATAAACATGCATACCTGGTGGTCTTTGAGGCGGCGGCACCATCCGCGGTTTTGGTCGAAGTGCTGGGTTTTGGGGCAGTGGATACCGCTGCTCTGCTGGCAGTAGCTACAAAAATAAAAATGGAAGGACGTTAAAGTGAGACTGCATGGAAATAAAATAAAAGCAAAATTAAAGATATTTAAGCATAGATTGTAGCAGAGAAAAGTCCTGTATATTTTCAGACACGAAATTACATAAACTACATTGGTCTTTTTCATTTCAATGCAGTTTTACTTATCTTGTTCAGACTTACCTGTGGTTTTGGGTCTGGCTACATTAACAGTCTCAGCTGGTGGTCTCTTCTTAGTAACACCATTCACTGTTGTTGGTTTGGAACCATTTGTTGCTGTGGCAGAAGCAACAGAGGTAGCCCTAGCCGATCCAACAGGCTTCTTGTCAGGCACTCTAGTTTGGTTCTTGACAGTTGAAGAAACTGCTGCTACACCCACCGGCCTTTTCGGTACAGCCCCCGCTGCCGATGATTTTGCTGTAGTTGTCGTTTTCTTGGCTGCAGCTGCAGAGACATTGTTAGAGGATTTGACGTCATTCACCGTGCGGTGTGAGGCAGTACCTGGCCGCAACCCGGAGGCCCCTGCAGATCTAGCTGTGGGCTGTGTTTTAGTTGCAACGGCTTTTGGTTTGACTTTGGCATCTGCTGCCACTGGCTTGCCACTGGCCTTCGGAGCCGTCGCGGGTGCTGCATCACTTGCAGCTTCCTCTGGTTGCGATGGGGCTGGCTCTGTTATGTTGTCCTGCAATGACGAAGGCTCTGCTACTGCTGCAGCTTCGGTGGGCTCCGTGGTTTCCATGGTATCCCCATCCGGTTTCATTCCTTCCTCTTACAGGTGAGAATGCCAACGTTGCTGCTTGCTTGAAAGGTCCAGGGGCTCACACTCGTCTTGACTGGCCCTTGCTCTCACACTTCAATGTCCTGCAGAAGAACGACAAAACACATCATCACAAGGATATTAATAACTTTCTTTTACTGCACACCGACTCTTAAACCCAGAAGTGAACCATGCCTCACTACTCATGAAGTCATATGATGAACATGACACTGTCAGCCAAAGGAAATGCCATTTATGGAGAGGGGCCTCCAAGGAATTTGGAGGAGTCTGAAAAACAGGAAGTGAGCACTGAAAGATGCCAACAAATCTGTTTTGTAGACCAGTCTCGCTCCTCCACAGTGACTAGTCTAGCCATCTAACACAATTACCATGATAATAATGCATCATAATGTGTGCGGTATCAAAATAAACTCAGGAATCACTATTAAAAGTGCCACAATAAAAGGAGTCGTGGTTGTTTCAACAGCACATTTTATGGGGCAGAAACAAAAAAACTGATGACTTGTGACTGCGCTCCAAATGGCTTCCAGCATCTTGAAACTGAAAGGGAAAAAGCTGTGGTTTGGAGTGCTGAAAGCCAAGAGAGGCTTCACAATCTCCTGACATGACACACAGCCCACAGAGGATGAGGAGAGGGAGGAGGTGAAAAACAAGCACCAAATGGCCCACTTGTCAGCCATTGTCTTTGTTGAGCAGATGCAGATGGTAATCGTTACATCATCCTGTGATCACTTAAGAGATTTGTGTGCTGGGAGATTCCTTAATTGACAGCATTAGTGGAAAACTTGGAATTTATGTAGAGTAGAAGAAGCTGTGGTGAGGTTGGAGAAAGAGACGAGATGTGGAGGATGTGTGTGAGCTTAGTCATATATAGGTCTTGAACTCATTAACATCAGTCAAGTTCTTTTATTCTGGCTGGACAGAGCTTTTCCGGGATTTGTTATGGGTTTATTATTTCCCCCTCGATCATCCCCTCCTCCCACACTCCTCATTCCTTTGCCCCTCTGACCACGGTAGCTTCTCCCCACCCCCTCCCGATTACTCCTCTTTTTTCCTATATAGCCACTTGTTTCTCCCCTCCTCCCACTACTAATAGATCTGCTTCCAGTAAATTGCTACACATATGGTCTCGCCAGTAGAAGCTCTGTATGGCCCACAAAACAAGCTGTGCAAGAGATGGATTGAAGAGAAATAAAAACAGGTTGAGAAAGATGGAAAAGGGAAAAGAGCAAAGACATACTAGCATATAATTAAGTAATGGAACAAAATAAAAGCTTCCAAAAAGGGAGAGTAAAAGTGAATAGGTTTCCTTCTACTAAGCAAGAAAGACAGGAGTAAAAATACCAATGATCAAACCATAGGCCCGTTTCCACCGCAGGAACTTCGGGGTAATTTTACGGGGACGGGGCCGTTGGTGCGTGTCTCCACCGCAGGAACCACCCCCTGAAGAACAGAGTTCCGGAACATTTACAGGGGCTAAACAAGTCCCTGCCTCGGAGTAGATACTCAGAACAGCCCCGAAAAACTCCTGGGTGGGGCTTGGGGTTTACTTGGTGCTGATTGGATATACTCAAGGCAGGATGTGACGTCAACAGAAAGTGACAAAAATAGCTGGCATTTTTAAAACTCGGCAGACGAGGAGTCATGTAAACGAAGAGACATGCCAGAAACCCAGCAACCACCTCAGCTCCTTCCATGTTGATAATCGTCTTTTTCATGTCTGCTTTCTTCTTACTTTTGCTTCATACTTCTGCTTCTTCTTCTTTGTTGTTCTTCTTCTTCTTTTTCCTTTTGTTTCTTTGCGGCATCGCCCCGGTCAAAATGGTCGCACAATGATTACGTCACATCCAGAGCCCGGTAACTTTACAGGAACCCTACTCCTACTCCGCCCTCTCAGTGGAGACATGGTGGTTGAGAGGGCCGAGCGAAAGGACACTGTAAAGTTCCTGCCCCTCAAATAGTACCAGGAACTTCAGTGGAAACGGGCCTCATGACAGCAATTCAAAAAGAGTAGACTCTGCCCTCTTGGTACAAACTAATAAAAAGGTCACAGCTGGAGACAATTCATGATATGCAAGCCATTAAGCCAGATAACTAAATAGATCTTGGAAAAAGGCCAATGAGCAAACTTTTCCACAGCCATAAGATACTGAGTGCATTTATACAGCATCATGATGTAGAATAACCAAAGTCTACACACGGTTGCCTTTAAGATGGATAAAGTATCTGTATCCATCTCCAGCTGACACATTTCCAAAAGACATTTTAGAATTAAGTCTTTTAAAAAGGCAGCACTTAATGTTGTCCAACGGTCAGGAAACATTTTTTCCTTGCCAGTTACACATTAACATCCGAGGTAACCCAATACAGCCGCCCCTTTCTCCCAGATCCAAAAATGTTGATACTTTTGCACTACTATTTATGAGGTTAGTCTGAACTCTTCTGCATCAATGTACTGGAGGTTAGCCAAGCAACAACAATGCTTCATCAATAAAAAGTCAAATGCATAAATGGATCATTTGTTGCCAGTTTTTGACTAACTTATTTAGCCAGTTTAGTGTTGAACCTCTGAATACACCTCCCTGCAGACTCCACACAAACACCCACACCATGCATACAGCCACTGAAACCCCTAATCTCTTGTATAAAACAGTAAAACCCTACCCTCTGGTTCAGCCATGGAAAAGTTACAACTTGGACTCAGTGCTTGCCGTACAACAGTTTCCCTCCTGCTGCCTTCTGTTGTCCTTCTTGCTCTACTCCGGTCACTGTGGTTACAAATCTCACACAGAAAGGAAGCTGAGTAGTGGAGAGTAGCCTCTCTACCAACACAAAGTTTGGATTGTTACTTCCTCTGGAAAATCATCACACCTTTAATGATCAATTAGATAATGTGCAGAGCCTTTGGGACAGTGTTGCACATATCAAACCCATTGTCATTACTCCATTTATGAATGGGAAGGTTTGGAAGCCATTAGCAAATTGGAAACCTAGAGAAGTGATAAGCGAGGTGGCTTCTTACCGGTCCCTCTGGATTTTAATCTCAATGTGTTGGCATGTTTGTGTAGAGAGTGTTTACATGAGGAATGGAAAAGCTGGTTTCTCTCTTTGTCAACGTTCACCCAGTTTATTCAGACAGAGGGAGCTGATCCAAATGGAAAGAACACTGATACAGGGAATTTGACTGGCACCGTGACGTGCGTGGCATATTTTGGCCAGCGCAGCTACTGATGCCAAGGGCTTAGCAGATCGCAGAATGAATCACATTCCTCATGTGATGACCCCCTTCTGGGCAAGTAAAGGCACCATGTCTAACCAGCTGACACTATGTGACGCTGCGCAGAGGGGAGGTGAATGGATCATTAAAATCCCATCCACACACGCACGCACGGATAAGGGATGTTTTACTAAATTACAGCTAGACTGCTCTGCAGAGCTGATGCTTGTTTTCACATCCATCAGACCACCACTTGACACCAATACTATACACAGTTTTGGGATTCTTCAGGCTGTTGACACTGAGCTGAGAACATGTTGAGTCAGAGCTCCTAAATTTTATGTTGAGAAAAATGACTGCACAACACCACCAGCAGCATTTTTCAAATTGTCCGTCTCGTCGAGATGAAAAACCTCATGCATTTTGATGAAATACAAAAACACCCTCAATTGTCTGCCATTCTCTCAGTCCACATTTGCATAACAAATCCGAGTTCACTGAAGATTTAAAAACCATATTCAGGACGCAGCATGCCTTCTTTCTAGCCAGCTCCACATGGCTAATATCACAATTAGTTCAAGACCCCTGGTGACAGTTACAATGTGTTGCACTTATTGTGATGACAAAGACAAAGGCCCAAAGGCTGAAAGAACTGCAGCAATATGCGTTTAGCCCAAACTGGAGAAGAGTGTGTTTATAAATGCAGCCATCACTTTGTAAGACTGTTAGAGGGAGTCTGTCTAGACAGAGAAAGGACTCAGTGGCCTCAGTGGTATTTACATTCCATTTCTTCTAATAAAGAAATATGGCCTTGTGTGTCATTAAATCTTACTCCTGACCTCTGCCTTGAGGCAGTTTAATTACATCTGTCGTACCCCATCTCCCAGTCTCTCACTCGACTCGTCCAGACATCAGAAGTGGTGCCTGACAAAATGGGTCATTTTTAATACTGTGTCTAATACAAGCAGAGGGGGATTTAGCCGTGTTGAGAGCATGGCAGGGGTTTGGAATGCATTGTGCAGACTGCTGGAGGAGGTGGTGGATGACGGGGGCTGTTGATACTGATGCTGGGGCTTAATGTCATCTGTAGATTTACTTTAGAGTGCTGTAATTACAAAACAACAAGATACATAACACATTAGTAGTGTAACAGATTGACTGTCTAAACACAAGCCAGGGAAGGAAAATTAGGGACATTTCAGTCATTTCAAGTACTTTTTTTCCTTAGGTGCCTTTTTGTATTAGAGCTGAAACAAGTCGCTGATCAACAGATAATTAATCAACTATTCCAATAATAAATGGATCCTTTAAAAGGCATACTATGTGGGATTTGTTGCTTTCAGTTTGTAAACACATTTAACTTCCTCCTCGGCTCAACGAGACAGAGCAGCGGTGGTCAAACGAGCATGAGTGAATGAATAGATGGAGCAGTGTTAGGCTAATAATGAGTGACTAGCAAAAACAATTGTTTTGTCTTTGAAACCTGACAGCTATTACTGAGCTGACTATTATACTTTGGTTAAATGATGTTGCTGTTAATCCATGTTTTATGGCTGCTGGGAGAAGTCTGCCTTCCAGATAGCCCTGAGGTGGAAAAAGATCATGGTTTGGGTTAAAGTGAAAAGATTTCTGACAGCAAGCCTTGAAGGTTAACTTATCCCATGTACTGTTTTATGTGTGTTAGTGGAGTCAATTTAAAGTAAACCTGACTGCACTTGAGTAGTTACAATTATTAACAATATCTATGCGTTGTATTTTTTTTTAAAATGGTGGCAGCTTCTTCTGTAACCAACTGTGTTAAATGGGCATATTGTCTCATATCAATCACAGACCCCTGAATTGTGCTAAATCAATATCGGATTGTAACAGACTTCGGCAAATAATGTTTTGCTGTATTGTGGTGATACTAGTGAAACTACTATTGTTTAGACTGACAAAATAAGATACTTGAGGACAGCACTTTATAGGCTCTGTGATATGATTACAGTAATTTATCACAATTCTCTGACATTTTATAGACCAAACAAATGATACCTTTATCAAGATAAGATGTCAGATAAATTGATAGTGAATATATTTTGGTTGCAGCCCTAGTTTGGATATTAATCCAACCACTTCAGTTGCCTGATGTTGAGTTTCTTCGGTAAGATCCATGTCAATGATTCAGCTGCACCACGATGATTAATGGTAGAAAGTGAATGCCTAAAGCAGCAACGGCATCAAGAGCACATCCGACCCATCCACATTCCAGCTCTACTGACTTCCTCAAGACTCCTCAGGGCTACACAGTGACAGCTGGCCGTGCATATGTGGGTGGGTGTGTGTGCACACTAGTAGGGAGTGGAGGGGTCAGAGGGAGTCCAATGAATGTGTGTGTGCTGTGTACATCACATGGAGCCATGTGTGAGGAGAGTGTGAGTGAGCAAAAAGTGTAGGATGAAAGTGTGCATGATGTGAAAATGTCATTGGCACAAATTTACATGCATACAGACAAAATAAGTGAAAACTAGAATTAGCCACCCACCACTTCATGCATTCTTTTAAATCCACAGGCAAACTTGATGATCTCTACATTCTTACTAGAACCGCACCTTTGCACATTTATAACAAATGAAAGCAGGCTTGTGAACTTGACCATGGTCAGAGGTGTAGGAGTGATCAACAGACAGCATATGTAGAGTATGACAGCGTTTACAACTGAGATATGAAACCCATGTGTCTTGTTTGTTCATCAACTTTCCTCTGGTGTTTGCTCAAGGCATGAGCACAGAAAGAAAAACAGGCATACACAAATGTATGTAAATAAAACCTAAGAGGAAGAGGGTGGTCAGTTTATTCAGTGGAGTAACGAACAAAACAAGAGGTTTAATTGTGTTTGGGAAAGGACGGGGTTTCCCCACTTTGGACTCAAGCTCTAGTCTCAGTTCAACATTATCAGATGTAGAGAAAACTGCTCACTTTAACTCCAATCCCTGTCTACTACCACCACCACTCCAAAAAACAAAGAAAATTTCAGAACCCGTTCTTTATTGACCAATAAAGAATCTAAAAACAGATTCATGCTAAAAGTGGGACAATAAATTGACTCAGAGCAGCAGGTTTTTACACACACAGCCTCCCATTTCTCTATCTGACCATAGAAGGCAGTAGTGCCGTTTCTGCTGTATCACTGAGTGAGTGTTTAGTTCACACACACACACACACACACACACACACACACACACACACACACACACACACACACACACACACACACAGTGACAAGAGAGCCAGAGAAAGAAGAGAAATTCAATCTGCTGTTGGAACATGCACACATACGTCTCAGAGCATGCTGACAGGAGAGGCAGAGTACATATGAGCCAAGCATTTGAATATACAGCTCTACAGAGCACATTGCTGAATAGCTGCCTCCATCTCTGCACACCACGAGTCTTTGCAGCTCTCTCTCGCTCTGGCACACAAACATGGTACATCATGAGTCCTTGGAGAGTATTTCACAAACAAGGCCAAGAAAAAGGATATTTATCATTTTCAATGTTTCTATCTTACTGCTCCAGCTTTGATTAGTATCACAAAACTAACTTGTGACTTCTAGAGTTGGGAAAACAAAGTCAGTTGAAAGCAGGCTAAGGACAGCAATGCATCATCAAAAGCAGAAAGCGTGAAACAAATATGCACTGTGCAACAATAATCAAAAAAGCACCAAGATTGTCACATGTAGTGTTGTCAGGGTACCAAAATTGGGACCCATGGTACGATACCGGTGAAAGTATCATGGTTCTAAGTAGTATCAGGATACCACAGCAAAAATGAGGCAGATGTGGCTTTTGCCATTTATAAAAAGATAAATAACTTTTCTATAATACATCAATGATATTTCAATGGAATAAATTACTTACTGACTTATTCATACTTCAAAAACAGCATCAATAAGTGATTAACATAAGGGGGATCAAAATAAAATAAATAAATAAAATAAAAATCAAGCAGCCACCCTCCTCCCCTGACAAGTAAAGAACAGTCCATAAGTGCGGTGAGGATTGTGGACCACTATCTGCCACAAAGAGAGAAATTTAAACGGCTCGTTTCTCCTCTGACATGCCACATGCCACATACCAGGGCTCGCCTGTTGAGTCACTTATGATACAATATCCAAGTGGAAATTATTGGACCTGGAGCCGGGTTTCTCAGTCGCCGGTAAGCCATTATCTTACAGTGGCCATAGCGCTCTGCCGTATTCCTGTCTGTGACCCCCGTTCAACTCACAACCGGCAGGATTCGCCTTTCGTTTCTGCTGCTGGTTGAAATCTGTACTCACACAGCGTGCTCCTGAATGATTTCTTTTGCTTGCACAAAACTATTTTTAGTCATAAATGCGAGTAAAATGCTCGCACGGTAGAGCTCTTTGGTGGAAAACAAATCACTGTAGCATATATAAACAAATCTAGCCTACAAGTAAAAAGAAATTTAAATAATAACTTTCACTGCTTAAAGATACTCAATAGCTCAGCTAATACCTGAAATGTCACAACAAACCACTGCAGCAGCATACTGAGTGCCAGGTGGCCAGCGCACACTGTTATTGGACAGCGCATATACACTCACCCTCTTGCAATTGGACTTTGAACTTATCCCACAGTAGTGGTACTGTGAGCTACCATTAGTGTTGCACAGTATACTGGTACTAAAATAGTACCACGGTACTAGAGTATTCCAAACGGTACTATACTGCATTTGGAAAATACCGGTACTTTGAAATTGATTCAATTCATTAATTTAGTTAATTTATTTTACTCATTTATGGACACAAACGCCTTTCTTGTTCCTATTGGAGCACAGATTGCACAAGTGGTTTGTATGACAACACCTGTATCAACATTCACAGCTGGCGCATGTGAAAAAAAGACAAGAGAAACGTCTGCCTCGTAAGGGAGACAACACCAGACAACACCAACTTGGTGAAACATTTGAGCAACCAAACCGTGACGTCCGTACCGAGGTACTTTCGAACCACGATTTTTTGGTACTGTTACACCCCTACTATTTATTGTTCTAAAGGTTTGTAGCCAAAAGGACTTTTCCTTAGGAAAAGTATCGAAAAGTATCGAAATTCATATTGGTATGGGTACTGAAACAAAGATTTTGGTATCGTGACAACACTAGCTAACGTAGTACTACGGTACTCCAACATTATGGTATCATATGTACTGTGGTGTTGTAAGTACCGCGGTCTACCGTTGGTACCAGTATACCATGCAACACTAGTCACATGTAAGTCTATCTTCATGCTTAAAGCTCACTGTGTGTGAAATAGTCTTCACTTCTCTCCAGCAAAATCATCTAACATAATGTGATCTTAAAATGATGCTGACAGCTTCCAACAGGTTAGAAACAACCAATAAACATCAAGCCAATGGAGGATGATGTAGCTTGTCAGCCACTATCAGTCTATGTGCAACACTGCCATTGGATTATTGACTTTTGGCACAGCATCCCACTAGCTGTGAAGAGCACAGACACCCTGAAATGGAAATTCCTTTTATCTGAGAAAATCCTGTCGTCCAGGTCATAGCTTAAATTTGACAGAGGCAACCACAGCTGCTGTTTGCTATGGACGATGTTTTTTCCCGATCTGTGAGGATTCACCAGTTCAGAGTGGATGTGTTCTGGTTTTGAGTACTGCCTCTGCAATGGTCGAGCAAACCTATCATGTCAGACTTGTATGTTGGTATAAACTGATGAAAAGGAAGAGATTGTCCTTGAAAATAAACTACACAAGCTTCAGCTGTCCAGAACATTTGACATGACAGTACTCCACCTGTTCGACCAGAGACGACATATGACCAAGGTGAGTAGGCTGGAGATGACTGTCAACATTACAACACCCATTAATCACCTAATGCATTCCTCAGCAGGGTTTCAGACAGACGAGAAAACACATGCACACATACTCTTGTACTCCTATCTTTGTGAGGACTCTCATTGACATAATGCATTACCTAGCCCCTTACCCTACCCTTAACCGTCACAACTAAATGCCTTACCCCAACACTTACCCAACCCCTGATTCTAACCTGAACCCTAAAACCAAGCCTTAACTCCCAAACAAGCATTTGGAAAAATGAGGACTGGCCAAAATGTCCTCACTATGGTTAGAAATAATTTTTGTTTGGTCCTCATTATGTAGCATGTATAAGTACACACATACTGTATATACACACACAGAGAAAGCAAAACAACCCCATTACTTGTGGGGCACTGGGGGATAATTATGTCGAGAGATGCTGGTATTCTCTCTCCCGGTCTCTCAACAATGTCTCATTAAAACAAAACCACAGAAACGCATACTGTCTGTACATCCCATCTATTTACTAAAGAGCACACAAAAGCTCTTCTCAATTCAAGCTTATGTTACTACTGGAGGACCAGTCAGAGCTACTGCAGGGCCTGGTTCCTGAGCTTGTGTGCTAAGTTGTCATCATCAGAAACACTGTCCAATTTGAAACAAAGCTAAAAGTGTTTGTAAGAGTAACCACTAGTCAAAACAATAGACAACATAAATCAGAGAATTCTTCAAACTGCTTTCCATTGTTGTGTGGTGAATCATTGGCTCTTGTTCTGGTACAACAGGAGTGATGCCTTTAGGCTGCATTATGCCAAAGAAAAGGAAGCACTCCAACCTTAATTATCCGTTTCCGACTTCTATTGTCAACATCCTGTATAGTGGATGATGCATTTTTGCAATCTAAGAGCATGAAAACATCACCAAAAGCCACAGCACTGCAAAACACCCACATCTAATGACCTCCCTCAAAGAGAGGAAAGATTATTGTTGGGTAGGACTGTTATTTATTCATCATGGGGTACTTAGCTGGAAAACCATATTTTACAATTTAAGCTGCTGTGGGCGATGTAACCACAAATAATATTGACACGGATAAACAAAGTATAAAACCCAAGAAAACAGATGAGCGCTTCTGATGATGCACCATCCTATAGCTTTTTCAAGTTTCTATTGTTTGTTTTTTTCTTCTGCCTCACCACCAGATCCTGAACACCACTAAAGCTTTTAGAGGCTCCTCACCCCTTGCAAAAAGCTATCAAGAAGATGAATGACATGCCATGCATCTCGTTATCTGTAGACAAAGGAACACATTAACCCTCATGATTTTACCGACCGACCGTCTTCTCCTCATCTGTCCAAATAACAAGACCGTGTGAGGCACGCGCTGACAAGCCCTACATCACCGTCATTTCGTCCCAAGACTGCCTTCATGCTGAGGAATACTTCCTCTGAACAACCCAGCTTATTAACTACAAATTGCATTCTCCAAAGTGTCTTTTTGCCATGAACCCCTGCGTTTCTGAGCAGTAATTTATCCAAAGCACATGGCCTAGGCTTAGGACAACTATGACCCAATCAAGCTACTACCCAGATACTGAAAATTAACTCCAGCTTTAACATTTGGAGTAAATCCCTAAACCAAATGATGATACATTCTTGTGCCCAACACCCGCCAGCAACCAGACATAAAATGCTAACTGTTAATGACAACATTACAGCACATTCATGATCAAAACATTGACAAACAATCTACATATGTTAAGGCATTTTAACATGTTTTCATAAACACCCTTTGTTGAAGAGTAACATATTGACTTAATTCATTATAAGATGATGCACCACATGTTTATGGCAAACCCTTTATACTTGTGCTGGAGGAAAATGGAGGACATCCAACTTTAGACTTGAACATGGTTATACTTTAAGATCAAACTCTACAGTGTCATATAAAGCTTCAAAGATAAGCCCAGATTGTCCCAAGTGAACCACAGCAATGTGTAACCCCCCCAAACAAGCATGATTTACAGAGAAATATAATCGATGTGACTTATACCTAAACCTTAAGATCAGTGGAGAAGATGATAGTTCCATAAGAATAGCACAGCATTATAATATTCTGTTCACTCTGTCTGCATAGATATAATATTCAAACAGATTTAAAAAGCCACTGACAAGATGTTAGCACTGAAAGAAACAAAACAATGCCCTTCACAGAAAAAAAACCCCACTTTCATCAAAAGGGGGTTGGGCTTGAGACTAAGCAGGCAGCTTATTCTAATCAATTCCACACGGGACACTAACATGTGCTAAGTGACTGTAAGCTACTCAATAAAGCCATTAGGAGCAGGTGGTTAAGTGTGGCTACAAGTTAAGTGGACTAAGCCAGTTACCCTTTAAGGGAGTGGCAGTCCAAACGGGATAGACTAGCAGCTACTGGCAGTGGAGTGGTCTGAAAGGCTGAAGGGAAATGGGTTGCAATCTGTTACAAACCTGGCAGGGTTTTAAAAATGCACTGGGCCAGTCCCCGCAGCCACCAGGATAGGCTGACAGTGGGGGGAGTTAAGTAGATAGGGTGGCATCATCATCAACCAGGGAGAGAACTGAGTGTATGAAATCAGATCAGGTCAAAACAACAACAACAACACTCACCATGATCATCTTAAGTGTGCGTGCATAACTGAGTATAACATTTAGGTACTATGAGAGGGAGGGTGGGGAGACGAACCCTATTGTCTGCACTGTGCACCATGTAAACCCCCCCCCCAGGCATGGTGCCAAGGGGGGTGGGGGTGGGTTTGAGTGGATTAACTGGTGCACTGAGATGGAGGAGCAGCTGGCGTGGGTAACTTCACCCAAAAGGACCCAGGGATATCGAATAGGCTGCAGGGTGAAAGAGGGAAGGATGGATGACACGATGATGATGATGGGTGGTGACATGGATATTACATGCAGGGACTTAATGCATACAATCTAAGATCAACCTGTTCATTAAGGACTGCTAGTTTGTCACAGGTTCAGTTTTACTTCCCATTTAGACACCTACATCTGCAGCTGTAGTCCCACGCCACTGCTAATTCATGACATTAAAAAGTTAAGGCCCAGACAGACCACACCGACATCAAAGACTAGTGGTAATGAAGGACGACTGTTACGTCACTTGTGTCTCAGCAAAAAAAGTTGCACCATAACCACTGCAAAGACAACAACAAATGGCCAACTAAAACATGAATTCTGCACCTGCATAAAAGGAAATAACTCTTCATATCAGCAGGTGGTGTAAGTCTGTATTCGTCATTTAAAAAAGGACACTGGAAAACTAACAGGATGGACTCAATACACCAGTTAACACTTTAACAACACATCCCAATGTTGACAGAACAAATGATATTTACCATGCGCTAGCGAAAAAAAAAAAACAGTAATTACGAGCCGTTTCTACTAAATAGCTCAATTGCTAAAAACATGATCCTACCTAAGCCGTATTTTTGCTTTCCTCGCTTCTGTATCTCTTTTTGTGCAATGGGCTGATCTACCAATCAGTGATTTCATTCACCAAGGAGCTCGACTATCTTCAACGCAAAGCCGTCAAGGGCCAACTAATGTCAACGTTGTGGCACATACCGCAAAAACTAGGGTGACGGACGCTCATTGATGGCCTGACATTACCAAAGGCCGACCATTTGCTTGGTGTGTCTGGGCCATAGACTTTATAAAATAGATGGACAACATGATAGCTCCTCAAAAAAGTGAGGCCCAAAACATCTCGATTGCAACCTGGTGGCTGGCTGCAGTACAGGCCATAAGCCCCGCCCATGTTAGTAGATGGGATATGGGCCAAAATAAAAACGGTACATGTCAAATAAATCCAAAAAATGGTTTCTGTCATTGTAAGTAGTTCTTATCATGCTGCCATTTGTTCAGATGTTTTTATAATAAGTTTGGTTTTAATTAATAATGTGATACTATAAATAGGGGATTTGATGTCATGACTGACAGCTGTGTGTACCAATCTGTGTGCACGTGATCAATAGCGCTGCTAGCAATGGGGCTGGACAGGTGTTTGGGCAGGAACTTGACACTGCGGAGATTGCTACTGCGCAGACTCTGGCTCCCAATAATGTCACCAGTTAAAGATGGCAGCAGCTGCATCTGGGATATTTTGGTTTCAATTTTGTACCATGGGGGTAAGCAAAGATGCGATGTCCATCTTTATATCTGGGCCTTTAGATTTTTCAAACTGTAAATGCCAACATAAAGCATCAGTTTCTAGTCAAGCTAACATTTGCTCACTTCCTCTCACTCTCTCATTTTTAGATCAGTAAAGTCAATTAAATGTTGTTTAAATGTTTACCAACAAATAATCATCCCTTATAGACACATCTGCTCGCAAAAGTAAAGTTTAACCTCGTTTGAAACAGAGGATGTGTGGTATAAATTAGTAGAGGCTACAAGGGAATTGCTAGAAATAGATGAATAATATAGCTCAGGAGGAAGTTATAAAATGACTATGGCTATAAAATCGATTTAGGCCAGCCATACTGCAGTATAAGACTCATACCAGCTACCCGCCAAGGACCCTTGTCCTGTTATCTCCTTCTCTTTTTCCATTTCCTGTTGCTGTCCAATGTCAACTAACTAATAAATGTAGAAGGAGGAGGCTGGAGAGGAAAACCTTGTATTCACATTTTTTTCCATTACTTTGTGTTAAAAGCTTTTTCAGTAACTTAAATTAAGTATTAAAAAAACACAAGACACTGAATCATAGTAAGATATGTCAAGGATGGTTGGCTGTAGAGGCCAGAGCTGATATCACTTATGCCGTATTAAAGCCAGCCAGCGGCTCCTCTCCTTTGCACCAGTCAACTGGCTATAGACAGGCAGGCAGATAGTCAATACAATGCTGGAGGGCCCGAGGGCCAGATCAGTTACCATGCCTCTGACTGGGCAGGGGTGAGCTGAGGCCAGATGGACAGTGATCCCACACCTCGCCTGCCTCTCTGACAGCCACACCCCTGATCTGTGCTAACCACACACAAACCCATTACTGGATACACACAGGATTGACTTTCTCTTGCATATTGAGAGGCAGAGCAGGGGATGAGAACAGGATATGCCCGGCGTGCTCAACGCAAACAAACACACCCGTATAGCTGCTGTGCACTCTGATTCACCTCAGACAGACCTGGATCAATAACTAAATGGATCAAAATATACGGCTTTGCTTCGGTACAGACAGCTGCTACACACAGCAAATGGGGTCAAGTTGAGAAAACACGATCATCATACAATATACTTGTGCACCCTCTCTTTTTAAACAGTTACAATACACAAACACACACTTTCCCCATCGTCTACACATCTTCTTGTTGGCTGTAAATATGCCAGATCTATACAATGCTGCATTATGTAACAGTGCAAATACTGACCCAAATCCACCCTTTAATTTCTTTTTTTTTTTTTAGGTCTACATTGGCAAGATGCTGAATGTCTACAAGATAGCATGCAAGACTCCCAAAATGAGCTAACAAACAGACTACAAAAGTGCTGAATTACTCTTTCAATAATTACAGTGCACTGAGCCCAGCTTCACAGTCCCAGACAGACTGAGTGCCTAAAAATGCAGCGCCAGCGTCCACCACTTTATCCTAATGGGCAGGAGAGTGCCAGCCTCCAAACCACAGTGATGAGAGTTACAGCACTACACCATCTTACTATCCCACAGCTGCACAGCCAGGAGCAACACATGGGATGCACAAGAAACCTGAGGGTGAATAATGAAATGTAGTTTAACCCTGAATGTCATCCAAAGCAGATGCAGCAAAGCACGAAGGAGCTGAATATCCACGGTTGTGGGTCTGAGCCTGACACTGGTTGCAGGCTGTAAAAGCAGCTGACTTCCAAGCAGATGCAAATGCTCTGCCCTGTGCAGAGCTGTGCTGTTCTTTCAGGGGTTCCCAGACAAGGTACAAGCTGAAGAGTGCCAATGTCCCTGTGGTATAGATGATAGCTTTTATAAATTCACTAAGAGCTGAAACAATTAGTCAATAGGCAACAATTTTCATATTATATTAGTTGTTGTTGTTGTTGTTGTTGTTGTGTTGTTTTAAAATAAACTGCCCAACATTTTCTGGTTCCAGCTTCTCAAACCTGAATTTGAATTTTAGCTTTATCTTCTCCATAATGGCTATTAAAAAGACCAAAACGCTGATGCTTCTTGATACAGCAGGGTCAAATTGGTGAGTACATTCTGTTCTCAGTGTTGGATCATGGTGGAGAAAAGATCTGAACCCATGACCTCAACATCCACAACCATCATAACCTCTCACAGCTGTTGCACTGATGCACATGAACCAACGCTAAGCTGAATAAACAGCACAGACTATCAGCCCCCACAGATGTATTAATCCAACAGCAAATCACACCATTTAACAGAGGGAAGCTGACAATACAAACAGAAGCAACTAGTCTTTGTTCACAGGTCTGTCATCTCAGATAAAATCAACTTTCTGGCAGGTTGGCTTAGGTTGCTGAATCTGACATAGCTTCACAAGCTTAAGAAGAGCTCTCAGGTAGCTGAGCATAAAGTATTCAGGGTGTTCAAAGTATTTCAGTGAAGATACAGGGCAGGTATTTCACCCACTCAGTTACAGAGCATTAGCCTAGATTTGCTTCTTAATGTGTGGCATTTTGAACAGTCACACGACCACAAATGTAGCAATGTCAACCACCTGCATTTTTTCAGACTGTCGCGCCAGAAATAAACACCCCATTAGGCGCCACAGACCAGCCTGAGTCATAGAAGGAGCCATTTTAAGTTGACAAAACTAAAGAGAGACAACATACTATGAACTTGAGGCAAACCAACAGATAAAGGAATAAACTTAAAAAAGTAAAAAGTTCTAGCAGTTGTAGATCATTAAGATACTGTAAATATTATGACTGACAAAACCTGTTCAGAGCAGTCAGGGTTTGTAAAGTACTTCCTTTGCTTAAAGCTTGCAGTTTCCTCTTTTGTAAACCACCTTGTCCAATCCATTGAGACTTATCTCAAGGTTATAGGATGCAGTGAAATGAGAACTATTTTGAGCAACTCTTCTGGCTTGCTTTGGCCTTTAGGAAGAGGAAAGGGAAACAGAGGTGTTGACAGTGGAAGTTGCTGTGCAGAATGAAAACACAGGGCTGTGTCCCAATTCAGAGGCTGGGTCTTTGCTAAATACGTGGGTCTTACACAGAAACTGAGGGGCAGGCAAAACCTGTTCCCGATCCTCTGGAAATAACATAGTCTAGCCTCAAAAAGACAATAAAACTAACAGTCGACTTAGAGGGATCGACAAAGATGTTTCCCTTGACCTGTTCTTTTTAGGGCTATTTGAAAGCTTAAAAAATTAAAATTGATTTTATCACCTTGAGCTCATTACTTTTTCTGAGATCTCTTAAGAATTGCTTATAAACGTGATGATTCTGAACTGATGACATGGTTCAAAAGTATGTTAGAGGAAATGACATTACTCCTGTTTCTCAGAAAGGCCAGCTGTGAAATGTAGTTAAATATAATATATTTCATATGCTCTATATCTGTGACTGACACTGACAGTACCTCTTACTCAGCACTTCCTCTCCCAAATCCCTAAGAGGTCTAACAGGAAGTCAGTTACATAAGCAGTGTCACGATGTAGGACAATACACTGTATGTTTCAGTCTACAAAAGACTGTATGGCAAACAAGAGGAATATATATTCATTCATGACATGAAAGGCCCAGTTTGTGGCACAGGGAAGAACATCTGGGCTTTACATTTCAATTTGGGGGTGTAATAATGTCAGAAGGAAAACAAACAAAAAGTATTTAGAAAGGAAAATGTTCGAATTGCACTCATATTTTACACATCTTGTCAGTGGGACTCCAAACGCTAAGGATGTAAAGCCAATCTCAACAAAACACCGGGGTTTAAATAGGTAGTAGAGGAAGTTCCACGATTTCATTTGAACCTGTGATGGCTGACTGGCACCAGTGACTGTTGACCGACTAAGTGCAAATACCTGATAAATATAACGCGGCACCATGTTTCCCAACGTTACTTATTAACAAAGCTCACCTTAACGCATCATTAAGAGCGTCGACTGGTGCACACTGGATTGTGGGATACTGCAGGCTACAAACGCTACACCAGTTGATTTTCAAAGGGAGAATAGGAGCACAATTTACAACCGGTGATAGTGGAAACAGACCACATACACCAGTTGGCTACCTCAAATTGAGGCAAAGATGGCTGTATCTCCGTGCCCTTGATATGGGACATAGCATCAGTGATCCTTCAATGAGCGCTTGGAGCTCAGCCATATAACAGTGTTATGGAAAGAGGGAGAGAAAACCACATGCATGTGTCATTCACACATGGTTTCACACCCAGGCGAGAAACTCCTCAGCAACAACACACACGCCCTCTGGCAGCAGTGGCACGAGGGTTTCAGGAAGCGACACAACCTCTATGAGTGTCGGCATGTCAAATATCTTTTTAAACTCAGAGAGAGTCACTGCTCCCACACCCAAACCCTGCCCGCCACACCCACACAGCCCAAAACACACCGATTATGTAATGCAGACTGTGAGCCAAAACCTGACTGATAAACAGCATCCCTCTATCACTGAGATCTGCAGACGGTGCCGTCTGATAGTCTGCCTCTGAGCTCTCTGTATTCTTCGCTTTTCTCATGTGGCTCTGCCAAATCAAGAATGAGATCACTCCACGTGCAGGGATGCAAATACCAAAACAGAGATGATGGTTATCTTGGAAAGAAACAACTGAAAAGGCACTGAAGGACTTGTGTGTGCAGACAAGGAATCCAGGGTGCAACCTACGTCAAAATGACTTATTTAAAATCAGTGATGTGTGAATTCTGCTCATGCACACATTTTAGCAAAGTAATTATTGAACAAATGATAAACAAAGACATGGCCTCCCCAGATCAACTGAAGAAAGAGCCCAGATGAGATATTCTCAATCAGTTCACTGACAGGAAATGCTACTATGTTTCAAACACATGGAAGAGATGGATTTGTAGATATTTTCCCACCACGCTGTAATGCTGTATTGTTTGGATCCCTGTCAACGACCCCTATGTGGTCCCAGGACCCCACGTTAGGAGCCATTGTTATGAGAGTTTTTTTCATGCCTCAAGTGGAGCTTTAATAACACCATTTGTCTGTGAGCACAAACACGCTGAATTCTCCCAGGTTTAGCAAAGGGCCCAGCATAGCCTCACAGAACAATAGCGGTGTACGCTGGAGCAGCCTGCTGAGGGAAACACATGAAGCCAGTCAATAAACTAAACCAGATACAAGTGAGACCGTGCCAGCTGAGTCTGGTACCAGTGCAACACCCAAACAAATGGCGGTTTGCGAGTCAAACACGTTGAAACCACCGCCCAGCCGTTTCGTACCATGCTAACGTTACACATCCATCATCACATCCAGCCACACACTGGACTCTCCACACTGCAAACAGGGCGTCTGGCTTCACAACAAATGATGTTTGGTTCATTTAGAATTCGCACAAAATACCAGGGTGAGCTCCTCGGAGGAAAACAGTCATTTTCGATGTACTTTACGGATGAAATGGCACAAAGAAACGAGAAGGTGATGCAGCGGAACTTCAATTTATAATTTCGCTCGCGCAAGAAACGTTACAACGTCATAAGCTGCCCGTACCTTCTGCTCCTGGAGGCTCCCGGAGAAACAAACAGTCCCTCCCGGTCGGTCCAGCGCTGAGGGAAGATGCACTAAATATGTCGACAGAGCCGTAAATTTCACCGGACTATCAATAACCCCGTCACTCTCCGTGTCCTTCCCTCCACGTTTGAGCGGCGGCAAGCGGCGGCAGGCTGCTCCCCTTCATGTAGGATGGACCCAGGCGGGAGGCGGGAGGCGGGGGGGGAGTGACCGAGGAGTCCGGCGGCAGATTGAAGACGAAGCGTGGTGGTCATGAAGAGGATGCATATTAAATCCCGCGAGCGGTCCAATCAACAGCGCGAGACTGGTGGTTATGCAAAGCAGCAGTGACGTCAAATTCAAAAGCGAGCTCGAGCCCTGGGGTCCGAGGCCACCTAGGGGTGCTGCGCAGAGTGTCGTGGGGATTTAGGAGTAGTTTAATTGTTTAAAAACGACGGACAAGGAGCGTGTGTGATGTATGTGACACAGCTGTGTTGTTATGATGAAAATACACAAAACAAACAAACAAAAAACAATAAAAGGCAGTAACACAACTAGGGTGCATCTTTTTATAGAAAGAATCACTAAATTATTAAGTTCCAACAAGCAAGCAAAACATCCTCAAGCTGAATCATCCAACAGAAAGCCAGTGAGAAGAGGTTAAAGGGCTATTCCAGCAATTTAATATAGCACTTTCATAAAGTTGGGGGATTCACAAGAAGCAAACTTGAAGCACTAGAGGCTGAGATATCCTGATTGTGTCCTTCTGTCCCTACCATGGGTCAGACTACAAAATAAATACATAAAAACCCTACATTTCCCATTATAGCATTATTTCTTTTGACCTTGAAAATGCACGTTATTACTGTTTGCACCAAATACATGTTTTATTCTCAGAGTTCAAGCTGGGATAACCCCGATTACCATGTTTCTTTTTCAGTCTCCAGGAGACGGGTAACAAGCGCAACTACGACAGTTTCACTTCTCTTGTGGTATTATACAAGAAACAACAAAATGAGGCTCTTGTCAGTGGTGTCTGATGATATAAGAAGCAGCAGAATATTAACTAATGATCTGTGTTGGAAATGCCAGGAAGAAACTGACACTTTTTTAACACAGTATTTGGGATTGTCCACTTATTTGGCCCTTTTGGAGTAAAATTCTAAGACACATGAGTAAATGGCTCGGTAAGACTTTGCCAATGTCCCAAAGACTGTGTTTATTTGGGGGACAGATCACAAGTACATAGGGATGAATTCACAGTAGCTATGGCTGGAGTCATTACAGCTGCTAGAACAATATTGCAAGTCAACGAAACCCCCAGAAATAAAAGAATGGGTCGACTATATGACAAAAACTGCCTCTTATGAATCCATGCTGACTAGGAAGACTAACCATGCTCAAGGACCAATCTGGGGGGATTTTTGGAATTATTTTGCACTGTCTGTGGGCCTGCAAGTGTGATTTTTGTCTTCCCCTGGAAATTGTTTTGGTTTAGTTAATTCCTTTTTCAAACAAATATATTATCACTGTTAATTTTAATGTGTTTATTCATTCCAATTTTATTTAGTTATTTTTGATTGTTTTTTTGGCAGATTGGGACTGGTGTACAGATCACTATTAGCCTGTTTGTATTATTTTTGCAAGTCAAGATCCAATGTCTCATTTGACATGTAGATCCGCCATGTTTCTGTTTCATTATTTTCCTTTATTATCATTACTTGGCAGGTAAAATTATATGTGACACCAGCTATACCACAACAAAAAAACTCGGGGGCTTTATCACATGGAAATCAGGAGTATTTTAATCTGTGCAAGTAATTGCAATGAGGCTTCAGTAATTCCATTGTTGCCACCTGCTGTGTAGGTCAAGTGTGTGATTCACTGTCATTCTCTAGCGAGGAGCAATGCAACCTCATCAGACTGGGTTTCCCAAAAATATCTGTTTGGGTGCTTTAGGCATGAAATGAATAAGAAATAAATCATTGACACTCCACATGCACTCCCTGGGTTTTTCTTCCACCCGCATGTTTACTCTCTGTGCTTGAAATGAAATTTGAGCCACCAAGCTTCATGGTTAATATTATTCTGTCTGCACATACACACAGGGGTTTTCTGTTTCCTGAGATTTGGACTGCTGGGAGTACGCCTGAATAAAAAACGTATTCTTTCAGAATGTGAATGTGAAAGTTCACATCTCTGTGCTTGTAGTCCAGCACAGTGTCCACTTCCCTATGGTACAAGCCCACAATAGTGAGTTGAATGCTTTTTTTTAAGCTGCAGCTGCAGGCGCCACAATAGAAATCGATGAAAAGGGAGAAGACATACAAAGACTATTGCAACTCACAGAGAGAGGAAAGAGTGAATGGTTGAAGACATCTGACATCAACTGTTGTTTTCTCCAATAAAGCTCAGAGACGGGGGAAAGAATGGCGATATTAAGAGGAAACAGCCCAGGGCGAGGAGAAATCTAAAACTTTGTGAGTTAAAGGAGAAACGAAGGCTTACCAGAAACCATTAACCACAGACTCGTCAGTGAACACGTTCTCAATGTGCCTCAATGGAGAGTGAGAGTGTGTGAGTCATGTTTCAGCTCTGCGTCTCCATCCCTGCTCCTTACAGGACTCTGGCAGATGTTTCATCAGCAGCCTGTCAGCCTTTCCAATCTACGAGGGGGAAACCCAAAACTCCCCCTTAAGTTTAATTCCTCATCTTTAACTCATTGTTAGTGAGCAGTTTGAAGAATTAATTTGCAGAAAAAACATTAAATAATTTCAATGTTAATTCAGATCTGAGTCCAGAAACCAAATTCTTGCCAGAGGAAGCTGCCCCTTGGGTGTGGATCCACCAGAAGTATGTCAGTAAACTGTTTGAGACTCCTTCTTTTATTCAACCAAACTCAGCACTAATGGTGTCTATCATTATATCACAGAGCTGAAAAAGCTACTAAATCCTCTCACATCCTGCCCATCCATTTCAAATTGCTTCATAATGTTGTTACACAAGGGTGTGGCTCAGCACTGCAGGGCTCTGCTAGAAATCCTTAACAGAATTAGGATAGACGGATAATCTACAGAGCTTTTATACAAAGACTTAGCTTCTTTTAAATCTGTTTCTTGAGTGTGGTCTGGTCACCCATCTGCCCAAACACCTAGTAGCGTGGACAGCTGCACACACTGCCTGTGGCACAAAACACACTCTGCAAGCCCACACACACACACACATACATTGTCAAACTCAGTAGACGATACAAGACAGGAAAAGGAAACTACTGCTGCTGCTGCTGCTGCTGCTGCAGGCCTGCAGTTTTGATCTGAGGTGCTTTGTTAATATAAAAAGGCCCTGAACTTCAAACAGCAAGCCACAAGTGACTGGGTTTTAATTTAAGCTGAGATCAAACTTGCATCAACAATGCACCACACCCGAGCTCAGCACACTGAAACTCAAACTGATGGACCATTAGCAGCTTCTGGAGCAAGATAATACTTCAGGGCTTTCACTGTACATCAAAGGCACTAAGTAAAAGTCTGGCATATACAGATGTCATGTCAAAAAAAAGAAAAACCTGCCAAAAGTGCTAATTCTCTACTGTAAGAGAAACAAATGAAACATTTCTATGAAGCACATTCAGCTCTGCATCCTACATTTGGCTTCCCTCTCACACAGTCTGACATGAAGCATCAAGGCGTTGCTAAAGCAGTACATAATGTATGATGATATTAGAGTTAAGTGGGTGGAAGGCTGTGGAAGATGTGCTACATCAGCTGCCAAGCCTCACTTGGGAAGCTCAATAAGCAGGAAATGAGCTCATCATATCGGACTGTTGTAGAAAAAAAAAAAAAAGGCCAGAGATGTAATTTCCTCTCTCTGACAGCTCTGAGCTGCAGCGTGTCCACCAAAACATGCAGGGTATTCACAACAGCTGTGTTTAACTGTGTCACATCGAAGGGTTTATTTAAAAGTCAAGAATCAGTTTGTTTTAAAACCTGCATGTGGCTTTTTAATCTGCCAACTAAGTAGGAAATCAAACTTGTAGACATGAACTCCCCCTTGTGACAATCCAGAGGAACTGCACCTGAAGTCCTGTAAATCCTATAAAACCACAAAACAAAATGAAATAACACATCTTAATATCAAAGATGATCCTTGACACTTTAATCAATACATTGGCAATATATATATATATATATATATATATATATATATATATATATATATATATATATATATATATATATATGTAACACCACAAAGATGACTCACATTGTTATATTTGCATTTCTCAAGTGCAAATCATTTGTATAAAAACATCAAACTGTAGGAAAGTTACATCAAGTTAACACCAGATCATATATATACATGCATGACAGAAAAATCAAAGTTAAGGCTATGGACACATTTGGCACACATTTGCCGTCTAGATCCAAAGTCCACCAGCATATTCACTTTTAATGTGACCCTCCTGGTTTATTAGTCACCTGTCACTGTTTGGACGAGAGATTGTGGCCCAATCCCAATGTCCCCCTCCCGCAGACCTTAAGCCCTGAACCCTGAGGGACTGTACTGATGTCACCTGGTAAAAATGAGAGCAGGAGACTGCAAGGGTTCGAAATAGTGTGAATAGGAATGGCAACACTTTGTGGCAACACAGCATGCTACCTTGAGGATGCCCAAAAATGTTATGTACGGTACAATTGTGGGTCTGGGACATTTTATTTTTTACTTTGTTAACAGCCAAGGTACTTTAAGGGTCAGTCCCTAATTTGAATGGCTTTCAGGCTCTTGCCTCACAGAGTGGATGAGAGGTAACTGTCAAATAGTTAATTTATTATTTTGTCAATGAATAAACTTGGTATGTAATAAAATCTGTGCTTGCATTCTTATGATTTCATGTGCTTTTTAATGTATCAATACATCCTTAATGTAGTGTTTCTGTGTAAATGTTATGTGCCAGGCTGAACACCCATGTGTCAGCCCCTCCTGTCCCTGGTAAGCCAGTGTTTAAATGTCCCAACACTATGAATTGCCGGTAATTTTCTCAGGCAAAGTCTGCACAGATCTTGACTTACTGAAAGCGTTCATAAAGGGCTCAAAATGTCTTGTTGATTTGACAGTGACAGCCCTAAACCCTCACACACTTTGCAGGAACGCGCCTCAAAGTCTATGAGAGTGTGGTGATTCGGATTGGGCCCATCCTCTCTTCATAAAATAAACTACTTCCCAAAAACACCTCCTGGAGTCCAGACTGTGGGACTCCGTCAGATATTGTGCGTTCTGTGTGGTACAAAGAAGAAGAAATTCAAGCGTCCACAAAGGATCCAGTCATTGGACCACAGTTCTAGACATCATTACGAAGACAGCAAACTGACGTGATTCAGCGTGACACGACATTATTACAGAGCTACAAATATGTTTCTGCTGTCATCACACTGTCTTCTTTTTAGCTACCCTTAACCCTGTTCCACTTTGTCAGGCAGTTCAAGTCATTTTTCTTTAAAACAAGACAGGCACAGTTTGCAGACTGACATCAGTGTTGTATAGAAATGAAAAAAGGGGCTAACATTTCTACCTTGTAATGGGTGAACTCTTTTTCCTTGACATACTTTAACTTCATTAAAAAACCATGCATATGGGCCTGGAGGACAGCTCTCCTCGTTGTAGCTAACCACAGTCAATGCTGAGAGCTTCATTATACTGATGCTTACTCTGATTAATGCAATACATGACACAATCTACTAACTGGTGTCCACATTTAAAGGCAACGTGATGCTTGTGCAGTAGAACGGCAGCTAAACAAGCTGTCTGAAACTTTATACTGAAGGTGCAGCTTGTGGGAGAGAGAAACAAATCAATTTCTCATCTGAAACATTACACTGTTTATGGTCCTGTTTTCCAATATGTCATAAAGTGTCTCCCTGATTGTCTCAAAAAAGACAGACTACTACAAGGATTATGTCCCTCATTCTGTATGGATTTACACGTCCCATTATGAATTCTTGTGAGTACTACTAGGGAGCAATGGGATGGCGATGAGTAGTTGACTGTAAGAAAATGTCCTCAAAAGGTGACCTATTTTGAAATATTATAAAAAGGAAAAACACAAAAGATAAAAACAGTCAGCACCATGTACGCAGCCCTCATCATGGCACCCACTTAGCATCCTGACAATCCGTTCCGGTCCTGGTCCGTCATTGTGCATCTTTAAATACATAAGAAAAAAAAAATACTGTTTTGTTTTAAAAACCAACACGGAACAGAGAAATGGCTGTGCAGTAGTCATCCATGATGCTGCAAAGTCTTGTTCATGCAGAGAAAGGTCCAGTCCGGCATCAGCCCTCAAGTGTCAGAGGTCCAAAAAGAAAATGTGTTGTTACACATTCCCTCTACAGAGTGCTGGTCCAGCTGATGAGTCCATTTCTTTCAGATGAGGTTTGTCCCAGGCTGCGGTCAAATAGTCAAAAGAAAGTATTTTCCAAAGCACTTTTCCTTGACCTCAATGGAAAAAGTCATGAGGACAAGGAAAGATGTGAAGGAGAATCCATGAGGACTTGGTCAAAGATGGCCGCGGTGGTAAGAGAATCCAACTTGGCTCCTTAATTATGCGACAATGAATGTTATTAGATGTAGGTCTGCCATGGTGACGCTACAATGTCCTGACGATGGGCTACCAATAGTAATAATATTGTATTTATTTTCATACGCCATCATCTGTTTTCTTTAAAAACAGGATGATTTTATGACTTGTCTGTTTTGTTTTGCTGCCTTTGTGGAGCAATATTATTATTATTTATCACTATTATCATTATTATTATTATTATTATTATTATTATTATCGACCAGTTCTTATCATGGCTGCCTCTTAGATTATTCCTCGTCAGTCAGTCACTCAGTCAGGAACCTTCCTCAGCCTAAAAAGACTATTCAACCCAGCCCTGGACACAGCATGATGGCAGAGAGATACTTGGCGTCGGGAGTGTGCAGTGTATCCCTGTGGTCAGCAGGGGGGGATAGTGAGGTTTCTTAGGTCAATGAGGTCAACTTCAGTTCACCAGCAGGACATCCTCGTATGTTGTCGTTCTAGAGGGGATCAAAGCAAGACGTTAAGATTTTCTACAGTCATGATATTTGACGTTATGATCAATTATTCTTATTTTAGAGTCACATAATGGTAATTAAACTTCAATTTGGAAAAGGACCAAAATGTCTTAGAGAAATGCAATATTTTTCAAATCTGATCCTGTGATCACTCGACATCAAAATACAAAAACCTATGTTGCCATGTAAAAAAATAATCTCATTAAAAGATTTCTTTCTGGCAGACAGGAAATGTGACGAGAGAGGAGTGTGACACGACAAAGGTCCCCACACAGGATCAAAGCAGAGACATTGATATAGTGAGATTTTAAGGTGGAAATACACACACATTTGCTTGAACTTATCATTATGAAGCAGATTTTGATTGCACAATGTTCTGTCTACAGAATAATGACAACAACTGTGTTAAGACTGGTTCCCTATTAGCCTCGCTTTCACTATGACATTCTGACTGCCACTGGTTATGATCTCTCTCTGGCAAATGACGATTTGATTTACAGCACAAAGGAAGTGCATCAACCACTGCAAAACCAAAACAGGAAGAGGACAGCACTTTTGTTTACCCTGGTATCTGATGGTAACTATCCTAGTTACCAAAGAGTATCAGTGTAGGTTCTTTGCAGTTACTTTGCCCTGTAGTGGAGATGCCAGACAGTAGAACAACTGAGGCAAATAAAAAAACAAAATGCACTGTCCTTGTAACTCTAATATTTTAAATTTCCATTTAGTCTAGTTGATGTGCTGAAGTTTGAGAAAGGCTTGGTCAGATGAAACCCTTTCAAGAGTCCCCAAACTTGAAAACACATGGATGCATTTTGTTACCTGATAAAACCTGGTAACTCACATAATGTCTCTTTACCTTCTTTCTTTTACTGCTACTGTCTGTTATTAATGAACCCTTCTGACTTGTTTAGACATTACTCTTCATCAGTCTTGTGCCCTGTCCTCCTCACCTGTCACAGCAGCAGAAGAAGGAGCACGGTGAGGTCTCCAGACCCCTGAACTTCCCAGAGTTCGGTGTGTCCGTACACTCTGCTATGAAGGCATGCAGGTCTGTGATGTGGATGGGCTCTTGGGTTTGGTGCTGTGGAGAGCATACATTACATATTTTTTAATTCTGTTTAAAAAACAGAAATGACGATCCTCTTTGGTTTCAGTCTTTATCTACCTTTATGGTCTCGTAGGCTCCTGTGATGAGAGAGCGATAAACAGCGACAGCACCATGTAGATGAAGAGGGAGATGAAGGAGTACAGATATACTTGGCTGAACAGCCACACCAGAGTGCTGCTCTCCTGCATCTCGGAGAACGTCACAAACATGTCGTCCCCATTTATGAGGGAGAATAGGCACTCTGACACCATGGACAGGGAACGGAACTGGGGGACAGAAAACAGAAAGCCAAGTCAAACCTCTGCAAACTGGAATTGTTTATATGGTAAACAAAGCCTGCAATTACAGTAACTAATGCTACATAAGTGACAGTCAGAGGGGTAACACACTGAAAACTGTTTAAACTCAGGAACTTCATCCATAATGAGCATAATACACCAACTCAGGATGTCTACTGAGGAAAGAGAGGGACAACCGCTATGAGTAAGTCTTCTGTGGTTTAAGTTTCACAGTCACTTTCTGTGGGTGAGGACAAAGAAAGCAGAGTTTCATATGA
Source organism: Epinephelus cyanopodus (assembly GCA_026686955.1). Lineage (NCBI taxonomy): Eukaryota > Metazoa > Chordata > Actinopteri > Perciformes > Serranidae > Epinephelus > Epinephelus cyanopodus. The sequence goes on from CM048916.1 coordinate 34,728,236, forward strand.
GAACAGGGTTTCACCTCAGATATTGAGAATGGGGACACTGTTTTTGAAATCTGGTTTTGTGATTCAGGCCGATAGGAGGGGTGATTTTCATACATTTAAAAAACGAGCCATATAAATTGTAAACCAAACTATTTATGTGGAACTGACAGACAGTTATATAACTCTTAAATTCAAAGACTGTAGATTTCAGAATGGTACAGATCATGTATAAAATTGAAAAAAGAATACCTCAAAATATCCAAAAGTTGACACACAATATGTGCGTAGAAAAGGGTAACTACTGATGAAAAAATAAATCGCTCAGTTAAGGAGGAGAATTTATGAAGCAGCTGTGGTGATGAAAGTGCTGGTTACTTTCCAAGTATAAAAATGTTTAGAGTCTGACACATTTAAAGGATGTAAAGAAAACTCTGCTGTGATTTGTATTTTGTTTATAATGGTTTTCCCACATCAAAGCCACATCCAGTAATTCTGGATGTGGCTTCCACCCACTAGCACTACTGGCGGCAGGCTGAATGGTGACAAAGAAGCGTGCAAACAAGCCTCAGTCAGACCCAGACTCAGACGAGGAGTCTGTTGTGCACCCAAATCGACAGCTAACAGAGGTATCAGAAGTGAAGTTAACATCTTTTGTTTGTTTATGTTTGTTGGTTTGTTAGCTTGTAACCAGCAGTGCCAGCAGTTTGCAGAGAGATATATTATATCTGACTGAGATTTTTATAACACATGTATTAGGGGTTTCTTTGCCAGCATCTGCACATTAGAAAGCAACAAGGCTTTCTCATTAGTGACACTCCTAATGTAGCTTGCCCAGCGTACGCTTGAGAATCTCAGATTTTAAAGAAGTGCACCCCCTTCAGATGAGGAATATAAAGTCACTCTCTAGTGACAAACCTTTCAGATACAAGTAAGTACAGTCAAGGTCAGACATTTTTGGGGACATAAACAGAAGAAAAACACACTTTTAAGAGAAGGGGAGGTTTAAATAATTTCATGAACAAATAAAGCATTCTAGCATTTGTATGGTATTAAATCTTGTCTGACAGTGATCTACTGTAAAAAGAGTCAGTGTTAAAAGCTGCAGCTGCAGCATGTGTAGAAAATCCTTACTTTGTGTTGTTGTTTTTTTTACTACATTTGACAAAATTGTTTGTGTAATTAATTCCAGACTGAACTTAATTTGAAGTCAATACAAACAGGTGTATTACACAACATTTTCACATCCCTGTCTACAAGAGTTTCAGCAGTGTTCACCTTGACGTGGTATGGTCCCAGGACGATCCAGCCACAGAAGCAGTACCCCAGATAGATGACGGCCACGCAGCAGCAGAACCGAATCACATTGGGGAACGCTGCTCGAAGTGTCACGATCAGGATCTAAGGGAGGCACAGAGACATTGAACAGATCGAATTACAATGTGTGAGAGAGAGAGCAGAGAGACTTGATTAACAGGATTTATTACATTATTTCAAAGAGGGGCATTTTCTCACCTTTTGACAAGTTATTAAATTAACAGGAAGTTAACAACATTAACAGCTGATGCACATCAGTGTGTCAGTGACTTACATTGTACTTCTGGAAGAATGTGAGGTAGCGAATTACACCGACCCACACCAGGAGTGTGGAAGTTCCCAGAAGGATGCCGCACAAGTCGTATGAGGACATATTCTGTCGGGAGATGAGAAAAGATACTTGAAAGGATAGTTCAGATCTTTTGAGGAGTCAGTGTATTATCTACAGTAATAATAATAAACTTTCAAAATGGTTACAAAGTCCTTTACAGAACAAGATAAAATACAAAAAATATATAGAGGTAGATGGTGGTACTGTCTGTGGATAAGTACGTCATATAACTCCACTTCAAAAGGAAAAACTACAGTATGGCAGGTGTTGTCACTTAAGGTGTGGCGGTATGCAGGACATACCTTAGATTCAATGCCAATTTTGATGATGGTGCCAGTGATGGTAAGGATGTCGCTGACGATGAGGAGGATATACCATCCGTTAATGAACTCCAGCCGGTCCGCCCAGCACACTTTCCGATCCAGAGTCTCCTTAAAGTACTCCACAAACTCCTGATGAACACACAGACACAGAAAGAGAGGGGTTCGGTTGAATCGTCAGGTTGACACGTAGTGAAGGTTTGTTGACTGGACATTCCTATAGTAAATACAGAAATTAACTGATTTCTTACCACGTAAACCGTGATTCTCTATGGACCGGTGATTGTAATACTGTAATCCAAAGCTTGTTCGCTTGTATGTTTTCCTTGAGTTGTGACAGACTTTTTCATACCTGCTGCAGCATGATGCCTCTCAGTATGGAGCGTCCACATAACAGCAGTGACAGCACGCACACCATAGCCACAGCGACATCAAATGCTACACGTGTGTAGTTCTCAGCTGGAAGATCAAAAGGACAGAAACAGAGCAGTTACTAGTGGTGCACCACTACTGCAAAGTACTAGTAGTGGTGAATAAATAACTTCACACAGTGGAACTTCCTGTTGGTTCAGTAATACTATCTGAAAGCAACATTCAATATAGATTTCCTCATATTCTTTAACACCATTGCTAGCTTGCTACTGGCTCATTATCATCGCACTTAGTCCCACCCATCATCTCACCCTGTCCAGAGACACTTGGGTCTTTACACTGCTTTATTGATGCCTCGTTTTCCAACCGGATCTTCACCTTGCCGCTGTGAGCCTTGTTGTCCAGGACTATCTGGAGGGGAGAGGCGACCAGCAGACAATAAACAATAACGTTTGTGTAATGAAATATAGACACAGGGGATTCATTGTTTCCATCAAACAGGGCTGCAGCTAACACTGAGAGCACAGAGGGCATGTCTTCTGTTTGTTGAAATATGAGGGGTTTAATGACAGGAGAGCCTTTCTATATGCAATAACACACATATTTTGGATTTTTTTAAAGATGAATTTGGTATCCTCTTTGGACTAAACACTTTAAAGCCTGACTTTTTATGTATCAAAATGAAAATATTATACATTTAGTACTTTACATCAGGATTACAGTACAAACCTTACAGTGTAGAGACCATTATGTGGGGAGATAGTATGCACAAGAAAATCACTGAACAGTTCAATTAGTAAATAAAATATGAAATTTTGTGATTTCTTTTAAAGATCTGACTAATAATCACACTATGTCTACACGTATCTGTTGCATGTTAAGTAGAAACATTTTTTCAGACTGAGAAACACGGTTGAAAAACATGGCCTCAAACTGCTCAGAGCTGCATAATTTAACTCCGGTAGAAAATGTTTGCCTCCTGGTAGAAGACACAAAACACTTTACTTCTTCTTGAGCCAGAAAGCCAAAAAAAAACCCCAACTTGACCATATGTATAATCATGTGAACATGATCTGGATATCCCAGTGTGAGGTCTTCAACAGTGCTGGGAGTTGAACCATCGGCTGTGTCTTTGTTGTACGTTTGCCTTTTGCTCACCGTTATGTAAAAAGTGTAGCAGTCTGGGATCTCATTGTTGATGATGGTCTGTATATTGATCGCCTTCAGCTGGAACTCTATGGTGATGTTAATGAGTCTTGAAAAAAGAAAACACAAACAAATGGTAAAGTATGGAAGCCCTGAGAGGCAAGTGAGACAAAAATTCTGGAGATCTATTTTCTAGGTCTGATCTCAACTGTTGTGTCTATAGCATAGTTTCCAGTGAGCAGAACAGCTCAGTTTGGTACACTTTTTTCCATTTCCACTGTGAAAAGTTGTGGATGGTACCAATGGTACTGTTCCGTACTGTTAACATTTTTGGTCCCCCCTCTGTTAAGGTGCCTAGCACACAGATCTGGTACTAACAGTCTGTTTATTGGTCAACAGCGGACGGTCACTCTGCTCAGTGTTGAGATATTCTAATCTTCACTCGGAGAAAAAAAAAAAAAAAAAGTGTCGCGGAGTGTCGTTCCTGTGGGCTCCTGCAACACTAAACCCCCACGCTAGCCTGAGAAGGACTAAATGCACAAACCTGCTATTTATAAATATCCCATGGAGAGAGACTCTCACTGCAGCATGTTTTATTTGTTCTGAAAATGTCAGCGTGCAGCTTCATTTTGTGGACGATAAACGAGGCAATGAGGAAATACAGTGAGTGCTGGACGGAGCAATGAGTGACGATACCCCCACCCATATTTAAGGGTATAGTCTGCAGTGGAAACGCTAGGGTCTGGGTACCATGTCTGTAGCATTACTTTTGGTTCCAGAGGTACCATACTGAAAGTGAAACAGGGCTTATGACTTAAGAACAGGTGTGTGAGTATTACAACAACAAACATTTTTTCACAGATGAATTTTTTATTTTTTTTTTTAAAGAAAGATTGTCCTGGAAAAACCTTCTTTTCACCTGTTCATAAGTCATTAGCCATGGCCTCCCATACAATTCAGAGGGAAGCAGACATTTCATGTTTTCAGAATGACCACATTTGACAACAAACACAAATGAAGCAGGGCGAGATACTTTACATACCTCTGTGCCTCTGTGTTTTTGTACCAAAACCTACGTGAGTGTTCTTGTATACATGCTTGAGCGTGCATGTGGCAGAGATAAGTGGCTTGTTGAATGTCATCATCAGATACTACAGAGATAAATCTCAACAAACAACGGAGGCCAAACGAGGAGAACGCCGGAGCCATGTGAAAAATGAAGCCTTACTTGTGGAACTTGAGTGTGAAATTCTTGTAGTTGCTGGTGAGCGGAGCTGGTGGGACCGACAGTGGGTTGATACCTATACAGTCTGAAATGAGTAGAGGGAGCAGAGAGGGAACAGTCATATACTGAAGAGAGAGAGGGGGAGAATAACATACTTTCCATTATCTGGCATTTTGCTGTCCCTCTTTACACAAGGAGTACAAACTTTCAAAAACAAGTATGAAACCTTATCGTAAATTCTTTTTAAGTTGGTGATCACAAAGGAGCATTTGACGAACTTGTGATCTGAAGTGAAGAAAGCTTTTAACATGAAGTTGTTTCCACTGTTCTTACTTCCCCTTAATTTGGCCAAATTATTCTCAAAAACACACACCCATATGAGGAAGTAAGAAACTGAGGATATGTACACAACAACTTCTCTCTTCTTGAAAGGTTAATTGACATAAAATGCCATCATGAGACAAAAACATATAATAAAGCAGGAAAATGGACTATGAAAAAAAAACAGCATCTTAGCAAATGACCCCTCTTTGATAGTAAAAACTATTCTACAAAAAACAAAACAAAAAAAACCTAAATGAAGCCACAAAAATAATCAACAATCTTATCAATTCAATAAAATCATCATCAAAGATAGCAAAATAAACCCCTTCAGTACATTAGGCTCTATCGTGTTGAGGTTTATCTTGCAATAATGTCCTGCCCCCTGTACATAACCCCCTGCCTCAAACTGTCTGATATTGTTCTACATAACAATTACATGCACCCAGGAATGTTCAAAATATCAATAAATGGACCTCCCCAAAGGTGCAATCTACAGCAGGGCATTGCACTCACTGAAGAATTTTTATTATGACCTCTGTATCACATAATTATGACTCTCTATCTCATAATTACAAGACCAGGCGTTACATCATACACCAGATTATGTGACCTGAACAGCTGCAGTGGCAAATTGCTATAATGCCACTGTAAATGTTTTTAATCACACTTCACTGTATGCTTTATCAGCACAGAGGCCACTTGGAAGCATTTCTGATTGCATGACTTTGTACCCATAAAGTAGCTCATACTGTTTTCCCTGCTCCTGAAGGAACACACAGCACCTTGACATAGGTCAGACTGTGCTTTGCACCTGAGCAGTCCCAAGAGATGTGTGCACAGTGTTGACATACAAATAATAATGATACCATTCACATGTCTCTGTGACATTATTAACTCCCGGTGTCTTTATCCAAGTGAGAAATAACAGCAAAATCATGCAGCCCTATCACCATCTTCTCAAATAGTAACAATTAATGACCTTTTCTAATTCCATAATCCGGACCTCGTAGTTATAAGATAGTGAGTCGTGATCATGAGATAAGGTTTAGAAAGAGTTCTTTGAGTGAATGCAATGACCTTCTGTACCAATCATATTAATAACAGTAGCATATGTTATGAAAGCCAATACAAAACTAACTAAATTAAAATTAAAACGGAATTTAAAAAAACCTTTGCAGCTTTTTGTTTGAGTACACATACTTGTGCGAGAACCAGAGTGTATCCTTAAATATTTGTTTCCCTTTGAAGTGATTCAAATAAACACAAGAAGTTTGTGCTCTAGAAAAGGATCAACACTCAGTGAATACTCTCCTAAACCCTATGATACGCTATTATGGCAAGGCTTAACTATACAGACCAATGAGCAGTGATAACTAACATGTCTTTGGGGTCATCGGGTGGGAACCTCCTTTCACCAGTGTTTCGTCTAGTTGGTCCCACGACACCTCCAGGAGGCTAGACAGTGATCTCTGGCGTCCCAGAGACACTCCCCTAATGCCAGGTCTCACTGCTCCACACACTGACCACACAACCTCCTTTACCTTACCTATACTACCACACAGGAGGTAGACCCAGGGAAGGAAGCCTTGTTAGGCTATCACCCTCCCCCGCCGGGTTAGGCCGTACAGTCTACCTCCCCACCTGCTGCATGGCCTCAAACAAAATGAATAAATAAATAAAATAAAATAAAAGATGTTGCTTGTGTTGCTCCCTCAGGCAACAATTGTCCCCCTGGACAGTGTGCAGATAATATTTTGCTTGACCTTTGACTATGTAAAACCAAGTCAGATGCAAACTATGCATGAAGAAACCTTTGTGTTCTACTTCTATAGCTCTATCTCCAATTTTTCACGTTTTAGTCTTGTGTAAAAGGGAAGCGTGCACTTGTGTTTTTCAGTGAGTTAGTAAATGGCTGCTCTGTCTAACATGGAGAAGCACAAATGCTCACAGTGCACGTTATGTGATGTGACAATTTCAGTCCATTATATTCTCACAAACTATGGCATAATAATGGCAATTACAAACCCCACCATTAAATGTGAACTGCTGTTACAAAGAGACTTGATCACAGCCTTCTGGCACTGTTAGTGATGTTAACAGAATCACAGGACAGTAATCTCCTTCACATTGTACAGTGTGGTTCATGTACTTGTGATGATGCGAGGGTCTATGTTGAAGGTGTCATTGGCTGGGTCAATGCTTCCCCTCTTGTAGTACTGCTGGCAGAGGGAGAGCGCGCTGCCGTTCACGCCAACACCGTAGACGTATGCATAGCGTCCCACTGTGGTCTCTGGTAGGGCCAGATACTGCGGAGAAGAAAAGACTGAGCTGAGCAGGGGCTTAGCACTGAAGGTGTATTGGTACCCACTAATTTTCATGTGGCCATGACAACAAGTTCTCTAACATTACCATCCATCCAGCTCACGTTCTGATTTTTATTTGATACTCCATTTTAAGTTTGTTGTATTACACCTTTATTAAAGGATCTACAACTTCATCTAGTAACATCGCTTGTTTCACCACTTTGGTCCAGACTAAAATATTTTTATTTATTTATTTCATTAATCTTTATCTATCCAGTAGAGTCCAACTGGGATTAGGAATCTCTTTTTAAGGGCACAGGCAGCAGCATAAATAAAAACACAGTTACAGTCAGAAAACAGAAAAAACATACAGAAACTAAAAATAAAGCAGAAAATACTAACAATTCAAAAGAAAAAATGAAGAGTTAGTTTTGTGACCAGGTAAATTAAAAACAAAACAAATGTCTCAACAACTATTGGATAAAGTGGCAGAAAATTTAGCACACACATGTATTGTTCCCAGACACTGTATTCTGATGCATCTTTGGAGTACCACTGACTTTTCCACTGGCACTGCTGCCATGCTGAATTTTTGGTTTTAAATGAAATGTCTCAGCAACTATTGGATGGATTACTATGATATTAAGGATAGGCACAGATATTCATGTCCACCACAGCATGAGTTGTAGCAACCTTGTTAATCCTTGATTTTTTTTATCAGGTTAGTGAGCTGTATTTGTTGATTGCTTTGCAGGCAGAGTAGTGCTTATGTTTTGGCTCAAAGTGTCATTTTTTGCCAATGAAACAGACTGCTACCCATAATGTTTGCGGTTCAACTACAAAGCTGATCAACTCCTTAATGTGTCTGAAAGAAGCCATTTTTGTGGCTTTTAAAGAAGATTTTCATTGGGCCAGAACTTAATGAAGATGAATTTGAGTTATACCATGTTTTAATAGTTCAGTCAAACTTGAGCGTTTACACATATTTTCCACTGCACAACTCTAAATGGTGCAAGGTTTCATGAAAAGTTGGTTAAGGACATGTTAGGCATGATTGACATTTTCATGAAATCTTTATCAATCACTTACTAAAACCCTCATACTACATATAATGTACATTATGAGGAACATAGGAATTATGATGTCAGGATCACAGCTGCAAACCAAAAGGTGAGCAGGAAATTCTAAATGGAAATAGCAAAATGTACAAAAATGTATTTTCTCATGGTGTCAAGACATCAGATTCTTAGTGAGTGAGGTAGAAATATACTCACCGTGCATGCATGCAATGTACAGTTAAATGGGCTTCTGATTGGCCCCTGCATTAAGTTGTATGCAGCCAACGGTATCTGTTGTATTACTCTCTTCAATTCTGCATGCAAGCTTTTTATTAACATGTATTATTATTATTGTATTTATATTATTCACAAGTACCCCATCTAGTCTTGCAGCGGAGTGTATTTTGTTGTTGTTGTTGTTGTGTTCAATGAACCGATAAAAGTTGTTCTGTTATGACAGAGAGTGTAACACTGACCTACTAACCTCACAATACTTTAAAAATGAGAATCAGAAATTGGAGCACTATTTAATAAGTGTTTTTTTAATATATTTACACAGCTTTTCTGTACTCGGGACTGACCTGATCCACGGCATAGAAGATGTGCTCGTAGACATCGTTCTGCGTGTAAACAGCAAAGGAGTCGTCTGTGGACTCATCGTAGTCTTTGAGGAAGAGGTGCTTGAAGGTCATTGTGTTCTCCTCCTTGAAGGTCACCACCACCTGGTTACTGAGGCCAAACAGCACCAACTGTAGCAAAGAGACGGGAGAGTGAGACATGTCACGAGGAGGAGGAGGAGGAGGAGGAGGAGGAGGAGTGAGGACAAAGAAAAACCCTGAGGCAGTTCGTTCCAGGTGCACCTCTTAGACTGCAGGCTAGCTTGTGTATTATATAACCAGAATACTCTCTCTGAGTGTTTTTGCACATCATAAATCACCGAAAACTTTCACCCAGGAAATAAAGATAGACAGAGTTGTGCACTGACAAATAAAATAAAAAAGAATGCCAGTATACATTTCTATGAAATTAATTTGAGTTGAGTTGCTGCCTCTTTTACTCTAATTCACCAAAGCATTGACACTATGCAAGCGGGCATAATCTGTAGGCGCCAGTGTCATTCAGAATTCATACAGAATTAATTTAATTTATTAAATTTTTAAGCTAATACAGAATTTAGACGTCTGACGTACCTGAGCTGTGACAATAATGATCTTCAGCAGCTGCAGGATCAGCTTGTAAGGCTTGCGGCCCTTGGCATGGTATTTATCACAAGGGCTCATGAAGAAGTATTTCAGCTTCCTGCGAATGGCCTCCTCTTCCTGATCAGTCCCGACCCAATGACCTGCTGCCGTCGTGGGAAACCGATGGTTGCTGTGGTTATTGCCATGACAGTTACTCTCATGGTCATGCTCCCCGCTGCTGTCTGTGGAGCCGTAGCGATTCACTGAGCTGCACAGGCCTTCTCGTTCTGAAAGATGAAAGTAAAGAACATTTAGATTTCTAAGAACTCAATCTCAGAGAAGGTAAAAATCTGTGATTAAGACTCCTACTCAAAGACAAGTGATGCACAAGCTGAACAGACTGAGAAACTCAAAAATATCTCAGTATCTCTTCAGCTCAATTCTATGTTCACATTTTCAGCTGCTATTATTTTTTACTGGAATTTAAAAATCTATTTTGTGCTGTTACATTATGTTTGTTTGCACTAGCTTGTTACTTAATGTGACTTTTGTTTAAACATTTTGTTCTCATTTTATGCAGTTGCGGTGTTTTATACTGGAATTTAAATTTTCTGATGTTTTGACCACTTGAATTGTAATTCCTGTTAATTTTGAAGATTTTTACCAAATTACTGGTACACAAATTATATTTAATGATAAATAACAACTCAGTAAATTTCTATCAGTGTATTTATTCATTACTTTTTTGTTTTTTTAACAAAAGTAGGAAAGTAATGCTTAAAGGTCCAGTGTGTGTAGGATTTAGGGGAATCTATAAATGGTATATATCATCATAGCTATGCTTAACTATATTTTAATTATTTTATAACCACCTGAGACTAAGAATGATTGTGATGTTTTTGTTTCCTTAGAGTGAGGAATTTATACCTACATACAGAGCGGGCCCTCTCCCATGGAGTCCGCCATGTTGTTTCTACAGTAGCCCAAAATGCACAAATCAAATATTAACCCTAGGTAGGGCCGTTCGCTTTTCCGCATTAGCCACTTAAGTTCTTCTACACACTTGGCACATGGGAGAGGTTAAAGTTCTGCAACCTCACCATTAGATGGCATTAAATCCTACACACTGGACCTTTAAGTCAAGCCTGATGTTGCCCTGCACATACAATAATGATCCCCGTCATTCCACATAGTGAGGCAAACATCTTAATTAAACACTGGTACTGGTTCGGTACTTGGTATCACATCCCTGCACAAATCTAAGATGGCATACATGGTAAACCTTCTACCCAAACAACAGCACACTTGCACTGTCAGTATGTTAACATGCTAATGCTAGCATTTAGCTCAAATCACTGCTGTGCTTAAATACAGCCTCACAGAGTCACTAGCACAGCTTTAGTCTTGTTTATTTGTCATGTTTATTTTATGTTAATGGAGTTGGTCTTGGTTTGTTTGGATGAAGTAGCCTATGTCTGCTATACAACAAGTGTACCTCAGAATAGGAGGCATTAATAAATGGAGCTAGGCCACAAGACTGTTACACTAAAGAGCTTCAAGGCGAGGATGAGTCAAATGTAGCCTACATGGCAGTAAGGCAATTACCCTAAACTCAGACATATGCACCAGGACAAGAATTGTAATTGTACAGTCTCTGCTGGCTGAAAGGAAAAAGCAGTGGTCACATGAATTGAGGCAGTATTCCAAATTCCTGAGCCAAAGTCTCCTCCTTCCATGAAAAGCTGACTCCACTGACTATTTCCTGACAGCACCCTGTCAGCACCGTACATGTGCCCCAGCCTGAACAGTCAGTCTTCAGCTTTTACTTTCGCCTCAGTCTGACACCTTCCCTTTGTCTTCAATGTGTATGGATGAACTCCCCTCGTTCCCCTCTGGCACTTTGAACATGCTAAAGACACCTACATGTGTGATTTAACCCTGCTGACTCAAAAGAGTAATGGAAAGTCTTCATAAGTACAGGGTGCACAAATAGCCATAGTACTTGATTTTACTTATTTTTTATAGTTGTATTTAGAGTGTTAATGACTTTTACCACAATGTCTTCTGTCTTTTGTCCCCTTGAAATATGTCAAGCTGCAACTACGAGACAGTGAGTGTGGAAATCTCTTTTCCCAAAAAGTCTGTCATATGTCTGCCGGTTACTGCTGACATCAGTGTGGTAGATGACTGGGACGGTTATGAAAGAGCTGACATATTTTATACAAGTCTAACCTGACTGGGTTTGACAAGTGTAAGTACAGAAATTCAGGAGAATTTGTATGACGTTACACGTAATAAATTTCCCACTTCTTTCCGGGCAGAACAGGGAAACACTACGAGCATGATGACAAGGGCTTTTAAGAACTTTTGACACACTACTCTCCACTGGCTGAGAACAAAATAAAGGCAAAATCTAATTTTTTATTACCCTAATATCCTATATCCAAGGTATGACAGTATCTTATGCTGTTTTCAGTTGAAATTGAAACAACTGTCCCTTTAAATACCAACTGTGTTTAGAAACTTGTGGTGAGAGAAAACAGGGAAAAAATTAGAAAAATTCAAGTAACAGAAACTGACAGATGGACGAACAGGCCAATTCAAGCTGGCTTATTCGTGTGTGTTTTTTCTGTATGTGTTGTGTGGCTGTCTGACGATGAAGTTTCTTGTTCTCAGGTTTCTCTTGAAAATGAGATCTCAAACTCATGAACATTTCTACAGAGCGCACAGTTTATGGTTAGAAACAAAGCTGGATGATATGCCATGTCTTTGTAGGAACCGGCCACATCGTAGGAGAGCCACAAATCAGAAAGTAGGCTAATCGTGCCTTATACTTGTCACATGCCTTCAGCTTGCTGGACCTGACTGGGGTTCCTCGGACTTTTCACTCAGTCTGCATTTAGGAAATGACCCAATGACTTGGGTAGGCTACTTCAGCTCGAGCAGAGTCAGATAAACTGCTGAGTCAGGGTGAATCCAAACTCAACAGACACAGTAAGTCAGCAGAGCAAACCACTTGTTTGGCAGAGTTCTCTAATGGGAGCAAGAAGTGAAACAGGACAAATGAGCTGCTGGTGTTCAGTATTAGTCAGCACTTACTGTAAACAAGATGAAAGTTCAACATTACAAGGAAATGTTTGGGATTGGCTGAACTCCAAAAACCTGTCACGCATTATTCTGTGGCACCACAATCAAACATTAGAAGACAATACATCAAGGTAATTTATCATTTCTGCTGCTGTTAAAGATGCATTCAGCTTTTTTTTGTTGGGGAACTGAAACATGGACTGTTCTGGGTTTTATTTAAAGCAATTATCCAGCTAATTTAGTACTTCAGTTCACGACCCTATTACTGATGTCAACAAACATTCAAGGGCATTAGAAAACATGAATTACTCAGTTTCAATTACTCAATTACTCAATCTATTTGGGAAAGATGGCAGGTTCCAATCCTATGTTTTGAACCTGATAAATTTAGTAATCAAAGATGAAAAAGACTAAGTGCTGATTTTCCATCTTTCAATTATGTATCCAAGTATGGCCTCAAAGAGTACTCCACTGATTTTGCATTGCACTCCTATGACATTGTTGGACTTCTGATCGACAGTTTTAAATTTAAGGTGAAAACAGATGCGGCGGAACCAGAAATATCATCTTTTATTCTATGTGCTCTTCTTCCTTGTCACCGTCCTTGCACCCACATTACCCCAAATTGCAACTTGACCACCAACAGCTCAGTTGGAGATTTGGATATGCTACATAGAGACAAGGGGCAGCTACAGAGGTCTTGTGAGCTCACTTCTATCTGACTCCACACCACCAATTTTTTTTCTTCATTCTTTTTTAAAACTTGTAGTCTTCAGATCCAAATGTCACTGATGCTGACCACTTGAGGCAGTTTATCAGAGTTTGTGCAGCTCTCTCTGGAATTACAAAAAAATCTGCCAACAAACATTGAAAAAATGACAGGGGATGGGGATAAGCGCTGCACACTCAAACTGAAAAATTAGATACCGCTCAAGCCTAACTCAAAGTTTACTTCAAGTTCACACATCTGTCTCTTGGGGAAAGTCCCGTGCTTTGTGACCCAGCTACCACCCCAGTCTACAACTGGGACCACTTTCTTTTTCACTACTGTCATAGTGCATTGGACACATGATCGCAGCCTTCCCATATATGTACAGTGAGAGTAAAAAGTATTTGATCCCTTGCTGATTTTGTTGGTTTGCTCACTAATAAAGACATGATCATTCTATACTTTTAATGATAGATGTATTCTAACATGGAGAGACAAAATATCAAAAAGAAAATCCAGAAAATAATTTTAAAGAATATATTTTAATTCATTTGTATATCATTAAGGGAAATAAGTATTTGATCCCGCTAGCCAAAAGCACTTAATACTTGGTGGCAAAGCCTTTGTTTGCAAGCACAGCGGTCAGACGTTTGTTGTAGTTAACCACAAGGTTAGCACACATACCAGGGGGAATTTTGGCCCACTCTTCTTTGCAGAACCTCTCTAAATCATTAAGGTTGGTGGGCTGTCGCTTGGCAACTCGGACCTCAGCTCCCCTCCATAGATTTTCGATTGGATTGAGGTCCGGAGACTGGCTGGGCCACTCCATGACCTTAATGTGATTCCTCTTGAGCCACTCCTTTGTTGCCTGTATGCTTCGGGTCATTGTCATGTTGGAAGACCCAACCACGGCCCATTTTCAGCTTCCTGGCAGAGGGGAGGTTGTCCCTCAGGACTGCACGGTACATGGCTCCATCCATCTTCCCACTGATGCGGTGAAGTAGCCCTGTGCCCTTGGCAGAGAACACCCCCAAAACATAATGTTTCCACCTCCATGCTTGACGGTGGGCACAGTGTTCTTGGGGTCATAGGCAGCGTTTTTCTTCCTCCACACATGACGGGTTGAGTTTAGGCCAAATAGTTCAATTTTGGTCTCGTCTGACCACAGAACCTTCTCCAAATCACTTTGTGCATCTTTGAGGTGATCATTGGCATACTTTAGGCGGGCCTCCACATGTGCCTTCTTAAGCAGGGGTACCTTTCGGGCACTGCAGGATTTTAATCCATTGCGGCGCAAAGTGTTGCCAATTGTTTTCCTGGTGACTGTGGTCCCAGCTGCCTTGAGGTCATTCACTAATTCCTGCTGAGTGGTTGCAGGACGATTTCCCACAGTTCTCATGATCATTGCCACCCACGAGGTGAAATCTTCTGTGGAGCACCAGACCGAGGTCTATTGATGGTCATGTTATACTTCTTAAATTTTCTCACAATTGCACCAATGGTTGTTACTTTAATACCCAGCATCTTGCTAATGTTTTTGTAGCCCATTCCAGATTTGTGCAGGTCAACAATCCTGTCTCTGAGGTCCTGAGAGAGCTCTTTGGTCTTACCCATGTTGGAGAGTTTGGAATCTGTCTGATTGTCTGATTCTGTGAACAGGTGTCTTTCATACAGGTGATTAGTAAGTACAGGTGTCTTCAATTCAGTTAACAAGTTGATTGGGAGTGTCTAACTGGTCTGTGAAAGCCAGAATTCCTAATGCATACTAGAGGATCAAATACTTATTTCCCTCAATGAAATACAAATGAATTAAAATATATTCTTTAAAGTTATTTTCTGGATTTTCTTTTTGATATTTTGTCTCTCCATGTTAGAAGACATCTATCATTAAAAGTATAGAATGATCATGTCTTTATTAGTGGGCAAACCAACAAAATCAGCAAGGGATCAAATACTTTTTACTCTCACTGTAGGTTATACACAAATTACTTGCTTGTCATAGGGTATATATGAATTTTGGTGCACTGTTGTTTGTAGGGAAAGGTATGAACTGTGCATGAGAACAGCCTGAAAATAAACTAAGTTACATTTCTGTGGCAAAAATAAAAACACAGTTTGGGCTTTAAATGAAGCATGACATTAACCGGC
Source organism: Epinephelus cyanopodus (assembly GCA_026686955.1). NCBI lineage: Eukaryota > Metazoa > Chordata > Actinopteri > Perciformes > Serranidae > Epinephelus > Epinephelus cyanopodus. The sequence continues at coordinate 34,743,733 of CM048916.1, forward strand.
CCGCACAAAGTTTTGAAGATTTTTAAAACAATGAAACATCTAATATAATACTTTTTTTTTTTTTAACATTTTTAGCTGGTCACACTCATATGGTTTAAGTCTTAACTTAAATCTGAGGTCTTTAAGTCTTCACTTTGTTTATTTTGCTTGGTGTCTGTAAGCTTGTCTGACTGAAATGTTTATTGAAATATACTGTAACCTGAGATTTTATGAAACCACTTGTGGTTTCCTGCAGTTAACAAAACCTGCATTCATAGGGATCATTTCCTGCATTATCCAACACCTGTTGTTAATCTGTGAGAATGTGCTGTTACAGTGACATGGACAGCATCCAGATGAGCAGTTGGCTTCATCAGAGGTTATTGAGAGCGACAGCATTTTAATTACTTCTTCTAAAAACAAGGCAGGCAAGCTGCCCTGGCTTTGACAGGGGTTGCGTGCCTTGGTGAAAGAATCCAACCACCTCGCATTTCATGCAGACAATAGGCACAAGTGCACACATATCTTTGATTGGAGGAGTGTGTCGATCGTCACGGTAGATAGCAATCGGACAAACAAGAGTGGGTGCAGGCCATTGACCGTGCCACCAGATGTGACTTAAGACAAGTAAATCTGTGAAAATATCTGACTCTCCCGGTTCACAGTCGCCTGTGGAGTGCTGGCAGAAACACAGATGTAGCTACAAGTCTGTCAGTCTAAATCCTTACTGTCACTGAGAATCTGTCAACAACTTGGTATCTGTGCTGAGATCTTGTCTGGCAGTCCACAGTGAGAGGCCACCCACAGGTTAAGAGTCCAAAACTTCCACTAATACTTGAGTTAAAGGAAACACCTTGAACAAAGAAAGATAATACGCTGATAACTATGTTCTGGGTTATTTGTCTGTAAGATGTGATACCTTTTATGAATTGAAATCCATCTTCTTTTGCAGCAATGGGTTGGATTCATTATCAGAGGAAGAAAAAAGGGCCTGATAATGTAACGTTAAACTGTTTGTTTACCCAAATTACCCTTATTACAGTAGTTAGTGGAAATAGCTCTGCTTTTATGTGCCAAGGTTTTAAGATATGCAAGTCTGAAAAGTTTGTTGCCACCACAGAACCATGGAGGTAAGCAAGGACACAGAGCACTAAATTTTTTGAGGAAAAATCTCAACAGCAAATTGTCCTGGCAGCACAAACATAGTTTTTTTGTAGATCAGAGTTCAGAATTCTTTCACAAAAAGTAGTTCCAGTTGCACTGAGAAAACTGAGTCTGTCTTAAAGCTTGTGAACACACACTGTGTGATGCTACATAAAGCAAGCTTTATTCTGTATGTGGGGCACGCGGCTTCTTAGAGACACAAGGAAAACACAAACTTAAAAAACCAAGGTCATCACACTACCTTTTTAAGAGCATTCAACAGCATCTTACAATCTGAAAATGCTAGGGAAAAAGCCTTTCTCATCAAACTATTCAAGTTCAAGGTGAAGAATGAACTTTCACACACTGTTCAAAAATCTGTCACAGTACAAAGGAACACTATAATCTGTGGAGCCAAGCTTCAACCAACTGACATCAAAAATCTTAAAAAAAAAAAAAAAGACCTGCAGATTCAACCATGCGTGAGGGGAGCTTATGAAACAGGGCTGAAACTATTATTATGCATGAAGGAGTCAGGCTGTGTAGATGTTGTGCACTTGCTGAAAAGTGGGCTGATGGTTGGGTTGGTGGTGCAGGATCTGTGTCTTATCAACACTGTGTTTTAGACCAAGAAACCATGGAGTCATTGCAACTTGTCATTACAATCAGGGCTAATATAAAGTCAGTTGATTCAATGTAAAGATGAATTCCAGTACTTGTGCAGTACATGTATTTAGAGATGAACCCCTCAAAACACACAAAAAAGGGCTGCAACTAAGCATTAGTTAAAATTATGATTAAGCTGTCAAGTATTTCAAGATTAAACAGTCATCAATTCAGCTAAAAATGTCAATGAAAATAGTGAAAAAACGCCCATTGCATGTTTAACAAACCCAGCGCCTTGTGGTTACATGTCTTGTCCAACAATTTAAAATGTATTAGTTTATGGTGCATAAAGGCAACAAACCTTCACATTTAAGAAGCTGGAAACTGTTAATATGTGGCAAAAGAATCACACAATTAATTTACTGTCAAATAATAGGATAATAAGACATTTTTCTCTCAATCAATTAAATTATTAGTCAACAAACCATTTCAGCTCTACTGTGAATACAATAAAACTATTTTTTATTTTGACATATTATCTCATAAAGTACAGGGATTTTTAGATAAAAAGAATATTTTAACCCCAGTCTCCAGTTTTCTGGTTTTACTGCTGAACGATAACCAAAAGGAGGCCATGTTTAATAACCTCTCTGCCACTGTGTACAGTTACATCTCTGTCTAAGTGGTGCTCTGTGTATTAAGACACCACTTGTGGTGGAGTGAAGAGGGAAAACCCCACTAGGTCAACAAAGTCTACAATATGGAGTCATACAGCAAAACCTGATGTTGAGAGAGCTGTTTGGGAAAGACACACTTGCTGACAATAACTACTGTGCCTCAGCTGCCCAGAAGATGACAGAGCAGAAACACAGTAACAGCTGAAGTGACCTTAATGTTGTGGATGTGTCAACAACACCTGAGGCACCACAACGCAGCTCTAAAACTAGCTTCAATTCCGGAGAGGAAGGTTTAAACTGTGTATTAACAAACAAAACAACGTTTGTGTTAGAAAAGACAAATGAGTGGTGACTAACGGAGTGCAATTTAAAAGTTAAATGTCGGCAGCAGGTTACCTGAGGAGTCGCGGCGTCCTGTCGCAGCCATGTAGTTATCCGTTAATAGAGACAATAAATAGGTCAGTCATATATTTAAAACTCACAGTGTCCGCTAACTGCTAGTTTTCAGTCCTAATAATTGTTCAGAGCTCTCATAACAGACAGCTGTACTGAACCAGCAGCCGGGCCGACCTCCTCTGTTGACTCCAGCTCTCTTCCTCTCTCTCAGGTCATGTGACTGACACCACGTGACCGCATGACTCACGGCGCCCGTTGTGCTCGAGGCCACGAGGCACAGGATGCTGATTTACAACGCGTTTATGGGTCAATCCGTTTGCAAGGCGTGATTTACTGAGCAGCCGAACAACTGCATTTGTATTTTGCAGAATTAAAAGTCCTGAAATATCTGCCGCTGTCCTGTGTGGCCTGGAGGAAGCCCACTCCTAAAAGAGTCACCAAAAACGTTCATCAAATAATCTCCTACATGAAGCAGTGACAAGGTTATTTAACAGCATACATTTAAATGACCATATCTCAGGGGTCATGAGTCTGACAACAAAAATATTCACTCAACTAATTCTTCTAAACGTGCCAGATTTAGTTATATCTCAAAAGTGAGTGACCTTCTATCATAATACAGGGGTTATTTATTTAATATACTTCAATTAGTAGCCCGGGCTATTAGTTTAAATCACTCAACTCAAAGGGCTTATATTTGGAACAAGCATGGGACAGGCCTTTAATTCCTTTAATACATAGCTGTTGCTCAGCAAAGATGGGAAATACAATCAAGTTCAAGTCAACTTTATTGTCATTTCCACATACAGAGTACATGGGAATGAAATTGCGCTTTCTCCCAACCCTAAGGTGCCATCATACACTTACAAAATATAAAAATATAAAGATAAAAAAGATATACATATCACACATTGCAAGTATAAAGATATAAAGATAAAAAAGTTGTAGGAGGCTCTACGTATGCAGCGGCTTCAAATTGTTCATTTGAACCAGTATGAATTTTACTTGTATAAAAATTAGGTTTTGAATAACATCAGTTATGAATCATTCATTTGATCTAGCCCAGATCAAATCTAGCAAGTCACTCATTTTACGGCATCCGACATGACACAACACCACTTTATCCTATTAAAACAATATTCATAATTAGGATTATTTTTGATGATAAATTATTTTGAGCCTTTTGATCTGTGGACCCTTTTGGGCTTAGGAAATATTTTAACTTACAGAGTAATCGAGGAATGGACACATATTCTGACTTTATGATAGCTTCAGAGGAAGGGAGTCACCACTTGGTTTTTCATCATGCTGGTAAATATGAATTAATTACGGTCTTCTCTGGTGCTCATGGTTTCAGTAAAATTAACTGAACCAATCTAACGACATGTAGCATCTCCATATTGACAGAAGTTTAAACATTTCTATTCGTATGTGCGATCTGAACAGTTAACTAGTGTTAGCTCAAGTGGGTAGCCGCCCTCTTTCCTTCTATCAAATGAACGGCTTGGCAACCAGACTGAGTGTCTAATAGAGACAGGCCTTTATTTGTCAAAATGTGTAGCCACTGCGGGCTATTAGAGGGGAGTAGGTGTTTAATTAGAACTAGGCTTTTAATTGATGGTTTATGGTAGATCCAGATGCATATTAAAACTTCCTAATTTCTGTTATCAAAATAACAAGCTTTAAAAAAAAAGCAGCCTTTGGCAGAGGTGTAAACTGATTATTTTATGTAATGAGCTGCATATTGCATTAACATTTTTCAACAGGCTATAATTTCAACTCAGTGCTGCCAGGATCTGCAATTTAAAAGATAGTATTCACAGAGGACTGCTGTGCTGGATAACATTACAATGAACAGTTTCTGTTTCTCTAATCACGCATTGAAAAGACTATTTCCTAACACAATTGGATGCATAATAAATAATAAATTTTGCCTTTGCTCTCATTATTTTCAGTCACATTCAATCAGTTTTGTGAGACTGTCAAATGTCATTTAATGTGTTTTAGGGGTAAATGCAAAAAAGCCATTTCATCTCTTGCAACTGACTTCACCTTCACCATTAGTCTATAATACAGTACCTTGCAATCACACATTTGTGGAGCTCAGAAACAGAAGCAGAGTGAGAGGTCCTATTTTTTTTCCTCTCTTGGACAAATGACTCATCTTCTCTCTCTCTTTCTTTCCTAACACGTAATTTTCCAGTTGCAGCATCTTCTATGGTTAAACACCTGACTTCTGAAAACAAAAACATTTTAAAACCATTATTCCCAGATGTCAAGAAAGAATATCTTCCATAAAGAATCCTTTCATGTATTTACTTAGATTTTCTCAGAACAAAACATAGAAGTGAACATCATATTGCACGAATACACATAATGCTTTAATTGCATTTAATTGGGTGAAGCAGGTGAAGCTGCCCCACCTCTGCAATACATGCCTGTAGGAGTCTGTTGTGGTGATTTCACAATACAAACACACATAGACAGTCTGAGAGGGCTCCAGCTATTATCCCATCCAGCCTGTCAATACAGATGCGGTCACAGGTTTGAGCTGACTAACATGGTAACACAAGGAAATCCTTTCCATCAGCTGTTTTTCTTGGAAGTTGTTGGTGTCAGCCTCATACACTGTGCAAAAACAGCTTTAGCACGACATTAACCAAATGTTAGTAAGTAGGCATTTTAGTACACTGTTGACATTTTGAGTTTCCCAAGGCAAGTCTCCCTTCCCACTACAAATGAGTACAATCAATAATTAAAACATATGTCTGAGTAAAAGCTTCATTTAGTACATTTAGTACAGTGCACTCTAAAAAAGAATCCATCGGTTCAGCTTGAAAAAATAAGGTAACAATTTGCATTCATCTTGTCAAGTACCAACTCTGGCCTTATAGAGAAAGTCCCATGAGTCTTATATAATGTGTCAAGCTTAATTAGTTTAGTACAACAAACATGATTTGCTTTGACCTCAAAAACTTAATAAGTTGAATCAACTTATAATTATCCAAACGTGTTGATAGTTAATGGTCAAACTATTTTTCTGAAAATATTCTAACTTAATTCTTAACTAAATTCCATCCCACTCAAAAGTGTCTTTTTTTATTTTGACCAACCTCTTAAAACATCATGTTATCAACTGACTAAAACACATTAATGCAACTTACATATATATATATATATATATATATATATATAGATAGATATAGATATATAAATTTATGCTGGAAAAACTAAGAATCCACTGGCTGAGCTTAAAATAATTTAAGGTATTATTTTGCCAGCATTTTTCAGTAGCTTCCACTCTGGCATATTTAGTCAATCCTATGGGTCTTTTATGGTGTGACAAACTCAGTTTAATATAACCGATATGATTTGCTTTGACCTCAAAAAACTTAATTAAGTTGAATTAACTTAATTTAACAAAAGTTTTGGTGATACGTAATGGTTAAATTATTTTATTTAAGACATTCCAACTTATTTATTTCCACACTATTGAAAATTGTCAAAAATGTTTTTTATTTTTATTTTATTTTATTTTATTTTTTAAGATATTTTTCGGGGGCATTTTCAGCCTTTAATGGATAGGACAGACAAGTGTTAAGGTGGGGAGAGAGAGATGGAGTGACATGCAGCAAAGGGCCACAGAAAATAAGTTGCCAACTGACTGAATATGTAACTAATGGAATTTTTAATGCTGAAAAACTTCTTTAAGTGTTATCCACTAACACGAACACTGAGCAGTGCAACCGGAGGCGCGCTCAGTTTGGTAGTTTGGCAGACTGAGGTACGCTGAGATGAGTGTGGCCATGCAGCAGGGGGAGGTGTCGACAGATCCAGCTTGGCGCAGTGACAGTTTTGTGCCAAAAGGCTTCGCGGAAGGTGCGCTAAAAGCTCGCCAGCTGAAATCACGTCTACCGTCAGCGCAGGTGGAGCGCAGCCAGTATAGCAGAAGTTTGGCTGACCGGCGGACAGTGCGCACACATCACCAAAACCTCACAGGCAGGTTTCCAGAATGTCAGGCACATTAACAATGCAATAAATAACCACGAAAACCACTATTCAATTATCTGCAATCAGCACATAAATGTATCTCTATATCGACTGTCCTGTCTCATCTGATGTCATATCAAAGGGGATTGCCACCGTTTGGCACGTTTGGCACGTTTGGCACGTGTAATGGAAACCCAACCTGATTTGATTAACACAGCTGCAAACTAATGAGTTTACATCCCTCTCAGCCAACCACAAGCAGCCACAGCATCAGATAGGGAGTATATATTCAGCATCTGTCATCTTAGAAAAGTCAAAAGAAAAGAAACAGAGTGAGACTGCGAGAGAGAAAGAGAGCGTGCGCGCACACGAGAGAAAGGCAACATTGATTTACAATTGTGGTGACTTCCTCCCAGGCTACCTTTGCATCATCAGCCCGTGGAGGTCTGCTCACAGTTCTGTATATTCGGACACTGCGAGCTTTGAACTCCCAGACCAAAACATCAGTTTCCTCCTGGGAGAATTTTGGCTTTCTGACGTTGCTGCTCTCTTCTGCCATGGCAAATTGAGTAAACTCTCATTACACCTTTGCGCGGCGCATTTAAAGGTGAGGAGAGGGGCTCATTTGATTGGTGTGATGTGTGTAAAACCCACTCCATGCCTTCTCTCCTCCCTCTTTCCGACTTGCGCAGCTAGGAGGGACGGAGGTGGGAAAGAGGAGTAGCTGCGCCAGCGCGCTCTGTGTGCCAAACTTGCAAAATTTGCCTGGCCACACCCAGTGAGGCCTCCGCCTCGCCTGGTCTGCGAAACTAGAGGCCCTTAAATTCAACATTTTGGCCGTCACCATCTGTTTTTTTTGGAACCAGAAGTTACCGTATTTGGACAAGAGGGTGGAACTATGGAGGAGTGAGGGCTGGATCTGACTCACAGACTGTAGCACCAGCCTGTCTTGTTGCCCAGCTCTAAAAGATGTGTAACTTTGAGCCTTAATGAAATATAAGCAGGTGTGTTATTAAAAAAAATAATCTCCCATACTTTGCCAAGAATGTTGAAATCACCTATAGAGACCAAAACTGTTGTTTGTACCTGGCTGTAAACAGGTTGGGCATTTTAACACAAGTGTCCGTGGGGATTTGCTCGGTTTTGGAGCCAGCCTCAAGTGGCCATTCAAGGATCGGTAGTTTTTGGCACTTCCACATTGGTTGAATTTTTCACCGTTGGGGGTTACCGCTTCCTGCGCAAAAAATAAACAAATATCACCTTACATGACTTTAGAGGCTCTGTATATTTGTAAGTTTTAATGTCTAGGTATTTTTTTTTACTGGCAGAAATGGGCTTCCATACATTGGGCTTTCACACTGTTATAGAAATGTATTAATTGATTTATCTTTGTGGGTTCATTTAATCTTCATAACACAAATTCATATTTGGCTTTTTATCTATAAATTGTTTAATGACTAACTTTAACTTTAGCTTCATAATACCACAAGCTGTTATATACAAACTACAACAGGACAATCATAATCATAATTTCCCTGCATTAAAAGTAAAGAGTTTCTGTGTTTTCCCATAACTAAAATAATTCCTGGTACTTGTGAGTACACAACAGTCATCACATGAGAAGGTAAACATTTACCGCAAATCTGCTTTATCTTTCACTTCAGTTTGTTTATTGAATGACATTCTGTATTCAGAGGAAGCTGTACAAGGCTGCATGACTCGAGAGTGACACAACTCAATATAATTAGGAGAATCATTTTCTGTAATAAACTCTACTGCGGGGGCCCAGACTTTGTTTTGCTCATGACACACTTTAACTTCTGGATCAATACTTGGAACCATCAGTGTACACTGAGTACTCTTCACCTATTGGGACACAACACGGCAGTCATGCACGTACACCTACACAAATACACCTACACAGCTCCTCTCAGAAGTGCTTGGAAGCGCAACTGTGCTACTCAGGTTACTTTTTTGGAGAGCCTGTCTTTTGTTCATTCAGCTTGGAGAAAGCCTTTTAGTTTGTTTTTTATTTGTTTTGTTTTTTAGTTTTTTAGTTACTTTTTTCAGAGGCAGCAGCCAGGAGATCCAACATGACTTTATCTGGGCTGTCGTTTTTTGTTCTGGCTTTATCTTACGTCTTAACTGTTTATGGCAGGTCGACAGGTAAGTTCAATTATTCTAAATATGTCAGCTTTTGAGTTAGCTTGAGTTGAATTCTTCATTAGTCTGCATAGTTTCTTTATGGTATGCTGATGAGGAATATTTTGTCATGTTGTGATTTACTAACTCCCTGAAATCTGTAATCTTTAAATCAGACAAGCACAGGTTTCTATAATGCTCATCCTCTTTTTTTTTTATTATTAAATACTGAAAAGGCCTACTCAATTTTCTGATTATGTCAGTAACCACACCAAGTTAAGGGGCTGTATGAAAATGATTGGTGGGATGGGGGTTTCAGTTTAGAGAAGGTGAGAGGGTTATATCTCACTGATACTATGAATGGCTCCAAAAAAATTCAAGTGACAAATCCCTCTGGAAGCGTTGGAATAATGACAGTCTGTTGGGAGCAAAGGAGGGAGTAGTGTGAAGCTGTTATGGAACGACAAAGTCCATGTATGTAGGAAGTCAGCGTGGGAGGATGGATCAACAAAATATCAAACTTTAACTCAGGAGAGCGCTGTTTGTGTCCTGTTTCCTGTTGGCAGTCAATAACCTCTTTTACACTGCTTGTTTAAAGTGGCAGAGATGACAGAGATGTTCTGGAGGTAGAAAGCGGGCATGAAATTTCCGTGACATCTTATAAGTGCGACTAACTGCCAAGACATTTAAAAAGCAGCTATCAGCAGTTAGCAGCTAACTCAGAGAAGAGAAACAGCAAGAATATCAACAAACTGGGGAGTAAATGTGATGCGGGTGCTCCTCTGAAAATAAGATGAGAGAGCTGCCATATAACAGGTACAGCCAATGTTAGTTGATGCAATGTTATGCCATTGTTACTGTTTATAAAGTGTTCCCCAACACACACTGAAAAGTCACACTAGAGGCAGATGCTTCTGTGTTACATGTCATGCCTGTTTTAAATCCAGCATGCTGGCGTGCTATCTAAAATCACACATTGAGGCGACATGATGCTACGGTTGTTTGCTTCTGCATAAAAAAACAAAAATGTGCAATTAAGGGTCTTTGTTACGGTAGTTTTGAGGGATCTTTGTGTAAAAAGAGCCATTGCTTGTTCCTTTTGACTTAGACAATGATCATCCTGTAACCCTAGCCATGCATGTGTAATTGTAACCATGACAACGTAGGTCTTTTTTTATCCCAAACCACAATGTTTTCCACTGAGTCACGATCTTTCCGTAAACCTAACCAAGTTGTTTGATGTTGTTTCGTTGATAGCCTGGTCAGATCAGAAAACACTGACATGAGTTGCTTTGCAGGGCGTTAGTTGTTTAATCTGGATGACTTGTTGGTCTTTGTCTTTCTGCTGAAGTGAGGGCAGTCTGACCTTCACTAGAGGAGAGAAGGAGAGGGTTTCTAATTTTATTTATTTTTTCATTATATTAGACAGGAGCTTCGTCTCGCAAAATGTATCGTAATTTCATCATGTAATTGGTTTCGTATCAAGCCAAAGCAACATCTGATGTAATTAACATTTACTTTTTTATTTTAAAAGCATCAATGTTCAAACTTGGAAACATTTTTATACTTTGCCTCTTTTAGCTACTAATTGTGAAACAAATTTTATCCACTTAGTTCTGTTTCTTTTTTTAAATGCTGGGAGGAGGATGCAAAAAGTCAAAGGAAGGGTCCACAGAAAACAAAAATGACACGAGTGAGAGATTTGCTTTAAAAAAAAGAAAAGAAAAAGCAAGGTTCTCCTGTGTCTCCAGTGACCCCTCCAAAAATGTTCGTACTGTCCCTAACTTAGCTTTGATCTGAATTTGGCCATCAGTGTCAGTAACTGTGTCACATACACCAGGGATCTTATCTTACTAGCCTATATAATGATGAAAACTCTGTCTGTGTCTGTTCCACGTTTTTCTCCTCACTGACTTGGTCAACCCATGTGAAATTTGGCACAGTGGTAGAGGGTTATGGGAGGATGCGAATGAAGCAATATTACATCAATTGGCCAAATGGGGGCGCTATAGCAGCTGATTGAAATTGCAAACTTTGAATGGGCATATCTCATGTCCTGTATGTCATAGAGACATGAAACTTTGCACAGAGATGCTTCTCCACAGGAGGAACAAATTTGCCTCAAGAACCCATAACTTCCGGTTATACAGATTTTCTGCCAGTTTGATTTTTTTTGATAAACACTTAAAATCGATCTCTTCCTAAGAAGTTTGACCGATCTGCATGAAACTTGATGAACATAATCTAGGGACCAATATCTAAAGTTCCCTGTTGGCAAAAGTTGGAAAACTTACTAAATTTGAGCTTCTATAAGGCAATGAATATTGCAGAAGGCGTGGCTCATCACATAAAGGTGTATAACATCTCAAGGGTTTCACCGATCACCACACAACTTAGTAGGCATATGACCACACATAATCTGAGGGGCCCCCCTCCATTATTGACCTGATTAAACAAAATGGGGGCGCTAGAGAGCTAATTTCTTATCTAGGCAGGACTCCTCAAGGTAACTGGAGAAATTTAACTCTAATTGGCACTTGGGTGGCGCTATAACAACAGAAAAATGCTTAAAAATGGCTAAAATGTGACCGATCGCTGTGGCTCCCCCTGTGGCTGAATGTTGTTTTTTTCTAATTTTTGGTATGACTAAGTCATGGTATGCTGTACATAATCAGTCAGAAACTGGCAGTGTATCATCCTGTCTGTCCCACGTTTGACAAATGATACCATTCTACCACTATTGGCAATGGCACTACTGTACTTTCAATAAAGCAGTCATACTATCAAATTCACAAAAACTCTGTCTGAATACATTGCTCTTCTTAATGGGTTCAGTTAACTATTTAATCTGCAGTTTCCTATGACCTGTATCCCAAACACACACCATGTGAAACTGTGGGCAACTGTGCACTCAGTGGGTATGGACTAGTATTAGGAAAGTAGTATAGTAGCAATAAGTATTAAAACCTTGTTTCACCCTATTTTATCCTCTTCTCCCCACTACCTACAAGCTGACAGTTTATGTGAGTAGTTAGTTTTTGTAAGAAGTTATTAAGAGTCATTACTGCACTTCCCTCACTTCTTTTGTTCCTGATTTGTTGTCAGGTCTCCATCTGCGCAACATGGACAGCTTCATCCAGGCTGTGCAGCAGGTGGAAGAGTCCAACCCTGGTCTGTCCCCCCTGTCTCTGGTACGGGCCCTGCGGAGGACCGCCGGCCATGATGATGAGATGGCCATTCATTTCTTGGGTGCCTCGTATAATCTTACTGATGCTGAGGTCCTAGAGACAGCCATTCTCAATGCCTCCTCCTTTAGCTTCTTTGACAAGGCCATCCACCACATTGTGACAGATTACGGAGAGGAAAGAGGGGTGGTTCTGGCTCCAGATGGCACCACGGTGGCTCTTGCACCCTTACTGCGAGGGATCGAAGCAGGACTGAAAGCCAACATGGAGGGGACACCAGCTGTTGGGCTCTTTCCTCTCACCTTAGGCAGAACACTGGGCTTGTCCTTTCTCAGCCTACAGGACATCCCGGCATCTAAGCGCATGGGGCCCAATGGGTGCTGGGACAACGTGGACCACCCAAAGTTGTTCAAGCTGTCTAGGCCTGCTACACTGGCCACTGATGCTGTCATTCATGGGGGCATGGATGGAGTTATACTGGGCACAGACCTCAGCAACCTAACTGCATCTGAACAGCCGCAGGCCCTCAGTGAAGTTTTGAAAGGATACTATAGTTTTACTCTTCAGGAGGGACGGGGTATGGATGATATAACCAGCCACATTAGCCCAAGGCGAAGGGAGATCTCTCGATCCATTCTGGAGCCACTCGATCTTCACAGCCAGGTGATGGAGACACTAACGCTAGTGTGGAAGTTGGAGAAGACACAATGGATAGCTCTGGACACTGGCTTGGGGAAGGCAGTGAAGGATGGATTACAGGCTTTTGTGCACATGTACTGGGGTGAGCTATGAAGTGATTAATAAAAGTACACTTGGGTGCGTGTTCACGGCCCCTAGAAGGACAAAAATCGAGACCTAAGACCTAGATATGTTTTGAGCATTTTTACAGTCGAACAATTAGCTTGTCAGCCCCTCTGTTGAAGAAACAGCTGATTATGTGAAACCAAAGCTCAACATAGTTATATTACTATATGGACTTAATAGACTTTTCGTAACTACACAAAGTAGGTTTGTGCAGGTCAAGTACGTCATTTTATGTCACTTGGACCATGTCCTGTACGTTGTTATTTTAATTGAAATCAAGATCTTTTCCTAAACTTACTGAAGTGATATTTGTTCTCTAAACCTAACCAAACTGCAAACACTTCACAATGAATATGGGACTGCTGCTAACAGACACATTGCTTTAGTGTTGCCAGCACATCATATTAACACATTTTGTGCCCACCACACAATATGTTGTTAAGAGGTCATGTCCATTCTTATGTCTGTGAGACTGTGTCGGAAGAAACTATGTAATGGCACCCTTCCTTCCAAACTACATCATAATCATCTTTGACATTTCTGTACTGCAATTTTTGTTAGCCAGCGGCTGACATATACACAGATACTGATATATCTGAAATGAACCAATATCAGTCAGACCCTCGTCTTAGGTATGACAGCCAAAACTGGATCTTTTTTAGTATCCTAACCTTCATCCTCTCTCCTCATCTCCTCAGACTGCCCTCAAATCATCCCTCGTTGTCAGTGGGGGGCAAAAGCCTACCAGAGTACACCTCTCCCACTGTCTTTGCCTCTCCAGTTCCTCTACGTTCACCACACCTACGAGCCATCCTCGCCCTGTTTATCCTTCCCAAGGTGCTCTCGCGACATGAGAGCCATGCAGCATTTCCATCAGGAAGTTCGTAACTGGAGCGACATAGGATACAGGTAACCAGCTCTTGGAGGAATAGTGTGACATCTTAGGAAATACACTCATTTGCTTTTTTTTTTTTTTGCCAAGAGTTGGTTTCAATGAAAAGACTGATGTTGGAGACAGGAGGTGATTAGCCTAGCTTAGCATAAAGCCTGGTAGCAATGGGAAACCGCTAGCCTGGCTCAATCCAAAGTCTAAACAATCTGCCTACTTCTAATGCTCAATAATAAACATATTGTATCTCTCAAACAGAAATGTAAATGTTCAAGTTTGTTGTTTCACAAGCACAAATTTATTAGGAATATCTAGCAGCACAATTTCTGACTTAACATCATCCTTCATGTTTAAGAAAAAAAAGTTTACCTCCACTTACTGTACACTGCATTCATTAGTCATGTTAGTACTATGTTTGTGTCCTCAGCTTTGTGGTTGGCTCTGATGGCTACGTCTATGAAGGCAGAGGCTGGAACTACCTCGGCACACACACCAGGGGGCACAATGCCATTGGGTATGGCGTGTCAATCATTGGTAACTACACTGCCACCCTGCCATCCCGCCATGCCATCGACCTGCTGCGCCATCGTCTGGTCCAATGTGCGGTAGATGGAGGAAGACTGGCCGCTAACTTCGCGCTTTACGGCCACAGACAGGTGGTGAACTACACCTCCTGCCCTGGGGACGCCTTCTTTTCAGAAATAAGAAGCTGGGAACACTTCAGGGTATGATATCTGCCACTGCTGGTGTATAGTTTACTTAATTTTTGGAGTAGTTTCACTTTATGAAATGGCTTCTGAACTAATTTATCATTTTAATGTTTATACCATTCAAATCCACCACCTCCAGTGCAAATAACCTCAAACCAATGTTGCTTTAAATGTTTGCCAAAGAAATGAATCTGTTTGGTCATCCTCATATGCAGGGCACCCACCGTCAGTTTACGTCCACTGAAAGGCCTTGTTTTGCCACTGACAGACTCAGATTGTTAATTTATGTGTCTAACAACTGAAGAAAGGATCAGTATAGAACTAGACCTTTTTTTAAAGAGTCAGATCATTTTTGTTAAACCAGAAACAGGCCAGACACTGCAACTGCCAAACCCACCAGACTCCATTTAAATAAACAGTAATTTTATCATCGTAAAAAGAAAACCACTTCATTTATAGTCAACAAAATAAAATAAAACTCACACAAAACATTCTTGCTTTGTCTTTGTTCCAACAATCACCAGCTCTGGTTTGGATGAAGCATTAGATGTGAAAATACGCTGGCCCTATACACCCATAAATTACAGTTCAGTTAAATGGAGTCTGGAGGGTTCAGCGATAGCATTTTGAAGGCTGTGTCTGGTTAAACAAAAAGGATTTTACACTTTAACAGGAGGGTCTGTCTCTGTAGGGATCCTTTCCATAATGTTGTTAGGCAACCTGAACATGTCAATGGCAAAAACAAGCACTTTTAGTGAACGAAAACTGATAGTGCCAGTTGCCCTGAATGGTTACATTGCTGACTGTTTCGCCAGCTTGCTCAGTGCTGGACTAATATCAAAAACTGTTTCTCCTAATTGTCACTTAGAAACAAAAACATGAGGAAATATGGTCCAGCTTTACTGCAGTTACCCTTTAATATCTGTTTATTGTCAGGCATGTATATGAACATAAATATCAATGTCGTTTTTGTTCCAAGTCCCCAATTCAATGGGACAGAGACAAACAAAAAACATATGACACATGAATCGCAGTCGTGCTTCACAATCATCTAATTTCTTCTCTTATGATTTTACAGGAAACAGACTCTCCAGAAACAGAAGAATAAAGAGATTGGCCAACTGTAATAAATGTGATTGTTTCTAACACCTGTCCGGTTTATTTGTCTTCCACTGGCTGTATTCACTGCCAGGTGCATCTAGAACAACCACAGACAAATGTTTTGTAATATTAGTGTTGACACAAACTGTGTAGTGATTGCTTTACTACGACACTATTATTTTTTTGTAAAACATAAGAGTAAAAGCATAAAAACTCCCAGCAAGTTGGGTTAAAGTGCACGCAGGATGGTTTTGCCTTTCATCACAGAGTCTGTCGTGTCTACTCACTGACAGGAAAGAGGCTTCAGTCAAAGCCAACAGTAAACAGAGCCCTTGAACTACACACACAATAACAAATGAATCACTCACATTTCAGTCAAGGTGCACATACGCAAATAACATAGCAGAGTGGCAAAAATGTTCTGATATGGGGCGCTAAACCATGCAGGAAGTGGCTGCAACTCATGATTATTTTCATTAACAATTAATAGGCAGATAATATTCTCAATTAATTGCTTGATCTGTAAAATGTTTATATACAACAACAAATGAGCCAACCGACCATCAGTGTTTTGCTGTATTTTTTTACACTTAAACATGACCCCCTTTGCTCACATACTGACACTAAATGACCTGACCTGTGCTGCTGCACTCAAATGACTGTTGACTTTGTAGAGTTCATTGTACCATGGGAAGATGCAACAGATGACATGCTGGAATTAAAAAATACACCAAAGACAGGCAGACAACAGTGAGGATGCATATTGTCATTGTTATTATTTCACTCACAAGATAAGCCATCAAACCTGCACAACACCAGTATGGACAATCATTTTAAACCCCTGTTTTAGTCGTGGGGTAAGTCACAGCAGTGGGACTCAAACTGTGAGGCCACTGCAGGTGGTGCTTCACTGACATTCAACGTGGATCATCTTTTTTAGTTTCTTTCCCAGTTATAGTTAATGATTGATTAAAAAAAAGTGGGGTGGGGGCCATGAACCGTTTCAGCTTTTGAAGGGAGCATGACAGAAAGAAATTGAGAGCCACTGCATCACAGTTTTACAATTTCATTGACATCAGCGCCATCTGCAGGTTCCTGGTGATTAGTGCTTCACAACCTTCATGCCCAGGGAGCAGAGAACCCACTACCATCGCTACCACTGAGGACACAAAGGTCATGTCTTAAACTACCATAAAATTGTACATTTCTTGAATTAAAATGAGATCACACGCACATAATTTTTTTTATTTCTAATGGCAGATTCTTTTAGGTTTTAGATTAGATAATTAAAAATGTCACTGAGTTGTCAAAAAAAATGAATATGACTGGTCACCACTAGAATTAAAACAATTATATCTGGCTGTGTCGAAAAGGCTTTGAAAAGTATGAACTATATAACTGAACAGTTAAATGTGTGGCTGGACCTGTTAGGGATTTTGTTCTTGGGTTTACCCCAGGTCACCACACTAAGTATCATTTTGACCAGTGCACACAGCAGACTACAGACCTGTGGTGAAATGTAACTAGGTGGCTACATTAACTCAAATACTGTAATTAAGTGCAATTCTGAGTTACTTGTTCTTTAGTACAGAGGTTTTTCTTTTTTCAGACAAAGAGATCAGGAGATGTTGCTATACGTTGACATGTTTCAACTGTCAACTTCAGTCTTCTTCAGAAGCATCATCTAATGTGCGTCGAGACGTGTCTTTACCAGCTGGTTTTTCCTTGAAGGCGTGACCGGCCTGGCAGATCCACCCACTGTCCAATGGTCTCTGGAGGAGCGGCAGCAGGGGGCAGTCGAAACATGTCAAGGTAAAGCAATATCTCCTAATCTCTTTGTCTGGAAAAAAAAGAAAAACCTCTATACTATTTAACTGAGTAGACAAAATGAACCTAAGTGAGTTACTTGTTCTTCACATTACATACAGTACTTACATCCTATTTTATACTCATGGATGTATTACTGAATGGGCCTATTGGGTCCAGGCTAAGGGCCCAGGAGCCAAGGAGCCCGGTCTCATTCCGAAGTCGTCAAAATCAGGTGATTAGGCAGTGACTCATGGTGTCAGAAACCAACGAAAAAAGGCATCCTTTAATGTCAGCATGGTAAGTGGCTGGTTGCAGTTATAGTTTAACGGCAGCCAGTGGTGTCAGGGGGAAACATCGACTTTCACCTGAGAGAGCGATGTTTGTGCCTTGTAAGACTCCATAGCCAAACCCTGTTTTTTTTTGTCCCTAAACCCAACCACATGTTAGTGTTGCCTAAACCCAACCATGGTGGATTATGGAAGGAAAAAAGTTGGCAATTTGCTGTGTTAAAATTAAATTTCCTGTGAGAAAGGAAGTGTATTGTAAAAGAAAACAATGCATGTGAGAATTTGACACGGTGTCCCAGAATGTCAACAACCAACCTGCCCAGGGTACCTTGCACGTCATATGTGGATGTGGAAAGTCCATGACAAACGTTGTCATGTGACAGGGTCGGAGTGAGAATGCATTGGCCCAAGGGCTCAGGGGGGCCCTAAGCTTGCATTTCTTGTCTAAGGGCTTAGTCATCGTGTTAATAACTGAGCCCCAAAAGTCCTTAATAAAGACTAGGAAACTAGGAATAGCTTGAACATTCAATTTAAAGATGTTACAAGAAAGAAACCATCATGATACCGTGTAGGAGACTGTTTCTATTTCCTCAGTTTATCCAAAAGACTTGCAATGGGTACTCAGTGGTTCCCAACTAGTGGGTTGCAGCCCAAAAGTGGGTTACTGATCCCTTCTGAAATGACCACAAGTTACTTGCGAATATCTGAAGTTTGTAAAAAAAAAAAACACTTTATTTTTAAGTACAGTGAATTTCCGGTACAGTGCTTTCATTTTGAGGTGCAAATTTCCTGCTGTAGAGTCAGTGACTACTTGACAGAGACAGCAAACTAGCTCAGCAACAAGGCCAGACGCGTGTATGACGCTGTGGGAAGAAACAACATGTTGTACCTACCCTGGGAGGCTTTTATGTGTCTCTGCTCAGGGCCCATTGTGTCATAATCTGTTTATGTTTTTTACTTCTACGTCTCTACATTTTGGAAGCATATATTGTCTTTATTACTTCACTATAGTGAAAATAAACGTATACGTTTATTTGAAAACTGTCATTACTATCTACTTTACACATGATATGAATCAACCAATAAATTGTGATCTATTATGGGTTAGGCTAACCAGCAGTGTTCACTGCAGTTTAAATTAGTAATTATAATCCAGTGACATAATGTTTGATATAAAAATGATGAATAATGAGTACTTTTACTTTTGCTACCTTTTAGTATACTTTGATGCAAATACTTGCTTAAGTACGACTTTAAATGCTTTTACGTGTAACTGAGTATTTTTGGTATCATAGTCAAAGCAAAAGATGTGAATCCTTCTTCCACCACTGTGCCAGCCTAATTTTTTTTTAAGGAATATGCTCCATGAGAACTACATGAACATGAATTACAATAATGAAGCTCCTAAGATTTTGACACAGGACCAGTCTAAAGAGATGAGTCAGTAACACTTTAGTTTATATTGTACCTCACTGCTGCAGTAGCCTATCTATATAATTGCACAGCAAAATAGTAGACAACCAACTGAAACACAATGAAAAATAAAATGTGAATATTTTTAATTTGGTAGAAAATGTCTCAGGGTTTGGTTGATGACTGTTGGGGTGGGGGGAGTTTCCCAGTCAGGAAGGAAATATAGTGTATGCTACTTTCAGATTTACACAGTTTGACTGTGCCCCTGCCTCTGGTCAGCTTCTGCTTTTCCCAGTGCAGTTATAGGCTATCCCACAGCGGAGTGCTCGCAGTCCAGCTGTGCTCCATCAGTGAGGAGAGCTCCCAGCAGCAGCAGCAGCAGCAGCAGCAGTGTGTTTTGGTCCTCCGGCTGAGGTGCAGAGATGCCTCCCAAGTCCGTTAAACGCGCTATAACGGACGCGCTGGATGACTTGACCGAGAAGCAAGTAAAGAGGTTCTGCAACGCGGTACGGGACCGCAAGGAAGAGCCGCGGGTCAGACTGGCAGATCTGGAGGGAAAAGGTCGTTCAGAAATCGCAGATGTCCTGGTTCAGATCTACACCGAAGTCAAAGCTAAAGAGGTGGCTCTGCAGGCGCTGGGGGAGATTGGCTGCAACGCGCAAAAAGAAAGCCTCGGTGAGTTTAACACGCACACAAGGACACAAGTTTGGTGTCAGAAGTGATTTCATACTGTATTTTTTTTACTTATACACCAGAAGAGTCTTGGAGGATGATCACCACCTGCATGGTTTTTGCAAATGTAATAATCGATGCACTTCAGTTAAAGAGCAGCACGGCACAGCCGTCTCCCTGCGCTTTCCATCCTCTTTTCTGTAATTCCTTTTTTTTAGGTTTTCCATAAGATAAACATTGCGATGCAATACAAGACAGCATATTACATTATTTTAGTTAAGAACATAGAATACACAACAAAACTATACATTTGATAACACATTGCCCGCACTTTTCAAGAGAAAATTATAGCGGAGGTGGATGGATGTTGTGTTGATGGTTGCTGCATCCCAAAATCTCTGTGAAATTAAAAGACTTTATTTCACATTGGTGCACCCTCCTATCAATTGCAGACAAGTACTCTATGTGCAAATTTCATCTTTTTTTTTTTTTGGTACCGTGCCCCCAATGGCTTTTGCTATTATTTGCTTATGTTAGGTTTTTTTCTCAAAGTCCATGAAACAAAAGTGTTTCAGAGGCAAGGAAGATATTTCACAATCTTTTTTTTTTTTTTTTTTTTTTTTTTTAAATCAGTCAGCGATAACTGGAAATCATTTTCACTTTCATCTTAAGCCTATACCTGCCTGCATTCACACGCTTTGTCTACAGATAATGCTCGTAATTATATCAGTACAGTCTTTTAATTATTAATTGTTTAGGTGCTGTTAAACATTGTGTGTGTTTTGTGTATTTCCAGCTGAGGAGTTCAGTGAGGCTTCAGTGGCACCTGTTTCCAGTAAGTGATTGATTCAGGAGACTTTAGGGCCTCATGATATGTGCTCTGGTTGATGTACAAGTGTGTTGAAGAAAAATATTATAATAAACATTTGTAGGGTACGGAAACATTATGTTGGTGGAAACTACTGGTGCCTCACAACAAACAGCTCAGCAGGACAAGCTGAAATACTCAGGTAAAAACAGATCCATCTATCTACAATTACATAATTATCTATATTTATGCTGTAGTCAATAGATTGACAAGACTAAGCCCTGATCTATGTTCTCTCCTTGATTTCTTTCTAAAGGTGTGAAGGCGTCATACGCAATGGCCGAGACTGATCTGGTGGAGATGAACAAATACAAAACCATCATCCAAAATGCGGCTCGTCAGAAAGGACTTGATCCAGCTCTCATTGCTGCACTCATCTCCAGGTCATGCAGGGCTGGAAAGACACTGACGGCAGGCAAGGGGTGCTATGACGAACAGAGAAAAGCCTATAATACCTACGGGCTGATGCAGGTCATAACCATACTCTTTTATGCACTCCCCAGTGTCTTGTGTTACAGTGCAAAACAGTTGTGTTTATCTGAACTTTATTACCTAATATTTCCATAGATTGATATCAATCCAAAGGGAGGTGGACACATCCCAAAAGGCGCATGGGACAGTGAGGAACACCTATGCCAAGCCATTGACATCCTGCTGTATTTCATGTTGCGCATCAAGCATGCATTTCCAGACTGGACCAAGGAGCAGCAGCTGAAAGGTTTATTGTTTCACTGAATTATTAGACTTTCGTAACAAACTGGCCTCACACTTTGTTTTGCTTTGCTCTAATTTGTATTTGTCTCTGCAGGTGGGATAGCAGCCTACCATGCAGGGGATGGGAACATCCACTCCTATGAAGAGGTGGACACAAAAACCTGGGGTGGAGACTACTCCAACGATGTTATTGCCAGGGCTCAGTGGTACAAAAGCGAGGGTGGCTTTTAAGCTGTCAGCAATCATGTATGAAATGATGCACGTAACGAACGGAGATTCCCCTTTTAAAATTTCTAGTCATCGTCATTTCTTATAAATGACATATTTTTCAGCAACTGCAGCTCAACAGAATCATCCAAAACATTTGTATAAACAGTTAAAATGATTGATTACATAAATTAGCATATCATTTTAATCATATATGTTTTCAATACATTTATGAATTGTTTTAAACTTGACTGTTAATCATTTGTAATTTTACAATAATATGTACATGTAACAGGTAATAAATGCTTTACAACACACTTAAAGGATTTGTTTGTGTGTAATCATATATAATTACATGTGATAACAGCTTTTACTGTACTGGTGTCTTTGTTGAGCAGGGCCAATGGCCAGCATCTGGGTTTTATCAGAATTTAGAAGTAGGAAATCACAGAACTTTACTGCCATAATTGGGCCCTGGAGATAAATTTTAAGAAAACTCAAATCATTGTGCTTTCAAAAAAACACCCTGAAACAAATAAAAAAGACCCCCCAGATGTCTTGAAAACAAATACCTGAATAAAACCCTGATTAAACACACCAAACATTATCTTGGCCTGACCCTATCTGCATCAGTAAATTTCATTACGGCAATATATGCACTCAAAGAAAAAGCATGTCGAGCAATGTGCACAATAAAAACCAAATTACTCAACTTTTATTTTCCAATCAGAATATGGACAAAAATATTTGGCAATGTAATTTTACCAATAGCATTATAGGGAAGTGAGATCTGGGGCCTGCTGAGTGGATTGGAGCATGACTCATGGGACAAACACCCCACAGAGGCCCTCCACACCAAAGAACTCTGACTGTCCAGAGGAACATGCCAAGTAACACCTGTCAAGCAGAAATAGGGCGCTTTCCATTACTATTAAACATCCAAATATGGGCCTTAACATTTTGGACACATTTAAATTTGAGCCCAAAAGACACACTTCAATTTAAATCACTACAAACCCAAGAACTAAACCCTGAAAACAGCCCCTTCCGTCAGCTGATGATGAAACTAAACAACCAGACTCCCATGAGCACTGAGCCAAAGCAACCAAACAGAATTAAAAAATATATATATAAATCAATCAAAAGATCTATACCTACAATACAAGAGAAGTCAAACAAAAACACAAAGTAGACTAAATTGTTATTTGAGCCTGAACAGAGAATATAAATTGGCTGAATATCTGCATCCTGTCAGAAACAGAGACTGATCCTGACCGAATGCAGGCTGAGTGACAATCAGCTGGCAGGAGAAACAGGGACACAGACATGGCTGCCCAGAGAGGAGCGTCTTTGTCGTCACTGCTCAACAGGTGAGGTAGACACAGAAATGCATTTCCTCCTCCACTGTAAAAAGTTCTCCTCAGTCAGTGATTTTGGAGAAATAACAAAGAAAATCCCAGACTCCCAGAAAAGAAAGAAAAAAAAAAGGAAAAAACAGAAAGAAAATCCCAGACTTCCTTACACTGACTCCACAACAGAAACTGGCAGTTCTCCTGGGTGAAGGGACAACAGCTCATCGGCAGCTAAATATGTAACCGCCTGCCACAGCCTGAGGGACTAACAACTAATATGTATTCATCTGTAAAAAAGCATTAAAAGCTATTAAAGCTATTTGAATTGAATTGAATTGAAATTACATGACATGCAGTATTCCACAGTAGACATGAGAGGCCTCTTCTTTAGTAATATGGGAATGATCTTCTGCCCTTATAGACACACAGATCTGAGAATCATCAGTGTAGCAGAGGAAATTAATTCCATGACTAAGTATAATATGTCCAAGCAGTGGAAGGCAGAAAAGCAGAAGACCAAGAACAGAGCCCTGAGGCACTCCATATCTTCCCCCAGAGAGGTAAGATTTTAACCAATGCCAGAGCCTGGCCAGAGACACCAAATTGATTTTCTGGTCTGTTTAGGGGTACACAGTTAGTAATAGTGTAAAAAGCTGCACAGACATCCAGCCGTAAAAGTACCAAGTAGGAATCTGACTCCTAGTAAGCAGATCACTCATGATGTAGGTAAGCACTGTTTCAGTGGAGTGGCAGGTCCTGGAAACAGATATAAATGATTAAAAGAGATAGCTGTTAAATATGTGGGCTGAACTTTGTTGAGACTTGACTTTTTCTGGTACTTCTGAAAAGAATGAAGGGTTAGAAACTTTCCATTTAGATATTCTGGATGAAGGTTTAACCACAGCAGTCTTAAAGCTAGTATTCAGCATCACAGGTGCATGAGATGTTTGAAAAGTTTAAGCTGGTGTTTGCAAAAGCATGACTTTCATTATCACTCTTTGTTCCTGCAGTGATGTGCATATTGAGCTGAGCTGGAAAGTTCAAGCCGTAAATGGTGTCACAAGCTTGTGGCTTTACATCACATCACACTGATGGGGTCAAGGCCACTGATTGTTTTTGTACTACATAGGGAAAGTAAAAGTTCTGCTGCAACATAAACTTTGAGACTTTGCCATGACACTATCACATGTGTGCAGATCAATGTAGTTGTCTGAAAGTGATAGTACACTTAAAGGAAAACACCCATTTCTTGTAAACGGTGCTGTGTGATATGAAGCATGTGGAAAATGTTTTTTGGCTTGGATAAATGTATGTTCAGCATGCTAACATGCTCACAATCCCACACTTCAATATATTCATGTTTAGAAGGTATAACATGATGGATGATGGAATATGTATATTTCCTTTTATTATTATTGTTCTATGTGTGTGTGTGTATATTTCTGCACTCAAGTAACTGTCATTGCTTTGTATCTAGTCACACCCTGCGTTGTCACGTCATGCAGAAAATAACTTTCATGTTACACTTACACTTACGCTTACTCAAGCGCTAACTTAAGTCTGAGCATTACAGTTTTATTGTCGTCCTGCACAGGAAGGAAACCCCCTATCAGCGAGCATCTGCTGTCCTCAGTGCTGAACTTTTGACTGTGCATCATGAGAACATGAGGAATAAAAGACAAAGGTACATTTTATTGGGTCTGAAGTTGGAAAAACTCAAAAATAAAATGTCGCTCATGCAATTAGTAATGTTGTAAGTAAA
The DNA here is from genome assembly GCA_026686955.1 of Epinephelus cyanopodus. Classification (NCBI taxonomy): domain Eukaryota; kingdom Metazoa; phylum Chordata; class Actinopteri; order Perciformes; family Serranidae; genus Epinephelus; species Epinephelus cyanopodus. The sequence continues at coordinate 34,768,439 of CM048916.1, forward strand.
TAAAAGCCTGTATACTGCCTCCGCAGATTTCAGTAACTGGCCTGCAAAATATCTGCAGCTCAATAACTAATAGTAAGGAATAAAAATGAAACAGATTTGTGTGCAAATCTCAATATCCCTCATTTGGAGTTTCGTGCACACATTATACTGAAAGTTGCATTTACGACTTTGTCTGGTTTACAACCTGCCACAGTCAGTCTGCCACTGGCTGAATGTCCTTTTTTAAACTCAGTCAGGGCCATTTCTTGTAAACCAGCTGCTTTCACCTGATTTTCCCTCTGTTATTCACTGGCAAAACATCTAGGCCTGCTTAATAACGCCCCCTGCAAGCGAGAAATAGAATAGCAGATAGGATGAGCAAGTCATTGGGAAAGTGAAAGTAAAATCCCGACATAAATACGGCCATTATCCTGCGTATGTGCACCAGATGAGACAGAGGGACACTGCGTGACTGTCATTCCACTTTCAAGGAGACCTGTAGAAGAGGAAACGATTAAAATGGGTGGGTGCGTTTGTTATTTTATCGCTGATATAACTTAAAATTTAAGCTTTAAATCACATGACGTGGTGGAAATGAGAGTCAGCTCTATTACTTGTGTCAAAGTAGAGATACTCTTGGTCAAATATTGTGTTATAAATTAAGTGTTAATATTTATTATGAGTGAAAGTACTTGTGTGAATGCTTTTTAAAAAAATACTGATGTGTCTTTTAATGTCAACAGATTGTGCGTTTACAGCACCCAATGACTCTGACACTATTGAATGCACCTGTACTGGCGCCCATAGAATGAAAAAGCTTGTAGCATAGAAACAAAGCTTACAGAAATGACTACAGGAACACAATTAAGTGGTCAAAGGGACAGCCATTCTCGTTTTCATTGTTTATTTATTTAGTTTTGCGCGCAGTAAACGGAGCAAATATTTAAAACGAAAGGAAAAAATACCAAGGCACTCATCTTAATTTTAGAAAAAGTATTAAAAAGCCTTTATTAAGTTACATGGCTGAAGAGGTTAAAAGTGCTCCAACGCGTTTCGGCTGGGAGCCTTCGTCAGGGAGTGTGACCTGAATAGTAAAGAAGCAAACAATTAAAAGAAACCTGTGAGACTGGTACCAGGTGCTGGCACTCAGCTCATCAATGCACAAGAGAAAACCAAACAAAGGTGGCTATATCTGAAGTTCAACAGGAGGGGGCCTCGCAGTCAAAAAAAACAACAAAAAACTTCAGGATGGAAAACAAAAGTTATCATGACCAAATAGTCACCAAAGGGTCACAAGCATATACATCAGCACATCTATCATAAACACAAAGTTATCAAAGAGTTACAAGCCTATACACCAGCATCTCTAATTTCAACTATTCTTACAGAAAATGATGATATTCTAAATCTTCGTTGAGTCCTGGATATTGTGTTGCTTTTAGCTTAAATATCCAAAAACTTTCCCGTTGGTTGAGTTGTTTTTGCCTATCACCTCCCCTTAAGGTGTAAGGTATATGATCAATACCTATAGCCCTAAGGATGGAGGGATCACTGTTGTGTTTCTCTCTGAAGTGGCGAGCCATTGGGTAGTTATCATTTTCTGTTCTGATTGCATATTTATGTTCAGAAATTCTGTCTTGTAATCGTCGTTTGGTTCTGCCAACATAAAACACATCACACAGAGGGCATTCCAGTTTGTATATTACAAAAGTAGTTTTACAATTGATGAAGTGTTTGATTTCATAGGTTTTGTTACTATGTATATCTTGAAAGTTTTTGCATTTGATCACAGTGGAACAGTGGTTACACTGACCACACTGGAAACTGCCTTGAGGTTTAACTGATAACCATGTAGATTTAGGAGGTGCTGGTAAATAGCTATGGACAAGTTTGTCACTCAGAGTAGGTGAACGTTTAAAACTGAAAACAGGAGGTTCTGAAAAACTCTTTCTTAGAGAGACATCACATTGTAGTAGATTCCAGTTTTTCTTAATTATATTTTTAATGTGATTAGCCTCTGTACTGAATCTTGTAGAGAAGAAAACTCTTTCTGAGCACCGCCTAGTAACTCCATTTTTCAGGAGGGGCTGGCGTTCAAGATTTCTTGCTTTGTTTTTGGCAGTTTGGACAACACATTTACTGTAGCCTCTCTGTGTAAACCTATCTTCCATCTTTGTAGCTTTTTCATCAAAATCATCAATTTGATCACAAATTCTTCTAAGTCTCTGAAATTGTCCAAAGGGAATGTTTTCTTTAAGATGTTTTGGATGACAGCTTGTGGCATGCAGTATAGTATTGCGAGAGGTAGATTTCCTATACATAGTAGAATGTAGAAAACCTTCTTTGTCTTTAAAAATTTCCAGATCCAAAAAACAAATCCTGTGCTTATCAAATTCCAGAGACAATTTGATGTTTTCATTTGTCTTATTAAGAAATTCATGAAAAGCTAATAGTTCAGACTTAGATCCAGACCACAGTAATAGAACATCATCAATATACCTGCCCCAGTAGATGATTTTGTTACAGAAGGGGTTCTTAGCGGAGTTAAATACAAAATCTTGTTCCCATTTTCCCATATACAATCCTGCATAAGAAGGACTGAAGCATGCTCCCATAGCACAGCCTTTAGCCTGTTGGAATAGGCGATCCTGAAAGATAAAGATATTATTATTCAGAGTCCATCTTGTAAGTTTAAGCAGGAAATTTGCAGGAGGAAAATTTATTTGGGATTTTTCATTTAAGAAATATTCCAGTGCTGCTAGACCCTCTTCATGTACAATAGAGGTGTACAGTGACTCTACATCCATGGTCACCAATAGAGCATCTTCTCCCACTTTACCTAGTTGTTCAATTAAATTCAAGACAGCTGTGGTGTCCAGTATAAACACTGGAAGTGAGGGTAAAATAGGTTTCAGAAAATAATCTATAAATTTGGAAACAGGTTCTGTAAGACTGCCTATACCCGAGATAACCGGTCTCCCTGGGGGAGTTTCCATGTTTTTGTGTATCTTCGGTAACAAATAAAAAGAGGCCAGTCTAGGATGTTCATTGAAGAGAAATTTACATTTGTTATCAGAAATCCAATTGTTATCTCTTGCTTCAGTCAAAATAGTTTTTAGTTCATTCTTCAATTTTTCTGTGGGGTTATACTTTAACACTTTATAATATTCTGGATCATTAAGTTGTCTATTAGCTTCCTCAATGTATTTCTCTTTTCCCCAGACCACAACTGCTCCTCCCTTGACGGCCTTTTTGATAACCAAATCTTCATCATTCACCATTTTTTCCAATGCCTCACGTTCATGCTTAGACAAATTGTGGTGTTTAGACCTTGCCTCCCTCTGTTTATACAGTTTTTCAACTTCAAAGTCCACTTTCTTAGTAAAGGTATTCAAGGTAGCATTCAAAACGACAGGACAAAAAATTGATGTTGGTTTGAAAGGGGTCTTAAGTGTGTCATTGTTGGAGTCATTAGCAGGCACTGAGGGGCGAGAGTTCATACTATACCAGGCCTTGAGGTGTAGATTTCTGTAGAACCTAAAGAGGTCAATCTTCGTGTCGAATTCCCTCGAAGTATAGGTAGGTGAGAAAGACAGGCCCTTAGCTAGAACATCAATGCAGTTAGGAGATAGATGCTTTCCAGATATATTGATCACTGTGTCCCTCTGTTGCTCCTCAAGATGGGCTTGGTGACCTTTTCTTCTCTCCTCTTCTCGTTGGTTTCGCCTTGAAACGCCTTGAAACGCCTTAAAACGATTTGAATCTTCATTTCAAAAATCTCAGACACGGACTTCAGATGTGGCCAAGGCTGCGCTGGTGATCAGGAACTTTTGTTACCATCGACAAGCTCAAACTGAACTGTTTAAAACTTGCAGCAAGCTCCTGAGAGCCTGTCTTGCAATGGGATCACTCTCCAGCCCAGATGTCAGCCAGGGGCGTAAAGTGTGTGTGTGGGTGCAATGGCCCAAGTAACAAGTAACAAGTAACAGTAACAATCATAAAAAAATGTAGTGGTCTTGTCTTTTAAATGTAGTTGAATAAAAGTCATTAGCGTCCAAAAACAATGTTTAAGTAAAGTACAGATACTCAAAAACTGTACTTAAGTGCAATACTCAAGTAGCTGTACTTCGTTATAGTCCGTCCCATAGAGTGCACCTGTCTTTTACTCTTGTTTCAGTCTGTACTTTTGTAGGTTTTTAACTATACATGCTGCGTTACACATGTTCCGGTCGCTCCTGTTTGTTAGTATGTGTTGGTTATGTAACTGTACAGTCCTTTCAAGTCCTTACACTATGTGTTAATGTCGATTTTTGGGTGTGTTGGTGAAAACTAATCTAAAAAACTGAACATTTCCAGGTTATGGAAACATCATGAATGTTGAAACTACTGGTGCATCATGGCAAACGGCTCAGCAGGACAAGCTGGGATACTCAGGTAAATACTGCTAGAGACACATTTGCTGCTTTGATCAAAAATAGTAGATAAAAATAACCATGTAGCCGTCAACTAACCATCTGTGTGTGTGTGCATCTACATTGTTAGGACACAGTCACATTTGTTGCACTGAGGTCATATTTCTGCTCTCTGTGTGACTTCTCTGTGAAGGTGTGAGGGCATCACACACCATGGCAGACACTGACTCAGGCAGAATGGAGAGGTTCAGGTCTAAAATCAACTCCGTGGGAGCAAAATACGGAATCGATCCAGCTCTGATTGCCGCCATCATCTCCAGAGAGTCCAGGGCTGGAAATGTGTTACATAATGGCTGGGGAGACTATGACTCAAACAGAGGAGCGTATAACGCCTGGGGACTGATGCAGGTTGTAATAAATACTACTGCTCCTCACATCCTCTTAGCAGAGTCTCACATAACAGCAGTGTTCATCCCTTTTCATTTCCATTTCTGTAGGTTGATGTTAATCCAAATGGAGGTGGACACACTGCACGGGGTGCGTGGGACAGTGAGGAACATCTCTCTCAAGGCGCAGAGATCTTGGTTTATTTTATTGGACGGATCCGCAACAAATTTCCTGGCTGGAACAGGGAGCAGCAGCTGAAAGGTTTGTTTTATTGAGTCAGTAGGCTTGAACTCTCTTCCCACTTTTCTTCGCTTTGTTCTCACTTGTGTTTGTCTCTGCAGGAGGAATAGCAGCCTACAATATGGGGGATGGAAATGTCCGTTCTTATGATAACGTGGATGGCAGCACAACAGGTGGAGACTACTCCAATGATGTTGTTGCCAGAGCTCAGTGGTACAAAACCCAGAAAGGCTTTTAAAACCTGAATCTGTGTCCACATCAGAAATCACTGTAACTGTGCAATGTGTGCTTTGTGTCAAAACCTTTCCTAAATAAACATAATGCAAAGCAAAACGATCGTGGTGATTGATCTTTTAAATCCTTATAATGTATTTTTAACAACTGTAGCCCATCAGAAGCATCCATAACTGCCATATGAACAGTTAATGAATGCCTAATGGTTAAATTAGCATATTGTAGTCATGTTTCATCCATTAAATCATTTTAAACTTGGCCGTAAACAATGTGAGCAGTATGTAAGCAGTTAATAAAAGCTGTAGGGTGTGTGTAACCATGTAATCATGTGACTGAATCTATATACTGTGTTATCAGCATAAAGAGATGTGTGCTGCCTGTAGCAGGACGCCAGCTTGTTGCAATAGCTCCCAGTCCTTTTTCAGTGTTTGTCATGCCATGAGGTGTCTGTATTCGTGCATGTTTAGCCTATTACATTTTCTCACCTTCCTGCATTCAACTAGTCTCGCCACCGGACAATCAGAGATCTCAATCAGACTCTTCTGATAGTCTGGGGACACTCATTTCTAAAGCGTGTATCACACCACGTTTTCAAAAACTTCCTAAAAAATGTCTGGATTTTATTAATTATTAAACGAATGCATTTGCAATAAAGAACATGAACATTACTTAAGTTATATTAACTTACAGTTCACAATAAATAAAAAAAAACTTGTTACTCTCTTAACAGTCTACATTCTCCAAATAATCTTATGTCTCCACTGGCAGTTTGTGTGTGGGAGGGAGATGCACTTGAGGCTGCATCACTTGGTGCTGAGGTGGATGAGGTGGCTGCAGTTACATTAGTAGGCCCAGGATTCGCAGAGGTGGGGCACATACTGCAGAAGTGCATCTAAAAAGAGGAGATACGTGTATTTGACAAACTGGGCTTTTACAATATAATAGCTGTTGATTGTGAAACCATCATGGCATAACCATAATAACACCTATCATTACAGCCTGCCTTGATCTAATGACATTTTCAACACAGCAAACAGCCAAAATATAATAAATGCAACTGTAACATCACAAATTGCACAAATCTGAAAATTGGAAAACATAAACATACAGTATATGAATATATGCCTGGCTGGTAACCAGTGAGTGGTTTGTGCAGCAGCACACAAACATTAAACATTAAAAGAAAAGTTAGGCCAATATATTAAATTATGTTGCTTATTCATTCCCCAAAACACTTTGAGTCTTTCTTTCCAACTTTCTCTAAGATGAGAGCAACATTAAATGACATTAACTCTAGCTGAATGCTGAAAGTGTTCCTAAAACAAGTGGCTAATGAAGTCACAGTAACACTGACGTTACACAGTAATAGCCTAACTGCTAATCATTAGTTAGCTTGCAAGTGCTTCGGTAACTGTAACTTATGTTGTGTTTCTACCATTTAAAATGAAGTGTTTCATCACATCACGGTCTCATTCACGTTTATCCTCCTCTTCTTTTCTTTGTTTTTGTACTGCGCCCCAGAGGGCTTTAGTACGGTGGCCGAGACCCGCCATCGCTGCAAATAAAAAAAAACGCTGCATATTAAACAGAAACGCCGCGATGCAAATAAAAAAGCCACAACGGAAATGAATTACCGGGGACTATTATTGCCAATGCACATGTTTTTTTTATGTGAAAGAAGAAGAAGAAGAGAGAAACGTAAGAAGAAGACGAAAAATAAAGAGAAAAACGAACGAAAAACTAAGTGTGTTATATATGGTTAGGCCATGTAGCCCCAGGTTTGATATGAAGCTGAACTGGAGGATGCTGGTCTTCCTCCATCTGTATAGTATAGACGAATTCGGCGAGTGATTTGTGTATGCCGCCATGCATCTTGCGGCGGCGCCATTGCTGCGGTCGTCAGCAATGGCAGCAATCGTTTGAGCAATAAGCAGGAAAGATTAGAGTAATAGGGAGACAATAGACACTGTGTAATATAACGTTAGCATACGTTACGTGTGCTGACGTTAGCAAGCTAGCAGCGTGACATTTAATCATTATGGAGAGGCTACGTGACTAAAAACAACAACAACAACAACAACACGTGTTTGTGTTTTGTTTTAGGTATTCAAGAATATTTTATTGATCACGTGGCCTCCGATGACCAGAAAAACGGCAATTACAGGTTTCTGATTGAGAGTCAAAATTACCTGAGCTCCGGATGGGTCGGGCAAATTTTACATCACCTTTTAGACGACCATCACATTATATTGAAGGCGATCAATATTGATCACCTTCAATATGATGTGATGGTCACGCAGCCTCTCCATAATGATTAAATGTCACACTGCTAGCTTGCTAATGTCAGCACACGTAATGTATACTAACGTTATATTACACAGTGTTTAATGATACAGTCTATTATCTCCCTATTACTCTAATCTTTCCTGCTTATCGCTCAAACAGATGATTAATTTCTAAATTAATATCGGAACTCATTTAAGATACCTTCATCAGTTACCGGAGGCCACTGTCTAACATCAACCCAGCTATTCATGATGCTGTCATTGTAGAGAGTCACTTCACAATGACAGCATAATGAATTGATGACTGACACGTCACCGCAGCAATGGCGCCGCCGCAAGATGGCGGCAAACACAAATCAATCACCGAATTCGTCTATACTATACAGATGGAGGAACACCAGCATCCTCCAGTTCAGCTTCATATCAAACCTGGGGCTACATGGCCTAACCATAACACACTTAGTTTTTCGTTTGTTTTTCTTTTTCTTTTTCGTCTTCTTGTTACTTTCCTCTCTTCTTCTTCTTCTTCTTCTTCTTTCATATAAAAAAACATGTGCATCGGCAATAATAGTCCCCGGTAATTCACTTCCGTTGTGGCTTTTTTATTTGCATCGTTGATTTTTTTATTTGCATCAATGCTTTTTTTATTTGTATGCGGCGTTTTTTTTTATTTGCAGCGGGTTTTTTTATTTGCAGCTATGGCAGGTCTCAGCCACCGTACATTAGCCAATGGCACCTGGCTGTCAGTTTGTCACTCAGCAGCATCACATTACAGAAGACTGCAGGTAGCGGGGCGAGGGGCGGGGGTGGGGGCGGTTGGGGACCGTGGCGAAATTGGTGCTGCCTGCCAGAGAGGCAGAAGGATGCCAGGCAGGCAGCAGAAGAAATTTAAATTAGAAATATTATTTCATTATTATTCAAAGACGTATGGCTATATCTGCTGTTGTTGTTTTGTAGTGTATTCTTGTCTAATTTTTCGAATAGAATGGGGGGAAAAACAAAAAACAAAAAAACAACACCTCACTCCCTGGCGCCCTCTGACATGCTGGCGCCTATAGCATTTGCCTAACCTGCCCTGTGGGCGGCATGGCCCTGAGGGGAGGTGAAGGGTTGGGTTGACGTGTAGAGTGTGTGAGCTGACTGGTTCTATTAGCAAGTTTTCTACTCTATTCTTTTCTATTCAACTAATTTATCAGCATCTTTACTCTTAATGTCAACATCTTATTTTTTTCATTCGCTTAAAACAATTTATTTAAACCTCAATAAATTACAAAAGCAACATGGAATGCTGTGCGTCATAATGTACCAGAAAATAGCATCCTGTACATCTTAGATGGGATAAGAAACACATATGGTGCAATCAGAAACTTCTATTTGTTATGGTCAAAAACATCAAGGACAATCTGTGGTGATCGTGTTTATGGGTCCAGTCCATGGGCCCAGGTTAGAATTTTCACTAACTGGTACCACTCAAGCTGGCAAATTCTAGTTTGGTATCATGAAAGATTCTTTATCTTTAGATGATATTTCAACATAGAACCCCTTCCCACGTGGCAGCTTAGTCAAAGATATCAACCTTCATTGGCACCCACAGTTAAACCAAAGAATGAAAAAGCCGAGGCATGTTTCAAGTTTGGTCTCATTTAAGGTCTCAGTCTGAGTGCTGATATGCATCATGGTTTTCATGGATAAACACATTTGTATGTGCTGCTTTATAACCTAATTTCACTCACTTTGTCTGGATTCAACAAAGATCATTTTGGGGTAAGGGCACCCCTTAAGTGCACATATACATTCAGAACAGATGCACTTCTTTGTCTGATGCTGTGACATAACATTACTCCACACTGTGTGGTTTACAGCCTGCCACAGCTGCTTTCCCCTGATTTTCCCTCCACTATTCTCACTGGCAAAACATTCAAGCCTGCTGAATAACTACCCCTCAATAGGAAAGCAGACAGGATGAGCAAGTCATACTGAAACTGAAAGTTATCACACTCTACAGTATATAAATTCAGCCATCCAGCGTGTTTGCACCAGAGACTGCAGAGGTCGTACAGCACTCTTATTCAGATTTCAAAGAGAGCAGGAAACAGGTGGGTGCTTGTGTTATTTTCCTGTTGATAGAATTGAACTTTCAGCTTTCTATTGTGAAGATCACCCGACATGTAATATTGTAACACTAGACTGTCGATCTTTTTATTCTTTTTTTGAATTATTTAAAAAAAATGTCAGTGATTTTTAGTTTTTTTTAAAGCTGTAGTTGGTGACTGTGTATTGCTTTTTTCTCACCTCAGATGTTCTCAGAAACACATTTTAGTCTATCATTTAATTAGTTGTAAAATGAGAAAGGTTGCTCTGGCTGGTGGGTGGCTGTTTGAGCTAAACTGGGTCACTAACCCTCTCATTTTACAGCTAAACACTAAAATATGTTTCTAAAAACATTTGAGGTGAGAAATAGGCAATGCAGTGACATTTTTGATTCATATTTGATCAGTTTGATAAGTTCAATAATTGACATGATTGACAGCTGCATGAAAGATTCCTCGGCTCTGATTGGTTGTTTTTCATAAGCTGTGGTAAATTCTAGCTAATGCCATTAAAAGCACACGAGGTGGGAGAAGGAATATGAGATTTTTCACAGATTATCTCTATCATTTAATGCTGTGTGAGTGAGCTGACAGTTTCAGCAAATATGACAAAAAGTTATCGACTCTATCTTTAAGTCCCTTAAAGTGCACATCATCATCAAATGAATTCCAGAACCGAAAGCAAGGAAGCTAAGAGAGGAGAAAAAAGCAAAGGGTTGGCAGTATGTCACCCAGTATTTCAAAAAGCAAGGTGGGTTTGTTTGTGGTTCATGTGGTGGAAAGTCATGGAATATCAACTTTGTCCGGGAGCTGCCCATTGGTCCAACATCCCATTGTTCCGACCCAGCGGTGGCTGCTGGTCTTTCAAACAGGAGAAGCTCACTTTAAGTTTACATCATAAAAGTTGTCATATTGTAGCGAGGCAGTAACTTATAAAAAGAGCATTTAATTGAAGCTGTTTTTCAACCACACTCATGCCATAGAATCACAGCAAAACACACCTAAAAGATTTTCAGATGGGTGAAAAGACCTGTTATTTTTCCCCACCTTTTGCACCAAATCAATCTGAGGTGTTGATCTGCCCTGCTGTTCTCCTCGTAAGGAAGACAATCAAATGGCTTCGCCAAAATCTGGTCGACAATATTCAAATTGTCTGCCATTATGTGCAGCGGGAACTGCCCATTGGTCCGACCATATTAAACCCATTGTTCCGAAGTCCCGTTGTTCCGAAATCATCATGATGCCCTGTGGTTAAGGCCTGGTTAGGTTTAGGCACAAAAACCACTAGGTTAGGGTCAGGAAAAGATCATGGTGTGGGTTAAAATGAAAAAAAAAAAAGTGACAAACACATAAGCTGTTAGCCTGCTTCGCCTCAAGCCTTTCCCAGCTGACCCAGAGCCGGTCGCGGCGCACCATCAAGGCAGAAATACACCCGCCGGGAGCCGTTCAGCATCACGGACCGTCTGACTAATGGGATGTCGGACCAATGACATGGACTCCTTTTTCCCTGGTCTATAAGCTAGCTCACTTTTCTCCCCATGTTAGCTCATATTTCTGAAGAAAACTCTGGATTTTTACATTTCACTGTTGTTTTAGTTAAATAATCAATACAGTCAAATGTTTAGCAAGCTGCTCATAGTCAATCAGTTGACCTTCCCTCTGTCAAAATGATGTCTTGTTCCAAACAGGTATGGCATTTGCAGCAATAGCAAAAACAGCAGCAGTAGTAGTAGCAGCAGCAGCAGCAGCAGCAGCAGTAGCAGTAGCAGACGACACGGCAGCAACAGACAGGAAGAAAAGTTGCCATGGTAATGTCGATTTGTTTACAAAGAATGGAATAACATATTTTAAATAAAATGATTTTGTGTTAATTTTTTATTTTATTTTTTATTTATTATGTGATTTAAGTAATTTATCAAACAAAGTCCAGTGCAGATCATCTGTATCTTTGTTTTTTTTGGAAGATGGCAAAAAGTTAAAATATTTTTACTTAGAATGGCAACGATGTCGACTGTTACGTTGCCAGCAGTCTACCATCTGCATGAGAATGCAGCATAACAATCTTGTTTGAAATGACTCCATGTTATTGGCTTTGAAACTTGTAAGTGAGCTTACAAGTGAGCTTTGTAGATGTGCTGATGAAAACTAACCTGAAAAAATAAATATTAACAGGTTATGGAGACATCATGGAGGTTGAAACTTCCGGTGCCTCAGAGCAGACAGCTGGGCAGGACAACCTGACTTACAAAGGTAAACACAGAGAGGCGCTAAATTTGATCTGGTGATCATGAAGCTTTCCTCTACATCTGTCTATAGCTACAGTGTAACTACATCAATATACTGACAGGAAGACAGATGCCCTGACAGTGTGTTGCACTAAGACCTGTTCTCTGTTTGATTTCTCTCTAAAGGTGAGGAGGCTTCACACACCATGGCAAAGACTGATTTAAAAAGAATGGGAGCGTACAGGTCTATAATCAACAGAGTGGGAAAAGACAAAGGGATTGAACCAGCTCTGATTGCCGCCATCATCTCCAGAGAGTCCAGGGCTGGAGCTACACTACGTGATGGCGGCTGGGGAGACTATGACTACCAGAGAAAAGCATACAACGGCTTTGGACTGATGCAGGTTATAATAAATATTACTGTTCCACTCACACCCGCTTGGTCGGGCCTCACATAACAACTGTGTTCATCTCATTTCATTTCCATTTCTATAGGTTGATGTTAATCCTAAAGGAGGAAATCATAAGCCACGTGGTGCATGGGACAGTGAGCAACACCTCCGCCAAGGCACCCAGATCTTGATTGATTTTATTGAACTGATCCGCAAAAAATTTCCCAAATGGAACAGGGAGCAGCAGCTGAAAGGTTTGTCTTATTCAATCAGTAAACTCGTACATGCATCGACTCTCTTCCCACTTTTCTTCACTACGTTCTCATTTGTGTTTGTGTGTGCAGGAGGAATAGCAGCCTACAATATGGGGGATGAAAACGTCCATTCTTATACTGGGGTGGATGACAAAACAACAGGTAGAGACTACTCCAATGATGTCGTTGCCAGAGCTCAGTGGTACAAAACCCATGGAGACTTCTGAAGCATGAATCTGTGTCCACAACAAACTATCTCCTGCAGATCATGAAGGAGACACTCTGTAATGTGTGCTGTGTCAAAATGTAAACCAAGTAAACATGATTCAAACTAAAACCACAAATGACACCTCTAATTGTTGAGCTCCATCTGAACTCTCACTGTGATAATTTGCGGAAAAGTAAGGAGGAAAGTTATATTTGATGTAGGTTGCAGTGCTATTGAAACAGCTCCTGGATTTAGATCATTTACTCAGTACTGATGCTGCACCACATCACTTCTAGAAATAAAAGAAAGTTAAAAACAAACAAACAAACAAGGAAATGATGCTTAAAAGTTTTAATAATTCTGTAACATAATTTTCAAATGTAATAATATATTACTAAATGTAATATTAAATATTGTTTTTCCCTATTAAAAAATAATTTTCTACATCTACAATTTTTGTATTTATTTATTTTTGCAGTTTGTGAGACATTTCTCATCAAGTTGCTCATTGCCTTTTCCCCCCATATTTTTGAAAGAAATTGCACCAATTTGCTCAGGGTTTAAAAGTTTAAATACTTTGCGACAGGAATCTGAAAGCAGCACAAATAACGCCCCCTGCAGGAGATAAATAGAATAGCAGACAGGATGAGCACGTCATAGTGAAATTGAAAGTTACATGCTGCTGTATTTTTGTTGTTAACATATTACGTTTCAACCAAGTACTGTATGGTTTTGACACTTTTCTAGCTCGTTAAAAAGGACATACAGTAGTAATAATAATAACAAAAATCTCTCTCAAATTTTAGGGGCGCTGGGATTCAATTTAGGGGTGCTTCAGCAGCCCCCAACGGGCTGGAAACGCCTATGCATGAAATTAATGTAGCCTAACTATGTGTTCTAGTATGTGCCAAATGTCTGTATGTGCCATATCAGAGAATATCTCTGGCCGTATACATTGTTTGTATGCTTTGAAATTTCAAATAAAGATTAAAGAAAAAAAAAAACCCTACAGTATATAAAGTCAGCCATCCAGCGTGTTTGCACCAGAGACTACGCACAGCGCTCTTAAAGAGAGCAGGAAACAGGTGGGTGCTTGTGTTATTTTCCTGTTGATAGAATTGAACTTTCAGCTTTCTATTGTGAAGATCACCCGACATTTAATATTGTAACACTAGACTGTCGATCTTTTTATTCTTTTTTTGAATTATTTAAAAAAAATGTCAGAGTGATTTTTAGCTTCTTTAAAGCTGTAGTTGGTGACTGTGTATTGCTTATTTCTCACCTCAGATGTTCTCAGAAACACATTTTAGTCTATCATTTAATTAGTTGTAAAATGAGAAAGGTTGCTCTGGCTGGTAGGTGGCTGTCTGAGCTAAACTGGGTCACTAACCCTCTCATTTTACAGCTAAACACTAAAATATGTTTCTAAAAACATTTGAGGTGAGAAATAGGCAATGCAGTGACATTTTTGATTCATATTTGATCAGTTTGATAAGTTCAATAATTGACATGATTGACAGCTGCATGAAAGACTCCTCGGCTCTGATTGGTTGTTCTTCATAAGCTGTGGTAAATTCTAGCTAATGACATTAAAAGCACACGAGGTGGGAGAAGGAATATGAGATTTTGACAGATTATCTGTGTCATTTAATGCTGTGTGAGTACGCTGACAGTTTCAGCAAATATGACAAAAAGTTATCGACTCTATCTTTAAGTCCCTTCAAGTGCACATATTCTGTGCTAATGCTGAACCCATAAAAGTTTAAGCAGCCCTCCTGCTGATACCTTGTGTGACAATTTACAGAAAAGTGAGGAGCAAGGTAACATTCATTGTGTTGTCTTATGCTCTTAAGTGTGCCGCTGTTAATACAGCTTATGGATTTAAATCATGTTTTCAATACTGATGCCGCTCAACATGAATTCTGGCAATTTGCTTCAATTGCTGAGCGAGAGATGTAATAAATTCATGCAGTGTGACCAGTCTGTGGCAAAGCTACATTTCTACATAGCTCCATCTGTGTGCTGTAGAGGGACAGTAAAGGTCCAGTTGCACATAAACTTCTGTCCTCACATGATCACAGACCTGCAGATAATAGAGTGAAATCATGGTGGAAAAGATAACATTTCTTTTTCAAACTAAATTTAATGGCGTCAATCTTCAGCCTCTCATTCTTTAACATGTCAAGTGAACTACACTGCCGTAGCATTTAAGATCCAAAACTGTCAATGTCTAATAATACTATTTTTTGCTTATTCTTTAATGTGATTTAAGTAGTTTATCAAATAAAGTCCAGAACGGAAAAAGAAAGGAAGCTAAGAGAGGAGAAAGAAGCAAAGGGTCGACAGTATGTCACCCAATATTTCAAAAAGCAAGGTGGGTTTGTTTGTGGTTCATGTGGTGGAAAGTCATGGAATATCAACTTTGTCCGTGGTCTATAAGCTAGCTCACTTTTCTCCCCATGTTAGCTCATATTTCTGAAGAAAACTGGATTTTTACATTTCACTGTTGTTTTAGTTAAATAATCAATACAGTCAAACGTTTAGCAAGCTGCTCATAGTCAATCAGTTGACCTTCCCTCTGTCAAAATGATGCCTTGTTCCAAACAGGTATGGCATTTGCAGCAATAGCAGCAGCAGCAACAGCAGTAGCACCAGAAGTGGCAGCAGCAGTATTAGCAACAGCAACAGGAGCAGCAATAGCAGCAGCATTAGCAGCAGCATACAGGAAGCTATGTTGCCATGGTAATGTTGACTTGTTTACAAAGAATGTAATAACGTATTTTAAATAAAATGATTTTATGTTAATTCTTTAATGTGATTTAAGTAATTTATCAAACAAAGTCCAGTGCAGATCATCTGTATCTTTGTTTTTTTTGGAGGACGGCAAAAAGTTAAAATATTTTTACTTAGAATGGCAACTATGTCGACTGTTACGTTGCCAGCAGTCTACCATCTGCATGAGAATGCAGCATAACAATCTTGTTTAAAATGACTCCATGTTATTGGCTTTGAAACTTGTAAGTGAGCTTACAAGTAAGCTTTGTAGGTGTGTTGATGAAAACTAACCTGAAAAAATAAATATTGACAGGTTATGGAGACATCATGGAGGTTGAAACTTCCGGTGCCTCAAAGCAGACAGCTAGGCAGGAAACCTGACTTGCAAAGGTAAACACAGAGAGGCGCTAAATTTGATCTGGTGATCATGAAGCTTTCCTCTACATCTGTCTATAGCTACAGTGTAACTACATCAATATAGTGACAGGAAGACAGATGCCCTGACAGTTTGTTGCACTAAGGCCTGTTCTGTTTGATTTCTCTCTAAAGGTAGGGAGGCTTCACACACCATGGCAAAGACTGATTTAGAAAGAATGGGAGAGTACAAGTGTAAAATCAACTCCGTGGGAGCAAAATACGGAATCGATCCAGCTCTGATTGCCGCCATCATCTCCAGAGAGTCCAGGGCTGGAGCTACACTACGTGATGGCGGCTGGGGAGACTATGACCACAAGAGAAAAGCATACAACGCCTTTGGACTGATGCAGGTTATAATAAATATTACTGTTCCACTCACACCCGCTTGGTCGGGCCTCACATAACAACTGTGTTCATCTCATTTCATTTCCATTTCTATAGGTTGATGTTAATCCTAAAGGAGGAAATCATAAGCCACTTGGTGCATGGAACAGTGAGAAACATCTCCACCAAGGCACCCAGATCTTGATTGATTTTATTGAACGGATCCGCAAGCACAAAAACTTTAAAGACTTGAACACGGAGCAGCAGCTGAAAGGTTTGTTTTATTGAGTCAGTAGGCTTGAACTCTCTTCCCACTTTTCTTCGCTTTGTTCTCACTTGTGTTTGTCTCTGCAGGAGGAATAGCAGCCTACAATATCGGGGATGGAAAAGTCCATTCTTATGATAAGGTGGATGAAAACACAACAGGTGGAGACTACTCCAATGATGTTGTTGCCAGAGCTCAGTGGTACAAAACCCATGGAGGCTTCTGATGCATGAAGCTGTGTCCACAACAAACTATCTCCTGCAGATCATGAAGGAGACACTCTGTAATGTGTGCTGTGTCAAAATGTAAACCAAGAAAACATGATTCAAACTAAAACCACAAATGACACCTCTAATTGTTGAGCTACATCTGAACTCTCGCTGTGATAATTTGTGGAAACGTGAGAGATTTGTGTTGTCAGTCTGTGTCAAAGCTGCCTTTTCCACAGTGTTACATTTGTGGGAAAGTAAAAGTTCAGATGCGACAAAGTGATGAGGCAAGTTAGAGGAAAACGCCCATTTCTTGTAAACTGTGCTGTGTGATATGAAGCATGTGGAAAATGTTTTTGGCTCTGATAAATGTATGTTCAACATGCTAACATGCTCACAATCCCAACGCCAATATGCTCATGTTTACAAGGTATAACATGATGGATGATTGAATGTGTATATTTCCTTTTATTATTATTATTCTATGTGTGTGTGTGTGTGTGTGTGTGTGTGTGTGTGTGTATATTTCTGCACTCAAGTAACAGTCTTTGCTTTGTATCTAGTAACACCCTGCGTTGTCATGTCATGCAGGAAATAAGTTTCCTGTTGTTTGCTTACACAAGTGCTAACTGAAGTCTGGGCGTTACAGTTTTATCTTCCTGCACAGGAAGGAAACCCCCTATCAGCGAGCATCTGCTGTCCTCAGTGCTGAAAAAAAAAAGGATTTCAGATATTCTTTTTATGTACTACTGTATGTGCATATGAACAGTGTTGTCTTAAACAGGTTTTGCACAGTTAAAAGTAAGGGGACTGTTTTTATACAGTATAAACACATGTAAACACTATAAACATTTGTTTCGGGTTGTAGATCTTACTACATACATACTAATACTATATGTTATTAATAAGAAACTTTCTGGAAATAATGAGTTAATATCTCAAAAATAATGAATTAGTATTTCCAAATAATGAGTTAATATCTCAGTATGATTAGAAACTTTCCCAGAATGAGTACTGTTCTCTCTTTCTTTTTTTTTTGAGATATTAAGTCAATATTTTGAGAAAGTTTGCACTGTAATTATTTGAAGGTGGCTTGATTTCTTTGAAAGACATGGGAAGAAGGTATAACATGATGGATGATGGAATATGTATATTTCCTTTTATTATTATTATTGTTCTATGTGTGTGTTTGTGTATATTTCTGCACTCAAGTAACTGTCATTGCTTTGTATCTAGTCACACCCTGCGTTGTCACGTCATGCAGAAAATAACTTTCATGTTGACTGCTTACAGAAGCGCTAACTGAATTCTGAGCATTACAGTTTTATTGTCGTCCTGCACAGGAAGGAAACCCCCTATCAGCGAGCATCTGCTGAACCTTTGACTGTGCATCATGAGAACATGAGGAATAAAAGACAAAGATACATTTTATTGGGTCTGAAGTTGGAGAAACTCAAAAATAAAATGTTGCTCATGCAATTAGTAATGTTGTAAGTAAATAAAAGCCTGTATACTGCCTCCGCAGATTTCAATAACTGGCCTGCAAAATATCTGCAGCTTAATAACTAATAGTAAGGAATAAAAATGAAACAGATTTGTGTGCAAATCTCAATATCCCTCATTTGGAGTTTCGTGCACACATTATACTGAAAGTTGCATTTACGACTTTGTCTGGTTTACAACCTGCCACAGTCAGTCTGCCACTGGCTGAATGTCCTTTTTTAAACTCAGTCAGGGCCATTTCTTGTAAACCAGCTGCTTTCACCTGACTTTCCCTCTGTTATTCACTGGGAAAACATCTAGGCCTGCTTAATAACGCCCCCTGCAAGCGAGAAATAGAATAGCAGATAGGATGAGCAAGTCATTGGGAAAGTGAAAGTAAAATCCCGACATAAATACGGCCATTATCCTGCGTATGTGCACCAGATGAGACAGAGGGACACTGCGTGACTGTCATTCCACTTTCAAGGAGACCTGTAGAAGAGGAAACGGTTAAAATGGGTGGGTGCGTTTGTTATTTTATCGCTGATATAACTTAAATCTTAAGCTTTAAATCACATGACGTGGTGGAAATGAGACTCAGCTCTATTACTTGTGTCAAAATAGAGATACTTTTGGTCAAATATTGTGTTATAAATTAAGTGTTAATATTTAATATGAGTGAAAGTACTTGTGTGAATGCTTTTTTAAAAAAATACTGATGTGTCTTTTAATGTCACCAGATTGTGCGTTTACAGCACCCAATAAATGAAAAAGCTTGTAGCATAGAAACAAAGCTTACAGAAATAACTACAGGAACACAATTAAGTGGTCAAAGGAACAGCCATTCTCGTTTTCATTGTTTATTTAAAATGATTTGAATCTTCATTTCAAAAATCTCAGACACGGACTTCAGATGTTGCCAAGGCTGCGCTGGTGATCAGGAACTTTTTTTTTTTTTTTTTTTTTTAACACATATCTTTATTGATTTTTGAACTTGGTACATCATTCGTTCAGGATAATTTGTTATATCTTTCAAGTCTTTAAACAACTTCCCTCCCTCCCCCAAACCCTGAACATAGAGCCAACAGTATAAGAAAACAATAACAATAATGTGTTGTTATGTTGGCGGCTGCAAATAAAGAAAATAACTTAAATATGTACATATGTCCCTGTGGCTACAATATGTACAGCACGCTTACATGCCATCAAGTAGATATATAAATACTCGACTGACAAACAAAACACAAAAAGATACTTATGTATACATAAAAATAAGAAAAATAAAATATTATGTATGTAAAATAAAATAAAAAGAAACAAGAGAAACAAACTGAGAAACAATACCTAAATAAGATTTAAATGAAATAAAATAAAATAAAAATAAATTAAATTAAAAGGGTACAGTCTTACTTGGTAGATGTTAGGTTTAAGGAGTTAGGATATCAGGTCTTGATTTAAAAAATATGATAAAAAAAAAAAAGACTCTTTTGTTTGATTGTATATGTAAGTCTTTCAATCGACAAGCAAGAAGAGAGTTCATTAATTCAAGAATTCTTGTAAATATTTGCATTTCCATATACAGTGATATAGGGTTCCCTTCTCCGTTCTGCATTTTATACAACTATCAGGGATATTAGGATTAAATTTATTGAGCTTTTCAGGAGTTATGTATGTTCTCATAAGCCAATTATATTGGATCAATTTCAATCTGCTATTAATAGATAGTGTTTGTGCTTGATAGCAAGCTTTTTCCCAATCATTTTCAGTGATCTCTCTTTGAAGATCCTCTATCCATGCCATTCTTTTGTAATCTGAAGATTCCAAAGATGTCTCTACCAGATTCTTATATAATACTGAGATATTACTTTTAGCATATAGGTCAGATGTTGCCAAGTTTTCAATAGTACTTAGGGGAGGACATTGATATGATTTCATCCTTGAGTGGATGGAACTCCGTATTTGAAAGTATTTAAACATATGAGTTTGAGGGATCCCAAATTTTTCTTTAAGATTAGCAAAGGACATGAGGGTGTTATCTGAATAAAGATTTGCAATCTTCTGTAGTCCCAACTGAGCCCAGAGTTTGAATCCATGATCCGATTTGCCTGATGTAAATAAAGAATTGCCCCAGATAGGAGCAAATTGTGAAAGCCCAGTCGGCACTTTAAACATTTCCTGTGAATCATGCCAGGCTATAATTGTGGTTTTAACAAATGGGTTAGCTGTATTCTGCTTAAGTTTTTTGAGAGAGTCAGAGTATAGATATGTATCCAAAGTTAGCCCTCCGGCACATTTTTCCTCTATCTGGACCCATGGTAAATTGGGAGGTTTAGAAAACCAAAAAAAGGCCAACCTAAGCTGAGCTGCCCTAAAATACCATAAAAGGTTGGGTAGCTGGAGCCCCCCTCTTTCATATGGAAGATATAGCAATGTTAAGCAAAGTCTTGATCGTCTTTTGTTCCAAATAAATTTTGTGAACAGTTTCCTCATATTGGAGAAAAAATGATGATGGGGGTATAAGAGGAATTGATTGAAATAAATATATAAATTTGGGGAGAATGTTCATTTTAGTAATGTTGATTCTGCCAATTATTGTAAGGGGGAGGGTCATCCATCTATCTAAACTATCATTTGCCTGAGCGACAATGGGGTCATAATTACTTGGGATCATGTTTTTAATTTGAGGTGTAATAATAATCCCTAAATATTTGATCCCATCTCTAGATACTGTAAACGGGTGTTGGATTGTTGGGTTAATCCTTTCTTGTTTATTAAGAAAAACTATACATGATTTTGACTGATTGACCTTATAGCCCAAGAATGTTCTGAATTGAGCGATCAGATTAAGCAAAGTAGGTATTGGGTTTTTTAGGTCTGAAAGATATAATAATATGTCGTCTGCAAATAAAGAAATCTGATGTTCTATTTCTGAAATCTGAATTCCCTTTATGCCTGAGTGATCTCTGGTTGCTATTGCTAGGGGTTCAAGAGCTATCACAAACAGTAAAGGGGACAGGGGGCAACCCTGACAAGTGCCTCTCGACAGACCAAAGGATTTTGACGTTAAATTGTTTGTAATAACTTTGGCTGATGGTTCACGATAGAGTATTTTAATCCATTGACAAAATTTAGGACCACATCCAAATCGGCAGAGTACATCAAATAAATAAGGCCATTCGACTCTGTCAAATGCCTTCTCGGCATCTAGCGACAGAATACAGGTGTCTTGAGCATCTTTCTTTTCGTGGATAATATTTAGTACTCGCCTTATGTTATGAAATGCCTGTCTGTTCTTCACAAATCCATTTTGGTCATTATGAATAATCGATGGGAGGTGGGCTTCTAATCTTAATGCTAATATCTTTGCTAAAATTTTAGCATCTGTATTAATTAAGGACACCGGTCTATATGATTCACATTTAGTATGTAGTTTGCCTGGTTTAGGTATAAGTGTGATCAGTGCCTTTCTAAGTGATGGGGGGAGAATGCCAGTTTTCAGGGATTCCTCATACATATTCATAAGGGGATGTGCTACTTTTTCTCTGAAAGCTTTAAATATGTCAATGGGGAGACCATCCGGTACAGCTGTTTTACCGCTCTGCATTGCAGTTATGGCTCTCAAAAGCTCTTCTATAGAAAATGGGGAGTCTAGGTGCTGTTTAGCTTCATCTGAGAGATTAGGGATTTGGAGACTGTCTAGAAATGCCGTTTGATGACTGTTAATCCCGGAAGATTCTGCTTTATATAATGAGTGATAAAATTTGGCAAAAGCTTCATTGATTTCCGATGGGTCTGATGACAGAGTTCCTGAGGCTGTTAAAATATTATTGATGGCCTTACTGGATTGTAGTTTCTTGATTTGCCAAGCCAACAATTTGCCAGATTTTTCTCCCTGTTCATAGAATGTTTGTTTTAGACGAATTATGCTATTTTCTGCTTTTGAAAGTGATAGTTCATTATATTGTGCTCTTAGGAGAAGCAAGTCCTGTTGATATAGTTCTATGTTTGTGTTATCTTCATACATTTCCTCCTCTAATTCCCTAATTCTGTTGTTGAGAGATTGTAGTTTTAATTTAACTTTATTAGTAATAGAGCTTGTATAGCTAATCATTTGTCCTCTCAAATATGCTTTAAAAGCTTCCCATCTTACAGAAGCTGTTGTTTCATTTGTGTTTGTTTTGAAAAAATCATCAATACTGGTGCCAACAAACTCCATGAAATTTGTGTCATGCAGCCACTTGGGGTGCAGTCTCCATTTATAAGGACCTTTACTGAGTTTGGACATGTTAAATACTAATTTAACTGGGCCATGATCTGAAATTACAATGGACTCGTAGGTAACATTATGTATCTGTGAGAATAAATTGTTTGAAATCAAAAAATAATCTATACGTGAATATGAACTTGTTGAAGAGGAAAAGCATGAGAATTCTGATTTGTTTGGGTACTTTCTCCTCCATGGATCACATAAATCCAGGTCTTGCATGAAACTGTGCAATATTTTTCTACTTTGTAAATGAGTCTTATCTGTACCTTTTAGTATGTCAAGATTTGCCGCCAGGGTTGTGTTGAAGTCCCCTCCCATAAGAAGATGGCCCGGCATCTGAGCCAAAAGTAAAAATAGTTCCTCAAAAAAGTTGGGGTTGTCGGAGTTTGGTCCATTCAAATTTACAAGATTTATGCTTACATCGGTAAGCATTCCTTGAAGTATTAAATATCTGCCTGCCTTATCAGGTGTAACCGTTAATACTTTACAAGGGACAGATTTGTGAATCAATATTAATACTCTTATTGCATTAGATGCATATGATGCATCATAAACCTGACCTGGTCATCTTCTTTGAATTTTCAATTGATCACAAGTTAGGAGGTGGGTTTCTTGTAAAAACACAATAGATGCTTTAAGTTGCTTGATTCTATGCATGACTTGCTTGTTGTTACACCTTGCACGGACCACACCCATCTATGAACTCAGCCTTCATTATGATCTCACCCTTCTTCAAACTGCAGGTTGCAATGGTATCGTGTTAACAAAATCTGTCCACAAACAGAAAGACACCTGGCAAAACACTCAAAATGGCTTCTGTGGTATCTCTCGCAGTAATGGGTGTCACTAGGACCACATTTCACCATAGCAACACACACGTACACACAAGGTGAAATCAATTCTAGCCATTGCCACATTGTCCCGGCTGGTAAAGAAAAGAAAACTCATCCCCTGACCTCAAAGCTATACTTCAAATGAACAAGTAACAGTAACAATCATAAAAAAAAAATGTAGTGGAGTCAAAAATAAAATCTTAAATGTAGTTGAATAAAAGTCATTAGTGTCCAAAAACAATGTTTAAGTAGAGTACAGATACTCAGAAACTGTACTTAAGTGCAATACTCAAGTAGCTGTACTTCGTTATTGTCCGCCCCATAGAGTGCACCTGTCTTTTACTCTTGTTTCAGTCTGTACTTTTGTAGGTTTTTAACTCTACATGCTAGGTTACACATGTTCCGGTCGCTCCTGTTTGTTAATATGTGTTGGTTATGTAACTGTACAGTCCTTTCAAGTCCTTACACTATGTGTTAATGTCGATTTTTGGGTGTGTTGGTGAAAATTAATCTAAAAAACTGAACATTTCCAGGTTATGGAAACATCATGGATGTTGAAACTACTGGTGCATCATGGCAAACGGCTCAGCAGGACAAGCTGGGATACAAAGGTAAATACTGCTAGAGACACATTTGCTGCTTTGATCAAAAATAGTAGAAAAAAATAACCATGTAGCTGTCAACTAACCTTCTGTGTGTGTGTGTGTGTGTGTGTGTGTGTGTGCATCTACATTGTTAGGACACAGTCACATTTGTTGCACTGAGGTCATATTTCTGCTCTCTGTGTGACTTCTCTCTGAAGGTGAGGAGGCTTCACGCACCATGGCAAAGACTGATTTAGAAAGAATGGGAGCGTACAGGTCTAAAATCAACTCTGTGGGAGCAAAATACAGAATTGATCCAGCTCTCCTTGCCGCCATCATCTCCAGAGAGTCCAGGGCTGGAAATGTGTTACATAATGGCTGGGGAGACTATGACCCAAACAGAGGAGCGTATAACGCCTGGGGACTGATGCAGGTTGTAATAAATACTACTGCTCCTCACATCCTCTTAGCAGAGCCTCACATAACAGCAGTGTTCATCCCTTTTCATTTCCATTTCTGTAGGTTGATGTCTGAAGGCGCAGAGATCTTGGTTTATTTTATTGAACGGATCCGCAAACACAAAAACTTTAAAGACTTGAACACGGAGCAGCAGCTGAAAGGTTTGTTTTAATGAGTCAGTAGGCTTAAACTCTCTTCCCACTTTTCTTCGCTTTGTTCTCACTTGTGTTTGTCTGTGCAGGAGGAATAGCAGCCTACAATATCGGGGATGGAAAAGTCCGTTCTTATGATAAGGTGGATGAAAACACAACAGGTGGAGACTACTCCAATGATGTTGTTGCCAGAGCTCAGTGGTACAAAACCCATGGAGGCTTCTGATGCATGAAGCTGTGTCCACAACAAACTATCTCCTGCAGATCATGAAGGAGACACTCTGTAATGTGTGCTGTGTCAAAATGTAAACCAAGTAAACATGATTCAAACTAAAACCACAGCTCCATCTGAACTCTTGCTGTGATAATTTGCGGAAAAGTGAGAGATTTAATGAAATCATGCAGTGTTGTCAGTCTGTGTCAAAGCTGCCTTTTCCACAGTGTAAAAGTTCAGATGCGACAAAGTGATGAGGCAAGTTAGAGGAAAACACCCATTTCTTGTAAACTGTGCTGTGTGATGTGAAGTATGTGGAAAATGTTTTTGGCTCTGATAAATTAATGTTCAGCATGCTAACATGCTCACAATCCCAACGCCAATATGCTCATGTTTACAAGGTATAACATGATGGATGATTGAAAGTGTATATTTCCTTATATTATTATTATTCTGTGTGTGTGTGTGTGTGTGTGTATATCTTTCTGCACTCAAGTAACAGTCTTTGCTTTGTATCTAGTCATGCCCTGCATTGTCATGTCATGCAGGAAATAAGTTTCCTGTTGTCTGCTTACACAAGTGCTAACTGAAGTCTGGGCGTTACAGTTTTATCGTCCTGCACAGGAAGGAAACCCCCTATCAGTGAGCATCTGCTGTCCTCAGTGCTGAACCTTTGACTGTGTATCATGAGAACATGAGGAATAAAAGTATATTTTATGGGGTCTGAAGTTGGAAAAACTCACAAATAAAATGTCATTTATGCAATTACTCTGAGTAATGTTTTAAGTAAATAAAAGCCTGTACACTACCTCTACAGATTTCAGTAACTGGCCTGCAAAATTTCCACTGCTTTCAAAGTGAGAGATTTAATGAAATCATTCAGTGTCGCCAGTCTGTGTCAAAGCTACCTTTTCCACAGTGTTACATCTGTGGTAAAGGGAAAGTAAAAGTTCAGCTGCACATCAGCTTCTGCCCTCACATGATCACTAATCTGTAGAGACAAATCTCACGAGGAAATAAATTTCCCAGAAAAACTCCCATCTCTTATAAAGTGAATCACCTTTAGTAAGGCCATTCATTACTTCTGCTTGTGACATGATGTTTAGTTAAGGAGCAGTGTGTAGGATTTAGTGACATTTAGTGGTGAGGTTGCAGATTGCATGCAGTTAAAACTTTTTCCATGTGCTGAGTGTAAACTCACAGTTAGCAGTGTTGACCTGGCACATTCATTGCCCTAGGAAAGCTTTCCTTTGCCCCCTTCCTTCAGTGCTCAATGTTGAGGAGATCTTTATCAGGAGCCAAATTATCTGCAGAGGTCTCTTCCTCTCCAAAATAAACAGACCAGGGGCTGTAGTCATAAAGCTTTCTCCTACAAAGAGCTGCTCCTAGTGACAAAATTCGAAGAAAATTCTCAGAACTGTGACGTTTTCTTTGAATTCCCCCTTAAAGTTAAGACTAGGTTCTTGTGAAGATTAAAGTTATTCACAGAGCATCGTAGACCTCTTAAGGAGTAGGGAAGAGGGCTTTTAAGAGGCTTAAAAAAGAAAATGGTGGAAAGACAAAGCTCAGAGAAATATTCTCCAAGCATTGGATGACAGTGACTAAATGAGATGCTACAGATTAGATCATGCAGGGATAATATTTGTGGTTGGTGTCATTAGGGATATATCGTGTCAGAAATAAAATGATCACAATAGTAAGATATATGGGAAACTGGAAAAATGCAACAGTGCAGCAGTGATGACTTGAGTCTGTCTCAACCTTCCATCAGCAGAGTGATCACACTAACAATGACAGCACGTCTACAGTCAGCAGTTCATTTCATTTCCACTGGGTGTCCACACCTTGCAGGCTCACTAAAAGGTGTGTCTGTGACAACCAATCACACCTGTTAAGAGAATACATTACACCTAGCAACGGGGTCAACCACACCACCTCACTGAAGTTTCTGTCCCTTCCTTTCCTAGATCACTCCTTAGCTAGGACTCCTAACTAAAAGTTGTTAGGGTTAGTTAGGAGCTCTCTGAGGGTTTTCTCAGAATGTTTGTGAATACAGCCTCAGATGTTAAAGAAGTTTTACTTGGAGCTGAATGATCTGCAGAGGTCTCCCTTTCTTCAAAATAAACAGACTGCTGATTTAAACAGGTGAAAACGCTGAATAAAACAGTTTCACATAAGAATCAGATGGTGTTGGGCTCGTCGTAGAGGGGCTGCTGTGGTCGACATGAAAAGGCGAAAGGCTCGATCTAGAGCCAGTGTTTGGTTTGTCTCTTCTGGGATAGAAACATGATGGTGCAACATAGCGGACTCCAGTGACAAGGACTAACTCCCAATGTAGCCTAGATATAAACAGCTCATTCTGAGGTAACACAAAGACAACCATTCCTATTTTCAGGTGATTATACACAAAAGAAAACACATTCATTTTATTATGTTCCATTTCTGTCAATAAATCCCCTAAATCCTTCACACTGGACCTTCAAACAAATCGCACATAATAGTAACCTTTATGCATATAAATATAAAACATTATATCTAACATGAGAGAACACGTTGACTCGGCTGTGTTAGAGTCAGCGGTAGGTGCAGTGGTGCTCCTGGTGCTGCCGGAGGTCCACTTTGTGCTGGAAGCCGTAGAGGCAGCGTGGACAGTGGTAGGGCCGGTCGTCCCTGTGTTTACGGCTGTGGGTGATGAGGTTGGAGCTCTGGCTGAACGCCTTTCCACATATCTGACACACATGGGGCTTCTCACCTGGCACACAAACACAGCACAAGTCATGTGAATACACAGGATGTTCGAACTGTGTCACTGCTCTGACATTTTGAGAGCTGTTCCGCTTAGTCACTATACTTCTGAAAAGAGGAATGACACTTACAGTACTGAATACACCACCTTATTTAATTCACTTACATGTCATACATACATTTGCCTAAAAAAATAAATAATAGATTAACATCTTTGTCAATACACATACCTGCATTCACTTTCTTACAATGAGATGAAATGATTGATATCACTCTTGTATTTGTATGTTTAAAAAAAAAAAAGGATTTCAGATATTCTTTTTATGTACTGCTGTATGTGCATATGAACAGTGTTGTCTTAAACAGGTTTTGCACAGTTAAATGTAAGGGGACTGTTTTGATTCAGAGTAAACACATGTAAACACTATAAACATGTGTTTTGGGTTGTAGATCTTACTACATACATACTAATACTGTATGTTACTAATAAGAAACTTTCTGGAAATAATGAGTTAATATCTCAAAAATAATGAATTAGTATTACCAAATAATGAGTTAATATCTCAGTATGATTAGAAACTTTCCCAGAATGAGTACTGTTCTCTCTTTCTTTTTTTTTTGAGATATTAACTCCTTATTCTCTGATTCAGATATTAACTCATTTTTTGCGAATGTTTAAAATTATTTCTAAATATTAATTTTTTTGAGATATTAAGTCAATATTTTGAGAAAGTTTGCACTGTAATTATTTGAACCCTTTGAAACCTGAGCAAAGTGGCTTGATTTCTTTGAAAGACATGGGAAGAAGGAAATGAGCAACAAAAGAATAAATGACCCAAAAAATTAGTAAGAAAATTTTAAAGACAAAATTGAAAAGAAGAAAATTAGTAAAAAAAAAAAAAAAGAAAGAAAAGAAAAAATAGAAAGAAATAAAGAAAGTTAAAACAAACAAACAAGGAAATGACTTGGAAAACATGCTTAAAAGTTTTAATACTTCTGTAACATAATTTTAAAATGTAATAATATATTACTTATAAATATTGTTTTTCACTATTTAAACAAAACAACAATTTTCTACATCTATAATTTTTGTATTTATTTATTTTTGCAATTTGTGGGACATTTCTCATCAAGTTGCTCATTGCCTTTTCCCCCCATAATTTTTGAAAGAAAGTGCACCAAATTGCTCAGGGTTTAAAAGTTTAAATACTTGCGAAAGGTGTCTGAGAGCAGCACAAGAACACTGATGTTGCTTTGGGTTTCAAAGGGTTAAGATACGTACTCATTATTTCAATAAAGTGTTTCATTATAATGACTTGCAGGATCTTTTTTCACCGTGTTGGCAGAAATGGGCTTCCATATCAATATGTCTATGTACTGGAAGGATCATCGATTAATATTAGTAATTAGCGTTTTCAGGGCTAACATATGTGTTAGCGATTAGCATAAGTGATGTATGAAAATAAAACTGCAGTTCAGTTTAATAATTTCATATGAATGTTGTCAGCATATTAAACATAAACCCACCGGTGTGTGTGAAAGTGTGTTTCTTCATGTCAGACTTCTGGTGGAACCTTTTGCCACAGTACTGGCAGGGGTATGGTCGCGTGTCTGAATGTATGAGCAGATGAGTGGAGAGGGTGGAAGAGCGCTTGAATACTTTCCCACACACTGTACAGCCAAATGTCCTGTCCTAAAACAACAGACACTAGAGTTAAAATCCATTGCTACCTCATATGTGCATCAAATTTATTATCTTAGTAAGCTTTTTTTTTTTCCAGATTCACAAAAAGATAATTCCATATAAAAGGAGAAGTGATGCTGACCTTGCCCCTGCATGGTGACCGTACAGTATCTGTCCTGCTGGACTTGATGTGTGCTGGTACTCTGCTCCCATGACTCTTGCATATGTGAGTCTTCAAACTTGACAGAGAGGAAAATATCTGCAAATGCAAGATGAACACAACGTTAACACATTTGAAAACCTAAAAAGATCATTTTAGACACCAGGAGAGCAGAAGGTGTAAGACTACCTTTAGAAATAGCTAATAGAATGTATTTTAATGTAATGGAGGGATGCCATACTTTGCTACAGAGCGGACACTCTTGCCTCGGAGCACTGATCTTAGAGCAGCCACTGCTCCTGGTCTCCCTCAGGAAGTGAGGGTGCTGAGTGAAGTCTGCCAGTCCCACAGACAGTTTTCCTGGATGTCCTGAGCTCACAGGAGGTCTGGACCATACCGCTGCCGTGGGAGACCGAGATTCAACTTTCTCGACAGGGCGAAAAGTATTTGAGTTGATGGGACTGCATAGCTCAGCAGATCTACAGTCTGAGTACAAAGACAGACAGGTAAGTTAACTGGCTGCGATACATATATGCAACTTTCGGAAACACACTGTTGTTCAACAAATTGTTTGAATAATTGATTATCATATGTTAGATGATTATTTGAATAATGTCTCACAGCATTGCCTCCACTACAGTCATACAACAAATAACATGCATTTGCTGTCTGTGTAAAGTCTTGTTTGACATGCTTGTGTTAAAGGCCTATCCAAATGAACAAATGAAGTAGCTCTGACACCCACCGTAAGATTTGGGACTGAATGGCTGATGGTGGCTATTAGAGTGATTGGAAGTAGAAAGGTCCTGCTGCAGTAATGCGACCGGCGCTGCACTGTCACCTTGTATTTCTGCCGTGGAGTACCCCAGGGATGTATCCCAGGACCCTGCTTTTTTTCCAAGGTGGTGCAGCCCTCCTCGCTTTACCAAAAATGAACGAGGCATCACTCAGAAGGCAGGAAGAATTACTCTACACCCAAAGTCAAAGTTATCTAGAGGGTTAAAAATAAAACCAATGCCAGTGTTAGTGATGACATTCAAATGTACAGATAGGTTTGATTTAATATTAATTGAGTTCAATCTGGCACAGCTGTCACACAGACCAATCATTTATTTTCTTTATCTGAATCTTACTGATTACATATTTGTACAAATTACAGAAACTAAACCAGTAGAAATTAGTATTCTTCTGCTGCACAGGTTCATATATACTGTACCACACTGAAATGATGGGCACAATATTTTTATTGGCCTATAGAGGGCAGCAGAACTGTACATTCAATAGTTTGTTTCCTGCTTGAATCAGTGTAAATATACTGCATCAACATATACTGTAGATTTGTTCACACTGTTAAGCAGAGAAGAAATGGGATCATCAGAAAAGACAACATGTAGATTATAGTGTAACGATAAGTTGTTGCCATTTGTTGTTCCAGAAGATAGCCAATGTTTTTTGTTGTTTTTTTTGCCACCAGTCTTTACAAGGCATGTATAGATATGTCCTCCAGAGACCTGAACTTTTGTTTGGTATGCATTTTAAATCTCTCCTTGCTATGTGGGATCAGTAAGACCTGCTAAGTATAAAAAATGAAACATTGTCAATGATAATAAAGACCCAGTGTCCTTCAACAAGCTTACGAAAAATTCCCAATGTCTGCAAACCAGTACTTTCTAATTAATTGAGCCTTAGCTTGCTGCCTTTGCTAAAATTGGTAAAAATTTGTGTGACATATCAAACTACAAACATTATTAATCATAAATAAACAAGTTTCAACAATAACATTTGATCAGGTTCTGTACCTTGTCTTGTCGGGGTTATGTGGATTAGTGTATTGTGGTCTTAGCAGCACTACAAGGAATAAAAAAAGTGTCCATGAACAAGGACAACAGACCTAAGTTAAGAAGAACAAAGTATAAGGTCCTGTAAACCCAGAATGCAATGTCCTCATATACTGAAGAATCCAGTCCCTTTATTTAGTGACACTGAAATTAGTCATCTTGTTTAATTTTATTCTGCTCTCCTCTTGTTTCAGCCTCTGCCAGCTTTGTAGTCTGTCTATCTCACCTCCTCGCAGATGTGCTCAAGCTCTCTTGTTGATGTTCAACTGTAATCTCGACAGATTTTTAGAAGCGTTGCTCTGGACAAGTTTTTTCTCATGGACCTCTATATGTTCTGCTTTGGCCAGTTTACCAGCCTTTTTCTGTCACATTTGACCAAAGAATCTTTTTTTTTAATTTCTTATTCGTCTTTTATATTCTGCTTTACAAACTGTGTCTGTGGAGCTTCTGCTAAACTACATTCACACTGCAGGTGAAAGCGACAGAATCTGACCGAAACTGACATTTAGACCTAAATTCACTACAAACCTGGCTTGTGACAGTGTGACACAAACAGTCATACCAGATGTGCAAATATGTCGCTTCACTGCAGCAACACATTTCATGAGTCAGTGCTAACACTCGAGCAAAGGTGAGGCTGCAGTGGATGAGATCAGTGAGGGACGCTGAGGTGTTAAAAAACAAACAAGCATCTTTAAATAACAGTAAAGTGATAGATTAACAAGCTTAGGATGTGAATAATAAGAGATGCTGTCAATTGTTTCTATCTTCACCTGCTTGTCACATCTGTACTAAAGATAGCGGTAAAGCATCCCAAGTGTCCTCAGACTGTGTTCAACTGATTTAATAGCATGTATGCCTGATGTATGCATCAAATGCAGGACACAGAGAGGCACGTTATTTCACTGTCTACAGGCCTTTTGATATTAAATCTTATGTAACAGGTTGCCTGTGGGGATGGATGAAGTAGCCAGATAAATACTTAAGTAAAAATAATAATATAACAATGTAAAAATAAAAAAGCCTATAAATTTGTATTTAAAATTCTATTTAAGTGGAAGTACAAGTATTATCAGCTAAATATCACACGTAAAAATTATTATTACATTATAAGATTGTTAATACTGGTACAATAATGTATAAGAAGCGATTAAGTGTTGGCTGGTCAAAGCTGAGCTGGTTTTGACAACTTTATATACAGTTAGTCAGTTTACCTCAGTGGTTCCTAACCTAAGGGTCGGGCTTCTCAGTAGGATAAATCTGAGGAATCGTGAGATAAATAATGGGGTAGGAAGGAAAAGATCTGTTAAACAAATCAGTATATGAATTTGTGAGTTTGTGAAATAACGGATCATTATTATTTGATAATTAAATCAATCGCGGAGAAGTTTGGAGGCAAAATGCTAATAAACCCATGGACTTGTGACACAAGTGACACAGGGCCCCAACAAGACTCTGCTTTTCTTGTATAGTTTCACTGTACAAACATTTAAATACAAGTTATATGTGTGGTAACATACACATTTATTTATAAGTTTATTTTATTTATCTCTAATTTTTTACTTTGTGGTGTTTTGTATGCAAGGTCTTGTGAAATTGCGCCCTAGCCGTGTGTTCTGTGTGCACCTTTCTTTGTATTGTTTATACAGATAAATTCATATACATATACAGATCTGTTGAACTAATTTTCAAAAATCCAATAAACACGTTTAAAAACAAGCTGTTTTGATTGCATTACTTTAGTAAGACGCTTAATCACATTTTGTGTGATAAATCCAGCTATGAGAAACTTTGCACAAAGACATATATTCACATATATATTTCATGTTTTGCATGAGCATGTTGGGTATTCTAGCTTTTGTTTTTGGCACTGTTAAGGTCAGGAGGATCACATGGTCAAACTGGCGCCAAATATTGACCAAAAACCCAACATGAACGGCCAAATAAAAGTGGCGTATATTCCCTGTCACATTCAGTAAGAATGGACGGTCAAGCTCAAGGAAGGGTCGAGGTAGTTCAGACCTTTTTCATTTTATAATGACAGAGGTTTCAGTTGTTCGTTTCTACAGTGACTTCGGCATTTTAAAAAAGAGCATGTACTGTGGGTCGAGGTACAGACAGCTGTGTGTCCGATTAATTGAATTTGAAATCAAAATTTTATCTCAATGATTACTGCAAGACATACACACATTTTTATTTTTCTTTGGCTCTATCCAAACACAGATATAGCATTTTTTTAACGTCTGTTTGATGTTGGATTTATCGTAATTTTTTTCATGCAGGTTTAAAAACAACAACCAAACAAACAAAAAATCATGTTAAATTTAGTTTGTGAAACATGAAAAAAAAATTGTAACTTTCTGTAACATGTGTCACTATATTTACAGAGCAGCAAAGGTGTTGCAGTACGACTGACAGCTCTGTTTTTGCTTTATATTTCATTTGAACAGTGTTTGTAAAAGCTGAACAACATTTCTGTTCATGACGTCTGATATTCACTAGCCTCAATTAGCTTCAACTTAACCACAAATTTTAACCAGAAATATTAAGATTTATTTTAGGTACAGGTATACAAATACTCACCAGATTTTATAATTTCCACCAGTGCTTCTTAACGTCCCACACAGGCTTCACACTATTTATTTAACTGAGATAAAAGTCCAATAAGATGATGGGAAGTCAGTGTGTCACATGTGAGATCAGTCTGCGCTGAGGTGGACTGTGAGCCGTTGATGTTCTCTGCAGGTCGGTGTGATGAGAGTGAAAAAGGACGAGGAAGTGTTTCAGCTCTGACACCTCTGAGCCGACAACCACACTGCTTCCTCACACACAAACCCAAACACTCACAGCAGCACTAAATCTGTCCAACTCTACTTTAAAAAAAAAATGGTGCAAATTGTGGAAGGATATGTTGCAGTGGTGCACAAACTAAACCCAGCATCAGATTAATCTAGGGACGACAGATAAAGCCGATGTGAGAGGAAGAGGGTGGTGGACGGCTGTGCTGAAAATTCTTCAGAAAGTGTCGACACTACTATGTTGACACAGTTGGGTTACAAAATAACCATTGAGGTCAAGTTTTAAAAAAAAAGCTGGCTCACACACCGCACATTAATGAGAAAGAGACACAGTAGGAAGAAATATGGTGTTAGTGGTGAAAAACTATTGAACTAACTACTAAACGCACACCACTGAGTCACATCACTGAACTGCCATCTCCCTTCAGTTTGATGATGAACAGGGTGCTGCGGCGTGCACTGAGTCAATCCTGAATCCTGCTGCCAAAATACTCAGCAGGTCACTAAATGTGTATTAATCCACTACTGAAAATAGTTCCCACCAAATACACTATTTATGTCTGTTTGAGTAATGTTTTCAAAAAACTACAGTGGCCAGCTATTTTAGGAGCCTTTTCAAAAAATGAAACTAAATCCTCAGTAGAGACAAAGGGCTGCGCAGGGAAGTCAGAAAGCAGCGAGATGGACAGTTTGTTAGTCATGGTCGTTTAATGGGATTTGTTGATATTAGATTATATTATATTGTACTTGTGTAATCACTTAAGAAAATCTTAATTTTAAAGGTGTTTTTGGTGACATTTACACAAAGACGGAATATACAACTGTGGTCAAAAATTGCCACAATGGAGGACTTATTTATGCTCAAGATTTGGTGACAAGAAAGTTGGACTCATTTTAAAACTGCTTCACCAGCTATATGTAAATCCATCACTACTAGGTTTGTGTGTAAAGACCTTCTGAAGTTTGTGGAAACTACTTGCTAGTTTCAAATTATTCACTAGCAATGAACTATAAACAGGAAGTCACCGTATTACAGCTGCCAAAAATGTAACCTAAGTGCTGTACCTTTGTAAATATAGGTATAACTAAAGGTTTGTCTGTATCTGCAAACATGGAGGAACTTCGTCAATTTGTTGTGTTCATGCAGTTTAGAGGGAGTAGAGAATATTTGATTATCCTAAACAATCTAAACTGCTACAGTCATTTAGTCTGGTCCGGGATGCAGTGCTATTCATTTCAATATCGCAGTGCATCTATGACACATATGTAATTTTCATTTTGAAGCTTATGTAACTGCTGTCCTACAGTGGCACGTTAACATATATTAGTCAACTGTAAATATAAAATAAAAAGATTTTTTTGCCGCCTTTTCAACTTCACTTGTGAACAGACTGAGAAAAAATAATTAATTGTGCTGCTAGAGCCTACCGCCGGCAGCTACTGGCAACTTTTTAGGTGGTATGTTTTCTTGCGTGCACTGGGGATGGACTTTATTGGAATTTAAATGGTTATATTTTGTATTTATTTTGAAAATATTTAAGCCCAAAAACCTGCTGGCAGGTATCAAAACATGTCTCATTTAAAATGTCGCCCAGAATAAACTGTTGGCATTAAACAGATACTGTAAAAAAAATATTGAATTCTACACTCCTGCATGCACATTTTTTCAACTCCAGGAGTTCAACTTATGTTTTAAACTTTTAAAACAATAAGGTCTAAGTTTTATAAAACCTACTAATGTCTGCTGACATTATTCTGGCTGCTGATGCCACTGTGTCGTACAGTTTATTTGGGAAAACGGTCATTATGTTGCTAATGCTGGCTGTGAGTCTCACTGTAATGTGTGTGTGATGTGTAGGCTTATTAAATGTTGCTGGTTTTCTGTGGCTGTCATGCACCTCTGCGGAAGTGCAGTTCCTATTGTTCCTATTATACCCCAGTCACTCAGGGAGGCTTCAAGGACAAAAAATTGTAGCGTCAGGGAATGTAAAGATAAAAAACAAAACAAAACATGGTCACATCCTAGCCACCCTCCTTCTCTAATAAGTAAAGAACAGTCCCTTACTCAGTCTAAATATTAAGTACCAATAATCTCCTTTCACAGCCCAGCTGCTCTGGCTTATACACACAGGCACACCTGGTCCAGGTGTGTCCAATGTTAACCTCCCACCAACAGGTCTGCAGCCCTGGAGACAAAAGGCAAAGCGCACCAAGTGGAGGGGAAGTGTAGTGCAGCTTGTTTTAATGCATTGATGCGTAAATCTTGTCTTAGTAGAAGACTTACCATTTAAAAAAAAAACTATTACTGGAGTGAAAATAGTAATAAACAACAACAAGACAATCAGGCCTTTGCAAAGGTGCAATGTCAAAGTTTATTTTGTATCATTCATAGGATACAGAACACTGAAATGTATTTTTTTCCCCCATCATACTGGAATTTATATAATCTTTACTGTCATTTAATATATTTGATAACAACATCAGTTGAATTGCAAGACAGAAAGAGAGAGGGTGGACAAGGTTCCTGGGTATGATGCTGTGGATATCAAACAGCTGTCACATACAGCACATAATTCTGATAAATCCTACACCTGACTAAACAGCTGGAACAGTGCCTTCTTTGAATCTTGTGACACACTGTTTTGCGCTGCATTGTCTTATTTCCTGCTTTAAATCAGGGAAAACGAGTGTGTACGTTCCAGGTTCAAGATTATAAATCTGGAGGAACACAGTGTGAGTGTATTTCAGTCCACACATCACTGACTTTATATTACATGGCTGTTTAATGAAGGGCTGTAGTGGCCGACTTGTCGATGAAACCCTCGTTAAACATACATGAAGTCGTTTAGCATAGTGTGTAAATCTACCTACCTTTATGGCACATTATGATGTTTGATCATTATGGTCTCGTGTAATGCTGTTAGCAGGAGAAACCAAAGTACTGATGGTAATTATAAAAATAATATTAAGGATGAGAGCTAGTACCATATTCAAAAAGTAATTTACAAACATATCAAAATGTTTCGTCACAGTAGATAGAGTTGTATGTAGACAGTGGTGAGAACAGAGCACCATCACTGGACAGCAGTGTACAGATGTGTTGAAGGACACTGAGCATTGCTCTGAGTCCAGTTAGGGTTAATTTTGGAAAGGAAACCGATACTCAGTCCCGAATGACAGATTCCTACAATTATTCTATGCACTCTTATTTTTTTGACTGAAATCCAAGCTGAAACATCAAAGATATAATCCTTGAGAATTCTGTCATGGTAGATCTGGCAACACCTGCGGTTAGTGGTGGAACTGGCAAATACCTTTTATTGATATGGCTCCAAGAGATCAGTTTGAAACATGCTTTGTGGTTACTCTGTCAGAAATGAAACAGAAGAAGTTGTCCATATGTTTACAGCACAGCCAAACAAATCATGGGCTGAGAAGATCTATCGCTTCACAATGCTTTGATAAAGACGTGTATGGCTACGTTCACATTACAAGCCAATGTGGCCCAAATCTGATTATTTCAGAGCAGTATGGACACAGATATCAGATTTTTTTCCCCATACATTTATGGTTTTTTCCATGCCATGCTTCACTGCACAGGTAGAGATCACTCACCGCATGGTGTCGGAACGGTTGGTTGCCTACATGCCATGATAGCATTGTCGTGAGGTGCCGACATTGGAATATAGCCCTGGACAATCTAAGGTTTGGAAGATCTGTTACTCCATGAAACCCTCGGGATCGCGGCCCCACCATTCCTGACTCCTCCTGCTCCCACAACTCTATCGCCACGTAAATACCAGCAATGCTAACAAAGCTACGGCATTGCGTACCTTCGTCTTCTCAACCTCATGCCACTGTTCTGACTGTTCATCATCCCTAAGCCTTGATCGTCTGAAAAATGTCGATCGCAGGAAAGTGGGCAGTGCCCTCCTCAACATATGAGGAACTGCCATCCAAATCATTGAAGACATGAACATTTGCACCACTATGTCATTCATGTTTCCCCCATGTCTGTTTGGAAAATGTCATGGTTTTTGTTGTTGTTTTATGTGTGTGAAGTTACTGGTCACCTGAGGTGTTTAAGGGGCAGATATCCTGTGACACTGATGTCAGCTGGCTATGTGTCATTTCAAACATAAATGTGAATTAACTAGGCAGAAAAATCTGATCTGGGGATAAATTTGAGTATTAAGCCCCTTGGTGTGAATGTAGATTAAGGGTCAAGCAATTAGCACTAGAAGTGTTTATAGCCGTTTAAACCACCCAACCTTGACATCGTCCAGGTAAATATCCAGTTGTGTGTGTACATATTAAGAGTGACAGAAAAAGATGTCAAGAATGACTTTCAAACCCAATTTACTTTCTTACCTCTGCACAGCTGGCCAATCATGGCATGCATGAAAAGGATGTGAATGTCAGATCGAATACTTACACTGAAAATGAACTATATAGCAAGGCATTTACTGAATGTAAATGCATTGAATAGCTATTGCTAGCAAAAAATTAAGAAAATTACAGAATAAAAATCTCAAGGATTATAACTTTGAGAGAAATTCAGCCAGTTATGACCCAAAGTAAGCAAGGGCCTAAATTTCATGCTCGACAGAGCCAATGCCAATCTGTACATACTACGAACTAGAGGGAACTCAACTGAAACCATTCATACAACGCTTATTTAGTTTGACAATATCCAAACACTGACTCCAGTGTCGAGATTTTAGTTGCTCCGTCCACCAATGACCACTAAAAGGCTGTTATTTGCAAAAGTATGGTGGGCAAACCAACATCCATTTTAGCTCTTTGATGGCCATTACTGAAAAATCCAATTTCCTTATTTCTTCAAACATGGCAATAATTCTCTCCTTTACCATTCCTTCATTTGTATTGCACGGAAATGTTAGTGATGAAAGTGGGCTTTAAGAGAATTTAGAGAAAATCCTTCGACGTCTGTCTGAGGAATAATGAAGCACAATACAAAGTCAGGATGGATAATCTCGGAGCAAAGCACTCAGATAACGTCAAGGTCCCCCAGGAGAGCTGAATATAATAAGAAATGATCCCACCAAGAATCCATTCATCCACACCATCTCTCACTGCTTAATGTCATGAGCAGAGACTTCCACTTTCCCTGTAGTGCAAAAAGCAGATCACTGCTCTACATATGACACCCTGTTTGATAAAACTATACACACTCACCACCTTCAGTAAGACGCGACTGACAGTGATACAGCTTTAAATCTTATCTACATACTTTTGTTCCTGTAACACTGTATATTTCATATCTCTCCATACATTTTACACCTTTTTTCTACACAGAATATATTAATGTTTGATATGTAAAATATTTTCCACCCACGCACTACCTGTTGGCATCCTTATGATATTAACCACTCCCTCCACTTTCATCGGCCCACATGCTGCAGTTTTAGCTGTCAAAAAGTGATATGAGCACATGAACTGGTGATTCCAGATCAGCACTGTTACCTGGATTTCTTTTGGCTTGTATGGGACACTGATAATTAAAGGAATTGTTTGACATTTTGGGAAATACACTGAGAGGACTGACACCACTTTTGATGTCTGTTTGTTACATATGAAGATCTTAGCTCAGCATAAAGACTGGAAACAGAGGTAAACAGCTAGCCTGGCTCTGTCCAAAGAGCTAACGCTAACTAACATATGTTTGTTTAAAGCAACTAAAGAAACTGTCACTTTAAAGAGAAAATAAACTCTTCCTTTTTCAAGTTAAAAGTTGAATTAAATAGCAAAAAAATACCCTAAAAAAACCTTTTGTCCCATTCAGTACTATCAGGGTTTTTATAGCTTCATTTAGTCTTGTATAATCTCACACAGCCAGACTTAACTTCACTGTGTCAACACTTGAGAAGGTCTGAAATCGCCATATTACCATTCTGCTTTAGACAAAAAACGTTCTGGATTGTTTGTTTCTGTAAACCAATCACAATCATCCTGGGTAAGCAGAAACAGTGCCCTTGCAAAACAGTGTTGCGAAAACACACATGGTGACAAGGCTAACTGTTAGCATCACATGGGTAATATACCTAACAATTATTAAAGGGTTTAATGACAGAGTCTAGCTATTTCGGTATTAGTGTTGAGTTTGTTGGGACTTTTGAACATCTCAGAGTTGGGTGTCTGCCCTGCTGCTGTGTTAGCTTTTGCTATACAGGAGACTCACTAGGAGGAGAGTGGCTCCAATGACAGCTGCACCAGAAAGGTTACTGGTCTGGAGGGGAGTCAGGCAGTCTGGGGATCAGACCCCTGACACAAAAAGAATCGATTTTGACTGGAGATGTTTAGAAAGATTTGGCAAATCAACTCTGACTGGCCATGTCAGAAACCAAAGCAAAATGGGGCATGAGATGCTTGTGAGAGTCTGGGTTTTCCTGAAGTGCGTTCACAAGTTGTTTTATTTATTGTAGATCTTTACAACAATTCACCAAAGGAGCAAAGCTGGCATACATTTAAAGGATGAAATGCGTCCCTAACTGTGCTGCAAAGCAAACAGCCTGTTCCTGTGCTGTTTGCAAGGTTTTAAATTAGGTAATAGGCTATGCACACATTTGGTGCAAAGTCAGCCATTTTCTATCAGAGTACAAATTACAAATATCAGGACTTATAGCCAGACGCAGTGACAGTGAAATTATTAGTGTCTTTAAAAGAA
The DNA here is from genome assembly GCA_026686955.1 of Epinephelus cyanopodus. Taxonomy (NCBI): domain Eukaryota; kingdom Metazoa; phylum Chordata; class Actinopteri; order Perciformes; family Serranidae; genus Epinephelus; species Epinephelus cyanopodus. Next base: position 34,809,039 of record CM048916.1, read on the forward strand.
ATGGTAGTAAGTGAAGAGCATTTATAAGCGGTGTCATGCCCAGATTTTCCAGTGATCATGGCAGGCCAGGCATGTGCGTTTAAAAACGCTAACAGCACTGACAGACTGGGACTTTTAATCCCATTTACAGCTTCTCCCAGTCACATTTAAATTCCTTGCCTAAAGTTTTGAGGAATACCTCCGCACCTGATTGGTCAAGACCTGCAGCTCACAGTCTGAACATTTCAAATTTCTTTGTCTCTCTCTGTCAATGTCCTGCCTACTGTGTACTTGCCTCAACATTTATGCTCTGCAACATAGATAATTGCAAAAAGATGCAAAAGTCTGTGAATTGGACCTTGAGATGGGGCAGATCGCAGTTGCAAGTGATGCGCAATTAATGGTGCTTTCAGTCGCCACAATCCATTCTTTGTAAATTCGCCCCTCTGTATTTTAGCATTTACCATGTACCACAATTGTGTCCACAATACAGCTCTTTAGCCTCGTCCAAAAACTGTGCAACCACAAGTGTACGAGGTAGACTTTTTCTTGACTGTGCACAGGAAATCTCTGCGCCCGGCTAAGCTAAGTGATTGGTGTCAGACTTCTCATTTAACTCTCAGCAGGAAAGCAAATACATGTCATAAAATGTCAAACTATTGCTTTAACTCACACATACACAATGATCATGATTGGCTTTTAAGAAAACCAAATTGTTCCCATCATTGCTAAATGAAGCTCCAGGGAGTAATCGAGTTCAACTGCTCAGTTTTCATATCTGATCAGTCTGCACAGTTGTTGTCACCCAAATCTATGGCAGAGTTACCAGGAGGTTACATGTTCACCTCACGAAGATTACACAAACAAAAGGGAACAGAAAAAGCAAAATGGAAGAAGTAAATCCAAAATCATAGCAGCACATTTCCTGTCTCTGAAACAATCAGTGTCACAGTGAACCTGTAACAGACGACTAGTTGGCACAAAGGACGGTGTACAAAGTTTGGCCTCTGTCGGTATCTCTACACTCCTATAGTTTCATACAGATATATAAAAAATAAAACAAAATATATCAAAATAAATTACAACGTATAAATAATTAAAACAAAACAAAACTAAACAAAAGATTTGGCAACATTGAGTTTCTTCCTTCCTTGTTTTGTGGGTGAATATGTTTTGAAATGAGCTGTTGTATTAACTCGCTTGGCTTCTTGTCGTCTGCCAGCCACAGACAACACGTATATTTAGTTTGTTAAAGTGTTCATGATTCATAATGAATGCCTGTTTGATGTGTACATATTCCTACACTGCACCTCTCCTTCTCATACTCACCACCATAAACGTTTTACTTTAACACTTGGTCTACTGAGAGGTAAATGGATGGCTGATAGAAGGTTTTTTTGTGTTGGTCTTCCTAATGAGAGCAAAAAAAGGGAAAAGAGAGGATAAGGATCTATTTAACTCTGAACCAATCAGGAAGGAGAGTCATATAAGGGTAGACAGAGCATACAGTATGTCAAGTGTCTATCACTCAGTTTATAGAGAGGGAATACTTATTTTCTGTCTACCCATGTTTCACTCCTTGTCACAGTCACAGGTTCAGGTCCAGTGGTCGATCTTGAGCAGCAAGAGGCAACAACAGTCTTGCTGGTCCAGTTTTAGTCTGTTATGTCTGTTTGTGTGTCATATGTTTGTGTTTGGATGCTTTCTGGCACGGTTACACGTGGGAACAAGGAAGGAGGCTTTACATTACCTCTTCGTCAAGGGACACAGGATTGGACAGTGTGGGGAACAAGGTGGTGGAGACAGTAGGAGCAGAGAGATCACGGGTTGATGATCAGAAGAGGTCCAATCAATGCCACAATCTCTGCATCAAGTTAATGATAAACACTGGAAAAGCCGAGGAGGAGGACTGGATTGGATAATACAGCCCCAGTTTACAGTAGAAGCTCCAGCGTCTCTTTAGCTCAAAGAAATCCAATTAAACTGACACACCCCGTGCAGGTTTCAGTTATCCAGCCCCTCGGCGCACACCATGCTGCCATACAGCTGCTGTGGGTCCGGGTGTGTCAGAACCCGCTCCTCTGCCTCGCTGTCCGTGCTGCCCTCGCTGTCGAGGCGGGCAGATGGGTGACACGGGCCGGACAGGCTGGGGTAAAGAGCGCTGGGAGGCAGCGGGCTGGGGAGGAGGTCCTCGTCTGAGCTCAGGTAGTCCCCCTCGGCAGAGGCGGGACTAGCCAGACAGAGATCCTGGTAGTTGGTACTTCCACCTCCACTGCCGGGGGCCGCCTTCTGCCCTCGTAATTGCCTGACCTAAATACAGAAAAGAAGGTATTACTTTAGTCGATGCTACAAGGAGGTTTTGTCTATACCTCAGAGGTATTTACAATCTTAAAGCCACAGTGTGTAGGAATTTCTCCCATCTAACGTTGAAATCATATAATGCATTCAAACAGATGGCGCACTCTAGTGCCTCACTGTTTCAAACACGTATTGCAACAACGGTAGCCACTGTGTACCAAAAAGCTATGATAACACTGATGAAACCATGTCTTCCTATACTACATGGAGGATTCATTCAGGCTCCTACACAGACACACACAACGCGAGTTGACAAACCCCCTCCTCACCATGCTGGCTGTGTTTACAACGTAGGGCTGTTGGGGCAGATGTAAATTGAAACAAACCAATCACGTCTTGTCCTGTGACAACTTACAAGTGGCTCAACCTCACACACCTCATCCCTCTCCTCGCATCACTGTGCCACTAACAGCTGTTAGTGGCCAGCGGCACTACTGCCGCATAACAAAGTCCCACTCTTTGAGCATAATGCAGGATCATGTATTATGCAGCATCACGGGAGACGGAATCCTCGTCGCCAAGAAAGTGCAAAAGGGAATCAAAAAGGCAGTGTGACCGGCGAATAAAAAAAACAAGGGTCAGCATTGGAGTTGCCTTTCCCAGGTGGAGAGAGCTGCTGAAGGAGAAAGGTAATACAATCACAGGCCAGCGCTAACAGCGGCTAACAGCTAACAGTGGCGCAGTGATGCGAGGAGAGGGATGAGGCTGTTAGCGACTGGCGGCTAACAGCGGCTAACAGCCAACAGCGGTGCTGGCCTGTGATTGCATTACCATTCTCCCTCAGCAGCTCTCTCTACCTGGGAAAGGCTAACCCGATGTGGGCCTTCGTTTTTTTAATTTGCCGGTCACGCTGCCTTTTCTATTCCCTTTTGCGCTTTCTTGGCGACAAGGATTCCGTCTCCCATGATGCTGCATATGCATGATCCTGCATTATGCTCAAAGAGTGGGATTGGTTTCAAATTTGCCAGGGTAGTAGCGAAGCGCCTCTTGCTCCTCTCCTTCGGCTCCTCAGTCACACAGTGCTGGCCTGGCTCTCAATGAAAACGCCGAAGGCAGTGCTGTATGTCCCTTGCTGGCGGGTGTACTCTCAAGATGGCGAAACGTAATGGAACCCCACAGACGACTTACCCGCACAATGTACAAACAAATCTGAAATTCTCCTTTTACAAGAATAAGTCAGATTATTGGTGGAGGTAATAGTACACTAGTGATGACATATTTATGAATGCAGACATCAAATTTTGCCAATAAACAACTGAAAATGTTACACAATGTCCCTTTAAGGCAATGTCAGTAAATCCTAAGAAAAGACCAACAATCTGCTAGTTACCCAGTCTGTGTCAATATTCATTTCTCGCCTACATCCAGACCTTTGAATCTGCCCACTTCACGGAGAAGTTATGTTACATTACTAAGTTACAGCTGACTAATTCGTCTGGCATAATGACACGAAATAGTGGTTTCTCAGTTACAGTCGGACACTCTTGTTTTTTGCTAATGTTATTTAAAACAAGTAAACTGTGATGGGGTGGTGGGAACTATGGTGGATAAGACACAGATGGTGCAGCAGGTTGATGCATGTGCAATCAACTCAAAATAAACTACAGTGCCCCAGTTAAATGAAGTAAATGAAGATGTAATCCAGTACAACATCGTGGCTCATTGATGTGACTGCAGACAAACTGGAGCTCTGTAGCAAAGGGGTAATATATTGGTAGGTGAAAGGATTTTATTATAATATCATATACTTACATTATAATAATAGCCCAAGGTCTAATAGTCTATAAACTGTTAGACAAACCTTTGAAAAAACATTATATGTCAGGTGCTGGGAATTTTTTTAACAGGTTGCCGGGTGTGAAAAAAAAAAAACCCCAGTGAAACCCACTGATCTGAATCTTGCTTACCATCTGAGGTTGTGCAAATAGGGCATTGGGGTCTTTACAGCTAAATCTGAGCACCTGCCGCTCCTGTTAGGCTGGGGAACTCGATGAGAAAATTGAACATGTCAAATAAACAAAAAAGCTTGTGTGTTTCCGTTCCATCGCTGCTGACCAGCTTTCAGATTACAGCGGTTGTTCTTGCCTGGCAGAAGAGCCAACGCCACAGTTTATCTACACATGCATGCTTTTTGCGTGTTAACCCTGCATGTACCACAGTGACTCATGACAAATCTCAGAGGTTTTTGTTTTCCCCCTATCATACACTCAGGCTGGCTGTAGGGTGGGGGAGGGGGGAGGGGGAAACCAGTGGTTAACCAATGGAAATGTTTTGACTGTGTCTTGACTGCTCTTCATGCTACAGCAAAATAAAGACCTGAAGTCGGGCTGTATTGGGCGTCATTTTCTATCAGTTTGTTTGCCAAATTGCCAAATTCCTGTCAAGCTGAATCACACTGAAGAGCATGAAATCCATGCCTGTAAAATCATTATGTAAAAGCTGTCGTCATGCATCATTGCTGTAATTATGACTCAATCGAAAGATGACTACTTAGAGGAGGACATATACTGAGATTTTTCTAAATGGTTCATGGCTTCCTCATCTGTACTCACGCAAGTTTCGCTCTCATTTATAAAACCACTGCTTTGATTATAAAAAAAGGTGGTGAGAGTAGAAGAGAAGAGTGGAGCAGTAAAGAGCAGGGCAGTCTCATCACACCCCCTCACTATATACACTTCCCTCCTTGTCACGCACTGTGACTCTCTGAATGAACAAACCCAGAGTGTATGGTGGGTGAAAAACTTCGCGTCTCCCCAACAGGGTGGAAAAGGTCTTCATAAAGACAGACAGAGTGAGCAACCGTGTACATACAACATGCAACACAGCTGTGGGTTCACCTGAGACAGAAAAAAGCATGTATTCTTTTTGAAGTCATTCATCTTTCAGGAGTAAAGTTCACTGTGAACCAAATGATGAGAACACTGTTGTTGGGGAGGAGCAGTGGTCTCTTATTACAAGAAATACACTGAAACAGCTGGGTGAGTGTACCTGGGTGGAAGTGGTGTCTGTTATGAGGCTGCATGTAGATGACAAGATTCGTCTGTGGTGGTTAGCAAGGCTGCAGGGTGTCTGTGTGCACCCTGTCTGTGTGTGTATCTTCTATCTGCACGCCATTTTGAAGTAGAACTCACCAGTCAACACAATCCTATCATGAACTCTGTCATTAACTATATTTAAGTTAAGTTTATGTTTGTCAGCTATGCTACTGTAAACCTAATTGATCATAGGCACATGAATTTTAACAGATCAATAGCTGCTGTCAAGAAATACTTGGAATACATTTGAAGTCATCTGTCACTGCCTCAGAACAACAATCTGCCAATGCTTTATATCACAAGTACCATATCTGAATATCTGCAAGCTGAAACACAGAGGTTAAGATTCAGATAGGTCTGGTCTGTCTTTTAATGACTGTTTCCACTGGTTGGAGAAAGAGTCGACTAAGTAGAGCTTAGCACGTGGGATTCAGAATAGGGATAGACCATCGCCTAGGCCGCACCCCTATTGGGGTAAATTATTGTTCTTTCACACACAGGAAACAGGAAACACTGAATAGCTGTTGTTTAGCAGGTTGCCCAAGGCTTTACACCAGGGGTGGGGGAAAAAATCGATTCACATAAGAATCGCGATTCTAATCATCCACAATTCTGAATCGATTCATAAACTTCAAAAATCGATTTTTTTATCAATGTTCCCCCGTCTCTCTGCGTGCCCCCACGGGCTTCCGTACACTGCATTGCAGCAAGCTTGGAAAAAAAAAAAAAGACGCGGCACAACTCTACTGTGAAGAGGGGCAGGAGCTATGGAGGAGCAACAAATTCAGCCAGTCCCATCTTCAACGAAAGCAGGAGTTTGGACTCATTTTGGGTTTTATTATCTCCCTGGGACACAGCAGCTCGACATGAGTCATACACTATGCCTTAACACACGATGCATTGTATCAATTTTTGAACCGAGAATTGTTTGAATCGAGAATCTTTTGAATTGAGAATCGGTTGAATCGAGAATCGATTTTGAATCGAATCGTGACCCTAAGAATCGGAGTCGAATCAAATCGTGAGACACCCAAAGATTCACATCCCTACTTTACACTGATATCAGAATCACATAAGATCCATGAATATTCACTTTCATTGTGGTACATGGCTGAATGATGCTGGTGACAGTAACTACTGATGGACAGCTAACGTTAGCTTGTGTAGGAGGCTGCTGCACTACAGTCATACAGTATAGCACCATCATTTCAAACTCAATCAAACATTTGGCTATTAACAGGTTTGACATTTACAGACGACACTCAGCCCAATGATACTTGGTGATCCAATCAAATATGTATGATATGTATGATATCCGGCTGCTGTGTTACATCATCGATCCACTTGGACAGATGAAGACTGATGGGACATAACAGCAGTCTACCATAATTCATGTTTTGAATTGAACACACATTACGTAGGTGCAAGGCTATCAAAAACAACATTAAGGTAAAAAGTAAGTAAGTGTGCAAGCATTATTCTTTTCCTTTAAAACAGATGTTTCAGAAGAAATCAATGCATACAAACTTAAATTATAAAATTATAATCCTTCATTCATTTTCCGTTACGGCTTATCCTGTTGAGGGTCGTGGGGGGGACTGGGGCCTATCCCAGCTGACACTGGACAGGGTGCCAGACTATCACAGGGCTGACACATAGAGACAGACAACCATTCACGCTCACATTCACACCTACAGACAATTTAGAGTCACCAATTAACCTTGGACTGTGGGAGGAAGCTGGACTCTGTGAAGCCCCCCCCCCCAATTGTGTTTTTCATTATGAAATGAAATCCTGTGAACAGTGCCATTTTGTGTGCGTGTGTGTGCGTGTGCGTGTATGTATAATCCAACCTCATTCTTGAGCTCAGCGATCTGGTCCCGGAGCTGGTTGATGTACTGTCTGGAGTCTGAGTGGTTCAGCTGGCCCTGGATCAGCCCCTCCTCTTTCTGAAAAACATTTCACACACTGTAGGTTGAAGTCACAGTTTCTTTATCGTTACACTGTGTTGAATCAACCATCATACATACACACACTTCATGTATGTACAAACCTTGCAAACACAGAGGCACATACACGCAAGACACACACACCTGTATCTCGAGATCAGCGATCTTCTGCCTGAGTTCAGCCATGGCAGCCATACTGTCTGCTTCCCTCAGTCGCACCGCCATCACCTCCTCTTTACTCTGCATGTATGAGGGGAGAGAGAAGATGACATTTGCTGCTTAATAGCTGAACTCTTTGGATGTCGGTGATATACTGGATTTGAGTGATGGATATTGACTATGCACCATGAACTGTCCCGCTCCCTCCGTCTACATCCTGCTCTGTCCCTCCTCCCTCCTCCATCCCTCATTCCAGACCTCCTTTACTGCGCCCGTCCTTCTTTTTCGGGTAAGAATCCCAGAATTTATAGACTCATTTTTCACCCATTTTTCCTGAAACATTTTCTATTTCTGCTCTGCAAAATCTACCTTCTTCTCTCCATCCTTCTCTGTCATCCCCTCCTTCTTTACATGCTCTTCATCCCTATTTCTGCCCTCACACCTTGTTGTTCGTTATCCAGTTTGTCTCATTACTGTATGTAAATATCTTTTATGTTCCATTAAACCAGACCAGGAAAACATTGCCCTTCCCATCCATCAGCCCGTTCTCCCTGTTACTTCTCTCCCCCTCCTAATAACTCTTTTTCTCTTTCTCCTTCCTCTCCATTCAGACCTTGCAGTCAGACTCGGCCTGCTTCCTTTTCATCTCGTTGAGCTGGGCCTGGAGAGCTTTGTTCTGATTGGCCAACATCTGGAGCCGGTCCTGCAGGGCGGAGCGTTCCTGATCGTTGCGACCAATCAGCTTGCTGTGGATCTGGTTCTAAAATGAATGAAGGCAAAAGTGAGAATGTGAGGAGGGCTCCAATTTATTATCAGTTTCATCATTAATAAATTGTTGTTTTTATGCCTGATTAATTAATGAATCATTAAATCAAAACCATTGTTTTTTCTGATAAGGCATGCTTTTGTGCCACATGCAGTGTTTTTCTAGTGGCATAAAAATTTAAATATTCTCAACTTTTCAATGCGAGGTTGTGGGACAATGGCAAATGCAGATGAAAGGTTGATACCAGCAGTATTGAATTACAGTGACCTTTATGATTCAAGGTCACCTCATTATTTAACTACTAATTGGCAAATGCATGCCTGGAGCTGCATGAGCAGCCACATAAATCTCTCTGGTGAATATAACGCCACTGACTCTATAAATAGACTATTAGCTGCTGAGCTACAGAGTATGTGAAAGGGAAGGGGAAGTTCATATCTCATTTCAGCGACAACAGGAGCCCAACGTCTGCTTGAATCCATCTTTTTGCCCCCATTAATCACATTTAATCACTGGGTTATGCACACAGCTCTGCTCTACAGGCATCAACTTGCAGTGATACAGTGAAGCTAGAACCAGTAAATATTGTTAAAATACAATTAACCTGCTATCAAAGCTGTTTATTACTGTTAATTTCTTATCAATTTTTCTGACTAATAATTTTAACACTAGAGAGGAGAAACACACCACAGGGATGATCTACCTTCATTATTTTATCATTGATGTTGCTATAAAATGCTTGAAACAAATCAAAGCGCACTGACCTTTGCAGCACATATCTGTGTATGTAAGAAAGAAAGAGACTTACAGGGTTTGCATACCCTCTATAAATGACTGAGAATACAGTATGTCTGACCTGGCTCTCCAGCTGCAGGGCTTTGAGTTTGACCTCTCGGAGCTCAGCCTGAGCCTGGGCCTCCCTCAGTCTGACTGTCATCAGTTTGTCTTCCGCGTTCTTTTTCGGGGATTCTTTCCAGTGGCCGCCCCCGCCACCTGTGCTGCTGCCACGGGACATGTGATGCTGCGGAAACACAGAGTAGCACAGCTGTTAACTCTCCTGCCCCTGTGCAAACGGGTCACATGAACATGCACACACAGGTAGTTTATAAGGACACAGCAGGCGTTTGTGAGTGTTACCTGCCAGCGTTGGTTGAGATCAGTGACGGTGTCCTGCATCTCTCTGAATGAACGCAGCGTCTCCAGCTCTCTCAGCTTCATCTGCTTCACCTCCTCCTGCAGAGCCGCCATGTTGTTCTCATCAGGCAGGCACGTGCTTCTCTGGAGGGAAATACAGGTGGTGTTTACAGTTCAGAAAGATTCATTAACTAGTTATGCTAAGGGCTCTGTGAAGCCATATGTAGGCACAACAACACTTTAAGCTAAAAGCTAACTGATGTTAAAGATATAATTTGTAGGATTTAACAGTAACCAGCAATCCTGCATAGTCCTTTAAGCAAGTATAATATTTGCCAAACATTAGCATGTTCAATCACCTTAGATTTATGTGTTAACAGGCCCAGCTGAGGCTGATGGAATTGCCATTATTTTTGCAGGTATTTGGTCATAAACCAAAAGCTGCGATACCTTTGACCTGACCAGACTTAAACTAGATTTTTAATAATCAAATTTGTAGTAATTTAATAGCTGACAACCAAAGAATCAATTATTTAACTGTTGCAGGTCTTTTAAGGGGTCAACTAAATCATTACAGTTCATTCTGAGGCAAACATGAATGTCTGGAACACATTTCATGGCAACCCAAATGATAGTTGTTGAGACATTTCACTCAAAACCATGAATGCCAACCTGTTGATAGCACTAGAGGAAAAGTCAGGACATCATCAAAGTCAGTAGGGTTCATTCTGAGGATGGTGAATGTTTGTACTAAATATCATGGCAATCAATCCAATAGTTGTTGACGAATTTCAGTCTGGACCAACAAACACAACAACCATCAGACAGCTGCTTGTGTGAACAGGAACATAGGAGTTCTTGGAATATTAAAAAATAGTAAAAGCAAATAATGCCAGATAGAGGCATATTTGCTTCTTCTAGCTTTCAGTGTTATACTACAGTAAAATCATCATCGAGGGGGAAGCAGAACTGTTGTGTCTCAACACCTTATGAAATAAAACGGAAAACTTGAAATGTCAAATGTGCCTTTGTTTGAAAATAACTTCAACAGCTTACTTCGCAGTAAGATAATCTTTAACACTTTCACAGATACACACGCCTGCTGCTTCTGCTCATCTTTCACACTCTGCTTTCTCTCACACACTGCGATGCGTGTGTGTTAGCTCACCTTCTCCAGGTCGAGGACCTTGTCTTGCATTTCCTTCAACGCTCCCAGCAGTTCGGCCTCGCGCAGTCTGGACTGCTCCAGCTGGGTCTGCAGGAGCTCACAAACTGATCTGTGTACTGAAACAAACACCACTGGTGTTAAACAGGTACATCGTATAACAGGGCAGCGGGCCTCCATTGTGACTTTAGACTTCTGTTGATCAGTTTTCTTGAAATTGTGTTGGTACACAGATATTTACTGACTACTGGGAACATTAGCCAACTGAGCTTGTTTAGGTCTCGTGCACATTTAACATTCAACAGTTTTTGTTGTATTGTCATTTGCAGACTCGTTGCAGATGACGAAATTAGTCATTACTTCAGAGTTAGTTCAGCTTATTACCATGGTGCATCAATGGGTGTGAATTCAGGCCACAGACTGCTGCTGTATCGCTTTATCTTCCTGTTTTTTTTGTTTCTGTTGCTGAGAAATCTAACACCAATTTGAATATTCACACACTGTCATGCACACCTGAATCGTTGCATGTACACCAGGGCTGACAGAATGCTTTAACACATATATATCTATATATATCTATATATATGTATATGCTCGAGGTGTGCCATATCACCTTGTTCACAATAATACCGGTCTAATTTTTAATATAATATGAAAAATTCTTATTGTGATACTTGTGATTTTTCGACTTTTTTTTTTTTTTTTTGACAAATTGACGTCATACTGTTAACTATGGCAACAACAAGCATGCCTGAAAGCCATATTATTACAGACTCTGCGGTGATTCCCAAAAGAGGAGCAGCTTCAGTAGTGTGGAATAAATTGTGGCATCCTAAATGTTTTATGAACAGCCTCAGACTTCTCAGACTGTGAGTTACCCTCCCTGCAGAGGGAACTCACTCAGCGCAGCACGCTGGAATAATCATTTTTCATAAACCTTTGGTAATGTAAAGCTACACGAGGCTCTTGACTCGACAAAAAAAACCTACATATGTGATGTGGTATATATATGTGGTAGCATAACAACCTGTCACAGGTTACAGCGTGATGATTAGAGGAGAAATGGCAGAGCATAAAGGTCCAGGTGGAAAAAACAACTCAATCATTTAGGATTTTACTAAAAGAGAAGGAAATGGACTGTTTTGTATTTGGGAGCTGTTTAAATGTGTAATTTGTGATAGATTTTAATTGTCGAACTATTAATATTGTATAGAGAATGTGAATCTCACTCTGAGTTACTGTTGTCCTTCACAAACTAAAGAAATGACAGATTATTTTTGTTTTTTTTATGTAATTTTTGAAGGCAAAGTGTTGACATGTAAAACTATAATACCCTTTTTGTTGCAATTCTATTTTCTTATGTTATTTTAGGGCCATATCACCCATCCCTACTATTCTCAGACAAGGACCTTTAACCTCACTGACAGTTTTGTGACTCTCATCTAATGTTGGTCACCAGCAGTCCAACACTACTGAAACTGGGACCCTCTGACCACACGAGACAGGCTAACAGACATGCTAGCAAGATGTCAAAGATGACAAGCGTAGTAGTTTCAATTTTAATTTGCGATTTTTTTAAATTGCAAAGATGACCAGCATATCACAAACCAACAAGGAGCTTGTCAAATCACTCTAAAACTTTCGTTAACAGCCATCTAACAAACTTCTTTTTTTGCCTGCAAAAACCTGCATGCTAACAAAGTTGCTAATTGTCACATTATTTTAGGTGCATCGATTGATGTCCTCGTCTCTCATTTAACCGCACATGTTGAAGCTTCGATTTATTGTAAACATTTCTCATTGAAGCTTCTCTCTGAGGGCAAACATTATTTTCTACATTTGGGGAGGGAAGAAGGAAATTTGCAACAATACATTTGATTCCTTGGCTGCAGCTACAAAGCAAACAAGAGTTATTGTGCTATTCCTTGACAAATTAAAAAGCATCACTCACAACATGCCACTTTAACCCTGATCATGATCATTTACATCTACTCTGCATGCGGCAACCAAATGGAAAATGATAAAGCCTTTCAAACTATGCTGACGCTCCCACTTTTTTCTGTGCAGTAACCCAACTTCAAACATCAACATAATAAAGTTGGTATCAAGCAGCACTTCTCTCCCACTGACTCAGAGTGATGTCTGAGCGTAGACAGCTACTGTACATTTTCATGTCACCACATCAAAGTGAAACTACAAAGTCAGGGGTGTAAGAGCAGCAGAAAAAACAGAGAGGGCTGAGTGGAAAAACACTTTCCTACCAGGCAAAATATAAAAAGCTTGAAATTGGGCGAGTACATAGCGTGCATAAAAAAGTCTCGATTTGTCATTTCGTGCCTTTCAGTCTTGGTTATCAAAGAGGACTGTGAGTGTCTGGAGGTGTGTGAACTCTGGTGGGTGACGGGTACCAGCAATCTGAGCTGGAATAAAGTCATCATGACATCATTGAGAGTGCTCACGAACCCATGTTCAAAACCTAAATATAAAATCAATGACAATATTTAAAGAAACATTTGCTTGACTCAGATTTTTTGCTTGCTCTTCATTCTTTGTAAATGAGCACAAAAAGAAATAATTTTTTCTAAGTTATAATATATTTATTTATTTCATTTATAAGTTTGAATTTTGTCATACAATCTCGAAGAAGAGTGATTTGTTGTTATTGTGTGATTTTTAACTGTAAATAATTTGTAAAGACCGGCAGGCTGCTCCAGACCAGAAAGGTGTGTTTTTGTCTAGGTTAGCAAAGTGGTAGTTGGACCAACAGGACAGCCATTTTAAAAAACTCTTCTGTATTACTAACATTCATTACAAACAGCAGCTCCTACATATAGAAAAATAACTGAATGTTCCTAATATTCCCAATTAATTTCTCCTCCAACTGCATCATATACTGTAGAGTAGCACCATATATATAATATGTGGCCCTGTGATTACATAATCTTTCAAAATCCAGTGATGGAGAGATATTTCAGATCGCTTTAAAATAACAGTACTACAATGTGACTAGTAAGACACTTGGAGAGGGCAGCACTCCGCCTAGGCCAAATGCCCGATCTCGTTAACAAAAGTAATAAAAAAATATGTGTATATATGTGTAATATGTATACTCTTTCTTGACTCATGCTTCACCCAGCCATTAAGTTTTATGAAATTTGGGCCAGTAGTTTTTCTTTTGATCCTGCTGACAAAAAAACGGAACCAAAAACATATTCTCTGCAACACTTCTTTGTAAAAGTGAAAGTATTATTTGCAAAATGTACTTAAAGTATCAGTACTTGTGCCTGGTGCCTCTGTGCACCATGTCTGTGAACACATGGATGCTTCACACAAAGAAGATCTATACAATCAGCACAGTTTCAAGATGGACACCCAAGATCAGTGTCACCAATTCAGTGTCTGACCAAATGTCTCCCCTTCTGCCCCTGAGATATGACACTGAATTATGATGACACAATCAAGTTGACCTTTGATCTTTTGGATAAAAAACCATTACTTCATCATTCAATTAGACATTTGTGATAAGTTTTGTCATAATTAGTGTAAGAATTCTTAAGTTATGGCCAAAATCATGTATTGTGAGGTCACGGTGAGCTCCACATTTAACCACCAAATTCTAATCAGTTTATTCATCAGTCCAAGGGGACGTTTGTGCCAAATTTGAAGAAATTCCCTCAAGGTGTACTTGAGATATTGCGTTCACAGGAATGAGAAAGATGAGGTGACATTGACCTTGACCTTATACCATAATCTAATCAGTTCATTGTTGAATCCAAGTAGATATTTGTGCTAAATTTGAAGAAGTTCCCTCAAGCTGTTCTTGAGGTATTGTGTTCACTAGATTGAGACAGATAAGGTCACAGTAACCTTGACCTTTGACCTATGACCACCAAAAACTAAACACTTCATCATTGAGTCCAAGTAGAATTTGGGGGCCAAATTTGCAGAAATTCCCTTATGGTGTTCTTGTGTACGTGTTCACAAGAATATGACATACGTACGGATGGACAACCCGACAACATAATGCGTCCAGCCACGACTATTGCCGGCACAGGGGCATAAAAATGTAGTGGAGTAAAAGGTTTGGTATTTCCCTTTAAACTGCGGGTGAAGTACCTAAAGTACCTTAAAGTTGTACTTGTGCAATACTTGACTAGATGTACTTAAATCCACATATTTGATAAATTCAGAAAAACAGTTTTAAAACTGTTTTCATTGTAAATGTATGATCAAATATGGTTTAGGAAAATGACCATCAGTGATATAACAAAAAGGTGATCAAACATTTAAAAAGCAAGACGCATTCTTTTTAACCTAGCCAAAAAATACTACAGTCTTTATGTTTATACTGCTTTATGATTAACATTATTTTGGCTCTTCTCTTCTTGTCTGTTTGTATGAAAAGTGCTGTAAAAATAAAGTCTGGATTTCAACTGAAGTGGTGACTGTGACTTTAAAGTGCTGACTGAACTTGCACAGCCCTTTCTGGATGGTAACATCCTACAATTACAGTAAGAGCAGCACCATATATTGTAATTAGTAGTATAACTGCTTTGTTTTAAATTCCACGTGTTTCAGTCCAGAGCTGAAACACAAAAACCCCCAAACTGTCCAAACCATAGACCGCTGAACCGGGGGGACCAGGGGGGCCATGGCCCGGTAACTTTTGTACTCTGACATAGAGGGCTGCATTGGGACCCGGCGGGACCCAACGCAAAAAGTAATAGTACCAGTAAGTAGTAACACCACCAGTTGGTGGCGGTAATGGGCCAATTCGCTGTTTGCCAACCGCCATTAAACAGAAGAAGAAGAAGAAGAAGAAGAAGAAGAAGAAGGAAGATGTAGCCTAGAGACAGGATGTCAACACAGGGCCTTGGTGCACGTGCATGAGCGTTTCCACTCCATATTACGGACGAATATGCCCTGAACCAGCTTTCATACCAATTTGCCGCTTGCTCCATCTGTCTGTCTGTCTGTCTGTCTGTCTGTCAGCTTCATCTGTGCGGGACGGGAGAAGACACAAAATCACTGCATCTCTATTACTGTGCGGGCATGAATTCTAAGATTTTTGCGGGAGCGGGCGGGAGTGTAACACACACGTTACGGTTGTGGGCGGTAATGGTCAGTCACCACACACCTTCACTCACTCACCAACTGCTGCCGATAAAAAACTCCCACTGACTGCTGCATTTTTATTTGATATTAGTGTGCCTATCAAATGCACTGTTTATCAATACGTCATGCGTGAGCGTCGCGAGCTAACGGCGGGCACCTACGCTGGCTGCATCTGGGAAAATGAAGAGGCGGAAGTCGATATCTGATTTTTTTCAAGTATACAGAAAAAACAAATTGATCAAATTACTCCAGCTTCCACTGTGGCCTCATCTGTGCGTTTATGTATAAACAGGCTTGGCCTGTTGTGTGCGAATGTTAGAGTGGGGTCAGAGGGGTTAATCTGAGCAAGCAAGTGTTCCTGTTCATGCGTGTACTGTAGATGTGACTGTGTGGCGTCGGAATAAAAAAAGTGCTCCGCAACGTTATTTAATACATCAGTAATATTGTCTGTTTCAGCGCATATCTAATCATATCTAATAACATCACAGGAATAGTTCTAAGAAAGGATAAGTCAAAGCAGTGCTAAAAAAAATACAATCTTTTTTTACTTAATAAGTATTATTTTCCCTCTGTACACTAACTTGTCCCCGACACATTAACTGATGCAACAGACTAAAAAGTAAAGCCGTTTCATTTGTTTTTAAACTCAGCTTTATGCTGCATTCCACCCCCAAAAAACAGAGAAGAAGCTTTTAAGACGACAAGTTGCCGGTTGAGCAACTTCTCATTTTCATGCAGCACTGTTGTATCTATGTGTACAGCTAGTATATCTGGTCACCTTCATGATGTGGAAATATAAATCTATGACAATATTGTACAGCTCAGTTGTTTTTGTTTGACATTTTCTTGATGTGAAAACTATAATTTGTGGTTTGTGCAGTTTGAGTCCATGTTTTCACCATCCTGTCTATCTTCTTTTTCTCTTCTCATTCTCTCACTCTTTTCCCTACCTGTCAAAAGCACTTTAAAACTTCTTCTGCTACTACAACTAAAGATAATGCAGTTTATTCATAGAGCACTTTTCAAGACACTCAAAGACGCTTCACATGACAATAGTTAGTACTACAAAGAAGACAGTAATATGATTCTATTCTATTCAATGGACCATTTTAGAAAGTAAATGGATACGTGTACAATTATTCCAAAAAAGATATTCCTACTAAGCTGTTTACTAGTCTAATAAAAAAAAAAAAAAATCCCACTAATGCGCCTATTTACATGCAGCTGGGCACATTTTGATTGTCTTTTATCATGTTGGACCATGTGAGCACTGCCTTTCTCTTTCATGCCTTCCTCTACCATTTTGAAAAGGTCAGTGTTGCAAAACTGCTCATATTCAGAAATCTGTTGACATCCAAGTCTTTCATTATGTCAAAAAGTAGGTGTATTTGTTTTTCAGATCAGAAAACTGTGCTTTTCTTTCGGGCATGCATCTCTCCTCAGCCTTGCAAACTGTTGGCAAGTTGGTTTGTGTACAACGTTTCCGTGACTACATGTAGAGCTCACTGTAAACAGACCAGAGGCTGTGTGTCACAAACTGTGGAAAAAACCCAGTTGAGACGCATATTCCGAATGCGCTGTATACATAAATAAAGTTACTAAATACTAACCCACTAAATAATTTTCATAAAACCCGATAATACTGCCACATCCCACACCTGTCACATCAGAAAATAATACGCTCGGAAAAAGGCCTAATGTAGAAAATCCAAACATCATGTGCTGTTTACATGACCCGCATGAAATTCAGAACATAGTCATATTCTGATTAATAGTGGAATATTAGTGTGCAGGTACATAATCAATGCTGTAAATGAGTCCATTTGTCACAGCTGGACTGCTGCTGCTGTATCAGACCAAAGATCTCAATATCAATATCGCCACAATATATACTACACAAAATATACTACAATAAGATTTTTGATAAATAATCATCAGTCAAGTTGATATGATGACGAAGTGGGTAAATAAAGTCATAAGGGAAATAATAGAACCGCTAAACTGTTATGTTCATAAAACTGCATCATTTTACTGTAATACAGCCTTTAAAAGCAGGAAAAGACAACAGACAACAGAAATCTAAGACAATATGTAGTCTCACATCACAATATTGATATCCATATAATATTGATATACTGTCAAGTCATACATGCTCACATTACAGGTCCGGGGTTAGGACGCAACTTTCATGTCCTCTGTATACTGAGAACTTGAGGGGTTATTGTCAGGGCAAACATATACCTTCCTTGTGGTTGGGTTGCAAAATGGGTCCTATATTGTGGTGACTTCTGCATTAAAATTTCAACTTATTTCCACTGAAGTGTGAAGACAATCAGTGTTGCAATTAGTTGATTGAAATCAAACAGTGGCTGCTCAGAGTCTGACCTCAGACTGACTATATGTTGTAAGATGAGCTGATGTCTTTTATAACCGCATGGAACTTTCTTGGGCAAATGTGCAGATAGATTATATTTAGCATTCAAGGAATACTTCAACATTTTAGGAAATGCACTTATTTGCTTTCCTTCCAAGACTTTACTGAGAAGATTGACACCACTCTTATGTCTTTTTGTTAATCAGCTAGCGCTCACCAACGGTTCGCTTAGCTGAGCCTACAGGCTGGAAGATAGCTGTTTAGCTAGCCTGGAAGTTTACACCACTTCGTATGAGTTTTATATGGATTAAACAAAGAAGGCATTACATATTAATAAGTGAACTGTAGAGTTGTTTGGAGGCTGATTTTATCACCTTGGGAAGGAGCCAGGCTAGCCGTATCTCCATGTTTCAGGTCTTTATGCTAAGCTAAGTGGCTGCTGGCTCTCGGGTTGTGTAGCGTTTACCCAACGGTGATCGCTATTTGAATCTGTTCTGACAAAAATGAAATTTCAGTTGTAAAAAATCAGCTTTAGACATATTTTGTGTCTGACCAGGTGTGTCGTCAGATTAGACACGCTGCCCTGGCAAGCTTTGCATTTTCCACTGTAAATATTGCAGCAAGCGTTGTCTGCGCCAAGTTTTAAAAACTGTATCCACAATTGTGACCGCTTTTTGCTCAACATCATCCTGACTCACTGCAACTTAGATAAGCTGCAAATTAGCCACCAACTGATTTAACATGAATCAGTACTCGGTGATAGCAATGTAATTCAGTCGGTACCCTTCAAAGTACTGAATTCAGTACTGAATCATAGCTTTACATTTAGCAAAGAGACACAAGGGTCATCTCCTTATCTAACTCTCAATTTTGCTAACACTTTCACACTATTTGTACTTTTTAGTTGTGTCTTTCTTAGAACCTGGTATCAGTGGAATCAGGAACTACATTTAATGTTTTGCACACAAAAGCAGCCCCGGTTTTGTAATAATTTACCAGTTGACCGCATGAAGGAGAAATGCAGATACACTGCTTGAGAGAAAATCTTCCTACATAAATCTCTTGTTCAACATATGTTAGGGAAATTGACATTTTGCCTGCCGTCATCCTCTGTGTTGGAACAATCATTTTAGTTGCTCTCACAGTGTTTGTGCACAGATTGTGGGTTGGTGTTTACCTTCTGTTGCTGCAGCTCTCTGATGGTGTCCTGCGCCTTCTCGAGGCTCTCGCTGGCTGTGTTGCACTGCTGCCTCACCACCGCCACTCCCGCTTGATCACGTAGTTCTCCTCTGCTTCCTGCGCCCTCGTCACCTGACCCTGGAACAGCAGGCCAATGAATCAAGAGCAGCTGCTGAGCTTAAGTTTTAAAATGTAGACTATATACCAATGTAGAGTAAAGGGTCATTATGGGCATCTAGGGAAGGCAACATTATTATGGTTAAAGGGAACCATGCTACATAGCACACTTTTTTAGCCTTAAAGGAATAGTTTGGCATTTTGGGAAGAATGCCTATTTGCTTTCTTGCAGAGAGTTGGCTGAGAAGATCAATACCATTCTTAAATATGTCCGTTATATACAGTGCTACAGCCAGAAACTGGTTAGCTTAGCTTAGCTTAGCTTAGCATAAGACTAGAAACAGGGGTGAACAACCAGCTTGGCTCTGTCCAAAGATAAAAAAAAAGCCCCTGTTAAGCACACACATTATTGTCAAGTACTTATCTATAGATGGTGTATAACATACAGTAGATGGTGGTCGGCATGCCCCCAGTTTGGAGAAGCAGGCAGGAGTATCGCCACAGAAGCTAAACAATGTACTGCTGTGGACAGGGGCAATGGCAAAAGCTATTTTAGCAACTTAAAGTCCCACATAAAAAAAAATCAATATCAGTTTCAGTGTACATTATATTTAGTGTATTTTCACTGTTTTACCTTTCCATCAGACAGCCATTTCCGATGTGGATTGAAGCTGTTACTTCCATCCATGCTCTCTTCAAAGCCAGCAGACTCCTTTGGCACAAACAGTAATTTTAGGGTGCAGAGCAAATGAGTTGCTGGTCTAGCACTACCTCAGTTGGTTATTTAGTGTGTGGTATTGTGTGACTTTGGTAAATCTGACCCAATTCTTTTAACACCAAAGTCACGCAATAACACAAGTAAACTAACCAACAGAGGTAGGGTAGATCAGCAACTCCTGTGTTCTGCCTTGTAAAATTACTGTTTTTGTCAAAAGAATCCGGTGGCTTTCAACAGAGCATAGAAAACAGCTTCAGTC
Organism: Epinephelus cyanopodus; assembly: GCA_026686955.1. Classification (NCBI taxonomy): domain Eukaryota; kingdom Metazoa; phylum Chordata; class Actinopteri; order Perciformes; family Serranidae; genus Epinephelus; species Epinephelus cyanopodus. The sequence goes on from CM048916.1 coordinate 34,829,346, forward strand.
CCCCATTAGGTATCATTGATGGCAGGGTAAAGTGGTGAAAATATTCTAAACATAGCGTAAACTTAAACTAATATTGATGGTTTTTTTTTTGTTGATTGACTTTTTTTTAGGTGGCTAAAAAACATTTTTGCACAGCCGTACATTGCTTAGCTTCTGTGTCAGCACTTTGGCCTGCTTCTCCAAAATCGGGGGCATGCAGACCACCATCCACTGTGTGTAACACAGACTGTAAGTAAGTAAGGAAAAATCCAAACGCTCCTTTTAACACATTAAATGTCTGTTGTTTAAGCCCTAGTAAAACCACAATGTAACAAAAAAGATATAGCATGTTGATTAATGAACTTGGGCGCTGGTAGGCAAATTTTTTTTCTCCCAACTTTGGACAAAGCCAGGTTAGTTTTTTTCCCCTGTTGTTTCCAATCTTTATGCTAAGCTAGGCTAATCATATCCCATTGGTAGCTTCATATTCAGCACACAGACGTAACAGTCTTCTTATTGAACTCTCAGCAAGAAAGCAAATAAATGCATTACCAAAAATGTCTAACTGTAATATATCATTCACATTTTGGTGTGGTGTATTTATAATGAAAATGTGTAACAATAATAGTAGTGATGATTATAAAGTCTTACATGCCACATGCGGGGATTGTACAACCTCATTAGACCATATTTCTGTCATGGATAAACAGTACATGCATTCTGGGATTACAGGACGGCCTTGTGGACTGAGCAGATATTCAGCAATACTCTTTTCATGCACTTTTGGCTGGTTGTTGTTAATAAGAGGGAGAGAAGCAGCACAGTAGAGCAGACAGAAGAGGAGGAGGAGGAGTAGGGAGCTGTGAGTAGGGCAGAGGACAGCAAAGTCAGTGGGAAAGTGGCTCACAGTACTCTACCTGTATCAGTCTGTCTGCAAGAGCAGCACTCTCCTTCAGCGCAGCGAAGAAGAGGAACAAGAGGGTGAAAAAAAGAGATGAAGAGAAAGTGAAAGCCAATGGGACACCAGTGAGGATAACGCCTCAAGAAAACCCAAGAGGAAATTCAAGAAGGACAAAGAAACGGGATCACAGGCTGAGAAGTCAATCATTCGAAACAAATGTAGAGGAGAAAAAAGAGGCTGCAGAAAACAAGTGTTTCAGAGAGGAGGAGAAGATTTAAAACGGCAGAGTGCAGCAACCGCAAACACACTCATATACACTTCAACAAAAAGCTCCTCAGGAAAAGAAAACCGACAACAGAAAATAAGCTCAGGAACTTAAACCCACAGTGTTATCTCATTACAAGGAGATCTGATGATAATTTGATGAGTCCTGTGATGAGCAATCTGGATGTTTCATCTCAAGCGTGCTGCACAAACCTGACTCACTTTAGTGTTTAGATAAGCTGGAATAAGAGCCCGTCTCTTACCTTCTCCAGCGTCTCAATCCTCTGCTTCAGCAGCCTGTTTTCTGTGCGTAACCTCTGAACAAAGACAGAAAGGTACAGAAGAGTTATATCGCCCATTTACTTTTTAAAACACTGTTAAAAGTGTCAATATATCCGCTTCATGCACAAATACATACAATTTGCACACACTGTTGAGCAGACACACACCTTGATCTCAATTTGCTCTTCCATTTCCTTGTTCTTGATCGTGGTGTATTCTTTCTCAAGTCTGGTAAAACACAAATAAAAACAACACAGGATTATGCAGAGTTACCTCAACATTTAGAGGTTTGTTTCTTTTGTGGTGAAGAGGAACTTAAAGCTCCAGTGTGTAGGATTTACAAGGATATTTTGGTAGAAACAGAGTGTAATATAATCACTATATTTTCTTTAGTGTATCATTACTTAAAAACAAGAATGACTGTTTTCATTACCTTAGAATGAGCCGGTTTTTTTTCTATATAGGGAGCAGGTCCTTATCCATAGAGATCGCTGTTTGCATTGCCCTACCATGTTTCTACAGTGGCCCTCAAGGGACAAACCAAACACTGGCTACGCATTTATGTTTTCTTGTTGGCCACTGTGGTTGACGAAAGTGTCAGAACACATTTTTTAAATGTGAAACGGCTTTATTCAGTTTTTTAACTGGTTTAAATCACCGGGTACATTTGTTTTGGAGAGGAAGACACTTCTGCAGATAATTTGGCTCCCGCTAAAAACCTCCTGAATGTCTGGATCTTAAGTTACCAGAGAAAAAAAGGTGAGCACGCGTTAGCAGATGCTGGGCTTGCGGCCCATATTGTCAGAGGAACAGTGGTTTGTAACAGGAAAGTGTTTTTACTGGCTTAAATCATGGGGTCGATTTGTTTTTAAATAGGAGGAGACCTCTGCAGTTGATTCAGCTCCCAGTAAAAACACCCTGAACAAAGAAAACTGAAGCAACTCTGACTGGGAGAATCTTCAGCTGGTTGCAATCTGCAATCATAATCGCTAGATGGTACTAAATCCCCTTGAATCTTACACACTGGACCTTTATTTGTTTGTTGCTGTGCTTCGTTGATTGGTGGTCCGTTTTCATTATAAGTGCTTTAAAAGCAAAAATCCAAAGACGATAGCTCAGGAAAAGGCATCTTCCCAACTTGACAAAAACAAAACATGCACACATCAAACAGGATGTGTGTGCTTCAGAGCCAACACCTCACCATTAGTAAGACAGAAAATACAAATCCTACTGGGCTACATGAAGCCCACCTTAAGTCTTAGTAGTCGTTAGTTGTGTAATGAGCACTCTTACTTCTTCATCCTCTTGGGGTTGTATTTGACCTGGTAGGCCCTGAGGATCAGCTTGTCTGGGCAGCTGTCAAACTGGTGGGGGATCACCTTCTGGAAATGCTGGCAGACCCAGGGGGAAGCACATACAAGATCAGAGAGCTCAAGACTGACAAAGATGCTCACTCATATTTTATGCAGAAGCAGGCAGACACGTTCTGGAGCAGTGAAGAGGAGCGGCTGAAGCCCTGTGGCGAGCCAGCAGCTGCTGTATTTTTGGAACTCTGATGTGTCTGTTATACTGGGAATCACAGACAATTAAGTTTACATATATTGATCCATCAATAAGATGAAGAAATTATGTTTACACATGTATCTTTTTTGAATAAAAACATTCCTTATTTCATTAAGTGAGATGACACTTCATCATTTCAGTCTTATTTCCTTCAGAAATGTCATATTCTCTGGTTTCAGCTTCTCCAATTTTGCTGGATTGGGAAATATTGGCTGCTTTTATTTATCATATATAACAATAAAGTGAATATCTAGAAATTAGAAGAATGCTACTTGGGCTAATGGCCATATTTTCACAATTTTCCACATTTTATTGACAAAATTGTTCAATTAATCAAGTGAATAATTGACAGAATAAGGCTACAGTTCTTAACTTGTATGAAAAAAAAAATTGTCATATTGAAATAGTATTGAGTATAGTGACTGAAATGGTCACTAAATTCTGTAAGACGTACATAATAATAATAATAATAATAATAAACTTTATTTATAGAGCACCTTTCATGCACGAATGCAGCCCAAAGTGCTTGAACAAAGCAATATCAGAAACAACAAAACAACAACAGTTGAAAAACAACACATCAATTTAAACAACATCAACAAAAACAACACAATAACAGTGATAAAAAATAAAATAAAATAAAATAAAATAAAATAAAATCAACCCGTATTAAAAGCCAAATTAAAAAGATAGGTTTTCAATTTCTTTTTAAAAATAGCTAAGGAGTCTGCCATTCTCAGATCTAAAGGGAGAGTGTTCCATAGTTTAGGGCCATAAAAACAAAAAGCAGCTTCACCGGTTCTCTTGTGGGACACCTTGGGAACAACTAAAAGACAGGCAGTGGAGGATCTGAGAGTTCTTGTTGGGGCATAAGAAGAAAGGCAGTCGCTGATATAAGATGGTGCTGAATTGTTTAAGGCTTTATAAGTGAGTAAAAGAACTTTAAAATCAATCCTAAAAGAAACAGGCAACCAGTGCAATGATGCAAGCTGAGGACTAATGTGATCTCTTTTTTTTGTATTTGTTAAAATCCTGGCTGCAGCGTTCTGAATAACTTGTAGTTTCTTCAGTGACTTTCTAGGGAGACCAGTAAAAAAGAATTGCAGTAGTCCAAACGGCTAGTGATAAAGCATGTACAAGAGTTTCAGCATCATCCTGAGTTAAAAAAGGTCTAATTTTGGCAATGTTTCTAAGGTGAAAAAATGATGTTTTTGCAACTCTGTTAAAATGGCGAATAAAATTAAGATCAGAGTCTAAAATCACTCCTAGGCTTGTAACATGTGATTTAATCTGCTGGGACAGACTGCCAAACTTTGACTGAAGTTTCTGCCTTTCTTCTAGTGGACCAACAAGTAAAATCTCTGTTTTCTGCTCGTTTAGTTTTAAAAATTTTTGTTCATCCAGATGTTAATATCTGAAAGACAGGAAAAAAGACTGTTTAACGCACTAGGGTCTCCTGATGTAACAGAAATATATAATTGCATATCATCTGCATAACAATGATAATGTACATTATGAAGACTAATTATTCTACCTAAAGGGAGCATATATAAGGAAAAGAGGATCGGACCAAGGATGCTCCCCTGAGGTACCATACTCAACATCAAATGTCTGTGATACAGAATCACCTAGGCTAACAAAGAATTTCCTGTCAGACAAGTAAGAACGAAACCAGTCAAGCACAGCACCAGAAAGACCCATCCATTTCTCAAGTCGATAAATTAAAATGGAATGATCGACAGTATCAAACGCAGCACTCAAGTCAAGTAAAAAGAGAACAGCAACATTATTCGAGTCAGCTGCGATTCTGAGGTCGTTAACTACTTTTAATAAGGCAGTTTCTGTGCTGTGGTTAGTGCGATAGCCAGATTGAAATTTATCCAATAAATTATTAGTGTTAAGATGATTACATAGTTGATTAAAAACAATTTTCTCTAACAGTTTACCAACAAAAGGAAGATTTGAAATAGGCCTGTAATTGGCTAAGTCACTAGTGTCGAGATCTGGTTTCTTGAGCAAAGGTTTCACCATGGCTGTTTTAAAAGCAGCAGGGAAAATACCAGACTGTAGGGAAGTGTTAACAATTCTGGTAGTGTCATTAGAAAGGCATAAGAGACTGGAATTTAAAAAGTTTAGTTGGAATAGGGTCTAGTGAGCATGTGGATGACTTCATTTTGGTTATAGTGGCACTAATTTCACTATCTGTAACTAAATTAAAAGATGTCATAGATGGAGGCTCGCTGACCGGTGGATCGCAGATGGTTGTTAAATCTGTGACTAAAATACTGGACCTAATGGTATCAATTTTTCCTTTAAAAAATAGTGCAAATTCTTGACATTTACTTTCTGAGTTTTGATCATTTAAGCAAGGCATCGGTGTTGGATTCAAAAGAGAGTTGATTGTGGAAAAAAGGACTTTAGAGTTGTGTTTATTTTCAATAATGATTTTTGAGAAATGGGCCTGTCTTGCCTGTTTAACAGCATTATTGTAAATGCCAATATGGTATTTAAGGATGTCAAAGTGAACATTTAGTTTACTTTTCCTCCACTGTCTCTCAGCTCTACGACAGTTTCTTTTAAACTGGCAAATAGCATCAGTTTTCCATGGTAGTTTATGGGTTATTTCTCTTTTTGTAATTCTTGGAGGAGCAGCAATGTCTAAAGAGGATCTTAATTTTTTGTTAAAATCAAACACTAGATCATCAACAGAACAGGCATTGGATGGAGGAAAAGTATTCATGCTATCACAAAATCTTGTCCTGGCCTTGTCATCAAGTCGTCTTTTCACAACAGTCTCATTGAACTGAGTTGATACAGACATGGTGACATTAAAAACACACAGAAATGGTCAGAAACAGGAACACAAGTGACATCAGAAATATCTATTTCGATACCTTTTGTGAAGACCAAGTCTAGTGTATTTCCATGATTGTGGGTAGCCCCCTTGACATGCTGCACAAGACCAAAGCCAGCTAGAAGATCTAAAAATTCCATGGCATATGAATCAGCGGTATTATTAATATGATAGTTAAAATCCCCAAGTAGAATAATCCTGTCATAACTGGTGAGAGCAATGGACATAAAATCAGAAAACTCAGATAAGAAGTTGGAGTTGTATTTAGGAGGTCGATAAATAGTTATAGTTAGTATAGACTGCTGAGTCTTAATAACTGAGGCTAAGTATTCAAAACTTGAAAATTCACCAAAGTTACTTCTTGAGCAAGTGAAATTGTTAGAGAAGATACTGGCCACTCCTCCTCCTCTTTTATCTTGACGACTGGAGTATAGAAAGCCATAATTTGGGGGAGATGATTCCAATAATATGGCAGAAGCAGTTGAAGAGAGCCAACATTCAGTTAAGAATAAAAAACTGAGACTATGTTGGGAAATAAAATCATTAATATAAAAGCTCTTACTAGAGAGGGATCTGATATTCAGAAGTGCTAACTTTATTAGTCCAGGTTTTGGGCAGACAGGGATTGATTGAGTTTTAATTTTCACTAGGTAGCGAGGGTCAGATCTCCTGCGCATTTGACAGGATCTGAAAGACTTGTAAGAAAGTGACCGTGCATTCAAGAGGCCAATTGTTTTGGTGTGCTGAGGGGGTTAGAATGAGGGGTGGAGTTGGTTGAAATAAATAACAAATTGGCATTAGGGGCCCATGGGGGGGCAGTGGTGAGTGAAAGAGGAGTCTGAGCTGCCACAGGGGGCAGAGAGGAAGAAGTCTGGAAGGGGGTGTGTGATGTAAACAACCGTCAGTCGCGTGCAGCACGTGTGGCAGTTTGTACAGCATGCTGTACAGCATGATGCAAATTAGCAGCTAACATCCTACTGCCCAGTTGGTTTGGGTGTACTCCGTCCGGCTTGTAGAATGAATAGCGATTCCAGAAAAGGTTAAAATTGTCAATATAGGCGAAGTCAAAGTCTCTGCAGGTGAGGTACAGCCAGGTATGGAGGCTGCGGACTCGGCTGAACCGCTCATCTCCACGAGCCAATGTTGGAATCGGGCCAGATATGAACACCGATTTACCTGTAGTGCGCAGGAAGCTGAAGAGGTTTCTAAAATCGGTTTTCGTCAGCTCGGACTGCTTACGAGCAGTGTCATTACATCCTACATGGACAATAATTTTAGTGACTGTGGAGGGCAGAGAGCGCAAAAGCTCCGGGAGTTCATTTAAGATGACAGACACAGTAGATCCGGGGAGGCAGCGAGTGACTGTCTTGAGGAAGCGGACTCGCCTGATGATGGAGTCCCCCACAATTAAGGTGGTTGGTGGGAAGAGGGGGCGAGGAGGTGCTGGTTGGGCCTCGCTTCGATCAGATGAGGGCCGGTTGCTCTCTGGATGATACGGCTTGGAAGCAGCACGGCGAGGACGAGACCCCAGCGAGTGCCATCGCACCGCATTCCTGAGCAGCTTGCGCCGTGCCGACGAGCCAGCAGAACGGGATGCACTCCGCCCAGGTTCCGAGTGCGCCGAGGCCGCAGGGATGGAGACGGCCGCTGGAACCTCAGAGGTGGAAACACCGGCTGGAGCCACCTGGACGGGACCGCCAGCCTCAGTCGCAGAGATGGAAACACCAGCCGGGATGGCTCGCCCGGGAACAGCCCCCGGTTCCAACTCTGCAGTCAGCGGCGGAAAATCATCCATACTCAGGAGGTCATACCTGTTGGACAGCTGGAGCTCACAGATGGGTTGCGGGCTGGTCTTACATGCCTTCTTGCCAGATGCCACGGACCAGGGCTCATGCGTGGGGTGGAACTATGTGCTCTGCACCTCGGGTTCGGTGTAAAATCCAGTGCGGCAGCAGACACAAGCTTAGGCTTTGCACCCAGCAAGAGCCACTGGTCATCGGGTTGGAGTTGTGACGGCGGGACCGAAGCAGCCAGCCCGGTTGAAGCAGGAGCACCTCTGGGGCCGAGGGCAAGCTGAGAGACGGAGGCAGGAGCGACGCTCGCCAGGGCCGGCAGAGCAGCGTCCATAGCCGGGATAGTGGAGTCCAACTCAGCTAAGTTGACAGGCGGACCTCGCCCAGTGTGATTACAGAGTCCAGGAGTTTTTCTTCATTCCGGATCCAGTAAAGGTCAGAGATACGGCGTTCCAGGTCAGCAATGGACTGAGATTTTTGGAGACAGCCATCGCACCCGTGTGGGGGGGTAAGTAGAACCGCAGTGGAGGCAGCCATGGATGTAGCTCTTAACTTAGCGGAGTAAGCTAATTAGCTTAGCCACCGATTACAAGCAGCCCGGCAAACAGTTCATAAAAATATTAAAATCCACGTCCGATGACTGAAATCCTTTTTCCGGTTGAAAAATGTAGTTAAAAACGACCAAAACACAGAGAGTGTGCCACAAGAATCGGGCTAAAAACTAGATAAAAATGCCAATTTTAGACAGAGTTGATGCACACACACACATGATGAGTATATCGGCCTGTGATGTGTGGGATTCTCTGACCTCTGGGATGATGGATGGATCAGATAATGATACAGATGACATGACATGATACAGATAATGTGGAAAATTTCCTCTTAATCCTCCAACTGGTTTTAATGGCACTCGCTAAATTCAGACCTCAGCACACAAAAAGCAACCAACCTAAGCCAGGGAGTCTCTAAAGCAGCTGTCAGTCATGTCAATCACTGCTTGTGAACCGTTCTCAAACTGCAAAACTAGGCAGGACTGATCACATATGAATCAAATTTCTATTACTGGATTGCCTATTTCTCACCACAAATGTTTTCAGAAACATATTTTAGTGTACTGTGACCCGTCACGTTATAAATAGCTGACCATGGTACCAAGCACCACCCACCAGCCGGATCAACCATTTTACAGCTAAACTAAACTATTTTTTTGAAAACATCTGAGGTGAGAAATAGGCTATGGAGTAACCGAATCTGTATTTATATTTGATCAGTTTGACCACAGTTCCTGAGCTGTAACTGAAATGATTGACAGCTGGATCAGAGAATCCTTGGCTCTGATTTGGTTTTCGTTCATTTGTGTTAAGGCCACAGAGTGGGCACAGGAGTATGATTATTTTCACAGATTACCTGTCTCATCTAATGCTGTGTGAATATAGTAACAGGTTCAGCAAATATGACAAAATGTTTCACTTTATAAAAGTCAAAAACAAGTGTAGGTTTATTTCCTGCATGACTGTTAGCACAGCTGCTCCATCCAGATACACAGGGCTGTTTTTAACAACAAGCTTCATGAAGTGTAAAAATCAACACCATGCCAGTTTCTCATCTCATATGAAACACTAATACAAGCATGTTATACCATCACTGAAAGTGTCCTGGTTTCTGTTTCTGTTTTGAATTAGTGAAACCAAATAAAGCCTCTTTTTATCAGAGCAGATCTGTCATTCAGGAAGCTTGCATGCAAAAGGTTAAGTGGGACGTTGAGCCTTTGACTCTGAATCTGTGCATAAAATTCATTTCTGTGGCGTGCCATATAAAGCTGCAGCTGCTTACCTGGGACATGCCCTCCATGTCCAGCTGAATGAGGTCAGTCTGGTTGTACTGCAGGATGGCCAGGCCCACACGGAAGATAATCTCTAGACCCTACAGACAGGTCGGTTTTTTTTTAATTATATGCGGTCAGTAAACTGAAAATAACAGATAACAGTCAAACGCACATTCAGACACTTAAACACACACTCGCAAAATGTTTCCTACCTCATACATGAAAATATCAAAGATGCGCGTGGCGACAGGCAGGGGAAGGAAGGTGAGGAAAAGGGTGAGGAACCAGGAAGAGGCATACATAGATGTGTGGAAACTCTGGGATCGAAAATGGACGTTCAGCTCTGGAAGTTGCTCCTAAGGTGAAAAAACAGAGCATGATTTTAAGCCTCAGAGGACACATGAAAAGAAAGTGATGTGCTGAAGAAAGTCATGTGCTGGAGATATGAATGAATGATTTGCTGCCCCTCTGTGGATATTTGTTACACTGCAAGCATTTCATTTGTTGACAGACTCTTCTGCTTCCTCTTTACCTGTAGCAGATACTCAAACTGGTAAATGCAGAGGCCCAGTTCAGCCATGCTGGGTTTGAACAGCTCCCTTAGACGGTACTCCTGCATCAGGCGCACAAAAACACAAAACGCCTCCTCCTCGGGCATCTGGGAAGAGGTGAGTGAAGTTCCCTCATTAGGTATAAATCAGACATTGCTCATGCTGAACAGTTTATTATACAGTGTTTCACATATTTCTCACATAACCTCTAGAGACAACTAATCCTGCTACATAATCAACAATCTTTGTCTTGTAGTAATCACAGAAACCTAGTGGGACTGATTACAATGAATCTAAGACAAATTGCACAGGGCCTTGAGGCAAAATATCCTCATTATGGATCATTTTCCTGAAATACATGATTATTACCTGCATAAGCAGCAGACCAACAATGAACGCACTGCCTTGGCAGTATCCCACCTCTCGATCCACCAGAGAGTACGCCTGAAAAACACAAGCATATTACATTTCTTATGTGCTGTATTTACAGACGGCAGCAGATGACATCTGAAATCCAGACCGAACACTCAGACTGTGGGTAACAGGATCAAAAAGCCACCAGAGGTCTGTTCATTTCCTGCACAGCTGAGCTACCAGGGAACTTGACTGACGTGTGGACGGTCAACAAGCTTGTTTCCATGGCTGCGAACGACACATCCTCACATTTAGTTGCTTCCCAACAGTTTTTGTCTCGTGAACAAAATAACATCAGGAAGGTAACACTCAGCCTGGCAAATGCAAAATGGAGGAGTTAATTACAGCCAATCAAATCTTTCCGGTTTGATGCATCTGTTTCTGAATGACAGCAGGAAAAATGTTTCAAAATGTCGCTCTGATTTGAATATTGTAACTGTTTATCATTAATACTACACAGCGCTTGCCTGTCATGCTGAAACACATTGTTTGGACAAACACTTAAGCAAAATCAGATTTGTTGCATTTCTCTGTTTGGACTTGGTTGGAAAAAACAAGCATTCCTTCAGGCTCTGGGAACTTTTGATGAAATAATTAACATATTAAAGATAGCCAGTGGAGTTTAGCACTATGGATTAATACATTTATAAGTGGGTCCCATTTTGTTTTTATCATGCAGGTACGTGAATATGCAGGCAGAGCAATACCGCACACATTCTTGCTGCCGTTTTCACCCAATTCTGCTAATCAACAGTGCCACTGAAGCACAAAGGTAGAAGGTAAGCATTACTCTACAGGGGAAATTTTATTGAAAGGAAAACTATTGTTACATCCAACTGTTGAAAGGTAAAACTACAAACGACGGACTTTTTAGTTCATTGCCAGGGGTTGGCAAGCTAACGACTATCAGGACTGTACCTCTTCCAATATAAAAGTGCAGCTGCAGGCTACCAGTAAGCTACGCTGTGTTGTCTTTGAGGGTTGTTTCATTTTTTTTTCTTACTCGAAAAAGTAGTCAGGAATGGAAAGAGAGTAAAAGAGAGAATTGTTACATCCAAGTAATGGTCAGGAAAACCTTGCTGTGAATTCTGGCATCATGTTGGCTAAAATGTTGGTGACATTCTCATGTAAACAAACACACATGTAAGCACTATGGGCAATACTGAGAACAGCAAAATGATCAAAGTCATGTCCATATATCGTACAGTAAGAAGATAATTATCGTGACACAGGCCTATGGATAGGAAATTAAAAAACAACAAAGGTCCCTGTCAACATTACAAATACATGTTCAGCATCTTGAACCTGAAGCCACCAAGACACCTGATTGTTAACATACTGTCTCTACTTCCAGAACCACATGAGAGGAACAGTACCTAATTTGGCACTTTGAAAACATCATCTAAGCCTCATAGAGTTAATACCAAATGGCTACACACACAGACAGACATTTATTCCAAAAGACCTTCGTCTCACCTTTTCATAAAAGCTAAATATCAAGCCTGCGAAAGCCAGACCTTGAGGTGATGGGAAATGCTGCAGTGCTCACCTTCATGACGTTGAAGAGGACCTCCTGCCCCAGGCTGTCCTGCCCTTTGAAGAACTCATGCTCGGGGTAGGTGCGGGCAATGTCTCTGCGGATGAGCTTCTCACAGGGCGATGACATCTTTAGCAGCTCTGAGTATTGGTTCTTCACTGGCATGTCAGTGGCATTGCCCAGCAACTGCCATACGATGGCCCGGAAATGGTGAGGGATGCCCTTCCTGATCAACTCCTGGAGGGCAAAGAGCGAGACATTAAAGAAGATTAATGCCTTGCTCCTTTGTGTGGTGAGGGATGCAGGTTTAAGCATCTCTTAAAGAGCAAAGAGCAGGCAGATGAGAGAAGAGGAATCAATTATAGGATGATGAATAGATATATTTACAAGGATAATTTAGTATCATGTCCTAACTACAGCCTCTCAGTACATTTTGATGTATCACTCTTCACAATAATTCTTCACTTGCTCATGCTTTTCCCAAGCCAATCATTAAAGCTACACTCCATGTAGAGTTTGCAGACAGTCTGCGTCATTTTGCTCGGTTTGTCTGCTCCCCCATTTTGCCCTGACTCATTTTGCTGTCCCTTCTCTCATCCATCTTCTCTTCCCCTGGGTTTTCTCTTTTTGTCACAGAGGACACAGGAAGACACACAGAGGAAAGGAGGGGAGAAAGAGGGAGAAGAGACAGGTGTATTGGTGCAGTGCAACTTAAGGCATTGGTGTACTTTAATCAGATTAAGAGTACTGTATGTTGGTGATGACAAGTGGAAGCATACATGGTTTGTGTGAAGCCAACCATAGCTCACTTTTAACGGTGCCCAAGGGAAGCTGCAAAACAGATCAAACAAAGTGTAGCCTCAACTACTTTCTGAAGTTTTACCAACTGTAATTAGGCTCGATGACTGACATGATTGTCAAACTGTCCCCAGCTCATCCTAAAATAAGCCTCGAATGGACCATCATCAAGCTCCTTGACCAGCCGGTGGTACTGCTTGTGATTTATCTTCTTTTTGAAGCTCTCATGTGCCCACACAGATCTCCACTTCCCTATAACCTATGTACTTTTGTGAACAGCCTGCGACCCTCAGTCAGACCCAGAGCAGGTACCCTATGCCTGTCAAATTTTTGCAGGTTTTAACATACAGATTTTTGAGTTTACTTCAAAGCAAATAGAGAATAAGCAAAGGACAGGTGATTTGGTGGTTACCTAGCAACAACAACAACCACCAAAAAAAGGCACAGCAAGCTGCAAAAAGCACTGCGGTGCACTGTCCTAGGCGTTAGGCAGCGCTCATTAAGGTTTTCTTTCCAGTTTTTGGGGAATATGAGCAAATATAAGCCGTCGGCCCTAAGGCAGAACGGAGCTACATGTTTCTGTCACACACATGCACATGGGTAAAAAGGACACACTGTGACCTTTTGAATAAAAACAGATGGATATAAATGACCATCCAGCCTCTGCATGAATAGTGCAATGAGTCAGGGATTTACAGGGCCCTCTTTCTGTGTTGTTCCAGTAAACTTCCTGTGAAACCTGACCAACAAGATGTAAAAATAAAATGAGGAGGCTGATAATCTTCTTATTGATGTTCTCATTTTTAATCATTATTTGATGATTCATTCTTTGGAAAATGCTGCCTGGGAACACATGATCTTTAATTCATCATCTCCAGTCCCTGATCCTCACCTTTAGGAGTTTGTCCTTCTTGCGCCTCCACTCTTCCCACTCGTTGACGATGCGGCCCCACAGGATCCAGGTATCCTCCTCCAGGTGTGACAGGTTGGAGGAGGCCGAGGAGCTGGACACTAGTGAGGAGCCGCTGTTGCGCCGTGAACCACTCATTGACCGCATGGATTTGGAATCAGCCTCCAGCAACCTGCGTGAAAGGACAGTTTATGACATGACGCAGACATTGTCTTATACACGCTGGTGCACACGCTGGAGAGTGACAGGGAGGCTAAGATCAGCATTAGGAGTCACAGCAGGCAAATATGACATTGAGGCAGACTGTGACATTGCAAGGATCAGTGGAGTTTGTGCACAACCTTGCAGAGGCACCAGACGCCTCAGGGCTTGTTACCTTAAACTACAGAATCAAAGGCTGACCCATGAGGATATTACACACAAAGCTGGTCAGCTATTAAAATTTTAAATTGGCAAAAAAGCAACAATATGCCTTTGTGTATAGGGTCAGACTAATGAGGGAGCAGCTGGCCTTTAATTGAGCTCCTAGTGAGTCAACGCAATAAAATAGCCATCCCATTTTATCTGTATGTTATATCTTTCAACCTATCCCAACATTTGAAATTAGATGTTTAGCAAGCATATAGCTTATTTGCATTAAAGGTACAGTGTGTAGGATTAAAGAGGATATATTGGCAGAAACGATATATAATATTCATGAAGTTATGAATAGCATAGTTCTATGCTTGGCACACAGGAGAAGTTTTAGTTGGTTTCAATTTGCAACCAATTGGAACTTGTTCCACTGCATTTTCCAACTCTGCCACATCCTAAACACTGGACCTTTAATAATTTGTTTTACATACTGTACAGTACAAAGTCCATATTGTAAAGGTGGTTGGTGGAGTATGGGGCACTAGAGATGGGGCCGTATTTCCAACACTCAGTTCTCCACTGCCGCATGAGCATGCAAACTGTTGGTTTGTATAGAGATAAAAACAAACCTTGTGACTTTGGTTTTGAGATAACAAAAGGCTCGTTTAGCAGAGGCATTTACTAGCCGAGTCAGAAAGTGTTTGGATCCACTTTTAGGTCTGGAACCTCCTGTCTACGATGGGTTTGAGATGCGCCCTCATTGAGGGCCCCAGCAGGATTCAAACCCTGGACCTTCCGTATGGACAATGCGTGCTCCAACCACTACACTAGGGAGGCCCAGCCAAGTCAGAAAGTGTCTTGTGCTGAATTTCACAAATAAAACAAATAATAATGTTAAAGAACAGGTTGAGATTTTGGGAAAACCTTCTTTTGGGAGGAGTAAGATGAGGAGATCAATAACCACTCTGTCTGCACAGTAAATATGAAGCTACGGTCAGGAGCTTTTAAGCTTAGCCAGTAAGCCACTGCTCCCAGCCAAAAAGTAGTCACAAACATAACCCCTTGTTAAACCGTACCTTCTTGTTTTCACACCTTGGTTTTTGTGCAGATTAAACAAAGAAGTTAATTAATAAACTTTAGAGGTGCTTGTTTGCTTGATTTTGTTACCTTAAGACAAAGCCAGGCTAGCTGTTTTCCCTAGTCTTTCTGCTAAGCTAAGCTAAGCTAAGCTAAGCTAACTGGCTCTCGGCGCTAACTTCATATGTCATGGCAGAAGATAATGGTACTGAGTCTCTCACCTAACTCTTTACAAGACAGCACATAAGGGATGTTTTTTTGCCTTTAAATGTTTTTGATTTTTTATCCTTGTGTTCCTCAGAGTCTGGGGTGGCAGGAACATGATGTGATTAAAGAGGCCGCTCTTCACCCAGATGGTGTTAGTTTCAGTCCCACTTTGACCCCGAATGTCTGCTTCTTTTAAGTCACTTGACTCCTACACCCTGCACTTTGACCGCTCTGCTCAACCATGTGATGGCTGGAAGAAGAATTGCACACTATGAGGCTCCTTACACAGTGCTCTACAGTGATTTACGATATTCTGAGTCCCTGCTGGGGTTAATAAACTCTAATCAAAACTAAGTGTATTTTTTAGCAGTGGTGCAAACATGTGAACAGACATTTCCCCCAGAGAATCTGGCGCTCTTCAATGTGTGGGATTAAACCTTACCTAATGCAGGGATTAAACCTTACCCTAGAATAGAAAAGTCACTTTCTAAAACATGACTGTGAAACCAGGTGATTACATATTACCCCAGAGGAAACAGATCCTGAACTGGTTAAATAATGAGTCTCTTGAAAGAACATATAGTAGCACCCAGGGTGCATGTTTGGTATCATCACAATTATATTGCAGTGATATATAATGTATGATGGACCCTGGATGCAATGGGGTTGTGAGTCTCAGGAAACAGACACTGATTATTGCTCTTTTTTAAACCACTTCTCTTTATTTCTTCTTTTGGTTTAGGGGTGCCTAAATCCCTTTGTAATGAACTGCCTGTGTTTAATTGGTGGCCTCATCCCAGTCCATCTGTTCTTCCTCTTAAATCAAATGTTACAAAAAGAAAAGTTGTAAGAGCATAAATGCTGTTATAGTGCCCAGGCAACACGCATTTGGATACAAATAGAAGTAAGTTGGTGATTAAAGACTTCAAGTTCTACAAATGTTTTTTTCTTGCTCTGGACAAATTCTGAAATAATGAATTTCAATATAATTCGCAACATGCTGCCAACAATATTGCTATGTGAGTGTTGTTTGAGCACTACAGTATCTTGGGCCACACCTCAAACCTGCATCTTATCAGTCTGCTATCTGTCTGTCTCTTTTGCATCCGCCAAAGATGGTCTATACGGAAGGTGTGTGTGTGCACACATATATATGTATATGTATACACACACACACACACACACACACACACAGTATATTCTTCTTTTATTTCTTTTGTGGTATGCCACTATGCTCAGTACAGTAAATGCTGCCTCCACCTGACCATGTGTGATTAAACACAGAAAGTAAGGATCTTGAACCTGTATTGATGGATAACATTTTTTGAGGAGGTCCCTCTTTCATATGTTGGTGGGGACGTGCCCCTCGGTCCCCTGTAGCAGTTATGAGCATGCGCCCAGGCCTGGTTTAGTGATTTTCTTTTTATAAACCTCACCTATTCAGTGTTTTTCAAAACACTACCCTACATACCCATTTTTTGCTATCTAGTGTATTCTTCCAAATGTAGGGCATGCAGATTTTGAATTCTAGGTCAAATTGACATTGGCTTGTGGTCATTTTACACAAATCCCTTTGCACTGGACTGTGTGCATACACACTTTGAACAATCACAATGTTTCAAGCCCAAAGGAGTTTGTCTGTAAACGCTGCAAAATATACAATTACACTATTTCTCCAGAAATCACTGTGCAAGAGCAGCCTTACAGCACCTGAAACAATCCACAGAAACTTGTTAAACCACTTCTGTTGCATCACTTCTGTTTTTCATTTGTATGCTTAAATACATTTCGTCAATTTTAATTTTAATCTTCTCATACTCAAAAGTAAGACTTTAAGCCTCACAAACATACAGCAGTTTTCTTGTATTTTCAGGTACTCTTGAAAATCAGGGAAAGATAAGCTCTTGCATGGCTTGTGATTTATTATAAGGTGATTACTTGATAACAGTCAGTGATGTAGTTATAGCTGATGTGGTGGGTGCACTTCTAAGTGGATGGGTAGGTTCTATCTAGCTTTCTTATTTCTTGTAGCATCTATCGGCGTTTTACAAATGACCCCGAGAGATCGTACCTTTCATCCTCTATAATGAAGCTGTAATTATCTCCCATGTTGGACCATCTCATTACTGAGTTGCTGTTTTAATGCTGCCTTCAACCCTCATTATTTTCTGCACTTAAGCTTCTGCAGCTGAAGTCAAATTGTAAATGCACTTTTAACTTGAAATATTTGTCTCTTCATTCATCTATATGCTTGAGCTTGAGTTTTTGTTTGATCGAAAGATTTTACTTCAAACATAAACTGTAGCGGCCAAAGTGGACTTTAAGTTAAATAAATAGAAATTGCTTAAAAATGCATAAATAGATAAAAGAATAAGAATTCATGTTTTAAGATTACTTGTTGTTTTGGATTAAAAATGTGTACTGTCGCTTTAAGACTCACGAGCCGGCTTCCATAGCCTCTCGCGCTTTTCATTTCAGATCGCAAGGAACCGTGGAAGCGAACAGTCTTTTTACCTGTTGCCTCTGTTGCTCTTCAACTTCGGACATTTAAGCCTTTTATTTTCAGTAGTTGATGTTTTTTGTTAGTTCATGTACGTTTTGTAAATACCTTAAGAAGAACACTAAACTTTGATTATCATTTCAAAACGTTGTGGACTGGATTTATTTCAATTACATGGACAAAGACAGTGGAAACAGTAACTTTTGGTCAGAGAAGTAACAGCGTAAGAAATAGCACTTTCCTCGCGGTCTCACTAAGACCAAACCCTACATTAGTAAAAGACTTGCTTTACATTGGACTACAAACATTGGTGAGGTTTTCCTGAAAGTGGAAAGTAGTTGCATCGAGGGATTTACCGAGAGACTTCTGGAAGCAGCATGATCACGCGCTGCGTTCGTGGTGGTGAGTGGACAAGCGGCTCGTGGCTGCAATGTGACTGTCGCAAGTGGAATCGGAAAAAAACCGGACTGACTTTCAAACGCAATCATGGCAAGCGAGGAGGAGAAAACGGTAAGCCCTCCGGGGAAAAACGTTTGGTTAAAAACCACAAGTGTCATTGGAAAATAATCTGCAAACGAAAATCAGCTCCAGAAGAGCCAAGCTAGGCAAATTGACTGAGAAAAGAAAGGAAATGCTTGCTTTAATGGATGATGATGCAAACGTGGAAATTATGACACAAGAGTTGTTAAACAAATATGAAGAGCTGATAGAAGAATTCAGTAAGATAAATGCTGATGTGAAAGATCTGTACAGTCAGCTTGGATGTTTAGAGAACATGAAGGCAGATCAAAGTGATTGGTTTCAGCCAAGATATGATGAGCACAGTAACTTTGTGCAAGAAGTTAATACATGGATACAGGCTGCAATGCTTCGCATTGAAGAGTCTCAAAAAATGAACAATGAAGTACATCCTGAAGATAGCGCTTCAGCTTCATCCGGAAGGAGTAGAAAAGCCAGGTCTGTCTCCTCTGCTACTGTGATATCAGCAGCTCGTGCTGAACGCCTTAAAGTTGAATTGGAGCAAGCTACTTTGCTAAGCAGGACAGATAAATTGAAACAAAAAAGAGCTCTGGAGGAGCATGAGATGCAACTAAGGGAGCAGGAGCTAAAGCTTAAGGAACAGGCTCGACAGCTCAAAGCTGCAAAAGAAGAATTGGAGTTGCAAGCAGAGCTTGATGAAAAAGATGCAAAATTAGCCGTGCTAAAGAAATATGAAGAAGGCTCACGTGTGTCACGAGGCTCTAGAGGCTCTAGAGGGGAATCACTGATGGTTACTCAGAGACAACATGTCAGCTACAATAGGAGCGGTGGGGCTAGTAACGTATCTCAGCACAGCCATAGTGGAGTAGCTGCCAATGCAGCGCCTGTTGCACAGCCAGTGCCTGTTGCACGACCAGCGCCTGCTGCACGACCAGTGCCTGTTACACGACAAGTGCATGTCACTCCAAAGGGCAATTCAACAAACTCAGATAACCTAGTTTCCGTCATGCAACGCCAAAACGAAATAACTGAGAGCTTAATTAAGCAACAAAAGCTATCTACATTGCCATCACCAAACATCCCAATGTTTAAAGGAGATCCAATGGAATACCGTCTCTTCATGAGAGCTTTCGAGCATCGCATAGAGAGTAAAACTGATAACAGCAAAGATCGGCTTTACTATTTGGAACAGCACACAAGCGGTCAGCCTAATGAATTAGTGCGCAGTTGTTTTCACATGGACCCAGATCAGGGCTATCCTGAAGCCAAGAAATTATTAAAGGAGCGCTTTGGTGACAAATACAAAATCTCAATGGCATACCTTGACAAGGCTCTAAATTGGCCTACCATAAAGTCAGATGACGCCAAGGCACTTGAAGCATATGCTCTGTTTCTGACCAACTGTAACAATGCAATGTCGGACTTAGAGTACTTGGATGAGATGGAGAATGCCGCGAACATGCGCACAGTCATCTCCAAGCTCCCATACAGGCTGAGGGAGAGATTCAGGAGCGTCGCCATTGACATTCAGAAGAAAGATCGGCGAACAAAGTTTGAAGACGTGGTGTCATTCGTTACAAAACAGGCTGAAATGGCAGCACACCCTGTGTTTGGAGAAATCTCAGGTCAGACCAAGCGACAACCTGAAAAGCCAGCTGTAAAGAAAAACGTCACAGCGTTAGCCACTGAAGCTAAAGAACAGAAAGCAGTGAAATGTGTTGCTGGTGCTGACAAGCAAGCTAAAGAGAAGAAACCAAACATAAACATGGCATTTGTGAAACCTTGTATCTTCTGTCAGGGTGATCATACAATGGAACAGTGCAGGAAACTTCAGAAAAAGTTGCACAAAGAAAAATTGGAATTCCTTAAAAGCAAGGGCCTCTGCTTCAGCTGTCTTACAGGAGGACACATGAGCAGTGCCTGTGAAGAAAAGAAGAGCTGTGAGTTGTGTTCAGCTAAACACCCTACGCTGTTACACATAAAGCAGAAACCTAAAGAATTACAGAAAGAAAACGCTTCACGGGAGGAACAAAAAGAGGAGTCTTCACAGGAAGAACAAACTGTGATCAGTGGATTTGTGGATGCTGGAGAAACTTGCTCTCAGACTGGGGCCGGGGGTACAGGAACCGTCCTCGCCATTGTTCCAGTGAGAGTGAAGGCAAAGAAAGGTGACAAGGTGCTGACTTGCTATGCGTTCCTGGATCCAGGCAGCAACGCCTCCTTTTGCACTAACAAGCTAGCCAACAACCTTAACTTGCCAGGAACAAATGTAAACATCCTACTTACCACCATGGGAGACCAAAAAGCCGTCTCATGCAAAGTGCTACCAGACCTAGAAGTCAGCAGTCTGGAGGGTGACGACTTTGTCGAACTCACTAGTGTGTTCACACAAAAGGCCATACCTGCTAGTCAGGAGAACATCCCAACCCAGGAAGACGTGGATAGGTGGCCACACTTACGAGGTGTTCGGATTCCATCGATCAAGGCGGATATCGACCTTCTGATTGGGACCGACGTCGCAAAGGCTATGGAGCCAGAAGAGGTTATCCGCAGTGTGAACCATGGTCCGTATGCCATTCGTACAGCCTTGGGGTGGACCGTGAACGGGCCGTTGCGTGAGAACATCAGAAGCTGGTCAAAGGATGGACACCCACGATCCAAATGAATCGGATATCGGTGGCTCGACTTGAAGGATTGTGGACACAACAATTCAAGTACGATTTTCCCGAGAATGCTCGAGGAGAGCAGCTTGAGATGTCGAAGGAAGATCAACTGTTTATGGACCGAGTTACCACATCCACAAAGCTGGTCAACGGTCACTACTCTATTGGTTTGCCGTTGAAGAACAAAGAGGTGAGAATGCCTAACAACAGAGCAGTGACAGAGCAACGAGCGCTCAACATGAGAAAGAAGCTTCAGAAAAGCCAGACGTTCCGAGAGGAATACGTCAGCTTCATGAATCAAGTGATCAGCAAGGGATACGCTGTCAAAGTCCCAGATGAAGAACTAAGCAGGAGCGATGGAAAGGTGTGGTTTATTCCGCATCATGCCGTCTACCACCCCAAGAAGCACAAACTTCGAGTGGTATTCGACTGTGGCGCTTCGTATCAGGGAACCACACTCAATGAACAACTACTGCAAGGCCCTGACATGACCAGCAGCCTGGTTGGTGTCTTAACCCGATTTCGTCAGGAGCCAATCGCAGTCATGGCCGATGTGGAGTCCATGTTCCACCAGGTCAAGGTCCCACCTGAAGACGCAGACCTTCTCAGGTTTTTATGGTGGCCTGACGGGGACATATCGAAAGAACTGCATGAATACAGAATGGAGGTACACTTGTTCGGAGCCCTCCTCACCCAGCTGCGCGAGCTATGCGCTGAGAAGGTGTGCAGAGGACAACAGGAGTACCTACGATGCAACAGCTGTGGACACAGTGTTGAACAATTTTTACGTCGACGATTGTCTAAAATCGGTCAACTCAGAACAAGAAGCCATCAAGCTACTCCATGACTTGACGGCCATCTGTCAAACAGGAGGCTTTAGACTCACAAAATGGACGACCAACAGTCGAAACGTGCTGTTAACCATTCCGCTTGAAGACAGAGCGACGGAAGTCAAGGATCTTGATCTCGACCAGGACTCACTCGCCATCAAGAGAGCCTTGGGAGTACAGTGGTGCATCCGGTCAGATCAGTTCAAGTTTCAAGTCAACATCGAGGAGAAGCCTCTCACCAGGAGAGGAATCCTGTCCGTAATGAGCTCAGTCTATGATCCTCTTGGAATGTTGTCACCAGTCATACTACCTGCCCGAAACATCCTGCAAGAATTGTGTAGACAAAGAACAGGCTGGGATGACACCGTGCCAGAACACCTAGCACAACAATGGACCAAGTGGACTGAAGAACTTCGACAGCTCACTGACTTCGGAGTGACTCGATGCTCCAAGCCACCTGACTTCGGCAAAGCTGTGCAAGCTCAATTGCATCACTTTTGTGACGCATGTGAAACAGGCTACGGTACTGTCACGTACTTAGTGCAGAAGAATAACAGTAACCAAGTGCACTGTTCATTCGTCTTGGGGAAGGCGAGGGTCGCCCCTCTGAAACCAACTACCATCCCGCGGTTGGAGCTGACGGCGGCTGCCTTAGCTGCGAAGGTGGATGTCATGCTGAAGAAGGAGCTTCAGTTGCCACTGGCAGACTCCAAGTTTTGGACGGACAGTACTACCGTACTCAAGTACTTAGCCAACGAGAACATCAGGTTTAAGACTTTTGTGGCAAACAGGATTGCCATAATCCTGCAAGCATCAAACGTGCACCAATGGAGCTACGTCAACACTCAGTTAAATCCAGCCGATTGCGCCTCAAGGGGTCAAAGGGTGAGCGCCTTCATGAAGAACGAGGTCTGGATTGCTGGTCCCAGCTTCCTTAGCAAACCAGAAGGAGAGTGGCCAGTCAACCCCGAACACCAAGAAGAGCTCATAACTGAGGATCCTGAGGTGAAGAAAGGCGTACTGGTTCATGCTACCACTGTAGAAAGCACTGATGCTATGCAGCGATTAATTCAATACTTCTCTTCATGGATACGGCTCAAGAAGGCTGTGGCGTGGTTCATAAGACTCAAACAGATCCTGGTGAACCTGTCTAGGAAGAGAAAGGAGTTGAAAGGATTGTGCAGTGACGAACAACAGTTGAAAAAGGAAATGTTGAGCTATAAAAAGAGTCTCAAACATACTTACCTGACAGTGGATGACCTACAGAAGGCGGAGATCGCTATCATCGGTCATTGCCAAAGAAATAGCTTCCAAGAAGAGATATCTGCTCTTCAGAGAAAGGACTCTGTCAAGAAGAGCAGTCGAATCCTCAGACTCAATCCACAACTTGAGGAGGGAATCCTTCGCGTTGGAGGGAGGCTCAGCCGAGCATCCATGCCAGCCGAAGCCAAGCACCCCATGATCATCCCTAAGAACCATCACGTGGGAGACTTGATTCTCCAGGATGCACACGAGTGCCTAGGGCACAGTGGACGTAATCATGTCTTGTCTCACGTACGTCAAAGGTACTGGATCATCGGTGCTCCCGCATCAATTCGAAGAATGCTGTCTCGGTGTACTACCTGTCGAAGACACCATGGTGCATCAGGTACACAAGTGATGGCAGACTTACCAAGAAACCGAGTTCTACCAAATGAACCACCCTTCACCAGAACGGGTGTGGATCTGTTCGGGCCATTCATCGTCAAGCGTGGAAGAGTGTCTGTCAAAAGATACGGGGTGATATTCACCTGCCTTGCCTGTCGTGCAGTCCACATCGAAATGGCAACATCACTGGAGACCGACTCCTTTATTCAAGCTCTACATCGCTTCATCGCGAGAAGGGGTCAGGTAAAGGAAATGAGATCCGACAACGGGACCAACTTCGTCGGAGCTGACCATGAGCTGAAAAAGGCAATAAAGGAGTGGAATGCTGCACAGATTGAGAACAGCCTGCTTCAACGTGACATCAAGTGGTTGTTCAATCCACCATCCGGATCCCACCACGGAGGAGTATGGGAAAGGATGATTCGTTCCATCAGGAAGATCATGAATGCTACATTGAGAGAGCAAAGCTTGGACGAAGAGGGTCTTCAGACATTCTTCTGCGAATGTGAAGCCATCTTGAATAGTAGACCTATCACTACGCCATCCAATGACATTAATGACTTCGAAGCTCTTACCCCACAACACTTACTCTTGCTCAAGACTAACCCCAACCTACCACCGGGCGTCTTCGACGAGCATGATACTTACGCACGCAAGAGATGGAGGCAAGTCCAGTACATGAGCGATCTGTTCTGGAAACGCTGGACCAGAGAATACCTGCCTCAACTCCAGAAAAGGCAGAAGTGGAACCATCCGGCGGTAACTTCAGCCAAGGAGACGTAGTCTTGATCGTCGATGAATCAGCCCCCCGAGGATCATGGCTGATGGGCAGAATCGTGAAGATCGTGGTGGACGAGCATGGAATCGTCCGCAAGGTTCGAGTCAAGACGAAGACGAACGAGCTCGAGCGGCCGATCACCAAACTCTGCCTGCTTCAAGAAGCAGAATGAAAAGGACTGTTAAGTATTAACCTTCGTTTTTGTAATTGTTTCTTGGATAGAAAGCAATTAGGGGCCGGGTATGTAGCGGCCAAAGTGGACTTTAAGTTAAATAAATAGAAATTGCTTAAAAATGCATAAATAGATAAAAGAATAAGAATTCATGTTTTAAGATTACTTGTTGTTTTGGATTAAAAATGTGTACTGTCGCTTTAAGACTCACGAGCCGGCTTCCATAGCCTCTCGCGCTTTTCATTTCAGATCGCAAGGAACCGTGGAAGCGAACAGTCTTTTTACCTGTTGCCTCTGTTGCTCTTCAACTTCGGACATTTAAGCCTTTTATTTTCAGTAGTTGATGTTTTTTGTTAGTTCATGTACGTTTTGTAAATACCTTAAGAAGAACACTAAACTTTGATTATCATTTCAAAACGTTGTGGACTGGATTTATTTCAATTACATGGACAAAGACAGTGGAAACAGTAACTTTTGGTCAGAGAAGTAACAGCGTAAGAAATAGCACTTTCCTCGCGGTCTCACTAAGACCAAACCTCTACATAAACTATATAAACTGTTCTTCTTCATCATTGGGTCTTTAGCTAAACTATTCTTTATTTTAAGTTGCTTATTCACCCTATTTTATCGGGTACAACTAACCTGCACTGAGGTGACACAGTGTTTACTTTTGTCACAATTGTCACACATCCCCTTTGCATTACATCACAGTTAGGTGACAGTTATTTCCAGAGGTTGAATTGTTAATTTTTAACATGGGGGATGCAATGTAGCTTTGATTTTTTTGCGTGCACACATAATCAAATATGACAGCACAGATGTGCAAAATTAATCAAGATAAAGAAAAATAGCATGACCTATACCTGCTGCCTTTAAAAACACAAATAATGCAGTAGTATTGCTATTGCAATACAGACAAGCATTTTAGAGTATAAATAAGAGTAGTTCTGAAATAGCTGTGAAAATTTATCTTCAAGTCACTCTTATCCTATAGACATTTCCTTAGCCAGTTATAATTTCTCTTTACCTGTGAAGCCTTGGGCTGATAATTGGTGCTGCTGTCAGCTCCCTGTCCTGATACCTGCCTGGTTTCTCCCCTGGTTTCTCCCTGTCCCTCTTCTACCTATTTCAATAATATACATAATAAATGTGCAAAGCAAAATTCATAAATAGGAATAGTAGTGGTGACATAGCTGTGGAAATTAATTGCACAGTCACTTTTGTGCTCTGGATATTTTCTCTCAGCCAGTTATAATCTCTCCTCACCTGTGAAGACCCTGCATGATCATCCTTGCTGGCCTCTGGTCCACTGTCTCCTCCCTGACCCTGCTCTTTCTATTGTGGCAATAAAGATTAAAAAAATATGTGCAAAGCAATAGTGAGCACAAGTTCTTATTAAGGAGGAGTGTTTTTTTTCCTAGCATGAAACTAGCTAGCAAGGTATTTAACATAGGTAACATTAACATTAGTGTTCTTGTTAACTAGCTTAACTTGATATATTGGCATCTATTAATTAGTCATCATTTAGCTAACATTATCTACATGCAACAGCATTACTCAACTTACACGGTTTGTTTGGAAGAAACTGCGGAAATTTTTTTGCTTCTTGCTGGCTGCTTTGCCCAACATAGTTAACACAGCAGCACTGCCCAGTAACACATGTTTCGTCTGTGCAACTGATTCTGATCACAACATGACAGCATGTGTATGCGCCTGGCGCCATATACTCATGGTGCGTTTAAAGATGGCTCGGAAAAACATGTTACCACATGTTAAAAATGAATTGAACGGTTGTAACGGCTGCTGGGAACGGAGGGCACAGATATGGGAAGTGCGGGGGACATGTCCCTCAAATTATGTCCGTACCTGCACACACAGATTCTAGATTAACAAGGGGGATGCTCTTTGGTCAATTTTCTAACAAAGGGGATGGCATTCCCCCTCACCCCCACTCAATTCGACCACTGGTTATTTCTTAAAGAAAGTGCATCTAACCACATGGGTACCACCCCAAGATTCCAAGAATCATGCAAGAACATCAACTTCATAAAATATGCTTATCTCCTTCAGGTGCTACCTTTATTTAGTGCTACTAGAAGTTTAGTGGTCCTGATTTAACACTCTAAATTTGGAGTAAGTTTCTCTACAATTGTTCTGTGATTTTAAACACAGGCAGACAAAGACAGGCCTCTCATTTCTGACTGATGACCATTGATTTTACCCACTACTTCAAGGCCCCAGAAACAGTGAACTTTGAACTTTGAAGCCAATTCTGACATAGTGGCCAAGCCGTGTAATTATAACTTTTCTAAGCGTGACAGCTGCCTTGACATACCTTGTTTCACTACCTGGATCTGATCCATTCCGTCCGATAACATTTGTGCTACTGAGCAACTTTCATAGGAATAAACAGGGCCCCGCCTTCAACACTGTATCCAGTTTTCTTTATACATGCATGGCTGAAAACTGTAATTAGCAAGCTCACTGAGTTGGCACCATGAACTGAAGACACTGCCTCCTGCTGATATTTTTTCAAATGTTTCTAATTAGTTTTAGAACCAGAACCTTGATAAAGGGTCTTAATTATATACTTAAAACGCTGACTGCACCCAGTAGTGGCTTCCTAATGAAGATAGTGACGTGATGTGATAGTCATGAACAGCTTATTTTTTTTAACCTTGAACTGTAAAAACTATTGGCTTCTGTTAATAATGTGTTCCTTGGCCTGTTCAGTAAAAACTGGTAACTGTATGTATTAAGCTAATTAGTGGGTCATGCTAACAACTGCATCTTGCATTAGAGCTGATTTGAGTCTAAACATAACATTTACCTATTCCTTCAGTATTATGGTTGAACCTGTGCTGTGGCTGTACAACTACAATAACTGTCTTATTGTCATTCCAGCAGTTTAAACTTGATAAGAAAAGCCATTGATCTCACCTGTTCTGCTCCTCCAGTTTGGCCAGCAGCTCCAGTTCATCAGGACTCAGGTTCTCTGAGTCTGCTGGGGAGGCCGCTGGCGCTGACAGCACTGCATCATGGGAAGATGAGTCTGGGCTGAGCACTGGGCTACCAGTTGATGGGGGGTCTGGGTCCATTCCGGGAGGGGAAGATGGGCACTCTAACTGAGGGGGAGCCCCACTAGAGCCCTCTCTTTCTGGGCTGCTGCTGGGTATAGACATGATGGTGACGATGGAGTTGGATGGGTGAAGCACTGTGGGTGCAGTAAGAGGGTCTCCCAGTCTCACTGCTGGTCTCCCCCCTCGGTGAGCCTGGCTGCTGTCTGATTGGCTGCCTGGCAGGCCGTGGAGCCAATTTGATCAGAGGTCTTCAAACCTGTCATGGATGCAAAAAAACCTTAATGAAAATGGGCAACGTGGTGCTTAACTTAGTGCCACCAAAACTAATGTGACAAATATAAAAACCTGTGGCTACACAACACGATGCGCCCTGCTTTCTTATGTTGTGTTTAAAATATTAGAATTCAGAATGGATTATTCCGGGGATTCTTTTTTTTTTTTTGATTAATCATTTCATCTCTAAAATGCACAATTTAGCAGAACTTTGAGTGACGTCTCCAAATTTTGTTTTCGCTGACCAACAGTCTAAACCCAAATATATTTCTTTTACAATAATATAGCTAAAAAAAGCTCATTATTGCTTCATCAATGGCTTAAATGCTGCAATGATTATAGCCAAATTGCTTTGCTGAATGATGCCCACCCAACAGACAAACACAAATGAGTCAAACAAATGAACAAATGAACGAGGAATCATTTCTCCCCATGTACATACATCCTAATCCTTCACATCTTGTGCTCTCAAAGGTGTGAGATGTCATGTTCGACTTAATGGACTGAACACAAGTCACTGGCCAAACTTTTCCAATCCATACTAAGATGCCAATAATGCCCCTCCACACCCTGGCTCAAGTATCTGCTTTGAAGGAGTGGCCCTTAGTCACTGTAATGACATCATCCTGACTGAGAGCATCATGGTCCATCGCTGCAGACTCAGCTAACAGAGAGCTGTTTTTCTTCACACTAAGATAGATGGTTGCCCAGTGATGCCTCACACAGAGACAGTGTTGTTGTTGATGTGTACATAAACTGTTGCGATCTATAACCACTGTGTTCCATTTCTTTCATCGCTGTTAAAGGCTAAGTTCGGTTTTTTGACACCTGGGCCTTATTTTTAGGAATAAATACGCTCGTAGACTCACCCAGATGATTTTGGTGGAGCTCGGAGCCGTTTTCGAGCAATTTAGATCCATCCGACGGCGTCTTCTCTCATGCCATAGAAGCGGACGGGGCCAAAACATCGAAGCCCCTAAATTAGACATTATCTGCTGCGAAACTCGCTCATTTCACCTACATTTTATAAATGAATGGCCAGTGTTATCACCATGTCCGCTCAACTTCCTTGTTATGGTCATCCAGGGCTTTACAAGGATGGGTCACTTTTGGTGACGTCATAGACGTGCGCCGCAGGAGCGCAGTCCAGCCGGCGCTAGGCTAGGCTATACGGCTATACAGCTACTCTTGTGCAACATGACGGAATATTTATCCGATGTAGAAGTGTCTGATGACGACTCTGAGTATGATGGATGCCCGTATCGTTTTGAGCCAGAATACACCGACAAGGAGCTATTTGAAAGGAGGATGCAGAGGGAAAGAGCCGAACAGCTGGCCAGAGAACAAGCGACCACTGCACGTCCACGAATGGGGGCTAACTGGTGGTGTTGTTGTGAACACTGCACGCCACAGACAACAGAAGAGGAGAGCTTTTGCTGCTCAGAGTGGGACTTGAGACCAGAGGAAACACGTATTGATGCCCCCCAAAATACGTGTCTCACTACACTGGAAGATTTTTCTGCCATGACAAACCGGCTGTGGTAGAGACTTTTTTTATGTCCCGAGAGTCAACTGGCAGACGCAGCCGAAGCCAGCAGGACCGAACGGACAACTTTCGATAGAGTAAGTAGCCCATACAAATGCAAAAAGGGTATATTTTCTATGAGTGTTTGCTTTATAAATAAATAACGGTCGAAACTACTGACAATTAGTTTTGGAGAAAGCATATGACTACTTGTAAGTGTGCGCTAACAATGCAGACCCGCGTGATTGCAGCTCGAGTCACAATTTATTGCCTGCAGAGAATAACCATATCATATGCATTGCGAGTTAGTTTTTCAAAAACTAGCATGGACTAGAGTAAATTATATTGCGTTACAGTGCAGTATTCTTTTGCAGGAATGTATTTTTAGAAGGCTACTCCTGCTCAGACATAGGTCGTGAAGATAGCTATTCATTTTATACAAGAGCTTTATACGCTGGCCGACGTGCACTGGTTATCGACCAATATTATTACATCTTCAAAAGAAATGCATTACCTCCGCTGCGTCTGTTTTGCCCTCTGAAACAATCGGGATGGCATTCCTCCTGAGGTACTGACGCTGAGCTTCCTGGCCTTTTATCTTTGTCGTCTTCGTAATGAAGTCTTCTGGAGCGAAGTAAGCGCTGCAGACCCGGTGACTGACCCTCCTCAGTTCTTCCATAGCAATATTCGGGTCCATTTTCAGGACAACAAGCCAGATCTTTAGTAACTCCGGGTTTTTCAAAGGAAGCCTGTGGAATGTGAACTTTGTCCACCTAGTCATTTTGTTTGGACAAAGTGGAAAAACGCAATGACGAACCATGTTTGTACCCGTGTAGCCCCTAGCCTAGCCTAGCGCCGGCTGGACTGCGCTCCTGCGGCGCACGTCTATGACGTCACCAAAAGTGACCCATCGTTGTAAAGCCGCGGATGACCATAACAAGGACGTTGAGCGGACATGGTGATAACACTGGCCATTCATTTATAAAATGTAGGTGAAATGAGCGAGTTTCGCAGCAGATAATGTCTAATTTAGGGGCTTCGATGTTTTGGCCCCGTCCGCTTCTATGGCATGAGAGAAGACGCCGTCGGATGGATCTAAATTGCTCGAAAACGGCTCCGAGCTCCACCAAAATCATCTGGGTGAGTCTACGAGCGTATTTATTCCTAAAAATAAGGCCCAGGTGTCAAAAAACCGAACTTAGCCTTTAAAGACAGCAAGAGCTCAAACTTGTCAGCTGCAGTGTTACACGCATCATGACCTGATGTGGTGTTATTCAATTAACATCAGATCGTACGGCTTTCAGGAGGACTGAGCCATGGTGACACCTCCTGAGTGATTAATGTGCATTAAGAGATAATAAATTGATCAGATCATGAACAGATGAGATGAATAACTGAGTGAATTCAAAGGGATATGGCAGGTGTCACAGAGCTTATAAAGAGCTGAAGCTCGGGTTAGGAGTTAGGGGAGCTTTTAATCATTTTCCTTTTCATGTATACCCAGGTGTGAAAAAAGCCAGTAGAAAATGTACGCAATTGTACTGTTGGTCCGAAGGCACTGTGAATACTCTTCTTTGACTGGAGGTTTTATGTTTGTGTCTTCAGAGTTAAAGTGGTTGCTTCTTGTGATTGAGAGCATAAGCGGGAAAGGCATTTGTGTCTTGAGTGCAACATTTAACTCGCTAATGTTAGGCAGCACATCTAGACTTGGTGCTTTGTTCTCCCCCATCATGATTAACTTAGTAAATACATGCATAAGATAGATGGCGGAATATTGATACTGCTGCCATTACCGATTCTGCTTTCTACTGATTCTCTCTCGATTCCCTTATTGATTCCTGATCAATTGGCATACATGTGACTTAGGTGTGCACAAGCTCCACTGCTTAACTGTTTTCTTAGCCAAAGAAAAAACTCCACTACGCCTGCCTGTGTGGCGCTGATGTTATTATAACATAGGATATTTACGCTCAGTTACAGACATGGTGCTTGGTTGTAAAGCAGTGTGAAATATTTGGCATTCCTTGAATTTACGCCCGGAAAGATGCTCAGTCATATTACTGATGTTTCCACCCTTACTTGAAACTACCATTTCACAGACATTACAAGCAGCACTGTCATCTTTTTCCATGCAATAGGCCTTTTTCACAGCAGACATTTTGACTTGGCACAGATGGTAAAGCTCAGGTGTTGCTTAAAACACTAGCTGGCTCTGTTATATTCGAGTGTCCCAGTGAGAGTGATGCTGAGCAGGCATGCACAAAACAGCACCCTGACATCAAAGCAGCTACATGGAATTCAGCGATCATTCATTTTATTGTTTAAACCTGTGCTTTGCCTGCTGTGACAAGTCAAAATGTCTTCCATTAAAAGGCCTATCAAGGTATGTTTTGGACCGTTTCTTCCTCTCCGCCATGATGCCTTCTTGTTACAAGTTCACAGCAGAGTTTCAGGTCATTGTTTCGCAATGCCCAACTGTCAGAAAATGCTATGAATGCTAATGAAAGGAACTGAGAAGCTCACATACAACTCCGATGGCTCGTACAGTTTGACAACAACTCTAAACAAGAACCAATTTCAAATACCACCCATACAGACACACACTGTATACACATGCAAACTCTGCTTCTTTCTCTGTCTGTGCTACAGCTAGCAATCAGAGGGGATGCTGAGGAGGAGTTGTAATTGGTCAGAAGAGAAAATGAGCCAAAAGGCCAAGCTGCTGCTCTGTAATAGGGAGCAAAATGAGGAGCTACAGTCTGCTCCCCTGACTCTCCCTCCTCTGCATTATGGATGGTAGGCAGCTCTTTTACTGCGGGAGCCCTGTGGAAATTACTTCTGGCCACACACACACACACACACACACACACACACACACACACACACACACACACACACACAAACAAACACAAATACACTCACACAGTGCAGCTGACCAGCTAATAATAACCCTGGAATATATTGTGTATGGCACTTATACAGAGGAGAGAAATCCCAGACACATGAGCGGAGTGGCCAGGGGGTGCCACCGCCCCAGGGCCCACACTTAGAGACAAACTAGTAGGATTTACCTACAGCTGGCATCAAGAAATGTGCCAGCCACCTCACTAATGGTTAAAACTATGAACCAAAAACAGAAAAGACAACTATCAAACCACCATGTTTTGAACAGACACATTACAAACACTAACATGAAGTAATGTTTGTGTCTTGAAACATTAACAGCAAACTTAACAAACCACTCAGTCCAGCAGTGGACACGATAGAAATGTGGGCCTTCACTACAATATGTTCGAATACTTGAATTGATCCACAGGGCAATGTGTTTGTGTTTTTCTTTTCTTTATCAAGCTAAGTGATAAAGGAGAGGAGGTACAAATTGGGTGTATTGAAACACAAGGAGTGTAAGAATAAGAAAAGTTTAATCACGTCTTGTGCTTCTCTTCCTTTTAACACAACTACAGGGAGTTTTAAAAAGGGACTGTGATATTATATAGTTATTACGTAGTTTATTAACCTGTTGGGATACACAAATGAGTAAAACATTCATAATTAATCTCCATGAACTTAAATTTTGTTTATAGAGAAATCAGTCAGAATGTTAAACTAATGTTGTTCACCACATCTCGGCCCCTGTCTGCCTGTGGTGTTGATGAAGGTCTAGCCTAGCCTATTTAGATAGCAGTGTTTCCCCTACCATTATATCAGGGGGCGCGCCCCCCAGTTAACTTTAGCTTGTCCGCACTGTAGACTGTCTGTGTGCTGCACTGTAATATTTACATTATTATCTATTGTTTATGGATATGGTAGGACATATTATTATTATTATTGTTCAATAGCTGTGAATTTTAAAATGACTTTATCAGAGGGGCCCCCTTGAGAATGCTCCGCCCCCTCAGTGCTGAGAGTCTAGCTCCGTCCCTGCCTGACAAAAAATACACAACATATGCACACACCACACCGCAACAAGAATAATACAGTTAATTGATCGACAAATACCATATCGAACTGTCCACGTATTAGAAAACTCAAAAACAGTGCAATGAGGAATTGATTTTGAACGTGTAATCAACCATGAAGGTTGAGAGAAACATACAGATGCAGGCAAGGAGAGCAGAATAGCCTGCAGAAGAGGAGAGGAGCATAATAACAGTCTGAACAGGGAGAACACTGCATGGGGAAGAGACAAGGACCACATTCATGCACAGAAACCAGCCCAATCAAAAGAGCCATTAACAAGTCAATGAGACCAATCACATTTGTAAAAGGGCATAGCAAAAAACATGAATCTGAAATAACATCCCTTTCATGTCAAATAATTACACCCATATAAGCTCATGGTAAAACAGCTTTCCCTTTTTTAACAGTAGTTATTTACTCAAGTTACTCTGGTCAAGCTAAACTACCCTGATGTGGCTGAATTGCTGCAACAGTCAGAGCTGACAACGTCCATTTGCCTTTTCTTTTCAGATTAAAATCATCTGGCAGACGGGGGAGCCTCAGGCAGTGATGCATCTGCCTTGACAGTCACATATTCACCTCGAACCCAGCAGTGGAACTGAGGTGAGCTCTATGATTGATAAAATTTATAACAGTGTCAAACACTTGTGAATGTTTTCACCTTGATCCCAACACCCAGAGAGCCTTTAATAAGTGGACAGTACAGCAGGCTCATGTTCCCAGCCTTGGCCAGTCTGTAATACTTTAAATCAAAGGCACAAGTGAGAGAAACCATACAATATATAAAACAATATAACAGCATAAAGGCCAGCTCTCTCTGGACAGAGTTTGAATTATTGTTGAGGGATCTTTCTACTGCAGATCCACACTGGGATTTAAGCTGAGTGAATGATTATTTTTACTGAGCTGCCACAGTTTTCTTCTTTCAATCAGGAGGATGGAATTATCCATGATACAGAATCACAATCCATCCATTAATTTGTGTCAGTAATTTGTTTTAAATAGTGTGAATTAAAACTGGATGATACTAAATTTGACTAATCAGAGCTCACAACTGCATTAGTTGAGTCCAGATGAAATCTAATCAAACCTCTTCTTCTGCATCTGTTACTTCCAAGCTGTGTATTCTTCTCAACAAGAGGCCAAATCTCAGAACACCATTCTGACCTTTGTGACTTAACTTTGAGGTCAATAAAATAATTGCCTCCTTTAAGCTTGTCACTTTGCTTATGGTGCTTGTTAAAGATGGTATGATTTAGCCTGGGAGACAAAAAATGGGTTATGGCTAAATGTTCCCTAATACCCTTCCCAACCAAAATTAGTACATGCAAGGTTTTTG
Organism: Epinephelus cyanopodus; assembly: GCA_026686955.1. Taxonomy (NCBI): domain Eukaryota; kingdom Metazoa; phylum Chordata; class Actinopteri; order Perciformes; family Serranidae; genus Epinephelus; species Epinephelus cyanopodus. Next base: position 34,863,902 of record CM048916.1, read on the forward strand.
AACGCGGGTAAACCCACTACATATAGGCAATAGAGTCATTTCCCATGGCCAGTACATGAGTATGCCTGATTTTTTTTTTTTGTATGTCACATTCAAGGTCACACGCATGCTAGAAAACAGGGCTAGTAAATAATGGAAAATAGGATGGAGGACAGTGACAATATCACAATGATTATTCCTTTTTTCAATATATCTGTTACTTATTCAGTCTTTCTTTCAAACTCACATTATAAACAACTTGCACAGTATGAAGAACCTAATATCTAAAAAGAACTTGAAAAACCCACTGGCAAAGCACATTTTTTACTGGCCAAAATAATAAATTGCCCTTTGGTGTCATGTTTATATCTGTTTCAGTTTCACTGTGACAATAAGGTTTTATGTTGAATACAAACTAAAAGCAGAAGCCAAAGTGAAGTTTGAAGCAAAATTCTTCTAATACATTGAACAGCTCAGTACCACAGCCCCATCATGGGCCTAACATGCAGCATGACACATGTAAAAACACATTTGTAGTGTTATGTGCGTCAAACCCTGACACTGACAGGACGGGAGCAGCAGGACAGTGTGCCCCAAAATGACGCCAATGCACAGTAGAGTCAAATGTGCATCACAACACTGCGTCGTAAAAGAGCAAAATGTGTCATGGGGTGTCATGTTTCCACCACTGCCAAACAGGGTTGGTGCTGAAGAATGCCGTGACAACTGTGGAGTCATTTGTCCTGAGAATTAGTGCAAATTATAACCTCTCCCACTGAGGGAAGAGCCAGATGTTAGTGGGTCTTAGTGTTTTCTTTGTCCAGTGGGAAACAGGCTTTAGTCAACTTCCAGGCTAGCTGTTTGCTCAGATCAGCCACTTCTTCGGGATGTTGCGATCGCAACAATTCATACAAATTCAGCAAATCCCCATCAATGCTGCACGACCTTGCAATTGTGTCCAATCACAGCAACTTAACTGTGAAATGAGACTTTACTCCGGGAAAAGAGTGACCTCAATGCCTGGGACCGAGTCACTTACATGTAAGGATGGGGGGAAAAAATGATACAGCATAGTACTGCGATATTTTACATGGCAATATTGTATCGGATGTCAAGTATCAATCATTTATTAAACACATAATTCATGAGATACATAAGGGTAATAAATCGCAATATGTTGCAATATATTGTATCACAATACTCAGCATATTGCAATAATACTGTATTGTGACCTAAGTATCGTGATAATAAACCCCTTCACACAGTGACAGAACTATCTGTTAGCATCACATAGCTAAGCTTACTGACAGGTTTAACAACAGACTTGAGTCGTTTCGTGTCGATATGAGTTTGTTGGAGTCGTTTCACAGCTTTGTGTTGGATGCAAACCTCTGTTGCTGTGTTACCACATTCTTGCCAGGAAAAAAGAGCAGGTGGAAAACATATACTAAATCTGTGGGACACACTGGATACTCATAACAATAGGGTATGAATCAGAGCGAGCATTGCAAGTATTTTCACAATTTTCACCTGCCCCTGCAGTTTCATTGCAAAAAACCCTAGAAACATCGCAACATGCATTGCAATTTTTTAGAGAAGCTGCGATGAAATCAGGTATTCAAGGCCGCTAAAAATCCCCCAAAAATCCTGGAGGGACTGACAGATGACTGCATCCAAATTAGATAACATTTTTCCCACAGCCTTGAAGGGTTTAACCACTATCACAATTTATTGCAAAACAGCAAAAAATAAGCAAACAAACAAAAACAATACCAGCTAACTTTATTTAAACTTCATAAAAATAAGCCAACCTTTGCCCAAAATAACAAAAATTGAGATTCTGTTGGGACAGGAATCTGGACTTGTCAATAAGAATGTTGTGGGAACTGCATTTAAAAAACACAAGTGCTATGAAAACATCTTAATCATCAGCCTATTAACCACGACATTACAAAAGAGGAGATGCTTCAGAGCAACACAGAGAGCTATTCAGCTGTGTCACTTGCTCTGAACACACTGTAAAAGGTGTGAGTCATGCAGGACTACAGCAGAGTGCTTCCAAAGTGGGAGTTTTTCCTAGCTCCCTCACACACACACACACACACACACACACACACACACACACACACACACACGCACGCACGCACGCGCACACACGCACAGGGTAATGGAAGGACAAAGTGAAGGTCTCTGACAAAGCAAAACATACCAGATTTTCTGAGCTTGGCTGTTGCTCAGTGTATGACAGCAGGCTTCCTCTAATGTCATTGTGTACTTGGGAGAAACTGCAAAGGACTGTGAGACAGTCAAGGCGGGGTTAAATTTTAATCCATATTTAAGTGGATTACAATACATGTATTTACAAGTATGTATAGTGTGTATGTGCGACATGAAAGGTTACCTTTTAGCATGCACACTCACTCATGCTTGGTGTATCCGTGTTTATATTCTGTGAAGTTCCACCTCAGTAAGTGCATGTGTTGACACACATGGGTGTGTGTGTGAGTCCTGCTGTGTGATAGATGCATGCCCAGTTTTGAGTGTTTATGTTTAGTCTGTCCTTGACTGATATCGCTACGCACAATTATGGTATTGTGTAAATTCTACGCCTGAACGCATCCTCTCCAAGCTCTGACTGTCTACTGAAACAGACAGCGCTATTGTTTCCTCCTCTGACACCCCCCCGCGCGCGCACACACAACACACACACACACACACACACTTACACAACCTCTAGTAATCCAACATGAACCCATGTCCCCTTTACAGCTCCATCTACATTTTTCCTATCTGTGAAATAAGCAGTGACGTACAGTCACATTACACGTTATTACAGACATTCTGAGCTTATTTCCCAAGAGGCCCGAAAAACACTCTTGGAAAAAAACTGACCAGCATTTTATGAAAGAAAAACACAAAAATTTTCACTAGGATCCCAACCTTGCTGATGTATCACCCCCTCCCTCTTCTCCTCCCCCGTGTCTATGTGCGCGTGTATTTTGCCCTCGGGGCCTTCCAGCCCTGACATTAAGGGCGACCCCTTTGTTAATCCGTAGCTGCTAACCTCGCTGTTGTTCCAGCTCATGATCTCATGTTTGGTTACTGACACGTGGACTGTTCATTTCCATGCTATTCATCTACTGGATCCATGGTCCTTGTGACTGCTGTTGGGCTTGCTGCTGCTCAGAGTGTCTCATTGTGAAGGAGGGTTGTGTTTTTTCTGATATTCCTGCTGAAAGCTCTCTCTCCCTCAGTGTTTGTGAAAGCCATATCTGGAGTCAGAAAGAATCTGTTAGCTAAAACCAATGGATGGAATTAGGTCTTTGACACACTGGCACGAACGTATTGACAAGTTAAACACGCTCTACATATAGTGCGCAAGGGCAATGGTGTGTGAAGCAGTTAAAAAATCAATATGTGTATGATGGAAGCGGGCTTTTAAATTGAACTGTACAGCATCTGCCTAACAGGGTGAAAAGTAAGAACATCTTTCTTTATACTTCTACTTCACAATATTTCAGATGGAAATATTGTACTTTTTACAAAATTTATTCAACAGCAATAGTTTTGGGTTGGTTTTCAGATGAAGATTTTACATAAAAAACATGTAATGCTTTGATGAGATGAAACAGACCCAAAACACTGTAAGAGTACAGTACAGTTAAGCTTGACCCACGACCACATTGAAGTGCCACTAAGCCTACATACTAGTGCAAAAATGATCTTACAACATAACACAAACACTAATGAGTTTTTACTTAAAATAGTATTTAGTGTTGTACTCCTAAAAAATAAATAAAATCAAAACCAATGCAGCAGAGCCAGATATATAAATTCTACTATACTCCACAGTTTTCTTCCTTGTCAAAGCCCGTTCAGTCAGAGGATCAGGTGTGTTACGCTAGGAGCAGCTAATGTAGCCTTGAGCCTTTAGCCTCAAGCAAAGATGAAGAGCAGGCTGCAGAGGTCTGGTAAGCTCATTTCTTTCCAACTCCACATCCCCAGATTTTTGGAATATAAATTGTCGTTTTATTCCCCTTTCAGTAAAATCTTCAGAGTTAGCTGATAGAGGATCAGTAGAAACCTGCACTTCAAAATGTAACTAGCATTATTCCTTCTTTTTTCAGCAGTATATTGAAAGTAACAGAAGGCAGAACTGAGTATATTTTAATATATTTATGAGGGGGTGAGCTAAAAAAAGAAAGAAATTGTCTGTTGATTTATATTAAAAAATCCCAGAGTACATTTTTTTGTATTTGGGAGCTGTTTAAATGGGTAATTTGTTGTAGATTTTATTGTGTTGAACTATTAATATTATATACAAAATCTCAATTTCACTCTAAGTTACTGTTTAATTTTTACTGAATATCTGAAGGCAAACTGTTAGACTGACATGTCAAACTATATAACTTATTTTGTTGTAATTCTGTTTATTGAAATAAATAATAACATTTTTTATCATTAATTTGTCATATAGTCAAGAATATCGTTATCAATATTATTTTAGGGCCATATCGCTCATCCCTACTACTATTCATTTCAACTTTGCAAGTAGGCCTAACATTGTTTTGGTGATATCCAACAATGTTATCGCATATCACATATTTTTCCTCATATCATGCAGCCCTACTGTGGTTATGGTACTTTTACTTAAGTAACTGATCTGAGTACTTCGTCCACTACTGCTGCCTGACATACTCTACAGTCTACTTTGCACTGATGTAACAGTGGTTTATGTTTATGTCTTTGTGTACTGGAAATGTCTACCTACTAACCCATCAGCCCTCCAGCATCATTATCACAGTAACAGCAGCCTGTTCTCCAAAACAGCCCTCTTGTACAAACTGTGCTGCATAGATTATAGATGTAATTGGTAACTCTTTTACATGTGTGCCGTGCAGGAAATGTTTTCTGGGATTTGTCCAATAAGAATTCAGTGTGACATAAAGCCTCAATGAGGAGGAGACACATTCAGGACAATCGAAGCAACAGTGACGACCAATGTTTTCCAGACTTGGTTCCCTAAATCTACCGACCACGTTCATTTTATATGACTAATGCTTTCCTGCTCCAAATTTAGTTAGTATCCCTCTCCAGATGATTCGGTTCCCCTGAGTGCCACTGTGAGAGGAAATTGTCTAGAAATAGCCATTCCCACAACCCATCAATTACTTTCAAGTGCAGGCGACTATATTGCTCTTTTCCGCCACTGGATGGTCAGTGCATTAGTTCTAATACTGCTCAGATTATTTAATATTTTATCACTAAAAAATGCAGGATGAAACACACTGCAACATCCACTAATCACATGCTAATCTCAAAACTGGATTACATGAGTGTGCCATAGAGGATAACTGCCACAAACTGTGTGCCACCACAGGCACATAGCCACTGCTTAATATGATGCTTAAGCAATGACTGACATTAGTTTTCCTGCTGCATTCAATATATTATCTTTTTAATTTCATACTTTCCCAGCAGCGCCGTCACGAACACTGATCAGTAGCCGAGCTGCTGTTTAATCACCCGTTCTGATTACAAACATCTGCTGTTTGCATTAGAAATGGCTGCGAGAGAGAGAGAGGGGAAACAGTCACTACGAATCCACAAACAACGTCTCAAAAATTAGATTCATTTGAGTGTTTTCTTGTATTTCATAACGACCTCAAGCCTCCTGGGGAAATGAGGAAACTAATCAAATTTCAGAACCTCAAAAACCTGTTAACTTCCAAATTGTTTACGCCAAAGCACAGGCTCAGTGACGGCCCATAAGCTGACAGGACACATCACGCTACAGGTCGATTGTGCAGAGGAAGCATCATCCACAGCCCAGTGTGACAACACAGGTTTCAAAATGCCTTGGTAACACGTCTGTGTTGTTAATCATACTCCCACAGATTCACCCCGCGGTAAATCATTCCCTCATGCTCATTTAAAAGAATACCTCGACTAGCTGATGAAATGCTCCGACCTTTTGTGCAGATATGCTGCATGTTTGTACCTGAATACCTCATACATCACAGATATGGTAATTAAAGCCAGCAGAATGTTAGTAATGACATATGCTTGTGAAATATTGTTTAGTAATAGCCACTTATCTTAGCTAGTGACAGTGGTGAAACAAAATACATTTACTCAAGTGCTATACTTAAGTGCAGCTCTGAGCTACTTGTAGTTCTCAAGTATATCCATTTGATGCCACTTCATACTTGCACTCCACTACATTTCAGAGGGAAATATTGTACTAATTTACATTTATCTGACAGCTGTAATCAATTTTCAGATTAAGACTTTACATAAAAAACATTTCAAAGTCCAGTGGTTTCCAACCCCTATAGAAATCAGCGCCTAGTTGGTGCACTTGTCACGTTTAGATGTCTGTGAGTTGTTAGCAGTTCCACCGAAGGGACATTCTTCTCAAATAGTTTCCTATAAATAACGGTGTGATGCCTAAAGAGGAAAAATCACCCAGTATTTCAAAATAAAGCAAAGATTAGAGAAAACTCCAAAATCTGAATACAAATGTGTTCTTTTTCCTCTTTCCTTGTTCATTTATCACCTCATGACCCCTCAGATTCATCTTGTGACCCTTTGAATCACCAGATCACCTTGCAAATGGGAATTAGTCTTGAACCTCTTGGTTCATTTTTGATATCCAAGGGGCGTTATCAACAGCCTGAGACTAAAATGCCTCTGGATGCCATTGGATAGATCTACAACCAGAGCAACAAAACGTGTTACGTAGAGCTAAGAGACGGGAAAATGTAAACAAATTAGTGTGCACAGATGAGCTGTGAAGGTGCAGCATCAATATGTCTGTGAACAAGTGATGCCTTTTTGGCCATCGGAATTTGAAGATAAAGGGTGTTTTCACTCCCTCTACTAAAATATTTGGTAACACTTTACTTGAAGGTATCTACATAAGAACTATAACTATATAACTATGACATGACATGGTCATGAACCTCTCATGAACGTTATGTACATGTCATAAACATTTATGACTGCTGTCATTAAGTGTCATTCGGTTTTTGTAATGACAAGTTGACATTGTTTGGGTTGTCTTGATTATGACAACTTGACATTAACTAGGATGACATTACCAGACGTAGTCTTTGTCATAACAATAACAATCACTATGTCAGCTTGTCAAAAACACAAAAAGAGGTGCATTTCTTGTTCATGTCAAGTTGTTATGACAAAGACATCTTCTGGTAATGTCATGTCAATGGCATTTTGAATAAGGACATCCCAAACAAATTTAATGTCAACTTGTCATGACAAAGACAGCTTCTGGTAATGTCACTTTAATTAAAGTTACAATGTGTATTTTTTCGAGTTGTTTATTAGCAAATATCAACTATTGTTTTCATAAATATATATTTACTAAAGTGTAATGCAATTCACATAGAAATGGAAGCTTTCTCATTGGCTTAGAATGACTTCTCTATATATACACAGGCAGGGCGCGGTCTGCTGGAGGCTGCCCTCTTGCGTCGCCATATTTGAATACAGTGGCTGAAAGGGACATACGCGCTTCCCCTTTCGCGTTTACCTAGAACTTGCCGTCACTGGAGACGGTTAAGGTGAAGATCAATCCGGGGCGCTTCTGCATGAACCTGCTTTGTACTTGTGCTAATGTTTGCTCGTGTTACCAAAACAATTAGAAATAAAACACTCCTAACATATATCTCACAGATAACCTATATCTCACTGGTAAGCTATAACATATCGTAACATGGTTTAGATTCCTAAATAAATATTCACCTCGTCGCTAGATACTCCTGAAAAACTTGAAAAACTCTGCTGTCTGCGCAAGGATTTTTGTCCTACGAGGCTACCGTCACTTACCCGACGGGAGGGGTGAGTGAGTGAGTGAGCAAGCACGAGTGAGCACTGCAATCTAGAATTTCACTGCTGATGTCACTGTTACTCACCATTTTTACACACTGAGGCTTTAATGTCAAGTTGTCATAATCAGGACAACCCAAACAATGTCAACTTGTCATTACAAAAACCGAATGACACTTAATGACAGCAGTCATAAATGTTTATGACATGTACATAATGTTCATGACAGGTTCATGGCCGTGTCATGTCATAGTTATGATAGTGTCATGTCACTCTTATGTAGATACCTTCAAGTAAAGTGTTACAAAATATTTGAAACAATAGGAAAGGCCAAAACCATTTTGATCAAGACAACTAAGCTCCGCTTTACAGTCATCGTCTCAAACACACCCAATATAAAATACATGGCTGTGATTTGCCTGTCAGATTTGAAGTTACTGGAAATCTGTCCAAAACTGATAATAAATAAAGCTGAATAATAGCAAATAAAACATAAGCTCAAATGTATTATGTTTAAACTGTTTTATTTAAGTTGGGGATCTGAGTACTTCCACTCCTGCCTATGAAAAGAATGTTGGGAAAGGTGGCAGATCAAACTACTTTTGAATAAACAGAAGTCAATATTCAGAACAGAGCTCAAATGGCTTCAACAGATTTCCCCTATGACATCTATAACGGTCCTGTGCATACTTATGTGTCATTATCTGAAAAACAATTTGCATGTTAGTATAAATCAAACATGCAGCAACCTGAAACTGAAATAACAACTCAGTCAGTGTAAAATCTGCAGGGCTGCACAGATCCAGTTACAAACCTGCAGCCTACATGAACAATAGCGTAAAGAGAGGAGAGCTGTGGAGGAGCCGCAGTCGCACTGAGCTTGAACCGCGGCAGCCAGGTCATCACGCTGCTCCCTGTTTCCATGTGTCAGCAGAGGAAATAAAGTGCAGTACACACAGACCAGACCAGCACCAGAACAGTAAACCAACAAGCCAGCCAGTAAAACAAACATGAGCCAGAACAGATGATCCTGAAGGCTTTAGAGGAACAATGTTTGTTTTAAAAATAAACCATTTAACAGTAAAACTTCGACCACCTTTGTGTTGATGGTGCCTGATGCCTAGTACAGAGCATAAGTGAAAAGAAAATTTTAGTGATATTCCAGCTTTCAGATGTGAATATCTGCTTGCTTTCTCAAAATGATCACAAAACGATCAGTTGTATATCAATGACTCACCTTGTGTTACTTGAATTTTTGAAGATATCTTTGTTTTCACATGCCTTCACAGTAAAAGAAGAATCCAAAAACATGCTTTATGTAAAGTAAAAGGGGGCCATTTTTATAACAACAGCAAAACTATATGACTACATCTGTTTACAAACTCAAAAAGCTTGTGCAGTATAATCTAGTGCCAGACCAATACGGGATTTTTGAAACTGATTCCGCTACTAAATTAAATTCAGAGAGGAAAAATTCATATATAGAGAGTTTTTGAGGTGGAATGAAAATAGACCTTTTCTATTTGGACTGTGCACCAATTTTGCACTGACATGAACATGCAAAGGTGCTCAGGAGGTTGATTTCTTAAACAAATAACTCTGTTACAGACTATTTAACACTGCCAAACATTTCTACAAATAAACATGACTGGATTTGCTAGATCCCTGGCTTATCTTTGTTTTGCAGGTACAGACAACTGCATTACCGTCTTTGGAGAAGGAGTTCCGGCTTCTCAGCCATCTGTAGGTGATAGAAGATAGATTGGTCGGGCTTTAGTGTAATCCAAGTCTCATTTATCCAGCTGTATCGTCACTACTTCTCAAACACATGCATTATCGCCTAAACCTTATTATTTAAAACACTTCTGCATATGAGTAGCACGCCTGGGCAAGTGTGTGCATTTCAGCAAAAATCCATGTGTTTGGGGAGTATATTGCACGAGTTGTGTGAGAGTTTGTAAACAGATGTTTTGATTTAGTTTTAGTGCTGTTAAACGTGGACCCCTATGGCTTCAATTCATCAAGCTTTTCTTTGTTTTTGGATTGTTTGTTCAGCGTGGACGCATGCGAGAAAAACAAAGCTTTCAAGAAGTTTACTTAAAGAATTCAAGGGTGAGTACTTGATACACAAATGGTCATTTTGTGGGTGAAGTATACCTTTAAGCCACTAGTGGAGTGGATGTTAGATCTCATTGAAGCTCAGGAAAAAGACATAGCATCACCCTTATTTGCACAATTTATCAAGAGGCAAATGTTGTTTAAGGGGAGAGAGAAATCAGTCATTTTATTGTCTTTGTCTATCGGTCAGTCTATCAGTCCTTGTTAATGACCTGCACATGTGGCTCCTGTTTGTCCCTGTTCAACAACCAAACACAGCGGCAGACGATAATAAACCTGGACAGCAGCAGGCAGACCAACTGTACAGTACAGGGAGAAGGCTGTGAGATGATATCCCTCCTCCTGTTCTCACTGGAGGCTACAAACACATGCATGCACAGATTCAAATCCACACACACACACACACACACACACACACACACACACACACACAAGTGTACAAACAACTCAGAGACTGTTTATCCTGATGACACTGTCCAGAGCCTATTAGCTTACCACTCTCTCACGCAGATGAATAATGTGGCGGCAGCAGCAGCAGCAGCGGTGAGTGCACAGGAAAAGGTTGGCTGGGATAAGCCGGGGTGTGCTCGCATGTCAAAGACGTTGTGTGCAATCTTTTGTGTGCGCGTGTGATGGGAGGATCAGATATAGAAGAAGTTTCGAGGCTGTGGCGCATAGAAACAAGGTCACCAGGATGTGAGAATCAGATACCTGTTTCCTTGACGGTGAAATGTGTGAGATGCCTTTTGCACGGTGAGTGGATTTCATAGATAAACCTGAGAGTAATCTCACTGTATCTCACACAAGGATATGATGAACGACCCATTACTCAGTGGTACATGTCCTCAGTCATGGGGCATTTAAGCCGTAATCACAATCAACAGAGTGAGATAATTAATTCCTTGAATAGTTTCCCCACTCCTAAAGAAAAAAGATAGTGCCTGGGGGAGCTCTTCCATTTTGTGTAGTCAGTGGTATCTTTAACCCTTCAACATCATACCACATAAACTATTTCAGCTCTATACTTTTTATTCCACTCGGGAAGTAAAATGATATGTGCCTGGCCCAGATTTACAGCATAGATTCATTTAACACAGCGGTTCTAGAGAAATGCTGGTTTTCTGTCTTATGAGCCAGATGGATTTTTTAATCACTCACTGATTAGATGGATAAAGTAAAAACAGCTTGATTAAGGGCCAAAACAACGCTGACCAATAAACGTGCAGGTAGGGGCTCTGTGTCAGTGGTGTGTATCGAGGACAGCTCAGCACATCTGGATAGAAAAACACAGGTGGATACAACATGGTAACCCCTCTGCCATCCATCCACTGTTGCTACTGAAGCAAAAGGGCATTTGTTAAAGGTGACAATGACTCCTACAAGCCTTTGTCCTTACTTTAAGAGCCTGGAATCCCATTGACAGGGATGTTTGGACATGACAGCTCATTATCCCGGCCTGCTGTTTCTTGAGGATGCCTCAACAACAGGCCTACATGCTCTGCAGTCGGCTCATGGCTCGGCTGGATCAACATCTGTGGCCAAAATGACACATCATCCACTCTCTGTGCGGCACCAAATGTCCCGGCTTTCCACAACAATGCGATTGTGTAACGATATTAAGAATGAGGGCGCAGAGATCATGCTATGCCTTAGCAATAAATATGGTTTATGGGCTAATGAATGGGCCGTGTCTCCGTTGGCATGCCGTACAGTGGAATTTTTCACGGAGATAAATGGAGCAGACGGATGGAGCTGCTGTTGATGGGGCTTCACAGTGTTTTGCTATGAGGGCCTGTGTATATTTTAACGTTGAATTGATACAAGCTATGAAGCTGTCGGGCCCGTACATAGGCGTCACACGGTAACATTTGATATTCCCTTTAGAGAAATAAGCACCTCAAATAGATAAATAAACATTAAAAGCCTACCTGGTCTCCTTTCCCATAGTCAGAGCGGTGCGTTTATGGTCGCTCCCACATCAGCCCGTCGTAAACGTCAAACGTACGTTATGTTTCCAGCTAATTAAAATCTTAATAGACCACCGAGGACAAATACAGAGAGACCGTCCAACGCAGTGCCATCGTCCTGCCGCCGCTCGACCGGGAGGCAGCGCCGCGTCGCACAGCTGGTCGCGAGCCCTCTGCACGCGGAGAGGCTCGTGTGTGCGTGTGTGTGTGTGTGTCAACTGAACTAGAGGAGGAAAATATTTCTGTACAAATCCGCTAAAATAAACATGACAGCCGCGCGATGTAGCCTGCGGTTCATCGGAGATATGGCATAAACGGCAGCATCAATCATTGCCAGCGAATCACACAGAGTGGCTGGCGTTCTGTGGCTTCGGTTGAGCACGAGGTGGGGCGCACCAATCAGGTGGCAGAATGAGAAATGACTGACATGTCACGAACCAATTGTCTGCTTAGACTGCGGGATCCCTTTAGAAGGACACCAAAGGTGGCTAATCAGCATAGAGCTTTATTTTTCAGGGAGGCGGGACCAGCAGGTGTCATACAGCGGTGTCAGCTTTAACGGATTTACGGTGTATGACAACTAAACGATTAATTATGTGACAAATTAGGTTGTATGTGATGATTGCAATTGATATCTGCCTTTGTGGGTGATTATGCCATAACAACAAATGGCTGTGTTTTTACTGTTATTTCTTTAAAAAAAAAATAAAAAAAAATGCTGAAATTAGAAGTAGACCTACCTGTTCTGTGTCACCTGATCTTGTCGTGAGATTGGCAGCAGGTAGCCTATTGCACAGTGGTGAATGAAGGGAGTACTCTAATAGGCTACTTTACTTAAGAAAATATAGCTAAAGGCTAAAAAAAAAAAAAAAAACCTGCATTAAAATATTACTTATATGTAAATAGCCTATTATCAGTAAAATGCACTTAGTCCACACTTTTGCTTTTAACATTCTATTATACATTAGATTATTTGATTATTTTTGCTTATTAAACAATGTCTTACATTTTACTTGGGGTTTTGTATAATATACTGTCGGATTGTTTAATCTGTATGTTAATCTGAATGTGTTAAGTAACTAGCCTATAGCTGTCAGATAGTTTAGTGGAGTAAAAGAAAAATGCTTCCCTGTAAACTGTAATAAAGTAGCAGTAGCCTGAAAAAGCCTTAAAAAAGGAAATATGCTAATCAAGTTCAAGTAGGCTACCTCAAAATTATACCTTAGTACAGCATTGGGTAAATGCACATTGCTACATTACAACACTGTCACTGTTTTAATGCAGCATGCACCATGTGACTTTGTCTTTTCTTTTTTTTCTCCCTCTTTTATCTCTTTTATGTTCATGGTTTACAGCCCCCTGAGCCTACAACACTGTATTGAGGAGGAGATTTATGCTCAAACAATTGACCAATATTGGCCTTCAGCTCCTGAGCTGAATGTGCAAACCACAGAAACTCATTCACGTTGAACAGGATCAGATGGGACATAAACGAGGCAAAGACAAAGGCAATCACACATGACCTGTAGTCATTTTCAAGATAAGCTTGTTAAAGCAACACCACAGCCACTGTCATCACATATAGGGCCTGGATCTCTAGCCCAGGTAGACCACTTCCTGCATAAAAGAGACGACACAGAAAAACCTCAATGTGTGACTTCACTACTAGTGCTGCTAGACAGAGGACATCCAACTCTATTGCAGTATGAGCTGTAGGATGGTTGGACTGCAGGGGATGAGATGCTGCAGATGACCTATACAGTGGGGAAAAAACAGCTCTCAACCTGAGATACAACAACAGGAGGCTGTGAAAGGAGAAGGACCTCTTGGCCACAGAGCTAGCAGAAGGAAGGTGGCCAAAATATTTTTCTGGTAGTGAAACATTAATTTTGTACACATTCCATTAAAGGTACTGGTAACTGAAGGTTTGCTTGTAATGACTGGTATTGCAAAAACTGTGGGAAAAGACATTAGTGGAAGGTCATACTCGTTCAATCACCTAGTTTTCCTTTTAAGAGCTGGGCTGAATTCAAATTATAAATAAAGATTTGATCCTTCCACAACAGCAGAAACAAAGATAGGGCATCTTTTAATTCAGTTCTGATTAGATCCCTATATTGATGCTTTTTACCATAGACATGCCTTGAGGAATGTTCTAACCTTTTGTACCGAGGCCCATGTGACAAACATGAGCAAAGATCATTCATACATCATGCATTTAATGAGAGCTGTTACCTGGCCAAATGTCTTTACTTTATTGCCATCAAGTGGACAAATTGGATACTGCAGCTCCCAGTGCTCTTGGGGCTAATGTAGCACACAAATGTTGCAAATGCTCAGTGCTGCATGGGAAATATCATGAACATACTCAGAGACTAACAATGCAATAGCCCAATAATCATGGCACAAGACTTTCACTCTCTTAAAAACATCCTATCATAAGATAAAAAAGATAACATTTCCGTCGAGAATATTATCTGCCCTAAATCATAAAAAAGACATTGCACCAGTAGTACACCATAAACAAAATCTAAAGCAATAAAAAGCACTAACAATAGTTTATTAACTTGTGCAATTTTGGTCCTTCTCCCTGACCGCTGTGATTCTGACCAATCACAGCCTTGGAAAAGTGGCGACGGCCTGCATGCTGCGGACGCTTGTGACGCACAGATGCGTTCAAATGATGTCACAAATAAGGGAATATTGATTTTAATCCAAATACGGATTATTTGATTGTCATAACAGGAACATGACGATGTATGACTTTAAAGTTACCCAGATATTGGTTTAAGCTGCGGGGAATCCGAAAGCCATGCCATCAATTGGTGTCAAAATTACTTTTAATGATGTAGACTTTTATATTTGTAAATCTAATGGACAAAATTACACCTCAGGGTTTTGTGTGTGTAAAATAAAACAACGCCCTAATAATTTTGTTGCAGGATTCATTCAAACCATCATAACACGTCATTTTTATAGCCATTGATCCACACCATGATTCACGCTACATCGAGAACGTGAGGTTTTTCGAGGTGTACCTAAACGCACCATACATGTGTGCTCACTGTGCTGTGAATCCTTGATATCTCCGTAGAGTCACGCACATTGACATCGGCGGGACATTAAACATCACACCAAGGTATTGTGCCGTGCCTTCGTGGTTTTCACAGTAAATTCGACAGAATTTAAATGCATTTAATTATAACTTGAAATTTCTTTTAAATACTTTGTAGAAGTGGCTCGAGTTGGGGCTTTGCGAGTTGCTTCGCTAGCCAACACGCTAGCTGCGTGAGCATTAGCTTTGTTTTGAGTTAGCCAATTAGCTTTAGCAGTTAAGTTGTAGTGCGAATTCTTGTTTTTCTGACAATTCATCCACTATACAATACCATATCCGTAACAACGTTATGCTAGAGACGTAAGATATTCCGTTTAGGTAAATAGTAGGGTTGGTTAAAGTACTTCGTGAGCCACTTTCAATTGTTAGCTGCTCGCTTGCTAACTAGCCGGCTTGAATGAAAGAGAATGGCGATGAGCGCTGTCTGTGCCGGAGCACACCGGTCGGCCATCATTTGCAGGCAGCCTAATTGTGGCTAAACCAGCGGGAACCATTTATCACGTTTGTAGCGTAAGACTGCACAAACAGAGATTAATATTGGCGCCCCCCTTCCAAGAATTCATTCATTCATTTTGTTGCGAACCGCGACTGAGGCCTGCTAACTTTAGCCAAATCATCCTTCTGCTAACGTAAGCTAACTTGAGACAGCTGATAGTTTCGGATCATTTGGGCACCAAGCTGGTAACAAACAAAACCAATTCCTAGATTAACCTATCCTTTGAAATAGACTTTATCAGACATATGAAATAAGGATGATATGCAACACCAGATATGAGAATTTATGAAGAATGTTTGTTTGATTACGTTGATTTATTTAAGAGTTATCATTTGAATTTAAAGAGACTACCCGGCCTTCATCCCAAATGTGAGCTTGCATCCTGAAGAAGACTTTTACACAGTCTATTGTTTGAACAAAGGTTTGACACAGATTCGCTGATATACATTGTGTTCATACAGATGGCTGAGACCGACGTTGATAATGAACTTTTGGACTATGAAGAGGACGAGGAGCCCCAGGGAGCCCCCGAGAGTGGGACCCCAGCAAACAAGAAGGAAGTGAAGGGGTCCTATGTATCCATTCACAGCTCAGGCTTCAGAGACTTTCTCCTCAAACCAGAGCTGCTTCGTGCCATTGTCGACTGTGGTTTTGAGCATCCCTCAGAAGGTACAGGCAGCTGTGGGTCGTTTAGAGTAAAAAAAAAAAAAAGATATGGACATATGCCCAATTTGAAGCGGTATATATAATATATCTGTATCTATAAATATAATGAATTAACGTCTACATCTCCACACAAACTGTTACTTTTTCTCGTGTGTTATTTTTATCGTTGTTATATTCTTGTATTGTGAATTAATCAGTAGATGTGTCTGAAAATTTCACTCACCTTTGATTACCATATTTTATATTTTCAGTCCAACACGAGTGTATTCCACAAGCTATCTTGGGCATGGACATCCTGTGTCAGGCTAAGTCTGGTATGGGAAAGACTGCAGTGTTTGTACTGGCCACACTGCAACAGATCGAGCCTGTGGATGGTCAGGTGAGCTGGTCTTCATTGATTTTTTGCTCGTCTTTCATGCTAAATAGTCACTATGTCTCTGTCTAGGTGGTGATTATTACATTTGTACGATTCTGTTATGAAAATCGTACCTCCTACTGATTACTTTTTGTAGCTATCAGATGTTGGTAGGTGTTCATTCTGTACTATTCTTTTAATTTGCCTAAGTCCTGTAATGTTGTAATCCTGGTTTAATCATTTAAAACACCTGTAAAGTGCTATATAAATACAGGTTATGAATATTATAATTGTCAGAACTGAGGCCTCATGCATACACATGCAACATTGCGTATGCATTGAATGGGTATAACAAATGAACATACCATGTCTGTACATGAAGTTGGGAACACAACATTGACAAGAGTATGTGCTGTTCACATTTATAGGGCCCTGAGTACAGACATTTTGGAGAGACTATGCAGTTAATAAAACTAATATCGTTACTCTTTCTGTGCCAGGTGTCTGTCCTTGTAATGTGCCACACGCGAGAGCTGGCCTTCCAGATCAGCAAAGAGTATGAGCGCTTCTCCAAGTACATGCCCACTGTCAAGGTGTCAGTGTTCTTCGGTGGCCTGGCCATCAAAAAAGACGAGGAAGTCCTGAAGAAGAACTGCCCTCACATTGTTGTAGGAACGCCAGGTCGTACCCTGGCCCTCATCCGCAACAAGTCCCTCAGCGTGAAGAACATCAAACACTTTGTGCTTGATGAGTGTGACAGGATGCTGGAGCAGCTGGGTGAGTAAGAGGAACACAAGTGTTTTATCGTGGACTTTTGTGAAACAAATGACGTTGGTGAAGGACATTGGTCAATATGTGAGTCTGGGAGTTTCCAGTTGACTCAAGTATTGCTCTGTAAATTAATTTGTCTCTAATAATTAATGTAATGTCATCTCCCACTGTAGATATCTTTACAGACTTTGTCCATAACATTCTCCTCATTCTGAGCTTTAAAACCAAATCCACGATCGAAGCTGTCAGTGTACATTTATGTGAAAATGGGTTGTGGGTGTTATAATTACTCTGTGATCTAATGAGTGAAGTAATCAGTATTTTGTTTAATAAAAGTGAGAAAAAAAAACCTAATTTTCAGAGGTAATAGCATGCTTGATTCAAAATCCAATTAGTGTAACTTTGGGAATGTTCGTTTATTTATTTATTTTATTTCCGACAGACATGAGGAGTGACGTCCAGGAAATCTTCAGGGTGACACCCCATGAGAAGCAGGTCATGATGTTCAGTGCAACGCTAAGCAAAGAGATCCGCCCTGTCTGCCGCAAGTTCATGCAGGATGTAAGTTATTATCAAGATTTACAAATGTTATAAATTCAACCAACCGTGCGTCATTCAGCTGTAATATAGCCAATTTTTTTCAGTTTATTTATTTTAGCAGAGATGAAAGGACCTGCAGGCTGAGATCTGAGATTGTTGTTTACAATATGGGTTTTTATCCTTTTAATCTTTGTTAACGAAAATTGATAATTTTTTTTCCCATTGGAATAAATCGTTATAGGTCTTATTTGTCTCTACTACAGGAATATTGTTTATTTCATCTCATATATTTAAACTGTGTTGCACATGTTGACATTTCAATGTGTGCTGGGACCAGTTATGTAGCTCTAAGTTTTTAATGGATTCTCTTTTTTCATGCGCGTTCACATTCCTGTGAACAATAATTATGGCGAGTGGTGGCCAAAAAGTGAGAGAACATGTACTTGTGACCAGATGGTTGCTGGTTCAATCCCTGGAAAGTGAAAAAGGAATAGTTACTTACTTTATCAGTATCCTGTGCATGATTACATTAAGATTCTCTGGGTTATTCTTGATCGTAGTTATCAACAGTGAGATAGTGTGGTTCGATTTGTGTTTGTTGCAAAGTCCCTCTAAGCTTTGCCCATTTGTGGCTGTCAGTGTCATAAGTGGCCATATCAGAGGGGCAGAGTGATCCTCCTTGGCAGATTTGGCTTGGTCAGGACAGTCAGTCCTCCTGGCTCTGCTGCAGTCCAGGAGAACAGGTCCAGTGAGCCACCATGCACAGATCATTTGTGAAATTGGTGCAACTTCAGAAAATTGTTTGTGTATTTGAGAATAATGTTTGGCTCCTCTCTCTTGCTGCGTAGCCCATGGAAGTGTTTGTGGATGACGAGACCAAGCTGACGCTTCATGGCTTACAGCAGTATTACTGCAAGTTGAAGGACAGTGAGAAGAACCGAAAGCTTTTTGACCTGCTCGATGTCCTTGAGTTCAACCAGGTACTCAACCCAATATATGCTTCATTGTGACATACTGAATCAGATATCAATTATCACATTTGAAATCTCTTTGAAAAGGCATAATTTTTGTCCCGTAGACGGAGATATTTATGTTGATTTCAGCCTGTCTGTATCTCATCAATGTCTTTGCCATTCCCAGCAAAAATATGCAAACCTTTTCTTTTGGCTGCCTTTTAGGTGGTGATCTTTGTAAAGTCAGTGCATCGCTGTGTGGCTCTGTCCCAGCTGCTGGTGGAGCAGAATTTCCCTGCCATCGCCATCCACAGGGGCATGGCACAGGAGGAGCGGTATGTGTCCTTTGATTCTAGTATTTTTGCTTATACCTTAAAGTCAACAGTAATTTTTCCAATTTCCCCACCAAAAATTACATTAAACAGTAGATCTCTGTTGTTGAGGAATTTAGATCCAGATTTATGTGTAAAATGGTATTGATTGAGAGGTTTGCAGTTCATGGTCTTGGTCTCACTCTGAAATATCATCTTACTTACTCCTCTTCCTGTTGTTGCTCATCCCTCCACCCCAGGTTATCCCGGTACCAGCAGTTTAAAGACTTCCAGCGGCGAATCCTGGTTGCCACCAATCTGTTTGGCCGCGGCATGGATATCGAGCGAGTCAACATCGTCTTCAACTATGACATGCCAGAGGATTCTGACACATACCTTCACAGAGTCAGTCCAGCTATAATATATTTTATAGTTTTTTATGTCAGAAATCTGTTAATTGTACAAATAAAAATCATAAGCTGGGGGGGTTGTAGCTTGTGACAAATGCACCAAAACCCTCCCTAGCGGTTGGTTAGTCAGTGTTTTATAATTGGGGAATAGTGATTACAATGTTAATAGATTAATGGTAAAGTCGGGAATAATATGATGTAATAATGATAATAATAATAATATGATTATATACCCCCTTTCTTGATGATAGAAAACCTGTGGCTTTCTTGTTTGCCTTTGAGAGGAGCCTGTTTATGAGCCTCAACGTCTTTCTCTGTACCACAGGTGGCCCGTGCTGGCAGGTTTGGGACCAAAGGCCTGGCCGTCACCTTTGTGTCCGACGAGGCTGACGCTAAGACCCTGAACGAAGTTCAAGACCGCTTTGAGGTCAACGTAGCCGAGCTACCAGAGGAGATAGATATCTCCTCCTACAGTAAGTTCTGTTGTTGCGCATGCCTGGCCAGATGCTTGCCACTTTCACTTGCCAAATTTGTGTACATGTGCACTAGTATTCTCATATATATGGAGTTTTTTGGGTTTTTTTGCATAACCCATTTGTGTTTACACATTTATGCATTATATCTTGACTGTTGCAGGTATACTATGCAGGATTGTCAATTACTGTTTGTAAACAAGCTTGCCAGTGAAAGTAAAAGCCAACTCTAGATTCACTCTTGTTTGGCGTTTCGCCTAGCTATATTTGCATTTTTCTGTCACTGTGTCTCTTGGATGCCTGCTGCTTAGGACACCTGGTCGCTACCTTTTTATAAAACACCAAGTTCACCTCAGCGTTGTGGGGGTACACACTCATATACATCTTTTAGGAATATCCTGCATAGTATATCTTTAACATGGTGGATGCATTAAGAATATCTGCTGTCCTGATGAGAAAACGTAAAAGCTAAATGAAGTGGTGTTCAGGCAGCCATGATTTAAGGTGTGTTTGGATAACTCTGTGTAGATGGGTGGGTGGTGGACTGGCAGCAGTTTGCAAGTCTTCCATTTTGAAGACATGCCTGGACAGCATTAAAAAATCTGTGGTCTTATTTATAAAACAATGTGTGGGATCCATACTGAAATGCACGTACAGACAAAAGCCAAAAATAGCGTACACCAAAAAATATTGGACAGTAACTTCCATAAGGCTTCCACCCCACCATGTGTATTGCCCGTTTCCCACCTCCAAAATGTTAGTAAGAACGGGTGAAAGTTTCTCCCATAAATTTCGGTTTATAGATCACAACTTTTGTGTGGGAAGGGGTGTACGCCTCTTTCAGGCTTCATTTTGCATGTAGACAATGTTTATAAATGAGACCCCTTGTCAACATTATCACATGTCAGGATATTGGTGTGCATGTCAAACCTAAACCACACCACTGGATTAAAATATCTGGTTGTAAAACACATGCAATGGCACATAAAGCAAAACATAATTACATTATTACTGGTCTGTGAAATCTCATTCGATAGCCAGTGTAAAGATGCATCACACGTACTGTGATCACACATTTTAAGAACTTTCCCTTTTCTCTTTGCAGTTGAACAGTCCAGATGAGTGGAGAAGTGTCTTACCAGTGAAGATCATGTGTGACCCATGGTGTTGCCGTATTTTGGTGGAGGAATTAAACCCCTCAACATTTATTTTAAAGCCCTCCTCGCACCATATATGTTGGCAAGTTCATAATCATAAAAATGTTGTTTTTTTTTCTTCTAATTTTTATGTCTTTGCAGGGTGCTTGTTTTAGTGTTTTCCTTGTTAAAACATGGATGTATTGTTTTGGTTGAACAAATAAACTTTTTATACTTTATTTAATGGGGTCATTTTTTTTCCTTTTTTGGCAGTCACATTAAACATACAGTTACACTGCCCTTGTATCAGAAAATACAAACTGTGTTGTAATTAATTATCCTTACCAGCAGATGGCGCTATCATCATCGTTTCAAGCACATAGTCACACAGTTCCCAAACAGTTGGCCACTTAAAACTGGCTGCCAATTTTGAAACAGTACAAGTTGAGTTAACATAAAACCTTGTGTGAAACATGAGTGCAGCAGACAGTTTGGGGCAGGAAACAGCTTTTTATCACATGGATGGACCACCTAAAACGTGTGACAGCTACACTTGAGCCACAGAAGCGTACAAATGTGACAAAAAGACAAACTTGGATCCAAATAAAGAAAATATATTTACAGATTACAGTGTGATCCAAAGTAAATTCTCAAATACAGGGTTGTGTAAGACATTTCTCTACGTTGCATTTAATGCACAAACAAGAAATCAATTGGCATTGGTCCAGTCCTGTCTGAACGCTTGTGTCAGTTCCAGATAGCGTTCCTTATCATTTGAACAGTCTGTGAGTTAAAGAGGAACAGTGTCATTCATTGCTGTGTGTAAATATAAATGGCTTGTGTGCCAATAAAAGGCACCATTGTGCAGTCTGTGCTTATGTTCATGACATGCTGATTGTACACATTTTAAAATAAAAAAAAGTCATTTTCTTTCTACATAAAGCTGCAAAAGATTATTTTGCTTGTTGTCACTGATTTGTCACAGTGCATTGTGGGATATTGAGTCATGACAGTATGTGAGGCTGCTGTTGGCAGGTGAAGTGATCCTTGTGCACTGCTGTCATAGTTCCCAAATTTCAGTGCTAAACAAAGTGCTTTGTTGCTCTTGTAGTGTTTCTCCTCTCAGGCAGATCTGAGGGTGTCAAAAATAAAAATAAAAAAAAATCATCCACCCACACCTGAACTAGCAATCAGTCCAGAGTGGAGGAAGTCAAGGGGTGCTTCAGGGCTCTAATTTAGGTCCCATGTCTGTTTGAACAGGAGCGGGCACGTGTACAATCTGCTCCGGTCATATAATAAGATCACAATAAAGGGTTGCCTTTATGATTGTGAATAAAGGCGGCCCTGGTCTTCACTCACTTGGAGCCAGATGAGAAAAATGGCCCCTAGTCCTGAAGTGTCTTTCTTCATCAAGAAACTTGACCTCATCACATTCAAATAAAAAAAAAAAAATCCTCCTCAGTACTAGTCTATAAATTGGTGTGTATCTCCATACATCCACTGCTGTGGAGGGAGGGCTACTTCATTGAGGTGGCCGCAGTCGTCGCTGCATTTACACGACTGGATGAACATGGCAGACCTCTGGAAACGCTCACCATCCGGGCAGACAAAGGTCACAGGGACGGTGCGTGTGCGGCGTGGCGAGCAGCACCGTCCGTCCGTGCACACACCGCAGTAGTTGGGCCGGTAGGGGCGGACACTCACACATTCTCCGTAGGACAGGCGGATGGGCTCTGGGGCTTTCTGGGCTGGGGAGCACTTCTTCCCTCTCTGTAGTGGAATGATTAAAGTCAAACGATGAGTGTCACAGTCTGGATAATAATGAGTGTTGTCAAAATCCACCAAAACATGACGGTTGTCATTTTAAAACATTTCTAATAAGCTCTGACTTTTAAATGCCCTGTCCTTTTACATAACAGCAGATTTAAGCAGCTTTGCACTCAAACTCATTAGTTTCACATTAAGAGGGCCAGACTTCAAGTTGTTATGCCAAAGCAGGGATTGAGAGAGGGATTACTTTTAGATTTAAGTGATTAATTTTAAGATGAAACATTTTATTTAAAGATTGAGTGTCCTCCTCTGTTAAACACACTGACACCTTTAATTGCTCTTGGCACCAGAGCTTTTAACTCAGTCGAGCAGAGAAAGGAGCTCTTAGTGTGTGTGTCCAACATGGGAGGATTAATATAGACGCACCACTTCCCTGGACTCTGAGTACACAGACGGGGCCTAGCTATGGACAGTTGCTTGGCAGGAATGCCGGGGGTGGGGGACTATATTTAAAAAGGCGCCTGCTCGCCACCAAAACACAGCCGAGTATATCAGCACTGCCCAGTTCCCACTGGATGCAGAGCTTCCCGAAAGTACTGCTAAAATAATCTCTGTTCTTAAGCTCGGGATAAAGATGGCTTTAGCACTAAGAGCATATTTACTCAGTGCTAGAACTTCTAATTCTTCACTCTTTGCTGCACAGATTGTTTTCAGCCTCTGCTCTTTAGTTTAACGATGGAAACGAGCAAAGCAAAGCAAAAATTAACGGGCATTGTTTCCCCCCGTGTAGTCTGACATGACAGATAAGAGGTGAAATAATTCCTCATTGATGTGTGTTATCACAAGGCGTTAAGGTTTCACTGTGTGAGAGATAAGCTGTTGTGATAAGAAGCCATTCTGGCAGTAATGTGTATAACCGACCTCTGCTCTCTGTCTGCCTGTCTCTCCATTCAGTTCAAGTCAAGTTCAGTTCAGTTCAGCTCACCTTGGCTGGGACTGTTAGGCCATGGCATGGCCGTACCGTACAGATTCTTGTTTCTCTCTCCAGCTTGCACTGAGGATTCTTGTTGGTGATGCGAGAAGAAACGCCCATCCCACAGCTGCGGGAGCACTGGGACCAGTCAGTGATCTGGACTGGACACTTCTTCTCCTTCAGATGGTTCCACACTGAAGAGACACCAAAGAGGGTGGAGGGCAGGGAGGAAAAAGAAAAATCAATGAGGGCGGTGGTTCCCAACCTGGGGGTCTAGACTCTGTCAAGGGGTCACAATATAAATCTGAAGAATCACATTGGGATTAACAGGATAGAAAAGCAGAAGATAATACATGTTCTTCTATGTAATATAATGCTTTTTTCCCCTCTAGATTTTCCTCTGATCTTTACTTTTTAAAGAGCAATGTCTGTCTGTTGGTGGGTCAAAGGGGCAGCTCACCCCCAAATCAAAAATACATGCTTTCCCCTCTTACCTGTATTTATCAGTCTAGATTGTTTTGGTGTGAGTTGCAGAATGTCAGCTGTAGAGATGTCAAAAAATACAGTTGAAAAACTCAACAGCAATGTCTCTTTTCAGAAATAACAACTTGGTTTCTCGAGATAGTCCACAGACCTTGTTATGAGCAGTTTCATGTAGGAACTTTTTTCTTTCTACCAAACTACATCTGACAGAAGGAAGCGTGCATCTACTCATGAATGAGCAGCACATGCTCTTGACAGCATGAGATGTAAACATTATGTAAACATGTAAGCTAGCTCAGTGGTACTTGGTGAGCTTGCAGTAGATGTATGTCCTTCTGTGTGGTAGTCTGGTTTGGCAGGTGTAGGAAAGTTTAGAGTGAGCCGTTTCACGTGGGAACTGTTTTCTTTCTACCAAACAACATCCACAAACCAGATCTGCTAGCTCACCTAGCACCACTGAGCTAGCTAACACTACACCTCAACTGAGGAAGATGTCATTAATGTTTTCATCTCTTGCTGTCATGAGAATGAGCCTCTTGTCCATGAGTAGTTGTTGCACGCTTCCTTCTAAGCGGTGATACAGTTGGCTGGTGTAGTTCGGTAGAAAGAAAATAGTTCCTGCATGAAACTGCTCACAACAAGGTCTGTGGATTATCTTGCGTAACTCAGGCAGGATTTTTGGAAAGAGACACTGATGTTGACTTTGGCACCACGAGCCAGGTGCCATCTACTTCCATTACATTTGAGAGAAAGCAGACATCTCTACAGCTGATATCTTCAACACTCGGAAACTCACACCAACCACTCACTACAGGTAAGAGGAAAATATATACCTTGGATTTGGGGGTGAACTTTAACTTTAACATCCATAATACCCAGAGGTTGAATCCTGATGACTTTAGTTACTGGTGACTTGGTGATCCCTTCATTTCCGCCTAGGAACAACAACAGGTCATATCTTTATTTGTCCAATGCTTTAGTTATGGCATTAGCATTTAGCTCAAACCACCACTGTGCCTAAGTACAGTCTTCCAGAGGATGGCTGCAGAATCTCACGTCTGTTTTCGTTTGAATGGTTGAATAAGTTAATGTGGCAGTCTGAGGGAGAATAACTACACCTCATTTGAACTGGTGACAACCTGTAGACCTGCAGCCTATTACAAAAGGTCACAAACTGCAAAGCTTTGTTTAAACACAAGCCAAAAGTTTTGGGAACCACTGAATGCTTTACCTGTTTTTAAGTAATGTTATATTAACAACATTTCAAATCCAGGGATATTCAGCACCCAATTTAAAACAACAAACAAAAAAAAAGGGAGTCGAGCAGTGGTGATAAATATAAAATATTCCTCCCTAAAGTCTCCCTTTCTCTCACCGGGCAGGTGCTTGTAGCCATGTTCACTCTCCCAGCCGCTGGACTTCACATCTGTGAGCTCATTGACCAGCTCATTGTCAGGCTGGTGTGGGGCAGGATGGTGCTGGCGTCTGGGCAGTTGTTGTTGTGGTGGAGGCACCTGAGACGAGAGATAAGATAAGGTAAGATGAGACAGCACGGGGGGATTCATCTGTGCCGCGGTCACGTCTATCTTTATGTGTTTTTTTTCCCCACAGTATTTTCCCTCTGCCGCCCTGATTGTGAAGGGACTACCTCAGGGCAAACGGTAAGAAGAGAGACACTTTATCTGCATGAATCTTTTGTTTAATAATGATAAAATTCGAGATGCTTCAGCTTCGTAGTTGTGATGATTTGATGCTTCTGTTAAATTGCACCTTCATCATTTGATGTTGCTAAACAAATTCCATAAAGTGTGTCAGTGACTTAGATAGAGTATCCTTTAAAATGGCATGAAAAAACAAACAAACCTGATGCTTAGGTGGGAGCTGCCAGGTGCCCTTATGGCAGTCCACGCTGAAGCAGCACTGCCCGGGTACCCTGACCAGCCGTGGGTATGGGCAGGATGGAGAGGCAGGTGGCAGCTTGTTGGTGCAAAGAGGAGCGCAGCCAACAGCCCCGTCGATGCAGGTACACTGGTGTTTACAGCCGGCACGGAAGCTCTCACCATTCTGATAGATCCTGCCATTGTACTCGCATGTGCGTCCCTCTGATTTTGCTGAAAAGGTACATTCAACAAAACATTTTATGACTCACAAACTGCAGGTTGGTCATATATGACTGTTGTTAACCATAAAGCAAAGGGGTATTCTTGGCACAGTCCATAGGTTAGTTATCTCAGAAATGCATCTCACAGTTCCTACAGTGACATCCTTTCAACTCTAAAGGGACTAATGGTTGAGCTTCTGGATACACTATGTTAAGAATTCACCACATGCTCCTATTTCAACAGCTGTTGAGCAACTCCTGACTTTACCAAAACACACAAACAATGATCGCCTCCGCAACAGTACACAAAACCACACAGGACCACTGAGATCGAAAGGTCAGTGGAAATAAGGACACAGGAAGTGTCAGACTCCTTGTCTCCTAAGCTCGGAAGAACCAGCTATTCATAGTTTGTGGGGCAGCATCGGCATGGTGCAGATGGAAAGTGTATTTTTATCTTTGAAACCCCCTGTTGCTGCCATAAAACATCTACTACTCATTAAAATACCCCGTCTTGTCCCCGGATGTGCAAGGTTACATGTTGCTTAGTCACTGAGATGTGACGGCTTTTACTATATGGAAAGGAGAATCTAGTAAATTCCATTTCCTTGACATCTTTTGTACATTGCATCACCTTTTGGCTTTTATACTGCATCACACTCACCATATTCATCTTAAATATATGACTCTTTTCCATGCATGGTAATACTATGTCCTCCATCGGGTGAGCCGTGCAAATAGCTGTAGAAGGCAGCTATTTTCTGAGTGAAATTCTTTCCCTCCCAACATAAATTCTCTCTCACCTCGACAGATGCCCCAGGCCATGGTCACATCGTTGCCGTAATTACACTCCAGCCCTTTGTGGTGGTCGCAAGGCCTCATGGGGCTGCAGTCCTGGTTAAGCTGTGCAGCGCACACCTTGCAGCACCCACATCCATCTGGCACAGTGCTTACTCCTGGAGGGCAAATCAAGGGCTCTCCAGGGCAGTCACACACTGCTGGGCAGCTAGCTGTCACCTGGCAGGGTGAGGGACAGAGCAGAGAGGAAGATCACATCATCAGACATGAAGCAGATGAACTGAGTCA
This sequence comes from Epinephelus cyanopodus, assembly GCA_026686955.1. Classification (NCBI taxonomy): domain Eukaryota; kingdom Metazoa; phylum Chordata; class Actinopteri; order Perciformes; family Serranidae; genus Epinephelus; species Epinephelus cyanopodus. Next base: position 34,891,456 of record CM048916.1, read on the forward strand.
TGCAACATTTTCTACAAGAAAAGAAAAAAAAAGACCTCCAGGGCTGTGTTCAAGCAGCATCAGAGATATAGAACAGCATCAGAAAAGGGCTTTTAGACATTTAGATAGAGAATTAAAAGAGCCACAATGCTAAACACAGACTACTTGACTGGAAAATTCAGACAAGCAGTGTGCAAAAGTCATCATCAGTGCACTAGCACCAGCTTTCCCTCCAACATCAAAGTGTGAGGAGGAGCTGGTACATTCATTTTTGATCCCGTGTCCTCTCTTAGGCTCCCCAGGGTTTGTGACTGATTTTGAATTCTTTTACAGACAAAGCACTGCGGCACGCCTCTACAGTAAGTCAAGTCACTGCTGGCCGGTCAGCCCTGAGTGTCTAGACAGCTCAGGGTTTGTACCCAGTCCCCTGCTGGCTCATGGTTTGAGTCATCGCTCGGCACTAGAGCCAACTTGTTCCAGTGGGAATCCACATGTCACTGTGCTTTATAAAAGGAATAGGCATGCTGGTTACCAGAGAGGGACAACCAACTTTAGAAGTACAGTATGCATTGTTATATAAGCAGTGCTGGAAGTCCATTTCCCAAACTTTGTACCCACTTGTAGGCTGACAGACATTTGTTTACACCAGGAGATGCGTATGCTGTTCAAAGTTCAATTACATTTATATTACATTTTCCATAGGAGATCACACATTAAATCAATCTAATCTTTAAAAACACTCACTCACAGCCACACTTGCTTCAATCAGGAGAGAAACATCTTACCTGTGTGATGACGGCTGTTGTCAGTACAGTCAGGTAGATCAGAAATGCCATGATTAGCCTTTGACAGGTTTAAGAAAAATACAAATAAAGACAAAATAATATCTTCAAACTACAATCCAATAAACGGTTGTTAGTCTTAAGTGGTTTCACAATGGGTTCCAGTCTCTATCGGACCGTAGTCCTTGTTATTCTACCGAGATAAATGTCTTAACTCTTATTTATACCCGCTGGTGATCCTCTGGCAGGCCCCGCCCCCTATCCGTGCCTCTATCCAATCGGCACGCAGGCAGCAGCCCAGACATTCCAAGCGGGCGTGGCCTCACCGCCAGGATAGTTCCCTGATTGGTGGGCGTGTTTTGGAATGAATGCAGCCATTCATAAAAATCTCAGGGCCTTCTCTGTATTTATTTTATGGGTTAAAAATTAAAATGTAACAGCCGCTTTCAAGTCACACTCAGGCACATTCCTGCTTTTGTGGCCACCACTTTCTTAACACTAAGTAAATATATTCAGCTGGGCCAGACAGCATGGTAACATTAATAAGACCTCCACCTCTGGGGAAAAAAAAGAAGAAGAAGGGGGGAGGAATTCCCTGGAAATGTTTTTCCAGACCAGTGTAGGTGCCAGGAGAGAAAATCAAAGTGGAGTGCATTAAGCAAATAGTAAGATAATAGCAGTTGTCAAAGAGAGTGAACACACCTCTCTTTGTCTGCAACCATCACAATCTAAAGGAAAATGTGTTGCCACAGTTTTGAAAGGCACGTTTTGATTGTTTTGCTGTTCATCTTAAATTCAGGTGGGAGGGCTGCCTCTGACTATTATTTCTAACCACATGGTGCTGACATGGGAATGATGAGGATATGATCACTTGGAAAGAATGGTGGCGTCCAGGGTGAGAGCGAGATTATTATTCTAAGGGCAGCTCATGAGGGTTGGCCTCCTCCTCCTCCCTCCTCCCTCTCCTCTGCTGTCTTCCTTTTCAACCACAGGTTTGCAGCCACACCTGCCCTGACACAGAGACCTCCTTTGATGAGAGAAATGTGATAGGCAGAGGCTTGAAAGTTAGGTTCCAGCTATGAAGGTTCATGTATGCGTGCATATTTCTGCTTTAGGAACTGAAAAGCCAAACATCTCACATGGTTTCTTACATGGGGGCTGTGGTGGTGTTAGGCGCAGAGAAAACCTCACTCTCATACAGGTGGTAATGATAAATAACTCATGTTTAGTTTCAGGCTTTAAACAGGTGATTGATTTAGTTGTAAATCTGGGTCAACCTGTGCATCAGCAACCTAGTTGAAACAGATGAAAATGGGCTAAACCAAACCCCCAACTATTAACTGATGCATTTACTTTACTCCCCCCCCCCCCCCCCCCCCCCCCCACCCCACCCCACTTTTCTATTATTATTATTAGATTAATATAACTCATCAACATTGTTATTATTACCGTTAATTTATTTTTTACATTTATATTTATTTAATTTATTTATTAAATATGTCTAATTTGTCCACTTTGTACTATGTCACCCGGCTGAAAAAAAAAAAAAAAAGAAAAAAAAAATCCTAAACAAACAAAAAAAAAAGCCCAACAAAACAAACAACAACAAAAAAAAAGACAAAAAAACAAAACAAAAGATGAACCTTACGTAGTGCAAACAAAGAATGGTATTCTATGTAATCCCTGTATAATATATTAAATTGATCATTAATATTATATTATCAATATTATTAACTGTTAATATTATTAATAGATTTTAAAATAATATTTTATATTATGGTTTTCAACACAAAATTTTTAAATATTTTCTCTATTGTACATATTTTCTTTTGCCTATTTCTTTTTTTTTTTTTTTTACAATGTTCCTTTTTAATGTTTTTGTATTGTCTCTTTTTTATTTTATTTTGTCATGCAAAGTAACTACGTAACTTTTCCTTCACACTGTGCTGTGTACAGTTTTGTGTCTGATAAGTAAATCTTTGAATCTTGAATCTAAATCATATATAAGAGAACAATATTTCTTTCATTGCTTGGGGGAATTTCATGACCCGTGCTGAATATATAGACGAACATCCCTCTTCTTCTACGTGACAAATGTTGGGTGATTACAGTAACTTGCCGAGAAATGCTCTCTCATCAATGCCCTGATGCGGTTGCTCCAACATGAACCCTCCTAACAAGGGAGAGGCAAATGAATAAGAGTTACAGACACAGTAAACATCCCCAGCTGTTCATCTTTCCTGTTCCTCCCCTCGACTAAATCTTTCTCCAGCCTTTGGCAGGTTTTGCAAAAGTTGTGATTCACCGAGCTAATTTCAGTCCTGACAAACCCTCACAAAAACAAAGAGCCTTTAAATCAGTAATGACGGCGATTCTAAAATTAATGGCATTCCTGAAGGTGGGGGCTGCGTCTTCAAGCTGTCGACGTACAGACAGAAAAACTTTGCAGAGGTGGCGAGGTGGCGAGGTGGCTCTCGAAGTAAGAGTTCAACATTTTTGTTATTCACTTATTCCTTTTCTTACTGAGAGAAAGATGTTGATATAAAGGCCATACCACTCTCTTGTCTCTAACTTTGTATTTAACCAACAGATATGAGAGCAGCACTGAACTTCTAACTGACCTGAGTTCAACCAGTATTTTCCTTTGTTGAATCTACTACAGCTTGAAAGAAATTCAACTAGCTGGTCGGCCCCCTTTTACAACCAACATCCATCTTTGTTCTGCAGATACCTATCTGACATTAGAGTCATGACTCTTAATTTTAAAAAAGGAAACCACCTCAGGAAGCTGTCAGTCATCGCTCTAATGGTGTGACCAAGGAGACAAAGTCACGGCCCATCTATTTTAATCCCCCTGTGGTCATGGTACAGGGGCAGCTCTGAAAGTCCTGCGGCTGCCTCTTTTTCCAAGTTCTCCTCTGATGCCGAACGAGAGGAAATCAGAGATGTAAAACTAATCTTGTGTGATGAAGGAAACCAGTCTTTTTTCGACAGGGCTATCATTCACCGTATGTGAACACTGGTCATTGAGAAGTCCTCTGGTTATTTTTATCCTGTCTGCATTGTTTAACTGGGTATCAGACAATTATACATTGTATCACAGCACAGGCCAGGCTGTCCTGTGAGTTGTGAATGACTTTTCTCCATGCTCAGATTCAAACCAGAGTCTGAGTCACAGTCGGAGTGAATTTGCTCCTAATTCAATCAGGAAGTGTATCATAGCTGTGCCATAATAAGGTTCTTACAAGCTGTCATACTTTTCAGTGATGGTCGAAGTATTCAGTTCCTATACTTGAAGCAAAATATGAGAAATATGTGTAGAGAGTCAGATGATAAAACTGATACTGCTCCCATACAGTACCTGTCTGTTCAGATACGTCGGGGTGGGGGGATAATTAGGCTCAACTGTTTCCATTCTTAGCTAAGCTAAGCGCCTGCTGGCTGGAGCCTTGTATCAGCCCAGTCACCAGAAGAAAATGTTGGCACTATAGTTCCTGCAAACCACAAATACGTTATATTTGCACGTTTCATAGGCAAAATATTAATGTTTCTAGAGTGACTTAGAGCTGACTTTGTCATCAGGAGGCAGAAAAGGTATTGGACGGTGTGTCACCTAGGCATGACGCCAGCCAAGCTGCAGACCACTGTTGGAGACACTGTTTTTTAGCAAGTCATCGCTGTGTTTCCTGTGACTTTCTAGCTCCTCCAGCATGGGTGTATTTCAACATCCCGTAATTCTTTTTCCTGGGGCTTTTTAGCCCTCAGTCTTGGGTGATTTTTAGGGACCACTTCCTGTGTTTCCAACGACTTTTTAGCCCCCAAACATGGGTGTTTCTTAGGGACCTCCCCTCTCCCTACTAGGGTAGTGGGGAGGCCTACTGCTGTGGATCCACTACTCCAGTACACCAGGGTATACTACAGGTTTTTTATTGCACTTTTTATGATTACCTCCTGGTCTATTGCAACCTTAAGGAGCTTTTATTCTTTTAGCCTTACCTGATATGATAAAGTTGATGTAGTTATTTCATCCAGTAGTCCTAATTGCACTATTGTGTTATTCAAATCTGCGCCGTGGGTGCGCACTACATGGTTACTGTGTGTCTTGTTTGTATATGATGGTTGTATCTGCTATGTAGCTATGTTGCACTATGTGCCCAAAACAAATTTCCCGCTCAGGACAATAAAGTTTATCTTATCTTATCTTATGTTATCTGACCTGTTGCTGTGTTTCTGCGTTTTTTTTAGCCCCTAATATGGGTGTTTTTAAGGACCTGTTGCTGATTTTTTCAGTGGGAATAGTGGCACAAAAGGCAGTTACTTTCACCAAGACATTATCATTTTTCCAGAGGGGGGTGTGTCCCCAAAACCGGGTATTTTAAGCCCAAACCTAATCAGACATTAAACACAGTGTTGTTGAAATGTAAAGTTTCAACATGTTTTCTACCTAATAAGGTCGTCAAGCAGAAAGGCCCCTACATGACTATATTTATTATAGCCTAAATTATTAGTGATGCATTAATGTGTAAGCATTTGCATGTTGTAGTTTGTTGACTTGTGCTGACTATGTACATCTTAATTTAAGCAGCCTGTAACTGCAGCAGTCAAACAAATGTAGTCGAGCAAAAACGAAAAAGTGTTTTCCACCACTGAGAGTTTTTAAATGAGGTGAACTGAGTGTGATTTGACCCCAGACTTGGTGTAACTAACAGACGCCCCTGAAGGATCAACAGTAACGAGATGTACTGGGGAGATATGAAGATAGCAATCTAATACACAGTCTGGGAAACAAGTGATGTCAGAAGGGCGAATGGCTGGATACTGTACTGTTTCTGTCACATGGCCCGTCACCTGAGAGGTGCACACTTTGCGCAACACAATGCACAGAAACATCAAGGGAGACGCAGCTTTATGAGAAAGGGCTGCTGTAGGAAAACAGGAAACATTTAGAGAACAGTGAATAAAAGTGGGTGAGTCAGAAGAAAGACTTAAAGGTGGAGGGAGGGGAGGAGAAGTGTGTGGAGGAGGGGGAGGCGACAGGTGTTTCATGGTAAGAGAGTTTGTTTTTTCAAGGGGAGGAGTGAGCAAGTGCCCCGCTGCCTGGTCTGGTCTGCCCCGATGGGGTTCTGGCAGTCTGGCAGTATGGTATTTCACATAAAAACAGACTGCTGGTATTTCAGCCCATACCGCTTTTAAGGTCACACGAACCAAATTACACGATACTAAGGTCATATACTTTAGAATACATAAATACACACGGAGAGACGTGAAGAAATACACATTACATAACATAATTCTAATGTAATTATCCAAATGGGAGCATGAAATTGAGCTTTGTGGAGAAAAGTCATGTCCTGAGAGAAAAAGGGCGGAAGAAAGAGTGCAAATGGTGGTGACAGGGTGATTAAACTGCTCTCTCTGCTGCTACAGTGGAAAAAGTTAGGCGTGTGGGAACCCCGTTTTTGCGTGTGTTTAAGGTGACGGAAAGGAGAAAGGTGTGTGTGTTGTTCTTTTGAAAATACCAGAACAGAAGCCTGAGTTTTGACGATCCTTTACAGAGACAGAAACGTGTGAGAAAGCTCAGAGTGAGACTGTGTTTGTGTGAGTAAGCCATACTCCTCATATAATATTATAATGTGTAATGGGATACGTGCTAAATCTGGCATTGGCATATGGTTCCTGTGTTAATGAACTGTGCAGTTCAAACCCACAGAGCATCGTAAAGTTACATAAGAGAGCAGGACTCAGCTTTCTGGAGAGAAGAGACAGGCCTGGCCGAGACTGACATCAACTTAAATCAAAGACAGCCTCCTTGGAGCAATTTCTCCCCCTGGTGGAAGTATCAGAAGAAACTAATGGATAAAAGAGACGACATCAACTCTTATGAGGAGGGTTTCTAAGAATACAAGTGTCCAGATTAAGATAAAAACATTTCTTAGATCACCTTTAATTCTGAGATGTTGCTTTTTGAGACTGCTTTATCCCTGTTATAACATCAGCATCTATCAACTTTTCAAACATTGCACTTTTTCCAGTATTAAAGAGGAGCACCACTTAAATTAACAACGCCAATTTATTACTATTAAATAATTTATTTATTTACCCATTTACCCGTTTTCTTTTTTTTATGCCCAAATGAACTTTATTCTATTGTAGTGTTTCTATTGCAGTTTTGAAACAGAAAATGTTCCCATATACTCAGAACACTGCTCTGGAGGCTCTCAGTGTCATCTAGAACATCTTTCCCAATTCATTGTCTATGGACCAGCTCCAGACCTTACACTCTATGGCATCACAAATTTGAGTTTTAGCACTTGGATTTGGATTTGAAAATGAGAGTAGCTCCCCTCTAACTTGCCATGCAGTGAAGACTTCCCTAAAATCTCCACAAGATGGAGCCAAACACTACAACATAGAAAAAAGGACATGCCTCCAGGGCAGGTTTTGATCCAATGCTTAGCACAAAGGTACTGAGCCGTGAAGTCAACATTGGCAGTGCAGACACACAAAAGGCCAAAGGAGCACCGTGAAACCTGATGTTGATAACCTGCTGGTGCTCAGTTCAGCGTTTTCCATGGCTTCAGTGTCAGAGATGGGTGTTAGGACCAGCGGTGGGCAACCATGTGTCACTGAAAGACAGCAAATTTTGACTTTCCAGCCCCACCAGCTGATTTAACGCCAAGCACACATCAGAAACTTGAAGAGTATCACCCCTAGCCATTGTTGGGTTACAGGTGTACATGATTGTGGTCTTATCAGATGGTTTAATGAGAATACCCACCGTTAAATGTTGCTTTCATCTCTCCTCCTTCACTTGTCCACCCTCCCTGATATTTAATTAAACTCTTCTCGACAGACTGTGAGTAGGTGGTGGAGCTGAGGGATTCTCTCTCCCTCTTTTCACCTCATCTACACTATTTCTATCTATATTCCCCCTCCGCCCCTTTCTATTTCTTTAATTCATTTCTTTTCACTAAACCTCCCTGACTCCCTTTTCCTTCTGCCTCTCCCTCACCATTTTTCTCTTCTTTCTCCCTGTCTCTCCCACCCTCCTCCAGACTGTGACAGCAGAGCGCAGCAGCTTTGAACCTGGTTTTATTCAGAGCACGCTCTTGTCTCCCATCACCCACGGTCTCCTGATTAGACTGCCCCCCCCCCTTAGCAGTCACTGGGGCTCACAGCAGCCGACTGACAGGGAAGGAAAAAGCTTTTCCCAGGCAGAGAGGCAGCACTGCCTGAAGACTTGTAAGCCAAATATCCTGCTCGTCTGGGAGGTGGGGATTACCCTTTGGCCGGCTGCTAGATCCTTCGTTTCCCATATGGGAGTATTGGGTTTGAAAACCACAAATATGGAAGCTTGTTCTACATAAGCTGCTGTAAGGGCAGATGTATAGGGAATGTCAGGATTTTAGCCCACGGTACTTAACACTCAGTTACATGAAAATCTATAGAATTACACTGGAAAAAAAATGATTTCATGCTGGTTGGAGACATTCGCTGGCCTGCTGGCAAGTGTGCTGTTCAGACTGTCCAAGAAATGCTGCGTAGCCCCTCAGCTACCTTAAAGCTATGTTTAGCCATTCATTTACCTGCCTCAGATGTACCGTAAGTAATGCTCACAGGCTGTGTGTATGGAGAATAGTGCAACAAAAACATCATGTGAATTTACCCATGACTGTGTGCTTGTTCTCTAATTTAGCAGGGAGAATGTTAAGCACCTTGCAAAGTGGTGTGCTAATTACAACCTCAAAATCGACAAGACCAGAGAGCTCACTGTAGACTGCATTAAGTCTTGAGGCTGGAGACACACATGAGTAACATCCAGGTGGCCCTAGTTTCCACTTGTCGTAGGTACCTGCCTTAAATGTTATCAGCCCATTCAATGGCTGTTATCAGTTGTCATTGGGAGTGTAGATTTTATTGAGGTAGTATGGCCCTATTCTGCCTCCCCCTATCTGTGTTTATTGTTGGGCGGTGACCTCTAGTGGTTGTAGTAATTATCATGTGCGCAAAGGAATAAGTCCGATGATGTAGTATAAGGAACAAAACTAACACTTTAAACCAAGAGACAGCTGTTTATGTCCCGTGTGAAACCACTACACTTATGTGATGCACTTAACTTACCATACGGACATGATGTAATGTGACCTAGAGTGAAGTAACAAATGTAGTTATTTTAAGCCAAATCATGATCTTTTCCTCAACTTGACGAATGTTTGATAGGCATCATCTTGGCCACTGGTAGGTGGAGTTTGCCCCATCTGCAGCATTACAAAGGTAGTGATAACAACTGATCATGGCCAACATTCGAAACAGGTGTTGTAGGACCTCACGAGAGTCTCTAAAGATGGCCCAACTCCCCCACAAAGATCCTAGTCAACTTTATGGTGCTGCACGGAGAGAGAGTATCATAACAAAAGCCATGTAATGGGCTATTAAAACTGCACAACACATCATCACTGCCAAGGTTCATCCATTCATGACAGCTAGATACAAACTTTTCACCATTCTGCCCTCTGGGAGGTGCAAGTGTCAGTAGGCCCCCGACATGTTTGGTTTGGAGTAACTGTAATTTACTGTAGTAAGTATAATAATCATCATCAGTATAAAACCTTTTTCTAATTGTGAAGTAAACAACATTCTCATCAACCTCAGCTACTTTGCATGTTAATTAGCAAACACTAAAGCATGCTAACTCAATAACATCTTGAACTAAGATGGTGAACATGGAAAACATTATACTTGCTTAAAATCAGTGTTAGTATGTAAAGGTAGCATTTAGTTCAAAGCTGTTGTACCTAAATACAGCCTCACAGTCGCTCCCATGGCTGTCAGCCCTTATTGCACTACTCTATATATGCAGTATGTGTACAGTGTAAGCAACAGTGTAGCTACACTGTAATTATCTTGCCTTTTAAAATAACTATTTTTAGCAAGCTGCTGTACACCCGTCCATGACAATAAAGTTGAAATGAATTAAATCCCATGCTTCCTCCCCTTTGCCGTCTTCTTTTCCTTTTCTCCCAAACCCCCTCCTCCCTCTCCATCTGTCCCCAGCTGTGCATCCCACCCTCCCTCGCTACTTCCCTCCTTTTACCATCCCTCATCCATCACTTCCTTTCCACCTATTCCTCACATGCACACATCTTTTTCTCCCCATCCCCATGGAGATGCACTACAAGCTGACAATGACTGTAACCTTCCATCAGCAGCGGCAGACTAACACAGATATCTCAGTCTGCAACATTTACAGATAACCCACATCTCTCCCTCCACCCTTCATTTTCCTATCCTATGTTTCCTCATCCTTTGCTTGCTCCAACCCCGATGGAATGAGGGTCTTATGAAGATAAATGACGCCTCTCCGCTTCTTTGCCCTACTCCCATCTGCTTTGTTCGCAGCTGCGGTGGGGAATTCCCCTGGAATTCTTCCATTCCTGCCTGACAGGTTCACAGCATCATTTTTTTTGTCCACAAGGAAACAGTGAAAAAAGGCTTACGCATGGTTGGCTGGTGTAACTGAAGACATTAGGCAGCCATGATAGCGATTCAGAAGCTTGAGGCTCATCAGATTTCAATTACGGGGGAAATGAAGTGAAAATCTGAAGAGGCTTTTTGATAATGAAGGTTATTGAATATTTTTCTGACACTACACCTCTGAAATAAGTTTGGTTCAAATTAGATAAAATATGTTACTCTTTGATAATGGATAGGGAACATAAAGGAATAATTTGGCATTTTGGTAAATACACTTTTTTGCTTATATTCAAATTGTGTGAAAAGATTGATACCATCTATATTAGGTGTGTATTAGGTTACAACAGCTGATTAGCTTAGCTTAGCACAGACACCGGACACAATGGAAGTCTTTCTATCAGCACCTTTTAGCTCGGTAATTAACACATTTTTATCTTGTGTAATGTGTGAGACGTTTTTTTTTTTACTGTTCAACTATTTCTGGCAAGCATCGGCAATTCCAAGGCGCCCATAATTGGATGAGAGGGTGAAGCTGTGGAGGAGCGAGGTGTGGATGTGACTGAGAGCCTGAGGTGATGTGTAGCAGACAGCCTGTCATGTCACACCCTTAATTATGCATAACTTTAACTCTAAATAAATTTCAAATGGGTGAGCTTTATAAAGATTCACCCCTCATAAGTTTATCATGAACTGGAAAATGAGCCATAAAGATCATTTGTTGTTCCAGGCTATAAACATCTTTATTTCTGCTGTAAGTTTGGGAATCTTAACATGGAGCTACAGGAGTAACAGGCCCAAGGGGCCATTCAGTGAACTGCAGTTTTTGGCACCTCCAGGCTTCATTTTGCAGCCGCGGAGGATGCTGCTTGCTGTGAACGCCAGACCAAAACTGTTCACAGAATCAATTAAGAAGAGGTCAAAGGTCATTGACTAGTAGTCAGCGGAAGGCAGTAGACAGATCAAGGAAGACATTCACATCTGATATCACAGACCATATTTGAACACAGACAGGGTTTAACATGTCCACCTCATGTGCAGTTCGACCACCTATTATCACGTGACTGGAGTTACATACTAAACACAGTCTGATCAGTGAAGGAGGCCATGGTTGAAAGAATACCGACATAAGTAGACCTTGTGTTTACAGTAATTTCAAGTTTACTTAAACCTGTGCTTTTCCTGCTGTGACAAGTAAAAATGTATTGTGTCAAAAAGACCTCCTGTGTTGTGTATGCAGCAATCTCAAAAACAAAACGTTCACCCTGGTTGTTTGTGTCTCTAAGAAATCCTCCATATTTTCAAACTAAAGTATCTAAATCCATGCACTGTATGCAATTTCAGTTTCCTGATGAATCTGATACCCGAATGAATGGATAAAACAAAAAAATACCATGTTGTTACTTCAATTCCCCTTTCCACATATTGAGCAGAAGGGCATGAATAAACCAAAGAATGAGCAAACTCCTCACAACTCTGCATTCAGGAGCGCTTGTGTGCATGGGAGGGTACGTAGGCGCATTTATGAGACGGAGAGGGAATGTTTAATTTAAAATGAAGACAGAAAACAGCCTCAGAGTAAAGCAGTCTATTCCACTCGCTCGGGCACCTTGAGCTACTTACAGAGGCAGCAACCCTGAAGCCCAAAAAATGTATCAAGGACGTGCTGCAGCCTTCATTCTGCTCACCAAAAAGTGATAATATATTCAAAGTCTTCACTTTTTAGAATGAGGCAATATCTCGACTCACACATAGTTTCTGCAGCCAACATATGTCAAACAGTGATGATCCAACAGTGCAGGGACGGTGTGATCAGTGAACATTAAGTTTAACTGGCTTTCTGTGTACACAGATAAAGACAGATGCAAAAATAGATGCATGAGTGGGTTTATCAGTGTGTTCAACAAACAGAGCACCCTGCCTTTGTCCTTCTGTGTCTTCTTTCTTTTAATAATCACTGAGCAAAAACACACACACATTTCTTTTCCAAGTGCTGAGTCCAAAATTGTGAGGTGAATTTTTGAACTTTGTTACATTAAAAAAAAAATACAATGTTTTTAGTCCAGATGGGTTCAAGTGTTACAGTGTCGGACCCAGAGATGTGCACTGACTGTGTGGTTGTAGCATCACCCATCAGAGAGACTAAAGGCCTGATCATACCAGGATGATAGCTACTGACAAAGCAGGAGTATTTGATGAGTTTGGAATCAAGTTGGGCTGACTTAAACTTTGGTGAAGTTTGACCTGTGAATTTGTGCCACTGAAACACTGGGAGTAACTGAGCTGATGCCATGTAGTTGCTGGTGGTCCTGCAAAACACAGGTACTGCTAACGATACTATTTGAACCTAATCACTGTTGTTACATCAAGTTGGTTGCAGACACCTTTAGCGAGCTAACAGCCTGTCTTCTATCAACCTCAACCTTTAGTTGACCCCAGGAGTGTCGATTGGGTAAAAATACATGTTGCCAAACTCTAAATCTGGCTGAACAGCAGGATCTGCCCATTCATTCGTCAAATATCAGGAACCAGGTCAAATCTGGTATACTGCGGTTTAGAGCTGTTACAAACTCTTGCATCGCTTTTAAGGTTTAAGGCATAGTACCTAAATTGCACTTCCTCTGAGTGTGGGTTGATCATTCTTTTGTTGATCAGATCATTTCTATCAATCTGTGGGGCACGACAGCTCACAGTGACTCCTCACTACTTTGCTAGCATTGTATTTTGTGTGATGAGAATGATGCTTTTGCCCACCAGTGCTATGTACTGTTACTCCTATAGCAGCTGTCTTGAAAGTGCTGACCTATAAGAGGACGGACAGCCTTAGAGGAAGCCATCGTAGCTTATTAGCTGTGTTGCAGCATCCACTCTTTTTATCACTTTTTCTGTCGTCTTTTAAATAAACTGTGTGAACTTCCCGCTAGCCACCAAGATAAGCTAATGAGTTAATGAGTTTGCTACCTGACCGTTGGAAAGCTTGTTAGCCCGGAGAGCTTTATTTTCCTCTTCAGTAACTTTTTATTGAGCAAAATGGTACGCAATGGTGAACAAAATGCCAGAAGGGAAGTAAACAGCAGTAGAGAGAAAATAGAGCTAAATGGACTTCATTTACATAGCACTTTTCTAGGCTTAGCGACCACTCAAAGCGCTTTACAACACAGGCCAGCATTCACGCACACATTCATACACTGGTGGCAGAGGCTACCATGCAAGGTGCCTCCTGCTTATCAGGAGCGACAACCATTCACACGCTCTCTCACATGCTGATAGCACAGCCATCAGGAGCAATCTGGAGTCCAGTATCAAGAACCCTTTGACAGGCTGCGGCGACCGGGATTGAGCCAACAACCTACCGATGAGTGGACAACTGCTCCACACCAACTAGTGGCCAAACAGTGAATCAAAGGATAACTCGCCAGCTACGGCAGTTCACCAACTGGCCCTGTGGGTAGTCACTAAGCCACCAAGCATTTGGCCCCTCCTGTTTCACATGGACGAGCAAATGTCACTTTGCCAATGCTGCCCAAGACTGTTTATTCAATGACATACATCTGAGACAGTTTTATAGTATGTGATAAAGAGCCAAGTTGGGTTCGAAATGTATTTTCTCTGAATTTAATAGGGTGAAACATTTTAAATGGAAGATTCTACAGTGCTGTGAGACCTTGGGAAGTAGAAGTAGTAGTCTTATAATAACACACATACCTATACATACACACACAGGTTCAATGCCAAGTTCAGGCCTTGCACCAGCTGTTAATGCAGAAGTGCTGCAGATGGGAGAGGAATGGGTGGTGTATGGGTGGGGATGAAGGCTAAGCTGGCCATCTCAGCGAATGGTACCACTCAGTGGGCACATTGGGATGTGCAATTATAATTTCCTTTTACCAAAATTGAAACACGGTAGGAATGAGGACATTTGTGAATAGGTTCCTTTGATTTCCTTTGATGTGACGAGCTGATGCTTAAAAGTAGTTCATAAAGTGATGATGTGCTTGGAGCAAAGTGTTTGATGAATACTTTTTGTGCTTTTTGCAAAAAGAAGAAGACGTTTATAGGGAGAAAGAGGGAGAGAGAGTGTAGGTGTGTGTGTGTGTGTGTGTGTGTGTGTGTGTGTGTGTGTGTGTGTGCAATCACTGGGATGACAATGGGCTGAAAAGCACATTTTCTGTATGTCTCTAAGTGTAATAGAATTTAGCACCATGAAATGTCTGAGAGGTGTGTTAGATACAGTATTTCTGAGCTTGCAAAAAGCAGAAAAAAGAAGCAGTTCTGCGCTGTTTGATCCCTGTGTCAGGGCCTTCTTGGCCAGGCAGAGAGAGGAGAGAGGAATGTAACGCTCCTGGCAGCTTTTCTTTCTTTTGCTCCATGAAACGTAGCTCTGTAGGGGATGGACCAGAGGTGAATGCACACACAAACTAATGTAATAGCTGAGTGTTGACCCAGAGAAGAAAAGCCGTGTGAGAAGGGATTTCCCCTCCTGGCAGCTGTCAGTCAGTTTTATGTGAGGGTAGATGTTCCGTCTGATTTTACATGAAATCAATAAAGATAGTGCAGCTCAGCTTTGCCTGCCATGCAACCTTTCCCTTGATGTTCCTGTAAATTACTGGCAATCACAAACAAACTATTTCTTCAGCTGAAATGTGTATGCACTTCACCTTTCCCTTGGTTGCATATATTTACAGTAAAAGCAGTACAACCACAGTCTGATTGGCTGCCTACTGAGCAGCTTCACTGGAACAGTTGGGGGTTAATGCTGCTGATGAAGACTTACATTATCTTCTTTTAAGAACAGACTCAAGACATTTTTGTTTAGCTGTTTAATTCATTTAATCTGCATCCTGTCTATGTACAATCACTATAATGTCTGCTGTTTTATCTTTATGTGTTTGTATAAGATTGTGCCATACAGATAAATCTGACCTGGAACTTAATGAGGGGAGTCAAGCAGTGATGTTTCACCTTTTCCCACACAGATTTATCCTTTTATCTAACTTCTGGGCTACTACTGTCATTAGAGGTGTATGTCTACACTAATATGATGATGCAGAATTTACTGGAGTGTTTGTGGTGCTTTTTGTCATGTCTTTTTGTGAGTTGTCCCTTTGTACATTGGGATTTTGGACCTTTATGAGCTGCTTTACAAAAAAAAGCCTAACCTTTAATCCAAATCAAGGGGAAAAAAACAAACAAAACCTGGCGTGTATTCGTATTTTTCCTTAATAATAAATTAGAAGCGCTGAGGTGATTGGCACAGTGCAATTACAGTCTTTGGCTGTGTTCAAATGGGAATCTTGAGCTCCTGTTTACATCATGTGAAACTGTGAGCATGAACTTGGAGCTCTCAGGAAATCTCCAACACATTCTCACTGCCACCTCGTCACATATTGATGTTTTGGTCTTTTCTTTGGACTTTTCATGTCCACATAGGACATGCAAGGTACCCTGGGTACGTTGGTTGTTGACATTCTGGGACACAGTGTCAAGTTCTCTTCTTGCATGTGCAGTAGGTTTTTAATTGTAAATGAATTAATTGTAGTGACTAAGGTCACATTTCTTGTGGTTGTTGATTGCATTATGTTGTCAATTAGCATACAAATAAATGCTATTGTATGAGTGTTATGAGTGCAGTAGGGTGACTTAGATTTGCAGCAATTTAGCAAACTTGTGACTTTTAACATTTTAATCAATATTTCAGGGGTAGCATATTTTGATAGTCCAAAACCACCCTATCAAATAGCTCCCACTACTCTCACTGCCACTGTAGGATTAATGGCAGCATATTTAGACATGCCATTTTAACATTTTTAATCAATATTTCAGGGGTAGCATATTTTGACCACCCTATCACCTTATTAAAAAAAAAAAATTTATGACGAAAACGTAGTTTCTTCCAACACTAGAATAAGATAAAAAAATATTCACAAATGGAAAAACACTAAAATAAAATCTATTTTATCATTATTTTGAGTCACGTTGATGAAAGAATTTAGTCGTCTGTGTTCAAGCAGGATAATAGCAGGTCTCCATTGTGCGTCGGGCTTTCTATTTCCTTGTCAGAGATTTTTTCTTTTTTAATTACTTGATATATAGGCTATTCTCCCTTAACTCACTAGTAAAAAATACCTTTATCCATTTCAAATAACCAGTGGCAATAATATCCCCATTCTCTGATTTACTGTGAAACATTTTTAGGCAATTCATGCAAAAATCAGACTGGATGACTCCTTTACACGGCCTAATGGGGCCGGCCTTTATTTGTCAATCAATCAATTAAAAACACAAAGTGGACCTGGAACATGAACTCTTATAGGCCTAACAGACATTGCTTCCTGTTCTTTGAGTTACACAGGCTTACTGTAGGTTAAAGAAAAAAGAAAAAAAAAAACAACAAACGGAAACAGACGGCGTTACTCCTCTTCTCTTGATTAAAATTGCACAAAAAAATATAAGCCTTCATCTGAGGGTTCATAAAAGCACAATAATTACAAAAAATAAATCAATCTGTCAGTGCCTGCATATATTCTTCTTCGCACATATTCTTATATAACAATGACATTGCTTATCTTTCCTTAACATAAATAAACGTAATAAACTATGACCTCTCTCCTTCATTTGATGCTTAATAACAACACGTTAAAGTGCAATTGTAAATGAACGACATTGCCTCTTTTGTTTTACATGAAATTGAACAAAATAAATAAAAATAAAGCCGTTGAGGTAGGTTTCATAAAAAAGGGAAACGAATAAAAGCAATCCTACCTGAGCTTTAAATATATGACAGGAGTGCTACTCACTCACTGCTGTGCTCACTGCTTCTCAACTCGCTTTAAATTGTGCGCCAGAAAGACCAATGTGTCCACATTTTTGGGCAACAGGGAGCTTCTGGATTTGTTGGCAATAAATCCAGCTTTGGAAAAGATAGACTCGGAAGGGGTTGAGGTGGCGGGGATAGAAAGAAAGCGCTTTGTTGTTGAGTTATGATATGCCAATTGCTTTTGGCAAATCTGGCACTCTGCTTTCTGGGGGTTGTTGGGACATATTTTAAAGTGCAACCACACATCTGATGACCTCTTGGACATGTCTGCAGCTTGTTGTCAGTATCGGACTGGTGGGGTAAGTACGGTGGCCGAGACCCGCCATAGCTGCAAATAAAAAAAACGCTGCAAATAAAAAGAAACGCCGCGATACAAATAAAAAAAGCATTGATACAAATAAAAAAAGCAACGATGCAAATAAAAAAGCCACAATGGAAGTGCATTACCGGGGACTATTATTGCCGATGCACATGTTTTTTTATGTGAAAGAAGAAGAAGAAGAAGAAGAAGAAGAAAGTAACAAGAAGACGAAAAAGAAAAACAAACGAAAAACTAAGTGTGTTATGGTTAGGCCATGTAGCCCCAGGTTTGATATGAAGCTGAACTGGAGGATGCTGGTGTTCCTCTATCTGTATACTATAGACGAATTCGGTGATTGGTTTGTGTTTGCCGCCATCTTGCGGCGGCGCCATTGCTGCGGTGACATGTGTCAGTCATCAATTCATTATGCTGTCATTGTGAAGTGACTCTCTACAATGACAGCATCATGAATAGCTGGGTTGATGTTAGACAGTGGCCTCCGGTAACTGATGAAGGTATCTTAAATGAGTTCCGATATTAATTTAGAAATTAATCATCTGTTTGAGCGATAAGCAGGAAAGATTAGAGTAATAGGGAGATAATAGACTGTATCATTGAACACTGTGTAATATAACGTTAGCATACGTTACGTGTGCTGACGTTAGCAAGCTAGCAGTGTGACATTTAATCATTATGGAGAGGCTACGTGACCATCACATCATATTGAAGGTGATCAATATTGATCGCCTTCAATATAATGTGATGGTCGTCTAAAAGGTGATGTAAAATTTGCCCGACCCATCCAGAGCTCAGGTAATTTTGACCCTCAATCAGAAACCTGTAATTGCCGTTTTTCTGGTCATCGGAGGCCAGGTGATCAATAAAATATTCTTGAATACCTAAAACAAAACACAAACACGTGTTGTTGTTGCTGTTTTTAGTCCCGTACCCTGTCCATAATGATTAAATGTCACGCTGCTAGCTTGCTAACGTCAGCACACGTAACGTATGCTAACGTTATATTACACAGTGTCTATTGTCTCTCTATTACTCTAATCTTTCCTGATTATCGCTCAAACGATTGCTGCCATTGCTGACGACCGCAGCAATGGCGCTGCCGCAAGATGGCGGCATACACAAATCACTCGCCGAATTCGTCTATAGTATACAGATAGAGGAAGACCAGCATCCTCCAGTTCAGCTTCATATCAAATCTGGGGCTACATGGCCTAACCATATATAACACACTTAGTTTTTCGTTTGTTTTTCTCTTTATTGTTCGTCTTCTTCTTACGTTTCTGTCTTCTTCTTCTTCTTTCACACAAAAAAAACATGTGCATCGGCAATAATAGTCCCCGGTAATTCATTTCCGTTGTGGCTTTTTTATTTGCATCGTTGCTTTTTTATTTGCATCGCGGCGTTTCTGTTTAATTTGCAGCGTTTTTTTTATTTGCAGCGATGGCGGGTCTCGGCCACCGTAGGTAAGTGTTGCGTTTAAGCCCCCCCCCCCCCCCCCCCCAAAAAAAAGGAAAAAAAAGCGTCGAAGCTTGGAATTTTTTTTTCCACAATCGAATCCCATGCCATTGAATGAAGCTTCGAAGCTTCAAAGCTTCGAATTATTTGGGTCCCACTACACAATACATTCATGTAAAACTACTAATCACCTCACTGCCACTGTAGGATTAATGGCAGCATAGTTAGACATGTCTAGGGATGGAAATTGATAGGATTTTATTGATATCAATGCCATTAATGATTCTGCTTATCGATCCGATTCTTTATCGATTCCCTTATCGATTCCTCCTGTGAGTTAATGATATCACCTCCTGTTGTTTGTAACCCAAGACATCTGCTTTCATAACATTTTATTATGAACCTTAAAGCCATGGTCTAGTTTAGAAAGACGATGAGAAAGATTTGAAAAAAAGCACGCTGTCTAACCACACAAAAAACTAACGGCAGCTTTCACAGTCATAAGCCAGCATTGGCATACAGTTATCTATATCACAACAACAGCCACAATGAGTGTCATTAATGTTACTGCTAGCTGGTGATCTAGAGATAAATCCCAGCCCACAGCCTGAGTGTGTCAACACCACACAGCTAGTGCAGCTAACTCAGGTGAGGCAGCTAACGCAGCTAGCCTAGCATATTATAACAACAAATGGCGTGCAAATCAACTCAACTGCCCTCATCTTACCATCCTTGCTGTTCCCATGAAATCCGATTCAGCATCCTGGCCACTGTCTACCTGAAGCAGAGACGCGATGAGGCTCCACAATGGGCTAGCAGCTCCAGGGTGGCTAACAACAACAGCGTCCTGGTCGCCGTCTACCTGGAGCGGGGACACGCCTAGACTCCACAGTTGCTAGCAGCTCCTGGGAGGCTAACAACAGTGTGAAGTGATGCCATGGCTTTGACCGCTTCTGTCCCTCCGCCATTACGTCTTCTTTGTTGTTGAACATGCTGCTGACTGACAAGCATAGATTCGGCGTAATGAAAAGAATTAATAAGGGAATTGTTAAGCATAAAGGCTAATGATGTCGATGAATTGAACCAGTTGGAACCGGTTCTTAACAGGGACTGGTTCTCGATTCCCATCCCTAGACATGTCATTTTAACATTTTTAATCAATATTTCAGGGGTAGCATATTTTGATAGTCCAATAACACCCTATCAAATAATGCTCCCGCTCATATCTGTCAACTCTCCCGTTTTGGCTGGGAAACTACCATATTTTACCCCTCTTTCCCGCCGCCCTCCTGTATTAGTATTTCCCTGTAAATCTCCTGTATTATAATATAATTTTTAAAAAACCCAACAACATTCCTCTGCCTCTCAAAACTGAACTCTGTCAGTTGTCGCGAGGTTAGTGTCAACAGCGGGTCTTTTTGACAAGTGGTCATTTTAGATTTCCTGTACACCCAGGGATGGGTTTTGCTATGGGCAATGTGGGCGACCGTCCAGGGTGCAATCTATGTGAGGGCGCACGTCCAAAAAAACCCCCAAACAAAATAAAACTTGCCAGTTTTCTAGACTCCCGCTTCCACGTCAAGTTAGTGGAGTGGGCGCTGGGGCGCCTCTATTATCATGTTTCATCCAGCAGCAGAAAGGAACGGCTAATCCTGGAGGTTGTGGGTTGAAACGGGATCACAGACAGGAATAACATTATGGCAGAGGCTCATAGTGCTCTGCGGTGCAAGATAACGGCTTACTGGCGACACAGAAGTCCAACTCCAGGTCCAGTAATTTCCTCTTTCGTTGGTGTCATGACTGCCCAGTAGTACCTGGACAACCGAGCCGTGGTGGCACACAGGTATGTGGCATGTCAGAGGAGAAACGAGCCGTTCACATTTCTCTCTTGTGGCAGGTAACGGTCCACAAACCTCACCACACTTTAGGGACTGTTCTTTACTTATGAAGGGACTGTTCTTTATGGAGGGACTGTTCTTTACTTATGGAGGGACTTGTCAGGGGAGGAGGGTGGCTGGTTGATTTTTGTTCTATTTTTTTTATTTCAATCCTCCCTGTGTTAATCACTTATTGATGCTGTTTTGAAGTATGAATAGGTTTGGGAGGACCCTGAACATCACATCACATTCTGTGGAAGTCATTGCTACAAGCTGAGTTTTTTTCAACAATGCATATGGCAAATACAATTACTGTGCCCCTATGTTTTGCACAGCAGACACACTAAATCAGCCAAGAATTATGACATGGAGAGTTCAAAGACTGTACAAGTTTAATTTTTGTTGAGCTGTCAATGTAACTTTTTATTCCAAAACAATATGACCTTAATTTTTTATCGCTGTCCAAGAGGGGATCAGTGGTGTAGACAAAAGCACAGATGTATACAAATATCAGTAATGAGACAAGAATACAAAACATGTAACTCTGCAAGTACAAGTGCCTGGGTACCAGGCAATCAAATAAGAAAGTAAGACAGAATAATAATATCCAGCAAAAATGTAAATTAAAAGTTTTGATTTAATGTTACATCATTAGGTTGTGTAGTCTGATTAGTTTTTACCCCAGACCGTTTAATTGGATCTTAGTTTGTGTTTGCTACATTTTGTGTATACGTTGGCAGCTACTGACTTCCATATTCTGTACACTGCAGTTTATATCTTGCATTGTCTTTGGCACTAGAAGATTGTTGACCACAGATTCCCAATTAGATTTATCCATAGGGGGGACCCCAATACAGCAAATTCAGAAGATGAAATTACTTGGTGTCACAATAAATGATCGCTCAAACTGGTCCGATCACATTGATACTACTGTTATAAACATGGGGCAGCACAGTCAGTTTAAATCCTGGTACATGAATTTTAATGTGTTTTAATTTGAAACATTGTCTAGACTGACAAGGTGTCAGTCAGTTTCTGTATAACTGACATGTTTTTATATCAGTGTTTGTAATGATTTGATTTTTGTTGTGGACCCCAGGAAGATTAGCAGCCGCTGAAGCTACTGGGGATCCAAATAAAGAATAAAAGAATATCTTGTGATACATGCCATTTTAATTTATCAGATACAACATTCTGAATCTTTCAGTTGCAGATAAAGTTGAGTTTGTCCTGACAGTCCAAGTTCTCCCACAGTCCATCTTTGGTTAAAGCTCCACAGCGTCTCTGTTTTGGACACTGGCGATCCCGAGCTCCTTCTTTGGACCAGGCCTGGTACACCAGAGGGTCACTGTTCACCCAAAACCAGCGGTCCTCCAGGTAACGAAGGCCGATCCACACCCACTTGGTGATGTGAGCTTTCTGGATCCCTCTCTGGGCCAGAAGGCACTCGTTTTCAGAGAGCAGGCTGGTGAGGTGAGTGTCACTTTCTCTGCAGTGCTCCAGAGCGTCCTCCCACGTCATCCTCACTTCCACTGCCTTAATACTGATGCAGTAAAAAGGCTTGTGTCTGGTTTCTCTGTTATCATTCCATCTTCCATTAGACGTGATATGTCCAACAGGCTCATTATCATTCGCGTTATCTGGTTGCCCTCCTTCCCAGTTTTCGTATGTAATGTAGCCCCCTCCTGACCACTTCCAGCTGTTAATGTCGCTGGGATCTCGATGGAGACCGATCCATCCGTCTGTAATGTTTACACCTGCAGCTGCCACAAGCCTGTCTTGATCACTCTGACTATCAGCAAAAGAAAGATCGGTGTAATTTTTTCTACAGTAAGTCTGAGCATCAAGCCACGGCATTCTTATAGGAACAAAAATATGTGTCCCTATTTCTGCCTCAACAGCTGTGCAAAGGAAAAGTAAGAAGATGGTTGTCTCCATGGTTGTTGGTCTGTAGCTCAAGCTGAAATTGTTTTCTTCGGCTGCTCTCTGTGATGGTATCAACTCAAGGTGAAGTATAATCCAATGTACCCTTTGTCAAATTCAGTCTCCTCAAGGTCCACACACAGCCCTGGCTCTGTAAATGGGGAACAAACAAAGCGGCTCAGACCGAGCTAGCCGGCTACTCTCCTTGCTCTTCTTTCTTGCCCATTAGTGGCGGAGCCACACTATAATACTAATAAAACATGTCACCGGAGCTTCTGAAGGAGCAGGAGGGGTGTATTTGTTTGTGTGTTGAGTTCAGACATCAAATCTGTATGTGCAGAATTACAGACTCCACCTTTAAGTGTCAGCGTTGTTAAGGATACGACTTTGCATGTGCTGGTTTGTTTTACAAGCAAAAAATATCTTCATGGTAGACTTAACAGCCAAAGAGAAAAACAAATGACTTACAGAAACACATAAAGGATACTTAACAGAATAGCCAGGAAGTGAAACCTGGAGTTGCATTGTAGCTCCACCTTTGTTGACACTGGGAGGAGTCGTATGATGGCACCATGGGTGGATAATGAGACAAGTAACTGTAACTGCTCTTTGTAGTCAATTTGTGTCTGTTTGTAGGATTTATTCTCCCTTTTGGTGTCACTGTGAGTCCCTTTATGTCTCCTTGTAGCTGTTTTGTATCTCTTTGTAGTTATTTAATGTTTTCTCTGTGGTGATTTAAGTCTCCTCCTGGTTGCAACGTGGTTATTTGAGTGACGTGCATGAAGCGACGTGATCTGTATAGAGAAGAAGCAGTTTCCCGTTCATTATCATCTTCATTGAATGCTTGTAAAATGAATACTGTTTGACAATACATCGTTTTTGCATTGATAATCTTAGGAAATTACATTGTAGTATTCACTGCGGCAATAACAATCTAATTTCTAACTACAACTTTCCATTTCCTTTTATATGAAACATCCTACAGTTTTGATTAGAATGAAATTTCCATTTCAGGTAAACAGTTTTGAATAGAAATCTAACATTATCAGGCACAAATGAAAACGTATTTTATAAGTTAGAGCTACACGAGAAGACTCATAATTAATACTTCATGATGTTTTCTCCAACATAATGACAGCCTGGTGATACAGTATGCTGCTGTTGGTTTTATGTACTGAGAGCTCCACAGCCACTTCTGCAGCTGTCCCGATACAACGGGTGTCAGTGAAACTTCATTTGTTGTGCTTAAACCATTGAAAAATGCACAACAAAAAAACAAAAACAAAAAAAAACAAGTCTGACTCAGTTATATCTTACTATATAATGACAAAAACTCTTGTCTGTGCGTGTGTGTGTGTGTGTGTGTGTGTGTGTGTCTGTCCCATGTTTATCTCCTCACTGACTCACTGACTTGGTCAATCCATGTGAAATTTGGCACAGTGGTAGAGGGTCATGGGAGGATGCGAATAAATATTACATCAGTTGGCCAAAAGGGGGCACTATAGCAACTGATTGACATGGCAAACTTTGAATGGGCGTATCTCATGCCCCGTATGTCGTAGAGACATGAAACTTTGCACAGAGATGCCTCTCCTCATGAGGAACACATTTGCATCAAGAATCCATAACTTCCGGTTATAGAGATTTTCCGCCATTTTGAATTTTTTTGAAAAACACTTAAAGCTATAGTTGGTAATGTTGGAGAACTAGCAAGATTTGAAAGCGGCACCTCCTCTATGGGGACCCCTCCATTATTGACCCCATCAAACAAAATGGGGGCGCTAGAGAGCTAATTTCTTATCTATCTAGGCCTAACCGCCATATCGATTTTTACTAAACTTGGTAGATATGTAGAACAGGACGCCTCAAGGTGACTGGAGAAAATTGGCAACTGGGTGGCGCTATAACAACAGAAAAATGCTTAAAAATGGGTAAAATGCGACCGATCGCTGTGGGTGAATGTTTTTGGTTTTTTTGGGGGGGGTTTTGTCTAATTTTTGGTATGACTAAGTCATGGTATGGTATGCTATAGATAATCACGGAAACTGTCAGTGTGTCATTCTGTCAGCCAGTCATTCTGTCCCACATTTTTCACTGACGTGGTCAGTTTATGTGAAACTGCACTTGAGCATTGAGGATTGGCATAGGTAGAAGGTGACAAAGCTACCAATGTGTATAGACTAGTATGGTTTCTATTTTCTACCAATTACCAAAGAATTACCTGATTTCATTCAGCTGGAAACACATCTGACAATATAAAGCTGTTCATAAACAGTTTGTTTTTTACACATTCAGCAGACACAGAGCTACATTATCATTCTTTTAGAGTTTTTGAATCTAAGTCTAATAGTCTCTCTTTTTTAGCTTTATTTTGGTCTCCGAAGAAATTGGCTCTTTAGCTGCTAAATACTCGGTCTCAAATTGTGTCTTTCTAAAGTTTGCTTCCAAGCAGGTAGCATTAATGTTTTTTTAGAGCTTTTTTTGTTGTTGTTGTAAACAGGAAAGTCCCTGGAAAAGCTGGAAAAGTCCCTGATGAGAGTGTAGGGTGTGAACCAGAACGAGTTATAGTTGTAAAACTAAAGCAATGATTCAACAGATCAAACAGTCTATGGAGTTATGGGGTGCTGCAGAGTCAGGTCATAATTCATCATGTGACCCCTTTCATATAGAAACAGTCATGTCATCTATTGTTAATATAAAAATATTGATTAGTGCAGCTTTAATGTGATTCTACATACATACCCATACATACACTTCACGCTGCCTCAGCAGTCTTTGTTCACGCTGTGCTGAGCAGTTTGGAGTGCTTGTTGACATACTGCATGTCTATAGTAATGTAGTGCAAAATTATGTAGTGAGGGCAGGGTGTGAATTACAATTTAAGGGAACACATGATAAAAAAAAATACCTTATTCCTGCCAGACTAAGTGTCAGGGACACCTCTAGAGCTTTAATCAGCACACAGATACAAGTTCAGAGTGTGTGGGCGTATGTTATTAGCTCAGTGTCGGTGTTTTCCCACACTCTCATATGCACACTGAAACAAAACAACTCATACTGACATGATTGAGGCCGTTCAGTCAACTTTGGCTACAAAATGAACACAAGTGGCTCCACACAAGTATCCTCTGCACTGTGCCCAGGAGTTTGATTCAATGCTGCCTCCGCTGCAGCTGTCTGTGCCTGCTCCAGCTGAAGAGGTTATGTTTTTGGAAATGACACACAAGAGATCCGCTTTATCTGAATGAGTGTTATTGTTGATAGAATGCTTTGTTACATTTCACTGGGATTTCCTGTGGCTTATGAGTTAAAAACAGAGTCCCCACTTTGGCTTTGACCGCGGTGTTGATTCATTTAAATAATTTCTCATCATCCAGATGGAACTGGTTTAGAAGCTGGCCATGAAGTTCATTACTATACATACTGAACTTCTTATTACTGGCTTTCCACTATCTCTAAGTTTAACCCATTAGTTTTAAGTGTCCTCTGACACCAGTGTCATAAATATACCATACAGTATGAAGAAACTGTTCTTAAGGCCTCACAGTCTCGGTCTATTAATATGACAAGTAAATCACATGGGTACTATAAGCACTTGAGAGGCCATGCTCTGTTCCAGATTTACAAGCAAGCCAGGGCCTTGGACAAGAAATTGATGTTCTTCTGCTCACCGGAAAATAATTATGAATAATGGCTCATGTTGAGGAATCTTAACAACAGCACAGAGGAAAAATGACATGACATTCTGCACTCTGAATAGTAATTATGAATATAAGATGAATAATTGCGATCTGGCAGGTGTGAGAGGAGTATCTTGGTGAAGGAACACGAAACACATCAGGGCTATTAAAATGTAGACCGACATCGGTGATGTGTTAAGACACATTACAGCAGTGCTACCATATGTCTGCTGTTGAATCATTACCGTCAGTGTAATATAGATAAATGCATTCACTTCATTTATTATTTAGTTACACATCATCACATATGTGAAGAGTGGAGGGTGCAAAGACAGCAGTTTCTTTTAGTCTGACTGAACCAATTACAGGAAGCCATAATCAAATTGTTGCCATTGACTATGCTTTTGCTCCTTTGTGCCAGTGATTCATGAAAATAGAGCCCCAGAGGTCAAAGGGGATGAAAGCATATTGTGTAAATGAGACGCTCTGAGTTCAAGGATCTGACGGTTGTCTCATGAGTCTTCCTCTGTTCTGCTCTCAGTGCTTAACAATAATTCAAGAATGCTAATTGGGTTTTAAAGATGAATTAGTAGCTCCACTGTGCATATTTCTGTCTTCTACTTGGACAGGACTTGCATTTAGCTTAAAGTGAAGAGCGCAGGAGAAACCTCCTGTTTCTGTTGTTTCTCAGCCTCTTCTTTTCTCTCTGGCGCAGAAAACATAATCACCAGTAAAGCAGTTGGGTTTGTATGTTCATTATGTTTATTTATGAGTGTGTTTATTTATGAGTATGTATGTGTGTATGTGAGAGTGTTTAAGGAGTGAGGGGGTCTGGCTGCTCCCTGGCCCCCGGGCCAACTGCATTATTCAGAATAGAGATAAGAGGCTCCACACTCTGGACCTTTCTGATACTGCTTAACCTCAGCATGGTTATACAGTAAACACACACAAACACACTCACACACATACAACCCTGTACTTCTATACTTGAGAGGACTCTCATGCCCTTTTTACACCACAATAAGTGCATGTATGCAGGTATTTAAATGTGGGGAAAAACAGGCAATAGACTGCTTTCATATTTCAAGAGGACCAAGGGTCTGCAGCAGTTGATTATGCCTTTTTTTTCTGGTATGTCATGTTGGACATCACAGATGGGCTGGAAAACAGCTTAGTAAACAGTATAAAGCAAGGTAGAGGACAGTAAAAATGTTACAGTGGTTAGATCTATTACTTATTCAGTCTCTCTCGGACTTGGTGCAGACTAAATTTTGAATGATGCTTGGACAGAGACTGACGGTATTTTGCAGCTGCCCGTCATTGCATTGCACCAGCGAAGAGGCTAACATTTGAGTGTCCAACCCCGTGTTGTATTTCCATCACTGCTAACTGCAGCCGATAAATATCTGTGACTACTGAAGAGTCATTCGTCCATGGAGTGAATGCCGATTGCAGCCTCTCATTAAAATACAAAAGCCAGATATTCTTGGGTGTTAGTGGGTTTTTGTCCAGTGGGAAAGGGGCTTCATTGACATAATGCAACCCCTGGTCCAGTGTTTCCTAATGGAGGAGGGGGGGGTGGTATCTCCCCCCAGAGGGAGTTCTGAGAGCATTTATGTGTCTGTTTTTAATGCCAGTTTGCCCTTTCATTCAAATGCACATTTTCACACTTTTATCAGACTTGCTTTGCACCAGCCTCAGGAGACAAGTTTTTTTTTTCCTGAATCACTTGTGTACAGCTTTTCATTGCTTTCTATGGAAGGGCATGTGTCAGTGCTTTGGACGTGCTCCTCCATCAAAGGGCGCATCTCAGTTCTTTTAATGCATGTCAAAGGCTATCCTACTTTTGCGCGGGCGTGTTGGAAAATCAAGGGCAAGAGTGCTTTATGGAGAGGTGGGGGACTTGGCCGAGATTACAGCTGCATCTGCTTTGCTTTTTTTTTAATAGCAAGAAGTTTCATCTATAGGTCAGTGGTCTGTGCAGGTGGCTCTCCTTGCACTTTGTTAGATCTAAGTACTACAGCTGAAACTGACTTCTGTCCCAACCCACAGGGGAGAGGGTGGCAGAGAACCATCAAGCGCAGGGCTTACACTGACTTTCAAAGCAATTTGGCTTATTTCCTTCAAAAGTTAAGATAAATAGCCCTATAATATACTTATTCTTATGCTTTTTAGTAGCTTCAGACTTCTTCTTCAGACTTCTTCCTAGCGAGGTTGCTCTTGTTTTCCGTTGGGACAAACAAGAAGCAGTCTTATTAAAACTGCTTTCTGATTGGCTGTGGTTTGTAATCAGTAATGAGTCCTAATTAAAGTTTTGATGTCAAATTTCTAACCCTTGCATTTGTTTAACACTCATGAATATAATTTCTATTCACATGGTAATCAAATCTCCTATTTGGCATTCAAAGACATGCTTTCTTAATGATATAACGCAGAATAATAATCAATATTAATATTCAAGGAAGACAATTAGTCTACATTTTAATGGATGGTGGACAGTGATAGTGATAGTGTAGTGGTAGTTGATGTGGTGGGTGCACTACTTGGTAGATGGGTATGTTGTGGATACACTCTCCTATATATTCTTGTAAACAGCCAGAAAAAGAGGTGGGTATACCCTGTATACCTGTGTATAACCTCTACTACACCCCAGTTGTTAAGGGACCTGGGAAATGTGCTTGGTGCTGGCCCAAAGAAGTTGAAAACCACTACCCTGTACCCTGACCTTAACCATCACAACTACTGTGAGTTCATTCATTCATTTACATAACTGCTTATCATGGAAAGGGTGGTGGGGGGGGGCTGGAGCCTATCCCAGCTGACACTGGGCAAGAGGCGGGGTACGCTCTGGACAGATCGCCGGATGATCTCAGGGCTGACACATAGAGAAACACAACCAGTCATGCTCACATTCACACCAACTTAAAGTCACCACTTTACCTAACCTGCATGTTTTTGGACTGTGGGAGGAAGCCGGAGAACCCGGAGAAAACCTACGCCGTCACGAGGAGAACATGCAAACTCCTACTGTAAATGTCTAAAACCAACCTTTACGCTTTTAACCATATCCTAACCTTACCGTAATTCTAACCTGCGCCTTGAAACCAAGTCTGAACCTTCAAACAGGCCTTTGAAGGTCTGTCTGAAGAAGATATTGACTAACATGTCCTTACTTCACAAAAAAGTCCTCATTCTCAAGGTCTAATGCTCAAACTGGTTCTCACAAATACAGATGTACAAGAACACACACACACACACACACACACACACACACACACACACTGCCCTGTCTCTTACACAAATACACAAACACCCTTTACAGAGGCCATCTGATAGCCTACTGAATAACCTTCAGAGGCAAAACATTGCATGAAGGACAGAGGAACCCACAGGGATTCAGACTCTTCAGACTCTCTCCTTTTAAAGCTTAATGCTAATCCTACAGTCAGTCATGGCCAGCCAAAAATATTTTACAGAACACGCAGGAGAGCTCATCTTAGAAAAGAGCCACAGTTAGAAAACATGCAGTAACTGATGATGTAATAACTTATGCAAATAGCAGACTTGTAAATAAACAACAGCAGAATAACGTACTGTACTGAGTTGCTCTACAGTTAGTTATATATTCATTTGTAAGGAATATTTTTAATGTAATAACACTGATTAATAATGCAATCACTCCTCAGAACCTCAGTTAATACATTTTTTAATCAACATTACTACATCATTGTGTCACACATATGTACTGTTACGACTGTTTGAAATAATACTCTCAGGGTTAATGTGATATTGTGACACAATTTATACATTAATGTTTTTTTTCAAAGCCACTTGGGGTAGTAGAGGCCAACATTAGTAAGCTAGATGAAAGGGAACTATATGTGCACAGCATTTGTGGCATTAAAAAATGCTACTTGGACTTCTATCACTGTGTGTTAATTTCATCAGTGTTTATAGTCCAGGGGTCCGTTTCACAAAGCAGGTTTAGTGAAAACTCAGAGTCTGTTAACCCTGAAATGAGGGAAACTCTGTTTTTTCCGTTTCAAAAAGGGAGGTAACTCAAACCAGAGAAAGAGGGGTAACTCTAGCCTGTTTCAGAGACAAAGGTAACTTAAGCTCTCGGTCAGTTACCGCAGTAACAGACTCTATGAACCTAACCTGGTCGGGAGCAGGTTTTTCTCAATGAACCTCGAGTTTCTCTCTGTCTCCGCCCTCTTTCAGAGCCACACACTCCATTTGATTTCCTCATTCATTCAGTCAGCAGGCGAGTTTTGGCGTAGCGTAGTTCTGCCATCTGCCATTTAAAAAATAATTTAAAAAAATCAGAGTCAGTATATTAGAAGTCCATTAGGCACAGTAGGTGGAGACTTTTTTCACTAACATGGCATGTCCTTATGATAACGATCCCGTGGATGAAGGTGCAGCATTACTGCGCAGAGAATTAAATATTCGTCGGGAGATGGTTATCAGACCGCGCGTAGATGTTCTAGCATTTCCACACAATTATCTTTTTGAGCTGTACCGTTTCACATCACAGTCCATCATCTACATACACAAGCTAATCCGTCCTTACATTTGCAATGTTACCAATCGTAGTCATGTTCTCACATCCCAGCAGATATTGTGTGTTGCGCTGCGTTTCTTTGCAAATGGAAGTTTTTTATACAATGTCGGAGATGCTGAGCACTTGAGTAAGGCAACTGTAGGCAGGGCGGTCAGAAAAGTGTGCTCGTTTTACAGGCATCTGCCTTCTTTCTGTTGGCTGAGTAGAAGTCTGTGTTAGTTTAAATAGGCTTGATTATTTAACAGAACATGATAGAGATGAGAAGACATTTATGTGTGTGAAAACAGCATTATGTTGGGGATAAAACAACTGCACAGTCAAACAGCCACTGAATATTTACTTTACAATGTAAAACGTGATCAAAATGAGATACGTTCATGAGATTATGCTGAGGTTTTACCTGTTTGAACAATGTTTTTATATTTCATCCTAAACTGCTGCCAAGTGCGCTTCTCCCCCACAGGATTGCACCTAAATGAAATAAATTAATATGCTACCATTCCAGCAGTTTTCCCCTGTAATATTGGTTTTTTTATTATTAATAAACTTTTCAAATCATTAAAGTTGACCCTGAAACAAAGACCTGTCAAACATCCATGTGAGTAAAGATTTTGTACTTGTGCATATCTACGAAAAGAGTGTGAAGATAGCTGGCCTGCCTTAATTATCAACATCAAAGTGGATTTTGGAGCTTTTCGAGCTGAAAATGTGGAGAAGAGACCATTAGAGAGCCACCACTGCCAGCTGCTCCAACAGGGAAAGACCACAAGCTGATGGCCAAAGACAGAAAGAATGTACTCCATATTTATATCATACTGGAGGAAGCTCTAGACTTGAGAGGAAGGACTGGGTGACTGCTGAGGAAACCTTTGGTCCTGATAAAGAGATCTTAGTACATTCAGCAGCAGTTTCTGTGAAGAAATCAGTTCTTATTCACTCAACTTTTCCTCCAAGCTCCCACATTCACTTACTTTTACCCACAATATTATCCTATCTGGTCCTGCCTGGATCCCTGTTAAGATATGGACTATTTTAC
This sequence comes from Epinephelus cyanopodus, assembly GCA_026686955.1. Taxonomy (NCBI): domain Eukaryota; kingdom Metazoa; phylum Chordata; class Actinopteri; order Perciformes; family Serranidae; genus Epinephelus; species Epinephelus cyanopodus. Next base: position 34,923,359 of record CM048916.1, read on the forward strand.
TGGACTTATTATATTGGAGCTTCCTTACTGAATTAAATGCCATTTTTATATGGCTCCTGTAAGCCCTCCTCGCCACCTGTGGGGCAAGCCCAGGCAGTTTTATTTGTATAGCACATTTCATACACCAGGGCAATTTAAAGTGCTTTACAGAGCAATAAAATATAAAGCATAATAAAAGATACAGATTTACAATAAAAGAGTGAGGAGGATATATATAAAAGATAAAATTAATTACTCAATGATTTACAATTTTTAAAAAATCATTGTTGAAAAAGCGAAAGTGCAGACTAGATCTGCAAAGATAAAAAGATCCATATAAATGGTTTAAAATCGAGTTTGAAAATAGGTTTGCATTTATTTCAGGAAAAAATAAATGCTATTAGCTGTGACCTAAAAGTGTTCAGGGCTTGTCTAACATCATCTGTCAGGATATTATGCTGCATGATAACAAAACGCTGCTTCCATGTTTTGTTTTAACTCTTGGGACGGACAATAGGCTAGGTTCATATGTCACAAGCATGTCAGAGATATATTTGGACACTGAGCCACAGAGTGATTTATACACAAGCAGCAACATTTTTAAAATTTAGAATGACAAGTAATGAACGTAAGAATTTTAGATTTATAGATTTAATGTGTCTGTGGAAATTTAAGTCTGAGTCCAGGACAACACCAAGGTTTATTGCTTGATTCTTAGTATAAGGGAGAGGGATTTTAGGCCAAAGCTGACACTCTGTCGTTCTTTCCTTGGCCCAAAGACAGTTATGTTGATCTTATGTCTATTGAGTTGGAGAAAATTTTGATGCATCCAATCACTGATTTGCTCAATACAGTGACACAGGTGTTCTACAGGTCTGTAATCACCTGGTGAAAGTGACATGTGTATTTGCATGTCATCTGCATATTTAAAGTAGGCTACTTTTTTATTTTGTATGATTTGGCCTAATGGAAGCATATAGAGATTAAACAAGAGGGGTCCCAAAATGGACCCCTGTGGGACCCCACATGTCACAGCCATCTGCTCTGATTTATAGTTACCCACTGAGGCAAAGTACTTTCTGTCATCAACATATGACTTGAACAAGTTAAGGACCGACCCAGTTCTCTCATCTTTGTAATAAATGGTATGGTCCGCTGTGTCAAAAGCAGCACTTAAATCCAACAGCATGAAAACAGAGACTTTGCCTGAGTTGGTGTTTAGGCAAATGTCATTTATTACCTTTATGAGTGCCGAGCCAGTGCGGTGACGGGCCCAAAAACCTTACTGAGAGTTATCAAAGCAATTGTTCAGCTTCAAGATGTTGTTAATTTGCAATTGCAATTTTTGAGTAGAAAACTTTTTCAACAACTTTAATTAAAAACTGTAAGTCTGAAATAGGCCGATGTGTCATTGACGGACTTAAATTCTGTCATACCTAACAAGTTACCTCGGAGAGACTGCAGTGATGGTACTTTATTCTTTGGCATTGGGGAGCTAATTGCACATCTGATGCCTTGAACCTTATAAGTAAAAACGGCTGCAAACTTTTCACATTTGCTGGTGGAAACTACCACCACAGACGCAAATAACATGTGTGAGTTGTTACTGATTTTGTTGAAGACCTAAGAAAAGAAGGATTGCCTTGTACTTCTCAAGGTCATTTGTAAATGCATAATTTGTCTTTATAGATTTCAAATTTTCTTTGTGCTTGCCACTTCCTTTTCTGGACCCTTACAGAATGAGTGTTTTTCCATGGGGCCTTTTGCTTATAACTGATCACTTTCACCTTAGCAGGAGCGATGGCATCAATTACATTTGCAATTTTAGAAGTACATGAATTTGCAGTAAAGTGAAGTTTAAAATTTGATGACTTCCATGAAAAATGTTTTAATATTCTCATTAAAGTATCTTTTTTTTTTTCAACATTTGCTGATGCATGGACAATTGTGGGAGTTATGACAGATCCAAAAATACAGACTCCAGCTTCCAGCACAGCCACGAGTGTCTTCAGAAGCAGCAGTCCTCTCAGCAGCTCTGCAGTGTCTGGTGAACAAACGACTGAGGCTGACCAAACTGCTCTCACCAAGCTAACCAAACATCAAAAATCACCACCAACACTGTATCTGCTCTGCTCAGTAAATCAAGTGTTTTTTTCCAAACAGGTTACATGAGAAGTATACAGAAAGAAAACAGCTATTTGTTTTTATTTATTGATTTTGTTGTGCCCCTGTACCCATGTTTCATTCATCTAACCGTTGTTTTTCCTGTGTATAATGAGCATTACAGCCTCATGGGTCTGCCAGTGTAGCTGTAGATTAGCTTTAGTCTCGTAACAATGTGAAAACAATATGAAGGTTAGTGAATGGAAGGAATACAGATACAGGCACCACAGAAAATCTAATATATAAAACGTTTTAAAATCTGTTGATATATTCTAACCATATTATATGATACATTAAACTTTAGTGTAAGGGAGCTTTAATTTGGCCTTAGGGGGAACAGACAGAACACAAGATACAGTCTATGAATCAAGCAACATTCACTTTATGAATTACAAACAATCTGTTGGGCGTGACTGCAGGTATTGTATGTAACCCAGATTGTGACACATCTGGATGGGCTATCTGTCTCTGCAAAGGCTCCACAGGACTGCGGGGAGCAGGTGGAGAAGCAGCAAAGCTTTCTTAAGGGAAAACTGCAGTCATCCTTGAAAATCAGCAGGGAATTTACAACTAGCTGAGATGCAGTGTGTGCATGTGCAGGTGCTTGGTGTGTGAGAGCCATAGATATATATATATATATATATATATATATATATATATATATAGGGAAAACTCTTGTTCTATTTCTTCTGTCTCTACAGTGTCTCAGAGGATGTGATTTTTTATGTTTGCACAAAAGCTTCATGATATCTTGAGCCAATGTTTTACTTTAGTTTGGTGCAAATGCAGCTTGAATTTTCCTCTGATGCTACCACACAGTGTGAACAAGCTGAAGCATGGGATGATTGCTGGAAGATAAGAAGAGGGGGAAATGACAGTGTGTGGTGATGAAGAAGGTTTTGTAGATTACTCACACATTCTCACACACTTACTCTCTTCATGTCACTTAAGCGCAAAGATAATTTTTTCTCAAGATCTTTCTGTGTGGTGGTGGTGGTGGTGGTATTCTTCTGCTACATCTCCCCTCTGATTTCTTCACACCGTAAAACCTTATGTATCTTATTACACACATGATGTCTACTCCCACAAGGTGAAGGACTGTATACATTACCCTTAATGTTTTTAGTATATAGCGAACACCCTGTGACCTTGCAAATGAATATTTTCAAAGGTAATTACCCACATTCCCTTAAAGTGTGATTAATCATTATAAATGAGCCAGGGGGAAATAGCAAAGAGATGAGCCCAGCATTAGTCACATATATAATGTATGCATGTATATTTCAATCCTGAGCCAAGCTTACATGTACATTAATCAAGTCATCATCAATAATTTCTGTGTGACTGAACACATTACCTGAGAGTGAGGATCGAGCCTGCTGCCTTTAACATGCTACGTGTCACTGAGAAGTCGGGCCTTACTTAAGCTAATCACCTGTTTCATGTGGAAGAGAGCAGGGCTCACGCCATGGCAACGAAGCCATTTGCATGTGAGTCATAATGACACCAGCAGGGCCTGTGGCTTGTGTCTTAAAGATCGTGTGGCAAGGTTGTCACCGTCTGTTACTATTTCATACAGGCAGTGGGGGGTAGTAATGTGTACATTTACTCTGTTACATGTATTTTATTTTTACTTGTGCACTCTACTCTGTTACACTGAGATACACACTTTTTCGGTGATTCATTTATCTACTAATAATTCTTATGTTCAGTTGAGCTCACATGCACATCAGCAATTGTCCGACAGTGGAAAACGAAATAACTTACTAACCAATCATAGCACCATAGATGGAACTGTGGTTTGGCCTCACCCCCCTCAATGTACCACCAATTAATCAGTCAACAGAATGTGTGTGTGGGTAGGGCGTAAGCACATACAGCAAGCAGCAGTGACCCTCTGTTGGACATGGACGGACATAAAAAAGAGGGTGTGGCAAGGATGGAGCAACTGCCACAGCAAGCAAACATGCTGTCTGCGGTCATTTTGACTTGACCAGCAAACTTCACTACAAGTCGATAGGCTGTAGACACAGATGATGTGTTTTACGTTCTACAATCAGCCCCCGGCAATTTGACCAGCTGAGTTGTATGTGTTAAGCAGTGCTTAAAGGACAGACTGATGGTTTAAATGCAGCAGGAGGAGAAGTGGAGAGGTCATCAGTGGAATCACAGTCAGCTGGGAATGGTAGCAGGTGGATGATGAGGTCGGGAGCCCCGTCCAGCCAGGAGACAGCACAACACAAAGAACAGGAGGGAAGGGGAAACAGAGGAGAACACAGGGTGGAGACAAATAGCAGACCCCAACAGTAGGTGACACCATCAGTCAGGTTGAGTCGAGCTCAGACAGCCATTTCACACCGCTGTAATTCTTCTTTGCAACATTCTAAAACGGTTTCGTCTCCTCGCAAATCATTGGTCTGAATTGGGCTTTACTCTGCAGTATCACACAGCTGTGAGTAAACTAGCATGCTGCTGGCTAAGTGCCAGTACGGGTGCACATCTTGAAGTGGACAAAGAATTTCCAGTGTTTCATATTTACCAGTTTTGGGGGTTTTGTTGTGCTTAATACTGCTATTTCTGTAGAAGTCACCCTTAAAAGTGTCTCTCTTTTAAAAATGCCAAAAAAAAAAAAAACAAATCTTAAAAAAAAAAGTCTCTCTGTCGTATTGTGTGGCTAATCACTTGCTTTGATTGTGCCTAATGATGGTCATTTGGCCTGCTTATAAAGGTTTGGCCTCGTATATCTGTTTGTCTGTGTGTGTTTTACGTGTGTGTGTGTGTAGGTGTGTGTGTGTGTGTGTGTGGTTAATTAGGTAAGGCTTATCTGACCTCAAGGGAGCCTTTGGATAAGACAACTCACTTGACCTTCCACCAGACCTGCAATTACACACATTATAACCCTGACAAAAGTAACCATGTAGCATTGGGTCAATGACTTGGACCTCCCAGAAAGAGGAACACTTGAAGTTGCTCTTTGTCGTGTTGTTTAAATTTTCCTCAGCAACAAAGGCAGTGATTTTGTTTTTGTTTTTTTTCATTAATACTACATCGTTACCTATTGCAAAATCACAAGTAAATCTTGACTGATTTTGTGTCTCTGCCACTCTGCCTTGTCTAATCCCCTATGTTAAAAAAAGACAAATATCAGCAAGGGTGTTTTTCTATGATAGATGCTTAATCTGCACATTTCAGTAATAATCCAGGTGACATGAAAATATTGTTCACTTTTTTATAATAGCATGTAAGTGAGCAGTGTACCTACAGTAGGAATAACACTGTTGGGTCACTTACTGTAAGATGGCACCAAACTGCATGCCAAAAAACTCTTCCACAGGCTAACCAGCCCATCCCTAAACTCTTAAACTGTGGCTGCAAGGAAGGCTGCTGGTGGCAGCAAAAAAAACAAAAAAACAACTCCTTAAAGTGTGTAGATCTGTGTCAATGTGGAGGCGATTGTGAAGGAGACAGTGAATAGGTTCAACAACAAAACAATGCAATGTGTTTCTGAAGGATTTTTTAAGTAAATCTTGATGTTTGGCACATTGTTTTTAAGATAAGATGCAGGTGCTTTACTGTCACTGCTTTGTAAGGGTTCAGCAACAAAAGAATAACACTTCTAAGACTCTACAAAACATGCATGCAACACAATTGATATTATAAAGTCTTGCCCTGGTTCTCAGATACTGTGATTTCTTCTCATGTCACTAAATTCACCATGAACTATTTACCTGGTTTATGATGTTGTATAGGTTTCACTGATTTCTTTGACCACCTATTCTGTATTAGCATGTTTGGTTGAGGAGATATGACGCAAAATATATAATTCAGTTAAAGCATAAAGTAAAATGCCGCCACACCGTTGCTGCCACAAGGTGTTTTTACATTTATGGTTCAATTTCTGAAAATGTTCAGGACTCCAAACTGTACTAGTGTACAAGGTTTCATGTTTTTATGAAAAAGTGAGCGTGTCGCCTCAAATTTGGCGCCACTCACCTGGGGTCCGTTTCACAAAGCAGGTTCAACAAACTCTGAGTCTAATCCTGAACACTGAGTTGATCTACTCTGAGATAGGAAACTCTGAGTTTCCGGTTCCAGAACAGCTGGTTTGAATCAGTTTAATCAACTCGGAGTAGTTTCACCTGGAGTTAAGCGCGTGCACCACAACTATAAAAAGTCAGCATCAATGGAGCCCCGATTCAACGAGTCACCATGGCAACGAGGAAGAGGAGGGCTGCGTTTTTCACCCCACTAGAATTAGAAATCTTAATGCGCTCATACGGCGGGTCAATGTGTAATTTTAAATGTAGTCCTTTGCAATTACAATAATTTCATTTTCATGTAGGTCTAGAAAATGCAACACATCATATACATATCTGATGCTGTGTAACATGATTATGTGACAGTTTGGATGACATTTTACAATAAGTTATGCACATGGTCTTTTCATACGAATTAGCGCCCCTACCAGTTGAGTCTAGAAAAACAATCATGGTTGAGCTTGACGTGATGCAACGTGATGACCCAATGCTACACATGTATGCAACTTAAAATAATTAAAAGCTGACCTTTGGTTTCAAACAGGACACAACCCCAGTCTCTAGGGTCAAAGTCATCAGCATCATGTGGAAATATTACAATTCATTTCCTCAAAGGTTAAACTTTCACAGTAAGACTATTCCACAAAGACAAACTGTGACTGACACAAACAGGATGTTTTTCTTACAGCAGTCTTTTTCAGTGTAAAAAAAAACCCAACCAAACAAAACAACAAAAAAACCCTAACAACTAATGATGCAATCAACCCTGACAAATAGGTACTCGCTTGTTTCCATAACCCTGTAATCATAAAAGCAAATGACAGTCAGAAAATGCAAAAAGAGTAAGCCAAAGATTTGCAACCAGTCAGAGATTTGCATATCAGCTCATGGAAGCTGACAAGGTCAGTGTCTCCTCTGTGTCCTTCACTGACCCTGTCACCTGCTTCATTACTCCTGGAACTTCTCAAGAGTGAGCTTGACAAGTCAAACCAATCCTAACCTTAGTTTCTTGTTTCTTTTGTGAGAAGACTGACCTCTGCACAAAAACAACAGGCTCCCTCTGATTGAATTCCTTCTTCTTGGTCAGAAGCTTGAAACAAACTAGTTTCAGAAGCCTGCAGAGAGGGGCCAGATGCCATAATCTGTCAAATGGCGATAACAGCACACTCTTTATGTCCTCAAAGGCAGCCATTGTGCAGCTCTTGTTTGTACACAGGAGGTTGTTTCGTAAGGACTTTACGAGGGCTTACGAGAGGATTTCTAACTCTGCTACTACCACACACCTGGCCAACAACCTGGTCTTACTCCCACCTTGTCAAATACTGCAGTTGGTCAGTAGACCTCAGTATCAGGTGCCAACGCACAGAGGCACCTTTAGCAGTGGTATGAGACGCAACTTGCCATGGCACTTTTGGATGCTCTTAGCAGCTGTGGTACAAAGAGTGAGAAAGGCTGCATAGGGTGGCTACACCAATCAATCAATCAATCAATCAATCAATCAATCAATCAATCAATCAATCAATCAATCAATCAATTGATCACTCAATCAATCAATCAATCAATCAATCAATCAATCAATTTTATTTATAAAGCCCAATATCACAAATCACAATTTGCCTCACTGGGCTTTACAGCGTACGACATCCCTCTGTCCTTTGGACCCTCACAGCGGATAAGGAAAAACTCCCCCAAAAAACCCCTTTAACTGGGGAAAAACAGTAGAAACCTCAGGAAGAGCAACTGAGGAGGGATCCCTCTTCCAGGACGGACAGACGTGCAATAGATGTCGTACAGAACAGATCAGTATAATAAATTAACAGTAATCTGTATGACACAATGAGAGAGAAAGAGAGAGAGAGACAGAGACAGAGAGACAGACAGAGAGAGAGATGCAGGACAGACGGTAATGACAGTAGCTTACAACAACATTAATGAAAGTAATATTATAATTATAATTCTGGCTGTTGTGGTACAATATGTTGAAAGTATATATTAATATCTGATAGTATACATATGTGACAATAACAAATGTGTATAATTACAGTAGAAGTATGACTAATGATAACAGCATAAAGGTAAGGTGGGAGTGAGAATGTGTTGTGGCTAATTGCTGCAGGGAGTGGGCCTGATTGTTCGATTGTTTGCACTGTTTAGACTGTACTTTATCAGCTGAAGACCACGGTTAGTGTTATTCATTATCTGGAGACCTTGAATGTCTATGTCTATACAACTTTTTAGCTTATATTTTAAACTTTGGCACTTGGAGCCATTAAAACCATGCTGATTTAGCTAGGAGTACATGTTTGCAATGCAGCCATCGATGCACAGATGACGATCACTGGATTTATGTCAAAGAAAAGTTCTTGAATTAAAAGGAGCCTCTTTTTCCTATGATTGCTAGGCATTATGGATGTTTATTTAAGATGAATCATCTTAGATAATATTATTGCGGAGAGTATAAGTCACCCTGAATTTAAAGACACGTTTCATCATGTCTGTGAGTTCAGAGTTGACTGAGTAATGACTCTGACAAAGAGTGCGATTTTGACTCAAAGGGTTTTAAGTACTTTAATTGCTTCCATGAGCTGCTCCAACTGCTGATTGAGTTGATAAACGGGCCAAATCAGCTGCCAAACTACAATAACTAACTCTCCCTCGTCTTTACGATACTGGCAGGCACCTGTTCCTTTTACCTCATGCAGTATCTTAACCTCACATCTCTCCCGCTACATTACTCCGCACTTGCACTGGCTTACTCACGTGCCACAAAGCTGCACTAGCATAGCCTCAGAAATTGTAACAGCGTTAGAAACAGCTGATAACAAGATGTCTTGGCTCTATTTTTATTGGTATCTTTTGATATACTATCCCACCACCAACACAGATAGAAACAGACCTAGCCTGCCTTTTCTCCACTCAACTCCTCTCTCCCTTCTGTGCTCCCTACCCTCTATTCTGTCCTGCTCTGATAGCCCTGCTTCTGTTAATCACTTCATAGTGCAGACTCACACACATACACACACACACACACACACACAAGGGGCCAGGAATGGGAGTAATGAAGCTGGCTAAATGTTTTCAGCCAGGCTCTTCATCATGTCACCAAGGCGACCTTGGCTGGAGGTCAGCCCGCCGGAGACTGAATCAGACTGAGCAGAAGGGGGGAAGGGACGAGTATCCACTGTGTACACTTACACAAAAAGAAGTATGAAGAGTGCAACAAAGTGAGAGAGGGACAGATGAGGTGTGTATGTGTTAGTGAAAAGAAGAGACATCTTGTCCTTATCGCTGTCAGTGTGTCTGCTTTTGTGTGTTTTAAAGTTTCAGTGTGTAGGATTTACGGGGGGATACACTGGCAAAGATGGAATATAATATAAGTAGATTTTAGTCAGTGTATAATCACTTGAAATAAGAATAATTGTGTTTTCCTTACCTTAGAATGAGCCATTTATATCTGGGAATGGGTCATCATCCATGGAGGTTGCCATGTTGCACCACCATCTTTCTACAGTAGCCCAGAGTGGACAAACCAAACACTGGCTTTAGATGGGGACGGTTGCATTTTCATGTTAGCAGTCCCTCTGTGATGAGAGCATTGAACAAACATGATTTCTGATGTGAAACCACTTTATTTAAGTGAATTATTCAGTTTTTAACCATTTTTAATCACCTGGTGGAGGATAATTCAGCTCACAGTAAAAACCTGAACACTGAAGGAACACTGCAGTTCTCAGTGCTAGATGGCACTTAATCCCCCTAAATCTCACACTGGGACTTTAAAGGCAGAGAGAAAAGAACTGGGAATGATGGGATAATACAAACAAAGGTGTAATGAAAAAGCTCAGGGAGTGAGAATAGGAAGACAAATGAAGAGGAAGGTAGAGAAACTGAAATGTTAAAACATTTTGTTGGATGATGAAAAACAAAATACAATGATGACAAGACCAGGAGGAGAGATATGGAGCCTCGGTGTGTGTGTGTGTGTCTGAGAAAGTGGGCTGACAGTAGATGTTGAAAGTATCCATTAGGCACTCAAATGACTCCGCTCTGCTTTAACTTTTCATAAACAAACCAATTTTTCTTCCTTCCTATGCTGCTGAACGTTCAGCTCAACCAGAGGGGCTGAAGCATTTATAACATGAGGTGAGACACTGCACAGTCTTTAGATACTTTATATCTGCCGCTGGCACAGCCTCACCGCACTATCTTGATATTCAGCCTCTGGCTTCTTTGCATTGGTAGATACAGTATATTTAAGCTTTGCAGAGGTTTCCCACCTGTGTTACACCCCTCTTTCATCTCCTATACAGGAAAGCACAAAGAGCTTTATAGCTGCTGCATTTTACATTCATTGCGGCATGCACACACATCCTGTTTTATTATTTGAGTTTTATAGGTTATATTTATTGTGTTGTTTGTTTGAGTTGTTTTAATGGGGTACAAGACTCAGGCCTTTGACATCTCCTGCGCACTGTCTGCACTCATATTTATGACTGCTTTAGCCCTAATGTGAAGAAATAAACTTCTTTTGCCTCCAGCTTCTACCTATAAAAAACACATCAAAAACATAAATTCAGCAATTAACTAACAAATTGTAGAATAATACGTATGTATTTTCAGCTCCAGGCTTGTAAACTACTACTTTAAATCTCGTTTCAGTGTTTGTACAATTAGCCCATACCAAAATGAATCACTGAATCCCTCTGTAGAGGTCTGCTTTTATTATGCGTGCTAAACTGTTGCTCTTTTCCAAAATACTAAAAAAATATGTTATTGTTGTACACAACATCTGTCTAGACATAGAAATGTCCTCCCTGTTACTTGATCCTCTACCTAAAGAAAAACTTTCTTCCTCAGTATGCAGAGGGTTTAACGTCCACCTTTCACCAAACACCAATAAAGCCTGTGTACCAGCAGCAGTTTCAGCCCCAAGCCTAAATAAATTTCCCTTGATAGCCTCTGTCTCCCTCTAAACCAATATAAGTCCATCACTTTAAAGTTTCTCTTCTTTCTCCCACTTTGTGTTTACAAAGTGGACACATTCAAAAAGGTGTGTGCTTTAGAAATATGTGTGTGTATATATATATATATATATATATATATATATATATATATATATATTATATATATATATATATATATATATATATATATTATATATATATATATAAATATATGGGGTTGTACTGTTTGCTGAGCTGCAGTCTAGATTGAGAAAAGGTTATTAAAGGTAACTGCGGTAGAGAAGGTAGCTGGAGTATTTATTGTGGTTGGGACAGGTCATAGAGAGCCCTCACTGGAAAGACTGGGATGTATTTCATAGTGGAATAAACTGTAATGGCTTTATCCTCTGAGGGGTGACCTTGAGAGAGAAGATGTGTTTCTATGCTTTTGTGTTTGTGTGGGCAGACTTACACAAAACGACTGAATAACATGCACTGTACCTGAGAGCAGGATGCATGACCTCGATGGCCAGTTGTCAAGAAAGCTACTCAAAGCAGTAATTTTTAGACTCTCAGCTTAGACAAAAATCTTAACAGAACAGAAAGTAAACATTTTATAGTATACACAGTATTAAAGCCCAGTCCACTCAGTAACTAAGTCCATATTAGACGGTTCTACACCTCACAGTTTATGTCTGATGCCACTGTTCAGTGGCAATGTAACAGTAGCCTGCCAGATCGTCAACCTGGCAATGCTTTGTAGCCCCTTGACATCACATATACGTATCACGTAATATGACATAATTATGTTGCGCCAGCGTTGGTCTGTTTGTTTGTCTGCAAAATAACTCAAAAAGTTCTGAACAGATTTTGATGATTTCAGGAAAGGCTGATAGTGGGACAAGGAACAGATGATAAAATTTTGGTGGTGATGGGTTGAAGCGATGTGGATAAAATAATAAAATGGTGGGAAATCCGAGCTGCTTGGCGGAGGTCTCTCCGAGTGCTTTTCTAGTTAGGCCTATGTCATGTTATGTTACGTAACCCATAAGTGACGGGTTTTGTTTGACACATCCATTTTCCCTTTCTCCTGTCCTATGTGAATGTTCTTGCTCTTTATACTACATCAGTTGCTCTCAGCATCAGGTATTGCTGTAGATGGGTTCACTTTGGAGTTAGTTGAAAGCTTGGTGCATTTCATAAAGATGCCTAAGGATGTTTTTGGCATCGATATCACACGCCAAGGGGCAGGACAAAGCATTAGGTAGTGAGGTAGAAAGTACTGCAGGGGTGTGTAGGTGGACATGTAATCTGTCAGATTATTATTACAGTCTTTACCGAACCTTAACTAAGTGTTAAATTTGCCTTTACTATAGTTTATCTGCCATGACCATGATGTTTTCCTCATCTCAGTTGTATCAGTTTGCCAGGATTGACCCTCTTCTCTGGCATTTGGTTTGAGTATTTAATGAAGCAAAATATTTTTCTAGTATGCTCAGGTTTTAAACTCTTGTTGTCGTCATTTAATAGTGTATAGATGGAAGGTGACAGGAAACATGCAACAAGAATCAACCCAGGGATTTTTGTGTCGAGGACTGTCCTTTATTTTTGAGAAAATATTTCAAGAACAGCATAGTAAACCTGTAAGTGAGGCGTTCATGCTAAATTTGTATTTTCATGTCATTCCCCATTTAGCCCTTCCTGAGAATACCGTAACTTCAGATGACATGCTGCCGTTGGCCCATCTGACCCCTGTTGTCCGTGAACTATATCACGACACATCTTTTACCTCTGATGGCTAAGCAGGCAGTGAGGGGAAAAAGTGTCATCCAGCTTGTTAGTTCAACTTAAAATCATACTGGCTGCACTGTGTATTTGAAGTCAAAAAATGACAGCCTAATCCAGTCGAGGTGACAGTGACTGCATATAAATAGAGAGAAATGGAGTTTCTGGGCCGCAGTGCAATGCAAAAGATAGAGCCAAAAAGACACTGAAGTCTTCTTAACTTTTTCTTTGGTGTGCCATAAAATACCTCTAATAATATAATAAACTGTGGCTGACTTATGAAGTAAAACAAAGCTGACGTCGAAACATGAGACACACCTCCATGAATGCCTGAGCACACAGATGCACAGATACTTCCTACATCACATTTCCGGCCCCCTTGCTCTGACCACACTCATATTTGAACTCAACTACACACCTATAAAGTTTTGTGACTGCATCTTGCACTGTTGTGACATTACCATGGTGACAATATCTGTCCACACATGAAGCTCAGCAAAAGTTCAATCAGGAAGACTTTCTTAATGCTATATCCATTCACAAGTCTGTATCCCACTCCCACCACTTCCGTCAAACTTTGCCAGGATCTCCTTCAGCCATTCATGTTGCTGCTGCCAAACTTCAAATTTGTTCTCTCAGCTCCTGTCAGCTGTCATTTTTGGCAGAATTGTCAAACCCTCCTCCACCCCATTTACCTCAAGTCACCTTATCCAGAGCCCAGGACGAGCTCATCAAAAGCCCACTCCTCTTCACATCCACATCCTCAGCTCCTTCATCATCTCATCTCATCTCATCTCATCTCATCACTACTTTTAGTGGTCTTTACCATCCTCCTGGAATAGATGACATCACAATGTGGTCTAATTGCCAAAGACTTTTCACATTTCTCATACTTATGTGCACATGTAAATAGATATTCTTTTGTCTCAGAATGAGTCTCTTTTGATTAAAATAGGCATAGACAGGTCCCCTCAGTAGATTAAACACATGCACATGTTATGCCTCTCAATAAAAACATGAAAATAACAGAAGAATTAATAACATTAACACCATAAATTAATGCAGAAAAGGCACAAATTGGTGCATAAAAATTAATCAGAAAGCATGAAATTGAGTGTTTGATGCTAAAATGGTCTGGTGGAGGATTATGGAGCTACATTAGGGTCAAAAGTTTTGTACTTGAAAAATAATGTGTTGATCTTGAATTTTGAAAAATACAACAATATATTCAAAATATAAATAGTGTATGAAATATTTTTTCAGGTTAAATATAATTTTGATTCACTTTGGTAATTCTTTTGAATAAATCATTTATTTTCACTTTTCACTTCCATATATATTTTAACATTTGAGGTTTCATTTTTTTCAGTTGCATGTTTTATCTTTTCAGATTCAGATCTTATTTTTTACAGTTTCAAATCTTATTTTTTCACTTTCAGGTCTTTTTTTCAGTTTCAGACTTTTGACCCTTGATGTGGCGTGGGGGGCGTGGCATCAGCTGGGAGGGGTGTGGAATCATGAGTGACAGTGCCTTCAGGGAATGTAGGAACTAAAATAATTCTGACTCAACACTTATATACAGCATATTCCTGTGATTGGCAGTGTAAAAATTGATGCCAGTGATAAACTTCCATTTAGACAGTACTGAACACCGATTGCGGTATAAGAGCGATAAATATGCCAGATTTTGCAGTTCAACAGCCACATTTTAAGTGCTGATATGTCCGATTTCCACATAGCACTGTGAACGTAGTGTAGTGTCCACTTCGCTTGCGGTGATGGTGTCTGGTTGGTCAGGTCAATCTGCTGGAAGCACATACATCCAGCACACAGGTCAGAAATGTTAACTATGTTTTGGGAAATCATAACAAACATTAAGGGGTTGTTTTGTGACAACATACATTTCCACTGCTCCATCGTCCTGTTGATGCTTCCACATCCAGACGTGTCCCCTGGATGAAACCTTTGAGCTTGGGGAAAAGGAATCAATCCTGCAACACCTCCCTACTCACCTGACCTGGCTCCAGGTGATTTTTGTGGCTCCAGGTGATTTTTTTTCCCCAAGGTCAAGCTTGGGGACACTTCTGGACCATCTCTGTCCCTCCTTGCACCAAACACAGCTGAGTACAAACTCTGACAACCAGTCATCTTTCTGCTCTCACGCTTTGGCAGCTTCCTGCAGTACTGCGCTGTATATTCACACCCTCTGTGCTACAAACTACATAGACCACAGTAACTACTTTTTCCAAGCCTAAAACAAATCTAGTTGAATATCAAGAACTGATTAAACTGTGTAGGACACCTCACAGTTATACACACTCTGTACAAGAAATGCTGAAAGACACGTAAATATACTGTTGACATGACAACAGTATATAGTCTGCCTGTAGTTAGTAGTGTTGAAGTTCTGTAGCTGGATAAACAGTATAGATGCTGTCATATTGTTGACTAAAAGTTGTTCAATGTCTTAGAAACCCCTCCTGGGTCAATCTTTAGGCTGCTGTGGAATCTCCTCCTTCTAGAAACAACAGAAAAATCAAACCTCAGGTCAATCATTTCCCTGTTGCTTTGATTGAAGAGGTAACAATGAGAAATCATTAAAGGCTATCTCCACAGCAGTGATTGGAAAACCAGTGCTTTGCTCCGCTCTGTGTTTGTGCAGAATGGTGTGGACCTGAATAGGTGGGCCTGTTGATGCATGAACTGGCCTGCATGGCAATGTTACAGTATGATATTGTAAAAGAGATATTGGAGGCTGTGGAGTACATTGCTGTAGTTTTATCCAACATCTGGTTCTGTCTGGTTGAGCTCATCACCTCAGTGCACCACGAGGGAAACATGCCGCCGACGGAGCTCTTCAGGGAGATCTCTCTTTTAGCTCAGCATGTTGCTGGCACAGGCTGATGCAATGCTATTCATAAAAAATTATACTCGCGAGTATGAACCATAGACTGTATATAAAGATCGATGACATGTCTCTGCTTCTTCCCATTGCGCAGAAATGAAATCAAAATATCGCAGATATGGCTGCTGCCATCTTGCGCTGGTAACATTCTTCGAAAACCAGAGTACGTGCAGTAAAGATCTGGATGGTGTCCAGTTCCCGCCCATACACCTGTCCAACCAATTCCAAGCATTGCCATTGATTGCGATGAGCCTGATCAGCACACATAGAGGCATCGATCATGACGTCTAACCCCCTTTTTTATAGCATCAAATAGCTAATTAAAACCATTTTATCAGTAAACGAACACTTGACCAAACATCAGTGTGACAAGAACTTTTAAAATGACAGAAACCATCTTGGGAAAAATGTATTTGACGTGCACTTTGAATTTTTAGTTTGGCTCATGTCTCATCTGCTCCTGCAGCCAGCCACCATGGGGCGAGCGAGAATTTGGGGAGCTGTCATGGCCTCCATCTTTATGTACAGTCTATGATATGAACATTTAAGTTCAATAGAAAGGTTTTTTGAATAAGAATCAGGATGTTGGGACACCTGTTGCTGATCGAAGGTAGAGATGGACTAAATGTTTTTATTTGATGGAAAGACTCATCATAAATAATAACAATAACTGTTTCCTGCTATTTTTTTTTTTTTTTTTTTACAATCCACAGAGAGCAAAGTCACAGGTTTAAACCCTGCCAGCTGGGGCCTCACTGTAAGTTTACACATTCTCCTTACTTTTGCAAGGGTTATCTCCAAATACTCTAATTTACACATACAGATCATCACTTCTTCCTACATCTTTCACATTAACCACATAAGACATAAATAAATAAATGCTGTTTATTGGATTCAGTTCTGAGATTATCATCCAATCAGCTCATTAAAATGTTATTTAATTGTGGTGGACTACTAAGATAATAATTTACAGGTATTTTACATTATATGCACTGAAGTAAAACAGTATTCTAGAAATTTTAATCACAGCATGGTCTGCCTAAGATGTCGGGATCTGCTTACAACAAGTTGATCTGATCAAACCACTTACACTGAGGCCTAGTCCACACAAGCACGGGTATTTTTAAAACCAAACTTTTTTGGCCTCCAGTTTTTAAAAAATCTGCGTCCATACGAGCGGTGTAATAAAAATACCTCTGTCCACATGACATCGCAAATTCCACTATCAAGCAATGTAATACACATGCCAAAGCAGTAGGTGGCGATATAACTCCTAACTGTAAGGCCATTGTAGCCTTTGTATCAGAAGACAGTAAAACGTCATTACCGGAAAAACAAGCGTACTATTATGCAGCAGCAGCAGTCTCCGTAATAGAACACTCTTGCGCCTCTGTTGCTGGATGTGGTTGAGTAGCATTAATTGTACGATACAGACACAAAGTGCTGATATGCTGCTAAATAGCAGCAGTATTTTGTTTAGGTCCATCCTCGCACACACTGGATCGGGTAATAACACAGCTGTTTTCTGTTTACGTCGCACACTGTGACGTCATACAATGGAGACGAGACAAAATAACTGTGGTTATCCTGTCCACACATGACTGCTGACACTGGACTTTTCCAAAAAGTTCACCCTGGACTCCGGTTATAAAAAACTCCGGTTACAGGGGCCCAAAACTGCGGTTACGTGTGGATGAAAGGCCAAACCGTGAACAAAGAGTCAAGGTTTTATAAATGCCTGGGATGGTGTGGACAGCCCCTGAGTGTCAGTTGATGCTTCAAAAGCAGAAGTTAATATGAAGTTTTTTGTTTTACTTGTCCTATTGCCAAATTTACTTGTCCAATAAGAAAATGTAGGTCTTCGATAAAACAAATAAAATCAACAGGAATTTGAACAATTATCATAATTTATCAAGGCACAAACAGCTCTACTTTAAACATAAGCTCATTTTATTGCCTGTTTTGACTGCCACTTGGTCAGTCTTAGGGAGAAACATTTTTAAGCCGCAAAAAAGACAGCCCCTCGATATTCCATTGCGCATTTAAGATAAATTATGCCAGCGCTGCCACACTGTCAGGAACACAGCCTGTGACTGGTTGCCAGACTCAACCCAAGGCATGATGGGTTGCTAGTGGACGGCTCACAAAAACTGCACCTGTTTTCATCGCAGAAAAATAGATAAATAATGATCTCGTTGGAATGACAGTTAAAAAGTAAGTCATTTGCATGCATTCCAGAGATATTTAATGTTGCTAACATTATGTCGTGTACAGTGTGATACTGTCGACCCAAGAGTTAACTTCTATAGTGTCCAGTATCTCAGGTTTTTCTCACCACAACTGTTCAATTCTTGGTGGTGAGACAGACTCACATATGCAGCTCAGCTAGAAGAACTATGCTTACACAGTGATACAGCATGTAATTTATTTTCAGGTAATGTTACATCAGACATCACATTTATATTCCACTTGCCCCTAACACAGACTTTACTGGCCCTGGGCTAGTGTTAATGTCGGGCCTTGCAATGTGAAAGCCAAGATTCTGCCCACTGTTGCTCACACAGTAGATGGCATTTGTATTACTTTGCTTGCTAAATATTTCTCTCATATTTTTGGAATAACTCTCCACTGATGTTCACTCTGTTTACAACACCATCATCTGCATGGACATTGTACTCGAGCTGTCACCTGCTCTCTGGGTACACACACGTGTATTCATGAATTATGTTTTTGTGAGTCTGCAGTGATGTATGTTATAAATATCCACTCTCGTCATTTCCACCCATCTGCAGCACTCTACGCTCTCGCCTCCTGTTGAGTTTCTGGGACAGATCAGAGTAATGGAAGAGAGAATGAATCCAGACACTGATCAGCTCTCCCACTGGACTCAACAAAAACTCTGCTAAACTGTATAAAATCCCATTACTCCAGCGCCTGTGGGAAAGGAGTCCAATAATGTTCATTGGGATATCTGTTTTAGAAACTGTTGGGAGAAAAAAAAGTATGGAGTGATTATTCTGTAGGGACGCTGAGTGTTGGGTCAATCTACCTGAAACCCAATACCTTTGTGTTTGTTTATCACTCAGTTTGTTGCTTGTACTTTGATGGATAATGGGTTTTCCAATCTGCATAATTTGGACTGAGCAGCAGCACAACAAACATGCAGAAAATCCCTTGAGATATTTTTTTTTTCATGTATCAAATAAATATTTGCTTGTGTCTAATCCTCTTTTTCAGTAAATGTGTCTAATACTAAAACACCTGATGAGTTAAAAAGCATTAAAACACAAAGCTGGCCTTTCAGAAGGTTTTAGGTATTCTAGGTACAATCTTTTGTTTTAATGTTAGTTGCTTTTGTTGATTTTAAAGTCTTCTTTATTATATTTTAAGGTCTTTATTATAAAGACATTCTGACCATCAGGCTGTAAATGCATGTTATTTGTGCCTAATTTATTGCCAGACCAATTCCCAAATGACCTATGGCTAAGCCCCGCCCTAAAATGTGATGAGCCAATCACAGTGTGTATAGCCATTCCCATACACTTGGACATTCTCTGCCTGGACGTTCATTGAAATGCATTACAGTAAGTCAGTTTCATTTGGTTTAATGAGCTTTTTCTGAGATTTGAAGTTTAAAAATGGTCAAACGGTGTTCATAGGGAACATGCAACTCTGACACAAGGTATCCTGAGAGGCTGGGCAACGAGGTGTATTTTTTACCCTTTCCTAAACCACATCTCAACTGAGATGTGTCTCCATTGGACAAAGTTGTGTGGTAGACCACTACATTGATTCAGTGTGAATAAGATTAACAAGGATGTTAGGCTCTAGTTAAACTAACGTTAACTTCTGGAGCTTACCTTGATTAACTTATCTGTAATCGCAGAGATAACAAAGGTTGGCAAACGTTATGCTGAATGATTCAGTGTAAATACTGTAGCACCAAACTAACGGAGAGACACTCTTGGTGAAGATGATAAAAATGCCGTTGTCCTTTTCTCATATTCGTAGCCAACAACTTTAGTGGCACTTTGATGCACCAAAATTTGATTGTTATGTCTCAAAAATCAACAATTGCCTCCTGCGAAATGCCGTGTATGGGAACACCTGCCGTTGCGCTGGTCACTGAATGTTGATATTTTGTCCGAGTGAGTGGAGGGGGGCGTGGCTTAGCCGTAGGTCAATTCCTCCAGTAGAGATGTCATGAAAGGGGGAAAATGAGTGATAGAGGCCCAATCTGTTTTTTTTTTGTTTGGTTTTTTTTGTATCTGGGTGCAAACATGATTATTTCTGCTGTAAAATTCAGCATCTTAACATGGGGTCTATGGGGATTACCTCACTTCTGGAGCCAACCTCAAGTGGCCACTCAAGGAACTGCATTTTCTAGTACTTAGTATTTGCTTCATTTTTCAGACCTGAAGATTACCACTCGGTGTCTTTAGGTCCTTAAAGGTCTAAAAAGGTCTCACACATTTAAAACTACAAGGCCTTAAATGTAGGTTTAATTGTCTTAAATTTAGCTTGAATGGTTCTTTAATGCTTTTAAGTCATGTCACTGAGAGGATTTCTGGTGTTGGTGCTACAGGAGACATTTTAAAAGGAGGGAAACAATATTTGACAGCAGAGCAGATTTCAACACAACACTTGTATGCCCTATTTTTGTCGTCTTTATGCACTTAGATCTCACAATAACTTTGCATCATTAAACAAAGGCTTCGCTAGCGAGCCTGCTTGCTAGTTTATTTCTTTGAGTGGTAAGCACAGAGAGCATCACCAATGTCGTTTTACCTTACTATTCATTTTGAACTGAACTCAAAGTGTTTACTTGGAAGGAGGATATTTTCACTTTTGGTGTGTATTTCCATTGCAAGTTTGTTCTTAAATTGTATGTGAAGTGCTATTAAAGGTCTTTAAAAGTCTTAAATCCAACTTGTTTATACGTGTAGACACCTTTAGCAGCTGTGGGTCAAAATGCCTCTATACTGAACTGAACTGGTCAGACCTTCAACCATTCAGAGCAACAAACATGCGATGGACAAATGTCAGCACAGCTTTGATGGTGTAGTATCAAAGTGTTTGTGAATGAGTGAAGCTGTTTTTTCCATCAAAATTTGAAAACAGTACTTCAACAGAAAGCTCCACATCAGCTGCAGCCATCTTGGCTGCTTTCCAAAACAACATATTACTCACTCCCAACTTGTCAGATATCGCTGCTTGTTCAGTGGATTTATGACGTCTAAATATGACAATGCAGTCCTTTTAAAAATAAACTTACAAGGTCGGTAAAACATCTATTGTACAACTATGTATTTCCATTTATTTCCTTGTACAACAAATGGACGTGATTAGGTTTATGCAACAAAAGCATGTGGTTAAGTTTACAAAAAAAAAACCCAAAACAATCATAATTCTGCATAGCATTCATATTGGAAGTGAACGTTGGGCTGCGGTGTTTGATGGACCCATCCACCTCCTTTCCCGTCTGGCTTTGAGAAATGTATATCAGAGTGTGTGAACAGTTACATACTGTATGCATTTGCATGTGTATGTTCAAAGATGAGAGACAACACGAGAGTGTTTCTTGTACAGAAGAATGGTGCTCTCTCTGTCTGTGTCCCTGCAGACTTCAACTGCACAGAAAACAGGAGTGTTTCTGCTTGAGTGTGTGTATATGCGTTTGTGTGTGCATGTGTGATCAGCGTATCTGGTTATGTTACTGACTTAATCAGAGGGCTGCGTCCTGCAGAGAGCCTCGCTGCCTCACACTGAACATCAGAGGCAGTTGCTGTGGCGATCTGTCACCATGGGGACACGTTTCTACTCTGGGGTTCTGTAATAAAATGAATCTCTCTCTTTAGGATATGGGTCAGTCCGCCTCCATTTCCCCACCTCACACCCCCCACCCCTGCTCCCTCTATACAATCTGGCTGAGATGGACTGCTCCATCACTGTCACAAGGTGCCCAGATTGGGTGCCAAAGCCGCTAATAAAGACAAGAAACACATTTCACTGCCTTATAAATACTTCTGCTTGGTCTGGCCTCTGCAGATGGATGTGTGGTTAGATGTGTCCGCAGGTGTGTGTCTTTGTGTGTGTGCACTGTAAATATACTATATATCAAACTATGGCTCCAGGAAATTTAGCCTCTATCTTTTCCCTGATACAAACACATGGTGACCTTCAACTTTCTGCAACTAAGGTCTGGAAGAATATAAAAGCAAAATGAAAATCATAACTTAATTGCAAGTTCAAGTCAAATATAACCATGCCTTCAATTTCATTTAACCTCCAAGCACTGCCATGAGAAAGCACTATAATATTAGGTTGATTTAATAATGTTAGTTGAACCAAGATGATGTTAGAGTTTATAGGATAAGACTTAAGACATTTGCAGCAGTGCACAATCTGAAGATTTGGAAGGCAAAAAACTACCTAAAATATCATAATCAAGACAAAACTGCAAACCATGTTACATTGTAAATTATTATGCAGCTGATAACACATTAAGACTGTAGTTAATGTGTGGTTTGGTTTAGGCACAAAAACCACATAGTTATGGTCAAAGAAAAAAGATCATGCTTTGGCTGTAAATACCCAGTTTTGAGGGCACAATCCTCGTTGGAAATGTCTTGGTAAAAAAGCGCTTGTCATGGCTTTTTTCTCCAATTAAGGATCATTGAAAACACTTGTTTAGTAAATCACAACAGGTTTTGTTGTGGTCTGCAGCGTCAGAGCTATCACACCCATGCGTCACGCCATCCATCATCCCCTCGCCTCCCAGTGACAGTCAGGTCACATACCTTGTCACTTTAGAAATGTTGATAAAGTACATATGAAACATACATGTAACATATTTAGAATTTGCAGAAGATTACAATACCAACATTTTCTTCCGGCCAAGTGGGCAGAAGAAGCAATGTTTTTATGTTACACACAAAATCCTTACACTAGAAACAATATCTAAGCTACAGCCTTACGGCGCATTAAGAGTCATATGGTACTAAAGACAAGATGGGTTTCTTTAGTGTATTTCAGTGGTAGGTAAACAGGGCCAAATATGGGCCAAATCTGGACCTCCAGAAAAAAAACATTTACACCAGCATTAGCGTATAAAGTTTCCCTTTTCATGGTTTGCATCGAAACATTTACATTTTCCACAAATCTATTGCAGATACTGATAGCTGGCTTGTGTAAATCCCAATGAACCTGACCTTGTAATACCAAATCTGAAAAATACTCTGCATCTCAAACACAATTAATTGGCAGTCTACTTGACATGGTGTGCTGATAATTTTTTTCTGAGGCAATAATGGCCCGGCCACTGTTTTTGTGGGAAACAATTAAAATTTGAAGTCTCACAGGGCACTCTTAGAAATGAAATGATACATTCACTTAATTTGTCAACCAGTTCCACAAAACTGTATTGAATAAGAGGAGAAAATTAGAAAATTAATCACTGCTACATGCTGTTAAGCAAACCTCACCAAACTGTCTGATCCAAATGCTGTCTCACATGTTGAATTAAGTTAATGCTCTATTGTTGAATTTACTTGAAGAAATACATCACCCCAAGACAATCTAACATGTAATAGGACTCACCAAGGCTATGGTCCCAGAAAATTTACAATAAAACCTAGAGAGACAGCAAATAAGTTAAAGAAAAAGGAAAAAAAAAAACCCCTTAAAATAAAATTTCCATGCAGCATTATCCAACTGTCTTGCAGTCTGCAGTGTCACTTCAATGTGATATTTGTGGAAACAGTTTGGACATTTAGTTTAAAGGGGCTGATTCGTACACACTACAACCCAATTAATTATCTTCTTCATCTTGTCTTTTGGCTGCTCCCTTCAGGGGTGACCACAGTGAATCATCTGCCTCCCTCGATAGTCTTCGATCAATGGTTGTCCCATACCGGCACCCCGCTGGTCAACAGCACCAGAGGCGGTCGTTGTTAACCCGAGCCTTGACCAATGCTGTATTGCAGACATGTTTGTTTTACACCAGATGCCCTTCCTGACGCAACCCTCACCATTTATCTGGGCTTGGGACCAGCATCAGGAGTACACGCAATGGCTGGTTTAAACCCCATTAATTATAATATGTATAATGAATGATAATGTTTACATCATATAGCACCAGGGTCCTCTACATCTAATATCTCCAATTTTGAATATATTGGAAACTCATACACCTACTGTACTATAGGACTCTATTTATAAGCACTTCGTATTTTAAATAGGTCTAAGTACTCCTAAAGAGCTTGTACTCATATGATGCAAACATAAGTAAAACAAAACAAAAACAATGATACTAAGTAATTTGAAGCTGTTGTAACTGAGGCCTCTTGGCACACCTCAACCCATTTCTCTAAGTAAGTGACCCCAGTAAACACCGCTGTTAGACATCAAACTCTGGCTCTGACCTCTTCACAGCACCTTAATTGTGGGTCAACAGGGTTTTTGACTGGACAAATTACAAGTCAACCCCTATTTACTTGATTAGTTCCTCCTACATGGGCAGAGTGCCACTTGGCTCTCAGAGGGTCCCGCTGCCACGATCCAAGTGATTACAGGAAATGGACTTTGGGAGATGAAGTCACTCTTGAACAAGTCGCGTTTAATCAGCAAACTAAGATGAGATCACACAAAGTTGAGCTGTTTATGTATCAGAGCAGTCGTAAGTGACACTTTTGTCTGATTGGATCAGTTGTTGCATTAAGTCAATTTGATGCTGTTTGGATGTAGCTTGTAATTAACATCCCAACATGAGCATTGGACACTGCTGTGCGTCTGAATAGTGACTGTAAAATGAGTAAGCTTCTGCATCAGAGAAAATGCCTGTAACAGAGTAAACACTGAGTTTATTGCACATAAATAAAATATACAGTTTGACACTATCTGTGACCCTGTTAGCAAATGCCTCGAAGCTATAATTAGAATACATACCATGTAGACTGTGACAGTAAACACTGCTGTACACCAGTTGTGGCTTTCAAAGCTCTGCACACTCACACTGTGTTCAGTTATTCTGGAGCCACGCTGCGAGTTTGCTAACTTCTCTGACCTCCATACTGACCTAAAAGGTGTGAGCTAATAGGTGCCACACAAAGCTAACAAGAGAGTCACAAAGCTGTCAATTAGGCACCGAAACAGTTCAGGAAAGAAATCTAATCTATGAAAATACTTAGTGTAAACACCTGTGTGGATGCAGCACTGTGCAGGTGCTTCAGCTTGTGAAGGTTATTCTTGTAGTCTGGTTGTTTATGATGTTATTTATAGCATCATAGTTCCTATTGTGAGAGGGGTGATTTTGAAAATCTAATAGTTCCCATGAAGAGAAATGTTTCCTAGTGTTATTTCTTTTTTTGTGTATCTCCTGGTACTCTAGAAATATAAGAGCGAGTGTGGAACAATTGTGACAGGAGCGATGCAGCTGACTGTGGGGATATATGCGCCTGAATGCGCCAAACAAGTGGGAGATACAGGATCCATTTTTTGTGTCGGTTTTCATGAATAATTTTCACAACAGTGCAGAAAATAAACTGAGCCAGAGTGAGACAGGCTGCAAGAAAAGGGAGAGGCAGGAAGAGTCAAGAAATGATCACTGAGTGAAAAGGTGAGCTAGGGTTTGTTTTCGTCAACTCAAAATCACCAGTCTGCCTGGATATTTGTTGTAGAATATATGTTAATTTATATATTTACATACTTGTTGTATATGAGTGATGATGTTGGTGATCTCTCTGGTTTTATCAAAAATAGAAATGACTGACTTCCTTTAAGTTTGCATGCCGACTCCCATCCATATTCTGCCATATATGCTATGCAATGTGTTTTAGAGCACTAGGTGCTGTCCACAGCGGCACCCCTAGTAATATTTCATAGGGGTGTCCAGATGGGGTCATTGAAATTTCAGGTTGCACACCAAAGTTGTTACAAAATTTCAGGGATTCGATTATGCTGTTGAAGTGTATGGGCTAGTTGAAAACTATTTCACTATGGAGAGTGAAGTAATCACATACAGATATCCTTCGCCTTAAAAAAAACATACAATTAAAGAGGCAACAGACAGCATTTTTGCCTATATATATCATTATTGAAATAATGTGGGTTGCACAGGGTAGTATACACAGTAAAATCAGACTAACAGCATTTACATAGGTTACTTAATGTTTTTGCAATCTTTGCAATAAGCTTCTGCCACCGGGGACAAATTTTCGCGGGAAAAAAATCTGCTTTACGGCAGGAAATGTGTCATGTATTGCCAAACTGGTCGGTCAGCCAATCAGGGACTGGAGCTGGTCCTTATGATGAGCTGGCCGGGGCATGGGATAGTTGAATCGGGAGCACAATGGCTGAAGGACAAAGTTTGGAGATAAGTGAAAAACGGCCTCCCAAAAGAAAACGAGCTAATCTGTCTGAGGAGGCGAGGATGCACAAAAAGGAGAGTGACAAAAGAAGAGGAAAAACAAGAGTAAACCTCAGTCAGGCGTTCAAGAGATGGAGGGAGCTCAGTGACCAAAGAGGCTTCAACACCGATGTCCAGCTAGATTTCTTTCTAATGGATCAGTAAGTAACACGGCTAAATGTTAGCTAGCCGAGAGAGGACTGTACTGTACTGGCTGCTAGTTCATTCCTAGCTGGCCAGCATCGCAAATCGGTCGGTCTCTTTACTCATTTATTTAGTAGAGTGTCCACACACCTTCTCATTCTACAGATACATAGAGGTATACTGGTGGCTTTACAGCCCACATTTTATTGATTATCTCTGATCCCCACGGTCAGTTTGGTCTTTGCGACAGTGCCAGCAACATTGCTGACGCTAGGTGGCGCCAAGCTAACAAAACCCTGAATCTTATCTGTTGCTTCTTTAAATATAAAGGAGTACATTGATTGTAAGGGACAAAACATTTATTGGGAACAACCCCTCTCATGTTTTGGGGAGACTCCCGGGTAGGGTACCTATGTTCATTTAGATATCTTGAGGTGAGAGGTCAAGGGACCCCTTTGAAAATGGCCGTGCCAGATGTTCCCTCGCCAACATTAAGCCTAACTTTGCAACGTTATTTAGCCCATTTCCTGATGCTGACACCAAGGTGGTTGGTACCAATGGATGCCTTAGGTTGTATAGTTTGACAAGATACCATTATCTTTGTGTATTCTTTAAAAATGAGCGACACAGCTTCTTAAAGACAGTAATGTCGGCCTCCAATTGTCTTTGTTGGGGGGACTAGTGGGGTGATGACCAATCAGAATTTGGGGGGAGGGAGACTTTCTTAAAGAGCATAACTTTCTGTTCTTTAAAGGTTCCCAGGTCTGGCTGAAAAGCTTGCCAGGACTTTCTTTTTTTCTTTTTTCTTTTAACTGCAGATTGGGTACATTGAGCACCTTCCAACCTTTGTAGTGTTCAGTGAACTCATCTTCTTTTCAAGGTCGATACCTCCAGAAGATGACAAAGGTTGAAGAAAGTGCAAGATTTGACCATCTGAGTACAAGGAGGGGGAAACAAAAAATGCACTTAAGGGGCCTCATGGAGCACAACAACAATAACAACAACAATGACAAAACAAAAAACAGTTGTCAAGATTTTGTATTACTTTATTTTCTTTTTTATTATTCCCTTGCTTTGTCTTGTTCTTTTGTGGGAATACGTTCCTTTCAGCACAACAAAGACACAAAATCAATAGTTTGACACGCTCTGGTTTTGAAGACACTGTGTGTAGCACAACAAAAGATAATTGTTTCTCCTGTCCTAAGTACAACTTAACAGTCTTGCAGTATATGTACAAACTTTGTATAAACTTGAAACGTATCAGAAACACCCTTTAAAAATAATACAGTACCACTTCATACAGTACAGCATCAAACTGTACAACAGCACTGAGTCAAACAACTAAAGTAGGACTCTCAACAAAACCGCATATATTAATAAGACAGTATTGCTGCTGTATTTCATCAAATTACATCATACAGGTATTTCTCTGCTTACTCAGTGTGTAAGCTGGGTGACGGTGTAATCAGCATGTAATACTCCAAATCGCTCCTCTAAAAGCCTCACCTTGCAATGTGCTAAATGCAGACTTCTGATATCCTTTAGCACCTGTTCACACAGTCGTTACCCTCTGCTTCTTCAGCGGGCTAATGATATCACAACAGAGAGGTGCCGAGTAAATGAGAAAGGAAAGCTAGCCGCCTCGGCACAGACAGGGAGGTCTATTTTTACCGTGGCGACCTGCTCCCAATGGTTGCCAAGACAACCACTGCGCCATTGTTTAATCACATTTACAAAGACAAAATTATATTGGTCCTGTGGAGACACAAGTGTGACTGACATCCATTCCCAAAGAGAGGGGGAAGGAAAGAACAGCTTTTGATGATGGTAATAATTTTATTTATCTTTGAACCACTTAAATGTTCCCTTCTTCCCCTTCATTTGGGCTCAGTGTGAATCTGTGCTGGCAGTGAAAGTCTGTGTTAGCATTGAATTTGCCACAGTATTGCACCTCTAAGAAGCTTATGCCTAATAAAGATGTTAAGCTAAAGTGCTCTAACTTTAGAGCTAATTTGAAGTATGTGGGTATCTATGAGGGAAGTGTCTCCTGATTGAGCTGTGCTGAATTAGTCATGGGAGCCACAGCGCTGTAGTGAAATCTTGGAGCTCCATGAAGATAGCTGCAGCCCTGCAGTGTCGGGTTACTGCACGGCAGCCCTCCTCAGCTGGGGAGAGGCACCCTGGATGGATCAGCGCTGGAGGAGGCATGATGTATTGAATTTCTTTTTGTAACACATCCTCTGATTTAACCTGCCTCCACACAGCAGATTTTACTCTTGAGTATTGGTTGATTTACTTATCTTCTGGACCAACCATACTTTGCATTAACTGTAGCCAGTTACCCAATTACCCAATTTCAACATGGCTTTCATTTTCATTTTTTAGCAAGTGATTCACTCAGTCCAGTTCATGAAACTCTTTCCGCCGTCTGGTACAGGTTGCTGTTATCCCACAGTGTTACTGTATGCATCATCTCACCTGAAATAAAAACAGCCCTGGCTGATGTCAGAGGATATTATTACACTTTTATGAAATATAATATTCACCACCAGGGAGACTCCTTTATTAAAGAGCAATGAGCAGAGCTTACCACCGTCACTCCAAATCCAAGTCCAAGTTTCAAACCTGATGTATGTTTCACAAATTATCAGCAAAATGAAGAGCTCCTCCACCTACCAAAAAAGAATTTAAATGCAAATGAAACAACAGTGGATATTTTAATCTGCAATAAACTAAAGATTATTGGTTGGGATGTGATTCTTTAATGTATAAAAATGTAGTTAGATTAAAAATGTAATAAGTGATGTAACTATTTTAATTACTACATCAAAACTACTTTTTCATTACTTTTCTTACAAATGTTTTAATCTGGTCAATAAACTGATAAAATTCATGGAAATAGGCTATGCCAAAAGAGAGCATCCCTGCATGGCAAAACAGCAGAATTATTGTTATATTCTATATAGAATATATAGGATGACCAGTTTCATAATCACCAACATTTTGATTAGTAACTTTAATTAATGACATATTTTTCTCTCAGTGACTGATTACAAGACATTTTTTGTAATTTAATTACATGTGACAAGTTACTCACCAACACTGTATATAAATATACATAAATGCAATATTAGCAAGAAGAAAAACAATTTGCCTCTTTGCCTGCGATCTTATGTATAATTAGACAAACTCACAACCAACAGACTGTTGAGTTATTTTAAGACACTGGAAGGAAACAATGGGCTAGAACTGAAACAATGGGTTGGTGCAATGGTGGAAACAGCATCTTACAAATGTATGCTTAGTAGAATAAATGGCGATTGGGAGGAAGGAGTGTCTCTGTGGGACTGGTTCTGGGCTTAAAATTAAAATGGAAGATAGATCTAAATAGATGACAGTCTCCTCCACGACTACAGGATCCTGTAGTTGGACTCAACATATATGAATGACATGTTTTCCCTCTGCTGGTTTGCTGTTTCTTGTCCTCATGGATTTATTTATTTATTATGACTGGGTTTATGTGCTGAAGTTTGACTGTCGTGTGTTTTGGTAACAATAATATATCTGTCATGTACAAAGCCTTTGGAAAACTGTGATAAAAATAAAAATATGGTTACAATAAAAACTGTTCAATAAATAAT
Organism: Epinephelus cyanopodus; assembly: GCA_026686955.1. Classification (NCBI taxonomy): domain Eukaryota; kingdom Metazoa; phylum Chordata; class Actinopteri; order Perciformes; family Serranidae; genus Epinephelus; species Epinephelus cyanopodus. The sequence goes on from CM048916.1 coordinate 34,953,361, forward strand.
TCAAAATTTAAGGCATAAAAACCATTAGGTTTTCTTTCATATGAACAGATGTTTGCTTTTTTAAGGTTTTATCACGGAGCTATGACTGTGTAAGAATTGTAATGTGAAAAAAAGTTCTAACTTAGTTGTAATGAATTGAAATGACATTTAGTTTTGATGGTTTTTGGTTGTTGAGCTGAGTCTTAGGGAGCCACTGCACTATCAATCTTAATTATACTACTTGGAGGAGAGGAGAGGCAGATTTACTGGAATATGGCTGAACTTTTCATCGGAAGAACGTGCCAAAACTGTGGAAGAAGTTTCCAAATTATCAGAACACATCCAAATCATTTTCTACCCTCCCAATTTAATAAAAACGTGCCCAGTTTGGGAGAATATAATGCATCAGTTAAGTACATTACACATAATATGCAGACAGCAATGCACAGTACCTCCAGAATTATGCAGCCAAGATTATTTCAGTTTGTTCACAGCTTTGTGCCCTCTAATTCATCCTGCTAGAGAGAAACAAGTAGGGGTAAGAGAGGAGAGACAGACGGATAGAGAAAAAGAGACAGACAGAGGGACACAGAGAGAGACAGAGGGACACAGAGGGAGGGAGGCTGTCATGAGTTTATGAGCCAGAATGTGGGTAGTGATATTGACTGGTGTTTCATTACCCTTGAATAGGCTATTGATCAGCCTGTTATGAAGCTTTGTGTATTTCTGTAAAACACACACACACACACACACACACACACACACACACACACACACACACACACACACACACAAACACACTGTGCTGGCAATAGGCTGTCCGTCAACGTAACGATTGAGTGGCAGACACTTGGACGTTTTGTCTCTCTCTCTATCACTCCGACACACACAGATGCCCGCACACAATCACACAATCAAACTGGTGTACAGGATTCCTCCCACACCCTGCTTTTCTCTCTCAAACGCACCCACACACGAACACACACACCAATACACAATACCTTCAGTCTCTCTCATCTGCAGCCTCCCATCACAATGCTATCTCCGCTCATTATGTCTCCTTTGTGTCCTTGCCCTACTGCCAAGAGCGATGGGGCCAGAGCTCCTATTGTTCCAGGCCCTGTCTGTCAAGTCGCAGTGCCGTCTTATCAAAATGAACATTACCATGACACTGAACCCGCTGGCATCTCAGATGCAAAAAAAGGGAAATACCAAAGGTGAGCTGAGGAAAGACACAAAGCAGCTTCACATAATGGTGTCTTGACATTTGCAGAGCGACAGGTAATAGGAGGCTAATAGCCTTCTTGGTCTGCAAATGTGTGTGTATGTGTGTTTGCGTATATGTATTTATTTTATTTTTTTTACCAGTGTGGGCTTGTGTGCACACAGAAAAGATTGCATACATATACGCAGCTGTTTAATCTAACTTTGTCATAAGATAAGTCAATGGCTATTGTCACTTTGATGCAGCAGCCACCAACTGAAATACCAGAAATACTACCGTGACACTGAAACACCAAGTGCTATGTCAATGGATGTAAGATGTTGATGCAAAAAGGCACATTTCATGGCATTATGAAACGTATCGGCCAGTGACAGTTTGGAACGCCACTGGTAATAATGTGATATAAGGTGCTAGAAAGTCCCTATAGGCAGGGTGGGAGGGGAGGTGGATGGGTCCAACAAACCCTGGACTTTCACTCGGGAGCCAGCTGTTTGCTTCCCATGTGAATGTTGAACCAAACCGTGTTTTTTTTTTAGACCTAACCATGTGCTTTTGTTGCACAAGGAAATAAATGGAAATACAAAGTGTTTTAGCAATGTAGTAAATGTATTTTTAAAAAGACTGTATGCATATCATGAGCAGGAACTGTGCTTTTCCTGTGAAAACGGAAGAATATTTTGAAAAAACACAATGCATCAAACAGGCATAAATTGACACGGCGTCCTGCAACATCAACAACACACAGAGGGTACCTAGCACGTCATATGTAGAAGTGAAAGTCCACTGACTAAGAGACGATATTTGAGGAGTTGGGATGAAAACATGTTGGGGTCAGTCTGAGTTGTGATTCCCTCTTGGTTTCCTTTTCTTTCTCTCTCTCTCTCTCTCTCTCTCTCTCTCTCTCTCTCTCTCTCTCTCACACACACACACACACACACAAACCAGCAAGTTAGCAGCATCAACAAACTACCTGTATATAGGCTACACTGTACAAATGGCTGAATGAGAAGAAGGGTACTGACAAGGGGGAATAGCCTCATGGCTCTGCTTCAACTGTGCAAATTCTGACAACAGCTGAAAAAAATTTCTGACATGGCAGAAATTGATTCGAACATCCAACAGACATGAGGAGCGATTGATTGGGCCGTGATTGGTCCTCACTCCCCCATTATACTTCAAAGCAAACGATGCCCAGTGAAGCTGAAATTGGGTCCAACTCTGAAATGAGTCAGTTGGCTCAAAATTCAGGTCAGACAATGGCTCAAACTGTACGGCCTATGCCCACCTTAATGCAATGACTCTCATTTTAATGATACAAGAGAGGAGGATTCAATTTAACTAAACCCCCAGAGCAATATTTGCCCAGTCACAGCTTAGTAACCAAAGTTAGAGACTGCAGGTCTGTCAGACATTTGATTTCTCCATTCAGCTGGATAGGAATGCCACAAGCTGAAAAATAGTTGTTATATTGCCAAAAAAGTATTTACTCTTGGCTGAGGTGGAAAAGTTGGTGTATCAATAAAAGCAAAATGGGAACTTTTTGTAAAACGTGTGTGTGTTGTTCGAGAAGGGAAAGCTGGCTAGGCATAGCAGCGGTAACTAAGTGGGGTGGTTGGTGCTGGCTTACAAACATGGCAGAAAAAAATGAGAGGTGACACTGAGGAAGTTTGCAGAGGCTGATGTAAGAAGAGACACAGACGAGTTGGTTGCATGTCAGCGAAAACATACATCTTACAGTAAATGTGTGTTCACTTTATGACTATATGTAGGTGTTTGTGTGTGCAGCTGTCAGTCAGCGTGACTCGCTGTTTTAAAATATTCATTGGTCTATTCCCCTCTATGCAAATTTGGTTTCCAGCGCCTGACAATATGCAGAATCTTTTTCTATCTCTCCTTCATTTATACAAACTAACACAAACACACAGTGTGTGCAGTGGTCACCCTATTGAGAATTCAAAGTCACTTCCATCCAGCCTTGGACAGGACTGTGTGATTATGCTTTGCTCTGTCTCTGGCTTGACATCCTCTCTCTCCTTCTCTCTCTGTGTCTGACTCCCATCTGTGTGTCTATCTCCTCGGTGCCGCTTCATTGTTAATCAGTCCCATTTACTCACAGCGATCGCCAAAAGACCCCTGGCTCTCAGTATGAAGCTCTTAGTGTTGGCTTCGCCTGTGAGGATCGGATGAAGGGACTGATGCAGACATGACTGAAATGGTGGGGTGTTTGTGATGAGGTGCACATCGACATAAAGAAGAACACCACCACATCTAAAAAGTGTGTTTAAATATATAATCACAGACAATCAACAATAGACAATAGCAGAGCTGGTATCCAGCAAGTTCAACCCTGTTTTATCTAAATAATTACTCATTTCTACCTATTTATACTTCTGTGACCAGTGCAACACTTAAAGGTCCAGTGTGTAGGATTTTAGGGACATGATTACAGAAAAGGAATATCTTACTATATAATGATGAAAACTCTCTCTCTCTCTCTGTGTGTGTGTGTGTCTGTGTCTGTGTCTGTGTCTGTCTGTTCCACGTTTTTCTCCTCACTGACTTGGTCAATCCATGTGAAATTTGGCACAGTGGTAGAAGGTCATGGGAGGATGCGAATGAAGCAATATTACATCAATTGACCAAAGGAGGGCGCTATAGCAACCGATTGAAATTGCAAACTTTGAATCTCACGCCCCGTATGTCAGAGATGCCTCTCCTCATGAGGAACAAATTTGCCTCAAGAACCCATAACTTCTGGTTTATAGATTTTACGCCATTTTGAATTCAAATCGGTCTCTTCCTAGGAAGTCTGACCGATCTGCATGAAACTCGGTGAACATAATCTAGGGACCAATATCTAAAGTTCCCTCTTAGCAAAAGTTGGAAAACTTACTAAAACTGAGCTTCTATAAGGCAATGAATATTGCGGAGGGCGTGGCTCATCACATGAAAGTGTATAACATCTCAAGGGTTTCACCCATCACCATGCAACTTTGTAGGCATATGACCACACATAATCTGAGGGGACCCCTCCATTATTGACCCCATCAAACAAAATGGGGGCGCTAGAGAGCTAATTTCTCATCTAGGCCTAACTGCCATATCGATTTTTACTAAACTTGGTAGATATGTAGAACAGGACGCCTCAAGGTGACTGGAGAAATTTAACTCTAATTGGCAACTGGGTGGCGCTATAACAACAGAAAAATGCTTAAAAATGGCTAAAATGTGACTGATTGCTGTGGCTCCCCCTGTGGCCGAATGTTATGCCATATGTTATGGTATGCCGTACTCAGTGGGTATGGACTAGTAATATAATTAATATGTTTTCTTTTGAGTACAATCAGCTGAAAATAAAAATTGTGTTTTTGCCACCTTAGAATGAGACGTTTATATCTACATAGGGAGTGGATCCAGATCCATCGGCCATAGATTTGTCCACTAGTGATTTCTCGTTGGCAACCTTAGGTAGCAGCCCCTCGGAGACGAGAGCATTAGAAAAAGGTAAAACTGCCTACCAGTTTAACTGTGCGTTCACACCGAGTGCGAATTCGCATGTCGAGATTACATACAAAGTCAATGCAAAGACGCGATTAGACGTGAATTCGCACTGGGTGGTGCAATAGCCGCGAAATTCGCATCCATCACCTCATCGCTCGAGTTGAAAATATTGAACTTTTGAAGCGAAGTTGCGTGATGCTCTGCCGTGAAAGCCTTGACGTCCAGTTGTTGACACAACAATAAACTGCTACTCACCGGAGACAGATGGACAGGTGCTCTGCAGCTGAAATGGAGCGCCTGTAGTTGGTGTCCTGCCGGGAGATCCTGGTGTCAACAGGTCCTCAAACTGGGCCCCAGTCAGCCTGAAGTACCACTGAAAGCGGCTATCATCCAGACGGACTTCCTGGAGGAGGTGGTGAAACTCGCTGAGCTGGATGCACTTCTGCAGGATACGCTTCTGGAGGATAGAGTGAACCCAAAAACGATGGTGTTTTGCCCTCCGACGCATCTGGGACTTCCAGAGCAGGTACAAAGCAGCGATGGCGGTTATCTCAGCCATGGTTGAAGAGAGACTAGCGGGCCAGATGTTGTTATCTCGTGAAAATGGGCGGGCTCGCTACTTGCGCAACTGACACGATAACGTGAATTAACAACATGGTCCGGCGTCCAGATGAAGTGGGCTCAACATGCTGTTTAACTCTCTGTGTCAGACTGGCCTCACTGCTGCCCAAAACACTTTCAGTGACAGACAAACTCCTTCAGCCAATAAGCGTAACAGAACATCGGAGCCAGTTGGTAAATTAAGTTGGTGCGTACTCTGGTTCTTGTTTCTTGTTTTTGGCTTTTGGCTTTATTTCTGCAATAACTTCACTTATGTTTACTCTGTTAGGGAGTAGATGTCTTCAGCTACAATGCAGTCCCTGATTGGCTGCTTACATTATTGTCTAAGGTGCAGATCCGTGATTGGCCCTGATTTGATTTTAATTGCTGTCAAGTGTTTGGGGCGCCAGGGGAGCCAGACTGATACACAGAGCGAAACAGAATGTTGACCTCACATTATCAGGATAGTCTTACCAGGCTACACATGTGTGTGAGCCCTTAAACTGTCATTTTTTATACTGTATATTACTTATGCTATATATGTGTTTAAGTATTTTAATACAACCTCAAAGACACCTGTCCTCTTAATTTTTACTTTAGATTTCTTGCATAATTTAAACTAATTCAGTTTAAGTCAAATTTCTTCCAAACTTTACGGCCGGCTCTGATCCAAAAATTAAGACGTGCAAAGTCATATGCAAAGACACGCAGCCTGGGCATATGCAAAAACATATGGAGGCAGAAGTGCATAAAGGCAAAGTGACACACACAGATGCACAAGGACCCAAACACATACACACATACAGATGGACACCCACAAAAGTGCATCTCTGCGTGCCAGCACAAACACATGCACATACCGTGTGTACAAACAGGCACAGAGGTACAAAGGCACACACAAGGGCAGAGCATAACAATCCTCTTAAGTCCCCTCCTGTTGCCCTGAGCTTTGATCAGTATCCTCCACAGTCCACAGCCACCACACACATACACACTGTCTGCGAGGCATAAAACCACCACAGTGGAGGTCACACTCAAAATTTCAGACTTTGTGTGCGGCGGATAGTACAATTATGCACCCCTGCTTGTTGGCCAAAGTCACCAGATACATACATTTCCATATTCATGCCTGTTATTTCCAGTTAAAAAGGTCATCTGCTCAGCAGCTATTTGCATAGCAGAGGGGTACACAGGGAGGTGAGCCTTGGATGAGTCACAGAAACCCGTGCCAGGGATGCCTCAGATGTCTTAAGTTTTTGTTAGCCTCAAACTGAAGCTGTTTCTGTGCCAACCTAATTAGCAAATTCCTGAAAATAGCTGCTGTTAGTTAGTAATAATAGCATTTTATATCCATTATCACCTAATGCAGAGAACTTTGTTTTGATATGTACTATCTCAAGTAGCTACAAGGAGTTTTTAACTGGTCTAAATTTAACTCTGATGCTTCTATATGACCTGTGTAAGCAAATAAGACCATCAGCGAGAAGACTGGGTATGTCGGTATATTTTGGTATGATGGAAGGATTCACAGCACGCAGACCGGAAGAGCCTATGTTTACATATTCACAGGCAAAGATTAGCAGTATGTTAGTCATTTAAAAGGAAGCAGAGGGAGGTTTTTCTTTAGAGAATTTTATTATGACAATATATTTTGCGGTTATGCTTGATAGTCAGGAGTCAGGATCAAGAAAGGGAAAAAGAACAGAATTGACCTTAAAACAAAAAATGCTGAAAGGGACAGCGATAGAGCACTGGTGGAAACCTCAGTCAACCTTGGTCTGTCATTCAACACAGGCAGAGCATTGCAGGATTTTCAAGGATTCAAAACAGATCCTGAAGTGGCCGCTTTCCACTGAGACAGCTATGTAATATATCTATGTTATATATGAAATACATTGTGAGAGGTAGTTTTGCATCAATATATAAATCAAAGTTGATGGCTAAAACAAAGTGTACTTTGGCTCCATTGTCACATTACAGTTACTGATCTTACACAAATAGACACATTACCTCAATGCTATGCATCCCGCAAACAGCTAGGTTTAAATATGCTGATAAAATAAGATGCTTTATTCTTTTACTCGCTTCCAAAGCAAATGCACACACTAGCCAGAACAAGATCTTTATGACACGAGGCAGTGGTAGTCATGAAAATACAACCACTTTTAAACCACAGAGGTCACCAAAATCAACACAAAATGCAATTTTTTTTGTAGTTGCTTTAAATGAAATAACAGCCATATTTTGATGAGGGTGCCTAAAATTTTATGATAATAGCTGGGATGAAGATACTATAGGTACTGAGTTCTCTCTAATGGATAAACCATACAATAATAATGACATGATGGCCACACTATTTCTAAATGACTGTAAACATATCTCTGGCATTTACTCATTGGCTGACATATATCATCATGTGTGAGGTCATAAAGTCATATCGGGCTCTAATTATTATTTGTTGAAAACTAGTATTCTGAGGCCATATTCACAAAACTGTGAAGTACAAAGAGTTGCACCTTGTGACGAAATTCTAAGAAAATTCCTAGAATTGTGACATTAACTTAGAATTTCCCCTTGAAGTTAAGACTAGGATCTTGTTAAGATAAATGTTCACAGAGCATTGTAGACCTTACAAGAGCTCCGAAGGTGAAAAACTGTTGGGAGCAAGGAAGGGGACTTTTAAGAGGCTGAAGAGTTTCTTAAGGAGAGGAGAAAATGGATGAAACACAAAGATGCCTGAGAAATATTCTCTAAACACTGAATGATAGTGAGTAAATGAAATGCAACAGATTAGATCGTGCAGGGATAATATGGTTGATCTCATTAGGGATACATTACACTACATATTTCCCACCTAACGCTATAATGCCAGAGATAAAACTGGAAAAATGCAACAGTGCAGCAATGATGACTTGGGTCTGTCTCAACCTTCCATCAGCAGAGTGATCACACTTACAACGACAACACTTTCACAGTCAGCCATTCATTTCATTTCCACTGTGTCCACACCTTGCAGGCACACCAGTGGGCGAGTTTGTGACAACCAATCATATCTGTTAAAAGCAAGCAATACACCTCGCAACAGGGTCAACCACACCTCCTTACTCAGGTAAAAGTTTCTGTCTCCTCCTTGTTGTTGAGTTGCTCTGAGAACTTTCCTAAATCACTCCTATGCGAGGACTCCTTACTAAAAGTTTTTAGGTTAAGGTTAAGTCGGGAGCTCTCTGAGAGTATTCTCAGAGTGTCTGTGAATACAGCCCCTGGTATTTTATTGCAGTGGTATTATGTTTGATTCAGTTGTGATCTCTGATATGAGCTGACTGGAAAATGTAATTCTGAGCACTTTCATGTATGGTTGAAATGATACAGGAAAATAAATCTGGAGGCAGTAAACGTTCAAGGACCACCCAGTAAATTAAAGAAGCCGAAAGAGGGAGATGAATACAGAAAGAGAGGATAAGAGCAAAAGAGGCCTCCCACAGAAACCTCTGCCATGCCGGAGGGGACTCAGGACCCCGTTTGTTGTTGAGCTGGCCTTTTCACCTGCCTGCCTCAAATGAGACCTGCTGAATCCCTCTCATACTAACTCACAGTAGAATAAATTATGCCTTACATTTGAGTCCTTCAAAAAAAAAAAAAAATCCTTCATTTTTCATATAATATATTTTAAAATATATTTTCTTGTAAGCCCTTAAAAGCATGTGCGAACACTGTAACTCCCAATGGCTGATTTCATAACTTCAAGGATTAAAATCAAGTGTAAGATAAGCAAACAGCTATAATCAGCTATCAGGAGACTGTGTTGTTTGGATCAATAATCACATTAATGACCCTGATTAGCATTAGCGGATTTCTTCCCATTCAGCTAATTATGCTGCTTGCGAAGATCTCACTGGAGTAATTGGACAGTTTTTATCAGTTTCTACACATAAATTATCATTTGAATTTGAAAGCTTGCTCTCAGGGATCATAAAGCTACCTGAAGTAACCTCAGTTCAACAAACTGGACTGATGATGGAAGGCAACAAAACTTTGCAGAGCAGATTTGCTTTAATTATGAGGTCCATCAACATTATCATCCATCCTCACATCCACTCACAGTGCTATTTGCTCTCTCGTGTCCAAGATGCGACACAGCCAGCAATAGAAACTACTTACTGCATGATGTTCTCACAGCCAAGTTCAAAATCCACACCCCATTTAATCACTATAGTCATTATCCAAACTGAAGACTCATCCTGCCAGCCAAAACTCCAGTCTGCGCTCCATTAGGCGGGCACTGCCAGCCGGTCCAGATGGCCATTGCCGGGCTCAGCCACCATGTGGCCGGCTTGGACTCATTGAGACAGAGTGGATCGTTTCGCTATCCCTCTCTGCATCCATGCATGGCAAACACAAACACACACATACAAACACACTTCATACACAGACATATGAGAACACAAACACTGGGATGAAGACAAATGGCAGATTGTATCAGGGTCACCTTTGTTTAGAATCACAACTTTACGTGCTGTGTCCTACCAGTGGCACAGAGGCAATATGACACTGCATAATGCTTCAGCATGTTCAGTGAAATGACGATATACGCCGATGATGATGATGCTAACGTCTGAAATTTTTCTATGCCATTTATACTGTAGTATCCATCCCTGTAATATTTCTTTTATCCCAGGATTACATAGGGCTATATGGTGATTGAGGATTTTTTTTATAATCCCAACTCCAGTTTTTGATCATTAAAAAACAGTTTTTTACTTATTCTTTTACTTCACTCACAATGGTAAAGGAGAATGGATGCTGTTGTTAGCTTAGCCACAGCGTGCTCTTAGCTTTACATGTAGTCTCAGGAGGTGAAATGTAATTAAGGTAAGGGGGTGACATCATAGATATACATAGAAAGGCTAGATGGCTGATGGGACTTTCGCCGGCGACGTCACCGAGCGGCCATCTTACCTAGGGGGACTTTCCCCGCGCACTCTACAGTAGTGGACGGAAGGTGAGCGACCGACACAAACAAAAATACACTTAACTCGCTGAAATCTTGACGGATTTACAAACGGTTTGGTTTATTAAAAACCTTATTAACGTGGCTATGATTCAGGCCGCGTGGACATGCTGAAAGTGCAGCTTTTCTTTTCGAAAATCGATTTCATTTTGCTGCATAGTTGTGTGTCTGTCACAGTCATTTGCAAGGCTGCAATCTGAGAGTTTCAATTATTATATAGGTTTCCGTGAGACCAATAATAATTTTGTGACAGCCACATATTTTGTCTAAATGACGATTTGTGTGGATGTAGTTGTGTTTATTAGCTAGCAAAGAAACAAGAGGTTGTGAATGTGACATAGTGGGCCACTGGGACTATTACAAAGTAGCCTAGACATAATTCTTTACAGGTGGGAAAGGCAGAATTATTCCTTTGTTTTAACATACATAATATGATTTCCAAGCTGTTTCATTAGTAAAATATATCCTTAATTTAGATTCATTGTGATACAGTAAATGCCTGGCTTTGTGTTTACAGAAATACTCAACACAGTTCAAGATGCCAGACTTTTGTGCGGCACATGGATGCGCAAATGAACGTTCTGTCCACATAAGAGCCCGTGGAATCACCTTTCACTCGTAAGAAATGACTTGAGGGACATATTTAGGATAATTGTTACTAACGTAGTTAAATTTGTACTTGTACAATACAAGTTATTTTCACCCTGACGTTTTAGAAATGCTTCTACCATTTGTTTACATAATAATCATTGAATATTTCTTTTTCACAATTTTTTAACATGTTACTGTTATTGACTTATTTAAGTTTACATAATGGCATTCAAGCATAGGCTACATGAATTACCCCAACAATATCATAATTTAGCTCTGTATTTTTGTCTTTACCATTAATGTTAAAGGTAAGAAGGGTGTAAAATGTTGTCAATAATTCATATCTCGGTATCTTCTCATGTTTTTAAGGTTTCCCCAAAACGCAGAGAGGAGGAGGCAATGGGAACTTGCTCTACGAAGGGAGCGTTTTGTTGCAACTAAAAACTCCAAACTATGCAGCGAACATTTCAGGAGTGAGGATTTTGACAGGACAGGGCAGACTGTCCGGCTTACAGCTGGTGTTGTGCCAACCATTTTTAACTTCCCTGCTCATCTCCAAAGGGTATGTGTACCATTGGCCAACAAGAATTCAAGCTGTTAAAGATGGATAAATCAATATTTTATGATTCTGCAAGTTTAGGAATACATAAAGTGTTGTGCATTAAGAACATTTTAATATTTAACCGTTTATTTTAGCCGGTAGCAACAAGAAGCACAGCTGCCTCTAGAAGAGCAGAAGAAAACCTGCCCATGGACCTGCACCAGGATGAACCTCCGCCTGATGTTGTGAGTATTTGTACACATGTGGAATGTCACTTACAAATAAGAGCATCATATGGCTTATCATTAAATCATTTATCTCAGTGGTGCCCAGGAAGGGATATGATGGTGTTACTAGAAAAACCCCAGGCTGTCACTTGCTCATGTCACTCATACACTTTTATGAATAAGCATGTGCAAACTACAACAAGGTGTAGGGAACCTTTACAATCAAAACTGACATTTTTGTCAAGAGACACAAAACATAATTTTTCCTTTAGACAAGCCAATTGATTAAAATCAATTTATTAAAAGAACACTGATTTGGGTTTTCTTTTGTAGATTTAGAGAACATAACATTGTATTGAACTCATCATTGATAGGTGAACATGAATTGTTAAAAAGTTACTGTTAATAACTTCCTCATTATTATTATTATTATTATTATTTATATATTTTTCCAAAGCCTCAGGCAGCCACAGGGGAGAGGAGAAAGAGCTGGAAGAGGAAGGCCCCTGACCACCTGTATGCATTGCCTTCCTGCCCCAAGGCTCTAAAGGCCAAACTCGATGCAGCCTTGGCAACAGTGCGGAAACTGCAGCGGGAGAAGAGCAATGCCTTGGCGAGGGAGAGGAGGGCAAAGAATTGTAATTGTAATTGTAATTGTGCACATCTGGTTAATAAAAGAACCTTTATGTCATGTTACTGAATGTGTTTATTTTAATTTTTATATTAAAATATATGTAGCAGAACGGGTAAGATGAACGAACTATCCCCTTGATCTTTAAAACTATACACGAGTTGTTATGTGACCCTAAAATAACACAAACATAATTTCCAACAGGCCGTGGAATTTTTTACATTTGTGGTATAATTATTTTTATGTTAAAGCAAATAAAAAAAATAAAAAACACTTACAATTTAATATTAACTGTGTGTGTATGCGTGCAGCTATGGCAGGTATTGCTCTACTCTCTACTTTTTTAATTTAATATGAAAGTCCATGGTTATAATTATCCGTAAATATGCAGAAACATAACTACATCTCTGGTGTTTATAACAAACCAATCCGTTTGAAAATCAGTTGAAATTTGAGCAGGATATGGTCATTGAAACAGTACATGCACCATAGACATTAATGTTATCAGTGGGCCAGCAGCCCCGAGGTAAGATGGCCGCCGTGTGACAACGTCAGTCCCCATTGGCTCACAGCGTAGGTAAGCTATCTAGCCTTTCTATGTATATCTATGGGTGACATTTCCAGTACACACTCTAAGTGTTGCACCAATCACAACAGACTGAGTGAGCCGACCAATCAGAGAAGACTGGGCTGCTGGGGAGGCGGGACATAAGCCTAAATAGAGTGTTTCAGACAGAGGTGATGCCTCAGTGGGCAGTATAAGAAAAATAATGTGTTTTTTGTGTATCAAAGCACCTAAATCTATTCCACTAGACCCCAATGTTACAAATATGATGCAGAAAATGAGCACAATAGGACTTCTTCAAAGAAATACATTGCTCAGAAAATGACCAATTGTATTTCAGACAGTTGTGCTGTGCTACTTTGAATGCCTCCACGGCCTCTACTGGGGAACATAATGATTTACTGAGTGATTGGGGATCACATATGACAACAGGAAAATTGTCAAAGCATATGTTTACAAACTCTCACATAACATGCAGTATCCAGTTGTATACACACACACACACACACACACACACACACACATTGAACTGAAGACTCATCCTGCCAGCCATACACACACACACATATATATATATATATATATGTATGTACATATATATATATATATATATATATATATATACACATTGAGGGGAAAAAAATGTAATGGGAAATAGCCACCTAAAGCACTTGCAATAAACCATGCTTTAACTCAGCTTGTCTTGCCTACTGAACATTCCAAGTCCAGTGGAATTACTTAAAGTGATCATGTCTGTCTGTTTTTGTCTTTCTCTTTACTCTCATGCAGATAATTGACATTTCTATATTTATTACATGAATAAAAAGTATTGAAATAGACAGCTTCATGTCGTGCCTAACAATGCCCCTCAGCTTTTCTAAAATCACTGTAAACCACAGGCTTATTGCTTTTTTAGAGAAGCATATAATTCATATCCATTGAGACTCGCTGGCTGATGTACCATCAGTCTTTTAATAACTGTTGTCCATTGAACCCATGGTGTGAACCACAGAGAGCTGAGTTGGAGGCTTCATCAGCAATGAGATACATTTAAAAAAGGTCGCAGGAAGCCGTTTAAAGAGTGATGAGTTGTGTTAGAAATGTGAGCACTCTAAGGAATGTTCCTTTCATCCACCATCTATAACTTCAAATGTGGAAGTTAATGTGAATGTAACATCTACTAATTTTGATTTTAGTAACTAACATTTTAGCGGACAGACAGGAAGAATGAGCAGAGATGTTGAATACTCATGAAATATACAAGTATAGTGACATTTTCTGTGGTTCACTGAGCAACACCAATGCGTCAGACACTGCCATCTCAAAAGAAAACACTGCATTTGCCCACCTGATCACCAACAACTGCACAGCATAAAGACAAATTGGAACAACCAAACCGAAGCACAAAAGAACCACAGAAATAGACCTTATTCCCTCTAGTTGTACTGTATGTTCCAGCAGTAAACCATATGAGCTGATTCACATCGCAGAGCATTGGATTTGATCATAAGGGGGTTCTTTTATGCACTGTGTGTGTCTGTGTGTGCACAGGCATGGATCTAATTAGGATTCAGGCAGTTAATGGGCAGGGGCCTGATGGTGTGTGATTGCCTGGGTCTAATGTGCAGCAGACTCTCGGGGAACATCAGCCCTCATGTCTACACACACTTTGGAAGGAAGCTGCAGTGGCAAAGCAGGCTTCACCTTTTCTCTATTTCTTTGTCCTTTTTGTCACACTTTTTGTTTCTCTATTACTTTTACATAACAACACTCACACCAACCTTAAATTTGGCTCACACACACACCCCCACACACGCGCGCGCTGCCTGATGAATAATGGCTGAAGTGAGGGGCGTAGAGGTTATTCATTTACAAAGCACTTCCTCTTCCTTCATCTCCCTGTAGGCGCATCACTCTCACACTGAATGAATCCCAAGAGACACAGAAAGGTAGAGATGGAGAATTTAATATGCTTAATATATTGTACACTGCTTATGAGTCAAATTAGGCACTCTCTCTCTCTCTCTCTTGCTCACTCTGTCTTTCCTGTTGCCATAGACTGTAAAAATGAAGTGGACGTAGCCACTGTGACATCATCCATTGGTTTGTGGAGTTTGTGGCTTTGGTTTTGAAGCCTTGAGTTTGACATTTGGCCATCGCCATTTTGGTTTTTCTGTGGCAGAGATGACCATATTTAGACAAGAGGGTGGAGAGTTGAGCTTTGATCGGGCCCGAAAAATCAGGCCCAACCTGATATGAACTGCACAGTTTCTTCCAAGCCCAACCCAAGCATACGCCATGGCAGCAGTTTTATGATTACGACTCTCGGGCTACATGTTACGTGGATCTCTTCGCCTGCAGGGGAGGCGGAGGCAAACGCTGCCAGTGAGGTCATTTTGCATCCCTTTCTTGTGTGCGCTCTCTATCTCTCCCCTGGCTCTCCATTGTGTTGCTTTGTCATTCCGTCACTCTCCCTCTTTCTCCTTTGCGGTCTCACCCTCTTACTCTTGTTCCCTGTTGATTCAGTCCAATGCAACAACTGCCAGTTTCATTAAATTTAAAAGAAGAAAAAAAACACAGGTAAATTGATTAGAACCTGGCAGGTTGGGTTGGGCCCAGTTGGGGTTGTTCAAAGAATCAAAGCTGGATTGTGAAGAAGTGAAAGGTGGATCTGACTAATAAGTTAAGGGCACTGCTGTGGTACTGGCTTGTCAATCACAAGGTAGCCATGTCCTACAGCTTACCATGATTTATCCTCTATTTTACTCTAAATGGGACCATAATTTATGAAATGAACATCATGCTGTAGTTAAGAAGACTTAAAACTAGCGATTAAGACCATAAACTCATTAGGAAAGTGTTTACTAATGTGATAAATCAGCTGAGAAGTGGGGTCATTTTCTTACAGACTTCTATACAATAGGACTTATTTTTTGCAATGGAGTTGCCCCCTGCTGGCCATTAGAAAGAATGCAGGTTTAAAGCACCTCAACATTGGCTTCACTTTTCAGACCCGCAGATAATCCCCGGCTGCTTTTCAGTGGCACCACAATGCACACTGCTACTTAAAGAACCCAAAACATAATGTAGACAGGGTCTTGGACCACTATGCAAACATTTGAAGTCCAATGTGTGTGTCTGCATAAATAGTACTTTTATTCAGGTTCATGTAAACGTCTGGTTTGGCAGAGTCAATATGCCTCAGCTGTATCTATAGCCACCATGACTGAGTAGAAAAAGATAACAGCTCAGAGTTTGATTGACATGTGACCTCTGGGAAATACAAAAGCACCACAGCAGTTAGAACTTAGCACCACGATGACTGCGGATAAACAAAGGATTTAAAGGATTACTTGAGTAAATGATGCAGCGCGGAAGTTTGCATAGAGGACGGGGAACAAAGAGCTTGTTAGCAGAGAGAGGCGTAGGGGTCATAACTTCCATATCTATTACAGAGTTACATGAAAGTATTGAAGGATGATCTGAGCCAGTGGAGGGGAAAACAATCTCTGCATCTCAACAAAAATAAAGACAAATAAAATTGTCAGGACACCAAATGGTGACCTTCAGATGATTTGGATCACTGTGCTCTTTAATCTATAGCCATACGTAGCGATGATAAGACACATCAATATGAATGTTTCTGTCGATGCAGAGCATACGTGCCCTTTCTTTAAGTCTCATCAAATACATAAAATGCTCCTCTTTCATTCAACTAATTTACTTTCTTCATATTGAACTCTGCCAATGGAACTTTATTTGCCACACACACACACATGCACACATAAACAAACACACACCTTTTCCCTCCCCTGTTACTTTCCTGCTGTGCCAATGTGCTGCTGTTCTAATTAAAGGCGTATTTCCATTGGGGCACGGCGGCTGAGGTCATAACACCATCTGAGTGACAATAGAACTCAGACGGTGTTGTAGCTCCATCATTATGCCATGCAAAATTGCACCGCAGTCCCCCACAGAAACACAAACACCTATGCTTATTAATAAAATCCCTGTGACTGAGATGGAGGGGGGTATTGTTTTGTGTCTCCAGAAGGTGTTTATGAGTTCACATAATTAATGTGTGTGTGTGTCTGGTGTTGATAGGAATGTTTGTATTGTTGTTTTTAATGTGTGTGAGTAGTTTTGTTTGTGTGAATGTGTGTCATTATGTGTGTGTGTCAAGAGTTGCTACTCTTATTAACATGCTTCTCTATTAGAACGAGATCTAATGCATCTACATGGGAACTAACGGCAACAGCTCACACACAATCAGCATCTTTGAACTGTCAGAAGAAATATCAGCCAGTTGTAGCATGAACATAAGCACATGTTGATCACAATTGAGAGGGACAGGAAGTGGTTCCATGATATTCCTACCTAACAAGAAAATGGAAAATTTGATCCTTTGGTAAAACATCATGATTTGAAACAAGCGTCTCATTCCTGCTAATTTCAGATGCACTGGATTTGTCTGTTTACTTAAAGATTAATCACAGTCACTCTTTGAGCCTGTCTCCACTGACTGCAAAATTATGAAAAACATGTCCTGGGATGTATAAGGGATGGGTGGTAATAAAGAAAATGTGTTTTCAAGGTGGATTTCTCTGTCCAAACTCATGTAGTCACAGGGCCAATGTGAGTTTTCTACCTGTTGGAGCCCACATTAGCTGTTAAGTCTTGTCTACAGGAACCAGACAAATCTGCACAACCCAATGACTGATATCTGTACATCATTATATAGTGGATATGCTCATATGTACACATTCCTATACTACAATATTTGATATGATATGATGTGCAAATGTAAGGAATTTGTGGTTGGCAGAATCAAACAGTGCCAACATTTTCTTCTTGACTGATCATTTTCAACTGGGCCAATCTACAAGCCACAGTTTTATTTGCTCTAGATGCATCTGGTCCCCTTCCACTTTGGACAGATTTCAGTCAGCCTGAGATGTGCTCGGCCAATCACAACCTTTTATCTAATATAGGGTGTGTTTGAGGCAACGAAAACAGCCAAGATGGCTGCAGCTGTGTGGATGTTTGAAACTGGATTACATATTTTCCCTAAAAGAAGACCAATAAACTGCACTAAAGGTTGTTTTTTTTTTCTTTGAAGAAAGATGTCTTTGCTGTACTTTGCTGTACAGAATTGGCAAAAGTTCAGTATACAACTCATAATATACCAGCTCATCTCTGCACCCTGTAGTTATATCCCATTTTTTCTGTTGCTCAGGTGTTATTTTTTTCCCCCACCCATTTTGCGCCAAGTCCCTCCATAATGAGCTGTGAATCTATCTACACCCGACAGACCTGCTCACTGGTCACTCAGCACCAAGTCACATATTGATTACCTGTTGAAATCATAAATGAACTGGGAGTTTCCAGACTTATTTGCATTCGTAATTTGGTCTGGCAGTGTCAGGCTGGAATAACTCACTCATATTTGTTCCAGTGAAAGAAGACGGATGAGTCAAAGAAACAAAGAGTGCTATGCTGTGAAACAGGAGCGCCAGTATATATAAAGTCCCCTCTGTTACATCAGGTATTGAGACACAAACATGTCAGCACTGTTCCACTCACATCATATCAGACATGTACACCAGTGCACAATGACAGTTTCCTGATGTTTCCACACATTGCTCAGCCTATTTTAGATGTGACGGCCTGTTAACAAGCCGGCGTGTTCTGTACTGTGATGCTTGTTATGCAGAATTAAGAAACAAAGGGCTTCACTGCAGTCCTACTTTACAGGACAAAATAACTGGGCTCTTTGTCTGTCCTTTGTCTCTTCCTGCCCATCTGCCTGACTGGCTGTCTTTCCACCAACCCCCTTCTAAATGAATCCTTCTAAGACCCCTATTGTTCGCGGTATGGCTGCTCCACGGTTTATGGTGTGGGATCGTAGTCATTTATAGCACTCCGGCTGTGCGTCACCCAAACTGGGACGCTTTTCAGCAGAGCTGCTCAGAGAGATTAATCTGGTGGGGAGAAAAGGAAAAAGGGAGAGGAGAATAGCTAAGTACGAGACAAGTGAAGTGTCCCTCCAAGGACCTTAGCTGAGCACCTGTCTGCGTCCTGAAGTGATTTATTTTGTGGAGGGATGATAATACAATTTTAATATAGGGCAAAAGACTCTGTGGTACAATTTGACAAATCCTTGCTCTTGGAAACAAGATATAGTAGCGAGAGACAGAGCAACTGTACACAGAATTGAGATCAAGAAGCAATATAGATAGCTACCGTCTTTTTATGGCTAAATAGCACTTTAGATAGCAAGCCTTCTGCAAGTGCAGTCACTTTATATCCTTGAAGGTGGTCTGTGGAGTTTTCTCCATTTGCATTAGCTTCCTCATGAAACAGTTGCAAGGCTGAGTTTTGAAATATTTTTCAATTCAGTGTTGTACTGCTCTGTTTCTCTGCATGTTACTGCCACCAAATGTGGATCAGTGAAACAGCATAAACCCATTAGCAGACCTGTGTATTGCGCAGCTCGTGTGCTTGAGTGTGCGCATATGTGTCCTAATTGGCATGTATGATACAGACAAAATGGGCACCCACTCAAACTGGTAAAAAACTCCCCAGGGTAGGCCTGCTGCTGATTGCCTGCACAGACAAGTGCTAAAATCCTTCAATCCTGGTTGAGCTTTAGTAGTCTATTAGCACACCTGCTGGATATATATTTTTTAAGTAGCTGATGATGTACAGTACCGCATCACGTGTAAGACTCCACAGTATGCCAACTCCTTAATGCCTGCCGTGTGCAGGCACAGCCCTGAAATAAGTTTTGTTTACAAAGCAAAGGGTAAATAAAAGGCTTCCTTTCACTAGGATTTCCTCATGTTGACACTGGGCCACCTCCATTCAACATCAAAGCATCCAGCTAAGACACTCTGCAAAGTGCCCTTCCAGCGCTGAGTCAGCGTTTGTTCTGTTAGCTATGTTTTAAGTAAACTGTGGCGCTTCTGCACATCACACAAAATACATCTGATGCACACATCAGTGCACGTACACCTGCATCAGCATACTGTATATGTGGGTGCATGTGTGCAGACTCTTGTTCATGATACACACACATGCACGCCTACTGAACAGCGCATATTTTTTGACACAGAAACACAAAGAAACCTTAACTGACACAATGTTCCACTCTCTGAAAAAAAAGAAAGCTACTAGGCTTTTGAATAAAGTACAGAAGTTCAGAGGACAAACCGGGGAATGTCTAAAGGAAGAGATGAAAAAAGCAAAACACATTCGCTGCTTTTTGTTCTGTAAGACCAAGATAATGCCGCAGAAAGGTTGAGCAGTGACCCAGTTCCAGCGGATGTCTTAGTTTACAGTAGTATTTACACACTAGAAGGCATAGAAAGTGTACTTCAACCTCAGAGGTCTGGGTGACCTTAAACGGACAGGAGCAGAGGAGAAGGCGAAGGACATCAAGGATAGATGGAGGACATTTCTGGGCTCAAGCGATTTTTCACACTTCAGTGGCTTTTGTCCTTCCTTGTCATCAGGATTCACCATAGTTAAAAAGCTATTTGCAGCTCGAAACAATATACAGTGTGTGTGTGTGTGTGTGTGTGTTTGAGAGAGAGAAAAAGAGTTAAACAATTTTCAGCTCCCCCACCTGTGCAGATCAGTAGGAATCCACAGACACCAAAACACAAGTGCAGTATTACACATTCTCGAACACCTCACACACTCCGCGCAAGCACTCATCCCATCACATCTCTGCAGCGACGCACACACATAATCTCCCTCACTCTTTCCTCACTCTCCCTCAATCAATAATCAGCACACAGGTGATTGGGTTTCATCTGTATCAGTCTGACTGTCTTAGTGATTCAGCCTCTGTAACATCTGTGCTCATCACGCTCACTGAAAGCGGACGGATCCGCCTCTCTCTGCCTGAACTCAAAGGTCTCTTCAAAGGAGAAAAAATCACTGTGGAGCCCACAGCTCATGATCAGATGAAGCTGTGGGGTGACACATGCAGTGTGTGTGTATGTGTGTGACTGTGGAGAGATGACATGATTGAGGCAATGTCCCCAGGTTGGTTAATAAGCCTTTTCAAGTTATACACAGCACAAAATGTTGAAACGTTGATAATATTCTGCAGGGAACTGACCATGGGGCTGGGTTAGACCCAGTGATGGTACATTTACTTAAATATGGTACTTAAGTACAATTTTGAGACACCACCTTACTTGAGTATTTCCAATTTACGATGCTTTCTATTTTAACTTTGCTACATTTTTCGACAGCTTTATTTTGCAGATTTAGATTTTGATTACAAAATATAAAATCAAGATTTTTATTGTATAAATGCATATATATAACTGAAATGGGTCATTTGGCATGATGAGTACTTTTACTTTTGGTACTCAGCCAACATTTGTATGCGGGGCCCCTGTGGGTAGCAAAAGGGCTGAAAAATGGGCCCTATATGGGATTGTTCATGTGTTACAATTGGTCCCATGCCAAAAAGAGGAAAGGTGGAGCTGAACGAGAGAGAGATAAAAAAAAAAAAACAGGGCCATTAAGGAGGCGGTGGCCAAATGTCATAAACTTACAGATATGTTTAGAGCCCCCCCAGCCCTGAGCAGCAGCGTGACGTCGTCAAATGATGATGCTGCAACAAGTAAGTTAACATAGACAAGTAAGAAAACTGGTTAGTCTCAACACGAGGTCTGGGGAGGATGGGGACCAATCCGAGGCCAGATAAATGATTGATGATAAGCTACAAGAGCCAAATTGATCTGTAAGGGTCCATTTGGTTCCATTTTGTACAGAGCAGCACAGGCTGAAACAGTTTGGGGAACCCTCTTAAGGATAGGCTCTTACCTGTCTAAGTTCAAAAGTTTTCAATATCTATCTAATGTTACTGAAATAAGATCAGATAAGTTGAAGTTGCTGTTTTACTTGTTGCATTGAATATAGGTGTTGCCATATTGATTATGATAAGCTGACATCAAAATGATTTGCCGACAAAATAATACGATCATGTTGTTTAGTTCAGCATAATACCCATTCATATAGGAGTCCTGGTATATTGAGGGGCACATTTGGTGAGGGTAGGGAAGAGAAAAGCACTAGACTGGAGGACTATGAGTAGGGTTGCTGTTACAGTTGTGTTTAATATGTTGTTGTGTGACTGTCAGTCTGGATTAATGAGCTTTGGTGATTACTTAGGCCATATGTGTGTCCGTGTGCACGTGCACGTGTGTGAGCATGTAATGTGTGGATTGGGTGGCCTGGGTGGATGTATGACGCCCGTCCTGACTTTTTGTCCCAGTCCGGCCCTGACTTTGGTATCGCTACGTTTGCCTAAATAAAAGATCTGATTGTGTCTTCCAGCAGCTGATAGATCAGTATCAATATCTTCACTGTTACTTAACAAGGTGATGACATTTCTTGAGATTTCACGCTACCAACTTTTCAGCTAATCGCTAATGGAAGACAGATCTATCTGTGAGGGGAAACAAGCAAAAAGACTCTAAAGTCATAAAGGCGAGAGACAAAACTCTGTTTTATGGTGGGGATATATTATATCTTTATCAGCTGAGTCTCTGCTTATCTTATCTTATCATCCGGGCTTTGTCTTATCACTGTGAGTGTGACGTGAGTAAGACAGTAGCAGTATCTGTGTGACAATGAAACTTTATTGTTTGTATCAACTATAGGTCAGAGGAAATTAAATCTGTTCCAGAGAATGGTGAAATAGATGTTCAGGCAGTGTTGTAATGTTATGTCTTAATGTAATATAGAGACAAACACAGGTTACTGCTAACCTGGTCACAGCCATATATAGCTAATATGTTGCTAATGAGACATTCTTTGTAACTGTTAATTTGTTGTTGGCCTAACTGCTGATGCTGTGACTCAATTGCCAGAGTAAATGTTGGCATTGTTTCAGTAGGCCTGGCTCATTTATCTTTTCATTCCTTCCTGAAATCTCATCAGGGTATAGTGTATATGACGTATGCAGGGCTACAAACCCCACCACCCGCTGACCGGCGACTCCACTATGATCCGTAAGCTCTCTTGGCATTTAGAGTCTAATTAATAAACAATTACCTCTCAACATGTCAAGAATGGGAATATTCCTACTCCTGTTTTTCTTACTAAACAAAGAAATACAATCGTACACTTTCTGAATTTAAGTTTCTCTCTTCTACTGAACTAAGACTAGCTTAATGGCGTGATGTGCACTACATACAACATATCTTCATTACAGCCTCTCCAGTGTGAGGTTGATAGAAAGATAAGTGTATTTTTGACGGTATTGAACGTCATACTGTTTTGATTTCCTAATTCCATGGTATACTGTAATTCAATGATACCAGCCAAGCCTACATCCCAGCAAACCATGGATACATTTGTATGTTATTGTGCAGCAGATACATTGGAACTTTACATTTAAACAATGCTATGGTTAATGTGTGGCTATGTATGGGCACAAAAACCACTTGTTTATTTTACGGAAAAGCTCATGTTTTGCATTTTTCATTCACCACTTTGGGTTTTCACCATGTTGCAGTGCTTTCCTGAACTCTGCTCTTTTTTACTGTCATTCTCCCTAAACCTTCAATATCTGCACCATTGTGACATTTTTATTTCAGCCTTGGCCCCCATGGTCACAAATCCCTCGACAAAAAACAGAAGATGAAGAAGAAAAAAGATTTTTAAAAAAGTGGGACTGCACTAAAGAGCCTCTGTCTGACTGAAGGACAATCTGACAATTGCGGGGAATCAGAGAACAGCCAGCCTTGAGAGAGACACAATAGCACCATCTCCAACAGTTGAGGGCCCTTTGGTGGCCAAATCTGTCCTTATTGGAGGAAGCAAGAAAGAAAAGCCATATTCTTGCTGGTATTGTTCGCTCCAGAGTGAGTGCTTTAAGAAATTGTAAAAATTGTAGTGTCGTTGGGGAGAAAAGAGAAGAGGAGATGTATATACTGTAACAGCTATGTAGCCTGCATTATCTAGGCTGGAGGTTTTCATCCTTTTTGTATCAAGGAACTCTAAAAATATCACACATAGGGTCATGGACTCAACATTTTACTTCAGGGACCTCTATCTGAAAGTTGTTGGATGTTAGACATGATTAGGACCAGAATTCTACAGTTGTTAACTACAGTTGAGGAGATGTGAAGGAAGTGAAACCTATGATCAGAATAATCCCTCTTTGAATTTTATTCACATTGGGCTCACTTCAATAGAAGATTACATAGTGAAAATAAAGTATTCTGCATGGGGACCCCCTGGAGCTCCTTCAAGGACTCCTGGTGGTCCTCGCATCCCTGGTTGAGAACCTGATCTAGGCCCTTCCTGAATCCTTTGTTTTCTCCAGCCATGCTTTTTTATTTACAAGGATGATCTTTAAGCCTTCAAAAGATGTTCATAAAATAATAAGTATTCACTCTGGGCCTTTCCCTTATATCTTATCCGTTTATACAGCCGCCATATGTAGCTCCTGCAGTAGGCAACCTTAGGAAAAGTAAACAAACCATTAGCCAGGATAGCAACCGAAGCCACAGAGGAATCACAAGACTAAATAATGAAGATGCTGGCCGGCAAAGCAAAACATTGAACTGAAAGTGCTCTGTAAAGCTCAGGGGAACCTCCTGAATGTCTGGATCAGAAATATAAGGTGAGCTGATATGCAATGTAAAACTGCTTTATTCAGTATTTTTTTTGGTTTTAATCACCTGGTCTATTTGATTTGAAGAAGAAGAAGATGCCACTGTGGATATTATCTTATTGAACAATAAACACTGAAGGAATTCTAACCAGGAGAAGTTTCAGCTGGATGTACTCTGCAGTCCCCAGTGCTACATGCCACTGAATCTGACTAAATAGAAGTATTGGCAGTTTCCATTCAGTCAGTAAAGTCAGGGTTCCAAAGTTGACTCTGACCATCTGCAGAGTCATTGAGCCAAGTTCTGCCCTTGTTTCACTTCTTCATTAACAGTTGCAATGATGAACAAGTCCTTATATGTGCCAAACATTTTTAACAATGGCTGCCCTTAAAGAATAATTGCTTCTGGAAATGAATATGAAGTCTGATGGTTGCATAGATCTCTTTATATGATAATGACCTTGAAATCCCCTGTCATTAAGCCATCTAATTCAAGAACCACATCCTGTGTGCCAAAGTCTTTCAGTTACTCTCTTTGGATGAATGTCATCTTGTGAGGGCAGCAAGGTGCAATTACGCCTGGAGGCCTGTAACGTAGCTGTAAGCTGCACCGTGCCGCTGTGCCACGGGGAGCTTCCTTGAAGTGCCAGGTGGTTGCCTGGATCTCAATGACTGTTCTGTTTCCACAGCTGTTAGAGCAGTAAAACCTTTGCTGTTGCTGCCGGCCAACAATATCACCTTCCCTGGAGCAGCAGAGGAGAGACAGGAGGTGGGTATCCTGCAGCCAGCATCAGTGATAGAGGGCACTTTGATTCCTGTGCTGCTCAGTAAAAAAAGAAAAAATCATCTGTACAGCTGCCAGAGAATTTCACCATTATCATCCATGTTATATACAGTGATTGGGGCCGCCACTACATGTTCCCTGTCGGGGCCAATTTCTGTATTGGAAATCACAGCTTTGGTGATGGCCAAATACATAATGGTTAACCGACTAACCCTTATTTTCTCACACACTACAGTAAGAGGAGAGGTGGAGACAGAGGCTGGAGAGGGCAACTGGTGTTGCATCAGTTTAGCTTTCTCAGCAAGTTAAAGCTGAGCACCACTGCATGCTGTGCTGTTGAGGTTGTGACAGGATTTTTCATGATGTGGCAGTTTGAGCCAACGTCAGTTTGTCAGAGGAGAACTTTCTTTGATGTGTTTGTTGACTCACATGAGACAAGTTGAATTATTAACTCTACCCCCTACCTGGACCACTGCCTCCTAATGCTGCGAAGAACGGCTGATAGACTTTTACACGAGCTGAACTTAAAAAAAAGATGCTGTTTTGAAGGACATGTTATACTGGCCTTAGATTAAGCTTACCACTTGTTATTGCTACAGTATTCACTTTTTTAATTTGATTTTTCACACCTATTGAATCCCAAGTCATCTAAGGAGAAATACCTCTCTTTGAATTATTAAATATAAAGCAGGTGTTTTCAAAGTCTGACACTGTGGGCAGATTTGAGAAAATCAAAACAACTGTGCATATTGTTGCAATGGAGTCACGTAGTTAGCTGTGGGCTACAACTTCAGCCGTGGTTTTTATTTGCCTTTATTTATTCACATCGTGATAAACTGACAACATTAAAGTATGCCAAATTAGCTATTAGTAATTCCTGTTTGCAATGTACTCAGAGATGCACATACAATTCCACCACTCAGGTGAAATGACAACCTGGATAAAACATCTACAGGATATGTCACCACAACATCAAGAGACGCTTCTGATGATGACACAGATGTCGAAACTGTCAAGGTATGACAAAACAACATTTAAGCCTTTAATAAGAACCATATCAAGCTAAATATACCCTGTCCTGTTCTGTTCTGCTTTTGTGTCCTGAGGCTGCCTGAAAGCAGCAGGGTCAAAGAGATGGCCTCCGGATTGTTTTTCATTGTTCCGTGATCGGCGTATATGGATGATGTTAGTGTATGTCAGATGTTTCCATTCAGTGCTGCTGTAGCTGAGTGGCACACTGGGAACCAGCAGATGGGTCTTCCAGCTCCGGTGTACTAATTTGCACTGGTCATAGTGACTAACTCGCATGCCATTCCTTCTGTTGTGCTATCCTCAATATTTGCTTGAGTTTCCTATCATTGGCCCGCAAATATATATCCATAATATCAGACTTTGATCCTCTGCCTGACCCTTCCTGTGTCCAAGGCTATTCATTTCTTCTGAACAGTCCGGACTATTTAATAGTTCTATATCATCACACTATTATTAATATAAGCAGGAGATTTTAATACAAAGTGGTAACCAATGTATGTGAATGCATGAATGGGTCAGACCTGTGCAGCAGTGGATTTGAACTGTGATAAACAGGAACTTCTGTGCTTTGATTACACACTGTGAAACAACATGATACTCATCCAGATAAAAAAAAACAACATTAGTTCTTCTGAGCACATTTCGGTAAAAGTAACGCAAAAGTAGTGTAATAACTACTCTACACAGAGTAATATTGTAATGTAACTTGTTACTTTTAAATGACGGTAACTTGTAATATCTTATAGATAATATTTTGAGATTAACTCGCCCAACACTGGTGAAAATGCATGTGTTTTGGAAGCACGACTATACGACTGGATAAATAAGACCAGGATCAAACTGCACAAGTTGTTTGAGAGTTTGTAAACTGCGGTTTGGATATAGTTTTGTGTGGCTCAGATTCAATCAATAAATCAACATGTTGATTCATAAATGGTCATTTTGTGAGTGAAATGTTTCCTTAAATGATGTACTTTAATTGCTGCTCAGCTTGCTGGCTGTGTTAATACAGATGCTTGGTAAATGACACAACATCTTAAAGGGACCCGTCTAGCGCCACCTCTGGATGCTAAGGAACATCTTGTCCTGGTGCTTGTTGCATGCAGGTGTCTTTTCAAAATAAACTTCAATGTAAGCTTATTTCATTTTAAGGTTTACTTCATTAAATTTAGGAAACAAAAACTTCATGGCTAGGTTTAGAAAAAAGATCATGGTTTGGGTTAAAATAAGTACTTACTAATGCAACATAAAGTGATGTACATAATGTGACAGAGGTCACATATAGACTTTCTCACTCACTATACTAAAGCTGCTGCTCAGAGGGTCAAATAATGACAGGGCCTAGTGTGTCTCTTACAGACACTAAAGAGTGCCTCGGTGCATTGATATCTGACATTGAGAGCCATTGACCTTTCCCATGCATCAGTTTTTGACAAGTTGGGAGTGAGAACAGATTAAATAAATGGGCCAATAACTACCTGTTGTTTTCAGAACACTAGCATGCACCTGTCACTTTCCCTTTCACCCGCCTCATGTCTCTCCCTCCGCTATGTATGTTCAGTCCATTTACTATTTTAATTTACACTGAAATAACAACATGTGTTGCTGGTAAGGTAATAAATAAGCTACCAAATGAAAGCTGACAGCCCAGTTTTGATTGGCAAACAAAGTGAACATCTGTTGCCAAGTAAGAAACAAGTATTGAGTCCAAATAAAGAAGCCTGTAACTTTTTATTCAGGATGTGAAAATATTATTCAGGTGAAATAATCCCACTGAGGAAAAGTTAACATGTCAACCAAGGTAAGGAAATAATGTTACAAAATTGACAAAGAATCAACAAAGTAAAATACACACTCAGAGAACTGCATCAAAAAGAAAAAAAAACTTAACTTGAAGCAGTGAGATCTTGTCTGTGTGTATGTCCAGGGGGAACTACGGTCCTCAGGCAAATGAAAAGAAGACAATGCCAAGCATGTCAAAGACTGTGTAGTCAGTCAGAAAACTTAAGCAGAGAGAAAATACACACTGGGATTACAGCCACCACTCTGAAAAGATCAACTCGGTGCATATGAAGGGAATCTGGAGTTCAATGTTTCCTCGTCAGCTCTGCAGAATTCAGATTATTCCCCGTCTCTGTCTGAGAAACCTCCACGGACCGTAAAAAGGCAGGGAGCTAAGCATAGTGAATGTAAAGGATAACGTGACAGAAAATGAATTGTCTCGGGTGGCTGGCTTTGTCTCTTAGGGAGGGACAACATTCCAATATTGTTTTTCCACAACAGCAGTCTAAACCCAAATTCTGCAAACAGACAGACAACTTTCTTCCAAATCTTGCGTGCTATAAATGTCGTCACGGTGCAGCTACTCATTTTGTGGAAATCAGCTCTGCAAATTTGAACTGAGCGTTTCATAATCGTTTTGTATGCAAATAACTTCTGAGAATGTTAAACAAGACAGAAAATGGGGCCTTTTGTTCCCTCAATAAAGCCTGTCAGGCAGCTGCGTACAAGGCTGTCAATCACAGCAGGCGATAAGGAAGCGGCACCACATTATAGGAAAGGCAATACCACAAAATGTCTTTTTGTTTCTCTAATAACATGAATAATGGTGCATGTGTCCATGTGTGACAGCTTTTTGTCTTATTAAGGTGCCTTTAGTTAGATTTTAATTCATACCACCCCAGGCGATGGCGTCCAATAACTCTTTCTATTGACTTTATATGTAACCACCACTGATATTTGCTTTGCATTCTGTGTAAAATCCCCTTACTACTCCATGTTGACTCCATGGCCTGAGCACACTTGTGGTGAAAAGTGAGAAGTTTCTGTTACAGCAGTGAAACGATGAGAAAATGTAGTATTTATGAGCATTGTTACTTTGAGAACAGTGCAGTGGGGGCAATATTGGGGAAACTCCACAGGGAGTCCAAATCTGAGTGCTGGAGTTGAACAACAAAGCTGTATGTATCCTTCAGTTTGCTGTCGGTGGTTCTGGTGGTGTCCTCTGTGGCGTCTGTCAGCTTTATGGGCTCATGCAGACCCTGTACATACTACAGGGCTGTTCTACAGAAGTGTGTGAGCAATCTGACAGTTTAAGGTCTTTCAACAAACATGGTAGTGGAGCGTAGACATTGTCAAAGCCATTCATGAGGATGGAGGTATTCTCTGCTCTGAGAGGACGCTGCAGAGCACAGGGTTAACAAGAAACACGGCCTTCTCCGTGTCGCCGTTTGATGTCCTTTATCCCAAATCGACAGTGACCAAAGCCTGCTGAGCCCCAGAGGCTGTCAACTGAAACCTTGAGCACAGAGTTTAAAGGAGTGAAGGATTTTCTGTAGCAGTACAGAGACACAAGATACAAGCCAGATATCAGAAAGAGCTTTCCTGCCCTCACAGCTACACCAGCAAAGGCTCTCACACCCACAAAACCTTTATAACTCTCTTGAGATGTCGAAAAAACACTACAGAAAGTAAAATCGGATGTGTGCTGACAAAGGTTGGAGCAAACGAATGGATGATCTGAACCTGCAGGTCAGGCTGCTGTTCGGAAATTCCCCTCTGATGTCTCCACGCCCTCTGAGAGGCTGGGTAAAGCCTGCGGGGAAAATAGTGTAGATCTAAGTAAAGTTCTCTGACTGTTTCTCACACTCACTGCGACAGTTGCATCAAATGAAAAAAGTTTCAATGTTAGTGAGTCTGTAAGGAATCTGTACTTGTTTTCATATAAAACTCTGTGGGGGTTCAGATGAAGGTTGCTCGGATCAATCAATTATCAATCGTTATTGGCTTATTCTGAATGGTTTGATTGGTGTATCTGTATGAAGCTCAGCGTTAGACTTTCTTTGCGTTCATCCATTCACAATTCTCTCCATCTAACTTTAACCCTAACTCTAACCCTGGCCACGATCTCTCTCTGCTCTCTCCTCTGCAGAATCTTCGTGCCCTCCTCCACCCCGTTTACCTCCAGCCATCGTATCCAGAGTCCAGGACAAGCTCAACAAAGGCTCATTCCTCTACTCGTTCAGATCACCAGCACTTCTGTATCTTCCTCTCATCTCATCTTCACCACCTCTACCACCACCTGCATCTCGACCCCGGGGGGTTCCCTATTTGACTATGGATCACCCTCCTTAAATCATACCATTTCTACAGGGTCTAATCACCAAAGACTTTCCACACACAGGAGTCTCTCCTGATTGAAATGAAGGTGGATCAGCAGCACTTATCAAGTAAATGTGGTACAATTTCTCTGTGTGCTGCTAAAATGGCGTCACCAGCCATTGGTGAGCATCTGTCGCCCTATGTTTTTGTAATGTGTTCCACACCATTGGCATCAGTTGGCTCTTGTCCAACCACACTGAGTAAACACGAGTGCGGAATGAGTGGGAAATATATGATTACACTAATATTAGGATGAAATGTTTTGCTTAAAAGCCACAGAAATGCAAACATGTTTCCGTGCATAATGCACATATGGTTTGCAGGTACAGGCTTCAAAAGCTTAAACTCATGAAAGCACAAGAAGATGAAGTATGATATGAGCTTATGTGCTGTGGCAGTATTCTCCACCATCTGCGCTGTTTGCATATGGTCACATTGTACACTTTTACATTCAGTGTTGACATTTATTACAGGCGTTTTTAATGAAGAAAATGCAAATTCAGAGCAACCAGCTGTCCTGCTTTGTACTCAGGCACAGGGACTACGGGGAATATACTGTACACATAAATAGCCTGAGGCATTAATACATAAACTAAGCTAATTAAACACTGTTAATATCACCTACAATGCGTTTCATTAATGTTTGTATCAATTACAATGATTCTGTGCCTGAAGCACTTGTGAGGCAGGGTCACCTCAAAAAGAATGTAAAATGTCAGCTTTGAATAAATGAAAATTAACTGTTGTGAATAGCCTGCAGCCAGCTTATGGGTCTCAGAAAGTGAGGACTTAAATCAATAAATATGTGACCTTGGTACCAACACCAGTGGGTATGAAAAGATTTTCTGTTTAAACATGAACACCTGCTTCAGTTATGAGAATAGTTTAAAACCTTGCCACGAAAGTTGCCAAGTCTTGGGTCAACAAACAGGGAGGCTTAGAGTTGAAGTTAGAAAAGCCAGAGTAAAATGATAACTTGATCTTGACAAAGGAGGTGAAGTCCAGGGCCATAAATATATACAGTGCACTGGGGCCTGTGGGGTTGAGGGGCCCAATTGCCACCTGGAAAGAAAAGGTATTGAAGAGGTATTTCAATTGGACAGGTATATATTGGCAGACCATTTCAAGTTTATGTGAGATGATATGGTTGTTTTACAGTGTTGCTGCTTTGGTTGACTGACAGACATGATTTTCTACCTATTACTGTTTTTTATTGTTGTCGTTGTTGTTGTTATGTATCTGTCCTTTATGGCAGACTCCATTCTTAATTATTTATCCTTTTCCTCTTTTTACTGTTTTTATTGCTGTTTATAATTCTTGATTGACGTTGCTGCTACTTATTTTGTTTTTATGGACTTTTTGTCATCACTTTATTGCAATTATATATTTGTATCCTTCCAGCCCATTGAATGTTACCTCAGGGCATTGCTGTAAAAGAGCTTAATGCTCAGTCAGATGATAATGATGATGATGAAATATGCCTGAGTTCAAAGGAGAACTCATTCTACATCAAAAATGGTGCAGATTCCTATATATGCCCTTCAAAAAAGGCAAACTCATCTCCATCATGAGGTTTCTGTTTTTGTAAAATAATACCAATCTATAACAAATGATATGCTTATTCGACATAAACTATAAAAAAAAAAGTTAACTACTATGCTAGCTAATAAGTTAAACTAATGATTTCCTGTTTTCTTAGTTTTTGTCATCCAGATATGTAATGTTGATTACTGGGTAATACGTATGCTGATGCTGTCCAGTATCAAGTCTCTGTTTAATCATGTAACGAGACAATATTACAGTAGCTAAATTTTGGTCCAAAATCTCTCAAGACTAGCTGGCACATCTGCAAGTGGATATAACATAAAAGCAGCAGTAAGACACACACCTAAAACTGTGTGTGTGTGTGCATAACTAGTAACTAGGTCTCACTAGGGCCCGTCATCGCCACTGAGTCGGTCATAGCATGCACAAATTGCTGCTGTTTATATATATATATATATATATATATATATATGTGTGTGTGTGTGTGTGTGTGTGTGTGTGTGTGTAAGATTTACATTATATTATATTATATTATACTTTTCAATATTAAGCCATTTAAAAAAACAAGCATGGCATGAACACAAGTGGTCTCCTTTCAGGAAAATATAAACTTAGACCAGTTTTAATCATCTGAATAATTGACCAGTGCTGTTATATCCTAGTTAGGACCGTTTCTTCACCCAGTAGGTAGAAGTGACTCAGAACAAATCACTGGGGATTTTTTTCTAATTAATCTTGACATGAATGATTCTGACACTAACATTATCATTTTTTTTTGTTCTGTTGCAGTTATCTTAGTGTACTACTTACAGTCATCCAAAGGAGTCATCTGCTTTTGGAACCTAATAAATGATGACGTTCTGAATGATCCAGTGGAAACTGGGAAGTTTTTAACCATCTGCTCAGAAACAGCTTGAGCACAGAAAAGCCTAACAAGATCTTATTGGTGTTTAATGTTTCTGTCAGCTGGGAGAGGGATCGACTCTCGGGACGAAACTATAGTAAAAGACTTAAATGTGCATTTGAACGGAACAAAAGTGAAACTGAGAGAAACTCAGAAAATATCAACAACAGATTGGATTTCATCAAAGCACAGGTCCTCCAATTATCCCTTCAGCGTGTTCTTACACTGAGATACTTTGAAAAATGTTATTATTCTCCGGTATATGCTTAAATGCCCCAGAGACTATAATGCTGTACGGTAAGTAAATATATTTGGCTATCATTCATATGTGCGTACTGCGTCCCCAGTGGCAGTTTGTTGGCTCCAAGCAACCTCCTTGTATCCATCTGTGCTGTCATGTATAGATGTATAGCTGGGTTATTTGTGTCCCATCCTGTCAACACAATTTTCAGTGTCCATCACATGTCTCCTGAGGTTTACATCACCATGCTTTTATTTTTAAGTGGAATTTACAGTGTGTATGTGGAAGGTGGATACGTACATTATTTCCGATATATAGAACAAGCCAAACCAAGGCCACTATAATTGTCTTGTGTGTGTGTGTGTGTGTTTTCCCAGTCTGAATGTATCTACCCTCCCCAACATAATCCACCATTTTTCTTACCACGTTGCCTTGGGCTGATCAAAGCTCCTTTCTGCTGAAGAGGACTCCCCAGGGTCCATGTATTAATAATACCACACACACACACACGTGTACACACGCAGTCACACACCCTCTGATTCAAAACAATCCCGGCTATAATTAAAAATCTCATCCATTTGTTGAGAAGCACACATGAAAATGCACTGCGGTGTTTCATAAACCAGAGGTCACTACTCAAAAATAGGTCACGAACATGCTTTGAGCTTGTACGTAAAATTTCATTAAGAAGAAAATAAATCTTAAAAGTGCACTCTGGGTAAGAACAATCACTTGAGCTTTGACACTCTGAAATTTCCATTTCATAGCTCTAGAAATTCCTCTTGTAAATCCTCTTACTACGTCAGTCTGTGATGTTCACTATGCAGAGGTAAGGGCAGGAGAGAGAGGTTGAAGATGGACAGAACCAACTTTGCAATTATCATCAGAGACCACTTAACCCCAGCTGGAAAAATGCACTCAGTAGAGGGCAGATCTCCGCCAGGTGGCCTCCCGGGCGATCGCAGCCACTTTAGACAATCCTTGTAATTTCAGCAGACACATTTCAGAAACTAATAAAAAATACATGCCTTGTCTATTTTTGTCTATGGCGTGTTGCAAAGAGCCGGTCGAGTATCCCTGCTAACAGGCATGTGAAATATAGAGACAATGTAATTGTGAGGATGAATGTATGTTTTATTACTAAAATACAGCCAGAAATGCTTGATCCATGTCATTCATAACTGGACTTTTAACAGTATTCACTTTGTCTATGGTTCACAAAGGACAACAATAAACGCAACTAAAATAGATGAAGAAATGAGACCATCTACCTACATAGAACAAACATACAATACATACAACATACAATCATCCATATGCACCCAAAATATGAGGCTGATTGGTCCAATAGTTTGTGACATTGGCTGCAGACAGACACATGCACACATGACCAAACATGATGTCAAGAAGTGATAAATATGTAAGTTGTAAGGAGCAACTGAGAGTGAGGGAAGTGTCACTCAAGAACAGTCTTTAGATGAGAGAAGGTCTAATCAGGCAGATTTAGTGAAACACCTGTGTGGGTGCAAAAATAAAATCTGTCGCATAACCACCTAAGGCTTTAAAGGCCTATGGGGACACGAGAACAGAGCAGACCTATCATTAATGTTATCAGTAACACCTGTGCTTTTCCTACGATGTCAAAATGTCTGCTGTGAAAGTGGCCAATGAAACTCAGTTTAATCAACCAAATGAACAAACCCCCCTGCGCAGGTTCACTTAAGATTTGCAGAGCCTTTAATCTGAATAGACTGAAATATTAAGGCAGTGACAAAGCACAAGGGACAAACTTTGCACCATAATATCCAACAGAAAAGCTATATAAGGATTAACTGACACAATTGCCAATTTGCATTACCATAAAATGTGTTTCTGTGCATCATGGTGTTTAGAGTGCTAATACACCAGGCAGTTTTAGGATAAAGTAGACATAAGTTTTACACTCTGGCGGACAAAGTCGCCATTAACAGGATGCAAAATGAGACTCTTGATAGAAAGAAATGCAAATATCTCCTGCTAAAACAGAGTTCTTATTTGGGTTCTGTCGACCTCATTAATGCTGCACATCATCGCCTGTAGACTGGAGCCTATTTTCCTTATACATTTTACACGTTTTGAGAGAGGCAACATGGGGAGGAAGACAAAGGAATCAGAGTTTGGAATTTATGATCTGGACCCAGTAATCTCTGTTAGAAAATATGCATGTTTTACAGAAACGCTCTGACATGTACACTGCTGTGTTGCAATGAATGTAACTTAATATAACTAGTAAGTTATATTAAATTTTGGTTACTTCATATATATCTTTTTATGTTTCCTTAAAAAGCTTTACTTGAATCTACATAATTCTATGAGGTTCTTTCAACTTAAAAATGAAGTGAAGATTTAGCCTGTGGTGAAGTTTGGGTATTTGATTTGTTAACATGTTAAAGAATATATAAATGTGATTGACTAGTTTGCACCCAGCAGGACACAGATACATAGCACAATGTTAGCACTCAAAGTATGGTTTTGTTTATTACAGTTCAAAGCATATACATAATATGCATAGTCAGTTTGTTAGCTGGAGGCAAAACACAATTCACCACCACAAGGCTGTAGGCTACATAGGAGTCTTTAAATGTCATCTTGTGTTATTGGGAGCCATAGCAGAAGGTGTCATGACTCAAAAGTTAGATTTTATCGCACAGCAGCTGCCACTGCCCGGCAACAAAAACAGAGACTACTGTGGTTAAAGGCAGAAAGGACTGGACGCAGGCCATCATCAAACATGCTCGCACTTCACGTTAGAGAAAAAATATTTACTGTTGTAGGGATGAATAACGTTAAGTGTATTAACAGTTATCATGTCCTAATAATAAACCTAACTGGGTAGGTATTAAGAGGAATATTGGATTTCTCCATAAGGCTTACTTTTTAGCAAATTAGCTACATTAGCATCAATAGCTTGCAAAGCAAGCCAGAAGAAGCCATTAAAGTCTCGTCCTCCTTTGTAAGATTGGCCTAATCAACCACAAAGCCGGCCGTCCCACCTTCGGCAATCCTGTCAAATCATCCATCCACTGAGTGAGAGCACATGGGCCAGACAGTCTGGTCCTGCTGGTCAGTGTTTACCTTTTCACACTCCTGGTCCGGAGAGTGAGTGACCTGACATGGTGCATTTGTAAATTCAGCCTGATCAACCGAATGATACATTACGACAGCGCTCCGGATTTATGAACGGTCCAGTTTGTGCCAGAGTGCTCTTGGAATGAGTATTTCTGAACGCACCACTCGCATCATCTTCCTCCATTGTCTACAACAAGCCAACAGAAATTGATAGCTAGTGCTAGCTAATGTCTGTGGTGAATTTTTTTGGCTCTAGCTGAGCCCCGCCCACCAAAAAACATCATAGCCACTGTTTACTAACAGTAAAAGGGTCTATTATTTGGATTATTTAGCTACAGCATTCAGTTTCTTAAATTCTGTTGAGTGAACAAACCATTCATGTAGATGTGACTACCTCGGCTTACTAAAGTTACTTACAATTGTTAAGAACAAGATAATTTCACTTGTCATTTTTAGGTTACGACAACTTCACAAAATGAAGTAAATTCAATTAGATTTTGAATAAACTTAACTTTATATAATGTAACTATTAAGTGGTAAAATTTATATTTACTTACCTTTTTCAAGGCAATTGAATTCAATTGGTTTCCTAGATCTTTTTACAGTAAGATCAACTTGTTAGACTTTACAGTATAGATTTACAATTAGACCATCAATCTAAGATGAAACTGTACATGTTGGGCTTCAGGTGGGAGAACTGAATGAAATGCCGACATACAGCCTGACTGACACAGAACAGATGTCCAGACCTGCAGGCTGAGTTTTGATCAGAACAACTAAACGTATGGTCTTTGTTTGGAATTTTTTGGGCGAACACTTCAGTTTACTTGCTTTCACATGATGGCTCCCTGTTGCTAATTGCCACTTTCTGTCTCCCTTTACTGTGTACTTTCTGTCTGGCTTGTTTGCTTTCGTGTTATGTGATCTGGTCAGCGTGTGAAGTGACAGGCGTTCAAGGTTGACTCAGACATCAGACAGGAAGCGTTGGATGAATGTTAAAAGACACTCTCGCTCCCATCCTTTTCAAAGGAGCCTCTTCATCTCCTCAGCCCTCCTGCTGAGCACCCTCACTGGGCAGAGGGAAGCTCGAGGCCAGCCTCTCTACTGGCTCTCAGCTCTTCCGTTGTCTTTCATCATCCTGTCTCTCTGTTTTTCTGTCTTTTTCTCAGTTTAAAGCAATTGTTCCCTTGCTTCAAAACAAGATAAGAGAAAGGAGACAATTAGCAAATTATTCCTCTTAAATCCTCGCTGGTTACTGATTAGACCCTGCGTTTTATTTTGAAATGTATTTGTTTTGATGCTCATCAACCTCAGAGGGCAACTTTAACAAGAGTCAGGCATCCCTTCCCTCAGATTGTGTTGTGACAAATTGCTACAATGATGCATTAGAAACATTAGCGGCACAGACGGTTTGTACCAGGAAAAGCTTTGGGCCGTGTTTATTGCTTTTGGACTGTTGCTTCTTAAGCGCAATGCAACTACATCTCTCAAGTCTGCATCAAGACACACAGTGGGGGACAAACGTACCTTCAACAGTATTCAAGTGACTATATTTCAGTGTGTAGCTGGTCTTAACAACACACTGGAATGTGGTCACTGAAATGATGTTAAAAAAAGCAGTTACATATGATTTTTTAAAAGTTTAATTTCAATTTAATTTTACTTTTCATCTGCAAATGGCCTAATTCAAAATGTTGGGCCCTGTAAAACAGCCGCATCCAAACTTGATTGTTTAAATCAGATTGCTCCTGGTCTAATTTTACTAAACACAGATGGCAGAAATGTGTTGCTCTGAATTTTCTGTTGATTTGACCAAGATGCAACGTACAGAAGCTGCACCGTAGCTGCTGTAGTATTAAACTTGCTATGCCTCCAAACCAGCTAGGACTCATGCTGCCCTCCAAACAACTCGAAACTCAAAAATTTCCAACCTACTGCTGGAATTACTACAGTGTAATGTCACTTAAAGTCGGAATTCCTTCCTACTTATTTTTCCTCCTCACTTTCGTTTATATATGAAAGGAGGCTACAGTGTAAAGGGTTCAATTGTGTGTTCACTTGCCAAAGAAACATTAGGGTTTTTTTGTTTATTGTTGGCATCACCGAAATTATGAATGTAACCACCGTGATGTCACCCACTGGATTGTGGATTCCTCATGTGTGTAGGCTTGGGCGAGACCATGAGACATGGGCACCACCTTCATGTGTGTTCATGTGCTTTTGCTGGTTGGGTGCACTATCCTTTTAACCCTAAATAACATTTAAACTGGTGAGTTATATGAAAAATCCCCCCTGTAAAGTTGTAATTAGGGGGAGAAATAGCTATAGGGACCAAAACCATTTTTTATTCCAGGCTGTGAACGTGTTTATTTCTGCTGTAAAACTGGCATTTATAACATGGGTATCTACGGAGATTAACTCACTCTTGGAGTCAGCCTCAAGTGGTCATTCAAAGAACTGCAGTTTCTTGCACTTAACTGTTGTCTTCATTTTTCAGCCCTAAGAGGCTGCTGCTTACCCGGGACACCTGGACGTCTGAAGTTGAAAATTTCAACGGGGAAACTGGAACGTGGCGTCATATGTTAACGACAGAGCCTTTTATGTGCTTTAATGTCTTTTCAAAGTATTACCAGAGTTGTGTTAATTTTACTTTGTTGAAAAATGAGACAATCACAGGTGCAGTCTATGTAACTCTAAGTGCATTTGTCTCATTCATTCTTTTTCCGTAACCGCTTATCCTCTTGAGGGTCGTTGAGGGGCTGGAGCCTATCGCAGCTGACGAGAGGCAGGGTACACCCTGGACAGGTCGCCAGAATTTTGCAGGACAATTTAGAGTCACCAATTAACCTGCATGTCTTTGGACTGTGGGAGGAAGCCGGAGTACACAGAGAAAACCCATGTTGACACAAGATGACAGTGCTAAACACTAAACAACCGTGCCACCGTGTCTCAGTATTTCTAAAATGGAGTTGGGAGTGAGAGTATTAGTGTGCACTGTGTCTGCCACAGTGTTTCTATTGATAGAAGCACTGGGAGAGGCCAGAGTTTGACATTTTCAAATTCTGCACATTGGGGAGTTATTGGAAAATCTAACCAAAGCTTAAAAAGTCAAATCATGCTCAAACTGCTCTTTTAAAAGGCTTAATTTAAACATCATCATGGTCAGTTTTTAATTGTACTGGTGTTTGTGCCTTTTAAAGAACACCACCTGAAGCTTTCCCTTCAGCCAGCATTTTATTTATCACTGAGGCACCTCATGGTGCCATGGCTACCACTGTTGAAACACCACTTTCAGAATCAGGCTTCTTTCTTTTTCATTCTCTCTCCCACTCGTTCCCCACCTCATTACCGCAGCTCCCTCAGGGGATCCTTATCAGCTTTAGCCGGCCTCACCTATGGCAGCTTTGAAAGAGTCTGAATGGAAGGAGGACAGACGTAGAGATGGAGGGATGATGGAGGAAGAGCTGGAAAAAGGAGTGTATAAAGGAGAGGAACAGGTGAGGAGGATGCATGGTTGGAGGGGAGATAAGGGCGGGTTGCTGTGGGGAGGGTGGGCAAAGGAACAGATAGAGGAAATGCATGCAAATAAGCACACACACACACACACACACACACACACACACACACACACACACACACACACACACACACACACACACCTTCTTAAGTGTTATCCGCACAGCCTGTTGTAACAGCGCTTTTGAGCCTTCTTATTTAATACTGAATCAAGTAAAGAAAGATGGAGAGGAGAAAGAAGGGGAGAGGGATTTTCTCTCAGCCGCTCACCTGGGGCATCTGTCATTGATTTGCGGCTCTTTTTGAGTGGCTCTTTTATTTACACAACTTTATTTATTCAGGCTCACGTCTGTGCTCAGGAGGAGTCAGCCAATTACCTATGCATTATTGACGAGGATGCTGTCGACCTCTCGTGGCTTCGATCTCCACGACTCCTCCTTTTCTACCTCTCCCTCTTTTTCCTTTTTTCCCTCTCCTCCCATTACATCTTCTTCTCTCCCTCCCACATCATTCCTTTCTTCCACACACCACTCTTTCATCTTCCAATTCTCCTCTTATCCTTATTACCTTATTACCTCCTCCTTTTATTTCCCTCCTCTCCCCTCTACAGTTTTCTTTTTCTCTCTGTCGCCCACTCTGCTGGTAGCTCTGGAGGTATTTTACTACAAAACAATTCATCATACAGTGTGGGAGATAAACAGTGTTTCACGCATGCACACACTACACATTTTGATCTTCCTACTGTTCTCAACTGATGCTGTTCTAAATATGAAGTCGTGCTTCATCACTGGTCTCCAAAATTTGAACCCTGCTGATCTTCAGTTCTGGCACATTGGGGGAGATTTCTTTCCAGAGAGGGAGAGACGGAGAAGGCAGCACATCTGAGGCGAACAGGAAACAGGCTCCACTCCACCTTGATGTGAAAAGCCCAGCGGAGATCTGACCACATGACTAAAGGAGCTGGATGCATCCTCCTCCTCCTCCTCTCACCACTTCAAAAGGATGTCGGCTTCATTAAAGAGCCGCGTCAGGAAACATGAGAAAGTGCTACAAAGAGATGAGTGTTTGTTCACATCTGTAGGGCCAGCCCGCACTTACAAATTCACTGAAAAGCTTCCACTTACTTCCAGACATTGACACAGTGGGGCGTGCGTGATTATGCACACACATATTGTTGTATAATCCGAGGCTGAAAGGGGACGACGCAGTGTGCCGAGGTAAAAGCCAGGGGATGAGGTAATTAGAGCCACACATGCAGAAGCAGCTACAGTGTGGAAACAAACAAACAAACAAACAAACAAACAAACAAACAAACAAACTGTGTCAGCAAGACTGTTGTGCTAAAGGTTTGCTGGGCAAATTGGACCTCTGAGGGCCCTCGGAAAAAATGACACACAAAACAAAAACAAAACAGAGAGGAAGGAAAAGAGTAAAAAGAGAGTTTGGATTTGGGTTGATGCTTCAGGTGACAGACTGTTCCTCATAGAGGCAAAATGTGTGTGTGCGTGCCTCTGTGCATATGCTGTAGTGTAATGTATCCGTGTGCGCAGGCTATTTTGGCCTCACGTCCGTGCGCTTGTCAATCTTCAGCCGAGGAACGGCAGATTCTGTCAAACACGTTTCCTGTGACTTATATATTCATCATCTTCCTCAGCTCAGTAATTATTCAGCTGTGTACATCAATCTGTTCCTGTACTGATTAATTATTGTTTAAGCAGCATAAATAATATGCTTGGATGTGGTTCTAATTCAAATTCCTTAACAGCTGACAGGCCAAATAGGACTGATAATAAGCTCATTAATGCTGCTTTGTAGATACAGTCGCCCACACAGTTTGAAAACGCTGAAAACAGACACAAACAAAAATAAGACAGAGATACGTATGGCACACACAGAGCAGACACACAATGGCATTAAATCTACTTTTGAGGAACTTTGTGCAAGTATTTCCATTTTCTGCTACTTTATATTTCTGTGCCACTGCAAAGTGTTTCACCTCTGTTACTAACAGCATACATTGCTTTGCATAATACTTCCCACTTGTATTTAAGATGGGCTCCACCAGCTACAACATTAAAATTCTGATTATGCATTAATGCATCAGTAATAATAATCCAATGATATATCAAAATATAATGACACTGTCAGGGGCCATTCTGCCTGCATAATGGGCACTTTACTTTTAGTGCATTTAGCTGATAATACTTAGCAGTACTTTGACTTAAAACTGCAATAACTAATTTTTTCAGCCATTTTGGGACAAAAGATTGATAAATGATGCAATTTCTTGCCAATTAATCATCTGTTAACTAACATTAGATTAATTGACCAGTTGTTTTAGCTCTACACACACACACACACACACACACACACACACACACACACACACACACACACACACACACACACACACACACACTAACATGGAGGGCTAAGCTAAGATTGTGCGTAGCTCACACACGGTTTTAGCTGAGAGAGCTGCGGGTGAGATGAAGGTAAACATTAAACAGAAGTTGAGAGATGTAACCTTATAATAAATACATTTTCACTGTACTTGTTATTATTTTTGCAGGCTGCACAATGCTCTGTAAAATGTCAAAGAGCCATTTATAAACTTTATTGATCGTTGTTTGTATTTACATTTGTGCCAATACTTGTTGAATGTTTACTTTTTACAGTTGGTTTCAACATGAAAGCTATGGAGGAACCATTGATCATCCTTCTAATGTTTAAAAATAATGATGATTGAGATTTCAACATGATGATGGTTCTGTGAAATTGCACTTTCTTTACTGTGTTTGTCACTGACAGGCCCAATGAGTGGTGGAGCAGGCACAGGTATCGATATGCAAATGGGTGTTTAAGGGTTTTTCTACATCCATTCATGTCGAACTCTGGGTGTGGAGATGAAGCTTGTGCATATGCACCTGTGATAGGTTAAAAAAGATAATGTATTAATCTGCAATAAATTAAAAATCTGTAAGAAGTGAAAGTTCTGTCTCTGGGGTTAAAAAAGCTCTTAAAAGAAACAATTTATCAAGAAACACACTCAGCTCCACAATGACTGAGATTTACAAAACAGAATAGGCCGACGCACTGCTTTAGAAAATCGGAGGAAAAGAATGTGCATGCACATTTCTATCTGTGTGTACACACCGTTTTAGTCGTGTATCTACACTGAGTTTTATGCATCTAGCCTATGGAGCGGGCACAAGTATCAATATGCAAACTGATAACTAAGGGCGTTTCTACATCCATTAATGGAAAACAGTGGGTGTGGAAATGAGGCTGTGCGTGTGTGACCAACTCCACAATGATTAAGATTCGTAAAACAGAAGCAGGTGTACGCATTGCTTTGTAAATCTCACAAAAATGATGGGAACATGCATTTTTGTCTTTGCAGTGTATACACAGCACTAGCTCACGCTGCTGTTTCGGCCAATGCTCTGTCTCCACTAAAACCAAATCTAATTTACATGGAAGGCTGCTCTGTTGTATGTCTATTGATTGATTTTCTCCACAACTGTTTATCTGATTGACTTCACACTTTGTAGGTGTATTGCTGAGGACCAGAGGACATACAGTGTCATTTGCAAACTCTTGAGATGTTTATCAGTAGCACATTGTGTACATTCTGTGTGGTGTATTAAGAGGGGATCTCTATTAACTGTTACACCACAGGATGGCATTCTGGGTACATCTCAGTCTCCATTGCTCGCTACACTAATTCTGCAACAAATGACGGAAGACAGACCAGAGATTTTACATTGGAGTGAGCTCCAAAGTTGATGTTAAAGCTCTAGCGAAAGTTCAGTCAGGAAGACAAAACTTTTTCATGCTCAGGCTGTAACTATCTTCCTCACCTTGCTATTCACTCTTTGCATCTCTCAACCAATAGCACAGCGACACACCTTCTCTGTTAGTCTATCATCTTACTGCTCCTCATTTTAAATGTTTCAGCTGTGAGGACCCTCCACCTCCGTCATCAACCAAAGTCATCAGCCACACCACCTCCACCAGAGTCTAGACTCCATGGGGGATTTATCTTGCTGCTGCTCAGATGTCCTACGACCATAAATAATCTCCCTCTGGGGAGATCTCCTCCCTGGTGTCTAAGCGCCAAAGACTTTGTTAAAATCTTATCAGCACAAGTCATCTGTTAATATGTACACTTACAATCTGCATTAAATCTCATCTTTATTGCATTCGTTTGTCTCTCCTGAT
This sequence comes from Epinephelus cyanopodus, assembly GCA_026686955.1. Lineage (NCBI taxonomy): Eukaryota > Metazoa > Chordata > Actinopteri > Perciformes > Serranidae > Epinephelus > Epinephelus cyanopodus. Next base: position 34,997,385 of record CM048916.1, read on the forward strand.
TGATATGTAACCTTTAGGAACCTTTACTCTTGCTAGGTGATGCAACTATGTATCATTCAGGACCCAAGGAAGCGCAGTGTCAAGTGTGAAGTTGTTTGGATGAGCGGTTCTTGAGGAAGCTGCAGGCAGTAATACCGCAGGCCAAGCGATCAGCCTGTTCTGATCAGGCACGTTTTCAGCCGACACTGCACTGGTTGTTAATAAAAATTTTAAGATCAGATGTTTGGATGATGAATCATCTCAGTCAGTCTTCTTTGTTGGGAGCCACACAAAGAAGACACAGTCTGCTACCATGCATGTGAACTGTGGAATCAGATACAAACAGTCACAGTGGAAATTAGAAACATTTGCATGTACGCTCCTCTCTGTTGGACAGCAAAAAGCAGCATCAGAGTAATTGTTTAGTGAGAGTCTTAGTCACGCATCAACTTCCTTTAAACAGAAGGCAGATGAGCTGTTTTCAGTGAAGGAGGCTTGATTAGGTATCACCGTCAGTGATCAGCCATTTTCTGTGCAAGTGTTTCCCACTGTGGATTCCCCAGCATATAAAAAATGTTCCTCTCCCCATCTTCATACCAGGTGGTGAATATTACCATGATTAATTGGTAACCGCCGCTGGATATTTTTTAGGTTCTTAAGTCTTGATGGCACAATAATAACTGCGAATCCAAGACGGAGAACAAGTTGCGGACCAACAAAGGGGCTGGTACTGACATTTAAACATGCTGACATGTTGTGCGTCCACTGTTTTATTGCCTTACTTTGAGTGTTTGGTTTATGCCTTTCTGTGTGGATGGAGCCTCGAGTCAAAATTAACTGGAAACTCGCAGTTACAAAATATTCTGCTGGAATAGTTGCCTGAAGGCATTCTGAGGACTATTTAGGTTCACGCTGTGTGGTGTATCTTCACACACACACACACACACACACACACACACTCACACTCACACACACACACACACACACACACACACAGTCTGTGTCCTTCAGAGGCAAGTCAAGAGGGTTTGTGTTGGAGGGGTTCAACAAAACCAGGAAATGCAGCTGTTGGATAAATTCCCCATCTGGTTCCTCGGCAGCCATGTGTAAAGTTTGTAAAGTTTGAAAGTCACCCCGAGAGCTGATAAAGACTTTCAGAGAGAGCTGGAAAGCTCTGAGTTTATAGGCTCAAATTAATATCTGATGGTTGTAATAAAACTAAGCCCAGCCTTCAGTGGTTCAGTTTCATGTGCCTTCATCTACAATATCACACAGACATGACCTGCAGATACCGAAACTGAGACTATAAACCTCGTCTCTCATGAATTACGTTCATATTTAGATGATTTGCATCAGTGATTTATAACCTTTGGAAAGCAGGAAGTAGTTTGAGATTAATACAGTGCAGTAAGCATGTCATGCTGTCAGTGTGGGCCTGTGTTCAAATCCTGAGTGATTATACTGGAAGCACGCATTTTTCCCCATTTACCCAGTCCTCTATTTTTCCTAAACCTTAAAGGAACATTTTGACATTTTTAAAAAATATGCTTATTTCCTGCTGCATTCACACTATGAGGGACAATGCAACAGGGTGACCAGCTAAATTATTGTCAGGTTGCAAGTGTTGTTGACGTAGTTACATCATCCCAGGCCTGACTTAATGAGAGTAACGATCATGTGAGCAGAACCACGTGTCTTTGTATCTGTAGGGCTCCAGACTGGGAATATGTCAATGTATTTTGCAACAGGGAGCACCAGTGCAACCTGCAAATGTTATCAATATATAAACTGGATAGCTATTAGTGTGATTACAGCTCACAGTATATTGATCCTTACATGTCAAGGTGCAGCAGCAGAAGTTGTGAAAATCTAACTGTTTGCCAGAAGCTTCAAGTTCACAAACAATACAAACAACAACACTTCTAGCCTGAAACAAGATGGGCGCTTCAAAATAAAAGCACCGGTGGTTCTTCTTTGATTTATTTAATTATAACAATATTTTATTGAACTTAATCATGACAGTAGCTACTTTATTTGACTTTAACTGTAGTTCATTTAATAATTTTATATTTTTAGTTATCAACAGTACTTTAGAAAGGATTTTAAGATATTGTGATATACATCATGTATGCGATATAGCCTAAAAAAAAAAAATCACAATATTATTTCTAAGCCATGTTGCCCACCTCTAGTAATTTATGTTTCCTCCCATAAACCCACACAGACCAGTGGGGTCTGTCCTCTCTCCCTACGTGCTTCAGTCTCCCCTTCAGTCAGAGCACATACTCAACGTCGCGCCGACATTTAACCCCTGTGGATATTCTGCACCATAGCTACCAGATACAACTAAAGCATCTCGGCTGAAAAGCGCTCCCAGCTGGGCACTTCCTACGGACCGCTTGGTGTTTTCAATTGGGAATAAACACGATGGTGGACACATGGCCTGAGAGCATTTTGTTCTTGTGAGTATGTGTGTGTGACATGCACGCATACAGTGATCAGCAGCAACCCACTCTCTGACAACGACACACCGTGAGGATGAAGACCGACATATGTGTTAACAGCCGCTGGGATTTAAATGAGACAGACTCAGGCTCCGTGGAGATGGAGGGCTGTTCTCAGAGAATGCCACAGCAAGCGAACACACCGTCTGCTCAAAGTTTGCATCTGACTTTACCAGCTGACTTCACTACAAGCTGACTGGCTGTTGAAACTCGGGTTCTAAAACCAGCTGCTGGTGACTTGACAAGCTGAGTCGCAGGAGACACCATCAGCCAGCCCGAGTCGAGCTCAGACACTGCTGCAGCTTTTCTCTGCAACATTCCTAAAGGTTACATCTCGTTGGGAATCTTTAGTCTGAACTGGGCTTAAGAAGCTACTGCAGCAAGCCAAAAAAAAGCAAGGCGCATAACCTACATAAAAACACACCATGTTGTTTTAAAATGTTGGTTTTTGTTTGGATAAAACAGAAAGGATAGAAGATGTGAATTAGTGACCTTTAAAAGGTGCTGGTGGGCAGATTTTGTTATTGTAAAGAGCCAAGCTGGCTGTGTCCTTCTGTTTCCAGTCTTTGTGTTAAGCTAAGCTAATTATCTCCTGCTCCAACTTCATTAACAACAGACATATATATATGAGTGGTAACAATTTTCTCATCTACCTAAGCAGTTCTAGTGTTGACCTATTACTTTATTCCAAAACATCTTAAGTCCCTAAACTTAATCACTTGTCATGAGGTGATACTGGAGAAAAAACTGTGCCAATGCAGCATGTGCCCAGCTTTTAATTCATATGAATAATTATGATGCAACGTCCTTACACTTAATGCTCACACATTTGATATTGGAACTGCTCTATTGGCTGCAGCTTGCTCTCATGTGCCGAGTTCACAGAGAGAAAGAAGTGATTTTCCGCACAGGGCCTAAGTGCTTTTTTATGATCATTGTAAATATTTCACTCAAGAAGATGGATGAATTGCGGAGATGAAAAGTATTCATTGCAATTTGAATTGCCTCTGGTGTTAAATTGAAATCACAATGTGCTGGTGAATAGGGCTGACATTTTTTTTTCCCAATGCTGGTGCAGGTCAATGAGGATTTGATGAATCTACTTTGGCATTCACACTTGTGATTTATTATTCATTTAATTCTACTTTAGTCACTGGGATTTAGACCAAGAGCGCTTCTCTGTCTCTCCAACACACACACACACACACACACACACACACACACACACACACACACACACACACACACACAAATGTTTGATATGTATGACACACAGGTCATCATTTAATAGTTAATCACAGAGCTGTATATTGATTGGATGGCCTTCACTACTGTTGTGGTTAATCCAGTCTGGCTTGAAAAAAAGTAAAAAAAAAAAAAAACAAAAAATAAGCTTTCTACACCAAAAACTACACTGAAAAAACTTACTGGAGGTTTTTAAATTTAAACTGACTCGTCCTGGTGGCAATTTGGTCCTACTAGAATTAAGCATTTTGCATAGGCCTAATATGAAATATACTGACTCATGAAAAGCGTCTTAAAATAATAAAAAATAAGATGTTAATTACTGTTTTATAGAAATAACTGCCTCTGTTTGCACAGGGGAGAATACAGTGTACTTGAAGGCTTTCGGAAGATGTTGTGAGAAGGAGGACACAGATGTCAAAGATCTGGAGCACGTGGACATAAAGCCATTAATTAGGACTGACCTGGACAAACCAGGACGCCTGAATATCTCAGAGACTCTCCGGAGGATGGTGTGAAAGCATGGTGTGAAAGGATCACAGCTAATCTGACTGAGATGCTACCAGGTGTTTGTCATCACTATTGGGATTTTACTCTTTTATAATCTTAACAGCTTAATGTTAAACTTTCTTTTGGCTCTGTTTTTGGTCTCCACCAGCTGTGCCAACAATGCTTTTGTGCTCTTGAACAGCTTTTTCACTGAACCATAATCCAGGCTGTTACAGTTGTTGTGATTTACCAGTTAAAATATGCTTAAAAGGGCTCTGCATAAAATTCAAGGGACATGAGTCGTCTGGAAAGGTTCTCAAAATGGAGGTGGCTGTGCGTGCGGCTAGCAGCTAACTGTGCTAACTCCATAAACAGCGCAAAACAACTGCAACAGTGCTGACAGAACTAACAGTGTTAACCAGAGGGAAATGGAAGCTTTGGTGATTGATGCCATCCCGATGTCAGCAGCAGCTGAGCCGGTGGAAAGTGGCAGCGATGAGCTAGCCAGTGGGACACACAGGTGCACTAACATGCACCTGCAGCCAGAGAGGATGACCACAGCAAGCCGCAGAGAGGCCCAGATTACAACACGCACAGAGGTAGCGTGACTTCATTCTCTGCTCAGTACACCATCACTTCAATATATATCTTTACATGGCAAACGGTGGTTTGCTGCTGTATTAATGCTCTTGAATGTCTCATACAGAACTTTTAAAAAGTCATTAAACTATTGCCTTCAGTTTTTGATCAAGCAGTTATTCCATAATAAAGTATTGTAATTTCTATAAACCTGCCATTTTAGCTTTACAAGTGAAGTCCTGTCTCTTAGTAAAGTAAAAGCACATTGTTGACTTCCAGCGAATTACTGGCTGTTCATCTAAGATCCGATTTTTTTCTCCCCCTCTGTCACTTCTTATTGACAGTTTCGACCTGTGCTGGCTGTCGCCTCCATGTTTCTCCATGTTTTTCCATGTTTCTCCCTGCAGTCGGATTGGAGGAAATGCAGATGAATGTGAATAGTGGGAGGATTGTAACAGATGGGTGTAGGAGCAAAAATAGAAGAAACACTCCAAACTAAAAAGATAGAAAGAACCGAGTGAAGACCAGACACAACATAAAACCGAGCTCAACACTTCCGTTCTGATTTTTTTATTTCATGATTATTTTCCCATCATAAAGCCCAGAGGACTCTTTAAAAATCCCACTGAGAGCTCTAAAAGCTTATTTATTGAAAAATAATCTTGTACCCTTTATTTTTGTCCTCTGTCCTCCTCCCCCTTCTTTCTTTTTGTGACAAGAGATGATTGCATTGACCGATGTTGCCTCAGACTTGGGGTTCCGTCTGATAAATTACTCTGTCCATCATTGGAGGACGGGAGTAAAAGCGAGGGGAGATAACCTGGTTGTCCATCATCCTTTGCCCAAGTGCAGAGAGGAGATTGGATATTGACCCGAGGTTGCCTTCTCCAAGCCGAGATATTTGAAGACTCTGTCATCGAGTGACACTATAGTCCCAATACTGAGTTTCTCTGCAGTCACATGCTTCTTCATGTGCATATTTTCCAACTTAAACACCTTGTTTTCGGTGCGACACAGTTCCAGAAATAAAATGTTGCGTATCATATCACTTGTAAACCTCTTGTACAAACTAATATTCTGTAGCCAGAGGGTTGACATGAAGGTTTCTTGGTACTCAGTGCTAACTCAGCCTTTGCCCTAGTTAACCTGGCATCATTGCAGTCCTGCTCTAGTAAGTCTTGCCGCTTTTTATCTCCAGCAAGTTACAATATAACAGCCGTTATAATAACTGCAATCAACCAAAATCCTCACTTAGAACCTGACAGCTTTTCAGGCCTACTTTCACCTCTTCAAATCCATGCACGCCTGCTCCTCATTATCCTACATTACTGTTTTTGGAGGGGAGCATTTGTCACAGCTCTACACCCGTTCTGGCCTGTGGGTGCCTTCCAGTGTCCCTTTCCCCCCTGCCAATCTGTGAATAATTCTTGTGTGTCTGTCCTTCACCTGTCCCGTCATTATAGACAGTCTCTGCACAGTGCCACCTGGCCACGGCGGAAGTCCCTGCAGGGGCAAAGACGTCTGAATTTGGGGGAGTATCCTGCACAGCTGAAGAGGAGGGGTTCCCGCTGAAGGCCGCACTCCCGCCTCACCACAGAGAAGGCCGGAAGGATGTGGTTGATCTCGGAGTCTACCACCTCGCATTGCACCTCCAGTCTGAGGGGTGAAACAGAGGAGCAGAGGTCTGTGAGTTGCTGAAAATAACAGTTCACTGGGGTTAATGACTGAAAAAATGTTCTGGTGTGTTCTTGAAAGAATAACTTGGAAAATATGAGTCATAAAAGATATTTTTATTTGAGACATGTAACAGGATAATGGAATTGGCATAACCTTAAAATAAATGGAAAACAGAGACAGGAAGAAAAAGAAATTTCATCACTTTCATCTCACTACAGATGCCAATTTGAAAAGAGAATTATGAAATGTAGTGAAGAAGCGACAGGGAAGTTTGGGGGGAAAAAAAACCTGCGAGGCACGTACGAGATGTCAGAGTGAGAAAGATAACTTGTGTCAAAAACAGACCTGAGTTACAAGGAGGAGTAACAGAACAGGAACAAAAGGAGAGCAGCACTGTAAACTGAGACAGGGCGGCAAAGAAGTAAACACAAAAGATACTTGGAGGATGAAACATAAGCAAAGAATAAGAGCCGGAGCTTAAAGCAGTTGGTAGGGAGAAGTTTGGAGGAGAGACTCAAACACCAGCAGGCTTTCAGTCTCAGAGCTCCCAAAAAGTTTCTGGTTCTACTGCCTGGAGCTGGTACAGTAAGCTCAATAAATACCTGGTGAGATTCAGCCTCACCTGTTGTTAGTGTCAGCTAAGATAAGAGAAGTTATCTGTCTGGGCAGCGCAGAAATACATGATAGGCTTAGAGGCAATAACTTTGTGTGGATGTAGTATAACTACCAGGAGCCTTTCAGATACAGATTTTTCTTTGAGGGGATTTTGATTTTTGTGCTGAAAGATGAAAAAATATCCAAAATTGCTTGTTTGTTTTCAATTCTTTATGCTCTGTACAGATATGACTGACAATGTTTTGACGACATATGATCTTCTGCAGGAAACGCTAAGAGAGCGAGTACACCTGCACAATGGGAAAAGTTGTGATGTGACATCACACCATCAGAATCATTTCGTGGGCACAACAGAAGGACTGCGATGGAGGAATTGCTACTGTATTGAAAAATATGAACACATATTTAGGAATGGTAGAAATCACCTCTCTTTTTGCCTCAGGGTAAACTGAAGGAGTGGTGAATCTGTGTAAAGAATGGTTCCTTGTTGCTTGCTTGGGACTGAGCTTTTAATGAAAGTTTGGTTGACAGACAGCAAGAGTGTGCGTATGTGTATTTCAGCCAGGTGGTCCCTATGTAACGCATGTGTACTTAGGGCTGACTTACCCACGCAGGGCCTCCTTGTTGTTGATGAAGCGGAAGTGAGCGGGCTCGCAGATGAAACCATCTGAGTGGCATGCCTCCACGCAGGACTGGCCCTCTTGAGATACGAGCAGCCTGAGGGAGCTGAGAGGAGGCCAGGCAGCGGGAGCTGTCACATTGGACGCCCAGCCAAGGGCTGTGGAGTTGGGCAGAGGCACAAACAGAGGTCCCGTAATCCTGCCGCCACCAGCCGAACCCTGTCTGGAGAGGTTGGCTGGAGTGAAGGGAGGCTCTGGGGCACAGAAGTCCTGGAGGTGAAAGATATGGGAACATTACTTTGTGCAATCATTTTACTGTGGTTGACTTCAGGAGGAACCTACAGTGAGAATGTGCAGGCAGAATAATAAGGCAGCTCGGTAAAAACCATATTAAAGTACATGTTCACAAGTTTGTCTTAGAACAATGCTCACACACTCATATGTACACTGAAACAGTTTTTTCTTGCTGTAATCATTCTTCTTGTTCATACTGGCCCCTCAGAGTCCCTTCTTAACGCAAATTTAAGTGATTGGAGACAAATCCGCTGTCATTGTTCCGGGCAAAAATGCATTTCACACTTTATATTATGAGGCTTCAGTAGTCTAAGTTTGTCAAATTAAGTGTGGATATTCAAAAATTACAGTGTCTTTCATACCAAATTCCCTCTTTTGCTTCCCCTAGTCTGTGTTTCTTTGCTGAGCAGTAGCAGAGGTAAGACACCCACTTCACATGACTGAAACATCATACTGGCTGAAATATATTTCTGTATGGAACAAGGACTGTGGATTTTGTCCCCATCACTTACACTGGAATCTCTTCACGAAGAGATTTTCTTTGCAGCCAGTTTGAACGGGAGGAAGGATTACTGCAAGTAGAAACTGTTTTATGGACACCTTACTATTGTTTAAAAGAAAATGTGAAGCTATCCTTCAGCAGTAAAGGTTCTTTGAGACACTGAGTGGTTACTGATGTGTTTGCTGCCAGGTGATGTCAGTGTTCTGTATTGTGGCTGGGCGGTTAGAGGGCGCTTCTCCACCACCACAGCTGCTGGCTATATCCAAGACTACGACAGTAACAGCTTGGATCCTATGCTGCAGGATGCTGCTACCCACATACTTTACTAGGTTATATCATAAAATAAAGGATATAACATGCCATTGATATGCAAGTTAAGTTAACTTATATCATGAAGTATTTATTGGCAGAGACTGGATGATAAAAGATCAAAGCTGATGTTACTCCAAGACAACTTTTGGCAATGAATATGTTTGTTGACGGCTCCGGTGAAGGTGTGAGTTAAGCGTAACTGAGGAGACACAGATAACAATAATTTAATTCCTGCATTGTTTTCCGTGGTTTGGTTTTTTTGGCTGCCATGGTCAAACGGCTGTGTGGCAAGTCCACCGATAACCAAATATGGCAGCAAGTGTGCTTTTACATTGGAAACAATGGAGGGGGTGACACTAAGGATGTTAATACTATACTAACAGCACTGATACTACTGTACTACTAATATTTTTTTAATCTGTATCAGAAATGTAAAAGCATGTCAATGCAAGACAAGTTAATTTGCAATTCAGATAGCTGTACTGTGCTGCTTTACAAAGGAGGGAATTAAATAAAATATCACAACTTGTAAAAACACTCTCGAAAAAAAGAAGGTCCTAATTTAATCAGCCTTAGCTGCCACAGCATACCAGTGTATCATTATCACTTCAGCCAAGACAGTTAAGTTTTCAGTTCAGGTGTCTGTTTGTCGGCAGGATTACTGAAAACTTACTGGCCTGATTTAATGAAACTTGGTGTGAGGGTGTGGCATAGGCCAAGGGAGAACCATTTAAATGTTGGAACAGATTTTAATGTTAGTAAGTTTGTTAACATTTTGCCTCGGTACAACAAATGCTACACATCATAAAATGCAGTAAATGGTGGTACAGTTCAGCAGTGACAACATACAGGCAATTACATAAATATGATGACTCCACATCACAATCCACATTCATGGGCCCCAATAATCCTTTTGAGTTGCCTTAACATGTAGGTGCTCAAACTTCATATGGAAAGCAGTCATTATCCAGGCATACACAATCACTATATATACCACTATTATAGTAATGGAACTTGCAGATTTGCATGTCAGAGGACGTGCCTTTTGACATGCCTTGGCAGAAGTCTGTGCTCTCTGACTGCCCTTTTAATTATTAATGCACATGTGCTTACAAATATGTTTTCTTTGGTGCAGTAGATTAAATGAAATAAAAACACAAGAGAAAGTACAACACTGATTTATTGTAAACTCTGTTCTCTGTGTTAAACCTTAATTAAAAAAGAATATAGCTCAAGTTTCTCCTGGTTCTCCTCTGACAGTGTAAATGCTGTGGTAGCAGTGCTGCATCCAAACCAGCTGCCAGTCAGGAGCAGACAAAGGGTTGTTGAGAGACACCTCTGCAGTTTGTCTGACATCTAGTGTGGGATTATTAAAAAAAAATCTTTCTTTCATCTTGGCCCTCCATCATCATCATCATGGTGCCCACACTTCTGCTCTTTCTCCTTACTCATCCCTCCTCATTAGTGTCAGGAGACCTTCTGCTTTAAAGCCGGAGGGCAGGTATGTGCTTTATAATGAGAGTTAGCGTGCAGATTGATCACAAGTCTACATACGTGGAGCACTGAAACACACACGCACTCACACAGGCAGAGTCGCACCATGTTCTGGGTTTTGAATGCACACAGTGATGAAATATTAAACAGAGTGGGGAGTTTGAGAGCTGGTGAAAGAGTGCACAGTGACTGAAGGACAGAATCTCTGCATGCGTGTGTTTTGTTCAGCGGTCTGTGTACATTTGTCTTGACATGGACTGAGGCTCACCTGATGCTGTATGTAGGCATGAACTCTCTCCAGCATCCCCTCACAGGTGTACTCATAAGGCAGATATGGCTCAACCTGAAAATGACACACAGAGACAGATATATATACCTCATTATTATTTCCAAATTTTGGGCATGTGAAAATGCACTTTTGTTGCCGTCACCTCATTGTTCACACTAATTGCAATGAACTGTCTCTTCTCCTCATTTCATTTCAGCAGATGAATGTTTCTATTGTCAGATTCCTGTGAGGCCTAATCACAGTGTGTCACTGCTTGGAAACTCATTAGGCTTTATTTGCATACCAATAGATCATCTCCTGCTGTGATGTGCCGGTTTTATAACTAAGGCACACTTCTGATAGGCCTAATTAGAGATGAGCTGGAAATACTATGTATACATATATATATATATATATATATATATATATATATATATATATATATATATGTAGATATAGGCTGTATATTCTCGTGTTTAATGCCGATAATACCATAAGTTTAACACACTCTAACAAAATTATCTGACACAAACCTGGATGGATGTAACATGGCTGCAACTGCAGTGCTTGGATTGATACAAATTGAATTACCTGATGAAAAAACAGCTTTAGATTGTAGATATGCTAATTGGAAATCAGCCACAATCTATAAAAATGTCAATTAAAACTTTGTGATTGACTTACAGGAAGCTATTGCAAAAGTCTGACAAACGGAAAGGGTTTTTTTCTCTTGACGGTCAAAGGCTAACAGCAGAGATCGAAGTGGCTTGTCTTTGTGCCCTAATGCAAAAGACCTGCCTTTGTAAATGATACACGACTCACTAAATTGCATTTCCAATTTGAAATCAAAGCAGTCTGATATTCAACCATGTGTGAAATCAGGCTTGGCCCATTTCGAGTGAAAATCACTGAGAAGCAAGTGTGCAGGGATGATGCAATTTTAAAAAGTTACGCACACTGCAAATCTGATCAAAGCCTTATGTTAATCTACTCTGTAAGCCGGAGCTGAACGTAAACACGTGCACTAGAGGGACAGACACACGAGCTCAAACAATGTACTGTAACAGAGTTCCTCCTTTTCTCTCTGTCACTTCTCTCTTTACTTAACCAGGCAAGGTGACTTAGAGCATGTACTCATTTACAGGAGTGGCCTTAAGGAGATTTCATATTGGTTTTAAATAAACACAGCTGACAGCGTACAAGCCACGAACATGTACCACAAGAAATTGCAGTTTCTTTTTTAAAAAATAAAAAAATAAACCTCTCAAACTTTCTACTTTCACCTTCTATTACTGCAAACACCAAATTAATCACCTACAGCATGAAATATAGAACCGCAATTATGGCCAAAGTTTATGCAAAGATCTTCAACTGCAAACAACATGTGAGAGGGATGGAGGAAAAAGCAGACAGACAGAAAGGAGGAATAGAGGAAGGAAAGGGCATAAAAAACAAGGATAAGAAGAAAGAAAGAAAGAAAGAAAGAAAGAAAGAAAGAAAGAAAGATGGAGAAAGGAGTTATTGGAACATGAGGACTTGTCAGGCAGTCAGAGATTGCTTTGTCCTGCATGGCTGAACATGAGCCTCTGCCGCACGCGCGTGCACACACACACACACACACACACACACACACACACACACACACACACACACACACACACACACACACACACACGTGTATGTTTGAAAGTGTGCCTTGAAGTCAACGGCTGTAATGTGTGGCTGAGGCTCTGTGTGCTGATGTGCCTGATCTATGCAATGTCACTGTCTCTCCAATAGTGCTTATGTGTTTGTGTTTGGATAAATGCAAGGAGAAGAATATTATCTGACTCTGTGTGTGTGATTGTGTGTGTGTGTTTGTGTGTGTGTGTGTGTGTGTGTGTGTTTGCTGGGGCGTTGTGGCTCCAGTGAAGGGTGAAGGGGTCCATCAGCTCTCTCTCAGTGGTCTGACAGTGCAGACGCAGACAGAGCAGTCAGCCAGGGCTGCTGAACTGTAGCTTGTCTGACAACACAGACAAGACGCAGAGATGAGAGCAAGACACACACATACACACACACACACACTTCCACACACAACCATGACTACAGATATCACCTTTCCTCTAATCTTCATGCACGCTGCTTCTAATCTGCAAAAGGCACAAACTATTACAGAACGTTTAAGGGATCACGCAGACAGCTGTCTTCCTACTGCACATGATCCCTTGGTGCCCGTCATGCAGTTGAAATTGATGCTTTGTTGGAGCGCCGCTGCAGATTTTTCTACGAAATACAATATGGAATTTTCTAGATGGCTGAAATGGAAAGAAATAATACCAAAGCCATATTATTATGAGTCATGTGATGTCATTTTGAAACAGTATCGTGATTTTGTTTGCTGTAAACATCACTTTGTCACATCTGAAAATAATTTCCTACTGGACAGCCAAGGTGCTGTAAATGTATCTCACATGTTTATTTTACATTCGCAATGGCACAGAGAATATTTTTTGCAGTATACATTTGTAGGCACACTGCCTGAGACAGTATTTCTCTAGACTACCGAGTACAGAATTGTGATTCACTGCTTTATCTCTCATTCAGGGTATCAATTTCATGCACTTGATGCACCTGAAATGTAAACTTATTTTTTTGAGATTATGTGATTTATGCTGTGTCTGAGTGAAAAATGTGCCAACCACGCATGTCTTCTATTTTAATGAGAACAGAAGGCTTTTGAGACAATGCAGACATTTAGTCAATGTGGGCCTCAGACTCTCTCTCAATCTTTCTGTTTCTCTGTCTTTATGTTCATCTCTCTCTTTCTCCATTCTTTTCCCATTTACTTCCCCTTTGTAGTGCTTTCTAGAAAGATTTAATCTCCCCGAGTGACTCCTTAATTAACCTCTCTCCCACTCTTGGCAGTCCCTACTATCCTCATATTCTGCACTGGCTCACATTTTCTGTGTGGAAAAGTTCAGCTCTCTGCAACATCCGACTGCTACCTACATACTGGCAAAGTCGCTCTGGACAGTGCCACTGTGGCAAAGCTACTGTGCTGCTTGTCAAAGTTTGAAACACTTTATCGAGCTCACAGCGCCAACAAGAGGTCCGGTACTGTAACTACATCACAGCTCTGCGAGAAAACAGAGCAAGGACATCTAAAAATCTAACTGCACTGAGTAAAAAAATAGATTATTATCACAACTCTGAATTGTATTTTTATATTTTATCTTCCTACTTCATGCCAAACAGATTCACATCAGGGAATTGATTGATTGATAAGATCCAAGCTAGCCTCCAGCGTTCATATTCAAATCAACAATGATGATTTCACGAGGTATCAGTGCAGAACATCTCCTCACATTTATGATGCAGATGACTGATTTGACTGAAGGAGAAGCTGAATGGAAATAAAAGGCTTTTCAGTTTCAATTTAACGTCATTGCCTGACAGCTTAGATACATCAGACAGAATTAAAGCACCAGCGTGCAATGCACATGTGTCGTTTTCTATCCATGTGAGTGACAGTGCACAGTGGGTGAGAGTACCTGGGTCCTCATGATTTCCCTGATGGCAGAGTCAAACTCCAGGGAGTTGTTGTAGTCCACCGTCATGACGTGAGGTCTGCCGATGTACTGCTCTGCATATGGGTGCTGGGAGGACACCTACAGCAAATACATGCAGGGTATACAGTAAGAGCTCAATATGTCGAAAATGAATGTCTTAATGAAAGGGTAACTGTAACTTTTTATTAGAGTAATGAGGATGCTGTCAGTAATAATGAAGTGTTTTTGATTTGGGGGGTATTTGAGTGTTTTAAATGCGTATCTCAATGACCATTTTGCATGTCGAAAAATATAAACATCCTAGAGCAGGGGCAGTGTATCACTTAGTCTTTGAAAGTTGTTCCTCTCAGGGCTATAAAGAACACACTTGGCCAGAAGAATGCACTGAGGAAAAAGAATTTCTCCAAAGTTGTGTGAACCGTCAGTAATCGCAACATATAGATCATGCTGTACCAGGAACGCCATGTTCCTGCCTCTTAACAAGCGCTAACATGTTCTGTCTGCACCTCCAGTTCGTGCCAGTTCTTTTAAAAGATCTACTGAGGAATAAAGTTACTTGGCAACTTGGCTGGTGGTGAAAACCGAGCTAGCCAAAATATTCTCATCAGTGACTAATGGTGGGGGAGTAATGGACATAATGAGCTCACCTCTCTAGAAGTGGGCTTGCCTCTGAAGAACTCATGATTGAGTGAGCTGTGGGGCGGCTGGAACTTGGGCTGCAGGAAGATACAGCCATTGGCTATTGCTTCCAGAGGGGCTGGGCCTTCGTACGGGAAACCAAAGCCAATGAAGAGCTAGAAACACAACAGGGAATGTTATTATATAATCATGCTTCAACATGGTTTTTGGATCAGTATTGTCATGTGTTGTAAGTGTTTACCAAAATCAGTTTCTGGATAAATGTGTATAGTGTCAAACTGAAGCTGCAGACGAAGAGTCTGTGCACACTCAGAATGAGAATTCAGCAGATGAAGTATGAATGTAGGTAATATTTTCTTCACTGTCTTACCTTGGCCTTGCGCAGCAGTTGCTGCAGCTCATGCTGGGGCAGCAGGCCGTGGTTCTTCACGAAGGCCGGGACCTCCGGAGGTCTCTGGGTCTCATAGTACACTGTGCCGTGGACCTCCATGTACCTGTGGAGAATCTGCAGGAAACCTTCCTTACCCTGCTGGGAGAGGAGGGGAAAAAGATGGGTTGGTGAGATGGAGGGCGAGTGGTGAAGAGAGGAGGGTGTATGGAAAAGAGTGTGTCAGAGGAGAACAGCAGAGAGAAGAATATCATTAAAGAATCTGTGTCCAAGTACAGTGTGCTGTGTTTGTTTTGCGTCTGATCATTGTGTGAGCTGTCTGCTGTCTGTGTGCGTAGCTGTCTGACTTTGGTGTCAGTATGTTTGTACAGTACAGTGTATCCATGTTTGTCTCCAAATCTAAGACTGCATGTGTGGTGAATACATCTTCAAAAAATAACTTTTGCACATGAACGCAACATTTGTCTACAGTAGCACTTTCAGCAGGGCTGCAACTAATGATTATTTTTATTGTCAGTTAACTTGTCTATTATTATTATTTAAATATTTACATTTAAGAAGCTGGAATCACATAATTTTACCCTTTTTTTTTCTTCCAAAAAATACTCAGACCAATCAATCTGTTACAACTAATCAGTTAATCATTGTAGCTGTAGTTCTTTGGGTCATTTCCATGAAGATTTCTCCTTACTTAATGCAACAGTAAACAGTAAAACACTTACTTGCTCTGTCACATATATGTATATATATATATATATGTATATATATATATATATATATATATGTATATATATATATATATATATATATATATATATATATATATATATATATATATATATGTGAGTGTGTGTGTATGTGTATGTGTGTGTATAATATACATTTCGTTGTTGTCAGATGTGAACAAAGACTATACAATTCCTAATGCATGCGTGTTGAGGGCGATCAAATCTCTTTTTCATGCTGCAAATACTCTGACAACATAATCATAATAAAGGGTTTGGCCTGTTTGGATGGGGCCTATGTGTCTCTTTATGTATGTATTTATGTATTTAGAACTCTTTTTGACATCTACTTTAAGCGTGTGGGATTTTTTGGGAGACAGTTCTACCAAAACAAGTCCTACTGATGGAGACTACAGAGTTGACTTGAAAGATAAAAAGGAGAAACTAACAGCTACAGGTTGTGAATGGTAAACATGCACATGAATGAAAATGACCTCTGTCTAATCCCTGAACCACTCTCTACTATGACTAGTACTCCCATTTTCTTCGTTTTTTTGTTTTCCTTTCAATTTGTAAGACTCCTATTCGAAGCACATTGGAATAGTTGTGACCTCCTAATAATTGTATAACGTCATGGGAGGTTTCCCTGCAAAGGGGTTATAATTAAGGATGGCTTGACAAGACTTTTTCATTTCTGATACCAATATCAGTACCCCCACCTTGAGTAAATGCCGACACTGAAACCAATCAAGTGGCAACCTCAACTGAAAAATTAAGCCAATACAAAATTCCCAAAAACTGCAATTCCTTATTTGGAGACTTCAGGCTGACTCCAAAAGCGAATCCATGCCCATAGACACTCATGTGAAACTCTACAGCAGAAATAAACATGTTTACAGCTTGGTGCAAAACAGTTTTTGTCTCTAGCTAACAACCTTAAAGGGCAATTTTCGATATAACTCTTTTATTGAGGCTTAAAATCACACAAATTTAAGACCAGGGCAGCTTGGGTGACAGGCTGTCTGCAAGCAAAAAGCCTATGAATCAGATCCACCCCTCGCTCCTCCACAGCTCCACCCTCTCGTCCACTTCGTCACTTCTATTTCCAAAAAAATCAAGATGGCAAGGCTCTAAATGTCAGACTCGTGGCTTCAACCAGCAGTCCACAAACCAATGAGTGCCATCACAGTAGCTACATCGATTACTTTCTACAGTCCGTAATACCAATCTGATGCTGCCTTTTTCCCTCTCTTAAATAACTAAGTCGTTAACAATACATTTGTATCGATGCAGCTTTACTTTAGGCATCTGAAAACACTGTGCTCAAACAAGTGTTCTACTCCCCTGAAGGTCCAATACATAGAGATTTGTCAAATATCCAATCCAGTGATTTAGGCCAGCATCGGACAAACACCCAAACTGAGTATTGGACCAGCACATCCGCAGTTAAAATTGACTCTAAGATGCAGAATCTGTTTAAAAGCCTTAGTATTAGAGGAACAGAATATCACTGTTTCAGAAATCAACAGAAATGTTGACATCAATGTTTACTAAAAGAAGAAAAAAATGCCATTCAACTCAGTGCAACGCTCAGCTGATAGGTATCTTCTTTACAAACTGATTGTGCTAGGGCTTGTGTGGGTGTGACAGGTGCAATGAAACCATTACTAGCAGTGACTCATAGCTGTGCATTCATCTCTGCTTTTTTTTCTAGAGAGCAGAAACATGAAACGATGTAGGAGGACAGAGCCAGAGAGACACGCTGTTAAAGTCAGCGCTGGTGATTGGAAGAACAAAAACCAACCAGCATCAGTTAACATCCAAAACTGAATTATGTGAATGGAGCATAACCCCAGGACAGAGTATTGACTCTGCCGTCTGGTGTGGAGCAGCTTACTGTATCCCTGTACCGTGTGGCCCCCCACAGCCGTAATTGCAGGCTGTAGCGATCGATAGCTTCCTCTGTGAGGATTTTCCCAGCCAATTAGGAGATTAGCTCAAGCGCTAAGTACAGCAGACAACATGAATTAGCAGAAGGAGAAACACAGGTGAGAACGAGTACAAATTCCATAACCTACACTTGCAGCTATCTGTGTGTGTGCGTGCGTGTGTGTGTGTGTGTGTGTACGCCAACTCTCTTAACATGCATTGGATTAGGACTCGTAATAAGTATGTTCTGCTGTGCTGCTTTTATCCCTCACCTCATTTCTTGTAATGTAGACGGAAGAAAATTGTTTGCGGGACATTAACATGTTGAGTTCAATTTGCACAGCATGTCAGAAGGGTACGATTACAAAAAAGAAGCATGTGTGCTGAGCCTCTCCTTACTGTTCGTACGCCTGTCAAGCCTTCCATTCTCGCACACCACATTAGTCGTTGACAAAGAAAATGGTGGCAGAATGACCACATGAGATTCTTGTTAATTTCAGAAACAATGGCTCCTTGATATCAGACAGGGGTAGACAAAAGCAAGCTTCACATTTGTCGCAGGCGAAGCACAAAATGATGAAATAATAACTATAAATTAGGTGGGAGACACTTGAGAAGACCAGCATCGTCATTAGTGCTGCATTGGAAGCTCTAAGAAATTGAATCGTTGTGTTACAACACAAAGCTTACATCCTTCAAATGACTGGCTGCCTTAAGTAAGAGTATTAAAAAGATAATCGCTGTTATACATAAAACTCCTGAAGAGTGATGGCTGTCGCTGTGAATGCTGCAGTGCATTTAAGTGCACTCAGGACCGGTAGCTTCTCACTTTTCCAAATCCCATACTGACAACAATTGTGTTTGTATGAATGCATGTGTGTATTCCTTAACATGTAAACAGCTCAGCGGCCTTTTGGCATGTGCGTAGGCTGTGAGATGGCCCAGGCTCTTACCTGAAGCTTGAGCATCCAGATGAATTCACCACAAAAGAAAGAAAGACATAAAGAAGGAGAGACAGATATAGGAAAATTAGATCAGATAAAAACATATTTAAAAACACAACAATGGTGAAAACAAAGACAAAAGGGGAGACAGAAAATACACATTACTATACATTTTATGCCTTTTCACCAGGTTATTATACTCCCCCCCCCCCATCTCCCATCTGTGCTCGTCTCTTTCACAAGCCACAACTATAAAGAAATCCAGGGAATAGTACAAACACACAGTGGAAAGTAGTGGCAGCAAAAAACATCTTTGTAGTCATTTTAACAATGGGGGTACAACATGCTGCTCAACAATATGCAGTGGAACAAGCAGGCAGCTTTGGAGAGGAAAATTGCCTGTAAGTTAAAGCTGTACAATTGTGTATATAGAGCCACATGAAGCTGAGCTGTAATGGTGCAAACAGCGGGGGTGTGCAAAACGCTGTCACTGGATTTTTCCTGTTAACTCTGCAGTATAGTGTCGGGGCCATTGTGTGTGTGTGAGTCTGTGTGTATCAACATTTAAAGAGTCTCCTGTATGAGGAATTCAGAACTAACCTGTTGTAAGAAACAGAGAAACCTGTTCATGTATGGTTGCATTTGTGTGATGTTTTTCATGTGTATGCATGCAGGTGTAAAGCAGCAACGTTTACCTGAATGTGCGTGCATGCTTGTATATCTGTACATTTTCATGGTTGCAAACATACATAGAGTGTATGTGTTTGTGAGTTTTTGCTGTATATATTTTGAGGCCCTCCAGGAAATCAATTTATGTTGTGCATAGAAACATTCACTGATTTGTTGTCTGTACCTTCCACATGCTGGCCTCTTTGCCGTACACTACAGCCATGTTGTTGACTTTGTTCTGCTGGATGCTCCTCTTCTCCGTCTCATTCAGCTCCTCCGAAACGAAGCCCATAAATGAGTTGTCTGGTGTGTGAGCTACATGTGTGTATGTGTGTGAGAGAGAAACAGCAGTAAGGTAAAGCAGGATGGTAGTAAAGACAGAAAGAAAAGCTTATTGTTAAAGGGAAGCTGTGAGGGAAGAGAGAAAAAGAACACTACATCCTTGTTTGTTTCAGTTCAATAGCTAAGTCAGTGTGATTATCGGCTCCCTAAGTATTATAAATAGTGATTGTCATAAAGCCAGCTGTGAGGCTGGGATGGTTTTGGCAGTACTAGGCTGCACTGAAATGGTTTTCCAAGTATTGACTTTAAAGTGGAGATAGAAGAAGTTTTTTTGCATTAAACTTATCATTATGAAGACTGATTGCACAATTTCACAGCTATAGAATAATGACACCATCTGTGTTTAGATTGGTTCCCTATAAGCCTCGCTTTCACTATACAATCCTGTCTGCCACTGGGTAAGACGTCCCAGTAAAATAAAGGCTCAGTTTATGGCACAAAGGAAGTGCGTCAACCGCTGCGCAACCGAAACAGGAAGTGGATGTGGGGGTTCAGATACTACCTGCATATGCACAGTAGTGCAGGTAACATTTGAGTTGTGCATGTAATTCTCAGCTGCTGCACATAACTCGGTACAGCTGCCAACTCATGCAATGACCATATCCCATATCTGTCATGTTTTTTTTTTCTTTTTCGGTAAATTACAATAGCATCTATACTTATATGCATATTCCAAGTAAACTATAATAAACTATTAAAATTGTTAAATTAAATTAATGATATCTCATTTTCTTTGGTATTTTTTATGTTACACAGATATGCAATGCCTGTCAGAATAGTGTGCACTGGGGCCCGTTGTAACTACCGTATGCCACTGACTAACACTGCACACATCCATTTTCTCACAGTAAAAAAACAAATTCATAGCTGGTAATGTCGCCGTGCAAGAACAGAAAATTGACAGCGAACATAGAATGCTGCAGTCAAGCCAGCTGCTGCCACTGCACTGCGATGAAGTTTTAAGTGGAATATTTGATAGACATTAATTCCAGACCCAGCTATATCTTCTTACTTGGACAGTGAGCTCACCTTCCAGTCGTCTGTTTAATTACTGGGGGCTGACTTGGTGATCAGCAGTATATTTAATGTTTAAATACAACAAAACCAATGTTTATTTTCAAAAACATCATGCTGACTTATATAATATTGACAGTATTATTGAAAATTAAGTTAGCTGAGAAGCTGCTCAAAATGTTCCTGTGACTACATAAAATCTAAAGTGCTTTCACTGTACATTACTGTAATTTCAGTCAGATCTGGCAGCTGCTGTGTCAGAAGTACGGATAAAGGAGTACAAATATCCCAATAGTGGGGTCAGTTTTTATTGGGTGCAGGTAGGATTTTTTGGTAAATGTAATTTTTAAAGTTACATGCACTGGTGCAAGTACACAGAAAAAAGTATTTCGTGTCCTGGAGTGAGGCTTTAGTTTTCCTGGGCAGCTATTGGCACAACTGAAGTAACTGTGAGAATAGTGGTCGGGCAGAGAACGGAAAGAGATCCAGTTATCTTTGCAATAGCCAACAAAAACAGCGCTTTGAAATGGAAGGGGAGGGTCACAGTTGAAAAGCTGTCTGTTGTCAATTAAAGTTTACCTTATCAAAACCAACTACATTCATGATTTTACAGCTTTTCACTGCCTAACAGTTATTATTATTTAAGTTTTTTGCAGAGTACACTCATATATATTGAGTAAAAGTAATAACCAACAGCTACTTCTTCACTCTCGTAAGTATGAAACAGTTAATACGGGTTGTGTCAGTCATATTAGTTTCGGACAGTATGAAACATGGGCGTCTGCAGTACGTCACATATTGACATGACGATGTTCCTGTCAGCTATAGCTGTAGGAGCACGGCATTGTTGAGTAATGAATATGAAAGCAGAGGAGAGTTAAATTGTCAAGGTTTCAGTCAGGAGCGTTGAGGAGACAGACAACAACGAAAGCTTTGAAAACAGCAGATCAGACATATTGTGTAGCATGAAACAGAAAAAGGAGAGAAAACGTGATAAAGAACTGATACAGCCTGAAGCTGTGGCGTCGCTATAAATAGCTGCATTAGACACATTGCTCCGAAATTAATGTGAACAAGCAGGCACACCTGTCAAAAAAAGTGAAAAAAACGTGTCAAAACTGGTGACAGGTCTGTGTGCATGTGACAATTCAGAGATCTAACTTTCATCTTTTGAAGTTATAAAATACAAATGCTTGTGTTTTACATGTTTAAAAGACATGAAAGTTTACAAAAATGTTTGCAAATGTTATTTATAATGTGATGTGTAAATCAATATTATCAATTCTGTAAAGTCAACTGACAGTGTGTGTTGTGTATTACAGAGGATGAGAAGAACCAATCAAATCACTAGAATAAATGTTGCCATTATACATTTATGATATGTATGTTTGTACATTTCACATGTAGCTGATATGTTGAAACGTGGACATGTCCTGAACTATTATTAAAACATATCTGCTTTTGTTGTTGGCTTCATACAGTGGACTACTGTTAAGCAGCTGCCTTGCATGGGTGTCATGCCATCTACCATCCCCTCTTCCTCCTGATGATAAACTCAACTCATATACATGTAATCTAAAGTATGTCATAAGCTGAAACGTATACATGTAACATAGAAATGTACAATACATTTGATTCAGGCAACTGTGTTGGAAAAACTAATTAAAGCAAGATTTTCTACGTTAAGTTTTGTTCTTACGGAACATGGTCATGTACTGCCTGGCGTTGAGGTTCCAGTAGCCCCAGTTGGTCCGGTAGCCGTGCAGTGTTGCATACTCCTCGTGATTGTAAGCTGGCTCCGTCCCAAATGTGTCGATCACTCGGATATGGCATCTAAAGACAGGGCACAACCAGTTTAAAACAAAATGGTCCTATTGTCTCCCATGTAAAAAATATGCTAATGTTAATCATTCTATGTGATTAAAGCCAAAATATATCATATATCATGTTATCAAACATGTAAAACCTACTTATACAGCAGTTACGGATACTTCAAGACGGAGATGTAATTGTTGACAAAATAATAAGCTAGCATAAGCACACTAAAAGTACATTATAAAATGCTAAAAACCATTAGTTATTATCGATACACAGCTTAAAGATGCTCAGTTGGATGTGATTAAAATAAAATAATGCACAAATATCATCTGTTTGTTTTGTGTTGACACAAACTGTATGGAAGCCACATAAATGAAATAAGTGCTACTTCATCATGTCTGCTTCTGTCAGCTCACTTCATGAGGGATATTTAGACCATCATTATGTCACGTCAAGTCTTTCGCGTGTCTTGGACGTCACTTTACTGCTGTTTAATGTTTTACATTAATTGCTGTTTTACAAGTGAACTAGTCCATACCCATTGAGTGCACAGTTGCCCACGCACAGTTTCACATGGTGTGTGTTTGGGATACAGGTCATAGCATATTGCAGATTAAATAGTCAACTGAACCCATTAAGAAGAGCAATGTATTCAGACAGAGTTTTTGTGAATTTGATAGTATGACTGCTTTATTGAAAGTACAGTAGTACCATTGCCAACAGTGGGATAGTTAGTGGGCTAAAACTGTACATTAGTAGTTGAGGTAGCACGTTGAAAGGCAGATAGTTAAAGTGTTTATATGTTGTATTGACTTAGAAGTGGGGCACACCGGTAGAATGACTGACTGACAGAATGACACTCTGACAGTTTACGTCATTATGTACAGCATACCATACCATGACTTAGTCATACCAAAAATTAGAAAAAACCCCCCCCCAAACATTCAGCCACAGGGGGAGCCACAGCGACTGGTTGCATTTTAGCCATTTTTAAGCATTTTTCTGTTGTTATAGCGCCACCCCAGTTGCCAATTAGAGTTAAATTTCTCCAGTCACCTTGAGGCGTCCTGTTCTACATATCTACCAAGTTTAGTAAAAATCGATTTGCCGGTTAGGCCTAGATAAGAAATTAGCTCTCTAGCGCCCCCATTTTGTTTGATGGGGTCAATAATGGAGGGGTCCCCTCAGATTATGTGTGGTCATATGCCTACAAAGTTGCGTGGTGATCGGTGAAACCCTTGAGATGTTTTACACCTTTATGTGATGAGCCACGCCTTCTGCAATATTCATTGCCTTATAGAAGCTCAGTTTTAGTAAGTTTTCCAACTTTTGCCAAGAGGGAACTTTAGATATTGGTCCCTGAATTATGTTCACCGAGTTTCATGCAGATCAGTCAAACTTCCTAGGAAGAGATCGATTTTAAGTGTTTTTCCAAAAATTCAAAATGGTGGAAAATCTATATAACCGGAAGTAATGGGTTCTTAAATTTGTTTCTCGTGAGGAGAGGCATCTCTGTGCAAAGTTTCATGTCTCTACGACATACAGGGCATGAGATATGCCCATTCAAAGTTTGCAATTTCAATCAGCTGCTATAGCGCCCCCGTTTGGCCAATTGATGTAATATTGCTTCATTCGCATCCCCCCATGACCCTCTACCACTGTGCCAAATTTTACATGGATTGACCAAGTCAGTGAGGAGAAAAATGTGGAACAGTCACATAGACACATCCACAGACAGAGTTTTCGTCATTATATATAGTAAGATAAGACATAGTAAGATAGACATTTGTGCAGCTGAGAAATTAGAAATCTTGAATCTGCATCACAGCAACAATCTGAGCTCTGCCTCGCACACAGGATGTGCATGGCACTGACTAAATTACACGCTAGGTTTACACGGCTTGTGAGCACAAACTGAATGCATGGCGCAGCACAAATCTCTCTTGCACTTTCAAGTCAGTAAATCTGTGCCTGTGTGGTATAAATCATTCTGTTTCCAGCTTCGACAAACGACCTAATGACAAAACACTACTAACAGCAAAAATGGTAACAGTATTTAGCACAACAGCACAGAAAATAGCCAGCAGTTTTGCCCGCGAGTTGCCAAGTGCAGTGTGGGAGGACTGACATAAAAAATGACAAGAATAATAATAAAAGAAATTCACTTTGAGCCTTGGAGGTTGGGGTTGTGATAGGACACTGATAGGGTTTTCAGGTGAACGCTTAGTAGCACAGCACTACAGCACTGAGGATGCGCATCAAGGCACATAGCTGAATCTCTCTCTCTCTCTCACTCACGTCACACACACACACACACACACACACACACACACACACACACACACACACACACACACACACACAAAGCTCACTATGCCCTTGCCAGCGAGTGTGTTCTATCTGGCCAGTCTGTTAGCTCAGGGGGATTAACAAGAGCTAAAGGTGGCAGAGTCCACTTCCTCAGCTCTGGGACTTTTTCCTGGCAGATAACCATGTGTGTGTGTGTGTGTGTGTGTGTGAGCAAAGAGAAAGACTGAGATAGCCCAGTTACGTTCTTCATTAAAAAAGTCACTCAAAGGAACACTTTGCTGATTTTCAACTAGCTTTGTGTCATACCAATGTGGGTAGTATGTGTAAATGAACAATGGTAGACTTCCCTCCATCATACCAGCACCCAGAACTCCCTGCTCATCTTCCAGCTCAAATTTGCCAAATGAGGCAAAACGTACAAGCAGATTTTTGCTGGCTGTAGGGCTGGTGCTCGAACTACAGATTGTACTTCTGCAATTTTGTACACCCACTACCAAGGACACAAGAGTATAGAAGCAGATCAAGAGGAAGAGAATCACCCCTCTATTTGTTTCTCTCTCAAACTCAGACCAAACTGTAAAACTAAGCATTGCTGATCAAATGTAAACCAAGATTGTAACTGCGTTGCCTATTATTCGCCCTCAAAATGTTTTTACAAATATATTTTAACTTACTGTTTAGCTGTAATTTGAGATTATTTGTTGACAGCTGGCTGCCATATTGTTTCCTGTATCGTAACGGACAAACTTGCATTATGTCACCCACCAGCTGGAGCTTTTATCGGTCTGGTGTTTTCTAAACCTTGAGCAAAAGCAAATGCCACAGCTCCTTTCCTGTGTTTTCTTTTGCATCACTTTCAAAAGTATTTGTGTCTTTTTATTAGGGCTGTAGTCTCCTGGTCGACTAGTTGATTATTTGGTCTATATGCTCTCGTCCAACCAAATTCTCATTAGTCGAATAATCGGCGTGTTACTTTCATGAGGAGAAAAGTGCTACATCAATAGCTTTCCAGGATTAATCCATTATTTCCTGTGGTGGGGGGGGGGCAAGTTACCTGTGAAAACCTTGGTGTGTTCAAAACACCCCCCAGAAAGTTGAACTCACTCCTGAGAGTTTCTGTATACTGACACCATTTCCCTCAGTGGAAACAAAGCTTGTATTTATTTGTATTTCACAGATAAGAAACAATAAATTGTGAAGACAATTAATTGTGAAGACAATAAAAACCTCCACTAAAATAGCATTTTAAGTCGTATGTGATTTATCCTTCAGGGATTTATCCTGGCTTTATATGAGCAGAGGAAATCTCAGCTTGTCGCTAGGCTGATGTACAGTATACCATGTAAAATACATAGGCTGGTGCTAATAACGCAAGCATGTTGTATTTGTTTGGAAGAGTTGTAATGGAGCCAAATTATGCACCCTTATCTTTGTTATATGTTGCTGTTGTCCCTGGCTTCATATGAGAAGAGAAAAACCTTGCTAGACGCTAGGCTAATTTATACAATGTAAAATGCCATAGACTTGTTAACATGTTGTTAGCATGTTGTATTGGTGGGGGAAATGTGTCCAGATAAAAACAAGTGTTTGTCCGTCAGTTCTGTGATTTATAGTGAAGCCAATTTGCGTACTTGTGTTTGAAATTGTCTCTATTAAGCCATACTTAATGTGTGTTTTCAATCAACTATATAAATAAAGTTTGATTTGAACTAAACTTTACTGCACACAGTCCTCCACCACCGACTAGTGTTTTGGAGGTGTAACTGCAGAGAGACACACAGGCACACCACCGCTGAAGTAACAATAACATGCAGACTTTTTCCCCCACAACTAATTGATTAGTTGAAGATTATGTAGAACTTTAGTCGAGCAAGATTTTCCTTGGTTGACTACAGCCCTACTTTCTACTGCATAGACAGCCTAATTTAATGAAAAGACCATCTTTCCAGCAGTGAAACACTTCTTCAGTTGTTTCCTGGCACTCCACCAATGGTCCCACAGTTGCACACAATTATCTATACTCACATGCTAACATTCTTATGGATATTTTGAACAAGATATGCAGTTCACTGTGGCCCCTTTCCCTCAATCGTGTGTTTCCTCTTGTATTTTAGTGTGCAAATTTCTATTTCCTTTAGTTACTATTCAGAAACATGAGGTTGGTGCTGTTAAACTAAGTAAGTAAATCAAACTGATCTTTGATCTGTTCAATAAACATGAAATTAGAGATAGGTAAATCAATAGTGATTGTACATGTGAAGGTTTTAACGCACTTCCAATGTCACCAGCTGTCACATGACCCTTGCTTTTTACAACACGGCGGCCCCTTGAGAGACTTGTGATCACACAGGTTTCAACCATGTCCTTACTCAAATACATGTCTTGTTGTTATTCTGTTTTATGGTCTATTGAAGCAGCTCACAGTTGAGAAATTGGTTTCCCTGTTTGTTCAATGATGGATTTTCGACTCTATACTTGTTGAACATGGCGAGTGTGGAAAAACAGGCCTTGGACTTATGAGCTGACAGCTATAAAAAAATGTATTATTATATAATCCACTGCTGTATTATAGCTGCACTGGAAATATCTGGATGAGATGTCATGTTTTCAACATTCAAAGCACTTATCCCTTTGAATGAGCAATGTCAGTGCTCCTTTAGAACTCCTCCATTAATGTATTGCCAGTTTTGTGTGTCTCACCCACTTACAAACAAGATCAAAATTGCTGGTTTTCTAACCTTCTATGTTCACAATTTCCTAGAGCAGCATTTAGCTTTGCATGCAGGCATCCACCGCACTTAAAGAAAAGGTCCTTGGGTGATTGTTTCTGTATTTTCAGGAGATTGTATTAAGGAAGCTTTTATACAGAAATGAAAAAATATTCCTCTGAAGGCGTTCTAATCTTGATCAAGACAAGGTGACACCCCAATCTTGTTTGACACTTCTAAGATGTTTCCAACCAATAAATTGACAGTGATTTATCGCAGAAAGGAGCTTAGAAAATGGGTTTATCTGCAATAGAGTCAAAAAGCATGCACTTATCTGTGCAGCCTTGTTTTGAGGCAGGAAAGATGAGATTCTTTGGAAAATGCTGTGTGTCTATTTGTAAGGGTCACAGAAAGCCGACGATGAATTATTAATGGTAAATGTTAGTTTCACTTGTCTCTGCCCTGTCTCTCTTCCTCCTTCTTTCCAACCTGTGCTATCACATATCGCCAGCTCTGAAACGGTGAAAATGTTTCTGCCCACAGATAAGAGGTCCCCGAAGGGAGGCGGAAAAAAAGGAGTGGAAGAGGAGGGGATAAGCAGAGGAGTAGCTGAGCTGAATATCTATCGGGAGATCAGAGTATGGGGCTAATCTGGGTTAAACGGCTGCTCAGCAAGGCTCAGCAGTCCTACGAGGTGAAGGCAATATGGCAGGGTGGTGTGCTGTCACCCACAGTTTCAGCTTTAGCTCCAGGGGAGTAAGATGAACCGAGATTTGACTGGACAACAACAGACACTGTGGTTTTTAGTTTTTTTTTAAATTATGCTTGACTCGGGCCAATCAATCACGTATTTTTTTTTGCACAAAATCATTTCTATGCTGAAGTACTTTAGATCGGTCTTAGAAGGTCTCAGTCTCAACTCTGACATTTTCACTCTGTATTGTCTCGGTCTCAGACAAAGCGACTTGAGATTTTATTTCAACACCGATAAAGACCACAACTGCAAGGCTATGAATAGATTACCTGGTGTTGAATAAAGGTGGATAAGTTGATTTCAGCTCCTTAGTGTAATAAAGATAAAAAAACCCTCTAGATATTTTAGTAATATTATGTATATGTTAATACATACAATGTCATGTAATAACATGTCACTATGAAGAATTAATGTGTCAGTACACTAATGTCCTGATGCACACACTGTGTCAAGACCGAAATGTCGAGTGTTCTTTAATTCAAAACTGTAAATAGTTTGTTAAATGGTACTTTCCAATATACAGTAGCGGCAATAGTAGTGATATATTAATTATATTTGGTATTTTGGACTTTGTTTTAGTTGAATGATGTCCTGGTGTCAAAACAAACAAACAGGCAACTAAAAAAAAATCACCAGTACGTCATCATTGACTGCACATTCATCGCAGCATTTTAGTAACATCTGTGAGGTTAATTAGCTTTAACACAGTTGTTGCTCCTCAGCCATGTGGTAATCTTTGTGTTTAACAGCTTGTGTTACACGGTTTGTTCAAATAAAGGTCACAGAGTGCAGTTCAAAAACAGGATAAATAAGTGTATGAAGAAACAAGCTAGGAATAAAGAAACAATGACAACTGTTGTGCTACAGGCAGTTTTACATTTTTTAGATTATGTAGTGTACCTTTATCTTTGTGACTTCTTTCTTTCAATGTGCAGTGATGTGTACAGCGCTCTCTCTTCCATCTATCATTTATCCCCCATTACTTTAGCAGATGCTGCAGCTTCCTCACCCATTAGTCTGACTCAGACTTTGCAAGGTAGAACTATTTGAGCATACTAAATATGAACAGGAGTCGTGGCGGGGTTTCAAATGTTTTCATTTTAATTGTGAGCAGGGTCACTGTACGTTGGGGAAAAGTGTGAATGATACAGGTGCACATAACTGAAAAGAAGCCTAAGAGCAAGAACAGTCAGGGATAACAGATATGATTATGTCAAAGGAGCTGTTTAAGTGTTGTCAAGAGACCAAAAGCTTGGGCCCCTGATCAAGATGTTCTTGTTGGCCTAGTCCACACTGACACGGGGGTTTTTGTAAACAGGGAATTTCACTACTTTGTTTTCAAAAAAACCCCAAGCACTGTTAGAAAGGATGCTGTCAAGAGCACAGCATATCAACAGGTGGCACTATGACTGTAACCCTAAAGCCATACAAAGAAGATGCTGGTCAATTAGAGGCCTGAAAAATAGCTATTACTGGAAGGCTACCTGGAGCAGTGAACTATGTAGCACATTCTGATGCCTCTATTCCTCAATATAGTGGAAGAGTAACTGTACTTTAGTGAATAAACATGTAAAAAGTCCTGTTAGCAAAGTAAGAGAAAGCACTACTTTGGTAACGTCCACCATCGCATTAAATGTTGCTTCATTTTTGACACCTCATAACGGAGATAACAGCGCACACTCTGACGTCTCGGGCCAAAAACTCAGTTTTCCCTGTTTACACAGCTACACTGAAAACAGACTTTATGAAAACCTTCATCCTGAGCAGAGTTTGACAGAGTTTGGCTCCCAATCCCCCAGCGTATCCACTTAGAAACGTATTCAGATTTCTCCTGAAACATTTGGTTACTACACTAATTTAAATCACCCTAGCTGCATGATATAATTATTCTAAAATATTAAAACTATACTTTAATCCTTGTTTCTTCTCTATTATGTATTATGTTAAGTTCTTTACGTCACCCTGTTTTTCTTTGGCGGTCCCTGTACTGTGTATTTTATATCTGTTTTTATCATTATCATATAAAGAAAAGAAACTCTTGGATTTTTGTGAAGCAACAGTAAATGACTGTTGCATTAAGTAGCAAAAGGATCCCCAAGACATCAGTAACAGTGCTGTGGAGAATCTAACCTTGGAGAGGTATCATGTTTAAGTGAGTTTGAGCGAGATGTCTACTGTACCATAATCAAAACAAACAACCGGTTACTGATACCTCAGTAAAAAATTCTAAAAGCAAGTGATGTGTCCCCAAAGATTCAGCAGGCTCCAGGGAGGCACAAGCCCATCTTCTGTCATAGTAAGGATTTTTATTCCAGGCCTTCCCTTGGATATCTTCTCCGAGCCAGCTCTATCAGAGCAGTAAATTCAGCATGCAGAGAAAATCAATATGCTAGTCCTGTTATCAGATGAGTGGGTGTGATTTAAGACTATCTCCTATCGGCTTTCAGCATCTTTAGTGGCAGCGCACATGCACTCATGCGCCCTGGCATGCACGCACACTCGCGTGCAATCACACAAACACAACAACACTCCGAACAGGACAGGCATCGTGTTGTCCAGGCATAATAAATGAATGTGGATGTCGGTGGGAACATAAAACAAAAGTAATTAAAGGGAGCTGAAGGGCCCCAAAGCTCAGAGCACTTGATTAATGATGCCTTTCAGCACACAGGGCTCAACTGGACTGGTCTAACCTGACGAGGCAAGAGAGGGAGAGAGAAACAGCGAGAGAGGGTGGGAGAGAGAGGTGAATCGGTATATCATTGACCTGTCTTAAACCTCTGGGGATAGTGGAATTGTTGGATTTAGATAAATGAATAAACAAGTTAGGCACGAATGCCTAAAACTAAAAGTAAATACCGGAGAGGGGAAATTTAAAACAAAGGGTTGTTTGCCTCACAGTAGATCAACACAAAATGCTTGTGTGCGCAACACATCATTCACCTGACTGTAAATGTGAGTTAATTCTCTAAAGGGTACCTATCATCTTTTTGCTTATTTTCTGTCATATATAAATAATGTTACAATGGTTAGATTTGTATACTAAAAATGGCCTAAGTTTTAAATAATGAGGTCTACGTGTGTAAAGTATTCCCTATGAGCAAAAAATTGAGGCTTCAGACTGATGTCATTCCCAGTGCATCAAATACTGATGCTTTGTTACACCCATGTGTGTGGCTTTCGACTAATTCCAATGTATCCCATCTGCAGCAACAACTTTATACTCAGAACAAAGAGATATTCTGATTGGGGGGGTCAAAGCAGAACTGGACTTTTATCCTGGATATCACAGTTTGATCCCATGTGAAATCAACATCAAACATATTTTTTAAGTCAAAACATGATCTTTTTTCTCAACCTAACCAACTTGCCTAAACTGTGAGTTATATAGATACGCTAAAGGTTCTCGTGTACATTGCTATGAGATGTCAAGGGGCCTGAAAAAAATGCATTTGTATTTGACGATCTAGAATTGAGAATGGATTGAAACCTCAGGATTCACACCGTTCGGACTCTTTTTCCAATGTTTTTTTCTACTTTCAAGACAAGATCACATCAGCTTGTGATGGATTTCTTTATATGGTCATCTGCTCCAGGCACTACAAGTACTTACATGACGTAGCCTACACTGCTAAATGTAGCTACATGCTAATATCAGGGAAACCTAATCTTGCTTGCAAAGTCGTTAATTTCTCCCTGATATTGATCAGATTTCTGCCTGAGAACTGAAAATTTAGGTTGAAAATAATTTTCTCAGCAAATGCTGGTATGCTATGGTCCTTTACAGACATTCGCCCAACTGCAATAATGGTGCGGTGATGCCGAGTTGGCTGCCAAGAGTGCAGAAATGATCAGGGTGATCAGAAAACGCTGACCAATCAGAGCAGATTGAGGTTTGTCAAGAAGAGGGCTTAAAGAGACAGGTGCTAAAATGGAGCATCTCAGGCAGAGGGTGAGTACAGATATATCCAGGCAGACAGTATGAGGAAAATAGTGTTCTTTAAACATAAAAACATGTAAACACATTTTAGTCGGAACCCAAAATACAAGTATGACCTGGAAATGAGCATCATAGGTCCCCTTTAAAGCTTGTTCTGTGTTAATAAATCTGCACCTGACCAGAGAACTGAATATCCTGGCCATTCTTCTTCATATATTGGAAATCATTGAAGCGCATCCTCTTGTGAAAGTGAGGATAGATGTTCCTCGTTCCATCTGTATTGCTGAAACATTCAGATAATTCCCTCGCCGCGAGCTTTTGAGCGAACAAAAGAGCGCCTCATACAAACACTAAAAGTCACATTCTGTTAAGGAAAGCAGAAATCAAGACTCCGCACGGTAATGATGGAGCGGAAGGACTTGCTGACCTCAGCAAGCAATTAGGTGCAGACTGCTGGCTGACTGGCATCTTGTCTGGGGGAACTGTGGGATTGTGTGTGTGTGTCTGAGGAATCATGAGGAAGAAAGAGACAGCAAAACAGGTTGTGTGCTGGGAAAATAGCTCCCCGGCCCACCCATAATGCATTTCTCTCTTTCATAATTGGATTTTAAAAATACATGGAGCGGTCCTTTATATGTGGTGTCAGGTAGACTCGAGACACCTTCTACTCCTCTGTTTTTTTGTGGTGTCTCTTTCTCTCTTTTCTCCTTTATTGCCACACACTTTCACTGTTTCATCTCTTCCTCTCTCTGTTTCACTTTCATTTGGCCTCCTATACTCACACATGCCCTCTCCTCTTTTATCTTTCATTGTTGCTTTTTCACGCTGCGAGCAAGAACAAGGAAACCAAAATGTCAATTGCTGCCACCTCATACAGGGGGTTAGACAGAGAGGCCAATTTATTGGACCAGGAATGATGAGAGTAGGACAGAGGGGGGTGACTGCAAGCTGTTTTTAAGGGGCTGGAAAGGACAACGCTCAAGCTGGACTTTCAATCTTACATGTTTCTGAGGCAACAACTTGGAAGACCTTTGAAGATAACACGAGCTTGTGTTGGTGCGCTCTGCAGGGTTGTGCAGCTATATTTTTTTCTTCTTTAAATGCACTGTGGCACTTTAAATTCTTGTTTTGGGTATTACTTAAGTGTTTTGTTGCCTCGGCCTCATGACTGTCATGGCCTAGTTTTCAAGTTGTTCCATCTTTGTAGCAATGCCAAAAGCCATTACGCACACTTTTGTAACAGCACAAAAAAAAACTCTGTCTGTTTCTTTTTAACGTCTCACTAATCTTTCTTCTTTCTCATGAGGCAGATGTCTCCTGTTTTTTTCCTCCTGTCTTCCTATCTCTTCTTCTTTCTGTGTTTAATCGCCACCCTGCTGCTGACAGTGAGCTTCTGACTGCATTAAAACAACAGCAACAATAAGCTGCGGAAACAGGGTTTGATTGGAAATCGTTCCACAGGCGATCACATGTACACGTGTCTCAATGTGCGTGCATGTTGAGTTGTCAATTTCTCACATGCCTCCAATCTTGTTCTGCGTGTGACATTTATATTACTCTTGCTGTGAAGAGTAATGGTGCATGACAGGTGGTGTAGTGCTAGTTTGTATGTGTGTGTTGTGCAATCGTGTAATTACATCACAACATGCAAAATCATGTGTTTGACATATTTGGCATTTTTGGGTCTTTAAATGGATAGAGATAAATGGTTTGATTAAAACTACATATGCAGGTGTGTGTGTGTGTGTGTGTGTGTGTGTGTATTTGTCTGACAGAAAGAGTGTGCAAATTTAACAAGCTGCATGAGTTACAGTCAGACATCTGGACAGAGACATGTACACTTTATCACCAGCAATAATTAATCCATAAACACAGCCAATAAACGTACCTGCCTGCCTAGAAAACTTCTGGGCCATACACACGCAAGCACGCACGCACACACTATGAGGGGTCAAACGTTTCACCCAACCACACTAAAACGCATCACTTGCGCCTACTTAGGACACATCAGATGTCATCAAACCGTGTGAGCGCACGCCTACATTTTACATAGGGTTACTATGGAGACACGAGTGTTACACGCACGCCCGCTACATGACGCACAGATGTTGTTCACTCCACTCACATCACGCGCTCACACATCTTTTGAGGACGCGTGCACAGTGCGTTACAAACGCCACACATACACTACACCTGCGTGTGAATCTCGCACACTCACAGTGCATGTACACATCATTAATACCTGAACGCATCAAATTACTTTGGCAAACTGTCTGTCTCCATAGTTTACACATGCAGGCAGGCATGTGTGTGTGTGCTTCGCAAGAGTGGAATGAATGAATGAATGAATCAAGTCGCTGCAGACATATGCCTACATATACACACGCATAATTTTTTTAAATTTTTATTTTATCCTCACAAATCAGAGCTACTGACCACCCTCGATGTCTGGCTGTGGTTTAAAAATATTCAACTAAGATAATATATAGGCTACAACAGCCTAATTGAGAATATATAGCCTATTATTGAATTGGATCCTAAATGCTGCAAACCTCCATCTGTATGTTTTTAATCAATAGTTGTGTTTTCATAAACATTTTTGTCACATTTTGCCCTTCTGCGAATTTGACTATTCATATCATTCCTATCAGCTTTTCAGACATCCTTAAATGGGTTTAAATGGGTTAAATTCACTTGGACTTTCGCTGCCAGGTTGAGAGCGGGGAACACTCACCGCTGTTCATGCTGATGTCTTGTCAAGTCTTTCCTTACTTGTAAAATCTAGATTTATATTTTATTCCTGTTTGGTGTAAAAAGCCTACATGCCTGATGGACATTAAGTTTTGGGATGACGTAAAGTAGGCTAGAGATATTCCAGATATCCACGGATTTGGGTCATTCAATTGTAATTATTAGGCTAATTAATAGCGGATAGAGTATAGACGGATTAAAACCAGCAGACTTCTCTGTTATACTTTCCCAAACTATAGGCTTTATTGTGTGTAGAACCACTTTCTACAGGTGGCGGCTGGCTTAACTCGCCAATAATGCGCTGAGAAAAATGTTTGAAGTCCAAAAAAGTAATTTATTACAAAAAAGTCAACAAAACAGGTTTCAAAATTCAAATTATATTTTGTTAAAATCTTCAATATGACACCTTATCTTTGGTTATTTTTCTTTCAAACATTTTTTTTTTTTAAAGATGTGCACTCCACGGACAGAGAGCACCACACGGAGTGAGGTTTTTGAGCGTGCTCGGCTTTCAGTTATAACTGACAGGACTGCAAATACAACACAAACACTTAAGATGTCATACTTTAAAACAAACTCTTAACTGGCCGGATCAACAAGACCCTCCCCCGGGGTTGAGGCACACACAAAGCTGGAAAGCGGGAGGACACTCCTAATTCCCCGATCCTTAACTAACCACCCTACCCCTGGAACTTCTCCACCTACGCTGGCTGTCTTCGCCCCCCTTCCCGGCCGTGAATGCAATAAAGGTGGCTTCGTTGGGCACTTTACAGCAGCTCCGCTTCCGAAGGCCAAACTGTACTCACGGATCTCCTTTCTCAGTTCGTGCCCTGCAATCAAGTCCAGCTGTGTATGATCAGTCCTGAGTCTGTCAGGACTGTCAAATAAAATAAAAAGATAGATAGATAGATACTGTGTAAAAATATATACACTACTACCTAGTTAGCATAGCGATGCTACGTGTCACACATCCGTAACACGAAGCGTTGTTGCTTCAAGAGGTGACACTTTTAAACCCTACGATCACATGACGTGTCAATGCATGCACGTTTATTAACCACACGTCTAGGCGTGTGCAGGCATTGCACGCGCATTGCATGTGTAACAAGTACACGGTGATGGTTGCAAATGCACTGTGTGTGTGTGTTCGCTGATACGTTTCACCCCTCATACACACACATATGCACACACGCACTCACACAGGCGCACACACACACACACACACACACACACACACACACACACACACACACACACACACACACACACACACACACACACACACACAATGTCTGCAGGTATAGTCACACACATACATACAGTGAGAAAATGGAGATGCTTGAGCTCACACACGCAAACACAAAGCACACCCACTAACTTGTGTTTCTTGAGCGAGAGCCCCATGTGTTGCTTCATCTGCTGCAGGCCGTGGTAGTCAGTGTAGATGAGGTCAAAGGGCAGCGGGCCAGTCAGTGGGCAACTGCCTCTGCCTGGGGGCACACCGAGGAACCTGCAACACACACAAACAAAATAGAGTTCAGACGAGCAGAGAAACATGACCGACAGGGGAGAGAGAAGTTTCTTTCCAAAAATAGAGTGAGCACATGGACTGCACTTCAGAGCATCCAAGCATCCATTATTGACTTGGACAAAAACATTTTAGTTTTGTTACAGAACAGAGTGGGAAAAAGAGAAGGTGAATGTACAGTACAGCAGTGTTAGCTGGGAATCAAATGCATTCAGCGATGTGCGAAATGGGGGTACTGAGGATTTCACCTTTTTTTAAATTAAAAACTAATTACCACCTCATGGTTGTAATGCCTCCTCCGACCTTGTCTGTCAAGACTCATATGTAGCCATGACAGTTTACAATGCTTTAAATATGGATGTTGTTGCAGAGAAACTAGAAACTCTACAAAATGTGGATGCTTCAGACAGAAGTTCCACAACACAGAAGATCTATGCGATCACCACTTTCAAGGTGAGCACCCACGATTAGTGTCACCAACTCAGTTTCCAAACAAAATGTCTCCCCTTCTGCTCCTGAATTATGGTGTTGAAAAATGGCAAACAAAAATGTTTTAGACAACAATATGATTAAGCAACATCCTAAAAATGAAGCCGATGTGGAGGCACCAAATACTGCAGTACCTTGAATGGCCACTTGAGGCTGGCTCCAGAAGCCAGTTGATCCCCATCAACCCCATGTTAAAATGCCCAGTTTTCTAATTTCCAGTAGCTGCGTCCATCATTTTATAATTTACAGTGTCGTGATGTCACAGTGAGGTTGACCCTTAACCTTCTGGATATAAAATGTCATGACTCATCATTTTATCTTTCTCAACATTTGTGTCAAATGTTGGTGTTATTATGGGCAACAATCACTTAGTCCTTTAGAACTTGGGTTGCGAACCAGAGGGTCACGAGCTCAAGTCCTCAACCAGACCAAATATGGAGTGTGGAGTGGTAGCTGGGGAGGTGCCAGCTCACCCCCTAAGCACCACCCAGGTGCCCTTGAGCAAGGCACTGAACCCTCAACAGCTTGGGTAGCCCCTTGCTGTGACATCTCTCCATTTAATGCATGTACAGGTCCTGTTTGTGCATGTGTGTGTAATTATGGCCTGTGTGTATGTGACAACAGAATGAAAGCATTGAATTTCCCCTTAGGGATTAATAAAGTATGTCTTCTTTTTCTTCTTAATATTCTTCTATTAGCTTATAAATACTTAAATTATAGCCAAAAACATGTTTTGTGAGGTCACAGTGACCTTTGACCACCAAATCCTCATAAGTTCATCTGTGAGTCCGAGAGAACATTGGCAAATCCGAAGAAATTCCCTCAAAGCCCTCCTGAGATATTCCATTTATGAGAATGAGATGGACGGACAGATGGACGTATGGATGGACGGACAGATAGACAGATGGACGTACAACTCGAAAATATGATGCCACATTTCTGGGTTACTCCTATGTAGTATAGTTTTTCTCTTGCGTGTTAACATAATGTAGAAAGTCACACCAGTCAACTTCTACCAGCCTATATCATCACTCGTCATCTGTCAGCTTGAATTCTAATAATAGAGAGCCAAGTTCAATCTGGAAACACGCAGCAGCTTATTAGCAAGAATGAAAGCTACAGTCCACATTGTCATTAATGACTGCTGTTGTGCAGTAATCAGGTACATGCCATTTTCACAGTACATTTTATTTAGAGCTGGTGACATGGTCAGAGTCCTTTACTGTAATATAGACCTCAGGTGTGAAAGTGTAATGGTTTCTCTACAGTTTGATGGCTTGTAGAGTAGGGACACAGCATGTTCTCATTGCACTGCATTTTTATGGACTACAATAAACTACTAATGAGCCTGTTCTTTCTTCCTGTCTCTCCTGCAATTATCATTGTTTGCTGCTTTGAAAAATAAGTAGTGGGCCAGTGGTCAGCTTGCTTACAGTCGCACTGTTGTGTAAAACATTCTAAAATGGGACTGTGATAATAGCTGTATCAGAGAAAGGTAAGCTGCATTGCAGCATTTAGTGTGAAGTCATCATGCACTGTACAGTGACTTTCTCTCAGCATTTCCTCTATTGCCTGCTGGCATTTGAATGCATTTATGCCTGACCACCTTGTAGAAAGGTTAACTGTCTTAGCTGGCTCTAAGTTTGATGCTTATTACATAGGTTTGTGTGTATTGTTACAATGGTGGTCTGTAGGTCCGTCCAACACTTTTGTCTAGATAGAAATAAAAGCGCTGAAAGGATTGCCATGAAATTTTGTACAGTCATCTGGAAAACAGGGGGTGCTGAATTACACATTGTCATCAGCAGCAGAACTGATTGAGCAGTTATAGCTGAATAGACAAAGACACTAAACTTCATCAGCAGAACATCCTGTTTGACTGACAGCTGATCTCTGAGAGGTGCAGAAGTGCAGACATGTCAGTGAGGTCTTTTTTCTTTTTTGAAAGAATGGTGCCACAACACCAGAAGTTTACATTTTAGAAAGTGTGCAACTTAAAGAAAACAAAGCCCCTAACCCTTGAGCTGTTCTGCTCAAACTGCTGAGCTACACACCAACACAAGTGAGAGAAACAAACGGTACAGATGTCAGCATGAGGTCAGAGCTGGAGCGCAGCATGAAGACAAACTTGCACAAAAATGAACCAGGGACTTCTAAAATGATAAAGACCACCAGCTGACCTTCATAAAAATCTGGCCTGCATGACAAAGTAACCAGTGGAGGTGATGTAAAATAAAAATGCCCATCACTGTTTACATCTCCCCGTGCTTTGGAAAACAGTTTCTCATATCAAAGTTTAAAATCTAATTCCCTGGAGTGAGGTAATAAAAAAAAAAATTTGTTGTTTTGACGCCGAGTTGAATTAAAAGTGTGTTTGCTGACCAGATAGCATCACATGGGTTATGCTAAGTTCAATCAAAGTCAAACCAAGGTGCACCGGGCAGGCTTTTGGCAAAATATAATTCAAACAAACAGGATGAAAAGAGCTGAATGTGTAATGACCTGGCTGAACTGAACCTTAAAGCAACATCAGCAACAACAACAACAGATGGTAAATGGATGGAGAGAGAGAGAGAGAGAGAAAACAGAGAGATAAAATGATGTGTTAAGGTTGTGTGTGTGCATGTGTGTGTGTGAGGTGCCTCAAGTGCTTATGTGTGTATGTGTATACCTGCTGTGTTGTGAAATCCAGATGTCTGCCTGTCTGTCTATTGATACACACACTCCTAACACTTGCCATAAGTCTGCTTTGATTACAACAAGACCCTAAAGACACAGACGCATACACACACCAATACCAACTAAAGGAGAGGAGAGATGTAATTTCTAAGTGTGTGATGTACTGTGTCCAGTGTCACATCCTTGTTTGACTCAGTTTCAATGTATTGATCGACTGAGAGCTTCTCTGTTACCGTGCCGACAGAGCTGCTATTGGATATCTGACCTGTGAGTGGTCTTCTAGCTCTTACTTAGCTCTTATTTCTGTGACAGACGAGGGCAAAGGCTAATGGAGACTGTAATGCAATTCGTACCCCCAGTGAATTTCAGTCTGCTATGCTAGTTTTACATCGGAGTCTTTTTGGCTGCACTGCTTGTCCAAAGGGTCATTTGATAGCGTTGCGAGGCAGCACTTATAGGAGTTCTGCTGGCAGCTGCTAACTACCATAAGACAGCGGTGAAAACACACGGATATAAGAGTTTGATTAGTGATTCAAGTAAACAATGAAAAATGCTGCAATACAGTAAACCGACAACTGCAGTGTGTGGCTCTACATGAGGGTAGGAGAAGAGTTTGCGTGGTGTTCTTGGATGAATGACTGGTGTAAACAGCAGCACTATGATAAAATTATCTAAACTCAAGGTGCACTCATTAGCTTTTTCTGGAGTTTTGAACTGCATCTATTTGTCTTCACCAATGAGGACTATGATTTGTAGTTGAAAGTAGTAGTAGTGAGTTGCTTGAGTTAGGATCATTTGGTCGAATTGCTATTCCCAAGGTCAAGAACGAACTATCAGGATCAAGTACTATTTCAGCACATTCCTCTGTATGTATGAAAACCAAAATAAAAAGAAACTGATATTCCTCAACTTAAAAGGGTTGCATGCAAAATTCGGATTGTATGAGTGATCTGAATGTGGTTCTCAACATGGAGGTGGCTGAGCTGAGCAGCTACCATCTAACTGTGTTAACTCCATAAACAGGGCTAAACAACAGCACTGAGATAGAGCTTTCACACCGGCATGGTTCCGGTTCCCGAACCCAATTTTGAACTGGCTGGTGCGTTCAGACCGAAAAAAAAAAATTGGTTCAGAACCTGAAGAGTAAAATAGTTGGTTTTTCCTTGTAAAATGTGACATAATAAGTGGGCGTGTCACATTCTAGGCTGTGAAGATGAGCAGAAAGACAGAAAAGAGAAGAAGATGGTGGAGAAGAAGAATGTACAGTGGTCTGCTGATGAACGAAGTGTTTGGTGGTGACTTGGACATCCACTGAATTCCAGGAAAGGCTAGAAAGCACAACAAGAAAGAGCTAGTTATACACGGAACTTGCGGAAGAGATGGCCAAGGCTGGTTTCACTCGACGGCAATGAACTTGCTAGTGGAAATCACGTGTACATGGCCGGACCAGTTTACCATAACAAACCACAGATAAGCTCGGATCACAACACACACAAAGGCAGCTTGAATTCATTCTCTGCTCAGGATGCCATTGCTCCACTATATCTTTACTTTTTTTTTTTTTACATTTTTATTTCAATGCTCTGATTGTTGCATACAGAACCTTTTACTTTCTGTGTATATTTATATCATCAAATGCATCAGAAGGACTAGGGTATTACTAGGCTGAAATTTGCACAGGCAATAACTTGAGGCAAATTATCCATGTGGCAGGTTACATGTAACATTGCTATAAATATTTTTATCAAAGACTAAAATCAAAGAATAAATTGTTGTTTCTTATTGCATGAAACTGAGTACATAATGAAAAGACATCATCAAATCATGTGTCAAAATAAATGCTGTTTTCATTTTCACAATTTGTTGAAGAACTGGGGCAGGGCAGTGTCGTCTCACAGCAAGGGGGTCTGAATCAGCTGGCTGGCGGAACACCTTCTGTATGGAGTTTATATGTTCCCCCTGTGTCAGCGTGGGTTTTCTCCAGGTTCTTCAGCTCCCTCCCACAGTCCACAGACATGCAGGTCAGGTTAACTGGTAGCTTTCAATTGGCTGTAAGTGTGAATATGAAAGTGAATGGTTGTCTGTCTCTAGCCTTGTGGTACTCTGGCAAGCTGTCCAGGATGCACACTGCCTTTTGCCCAATGTCAGCTGGATTAAGCTCAAACCGCACCAGTTGCCCAATAGGTGGTAAGCGGTAAGCACATAATGAATGAATGAATAAAAGATGGTTTGCATTT
Organism: Epinephelus cyanopodus; assembly: GCA_026686955.1. NCBI lineage: Eukaryota > Metazoa > Chordata > Actinopteri > Perciformes > Serranidae > Epinephelus > Epinephelus cyanopodus. The sequence continues at coordinate 35,039,375 of CM048916.1, forward strand.
TTTTTAATACACACGTCCATATGCACATTGAAACCTTCTATACCGGCAGTGAAAAGATCCCTTCCTAATGTGATCATAATGTAAGTGACAGGAGACAAAATCCACAGTTCTTGTTCTTGAAAAACTATAAACCTATTTGAGAGTATTCATTAAACATTTCACAAGCCCACATCTCTTACATTTCCAGTGGGTTTTTTTTCCTTTTTTTTCGAATCACAACAGAATGCTGCCTGCACCTAAGCATGTTGGAGGCCAGCCCCCATTTGTGGTTTGAAGGCCTGTTACAGATTATGGAATAGCATGATGGGATTTCAAGTGTGCACTCTCTCTCGAGTGTGGTGCCCCTCATTAGTCTCGTTTCCATTAACGATACAATGTCTGCCTCCATCCTTATAGATAATGGAGAACTCTCACAGTCAAAGAGGCATGTTCAAAGAGTCCATCCAACAAGAACCAATCATATTTCAACGATGACAGGGAAAAGCACGCTGTTCACACAAAATTATTATACACTCCGCAGTGTAGTGCACCAGATTGTCATACCTATCGTCCTAGCGGATTGCATATTCTCACATTTTTCTCCTGTAACAGAACTATAGTCACTTTTATACATCCCCTTATTTTCTTACAGGATCCACACTCCTCCCCTCCTGTGACAACCTCGTGACTTTAGACTGGACGGTTGGGGAATATGACAATAAGAAAAGGCTCAGCGCAGCCTCAGTCCCACTTAGCTTCCTCTGTTGGTACTTTCAAAATGAGGATAGTCAAAGTCTAGGCATGCTTTGTTTTTCACTGTAGTGGCATTCAGTGGAAACTGTGTAGTGTCATTGAAGTTGTGATTTAAAAGAAATTTGTTTACTGTAATGTTTTCTGCTACTGCAGAGTGGAACTTTTTTAAAGTACATGTTGCACAACGGAGATACTAAATCAAAAAGAATTAGCTGATGACATCATTCTAACAGAACGAGCTTTGCTTGTTTCAGTCCTCAAGGTACACACCACATTATTTTCTGACTTAATTAAATACTCTTCAAAAACTCAGAAGAGGAATGTGGAGTTAAGGTGGGAATTAGTGTTTGCCTTTATCTCAACGCGCTGACATATGAGTACTATTGACTCTGTTACACATATTGTCAGTTAAATATGCATCTCTTTTACATCATGTAAACAAACCAGTACAAATCAGCTGTACTCTTGAGATCATACTGGAAATGTAACCACTGAGAAGATGGTTGAGTGCTTGCTATCTTCCAACATTTGTACTTTTAAAATAGAAAACTGTAAAACAGTTTTGTATTGTGATATTTACTGGAGATGACATACAACATAGCCAACAGCAAGTAGCCTAGCATGTTGTTAGCAACAGTCATTTAACTTACAAGAAACTTTCAGCTTTTTGGTGATCTCCGTCCAGCCATCTTGAGCGAGACACCTTATTTAGATTTTTGTAATGACATAAGAAGGCATTATGCCGATAATTATTTTTCAGCTGTTTCTCTTCCATTGCAGAACGTTCAAAGTGAGCGACAGTAATAACTGAAACAGGGCATCTGACAAAAGTTCACCTCAACACTGTGCACAGGTCAGGACACCTCTTTCGTCAGCTTCAAATCCAAAATGTTGCCAAATTGGAACAGTTATCACACAATAACTCTGCCGTGTCTCCTCTCGTCACCCCAAAAATCACATCAACTTTCTACAAAACAAACACAACGTGTGCCGCTCTGACCCCGCCCTGAAAATTGATCTCCCTCATGTTGCCATGCTTGGCTCACAGACTGTCAGACACTTTGGCTTTGTTAGTCCATTTAAAAATGAATATCATGTTAATCACATTGTCATATCATTTATTACTAATGCAATACAGGTTGGATTTATGTGCTGTGATGCCGTCAGCACAGGTTGCAGGTGTAGACTACTGTTTAATTTTTCATGATGGCTGCAGGTTCGGATGGTTTGCATGAAATCAGACCAGTTTAAGCTCTTATACCACACTACACCAGCAAAACTGAAAATCCACCCAACTCCAGGCCCAAGACTGACAAATAATCCAATTAGGACCACATGTTGAGGCTATTTACTTGGAGTTGGCTTCACCATATCAATACTAGACTGAATTAATTTCTTATACTAAATTAAATTTGTATCACACGCCCGATCAAGCACATACACACACACAAAAAACTGTAATTCATGATGATCGCTACACCATCTCTGGTTATTCATTGTAGAAAGCTAGCAATAACATAACATGTCCAATTCATTTTCATTATGCAGCACTGCAGCTCAGTCAGGCTTTTGTTTGCCTGCAGATGTCTATCAGTCACTCCATGTGCCGGTCTGTCAGTCATTACAGAGACGAGGGGGGCAAAAAGTGAGAAAGGGCTTGGACAGCCCCAGTAATACTAACTGGGATTCAAAAGAAAAAAAAAAGAGAAATTAAAAAAGGCAGGCAGACAGAAAACAATGAAAGAAAAACACAGACTGTAATGTGACAACAGCTGAGAAAACAGCAGCACGGCAGAACACAAGCAGCTCCTCGGTTCTTCATTTTCCATCAGCAGCCTGCTTCGTTCATTCTTTTCCTCTAATCCCTCTCTTTTGGCAGCTGTTCAACCATAGCACATCGGCCAAGAGTGAAAATGAGTTGTTTATTCTTGAAATAGTCTCATTTTCTCTCTCTTTTGTTAAGGAACGCCAAAGGACAATTTCACTAACAAAACTACATTGAATACCTGACCTCTGGATGGTTTGTTTTTACAAAGCTCAACTGAACCAGCTGTCCATTAAATTCACTCTTTGATAGAGGTTATTATACTCTGCTCACACGTCACACCCTGTACAGGACAATTCAATGGCATGCAGCTAAATTTAAATGAACTGCTAATTGAAAGCACTGTCACTATGCTAGAAACAAACAATGTCAGAGTTGTTACAAACAGAGTTTATAATCAATTGAAGAACATTTACAAAATTATCATCATATGTTGACATTCAGCCTTCCAAAGCTGTGGTTTTATATTCAATCCTCAACAAACTTTCAGATTTTTAACACTGAAGTATGCAGTTAAAACTAGACTTGCAGTTCATTTCGGTAAGGTACATTTGCATTATCTGTGCTGTTTGCTGCCTGTGGTGGAATGCAACTTCAGTGCAGTTATGTAGTTAGTTACTAAGTTTTGTACATGAGTACAGATTTGTGGTGCTTGTACTTTACATTTAATGCTACCTCATACACCTACTCCTCTACATCTCACAGGCAAATACTGAACTTTTTACTACAATACAGTTTTCTGATAGCTTTAGTTAATTTAGAGAGTACCATTTTTTCATCCCCCTCCTGCCCAAGTGTGTGGAATGTGTTTCCAAATGTGGTGATTTTGATTTTTTCTGATCAACTAAAGGATGACATGTTCTATGTTGTGAAGATTCTCCTACCTCTTAACTGAATAAACTCTTATAATATCCTCTTGGATTATCTGGAAAATGCAACCTGTCCTGTGGAGGACAAAGTACACAACTCTGTTACTTGAGTCAAAGTATAGATACTCATGTTCAAATATTATTCCAATACAAGTTAAAGTTGCCAAGTCAAATTCTTACCTGAGTTAAAGTGCTGGAGTACTTGCTTTTAAAAATACTTAAGTAATTAAAGAACTTAAAAAAATCTCAGCACATTATATTGTCACTATACATTTACAGGACCTACTGATTTTAAAACAACCCACTGAACGCTCTTAAAATTACTTGTAGAAACTGTAGAATGAAAAGGTTGTTGCTCCAGAGCCTATAGAAATACCTGTAGAAACACAAACTGACAAAAGGAGAATCTTCATCTTCATCTGCTGCTGTAGCCATAGTAATAGCCTCTCTACCTGTCTCTACCGATGAGCTGCCCAATCTAAGTAGCACAAGGTAGAGGTATGGGAACACCACTTCAACAAACAAACCACACGCAGAATGAAGCTCTAGTGAAAGTTCAGCCAGGAAGACAATACTTCTTATTCTCAGGCTGTAAGTTTCTTTCTCACCCTGCCATTCACTCCTTGCACACATGTTCACTGACTATCTCTAGGTGTCATTGTCTGGGTCTGTCAAGTGGGTCGTCAGATGTTTTTCAGTTGATTCACAATCAATCAATAGCACGGTGACACACACCTTCTATCGACCTATCATCTCACTACTCGTTACTTTAAATACAGTTCTTTGAACCTGAAAAAATAAAAAATTATACATATATATATATATATATATATATATATATATACACATACATACATACAATTCAAATCTAGTTGGTAATAGGCTTACCTTCTGAAATACATAGAATAGAGTCTTACAGCACATAGTGCCCATCAACATTATTGGCATCAACACCTTACTGTAAATGTATGAATGCTGACATGCAGAAAAGACCCTATTCAGAGGTTCAAAATAACATCAGTAATACACACACACACACACACACACACACACACACACACAAGACACAAAGACACAAAGACACACTTAGGATGGCAACCATCCCAGACACGATTCGAGTGCCATGCAGGGCCACGCAGGAGTCCAATTACCCAAGGTTCTCTTGTCTCTTGGCTGGCATCTAGTCAACGAGCCCTCAGCTCAGAATGAACACACACACACACACACACACACACACACACACACACACACACACACACACACACACACACAGAAGCTGTAGAGTATGAGAATACATGTGTGAGGGAGGGCAATGTACCAATTAATGTCTCCTTACTAATATCTATTCACTATAAAGAATATTAAGAGTCTTTAAAGCATGTTTAAACAAATCACTTCTTACAATCAACCAGCAATCTTGCAGAAAAACAACGCTACTAACGTTTATGGTGCTCCACAAACTGTAAGTAACACAGTATGGTCCAGTGCTCCAGCAACATTCTCAACAGGGCAATGTCTGCTGTTGACAGAACAAAAACTGGCAAAATTGGAAATACAAGGACATCTGGAGGACGTGGTAAAAGCAGTGATTCCACTGATACACTGCAAGTGTTTTGGTTATACAGTCACACAGCTCTGATGGGAGCTGCCAGTTTATAGCTTTGATGCTCAGCCTGTGGATGATCATAGTTTTTAACAAAACTGTGTTGTCTTAATTAAGAACTGAAAGAACATTGTAATTGTATTGACACTATATATTTCACATTCCTTTATTTTCTGTGCTTTGTTATCAACTGCTTCAGATATTTAAAGCTTTAAAAACTTTGAAAACTTAGCTTTCTCCGAAAATGAACAATCAATAGAATCCCAGTGAAATGTTGCATGTATGTGTTTGCAATTTCTGTGTGTGTGTGTGTGTGTGTGTGTGTGTGTGTGTGTGTGTGTGTGTGTGTGTGTGTGTTATTAGTTATGTTTTCCTGTGCATGGTGCTATATAGCTATTCCGTTCAATAGCAAATGACTGTATTGATCTCCTAAGGAGCAATTTAGCAGGGTGTTATTAGACGCACAAAGGCACAAAATGAGCAATAACACACAGTGTATTGCTTGTGGAGAGCTAATATCTGTCATTTTGCCCATAGGTCTATTACGGTATATGTGTGTAGTGTGTGTGTGTGTGTGTGCGTCTCGGTCAAGTAGGGCAGAGATAGAGATAATTTATCCTTTCTCACTCCCTGGTTTGTACTCATTGTGCGAGTTGATGCATAGGTTGGTAATGCCTCTCTGTCCAGCCCTGTGTGTGTGAGACAATCCATACTGGCCACAGGGATGTATGCAACCGACTGCGTTGTGTGCATGAGCATGCCAGTGCAGGTTGTGAGCAGCGCAGACGTTTTCACAGTATTCAGCTGACTACTCAGTGGTGTGTGTGTGTGTGTGTGTGTGTGTGTGTGTGTGTGTGTTTGTCTGCATGCATGACACAAAAGTTGAAGGGCATTCCAATCAGTGCTGTCAGCTAATGTCATCCCCACACTCCTGGCTGACAGAGGGCGAGACAGGGTCAGCAGTGAGAGGAGGGTGGAAGCAGCTGAGGCTGTGACAAGCACTGCATAGAGTGTGTGTGTCTGTGTGTATCCTAGGATAAAATAAAGACATGACAAAACAGACTGGTGGTTATGTTTGGCATCCAGAGATCAAATCTTGATTTTGTTGTGGCCTGGTTCATTTCATATTTACTGTTATACTGTTTTTTTGCTCCAACCGTAGAAAAAAATGGTACAAAAAAAACCCAAAACACACACAGTATATTCTGACATCTAGAGTTTTGTATTACATTAACTAAATCTGGTTTATGCACATTTTACTCAACTTCTATTATAAAACAAAAACTTGCACTGGCAGAATGATGAAACTGTTGTGAGATTTAAAGTTAAGCACTTTATTTTAATCACAATTTTGTTTTTACACTCTTAATTTCTTATTGCAGCAAGTCAAAGCAAATTAAAACAATCCCCTGGACTTTCAGGATGTCAAAATTATTTATTCCATTTTTTTAAGAACCAAAACAACCATTCAGATGAAGTATTTTCACCTTCATAATAACAGTTTTTGTTTTGATGTCTTACCTGGACGACCGACATTAATCTACACAAGTATTATGCATGCAAGAAAAACACAGTCCTCACTCTGCCGGGAGAGAAAACTAAAATAGAAAACAATATGGTAATCACTTCTATTTCCATATAGGAGAGTGGTCAAGCCAAGTGCGCATATTCAGAGTGCAAACATGGTGTGAAATAGAACTGCACGTCTAAAACTTTCAGGATTGTTTTGAAGATTTTTGCAATAAACTTTGAGGGAAATGTGGACCAAATGTGAACATGTTTACAAGCCTAACTGACTGTAAACAATTTCAAAAAAGGGCCGGGCAAAAAAAAAATCAAAGAGCGAAACCAAAACATCTCAGTGCTAAATGTCATCAAAAACGTTGCCTTGGTGTTGCGTAAGGTAACATCAAAAAGTTGCTGCCTTAAAACTTGGTTAAAAAGTTTATCACTGTGACATGATGACAAAATCGTGCAACACCAGCTTGATCCTCTTATGTGTGGCCCCTGGAGGCAGCTGTAGGCTGCATAATACTCCCCTTTTAGGAAGACAAGTCTATTTTACATGTCATGAAGTTACCTCAGTTGTGTGTGTGTGTGTGTGTGTGTGTGTGTGTGTGTGTGTGGGGGGGGGGGGGGGGGGGGGGGGCATAGAGTGCCTGAATATTAAAAAGTTCTGGCTGAAAAAGTAAATACTGTTGTAAATCAACTTGTTCTTAATACTCAGTGCAATCAAATGATAGTTGGGTACACACACACACACACACACACACACACACACATAATCAAACACTCAAACATCCATGTAATCATCTGTTTCCACATCCGCCTCTGATTACACCCGGGGTATGGCAATCTGTGCGCGTGTTGGCGCACAGATTGCCAAAAGTTTCTGTGACTTGACACGCACACACACATGCACAGCCCCACACACACAAGCAGATATATACCATCTAGCATTATCTTTTACACACAAACACACACGTGCACTGAAACACACATACAGTATATATACGGCAGTGCTATAAGCAGCTGACAGGCCCCGGTTATCAGCTAAGGCAGGGTGCACTAGATAAGGCAGCCGCAAGGCATCATAAACACCAATACACTGATAGAGAGAGCAAGAGAGAGAGAGAGAGAGCAGAGGGAGGGATGAATCAGAGATGAAAGAAGGGAGAGGAAAAAATTCAACACTCCTGTCGGAGATAATAAAAATTCTCAGATGAAGAGCTCCAGCAGAGAGAGGGAGAATTAGAGGCGCAGGGGGAGAGGGGGAGGGCGAAAGATGGGGGAGCAAGGTGAAAGGAGAGATGACAAGTTAGACGCAAAGGGCGGGTAGTCAGAGAGAGACAGGAAAAACTAAATGAAAGTGAGTGCCAAGAGGAGAACATAGAGAGGAGTCCTCTCAGCCAGCCATTCCTGAGGCTCACCTGCTCTAACAGCACAAAGCCTCAGAACAAATCTCGCACAATCCAGCCCAACCAAATTACAACTAAAGAAAAAGACAACTCCATCAACTATTGGACAAAAACCCAAAACAAATAATGATGCTATTTGGCCTTAAACAGACAGTACACAATGGCAAACTACATGCTCGCTGTGACAGATCAGAAACTGAGAAAGACACTAACTGCCTAGGGAAGACACGCTGTGTCAGCTCTGTCCTCAGAGACAGGTGGAGACAAAGCAATATTTCCTGCTACACTGTAGCACAAACAGTAGGAAAACACCAGGACAAAATTTAAAGGTAAACTCCAAGATTTGGATACCCTCTCTGACCAAACTAAAATGCAACATACTTGGAGAAAACAGTGTCAGTGCCATAGATGCAGCAGGATATGTCACATGCGTGTCACAGCCTGGGGGACCACCAACACAACGACATACAGTTCATCTCATCACAGATCACACTTTTCCCCCTTATTTACTCCTTAACTTAAAATAATTTTTTTCTCCTTTAAAATGTGTGTGCATGCATTTATAACAATACATTGTAATTAACTGTTTTCATATTGTCACTGTCTTACATTGTAATTGTGCTTTGGCAACACATAAGAATGTCATGTCAGTAAAGCTTACTGAATTGAACTGAATCAGAGGAAAGAAGAAGAGAGGTAAAGAGGAGGAGGGAGGACAAAGCAAGAAGGGAAGTAGAAATCAGGTAATGTTAGACAAAAAGATTAAGAGCCTGAAAGTCGCAAAAAAAAAAAAAAAAAAAGTGGGTTATCAATTTCTGAGAGAAGAAGTGTGCTTCTATACAATGGAGTGATAATAAGAATGGAGAAAACACCTCTATAACCTCCAGGGCCTGACTTTGGTCTCTGGATGAAATATGAATTTACAGATAGATGTACACACAAACACACACACACACACACACACACACACACACACACACACACACACACACACACACACACACACACACACGCGCGCGCGTGCACACACAGACTGCATATGCGCATTCCGCTAATAAAGCCAGTTCCTGCCTTGTTTCCCAAGACGTCAGGCCGTCTGTCCTTTTCCCTTCGTCAGCAACTTTGATCTAATCCCACTAAATCAAGAAGAATAAGAGTCGGCATTGCTTGTGAAAGAAGTCGAGGGAATTGAAAGTGTACACACACACACACACACACACACACACACACACACACACACACACACACACACACACACACTGACGGATACACATGTGAAACCGCACAGCACACACATATGAAAATGCATATGGTGGGATACGGGTGTGTAAATAGATACTTTGGCAGATATACATATCATTATGCTCTCGCACATGGTGCAGATCAGATAAATCCACTCTGCAACCTGCCACCGGCACTCAGGAAGGAACCAAACAGAAGACGAGTGCCAGTCAAACTGAAGCAGCAGGCAGATGCCTTTCACTCAAGTGTGGATGCGAACACACGCATAGGGATGAATGTGTAGGAACAAACACTCACAAATCATCCCAAGTCAAGTGGACATGTGGCTGCAACAGCATCCCACATCTCGCCACAGACACACACACACACACAGTGTATTCAAGTGAACTCATTAGTATTACCCTGCTGACAGGGCAGAGCGCCAACTGAGAACTAATTTTCATCGATGCGTGTTGTAGGCCATTGACCCTCTGAAGCTGCACTCAGCTGCCTGAATTGAGCTCGAACTCACACCTGAAATTAGACTTCTAAGCCCACACTGGCACTAGAGAAAAGAGTGTTCCAGTGGCAAATGACAGAAAATGCCTCAATGCCTCAGTAACATGCAGAAAAAAGTCTGCAGTGTTGTTTTCTTCGGTGACTATCATTCAGACTTGACAAGTGTTAATTAGCAAGTTGCTTGTTCGCACACAGAGCTGATATGACTCTGGAGCAAAAGTATCAAAAGTGCTAAATCTGATGGGGTGGAAAGAAACGGTGGCACAGACTTAAAGTGGCACTGCCGATTTAGTTACGCTGCTGTATTTTTGAGGCTGTTCCCTCACAAAAAACGACAGCATCGCTCATTTCAGCAAATGCCCTGAAACAACACTTGTTTACACTCAGTGACGAAGCGGACTTGGAGTTGTAATTCTGTCTGGTGGGAGTAAAGGAGGAAACAGCTGCTGTTTTTTATGGGCCCGGTTTGGCAATGTTTGTCAGTCTATGTTTTTTGGTCAGGACAGAAAAATCTCAACAATTATCGGACAGATTTTGTGAAATTTTGTCCAGATATTTGTGGTCCCCAGACGATGAATCCTACCGCCTTAGGGGGCTTTCACATCAGGGTTCAGGCCCAGATTCAAGTGAGCTTGACCCACAAAGTCAAGTTTGTTTAAATAGTGTGAACACTCTGTACCCTTCCCGGGCACAGTATGCCAGTCTGTCCCCAAGTCTACTTGAAAAGGGGGTCTTGAGTATGGCTCATGTGTAGTAGAACAGAAGTGGACTGTTATTTAATGTGACGACAGGGAAACAGCCTCAATCTAATACTGATGCTTCTATATCAGACAGCAGCCCAGCATGTCGTGGACTGAGGCAAATCTGGCTTTGCTGCCACGTTCTACCTGCACTCTGAAACATGACAGGAAGTGGAGAGCTTCACAGTTAACAGCACTGGCTCCTCCTACGGCCAGGTGCAGAGCTTCGCCCCACTGCACCGCTGATCCCCTCTGATGAGTGTCCTGGGCAGCAGGGTTCGTCTGCAGCACCCTTTACTGACGTGACAGCTTAGCGGCAAGGGAGTGGAGAGGGGGGCAATTGTACTGGGGCACGTTACGAATCAATTGTACCTAATGTGAAAACACTCTTAGTGATCCACTGACTTTTCCTCTAACGCCACCATGAGTTACACAATTTTGGTTTTGGGTGAAATACCTTGAGAACTATTCAGATATTTAAGGTCCCTAGAGGATATATTCTAATGACTTTGATGATTGAGCACAATTTTTAGACCAAAAATCAGCCTAAACTGCACTTTGTATTTTCTGCTAATTAGCAAATGTTAACCTGCTAACATGCTAAACTAAGATAGTGAACATCATAAACATTAAACCTGATTACATTAGCATGTTAGCATTGTCACTCTGTATGTGTTAGCATGCTGACATTAGCATTTATTTTTCAGGACAGCCTCACAGAGCTGCTATGTGGCTTTAGACTCAAACAAACCATAATCTTTCCCCCAACTTGTGCCTAACCCTGACCAAACCATGTAACATCACTGTGCAGGATCAGAAAACATTTATTTTTGCAACAGTGACTGGTAACATCTCTGGAACACACTGATAAATGATGCTGTCAGATCAGAAAACACTTGTCTTTGTCACGTTGGAGGGGACTTACAAACAATGTTATTAATTGTGGGGACCTGTTGGAGATTTTCCAAACAAATTCCTTGAAGGTTGAAATGACAGCATAACAGAAGTGACACAAGAGCAATGATGTTGCAGTGGCATAGCTATAGTCCATGTACAAAGGGCTAAGAAATGGGAGAGCTACACAGTTCTGCTCTGTTCTGAGTTCTCACAAGGAGTCTCACTGTGAGAAGCCGGCTCAGGTCCCAGGCAGGGTTCAAATCCATCATATTCTTGATTTTAACTTAACAGAGAATGAAGGACAGAGAGAAATAGATACAATTGTGGCAGAATGGGGTTTCTGTGGTACATGGATGTTATGGACCACTCTGCTCACATCTCTCCATCAGACAAATAGAGCAGAAACACAATGTCAGTTTGTCGGTGAAAAAGCTGTAAAGAAGCTGTTAGAGCAGCGTCTGCCTGCACTGATACTGTTGGCATTCACAAAAGTACTGCTAGTGTGTTCAGTTATTACTCAGAACTCACTCCACAAACCAAAGATAGACAGAGAAGAAAAGGCTAAGGTGAGACAATGTGGGAGATCAAAGAAAAAAGCATAGGTAAGTGAAAAGACAGCAATCTATTTAGATTTAGTAAAATCAACACCTTTCTTTGCTCAGCCCAATTTCAAGGCTGGCTGCCCTAAAATGGCCCAATTTTCTCCTCTGAGAAGGCACAGAGATATCAGGTGCACTGACATCAGTTTGAGCCCGGCTTTGACAGCCCGTCGCCTTTTAAGCCATTAGGAAGAGGAGACACTGACAGCATCATTGAGCAAAATGTTTTGGGTTCTCATGTTAACTCTTAACAACTCCAGGGAGGCCTCGTGAGGTACAGTATGTAGGCACCAAACCCAATTATGCTTGACTTTGCTCACATCAGCTGCACTCCCTTTTCAACGAACAGAGAGATAACAAGGGCTCTGATATAACTAACAAGCACCGTCAAGTTTGCTAAAGGATAATGTGGATAATAAGAGGTTTCTGGCCCCATTTTTTGCAGCGCTTGGCACAGACGTGATAAATTGGTGTCTCTGGTTTGAATGTCATTTAAATTACTTTGGGTTTCAAAGATAGAATTATATATATTGTAATGGGGAGATAAAGAATAGAGAGTTGACACTGACCTAGTACACAGATAAAGCTGTTATGCTCAAAACGAATCACTGATAAAGGTCGGAATAAAATAATTTGTGGGGAAAAGAAGGATAAGGAGTCAGAATCAGAGCACCATGTCCTGCATGTGATCTTCTACCAGCAGTTCAATTTACAATGCACGTAACTTATGATGCCACTATTGATATTTGTCTTTAATGCATGACTGCATACTTTCCCAACATCGAAATTGATGACTATGTGCTTACTCTGCAGGTGCTGCGCACCAATTTATCAGTTGTGGTCATGCCCCATTGCACTGAGAACCAATTAAGAACCATTATGGGGTTGATAATCTTTCAGGCCAGGTCTCATTATTTCTTTCAACCAAAGAATGAATTAAGTCAGCTTCAGGCTTAAGTATCCAAGTTACTCCAACTTTTATGCCGTCTAACTCAGTTGCATAATAACCTTACCTATATAAAATACTAGCCCTGGTAAACATGTTTGGTAAAACAAACATGTTTGATGGCACACTATCCAAAGTAAGGCTGATGCAGTTATAGTGACATATTATTTATTACCTGGGTAAAAGAACCACAATTAGTATAAGAACAACAACATCTATTTTGCAGAGTAAATTTAAAGCTAATACACAAGCTTCGGCTACATCAAACTAATGCTGTAAAAAGACTAGAGGAAAAAAGGGAGTGCTGCTCTAAAATTAAGAGACTTGGTGTGGGTGATGTTGAACTTCAAATTTTCCATTAGTAACATTGAGGAAAAGATGGAGAAGATGAAGAAGCACCAGCTGAACTAGACTCTTGTTAGCCTTGGTACATGCTATGGGAAATACACTGGATGATCTCTGTGCCACATCTGTTTCAGAAGGGAAATTAGAAACTGTTCTGGACAATGACTTTTAACCAGGTCACTCTTTTTCTATATACCAATCTGACAGAGCAGAGGACTGATTGATTGATTGACTGATTGACTGATTGATTGATTGATTGACAGACATAACTTGATTGACTTTTTGAGTTGTAATGCATTGGTTACCCAAGCATAATAAAGGATTTTAAACTTCAATCAGAGTGTCTATGATGCTTCTCAGAACTTTCAGATCTATTCCACAGACTTCCATTAAAAAAGTTACACTTTGTGGGATATTTCTTTAAAACAAATGAAAGACTTATTCTCATATACCTTTAATGAAGGCTTATTTCTTTTTGCACTCTTTTTGCAAAGGTTTACTCCAGTATTATTTTATCCTTTCAGAGAACAGGCTGTTGATTTTACTAAAAGAAATCAGGTTCAATGAATTTGAACCAACACATTATTTGTTCAAATTATGAGGGTTGCCTCCACTGCCTCATTTAAGTGACAAGCTAACGCTACTCAAAGGTTTTAATCAAATGCTCACACATTACATCTTAGATGGTTTGGTTTTATTGTTAACTGCTCAGCAAGGCATGCTACTTTTTTGCGTTAGCCAAGACAATAACAAAAGTCTGGTTGGGAGGAGGGCTGTAATGGGTCAGACATAAGGAGCATTTTAGGAAAAGCCAGATGTGTTACTACATAAGATTACACTTCCTCCTTCTCTTTCTCTCCTTTCCCTTATTTCCTTTTCTGTCGGCCTCAGGCTACTTCTCGTGAGAAATAAAGCTCTGTGAAGGAAAAGAGGTTGATGAATGGCTGATAGCGTTGGTTTTACTGGAGCTCGGCTCAATGTGTCCCCAGGCCTTGGAGTCTATTCAGCACTAAAACTCCCCTCCCCTGCTTCCATTCCCCAGTAAGAGGAGATTGAAAAGCCCTCAGCGCCTGGGTCTGGGATGACGAAACACACACACTCGCACGTAACACACACACACACACACACACACACACACACACACACACACACACACACACACACACACACACACACACACCTCGTCTCTTACACTTCTCCTTGCTGTACCTGTCTGTCCAGCTTTTCTTTTTTCTCCTCACTTTATTCAGCCAGAGCCAACTATTTTGGCCCTGCAGCTGATAGAGGCTGACCTCCCTTAGCTTTTCTTCACGTAGTCCGACAACTGAGGTCGTATAAAGACCAAGATGGATACTGCCTTACTCTCCACTCATTTACTCTCAGTCAAAATGGCTTACAGAGAAACTTGTTTCTCTGCAGGGACAATAATAGACCTTTTTGTGGCAGACATGTTGACATGTTACAGCTGGAAAAGAGATGGTGTGATTACTTACACTGATAATGGCTGCATTCTATTATCAGGCCACACTTTTGTTCCATCTCGCTTCGTATATGGGTGTTGTTAACCAAGCACAAATCTTATGTTACCCATCTTGGTTTTCCTCGCCTAAATGCAAATCAGGGTCCAGTCTATGGGGTGGTGGTAATGTACATGAAGATGACAAACTGCCTAAAGAAGAAAAATGTTTATGCACTTCAACAGCTTAGTCACAACAGTTAACCTTTAACATTACAGCTAGCTGGTGAACAACTATCCATGAACTCACACAAACACACTGAACCATATTTATAGACTACAAGCAAGGCAAATTTTGAATTGTCCATACAGATTCTCATTCCCGCCTCACTCATGCAGAAAATTCAATGGAAAAAGTGACCACTGATCAGATAAGAAATTAAAGATTGATACAGGTTAAAGATTAAGATTTAATAAGGACTGGGTGATAGTGACAAAACCAAATAATGCAATATGATAGCAGACGACCTGCTTTAAGAAGATGTCAGCCCAGCTAGAAATTTTGAGAACCAATAAGAGCAGTAACAATAAAGAACAGTCATAACAGAACAGAGAAAATCTTGAGACTTAAAGTCACAGTGAAATGCAAAATAAATCCCGTCTCCTGTGTATATTGTTCATTTATCTTATATGTGCTAACTGTGTGTCTGTCATAAAAAACATTTCAGAGTATTTGCTTTTACCCCTCTCTTCTCTTCTTAAAACTGTATTTAACTCATCTTGAACTTGGACAGTCTGGAAACCAGACAAATCGTGTTTATCTTCTATGGGGTGGGTTTAATATGATGTCGAACAACTTGGGAGACCTTGGCGCTTTAGCAAAATACGTGATGACATCATTTTTGGCTCGGACGCCCTTGCATCAGGGACTCTACAGCTCAGATAAACCTAGCTCTGTAAAGAGGAGAGCCATTGAGGCACTTCTGAAAATAACCCAGATGGCTGTAGCTTATGTTGAACTTTCTGTTGAAGTGCTATTTGCAAATCCAAATTCACAGACATATTGATGCCACGCCATCACAGCTCATCTCTGCACTTTGTTTACATTCGCCTGTAGCTCAGTGCTATGCCACATATTTTGTTGTTCTGACTGGTAGTGGGTCTATCTAATTACATCCAGAGGCATTTTGGTCTAAACCCATTGATAACGCCCCTTGGAAATCTAAAATAAACTTAACAGTTCCAGACTATCCCACATTTGAAATTTGGTAAGTTGATGCCAGGCCACAACTCGGAGGTGGTTTTAACAATCTGTCCCATTAAATGTGATTTGGGTATAGCTAACCCACTTATCACATGAAACCCTGCTTTACCATTAGCTAGTGGCTACCTAGCAGAATAATAGGAGGGGGTGTTCTGGCAATGTATACGCATACTTTTTTATTTTATTAATTCAACACTTTCCCCAAAATTTGCAATATTCAATTGACATTACTTATTTTATTCATTGTTTTATTAATGTTATAAAACTACCTCCATGTTAAAGGGCTTAAAACCCAGCTTTACAAAGGCAGACGCAACAGCGTACAGACATACTCACGTTAGAACACCAAGGATTGTGCTTAATCAGCTATAGAAGTGTAAGCAGCAACGTGTCCTATTTGGATTTCCGAGTCCTAGTTGTGCCAAGCAGACCAATTAGGGGTAATGTCATGCGGAGATGTGAGTCAAAGCAACACCAGTAAGGAAAGACAAAGTCACCCATGGGCCACAACAGTTTTTTCCCTCAGTGCTCAAATCTGAGACAAGGGATAAAGGAATTCATTACCAAGTTTTGGGCGGTGGTGGTGGCATGTGTGTGTGTGTGTGTGTGTGTGTGTGTGTGTGTGTGTGTGTGTGTCTGTCTGTAAGGGGGTCAGAAGTAAGGGTAGGGGTGATGAAATGCTGTAAAAATCTGGGAAGTTGCTAACAAGCACATTGATTTGAGCTTAGAGGGGAACAACAGAGAGCCAGAGAGAGAGGGAGCAAGACTAATAAAAAGAGAAGGAGGGGAGAGGACATACAAGGCAGGAGGAGGAGAGGAGAGAAGAGGAGCTGAGAGAAAGGGATGAGAAGATAGGAGAGGCGAGGGGCCAAGAGGAGAGGAGACAGGAAGTACTGAGAGGAGAGGAGAGGAGAGGAGAGGAGAGGATTCAGGATAGAAGAGAAGAGTGAGGACAGGATAGCACACAGGAAGTATTGAGAGGAGAGCAGATACAAGGCACGAAAGGAAAAGAGCATAAAGAGAAGGACATAGGAAGTACCAAGAGGAAAGGAGATAGGACGTGAGGACAGGAGATGAGATAGAAAGTACCAAGAGTAGAGTAGATAGAATGTGTGGAGAGGAGAAGAGAGGAGAGGATGTGGGGACAGGAGAGGAATTAGGAAGTATTGAGAGGGGAGGAGGAGAGGAGCATGGATGAATAAAGAGGAGAGGAGATAGGATGTGAGGACAGGAGAAAAGACAAGAAGTACTGACAGGAGAGGAGCTGAGGAGAAAGGAGAAGAGCTAAGAGGAGAGTAGGTAAGAGGAAAAGAGAGGATATAAGAGGAAAGGAGCTGACAAAAAAGGAGTTAGCAGTTTGTTTCTGCTAACACACACTTTAAGCAGACAAAATGATGCAGACAGAGCACACCACTCATTTGCACGCTCTAGTTTTTAACAAAGAGACAAGCTGATGCTCTATCTCACATACCAAACACACACACACACACACACACACACACACACACACAAACACACAACTGATTAATGTTAATGTGCTACAGTTTCTCTTAAAGAGGGAATGCGCTTACAAGTCTCTTAAGGACTTTCACACACCTCAGCAGCTTCTCCCGAATAAAGACATCGGATACACACTCTCTTCATAACTCAAAGTTTGGGTATTTTTAATAGGAGATGCTTCTCCCCCGCACTTACAGCCAAGTGTCTGATAATGTTTCGAGTCAGCTGCTTTCTAAGTTATGCATGGGTGCTGCACAACAAAGTCAGTAGGAACAGCAGAGTACTAAAGTTATGAAGAGAAAATAAGAGAAAGCAGCAATGTAAGGAAAATAAGAACGGCTTAATTGCCAGGGAGAGGAAAGGAAAGCAAGATCAAGGTTTTTAAGAGTGGGCATGTGTGTACTCTGTGAGTGTGTGTTCTTATCTACTTGGGGCAGGTATAATAAGGCGGCTCGTAGCCAGCCTGTGGGAGAGCAGGAGGTGAACTGAGGTCACCAACTCCAGTCTCTCTGCAGGCTTCACTTTAATGATGGCGGAAGGTTAGGGAGTCAGCTAGGTGGGGGAGTGATAGAGGGAGAAGAGACATGGGGAGAAAGGGAGAGAAGGAGGTTTATGAGGCACACGGTCCCACAGAGTGTGACTTTGACTTTTCATGGTCTAAACAGGAAAACAGAAACCTTAGAACAAAAGGAGTAGGAAGTAGTAAACACTTAACAAAACAGCAACTCCCACAACCACCCACAGATACACATCCACTCATTCTGCATATGAAGGTGATGAAGGTGTGCAGGGGGAACTGCTACAGAGTTTGCTGAGCTCACACTAACTACAGTCTCTAACCTGGCTCTCTCACGCTGACACAAAAGTCATTTAACAAGGTCAGAACACATTTCGTCCACTGATGTTGACAAACAGATGAAAGTGAGAGAGGAAATCAGAACCAAAAGCTGCTGGAGACACGGTAGGAAAACAGAAAAGTGAGAGAAGAAACAGATGAAGAGAATGTGAAGTGGCCACAAAGAGAGCTGAAAGCATGCACAAGACAGAGAGCAAAAATACAGAGAAAAACAAGTGTGCAACCGAGAGAATCTGAAGACCAATCCAATTTCATAAGGCATTACATAACCTCAGTGGATAGCTCTTTTTGCATTAATCTCTTGGGTTATGCAAGCCATTTCTGGGCCAAATCGCTAGACTTATAGCAATGAGCTTATGATGCAAACTAGCTTTGGTTCTTTTACAGCACACTGTCGATGCTGTGGTGGTACACGCACACGCATGCATTCACAAGCACGTAGGAGCCTTTCTCTTCCTGAGAAATGCTCCCTCCAACACAAGACAGTTACCCGCAGGCCGATAGGTAGATTGAGCACACATACAGATACACACACACACACACACACACACACACACACACACACACACACACACACACACACACACACACACACACAACAGCTCTACTGAACTGCCTTAAGGCCTGAAGGTAACACTCCCTGTTGCCCTGCTTTACAACTAAACACCGAAGGCACTATAGCCTTTTAATATTGATGACCTGTCCAAGAGATATAACATTAAACGTCAAACTTCCCTGACCAGATGATTTGACCTTTGTAAGAGAAGGAGAAGGAGAAGAGGTTAAAAACCATCCACAATATATCAGTGTGAAGGATACGGTGTCAACAGTATACATTAATCATTGTACTGACTAGATAAAATAGACGTCTGTTCACTTGTTTACCCTTACTGTGAGAAAGAGCTTAAAACAACCAGCGGATTTAACTCTGGGAAAGACAGACTGACACTGATGAAGATTCCTTTTATGTGATTGGTTGACTCTGAATAGTTTGACCGGCCAAGGGAGAGACAGGAGAGTACCTCTGTGAAAGCAGAGCTAGAGTTACTTAAAGGCACAGGCAATGTAGCTGGCAACATACAGAGACACATAAAAAACTTCAAAAGGTTTTATGCCACAGATGAATCTTGAAGTGCAAAGGATTTGTGAACCGATGGCCTTTATAGCAACTGTTAACTGTTAGTAAGAGTGGTGTAAAAACTGATCTTGGCCAATACAGAGAATTGAACCATCTTGCCTCCTGGTGACCCAGAAATGTCTGACACATCATCTTTAGTGATGAAAGAAATGATAAGAAAACAGTAGCATTAATGGTAACAGTAATTCAAAGGAACAGCAATATTATTAATGCAACAGCGCAACAACAGCATTAACCTATAACAGCCGCAGAACTGTATCTCATTACAGCAGCATTAAATGACTTAACTTATTAATAACAGCAGCCAGTTGCTTTCCGGGACTCATAGGTGAGGGGCAAAATGAGATAGGGGCACCTTGACTAATCACAGCATTAGGTTTAAAGTGGAGTTAATCTAAGTTCGATGTTTAGGGTTGAGGCTAATTTTTGCCTAAATGTCACCTCGAAACAGCTCTTGAGCTAGTGTATAATGGGTCTGACCAGAGGTGACATTTTGTGGACCAAAGGGGCACCTGAGTGTTCAATGTACCCATCAAGTACCCACAGAAGTGTATGCTACAGGCCACTTGAAACGATTAGCTTAGCACCCAGGCACTCAAGTGTCCTTGTATTGGGACATTAGCGTTAAATAAAGGGCAATTCTATGTTCAAATTCAATCTCAAAGGTCATTATAGCACCCTCCCCTACCCTAAAATGTACACTGTTATGCAGCTTTTGTCCCAAATCACCACAGCAGCATGCTCATTTCAGGTGTAAATGAGCTTATGACAAATTCATAGAGAAGGCAGGTTCAACTGGGCATATACATGAACAGTGCAAACTATGATTGTAATTTCATTGTTAGTTTTAAAGTTCAAAGATCATTTTAGTCTTTGTTGCTATACAGTACATGTGCTTTATGTAATTTGGAGAGATGTAAAAGCAGGACTGACATAGTGTGTCCTTTGACACTTACAGTACTGTAGTGTATTTCTTTTTTCTTCTTACATACATAAATACTGTGTGTTTGTGCAAGTTACATGTGATTAAGAGTAGACAGGAGATACAGAAAAAAAAACTTAACCTTAAAGTTGGGTCTTAAAGACTTAACAGCATGAAGATGCATATTTCTGTAGTTCTCAAAACAACACCAGAACTAAAAACCCCCTCACACATCTGACTGATACGTGGATTGTTAGATTGAATAAGCATCCTTGTTGCGGGCTTTGTATCTGACCAGTCATACTATCCAATTATCTGTACATCTCAGAGACAAAAGAGGCTCGATGCTTCTGGATTCCCAATAGGCTTGCAACAACATCAGAACTTTAGTAGTTGATACCATTTAGTATACAATACCAGTATCAGTTAAATCCCATGATTCTTGATAATTGCCCAGTTCAATAAATTCAGTAAATCCCAATTCAATACCAACATACACTACTCCTTCATCAAAAACATTTAAACTAAATTATAAACCAACTGGTGTATGTGGGACGGTGGCTTGGTGCTGCAGTGGTTTGCACTGTTGCCTCACAGATAGAGCTGATTCTGATTTGAATCCAGGGTGGAGGGTGCCCTTCTGTGTGGAGTCTGCATGTTCTCCTCATGTCAGACTGGGTTTTCTCTGGGTACTCCAGCTTCCTCCCACAGTCCAAAGACATGCAGGTTAACTTGTGACTCTAAATTGTCTGTAGGTGCGAATGTGAGTGTGAATGGTTGTCTGTCTCTATGTGTCAGCCCTGTGATAGTAAGGTGTACTAGGTGTCCAAGGTGTACCCTGCCTTTCGCCCAATGTCAGCTCAGATAGGCTCCAGCCCCCCGCAACCCCCAACAAGACAAGCTGTTCTGGAAAACGAATGAATGAATGGTCTATGTTGGTTCATCCAATTTATTGGGCGAGGAAACCGTATATAGCTCACAGTATATTGCTAGATTCCTCCTTCCTCGACACTTGTACATGTAATATGATGGCTGGTCTTCGTGGTCTGATCTTTATCCCGCCCCTCTTCCACTGTGATTGGACAGCTGGGTGACAGTGACGAAAGCAGTTTTTAAACCAAAGCTAAAAAATTTTCGACTCTTGGCAACCAGAAAAAAACACCAAATGTGCAGCACTCAGCACAGAATAAGACATTCAGTGCGTCATCATACTGCTGGTGTTTGAAGCACAGAGTAAATATGTGAGCCCTCCGAATGCAAAGAATTAAAAAAATGCTGAGCCTCAGGAAAAAAATGCTTTTCTTTTGACCAAGTTGAAGTGGAGCTGTCTCATAGTTATACTTATGGCAGTCTTCTTCCTTTCGTATGTAACAGCACATCAAACACTTGTTGGCATATATGCTGCCCCATCAGATCTGAAAGACTTGCATTCCTAGTACCTAATGTCCTTACAGTGCTAGAGAGAAAAAAAAAAGAGTACCACTATATTTTCAGAATTTTGTCATCAACTTGGTACTGAAGTGTTGGTTCCTGTGACAATCCTATTCCCTAATCCTTGTCTCTCCCTTACTGTATTGTTGGAGGTGTTGATTGGCTGTTACTCTGTATCTCTCCACCTCCAACCCCAAAAGGCCTGAAGTCTGATCTCCATGGCAACTGAGACGTTACCTGCACTTGGGATGAGATTGTGAGATTTGACACCTCAAGTTTTAGGAAGAGATGGAGAGGGAGTGAAGAGACTTTAAAGCCTATGAAAATAGAGTTTGAGGCAGTGAGACTGGGAATATTAACTTTGGCTGGGTTTTGAATTGGTAATCGGGACAAAATCCACATGGAGAAAATAGTGTCTCTCAGAAATAACATCATAAAGACAAAAATCTATTTGTCATTGCTGCTGGCCAAAAATGTTCACATTCATATGGTATGATTTCTACAACCCTGCAAAAAGTAAATACTGGACTATACAAAAATGAACAAAAGTAACATCGGAAAGTATCAAACTAATTAAAATCTATTGCTGACAAGCACTGAAATTCAATCTTGTGTTGAACCTTCATTTAACCTTTGCAGACTAAAGAAAAGAAACTTTAATGTGACAAATAAAAATCGAATGTTCACAAAGAATTCAATAAAATCTGCTGAAGGAGTCCAGGATTTCAGTAAATCACCCAACTCACTCATGCACATTTTATTAAGGCTTAAAGTTAGGCGTATTTAAGACTGGGGCTGCTTTGAGTGACAAGCTGTCTGTCAAATCAGTCAAATCCATCCCTCGCTTCTCCACAGCTCCACCTTCTTGTCCAAATATGGTCACTTCTGGCACCAAAAAAACAAGATGTGTACAGCCAAAATGCTAAACTCCAGTTTGAAATGGGAGTCCACAAAGCTATGGGTGACGTCACACTAGCTACATCCATTATTTTACACAGTCTGTGGTTACTCTGAGTAATCATTATGTAAAAGACAATGAAAGGCTCATTTATACTCTCTTTACACACAAAAATAGATACGTTCATTTTAGACGTTGGAACTGTTTCTGCCCACATACTTCCATGCATCCTTTATGCTGACATAGATACAACGACTGGGTGGCACTAGAGGGCAGAGTCAAAAGTTTCTCATGACAACAAACACGGCAACAGTGGAAGAGGTCGGGATAATATACCTTTAAATGGAGGCAGCACAGTATACAACGGTGGTCTGTAAAGCCAATAATCACACTGCCACATCTGCACGGAGAATTCTTTTCACTGTAATACCAATTTGTCCCATTCTGCCATTTTAACATGTCTTTGTTGTGTCCTACAGTTGTGTCTTGCTTGAACTACGCTACACGATTGGTGGTGGTACTGCTCTGTTTTGTTCGAATCTGTAAGCTTTCAGAAGATGTGCACAAACAAGGACGACATGAGAGTAGAGTACAGACAGAAGGCCCAATTAGTGTATCCAACACTGAGCATAAATGGGGCACTGCTCTGAGAAAAACACTCATGTCTATTGTTTCCTCCATGAACCCTTACACTGTCGACACCACAGGTGATGCTCAAGAAACCAGCAGTTTATCATATTTGTTCCTTGGATCTTCATGTTTTAGTAATCTGTCTATATGTCTCTTTACAGTAGTGACAGGATCAGGCACAAAGGTGCTGACCATCCACCTTCACATTGACTGCAGCAGCTCTCAGTGATCCGCACCCTGGAGTCTGTAATGTAGAGCAGGCGGAGCCCTGTCTTCCCTCCGTCTCGCACTAATACATCTCAGGTGCCTTGCCAATCTAATTGGCACCAAATTCAGCTTCATTTCCATCAAGCTGCTCAGTTAGCCCACGTTGCGAGAAGTGCAAACTCAGCAGAGACGAGGGGATGCAAAAACCTGTATTGAATTAACTCAGGTTTGTGTGCTGGTGTGTGAGTGGTGCGAGTGAAAATTCTGCTTTGTGCAGAATTGAAGGACAGAGCAAGATCCAAAACAAAGGAATGCCATTTATCAGGGAGCTTTCTAAAAAAAAAAAAATCCAATGCAAAGAGCCATTATTTGCATATTTGAATAACACAAGTCCCCGCCCCAAACTCCACAGATGCCAACTCAGCACTTTGCTTGCTGTTCTGTCATGTCCTCCTGCTTCTCCCCTGCAGGCTTTTGTGCTCATATTCTCTCATCGGTTCATCCGCCCGCACAGTGACAACCATGAGATATGTCACAGAAAAGGGAGATTATAAGTGAATGATTTCCTTATCATTATGACCTGCAGGCCATGACACAACGCAACACTATCACATTAATATAAAGAGCACAAAAACAGATTAGAATTCAGTGCAGTTCAGGTTTTATCTGTGTAATTATGTGGCTTACCAACTTAAATCAATAGAAGTTGCTTTTGTCTGTTTGTTCTGGTTTATGTTCATTCTCAGCCATCGCCTGGGGCCCACAGTATGTTGGTGAGTCTCTGTGTGCTCTGATCATACATCTCTAGTGAATACAGTCCAGCCACCTGATTGTAGTACTGACTGTAAACTACAAATCAGGGTGTATGTTATATGCAGTAACACAACCCTGGACCAAATCATCCCCTCAGTGGCCAATTACAGCTACCTTCTGCTTCCTCCTCAGCCAACTACAACTCTCAGATATGGCCATAAGAGCAATGTATCACAAACACACACACCCACACCCACACACCCACACCCACACCCACACACACACACACACACACACACACACCATTGTAGTTTGAGTTGTAGAACTGTGGAGGTGGATGGACCCTGGGCACTTTTTGTTCAGTTTTGTACTAACGTTACTCAAACTAAAAGCAAGTACAATTTTCTAAATCTGTGTTTGGACTCAACTTCCACAAAGCAGCCTCTTTGGGGCAATTGTTGTCTTTGTGCCTGGTTTTCCATTCGTCTCGGTTGGCTTGCTTGTCCAGATTGTCAGAGCATTTGTCTGTATTTTTATTTATATGGCTGCGTCTTTGTGTGTCTTTGTGAGCACTCTTGCACAATATTAGGGACATAGGGAAACAAAGGAAGAAATGCAGTGTCCACAAAAATGGACAATACTGGGAACAAGTAAGAGAAAGTAGGCAGAGAAAAATACTATTTTTAAAACTACAGAGAAGTGCTGTAAGAGACAGAAATAATATGGTGAGAAATCAGACTTGAAATAGGACTGTAGTGGGAAGCTTTGAAGTTACACCAGAAGTGTCGGAAGTCTTGATGGAATTATTTACCCAATACAATATAACACTGTTTATCTGTCAGTGTGTCTCTTTACGTCCATCACACCAGCAGACAATACTCCAACTTGGAACCAAAATAATTCAAATAAATCATCTGTGTGCAAATGCTATTTGTTGATTTACATCTGAGGTATATTTTGTGTGAAATGTTGATTGTGAGCCACTCAGGATGTCATTACTATGGCTCTGTCCTTTCTTGTCTGTGTACTGACAAAACCTGATGATTGTGTTTGCTTGATGTGAATATACACAAAGTTAATGTGCGGGAGTACAGACAAACAACGTCAAAACAGCAGATTTCTGTTATTTTGACAAAAGTACTCTAATTGTTTAATTTGTTCACAAAGTTTTTACCCCCTGTATGTATTGTGCCAAGAAAATCAATACTCATGCTTTTCAAATCCCTGTGTAATCTTGTGTATAGTTGTGTGCATAGCTTTGCAGCAAGGCAGGAAATATGGTGGTTAATTATGTATTTGAACCATATAACATAACAAAAGACTATCTACTGGATCAATATGCCATTTATACTAAAAAAGCATCCTGGTTAAAGCATCTGTTTTCCTTGAATTATCACGTATCACATTATCTCATCAATAACATGTTAGCTGTAAGGGTTTCTCAACATTATGATGAGCTAAAGATAAATAAAGACGCCACAGATTTGTGGCAGCCCAGTTGCTAAAAGAAAATGGCATTGCATTGTACAGTCCTGCACATCAATGATATGTTAAATTTGTAAGTTTCACATCAGTGTTTCCAAAGTGATGTAGTATATGGGCTGACTTTGTCATCAGAGGACGGAGGAGATGGTGGATGGCATGACACCTATGCCAGACACCTGCCAAGCTGCAGACCACTGTCTGACACCAACAAACAACAAAACTGGTTGTTTTTTTTTAGCCATTTCTATCTTTTCAGCAGCTTTCTAGCAACCAAACATGAATGTTTTTTGCAACCAGTCGCTGTTTTTTCATCAGGCAAAGTGTCCCAAAAAGTAGTTGGTCTTTACCAAGACATCAATGGCTTTTCTAGCTGTAATTTGTTCCAAAAACATATTTTAAAAGATCATACAAAATCTTTTCCTGAGCATAACCACAGTTTCCCTCATATTCATGTATTTGTGGTGGCCTACTAACATCTGCTGCCATATATTGATTTTCTATTTTTGGAGCTGGACCATTCAGTAGGAGTGCTGTTGAAATATATATAAATACTGTCAGAAGCAGTGAAAGTAAAACTTAACAGTTCATTGTGCTGGGTCTTAAAGTTTACATTTATCTGCCTCTGCAGTGGAAGCACCACTCATCCATTGATCTGATCAGTTCTGATATGATCAACTGATCAAAGATCCATCCCACGACTCAAACTCCACAAACTGCTGCTAAGAAAAAGAGAACTCACCAATAATTCCTTCTGAGATGTATTCATGGACCCGCAAGAAAGCCCCCCGAATTTAGAGAGGGAACACAGAATGATAGCTACAAAGGGATACACACACACACACACACACACACACACACACACACACACACACACACACACTAGAAAATAAACAGAGAGTTTGCTGATTCCCCCTCAACCCAGTCGTCAATTACAACCACACATAGATTTTAATTCTGTGGGAAACCCTGCATAATCAAATGGCTTTTGTGCCTAAACTCAACCACACATTATGTACAGCATTGTGGAAACTTAAAGAAATATAAAGTTTCAATGTATCCACTATATTGTAACATACAAATGTGGTAGCTTGCAGAAATGTGCATTGCCAACATTTTCTCTGGCGATTGGATTGTTTGTGAGGAGCATGAGAGACATAAGGGAAGAGAACACAGTATTATTATTTCTAGTCAGACAGCCAAACTGCATTACCACCTTAGTTCAACCGTAACTTTCTTTTTTTGTCTTACTGGCGGCAGGGACCGAGGGAAATGAAAGGTGTGGGAACAAAAAAATTGACACACCAACAAAAAACGATTGGACACACTGCATAACCCTTCTGTGTTCCATTTTACTGCAGCAAACCATGTGGAAAGATTGACATCAGGAGGCAAAGTTGATGTGCTATTTCTCACACCAGTGTTTTTTAACGACTGAGTCAGGATCCAAATGCAGTTTGAAGAAAGATTAGACTCTTTCCTCAAGTAATCCAAAGCTAAGAGCTATTTTTCCTTCCAAAGCCATTCCATGTGGGCAAGGTGGACCAAATCATTCTTCATGCTGATATGTTGGATTACACTTCACAGTCACCTAAAACACATCGTGGCCCCAATAGGGAAAAAGACCAATTTTAAAATGCGGGTCCCGAGACACTACAGTGACACGCACGCTGTAAAAACCATCCTGCCATCCATTTCCAGTGTGACAACTAAGCTCAGCCTTGTGGATGTCCCTGCCATCTCTAAACTCATTTTTTAAGAACAAGATTCCTCTTGATTTTCATACACTCCCTTGCTCCGTGCAAGAGGTGTCATATGTCTACAAAATGACGGCCAAAGGCTGGGGGTCAATACAGTACTTCTTGTATGATTTGTGAGAGTTGTCGCAGGCAGTGCACAGTGCAAAAGAGTGCAGCAGGGTCTCTGCAGACATCATTATATTGATCTATACTCTATGCCTATGTCATCGCAGTGATCAATGGTGGCAGAAAGACAAAGACTTCTGGCCCAATCAAGGCTGAACAAAGACGTCGCCCATCTGTAGCGCGATTCAGTTGTCTTCTCAAACTCATACCTATTCATAATTCTGCTATTCAACATTAGCCATCCATCTTTACGGGAGCCTGACAACCTGTGTGATTTATTCAGTCTCGGCCATGAAGTAGCTAGACTGGACAGAACAAGCCTGAGGGATCTCTCCCAACAGGGCTGATTTACATTCATCCACCCGTTTGTGTGTGTGTGCGTTGGCTCTATTGCTGTATCCGTCAGCAGAAACATGCAAGCGTGCTGACGCAGGAGATAAAAGACACACACCAACGCAGTCAAGTTGACAGGAAACTGTGGAGTGCGTCAATACCGGATCAATACAGCAACAAATAAATCAACAGGACCTCAGGGCCCTGATTCAGTACATAATCTTAAGTGGGAATGAGTGTAGTTAGAGCACAGTGCTCTCTTTAACACCTTGAATACAATATGTAGGAGTGTATAAACACATTGGTTACAGGAGGATTGTAAAAAGTCATTGGTTTGTTGTCACAGCTGTCATCAGGTTCATTTTGTGAGAGACATGTTGTATCCCTCCTAACAAACATGTTTAAAGGACAGCTCACCCCAGAATAAAAAAAGATATTGCTTCTCTCTTTCTCTCTGTAGTGCCATTTATCAGTTTAGATTGTTTTACTGTGAGTTACAGAGTGTTGGAGATATCGGCAGTAGAGATGTCTTCCTTCTCTCCAATATATGGAACTAGATAGCACTCAACAAGAAGAAGAAGATAAAAAAACAACTGAAAAACTCAACATCAATGTCTTATCCCAGAGATCATGACCCCGTAACTCAAGATAATCCAGTTTCATGTACAACCTATTTTCTTTCTACAGAACCACACCCACCAGCCATATCACCATGCAGAAGGAAGCATGCGTCTACTCATGCATGAGAGGATCATGCTTATGAGATCGTTAGATGTAAATATTTTGCAGCGCCCTCCTTGGCTGAACTGTCACATCAGCTAGCTCAGTAGAACTAGATGAGCTAACAGTAGATGCATGCTTCCTTCTGTGCAGCGATATGACTGGTTGGTGTAGTTCGGCACAACCAAAATAGTTCCTGCATTAAAAACAGCTCACAACAAGGTCTGTTAATTAGTTACTTAGATAGCAATGAACTTGATGATTTCTTGAAAGAGACATAACTGTTTATTTTGTTTTGTTTTTTTGGTGCTTTGAGCACCACAAGCCGAGTGCCTTGCAGTTCCATTATTTTCAGAAAAGGCAGACATCTCCACAGCCAATATCTCCAACACTCAGCAACTTACACCAAAACAATTAAGACTGATAAATACCACTACAAGAAAGACAAAAAATACATATTTTTGATTTTGTTGTGAACTGTGCCTTTAAATACAACTGTGACAAGATGACATGAAAATAATTCATATAGTAAATAACATAGACGTTCCTTCTCTGGTTCAAGCAATCAAGCTGTTAAGCCTATCAATCAGTAAATTCCCTTTTCAAAGCAAACATGTCACAAGAAATGTCACCTACTGGCTTCTCTTCATACTAGTTATGATTCAGAGGCAAACACTGAATGAGAAGTGAGGTTAACATATGCCTTATCATCACCTGCTCAAAACCAATTACCAATAACAAGTCAAATTTGGTAGCCTTAGGATAGGGCTGGGTGATGTGGAGAAAATCAAATATCATGATATTTGCAACCAAAGGGTTGACTACTGGTGCTTTCACAAACAGAACTGTACTTTACTGTAATGCAGTCTTTAAAACAAGGAAAAGACAACACTAACGACATGACAATACCCAAAAGACAATATCTAATCTCATGTCATGAGCAATATCCAAATATTGTTGAGCCCTACTTTAAGATACAGTAACTCACCCTTGCAGCTCCTTGACAGACATGGAGATCTTGAGGTTATGTCCCAGAACGTGGAGGGCAGTGAGGATGTCAGCCCACTGGACCATCTCTCCCAGAGGACCCCCCTTCAGCACTTTGGGGCTGAAAACATCTCCAGACTCCTCTGTTAGGAAGCCCACATGGACCAGGATCTGAAGGAAGGCGGGTACACAGAGCAGCAGAGAATTAAAATAAGAGTCTGTGGAGAAGCTCAACAACAAAAGCTCCATTTGAGAGGAATACTGACTGTAAGAATACCATAGGTGTTAACTTTAAATTCAACCAGTGCAGACACTTTGATAAGGCTTTAAATTCTGTTATCATTTACATCAGTTTCTAACTCACATGACTTAAGTGGTTTAATTTTATAATTTCATTTCAATTGGTTATGAAAACATTGCATTTAACGAGGCAATTAGTGAGATCTGGGAACATGGTGACATCGCTAAACTAAAGTCTAATGGGACAAAAACATTAGCAGCCAGAGTATCTAAACTTATTTCTTTAAAAGTGCACCTGGAATTCAAGATCATCTAAGCCATGTATGGTAAGTAGGTAAAGGTCTAAAACTGCAATGGATGTTTGGATGCTAGGTAACATTTTTACCTTGCCTTTATATTTCAATTCCAAATAATCTGGGGCTTCACTTAAAAGTTATAGGATGATCTATCATCTATTCTGGGCAATGTCACAGTATTCACAAATCTCAGCAATAACGTTTGTGAGTACAATGTTATAATTAACAATAAACCAGAATGATCCCTCAATGTAGTTAAATTCTGCAGACAGTTAGAAAAAAAAAGCATGAATACGTTTCTGAATAACTTCATCTTCATTTTCTAAACCATCTACTAACATTAACAAAACCTATCTTTTAAAACAATATACTTTACTAAATATTAATAATGTTCGGCTGCTATGTGGGACTTTGTTATCTGTGTGACCTCAATTTTAGTCATAGAAAACTTTATTTCCATTTGCAATTTGATATTTGGATATGGCTATGTTCTGGGACCTCTCTGCCCCTCCATATGCCTACATGAAAGCTGACAGCAGAGAGAGCACACCTCTCTGCCCTTCCACGCGCGTACATGGAAAGCTGAAGGCAGACGGAACAAATCTCTCTGCCCTCCACGCGCAAACGAGGAAAGCCTGAGGCAGAGAGAGCAAACCTTCCTGCCCTTCCATGTGCCTACATGGAAAGCCAAAGGCAGTGAGAGCAGCAGCAAAGAGCCCCCACGTACAGAGCAGAGCCAGCATCAGTTACAAACAGAGATGACACTGATAAGTCAGACAAAGCAAAAAAAAACAAGGAGCTGGGGTAGAGACGGGTTGCAAAGAGGCTTGCAGATGAAGCAGCAATGGTAGGCAGGCTAAAGCAGTTTAAATAGGGCGCCCTGACTTGAGATTTGCTAACTGGTTGCTTAGAAAGGAATCATGTGATGTGTCAACTGACTCCCCTCATCAGCTGATGTAGCTGGGATGTGAGCTGAGCTACCATAATTTACATCTGTAACATACTTTACAGACAACATGATTATGTGGTGGTGAAGTAAACGTAGATACACATAATGCACAATGTCATCAAGTACATTTAATTAAATCTGATTAATATTATATCATTTATATATGTGTGCGTACTGTACTGTATAAAGTTAAGCTCCTTGAAAGTTAAGCTCCTGCGGTGCAAACTGTTTTAATGAGTTTGAGGATTAGAATCATTAGA
The DNA here is from genome assembly GCA_026686955.1 of Epinephelus cyanopodus. Taxonomy (NCBI): domain Eukaryota; kingdom Metazoa; phylum Chordata; class Actinopteri; order Perciformes; family Serranidae; genus Epinephelus; species Epinephelus cyanopodus. The sequence goes on from CM048916.1 coordinate 35,070,776, forward strand.
ATTTCAGACTCTTCCAAAAGAAAATTATGGAAACTGAAAAGTAATTCTTTGAAATCCCTGATGAATTATCCCCTCATGCTCCAATGGAACTGCACGCACATGTAGAAATCCATCATTATGGACAACTCATTTCATACGCACCGTATGCCTATACAGATAACCGCTGCAACTAATTCCCAGGCACCCGATAAGAAAATCCCTTTTGTTTAAGAACATCATGTAACACATGTGAGGGAATTATCACAGTTTATATGTTGTGCTGTTATACAACTTTGCACTTGCAGGTCACAGTCCCATGCATGTCCACCTAGCTACTGCATAATTAGTGCAACCCACCGAGAAATGAGCAACACGTTGCCTTTCACAGTGGATTAGACACAACCATGTCCGAACGCTGCTCTGCTGAGTAATCCTGATTAGCTAACACAGCATGAACACCTCCATGCAACATACATAATGAGCTTAAGGCCAACTATGTGGAGTTTGCCAGAAAGTTTTGGACGGCGATTACTTACTATGTCTATCCCTCTGCTCATATGTAAGTGCACGTGTGTCCTGTGTTTGTACCGTCACAGCTTTGAAATGTCGAGGTAATGATTAAAAGCTTCCAAGAGCTTTTTAAAAGCGTGCCGCAGTGCACTCTCTTATTACTCTCTTCCCCTCTCCATCATGCCACATTAGCCACAATGCACTAATGTTTGAAGGTTACTGTAGGAGCCAACACAGACACCAGCCCATAAACAAACAAACGCACACATGCTGCTCAGACGCATCACACATTTTACGATCCTGGAGAAGATTCTGAACAGAACTGGATATCTGATATAAACATATATATAGTGATGCAGGGTTGTTTTGTATTATAGCTGTATGCATTCAGTACAACTGCTGAAGTCATTCCACTAAAGTTAACATGTACAAAATGTGTGTAAAACATTGGACAATGGTGTGTATGTGGCAGAGTCAAGCTCCAGTGAGACTCCAGCTGGCGTGAAAAATCCCCTGATTTAATAAGCCTGCTCTATTAACTTCTGCTTCATAAAAAAAGATAAGTGAAATTTAATTACAGTTTGGGTGGCAGATGGCAAGAGTGAGAATTCATGGCGCCAATACTATTCACTCTCTTGGCTTGGTGGTGGTGCGACAGTGGTGTTGGTGAGAGTGTATCACACAAACACTGGCAACCATGCAAAAATGGAGACAGAAGGAGGCGAATTTCACAAACTGGCAGCGGCACAGTAACACTGCTAAATAAATATGAGAAATATCACACAGTGGCAGCAGAGCCGAATAACTGTGGATTGCATTCTATAAAGCTGGCATCCACACACAAATGAAAAGTTAACAGGGAGAGAGGTAAGGGTGCTTTATAAAACCTGGCAACTTGCACCAGTGATCTAGACGGCTGAGGAGGGATTTCACTCTCTCTGTAATAGCCAGTGTTTATCTCCATTTGCGAATGTTAATTCCTCTGTATTGGAACCGAATTAAAGTGGAGTTCAATGACACATATCAGAGCAGTGCTGGAGAAGTAACCTTTATATCACAGGATAGGAATCAATAGCTAGAAGGGAGAGGAGAGAGGTACTAGTGTGGGTGGGTTCGTGCTGTGTTTTACCGCGCAGATCACCGGCAGACATCGCCGCCAACACAATCTTGCATATTTGCTCACGCACTCACTTGAAAATGAAGATGAATGGGTGGGGAAAGCCACACAATGGGAAGTCGACAACAGAGGGAGTCACTCTTGAGCTGAAGCTGTACTTCCTCATAAACTCCTGTATCACGGCCAGCTGCCTCCCTCAGGAATCTGATCACACACCAGAGAGACTGGAGCTCTTTATACAGTGGACTTATGACACTCCCAGATGGTGTGTGTCTGAGTGTGTGTGCTGATGGATTTTGGATTTTGTTTGTTTTGGTTTGTTTGCCTGCATTTGTTTCACACTGACATACATCAGTGAACTGTGCGCGTGTGGATGCTTGTGTGTGTTGGCGTGGGTGCTCGGGGGATTCTCAAAAGGATCTGAAGCTACTCTCTACTGTTAGCGTCCCGTGGGGATTGAGCACAAAGACCTGCCAAACCCACTGAGACAGACAGAGAGGCACAATAAGTAAGCTCTCATGCTCAAGTCTCTCGCCCACCTCAACAACACCTGTCTGCTGGCGCTTCTGTTCACGTGCCACCCCTCTTGCAAAACTTTTTATGCCACAAATTAGGGTCTTTCTACAACATTGTCCCTGTTCAGAGTGTGTGTTTTTGTGATTATACAGCTTGGATAAGCTGTGGAAAAGGAAATCCATTGTCTTTCATGTGCTGATGTTACAATTGTTTCATGTAATATGAGGTAAAATCCTTGGAAAGTCCTTGGTGCGAACACATGAGAGCAGAAGACTTGAAGTGGCTCTCGAGTATGTGGTACCACTCCATTGCTCTGCTCCACTCATCACTAACTGGCTAACGACAGAGGAATGCTAATGCTTGTCTCAGCATCTGTTAGCGCAACACTTTGCACGAATGCATGTGTGTGTGACCCTGTTCACTCATGCACTGTGGCCCTCGTGAAGGTCGCAGCTGTCCGATGGAAGGCCACGGGTGGCGACACAAGCTGGCACTGCCAACCATCACTACTCTACCCTTAATTTCACCTTCTCCGTCATCCTCTTTTTACGCCTCCATAGACTCTCCCCTCTTTATTTCTCCTCACGTCTTTCCTCCTCGTTGTCACATTCCTCCGACCTGCTTCCTCCCCCCTCCTATTTCTTCCTCACTTTTACTTTTTCTTATCCCCTCCTCCCCCCTCCCTCCTCCTCACTCCCCACTTCACCTTCCATATCCCATTAGTCTCCTACTCTGTCTGCACTTCATCAGTCAGAGGTCAATTAACTCTCAAGAGGGCAGACACAGGGAGAAGGGAAATTAACAGTTTGGCATATGCTGACAAACACACTGAATGTGCATGCTCGGCGCAGACCAAGTAGACACGCAGATGCACACAAAGTGTCTTGCTGAGACACTTAAACTCCAGACAGGCAGGGACTGTGCTGTAGCAGGTTAAGAGGATAAGGTCAGCGTCCTTGGATCTGTACTATCATCTCTTTAAAAGCCTCTCCATTATGCCATGGCTTAGCTGAATATGTCTCCTATGATGTCTAGAAAAAAGAGAACAGCAATTTGTTACACAGAAAGTATTCCATCAGCTACGTTATAATGGCTGAATGGGTTGACCTGGGCTTTTGACTGAGTTTGATAATGACACTTAAAAAAAAAAAAAAAAAGAAAAAAAAGGGGGTGAGCTCTTTCAAATGCATAACTACTTTGAAAGTGAAGTGCAGCGAAAGGTTGATTGTATTCTTTCTGGGCTCCACAATCACTGAGGAAACTGGCAGATTAATCACAAAATAAAAGACATTTCCTCGAATATTTAAGGCTGGCCTCCACTTCATCACCGTGGCACCCTGCATACAAAGCCTCTCGAACATCTACCTCTCAAATATATTTGACTGAATGACTTGACTTAAGAATTACATTTCCCAAAGTCTCAACAGTCGCTCTCATGCACACATGCACACATACACACACACCTCCCCGTTCCCCGTCCTTGTGTCAGCCGCTGAGAGTTCAAACGAATCATCTCGCTTTCTCTCTCCCTCTCGATCCCCTCTCCCTCCGCACTTGCCTCTCTGCTCTGCTAATTTATTCTTTTTCTGAGTAAACATCCACTCCGCTTACAATCAAAGAGAAAGCCAAACAAGGAAACAGAACAGAATCAACAGAGCCCCATTGGAATTGTAAAGACTGCGCACTCCAGCAGAATGCTAAAGTTGGTATCGGAAGCAAGGGATTTTGTCAAAGACAAAGGTTAGGCGAGTGCAGGGCCGTAGTCAATTCACATCAGACAATGTTTTTTCTGAGGTCAGAGTTAATTAAAATCAAACAGTGTTCTCTCTCTCAGTGTTAAAGTGAGTGCTTATTTTAGAGTTTAAGTGAAAATTAATCCTGTGAGGGAGGAGGGTAACAGTTGACAATGGTGAACTTGTCTGGTACGGGCTGAGAGATTTCATTTTCAAATACAGTGAATGAGATTCTGCCTTTGGCTTTTATTGCAATGATATCCAATTAGCAGTCATGCAGGCACACATTTTTTACTTCCATTCCTAATTATTGTGATAAACAGCTTTTGACAGCCAAGGCTAACTCTTACAAACACCCGGACATCTGCTGTTCAGATAGCGGCAGCACGTTGTAAGGCACACATAGGCTGTTGAAGCAGCCACAGAGCCATGATAGCGGATAACAAATCCCCTCAGAGCACTACAAGAAAGGAGAACATCAATCTCAGTGACAGAGGCCTATTTCCACCCTTGTTAACTTATTTTAGAGAGAGATGGGGGCAGAGGGAGACATTTTGGGGAGAAGACGCTGAAAGTGTGCTCAATCTGCCTTCTTGCATTAAGTCATTCATTTATCATTATTGTCTTAACTAAAAGATAATGAGTCTACTCAGTGCAGGGTGAGAAATACAATAGGTGTGGACCTAAAATGTGGTGCAGTGAAAGGTTACATGCAGCAAAAAAGTTTCTCAAGCTTCCAAAGTTTAAATTACATATTGCTTTCATTGACATTTGGAAAAGTAAGCTTTTAAACTTCACCCTTAGTTTTATATTTTTAACCACTCTTTATTGAAATATCCAGTCTTTGAGTTCACCTCACAACTCCCCTCTCCACCTCCATCAATCCTTTCCTAATCCATATTCTACAATGCCATCCTCACTGCCATCTATCCCCCTCTTGTCCTTCCTTTCTCATCTTATTCTGCCCCCCTGGCACTTGCACATGGCACTTCATCACAATCCCAATCATTCATAATCATCATTTCTCACCTCCTTTCTCCCTTTTCATCTCGTCTCTCTCGTTTATCCTCGCAATCTTTTTCTGCCATACTCTTACACTAAGCCCTTGGCACACGTGGATACTAGCAGGAGGTAGCCAAGTCCATACTGCACAGCTTCAGCTCCAACCAAAATGAGTTTTAACAATTTAACAGTACGATGCAGCGATAAATTCTTATTTTTGGAGAACACAGCTTTTAGAACTATCTTTGAACAGATACATAAAGACAGTTACACACCAATTACAGATGAAGAATGCAGACTGCAGCGATGGATGACAACCTATCATTTCCTCCTCTATGATTTAACTGAGAACCTTCAAGAAGCATCTGAAAAAGGCTTTTTATGCCCAACCACTTAAGTGGAAAACAGTCTTTCCCTTGCCTTGGATCTCTGAATTGAAATGCTTTAAGCCAACCCCGAATCATCCATTTTACTGTAAGGCATTTGTAGATCGCTTTGATTCTGGTACATACTCATACTCAAGATGGTGTTATCTGGTACTATAAGCTGCACTATGAGTGTTAATACTGTAGAGCTCTCTTGTGTTCCTCCCCTCTCCCTCCTACTCTACCTTTTTTTTTTTTAAATAGACCACCACTGTTGTGTATTGTATCACTCTTCACACCATTTAAGCTCCTGATGTCTTTGTTATTGCAAAGTTTTTCTCCCTGCACTTTGCATTTAGCCACGACAAAACAAAGTTATTCCACCCTTCTGTTTCCTTCTCTCACCTTCTTCTGATCCCTCCATCGTTGCTCCAGCTTGGCATCTAGGCGGTTGGCGGCTGTTGCCCACTGCTGTGCAAGCCGGCGGATTCGGCGCTTCATGAAGCTGAGGGACTCCTTTCCTGCTCCGACCTGGTCCAGCAGCACGGAGAGGTCCGTGCGGAAGGCAGCCTGGGAAGGTAATGGATTGAAAGTAAAAAGAGACATGGAGAGAAGTGAAGAGAGACTGTGAGAAAGTGGAAATCGAACAGAAAGGGTGCCACTGTCATTTGAAATTTTCCACCAGCAAAAAGGGGTGTTAATCTGAAGCTTTTAGCCATACTGGTGATGTAACTCTAAAGGTGTCACTGTCAGTAGGCCCACCACCTTGGTCCAGTTTGAAATGTCTCAACATCTAGTGGATGGATTCACATGAAATTGAGTACAGATATATGGTGCCCAGTTAGTAAGTTAGTTATTATTTAAGTGTATTTGGTATGGATATCACAGTAGCATTAGAAGTGAATATTTATGCACAGGAACCAGATGCACTTCATAGCAAAAACCTAATTTGCAACACCTGTCCTTAGGAAGCTTTTTAAAAGTGAAAATAGAAAATAAGAAAAGGAAATACATCCACAAATCCACACAGAGAAATACATATGCAGAATACAAAACAATGTTGTTTCTCTTTTAGCCATGGTTTAATACCTCTGTTAGAAACATTTTCAGTTCAGTTGGTAGACAGCTCCATTGTTTAAATAAATGCTACTGACTTTTGCAATCCTCTGACTTTTCATCCAGCACCGTCATCAGGTCTGAATTTCTATCCATCCAATACTTAACAGTTTAGTTTTCTTTGCAGTGAGACTGACAGCCTCATAAAACCGTTAGCGCAGCTGTACACTCTCATTCCTGTCTTTTATTCACCTGAATGCTGTTAAAACCCACTGGACTGCTGAGAGCAAGTACGCAAAGATGTGAAAGAGGAGTGTGTCATCTGCAGATTTAAGAACATCAGCTGATGTAACCTATGAAGGTAAATATTTTTCTCGGGTGTGATGGTAATTGTTTATTCTCTGGAAATGCAGGAAACCCTTACTGGTAGATTTTTTAAAAATAATAAACAATTTTGCAACATGATGCAATATTTGCCCTGTCAATGCTAATATTTTAAGGAAGTACTGCGAGAGAGATTGTGTCCCAGAGATTATTTCCTTTGCTATGTGTTTACTATTTCAAGGCTGGCAAAGAAAGGTTACAACAGCATGCATTCTCCAACTAATGCTAGAAACACTCCGTACATTACTTTTCTCCTCTGAGTGCAACCTCAGCTCAGCCCTGTTTGTGTGCAAGATACACTAAGACTAATCCACAGTTCAGTAACTCGGATCACAGGGTAAGGTGGGGATACAAGTTTTCATTTACACTGAGACTCTGCCCTACCTCCCTGAAAATTTCACTGCTGCCACAAATAAAGTGTACAAAGCAAGGTAAACCATATCCACGAAGATATAGTGCACACACATCACTTTCATACTACTTTAAACAATCAGGATTGCTTTGTGTTCCCACACAAACACTGCAGAGGGCTCACCAAGTCGCTGTAACTGGGGACAATACCTAACACTAAAGTCCACTGCATGAATAGTGGAGTTTTCATCAGTAAGCGCTGCTGTAAATTGCTGTCGAAGTGCAGGTTAACAACTGCTCACAGGATTTTTTTTAGGCTGCACAGAGAACTACTGGAAACTTCCAAGAATGGACGTGGAGTTTAAATTTCTGGCAGTTCCGGGGCAGCCTGAGGTGCATGACAGCTGACCCCTGGCCCCTCGTCCAGGCGAGGCTTTCACAGGTAAATGTGAAAGCTGTGAGGTGTATGAATGGATAGTAAGGGGAATTTGAGAGGTTACACTTTTTTTCTAAAAGGTGTGACTTGAGGGTGTCTTCATGTTTTTTTCTAAATCATTTGTACCTCAATTAAAGACTAATTTTTGGACTATTTATCATCTTTTCTTATTCAAGCATTGCAGGTATGTCACATATATGTGGTCCCGTGCAGAGGGTGGGCTTTATGTAGGAATATGGTTATTAAGGTTAGTAAGGTTAATCTATGTTTTTAAATTAACATACATTTTACCAACAGGCAAGTTCAAGTGTAAAGTGAAAACACAGTATTAGGTTTCGGTGGTAGGTTTACAGATTTGTCACATCAGGAATGTGGACTTTCGTGCAGAAGAGCGAAGATACATGAAACTAGATAAAATGTTTATGGCAAGACCTGACTAGTTCAAAATTAAAGGCTTTAGAGTCTTTCCTCTGAAATTGTCGCACGCCTAAAAAAAAATACAACTTCACATTGTGTCAATTACATTTGCATACTGAGTCAGAAACTTTCGTCCGTCATTAAAATTTTCGAACAGGTTTGATTATTTGCGTTTTTCGCATCCCTCAGACCACTTTATACACAGCAGCCACAACACAGAGGAACAGGGTGCACAGAAAATTCTATGACTCAGACAGCTCACTTTCAACAGGTCAGATAGTAATACTCAGGTGGATCATGATGAAGAGGAGGAGGAGGATGTGGACCGTACAAAGAATGTGGAGGAAAGAGAGGGAGGACAGCTCCACCGCTTCACGCAGCTGTGGTGGTCAGTAATGTTATAAAAAAAAAAAAAAGTATACAAAACAGTACACTGCATTTAACTGATTCTTATCAGGGTTCATGCAGCTTTTCAAGAGTAAAACTCAAGCACTTTTCAATGTAATCAAAAAGGTCCAGACTCTCAAAGCCTTCATCATCACATAGAAATTGTTACTATGAATATAACTGAAAAATGTTTATTGAATGCAGTTATACCCACAGTAATCAATGTAAATAGCCACTTTGTTTATTTTGCCATCTTAATTGAATGTCTTGATCAAGATTATTGACTGGATGACAGCAGGTCCTGTTCAGCATCTGACTTAGCCGTTTTGGATTTTCTTTTCCTAGCCCCATTTCTGAAACCAACATCAGTTTAAACTGTGCAGTGAAGACTTTCCTTATTCCATTCCATGAACATCCAAATTCAAAGTTCCTTATTATTGCAGAACAGGCCCAGAGGGCACCTTCACCTGCACTCTGCCGACAATGTGAGGAACAAAGTAGTTGATATTAAAATATAGGCAATTTCATTGGCCTGTGATAAAAAGCAGTGGAAATTTTCCGTCCCCTTTATAAAAGTCAGTGAGGAGAATTAGTCAAGACTTTTACCACTCACTTCATGAATGTCACAAATTATGTTGCTGTTAAGAGGCTGGAGAGCATGAGAGATAGCTACAGTAGATACTGTACGCGTAAGTACATTTTTGTGGGTTTGACCCTGCAAACTGCTCAAACTACTGTTAGTGTGTATTAGTTTGTCTCTGTAAGGAATTAAAGTATTACTGCTCCATGACCTCAAAGTCAGTGTTGAGAAGAATAGAGGGTAGAGGATAATGACGATGGGGATCAGGCCTGTTTTAATTAGTACAGAGGGAAGAGGGTCAGATGAAGGTTAACTATTATGAAGTGATGGGTGCAGACTGCTCTTATTACTGAACAGCATCTTCTGGACAAAAAGACTGTTAGCACTCTTATTCTCCCTCCTTCAACTGGTACTGTGGACATGTGACTGACAGCTTAACAACGCCCATTAATCACTCTCCTCATTTGCAGTTTTCTGTCTTTGTTGTTATTAAAGGCTGTCTAACACTGAAAGTACAAAGGCAATAATTTGGGAACAAATGATGGTGTGAGAAAAAAATATTTTTAATAGTATTTCCATTTGTTTAAAAACTGTAATTATAACACCACCATGTCAACTCCAGAAGCTGACCAAAAAATATTGCATGTCTATTTTTGTACTCCCTCGACTCTTCTCCATTTTAGGGCTGAAGATGTGAGTTTCCGTTTTTCTCAAAGACATTAAATAGTGAAGCCAGCAATTAAAATTTAAGATACTTAATAGATGTTTATTTAGGCAGCAACAGCACAGAAAGGCTAAATGAGAAAGGGTTTATAGAAGGGCAATGTCATGAGATAAGAATCATGATTTTCTTTCTCTTCACACTAAGCATTTAAGTGGTCTACATTTGAAAACCTCTACTTTTTCCTACACAGAAAAAAAAATACAGCAAATGCTACCCTCTTAATCAGCTGCATTCTTCGGCCCTCATTTTACTTTTATAGTATTTTACGAATTTCCAGAGGAACTGTTGCCCTGATTCTCCACTGTAGTTTTTCCACATGACCTTAGTGAACTCAACGCAATTGGAAAGTCTGAGCTAGTAGTCTGATTGCTCTCCGTGAGCTGCTTTTTTAAACAAACAAATGGGAAACAGAGCAGATCTGCAACTGGGCTGTGTTTATGTGATCTTAATAAGTGTTTAACCCCCAGTTTGTGAGTCATAGGTATTAACTAGGAAGGTGAGGTACCTGTGAAAGTAATGGCCACAAACTGAGAAAGCACTATTCTGTTCGCAGAGCGGTAGGTGAAGGTATTGTATTGTACAGAGCATTTTATTCTGCTCATTACCACATTCAGAACAAGGCTGGGAAAGATGAAATACATATCTATTGGTTTGCATACTTGGACTGAGCTGTGTAGACGATACTCCCACAAACTGCATCTGCACATTCTCATCATGGACAGACACTGAATTGCTTTACCTCTATTGAACCCCTTAGACAACACATACTGTTTAGATTATTGTTATCAAAATTAAGGCATTTATCATTTCATAAAACTTGGTGACCCGAGTGTGTTTAAATAATTAATTTAATGTAAATTAAATTAGGGATCTTAACACTTTAAAGGCACTTTAAGTGATGTTCATGTATGAATGCATGTGAGCAGCATTGTTAGATGCTATGTTGAGGCGGTGAGCCAGGGATAATTGTGTGTTTACTGTGCATCCATCAACTGGCAGCCTTCACCCACTGTGCATGTGTATTTCTGAGTATATCTGTATGTATGTTTGACATAGCCATAATAACATTTTATTTTGCCGGTGTCTGTTTGTGAGTACCGCCCTCACCTGTCTCTTGGGGGCCTTTGGCTGCAGTATATACTGAGTGGGAGGGCTGCTGTGGTTCCTCCAGGCCAGAGGGGGACAGAACCACTCCACCTCGCTGAGGTAGACGAGAAAGGAGCAGTCTGAGCCGTCGACACCGTAGAAGGCATAGCAAGGGTCCGATGTCCAACGTGCACGCATCCACTGGACAGTAAACAGAGAAACCATCCATTAAAGGGACGGTTCACCCCAAATAAAAAAAAATACATATTTTTTCCCTCTGACCTGTAGTGCTATTATCATTAAAAAAAAATGTCCAGTGTTAAAGATATCAGCCATAGAGATGTCTGCATTCTTTCCAATAGATGTAACTTGTTAGTGCTCAAAGCACCAAAAAAATCAACCAAAAAATTCAAGAGCAATGTAGTGGACAACACCTGCCAACAGTATCACTGCACAGAAGGAAGTGTGCATCTACTCATGGGCGAGAGGCTCGTGCTTGTGACAGGGTGAGATGTAAATGTCCTCCACAGTTGAGCTGTATCATTAGCTAGCTCTGTGGTGTTAGGTTGGTGGCTGTAATTCTGTAGAAAGAAAATATGTTAACTGTATTTTTGGCGCTTTGAGCACCACAAATAGAGTGCCATTTAGTTCCATTACATTGGAGAGATGGCAGACATCTCTATGACCAATATCTCCTACACTCAGCAACTCACACAGAAACAATTTTGATTGTTGAATAGCACTACAGGTAAAAATTATGTACTTTCAATTTTAGATTGAACTGTTCCTTGAAGTGCAATTTACATTCATGTACCAACAAAATCTTTTTAAGGGATTATAAATTATTTTCTATATCAGTGGTTCCAAAGGGCCAATTTTTAACTCAGCAAAAAAGCTGAATGATTTTGTAAAAATTACAGGCTTTACAGGTTAGTACTTTTGCTGTGACCTTATACTCAGAGCGGTTTGTCTCTACTGTATCTTTGTATCTGACATCTACCACCAAAAGGATAAGTGACTTTGAACTCAAAATCATTACTACAACTCAATCCGTTAAGCTGATGTGTAAAAAGCCAAAACAATACAACTTTTTCAAAAACGAGAGCGCTTCAGAGTTTCTTTGAAGGAAGTAGGGACGATAAAAAGCATAACACGTGTTAATATATCCTAAAACTTCATTTTATTTTTGTTGTGACATCCCTGTTTACCCCATGACCACCTGTCGGTTGGTCCACAACAATACTGCCAGTAAAATAAAAAAGGATAAGAACACCTGCTGTGCCATGGCATTTAACTAAAAAGAACAGATTGACACTTACGTCTACTTTCCCAGGACACTCTGGAAAGCGGGGGTCTCTTGGTACTTCACACTGGCTTGATGTCCCATCTCTCACTGCTGAAAAGACAGTGAGTGAAATGTTACCTTCAGTAATAAAACATGAATAAGCTTTTTGTAGGGCTGCATAATACTTAATTCTTTTTATCATCATTGTGATGTCAATTTGTGCAATTAACACGAGAAAGACTACCATATGGCACTTATGGCAACTGTAACTATCATTATTTCTTTCACACGTGTCTTTTCTTTTCTTTTTTAATAATCTATTGTTTTCATGTAAATGAGAATGAGAAAGAACAGTTGAGAACGATTTGACATATAACACCCCTGTCCCCCTGCCACTACCCTGACAGCAGCACCTGGGGGAATTTGGTAGCTCTGTGTGTTGGTATGGGGCTGGTTTAGGTTCAAGGAAATAGTTAAAATCAAGTCAAACTTGAGGAGGAAGTAGAGGAACAGACTCGCTGGCGCTGAGGGAGAGGAAGAGAGAAACAAAGAGGTCCCATTTCTCTGCCTTATTTTTTTGTGTGTATACCTAACCTTTTCAAGTTGCAAGCAACTCATTAAGTCTCCCATATAGTGTGTATGAGAAGGTGGCTGAGTGGACCTTCAGCCTATGAGAATCAAAGGCCAAGGCATCTTTGTGGGAGTTAGCGAGTGAAATGTTTTGTGTGTGAGAGGCCAGAGAGAAGAATAAGTGGGGAAGGGTCAATGACTGTTTTGCTTTTGAAACAGTGCCGAAAATTGACTTCCAGAGAGCAAATAATGTGGGGTAAAGCCAAAACATGTATCAATGTAGCTGGAGTCTGCTTCTATCTTTCGCATACTGGGTCGATGTCAGGTTTGATTTTAGACGGCCTGACCTTGGTGCAGTATATTCGATAAATGAGACTAAGTGGGATAAGGCTGTGATGGGCGCGGATGGACTGGATTCTGTCCAAAACTTTGTCCCACTTACTTACTTTAAACTCATAGTCTAAATCAGTCTCCCACTGCTTTCTTACCAATAGATCGACTTTGGCCTTTTGAGTTCAGTTCATTTTTTGATTTGTTTAATTTAATAAGCAATTTCTTGTATTTTAGCAGTATACTTAAAACAGTAGAAAGGCATAACTGATCACACTTTGATATCTGTTTATTTATCGTTTTTTTAATCATTATCTCGATATTCAACAGCATCATGCATAACAAACTTTCCTCAGATCGAGCAGCCCTTATTTTTTGCAAGCTGGGCACACCAGGATCCACACTCTTTTCAAATCCTCGTAAATGATAAATCGATGAACGTCTCTTGTGAGTGAAATACTTTGCATCACCCACGATCGCTGCTTCATTAGTCTAGGCTAGCTCACTGAAGTCAGTGGCTTTAATGTGAATATTTATTCTCCAGTGAAAATAACTCTTCCAACAGCAATCAACCAGTATAATATTACCCATCAGCTCATTTAGCAGCATATGGTGCATGTCAAAGCCTCTTACAAAAATCCAGGTTTCACTTCTTTAATCAAATCATTTTCCCAAAGTGACTGCAGACATGAACTTGTTTGACCCCCCAGGCTCACCCCTCACAACCACCAGGTTACGGTGTCACTCGCATTAACAGCTTTTCTCCGCTCGCCTGTGGACATTTTATGGCAATATTCCCTTCTTCCATCATCATTAACATCATCCCCTTCAGCGTATGCCATATGCGCCGCCGGTGCTCATAAATCCCTGCGGTGTCTCCTTTGCAACATTGCGCCATATCTGCCTCACTGCAGTGCACACTATTCACTGGGCCTGACAAAGCAGCACAGCCCGTCTCCTGCTGCTGCCAACCATCCTAAGGTTACGCTAGCAAGTACGTCTGCTCACTTAGGCTGCACTCACTGCATTAATTGCTCCACTGACTTAGTTAACTGCTTCTTTGCTGTCGATGTGAGGAAGAGAGGGAAGAGAGTGACAGAGAGAGAGGGAAGTGAAATGATGTCGTCCGAATAGAAAGCCAATGCAGCTTCAATTTCTCACTATTTTCCTGTCTGTCAACTCCCCCTCCTTCTCTCCCTCCTTCTCTCTCTGGACCAATGTATTTGCCTTCTCTCTAGGTTCCGTCTGTTTCCATTTGCCTAATGAAAAAGAGACATTTCTCCACATAAGTCTTCCCCGGGGCTTCTCTCCATCGACTGGAAACGCACAGACTGAGACACACACTGCTTACAAATATGATTACAATAGCAACCACTGTAGCAACAATTGGAAATGTGGTCAACTAACTAGATAAAAACTTGACTCCTGTCGCTGCAAGACACAAAATAAAAGCCTCGCCGGCACTTCAGGGGAGGAAAATTCTAATCACGTCCTCTCTCTTTCTCTCTCTCTCTCCTGTCGTTCCCTCTTGCACATGCCTGACCACGAGATAAATAAACCGCCACTGAGCCGTATGATAATAAAGTCTGCCGGCAGTGTTTCAATTCATCTGTGATTAGAGAAAGCAGCAGTGTTTTCATTTTGGCGTGTGCCATCGTCCCTGCAGATGCGGTGGGGAAAAACAAAAGGAGATGTAATGCTCATTTATTCTCATGTAAAGAGTTGGGCAATTACCCTCAAGAGAAAAAGTGAGAGAGGAGGAATAAGGAAGACAGAGTGATCATAACGGGGGTTATATTATGTGTGTGTGCAAAACTGTCAGGCTGGTTGTTATTTAGGTTTTGATTAAAAATGTGCAAGAGCAAGAGAACAGAAAAACCACACAGCTGGATGTGAGCAACAAAGCAATGATGAGATATTCAGAGATGACCACAGTGTCCCACATGCACTACAGTGCTTCAAAGATGACTCGAGCACTCACATCTATCTCTCACTTTCCTAAAAATAAAATCAATCTGCTAGCTATCTATAAACTTCTCCTGATTTTGACTTAAGTGAGAAAAAGGCAAAACTCTCGGATCTGAATCTTTTCAAATTTTGGGTTGATGTTTTTGATGACCTATTTTTAACTTTACTGCTGTTATACGGGCATTGTTACAATATTGTTTTTTTTATGGTTTAATGTTTTTGTGTGGGAAACATCAAACAGAAACTGTCACCTGTGTATTTTGGCAAGGTGTCAGAAGTAATTTGTGTCAGTGGAAAAATCAGCTAGTTAAACAAGTTTGTGACAGTGTGTGTGTGTGTGTGTGTGTTTGTCTCTCTGTCGCTTTCTCTGCGTGTGTGTGTGTGTGTGTGCAGATCTGTTTTGTATTCTCTTCTGTTTTGTTGTAACAGCAGCAATCAAAGTTTATCTCCACCACAAGCTGACATCTGTGCGTGAGTCCAGCTGTGCTTCAAGTTGAAAATTACTGAAGAATTACACTTAATTTGACTTTTTCTTTTCTTTGCTCAACCTTCTCCCCATACCCACTGGAATGGTTAGAGCCCAGGACATTGACAGTCCGTATCACATTGTCCTAATTGTATGTATCTCTTCAGCAGTATTAAGTATTGTGTATTATTCTTTCCTTTTTGGGTATTTTGCTGACATAAGTTTGTTTAGCCAGATTTGTGTACTTAGTATAATCAGTATAATCAGTTCATGTGACACCATACTGTATATGCTGTCACATGGGTGTTTGCCATGTATGGATTATATCTTTTTTTTTATTGTGTATGTTTAATTTTTTGACCACTATTGTAAGTCGCTTTGGCCAAAAGTGTCTATCACATAAATGCAAGGTAATGTAACAAACAGACTGAAGAGGGCGTACAACAGGAATTCAGTGTCAACTGTGAATGTGCAGGTATTTGAGATGAGTGGTTTGGATGAAATGCTTCATGCATAAAACCGTTGACTTATTTACTGTTCTTGTGATTTAATTGTGCTGTATAGTTTATTTTTATATGGTTGTCTGTAATAAGGGCTGATCTACAGCATGATGGACTCCTTAAGTCTTCCGACAGGGACAATAAAGTCTGTAAAATCAGATCCTGTATGATTACACAGGTCAAGAGTACTCATACCATAGCAAAGAACAGACATTCCCATTCAAATCAGCATAGTGAAACGGTTAGAGTGGCGGCCATTTAAATGTGAACTGCTGCAATTGCAACCGTCATAGTGAGCTAACTTCCATGAAAACACTCACTGAGGTGAGGTTTTGCACTAATGACAAAACAAGTAGTGCAGTAGTAGCATAAAGCACAAAGAGGTGTGTTTTGTCCATTATCTGTGTTGGTTTGCTGCTCGAGAAGAATTGAAGATGCTGGATTTATATTACGGTGTCGTCTACAGAGAAACACAACTTGTTAGAGTCCTTTTGCTGTCTCTCTGCCTCTCAGTGGCTCTCACTCATTCCTCAAAAGCAGCTACAGTAATGTTACATCATGTTTCAGCAAGCATGCAATTAATGGCAACAACACCAATGGGGAAATATAGAAAGTAAAAGTAGCAGATTGTTTAAGAAAACGTAACTAATTAACAGTGGTTCAAAATGGAGTTCACAAACTAGTGAGTATAAAACACTTTATGGCCCCACTGATGTGTGTTGTCACCATGACAACTAACACTAATCACCATTTTCTATGGTACAAGTCAAATACACACGGAGCAGTTCAATGTCCTTCCTTCTCATTCTATTTCTATGATTCATGACATTGCTCACTTCTTTGTTCAGACGTTATGCTTTCTATTAAAATCCAGAAAGAGGAAGGTTATTTAAGAATGGGAGTGGCCTATATGAATCACTTTTGTTTGAGATGCTGCAAGGTGAGTGTGTTTGCTGATTCTGTGAGTTTATCTTCTCTTTCTCCTTTAACTTTAGCTTATATTGGGGTTGTGATATGTAGCGTGTAAAATAGGGTATGGTGAATGTGCTAGGAAAGGGAGAATCAGCACTGCTTCTACCTGGAGCTCGCATGTACGGAGCCTGGGTTTGTTGAAGGTGGCAGTGTTGTTTGGGCTGAGAAAGCCATGTGTAGTGTAGGGCAAAGGAGGTTGCTGGGTTGTTGCGGGGAGCAGTGAGAGCTGGCATTAGGGGAGTGTCTCTGGGACGCCAGAGATCACTGTCTAGACTCCTGGAGGTTTCATGGGACCAACTAGACGAAACACTGGTGAAAGGATGTTCCCACCCGATGACCCCAAATACGTGTTAGTTATCACTGCTCATTGGTCTGTATAGTTAAGCCTTGCCATAATAGCTTATCATAGGGTTTAGGAGAGTATTCACTGAGTGTTGATCCTTTTCTAGAGCACAAACTTCTTGTGTTTATTTGAACGAATTTCATGTGTATGCATGATGTAAAGTAAAGTGAGAAGGTTAAGGTATTTTGCACTCGATGACGATGATGATGATGATGACGACGACAGGCACTGTACCTCTTCCTTGCACCATGCTGTTTTGTAGTATCTGCTCCACCCTGGTGGCCATGTTGGAGACATTCTGGGCTATAGCTTGGATCTTCTCCACCAGGCCGGCTGGTTGAAACCTGCACAAACAACAACACACAAACCTGATGAGGAATAGATACAAAGACATGTTAAAACGAGTGGTACCCTCACACTGTTGTCACACAGTCTAAACTCAATTTAAACATAAGGGGAACCTCTACTTTGTAGCTCTTATCACCCATTATTCCTCTCCCCATGGTATATCTTCACTTTAGTCACGTGCTCGTCTCTCTTTGTCTTTTGGCTGTGTCTCACTGGTGTTTCTAAATTTCCTGTCTCACTCTTTTCTCCCTCTGCTGTCCCTTGCTTCTCTTTCTCTCCTTCCCCTCCCTCCCTTGTTACATCTCAACAGATGTAGAAGTGTTAGTGGGAGATGCAAATTGTTAGACACTTGGTTGGAGCGTGAAATAGAAAAAGACCTGCGCTGTTAATACCACTTCCTCTGTTGGGTGAGAGACTTCCCATTCACATAATAACATGGGTGGGAAATGTGTGTGAGTGTGTTTGCTGTGTGAATGTGTTTGCATCTGTTTGTGTGCTGATTGTACTTGTGCATATTTCCGAAGCATCTGACTGCATGATTGCACATCACGCAAAACAAAGCCTGCATACCCACACATGCTCATTCTGCTGTGCCCATTATGTCCATTCAAATGACTTGATCTCAGTGTGCACCATGTTTATGAGAGTGTGTGTGTGTGTGTGTGTGTGTGTGCTTTCCTCTTTCCCTGTATTGTCTAATCAGCAGATGGTATTAACCCTCATTAAAGTCAGAGGATTAAATGCAGCGTAATAACACATCATCAAAGATTATGATCAGAATTATTGATTATGTGTGTGTGTAAGTGTGTGTGTGTGTGTGTGTGTGTGTGTGTGTGTAGGATGGGATGCAAAGCAGCTTAAAGAACTACATGCCAACAGCAGCTGCATGACACCAAACTAAATAAATAAATCATGGGCCGAGGGAATAATACGAAGAAACAAAACTGTTTGTTGCTTTGCGAAGAGTAAACAAAAAAATGGGAGGCAGCCATCAAAGTCACAGGCAGTCTCCACGCTCCATTAACAGCTTTGTAAGTGCCACTTGTAAGCGTCGCTAAGTGTGTTTGCGAACCTGTTTAATATGTTCGCTACAACAGAGAAGTCATTATTCTCTTGTGCGTGTATATTTCAGGGGCAACAGCTGTTTCTGAAGACTTATAAAAGTTTGTGGAAATGTGAAAACATGACAAAATGTTCAGTATTTCTGTTGCATAAAATAAAGCTTTCATATAGATACTGTATATGTTATCGCTGCATGCTTGTCTGCTTGGTGTCCATTAAAGAAGTTAATTTTCTTTTATCAAAATCATTAAGCCATTGTTCAGTATTTTTGGGATGATCTAATTTTATATTTCTGTTCATAATTTATCTTATTTTAAAAAAGATTTAACTTGTGTAGCTTGCCATTTCTATTATGTATTCATACCATGTTTTTAAATGTACTGTGTGTTTTCATCTTGCATTTCCATTTGACTGCTGCACAACCAATTACCCTATGGGCACAATTAATGCGAAAGTCAGAGCAAAATCTTTTTCCAGTCCCTGAGACTTCAGCTTCATCAATCCATCCATCCATTTATTGCACTTATGTGTGTCTGGGGCCGCTGTTGCAGCAAGCTAGGCAACGTAGCTCATATGTCCTTCTCCTTCTTCTTCCTGGTAGATCCCAAGGCGTCCCCACACCAAATGTGAAACATAATTCTTTCAGCATGTTCTGGGTTTGCTGCATGGTCCCTTCCCTGTTTAACATGCCTAAAATACCTCCACAGAGAAGCATCCAGGAGGCAACAAACCACCTTAACTGATTCCCCTTAATGTAAAGGCCCCAGACCCTGCAAAGGAAATTCAACCGGTAAATCAAGAGCTTTGCTTTAGGCTCCCTCTTCACCGCGACAGTCTGAGACAGCGCCTGCATTGCTGCTGATGCGTTGCCAATCTGCCTGTCAATCTCCATCTTACCTTTACCACTGAACTAGAACCCTAAATAGTCAAACTCCTTCACTTCAGGAACTGACTTTCTCCAAACCCTGAGGGGCTGTGCACCTTTTTTCCAGCACAGTAGCATGGCCTTGGACGTGGAGGTGCTGACCATCACTCTTGTCACTTCACACTGTAAACCATCCAGCACTTTGCATAAGTGACCTCCCATTTTCATACCAGGTAAGGATATACTATGACAACATAAGCCCCTTTCACACATGCACAGCAAACCTTAGATTACTTAGACATTACCCAGAGGAGCTGTATGTGAGAACGCAAACATCTGAATCAGGTGGATCGGACACTTAATAGACTTGATCCTGTCAACTCCCTCATGAAAAGTTTATGTAATGTCTGATTGAGCCCTTGTGTGAATAGAGCAAGTATTTGTTGAGACAATTCCCAGTGAGCAAGTGGGCATGTTGATGACATTTCTATCACAAGGCTTGAGCGAAACCAGAAGAAAACAAACATCTGAAGGTGAAGAGGGAAGGTCATTTACACAAAGACGGCAGCAAAAATGTCTAACAAGAGAGACGACAAGATTCAGGAGCTTCTGTCAATAAGGGCTGAAGCTGAAATTGTCAGACAAATTAAAGGAACAGCAAGAGACTCTGTTGTTTATGACTGGGCTCATGGGACTGTCTGGGTTCATGTAAGGAAACAGCTTCAGTTGGTCTTTTTGACTCTCCTAATGTTGGATCACTTCTGGGATCACTGGGTTTTTCAGGGCTGTTCTTGCATTCTGCACCACGGATGTGATGGAAGAGTGTAAATAAAAACTGTGCAATTTTTCATTTTTGCTAGTGTGCTTTTTCAGAGCCACAAATGGCATTCTTTTTACCTGTAAAAGGACACCAAATGGAAAATCTCCACAGTGTAAATAAACCTTTCCAAACACGCTCCGTGTGAAATCACCCTGAAACAGAGTTATCTCAATGAAAGCATTTGACAGAACCAATTATAATTTCACTTCTCCATTATGTGCAAGTGAAGCAAATACAGCATTACTAAAGATATTACCTTATATTGTCTTATAATGACAGCCACCATTATATTAGGCTATAAAATGATATTAAAACATTAATATTATTACATGGAGCATTTCACAAAAGTCCCCCTGTGTAGAAGATTACAGCTGCCATGGTACCTATCCTATAAATGTTGCAATGTATTTGGCCTGGAGGACAAAACCTCTGCTTGGTAAGCTGAGTAACCCCTGTTACTGTAAATCTCTCTTTGGGGGGCTTCCCTGTGACTCTGCAAGCCGGCCTCTATAAGACTTGACCTTCTAATCTCACCTTTAGCGTCTGCAACAATGTGAACTCATCCCTTAAGATGAACACAAGAAAAGGAGAACGGGAGGGAGTCATAGACAGAGAGACTTGCGTAGAGAAATGAATGAAAAGCTGACAAGGAGCAGAGAGGACTGCACAACGAGATCCAAAGAGGACGAGAACAAAAAGACAGACGGAGAAACATACAGTGAGAGAGTCGAGGAAAAACTGGAATAAAAGTACGCAGAAAATAAAGAGAGGGAGATCAACCATCCACAGCAAACAGACCAAGAGTACCAGGGGGACCTTTGTATTAAAAAAGAGAAATAATAAAATAAAAAGATCCTCTGTGCCTTCATGTGAAAGCCAACAAAACAGCTTGACCGAAACATTAAAATGATGATTAGGATGAAAGAATACAGGGATATACATATTTGATGGCCCACTGTTGCGTGCTACTCGAAATGAAGCCTCCTTCCTTTTGATGAATGTAGACAGTTGGCTCTTTTACAAATGAGGGAAACAAAACAGAAATGAGGAAGAGCAAAGAGAAGACAAATTGGGAGGAAAGTACAGGGGGAGAAGAAACCGGTAAGAGGAAATTCACTAACGGATGCCGAACAGAAGTAAAACACCCTGAGAAGACGAAACTGAGAGAGGCGGTAAGAGAAAATAAATGATGACTAGGGGGAGAGTTTCTAAGTATAAAAAAATGTGTTCTTATACTCCCCTTGTTTCTTTCTCCCTCCCTAACTCTCTATCTAATGAGCTCATCCTCTTAAGGGAAGAGGACAGTTCTGGCAGCATCCCATCAACCAAAGCTGTCCGGGGGAAGAGATGCATGTGACAAGGCGTCAGCATGACGGTTTGTGTGTCTGTTTGCTTGCGTCCTGACTTATTCCGCCCTACGGCATGGTGTTAAAACATCACACTCAGCAGCGCTTAGTCCACCGCTTATTTCGACACAAGTGCCAATACACATGCATCAATGCAGACAGATGTATACTGACTGTTTTTTTCATGTACAGTGGTCCAAAAATTAGGTTTAAACAGCATTATTGATTTCTCCTGCAGATCTACGCACAGAACAACAGGAATTTAAAGAATTTAGGCCAAACCCACTCTAATATCTTTTTTTATTTTTAAACAAAAACAATCTCTGTTAGCACCATTTGAGATATAACCTCTGTCCACACTAACGTGCTTGAAAGCACGTTCAAGCACAGTGGGTACGAATGCCGATGTTAACAGGAAGCAGATCGTCTACTCTGTGGTTGGATGCTTACTTACTGCTGATATGGCACAAACTAAAACCAGTGACTCCTTCGCTTGGACCGACAATGAGGAGGAAGTGTTACTGAAAGGTACACGTGAGTGTACGTAAGGCTGTCAAGGTGGTAGAAATCAGATTGGCAACTGTTAAAAAGCAAATGTGACGACATGTTGGAGCGGTACAGGCAGTGTACATTATGCATTGCCAGAGGAAGCTATAGCAATGGGAAAGGAGTTACCAAAAAAAGGACAGAATTTAAAAGGTCTGTTAACCTAGCTATGATGTTGTGACCTGAAAAGCTGTGACTCATAAGACTCAATCTGGAAGCAAACGTGGGTGTTAGTGTCATCATCGTTTCCAAAAGTCTCAGTTTCTGCCCATTCAGACTGAAATGCAATCATGGAGTTTGCAATCATGGAGTTTTCAAACTTAAACGGGGTCGGCAGTATTTTCAAAGGTCTGTTTTACGTGTTCCACAATGCTGGAGGAGTGTGGACTCTAGGCATAAACACAGCAATAGTTATGCATTTAAATATAAAAACGTATCAGCATGGGTATAGCCTCAGTGTCTTCTTTGCTTTGCTGATAACTTCCAGCGAAGCTTGCAGTATGACATTGACTTGAGAGCTGTGGAAAAGAAGGCCTCCTGGGATAAAGGTTGTTACTGACGGAGCTTAGATGGGTGCTTAAGGGAGGAGAAATAGGTAAAGCCAAGTCAGAGCAGTGATCTTCAGAGAACGTGTGCCCTAAGGGGAGACTTACCAATCTCCCCTCTCATCTGCTGCGCGGTAAAACCGAGTGAATCAACTCTGCATCCTTTTTCCCCTCCATCGTTCCCCTCTCTCTCATTTTTTACAGGCTCTCCTCCCTCCCTCGTTATGTTCCCTCCGTTTTCTGCTCTAACGAGTGGCTGCCCCATGGGCGAATCGCAGGCTGGGGCCTCAGACATCAAGTCCCATTCGCCGCTACACGGGAGTGTGTCAGCACCAATGAAGCTCACGCAGAGATGAGGCTCCCGCCCAGTGTGTGTGTTAGTGAGTGAGTGTGTGTGTGTGTGTGTGTGCGCACGCGCGCTTTTCTGTGAATGCGTGCCTGACTGGCCTGGATTTGGGTTATGTTTTTATAAAGCTCTCTCTTCCCATTTGCTCCTTTCCCCGCTGGCTAAAATCACACTTTACCACGTCACTCATACTCAGCTACATCTCTCACACAGCCTCTCTCGCTCTGCGTAGTATGTGCAGTACAGTATGTGCAAGAGAAAGAGAAAGAGCAGAACATCAAAAGGGGGACAAAGAGCAAGAAAAGAGAGGCAGAGAGAGTAAAGGTGGAGAGTACGAGACAGAGAGATAGAGACAAGAAGAGAGGGGAAATGAGTGATGGAATGAAAATCACTGGACTGAAGAGAGACTTAGGTCATCCCTGACGGTGTGTGTGTGTGTGTGTGTGTGTGTGTGTGTGTGTGTGTTTGGCCATTAATCCTGCAGGCTATGGCCTCTGTCAGGGGTCTGTGCCCTGGTCTCACGCCCAGACTGGTTTTAACAAGTGTTACCTCAGGTGAACTAATACAGTACATGGACACACACATGCATGACAATTTTACACACAAATTCACACACACAGACATACACACACTCTCGTTAAACACATATTATTCTCCTCCTTCAGCGGGGAGCCATCAAAGGAACATCATCAAGACAAGAAGTGTGTATGTGTTTCTACTCACCCACCAGTTTCCTCAGTCGATACTCTTTTCATTCTGCTTCCTGAATCAAAACCCTCACTCCTGCTATTAAAGCTGCTTCGCTCCGAGGATCCATTCAGTCCAAACACTGTACTCAGAAAATAAAATGGATTTTGTTTTGTTCTGATTTTATATTGTTCACAGAGTGCCACTGTCGAAGCGAACGAATTTCAAGGAGAACTCAACCAAGAATTAAACAAAGAAATGTGAACTTTGTGTAACAGAAGTTTCTGTGATAAATCTCTGAGCTCGCAGGAAGTTTTCTTTAGCTCGATGAACGACGTTTGGCGTCTGTGGGGAGTTCCATGTTTATAACCCTCTGCGGCTTGCGTCAATTTGTACACACATCATTTTAAATGAGCCGTCAAATGCGACTCATGTTTACAAGTCACACATTCTCAATTCCTGTTCTCAGAGCTTGATTTAAAAGTAGCAGCAAAAATAATTTTTCGTTTCAGTGAATCAGGATGCAAACAAAGGAAACAAGTTGTGAATTTCAGAAACATTTCCTCAGACACTGTACTGTATGCAGGAGTTTCAGGCTAATTTTGCTGGTGTGATCACAGATTTTATTACAACCAAAACACTGAATCATGCCACTTAGTGCTTTCATGTCTTTAGAGCTGTTGTAAAAGAAATGTGGCAGCTCATGGAAATGTAATATTTTACAGATAATATAACAACACTAACAACAAGGCTGGGCAATATATTGGTATTAATAGTACAATTAAAGCCTGCAGTACATTAAAGTGATGTATATTCCATGAACATGATAGAATTCTCTAAGTCATTATATCCACATTGCAGATGATTATTAATCAAAAATCTCTCAACCCTACAATATCGTCACAATATCAATGTCACGGTCTTTAAAAAGTATTGTGATATTTGGATTAAAGAAAAAACAATGCCCCCTTCATATTGCATTATCGCTTGATATTTGATTAACCAGTCATTGTTGCCTCCATTAGGGGTAATACATACAACGGGTAGTCAGAAAATGGACCACAACTGTAAAGGAACTAAATC
Organism: Epinephelus cyanopodus; assembly: GCA_026686955.1. Lineage (NCBI taxonomy): Eukaryota > Metazoa > Chordata > Actinopteri > Perciformes > Serranidae > Epinephelus > Epinephelus cyanopodus. The sequence goes on from CM048916.1 coordinate 35,095,501, forward strand.
AGCATTGCAATCTCTGCTACAAATGTGGGTAATAGGTTGAATGCCAGCTGTGTGTAATGGGGCGTCTAGCCAAACTGAAGGAACTGCTGCTGGGGATTAAGTCTGGGTCTCCGCAGTGGTAGCTGAGTGCTTTTTTCCCCAGTACTACTCAGGCACCCCAACTAAACCCTGATATAATGCTATTTTTAACATGCATGCTGAATTTCACCCCGACAAGACCAGCTCTGCTAAGAATACATGTAAAAGTAATGTGGAAATTAAAGTACTTAGGCTAATGTAAACACTGTCAGTTGGCATTGTGAATAATCCAAAGGTGTGACTACTGACTAGTTGTAACCATAGAGATCCATCCCATCTTAGATCTGACACAACGTGAACAGCAGCTGCATTAATGGACTGGATTGTGGGAGGTACCTGGAGAAAACCCATGCTGACACAGGGAGACATACAGGCTCCACACAGGGGTTTGAGCCCCCCACCCTGGATTTCAACCAGGAACCCTCTTGCTGTGGGGCAACAATGCTAATCACTGCACTACCATGAGTCCCCCTTGTTAAGTAATTATCAGAAACATGCAATAATTTAACACACTACATTACGTCTGTCTGTTATCTAGCAAAATGTAGGCTGGGGGGAAGTATTTACTGACAGCAAACTGCTCATTAACTATATTTAAAACATGATAGTCACACAACATTGGTTTGAGCTCTCGTGTTTGACCCTAATTAAACTCTGACCATAACCCTTTATTCACCCGAACTCCCCCTTTCAAGGCAATAACAAGAAATTGATTTCTGCTACAGTGAATGCATGCGTGTACCATCCTACTTGCAGGACACTTCTCCCCAGCTGCGCAGTTGATCCCCCCCCTCAACATTAAACAGCCCATTACTAGACATTGATTGCAGTTAACACCAACACCAGGCCATATTAATCGTTCCATCCTTCCGCTCTAGTGCCTCGGTGTAGATTTGAACCTGAGCGCTTATCCAGGATCATTTAACAAGGTTCGAAGAAGTGAGGGGATTTCTGTCAGTGTGTATCACATCACTCCTGCTGCACCGGGTTTAGTCAGGCCGTTTGAAAATGAAAGGAGTCAGAATGGAGGCAACGTTAGATAGAAGAGACAAATTGGATGTTTTGGTACTAACGGGGCAAAGAGAGGAGCTGTTTGATAAAAGCAGTAGCAGGAAGGTCATACAAGACTTGTCTGTTTGCAGCAGCGATTTTGAGGTAATAGGCAGCAATTTCCACAAGCGACCATAAGGGGAAAAAAATGAGAGTGAAGATGAGAGCGAAATACAATAAGGCGAGGACTAAAAAAAAGAAGAGACGATACAAGCCATGACTACAGTGGAGATAGAGAGGTAATGTGCAGTATGAATGACAATGAGGAATACCTCTTAAGTATGGTGGTGTTATTACAGTATTTCATGTCTATCTGTCATAAAAGATAAGTGATCTTACAAAGCTCTGCCAGCTACTCTCTGTTTATACACAACCGAGCTGACCAAAGCACTGACACTGTATCATAAAATTATTCTCTCTATGTCTACTTATTCCATTCATAAGTGGATGAAAGAACGCTCACACTATCACAGCCATTTGGCATTTTGTATCAAATAACTGTATTAATTTGATACTAAATACTGCAGTTATGTAGCCTGACATAGCCACACCAAATCACAAATGTGATGTGTACCAGATCAGCAGTCATCTTGGTTGTTTTCGAAAATGCCTCAAAGGAGCTCCTCTTCTCTGAGCTAGGTTTACGCTTGCTGTACTATCCCCATGTTAAGGGTGCAAGGGTCAAAAACAACATCACATATTTTGTGCAAAGCATTAAAGCTCCGCAAGTTGTCAGTCTTCTTTCTTTCTTTCTTTATTCGGATCCCCATTAGCTTCCACAAAATGATCACTAGTCGTCCTGGGGTCAACACAAAAAACCCCATTAAAAATACATCAATTTAAAATCACACAGAATCAACGAGACAATAGAATTCAAAATCAACCCAAAATTAGGATAAAAACAGAGTAAGAAAAACAAAATTGTCACAAACTCCCTGCACCAAGTAAATGAAATAGTATAAAATAAAATACAATTCACAAAAATGTTCCAGAAATACCATAACAAAACGTGCATGTGATTCATCAATTTTCGTTTCAGTGACTTCTTGAAGAAATATCTAATTGTAAACTGTCATAACATCTGCTCGTGGACTTGGTGCAGAGAAGACCAGTGCTCACTTGACGTGTCACATACCCATGACAAAAACCACTATAGTTTATCACTAAAGAACTGAGGTATATTTTTCAAAATGACAGTATGCATGAATAACAAAAGACTAGATTTTAGTTTAGCCTCCACAGTCAGGCAAGATAGTCAATTATGCATCTCACACACACTGGCACGGAAAGAACAACGAAGAACTAATCTGGCTGCCCTGTTTTGTATAATATGAAGCTTTCTATGGTGTTTTTGAGCAGCACTAGCACCAGATGACTGGGCAGTTCTCCAGGTGTGACAGAGCAAGTGACCGAACAACATCATTCATAACAGAAGGTGGAACAAAACCAGAACATTTCCCTGACATGGCAATGCCCTTTCCCATCATGGAGACAATGTGATAGATCTGGTCAGACCAAGACAGTAAGCTGTCTAATTTAACACCCAGTAATGTAGTTTTAGTGACCTGCTCAACTAACATCCCATCTATAGACAGACTGAGAGCAGTAGCATTAGCTTCCTTTCAAACCTGCCTCATATTAGATAAACAGTTGATTGGCAAGAGGCAGGGAAGGTCAGCTGGAAATCTGTCTGTTCAGAACGGAGACCAGACACATCTCCCAGACCAAATCAAACATGAGATCGCAGATTAGACTGGTTCCCAGGTGAACAGTTTCATTTAAGGTTAGGAAATGTTACTTAGAATATCAGTGAATTTGTAAACGATGACTACATATAAGTTGGCATTTTCATTGCAATAAGGATGTAAGAAACACCATACCACATTTCCATCTGAAATGTAGTGAAATAGAAGTATAAAGGAGCATGAAATAGAAATACTCAAGTAAAGTTCAAGTACCTCAAAAGTGTACTGAAAAACAGCACTTGAGAAAATATATTTAGTTACTTTCCACCACTGGCAAAATTAAATGAGATTGCTAGGGTGGACAAAAACTGATACAGAATTGTGCACACACAATACATTTAATATGGAAAATCTGCAGCCTTATATTGCCCAAAAAGTAACTATATACAGCATATTTGCAAATTTGGCAAATGAAGACTAACCTGTGCTTGTCATTCACAGACTCTGAATCATTCACCAATGTTTTCATATGTGTTTTCTTTTTTAGCTTAAAAAAAAGCAAAGGTACCTAATTAACATGACTCTTGATTTCCTCATTTCATTTCTAACTTTAACCTGTTACATCTACTGAGTACTAATAATGATTCAATAATTTCAATGGTCCAGTAAAGGTACCTGTTGATAGCAGAGCTGAGCTCATCCAGACGCCGTGCGTCAGTGGTGGAGGTGTTGTCGAGTTTGGACAGGCTGTCCATCCTCTTCAGAATCACCTCCAGCATGTCACTGATCTTCCTCAGCACACCACGTGACTCCACGCCTCCCAGCACTGAGTGGAGACACAAACATGGAAGAGGAGACAGGAGATGAATGAAAAGCTGGACACTGGGGTACATAACAAACTTGTACAACAGCATGCACATTAATCACAAAGCCTGCAGCTCTTCTGGCTCACCACACTGTAGTTGATTTTGGCTGCGCTCTTGTTTTGGACAACTGTCTCTACGCACTTCACTGCAATGCAGATCAAAAGCAAATTCCCTTCTGTTGTGTGCCAAACAATGCAAAAGTCCTCATTTGATTTGTGGGAAAACACTCGCAATCTACCTTCCTTCTGTACTGACTACAAGTGCTCTGCTACTGTAGCGCAAGACATTTTGTGGATAAAAAATGGACTATTCCTCTGAAATGAAATATCATTTAAAAAGGTATAACTCCTTAGTGGAATTTCTCTGTCATAAAACGTTTGGTTAATAACCCTAAATGACAAAGTAGGGCTGAAATAGAGAACAGTGTCACCTGTAGTTTCAACACATCTACCTTAACAACTTTGGTGAAATTCAAAGACGCTTTTAAACCATAACAAGTTAACAGTTTATCCCAAGGCAAGTGGAGCTGCCGGAGTTTGATGTGTTACCTCTGTTGTGCAGTTTGCTGACGCCACCTTACTGATTAAACCAGACTGTCACCGTAGGAGCAGTCAACATGTAATGCTCCCAAATTTATGTAATTAAAAATAATGATTGCTCATAATTACTGCGTCACAATTGTATGCCTCCATGCTAGTCCAGTTGTCAGTTATCGTTTACATCCATGTTTGTCCAGACTCATAAATGGCCTTGACAGTTGACAATGCTGCGTATATCGATGTAACTGTAGATGATGCTTCATACACACATGATCAGCCTGGCAGCACTAAAATAGTACCACGGTACTAGAGTATTTCAAACGGTACTATACTGCATTTGGAAAATACCGGTACTTTGAAACTGATTCAATTCATTAATTTAGTTAATTTATTTTACTCATTTATGCACACAAAAGCCTTTCTTGTTCCTATTGGAGCACAGATTGCACAAGTGGTGTGTATGACAACACCTGTATCAACATTCGCAGCTGGCGCACGTGAAAAAAGACAAGAGAAACGTCTGCCTTGCAAAGGGAGACAACACCAGACAACACCAACTTGGTGAAACATTTGAGCAACCAAACCGTGACGTTCGTACTGAGGTACTTTCAAACCACGATTTTTTTGGTACCGTTACACCCCTACCATTTATTGTTCTAAAGGTTTGTAGCCAAAGGGACTTTTCCTTAGGAAAAGTACCAAAAAGTATCGAAATTTATATTGGTATGGGTACCGAAACAAAGATTTTGGTATTGTGACAACACTACAACACAGTTTCAAGGTGGGCACCCAAGATTGGTGCCAATAATGCAGCGTCTGACCAGATGTCTCTCTGCCTCTGCTCCTGAGTTATGGTGTTGAATAGTGGCCAGAAAAGTGTTTTTGCAGAACTTTATGATGCTGATATAAAATGTCATCACTTTATCATTTTAAGCTGTTATATATTTGTGTTAAATTTGTCATAATTAGCACATGCATTCTTGAGTTATGGCCAAAAACATGTTTTTTGAGGTAACGATGACCTTCACCACTGACCACCAAAATCGAATGAGTTCATCGTTGAGTCCAAGTGGACGTTTGTGCTTAATTAAAAGAAATTCCCTTTAAGTATTTCTTGAGATATGGAGTTCATAAGAATGGGACAGACGGACAGACAACCTGAAAACATATTGCCTGTGGCTGTGGCTATTGCCTGTGTGGAGGCATAAAAAGATGACTTTGTAAAGCTTGAGAAAACAATTGTTATGAATCAATTATTAATAAAGTATTTGTTTTCTATTCAGCTTGTCAATTTTTTTGACCTTTAATTCACTCCCACCCATGTCCGCTTTGAGTTGATGCAAGGCTGTCAATTGCTGTAGCTGCATCAAATATCCACTACGTGACACACACAGACTGCCCCTAAAAAACATGACCGTTCTGGATATAAGTTAGACAAATTCCACCATAATACCACTTTAACCTCATGAGAGCAGCTCCTCTACATGAGCGTGTGTATAATTCCTCATCTTAAAGTCTAAAAGCAAACAGTTTGATTAGCCTAGTCTTTAACTTGCATATCAAAAGCTTGATCTCTCATTTCCTCTACCTACAGTGCACTTTGCCCAGTGGTGCTGTATTCTGATCTCTTGTCATAAACTGGCTTTTGTTCAGGCCAGACACCCAGACAATCTGGAGTCTGATGTCTGATGATGGGCTTACCTTTATATCTTTTGATACCCTATGATAAGAGGATAACTTCTACCAAGACTATGAGTTATGAAATCCTGGAACTAATTATGTCTAGGCCTCTTTTTTTCTGTCTGTATCATGGCCAGTTTATTTCTTTCACCCAGCATAGCAGAATGGGCTTACTAAGGACAGGAAGGAGCGGCTGTGTGCCTTGTGTTGTATGTTCCGAGAGATGAATGCACCATTGGCCATCAGAATTGAATAGTGAGTCTTAACACATACACAGACAGATGCCACTCCACACACAGTGAAGGAGAGAGAGCTAGAATATTGTCTGACTGGATAAAAGGTGTACAAGACCTCATTAGGATAGTTACACAGACACTGCCAGGGTCAGAGTGTCTGTGAATTCAGTCATAATCGCGCAGAACGAGGGAGGTGACTGAAAAGTGGAGACACAGATGGAAAGCTTTCTCATTTAATGTCCTTTTGGAATTAATCTCTCCCATATATGTCTAACTCATCATTTTTAAGTGCTCATAGAAAAAGAAACAGAAAAATCTTATGATGAAACATATTCTAGTGAGAATGAGAGGGACAGAAAATTGTAGCTCAGGTGGTGATTGGCTCTTGCCTTCAAGCAGGCTCATTTTACATAAGAGAAGTACTGTATACAAGTGATGAGAGGTGCTTGGCTTTTTAATGATCAGAGCCACAGATCTTACAGGTTCTGTATGTGACATTCAGAGCATTTATATAGCAATAACCCACTATTTACTATGTAAAGATATAGTGGATTAATGGTATGCTGAGCAGATAATGAAGTCATGCTCCCTCTGTATGTGTTGTAATCCGAGCTTCTCTGTGGTTTGTTGTGGTAACCCGGACCGTTAGCACTGATATTGGGACAGGACTGTCATGGAAACGCACGGTGCCCACCCTCTGGTTCCCTCCTGGTTAACACTGTTAGCCCTGTCAGCACTGTTGCAGTTTTTTATCGCTGTTTATGGAGTTAACACCATTTTTTGCTAGCCGCCAGCTCAGCCACCTCCCTTTAGATAGCCGTGTTCAGACAACTCATACTCCCTGAATTACACATAGAGCCTCTTGAATATATAGAGCCATTCTTTTTTGTTCATCACTACAATTATCGTGGCCCATGCAATGATGAGGCTGTATTCTGATGGATATGGGCACATAAGGATGGAAGGAAAACAATGTTGATACACACGCTTGATCCCAACATCACTGACTTAATCCACACCCTTAAAAGCTCTAAATATATTTTCCTAGCTTTTAGTCTGAACAATGAACGTTACACCATATTTTGCCAAAATTAGAATTGTTTGGGCTATTTCACATCAGAGTTTTTGTCTCTCTAACAGCTAATGATGGTTCACAATATGTTGCCAGACCAATGTCTATCAAATCTGATCATACCCAACCACACAGTCCTTATGAAGCAGAGTAGCTGAGGTAACAATACTTCTTCCCCAAGAACTTTCTTTAGTTGTTGCTTACTTAGTCATGAAAATGTAATGTTATTGAGAAAAGCTTACGATTTTAAACAAAGTTTTGAGTGGCTTTAAAGGGGAACTAATGTTTTTCTCAACCTGGACCTTATTTTCCGATCTACTTTTGTCTAAATGGGTGATAGGATGTTCAATATTTGACATTTCTCCAGTATGAAGCCAGGGCTGACCTGCCTGCAGCCCGTGAGCGCGCACTCTATTAAATAATAGGGCACTCAGACAACGTCAAACTACGTCAGAATACATTGCATTTTTTTTTTCACACAGATAGGCTCGGATTGTTAGTCTAATTATTCAACAACATAACGGAAAGGAGAAATGAATGTCTGTGTTAACCTTGAGCTAGATTCGGAAATGTTCCTCTGCCTGTTGCTGCTCCCTCTCTCTCCTCATCCGCTCAGTGAGCTCTGCCTCTGTTTACTCTGGTTCAAATAAATACGGGCAGTCATCAAATTCAAATGGCTCATCCAGATCCAGTTGGTCAAAATCGGGTAAAAATTCAGACATGTTTGTTGTGGCAAGTCAAAACACTCACTCAGAGAGTGAAAGTCTGAAATCTCACGTCTCGCGAGATTTGAGTTGTTGCAGGAAGTTACCGCTGGAGTGGCCTTACAAACACGAGGAGTGACTCTGTTTGGAGTAGTCATGGCTGAATTTTTACCTGATTTTGACCTACTAGATCTGGATGAGCCATTTGAATTTGATGACCTTCCGTTTTTATTTGAACATGGAGTACACAGACGTACACGGATGCAGAGCTCATTGAAATTGAAGAGCGGATGAGGAGAGAGAGGGAGCAGCAACAGGCAGAGGAACATGTCCGAATCCAGCTATAGGTAAACACAGATGTTCATTTCTCCTTTCCGTTATGTTGTTGGATAATTATACTAACAATCTGAGCCTATCTGTGTGAAAAATGCACTTTTAGTGTTGATTCTGACGTTGTTTGACGTTGTCTGAGTGCCCTATTATTTAATATAGCGGGTGCTCACAGGCTGCAGGCAGGTCAGCCCTAGCTTCGTACTGGAGAACTGTCAAATATTGAACATCCTATCATTCATTTAGACAAAAGTAAAATGGAAAATAGGGCCCAGGTTGAAAAAAAACATTAGTTCCCCTTTAACACCTGGAAACAATGCGTGTTTGACACTACATGTTAATGGATGGACACTAATATGTTCAAATCTAATTAGTGGGTGAACACAAATCAAACCGGTGTCAGGAAATGCTAAGAATAAAATGCAAATGGATGTAGGCAGATAGTAAACAAGCCAAATGAGGTGTTCATACTAGTGTACACTGTAGATGCATTTTAATGTCAGTATAAGTGTATGTTTAACCCGGGTATATAATGAATCCAAATACAGTTACACATTATAGTGCAAGGTAGAGAGGGCCTGTGGGAATCTGTCCACTTCAATGCGATGCCATTATTAAATCTGCAGTAACCGCATAATGCAGTAAACAGCCTGATAACACACAGCTATGCACATAAGGCACACAAAGGTAGTGTAGTGTATTCTTCCAGTCACCCATAAGAGGAATCAGTAAGGTCCATATTGACACTGCAAACACCTGGATTACGCAGTCTGACCACTCTGTCACACCTCACGTCTGCTGCTTGACAGGCAATTACAGCCAATGGGTTCCGGTGCCTAACAGCTCCGGTGCAAGGTCATTGTCTGCCTCGATCTCTTCCAACAGCCGAATCCTAAGTTCAGTGACTTATCTCCTCAGTGACAGATGTATTCGTCTAAGACTGACAGTGTCATGTCCTTTGTCTGTGATGGATCGCTGTGTCAGAGTTTGCCGGTGGGTTGCTCTGGTGACATCTTTGTGATTGGCTGATAATAGATAACGTCTGCAGTATGTTGAGGGTCAAAGAAATTGAAGCAATGGCCATGCTTATAAAATTATTATTGGGTCAAACAAATACGAGCCTGTCTAATATTCAGTGTCTCTCCCAGAAATGATAGTCTTGGCAAAGCCTCTAAAAAAGCATTTAGATGACCCAAAGTACAAACACTATTAGGGCTTGTTTTGCTCAAATCATGATAAATTTGCTACTTGGGTACAGTTTAATATGGGTGATTCCCTTTGTACTCTGGTGATAATAAATATGAGACAATTAGAAGAACAATGAAGTAACGTTACAATACCCCTGCTGACAGATGTTGTGGCTGTTATGTTCAGCAGTGTAGCAAAAGGGGGCAAATGGGACTCTAAAGGTACAAGGGATCCAAAAAAGTTAATGAATAGATCTTTAATTTGTTCCCATGGTCTAATGTGTCTAATATCATTACGAGTCAGGGGGCTAATTGTTCTCTCTGACTCTTTGTTTCTTGATAAATCTATGTGTCAAATATGCAGTCACAGATGCTGCACTCCCATGGATGGCAAGTGACCAGCTATAATAAATGAGTGCCTCTGAGAAGCTGATCCTTGTTGTGATTTCATTGTGTACCTTTATGAAAGCACACTGGAAATCTTTTGAATGTGTTTCACTGGAGTGACCAAATACAAATTTAAAGGACAAGTGCCACATAGCTTGCATAAATTATACCATTACATAGAAAATGCCCTCATCAGATGAAACCTCATTCAGAACTCACTGGTGTAATATATCTGAGAGTGAAGGACACTGTGACCAAAGACGCTGCAATGCAATGGACAGTGGAGAGAAGATAAACAGTGACAACAGATGAGACGGTTTGACTTGCTAAAGCTCAAAGGGCAGATGAGTCAAAAACAGGGAAGTGCGTGTCATTGGCATTACAGACAAATAGCACCTGAAAAAACGGGCCCAGTTCTTTCTATGAAAGTTGCTCAGTGGCACATGACGCCAAAATGGTTTAACTGCCTCGTTAGAAATTACCCAGAGGATCAGCACTGCTTCTACAAAAAAAAAAAAAAAAAATCATCTGACATCAGACATCTCTTTTGCCATGTAAGCCAACAGGAAAAAGTTTTTTTGGGAAACAGGGCATGTGACTGTGTAATTACACTGTTCGGCCACTACAAAAATTGGCTGCTCTGTACTGCACTCATATAGCTGTTGCTGCGGATAATATTGTCCTTACTCATAGTAGCATCATCATCATGGAGGCATAACATCCCTCCCTACCAATTCATAATTGTAAAACCTTCCTTGAGCCAAGGGAAGGGATTCAAAAATCTATGACGTCATCACCATGTAAACTTTGTGAGCCAAGTGAGAACTTACAGGTGGGACCAGCGGGAGATTCACTGCTGCACATATTCACTGGACTGCATACTGCAGAAGTAAACCCAGAAGCTAGAAACTTTCTTTGGCAAATGCTCCAGGCGAGCAGGTCAACTGGACTGAGTGGGTGCCATCTTGGGGTCCACTATCTTGTTATTTATATATATCTATAACTCAAACTCTGAATTATAGATATGGTCTGAATGTGGCATACAGCTACTCCTCCTAAATGGGATGCAAAAGTCTTTATTGCTAATCATAATGTATTTTGATGTAGCACAATAGCTTCTAAATAGATTTTACTGGTCCCGAAGCAGCAAAATTTAATGAACACAAAGGAGCCAAATGTAAAAGAAATGAAAAAAGTGGGCCAACGTGGAACTGGGAGGTTTCTGACCTGCAGCAGTAATTGATACTTAAATGCTGTGAAGCAAGAAGTCTAAGAATTTAGGTCTAATACGCATAACCCCACTTAAAGCAGAATGACACCTCCGATCCTCCAGCAGACCAAATAAGGGAAACTGACCTAAGCCCAATGTCAGAGCCTTCCAAGTGAAAGTTCCCCGATTACAAAACAGGTTTTAAAAGTCTGCCTCCCATTACTGTTAATGTGCACAGCACTGACCATTTTTCCCCTACACCAGAGAAACCTTCCTGATTAAGAGCTGATGGTGTCATCACAACTTTCCCCATCTATTCAGCTTGAGAGAACCAATTCTGCCTCTATGAATAAACATTTTAAGGTACATTTGGAAAATTACACTTGCAAATGTCATCAAAAACATGCATGATAAATATTCCATTACCTGTGAGCAAGGTGTGTAGTTCACTTGCACTGTGACACACTGAGGCTTAAGTTATATTAAGGTCCCTGCTGAAAGCAAATTTAAAGTGTGAGTGGGATCAGCTTTTAATAGTGATGGTTGCCTGAAGGACCAAAATACCACATTTAGCAAGTCTGAGCAAAAAAGCCGAAGGCATCATGAAACAGAATAACAAACAGCACAGCGTGTCGTTGTGAGTCAACTGTATTTGTGAGTTGTGCCAATTATTACACATTGTTAATAAAAGACTTCATGTTGCATTTGCTTATCTTGATCAATGCTTGCATTTATTTTGAGCTGACTGATGTGTCACTGTCCTGCAGATTCAACTATGCAGTAATGGTACCTTTGAGAATGGAGACATGTGGGTCAGTCATTCCAAACACTTTATGAGATTTTACCAAGTAGTGCAGACCCAAATCAAAAACAAATAATAACAAGATTAAATGAACTATAATTGGCAGTAAAAGAAAAACAGAATCCCCTAGACTCTCCCATCAATGAGCAGGAATCAAGAGACAAGCTGTGCACTAAAACCCCAAAAAAGCCAGCGGGCTTGACGGCATCATGAACGAGATGTTGAAATACACATGTTCAAAATCCCAATTGGCCATCCTGACACTCCTCAATCTGATTCTAACTGTATGTTATTTACCTGACATCCGGAATCATGGTCTCATAACACCCACTTTCATAACTAGAAATAAATTAAACCTGAATAATTACTGAGATATAGCTGTGAACAGTGATCTGGGGAAAGTACTTTGAAACATAAATTCGAGACACAACTTTTTCAACTTAGGAACACGTGCTATATTTACACCCTACACACCTTAACTGATGAACATGTTCACCAAAACAAGAACAAAATCTTTGCATATTTCATAGATTTCAAAAGGGCATTTGATTCTGTTTGGCACTTTGGTCTATTTTACCAAGTTAATGAATTGGTGTAGGAGGTAAAACAAATGACATAATTAAATAAATGTACAAAAACAATAAGTGCAGAATAAAAATTGGCAACAGAAGGACAACATTTTTCTCTCAGAGGTGTGGAGTTAGACAGAGCTGCTGTATGAGTCCCACTCTATTCACGAACTGGCCACCATCTTAGAGAAATCAACAGCATCTGGTCTCATTCAACACAGCTCGGAGATCAAACTCCAGCTCTATGCAGATGACCTGGTTCTGCTGCCCCCTATAAACAGGGTTTACAGCAGAACCCTGACCTGCTACAGCAGAACTACCAGACATGGGCCCTGGCAGTAAACATGACAATGACATTTCAAAAAAGTTCCAGATATCAGAGAAACACATATAGATTCACACAAAGAACACACAGATTAGACAACTGCATAGATTACAACAATTTAGGATCAAAAATAAATTCCACTAGGAGTTTTAACCCAGCAATAAATGAACTGAGAGTGAAAACATGTAGGGCTTTCTGTGCAATAAAAAGTCACATTTACATTCAAAGTCCAATTTAAATCTGGCTCGAATTATTCTTATCTGTAAAAGAGCCAATTCTCCTCTATGGTAATGAGGTGTGGGATCCTCTTTAGTATCAGAATTTGACCGAATTGGACAAACAGCCGACTGAAAATCTGCATTTAGAGTTCTGCAAAGGCATCTTGCAGGAGCACAGAAGAACCAAAACAATAGCTGCAGGGCTGTATCAGCCCAATTCCAATTAAACATCACAATTCAAAAGAGAGTAATCAAATATTGGCTTTATCAAAAAAAATAGTGACCCCCACTCCTATCACCACAAAGCCCTGCAATACCATGAGCTGAGCAAAGACAAGAATCTCCTCTCTCAGCTGATTCAGATGCTCAGTTCACTTTCTAACCCTGTTCTGCCTCAGGACTGGTCTGAGACCACAGATTCAGAATCAACCTAAGTATAATACACCAGTATCAAAACTACATCACCAAGTGGGACACACAAACAAAAGCACACAGCAAACTGCAGTGCTCTTTGGCCCAAAAAGTACACAACAATGCGGCAGATTACCTGTCCACAGTGACTGACATTAAACACAGAACTACCTTGACAAAGTGCAGAATCAGTGAGCACAACTTGCCCATCGAAATAGGCCACTACAAACAATCATGGCTCCCTGAAGAGGAGCACTTTTGCCAGCTGTAGAAAGAAGGCAATGATAAGACAGAGCTGCGCATCCTGTATTTGACCAGATAACCAACATAAACAATATGTCTTCAACTGCCACACTACACATACACAGATACACTTTGTTGATATCTATCAGTATGTTCAGGGTACATTATATAATATTGTTGACATGGTTGTTGCTTTAGCACTTTTGCCCTATAATGATACAAAAAGGTGGATTCCCATTTTGTACTACCTTGTACAACATCCTTTGGCAATAGTGTGTTTCAATATGGTTATGGCAATAAAGCTTCTTTGAATATAAGTGACTGAATTGATAAAAAATGGGTAGAAAGGTGTAGTCTTCTAAACTGACTCCAAATAACCAAATATTTACTTTAATTAGAATTGTGCTGCAAGTTATTCATTATGCATGAAGGAATAATTATCTGCAGAGATCAAACAAAAAGTGTTTTTTTCAGTCATGAATCCAGCACAGAGCTGCTGTACCGTCTGAGTGACTACCTATTTGTGTTTGTGTAAGATAAATGCAGACTTAAGATTGAATGAGAGTCAAAGTGGTGAGCTAACAGGGCCAAGCTGCCGGCATACTATTTCATGCCGTGTTTGGCTTCCCCCACTGGCATGGGGTGGAATAAATCAACACACACACACACACACACACACACACACACACACACACACACACACACACACACACACACACGCATACACAGTGCCCTTCTTTAGCCACCATATTGGACTGAATATTTAGTGTCACGGCACATCAAATTTCTCCTGAGGACTGAAATGCATGAAGCGTAAAAAGAATCCTTGTTAGTGTCTCTAAACAGACTAAAAAACCAAGAGGGAGACCGTTTGTGTATGTCTCCTATATGCTTGTGCGTATGTGTATGTGCGCATTTTGTAGTTAAAACAGAAAGTTGGCTTAATCCCAAATCTAATTTCATCCTCTGAGCCACACAATCTTGACAGTGGGAACAATTAACATTAGTGACTGTAAATTAAATCGCACAGCACAGATGCAGCTTCATTATGAATCCATACAGAATACATAAAGTAGCAATATAATAAGTCACTGTATGTGTCTGAGCTTAGAAAATGAGTTAAGGAAATAGACACAGCGTGTCTGTCTGCTTGAATTTATTATAATGGAAATGACAGCAAGGGTCATTCAATACAAAACAGCTATGACTTCCCTCCATCAAATTCCTTTTTATGTCACTATTCAAGAAAGTCACATTTCAGCAACGCAGGGAAAAGTATTTCTGTGTCAACTGCACCATCAGAAAAATTACATTTCATATCTCAGCACAGGAGGGTGCCACACCAAAGGAGACAGCGTGGCAGGGGCGTGTTTATACAATATATAAGGATGTCTATGACTATGGCATGTAATATGTGCAGGGTGGAGTGCGATGGATTCTTCCATTACCGTTTAATGCAGGGCAAAAACAAAGCTTTAAAGCAGCGGGGTTGTTTCCATTAAAAGTGTGTGATTGTGCCTGGAGGTGTTCTGGTGGCCTGTGCAAATGTGCATGTGCGTGTGTGTTTGTGAAAAGGACAGAGGTCACTGAGAGGGCACTCTACAGCTGGGTGAACGGGCGGATTTTTGCTCTTTTGCTCTGCTATTTTCACATCGTTAATTGAATTAAACTGTATTACACGGTACAAAATATCTACCATGATGTGACAGTGTGTGTGCTCTAATTCTGTATTTTTGAGAGGTGTTAAGATTTAGATGAGCAAAGCCCAAGTGTACTAAACAATTTAATATTGACAGTTGAGAACTGCAAATCAAATATGGCAAGATCCCATAAAAATAGCATTTTGAAAATGATGAAATCCGATGTGGAAAAACTCAGCTGAAAGAAGTGAGGAATGAGTGTTCACCTGCAGCGGAGTTATGGCACTTTGAAAACGTTTTCCCGTCTCCACATATCAAGCGCGATCGAGCTCTGTCTTTGAAAATGAAACTGTCTTGAAGCAAACTCTCTATCATTTGATATGTGGTGGGTTTGTGAGACAGCTCTGAACTATAATCCTTCCTACCGTGACTCAGCCAATCATTTGTGTGTGTGCGTGTGTGTGGGGATGGTATGTGTGTGTGTGTGTGTGTGTGTGTGTGTGTGTGCGTGTGTGCGTGTGTGTGTGATGCCATGTGAGTGCATCTATATACAATCACCTCTTTAAGTACAATAATGCACGCACAACTGTGTGTATGAGGTATTGTGTGTGCCAGAACAGGATGGTGTTTTGATTGGCTGGGGGGGGTGTCTGAATATTCATGAGAAGAAAACCATTTGTGGTTTGATGAATGCTGACAGAAGGGCCTGCTGGATATGAGTTGACACAGCTAAATTAACCTGAGACCGATGTCATTTTGTCAAAGGAGCACACACACAGAAACACACACGTAGAATGGCAAGTAATACTAAAAGCCACCGAGACAAGAAAATCCACCCCAAAACAAAACTGTGGTGTTATTTCACACTGTAAATGTAAAAAAAGAAAAGAAAAGAAAACTGTCTCTCTTGGCTGGAAATCTGAGAATTAAAGCTTGACGATGCTACATGATAGATTATGGAGACGTTTCATCAGTGCTTAATAACTCTGTGGGCTCATAAATGTTTTGTTTGAGATATTCCATCCCAGTGGGTATAATTTGAATTCAGGGCTTCCAGCTGTGGCTCAGAAAATGCATCCGTATCCCAGTTAAATCACTATGGGTGCTGTCAGGGTTCCCATTATTCACTGTCAGCTTCAGGATTTGTTTGAGATGACATCATCACCGCAGTCTGTCTCAGCTCCTCAGGTTAAAGGAGAGGCTCGTGCATCACTGACTAAAACTAAGCTGCGCAACTCAAACAAAATGCACACACAATAACCTCCAGCTGACACACAAACATACATACACACATAATGCATGGTCGTCTCTGCACACCCCTCCATCTCCCACCCTTTTCTTCCTCACTTCTCCCCCACTCCACCATCACCATTTACCCCTCCCTAAACAGTCCCTAAAGGATGTCGCAATGTTGCGATGGCAACAATTAATGCAAAGTCAACCGATATCCAGAATTCTGCATGACCTTCTTCGTCAGTGAACTCACTTTTTTGTTTTTGGTTGTGACAATGCAGACATGAGACACGAATGATTAATGAGGGGTCAATGAATAAATCTCTGAGAATATTTTTGGCCAGTTATGCATGTTCGTCAATATGGTCATTTTGTTGTTCTTCAGTTTACCGCAGTGCACACCATCTGGATCTCATGGGAGCTAACGTTAGCTGGGGCGCGACTTATTCGGCCATTACCCGTAGTAACACCATCCCAACCCAACAGCATTGTTGCGTAAACACTGTGCCCACTCTCTGGTCCTCCTGCAGGTCACCCCGATGAGTAAGCTGTTCTGTTAGCACCATTAGCAGTGTCAGTACAGCTACTGGTGCAAACATAGTTAACACTGGGTATGTTTACATGCACACTGATATTTCACCGTTGTCGCATATACCGCCTTCTTCTGAATTAAATATTTTGCAATTAAGACATGTGGGACATGCGGGACATGCTGGTATTAGTCGGATTTAAGGAGCATTCTTTGAGCATGTATACAGCTCATTCATAACATGCGTATCATCTGGAGTTTTAGTCGCAGTTGGTGACACACTGCCTCCTGTCTTTTTACAGTCAGCTAGGTGTGTTGTCATGGATACGTTGTACACAAGCCAAGTCGTTGCCAGGCTGAGTAAATAGGCAAACACCCTTTAGCCACCTTCAAATCAATCTTTAAACATTATGAAAGACTTTGGCCCAAAGGTTTTTGGATATGTGCAAATGCCAAAACACCAACCTTTTCAAGAAGGTTGATGAAGGCATGAAAGAGGGAGCCTGTGCTAGCACTGTCCAACATGACCGCCAACCATAGCAAACCACATTACGAGTCACATTCACCCATTCACAAACACACACATTCATACACTGGTGGCTGAGACTACCATACAAGCCACCTGCTCCTCAGTTTTTTTTAAGTCACTCACATTGATGGAACAGCCATCAGGAGCAATTTGGGGCTCAGTATCGTGCTCAACAATACTTCGACATGCAGACAGGAGGAGCCGGGGATCGAACCGCTTATCTTCCGATTGGTGGACAACCCACTCTACCTTTGAGCCACAGCCGCCCAGTAGTTCCACTTTTCTGTATTTTCATGTGATAAAGATATGTTAGAGTATGTTAACCAGAGTATGCACAACTTGTCGAGCATACATGACCAAGGCATGTAAATGGGAGTATTAGTGGAATATTTATTTTCATCAGCCATGTAAATGGCATATTGTATTTGCTAAAGGGGTTTTGTGGCTCAAAACAAAGCTGCTTACTCATTGGGGCCACCTGAGGAGAAACCCGAGGATGGCCATCATGTTTCAGCAGCAACGTGTCTGACACTGGGATGGTATTACCTACAGTAATTGCAGAATAAGTGGTGTTACTAGCTAGCTTCCATCCAATCAGGGTGGTGCGCAGTGGAAAGAATGGCCAAGGAACAAGTGGAGACCGCAGGCTGGGTATTGGGAACTACATTCCCGCATGTTAACATGGCTAGAAAACTGTCTGTCACCAAAGCCAACAGAAAAAAAGGCAAGACATTTACACCACAAAACATTTAGATGTCAACACATCTAAATGGATAGCGCTTTAAAATATGGTTAATGGGTGTTTGCCTATTGAAAGCAAAACTACTGAAACTGATCTCTCAAGCACAAATCTAAAATCTGAAGCACAAACGTCTTAAATTTACCAATGAAAATGACTGCTATAGGACATGCAAGGCAATTCCCCCGATGATCTGCCCAAAACCTGGGCAGTAAACTGTTTTACACCGTGAGCACACCAAGTGACAAATACTTTTCTGCGACAAAACACCCAGAGAAAAGCTGAAATACATGGACAACAGAAAAGACAAATCATTATCACAGAGGCTGTTGCATCCAGATCTACTGCAAGTAAAAGGCGTTGGTGTAATGTAAATCACAAACTCAGAGCAGGTTTTATTCTCACTGGAACAAGTTGCCTTCAGTTTTTCATGATCATGCAAGAAAAAAAATTGCAGCCATCTTTGCAATTTCCATTTTATCCCCTCATTTCATTGCAACAATACATCTACAAACGATGCAACAATCATCGCAATTTATTAGAAAAGCAGCAACAAAATCCTTGGGGGACGGCCTAAAGCCCTGAGCCCTCTTCCCTCCTCTCTCCTAACACTTCTCTCTTGTCATCCTCCTTGTGCCCCTTTCTTCTTCCTTTGCCTAATTCTTCACCCCCCCCGCTTCCCTCCTCTCTCTTGTCTGCAGCAAAGGAAACAACACAATCACCAGTAAACCTCACTGCCTCATCCCTCCAGGAGACAGACGTACAAACAGACAGACAGACTGGTGCTTAATGCCCCGCTACCACTCCAATCTCCAGTACATCTCCTCTCTTCATTTCCACCCACATTCAATTACTACAAATTACATGCAGTTTAATTATTATGGCACAGGAGCTCTACTGTTCATTAGCTAAAGAACGGCAAGACTGAGTGCAGACAGAAAAGAGTGGGATGTTTTTTTTTTTCTTTTTTGCTGCACAATGGGAATGAAAGTGTATAGTGGGAGCAGGGTTTAAGCAAATGAAAATGCAGCAAATGAAGCATGAAGGAAGTGAAATATCGTGCCGACAATAAAGTAAACAAAGTGAATGCCAATGATCTAAAAGACAATTTAACAAGATGTAAGACCACACATGATGGGGATGATCAATAAGCTATTTTGTACCCTACATAATAAAATAGGAAAGAATAGAGCCAGCTGGCGATGGTGGGAAAAAACCTCCTTTGCTCCATGTTAATTCTCCCCCTTGGTTCAGCTTTTGAAATATTTATTGTTCATCTGGTTTTGACATTTTCTAACCATTCATCCAAAGACGTCAAGGCAAATTGGATTTCATAAAGGGAGATGGGATAGATGAGAGGATATTAAAAGACACAAAGAAAGACAGACAGCTACAATGCCTATTAATGCTGACACTTTCTGTCACTTCTCCTTTGAGTGCTTCTCTGTTTTCGAAGTGATCGAGAAGGGAATGGAGAAAGACTCCATGTATGGCTGTAATCTAGCTCTTTGTGTCTCAACAGTTCAGCTTCAATTCAGCCCCCGTCCTCTCTCCCCTCCCTTCCAAACTTTTGTTTGTGTATAGAGCCTCTGTGAGCTGTTGTTTTATTTGATTCGCACTTGTTGTTTTGAAGATGCAAAGTGGACAAGATCTCCCTCTTCTATAAATATTCCACCCTCCGTCCATCTGCAATATCCCCTCTTATTCTTCCCCTCATCTTTTATTCCCTATCACTCTAGAATTTTCTCGGTTTCCCCCGCTGTTGACTTGATTCATCTTAGTTTACCCTTATGATGATGACAGAAGATGAAAAACTGGCATCACTGAGCTCGGAGACACACACACACAAAGCACTTGAGACTGACAAATAAAAAGCAATATTTGAATAGGGACCAAATTGCATATACACATATGCAGAATGAAAAGGCTAATCTGTTGACAAGTGCAGCATGTCTGCGTGTGTGGGTGTGTTTGTTTCTTGATGAAACTGTGATGAAATGGGGTGATAGCGAGCGCTGTTTCAAACCAGTTTTAAATGGAATACAAAACAATGGACTTATTCCGCAGATAGCAATATTCCTCTTGGAATTACACATGCAATATGTTTACCTGCTGAATCGAATGGTGACATTTATGACCTCGCTTATGATTGCTAACACACACACACACACACACACACACACACACACACACACACACACACACAAACACACACACACACACACACAGACACCTTATGTGAGAAAACACAAGCACACACATCCTCATCCTGACAAGCTTGACAGACAAGCCGTGGCCCTCGTTACCATATCCACCACCTACCAAAGCCGCTGTCTCTCAGAAAGCATTTCTCTGTTGACTTTCACAGGTTCAGCACAGCTCTGCTGTTCAGAGCGGACAGACACACAGCCGCAGGGGCTCCTTTCACTGCAACCACGTCAATGCATGTTAGTGTGACAGAGCGTTGTGTTCTACAACGAGTCTGGCAGAGATCGAGAGGTTGAGTTTAGAGTGTGTGCGTGTGTGTGTGTGAGTGTGTGTGTGTAGGCGTATTAGATGGGAGGGTATACAAGAATTTAGATGGGGAATATGTGTGACGTGACCTTTTCGCTGTTCTGTGTGACTGAGTGTGCATAGTTGGCTACAGTGTGTTCACAAATGTATGTGTATGTGCCAGTATGAGTAGGCCCTACACGATGTTTATCTCATTGATACATTTCCTGGAAAGATGGAAAAAAGAAAAATATAGCACAGGGATGTGGCTGCCTTTATGGAGGTTGTGGTCACCTTACTCGGATAATATCCACATCATGTGGGATAGATGGTGGCGATGAGAAAAATTTCCATATATCCATTTAAGTTAGGTTTAATTATACATCAGAGTTTGGTTTTCAGGAGCTGAAGTGTAAAATCATGCGACAGTAACAGGGCATAAATACTAGGGGTGCACATCACAAGTTTCATCATGCTTTGATATGATATCGATTCTTAGGACAATGATACAACATTTATTAATGACACAACTTCTGCCACAACACTATTTTGATTCAATTCAGGTTCCTGCGATCAATATAAGATGGTATCAGTAAATATCCTCCTTGTCCTTTTCTTGGCTGCTTACCATTATCTGCCTGGAATTAAGCAGCTGGCAGCAATAGAATGTTTAGAAAAGAGGTAAATTTGGTTGGAAATGGCAACACGGATGTGACATTGGAATTTCAAAATAAAGGCCTATCGTAACAAATGTATCGATGTTTTCACTTTATCAATAATATTGTATTGTCAGTCACTGAATCAATCCAGAGCAATGTGAATACTGGCACTACTCTCCACACCACTTAGGAATGAAGAAGGCTCTCACATGAAACTCCAGTTCAGTGATTTTGATTCAACTTTTTTCAGACAAGGCTAAAGTTGTTTTGACCTTCATGGGGTCAGTGTGTGATAGCTAACTACATAACAAGCCAGCAGGTCAGTATTATTTATTTCCACCTATTTTCCTCTCACCCCAGCTTCTAATACCATATATGCATTAGGCTGTGTGATATGAAGCATGTTCACAACAAGCCGGTGACAGCTATTTTCAAAACATACAATGCCAGCTAGCTAACAAAGTCTACAGAGAAAACAAATCTCTGAAGAAACTCTAAATTTTGTGACAAGAGAATGAACAATGACCAGACCCAAATGGGATCAGTTTTTTTTCCTCTAATGTGACAACTGATATTCATTTGACATAAAAAAAAAATATGCTTAAAGTCTGTGGGAGTGTCATTGGAAGTCTGTGGGCACAGATTCTCCATGGGCCTGCCTCTGAGTAACGACAACCTCGTAACCAACAAGTAAGTCCAGTTACCTTTGACTTAGTCATGACATAACCTGGATAACAAATAACCCTAATGGATGAAACGTCTTTTCAGCTTGTCAGTTTTGTTTTCGATGTGCACAAACAAAGCAGTCTATGTCACTTTAGAATGAAAATTCCAGTAGGTAGATTAGACAGGCCACAATTAAAGGGGAACTATTTTGCTTTTCCTTATTTTCTGTCATATATACAGTGCTACAGTGTTGGGTGTTCATATTAAACATGACCAAAGGTTCAAATTATGAGGTGAACATATGTGAAAGTATTCCCTGCACCAAAAAGCTCAGACATCAGACCATTCTAAATACTCTGTTTACAATGTTTTATCAAAATTTAAGACAAGCTGACATTAGCTTGTGACGGATTTCTTTATATAACCATCTGCTCCAGGCTCACTTCTACAAGTGTTACATAGCCTACACTGCTACATGTTGCAACATGCTAACACCAGTTAAACATGCAGAAGAGAAAATGAACTCCAAAGCACAGAGATTCAATTAGAAACTACAAAAAACTGAGAACTGTGGTTGGTAAGATGTCACTGTTACCCACTTGGGGTGGGCTTATGGCCCTACTCCACAGATAGTCCATCTTTGGCATGGCATGGCCCGGCACAGCACCTCTGAACTGAAAATGCAAGTTTGACTCAGTATAGTCAAAAGTCTGGTGAAACATTCCCAGTTGTGAAGAATTTGGTTAAGATTGTTTCACTGGACAGGGCATCAGTTGCTTAGTGGATAGAGCAGGCGCCCCATGTACAAGGCTGTTGCCGCAGCGGCCCAGGTTCAACTCCAGCCTGTGGCCCTTTGCTGCATTCTCCCCCCCCCCCCCCCCCACACTAAACAGAAGGCAAAAATGTCCTAAAAAATATCTTTAAAAAAGTGTCATTATAGTAATGTTACAGTCAATCCCCTGGCTGCATGACGGTACAGAGATGCTAAGATATGAAAGACCCTGAAAACAAGCATAATGGACCTCTGTAAGGTCAGCAAGAGTTTCACATTGAGACCAACATCTTGTGAAAGCTCATTTGGCTCAAGGAAAATCCCTCTAACTTAAAGTCTCAGAAAGGGACAAATAGACACACCGTATTAAGATGATGCTTGAAGAAAATGAAAGATGCTCTTGTTTTGGACATGCATAGTAAAGCCCTGGGCAGTAATTGCATGTGCTGTATCTTCTTTGCCTCTCTATTATTTTTTACTACATCACCTGAAGGCCTCCTATCAATCAACATCACAATGAAACACTGATGTAATGTAGCCCTGAGGGAAGGATGAGGGGTAAAATGGAAGAGCAAGAGAAGGACAGCAGTAAAAGTGGTTTAGACGAGCGGATTTCTGCGGTCATCTATCAGTGGAGGAATAACAAGATACAAGCCAGAGGCCACTGTTACATTTACTGTCATCATACAGAATTCATAGTGAATTGTAGAAATTGGCATTAATGGGGCCTCTCCTAGCGCCATGCTCCTCTTTCCCTCCTTGTCCTCCCTTCCACTTACAATATATTTCGTTGCACGTCTTCAGTTTCTAGAACTACACTGAGCTGCGAGTCGGTAACTTCTGCTGCCAGGCTTTGTGATGACTAAGAGGACAGTGATTCACTCTCTACTTCCTCCTTAACTTTTAACTTACCTTGTACTGTCTGTGCAAATATTATAGACTACATGTTTTGGCAATTGTTGTATAAAAGTCAGAATGTGCCAGAGGGCGGTTTTATTGTGATTATGTCTAATGTGGTGCGGAAAAGGATTCCCTTTTGACTTTTTGCTTCTCCTTCAACTCTTTTTACTACACATTCATCCTGTACAGATACTTTAACAGCTATTCAGGCTAAGAGTGCATTCACCCTCCTGAAATCAATCTGTTCTGTGATCTCTCAATAGTCGTTCTTTCCTTTCTCTCCCTCTCCTTCATGTGCTTGCTGATTCTTTATCCTCTTTTTTTTCCCGTCGTCTTTGTGCTTCCCCTTCTGGCATCTCTTCCTCCCCATTCTTCTTAAATCTTATCCAATCGGCTCTCCTTGTTTCTCTCTCTGGACCTATAAGTGTTTGTCTCTATAATTCAGCCCTCAGCAGATAAATTAGCATCTGTCAAGGCTTTGCTCTGTGCTGAGAGCTTTGGCAGAGGCTGCCGTCTCTTTTTTTTTTGCTCAATGGCACACTTCAGCACCCTGGCACCTTCACTCATCCCGTTATTTACTCTGACTCACAGGTAATGAAGCAAACGACTGGTGAAACCGTGTGTGAGAGAGGAAAGACATACCACTCTTGGAGCCAGAATGGACATCTGGCCTTGTGATACTGGGAGGCTGAGTTGCAAACTAGGGATATACAAATGTTTACAGTCGAAATGAACAGCTGGGCCGGGGGCAGTTTAGGTGTACAGTGCAAAAGGTGTTTATCTGGAGGCTTTTAGCCAGTGGCAACAAACTGTGCCATGCGTTGTACAGAGCCAAAATAGAAAATGAACAACACGCTTTAGAGGATCAACACAGTTGTTGCCTCTAATGTGGGAAAACAGTAGTTGACTGCACGTATTTCGTTTTTTCATGGTGAGTTCGATTCAGTCAGACTTGGAAAATACGATTCCACTACAACCCAAAAAATGTTTTGTGGCTGCCATGCATCTTGTTAGAGTGCAAGCAGTTTCCATGAAAAAAAACAAACAATAAACAACAGTATTTTGCTGAAACAGCCATCAATGCTTTTTGCAAGTGCAAACTCCAAAACTTTCAGTTGTTGATGGAATTTTAAAGCAGCAAATGTTGTTTTTCCACCCAAGATGAGTTAAGCAGAAAACAGAGGGGATTGTTTAAAATTGCAGGAAACACAGCTAGTAGCAGCTAGGTAATCTCCCATCTACACTCAATAATGAAACACTTTTATTATGATTTTATGTATGACTGAATTTCAACCTCAATATGACAAAAACAGTATATATCCAAGCAAAGTCCCTGTATCATACACTGATCATTGGTGTTTGTTTCTTTATGTGCTATACAGTGTTAAGGGCATTAAAATCAGTTGGGTATGACTTAAAGGTCCAGTGTGTACGATTTAGGGATGTCTATTGGCAAATATGGAATGTAATATTCATAACTACGTTTTCGGTTTTTTTTATCACCTGAAAATAGGAGTTGTTGTGTTTTGTTACCTTAGAATGACCTGTTTATTTCTACATATGTAGAGGGTCCTCTTCCATGGAGTCGTTTCTACAGTAGCCCAGAACAGACAAACCAAACACTAGGTCCCAATAGTGGTATTAGTGTTTTTGCTATTAGTGGAAAAGTTTCAGCTTCCTCAACCTCATCACTAGATGCCGCTAAATCCTACACACTAGATCTTTAAGAACCTGTATACATGCCGCATTTTATTGCGCCCTTAAATCTATTGTTTTCAATGTAGATGTGTGGAAAGCGAGAGCTACACAGTCACGGCAAGTGCCCACTTTTCAGGTTGCGACAACTGTGCCCTGAGATAAACAAAGTTCATCTTTTGGAATGCAGCAGTGCACCTCATCTCCTGTGATGAGAAACAACTGCTCACAGCCGGCTGATAACTTCCCTTTCTTCTGTAAATATCTGTCTGCGGTAAATATGAAGGGGAAGCTCGTCATTTTATTGCAAGGCTACCCGGAGCCTTACATCTGTCCCACAGACAATACTTAAATTTACACCTAAACTTAAGAGACTGCCTCACTGTTTAAAACAAATTCTAATCAGTTTATTTTTTCATTAAAGTGGACATTTGTGCCAAAAAAAACCAAAACAAAAAAAAAAAAAATCCCTTTAAGGCATTCTTGAGATATCGCATTCACGAGAATGAGACCGATAAGGTCACAGAGCATTAAACCTTTAACCACAAAATTCTGGTCAATTCATCCTTGACTTAAATATGATGTGAATGCCAAATTTGAAGAAAATCCCCCAAGGTGCTCTTGAGATATCGCATTCACGAGAATGAGATGCATGCAAGGTCACAGTGACCTTGACCTTTGACTACCAAGATCTAGTCTGTTCACCGTTAAGTCCATGTGGACATTAGGGCCAAAGTTGAAGAAATTCCCTCAAGGCTTTCTCAAGATACTGCATTCACAAGAATGGGATGAAAGGATAGAAACCAGAAACCATAATGCCTTTCAGCCATGGCTATCTCTGGCATCAAGTCTTAGAGTGTGCGCCTGACATCTTTTTTCAAATTTGTATTTTTTCGTCAATGATCACCACCTCTCCAACCCTGGTGTGCGCTCCTCCTCTCTCTTTATCTCTGGCAAGAGGCATAAAAACTACGCCTGGAAAAAATCAGCTTAAAACTTAAGTAAGTAGGCTATGATACGGTGCTGATTACAGTCACTTAGCAGCCTCAGATGCAACCTGCCTCCATGCCCTTAAAAGTGGACACAAGAGTATCACCAGCACCCAACATCATGTTTTCCACACATTTAAAGACGCAGCCTGTGTCTCTGCCCTAAAAGTTGTTTTATTATGATAATGTGGAAGAAATTAAAAAGAGACTAAACCAAGGAAGCATTTAATAATCAATCACATTAACCAAATTGTAATATTTTGCATTTGTCCCACGAACTTTAGTGGATAAATGTGGGGTTGTTAATATTGGTGACAACTGGTATAAAGCAGGGCCATTAAACTGATGGCACTGAATTAAAGTATGAAAGAATGAAATATTCTGAGTCAAGTAAAGTTAATCGAAAGACCAATTAAAATACATCAAAAGTGTGTGATGAGATTTGAAATCTGCAGCTGAGGACCAGAACAGAATAAACAAAGAGGAGAAACAAACCAAACAGAGACAAAGGGATGGAGACAAGAGTGACCTCTGTTCCCAATTGACACTCTGTTGTGTAATGTGCAGCAGGCTGCTGTGGCTGCCTGCTCTGTCTATGTCAAACACACTCCTTCACACATACACACACAAATCAACACATACATATACTAAAGCTCAGAGTCTGATCTGTCTCCCTCCCAGCTTAATCTGACAGCCACGTCAGCTTCAATAAGCCTCTGTTTGCAGCTGAGGCTCTGCGGTCTCTGCCTAATTGCATTATCTTTCAGCTACCTGAGACACTAGTGTTTTATTCCACTGATGCTGAGGCAAAGATGAGACGCTGGTTACTGTAGATGAAGAGTTGGAACAAAGTGCGCGCTGTGTTAACGACATCACTGGCCACTTAAAGGTGATGGTGCGCGATGATTACAGTTGGCCTGACAGAAACATGTGCACGCCACGCTCACACTCGCACAGAGGCACAACACACAAATCAAAACATCATGCATGAAAAAAAAAAACAGGATGGCTGATCAATTATTTACTAATCCCCCTACACTGAGGATGATGTTTTTATGAAACAGTAATGATAGTGACTAGACAATCCTAAGTATGTTTGTGTTCTCATTTGTGTGAATGTGAAGGCTGATAAATATATACTTGTATTACCAGTTCTTCATGTGGCATATTAAATAAGATTGTGGGCACTTCTATGTTCTCCAGTATATGCCCTGAAAATTTATTTCTCTTGAACCTGAAATCTATAACTCATTTTTCTTATTTCTCATTTTTCTTGCTTGAGCGTAAAGACTGACCCACTTTTTGTGCCATTCAGTCTCATTGCTCTACAGCAGCCTCCCACCTTGTTTGTGTAACAATGCCAATAAAGTCTCTTTGAAGAAGAGTCATCTTACAGAAAGTGATATAAATGTTAGTGTTACTTTTATAACACACATTTTGTGATGCTTCTTGAGAGTCAATCAATCAATACCTTAGCAAAACAAATCCTAAAAACCATTTCCTTGTTGTTCAAGGCCATATTTTATTCATTAATTTCAAATCTAGTTTTTGCTAACCTCAAATGGTTTTACTCCTCACCTTGCTGCAGTGATGCAGATGTGTACTGCAGAGTGTGACATCACTGTTGACAACTATGACAACACAAACTTCTCACCATAAGCAGGCCAAACCAATCACCAGAAAAAACCTCTGCAAACCATGGATACATTTGTATATAATCTTGTATACATTAAAACTTGACAATTCAACATCGCTGTGAGGGTGTGGTTAGGTTTAGGCACAAACACTACTTGGTTATGAAAAGATCCTGTTTGGACTTAAAGATCCACTTTTGGTGGCAGAAAAGCCTCTGGAAAAGCAGGGATGGGTTGGTGAAAAAAACACTGCTGAGAGACGTCACAATGTGGTGCATAAAACAGCCAGGTCCTGCAAAAAACATCCAGCTTTGGTGCCACAAACACTGGTGGAAAAGCCACAAAGGGTCAACAAAAAACAACACTGTTGTTGTTTACGGTGGTCTGTAGTTTGGCAGCCATCTCAACTGTGTGTCACACCATCCACCATCCCCTACAATGCCACATATCTGCTGTTTGCAGAAAAGCACAATGCAAACATTTTGTTCTGGTGACTGAGCTGATCAGCCGCACCCATTGGTGACGCTGGGGGTGCCCAGAGGAGCAGAAGACTTGAAACTGTCACCCTGAGAGTGCAGTGAAAAACTGTTTCTCAGCCTGGTATTGGGTCAGTCTTTAGTGGTTCAATATCCTATTGACTTTTATTTTTTAAACACCATGTATTGCCTTACCAATACTCTCCTTATTTTTTAGGCCAATAACTATATTAATATTTTGGAGTTTAGAAATATCCAATAATAAAATGTAAGTGGAAAGTCATTTCTTTGACATAATGTCACCAAACAACCTTGATATGGATCTTTAGATACTGACATTTCATAGACATTTTACAGATGAAAAATCAACATCACTTCTCTGTGGTGGACAAATGGTGCAATACTGACACTGTTCCTAAACCTCAAGCATAGTTTGCCATTTCTGTGCTACAATGCCTTATACTTATCTACATAATGGCCGACATATACATGATGTAACATATATGTAATATGCTAATACTGTAACTCTTTTAGAGTTGTGGCTTTGGCTCCAAAGTTGTGATACTGGAGATACTGTAACATAAACACAGTGCCTCAGAGAAAAGTGCGACAGAGCAAAAGTGGAAATATTGGTATTGTATAGAGGCTATTTATTCCCTCCACACCTCCACCTCTGTCCAACAAATGATGATACGTGGTCACTGAGACACGTACAACACAGCTTAACCTCAACAGATTTTGTCTGGTCGCTGACAGCAGTGACACTGATTGGTCTGGTAATGATGGTATGGTATCGATTTGTTCAGCTGCAGACAGTAGACATTTTAGTTTAAAAGGTAGCGGCAGTGCTCCACTTTCTGCCAGCATTTTCTCCTACATGGGGACACAAGAAATAAGTTCTACCACAGGGAAATATGTCTTCCTGACAACTGGACTGTAGTTTGTGTTGTAGAACCCATGTTAACACATGGTAGCCGCAGACACTTCACTGCTTCTACAAGACATTTAGAGCAGAAAAATGCAACGTGCCTGAATGTAACATGGCAGATGGCACCAGAGACAAAACCACATATACATGTATAATGTAGTGAGAACAAAGAGAGAAAGGGACTTGTGTGTACTTACAGGAATAAAACAATGGACATCAAGGACAGGAGGTGGGTTACGCATAAACACATCTATAATTTACACAGGCCAAACAATCTCACAGGATCACAGAGGAAGATACACTAACTACTCTACAGCTGGGTGCATTTAAATGTAGATGTAAAGTACATTTAATTGCTGTGAACATTTTTTTCTAGATGTGAATGCAGCATAGATTTATTTGCACAAAGCTGTGCTGAGGGGCTTGAGGCAATTTTCTCCATCGACTTGCTAAACTGTCTCAGCTCAGCTGCTTCAAAAGCTTGTGGGTATAGTTAGCTGCGTCGTGCATGTGAGAGAGAGTGGGGGCTGGTGTATATACTATATACGTTTGGAGACAATTATGCCACTGGTTTGTATGTGTAAATAATCTGCAGCAGTTTTATACGTATTCCCAGATTCCCTGACCACAGGATGCTGACTCTGACACATTTCATTTTTTTCTCAGACTGATAGCCTGGTGGGAGCCACAGAGACTGACGCTGCCTTGAACGGGTCCATTAAGGAAATGAGAGTGATCAATCAAAACGGATTAATCCAACTTGATCTCCCATAGGCAAATAAATAAATTTAAATCTGCAACATGTTAGCATGCATTGTAAAAATAAGCCAGAAGCTATAATTAGTACCTGTACAGCATCGTAAGTGTTTCACGCTTTGCCTCTGAGTCTGCAACACAGCTTGTGAACAGCATAAACTCACACTATTATTTGTAAATCCCAGGAAAGTGACTGTACTCCACCACGTCGATTGTAAGGTGAGTGTTTCTGACAAGGAAAAATGGTTGTGCTTGTTAAAGCTGTTTCCATTCAAACATGATGCATTTCTCAGCAGACAAATCCACTGAATGTTACATGACAGAAACAAAGAATGAGAGATTTGGGAAAACCTTTTAGAAATTGCTTTTTTTTTCTCTGTTGTGCTTCAGCACGTCTTTTATTTACTAAGAAACGGATGGGCCCTATCATCCGAGCTGACAGGTAATGCCATTTAAACTTTCCCAGAGAGAGGAAGAGCCCAAGGCTTGGCAGTACAGCACACACTCTACCAGATCTGCTCAGTAAGCTGCTAAAAAGATGCATGAGTGGAAGAAAGCCGTCAGCAGGCAGCATGTACGTCTAGGTGAAGCATTGAAGTGCTTGTCAACATTCAATACATGGCCATGAAAAATACTTTTTTTTTTTTAACTTTATGCATACTATCTACACATATTCTATAGATTTCTCTGAGCACATCCAGTAATAACAAGAACACCCAGTGCCAAGAAGGTAATGCACAGTACTAATTCATTCTTGTGTTGGATATTGTCGACTAAAACAAAGGCCTTTGAAAATTCAACACGTGAAAAGTAAGATTCCAGTTTCCATAGATAAATCCTCCGTGAGACATTTAAGCAATATCACGAGTGGGAGTGCTGTTACACAGGTGTTTTGTTTTTGTTTTGTATCATGCAAATGTATCTGTATGTTTCTATTTATTGTGCAACCAGTGAAATGAGAGTCTGATGACAGTCGTTTTGGTCAGACAGTACTTTGGGACGTAGGCTGATGTCATATGAGCACAACTGCAGTGCAGTATTCAGGCTTCCTTCCTTCTCTTTGTTCTCTTCTGATGACTATTCATAAATTAACTCAATTGTTATGTGTCGAATTATGTTCATTTTTGCAGTGCAAAATTTGTTACTATGACCATTACTGTTGGCTAATTAATGGTTAATAAAATGAATGGCTCAGGACACCTGTAAAGCAAAACTGCCAGTGATGTTGTAATCAATATCAGCCCTCATTGAAAGCCTCTCGTCCAATCAGTTGACTTGGTTTGAACTATCTGTTGTTTATTATCTATAACTAGTCCATACCCATTGAATACAGCATACAGTACCATGACTTAGTCATACCAAAAATTAGAAAAAAAACAACATTCAGCCACAGGGGAAGCCACAGCGATCGGTCGCATTTTAGCCATTTTTTAAGCATTTTTCTGTTGTTATAGCGCCATCCATTTGCCAATTAAAGTGCATTCACACCAAAAGCATCATGAGTGCCAGCAGTCGCTCAGGTCACTGGCATCACGCTGCCTGGCAGCAGTTCCAGCAGGCGCTGGCAGCGGCCAAAGGGGCGGGGCCGGCTGCTGCAGATGTGTGGCTCTTCACTTTACAAGGATGAACAAATATACTATTTATGTCTTCACTTTGTATTATCCATGACTTTCATTGCACAATTAAAATAACGCTAATAAACACAGTCAATATAGCCTTTATGAGTCTTTCATAATTATGATTTTACTCTCCTGTTGGCACGTAGGACCACTGAGAAATGTAATTAGTGGTAAATAAGCGGGAGCTTATTAATCGCACTTTTGGAAGCCTCCTTTGTATTGGATTGGCGTATTTGCTGAGGAAACACAGGGCCCAGAGCCGTCAGGCTGTCTGGGTCCACAGAGTCCTGCAAACCCGGCAACTCCACAGTGAATTTCACCAGCTTGTACAGCTCCAGGAGAGCCCAGACCTCCGTACCTGAATCCCGGCGCTGCTCATTTGCATAAAGTTCAGTTTCTCTCAACTTCTACTTGACGCTCCGGTCGCTGGCATCGCGCCACTCACTGTAGCCGACGCCTCTGACGCCCTTCGTAGCAAGCGTACATTGAAAATGAATGTCTGCCGGACGCTTATGACGCTCATGACGCTTTTAGTGTGAATGCACAGTTAGAGTTAAATTTCTCCAGTCACCCTGAGGCCTGTTCTACATATCTACCAAGTTTAGTAAAAATCGATATGGCGGTTAGGCCTAGATAAGAAATTAGCTCTCTAGTGCCCCCATTTTATTTGATGGGGTCAATAATGGAGGGTCCCCTCAGATTATGTGTGGTCATATGCCTACAAAGTTGCGTGGTGATCAGTGAAACCCTTGAGATGTTATACACCTTTATGTGATGAGCCACACCCTCCGCAATATTCATTGCCTTATAGAAGCTCAGTTTTAGTGAGTTTTCCAACTTTTGCTGAGAGAGAACTTTAGATATTGGTCCCTAGATTATGTTCACTGAGTTTCATGCAGATCGGTCAAACTTCCTAGGAAGAGATAGATTTTAAATGTTTTTCAAAAAAATTCTAAATGGTGGAAAATCTATATAACCGGAAGTTATGGGTCCTTAAATTTGTTCCTCATGGGGAGAGGTGTCTCTGTGCAAAGTTTCATGTCTCTACGACATACAGGACATGAGATATGCCCATTCAAAGTTTGCAAATTCAATCGGTTGCTATAACGCCCCCCTTTGGCCAATTGATGTAATATTGCTTCATTCGCATCCTCCCATGACCCTCTACCACTGTGCCAAATTTCACATGGATTGACCAAGTCAGTGAGGAGAAAACGCACAGACAGAGTTTTCGTCATTATATAGTAAGATAAAGATATTCCACATACACAACTAAAATATATGGTTAAGTGAGAGGTGAGATTATCTACTCAAGAAACCTTTGCAAAAGACTGAGTAGAACTTGAATGTAAGAGTAAGCCTCCTCTTCTTCAGCTGCTAACGTTTATCACAAACCAAGCAGCTCCACCTTATAGTGGGAAAACAAAGAAATCAGTTATTGGACATAGATGCTGATAAGGTAGGCTAACCATTAGGGAGAGCTTTTGTGAGTCACACAGAAATGTGTGAAAAGACCGCTGGCAAACATCAACAGCTTCCTGACATTATCATGCACTGCTGACAGATGTGCAACATAACGGCTATTATCGACGCTGCTGGTGTGATTATTGCTGCCACATGATTATTGGAAGCAAAGCCTGATGCATGTTTGTGTGGCAGACAGAGATAGAGGGAAGCGAGGGGGAGAAAAAAGAGATGCAGTCAGTGAGGCTGACCGTAATTTCAACTGACTGCGTGACGAGTGCGCAAAGACAGTGTTTATGCGTTTGTGTTTTTAGCACACATGCATCTTAATTTAGCCTTTTGCCCGTGTGTATCCCCTCTTTCAGAATGAAAACATCTCAACTGCACTAAACAGAGCTTTCGCCTTCTCTCCTCAACTCTCAGCAATCACTCACCCCTCCTTTCACCTCAGCTCAGACAGTTCATCTCCCAGGGTGCTGCAAACACGGCCTTCTCTCTCTCTCTCTCTCTCTCTCTCTCACACACACACACACACACACACACACACACACACACACACACACACACACATATATACAAACAAACACACACCTGGATGAGGTTAAGTCCACCTGTCTGGTGCTTAGAGAGACTCACTTGAGCTCCCATTTATTTCTCTCTCGCTCAGGTCTTTCTTTCTGTGGTCAGACTGATTCTCTTATTCTCTGCCATTACCTGTCAGGAGGAGCTGTTTACTGTGTTTATGCTGCAGGAATAGCAGGGTGAGGTACTGTGTAGTAAAGAAAAGATTTAAGAAACTGTCTTGAGTGTGTGAGTTTAGCTTCGAGAAAGAGAAAAAGAGGAAGTGTATCTGTCTTTGTATCTTGCGGTCGTAAAATCATGGCAGGCACTTCATTAGCCATTTGGTTTGTTTCGTTACCGTTGTAAAAGTTTAAAAATGCCTTGAGTAAAACTTCAGGCTGTATGTATAAAAGTATGTTTGTTTTAATCATTTTTATTTCACGAGCACATTGATAAATCCCAATCACTGCCATCTGACAAAAAAAGTGCTCTTCAGACCACAAATGGCATTTCATCCCAAATACCAGAGGTCGGACCAAGTCATTGTTTTGCAAGTCACAAGTACGTCTCAAATCTTTGCACTCAAGTCCCAGGCCAAGACTAACAAGTCCTGAGTCAAGTCCCAAACCCTAAACATTTTTTAGTTTCAAGTTCTAAACAAGTCTTAATGCGCTCTTCACCAAATGTGGTGTTACAAGTTTCAATCTTGTTTCATTATACAGTAGAAGTTTCTGTAATTTACAACCCGTGCATTTTACATTTTGCATCCTGCAGTTTGTTTTTTGTGTTTTTTGACCACTGCATAGTTTTTGTACACAAATGAAATCATCTTTGGTATATTTTTGTTTCAACTGGATCTGAGTAACGTAACGCTAGTTCTTCATGGTTCTCTCCTCTATAGGGGTGTAATGATCCATCGATCTGCCACATGTAAACAATGTCATTATGAGATAAAACACAACATACCTGTCTGTTTGGGCATTTCACTCCCCTAACTTCTCACCAACAAAACATCAGCAGTGACTTAAACCAATGCCGAGTAAGAAAAAGTATAGCATCAGATGTAATTTGTTGAGCTATTAGTAGAAGAAAAAAAGTCTACTAGCTGCCAGGCTAATTTATGCAGTGTAAACATGCTTAAGCTAATAATGTGTGACTGGCAAAATACATCTTGCTGGGAATGAGTGGTGTTACTGTTAGTTGATTCAGAAAATGAATAGACATGATATAAAAGTAACCAGTTACTTAACTGCGTTACTCCCTGTGAAAAGTGACTCAAGTCATTTTAAAGTACTTTTGAGTATTCTACATTTCCTATTGGGCAATGGACCCCCTGGTGCTAAGCCTACATTTTCTGGTCTCCAAAATTAAAGTTATGGACCACTTGCCCTTCACTAAGATCCAATTCTCCCATCACAGCCGTCACTTTGACCAGTAGAAACACACAATGATCTGCTGCCTTAGACAACTGTATGACAACAACACCCCAGCATTTTTAATATTTCAGGCACTTTGTCAACCCGGTGAGTTACTGTCATTAGCATCAAGCTAGCAAACAATGGTACATCCTCACGGTCAGACATAAAGTAATAACATTAACAAATAGCGGCGGGGCTTTTATTCACCACAACTGCAGAGGCTCCCAGCTTCATTTGAAACAAACTACATTATAGACGGTCCGTTACTTATTAATCCCTCTGTGTTTATATATTTACTTTTTATCCGCTCCGTTGTCTTGATATAGTTAATGCATCGCACTGTCATTTCAAACTCAATACTTCCTGAAATTGTTTCAAATTAAAAGCCCCTTATAACCTCGGCTGAGAGAATCCCTCCATTTTCTAAATAGGCTTTTATTCTGAAACATTTGTAGGAACTTGGTTGTGGAGGATACAGTAGCTTGAATGTTCACATACGATACTTCAAATGTAGCTCCTGCCATCTGCTGTCACTTTTAGGTGACTACAACAACATGTCGGCTGGCACATGAACACATGCAGTCACTCAAATAATAGTGAAAGTAATAAAAATAGGATGAGAATAACCCGATGACATCACACACGCCGTGAAAGACGACTAGGGATAATTAGTGAGTACCATAGTGTAACGTTAGTGTGTCATGTCTGTCGGCCGAGTCACGGCACGATTTTATGACAGCAAGTCCTCCCCCATCTCTTAAGTTGTGGGGATTTTACTGACAATCCTGCGGAATGTTTTAGACTTCACTGTAGACAACGGCAGCATTTCTCCGACCACGTAGCGAGCCACAAGCTTTGTAGCTTTTTTCCGTTTGATAGGTTTAACGTTATTTCCGGTATTAGAACCAAATGACAGTCGTTGTTGTTTCGGAGCTGAAGGACCAGCGTTCTAAAAGTAATGGAAGTAACTGATTTCTTGTTTGAAAATGTACTCAAGTATTTGATTACTCAAACAGCAAACTAACGCGTTAGGTTACTCATTACTGCAAAAAGTAATCAAAGTACTCTAACGCGTAAGTGGTTCAAGTGTTTAAGTCAAAAGGCTCAATTAATGAAGTCACAAGTCATTTGTGTTGAAGTTCAGGTCGAGTTGTGAGTCTTTTTTTTTGCGAGTCGATTTTGTCGAGTCCAGTGTTATCAAATGCTTGAGTCCAAGTCATATGACTCGAGTACACACTTCTGCCAAATGAAGCACAGACACCAAAACTCAGACAGTCATCATGTCCAACACTTAAACTAAAATATTTGAGTGTATGACTGCATATACAAATACACAATATCTGACATCATCAATTCACCATATACTTAGGTGTTTTGTCTACAAACATGCAATGCATTTTTTTTTTATATTTGATTGTTTCATACATACTTGAACATAATTGGACACTAATGTCATGTATGTTTTGTACATGGCAGTTCAATTATGTGGTGTTTTGTACATGTGGACAACTGATTTGGCTGTTTCCTACATGTTGAATTGAAGACTTGATGCAGATTATTATGTTGAGTTATCAAGATAAAAAATGAACTCATATCAGTAACTCATGAGGCTGGTGACATGGGCAACACAAGCAGGTAATTATTCTTAATTAACTGCACCGATTGTTTCCCTGTGTGTCCTCAAACTAGGAGCCAGATCAAAAGACAAAAAAAAAATGAAAGGGAGAAAAAGAAAGAGACAAATCGACACGGATGAAAAGAGAGCTGCAGTGTCAATGCAGGACACAATACAAATCAAACAGGAGTGTATCGCACTGTGAAACAAACAAACAGCGCAGAGTTAACTCTCATTAGAGCGATCTCTCTTATCCATTGTTTTCACCTCATCTGTCTATCTTTACTGCATCTCTGCTGCCCTAAGAGACGTGTCACTTCCTCCTTGCAGCATTTCCTGAAATAGCAATGGTGCCCTCACAGGCATTGTGCTGCTACATAAGCACCGTATCCAACAAAGCCCTTCACATACAGTATGTGCATTAGCCTATATGGGGTTTACTGTGCCACATAAATCAGCGTTGGTAACTCAATTTATTTATAGCAGCTTATGCATGCATTTCTAAGCCCAGTCCTGCTCTCTATTAAAGGCAGTTTCATTTTTTTGTATTGCATGCAATTAGAGTTTGCCAATTTTATAGCAGTTGCCTGTCACAGATCCCCTCAACCCTCTTTTTCATATATCTTTTCCTTGTTCGAGTTTATGTTTGCCTCATCTAGCATTTTTTCCAAATATCGTCAGATGTTACTGAATTATCTTGACCGACATTTTGTCTGCCAGACGTGGTGGCGCATTCATTTTTAGCACGGGAGTAGTGGTATCAAGTGAAACTAGACAACCCAAGGCATCCATTGGTATCAACGTCATATCAATGTTGTGCTAGCTTGTCAGGATGGGGGCTAAATAAGGCTTCAAAGTTAGGCTGAATTTTGATGAGGAAAAAACTGGCATGGCCAATTTCAAGGAGGTCCCTTGACTTCTCAACTCAAGATAACTGAATAAACATGGGTTCCATTGATACCAACAAGTCTCCTTTTGAGAGAAATACCCACTTTATGCTAATCCTATGCAGTTTTGGGCAAAAGGTGCAGTATAAATGTGATACTTTTGCCTTTTGTAAAAATGATATATTTAAATATTTCTGCATACTGGGGTCCCTAAACAGTCTTGGAATTGCATAAATTGGGTATGGCTTGAAAGCTCAGAGTCTTCTGGATTCAGTGAGTCCAGTATTATTCATGTGCGATGTAGGTCTCCATGGTAGCACTGTTGTTATAGTAAGACCATTTTTTGAAGCTTGAACTGATTGTATAAAGGACAATCACAGCCTCATAAAACTCAGGCATTTAGAGGATGTATGGTTCATATATTTACCCTATGGGCGGTTCTAAGCAATTTCAAGAACAGAATTGCTCACTGTGCAATTGTCAAAAAATGCAATTCCTGCAGAAATCTCCCATTGTCCACATCACAGCATGGATTTTTCTATGGTGTTCCTCAAGGTCTTGGTGTTTTAATGTGGTATTGTGAAGGCTTTTTTGACCAGTTTTAGCAATTCTGGAGCAGTAAAACATGCTTTAATTTAGCACCAAAACAAATATTTTCAACCCAAACGCTGCTGCAGCAATTTATGAGACATAATTGAGCAGGGCAATTGCCATCACAGACTTCCATTATAATATTCTACGCCCTTATTCACTCTAAACATTTAAAGTCTGAATAGGCACCTACACAAAACACATTAGTCTTAAGGTTTCCAGTTGCCAGATTATGTATGCCACTTTTATGTATCATATACTGTTGACCTGCTATCTCCTCATAAAGATTCCCTGTCCTCCCAAAAAAAAGGCAAAAATGGGTCTCTAGCAGGTCTCTAAGGGTTTAACAAGAGACTATGATGTTTTGCTAATGTTACTGCAAAGTTAAGCTTCGTATTTAATCCATTTTTTTCGGTGATAAACTGAATGCTGTCACTTTCCCTTCATGGCAGTGCTCTGTGTGCAGCGTTTTGTCCAAAAGAAAGATTAGCCAACACTCCCTCATTCCACCATTGGGTGTTAACAGAAATGTTGAAAGCCTGAGCTAAGAGAACATTGATTGATTCACTTTTTTTTTGCTACAAGGCAATCTTCTCTTCTTGTATTTTCTAACAGATACAAAAGACAGACACTTGATGCATAACAAGGAGCAGTGTGGAGGCCCTGAGGCTAAAATGTCATGTTAATTGTCTCATGTTTACTGTATATATTCCAATATAAGAAGACAAAAATCATCAGGATTTGTCCATGCTTAAATGTTACATTTCTGCTGTTGGCATCTTAGTATCTTGTGATTGCCTTTTTGCATATACAGACCTTTCAAACCATCTCAAGAAAGATCATTTTCAACTGGTGAAAAGACTACACAAGAGCCAAGGTCTACTGCACGTGAAGAAGAGTAACTTACTGGTTATTGTCTCCAACTGATGGTTGTCTGCTAACCATTTGAAACACAACTTCATTATTTAGAGTCAAATCTGTCACTTTCAAGATATTAAAATGGTTAAGGAACCTTAATTTCTTTGCCTTTTCATCACCCTTCCACTTTAGTCTTTGTGTCAAATAAATTAATTCCCCTGCACCGCAGCGATCATTACTGTCACTTTTCAGACAAAGGCAGAAGTGTTTTTTGGGGGTGAGCTGTGGAAGAACTGTCCAACTGCATTCAACACAGGCACGCAAGTGAGAGCAGGGAAAAAAGGGCAGAGGAATAGGCAGAAGTGAGCCTCGGAAACAAAGAAAAAGCTACAGCTACCCTACAATTACTCAGTCTCACACCGGGTATCTCTGAGGGAAAGAAATGACAGAGAATGAGAAGCAGGAGGAGAAGGAGAGAGGGGTGGGAAAGAGGTGGCTTGAGGAAAGAAATAATCTCAAGTCATGCTTGGTGTGCTTTTACGACCTTATCAGTCCGCACCAGTAAAGGAACCAGACAAATACAGCTGCCTTTTTTTTGTCAACACAGACATAACACAATCAGTTGTCCTCCCAAAACTGTCAAGCAACAGAGGCCATGGCTTCGTAAACACCATTAGTGTATATCTGCGGAAAGGAAGCACGAGCACGCTTGAGTATGACACTATCAGGACCCGAGAAAATAACCAGCTTATGGCGGAGGAAACGATGAGCTAGCGACCTGTGGACAAAGCTTGATGCAGGCTGGGTAATTGAGACAGCATATTGCTGCAGAGTAACCTTCCCAGAGACATAACCATAATATAATGTGCTGTGGAGAAATTTCTCATTTACAGCCGGGTAATAGCACTTAGGTCAGAACAATGGCCCTCTCTACTTGGAAATTGGATAGGCTTTCTCATTAATATGTATTGGTGTTAGGAATGGGCTAAGGATGGAATAGCACCGTGAATGCCCTGAAGTTTGCACAGAGGGGAAACAAAGTTAGGGAGGAGAGTTATAAATGTGAGTAGCACAATGTGTGCGAAATAGACGCAGCCCAGGCACAAATGTTCTGTGTCTGAGAGCTGTGCTCCCAAGGTCCTACATTCGTAAGGTCCTATGTTCCTAGGGTCTTATGTTCCCCAATTTAACCATCTGTTGACACATATCAACCCTCCTATTGTGTTCATGACACCTACTTGTTTTTTTTCACGTCACTATATCACCGTTTAGACTAATCTGATGTGTGTAAAGTTCCTGCGGTGGAAACGGGCCTTTAGAAATTGGAATTAATTTTGGCCCTAGAGCACTTTAGTTAACACTGTTTTTCAGTCCTCAATTGGTTAGTTGTTACGTTTTTTCAATTAATTCGTTCTTATAATAGTTTTTCTTTTAATTTATTGGGCTGCAATTAATTTTGGAACTGTTTTTCTGAAAGAAAGAGAAACTATATTTAGACAAAAACCTGTGCCAATACAATTATGTCCCTGTCAGAGTCATGATTGTGGTCTCTTATCCTAACCCATAACATGATAAGCAAAAACAGAGCTGGGGAACATCTTTCTCAGGGAAAGAGAGAACCCTGGGAAGATTTGTATGCAACTAGTTTTTAAGGACATGGTATTGTTACAATAATGTGATTTGGTGAAAGGACTCATCGAACTTGCGTGCTAGTGATTGTCATAACAGCTGTAAATGGCTGTTTCTGCTGACCTTACAAAAATGGGCCATCGTGTCAGTACAGGTAGAGCACTGAAGTTGCACTTTCACAAGCTTATTTATCAAATTCTAGTCATACCTTACCATCAGTGACTCATTCAACAGCAGCTTGGCTACCAGCTGACTGACCAATGCCCAGTCTCATTCAACCAGCTGTGGCAATTATAACCTGGCACTTGTTGATATTACTCTGCTGATACTGTATCTTCATGTCAACACAGTTTCCTGCTGCAGCGCTCTCCACCTACCCAACCTCCTCCTTAGTGCTAGTGTTGTTTTAATTAAGATTTAATGTTTATGTGTGTGCTTTGTTAAGGGGGGATTTGTTCTCCCAGCAGAATCATCATAGCAGCACTGACTCTTCAAAGAGCAGAGCCTTTTCTGCAAGCTAACTATATATCCATATGTTTAACACCGTCAATTCTTGGATGTGACTGTTTCTGACTTTGACTCTGACTATACTGATGCAATGCATCATTGTAAACTGTATCTAATCTTTTATCTGAGTAAGGTGACTAAATCAGGTACGCTGGGATTTCTACTGGGTAAAGATACATGATATTTTTATCAACTATTCCAACACCTAAACTCAAAGCTTCCAACACTGG
Organism: Epinephelus cyanopodus; assembly: GCA_026686955.1. NCBI lineage: Eukaryota > Metazoa > Chordata > Actinopteri > Perciformes > Serranidae > Epinephelus > Epinephelus cyanopodus. Next base: position 35,137,110 of record CM048916.1, read on the forward strand.
TACAGGGAATAAACATACCACCATATACTCTCCTGCTTACTCCAATCTTTATCTCAAACTTTACCTTAATTATAACTTCAAACTGGAATGTTAAAGAAGTATTTCACAGCTGGAAGGATGGTATTTTCATAAAACTGGGCTGTCTATGCAGTAGAAAGACACAAATACTTTTGAAATTGGTGCGACACAACTACAGAATACTGAGGAAAAGGGCTGTGGCATTTGCTTTTGCTCAAGAGGTAGAAAACCTACAACTACCAGAATGCACTGCGTAACGTAATCCATGCTTGTCTATTTTCTATGGTGACCAGCTGGTAACAAACAATCTCATATTTCAGTTAAACAGAAAGCAAAAATATGTTTCTAAAAAAATTGTAGGTGAGAAACAGGCAATGCAGCACTGTCTGTCTTACAATTTGATGGTGTTTGGTCTGAGTTTGGAAGAAAGAGGAGGGCGGCCTACTCTCGCTTGACCCATGTCTGTACTCTTTGTGTCTGTGGTTGCTGTCATATGAATTGCGAAAGTACAATTGCACTTTCAGTAACAGGCCAAGAGCAGGCGAAAGTCACAACTTGAGCTGGAAGATGAGCAGTGAGTTCTGGGAGCTGGTATGATGAAGGTACGTTTACCATAGTTCATTTACACATACTACCCACACTGTTATGATAGCAAGCTGGCTGAAAACTGGCAAAGTATCCCTTTAATATTGAAGTGCTGGTTAAAGTGAAAATTGACTAAATTGCCTTAATTTAGAAGATGTTCCTGACGTTATATCTTTCTATACTCGTCGGGGGAGACTTGGTCAAGAACACACAAATGCACTTACTCAAACAGACACAGACACTCCTAAACCATTTTATATTTTTGGCACTTAGTTGATGTTGTTATTCAGAGAGAATCACAAAACCATACCCACCCTCCCCCCAAAACCACACACAGTCCATTCAGACTCCCCAGGCTGTGTGTGCACTGATAAAGTGTACTCCCCGAGTGACTCCCCTGCTGCACCTAGCACCGACATGCAGAAGATTGTCATGCCAGATTTGTTCGACATGAAGCGATGGGAAGGAAACATAACTGCAGGGAATGTACGAGAGAGATGAACATCCAGTGTGAAAAAAACATGAAAGGGGACCGCAGAGCAGGGGTGTCTGGTGTGCTCAACCGGTACCAGCGACTGCATACTGATGTACTCAAATATGCACGCGCTTAACAATAATCAAAGAAATGCATATTCACGTAAGCTGCAATTACTTTCATGAGAGTTCGTCTCGGCTGAGGTCCTCTTAGGACACAAGGAGAAATGACTTTTGGGAATGTGACACACTGGCATGAGTCTTTTTCTGACTGATGGCGTGTAAACTATCAGACGAACATCACAGAACTGAGTTTAATGCAAGTCAAACAACCATTAGTCTCGGCCCCTGCTTGGATCTGAGCACAGCCGCATTTATTTTCAAACAGAGTGTGCTCCTCATGGCGATTAGATGCCTTCCATTTAATAAATCACAGCCTTGATTGACAGTATTCTCAAGCAGTTGGCCATTAAACTGACAGAGATGAGAGAACTGTAAAATTTTAAACTGAAGCGAAAATACAAAATCATATTCTCTCTCCCAGCAGGGACCCACCTCAACAAAGAGAAAGCCCTGACTTGATCAGCTAGAGCAAACACTAGCGAGAAACATGCTTAGGGTGAAGCAGGGACTGTCATGGGTCCTTGTTAATGTAATAAACTGCAGAGTATAAACAGGCTCCATAGGGAAGGCCTTTGATCAAACTAACATCTCCCCCATGTGTGATGTATTTGAATCTAGAGAAAAAAAATCTGGTTATGTACCTTTTTATCCTGCTCTTTCATCTTTCTCTGTTGTGAGTAGAGCAACCTCTAGAATCTCATTCTCTTGCTTAATCACAGATGCACACACAAACACATACAATCTCCTTTCTACTTCCACCTCCATCTCTCTCACCCACTTTCTCATTTTCACTATTGAGCCCCTGCCTCTCCATCTCCGGCTCACGGCTCTTGATGAGTTTGTGAGTCACTGAGGAGAGACGAGGATTTGAGCGACAACCCGGCACTCTGAACCTCCAGTGGAAGCTGATAATCCACGGAAGCGAGAGGTGGCGACGAAATTCGGCTAATACCCAAACAATTGCTATCGGTGCGACTCCCACTACGGTGACAAAGCCCAACACAAATTTGGCTGTTATTGTGTACAAACAGAAAGCCACTATCTGTGTGAAAATGACTATGGCACGATATGAGATGAAATCCTGTGAATTTGATGTATATACAGAAAAGCATCTTGTCTACTTGTGTTTCTGATGGCCTTGTTGTCAACACATCACATACAGTATAACGATTAGCCTTAGATGACAGCTTCTGAATCTCACACCCTCACTCAGGAAGCCCTGTTATACAGCGACACCTAAACGCAGTGATACATGGGAAATTTGAAATACAGAAAGGGACAGAAGTGCTAAAAAACTGTTGTGGATGTATTTGCCATAAAGGTTTAAATAAACTTCTTCAGCTTCTTCTTTGGCTTACAATAGGCATTTTCTGACAGAGGAATCTTTCCATAGATATGTAGCAATGGTTATGTTACTTTGTTTACAATATAAATACAACTATTTTTTATGTAATTATTCTAGCAATGTCCAGTGATTGTCCAGATCGCCCATGTTTTCTCCATGTGTGAGGGAGCTACGAAACATCTAGTTGTAAATTCTGTTGCGGAGGACGTTAAAAAAGTCAAAATATTCTAACTGTGAATGACAACGGCATCTATGATGACCTTTGCCAGTATTCTCTGCTGGTCTCATCTAATTTTACCATCCTGCTCTTGTCCACTAAATTGATATTCAGTTTGCTATTTACTGTCTGCCGCACCATAAGAACCCCCCTCTTGTTGTGTCCACACTGTAAGAACTAGGAATGATCATAGTTCTCAAAACACCATTTTGAGTGACTTTCTTTTAAACCCCTATTTCAGAGCAGGTACTTTACCAGCAAAAAAGGAACCATAAATGACTAAGTGACAGTAATTGCTCCAGACGTAAGTATACGTTGATTGGTGGAACACAGCCAATGTCAGTCAGCATAATGGCAACTGACATTTTTAAAAGCCTGTTAGCCGTGTAAACAACAGACATAACAAAACACTAACAACAGCTTGCAATGGAAGAAAATGTGGACGAATGGACTGACAGTGAAGTCCAGGCTTTTACTGAGTCTATACTGTATGTGCCGGGATTTTGATTCGTCAAAGCTATACCGACCACTGTCAGACTAACAGTACTTCACTTTGGCATTCTTATTCATGGTGCAAATGCAAACTAAAGAAAAACCCTTGAAGGTATGTAGTTTGGTAGTACCTCTCAGGCAGTCTCCAGAACTGTGTGGATCAATCTGGTAGTTCTGGTAGCTGTAGGTTTTCTCCCTCTTGAGCAAAAGCTTCCCTTTTCTGTTTTCTCTGGCTCTATAGCACCAATTTCAAAGGTATTTGCATCTTTCCACAACATAGATATTCTAGTTTTATTGAAAGGCCATCTCTCCAGTAGTGAAATACTTCTTTAAGGAAACAATGCTCTTTTTAAGAAAAGCATCTTTTCCATTATTACGATGATGCATTTCCATTAAGAGGTCATGTTTGCGAGAGAGCCAAAGGCACTGCACAAAACAAAACAGCCTTTGACAGTTTGCTGTGTCATGATAAAGTCACTTCTTAGTAAAAAGCCTCCATTTTAGCTTGGGATAACAGCTTTTACAGATACATTATGTATGCCATGAGTTGAAAAAATGTCCATAGTGTTCAGCAAGAACCAGTTAAAGAGAAATCAACTTCTACATAAACATGCATTGTTCTCTACAGAGAACACTAATATGGTAATGCATTAGCAGTATATTTGACACACACACAAAAACACCCTGATTTTACAGCTGAAAAGTGGCATTACTATTATTTTTGATAACAGCTGAGTAGTTGATCATAAGGATCAATCAGTATCTTGTTATCAGACTGGTAACACTAATGCAATGCTACTGTTGACAGCTCTGCACTGTAGCTGCTAAAAATAACATTAGCTTCACAGGATCGACTGGGTCACAGCCCTGAAATCTCAATTCAAAGCTCTTAAGGTGGAGGACTTAAAACAATGAAAATATGTGTGAAAAATTTAACTGAGATATTCAGACAACTCTTATAGCTACCAATTTGAAACTGACAAGAAGCCATTATGTTTTATGTAGACAAAAAAATCCCACTGTTAATCTTTCGTGAACAGCTAAAAGAAATGGCCCACTCCCTATTTTTTCAAGGTGTCGTATCTTGTACATACAAAACAGGTCAACTTTGGCAAATATTGCCCGCAAAAAAATAAAATAAATAAAAAATACAATTCACTTTGCCTCTCAGGGCTTCCATAGAGTGTATAGAGTGTTTTTGCTTGCGCAAAACCATCTTTGGCAAAGCCATATAACACAGCTAACATTCATTTTCTCCATCCAACTTAATTAATCAGCAGTAGTGAAGTAATCACCAGTTGCCATCTTAAACTTTAACTTGCTATAGACACTGGTAATTATGTAAATTGTACTTGAAAATGTGGGTCTGGTGATTAAAGAAAATTGAATAAAAACAATTTATCGTTTGGCCCTAGCTACTCCCTAACCTGAAATCTGAAATGTCTTGGCAGCTGTCAAATGGTCACAAATGTGGTGATGATAAAGCCTAACTGTGCCTGTGGAAAAATAACCAAAAGTCACTGTTTATTGCTGAAGTAAAATGTATTCAAGGCAAATAAAAATGACCATACAATAAAGTGGCTCTGCTTTGCTGGTCTGTGTGACGAGACCAGAACCCGGGCATTTTTAATTTGGCAATGGTGGATATTTTCACATGGAAGGTCTGCCAGAAATGACAAGTAGTTAATGAAACACGGGACTGGAGCTGTGTGTGTCTGGCAGAGTGTGTGTGTGAGTGTGTTGCTGTTGCTCTGCAGGTGGTGACTGGAGGCTTAATGAAAGGGCCAGTTGTTTTGCGGGGCTGATTTGCAGAGAGCAGATGGATCGGTCTCTCAGTCTCTCTGGTCTCAATCTTGTCCCACATTGCTGCTGTCGCCCCATTTAACAGCCAATTTCCTGCCAGCTCATCACAAACACACATACCCACACACAAAGGGAGAGAGCAGCAAAAACAGTGTGAGGTAGTAGACCACAGAGACGCGCATAAAGGGAGAAAAGAGGGTGAAACGGTGGGGCATACACAAACAAATGTACCCGAGGCACACAGGAGATGATAGAGATACAGGCATCTTTTGTGCATAGACAAGCACAAAAGTATTTAAGTACATAAAGGGATACACACACAAATATATATGTCGGCACACACACACACACACACACACACACACACACACACACACACACACACACACACACACAAAGTGAGCCCCTATGGGGACACACGCGTGGACACTATAGAGTTTTTAATGAGCTTGCACCAGATGTCTTCCTAGGCTGCAGTGCATGACTAGTTGATTAATCAAGTACATTTTACTAAGAAACACTAACACATACACACTAATCCCAATTGATCACACAAACATAGTAATCTCAATTTATCACAAACACAGTAATCCCAAATGACCTCCTCCCATTATCTCTCTCACACACACTGCGCCTGAATTTGTAATATGCTTCTGCATCAACGCATTCAGTGAAGTCCGCTATTTTCTGTTTCCATTTCCACTGGTTCATCTCTCTCTCTGACAGATTACAGCACACACACACTCACGCACACCAACACCTGACTGATTCACACTAATAGTAACACTTGCTCCATCTTTCACTTGCTCCCACACCCACGCAAACTGACACGTGGCATGCTCAGCTACCATTGTGCATACGCACATGTGGAAGCACCTTCAGAGCGCAGGATTTCTCATTTTAACTTGAGAAGTGGCCGGCCTCCACAATATGACCTCTGACTTTTAATCTTCGCACCTTGCACAGCGGGAGATTACAGTGGCACTCCTTTTTTTCTGCCTTGCCACTGGCAGTCAGCCTTCACTCCAGGTCATGTGATATCGCCCACTGGCCAATGTGTAAATGACATTGTGCGGGTGAGATATGGCTTTTGCCGGACACAGGCTTCAGTGTCCATGCAACACGATTAAAGCGACCAGTGCAGTGTGGAAATTCATGGTAGAGTTGCAGTATTTGAACTGACAGTTATGTCTGTGAGCAAATGAGCATTCTGAGAAGTACCTCAATATTACTGTGTCAAAATATGATGCTTCACCTTCAGGTAATGCTAATGTATTTTTGCTTTTTGTTTCACTTTGCATGCAAAATCACAATTGTGTCCCCACTTGCTCTAAAACTTGCTCCGCTCTTACTAGTCTGAGCATTTACATATCTTAATATGCTGACTATTTAGCATAGGGATGTCAGTTTCTGCTCATTTTGCTTTTGATAACCTGACACCCATTAACCAATAACTTAACTTTTTAAGACAACAAAAAAAAAGCAAAATGACTTGAAATACAAGAGGCTCTTACCTTGGAGTCTAGCGCTTAACTGACTCAATGAGCTTTAGTGCCACATTTCAAAGTGCTATCCATTTAGAGCTGGTGAAAGTGTATTCATATGTGTTGTAAATGTCTTAACTTTTAATGTATTTTCTGTTAGCTTTGCTGAGAGACAGCTGGCTAGCCACGTTTACATTTGAAAATATGGTGCCATTACCCACCCACTGTTCTCCACTGGCTTGCTAGTGGCTCTGCACTGCACATGGGCTGTGCGGGAGCTGCTAGAAACACTGCTTATACATTGATTACCGCTGGTAACACTATGCCATGGCAATATGACCGCGTTGTTGCATAAACATTGCAAAACTGCAAAACCCCTTTAGCATCACTAGTCGCGCTGATTAACAGTTTACGACTGGTATCCCTGGTTTAGAACTGTATAAGGTTATTATTATCAACTCAAGTGCAGGAGTAAGACCACACCTCAACTTAATTCAAGTCCTGTACCTGTCTGTACATGCATGTCTAACCCCTTTCTCGCTCCCATTTGTCTAAGTTTTCTCAACCATCTCCTCCACATCCTGTTCCTCTTTCTCTCTCACGATGAAGCAGAAGCTCAGCAAGACCCATCATTGATCCCCATTCGACCCTCTGTTCATCCCCGTATACTCGACTTACTTCATCTCATTCTTCAACCCCTTGCATCCCTCTATGCCCGACCCTCATCCAACCCTTCATGACCCCATGTCTTTGTAAGTGAAAATGTGTGAGGTGCTTGCCGGTGGCTAAACCTCTGTACTCAAATCAACCACTGGCTAAAGGCAGTCTCGGGAAATGCAGAAAACATCAGTGCGTCAATAGACCATAATTTCCACTAGTGGTTACAGCAAAAGTTATATAGGCTTGCTTTAATGGACTTCCATATGATGAAGAGAAGAGTCTTACAGAGAATCCTGAGTGGGTTTAGGGAAAGGGAAGCTGTAAAATGCATTTTAGACTGGATTGCTTAACATTCCTCTAAAGTCATCAAGGATAGTGCAGGATAAAAAGTGAACTGATATTGTCAGTCAACATTAAGTGGATTAACTCTGTTTTATATTATGCATTTACACAGCATTTCACCAAACATCTACGTATATTCACATGTATTTTCATATATACGTCTCATGCACACAGCCCCAGCATATACTGCTGTGGCAATCAGTGTAGAATCCTTGAAAGAAGTGAGCGAGAAACCCACAGATATAATATTAGCCACCCACGCTTCTGTCACTGCTGGGGATCAGACCAATAACTTCCAAGCTACTGGCTGCCATCTCTACTTCATGTCCCACCACCATATCAATCTTTTTTTTCTTTCTTTTTTCTTTTACAAGCTGGTTGATTTATCTCTCACCGCTTGACCACAACTACTGAAAAAGCAGCTTTTCTGCTGAAGGTTATATGAATGAAATTCACTGGTCACACTGGTTCCACAATGTAATTTACATTTACTTTCTGATTTCTTTGCTTCATCCTACTGTTCTAGGCTATTTTATTCTTCCAGTGACAGGTGGTGCAGCTTTGACAAAGTGGCACAAGGCAGTGAAGTGCCAGCAGGACTGTGGAGAGTTATAGCACAGCGATATGCAGTGACATTACAGCATTTCAAGTCAGCGAAGGGACTATTTACACACAAACACACACACACACATGCACTGTCTCACATACGCAGCACATGTCAGTACCTTCTGTGCGGATGGTGAAGGGGGAGTCTCCCAGTCTCTTGGCTGAGAACTGCCCCCCCAGAGAGGTCATTAGAAAACACAGGCTGAAGAAGCCTATCCCCACCACGAATATCCTGCAACACAGGGGGAGGAGAGAGGGAATAGATGAGAAGGGAGTCGAGAAAGATAGACATATTTATAGGGACGGCAAGTAAATAGATGTTTTGGGTGAGTGGTTGAGAAATATGAAGATGAGGATAGAGAAGGGTGAATAGTGAGGTGTTTAGAGGCAGAGAATGAAGTGAGTTAAGAGTAAGAGGCTTGAAAAACAAAAGGAAGAATGTAGGCAGATGAGCAAAGCCGACAATTACGGCAGACAGGTTTGCAGGAAAAAATGATCGGCAGCAAAAGAAAAAGACGCAGGAAAAATAGAGATGGAAAGATGAGGGGGTAAGGGAAAATGGAGAGGAGTGCAGAGGACGAAGATACAATCAAGAAACAGCAGGCAACACTTCCAGAAGGCACAACGTAAATAGAGCAGCGCTCACACATTGAAAAGTAGAAACTTGAAGCCAAAGGGCACTTGAAACATTGCAGTGTTTTGATGTTATCAGTTGGCATACGTCTAGGACAACTGCCAAAATATGGGTGAGCAGTTTGTTCCTAAGTGCAAGCAAAATGGATGCGATTATTTATGAAATATCAGAGGCACGCAGTGGGGAAGGGAACAAAAGGCGAGAAGAGGACAGAAGACAGCTAAAAACACTTAGGAATTTAAAGGGATACTTCACCAATTTCAAACATAACAACGTGGTGTGAATGAACTGTGGTAAATCCCCCTGCACCCTTCCCAGCAAAACTTCGCTGGATGATGCGTTTTTGCTGGCTCCCGGGCTGTTGCTCGAACTACAGGCTGCACTTCCATCAAGAGTATAGAACAGACAGACCCGCCCCGCTCTCTGTCTCTCTCTCAAACTCAGACCAAACTCTGATCAAATGTCAAAACTAGGCAGTGCTGATCAAACATAAATTATATATTAATTATATATATTTACATTCTAAGGTCAGTTTTTTGATCACTGCTTAGCGAGTTACCTGCCTACATGTACAGTAAAAAAGTGACAAGCTGCAGTAATAGTTTCTCCTGTACTGAATCCACGAGACGTCCTTTTGTAATGGAAATCCAGCTTTATACTTTCCATGTCCACTGACATAAAAGTCATCATCTGCCTGTGTCTGTGGGTGTCCATGCAGACCCCTATGCGGACGTGGTCGTGCAGCCAAGATTTGTGACCATCTGGATGTATGCATAGAGAGCACATCAACAGCACTCCAGTTACAAAATATAATCTCTTGTTCCACACTCCAGTCCAGCTGCACCTCTAGCTGGTTTGCCAAGAAGAAGTACTGGAAGATTAGAAATACTGGCTGTTTCTTTAATAGCAACATTGTGCGAGGAAATACGCAGTTACCCACATTTATACTATATAACTTGTCTTTTGGATACACCCATAGCAAAGATAACAGGAATGGGAGTGTGGGTCCAGAATTGCACATGTATGGTTAGTCAAATCATGGGTGTCCCCATGGCCAGTATGGGCAGCAGGGGAAATTTCAGTCACCACATTTCCCAATGTGGGAAAGTCAGAATTGTTTTGAAATGAACTTGATAAAAATGTGAACCATTCTTTAAGGTAGTCACCAGTCACCAGAATAAAATTGTACACTTCTGCAAGCCATGGATACGTGACAATTGTACGTTTTACACGTATCACATCAATGTTTCTAAGGTGACGTACAGTAGTATGACCTGACTTTGTCATCGGGAGGTGACGTGAATGATGTGACACCAAGGCAAGTGACAACCCATCACTGTATTTCCACTGGGGATAGCACCAGAAAAGCTGCTGTGTTTTTACCATGACACTGTTGCATTCAATGCTGGGATAGTGCCCCGAAAGCAGAGGCTGTGTTTCCAGCCAGGATTGTGCAACCAAAAGTGTGTATTTTAAGCCAATCTTTTTCCTAAGCATAACCAAGTAGTTATGGTGCCTTAACCAACTATACATTACCTACAGCGTTGTTGAAACATAGTGAAAGGTAAAGATTTGATGTATTCGCCACACAAAAACAAAATACAAACGCAATATATCGGTGGTTTGCATAAATGTACGATGCCAACATTTATTCTGGGGATTGGGTTGTGATATTTTAAAACCCATGACGATGTGGGCTCCGAGCTGTAGCTCCGAGCTTGCTTTGAAACATAAACCTCTGCTTTACCCCACTTTATGGCATGGATCTGTTATTTGAAATGCTTTCGTACCTCAGAAGGGAAAATAAAATGAGACTCTGTGTGGGTTCTCCCTTGTTAGACAGCCATGAGAGAATCAGATCTCTGACTTAAAAGAGTTGAAAATCAGGTCTTTTGTGTCTGTGTAAATCCTGCCCTAGTTAAGCTACTAGCTTCATTCTATATGGATCAAAGGTTATCTTATGATGCCAAGACTCTTTGGGGAACCAGAGAGGCAAAGCTGTCTGTGATTCTCATTCGCTGGACAAAATACCAGTCAGTCTCCATGACTAACAAGTCCTACTTTAAAAATCCTTGCCGCTCTAAACCCCACTAGAGAGAATTCTTGGAAGATTTTGTAGAAGTAGTGCAGCACAGAGGCAGATTTATGTGACAAAGAATGGCTCACACTCCAGTACTAATACTACATATTTTAGTAGTTGATGCCATTTTCCTAAATGTCCTCATCATCTACATTTGTTTGTGTAAATGCATGTAATTTTTTAAAATACATAGAGCCCCAACAACAAACATGCATTTATAAATGATATCCAGCATGTGAAGACTGTATCTGAAGCAATATAATGTCATAAAACAGCAGGAAGAAAATGGACTTTTGTTATATAATTATCACAATTCAGTCAATAATTTAAGGCCAACCTTGCACAGGTAACACTTAAACTTACGACGTCCACACCAGGAGTTGGAAAATTGAATGTTAACATAACAAATGAATAAATTATTCATAACTATGGCTTTCTCTTCAAAGCCAGGCGAGAGCTGTTTGCTTGAATGCATGGCCCAGTGTGAAATCTGACAGCACTTCCTGGAATAGTAAGTAGCTCCAGTCACGCAAAGTTCTGAAAGAAGCCTCTTAATATTGATGAGGCCGTAAGAAATGAGTTCCTATCAACAAGGAAGAATGGCCACTTAAAAGAACATTTGCTAGAGTGATCTGATTGACCCAAAGGGATCAAGATGATGTTGAATAATCTGTTAAGTATAGAGCGTGGTGGGTTTGGCAAGCTCCCACAGTGACTTTATATTCCAAGACAGAGCCAATGTGTCTTGTCCTGGGTTTGGAGTACAACGGCGTCAAGGACAGGCAGTGGGATGTGGCTCTTTGAGAGGAAGCTGTTTACCCTTGTACAACACAAGAACATATTGACAGTGAATAATCACCATCGTCAAGGCTCTTCTCTAATGGGTTGCATCAAACATGATTACAGCTATAAAGTCATTGCAGTTAAATTGGTCATTTATCTTCGTTTTCCATACATTTCGAAAGCAAAGTGATCACATTACATTTTTAGCTGGAGTTGGATCTAATGAATTACAGCACTGATTACACTTGTAACAAGACAAACTGTAATTTATGTATGAATACATGTTGAAATTAGACTCCCCAATTCCAATCATCGCCTTCAATTGCTGGTGGCAGGAACTGATTATTAGACACTTTAATGTGACGATGACTGTGATCATCAGGATTAGAGCAACAAGCTTCAAAGTGAAGTGTCAGCAGCGTGTCAACGGTCGCTCCTGCACGCAGCATTTTCTTTATTGATTTACACTATCAACATGGCAAATTATAATCATACTGTATTTATATCAAAGTCACAGCATCTAAGCAGCTGGCACATGCTTATTCACTGTGGCTTCTCATTTACCTCTCTGTCTCTCCAAGGATACTGTAATATTGTGAAATAATAAAACATTACCTCCATCTGTTCCGGGCATATTGCAGAATGGATTAGAATAGCTCAATCACTGTCAGAGGACCACAGAGCAACGATACATTACTGATGTGATTCCAATCCCAAACAATCATTATCACCAAGGGATTATTTGTCATGAATACGACATCCGTCTAGAGATATACCTGCATGGATTATGCCCTCACAATGCAACCATCGATCAGCAGGTCAAGGAGGTAGAAGCTGAAAATCAGAATCACTGACCTGATTTAGGATAAATCTTTATACATTTCAGCTGCCACATTGTTTGCTTCCCATTCTCATCCTCAGTGCCTTGTCTTATTAATGTCAGGGAAACTGAAGAGGCCCATTGTCAGGTTTGAAAAGATAAAGGGGTTGTACAGAGGACAGGAAGCAAAACTGGCCGATTTTACAGTTTACCATTAACTTTTCTAATACACATTATCTACTCTCACTGTGATCTAAGGATTATTAATCCTGTGTGCGTGCGTGTGTGCGTGTGCAGGAAAAAGCAGCAATGCCTGACTGTAAGCAGCACAGCGATTGACGGAAAGAGAAGGGACAGGGGATAAAAGAGAGAAAAATATTAAGTTCATGTGGGTGTGCAGAAGCTGGCCGATACTGTCCTAGGGCGATCGTTTCCTCTCTTTATCATTTAGCCGTTTTCCAAAGTGGCGTTAGGTGGGTGATATGAGAGGATTAGGCCCCGGTCCTGCCTGACGAGTCTTTAATTAACAGGCTTAAAGTAAATGCTCTGCTCCCTATAATTGGATCAGAAGGCGAGATCTGCTATCAGCTAATTGGCTTCCTCACACATACAGTATCAGATTTTGCCTCTAGGTAGATGATCTTGAAGTGAGCGGAGTTCTGCCAGGCGTGGTGTGGTTGTGTTAGTAGTGGTGTTTTCCAAGAAACTTTTCCTGGCGTCTCCACTAGCCTAAGATCAGGCGCATTAATTAATATTCCTCTTGGCTACAAATCAGCACATTCACTTACTTGTATCTTTATTGCCTGGAAATCTATTGAGCAACAAGCCACTTTATCTCTCCCAATATTTTTACGTCTTTTTCTTGTCAAAACTATCCAGCAAAGGCCAAATCTCACCAAAATAATCTGCTATTCGTAGTAAAACGACTGAAAACCAACACCTGGGCTCGAGATCTGTTTTTATCTTGCAGATAATACACACACAAATCACCTGTTACAAGCTTGCATCGTCTGTCTTGTCAAGGCTCGTGTAGCTTTGCCACAAAGCTTCTGACTTGAATGTGTTTAAATGAATTCTTGAACCACTGAGTAGACACCAGGTGAAGCAATTCAGTGCAACCATCACCTGCTGCATCACTGCCCAAGCCCACTGGATAGATAGTTTAGACAATGCAACAGTACTCGCAGGTGGAAAGTAGGTAAAAGGTGAATGGTAGTATCCACTGGAGGAGATCCTCTAGCTTTTGTACCATTGCTAGTCACTCCAACTCCAATAATTAAGAAAAGAGGAATTTATTTAGAGCCTGCCATCATTCTACCTATCAGGGCAAACAGAATAAAGCAGGGTGGCAAAACATGGCTCACTGGACTGTAAAGGTATCAACTGTTTAAGTGGGTAACATGTGTAACGGATTCCCATTTATATCCTCACAAATAGAGCCCAGCCACTCCGTGATAATGGAGCTACCCATGCAGTAGGAAACTAAGTTAGAGCTCGGCTGACTGGTGGTACAGGCTTATTTACAATGGCTCCTTAATGATTTATAGCTGCCTGTTGTATCTTTATTCATGTGGATCTTAATCTAATTCTAGTGGGGAAACATCTGGTTTGTGTGTGTGTGTTTAAGTGAGTGGTGACACACATTTAAGCTCCATATAATGTAACATGTTACACAATGCCATGGGAGGGGATGTAAGCAGTGGGAAAAACACATTATAGTCAACAGAAACCAACCACAGTGCTGGAGGCTGAAGGGAAACTGGGCACAGAATAACGCCGTCAGCTCTCTGTCTCTTACCTGAACGGTTTGAACGTTAGTAGACATCTTCTGACCATTATTTTACCGTCGGTGCTGCCAGCAATCATTTCCCAAAACGAGCGACCCCTGACATTGTTGCTAACCTCCCAACCTGGAACTTGACGTGACCAAACATTTTTTATCTGCGTCCCATCCAGAGGTCCACAGCGGCGGTCAACTCGGTTATTTTACACGAACACGGCACCCACAAGTGCTTCTTTATGCCTCAGGAGAAATGGTGGAAAGTTTCATTCAGCAAGTCTCCTTTTTTTTCCCGTGTGTGAAAATGTTTTTTAAAGCGTTATCCCGTCGTCAGACAAACACTCTGAATCTGAGGTGAAGTCGCTGCAGGTTGTGTCGACCGCCGGAGTCATATCCGATGTGAGTTCTGTACAAAAAACGGCGTTGTGGTCAAACATGTGGGTAAAAAGTGTGTGTCGTTTGAAAGCTGTGTGTTTTTCTGCGTGTGGAGGAGTGTACGGAGAGGAGAGCGAGCTTCGTGGACGTTTTAACTTCAGGGCGAAGACAGCGCGAGTGTGGCAAGTCCGCCGTATTGCCTCGTATTCGCTTACTTCTCACGAGGCAAGTTGGCTTCAGTGGAGTGACGAACATCCGGTCGATCCGTTCAAAATAAGAGCCCATCAGATGAGCAACACTTTCTAATAACGGAAGGTAAAAAATAATTATTATCAATAAAATAATAATAATAATTAATGAAAATAATGATAAGAATAATTATTATTAATGGAATGATAATAATTATAATAAATGATAAAAAGAAAAGAAAAACATGTAAAGTCGTGTAATTTATTTTTCAAACTGTAAATATAGAGAAAGAGGAAGAAAAGGCAAGAAATGTATCTTCAGAGGAAAACATCCTACAAGAAAATTTTAAATGGAGACTTTTTGTTGTTGTTTTTGTCTGTTTGTTTTACTCTAAAGATTATGTAGTGGCATTTAAACTAATGCACAATCTGTGGAACACTATTCAAAGTTGAAAAAGAAAATGTTGCATTAAAAGGGTGCAATTAAGGTAATTTGCTCAGCGTATCCAGATGATCCCATGGGTGGCACATTGGTCAGGATCTTTTTGTGATTGTGTCTCTGCTTTGCTTTGCGCTATGTAATTGTGCTGAAAATAATAAACACACCTACAAAGTCCAGAGAGATATATTTAAAAAACAAAAAAAAAAAAAAAAAAAAAAAGGTTTCATAATCCATTCCAACAGCACACTTGCCCATAGGTTAAATACTTAGAGCAAACACATTTTGTTCTTTTATTTTGGAAGCATATCCCCACTGTTTCCTGTATCGTCGTGGCTTCCTCTAGCTGACTTGCCGCTGGTCCAGCTGCACAGTGATGGACAGGTCCGGATGGTCTAAAGCCTCCGCAGCCACATCCACCTCTGTATGGCGCCATCTATGGCTTTTAAGTTGTGACATAAAAAGCACTCAAGTAGCACTCAAAACCTCAACTTTCTATGCCCCTGCCTCAGAAGGAGAAAAGCATTTACCACTTTACTGTAGCCTGCTTTTCTTCAAAAAGGAGCATTTCTTCATAGGGCCTGTGAACTGGAGCAGATCACCTGCTTCTTTGGAAGTGTGAGAGGTGATCTGAGTGACGCATGTGGCTTAAGGCACTTGTTTTGGCACATTATGGATTTCTGGTGGTGACTGACAGGGGAACAGTGTGGGAAGCTTTGTGTGGAGCATCGCAGTTGATCATTTCAGAACCGTGGACAGCGAATAAGACCAGGATGCAATAGTGACACCCAGCGGCAGGTAGTGTTACTGCAGCAGGTGTCACAGCAGCACAGTTGTACTCATAGTAGTTTTTTAGTGTAAAACTGATTACATTGTGTGAAAACAGCGGGAAATGATGCACTATTGTTATATAACATTGAATAAAATAAGCTTTTCTTCAGTTGGTGCTTAACATTACACCCACGCAACACACCACTTATGGCACTACATGGAAATCAGCGCATACACGAGGAGAGCCCCGGGCTACAACCTCAAACCATCTTATTTGTTCAGTTAAATTATTTGCAGTCAGTTTTAGTCGTAGCACAGATTATACAGTCTTTGTGGCCAGCGGAGCATTGGAGCAGAAATGGAGGCAGAAGGAGGAGATCTGCAGGGGACCAGACTGAAGATGACAGTGAAATCTCAAACTCCCTTCATGCATCGCTTGCCCTGGTACATGTGGATTTGACTGACAGCCCACCGCCCATGCAGGCTGTCCCTCTCTGTGGGCTGTGAGAATGGTTCTGCTCTATCAGCGGGAATCCAACATGGGATTTTTACACCTTTTGTTTGTTTGTTTGTGTGTGTGTGTGTGTGTGTGTGTGTGTGTGTGTGTGTGTGTGTGTGTGTGTGTGTGTGTGTGTGTGTGGTGGATGCATTTGAGTCCACACAAATGCATAGACACGCAGACATGCAGGCACACTCATACACAAAGTAAGAAACCACTGAAGTTTAAAAAACATTTTTGTCATACAGGGAGAATATCCAAAGGCACGAGGCTTCACCTTGCTTCATTCACAAAGCAAATATAGACATAACCCCCGGCTGAATTTTAATGAATCGATCAGAAAATATTGCACTATATGTATCATAGATAGATTTTCAAAATAGCAAGAGCTGCCCATTGGAGCAGAGAATGGTATTATTTTATTAGAAGAACCAAAGAGGAATTAAGTCCAATTCCAGAGTTGAGAAAGTGTTGCAGACCCTGTCACAGCTACAATGTGCAGCTTTTTGCTTTTGCAGGTCTGGTCCTCCTCCCCCTCACTTGGTTAAGTTCCCTCTGCAGCACTTGTCACTGTTCTTAATGAGCTGTCTACCTTGAAACAGCATCTAGCCCGAGGCAGTGCTAACCAGCATCTGTAAAGCCACCACAGGCACAGAAGAAGCAGGCGATCTGTAATAAAAACAAAAGGCAGTCCTGATGTTCGGTGTGTTTGTCACGTCTTTTTGCATCACGCATTTGGTGTTGTGCCTTATTTCACTTTGTTCTGGTTGGTGCTTATGTATGACTTTTCTGTGAGGCTCATTAGTGGCTTCCGCAAGTGATAAATACTCTAAAATATACTGTTGAATATACAGCCAGGATCAGGCTATGGGGATAAATGCATAACCATGTGTAATTTATCCTGTTTATTTCCATTTTACATCTGCTTACAAACTTTGCATATTCTAGCTTTGTAGTGTTATATAGTAGAAGGTACAGGGCTTCAGATTTACACTAAAACTGGCACAGAACCCACTGTTTCCTGCAGGCCTATGCACCTTAACAAATGATGGTAACTAAACAAATCGATAGTTCACGGATTTGTGATCTGTCAGCTAATCAATGTGGCATTATGTGGTCAAAATGTTTTAGCAGCCAAAGAACCATCAATACACTCTTTTGAGGAGGAATCCAGCAGAAGATATAATGACCTCTCTCACTATACAAGATGGTAGGAACCCATTAACAGTCACATTATCAGCACAGTTCCCCTCTCTCTGCTGTTTGTGTGACGTCATTCAGAAAAAAACAAAAATACTTAACAATATCCACAATGAAAGAACTACAGCAAAATACAGCACAGTTGAACAGTGAAAAGCCTAAATAAAAATCTAAGTTGAATTATATAGAAATAATGCAAATAAAACACAAAGAGATCCAACACACTGCAGAATCAAGGATTACCGAATGGGGCTAGTGGGCACAGGCCTATAGGGAGCTGAAGTGTCAGGAGCCTCCCTGGCCTTTGCCTACAGAACACCACTTGAGGAGACAGTTACCAACCAGGAAGAGACTCAAAAGGACCCCAAAGAAAACTAACACCACTCTAAAGTGACACAGAAAGGCCATAAAGAGACAGAAAATGACAACATAAAGATGCAAAACAGCTGCAAAGACACACAAAGAGATTCATGGTGAATACAAAAAGGGGCAAAACAATCACAGAGAAACACAAGGTGACTACAGAGATGAAAGCAACCATGAGGAGATGCAAGATGAACACAAGCACAATACAAGTACAACAAGACAAAATGACCACAAAAGAAATTTAAATAAAATAGGCTAAACAACTATAAGGTATCTGTAAAGTGCACAATAAACAAGCACATGCAAAGAGAAACAAAGCAAGAGATATAGATTAAGAGACAACATTTCTTACATATAGCGCGCTTTACACATTTTCTCAGAGGATGGATGACTTAACCAGCAGGCGAGCGCCATCCATCTATCAACAGACAGGGACAGAGGGAGCAGAGCATACAGGGACATTTGTTTCAGCTGTTTCACAAGAGCTGCTTTTATCTGCCCCACAAAGTTGTTATCAGATTTCTGCTGCAGCAAACTCTCTCACCGAGGGGGAGTAATGACTTTGAAAATAACAGATGCGAACCAGTGTTTCACACGGTGTGAGCGAGTTACTGGTCATGGGTGCAGTTTACTGAAGGCAAGCTACAACTGAGTTGCCATTCACTGAAGCCCTTGGTCCATGTGTGCTTTTTTGTTTGACGATGCTCCAGCCTGACACAGCCGGCATTCTGATTTTCCTCAAGACCGTGTTAAAGACCAGACACAACAGACCTACACTGGGTGACTGGTGCTGATAATCTCGGGGTGTGTGAGGGTTAAGGAATCCTGTCTGCTCGCAAATGTCAGTGCACAGCCCAAAGCATGTTTAGTTTTTACGTTTTATTATCTAAACAAATCTGGATGGAGGGAGCAACACAAGTCTGTGAATGAGATAATGACAGATCGTAATGTGCAGAGAGAAAAAATCATAACAATTTGATGAGCGATTATGGAACTAATCAACACTCAACATTCATGTGTGTGAAGTTGCCCTCAATTAATCTCAATCATCCATTTGCAAATATATCCTATTAGTTTGTAAAGAAACACATACAGTGTAACGCTTCCTGCAGAAACATGGGAACATTTTCTTCATATTTCAAAGCTCCGTGTTAAATGAGGTAGACATTTATTTGACTTTTGAAAGAATTAAATGAATTTGCATGGTATTGAAAAGAAGATGTAAACCGATGCTGTTTTTATTTGTACAAAACCCTCACAGCAGGATGTTTTTAATGTCAGTCAAATATAAACAAAATGAATCCACTAAGTGAGCTTACATCTAAAAGCATCTTTTACCTACCGGCTTCCCCTAAATTGGTGTAACAGACATTATGTGTCTGGATGAGGCCGATGATCCTGTTTTTGCGAGCCGATGGAGAAGCTGTTTATCGGGACAGCAGCATAAATTGATTTTCTGCCTCTGGAGCCAGCAAAGGTCAGAGCCACTTCCTCATTTCTAAATGCATCTCTTTGGAACAAAGTGTAAGAAGAGTCAGCTAAACAAAATGCGATTCTAATCGAGTGATTTATGCTGGTCATTATAAAGGTGTGTTGCTGACACAGGAGGGGTTGAGATGAGGACAGCAGACTGGGATCAAACTGCAAACTCTGATCACGTAGACAAGTGGCATATCAGTGTCACGCACCGAGTGTCAGGCAGCCAATCTAATTTAATTTTCTCTGGCAGTGAAGACAAACTGCAAAAAAAGGAAAACAGCATTACTGTTGCAGTTCTGAAGTTATGGCAAAAAAATCAGACAACACCCAGGCGGAAAGATACATCAAGAGGAGATATTGAAGGTGCACTGTATATGACATTCAGAGCATTAATGCAGAAGAAAATCACTGTTTGCTATGTAAACTGGCTAGCTAATCACTGCTGCTCCGCACTGTGCTTATATGGCGGATAAAGCTAAAAAAGGCCATCCTAACTCATGGTGGTTGGATGGCGTTGTCACAGAAGCACCCAATCTCTGGTCCCCCCCCATGTTAACACTGTTAGCTCTGTCAGCACTGTTGTAGTTGTCAGCACTGGTGAGCTGCTACCACTGTTAGCTGCTAGCCGCTACTGGCCGCCTTCATGTTGAGAGCCATGTGCAGGCAATCCCAGCTCAGAATCTGAATGCCTTTAAGAATCAATGCACACAAAGAACTGCAACAACACGTTTCTACCCCCATGCAGTGATTCACATTGTATTTCATACTCATCATATGTTATATTTACCTTTTAGTCCTTCAACCAACGGGCAGGATCAGGTATTTCAAGTCTTAATATCTAACCTTGTGTGCATACTTAAGGCAGCGATATATATTTTAAAAATAGATCACATGACAATCTATTTGTGAAAGTGGCTGCTGAATCAACCCACTGATACTTCTCACCCAACTCTAAAGTTTCCGTCCGCTCTACAGGGTGTTGTAACATCCTTGACCTCATAGTTTTGATCTTTCTAGCCTGCAACTTTACTGTCGTAGGCCATGCTTACTCTTTTCAGCGACAACAGGCTTCTACTTTCTGTCAGAAAGCTCTAAAAACTACACTGTGCTAATTCCCCAGCACACAGCCAAAGTGCTAAAGAGAAACATATTTCTCTAAAAGGAGTGTGAAAATTGAACATTTGTTTATCAGGTGGCCAGGAACATGACTGGGTGAGTAAACAGGCAACTATCTGCTAACAGGTTTGCAGGCAAGGTCACATTAAAGTACACACACACACACACACACACACACACACACACACACACACACACACACACACACACAGATGAGAGCACGTCCTTTGCCTTATGCGTTAATAAGTGTTATAAACTCATAATGGCTACAATAAAAGAGAGCACTAAATTCCAAAAAAACTGATAAGTGAGGTCTGTATATATCCTTCTGTCCACTCACAAGTGGCGCAAGCACAAGATTATGGCACAAAACAACCATAACAATTGCAGGTATTAAAGTCCACAGATAATTAAGTCCTTCCTCCTGGCTTTATGTGTAGTAAAGTCTTTGATTGGAGCAGTAAATGCACGGTCCCCCACTCACACACACACACACACACACACACACACACACACACACACACACACACCCATACAGCAGTCGGGAGTACCACACACTTGTGAATATTATTTAATTTTTCTTCCCCTGAGCCCCAGAAGGCCCGTGCAAGACAGCAGTTATTACAAGTCTAGGGACTCTCAACTGAGGTCTCTAAATGCACATTAGACAACATGTTCTTTTGTTATTGGTTGTACGACTGAGTTCTCACCTGTTGCTGAAACAACACAGCCGACCCAGTGCAAGAAGAACTACAGTCTTCTGGTCTACAACACAAATCTTTCACATTTCAGTTGGATAAATTCAACTGCTACCGCTCCATCTAATTTGAAAACAACTCTTCAGTAACAGAGGCTGAATTTCTGCTACAGGATCTATCTGAAAGGATTGTGTAAGTCCACTGCACAGGAGTTCAAACAAAAAAGAGGAAATTAGACAAGGCACTGTAATAAGCCTCCCTTTGTTAATTAAGACCCACTCGGTTTTTGTCTCAAACTCACTCCACCCTCTCTGGTCTCCAAAACAAAGACAGGCTAATTGGGAGTCTGGAGTCAGCCACAAAAAACAAACAAAAAACAATCCATTACCTCTGAACTGTAATTGAAAACAGAGGCCCCAAGTTAATTACTAATCGTTAATCATCCTATTCACCTCCAGCTACCGTCATTGTTTTTCATTCCACCAACTTTTTTTTTTTTTTAATCCCAATTACAAAACCTCTTTCTGAATGGGATGGAGGGAAATTGTGGAAAGATGGGATAAAGACAAAACAGATCAGAGAAATGGACGGATGACAGGAATCGTTGGAGGAATAGAGAATAGACACGAGGGGAGAACATAACAAAAAGGGAGATTGATCTATCTGTAATGAACGAGGGAAATGGCTTGGTGGAGTGATTTGTCCCAGCCATGTCCGGGTTGATTGCAGGACGTTTTGCGAGAGGTTGGAAGGTGATGGAGTATTGTGGTGCTGATTGACAGCGCAGGTTGACACGAGAAAGACAATTTGCATTTTCATTACATTTGGGATTGACTTCCTTCTCCTGTGCGGTTTCACACACACACACACACACACACACACACACACACACACACACACACACACACACACACACACACACACACACACAGAAATACAAACATGGGAAAATCATAGTGCTGTCTCGACGCAGAGCCCGACCCTCTATATCTCTGCAGTGTGTGAGTGACAGCTACACAGTGGCCCCACATGAGTCGGTGTGGGATTTGGAAATGTTAGCTAAAGAATCGCTCTCAAAATAGACCAAGTGAAGCCAAACTATTTGCTGTAAACAAACACTTACATTGGAAGCAAGGTCTTCTTTCAACATTTAATCATGTGTCCAACTTAATGGGAAAGTGCAGAACCTATACTTGAGGAAGTGCAGGTGTTGATACACCTACTACAGATATGTGATATATTTTAGAACATTAAAGGAATATAGAATTTTAGGAATTATGCTTGTTTGATTTCCTTTGATGTTAGACATCTGTTTATTAAAGGGAAATTTTAAGAATTTTCAACCAGCTCTCTGTCATTGTAGTGTGTGCAGCATGTGCAGATAAATGGTGTTTCACTTCCCTCCATGATGTCAGTGCCCAAAGCTCCATGCAGATTAACCAGAGGACATCCCCAAGTGACACAAACAGGTGATAAGCTCTTGGTGGCACGGGGGGAGCCAAACACT
Organism: Epinephelus cyanopodus; assembly: GCA_026686955.1. Lineage (NCBI taxonomy): Eukaryota > Metazoa > Chordata > Actinopteri > Perciformes > Serranidae > Epinephelus > Epinephelus cyanopodus. Next base: position 35,159,994 of record CM048916.1, read on the forward strand.
GCTCATCTGCCCACACTGTGATGACACAGAGCTGGCTGAAAATTCAAAGTTTACCTTAAGTACTGTATTGAGCTAAAGATACACCTACCAATGCCTACAAAGCCCATTGTTTTTTTGTTTATGTAAATCTTATTTGCACATGCTTTAACTATTTCTTTTAGGGACCAACAGAAAGTATTGAACAATACCTTTAAATCAAATTACTTTCTGTAAATTAAAGCATTGCTAATATTGCTAATCCAACTGAATCTGCAGCTTTGTGCATGTGTAAATGGACTTGCATTTGCACCTTTTACACTTTATGCCCCATTCACAAACACAAGGCTACCATACAAGGTGCCACGTGCTCATCAGTTGGACTTTCACATGCACTAACCCACTCCACTTGGAGTAGTTTAGGGTTCAGGATCTTGAGGAGCCGGGGATTTTTCAATTAGTGGATGATTTGCTCTGCCTACTGTGGCCTGTCAGTGGCTTTTTCACAGTTGTTGTGGTTTGCATATCTCTAGCTGTCTGTGATAGAAAGTTAAAAATACCTAAATAAAATCAAATGAAACAAAGAAATAAACTGGGATACAACATTTCATAATTAAATGAAAAACATATGATAAATGGCAATTATTTAGCTTTATGTCAAAGCTTATTCAGTGGCTGAACCTAACTGGGTATTACACCATCATGGTGCTAGATTTGTAACTAGGAAATGTTGCGCGGTGTGATGATGAAGCCACACACACACACACACACACACACACACACACACACACACACACTTCTGTTTCTTCAGACAAGCATGTTTGTCAGGCAGACTATTTTGACAGCCAGCAGCCCTCAGACTGAGAGGAGCAGTCATCTGAGTGAGGCATCACTAAGGAACGCCAAAGGGCAAAGGCCTGCGGGGACCACTGAGGCCCCTAATATTGACACTGTGACTGACAGACCTACAGTCCCATTGTGTGACAGCAGGGCATGGGATATACAGACACGACAAGCTCCTGAAAGCATCTTCCCAGAGACAGAAAAGAGCTGATCCCTGCATTGTGATCCAAACAGAAATTCTCCCTGTGGCTTACTGTCTCACAGCACAGACAGTCTGTCCTGGCAGAAGAAACTACTGGTACATGAAAAGTTAAAATTTGATTCCTAAGTTATGCATACACTCACACGAGGCAGGAGAGCATGTACCCTCTCCTCTTTATTCTGCTCTCTGTTGGCCACCTTATTTCTTCCTTCCATCAGTCAGTTGGCAGAACTAAATGTTCTCAAAAAGAAATCAAGTAACTCAAGTAATTTGCTCGACACTATGCAGTAATTATATTTTTCCTTTCTTGTCTTTTGCCTGGGGTTGTTTTTGGATCCATTTCGAATGTTATTTCTTGATTGAATAGGGCGGCAGTAGTGCATGTATAGGTCCAGTTTGTGCATGTGTGTGTTAGGACCTGTGTGTAATTAACAAACAGAGTGAAAAATTGAATTGAATTGTGTGAACATAACACAATGCAACGTTACTTAACGTAGCGTAACATAACGCAACATAATGCCATGCAACGTAATGCAATGTAATGTAATGCAACATATTGTATTGTAATGCAATGTAATGTGACAGAAGCTAAGTGTATTATCTAAACATTGACTTCTGGTTTTACACAGGACACAGACAGTCAGACAGACAGACAGACAGACAGACAGACAGACAGATGATCTCCTAGGTGAAAGCCCTATGTTTGTTTGGCCCCTCCACCATCCTGACCTTCTCTATTGCTCTTCATATTTTGTCACCTGACTTCCTCCTATGCTGCCATTATAATTACTACAGTCACTGGAGGTCACCACCTAACAATAGATGTAAATGTAAGAAATAGAGTAGGGCAACTGTACCACTGTAAATCTTTGTCCTGGTAATTGATAATGGCCATTTAATGGGTTGATAACATGAACCTTCCAGTAGGCCTCATAGGCCCATTATGTGGCTCAGTCAGTCGAGTGATAACATTCAATCAATTCAGTCAATCAATTTTATCTATAAAACCCAATATCACAAATCACAATTTGCCTCACAGGGCTTTACAGCATATGACATCCCTCTGTCCTTTGGACCCTCACAGCGGATAAAACAGGTTTTTCTTGGTCTGCACTAAAGCCACTTATATTGTTTAAGGAAAGTGTACACAGCTATATTTCAGTCAAAGGTGTGCTTCGGACTTCGTGGCAACAGTTTTGGTAGGACCTCTTCCTCTATCAACAAAATGACAACTTCATGCACAATGACAGATCCAAAAAGAAATGGTCTCCTCATGTTGGTGTGGAAGAACTTGATTGTGCTGCACACGGCCTTGACCTTGACCTTGACCTTGACCTTATGTCACACTTTTGAGAAGACCTGGAATATCCTGGAATATATGTGTCCCAGACGTTCGGCGTTCAACATCAGTGGCCAACCTTACTGATACTCTTGTGGTAGAATGGGAGCAAATTGCTGCAGCACAGATTCCAAAATCCTGTGGGAAATCTTCCACAAGAAGTGAAAGCTGGTACAGGAACACATTTATGCCCACAGATTTGGAAGGAGGTATCAACAATCCCATATGGATGTATGGTCAGCTGTCTGCCTACTTTTGGCCATGTGGTGCATTAGAGGAGGTTAATTGGATCCCACAAAACAAAAATACACTGCACAGGAAATGTGTGAAAAGCCAAGTTTTATTAGCATTTTATGCAAAAAAAAAGAGAAAAGCCTGGCAAGCAAAGAAACAACACAAGGAGAGAACTCCAGCTTCTTTCCAGCCTCCCTGGCTGAATCTCTTGGCTTCCCTTTGCGGGAGCTGAATCCTGGTCTCCCTCTCACACACTGGGAGTGAAACATCACCATCCCACAGCGTGTAAACCCTGGAGCCTCCCTGCTGCATGCCCTACTTGCTGCTGTTCTCACCTCCTCTGGGGCGACATTTCAGCAGATTCACACAGGCTCACCCTGATCCACCGCCACATCTGCATATAATTTCCTGCCCTGCTTTTGTGGGGGAAGACAGTGCACGGCAGGACAGTCGTAGAACGTCAGGCAATAAATGAAGTGAGGAAAGCAAACTGGATACTTCAAGAGTGGGAGTGAATGAGCAGTCATAGCGTTTGGAACAGACTTGAGATTAACCTCTTATCTCTGTGAGAGAGTATAGTCCCAGGATGACTTTCTCAGCCAACAACCATCCGACTCGCCACATACAGTACAAGTCAGTGTCCTTGTGTACTTTGAGAGTGAATCATCTCTGAGGTTTTTTCTGTTTAGTTTCTCACAGACTTGAGACTGCAAGCTAGACTTCACCTTAGTTTTGACAAGCAATTCAAAATCTCCCAATTTCATATTTGGCATGTGATGGGATTTCACCATCCACAGGTGTGTCTAGAATCACCGAGGTCTCTGCATTTGGTGGCAAATGGAGAGAAGAGGAGTGATTGAGGTTATCCACTTTCCACCTTATGTGGTAATAAAAACACTGACCAGAGCAAAATCAATACAGGTTTATAAAGGTTGCTGTTGGGCTGTGGATATAATGTTATGACCACTCTGAGTAAAACAGAGTGAGGTGGAGGTAGAGCAAGAGGGGAGGAAACCAGACAAACTGGCCTCCTTTTTAAATGAGACATCAATATGTAGGACAAATATTCTTTCCAGTTTCTGTGATATTCCAGTGACGGGTTGCAAATGTGGTCTATCACATAGGAGGTGCACAAAAAAAACACTATCATCTCAGGTGAATCGGGCATGACCACGTACCAATTTTCAGAGCAATTCAACCTGTGCCGGCTGTGCTGTATTTACCAGCCTTACACAACACTGTACCTCCAATATCTAATTGTCTACAAGGGGAGAGACAGTGTCCTAAATAGGACAAATGGTGCGAGTGCTCTGAGAAGGCAGTGATGTGTCAAACCCTGCCATGGTTGGTAAAAGGTTGGAGAGCCAGAGTGATTAAAGCAATGAATCACCAGTGGGGAGGTCTCAGCTGCTGGCGTCATCTCACACGCAAGCTGGCAATTCAGGGCACCCATAAGCAGCAACAGCAATTCTTCACTAAAACTAGAAAACAAAGTGTGTGTGTGCATGTGTGCGTGCGTGTCCGTGAGCGAGAGATGTTTCAATGTAGACGCATTGTTTTTCACTCCATTGTTTATACAACACTGTATAAATGTGTCCAATTTCATTCTCATTCTTCGCCAGCCAAAACAAGATTCATAAATCTAGATAGTATATGAGTATGGAGGGCCACATTCACTTTGTTATGCTGTGAACAAAGGAGTTCAGGTATTACATGCAGGTGTGATGGGGTGTGTGTAAACAGAGGCTCTATTGTGTTTATGCTTAACACAGCAAGATAGAGTCAAGATTGGATTATCCTAAACTGAAACTATGACAAAAGCTTTGGTGTATGAGACTGAAGTAAAAAAAAAAAAAGCTTTGTCACGGAAGCCCTAAATGGCAGGGTAAAAAAAACAAAACAAAAACCCCCAGCCATGTTGGCTTAAACCTGGAGATACTTGCCCTCATTTATTAAATGACCATGCGACAGAAAATTGAGTGTGCAGTCGTTTCTGTGGAAAGCTCAGCATTTATCAATGTGGACATGAACGCAGGCTACGATCAAATTTCAGGTCAGGTCTCAGCCTGTGTACATAAGTTTGAGTCAGTGTGGACTTGCAGTGCAGCACAGTAAATCTGACTGAGTTGGAGAATATAATATAATAATATTAAAAATGTATAGCTGCCACACTGACACGCACTCATAGCTGGCAGTTGCCCAGCTCTGTGGGACCGGCTCCAGGCTGACCGAAGGATGAACACCACTGCTGCCCAACTCTAACTTTTTTTTTTTTCTCTAACACTAAAAACACAAAAGCATGTTTTGATCAATTACCATGAAAATATCATTAAAAAACCTGCAACTGTGCAAATATGTAAATACTAGTAGCCTCTGGGTTATTACATTATTTTGGTGCGTCTGTGTCTTCACCACCTGTTAAATGAATGCAGACTCAACATGCGTGACTGAAAACTCCTCAGTTATAAGCATTTATATGAATAAATTCTTATAAAAAAGATCAATATTCTGTAATATATTGGCTAACTTTATTAATATATGTATGCTATATCATGGATGTATAAATTAAATATTCTAACCTCACCTGGAGTTTGACTGTCCAGTGTTTTCTTTCCGCACAGCGTTTTTCCAACTTCCTTTGATGCCACTTCTCAGGCTGCCAAATATAACAGATTGGCTAAACTGGACCTGGAATGTCAGCTTTTCCATTTCTAGCTTGGAGCAGTCTCTCTTCTTGGTCGTTGTATTACACCTCTCCATGTCATAAAATCTCGGGGCAAGGCCTCTGAATCGAAAATACAATGGGACAGGATATGTAAATGTTGATGGTTTTGAGCAGCCACATTTATCAACGCCTGATCACTCATACGCTGTTATTATTGCGATAAGATCGTTTCATCAATCTCACACAAACACCGTCATTGTGGTTTGTACATTAGATTGATACATGAGGGCCAATATGTCCTACCTAGAAGATAAACTTTTTGACCACTATGGCCCAGATTTTTTTTTACCTTGCCTTTCAGGGCTTCAGTACTTGTGGCATAACTATATGTAAACATAAATTCTTCTCTGCATGTAAGAATACATGCAAGAATGAATGAATAAATGCTTTCAGTTAAATGCTAGCATTAGCATGTTAGCATGCTCACAGTGATGATGTTAATATGCTGACTGACACGGCCACCCCCAGAGTCACGCTCCTAGCCTGGCGAAACAAGTAGTGCAACAAAGTAAAATAGATAGTCTTACAAAAAACTGACCAAAACAAAACTGAATGTAAGACTGAGACCCAACTATGAATAAATCCCAAACCACCACAGGAAACTTGGAAAGAGGAGGTAATAAAGAAAGAAAAAGGATAGCAGAAACAAAGGCAGCACAACTAACCCCGGCCCCGCTGGCCACACTGACAGGGACTGAGCCAATCCATCCTGGTTCTTCATTTCATGCCTCTGCTTGCATCGTTTATTCTATTCAAGTGAGGCGTCAATGCCAATATTTAGCAACGTGAACTATGACTGATGATGACACCCACAGCCTGCCACAGTAACTATTCTCTCCACAACAACACAATACTTACGTCTGCTTTAATTGACAGAAGCAGAAACATCACAGCTTTCCTTCTGCTGTTCTCTGACACCTGGGAAACTCACAAGAGGGGTAGCAATCAGGTCGGAGCCACTGCTCTTATTACCAATAGTGGCAAAATATTATTGTTGTTTTTCTACATATACATGTTATATAAGTTGAAGTCAATCTAGATGCAGTTGAAAAAAGTCTATTGTCAACCTGTCACTACTTTTGTTTTTTGCTTTCAGACTAAGCCAATGTTGGGAGCGTAGTGTGGGCGACAAGCTTTGCTGGAGGAAACTGACGGTGCCATATAGTTTCTTGGGCAAGTGTGTAACGTACATGACATAAGAGTAAAGGAAAGGAAAATGAAAGGGAAATGGTGTCCCTGGCCACCTGCAGAAAATATCTGATCCCATGCCAAGCTGGCCCAGCGGGCGATCTCTAAGATGGACACCTACAACGTGTTGGAAGACTCCTTGATCACAGCAGGAGATCTCAGACTCAAACTGAATCAACAGCTGAGTCCTGTTCGTCTGCTGACACAGCCCGGGATTCATATATTACCAAAGCTGAGACAGTTTATTATTTAAAGATCTAGTGTGGGTGTCTCAGAATTACACCATTTGACTTTTTAACTGTCTCAGCGGGAGAGGGATGAAGTCATTACCTTAAAGTGGCCATTGTGATAAAATGCTAATGGTAGTCACGTATCGCTTCACGTTCCGGTTTTGCACTGTCAGGCCGTGAGCATCAGTCAGTTGACAGGATTCAGGTTTATTTGTGACGATGAGTCCAGAGGGAGAGGAGATGAGAGAGTAGCAAAGCTGTGAACTGAGGCCAAGTCTGTTTCGTTTCAGCAGCATATCTTAGTATTTAAGATGCTCAAATTTTAAACACACTCAGCCCCTGGAAACACGTTTAAACTTAATTATGTACCGAGCATCACACTTACAATAAAATCACAAATTAGACATGATGAAGATACTGGAGGGATATCTGAAAGGAAACATTCTCAAACTAATTTGTCTTCCATTATGGCAAACTCCGTGTGTGAATTATTCTGGCGAGGAGAAATATGAGGGGTGAAGAGGAAGAGGAACTGATGGATGGGAGGAACCCAAGCTGATGAGTCAAGCCTTAAAATGACAGATTCACACCCCTTATGATGTATTCACCTTGGACAGCATTCAACTGTGTGTGTGTTTGTGTGTGTGTGTGTGTGTGTGTGTGTGTGTGTGTGTGTGTGTGTGTGTGTGTCAGTGGCACCACAGGCTCTCGTAAACTTAATAGTATCACTTGTGGATCTTTACAGTATTCTCATACACAATGCTTTTTTTTTGTATTTATCCCCATCCCCTTTAGTTAATGTTGCTATGCCTGTTAAACATACTTTTCAACAGAGTGGTGCAGGAAACCCTAAAAGTCCAATAGCATTGTAGCACTCCTGGTTCCCTGGTTTTGAAGTCAATGTTTTTTTTTTATTTGTTTTTCTTGATTTAAGGTCTGTAGTTAGTAGAAGTTCAAGAGAATTTAATATTTTGCTCTACGACATAAAACACGTCAGTAAATACCCAACTCGTACATTTTTCTGATGTGTCTTCAAAAAGACAGCTGAAATTAAGTGGCTAAATGAGACTACAGATCGTCATCACACCAAACACAGCTTTACAGCCTCATTGCAGTGGCAACGTCAAAATCGTGTGACCATGGCGTAGTTCGTTTATAGCATAACATTAGCTTTTTACCTCTGAGATTGAATTTACTCTTTCAATATCATAAAAGTGGTTTTGATTTGTTAAGATTATCTTGCTGAGCAAAACGTGTAAGTAACATAGACATTTGTCTGCCACAGAGCTTATTTTTGGCAATAACCCAAATCCCAGTGGAAAAACTGGCTTTTTCAAGAGGAAACCTATGGGCTGAAATATGTGCCACTAGAAACTGAATTTGAATTACATAATTTGAAATTGAATCATTTATATTTGAATTTGAATTACTAGAAACTGAATTTGAATCACATAATTTGAAATTGAATCATTTATATTTGAATTTGAATTACTAGAAACTGAATTTGAATCACATAATTTGAAATTGTATTGTTAATTTGAATCATTGCATTGAAAAACTGAATCTGAATAGTATAATTTGAAATTGAATTCATTTCTATATATATTCACATTCAGTTCTCACAATTCAAATTCAGTTCTCACAATTCAATTCAATTTACTGTGACAGACATCCGGGTCATTTAAGGACGAAGGAAGAGCAATCGAGCGCAGATACACAGGACTCCTCTTCGGCCAATCAGCACCTACGTTTTTGAGCACGTAGGAAGAAGCGCTTGCTCGCCTTGACCCATACTGGTTTGACCATGGATACCACTGGGACAAATATGGTAATTTGGCATTTTACCATATATTTTAACGACCTTTTTTAACTGTTGTTAATGTTACAGCTACTTTGTAGGAACGTTTCGTTTCGTCAGCAAGCATAAACAAATCATGTTTACATTAGGCGACTAGCACGTTAGCATTGTTTCAGCTATCATTTAGCAACGCAGCAACGAGTGTCGGAGCTAGTCTACAAGTCACATGTGATGTTACCCTTTTAACGGTAGTGTTCTTTCTTACCATGAATGTTTTGCTGATAGCAAACAAGAAATTCAAGTTAGTAGTTGGATTTGCAATGTGCATAAACGGCTGACAGTAAAGATTATATCCTTGTACCCACACTGCTGTTGCAAACAGTGCGCATATTTATGATTTTGACATTGATTAAAGTCCGAAGGGGACTGAAATGTACGTTACTGTTATGAACATAGAACATGTTAAAGAAATGTAGAAGTTGCAAAAGAAAGGCAGTGTTATACTTGTTACAAGATGTTAATTTCTTTCAGTACATCGCCGGTGTTGAGGTCATGGCCACTTGCACCACGCCTGCTACACACAGCAGAAACTGCAAGTACCAGTTTTAGCTACTTGATTTTAGACAGCTAATATTACATTGTCTTCCAAGGACAAAAAAAAGCATTTAAAAGACATCATCAAGTCATCTATATTTTGAGGTGTTGCTCCTGTTTTATTTTACCCTACAGATGTGACATACTAGTATTGTCTACAAAAAGGAGTGATTCACCCTTTATAGTTAACTGTTTTTTATTACCTAAAGCAGTTATTACACTCATTTTACTTTCATAGGCACAGTGTGCATCATTGGTGACAGCTATGTCAGAGAGCTGCAGAGACTCTGGGAAGCAACCTCAGCATGCCAGGTGTCCATGTCTGCTGGTTTGGCTGGGGTGGACTGCAGAGAGGCCTTCTCTCCTTCTTTCCCCACTCCCTGCGAGGAAGAGCAGCACCAGATGTCTTCGTCATCCACTGTGGCGGCAATGGCATGGGGAAGGTCAGCAGTGTCAAGCTGGTCAGCATGATGAAGGAGGACCTGCACCAGCTTCACCTCCAGCATCCTGGCATTAAGATACTATTTTCTTCATTGGCCCAAAGGTGCAGGTGGGAGGCTGGTGGCAATCCAGCAAAGATTGATAAGGCCAGGAAATTTGTTAATAGTTTATGGCTACATTTGTTCACAGTTTAAATGGTGCCATAATTGAGCACCCTCATCAGACATGAGGGGGTATTTTGAAAGCTGGAGTTCATTTCACACCTAGGGAAAATGAAATGTTTTTAAGTAAATTAGTTAATTGTCTTAAAGACCCTCCAAACGCAGTGAACTGCTTACAGTTGGCAGTGTCACTGCTTTTGAATTTGGCCTTTAGGACACATTTTGTTAGGCCTGAACATAGCCCAGGCTGACATGGCCAATGTTGAGTTTTTGATATTCATCTATAACTTGTTTAAAATTTCAATAAATTCTATTTACAGTTGCACTCCTTTTGTCTTTATTTCTGACTGAATCTGACTGTCAACTGAAAAACAAACAAATCATACACTACAGATAAACCCTAAAGCATTAATGTTCAACACTGTCATTGGCAAATAATTAAGCAGTCCATTTCTGTGTGGGCCTGATTATTTTAACTTTGTACTTGAAGGTAACTAAGCACCTTAGACCCAGCAGCAGAGCCTGAGAAGATTTTGGAGAGTAACCTTTGTTTGCTGCTCTGTTAGAAGTCTAGTTTTAACACAGAAGAATGTGACTCGATAAAAGGGCTCAAAGTGAAAAACAAACAATTAGCTGGACACAACAGTTTTGAAGCCCCCAAGGTATCACTTGTTCGCCAACTCTGAGAGGGTCTCCTTCAGGCAAAGGTACTGTGACGTTTTTATAGTGAGGCAAATATAAACATAATCAGCCAAGTGTGTTATGTTTTTTTAGCCTCACTATATAAGCCTCAATACCGAGCAGAACCTTCTCATGTCACAATGTCACAAATAAATAATATCTATTACGGGGCTTAAAACTATTCAGTGTGCAGATATTTCCTTGATTTTCACAAAAGGAGAATCGTTATTCAGTGAATTTTCTTCATTTGTCTTAAAGAAATGTTCAAACAAAACCGCATGTAACATCAGCTTTTCATTTTTCTTTACATTTTGCTAAGATAAATGCAAACTTGGGTAAATGTTAAAACATAAATGAAAACATTAAGATGCCATTAATAACTATTATATTTTGTTAAAGGTTTAAATCACCACTATATTTCCACTCATCACAGGAAACTGATGACAGCTTTCAAAAAATGTGCTTTTACTCTAAAGTAAGTTTTGTCTGATCCATTTTATATAGCAAAAGTTAAAACCATTACACAAACAGTTTAATAAAATTAAGTCAAAGCATGCATTCATGAAATCATCACTATTAAAAGGTTACAAAAAGTACACATGAAATAAATGAAAAGATTTATAACAGTAATTATAAAACCTATGAATTAGGACCCAGTGTCATAATTTGCAAAGTCGTAATTTCTTGTGAAACAACTTCTTTACTGTGGAGTAAATATCATATCATTGGTCAAGGCGTTGTAACTTTCCTCAAGTGTCCTACAAGAGAGAAAGATGACAGGTTAAAAACACAGGTAGAAAACATTGACTACAGCCTGTCTTGGTTAAAAAAACACTCATCACCAAAATAATCTTACTGCTGAGTAAGTGGCTGTCATTCATAAAATAGTTTTGTGTTCAAGTTCTGTAGATATTCAACTTTATATTTGAATGTGATTTTAAATTTAACAGTGTACTACCAAGACAATTGGAGTATGAATGTACAGTATGGAATTCATCCACATTAACATAATAGTTGCTATCAAAAGGAAACTGAACTGTTCTCAAAGCTCACTGCCACTGTGGAATCATGCTATGTTCAGCTATCTCATTATGAGAATAGTTTTTCCATTGGTTCTTCACAGACTGTGTGTGGGGAAAAGGTAGTAATTCTCACTCTGATAAAGGGTCTTTGCATAAAATGCACTAAAATGTTAAAGTCGGTAAATACATGTCATGTTCCTTGATTGATAAAATCTTCATTTTCCCTTTTGCATCAGGGGAAGATTAAACTGCACTGGTGTGTCAGTAATTTCACCTTATCAGTAATAGTACAGAGCAAGCTGTGCCCTAATCGAGTACTTATTAATATATGAAAATTAGTAATATATACAATGAATTTAAATGAATTATGGTCAATTTATCATTTTAAACTAATAAGTTTCTTGACTCTTTGTGAGGTAATGTATGAAAAAAGGTGTCTTTATTCTGGAGTCAGTGCTGAAGTGATGACTCAAAGTGTTCACTGCACAGTCAGGAAGTCTTGTTTGGAGTCCAGTTCTGTCTTCTGGTTGTTGAGTGTCCACTGATCCAGTCTGTCTGGGTCACCTAGAGGAAAACTTTACACAGACAAATAGATATTAAATATATGTGTTAGCTACCTACTTCACAGACACCTTTACATGCAAACAATACAACTTAAATTACTTCAGTGTTAAACAGATCATAATCAATTTAATTTAGCAAAACAAAAAGGTGGTGACCATCACAGTCCCCATATTCTGTCTGTGCATTATCTATTGTTGTGTAGTTACAGGCCTATATCATACTTTTATTCTTAATATTTTATATGACAGTCAAAATGTCACATTAGCCTTTTTTAATTACGTTACACACCTTACTGTAATTTCACACAGTTCGCCACTTTTAACAAGTTAACATTGCATCACGTTAGCTAACTAAACCAGTATTTTAAAACAGTCAGAACTCACACAGACGCCTTTTGTTCAAAATATTCTCTCCCTAAATGCCTAAATCCTAACACTTCTCTGTCAGGCTCTGACTTGGATACATCCCGGACTGGCGTCTTGCTTGAAGGCTAAATGTTAGCTGGCTGGTTAGCTAGTTAACGAGCTAAGCTTGTGTTGTATCGTATTGTGTGGCTCTGTAACTTGATGTGGATGTTGCTGCTGTGATACAGGTCGCACTTGAAAATGAGACCTCCGGTATCAACGTGATTTTACATGTCCTAAATAAAGGCTTAATAATTATAACAAGAAGTTGACAAACTAGGTGGTGACCGCAGACACCGATACCCGCTAATGAGTGCTAACATATAAACGATAAACGATACTAGAATTTCCGAATTTCACTTACCAAAAAACCTGGAGCACAGACTTCTTGAACGGTCTGTTGGTATAATTAATCGACAGCAAGTCATATTACTCCAATATATGCCTGAAAAAATATCCAGCAGGCACAGACCCGGCTGAGAGGACAGATTCAATGCCTTGAACATGGGCACGAACTGGCTGAGATGATGCCGAGCAGACGGCCGAGTCTGAGCTCAGCTCCGCACAGCAGAGCCAGCGGCTAGTTAGCATGCTAGTTAGCCACCCGTGACAGTGCCACCTGTCACTCAAAGTGGCGACGCCCTTAATTATGTGCAATTTTTAACCTTAATAACATTGAAACGGATGAGATATAAACCCCCCCCCCCGTTGTCATATGAAAGGGGAAATTAACTATAGAGACCAAAACCGTCACTCGTCACCTGGAGGTTGCTGCTTGGTCAAGGCGAGCAAGCGCTTCTTCCTACGTGCTCAAAAACGTAGGTGCTGATTGGCCGAAGAGGAGTCCTGTGTATCTGCGCTCGATTGCTCTTCCTTCGTCCTTAAATGACCCGGATGTCTGTCACAGTAAATTGAATTTGAATTGTGAGAACTGAATTTGAATTGTGAGAACTGAATGTGAATATATATAGAAATGAATTCAATTTCAAATTATACTATTCAGATTCAGTTTTTCAATGCAATGATTCAAATTAACAATACAATTTCAAATTATGTGATTCAAATTCAGTTTCTAGTAATTCAAATTCAAATATAAATGATTCAATTTCAAATTATGTGATTCAAATTCAGTTTCTAGTAATTCAAATTCAAATATAAATGATTCAATTTCAAATTATGTAATTCAAATTCAGTTTCTAGTGGCACATATTTCAGCCCATACTATGAAACCAGGCAATGCTAACTTCTGCGTAGGCCTACAGAAAAACATCATCCCTGCAGCTCCCCACTACAGCACATAGTTTACAATGATAACAGTGCAAATTGCAAAGTCAGGGACATTTTAGAAACAATGGGCCCTTGACATCACATAAATTTAGACAAAAGCAGGCTTCCTTTTTTTCTTATTCATCAGTTGTCTTTTTTGCCAGCTACAGTGACAGCTGTCCGTGGTAGATTTTATTATCTGCAGCTTGCTACACTGTCAGGTTACATTAACTCTGTGAGTTGGCCCAGTGGTCGATCTCTTTAACATCTCCTGCTGACTTGTCTGAAGCCTTCAAAATCTAACAATGCATTTTATGCTTATGACAGAATGAATAACTCTAATCTTTTTTTCTTCTTATAATACTACACTGGGTATAATCCTACTGCTCACTAGCTGCCCTGTAAGAACAATACATCATTTAGATATTTGCTATATAACTGCATAATGTGTAACTTGGACAAATAACACAAAGGTTAGCTGAAACCTTTAACCCATATATTATGCAGTCAGCTTGTGAAATGCTTACTCATGTGCTGCGACTGAAATTGCACGACATACCCAAAATGCGTACTTATGTTTAACATACTTTTGTGTACATAAACAGAAGTACGTATCTTTTAGGATGCACTGAGCTGTAATAAGGCTACCATGTCACTTCCTTGGAGCCTCTTTGCTGGAGAGGTATAACAGTGATAGCCCATGCCAATCTAAGGTCTGCCGGCAATTTTACTTTAAAAGAATTTTAGAAGTATATTATGCTTAGCAAAGTGAATTTTTACACTTCTTACAGTACATACTTGCACATGAATTAAAGTGTTATTGATGTTTCAGAGCTGTCCCTTATGAACTTTGTCCTTTGCATTGTTGGATATTTCTGTCAAAGTAGCATCAAGTGTTTGCATATTGTAATATTTCACAGCGATTCACATATTGTTGGTTTCACACTAAGGTTTCTAAAAAATCTCACATACTGTTTTAGTCTACTAAACAGCATGTTGATGTAAACTTTCAGACACAACGTAATGCTCAGTTAATTCTGTTTTGAACTAGTGAGCTGGTATGCTAATATTAGGGCGTTTGTCATAGCATAAACTAAGCGGCAACCTCCAAGGCTAAAAAATGAAGCCCATACGGAAGTGTCAAAAAATGCATTTTATCGAATGGCCAAATGAGGCTGGCTTCACAACATTGCAAATCTCCCTACTCCCCCATGTTAAAATGCCCAACTTAAGAGAAGAAATAAACATATTCACAGCCTCATACAAAAATGGTTTTGGTTTTTATAGACCGTTTCAACATTTGTGTGAACTGTACAGGGGGTGACTTTTTTTATAACTCACCCATTTGCATTTTATTAAGGTCCAAAGTTAAGGAGACAGATCCACCCCTTGCTGCTCCAAATATGTTCACTTCTGGCTCCAAAAAAACCAAGATGATGAGGGCCAAAATCCTGCACTCAAGGCTTCAGAACAGCGGTCCACAAACCAATGGGTGACATCATGGTAGCAACATCCATTATTTATACAGTCTATGGCATATACTGTACGCACTGCTTAATCCATTCCTTACACTTTCTGACTTGAATCTTTGGTTTTGTTGGGGAGAATAAGACCCCAGCCCTCCAAGAACTTGACAGACCTGCAGTGCCGAGTTCTGGTTGCTGAGCTGTGCTCGTACAGTCACTTTGCAAATCAATCTTTTGTCATTCAGAGGATACATCAAATGTTAAATTAAATTTAACATTTTAATTTGACATTTTTAAATTTAACACAACTTTAAACTCTTCAGTTGCTCCAGAAGAAGTTTGTCATTTTATCCAACCCATTGACTTTAATTATAGAGTAGCTTCACAAAGCAATTAGTATATCCAGTGTGATATCCTGTGTAAGAAGATAATTTAAAATTCCCCTTTTATTTGCTATTACTCTCTCATAATTTGAAGTCACTGTGTATTTAGTACGTTTCTGTATTTAACTGACAGGCCACTTCAGGGTCCATTATTTTCTGTCAGTTTAAAACACAGTATTCCCTGCTGCTGAGACCAGAACAATGTGAGCGATGAGCTTTTAAGCAGTAAATTAATAGGCTTAGATATTGAAATATCATATATGAGCTGGTACTGTACGTCCACCTATATAATGTACACCCTTTTTTAAACAAAATTTTAGTACTCTCCAGAGGCAATGTAAATATTCAGGATTCCTGACTTTGTAATGCACTGTAGGTACTGTGTGAAAACAACTCTGCATTTCACAAAATGTATTCAGTCATCTAGTTTGCAGCTGAAACACCGCCTCTGACGCTCACTCTTTAGGGAGGGTCCCTGTCAACAGTGATCGATCACTGGGGGGCCACCCATCAAAAGGTGACATTGACAAGTTGAAACAGCTTTTTCTTTTTTTTTTTTCTTTTACAATGAGATGAACAGAGTTTGAGTGTATTGACAGTCAGCCATAATCTTCACAGTTGACTGCCATGTAGTCAGTGTCCTATAATCAGTGAGGAAAGTCATTTCACTTGCATTAATTTTAATTATCTTGTTTATGTTCCTGTTATAGACTAGCAATTAAATGTGTGATATTTTAATAATAGGAGGGTTTGAATCAACATGATTTTGTTTGATCATGTTAACTTTAAAGTGTCAGTTCGGTTTAAGCAAACTATAAATATTACTCCATCGATCTCTATTTTTCACCCGGTAGATTTTGTTTGTGGGAGACAGCACCCTGCTTTTGCCATTCAGTATTGTTTGGCAGTCAGTGTTGGTTGGCTGTAAAGCAGTAACATTGGAGGAGCTGGGAGACAGAAATAAATGGATTCTATTTCCAGACACCTGCTGTGTCTAGACAACCTAGATATGCCAATATTTGATCTGGCACACTGTCACTGGCAGCCTTTATGCCTAAATATCTCTCCTGGCCAAGAAAGATTGTACTTGAGCACAGAGGTAGATGTTTCATGCCCCTGGGCTGTTTGATGAGATGAAAAGAAATTCTCCTCTCACAGTCCCACATGCTTAGGGAGAGAAGAGCCCACTCTATGTGGGCGTAAAGGGGGTGTTGTCACACAAAGTTTCCCCTTCTGCTCCGAGTTCTGGTCCAGAAATGCTCAATATCCACACACCATGGCTATATGCCCACACTTACACAATAGGCTTTGCCTTTTTGTGTGAAAATTTAAAAGTGTGGAAAATACCACCTGCCACCTCATACAGCGTATGCATGTCTCTCTTGGCCCTCAGTTATCCTCTTTCCTGCTAAAAGTTTCTCTTGCAGCTCAGGGGAGGACTGGGTCTGAATTGCTATATTGGTCAAAAAAAAAAAAAAAAAAGCCCATTGACATTCATACTGACACATTATTCTGCCTCAAATACTCCGCAATCCTGGAGGCTTTGTCAGTGTGTAACAATTTCAGACACACTGATCGATAGCGCTGTCATTACTAACAAAGTCAACTGAGACCAATTGTGAATGCCATCCTGAGAGGTAGGGAATGTCTACAATAACTGATGCTAAACGCTGAGTATGAGGGAAAATTTTGCCGCTTGAATGTGTCAATATTGCACCTGGCAACATTTGTGGCAGAACTTAAACAGTTTCAATGCCTTTCTCTATTTTTAAACAATGGTGATTCAACAGGATTTTTAATGGCTGTAAATACCTCTCTTACACACAGGCTTTCATCTTTCTATTCAGCCATGAACCATCCTCCAGAGTTCGGAACTCATCAGTCATCCCCCACCTCTATAGACTATAATGTGTTTGTCACCATCAGCCAGTTAGCAGAGGGCAAGAGTGGAAAACGAAGACTAAAACCGGCCACTTGCATGATGTCACCATGTGCCCCCATCTGCCTGATCCTCGCTCCCTCTCTGTTTAAACTCCCATTAACCATTCACACTTAATGGCTCTGGTATTTCAGACAATTTAAGGCCCCTCTCCAGCAGAAAGGACTGCGCGATCGAGCGTGGCGGAGAGCTAATTGAAGTCCGCTGACACCATTAGCGAACTGCCATCAGGCTGATAGCCAGTCGTATAACAAGAAGCTGAGGGCCGCAGAAGAGGGACAGCTGATGATGAACAACACACAACGCTGATTTCTCTCTCACAGGTCAGGCCAAGTCTCCCTTAACAAGCTGAAAGGGAGGGCGTGGGTACAAGGGCAGCTACAGACTGGAATGCATCAATACGCACATTTTTACACACACACACACGTATAGCTTAAAGGAATACTTTAAATGGGAATTTAAAATATACTGAAACATCAGTTTACAATCTCCCATTTATCCAGTCGCTTGCTCAGTACCTTCCAAACACATGCATTTTTTTCCTAAAATCTTACCATCTAAATAACCTGATCTCATTTCCAGGTCAAGAAATACTGGTGCTTTGTCACGCCCCTTAGCATCTCATAGAACAAGGCACCCTTAAGCATCTACGCGATGCACAGCTAAAAGACACTGACACTGTATTCGACATCTGACTTCCAGCAGACAGCGATACAGCCTCTGGGGGCAGACCCCTGATTTTTTGGCAGTCTGGTTTGATTTGGGCGGAGGAGGCGAATTTCCGTTTCCAACTTCTGTTTATATATAAGTAAATATGCTGAACCATTGTGATGGATTCAGAGTTTGCGGTGACGCCAATCATGTTCCACCTCGTTAGTTCACCGCACAGAGCATTTAACTTGGCAACAACTGCAGCCGGCTCAAACGTGATTGATGAATATCACGCGGACTACAAACAGCCTACAATCGGAAACCAGGGCTCTTCCGCTCTTTCGGAGGCAAGATCTCCGGGGTTTGCCTACAGACTCTACATTCACTGTATTCAATGTAGAGTCTGTATATGGAGACTAAGGTTTAGGTAACAACACTACTTGGTTAAGTTGAGGTAAAAAATCAAGTCTGGGGTTAAAATAGATATGTTTGTTACATAATGTGATGCAAATATGTCATGTGAGTGACATCGGTGCAAGGCGATCATACATAAATTATGTTAATTAAAAAAAAACTTTGACTTTTGCATTCATAAAGGACACAAACTCTGGTCTCCTGGATAAAAGTCTGGTTTTGTTTGACCCATCCACCCCTCTACCTCCCACTCTACTTGGACTTTCTGAATCTTCAGCGTTAGTATTTGCATCCCATAAAGATGCTATAGTGCCTTTGATGTCAATATCACACACCAAGGGGCATGAATGGGGAATGACAACAGGCAAATTTACACACTTTTGCATAAAAAGTTTCATGCACGGATTTCATGCATGTGTTTGAACTCTGATCACTATCTGAACGCTATTCATATGCACAAGTGTTTAATATAGTAAGGTATTAGAGAAAATGTATGTGTTTGGGAAGTGCTGAGCATACGACTGGATACATTCAACTTTGATTATATTGCATGTGTTGTGTGAGAGTTTGTAAACAGATGTTTGGATATAGTTTTGCTGTTGTTAAACACGGCCCCCATTTACTTTAATTCTCTGTTTTTGGATTTGTTGTTCATCCTAGTCCCATTTCTCACTCACTTTTCAGTTATTGTGACGCACACTGGTCCAGTACTCTGCTACAAACAGGGGGAAAAGCCATATCAGTTGTATCTACAAAGGTCATTGAATGCAGTGACCTGCTAGCTTCTGTCACGCACTGGCCTTTATCTCTGTGGCCCACGCTAATGTAGCATGACTGCTGCCTTTGTGAAAGGACTAACAAGAATACTACTGCTGAAAATGGGCTTTGTTATGGAGTTTCAAAGAGAGGAGAGTGAGAAAGTGTTTGTGTTATTCAGCCTTGTAAGCACTCTAAAGGTGTATTCCATACAGACAATGTATGTGATATGCATAATATCTGGTAAATGATTTAAGTATCTGCCAGCACCATCCTCTGGCAGTTAACCACAGTGGAAATCAAACGTGCAGCCCTGGAGGTGTTAACAATATTAAACTATTAAACTACCCCCAGCTTGGCTCAAGAAGCCCCACAGAAGGAGCCTAAGAAGGCCAGTAACATGCTGATCCGTGGCATCGTCTCCCCCCGCTGCGCTGTGGATTTGATTTGGCTGTGACTGTCTTTATTTCCCCTGGGCTGCACTGCTATCACAGCGAGGCGAGGAGGTGAGCCATCTTGCTGAATGGAAATGCTCCCATAGATGTGCAGTATGTGAGAGACTAGCCCTTGGGACCAATACTGGCTAATGGCTATCTGATTGACTGGGCAAAGAGAGGAAGAGAGGCGAGGAAGTGAAGATGGGAAGTGCAGAAGGGTGACAAGCCTGTCGGTCTGTTTGTCTTCCAGAGCACTCGAGTATAATACTATATAGAGAGTGTGTTTATGCATGCTTATCAGGCTTTAGTGTATACTTGCACGTGTGTGTGTGCGTGTTCTTTGTCCCCCCTATGCCTTTCAGCCCGTGGATCTAATGAAGGCTGCTTACAGTATAATGAGAGATGTGGTCAGATAATGGAGGAGGTAATTACTTGAGCGCGCTGCAGCCGCTGGTTAAGAATTACATTATTGATCGGCCGGATGAAGCAGCATGATGAGCCAGGAGGGACGCAGAAATAGAGAAGGGAGAAAAATCAACTCCTAAAATAAACAGCTCGTCTGTCTGGCTTCCAATCAAGGCTGAAGCACGAGGCACACAGGTGAGCCGAGTGTGTGCACACAAACACACTCCAGCTGAGCAACTTCTTCAGCAGGGAACATCTGCAGTTATGCGATTGTGTTGTGATCCAACGGCTCAGCTGAGGAGGGAAATTTCTGGGCCGCAGCTAAGCCTAGTTAAATGTTCGTCTATAAATGCAGTTCTATCAGCGTGACTACAAAGAGGAATACATTTGGAAAACATTTCATTCACATCAAAATCTGAACACCTGATTTAATTTGCTGTGTGTGGCATTTGAACAACTACACTCAGTCTCGGGCACAAGCAGAAGGGGAGGGTTAAGGGTGCTCGAGCACCTGCCCCTTTGCCCCTTGATGTCCAAAGTGCCCTTTTATCAAAATGACCAGATAAAATGACCCGCTTGTTGTCAGTTTAACTCACATGATGACCTTTAGCCTGCAGCAGGGGTAGGATCTCCCGTGAGGTTTGCTTTGTTGAGAGACAGAATGCGGCAGACAGACATTCAGCAGCAAGGTTTAGATGGCGAGTTCAATTGGTGCGATGGATCATGTCAGATTCATAGTATTAGTGTCACATAGTTTCACCTTCAAATCATGCATCAGTTATGCCACATAAGTTTAATAGTCGTCCTGTTGCTGGTTCTTATTGTGATCAAGTGAGCTGTCGTTTGTGAGCACCTGCTGAAGCCAGCCACTGTCTATGATGCTACTTTTTCTTTTTTTCAAGGGAGCTCCAAAGTTGAAATATGAACAACATAATCAACTTCACATAAAAAAACTATCCTTAATGGGTTACGTGAAAGGACGACCCTGCTTATGACAACACAAAGCTTCTTATGGTTTTACTGAGCAATTTTTGAGATATATAAAGGTTAAGTCACCTCAATTTACATAATAACACGCCCATAAATTCCTTGTCATTTAAAAAGCCCTGAATAGGTTGTGTGAAATTTAAAAAGGAGTGCTGTGCAGGATGACCCTGACTAAGTCCATGTCAACTTTTAACTTTCAGTTTTTGAGTAATTTAAAGGAAAAGTCAACTCAAATGACATTATATAATTTCCCTTCTATTTATTTATCACAACCCCCCTTCAATTTCATCTGGTGGGGGACAGTGACAATGGTATGATGCAGCGTGTTAAAAGATTCATTGTTACATTCTGTTTGAATATGGGTTGTTATAATTCAACAGGGTATGCTGTAGATTATGTCAACTGATGTTTTAATATATTGTTTAATGGGCCCCTTTTCTTAACTTTGAGCACCTGCCCCTCTGAAGGTCTCTGCATGGCCCTGCATGGTCTCTGCACTGTCTGCCCTGAGCAGCAGTTTGCACTGAGTACATACTGTATGGTACTTTCTTCATAACAAAGTTTAAGTGCAGTTATTGTTTTCCAAAACTGCTCACTTCCATCTACAGACACATTATGCTTGTTAGAGTTTTAGGAACGATTCAGCAGATTAAACCAGCTCATTTTATGGGAAAGAATCCGGATACACTAAAGCACGACATGTTTATGAACAGGGTCTCACACCGTAGAATAGTTAAGGCGGAAACTGTTGGTTAGTGGTGGTGTTTACAACCTGTTGGTATTATAGTGCTTGTTGTTATTATAGTCAAACAGCACTTTAATTATATAATATGTCAGGAGTAGACAGTGAACACACACAGACACAAACACATGCTGCACACACACACACCAGACACATTATACTGAACAGACAACACACATTATCTTGACTCACAAGCCTTCATCCCCAGCAGCAATCGATACATTACATTGATTCTCTCTTAGACAGCAGCTTGTAAGACATTAGGATCTTCTCTAGTTCCCGAGTTCCTCTGACCTGCTTGTGTTAGAGCGTCCCCTTCAGGCATCAGACTGTGACACGGAAAATTTCAGCCTATCATTAACCCACAATAGAAATTCCTTATTACTGCACACAAGGGACTTAATTTCCACTGTAAGGCAGAATTCTGACATAATCTCCCATTCAGCCAGCAAACAAGGTGCTAACTCCAGTTGTTAAATGCCAGCGGGACTCCTCACAGCATAGGCAATTATGGACCCAGGCCTGCCTGCAAGCTAGCTACAGTGTGTGTACGCAATGTGTGTGTGAGTTTGCGTGCGTGGCAGTATGTATGAGGGCTTTTGTGTGTGTAGGTGTGATTGCTTGGGATTTAGCTTTTCATTAAAACAGAGGGCCTGGCAGACCAGAGCTTCGATGTATGTCCCCAGAGGCTGCCTTTTTCCACAAGCTTAACGTAATCAATTCACCAACCTGGAACAGGGAGAGATGGATGTGAAAAGGTTGGACTGAAGGATGGATAGATGGATGGATGGATGGATGGATGGATGGATGGATAGAGGGAGGGAGAGACAGGCAGGGACTGAAGCATGGCAAACAGGATTGATGACAGAAAACTCCAGTAGCATAGAAATCCCTTCATTTTTGCCAGCAGGCCTTTTGTGGGCGACGGGGGAGTGCGGAGCAAAGTCAGAGGAGATGGAGAAAAGAGGGGAGAGGAATACTGAACAAGGATGATGCTAAAAGCGACCTCCTTCTGTCCTCCCTGAAGTTGTGTCACTCAGAGTGTGTAACGGGGATTCACATGAGCTAAATGCTCACACTTTCTGCAGACACCTAACAAACCATTCTTTTTCATAAGTCTCGTAAACCACTGTGTTAAACTAGTAATGCATATATTGTAGCATGAAGCATAAACAAGTATCTGATAGCAAAAGTTCAATCACTCTAAAGGGGACATTAAAATTAAAACGTAATTCAAGTGCAAAATAACAATGCACATGGGTTGATTATGAGACAGTGGGCCCCTGGGCAAAGATATGCAAAAGCCCCACCACCTCACACCATTTTGTCATAGTAGTCATAGTTTTGTGTCTCTTTGCAGTTATTTCACCTCTTTGCAATCTTTTCGTGTCTCCTCCTTGTCAGCATGTGTTAATTCATATTTCAAAATATTTTTAGGAAGGTTTTAAAAAAATGGGGGAAAAGAAATGCCAGGGTTGGGCAGACATTTACGGCGCCACGCAGTATACGTCATTGCAGAACAAAAAGGAGCCATGACCCAGGGGCGATTACAGTAATACTTTATATGATACAAAAGCCCTTCCCTCCCACCTCCTATCCCCATTTTTCCTACCTTTAAATATTTCTAAGGCACAATGTTTAGAATTTAATATTCAGAGTAGCACCATCCAGGTTTTAGTCAGGTTTTACTTTTGTTTTGTTTTTTTTATGTCAAAGGGTGAATTAAAACACACTGAGAGCTGATGTTTTTAGGTGTTATGAAAATGAGACAAAAAGGGTCCCTTGGGTCTTATCATTTTTGTTTCTCTGAACCATTAGCAGAAAAGCACAGCATCTCTAATTTTACATCTCCAGGCCACTGGCCAGATGTGGGCAGGCCAGCCTCCTTCCATTTGAGCAAGATGACAGTTCTGGCCAAGAGCAGAGCAAAAGTCACCATACGGTGCTCTGCAGATGTCAGGTTGGGGTCATTTCCACAAAAAGGCAATATATATATTGCAATATACTGTATCACAATATACTGTAACATCAATTAATGGTAAACGTGACCTAACAAAGCCCCAAAATGTGACGTGGACAGTAATTACCAATACAAAATATTCTCCAGAAATGTAACAACATCATGGTCACAAAAAGACAGCCTGCTCTTTGATACTTTGTCCATGTTCTTTTCATACATTCAGGTTTGTCTATATTTTTGCCTTTTTTCCCCTTTATTGTGAAAGGTCGCATCTTCCTTTACATGTCAAAGGAAACAAAATAAAAACAGATCACAGACCCTGCACACAAAACAAATCCATCCGTACTAATCCATCTGCACTCTCTGAAAATAAACCAAAGACAAACAACCCTGAGATGTAAAGATGTCAACATATGTCACGCCAACTCCTTGATGGTATCAGTTTTTTGTGCACGCCAAACTGTAACAAATTGCTGGAAAACGCTCCACCGGGCAGCGTTCAGCCACACTCGCCGTTCCTAAAAGTTCAGAGCAGCTGCGTTAGTGTAAGTCTTTTCATAAACCCACGATACAGCAAACTGTGGCAAAACGTTATCGACAGAAGCCCATTAAAACCTCATTACATTCCCAGCCATACAGTAACAGCAGCACATTGTGGCCAAGTTAATTGTGCTTAAGCTTGCCGGTGTGGTTGCAGGCCTAATGGAAAATCTCAAAAACCTTTCAGCTCTGAGTGGAAATTAAAACTATGGTGAGCGCACAGTAGCCTCATCTCAACCCGTACGGTAAAGCACAGTAATGTGCCTGGAAATATGCAGCTTGTATTGTTGACATTTCTCCAACATGCTCCACTTTTTTGATGTAGTAATTAATGAATCAGTTCAGCTCAGATTTGATCTCCTCCATGTTGTATAGTGTACAACACTGGTGTACTATGCTACCAGTGGTAAGGTCTAAATAAAGACATCAACAACCGATGAAAATGAAAACCTCTCACAATCCCTTATGTCAAACTGGGTCCAAATCTGGAGAGACCTAGACTCTTCCATTACTAACCACTGTCCTCTGAGTAGCATAAAGTAGCATCTCATATCGGGAACACTTCCTGCATGACTTCATGCTTCAAACTCCTGACAGCCAGGATTGGCTGGAATCAAGGATGCAAGTGTCAGGGAGGGGGCAGACTCTCCCTTTATAATTTGGGTTGACACAACGCCATCCGTCACCACTTAGTCACTGCACAGGAGCAAGAAGGGTGGTCTGGTGAGACGCTCATTCATGCTACTCGGAGAAATATAAATAAGTAAAAAAGCTCTTTCTCAGTATTTGTTTTATGTGTCACAGCTAGACAGGCCTGCTCCAAAGACCAGCTGTCACATACAGGAAAACCCTGAGCAACGGAGGCTCACTACAGTGCAGATAACCCCAGAGAGGACCCCTCTTCACAGAGTCCAAGAGGTGGTGAGCCCCCTGGTGGATGAGGATTAGCACGTCTATAGTAAATAATACATGGTTTCAATACAAAATGGATTTGACGAGCACTGCTTTTAACATAGCCTTCTGGGCACCCCACTGGCAGGACTCGATGGTGCAGCTATTGTAGTTAATGACAGTTCTCTTCTTAACTCAGCTGTTGCTGGAAATTCAGGCTACACGTATGCTGTGCTTCAAAGGGAGTGTTGGCAATTTGTGTCTAGTGAGGAAACTGTTACCTGCTCTGATGTTGAGTACGCTGATGTGCTGTGAGATGATTTCAAATCACAGTTTCCATCTGCTGTTGATAAAAACTTTTGTCGTTACTAAATCAACATGTAAAAGTATGTCCACTCTTGATTAACTGTTTTCACTCTCTGCTTTTCTCCCCTTGGAGCACGTTATGTGAAATAACTTTTCTCTCACTCACTTATTTCTCCAACTGTTGTTTTAAAACTTGTATCCCCTGGCGTGTGTCCCTTGCTTGCTGACTCGAGTCGCAATGCTTCTCTGAATGCACAGACATCCCGTGAAATGACTTACAACACATGTAACTGGACAGTGCGAAAAGGCCACAAGTGCTTAAAATAGAAACACTCTGTCAAAACTGATTAATTCTCAATAATTTATCGGTTATGGGTCCAGGTCCTGATAAGATGGCGTCTGGGTCCAAATCCAGACCATAAGCCCGCAATTAGTGACCTCTGGGGCGAAGGAGAAGGATGACAGCTTAATGAGCAGGATGCATTTAGGTCATTCTGCCAACAAGGGGGAAGGTGTCCCCCCTCATATCCGCTAAAATCACTTACTGGCTGTAGCTCAGCAGGAAATTACATTTTATAGTGTCAGTTTATGAGGTATTTTTTTTGTCTTTGTCTGAATGATTTTACAATGATTTTAACCTTGGATGTGTGAGTGTGGCGTGTGCACATAGGCAGGGAACATGTCCCCCTCGATATTACAAACATGTGCAGTTGTCCCTCCCACCCAAATAAAAACATGGGAGTAGCAGAGGACTTTGAATTTGACAAATTAAAAAGACTTTTACACCAAAGCCTGATGCAGAAAAGACACATTGGTGCATAAAAAGTCACCAGGATGCAGGAAGTTATGTGTTTGATGCTCAACCGTGGTTTCAGTTTTCTGGCAGAAGAGTCCCAAACCCTGCCATTTGATATGTGTTTCTCCCCAGTGCTGAAACGAAAACCTTCACTCTTACATATACACAGACAGTATTTCAGCTACTTGTGGCAGAGTGAATGCTTCAGTGTTGTGGGGGCACAAAGTACTATTCACCTTGTTGTTTCTACTGTAGCTTCATCTTTTATAAATGATTGCTGTGTGTGGGAGTGAGGCTTCTTGTAATTAGGCAAATCAAAGGTTTTAAGTAGGTCTGTTTCAGCAGGGGTTCCTAATAATTTTTGGCTTGTGACTTTTTAAATCAAAGCAACGTCAAAAAGCAGCAGAGATCAGAGAAAAATTGTATATTAGCAAATTTATAAATGTTGAAATAATTAATATTTTTCCCCTAATTTCCTATGCTGGTTATCGTTTTTTTGCAGCCCCTAAGATTCATTTTGTGAGTCACTGGGGCTAAAAAGTATCTAAAGTTGGAGTCTGTTTATTTTCCTCACAGTCCACTGGCTGCCCGTTTAAGACAAGATGTTCATGCAAAGTCCTGGCTCGGTAAACGAACAGTTGTTCAGCCCGAGCCACACAATACTATTGTAGTAGTTATAGCAACAGGGAGTGATTGTGCTCGTGCACAGGACAGGGGAAAGGCTGTGAAAGAAAGGCAGTTAGATCGAGGAACAGTAAATCTGGCAGCACATGCTGAGGTGCCAAAACTCGCGGTGCATTATCAAAAAGGAGAGATGGCAGACAAGCAGCCAAAGAGAAGAAGGTCACAGGAATAAAAAATCAAAAAGAAGGGATATGATTAGGCCATGGTAAAGAGCCGCTTTAACATCAGTGAGGTGGAGAGATGACTGAGAGTTTAAAGGCATAACGCAGATGCAGAGGTTGCTCGGTTTCTGATAGACAGGTGGGTAGGGGGGTTAGTTTTGCAGTTTCACAGAACTGCTTGTAGGTCAATTGTGAGTTTTCTTCTACCACAAGCAACAGAGCCACACCATTATAATGTAATGTAAATACAGTGTTTCCAATACACTGATGTATGTGTGACTTTGCTCAGTGCTGATCCGGCAGGCGGGGAATCGAGGCAGTTGTGGATCAGACCCCCAGTGCTGGGGTTTGCTTTGGCTGAATTTGAGCTGCCACAGTGGGTAACTGGCTAACTGAAAGTCTGCCCTCACATCTAAAATAATAGAAAAACAGAAACTAATTCTGTGGGAAACACTGAAATAACATCAGATACATTACTTTGCAAACTTGGCATAAAATACCTCAAACCTCAAATATCTTCTTTCTCTTGGAATTACACGTGTTCACCGATGTAACGCTATTTTTTAAGGCCGATGGTTTTGCCTTAGCGGCAACCTCCGGGGCTGAAAAATGAAGCAAACACCTAAGTGCCGAAAAACTGCAGTTCCTTGAATGAATGAATGAGGCTGGCTCCAGAGGCCATTCAATCCCTGGAGAGCCCCATGTTAAAATGTCCAACTTTATAGCAGAAAAAAACCAGTGTTCACAGCCTGGTACAAAAAAACAGTTTTGTTCTCAAGCTTATTTACCCATTCATGACAACTGTACGGGTGCTGACTTTTGTTTTTATAAGTCACTTGTTTACATTCTATTGAGGCTTAAATTTACGCATAATTTAGGACAGGCCGCTTTGAGTGACAGGCTGTCTGCAGAGAGTGTCTTCAGCTTCTCTGTCAGATCCACCCCTCGCTCCCCCACACCGCCAGCCTCTCGTCCAGATATAGTGACTTCTGGTTTCAAAATCCAAGAAGGCAACGCTCAAAATGCCGAGCACAAGGCTTCAAAACAGGAGTCCACAAACCTATGGGTGACCTCCCAATAGCTATGTCCATTATTTTTTTTTACAGTCTATGGTTCTGCCACATGCCTATTTTGGTCAGCAGGGTCATTTGTTGTTAGTGTTGTTGCCTTGGCAATGCGCAGCCACGAGTTTGGACAGCAAAGCTTCTTAAGGAGCACGTTTGTTTGAGTTTGATTATCAACAGTCTTTCTCCAGAAGAAGACTCCAGACTCCACCTTTAAACAAACCTTTTGAGTGTGCTTAAATACCTAATCTCAGAAATCCTGAGAACCATTTCACATTCATGATAGAAAATAAATAGATAAAAAACAATTTTCCTAAACAGGAGCAAGCTTACTGAGTACAAGGGCATCCCACTTATCAACAGGAAAACAGCAACAGACACAGGCACAGAGGAAGAGTGCAAAGAACAGCACTGTGTTTGACAAGCCTGAATTTCTTACTATACATAAGACAGGAATCACAAAGACAATAGCTTTCAAAAGGAAGTGACTCAGCAGTCCACTTGATTGATGCTACACTGCAGATAAGTGGTGGAGCAGTAGTAGTGTGATTGCGCATTACACATTAGACATCATTCAGCAGCCATCACAGGGAGAAAAGGCAAGAGGTAAGAGGAAAATTGCTTTCTGTAATTTGCAAACTGGCGTTAAAAACCTCACTGATAAAAGCAGATTTTATGATGTTGCTGTTATATTTTTAAGTGTACAATAATATGACCACAAAGCCACTTCACAGCATCAGCATGACAGACGGCAACAGTGGTCTTGCTTAGCCTACATAAAATCCAGGGAGAGGACAGTAAGCAGATTAGGAAAACATTACGAGACTTAATTTGCACAAAACAGCAGAAAGTAATCACAGCCATATAACTTCCCCCAGCTGGTGAAAACTAAGTGAAACTGACATTTTTTTTAAAAATGTGTTGTTTAGCTTCAAGCACTAGGGTTACAATCTTTCAACAATGGGAGATAAGCTTTCCCTAAAACTTTTGTTGGCAAACTTTTATCAAGCCCTGAAGCCGTTTGAGACGCTGTTCTCAACTGGATTAAAATGACATTTCTGATGAGTTTGTTTTGGCCCAAATGGCCATGGAGCTACTCCCCTGACACCAAAGTAATATACTCGGCTTGTTCTAAATTGACTGCCTCAGCATGGCACACTTTCCAGCTTTATATAAGTGTAATTTTAAAGTTGTCTTTGGTCCAAGCTTGGTCCAATTTTCTCTAAAGGGTAATCAAGGAAAGACGTTCAAGGAAAAGTAGCTGCTGGAAGTTCTTTCCGGCAAAATGACAGTGTTCTTAAGAAACAGGAGTGTACCAAAGCAAACATGAGTGTTTTGGTGTGGAAACAGGAAGCAGTGTTGTAAACCTGGAAAGTTATCTGAACTTTGTCATAAGCTTCCCTCCTCTCAAATGTAAACAAGATTGTTCGTTATTCAAAGGTAGATAAGAGATCACAATAGCAGCTGTGTTCCACAGGCAGGAAATGAAAGGGAAAAGACGACAAAATTGCTTGATTGCAAAACAAACAGTCAGGCTGTTACTGGAAAAGGGGCACTAAGTTTTTAGTTTTGTGTAACCATTCTTACATGATTGTTTTTATAGATATATTATGAAATATTTGGTTTAGGATAAGAATGATGCTCTCAACCTTTTGACTGAGATCACAATAAGCAGGTTATCTACAGTAAATAACATGAGATACGCCTAATCACTGGGGGCATTCCTGTGGCAGTTATTTTCCTTTACAGGTGCATTAAATTCAGATAATCCAATCAGAGATGGGACCAAGTCACCAAGTCAGTCAAGTAAGTCTCAAGTCTTAATCTTCAAGTCTCAAGTAAGTCCCAAGCCATTTTTTCTTGGGCAAGTCAAGTCAAGTCACAGGTTATGTCAAGTCAAGTCCTGTAACAGGTCAAGTCAAGTCCAAGTCAAGTCACCTTATTATTGTAATTTTACCTGCATAATCTGATCTTAATAAAGTGAAAAGACAAGATATAAGTAACTGTCAGTGTTAGAGCCATTTTGTATATTGCACATAATGTGATAAATAATTTAGATTTGTTGAATTTATGATATATATATATTTGAGCTCATGAGAATGTTTGCTGGTTATCAGTAACTGCTCTCTTCTTATTGGTAGAGACGTGCTTAACGTGATGATGTATGAGTGTTTTACGTTCAGTTATGACTATGGAGGCGAGGAGAGCACACTAGTTTTTGACCGTGCTCATTAGCTGTTACTGCCCAAATTTTGGATTACTGCACAGTTTATTTTTGTTGTAACTTTGAGAAAGGTTCAATAAACCCTCGTGAGAAGAAGAACTGTGAAGTTTTTTACGGCTGAAGACACGCGTCAACTACATTCTCGAGCTCCATAGTAGTGTGTTAACAAGTAAAAAGACACGGAGCTACACTAACATTAGTCAAAAACTACGCTCGTTGAGAGAACGACGCAAATGGATGGAACAAGCCAGGAGCACGTTTTGGATGCGGATAAGCAACAATGTGAGTAACTGGGACTGTGGCTACAGCACCGAACGGGAGCCAGTGTCCGGGTGAGCCTAAAGCCGTCATACAGTTAAGCTGCGGTGGTCATCTCTTAGAATGCACATGAAGTTAAAACTCTTGGAACTTTCCGTGGAACTATTATTGAAGAGTTAGAAGCTGTCGTCGAGTAGCAAGAGGACAGTTTGTGTGCATGAAAGTTAATGAGTGCTACCGCAAATAATGGAGGTTGCGGCGGACGGCCAGAAGAGGGCGCCAAAGCCCACGGCAAAGGCTGTAGAAGGAAAATTGAACAGGCTCAAGAGTGAGAGAAAAGGCAAGTTATCCCAGATTACTCGCAAAAGGAAGGATATTGAAATCCTAAAGAAAGACAGAGTTAATGTTGAAGTTATTAAAGAAGAAGCATTGTTTATTCTTGGCAAGTTCTATGGACAATTTAAAGACATTAATGCTGAGCTATTACCTCTTCTTGAGGATGAAGATAAGAAAGAGGACCAAGAGAACTGGTTCAGGCCCAAATGTGTGGACATTGAGAACTTTGTTCAAGACATAGAGGATTGGATTGATTGGATAAAGAGTCAGCCAGAAGAAGAGAACAATGATGACGATGATGTACAGCCAAGCGACAGCATCTCAGAGGTAATCAGTCACTCATCCAAAGGGAGAAAAGGTGGTTCAGTTGCAAGTTGCTCATCACAGGTCTCCACCACAAGTTCTGCTCGCCTAAAGTTGGAGGCAGAACGTGAAGAACTGCGAGCACAGGCTGCCTTCTTGGACAAAAAACAAGACATTGAAATGGAGGAGGTACGTTTAAAGGCACGCAAGGAACAGCTGGACTTAGAGACCAAGCTTGCTGCTTCAGATGCAAAAATAAAAGTTTATGCAGATTATGAAGACGGCCAAGACGGGATGAATGACTACTACGAAGCAGAGCGCAAGCACAAAGCAGGCCGAAAGGGCACCTGTCAAGTCAAAGATGAGTATGAGGAGTCACGTACACGAGTGAGTTACACTACACCTATGGGTGCACACCAGTCATCTCATCCTGCTAATGTTCATCGTACGGCTTCAGCACATGCACCTACAGTCACACAGCAACCAGCTCGGACTGCTAATGTTCGTGTCAGGGCTACAACTCATGGAGCAGCCAGTTCCGCACCACCTGTAGGTCATTTGCAGCAAGCAGTCACATCTAATGGCATCTGTGAAATACTGCACCGTCAAAATGAGATAACAGAGATGCTCGTGAGGCAACAGCGCATGTCACAACTCCCAAGAAGAGATGTTCCAACATTCTATGGTGACCCACTCAGCTATCACTCATTCATAAGAGCATTTGAACAGACAATTGAGAGTAAAACTGCTAGTCTACAGGACAGGTTGCTTTACCTGCAGCAGTTCACAAGTGGAGAACCTCGTGACCTTGTTCTTAGCTGCGAACACATGAGACCAGATGACGGTTACAAGGAAGCAAGGAGGCTACTCCAACAGCACTATGGTGACGAGATGAAAATAGCCACGGCTTACATGAAAAAGGCTCTTCAGTGGCCACAAATAAAATCAGAAGACAGAAAAGCTCTACATGCATACGCCTTATTCCTAATAGGATGCAGAAACACAATGTGTGACGTGGAGTTCATGGTCGAGATGGACAATCCTAGTAATATGAAGACTGTCATCTCAAAGCTACCCTTTAAACTGAAAGAGCGGTGGAGGAATCAAGCATATGAGATCCAAGCAAGATCAGGAAGAAGAGCCAGGTTTTCTGATGTAGTGGATTTCATCAACTGGCAAGCAGAGGTTGCCAACGACCCACTGTTTGGAGACATCTTGGACCTCAGTATAGAAGAAAAGGGGAAGCCTAAACTAAACAACAAGAGAAGTAACCTCAAAAGTAGCTTTGCTACAGCTGTCTCTCCAGCCGGAGAACACAGTGTTGCTCAGCAGCCACAAAAGAAGGAACATGGTCCAGTCAAACCAGCCGACGCTTTTCAAAGTCCCTGCATCTACTGCAAAAAGACCCGCATTAGAGGTCTGTGAGAAAATAAAAGAGCAGTCTCCCAAAGACAGGATCAGATTTCTGACCACAAAAGGACTCTGCTTTGGCTGCCTCACACAAGGTCATCTCAGTAAGAGTTGCCGCAAAAGGATGCAATGCAACGAGTGTTCAGGAAAGCACCCAAGCATCTTGCACGTCACAAAGGATGCTCCAGCCCTGCAAGAGAGGGATGAAAATAAGAACACAGAAGCTACTGGCGAGGTGACAAGTGCCTTTGTAGAGGCAGAGCATGAAAACAGAGGACTCACCGGGGCAGGTAGCAAGGAAACTATTCTCCCCATAGTACCAGTGAAGATAAAGTGCAAAAGCAGTAACAAAGTAATGCAGGTTTATGCATTTTTAGACCAAGGAAGCACGGCGACTTTCTGCACCAACACAGTCATGCACCAGCTAAACCTCCGAGGAAGGAAATCAGAGATATTGCTCACCACTATGGGATCCGAGAAAAAAGTAAACACTCACGTCCTGTCAGATCTGGAAGTATGTGGCTTGGAAGAGGAGAACTACATAGAGCTTCCACAGGTATTCACCCAACCAAGTATACCAGTGAAAAAAGAAAACATACCTCTGCAGAGTGACGTGGACCAGTGGCCTTACCTGTGTGAAGTTCGCCTTTTGCACATTGAAGCAGAAGTTGGCCTGCTTATTGGCACGGATGTCTACAAAGCCATGGAGCCTCGGCAAATAGTAAACAGTAGAGGTGACGGGCCCTATGCAGTAAAGACATCCCTTGGATGGGTTATCAACGGCCCACTCAGAAGCACTGCTGCGGCTAACCAAGACATTGTGAGCCACTCAGTCAATCGCATTTCTGTATCCAACGTGGAAAGCCTACTGACTCAGTTGTACAACGCAGACTTCCCAGAGAGAGGATACGATGACAAGCCAGAGATGTCACAGGAAGACCGCCAGTTCCTCGACTCAGTCAAAAATTCCACACAGCTAGTCGATGGTCACTACTGCATCGGATTACCACTGAAATACAAAGAAATAAAACTGCCTGACAACAGATCTCTCGCTGAGCAGCGCCTTACAAGCCTCAAGAGGAAGTTTCACAGAAATCCCGACTTTCACAGGGAATACAACACGTTCATGAGAGAGTTGGTAAACAAGGGATACGCCACCAAAGTCCCAGAAGAGGAACTACACCGTGATGATGGGAGACTGTGGTTTATTCCTCATCACGGAGTTTACCATCCGAAAAAGAGGAAATTGAGAGTTGTTTTCGATTGTACTGCATCATATCAGGGAGTATCACTGAACAACGAACTACTTCAAGGCCCTGACCTCACGAACACCCTTGTAGGAGTTCTCACAAGATTCAGGAAGGATATGGTGGGCATGATGGCAGACATTGACTCAATGTTTTACCAGGTGAAGATACCACAGGAGGATTCAGATCTGCTGCGTTTTTTATGGTGGCCGGACGGCGACCTGAGCTCAGAGGCAGCAGACTACAGAATGTGTGTGCACCTGTTCGGAGCAGCATCCTCTCCCAGCTGTGCCTCATATGCACTAAGGAGGACAGCCGAAGATGGAAAAGAGTGGGCAGCACCTGAAGCAGTTGAGACAATCTTAAACAATTTTTATGTGGACGATTGTCTGAGCTCAGTGTCATCGGATGAGCATGCGGTCACGCTCGCTAAGGATGTGAGATCACTATGTCTCAGTGGAGGATTTCACTTGAGCAAATGGACGAGCAACTCCAGAGCACTGCTCATGTCAATTCCAGAAGAAGACAGGGCTTCAGGGATTAAAGATCTCGATCTGGATAAGGATCAGCTTCCCACAGAGAGGGCGCTAGGCGTCCAATGGTGCACAAATTCTGACACATTCAAGTTCAAGATTGAAGTACAGCAAAAGCCATGCACCAGAAGAGGAATCTTGTCAGTTGTAAGCTCAGCCTACGACCCTCTGGGATTCCTGGCACCTTTTGTCCTTCCCGCCAAGCTGCTCCTGAGGGAACTCTGCAAGGAGAAAAGAGCATGGGATGATGAGGTGTCAGAAGAACAAGCAAAAAAATGGAAAAGGTGGCTGTCAGACTTACAAAAAATGTCATCCTTTTGTGTCAGCAGGTGCATCAAGCCTGCAGGATTTGGCGTCGTCGAAAAGGCACAACTGCACCACTTTTCTGACGCCAGCAACGACGGCTACGGTACAGTATCTTATCTCCTGCTGACCAATGAAAGGGACCAGAAACTCACCTCATTCATGATCGGGAAGTCGAGAGTGGCACCGCTCAAAATGGTCACCGTTCCCAGGCTGGAGCTGACAGCGGCTGTAATAGCTGTGAAAGTGGACAAGATGCTGCAATGCGAGCTACGGCTTCAGCTGGATGAGTCAAGATTTTGGACAGACAGTGTGACAGTATTGAAGTATATTGAAAATGATGCTGCACGCTATAAAACATTCGTAGCTAACAGAGTTTCATTCATTAAGGAAGCTACAAAGACATCACAGTGGAAATACGTGAGCACAGCAGACAACCCCGCAGATCAAGCTTCGAGAGGGTTAAGCGCTGACGGTCTGCTGCAGAGCAAGAATTGGATACAGGGGCCAGAGTTCCTGTTGAGACCTGAGAGTGAATGGCCTCAACGCCCAGACCAGCCCATTCACCTAGAAGAAGACGCAGAGGTCAAAAATCAGCTCAAGTGTCTGCGATACAAGCAGATGAAAAGTTGGATACAATGACTCAGTTTGTTCTTCATTTTTCATGCTGGTACAAACTCAAGAAAGCGACAGCTTGGCTGATGCGTCTAAAAGAGATCCTGCTGAACCTGAGACGGAAAAGAAAAGAGCTTCAAGCAACAATACAGAAATGTGACAACACCTCATCAAAGGCAGAGACCTTGTTCCAGCAAGAAATGCTCAAGTACAAGCAAAGTTTTGAAAAACAAATACTCACCACTGAAGATCTCGCCAAGGCAGAGATGGAGTTAATTCGCCTGTGTCAAAGGGGAAAATATGCAGAGGAGCTTAAAGCGCTGCAGGATGGAAAGGATCATGTCAGAAAGGATAGTCATATCTTCAAGTTGGATCCATGTCTGAAAGATGGAGTACTAAGAGTAGGAGGGCGGCTCGGCCGAGCTGCGATGCCGTTGGAAGCCAGACACCCAGCTATCCTGCATAAGGATGATTGGATCGCTAAACTCATCCTCCGTCACATACATGAAGTGACAGGACACTCGGGGAGAAATTACATTCTTGCAAAACTGAGGCAGAGGTTTTGGATACCAAAGGCCTGCTCAGCAATACAAAGAATAATTTCAGAGTGTAACACATGCAGAAGACTACATGCAAGAGCAGGTGAACAAAAAATGGCAAATTTGCCAGAAGATCGGTTGTTGCCAGATAAGCCACCCTTCACATACACCGGCGTGGATTTCTTTGGCCCATTTGAGGTCAGTCGAGGTCGCAGCAGAGTGAAGAGATATGGTGTGCTTTTCACATGTTTGACTTGTAGAGCAGTTCACATAGAGGTAGCACACTCCCTCGACACCAGCTCATGCATTAATGCGCTACGTCGCTTCCTAAGCAGAAGAGGACAAGTGTCTGTTCTCCGGTCCGACAACGGCACAAATTTTGTCGGTGCTGAGAGAGAGCTGAAGGAGTCTTTAAAAGACCTGGACCAGCCCAAGATTCGAGAATCAATGCTGAGAAGAGGAGTTAAATGGATATTTAACACGCCCGCCGCATCCCACCACGGAGGTGTCTGGGAACGCCAAATAAGAACAGTCAGAAAGTCCTAAGTTCCCTGTTGAAACAACAAATATTGGACGACGAGGGTCTACAGACGCTCTTGTGTGAAGTGGAGAGTATCATTAACGACAGACCCATAACGACAACCTCCAACGACCCCAATGATCTGGAGGCTTTGACCCCAAATCATTTGCTGGTGATGAGAACACAGCCAAATATTCCTCCAGGTGTCTTTTCCAAGGATGATCTCTATGTGCGCCGCCGCTGGAGGCAAACCCAATATATGGCAGATTTATTCTGGCGCCGGTGGACCCAAGAGTACCCCCTCTTGCAGGAAAGACAAAAATGGAACACAACAAAGAGGAACTTCAACCCGGGAGATGTTGTCCTCATTGTGGACTCCTCCGCGCCACGGAATTCCTGGTTGATAGGAAAAATCATCAAGATAATGCCAGACTCAAAGGGGACAGTCCGCAGCGTCTGTGTTCAGACAACGACAAGCACGTTAGAGAGACCCATTACCAAGATATGTCTCTTGGAAGAGGCATCATGAAGACTAAAGAGACTGAATAAGATAAAGATATTTATCTGCTTTGAACCATAAAAAAGGGAGATATTTATTGGTTTTGAAACATGTAATGTGTAACCAAAAAAAAGGGGGAGAGGACTTATTGTTTAAACAATGGCTCTATGTGTTGTGTTTGGTAATTGCTATGTTGTTAACCTAACAATTAGGGGCAGGTTATGTTAGAGCCATTTTGTATATTGCACATAATGTGATAAATAATTTAGATTTGTTGAATTTATGATATATATATATTTGAGCTCATGAGAATGTTTTGCTGGTTATCAGTAACTGCTCTCTTCTTATTGGTAGAGACGTGCTTAACGTGATGATGTATGAGTGTTTACGTTCAGTTATGACTATGGAGGCGAGGAGAGCACACTAGTTTTTGACCGTGCTCATTAGCTGTTACTGCCCAAATTTTGGATTACTGCACAGTTTATTTTTTGTTGTAACTTTGAGAAAGGTTCAATAAACCCTCGTGAGAAAGAAGAACTGTGAAGTTTTTTACGGCTGAAGACACGCGTCAACTACATTCTCGAGCTCCATAGTAGTGTGTGTTAACAAGTAAAAAGACACGGAGCTACACTAACAGTCAGTAAACACTGACTTCATCGCTGCAATGATTACTTTGCAGGGATCCCCATGCGCGTGCGCACACACACACACACACACACACACACACATACACACACACACTAACCAAGGCAGTGGCCCAAATCACCCATTTAGCACATTATACCCTGTGTTGCTTGTTCATAAAACGTACAGCTGGTCTTGTGATGAACCGGTCGGAATGTTCGCTCACGTTTTCTGGGGTTAATGTTAGCAAATAAATTAAAAAAACAAGTTCCACCAGCCGAAAGCCAAAGACGATGACTCTCGGTACCCCTCCCGCTGACATATTGATGCCTATCTGATATAAGAGGGCGTGTTTCTCCAATAAACACGTAAGGTACGTAGAGAGGACATGACTGATTGACAGGGTAGTGATCCAATCATGAAACCGTTACTCTCAGCCTGCACTCCTACCGGGTAATCAACATTATTTTTTAAATTAATTTATTCATTTTATATTCACACTGAAAACATGATGTGAATAACACTCAAGTCATTCAAGTCCCAAGTCTTTAACTTCCAAGTCCGAGTCAAGTCTCAAGTCTTTTATTTTTTGTCAAGTCAAATCACAAGTCATCAAAACAGTGACTTGAGTCGACTCGAGTCCAAGTCACAACGACTCAAGTCCCCATCTCTGAATCCAATTAACTAACTCTAGTAAATGTACTGTACAATTGAATTAGTTTTAAAAATTAAATTTACCTTAGCATAATGTCTTTTAAAGTGCAGTGTGTAAGATTTAGGGGGATTTAGCGACATCTTGTAGTGACAATTTGACACTAGCTTATCTTCACGTAGTTGGAATTCCTTCAGTTTTAATTGTTCGGGAGATTTGTACCAGGAGCCAAATTATCCAAAGAGGTTTCCTCTCTGAGACCACCACAGATCAGGTGATTGAATAAAGCAGTGTCACATTAGAAATCAATGTTTCTCCTGTGCTGTTTGGCAACGTCCCAAACAGGCTGCTCGACCAGTTCCCTGGTAATGTGTGCTCACCGTTTTTCTCTGATAACTTTGTGCTTACCTTATTTCTGATCCAGACAGGAGGTTAAGGAGGTTTTTACCAGGGACTGAATTATTTGCAGAGGTCTCTTCCTCTCTAAAACAGACAGCCCTGGTGATTTAAACCGGTAAAAACACTGAACACAACATTTCATTTGAAAAAAAAAATCAGTGCTTTATATGACACTGTCATCATGGAGGGGCTGCTTACTACAGTGGCTGACCGAAAAATACAAATGGCCCTATCCAGAGCCAGCATTCAGTTTACATGGTGGTGCAACATAGTGGACTCCGTGGATGAGGACCCACTCCCTGTGTAGACGTAAACATCTCATTCTAAGGTAACAAGAACAAAGCAACTCATATATTCAGGTAGGGCTGGGCGGTATGAACCAAAATTCATATAAAATGAATCCCTTCACGGTAATGGTATATATCGCGGTATAAATATCGCGGTGTAAAACTTAGGATTGGAAGTAGGGCTGGGCGGTATGGCCTAAAATCATTATCACAGTATTATTTTGGGGGGATGCGGTGACGGTATGATATCGCGGTATCATCTTCTCTCTTTTTTTTTTACACCTTAAATAAAACAATTTAAAAAGCCATACAAGTCTAGGATGGAAACTGTTTACTGTCAGAAGTAAAACATTTGCTAATCCATCTATTATTGTGTATAAAACGCTATATAGTATGTATAAACGTTAGAGGGAAGAGGAGGCCCGGCAGCTCCCGGGCCCCCTTCTGCCGCGGGCCTGGGTTTGGTGCGGTCGGCCAGGCCACCTCCATCACGTAGCGAGGAAGGTGCGTGAGGCCGGCCGGCCACCGGGCCCCGTTCTGCCGCTGAGTACTGCGGTATGAAGGTAACGTTAATCACAAAAGCAGCGGCTCTTGTTTACTGCGGTAAGTTACCATCACCGCGTATACCGCCCAGCCCTCCAGCACATGCTTTGTCTTGAGATGGTAAAATAAATTGCTTGTGTTACCTTTGTTTGCTGTCACTGTCACTCGACACTTCTTGCAAATTATGTTTTTCTGCTCACTATCCGACCGTTTAAAGCCGAGCCAAGCCGAAATCACGGACGTAGCACCGTTTTTTAAACCGAGCTCCTCTTGCTCCGCTGTCTCTGTCATTTTCACACTGAGGCAGGTGTGTTGTTTTTTTTTTTTCCCTACTTGTCTGCATTGATCTTCATAGCTTAGCACCACAAAAGGGTGCAAGCTTCTTGTGAAGACTGATGCACTGTTAATCTTGCAGTCAAGTATTTTACACCCAGAATGCGTGGTTGTGACCGTCACCCACCCTCCCGGGAGACTAGCCTATAAGCCTTTATTGGAAAAACTTCCTAATATGAGCCAGAGAGGGCCGTGATACACCAAGGTGTGTTAAGGGGAAAGTAAGGAACAAGCAAGGGGGAGGGGGCAGGTGCTTAAGTCCTGAGTTATATAGTGACAGTGCATGTGGAGAAGAAGGAGGGAAAACAAACAAATAAACAAAAAAACAGGGGATAAACAGGCAGTGTAGCTGATGTATTGTGGCCTTGAGGTGGTTGTGCTCCATGCAGATTATCAAAAATAAACATATACATGTCTACTATACTGTACTGAAAAACAAAAACAAAAGAGAAGTCTATACTGAACACCAAAAATGTGAGAGTCTTGGTGGAGGGGGAAAGCCCGACTGTTGAGAAGAGTTGCCAGCACAGTGTGGAAGGTTTGAGAAGCAAGTGGGCCCGTTTGAAGTGATCCCATCGGTTCTTTGCGATGCGTCATGGGGCTGAAGTATCGAACATGCATGCGTGTATTTGAACCCTCCTAATGTGTTTATGAAAACCATCACCAGGGTCCAGGGCCAGCCCTGCGGGGGAAGGGGGGCGGCCCGTCACCCCAAGACCACAGGAGCGCCCAGACCCCACGACCAGGGAGCC
This sequence comes from Epinephelus cyanopodus, assembly GCA_026686955.1. Classification (NCBI taxonomy): domain Eukaryota; kingdom Metazoa; phylum Chordata; class Actinopteri; order Perciformes; family Serranidae; genus Epinephelus; species Epinephelus cyanopodus. Next base: position 35,200,621 of record CM048916.1, read on the forward strand.
ACAGAGGCCGTAGGACACCACGCAGGCCCAAGGACCCGGAGCGGCAATGGCCGGCCCCCCCAGAGAGCCAGAGACACACCCCAGACAGGCGGGGCAGGAGGAAACACCCACCCACCGCCTGACGCGGACCGCCCCCAGTGTGTGTCAACCCACCACCCCCCCTCTTACTATGATTCTCCGATCCCTGACGGAGAAACATTAACCCTACACCGTGAATGTGCATGTGAGTGCCCATAAGTGTGATGTGGTGCATTAAAATTGAGGGACATAGGAGACAGGTGTGGGCAAGGCTGGTGGCTACAGCACACTGCTGTCCTGCAGCCCGTGCAGCCATAAGGCACCTGGAACCTGTCCCCACTTGTCCCCCAAGATGTAGGTGTATGTGGTGCTTTAAAATTAGAGGACAGAAAAGGATGGGCCGGGGGGCAGCATGGAGGGCTACCGGACACCACTGTCCCATAGCCTGCCCCATTGTGAAGCCCCCCAATCCATCCGTGGTCTGTGCCTCGAAGAGTGAGTGTATGTGGTGCGTTAAAAACTGTGGAATGTGTGTGGAGAGTGAACTTTCGGTTCTTGTAGATAAAGTAAAATGTCGTCGGCATATAGATTAATTTTATGCTCTGAATTGGCGGAATGGATACCTATGATCTTGCTGTTCTGATGGACTGCCGTAGCCAATGGTTCGATGAATATTGCAAACAGTAGAGATGAGAGTGGGCACCCTTGTCTGGTTCCTCTCTGCAAAGTGAAGCTTTTAGATGTGATCCCGTTGGTGGTGACTGTGGCCTTAGGGGAATCATATAAGGCTGATACCCACTGGATAAATGACTCTCTAAAGCCAAATCCACTCAGGGTGGCAAATAGGAAGGACCAGTTGACCTTGTCGAAGGCTTTTTCTGCATCAAGTGACAGAATAATTGCTTTGGTATTAACCCGTTGTGCTTTACTTATCAAATTAAGAACTCTTCTGACGTTATTACTTGAGTGTCTGCCATTAATGAAGCCCGTTTGATCATTATGAATTATTGATGCGATTATTTTCTGCAGTCTAGAAGCAAGTGCCTTTGACATAATTTTGATATCACTGTTGATTAGTGATAGAGGACGGTAGCTAGAAGGAAGTGTGGGGTCTTTGTCTGGCTTTAATAATAATTTGATTGCTGCTGTATTCATGTGAGGTCTTATACCTCCGTTCTTTTTGATCTCTGTCACTGTCCTGATGAAAAGTGGTGCTAATATTGTCCAGAAATGTTTTATAAATTCAGCAGGAAAGCCGTCTGGACCTGGAGCCTTACCTGTTGGCATTTTGTCTAATGCGCTCTGCAACAGTCAGGGGGGCATCTAAAATATTTATGTGTTCTGTGGATAATTGAGGTAAATTTAGGTTGTCGAGAAAAGCCTGAATATCTTCTGGGTTTGGATTGTTTACTGTTGAATATAAGTTATGGTAGAAAGAACAGAAAATCTGATTGATCTCCTGAGGGGATTGTGTGTAATTTCCGGATGGCCCCTGGATTGCTGGTATCAGAGATTTTTCTTTATTACGTTGGAGCTGATTAGCCAAAAAATTTCCTGATTTGTTACTGTGTTCAAAGTTATTATATCTTAGTTGTTGTAAAATAAATTCAGTTTTCTTTGATAGAATATTGTCCAATTGCGATTTTGTACACTGTAATTGGGTCCATACCTGATCACTTGGATTGTTTGCATATTCCTGTGTTAGTTGTTTAATTTTTTCCTCAATGTTTTTTTTCCGCTTGCAATTCCTGTTTCTTCTTGTAGGAGGAGTAAGATATAATGTTTCCTCTGATTACTGCCTTTCCAGCCTCCCATATTAAAGATGGAGATAAATTTGGAGAGTCATTATCTTCAAGAAAGTTTGCCCACTCCTGTCTCACCATTTTGTCAAAGTCTGGGTCTTTAAGTAAAGAGATATTAAAGCGCCATGTTGGGGACCGTTTATGGATGGTTTCTATTTGCAGATTGAGTGATATTGGTATATGGTCGCTGATAATGATCGGGGGTATTTTTGTGGTAATTTTTTGTGAGATGGAGTTATTTAAGAGAAAAAAGTCACTTCTTGAAAATGAGCGATGCACAGGAGAGAAGAAAGTATATTCCCTCTTCGATGGGTATTTGAGTCTCCAGCCATTGCCAAGCCCAAAATCATCCATATATTCCTGTATTACCTTAGCCGATTGTGATTCCTTTGTATGTACTGAGTTACTAGATCGGTCTAATGAAGCATTTAGGACTGTGTTAAAGTCTCCTCCAATTATAGTTGTCAAGCTGTCTGATAGGTTAGATAGTAGAGAGAAGACTGTGCGAAAGAAGGCTGGATCATCATTATTAGGGGCATACAGATTAACGATAGTATATAATTTGTTAAAGATTGTTGCCTGAATAATGATGTAGCGGCCTTCTGGGTCTGTTACTGTGCTGTTTAAAGTGAATAGTAGTCTCTTGTGGACCATGATAGAGACACCTCTTTGTCTGTTGTTATAGCAGGATGAAAAAATTTGATTAAAATTTGGATCTTCAAGAAATTTTTCTTCTGACTTTAGCAAGTGGGTTTCTTGTAGGAGGAAAATATCTGTTTTCAATTTTGTGAGAAAGTCCATCACTTTAATTTTTTTCGCCTGTGAGCGGATGCCATGTACATTCCAGGAAACCAAGTTTAGGTGCGACATTAACAAAGTAGGTGATTGTTAACTAAAGAAAACATGCTTAATATATTAAAGTCCATTTCTGCCAAGATATCCCCAAACACTGGACCTTGACAGCACCATTAAGAGATGTCTTTGCTACTTAATGGCAGAGGAACGTGATTACAAAAGGGAGATTCTTATCGCTACTTAAGTTGATAAAGTGAATTTCCAAGCAATCAGTTGTGTCGGTCCAATGATAACTTGCTATGTTTTTAGTACCAACTTCTGGGGAAGAAAATATCTGTCTCTTTAGCAGCTACAAGGGCCACTATGTTCATCAGCTAGTCTCTTACTTTGGCTGTTAGACGTATGGTGCCAGGCAGAAAGTGCACCGTGGGTTTTGGTTGCCTTTAGCTGCCTGATGTGGCCTACAGTTATGAAAGCAGTGAGACTGAAACAAGACATTAAAATTAGCTATAAAGTAAATGTCAGCTAATACTTTTCTGCAGTCATGAGCCATTGTTAGTATACATATATTGATTATTGCTGCTTTAAAGCTGCATGTTGGATTAGAACAGATGGACACAGAAGACCTTTAAAGATGTGTTTATTAGGTGCATTATGATTCTGTGTTGCCTCATACTGAAACATGTGTATGCACAATTGTCAACTACTGTACTTCTGCCATTTCCCAAAGGGAAAGGGATGAGAGTCAGTAACCCTATACCTAACAATCCTTCCTGTCTTTGTTTCCCCCTGTGCTCCTCTTAATGTTTCTTTGTCTGACATGATGTGCTTTACTTCCTGGCATTTCCTAAGACAGCCCTGCAGCCATCCTTTGGATTGCCCTAGTAATTTAAGGTGACTGATTTGACCAGCCAGCCTTTGGCAATCTCTCTTCTCAAACCTTTATTGATTTTGACTATCACCTAGATTGGAGTTACGTTCAGGACAAACTGTGCCCTGACAGCAGCAGCCCCTGCTGCTTGCCGCTGTGGCTGTCAGAGGAAAAATGTAAATGTCAGCAGGGAGCATAACCACTAGATTTATTTTCAGACATGCTTTGATGTTTGAAATTAGTGTTAATATAAAGAGTGCATATACGTCTGGCATTCGTCAAGTTGGTAAAATAATTCTCCTTCAGTGGATGTGAGGCTCCACTCTTTGATGTGAGAATTATGACAGGAAATCCTACCTTTCTCTTTCCACTGTCAGTCTCCTAGAACAATATGGTAGCAGGCAATTTTACAAGCATACCCGTGTATGTATGTTGGATGAAGGAGTTACAAAGTAACATTTCTTGTCTTATGCCTTCAGGTTTTTCCCTTTATACCTGTCTCCATCCGGCATACTTTCCGTTACCTTAGGTGGAAACCCCTTTCATTTCCAGCACCATCTCCAATATCATTTAACACTGCAAATCGGCAGGAACACATTATTGATATTTGTGTTGGTGTTTTTCCGTGTTGGTGACCTATAATGGAAAGATAATGGATGACTTTTCCTTAGCGCCTTCTCCCACCAGAGGAATGATCCTCAGTCGTCGGGTCATAGAGGTGTGGGAGCATTGATAGAGGCCATTTTCACCAGCAGTCAAACAGCTCATTTTATGCACTTTCACTAATGGACAGGGCTATTATTTATGAAGGGTAATGCCTTTAAAAGGGACATCAGTGGAGGCTAATGATCTGACCAGCACTCGGTTAGAAGCAATCCTTTGTTGGATGGTATTTAGACTCATACCTTTATGAGGTGCTTTCACTGATGAATGGTAAGCTTATCAAAGTTATGTTGAAGGCTTAATACTGTCAAGAACTCAATTTTCACTGGATCGTTTACGATGGAGATCCATATCCTGCAGGTGGATAAAAGACTGTCCTCATCCAAAATATGACCACATAGGTCGTTTGTTCAAGCAGCATCTTTGAGACCCATATTCACGTTTATTGTTGGGCGGTGACCTCTAGTGGCTGTAGTAATTAGAAAAGGCGGAAGTCATGGTGTAGTATAAACACAGAGAAAGTCTATGTAGGTAGTAGGTTGGGGTGGATGGACGGATCAAAAAACACAGGACTTTGACCCAGGAGACAGTCTTTCATGCCCCCATTTGAAACCAAACAATGTAACATGGTTTAAGGGATAATTTCTGGATTTTCAGCGAGCCTTGTATCATGAATGTGGGTAGTATGTGTAAATGTAACTTGCTGGAACTACAGATTGTATTTCTACATTTTCAAATGCCACCACCATCAGGCCCCCAGGAACTGCACCAGGCCTTGAAGCTAATTTCCATACACCATCACATGACTTTTTCCCATCGATTCATGTGGTGCAAGAGAAGTCTGTAAGTCAGTGGATACATTTTTTTGAGCGTCACAAACCTTGCAAAATGTGATTTTATCTATTTGGTCCAATAACATTTGGAAAGCCTATAGAAGAGCCACATGATTGAATTATTTTATCCCGATTTAAATAAGCAGAGCGCTAAATCAGAGGTAGTCGGCTCAGCCAGTGGAAGTCTCTGGTGGGCCTCCTCTATGGACAAACAGTGCTGAAGCAGTGCTGATTATTTCAGATAATTTAATACACTGCAGTTGAACCTTTCTGGCTTCACGCACCACTGAGCAACTTTAGCAGAAGTGAACAGGGCCCTTCCAATTCTCTTTATACATCCATGGACATCACAGACACAGTGAGTAGAGAAATGGATCAAGAGTGAGGCCCTCTCTGTTGCTCCCTCAGACCAAGACCAAACTCCAACCAAACTGTAAAACTAGGCAGTGCTGATCAAATATGAACCAAGATTCTGTCTTGCCTAAGTTCCACCTAAACTGTTTTCAAAAACATATTTTAGTGCACTGTTTGGCTGTTACAAGAGAAATTTGTGAACAGGTAGTGGGCACCAATTGTTTCTTGCATTGTGAGAATGGAGGCTGAAAAAAACTGAGATCAAACTTTAAAACTAAGCAGTACAGATCAAATATGAACCAAGATTCTGTTACTGCATTACCTGTTTCTATAACTGTAATTCAATATTGTTTGTTATCAGCTATATTATATTGTTTTCTGTATCAAAAATAGTGGGAGCATTTATTGGTCCTGTGCAATGCAGTGCGTCCTGATAGGTGTAAGTTTGACTTCGCGAAAGTTTTCTTCCTCTTGAGCCAGTGGCGTCCCTAGGCTAAAACATTTGGGGCTAAAGCCCGATTTATTTATTTTTTTAAGATCACATCCTCAAACTACAGTTATCTTATGTTGATGCTTCGATAAAACAGTGTTTTTGGACAGGTTTGAGTAACAATTATTATTTTATTTTTTTTTAAAAAGCCGCTACTTTGGCTTTGGCACACAAGTGGTTAACACCTCCATTTGTCACATTTGTCTCTGAATGTCAGTGTAGTGTGAATTGTGTGTTCGTAAAATAATTTAACACACTTTTTCTCAGATGATGATAATGAAGATGGCACTGCTGCTGCTGCTGCTTCTGCTGGTACTGCTGCTGCCATCAGACAGACAAGCACAAGGGATCTTGAAAGAGGTAGTTAGCTTGTTTCTTAAAATCACTGTGATTATTCAAGGTGTCTCTCCACCACTAGGTGGTAGCATTAGGACAGGTTAACATGTTGTTCCCCTACGCTGGTTGGGTTTAAATGAAGCTGGACAGATGGGCAAAATAGAGGAAAAGTTGGGCGATTATGCAGGAAAATAAAATATTTCAGATATGTCTTTTTTATGCTACACTAGAGTGGCGTAACTGGTCCAGTGTTTGGGCATGTGAAAATGCCATAAGTTAGTGGCAACTTTGCCCATAATTATTTGTATTAATTGCAATGGGATACCAATATTGACTATACGTACATTCATAAATAAGATATAAAATGTTATGTTTACATTTAATTTTCAGGTATGATAGCAGATAGGGATGTGTTCAGGGATCCTGCAGCAGACCAAATGGAGGACAATGAAAGAGCAGGTACCTGTAGTCTATGTGGAGAATGTTTCTATTAGTGCTGTCAAGAGATTAAAAAAATGAAGAGATTAATTAATTCTGATCTGTAATTAATTGATCTAATTAATCTCTTTTTTAATCTTATCTCAAAATTGCTGAGAAAAACCCTCAACTTGAGGTATTTTCAAATAAATTCATTACATTATTGTGGCAGATGATCAAAATATTGAGGGAGGTCAGATACTTGCGTGCTAGGGCAGACAGCTTTTCATAGACTCCTGAGTGAGCAGACCGCCACTGCAGGGGACAGTCATCAATGTTGATGCTGGGTTCTGCTCTGTAGCGCTGCAGCTCTCCCACAACTCAAGCACAAAGAATCCTAATCGTACGCCTACAGACGGATTTTATAAAAGGCAACTCTGTGGCATACAGAAACAGTAAAGTTAGAGATTAAAAATTAGATTAACGCGATCAAAAAACATAGCGCGTTAAATATGGCTGTAATTAATTATTCGCAATTAACGCGATAATTTGACACCCCTAGTTTCTATGTCTAAAAATTTTGGCGCGCGCGCATCTGCTTAACTCTTCTGGGCTAAGCCCCAGATGTGTCAAAATCCTAGAGACACCCCTGTCTTGAGCAAAAGCAAATGCCACAACCCTTTTTTCCCAGTTTTCTCTGGTCTTGTTGTGTCTCTCTACTGCATAGACAGCCCAGTTTTATGACAACACCATCTTTTCAGCAGTGAAATACTTCTTTAACTACATAATGTCACATGACATACAGTACGTATGTAAGTTAAGTTATGTAACAAACATAATTATTTTATCCCGAACCATAATCTTTTTCCTAGACCTAACCAAGTAGTTTGTTGCCTAAAATTGAAACCTTAACCATGTGTTTAAAACTGTGACCATTAATGGCCACATATAGCCTACCCTATTGGTTAGGTTTGAGGACGCATTGATCTCCTGCCTGGTGGAGGCGCTCATTTAGGAAATGCTCCAGATGGTTGTATCAAAGGGTAGGAGCAATTGACCTGTGTGGTCGTATGAGGTGGAGAACTTGTTGAAATAAAAATACTGTAATTTCTTTTTGGAGTTTGTTAACCAACTTCCCTTTGCTCAACACAGCATCTTTCTTTCTTACCAAACAGAGCATGGCTTGATCCTCCTCCTCTGTGGATTCTCACTGTTGCAAAAATCCACATAGACCCCCGCCCCCCCCCCCCCCCCCCCCAATTTCCTCACGCTTCAGAAACACATGCATGTAGGTTTCTCACACGTGTGTTCACTGTAGACACACCCTCTCCTCCTCTCATCACTGCTAGATAAAGGTCCCTACAGCACCCTGTAAACAAAAGCATAACTCACTTACGCTTCCCCTCAACTGCTTGCCTGAAATTCATGGTTCTCAGCTCCACTAAATCACAGTGGGTGAGTGCCCAGAGGATGCTAGAAGGCTAAAACACACTGTCCATGAATACCATTGGCAGCAAGGCCAGTCCTATATGTCTTAATATAGTCAATTCAGAGATGGATGGGCGTAAGCTGAGCAGCCATAGGGAGACAAGAACAGCTATAAGACTGCCAAGCCTTTGATAATTGTAGTCAAGTCAATCTTATTTATTCAGCCCAATATCACAGATTTGCCTCAAGGGGCATTTCAGTCTCTTTACAGTCTCTATCCTTAGACCCTCAATTCTGGTAAGGATATACTTCACAAAAAAAACCTATAAAGGGGGAAAAATGGAAGACACCTTACAAAGAGCAGCAGAGGAGGGATCTCTCTCAAGACGAACAGATGTGTAATAGATTGTTGTGTGTAAAGACCAACATATGCAGCGGACAGCACACACTTGTAATTCAATATACACTCGTACCATGAGAGGTGAAAAGCTTCCGGTTTTGATTTATGCCATTACAAGCCTGCAGCTTAAGACTTATGTTTGTTCAAGAAAGCAGGGTGTTGACGGTCTTGTTTTGGTAAGAGGCGTAACTGCATCTGGGAGACTAGGGAAGGTTGCACACACTGAAAATGTAATACCAGGGGACAATATGAGGGAGCCTGAAGAGGAGTGGCACCCTGCTGGTTTTCAAACATAAACACTTCAGTCCATCAACTTTAACAATACATGGTTAAAAGAAATGTGTTTCCTTTGCTCCCCAGTGAAGGTCTTTGCACATCAGAAGTGTGTTATGCAGCTGCCACTGAACTGAAGAGCAGAAACCTATTTAGTCTGTATGGCTATGTCAAGAGCATTAATATGCAATTTCCTCCGAGATGGGACCTTAATGCAGTCAGGACATGAAGTATTACCTCCCTATGGCTTATTGCAGTGTTATAGTTATTGTAGCATTGTAAAGGTGTTGAAGTAGTAAAGCTGTATTGTACAGTGCAAGTATTGTTTTATCTCACGCAGGCTCTGCCCTCTACTGGACTCTGTAGGTAATAATCTCCCCCGATTTCGAACACGCCTTCACCCAATGAAATTTGCATAGATATAGCAGACCAATCAGGACGTTTCTACCAGAACACGTGTAGGCCAGAAGGTATTTTAGGCGGTATCACAATGCCATCTGCCTTCCTGTTCTCTGCATTGCAGGCTCAACCCACTGTACCCAAAAGTTATAATACTGTAACCCTAGTTCTGTTAGCAGAACAGATTTATTATCAAATTTATGAATCCTAGGATTGTGAAGTAATGACCAGCGCTCTCTCTATGATTGGCCAATAGTCATTGACTTTGTTGGTTGCATTGCTTAGGTTTAGGCAAGAGTAGTCGGATTGGTTAGGGTTAGGGTAAGAATGGCGGGATAAGCCAATGAGAGCCAAAGTAAGACAGAGTGAGACGGGCCATTCGTTTGCCATCCTAGGATTTGCAAATTCGCATCCAGTGGAGGCCTCTGTCTGTGCTAATAGAACTAGGGTTACAATATTGTAACCATTGTTTATGTCTTGACAACTATTGGATGGATTACAATGCAATTTGATGCAGACATTTGTGAACTTTGGTGACCCCTGGACTTTTCATCTAACATCATAATCAAATCAAGACATTAAATTGTCCAGTAATTGCCTTCTGACTGGATACATGGAAAATGATTGCTACCTCAACAAATGATGTAATCTCACAAGTGATAGCCATGTTGATCTTTCTATTAATGCCATCCTTATAAAAATAGAACCTAATACTGGACTCATATTTAACAGTTTTGACATGACCCAACCCTCTGATACAATTTGTCAAATACCTTTATTGTGACACCACTCTCTGGCTCAATTATTACATCTATTTCATCATAACTGCTTGAGATCAAAAACCAATTTTACAGCATCACCGAGCTGCAAATGTGGTAATAGACTGTAGTTACTGTGTGGTTCCTCCTCCTGGTTCCTCCTTTGTTTATGATTATGTTGCAACTGGGATGCAGACTCACCTTGCCCAATCCAAGGTGAAACACTAAAGCTTAATTAAAAGAGCTGCAATGTAAGCACCAGCATGTGGACATCTGTACAGTCCTATTATTAAATGAAAAAAAAAAATGTCCGTCAGACATGAATGACTCATGAGGGGATGAAATGCAGAGAGATCTCTGTGTGCTTCCGCTGTAATCACCATAATCATGTCCTTTTTTATAATGAAGCCGAATATATCCACTTAAATGGCCGGCAGTGTTAGAATCCAATCTGTTATCCCTTCAGTGTGAAGTGGTTGTCTAAGTGTTGATCACACCAGGGGGTCATCTTTTTCACTGAGGCACTCTGAACCACATTTAATCTTCCTATCATAAAATACCTTTAGAAGCTAGAATCTCATCTGGGAGTCGAGCCAAAATAAAGGATATGTTTAGGCCCAGTAATTCTGGAATAACACATCAGCAACTGCCAAAGTGCAAGCAAACAGAGGAGGCTAATCCTCTGCGTAAGCAAACATTGGCGTCAAGTTTGAGCACGGCTCTACATCCGCTAAGAAGGTAGGCCAGCTACCTTGTATGCTCTGAGCCAGATTAGCTTCCTGATTCTGCAAAAACATGCCTCTGATCTCCTCAGAGCTGGCTTCTGAGTGATAAACTCTCCCTCAGACATAAATTTGCCCTGCATCAAAGCTGCTGACAACACCACCGGGCTTACAGGAGGCAGGGGATGTGTGTCCAAATATTGTATTTCACCCATTTATAGTTCAAACAAAAGAAAACAAGGATCCCTGAGATGGTTGTTTCCTTAGAGATTAGTAGGAATTATGATTTAGATAAATCTGTTTATGCAGGATGGAATAATATTGCTCTGGTCAAGAGCAACAGCCTGAATTTGCTTTGATGAATCGCATGCAGGAGCGGTGACAATGTGGATGGGGCTAATAACAGCACTGCAGTACCTTAAACTGCTCACTAAAATAAATGTGTCAGAATAGAATTATGTAAACCCTTTAAGAATTTAGGTATACCTGGTGGGGGAGGAAGTCACACGTCCTGTCACGTCGTGCAAAATTGGTTTACCTGTTTCCCATTCAATGCACAGAATCATAAGTGGACACTTATAAATTTAGTTCTGGAGATTAATAGTCATTTTAATGGTGGGAGTATGCCTTAGGGTCACATATTTCATGTTTAAAAGGACATTAGCTTCTCATTTTGTGCAATTGCAAAGCCAGCAGTGGTGCTAATGCAGTGATTATGATTTTTTTTTTTTTAATTAAATTCATTATTACAGCATAATGAAAACAGTTTCTATTGATCTGCCTGTGCTTACTTAATAAAATGTTATGAGGTTTTCTTCAGCCCAGTTGTCAGAATAAAGTCTTGGCATTGTACATTTCTACAAACCACTGATATGTTACATTTGTACTTTTCATACGTGTGATGTAGGTCAGAGTACATGGATGTCAGCTGAGTTTCTCATCAGGATGGTGTGACACTGACACTGTCTTTGTCAAAGCCTGGCACCTACATGACCCACAATGCAACTCAGTTACTGATAGTTTGGTCAGAAATTCGGGTGTAGTAGAGGCCAGTAGTGGCTAATGTAGCCTCAAGCCCCGATACCTTCAAGTAGAGATGAGGAGTGGGCCGCAGAAGTCTGGTAAACCTACTTCTTTCTAACTCAACACCTGAGATTTCTTTCATTTCAAAACTTGCAACGTTCAACGCATTCTCACTCCCAGCTCTCCAAAAACCAACACTTGGTCTGTGGCCCTATACGTCAAAATATGACATGCTAGGTAGCCCTCCTGCATCAGTTTGGGACGCTCAGGGATGCTGTGTGAATTTACTCCCGTCACAAGTATTGTGTCTTCTTAAAATAAAACTTCACAGGAAATGGAAAGTTTCCTCTTGTTTCTAAATGTATGCAGTCTTTTTAAGATAAACTTACATTGTGGGCAAAACAACCTTTGGTGTCAGGTTTAGGCAACAAAAGCATGTGGTTAAGTTTAGAAAAAAATATCATGGTTTGGTTTAAAATAAATGCGACTGTTACTAATACTGTATAATGTAATGTCACGTGACGTACATTTCTAGCTTAGCATGCCACATACACTAGTACACTACATTGTTATTAAAATAGCTGGACTGACACACGAGACAGCAACAGCAGGCTCATGGGTGAAAGTTTGTTTAACCAGTCCCACCTTATATAGACTTTGTTGCACTTTATACAATGGTAGTGCCTGGTGTATCTCATACTGCTGCTAAGGGTGCCTGTATGTGTGGCTATCTGATACCAAGAGCCATTGATCAAGTGGCGGTATTTGACTAGTTGGGAGTGAGACCAAGTTGGAATGTTTGTCGTCCTCAATCAAACAACCAAGGTTAAAATACTCTACTCTGTAGTGCACTAGATGCCATGGAGGTCTGGCACCACCTAATTCTGAAATTTATCACATGGTTTATCATTTAAGCTACATTAAAGTCTGAATTGACCCTGCATCTGTGGTTCCATGGAGATAAATAGAACCACAACCAATTGGAGCTCGAAGACTGCAGGGCCTCGCCTTTTTAGGGCTCAATCTAAAGTAGCGCATGCTTACTTTGGGTCCTGTCATCACTAATACAATAGTTAACCTCAGACAAGTGGAGGAGCATTTACATAATACTAGCAAGTGCCATCTTCACACTTCGTCATGGCATAACAGGCACATACCATCTGGAGATAAGTGCCTTGTAAGCACTGGAGTGAGAATAGAGTGATACTCTGAACTGCATAAACAACTCAGAGTCTTTTAACCTCAGATAATCTAAGAACCCCAGACATCCCAGAGACCTCCTTTCTCTTTTACCTAAGCTTATGCTCTGCCCTTAAATGTTATGGAGCCCCATGGGGGAAAGGTCTTGTGGCATCCAGTCGTAAAGTGGCTCTCTGTTTCCCACTCCAGATGACTGGTGTCTAGGATCTATGTCAATCTAACAGATCCTCTTGTGGGAGAATTCTCAGTTGTTAGAAAATGGGAAGAAGATTTGACCTCTGTGGGAAATACAATTGATTGGAGTACAGATTGAAGCAATATTTTTAACTGTTCACAGAACTCCTCAGAGGAAATGCATCACCAAAGCCATTTCCAACCCTTTCTGCTCTGTCTGCCATCCTGAACACATTTGAACTTTCTTATACATGGTCTGGTAATGTGAAAAGGTGTATGTATGTATGTATTTTGGGTCAATATGACCTCAGTAATAGCCACCATGATTGGGCATCAAATCCCTACAGACCAAGTTGTTCTCTTATATAATGATGACTCTATACTAAACTTGTTTAAGCAGAAGAAAATTTGTCTCACTGGCTTAACTGCAACAAAGAAAATGATAATAATGATGCTATTAAAAAGATGATAACAAAAAAATGCCTCAAGAGACGTGACTTCAGGTTTATCAGATTTTGCACAGCCTCCTCTGGTGCCCTAAAAGGCTTTATGCAACTTTATTTTCACACACGCAGGAGTACCTTCCAGGCCTGTAAACAGACTTTGATGGGTAAAACTGTCAGTGACAGTGATGTCATGATGGTTTTCTCTCCAGTCTCAAATTCCTCAAAGTCCTGTTCCTGCCAGCTGCAGCAGGCAGCTGCACTACAATCAAGATTATTGAATTGCATCTTTTTTGATCCTGTAACAGCCTGTAGATTACGGCGAGACTGATGTATCATGAGGCCACAGATGGCAAAGCACAATTCTCCTTAATATCTCAATGTTCACATAGTGGCTGCTGCTTTCTCTAACCACACAAGGGTAATTTTTGCTTCAGTGCACGGTGGCTTTATCTAAATCAATGTAATGGCAGGCCATTTCTAAACTGCGGCGTTGAGGCTTTTCAAATATGTTAAAAAGGATGACCTTTAAAATCATATGATCCCAGAGAGTGAACCAATTATCTGCATTGATGGCTAAAAAACGGCAGGAAATCTTTTCATAGATCTGACGGGCTTTGTGGATCTTTCCTACCGAGACGTGATTTAATGTTAACGAGTTGCATGTTAAAGGGATGTGTCAAAAGTGGAGAACTGAGGAACTTACCAACAATCAGCAATTAACCTTTCCTGTCTCCAATTTCTTTCTGGTCTGTCACTTGCCAACACTTTTAAGGTTTTTTTTTTCTTCCTTTTCATTGAAAGGTCATTATATGAGGAGTAAAAGTAAGGGCATAATGAGTCATTCATGATATCACCTTAACTTTCTATCACACATGTAATTTGCAGGGAAAACGCATTTATCACATGACCCTAAAGCCATGTAAGCCATGTGAGAGTATGGCCTAAATACCGTTATATGAGTCTAAATGGTCTGTCCTTTATTATAGATTTTGGTCCTCATCACTGTGTTGTTAATACAGTATGTTGTTGGCTAATGTTAGCTGATGAGTCTAGTTTGAAATTAGAAAAAAATCTAGGTTGTGACCAGATTTTGGGACATGATAAAATATTGCTTCAAGACACACTTTTTAGCTCTATAGTTATTATTTCTAACTAAATACATAATTGATCCTAATTGTGTTTTGAATTTTAAATTTCTGCAAAAGCAAAATCTCGGCAGCCTGCTTTCACTGTAAAACAACCACATAGGTCTTTTGCAAGCATCAGTGATCCATGCTTACTTTTATTGCATCGTGGTGCCCTCTAGGGGCTGTAGTAATTACTACAGAATCTGTAGAAGAAGTGACGTGTCGTAGCATAAAATGTGACAAAGTTAACGTCATGTTGTACAAATGTCGAAGAAGCCCCTATAAGGTGGGTGAGTTTGTGGTGGATGAGTCAAATAAAGTGGTGTTTGCATGCCAAATCAACGTTGCCTTCTACTAACAATGTAGCCTCCTATGCTAGTGTGTGTGTATCATGCTATGGTAGTGACATGTACGACAGGTCTTATCAAAGTACTTATTAAATCGCAAACCCTGGTGGTTTTCCTAAACCTAACCATGTACTTTTGTTGCCCAAACTTAATCAGGTAGTTTTGCAGTGGAACTGCAACCATGTCAGGATGTGAAGGACGTGTTTAAAACTGACCGTTGGAATTGTCATGTCGTTTCAGGGCTGGTCATGTATGTCGTTTTGGAAGTCAGTGGAAATCGACTTATTCTGTCATTGAGCTACTGGAGCACTGAAAAAAGACAAAGCCTTATATTTGGTCATGCACATGTCACATATTTAACTTGTTTTCCTTGTGTGTATCCTCATGCCCTTTTGCCCGAAACAAGTGTTTAGGATGCAAAACCAAACAGGATCTGTGCCAGCTCAACATGCTGACAGATGCAAAACATCTTTCACATGCTAAATTACCGCATTTAACAGTTCTATTGTACTGAACTTAACTGATAACAAATTTCAAAGGACAGTTGTTTAAGTGATTTTTTTTGCTTTTCATCTCATTGTTTTATACAAAACTGAGTGCAGCCTCTGAACCTGACTTCTTAACTTCACTGAATCCAAAATGTGTCATTTCCGTTGGATTATAAAACGTCCCTCAAACCCACTAGGACAGTTCATCCTGCATACTCTCATTCTGCACCCTCCAACAAATCCTCCAATAGACATTAACTGTGTGATAGCAGTCTTTATGGGTGGAGATTGGTTTGGATGGTGTGTTTATGAGCGCAGCGAAGCTTCCAGATCAGCTCATAAATGTGATTGATGATTGTGCGCGATGGAGATGTCCTCAGAGTTTTAAGGGCTTAACAGAGGGCGCAGACAGAGAAAGTGGAGAGGGACAGCGGGGGAGTCGTATCATGTGTCGCTGTGGTCTGTGCAAGGTTGTTAGCAGAGAGCAGTCTGGAGTGCAGGCTCTTGGGTCAACTGGAATTAATGACACCACGATCTGTCTGTTCTTAAAGGTAGGGGATAATGGCAGTGGTGTCGCCAAGGGGTGGCCAGGGCCAAACTAAACTTAAGAGGGCTTGTTTCCAATAAATGTTTTGTTCCTTACAATCCAATTTAAAGCTGTATGTTTGTATTTCAAAGGAGAAGTCTGGTATTTCGCACTTTGAGACCTATTTCTGGGTTGTTTATGATGAAATAGAGTGGTTAAGACCAAGACGATTGCTCCTTTTTGGAAAATGTGGCTTTCCCCTGCCTGGCTTAACAATGTTGTCTATGGCAGCGTGTAAATCTGCCCTAAAAACACCCTAAACATTCGTTTTCAAAGCCATGAAACTCACTGAGTGGTCAGTGGTGTCCGTTGATGACATAAAAATCATAGCAAACTGTGCTTTCTGTGATGATTTGACATTTTGTCTAATCCACTGATTTTCTATGGGAAGCATCATTGTCCGTTGGTAGTAATCCACCACCGGAAAAGGATTGAAAAGGGTTGTTTACGACAAGGTTGTAATCACTGTAGTCCTTTAGCGCAGCGAAAAAGTGCCGGCTCGACAGTGCTGTGTGCGCTCCTGGAGGAAGAACAAGAATTAACGAAAAAGTTTTGTAATAAGTTTAAACAACTGCAACCGGATTACTCGCTTGCAGTACGATGCCTTTGAACAACCCACCAGCCCTCTTCTGCTTCTTTTCTGTGTCCCATTAGATTGCAGTGGTTTCCTGGCGGTTGGTGACACCCATGTAGGGGAGCACTATAGGTTTTTCACTATATGGCCTCAGTACCGCACTTTAGAAATTCTCTAGTTGAAGAAAAGGACCGACGTAGTGCATTTTAAATACATTGGCTTATCATTTAATAATCATTGGTTGCAAGCACTTCTCTTTAGGATAATTTGTTAGTTCTTTTAATGTGATGTCTCTTTTATTACCAAGTCAATAGCATGCCAAGGCTATAAAAGGCTGAGTGATTAGCAGATATTTAAATGTGAATCTGGCAGGAAAAAAGTCACTTTAAAAAAACAAAAAAAAAAAAAACCTTTTCAGTTCAACATTTTAATCTTGCTCTGATATTGATATTGTTACGAGAAAAATATAACAAGAAGCCAAAAAAGGCATTGCTAATTCAAGCATACAGGTAGGTGCCTTCAGCTAGAAGTCCCCAGCAGTTCCTCTTCCTCACAGTCATGAATTAGAACAAATGAAAAGTCAATAACAGTATTAGCCCAGAAGTGTCTTTAATACTTGATTAGAAAATCAATATTGAACCAAATTATGCACTACACTGACCATGCATAAAATATTTTGTTTTTTCGCTTTTATTCCAAATTATTCCAAATGGAACTGCTGTTGCTTTTGCCAGGATTTTATCAAAGTTTTCCACGAGGGGTGGACTCGTATGATCCAGCGAACACAGAATCCCTCTTTAATTCCTTCAACCACCTTCTTGACATGGCTGGCGATACAATATTTGGGAATTTCCAAAAAGCTGTTGATAGCCAGCCAGTTGGTTTGTGTTCAACAAATCTATGACAACACACAGAGCTGACTGTAAACAGGCAAGAGGCTTTGTGTGGCAAACTGTGGTAAAAACCCCAACTGAGACACATGTATTAAATGTGCTGTATAAATGTCCGAAGAGTGCTATTAAAACCAGCATATCCCACATGACTTAATCATAAAAATGCTACATTCAGAATATCCAGACAAATTATGCTGTTTACATGACCTGTGTCAAATTTGGAATACTGTCATATTTTGATTAATAGTGGAATGTTAGTGTGCATGTACACATACCCACTGAATGGTAATATCCAGGGTAAAAATGAAAAGCAGGAAGGGAAAAGGAAAAGGAAAGGATAAACATGGGCCACCCAGTCCCATATGAAAGACACACCCCACACTTTCAATCAATAAGCCAGCTTTACACAGCATGTACGAACTCAGTGTGACAGGGCTGTATGTTTCCAGTCCCTTCAAACTTTTGCCCATAAAAAAGACACAGTACAACTAAAACCTACAATCATTGCCCTGCAGAGATCTTGCTCCTGTGTTTGGTAAAATTGGCTCAATTTTATTTGAGTGGCGAGTTACTTGCTACCTGCGCGCAGCCACTCCAACAAAGAAACTCCTATTTTGCTCAAACAGTTTTGCTTCTTCACTGGCAAAACAAATTCTGTACAATTTAAAGCTTTGCTCCTCTTCTCCTGCGCCCCTCTCACTTAAGGCTCTCGCAGGAGGAGAGGGTGGCATTGATTGCACCCTGCCATTTTCTGGATGTCACCAGTCACCACTAATGGCTGTACTAAGCACTACAAGCATGCTGCCGATGGCTGGAATCAGCAGTCAAAGATGCTGAGAGGGGAGGGCACGTAGACAGACTGAGGGGGTGAGGGTGTAATGTGGATTAATGCTTAGTTGAGAAAGTGTTTAATAGACCTGCTCGGCAAGCTTTCCTCTCGCTACACACATTGGAACTGCTCTCCGAGGTTTGACTGGATAGACGGAGTAATACATTTCAAATTGTTGCACAAACAATGAAGAAAGGAATGAAAACCAAAAGCTCAAGTGAGTTGAAGGTGTGGCAGAAAGAGTCGGGAAAAACAGAGGTAACTGGCTATCATCTTGACCCAGATAATACTGTGTTGAACTGAGGACTAAGATTGTTTTCAAAGTGATATCACTTGTGATTCAGCGTCCTGTCGTGTGACATGTTATTGCTTCATAAACCGCTCATAAATCTTAGTTTGCCGTACTAGCAACCAAAATAGTTTTAGATTTGTGACAGTTATGCTTGCCAAAAACTAGCACTGCTCATTAATAAACAAAGAGAAAGTATACTATACGGCTGACCCAGATAAGAATTCTGAGAATGTCTAAAGAGGAAGAGTAAGTTATATCAGCACTGATCCATCTAATAGGAGCAGGGATTTGAATAAATTGGACTCCTTACTGTTGCCCTTGAAAAGTAAACCTGGGACTGAATGTCAACTTCATTTGCCCAGTATCATAAAATATGTATCAGTGGGCTTTATAAGGCCCAGAACAACAGCAATGGTTCCCAACCCAGTCCAAACAGCCTGAGACAAACCCAAACAACCACTGACTGTTACAGACAAAAGGAGCGCAGTATGGTAGCTTGAGGCAAAGGCATGTTTCCCACAGCACTCTGCCCAATGTTTGTCAAAGCATTGTTCTCTTTGTTTGGTTTGGTGATTCACCTGCCGCTCAGGAAAACTACCGCATGTGCTCTCCTTTCAGGAGTTTTTCTAGGAACAGTTATCGCAAAATCAGAAATACATATTTTTCCAAAGTGTTGAAGATGTCGGTTGAAGAGATGTCTGCCTTCTCTTGAATATGATGGAACTAGATGGCACTTGTCTTGTAGTGCTCAAAGTGCCAAAAAAATACAGAAATCATGACCCAGTTACTCAAGATAATCCACAGACCTTGCTGTGCTGAGCAGTTTCACATAGGAACTATATATTTCAACCGAACTGCACCTGCTAACCATTTCACTGCACAAAAGGAAGCATGCATCTGGTCTTATTATACTGGAGAGAAAGCAGACATCTCTAAGGCCAATATAACACTTGGCAACTCACACCAAAACAATGTAGACTGATAAATAGCACAACAGGTAAGAGGCAAAATGTGTATGTCTGATTGGGGGGTGAATTGTCCCTTTAAGTTAAGTTATTATCGTGTTAGATACATGTATCTGACTAGAATGAATCTAAAGTATATTTCAAATGTCCATAACTTTTTAAAACTGATTTAAAACAGAACCAAATATGTTTGTTCCAACATAAAACGTAGAGCAAGTTGCATTTTAAATGGCAACTTGCTGCAATATACAACAAATTGTAACTGTGATTCTTGTAGAATTTTTCAAGTTAAGTGCCAGCATGGCTTAGATGCCTTAAATCTCGTTGAGGCTGAGCTTTAGTGAGGCGTTGGGGGGGTTTAACAGCTAAAGTCTTCAACAGGAATTAGATACACAGGAATTATGAGTGCTACTTGTAGCAGCATCTTCAAGACCCTGATGCAACGTAAGATCAACAGCTCATGTACAGTAATGCAGTAATCTTAAACAAGTTTCCATTCCTGCCATTTGAAAACCTCACATTTAGAGTTATTCTTTAAAACTCATGTATGCACTGAGCTGCATAATCCCTCTTCTTTTGTATTAGTGGTAATCAGAACACTGGTTTCCAATCACTGAAACATTTTTGGAGCCACACTAGAGGTGACATACAGGAAAGGTCACATAAATCATTCTTTGTTTTGATACTGCATCCGTGACATTATCTAGGCACTGTGGGAAAAAAAGTTTCAGCCCCTAAAAAAAGTATGTAATCCTTCAACTTCGCCAGTCCCCAGACTTGGATATGTAAAGTTTTCACATCACTGCATAAAAATCAGCCTGATTAATCACTATAGTAGCACGTCCAGAGTGCGACTCAAACACAATCTTGAGCTCAGAATTACTGTCAAACTTTATTTACCAGATGCTGAGCAACTTCAGCGGTGTACCAAACCTACTGCAAATCACGTTAAAGCAACAGATCAGACTCAGCGTTATGGATAATCTGGTCCCCACAGCAATTAAGGACGGGATAAAACTCGACATGCCGTGTAACTAAGCTGCGACGCTGCTGTCATGCAGTGCAGGGAAGGCCCGAGAGTTTGACACCATGGTTATTCCCTGTAATATCAGACGGTGAATTAAAGTATAATGTGTGTATGTGTGTGCACACATAGCTAAGGACAGATTACAGACAGGGTATTAATGGAATTAACACCATGAATGATGGCTGCATTTCATTTCAGTGAGCCCATTACCTGCAAACCACAGCAAACCATGGGAGCAGGTAATATTTCTAGTCAGAAGCACTGATTGATACAGGTCAGGGTCCATAAAAAAAAGCACAGCAAATGTGGAGAACTGGATGCCAACTTCTTACTTTTATCACAAGCCTTCCTATTTTGTACTGAACATTACTGCATGGGACAAATTACCTACAATGACCATAGAAGAAGATATACAGACAAAGGTCAGATCAAAATTTCTATGGCACTTGAAATTTTGTATGTTTTATTTCCAAAACTTTGTCCCTACATATATTGTAACATAAGTGAAGGTCACATATCTAGTAAAATGACTGTAATGTTTTATATTGTATTTTTAATGTTTTTCCTCTCCCAAAATTTGTCACTACGGAAACATATAGTATGTTATTATACAAAAAATATATATCAACCTGTTATGCTTGTTCCTTCCCTTGTCTAAAGATTTAAATTTTTACAATTTTTACTGAAGGTTTTCACAATTAAATCTATAAAAATTATTATTTTAACAAATTTCAAAGTTCAAATTATAGAATTTTTCAAATCTAAATGCAATATTTCTTTGTAAAATGCATAAAACTGATCAGATTGATTTTAGAGTTAATAACTGATGAAACAGAACACAAATGTAACTGATTAGCATCATAATACTTCAGTTGATAACTCAATATACTACTCAATATATTTTTTACAAAACACCCAGTGTTTCGGTAGTGACTGCATCATTTCGGCAGTGACCATTATTCTGTTTTTAAGGTTGCATCATATTCCCTCAGATGTATGCCTTATGGTGGGAATATTACAAAGTGTGATCAATAAACAATTTAATTTCGAGCATAGCAGAGTAGAGCGGAGCAGGATAGAGTAGAGCATAGTAGAGTGGAGAAGAGTATAGTGGAGCAGAGTATAGTAGAGTATAGCAGAGTAGAGCAAAGTAGAGTAGAGTAGAACAGAGCAGAGTAGAGCAGAATAGAGTACAGCAAAGTAGAGTAGAACAGAGAAGAGTAGAGCAGAATAGAGTAGAGTAGAGTAGAATAGAAAAGAGTATAGTAGAGCATAGTAGAGTGGAGAAGAGTATAGTGGAGCAGAGTATAGTAAAGTATAGCAGAGTAGAGCAGAGCAGAGTAGAGCAGAATAGAGTAGAGAAGTGTATAGAGTAGATCAGAGTAGAGTAGGGTAGAGTAGAGCAGAGCAGAGTGTAGAGTAGAGCAGAATAGAGCAGTGCATAGTAGGGTAGAGCAGAGTATAGTAGAGTACAACAGAATAGAGTAGAGCAGAGTTATGGAGTTAGATCAGTCTCAATATTCACAAATGCACACAGAAGGATTCACAAATACATGTTAAGATTTATATATAAATGACTCTCTCCACACAAATATTTTCAGTGCACACACATATATTTAGCATTTTATATAAATGTAAAAAAAATCCACAAATAACCAAAAAAGTTTCACAAATGTATTTCTGATGCACACACAAATATTTATTGTTTTAAATATATGCAATAAAAATCCACAAATATATGTATTTAAAAAGTATTTGCAATTTTCATCAAAACATATGTGGATGTTGATACATTCATTTACAAATGCTTTTATTTTGTGAACCTCCGTGCATTTGTGTGTGAATCTTTTTGAGACTCTCCTGACGTCACCCGATCCACAAATGCATTTTTTCTACCAAGGGGATATAGGTAGCCAATCAGATGTCTCCTTCCTCTTCAGGCAATCACATGAGCGTCCCGCCACCACCCCCACGTGGGGTATGTTTTAACCTCGTAGCGTCAGAAGGTGGCCGTAATGCACCACTACATTGTTTGCGACCACCAAATTAATATGGAAGAGAAGAAGAAGAAGGTCAAGAGCGTAGAGTGTGTAAGCACTGCTCTATTTCCAGCGCGGCTGGCACTGTGAGAAAAGCCTTTTATGTCCGTCCCGGAACAGCGGGCTGGGGTGGAGGTTCACAAAATAAAAGCATTTGTCAATGAATGTATCAACATCCACATATGTTTTGATGAAAATTGCAAATACTTTTTAAATACATATATTTGTGGATTTTTATTGCATATATTTAAAACAATAAATATTTGTTTGTGCATCAGAAATACATTTGTGAAACTTTTTTGGTTATTTGTGGATTTTTTTTACATTTATATAAAATGCTAAATATATGTGTGTGCATTGAAAATATTTGTGTGGAGAGAGTCATTTATATATAAATCTTAACATGTATTTGTGAATCCTTGTGTGTGCATTTGTGAATATTGAGACTGATCTAACTCCATACAGAGTAGACCAGAGTAGAGCAGATTACAGAGTAGAGCAGAGCAGAATAGAACAGAGCAGAGCATAGTAGAGTAGAGAATAGTATAGCACAGTATAGTAGAGTAGAGCAAAGTAGAGCAGAGCAGAACAGAATAGAGTTGTGTTTCGGTAGTGACATGAAAACAAGGGACACTATTTTTTAGTATAGTTTCTTTATTTAAAAATTAATCCCACAATACATCTAAATCAACGTTCAACTTCTGTTTAAACTTAATCACAAAGATGTTTTAAATTACAGTTTTTGAAAAAAATATGAAAAATGTTTTAAGTGTTATTTACATGAATTGAATTTTAGAGGTCAGGGTGGGGGACAATAGAAATTACCCTATAAATGGTGATATATTTAGCTTATCACTTTTTTGTTTAATGTCCTGGGTTTAAATAGGTCATAACATAATCTTTGTAAATATCTATGTCTGAATACTCAATTTTATTACTTTTGTTGGGTTTTTTTTTGTTACGGGACAGCACTTTGCACAGAATCAGTAGCCCCATAAATTATTCATCAGATAACTAATACAGGAGTGAAAGTGTTGCAACAATACTGAATGAATACCGGATAAACTAATAAAAAGAGTTGAGTGAACTACAATGGCTGGATCAACAACTACAGGAAACTGTAATGGATGTGTTGTACTAAGAGTCAGACACAATATCGTACAGGAAGAGCATTCACAGGGGGACAAACACACAACATGAGCTGAGGTTTTGAGGAAGGTGAAACAAGTGGTATTGAGTGTGACAAGGGCCGGGCTGTTGATTTAAGTCATACTTTATGGCTATTGCCACATCAACCTTAACAATAGTGTGCTGTAGTGTCCTCACAAAAACATAGAAATCTGTAGCCAGGGCAAAGGGCAGTGCCTCAGTAAAGACGCTGCAGCAGGCAGCAGACACAGCCTCACTGGAGAGTGTCAGGTCAATGACATCGACAGAGAAGTCAGCCACTTCTAAAAGTAGTCAGTTTGTCTGCTTGGCTTCATGCTGATTAGACGAATCTGCCACTTAAGTTGTTTAAATCAGTGTTAAAGACAGTTCACCCCAAAATACAAAATACATACTTTTTCTTTTATCTGTAGTGTTAATCATTAATGTAGATTATTTTGGTGTGAGTTGCAGAGTGTTGCAGATATCAGCCGTAGAGATGTCTGCCTTCTCCTCAATATAATGAAACTGATGGCGCTCGACTGGTCGAAGCACTAAAAATACATTTGAAAGACTCAACAGCAATGTCTGTTTCCACAAATCATGACCCATTTACTCAAGATAATCTACAGACCTTGTTGTGAGCAGTTTCGTGTAGGAACTATTTCCTTTTTACCAAACTACACCGACCAACTGTATCACTGCACAAAAGGAAGCATCTACTGCTAGCTCACTTAGCACCACTGAGCTAGCTAATGTTACAGATCAGCGGAGGAGGACACCATTAATGTTTACATCTCATGCTGTAACTTGGAAAAGCCTCTTTTTGATGAGCAGATGCACACTTCCTTCTGCATGGTGGTTCAGTTGGTGGGTGTAGTTTGGTAGAAACAAAGTAGTTCCTACTGTACGAGTAACTTGAGCAACTGGGTCGTGATTTCTGGGAAGAAACATTACTGTTGAGTTTTTCAAATGTGCTTTTTGGCAGTTTGAGCACCACAAGCTGAGTGACATCTAGTTCTATCATATTGAAGACAGGGCAGATATCTCTATGGCTGATGTCTCCTACACAGACACAAACTACACTTATGAATAAAACTACAGGTGAGAGGAACAATATATGTATTTTGTTTAGGGGGAACTGTCCCTTTGAAATGAGGATCAAGAGTCAGCATGAAGGTTCTTTTTTTGTGTATGTGAGTTGTAACTACCAAAGCTGTGGCAGGAGTAAGAATGCACTGCATTATGCATGAAACATGTATATCATATGTGCATCTGTAATGTAATAACACCAAACCACTGTGTAAGAGATCATATATTTTTTTTCCATTTCAGTAAAATGCAAGAAAGCTGGTGAAGGGGTTCAGAGCACTACAAAACTGCTATGCAACTCCATGTATTCTGCCAAAACAAGGTATGTGGAGTGAGCCCATTTTTGTGAGTTTGTAATGTAATGACTGTGGTGTCTGTGGAAGAAGAAAAGTCAAGGTCTCGAGCCGTGCCAGGAAGCTCGCGACCCCGCTCTCTGCCTCCCGGACAAACTTTCTTTGTCTTCCATTAGATATCAAAAACTCAAATACTCAGAGGTCAAAAAATCACTGGAGACACGTAGAATCAGATGCAACTGAGTTTAATGTGCTCACAGGCAACAAACACATCACACTCAATGAGTCAAGCTCCGGAGCAGGACTGAAATTTCTTTGTTTGCGCTCGCACTTTTATCGTAGAATTTCTGCTGAGTCATCTCCTTTCCTTAAATTTTTCCACTGGGTGCTGATCATACAAGTGTCACATTTCTTCTGAGTTTACACCTTTTTCTTTAGTTCTGCCCCCCCCCCTGGTGGCAGACCTTTTTACTTTTGTTCAGACATGCCCAGACATGTCTTAAAGATGCAATCTTTTTCTACCGGCCTGGTTTCACTTTATTTTTTAAAAACATATGAAACTTGGGGACTTTCGCTATAAAATCCCCTATGACTTCATGCAATACAACTTTAGAGTGTGTGTATGTCTGTTATTATACTTTCAGGTGGTGCTTAGTGTCTTATGTGTGTGTGCTTTAAACCACACAATATGATGTGTTTTAATCAGGTGTGTGGTTACAACAATGATTCACTTTTCATGGTTATACAAGATATCACACAACTTAATCATTAGACTTAATCAACTTATGCAGGATAAAATAGTTATTTGATCATTATATGATTTCGTTCAAACTTAATCAATTTATGCAAAGTATAGGCCTTTACCTGATTAGTCATAAAACTTTACACTACATGTCCAAGAACTGAAGACGAGAGCAGTGTGCCAAGAAGTATCTGACTTTGTCTCTTGACACTACTCCAACTCATGATGGACAGTTTACAAAGACGGTTTAAAATCATTGCAGCAGAAGCAGAGATACTGTTGCTTTTAATTCCACACATTCTTCTTCCTAGTCAAAAACGTGGTGCCTACATTACCCACAACGTAACTAGACTGCCCACAGTTCAGTTGGAGTTTTGGGCGTGCTTTGCTAGTAGCAGCTAGCCTCGAGCCATCAAGGCCAGACGACCCTGCGTTGTTTTTTTTTTTTGCGATTTTGATTTTGATTTTTTAAATGTCGATGCTGTATTTTTGCACACTGTTGTCTATGTAAACATGGACACCAAGATGCAGATCACATTTGGTAACTTTAACTCTGTACTGATCCCTCTAATTGGGCTCTAAGTACAGAGTTTCTGCATTTTGGTGCATTCAAATTTGCATGTGTCGAACATACTCATCAGTTTTTGCAATGATGGTTACCAGGTGTCCCTCCAACTTGCATGATCTTCTTTTACATTCATTCTTGTTTCTGATGTTCCTGTGAATAACCACAGCTATGCACGATTGAAGAAAAGTAACTACAATGAAATTATCTTACATTGTTTTGAGATTGGAACCGACTAAATAGAAAAGGTTTACACAGGACAAACGGTAAACAAATCAACCCTTGAATGGGTTCTTGATACACACTGATACTCATTTTTGCAGTTGAACAAAGCTTAAATTTCCCCTGCCGTAAGTTTGAGATTTCTTTGGCAGACACTGCTCTGCTCCCTGTTGCTCCCTGTCTCCCAGCGCTCAATTAAGTAAATGACTAGCAGTTATTCAGTCTCTGTCACACATTGGACAAACAGCTCTCTAATTAACACTTATACTGCAAGCGTCTAAATGAGTGCCATTGAAAATCAATGCTTATTATAAGCCGGGAATTTGTTGTGCAGATGCATGTGAGACTGTTTTTAAAGGATGATGCTGGCATCACTTCACAATTTAAAAAAAAATAAAAATTAAAGTAAAATAAACTATTGCATTTCCCAAGTTGTGACTCTGTTTCCTAATCCAAAAAAAAAAAGGGGAAACAAAATGTT
This sequence comes from Epinephelus cyanopodus, assembly GCA_026686955.1. Lineage (NCBI taxonomy): Eukaryota > Metazoa > Chordata > Actinopteri > Perciformes > Serranidae > Epinephelus > Epinephelus cyanopodus. The sequence goes on from CM048916.1 coordinate 35,227,731, forward strand.
GTCTTCCCTCGGCTCGTCAAACTGGTAAAGCAGTGTGAACACAAAGTCCCTATAGCACCCTTTGTGAGGTCTGGCTGAAATTGAGATACTCTCTAGAGATGGAAAACATAGCAAAGGACAGTTTCAAAATAAAATACACTGTCACTTAATATAATGGGATGGCTCTTTTATGTGTTTTTGGACAATGATGCAGTTCTGCACCAGGGAAGCATAAGCAGCTGACAACAGTTGTTAGTAGGATCCATTCAGAGCTGACTTTGGTCTCTTCCTGGTATTTATTCAGGACGATAAGATAAAAGAAAGAGGTAGCATTATCTTTTGATAAACATATATAAGTAGACGATCTGTTTACGGATGTTAAAGCTGCATTTAGCAAGATTTTTATGCAAAAATACAGCTTTCCCGTCACCTGGGGCACATTGCGCAGCCTCCCTGTTCTCCAAAATTAAACTCTGATGTCACCAACAGACACTGACTCATCTAATTGTCTGCAAAACAGCTGTACTTTGTCCAGAAAATGAATAAAAAACAGGAACAACACTTCACCTCTATTTGTTATGAACCGATGGAAACAGAGATATGAATATAATGCATTATGTGTTAAGGTCACAAGCATGGGTCAGTGTTTTCTTAATACACAGCCTTTGGGTCACTTCCAGGCCACTTGTGTTGTCTTGAAACAAATGGTGTTTTGACCAGTGTGTGTGTTTGTGTGTATGTGTGTGTATTACTGACATTTAGCTCACTATTCCATGATAATATGGCCACTTCCGATAAAATGTCTAATGGCCAAAGTCCTTAACTGAGAGTGACTCTTTGGAACATAATAGATTAAAGCGTTTTCCCCTGTGGCTATTGCCGCAGAGTGTGAACAATATCAGATAGTCATATTGACCTCATGGGAAAAAATCTATATGAAAGTTGAATTCATTGAAATGAAACAGCTGAACACTGCTGCAGCACATCAAAGGCCGTCATACAAGTCTCTACTTGTGGCAGCTTTTACTGCTTCATGAATAGGCGTTCACTCTCCGTCTGTCTGACTTTTTCTTTCACTTGCTCCCGCTCTCACACGCTCTCTCTCTTACTCAGACACACACACACAAACACTTTCCTTTCCTTTCTCCTTTTATTAAGGTTCCACCCCCCCACCCCCAGAGATAAGCCTTCCTGGTAATTCCCTTTGATAAATCTGTAATCATTAACATTCTTTATTTAGGGACGGCATTCATGCACAGAAGCAACGTAAGGAATCACGGACTACTCAAGAGGAGCTGAGGAGAAGTGCCAACCATCTTAAGGTCAGTTCTACTCAAATAGAGAACTAGGAAAATTAGCCTGCTGAGATCTAAGTTTCAACTTGTGTGTATCTATTGAGATCTGGTTTAACTTGATTGTTCTTCATGTTACAGTGAAATGATAGAAATAGAGGCGACAATGGCATACAAAGCATCGCAAACACTTCTCCTGCTTCTAACTGCATTCACTCTTACAACACAAGGTGCGTAAAGCTGTTTGAATCTCTTTTGTTCTGTATTGAAGTAAACGTCTGTCACAATGTGTTGAATCTTCAAAATTGAAAATCTCTAGCATTTTCCTTGAAAAGTTACAAGGAAGATCAGTGTGTAGTGTTCTAATAATGTGAAGTAAAACAATGGGATTATGCTGAATCAACAGGAAGCTCTTGTTCGATTTAAATCTCAGTTTAGTATGTCTGTATTTGTCTACAGATTTGGTGAAACTAAGCGTGACTCCTGAGATAACTGCAGAGTGTAACCAACAAGTTACCCTACACTGCAATGTGTCCTCATCTCTAAACGATCTGTCGATCAAACACATGAAGTGGTCCCAAGATAAAATGTCTTTGTGTTCTGTGGACGACAAAGGAATAATCTCAACCTACACACACAATCTAAGTGACTTCCATTGTGAGTATAGACATGGACAACTGTCCCTCATCTTTAAGAGAGTGCAGCCACTGGATAGCTCAACGCGCTACATGTGCAAACTGCAGTCCAACGGGGGAGCCTCACATCGCTATACAGGTGTGACGTTACAAGGTCAGTGTCCACATCTATTCTTATTTCCACAAACAGTGATATGTTCTAACACTATTTGTAAAACTGCTGTCATGAATGTAAAACCTGGTCAGCTTCTTTTTGTAGTTTGTAAGTATTCAGATTCTTTACTCAAAGGTGCCCTGTGGAGTTATTTAGTAAACATACAAAAGGATTTACATTCAGTGTTACACACCAAAGTGCATTGTGTGTACCCTTGAGGTCTAACAAACCTGCTGAGTGCATTTACGTCATCATAAAACATCTGAAAAGCTGACGTCTTAGGTATTTTAAATACTGTATTGCTTAAGGAACAGTGTGTAAGATTTGGTGGCACCTGGTGGTGAGGTGTCAGATAACAACCAACTGAATACTGTTCTGCTAAGCCCACGTGTAAAGAAACTACGGTGGCCTCAGGTAACGCAAAAAAGCCAAAAGCCTTCTCTAGAGTCAGTGTTTGGTTTGTACATTCTGGGCTACTGTAGTAACATGGCAGTGCAACATGGTGGACTGTGGATGAGGCCCTGCCATCTATAATATAATAATATAAACGGCTCACTCTAAGGTAACAAAAAAACAACGATTCTTAATTTTAGGTAATAATACACTAACTTCAACATCTATGCTTACTTACTAGTCTTCTTCATTGTTGACACACGTTTTCACTGCATGGTTCCGTTTGGCTCAACTTGACTCGACTAAACCTAATTTTTGCTACCAGGTCCTTTTCTCTATATAGGTTTTCACATCAAGGTAGTACCCCCTCAGAGTAGGCAGGATTCTCAGCTGATCATCATAGTGATGTCACATGACATTGCATTAACATCATCTCCAGTGCGACATTCGTTGGATCCTTTCATCAGCAACCAAATTGAGAAACGTCTCCATTTCGTTAGTTGTATGATATAGCCTATGCAGTGTACAGTTTAGTTTTGTGGGCTGCCAGTTTCTAAAAATGGTTCTAGCGACAATTCTCTGACCAATCAGTGTTCTGCAGTGTTTTAACTCCACCTCTCAGCTCACTTGGCACCTTGATGGAGGTGGTACCAAAAAAAGTACCAGGTACTACTGACAAAATTTTGCTAATGGAAAACCAAAAAAGAGTTGGTCAAGTTGAGTATGCTGTGAATATGTGCTATTTGTTGGCTCGTTGTTGCGTTTCTTGAAACATTTCCAGCACTGGGCCCACTCATAAATATGCGATCCATTTCACTACTAGTGGTGAAAAGTAACTAAATACATTTACTTTACTTTTCTTTAGTCTAGTTTTGAAGTACTTGCACTTTACTTAGTATTTCCATTTTCTACTACTTTATACTTCTACCTCACTAAAATCCAGAATATATTGTAGTTTTTACTTCACTACATTTATTTGCTTGTGATAGTAACTTTGCAGATTCAGATTAATAATACAAAATATAATCAACAAATCAATTGTGATGTATTTCCATAGATTAAGTTAACATAAAACTTTGTTGATGAATTAACAAGCTACCCAGCAAACGGGAAGTAATTCAAATGTCTTTACTTTTTCTAATTGCTAAAGATGTAGCTTTAATAAAAAGTAGCAATACCTGTGTGTGAAAATACTCCATTACAAGATAAACTCAAATTAGTGTTCACATTTTTACATGTACCATTTACATAATAGCAGAATTGTTAACAGCGAGATGTGCTTAGATATAAAAAGCAAAAGCTCTGATAAAGCAGACCGGCCACAGTGTTATAATATCACGTAGCATAAGATTATTAGTTCTGATGCACCACTTTAGTTAATGGTGTAAGAACCATAGCACTGTCTGGACAAGACAAACCTTTTTAAGCTGCTGGTTATTTACAACTATATTTTTTACCATTGGTTAATAGGTAACTTATTAATGTTTTATACAACCATAATAACCAGTCTATAAAAACGACCTTTGAGTTGTCAGGGTTTGGCTGGTGTTTATATTCCACCAGGATAAGGAAGGCCACTTCAGTGGAATATTCCTTTACCCAGAACAGCTGCACAGCATCTGAACCAAAATGAATTGTTACACAAATTATTAATTTGAATAATAGCATACTAGAAAATTAGAAATCCACAGCCCCTTTTTAAAATAATGTTCCTACTTTGGTGGATTATTGCTGAAGAACTGTTCATTAATGACTTCATACAATTTTTAACTGTAGGCCTGGTGGCTTATGAGAATAAGCCAATGGGTGTGCATTAGTTGTTAATAACTCAATTTGGTCTGTAGCTCTTTTGCAGAAATATAAGTGGGTGAACCAGCCAATTAGAGGATCTTTCCTGATTAAATTAAATATCTCACAAGCTATAATGACAAAGCCACTTATGCTGATGGAAAATGAACACCAGGAAAATTGATTTTTTACAACTTGGCAACCCTAAAGTTGTCTTTTCTTAGTATTACTGCTAATCTATGGAGCATTAATGAATGAATTGTTAGCTGATAAAGACATTGTTCACAAGTAATAAATTAAATCCTTGTAAATTGCCAAAGTGCCTAATTAAAATGTTGGTTGTGCTAATGTGAATGACCTTATATACTGTGGGGCATTGTAATCTATTGAAATACGATCATGTTTTATCAATTCATGATGCATTTTGTGTGTAAAATCTAAAAAATGCAAAGTGACAAATTGCTAAAATTGTCGAAAAAATGTAGAGGAATAAAGAAAACTGTAGTAGCAGTAGTAGAAACGTATTGTTCTTAATGTACATTTGCAATTGCACCGCAGTATTTGAGTAAATGTAGTTTCCACCACTGCTCCCTTGTGATTGTTATAGATTTGATAATGGAAATCAGTGAGGTAAGGTTGGTTTTTGGATGGTCTCATGCGCTAAATGGGAACATTAAGTGTCTCTAATGTTATGGGCATGAAGTGCATTACTGAAGTTAATTTCCCAACTTTTCTTATGGTCTTCCCCTCAGAGTGCTATGGGACAGTTGAGGGCTCCTTCACTGATGACGGTCCCGCCTGTACCTTCAGAAATGTTCACCCAGACGGTGATGTGCTCTGGTTTCACGACTCCCACAATCTGTCACATGTGAAGCACTACACTTTTAAACAAGTTGAAGAAGGGGGCTGGCTGACTATCTATAGTTCCCTGGAGCAGAAAAGTTCAAATGTGCCCTACACCTGTTCCTTGAAGAGCACCAAATCTGGTAGATACATTGCGAGCACTTTGGTTGAGAAACGAGAATCCAGAGCCAGAGCACCAGGATACGCACGGCAGGGCAAGAACGGAGCTGGGTCACAGGGATCTATGTGGACATTTTTAATTATTCCAATCTTGCTCACCGTCACACTGAAATGACAGACTGGATAAGAAATCAGGAGGAGGCACTGATTAACACTGATTAGAAACAATGAGGTACTGAGATTTGTGTGTTTTTAATCCAGGGTAACGACACTCTTAGTTAAGTGAGTCATCATGCACGGTCCAGAGGTTTCTTCTTCTTCTTTTTAGCTTTTGAATGAAGTGAACAAGGAAATGACAGCCTGCTGAGAGAACAATAATCATTACACTGTAAAAAAAAAAAAATACCTTTGTTGTTTTGTTTCGATAGGGAGTCACGGATGAGGGAGCGGAGGGTATTGGTTTCATTATTTTCAAATACACACACACCCAGTAACACACACAAACCCAAACACACACATGCAAATGTTCGAGGAGTCCTTTCGGCTACTGGTTCAGTTTAGCTTTAAGATGTAAACCTTATAGCCACAGATTATTTTCAGGCGTATGTATTTATTCCTGAGAGATTGAGATGAAAATGTGTTTTGACAGGTGTGTCCACTACAGGACGGTTGTTTATGTGTGTGACTGCTGTGCGAATGTACACTTTACGCAAGAGCGCCATGGAAAGAAAAAAGCTGTCCATCTTGAGCAGAGTGCAGACCTCAAAAGATGAATTCCCCTCAGACACACAGAACTCCTTTGTGTGCGAAATATCAAATAGCTGGACACAGGAACTCTCAGTCATGCAACATCTCTGTCTGTGGTTCGTGGATAGATGCTGCCCTCTGGTGTACTAGCCATGGTCAGTATGATGGCTGCTGCACAACTAACAGTTAAGGGAGGGCAAGGGTTGCTTTAAACTGACTTGACTGACGTAATGTCTGGTTTTACCCTCTCAGATTTCAGATAAGCCTTTGCAGTGGAGGTAAAAGGTTTGTAGTGTTCTGATGCAAATTGTCCATAGAGGTTTGTGGATGATCCAGAGTCATGAGGACACAGTTTCATTTAAATATCAATGCTCAATGCTCTGAACGGCATGGTGGTGCAGTGGTTAGCACTGTTGCCTGCCAGCTAGAGGGTTCCTGGTTCAGGATAGGGAGTTCCTCACATGGTACTCCAGCTTCCTCCCACAGTCCAAAGACATGCATGTTAGGTTAACTGGTGACTCTAAATTGCCCCTAGGTGTGAATGTGAGTGTGAATGGTTGTCTCTCTCTGTGTTAGCCATTGGATAGTCTGACGTTCTGTCCAGGGTGTACCCCGCCTCTTGCCCAATGTCAGCTAGGAGAGGTTCCTGTGACCAGCACCACTGCCACAGGATAAGTGGCTAAGGAAATGAATGAATGCTCTGAGCACCACATGTGATATTCCATGCTACTCAATATGAAGTCTCAGAGATGGATATCTCAAACCAACACATCATGTCTAGTTTCCACACAACATTTGATAAGATTGAATATTTTTTTCTTTTTCATTTAAATCTTACCAGGAGTCAGAGTCTGGGTGTGGCAAATGAGTAATAAGACAGATAGAGATCATTTGTCCCGTTTCCCATCTTCAACTAGCCGTCTGTCTTTGCAGCTATAGCTCAAAGCTGGAGGACAAACCCAGCTCCAAGGCTGAAACTCTGGCTTTTAAACGCCTCAGTGCACCCTCTTCAGACAGGACATTTGAGAGCCTTTTCAAGTCAGAATGACTCTCTGCTAATGGTGTCACTAAATCGGAGCGACGCAGGGCAGGCTGAACTTTTAGCAAACGTTGCTGCAGCTGAGAGCCCACTGGGTGAATGACTTCAGTGAGGTCAGCTTGACTAGTACTGCGAAAATGGATACACACATTCACTAACACACGAACACCAGTCCAGATACTCTGAGAACTTCAAATAGTAAATGTTGTTGTCTCTGAGAAATGTTGATGCTGATGTTTTTGTGAAATATTACTACTTACGAATGACTAAAGGAGATAAATTAAACTTATGCCTACCAAATATTTGGCACTCCAATTTAAAATCAGTTTACATAAATGATCACAAAACATGTTTTAACAGACTGAATGACAATGTAATTCCGTCTTTTGAAGCCTGTCAAGATAAGCACTGTTAGGAACCCGCTTTTGTGTTGTTTTTACCGAATGGTTTTATATTTGTGATTTACTTGTTCAAACAAAAAAATCCTAGTGATTAATAACTGCTGTAGCCTTTGAAAAAGGAGTCTTTAAAAAGAAATTAGAAAAACATTTATACATGAAATGATTTGTGATTGTTTTCTCTCTGACAACAATAGACATGAGATCATTTCTTTTATTTATGTCATAATGTGATGAAGATTTATCCTTGATTTACTGTGGCTTAGATTGTACCTCATTTATACAATGCTTTGGACAAATGCACCTGCCAAATGAATGTATGTAAATGACTAACTTTGCATCCTAAGATGAAAAAGGCAATCTTTAGAACTGTACCTCCACTGTAGGTCCCAGGGGTGTAACTATAGACAGTACAAGCAGTATAAATCAATAAATCATTTCTTATTTTGTTTGGTGTTTTTGTCATATACAGTTGATAGAAGGATGACTGCTGGGTAAAGTATATGTTGTCCAATGCAAAGTCTTTATTTGATCATGTAACAAGATGCTGGGATATATGGTAGCTAGTTTAGACACAACATCATAGTAACGTCCTAGTGACATGCACTTAGGCCCCTCATGACTACCCTTACACCACTGGTGGGTACTATGGGTAGGTAGACTATCACACCTCAACTCAGTTGCCTGATGAAATTGTTGACATTGTACGTTTCTGCAGACAATGAATATGTTGCATTTGCACGTTTGGTATGTGTCTTAGTGAGGTTTCTAAAGTTACTTAGTAGACTTAATCATCAGGAGGTGGATGGCCTATCACCTAGACGAGACACCTGTCAAGCTGCAGACCACTGCAGAAAACTGACAAACAACAAACAATAAAACCAGTTGTGATCTAGTGAGTCATTGTTGTGTTTCCAGCAGCTTTGTAGGTACCAAATGTGGGTGTTTTGTGCGACCTATTGCTATTTTTCCAACAGGGATAGTGTCACTAAGTCCAAATACTTTAAGCCGAAGCATGATGCTTTCCGAATCATAAGTGGTTTTTGTGCCTAAACTTAACCAACGCTAACCACAGCATTGTTGGAACGTAAAGTTATACCATAACTGCTTCATAATAACTTGTAATGTATCCATGATTTGTACTGTCTGTGCTATTTTCCAGATCTGTTTGCTTGATTATATATGCAGCATGAATGTAATTTAGGAAGCTTTAAGTTGTTCTATAAAGTCAAAATGAAGCTATAATTATCTAGTTGAGCCTCATTTAAGTTCATTGTTGACTTTATAAACAATGGGTAATAAAACCATTTTTTACCTCAAGTACCATTCAGTAGCTTTTCTTGAACTTTTGGTGATATTATCTGGTCCTCATGCAGATTTTTAGTTTACTTAGAACTGCAGATTATCAACTTCATCAGCTTTACAACTGCACAAACTCAAGTGCTGAAGAAGATCATGTGATATGATTGAAAGCTCCACAACAGCCACCGAATGGACCTTCAGATGAGACTGTTGTGTCAGCTATTGTACTAAATGAATATTTTCTTCTGCACATCAGAGCTTCTTGGTTTTCAGTCATTAATGAAACAACAAACTGCATCAGCGTCTCTCTCTCTCTCTCTCTCTCTCTCTCTCTCTCTCTCTCTCTCTCTCTCTCTCTCTCTGTACTTGTAGCGTGCAGTTCTTACCACAAGAGGGAACAAGCTACACACTTAACAGTCAGATAAATAATGATTCCAAATTGCTTGTCATGTTGTTGATGGGGGGTTGCAGGGTTCAAAGGGATCAAGTTACTGATGAGTGAACTCAGAAAACCTTGTGCAACAAACACTAGTGTTAAAACGGTTCAGTATGTTACAATAAAGAATACTGTCGGACTAATTTCTCCTAAAATTCACAAATTGAATTTGAACATATTTATCTGTAACTGTATTTTTCAGTGCCAAAATTTTTTTTGTAGATTACTTGTAATCTCTTAACATATTTATGTTGGTGTTTAGCAGACCAGTAGGATCCTCTCTGTTACCTAAGGAAACATCTTGTTTCTGCAAGTGGCCTCGCGGCATTGTTACATCATCTGTCATTGTTTGAAGTTTGCTTCTCCAGCAAGCACCTCATCTGGGCAAAGTACACAGTGGGGGGTGTTGGGTCTATTCACTGAGATGTGTGTGTGTGTGTGTGTGTATACAGGGGCTTCAGGACAGGTTCCCATGGTAACTGAGAGGTGTCTCACTGTGTGCCCCTGGCTTCATTTGTGTGTGTGTGTGTGTGTGTGTGTGTGCACGCGCGTGTGTGTGTGTGTGTGTGTGTGTGCCTGGCTAATTATCCCAGTTGGCTGTTATCTCCTCTCCGAGAGGTTTACATTATCACCCTGACAGCCTGGTGGCCGCTGGTCAGGTGAGCGGTCGCAGATGGTTATATCATACACAACAGCAGACAGAGGGGCGCGAAGATCAAAAGAAACAAGATAAGAAACTGAGTGACCGACAAGCAGCGAGACAGGATGGATAGATGGGACGGGGAGGGTGGAGGGAGGGAGAAGACAGAGGGGTGGAGGAATGGAAAGAGGAGATAAAAGCCAGATTCTGTCAACAAACAGAGGAGATTTATGTGAGGCACTGATAGCCTGTTACCTAACATTACGGTAAATGGGAGATGGTTTGGGATTAATTGCCTTAAGAGCTGATGTACACAAGGATCAGCGTTGCTGGTGAAAGTCATGGCACAGACCTCTGTCTGTTTTCTTTCTGTCTGTATACACATTGACATTTACTGTGCAACTCTTTTAATCATTTTTAGATCATGCAGATAGTGCCAGACCTAGCACACTGTGCACCCTTGGCATGCCCCCCTTTGCCTATCCACCCAAAAAGAAATCAACACAAATATACAAATTAGCTCCCAAAGTAAAATAAAATAATTAATAACAAACAATAAGAGAACGGCATTAGCAAATTTGTAGATTTCATCGTTATCTTGTTTTGGTACTTTGCCCTGGATGGCTTTTGCCTTCCTAGATGGCTGCCTGTGTTGCCCGTAGGAAGAGCCGCCTCTGCATGCACATTCTGCTCACACACACTTTATGTGTAGTATAAAGTGAACCGATGTATTTTACAACCATGAGACACAGAGACATTTGTTCACAGCCTGCAGTATTGTGTCTTTCATTTAGTTCAGCATGAGATCAACGTCACATCATTTCCTTAAGTAAAAGCAGCAATATCACATGCTAAAAAAACAACATACAAACAAAATCTCTAGCAACTAAATGAAACATTTAAACTATATACGTATATATACATAAATATGTTGTGAAGAATCTACAAAATTACAAAAAAGAATCTAAATTATCACCTGAGTCTAGCTATTATTATTACTATTATTATTATTGATGCATTAATATGTAAGCAGTACTTTAATGTTTCATTTAGATAGATTAGATAGAATAGAATAGAATAGATTAGATTAGATTAGATTAGATCAAGTCAGATCAGAATAGATTAGATTCGATTTGATTAGAATGGATTAGAGAAAATTAGATTAGATTAGATTAGATTAATTTCTGTTCAATCAATCAATTTTATTTGTAAAGCCCAATATCACAAATCACAGTTTGCCTCACAGGGCTTTACAGCATACGACATCCCTCTGTCCTTAGGACCATCGCAGCAGATAAGGAAAAACTCCCCAAAAAAACCCTTTGTCATTTGCACAGGTACAATGAGACAGTACAGGTACATTGGAATTCTTGTGCACATCCCTCAGAGTCAGCTTCAAAAAATACACAATATACACACTATAAATTATAGAAAAATACACATTATGTATTATTGCACAATTAATTATTTCACCATAAAATTATTGCATAAAATAATGAACTGGGAAACAACTCTGTATGACAGAGACAAGGTAGTCCAGGAGAGTGAGAGAGTGAGGTAGTTAAACACAGAAACAGTCTGTAAGTGTTAAGTGTCCTCAGTGTGAATGAGGTGGGGATGAGGTATTTCATCATGCCTGAATGTTCTTTGCAGTTAGCTGTAAATAAAAGTAACACAATAATAACTACAGTATTTACAGTATATATTTATTACAGTATTTGTATCTAAGTCCAGTTTTGAGTGTATATATTTTACATTTTACAGAGATGTATTTGCAGGTCTGTGTACATTATGTATCTCAGGCGACGGTACAGGACGTTTAATTAAAACTTCATCCCTCCTCCGCACCATGAACATTATATAGCAGATCAGAGAGCGTCAGTGACTCAAACGTTTCCAATGCTGCCAACACTGACTCAGTTTTAATGCCGTCTCACACAGTTGTCAGGAGACAAACTCATCCATTTTGTGTACATTCAGTGTTAATCCAGACTCCTAAAAAGCTGCTTTATGTAACACCTGTTGCATTATGAAGATAAATACATGAAAAGCCCAGTGGGAAGACTGAGCTGCTACACTGAGAGGATGCAGTGTCTTGAAATGGAGGAGAAATAGAAACACTGAAAGGCATGAATTTAAATAAAGATCAATATGTGCTGTTGAGTTAAATGTGCCTGCACCGATGCTCCAGTTGCAGAGTCCAGCGACAAAGACTGTTGAATGTGACCGTGAAGGAAAGAAGTTTGTCTGAAGACGTCGCCTGTAGAGAGCATCACAACAAACACAGTGTGAAGTCTTCTGAGTGTCATAATAAGATACCAAAATATCACGGCTAATGCTGAGAAGCTTGAAAACACACTCTGTTTATTAAGTCTTACTTCTAGGTGAGACAGCAAGGATGACATATGGGCTGTCAGTTTTTTCCACTTCTTTGACGGACTAAACTTGAAAGCTGTATGAGTGTGTCCTCCTTTGATCTTTCCATAATTTCCTTTTTTTTTTTTCTCCCTATCTACATCATTTCTGATCGCACCAATGTAGCTACAAATAAGGATGGCACATGGCACCTAAGTCATTTGATGCCCAAGGCCTTGAGCCCATATGTGACAGTACACATTCTTGTCCATGTTCCTTCCAATAAGCTGTGTAGAAAGAAAACCATTGACAGAAACCTTGAATAAGAGGATGAGAATGTCCCAACAGCGCTAACGTGATGCTACAAATAGCCGACATTGTAAGGTGTATGTGTATTCCTCTACATTGCACATGTAACCCTTCTGACTTTCTTCATTCAAGGACATTCAACCTAGCTGGTGCATTCATACAGCTCACAGATAACAGCCAGGCATGTTTGTTTAGTTCTGTGTGTGTGCGTGTGTGTGTGTGTGTGTGTGTGTGTGTGTGTGTGTGTGTGTGTTTGTGTGGAAGGGAGTATTTCGTTTAACTGCATCCACTCATAGCCCCGGTTGCCCTGGGACACCACATACAGATATATTCCTGGATGTTTGACCTTCACTGTGCAGAGTGATGTATTTGCAGAGTTTGACACTTGAGGCTGTTTTTACATTTGTGATCACCATAAACTTTGTATGAGCATGTACAAACAGGAAACACAGCAACTAAAGCAACAGATATTGCAAACCACTGACTGTATGAAAAGAAGTGGAAATAACCATCGTGACATCACTAGTTGGTTTGCGCACTGCTGTTTTGAAGCCTGGAGCCAGAAGTGACCATATGTGGACGAAAAGGTGAAGCTGTGGAGGAGCAAGGGATGGATCTGACCAAGAACCATTTGACATTCATCATGTGAAAGGACAGCCCTTTCTCATTGCAAAGTTGTCAAAAATTACGCTTCATCAGCAATTTCAGTGTCAGACACCTGATGCCAAAAGCCACCTTTCACAGCGGTACTATACATCGCTGATCGGCATCAATTTGTAACGCAGTTGGACGTAACCTTCCACAGTGTTGTGATACGATGCCGGTCAGCTGGATAGCCTCTGTTACGGCAGTATGATATGCAGATGGGCAGTGTCAGTTCAACGGCACCTGTTGCGGCGGTATGATACACCGCTGCATGGCGACCGGTTGAAACGTTGTTGGAAACGGCATAATATAAGGAGCTGGAAAACCCCTATAGGGCAGGTGGGAGGGGTGTTGGATGGGTGCAACCAACCCTAGACTTTCACTCGGGAGCCCGGTGTTCCCTTCCCGTATGAATGTAGAACCAAACCATGATGTTTTTTTTCTGAACCTAACCATGTGCTTTTGTTGATGTCCAGACATTGTTTGCAGCATTCCAGAAAATCAACAGCAGATGCAGGAGGATACCTAGTGCATAATATGTAGATGTGAAAGGCCACTGACAAAGTGTCAATCTGTGGTGACTTGGAATTGAAGCTTTCAGTTGCGTAAAATGCCACCAGACGCCACAGGCATGAAGTACGGCTATACTTCCAATGTTTTGGTGGCATCTCAGCACACTGAACTGCCAGCTCCATCAAATACACCACACTTGACTTCACCGCACCACTAAATGTATGGGTTGTAGCTGCTGCAGCAATGGGCCAATCACATGTCACATTAAATCATAGAATGCTTTGCGGTGATTGGCTGCAAGCAAAACCATACAAAAAGGTGAAAGTCTTGTTTTGTTTGACCCATGCACCTCCCCTCCTTTCTGCCACCCATTGAGTTTCTCACTTTTTATACTACATGAGTTGCTCTCAGTGTCAAGTATTGCCATAGATGGGTTTACATTGGAACGCCCAGGTGCTTGACAAGCATCGGAATTTGGTGACCTATGAATAAGAACGTTAACGGGGATGTATTTTAGTCATTTTTGTTAACGGGGGAATCTCATCTTCCTCAAATTGCCTACTGGCTGCGCCGCTAGTAGAAACATCAATAGCTTGTTAAGACCCTTGCTATTGCAATGTTTGTGTCAGAATAACAGGACAGAAATATGAGTGTGAAACTGAAACCCTCCCATTATCTCTATTTGAAGTATTTTCAAAGATTGAGGTTGGCAGCGGGTGAGTATTTGTTTCAATCAAGCCTCATTGTCAAGACTGCTGTTCAGTCAATCTTTGAGAGAGTTTGTTTGGAAAGTATTGATTGTTGCTGAATACCTGCTTATGTAACTAAACCCTGAAAGAAAACAAAGCAAAAGAATGGTACAAGGACAGGGATTGAGGGTAAAGAAAACAAGTGTTTGATTAAATACTAGACTGCTTTCATCTTCTGGGAGATAGACATGTAGGCGGTGGATGGGTAGTTAGGTAATCATGTACGTTATCTGTTATTCCTTAAATAAAAACTCCAGTTGCAATGTTTAGTTAGAGTACAAAACTGACTCCAAAGCTGTTACAGGAACCCCACTGGCATCTGTTAGCGTGGACTCAGTGATTCTCTGTTCCACTGGTGCTCTTATTCATATCATCAAAGGAAAACTGGTTCATTTTTTAGATCAAAGTCCAAATAAAGTGGTAACATAGAGAGACTGTCTAAAAATTGTTGCACCCGCAGTTTTTCATTAGTGCATGCAAACCAATTATTAGTCTCAAAATTGACTGTGTCCTTTGCTATTTTGAGGGTCTTGCCATTTTCTGCGTTCCATCTATAAAATATGCAGAGCTTATTGAATCATTCTGAGAAATCTGTAATCAATATCTATCTTTCTGTGTAACTGCATACAAACGCATTAAACAGAGCTAACAAATGGTCACTGTTTTACCATATATCAATAGTGGTACCAGGCTGATGAGATGGCATGCTGAGCCAGATTCATATCGAGCCTTTTTGAATCGAAAAGCTTAATCTATCATATGTGTTACATAACACAGCATCTCTAAAGGATTGCAATCACCTCCAGGTCTCGCATCGATGGGCTGCTGATTAGCGCGTGTCAAAAAGTCACCTCGTCTGTTCTCCATTTATATCACCCTCTCATTTATCTTACTTTGCAGCTCAAAGAAGAAAGAGAAAAATTCTTGGTAATTTGTGCTCATTCTCAGCATTTCTCTTCACTCATCAGGTCTCACCATCCACCATCCATTCTCTGCATGAACGGACGGGTCAAAGCACTAGAGGCAAAACTAGTGTCTGATTGACATGGTTCAGTGAAAAACGCCCAGATGGCCCTTGTTACTCTGAGACCCCAGCAGCTTTTATAATATGTTCCACTGCTTCAGTTTCTTGCCACTGTGTGCGTGTGTCTGTGAAATTATGTAACCTAGGGATTTATGCAACACCTGGCAACCCTGTCCACCAAAACACCGGCCCGCTCTGCATCTTCACTTATTCTAGTAATTGCTTGAAAGCTATGAGAGCATACCTGGCTCTTTTGTATTGATTAAGAGATTACCATGTTTATTAGATCTCAGTGCTTCCAAGCATAGGAGGAAGGAGGAAGTAGAGGTGGGGTCGTTTGGCGAGTGGAGCTAATGTGGTTTCTGATTAGGGTAAAAATAACAATAACAATAACAATAATGGGGCGTCAGTGGCTTAGTGGTAGAGCAGGCGCCCCATGTACAAGGCTCTTGTCGCAGCGGCCTGGGTTCGACTCCAGCCTGTGGCCCTTTGCTGCATGTCACTCCCCCCCCACACACACACACCTGTCTGTCCTATACATTAAAGGCTAAAAAGCCCCAAAAAATATCTTTAAAAAAAAAAAAGGACAATCATACCATCCCATTTGAAGAGAAAGGAACCTTAAATGAAGGTGGCCTACTCCTCAAAGGGGATCATCCACCTAAGATGACAATTTAAAGGCTGTTCTGAAATGATTCGATATTCACAGTAAAAGGAAAAAAAAACAAACTTCTGAGACTTTCTGTGATCAAACTTTCATTTTCACTTTCCATCTAGATGACTCACTCTTGGTGTACCATCTGAAAGGCTTGTATGGTAAAAGACATTTATAAGGCAGTAGCAGGCAGTGCGACTTTCCTCATCCCATCTCAGCATTCATTTCCCACATAATCACCTCTTGTTTTGATGTATTTTATGCACAATGAAGTATATCTGTATGTGGTAATTAGCTCTTGTGGCGCGTTCAGATGGGATCATCTAATTTCTGCAAATGAAAAGCAACTAATTAGTGAAGGATGGAGGTTATGAAATGGCAGAAAACAAATCCCATCTGGGTTTTTCACAAATGGCATTTGATTTCAATCTTAACACCTGTAATAAAATGATTCTTATTAATGTACGAAATTGTCCTTAGTCAAAGGTTTAAACTGTTTATTCTCCACAGATAAACACAGCCATCACATAAAAGATAACTAGAATTACTGCCTCGGGGTTGTATGCCTCCGCAAACCTGTTAAGTTCCAATTACAGTTTACAAACAAGTCTGTTCAGACTCGCATGTAGCCTTGGCAGTTGACAACGTTTAAAATATAGATGATGCTGCAGAGAAGCTACAGATTCCAAATAGTTAATGCTTCACACTCATCTTAAACTCAGCAGCACAGAAGATCTGTACAATCACCACAGTCTCACGATGGACAACCCAAAATTAGTGTCACTAATTGAGCATCCCACCAAATGAGACCCTTCTGTTCCTGAGGTATGACATTGAGTAGTGACCAAAAAAGTGTTTTTGCAGAGCATTATGATGTCACAGTGAAGCTGACCTTTGACCTTGTTGATATAAAATGTCATCACCTAGGTATTTGTGTGAGATTGGTGAATTCCTGAGTTACAGCTAAAACATTTTTTTTTAGGTCAAGTTGACTTCAGGATGGATTTTTGACTCCTGATATGTGAGCTTTATCTAGTTGATCAGCTTGTAAAGATATTTAATATGTGATACACACATATATGATGAAACAATATGTTTTAAAGTACCAACAAATGCAATTCCCTTTTGAACATTCAACTGAATTTCTTCCTCATTTTTACAATTTTCTCACGTCACACTACACAGCAGGAAACCAGCAAATGTGTTAATGAAATGTTAATCGTAAACAGTGATAGTGCAGGTTATTATTAACATCACACACACACACCATGCACTCCGAAAGCCATTTTCCAGTCCTTGTGAAATAAATAACACATTTGATGCGAGTCGCACACATTTGGTATTCTGGACAAACAGAAAACCGTCTGATGCAAGAGACACTGGGAAGAGAACAAAGACAGCATGCCAGACAAGATGTTCCTTGCGAACACAAACACAAGGCAAACACACGCAGCGCATGCATGCACTTGCACACGGCACGTGCAAATACACAGAAAGACAGACACACATTCATATGCACACACACATACACACACAGAAAAAACACACACACACATACTTCACACCTCAACCGGATCTTGTTTCTGTTGACATTGCTTCAGCAGGGGGAGATGTGTGTCTGTGAAGTGTTTTCATGATTAACAAACAGTCTGATTTCATTCATACGCCCTATTTTTGGACAAATGTTTGCCATGTTCCGTGTTTCAGAACCAGACGCACACACACACCAACATGATTAAAACAAACAATAGGTCTTTTATTTATGCATAGATACCACACACACACACACACACACAGAATGCTAATGCACACCTGCACACATATACACACGTCTGTCTACTAGACTACATATTGATTTGTGGCAGTCGGCCATTGTATTCAGCAAATTTGCCACCACATATACTTACACAACATCATCTGGCCAGTGACCTGTTCAGATCATGACACCAGATATATTTACCCCATGTTGTTTTTTTGTAATAAATCTGTACATGTAGCTAAATAGGTCATTGAGCAGAGTGATGCATTTGGATTTCATTCACATCCTGTGACAGTTCATGAGTCACATTCGACACCCACAGAGAAAACAAGACACACACAACATCTCTTCAGCCAAACTGTATTTGGGTAAAAAATAATAATCACACCATATCAGAATTTTTATATACTTGTCTGTTTTCGCTCATGGTTTTGGCAGTATTGTCCAGAAGACAGAAATGAGAGTGGGAGCCCATATGTGACACGACACAACAATAAGTAATTTAACCAACAATTAAATGAATAAATTTCAGAAAAACATGCACACACTTTATAGCCAACATCCGTGACAGATGGAAAACGACACTGTGGATGGCTGCCATGCTGAGAGCTCACCCACATCTCCACATATTGAGAGCCCTTGAAGCCCAAACATTTCAGTGCCAATACTGACTGCCTGTAATTCTTGTGCATTTGACACATAAAACCTTGAACTTGACTTTCTGGTCAAACTACTAACCTGCTTATCAAGCACTGCAGTGTTTAATTGACAGCTAATATAACAGTCCAGTGTCACTTCCAACTTGTCAAATACTGAAGCTGGGGTCAGTGGCCGTGGTGTCAGACACTGACGCAAAGAGGCACCCTTTAGCGGGTTAGTGTTAGGGTATGAGGTGCACCAGGCAGTGGCATTTAAAGTCTGGACTTTACATTCTGTGTCCCGAATGAAAGCACAAGTCAATTGAGTAGCATGCTAGTATGTGTAGCATGCTATGCTAGTATGTCATGTGACATTACATTATGTTAGTAATATCAGTACTTATTTTAAAGTTACAATGTGTAATTTACACAGGCAGAGCGCAGTACGGCTGCCTTCTTGCATCGCCATATTTGAATACAGTGGCCGAAAGAGATATACGCGCTTTGCCTTTCGCGTTAATCTAGAACTTGCCGTCACTAGAGATGGTTAAGGTGAAGATCAGTCCGGGGCTCTTCTGCATGAACCTGCTTTGTACTTTTATGACTCTGTCGCACTTTAAATGGAGGACCACACATATGTTTTGCCCTGTAAGAGGGAAACCACGCCACCAAATAAAAGAGGAAGATCAGATAAGCGAGAACGGGACAAAATGCGAGTGAATATCGGTGTTGCTTATTCCAGGTGGAAAGAACTCCTGTGGAAGAACACTCTGGAAACGCATATATTATAATCATACCAACCTATATTTGCCGCACTGTTTCGTGACTATCACATAAATGTGTTATTTTAGCATTACTGTGCTGTTTGCTCATGTTACCAAAACAATTAGAAATAAAACACTCCTAACATAACGTTATATCTCACAGATAACCTATACGTCACTGGTAAGCTATATTGTAGCGTCCGTCAGGACGTGTGGAAAGGATGATGCAGTTATTTGGCGAACCACCGTTTATAACTGAACAGTACAGGTTACTGTTGGCCGTAACCACGCCAAAACAGCCAACAAACAAGATCTTAGCTGTAACTCCAACTGTGCACTCCTGCTCTCTCCTCCAGCTCGCTCATACACACACCAACACACGCACTCACACAGCCCTCATTCCCATCACACTCGCACCCCGCCCCACTGCCTATGCTCATTCAATCCCAAACATGCCATTAACTCACAGAACATTGACATTATAACAGAACATTTACTGCAGGGTCGCTACAATATCGCAACATGGTTTAGATTCCTAAATAAATATTCACCTCATCGCTAGATAGGCCTACTCCTGAAAAACTTGGAAAAACTCGTGGATGATGCCATCTCTGTCTGCGCAAGGCTTTCTGTCCTACGAGGCCACCGTCACTTACCCGACGGGAGGGTTGAGCGAGTGAGTGCGAGTTTGCCCTGCAATCTAGAATTTGACCACTGATGTCACTGTTACTCACCATTTTTACACACTAAGGCTTTAAGCAAGACCATGATATTTTTTTCTAAACCTTACCATGGGCTTTTGTTGACTAATTCTAAGGAAGTAAACCTGAAAAGAAGTTTCTACCTTTATTTTGAAAAGAGACTGTAATCATTTACCAGGAAAAACTGCACATTTCCTTTGAAAAAAGAAGCTTATTTTTAAAAGACAAAATGCATGCAATGGGCGTAAATTGACACGCCATCCCCTCATAGTTTGACACTGAGGGCCACTGACTAAGTGTCTCTATTTGATGGGCCAGGATTGAGAATGTGTTGAATATAACAAGCTGAAGTACAAATCAAGAAATCTGTCCATGTTTATTGATAAAAAGGAGACATTCCCACTATAAAGCTGATGACAGTTGTGCTGCAAAGTTCATGGCTCTTTTAAGTGAGTGTGTTAGAGCTCTCTTTGGGCCCAAAAAATCAGACGCGACCCTACACATGAACCCATACAGTTTCTGTCCAAGCCCCCTTTCCATCACTATATTACCTTGTATGGTCTCTATACCATAATGAGACTCAACCTTTGGATTTTCATGAATAAATAAACTCCATTAGTAACATTATGAAACTTTACTGATTACTCTCAGAATAGCATTCATTTTTTGGACCTGCCTATTTTTAAGGGGGCTGAGGGACAGTTACATACCACTCCTTTTAGGAAGAGTACTTCATGCAAAAACATCTGCAGGCTGATGCTATTCAATAGGTTTTTAAACAAAGCTTACAAACCCACGGTGCTTAAGAAGGCTTTTAACAGAGCACAGTCATTTGAGCATGATTCACTTCTTCAAAAAAAACATCAGAATACAGAAACTCAAACAAAGGGAAGCTTTTTGGATCCATCACCTACATGCTTTGAAGTATCCTGGTCTTAATGAGGATATAGACTTCACATGATGATGTGCACATGTGATTTGTCTCTGTTCTCTACAGGCTTCAACATTTTTCTCAGTCTATGTGATAAGATGTGTGGATGTCTATCCTGATGAAGATCTGTAGAGGTCGAAACATGTTGGCTCTTTTTATGATTTAGTCACAACAATAAAGGGTTTTTAATTTTTTCTTCCTCGTTTTCTACATTTTTGGAGTGCCTTCCTGTGTATCCTCATGTTTCCTGTTCTGCATGAGCACCCGACACAAGATTCTGATCTATGTTTGATTATACAGAGCTACAAGTCATCCCTCTCTTTTTCTGAACTGTGTGTCCTGGCTAAAGTCACTGCCCACTCACCTGCATCCTGGCCCCGCTCAGCCTGCCAGACCAGCTAAGGTGTTAGAGACTTTGTGGTGAGACTTTGCTTGAGTGTTGAACTGTATTGTGTGCTGTCTACCTGCCCTGCCCTGCCCTGCCCTGTACCTGCTGAGTTGTGATATTCAACATTGAAACCTGTTAAAACGAAAGTCCTCCAACTGGGGGACTTTAAGAGCGACTCTGCAAACACAATGTGAAACAATGCACTGATCACGAACAATATAGCGATGTTGCACATCAAATTAAACACCAGAACCTGGGCTACAAGGCTTTGAAAATCCTTTTTACATGCCCCAAACACAGCTCAAACAACAACTAAATAAACAACAACAAATCCAGCTCCATACAGCACCGATATCCCGACTCACTCGGTATATTTCAGACTCTAACTCGACCACGTCATCAAAACACACGCCGTTAATCTCAAATGAAAACTGAGACTCTGCTGTTTCCACACATATGCGCCAAAGCACGCTACACCAAAGCATCAGAGAGCTAGAGGCCAAAGAACAACAACAGAAATCTTTTCGCTGAATTATATTTGTAATATTTCTCTTAACGTTGTTGTTTTTGCCATTTAAAGCTCATTCCCATTGACCGACATGTTGTCCGTCATTCAAATGAATCCGGGCGAAAAATGACGGCTGGAGGTTCGGGGATAATCCAACGAGGTGTCAATCATTCAAATCGGCCAAGCCATCGTGGAGATACTGGTCTCCAAAGCTCAGAAAAGGAACTCAGGTTGAAATGTAGTAAGTGTGTATTGGTCAGTTTGGAGTGGGAAACACAGGGGAAAAGAAGGAAACAGACAGTTGTATGTGTACATCCTAAACATCAGTAGGGTTTTTCAGAAACAAAAAATGAAAGAAATAGGATTGTACATGACAAAAACCACATGCAAACATGGTGCAATTTTGGAGAGCTTGCCTGAATTTTCTGTACTAAAACCTCTCTAATATTGTTCTGCTTCACTTCATCAGAATCAGCCTTTGCAAAGTTGACGTTCACATAATGTACTATGATTTGATAGAGGTTTAGAGCTGCAGCTGCATCATTCCAAAAGGATACTCATCCTGAAAATGCTTTTTCTTTTAGGCAAACCTCAAAATGTTTCATTTGTGCTGTGTGCCATCTTCATTTACTCTTCACATATGACACATATACTGATATTTACACATCTTAACAGATCTCACAAGTGTTCCTTTACCATGACAAAAAAGTATTTATATACACCTTGTGGTTGCAGAGATATGTCATTTCATCATGAATATGCAATTTTCGAGCAGAGGCCAATGAATAGGCTTAGATAACTGTTACTGGGTTCCTGTGTGCTGCAGTTGGGTCCTAATACAACCCATTACATCTGATGGCTATTGTGAAACTTGCAGTGAAGCACTTAGGCATTAACTTAACCATTCAGTCATGGTAGATTGCTGCTTGGCTGCTGGGTTCATTCTGGCCCCATCACTCAGTTTACATTGACATATTGAACTGATTGATACAGTAAAGATTCACATTGTAATAGTAGTTTAAGACCAACAGATTTCAGAATTTATCAATTTTTCATATCAGTAAGCAAAGCTTGTAGGAAAACAAAACAAACAAAAGAACGTCCTCTGATTTTAAATTAGATTCAGATTAAATCATGGTGAATTAAACAGTAGGTCAAAATGGAGTTTAAGTTAAATGTCATGGCTGCATAAACAGGTGTTCAGACAGAAAAAGAAACCCCAGTGTCAGTATAACCCTTCTGAACAACACAAACACAACAACCTAAGGTACATGCCCAGCTTGAAGCTGTGCAGCAGCAGGGTAAATGAGGCTGAAGAGGTCCTAGGAGGCTGATCGAGGTTATTCTGACCTCCCTCCAAACAGAAATGTTGGAGACGTGATCAATCAAGCCTGCCCTCTCTTTGCAGAAGCCCTGAAGAGCTTTCCAGATGGATTAAGACCTAAGAACTATAGGTCATCACCTCACACACATGCATTGACACACATAAACATACACACTCAACCGATGAAGGGATGCTGCTGTCAAAGCCCAAAACCCTGAGTGTTTTTCTTTTTTTTTTTTCAACCCATGGTCACAAGACATTCTGTTGGTCTGACATTTGATTTTTATGCTTGATTGATGTTTAAGGACATGCAGACTGACAGTGAAAGATGATGTGTGAGTGTTTAAGCTTGTGTGCTCGTGTTTAGTCCTATTTTAGTTTCTCAATTTCTCACATTTTGGCCACACTGTCCTTAAAACAGCTAATTTCTGTATATTATTTTGATGGCATTCCTGTTGCTGGTAAGCAGCTACAAAAGCAGGGATGGGGAGAAACAGGATCATATTAACTCTAACATTAGAGATACATGTGATCGTGCTGTATTTTTCCAAGCTACTACAGTTCCGGTTAATGATTCCATAACCTCGATGACATGTGGAGAAGTTAACATATGGCTGGATGTGTAAATCCTTCCTCTCTTATGTAGAGTGGGAACAGGTATGCAGGCACAGTATGTACTCTTCTGTTTCCCCCATGGAAAAGGCAAAAACAGGCACCACAGTAGGACACGGAAATCTTACAGAAAAAGGAAAGAGCCCACTGGCTTCTATGCTCCTTCTCATGAGTGCCACAACAGATATATATTGGCAATAAACCGTGGAGACGACTTGTCACAGGCAGTAACATCACACAGTGTACACAACAACATTGTCACTGACAGGCACTTTAAAGAAATACTGGAGAAAAACCATAAAGCGTAAAGGCTTGCAACTTAATGTTTGCAGTATTAACTGGTGGCATCAAATAACTGCACCAAGTGCCCCATGGTGCAGGAACCAACCCCAACTCCAGGAAATGACCCAGAAAGCAGGGGTTTATATGCCATATGGAGTTTAATCTGTTTGTGACTGATGTTTTTAGTAGTATACCAGAACAAGATGGATTGATGGCAAACTGTTTTATTGAATTTCACATTCAGTCACTGTTATTCTTCATGTGCACTCAACTGACAGAGCAGCGGAGAGGATAACCTAGGGCAAGATATGGCAGGCAAGTCAATCATGCTTAGCTGAAGCCACGGAGACAGAAAAATTTACTTTGACGCCCTCACCTCCCTGTCTGCCAAAATCCGGCAGGATGGCAGGGTACAAGAACTTCAAAACAAACAAATAGATACAGAAAAATACTAAAACTTGTGAGTCTCTCACTCTGGTAAAAGATCAGGCTTTTTAATATGTTTGCATGCAAGTATTTACTAATTAGCACACCAAGTGCAGCTGGGGTTGATGGGAACTTCACAAAGCATTAAAATGAGAAATTGTGAAATTGTGACCGGATGATGGCGCTAGAGGAAATATCACTGGATCACAAAAATCATAAGGAGTCTGAGAACCATGCTTTTAGGGTTTAAAAATGCATAGCAGTTCTATGATGGCCCTGTAAATGCACAACAAAATAAGAAAACATTTGACATCACATACAGTAGCTGTAAATACAGAAAACAAGTAAATACCGAAACGGACTGCAAGTAGCACGACAATGGAAACTGTGTGGGGGAAAAAAAGGGGATACACATGGCTGGAATTAACCTAAGACACCTGCAATTGTGTGTATTTTGTCAGATTATCTGAATTGGTTGGCTAATAATAAGCAAAAGGCTAATGCCAGATTAACTTCAGTCGTGCGCATCACATCTAAGTGTCTCATGGAGACAGTTTCTGTTGTCACTTGCAATGCATTTCTTCTTTTGTTCTGTTCTTTTTATTTGCAGCAATGTGTTGTTGTGAAGATGGTTTTTGCTTCCTTATAGCTTAATTTAATGAAATCCAAAATGATCAACCTGCCGATGGTGTTTGTAATGTCAAGGGATCACCAAAGTCACTAGGCTTTAAACTTAGCACCCATAGAAAGATGATTCACTATTTCTCAATTTTGAGGCAAGATGTAAAACTGCAGCACAGAGATTCAGCTGAGCAACAGCTATGCATTCTGTTTATGTTTGTTGTTGTCATCCGATTTAATTCATGCACTAACCCAGGGCAGACTGTTCATTGTGTTTCTCTTCATTAACCCATTTGTCAGTTTAACAGACTTGCACAGGGTTTCTATGGTGACTGTAACAGGTATCAGCCAAAGCGAGACTGAAAGAGAAAGAGAGTGAGAGAGGTGAAAGAGGACAAAAAACAAGCATGGTAGCATTGATTACTGCCCAGGACTTACTGTCAATATGCAGAACAAACACACTTTCACACTCCTACACACTCTATTAACATACAAAGATGACAGAAATGAGAATAAGTCTGCTGTTCTGCACTCATTAGTTTGGAAAAATATCAGAGAAATTCTGTCTTGAAAAGTAATATAAACTACTTTTTTGGGTTTACAAAAAGGATCATGGTTTGGCTTAAGATACAGACATTTGTTACAGGATTATGGTAAGATGTAATGTGACTTAAGTATGTGATGTATGCATGTGACTTATGGAATGTTACATTGAAATAAGTCAACACTGACTTTTAGTTTCACACAGGACACAAACAGCAGTCCCCCGGTTGAAAGTCCTGTGTTTGTTTAACCTGTCTACCACCCTGATCACCTCCCTACATGGTCTTCTCTTTCACTACACCCCTGCTCTAAACACTCCAGCCTGCTCTTCATTCTGAAAATGTCATGCATCCCATTTCCGTGGACGATCAGTGAGGTGCAGACATGTTTGATGAAGAGATCTTAGAGCTGAGCTAGATGGAGCTGTTACTATCTGGTAACAACCCTGCCTACACTGAAGAGTAGTGCCTGTGGTGGAAACGCAAAACAGATCCACTGTGTAGGTACATGTCCGTATCGGTTTAGTGGTGGGTGGAAACGCAGCTATACAGATGCTAAAGGGAGCCCTGCATGTCAGTATCAGACCCTGAGGGGTGTGACAAATTGCCGGTATTTGACAACCTCTGAGTGAGACCTGGCTGATATGTCTCCCACAAGAGCATCCATCTTCCTTTGTTACAGCTCTCAAATGCCAGGGCTTACATACAGTTTCATCACATACTAAAGATAGCACTGGGGAAAACTGTATCATCAAACATGTATGGAGCGGAGTGTTCTCACCTGGGTCCTGGTATTTACTTTAGGTCCTTTGAGTTTTTGTGTGATTGACAGCAGTTTCTTGCTGCAGTGATACTTTCATATAACCATTCAATCCAGTGTCATTTATACAGCTTTGACCTTCAAGACTGATGCTTTCATTGTAACCAGGGCTCATATATAAAGCTACAAACCTGTGATTTTACATTATCAGTCGTGCGGATAATTGCACCAGCATACAAAAGACCTGTTTGTTTGTCCAACCATCTCTGCTTTTGTGTGAAATCAGCGGTTCCCATCTCAGTGGAGAAAGTGTGGTGGATGAGGGCATTAAAATGTGCTCATGCTGTGTTCCTTATCTGAGTGAAAGCCCTTTTTTCCCTCTGCATGCCTGCCCTGCTCATTTTGTCTCTCCCTCATGCATGCTGTATTAAATCACATGGACTTTTTAGTATGCAGAACAAACTTAAACTGATTTCTTTACTGCTTTATCTGTAACACACATATGGCTTTTGTAATTGTAATTTCATTTTCTTTGTGTATTCTTTGTGTTTTCAACTACTTCAGATGTCTAGACCTCATAACTTCCCACCCAGATACAAAACCCTGCAGGATACGTCAGGTGTGAAACACCCCACCCTTGAGGTCGGAGCCAATACTTGCAGCAGACAAAAGAGTGTGAAAACACTGGGTAAGGGTGCCACTCCTTACAGCAGACCGAAGGGTGTGTAATACACCTTAAGAGGCGTTCCTCAGGTATAAATGTTTAGGCTTTCCCATGCTCGAGGTCTTTCTTCATTCTGACCGCTCGTGTGTTGATTGACCTTTTCTTTGCAAAGAAAAATAAAAACCTTGTCGGCCGACAGAAGTCTCTATTTCATTCTTCACCAGCAGCAGAGAATTTCCACAAAACTTTATAGCTGAAGGAGCTCTTGGACATTTGTTGGCAATTATGTCATCAGTGATTGCAATCAACAGAAATTAATCAGTGACTTTTCATCACCGTACTGTAGTTGAAGTGTTAATAATTGTACTCACCTGCATGTGTGCATCTGTGTGTTTCTGCTTGTGACAAAAGTGTGTTTTACATGCACAATGTGGCTGTGGGGGCCTGCACAACAACTGATAAGTCTGTTGACTGATGTGTATGAATGCATACCTTTTACACAGCGGCACAGCAGCAAAATGCATATCTACATTTTGAGTTAAGTGGGTAAGTTTGAAAGCAGCCTCCATTTTCTGCTTTAATGCTATTTTAAAATGATCTTAAAATACGTTACTTCTCTGTCTGCTGCATAATATACAGCCACATCATTAATCCTGCTGCCTCTGGAGAGAATTGTACTGTAGTGAGGGTTTTGATTTCCACCAGAGCCAAGGATACTGGCTTTTCCATCACAGCAATCCTCCAGATATTCTTTGGATTAACACAACAGATCATCACACTGACTGAATCAGCAGAGGGTGTAGGGCTTATGGTTGTGTAAAGCCGGTAGTGTACATGTATTGTGTAGGCAGGTTCAAGGAGATGCGTGTGCAGTCCATACCTCTAAGTGCTTTGTTTGTGTTTTTAATCCAGGGTTCTGAGTGGGCTTGGAGTCGTGAGAACCTTATCAAGGGCACTAGGTCAATCCACATTGGGAGCAGTTGAACAGCACTCAGCATCCTACCAGTCAGTCATTGAGCTGCATCATCTCCTTGCTTCCATCCCTTTGCCACATTCAAATAGAGTCTGGTGGCTTTGGCTATAATAATCTCAGGGCTGTTTCTGATTAAACATAATCAGGGTTACCCATACATCCATTTATTTGTGGCAGCCTGCCTTGATTAAAATATGTGCCTCCATGTTTTGAGTTTCTATTTTTGGAGCTGGTCCATTCATAAGGAGCACTGTTATCATTTGGTTATTCATTATTTCACACTCTCACAGTGCAGCAGAGACTATTCTGGCCACAGATGGAGCAGCAGAACATCAGGCGCAGTGAAAGTGAAACATAACTGATCATTATGCTGGGTCTACAAGTCTGCCTCTGCAGCAGCTGCTCCTCTCACCCATCACTCTGATCTGTTTGGCTCTAATTGGATCGACTGATCAATTATCCATACCTGACTCAAAACACCACAAACTGTCGCAGAGGGAAAAATAATTTATGAAAAGTTCTGCCCGCACTGCATTCATGGATCAGCAAAAACCTCCATATTAAGAAATAAATAGATTAAAAATGGTTTAAAAATAATTAAAAGAAAAGGAAAGTTTAAAACCAATTAAAAAAAAGAAGTTTTTTCCCATTAGAGAGACACACACACATACACACACAAAAGGGAAAATAGAGTTTTCCCTGCTCTGTTGATTTAATATCACCACTATTCTCTTTTTTTCCCTTTTCAGTTGACCTTTCCAATGGCAGGTCAGTGATTGAAAAGGTCATGACAGCCCTAAGTGATTATATTTTTGTCTGGTGATTATTGGCTGTAGCACTAGTTATAACACCAGCTGTACCACTAATGCATAGCCTAGAGGAGATCCAGAGCAGGTGGCAAGGCAGAGACATAATGTAGATCGGTAGCTGGATTTGAAAAGAGGAAATAGGCTTATCTCTGTAGGCCAAATCATCCTGTGCTGGTTCTTTTCTAGAGAGACACAACTCAATCAAACTTAGAGGACAAGGGGAAGGTAACCTCAGTCACTGGCAGCAAACTCTCTCTGGGTCAGCCTAACCATCCAGCAGAACAACCCAACAAAACCGACATTGCCCAGAAACATTCACAGTCCTTGGAAAAATGTGTTCCTTACATATGATAATTGTCCTGTGCATAAATACGATACGATACGATACGATACGATGCGATGCGTTACGATACGATTTGTTATGATACGAATCAATATACTTTATTGTCCTCATAAGGAAATTTATCTTGGACTCAGGAGCTGCACCAGTATTGCTGCCCAACAGAGCACCTTAAGCAAAGCACAACACAACTCCTAAGCATCAAGAAACATTCAGATCTTAATGAGGTTGGCACATCATTTCAATCATTTCATCTGCAGTCAGTATTGTTCAACAAAAATTAGATGGGACGTGGAGTAATGGCCAAAATATATGGGGCATGGTCACAGCACAACATGTCTGCCACAGCATGCCAGCAGCAGAGTATGTCCATTATGATCAGCTGAAACTGCCACACTAACCACTGAAGCTGCGCTTGCCCATATGGCACTGTGCTGCTCAATCTTATTTTCACGCAGCTGGTCTATTTTTTCTTTTCTGCGTGTGGCCATTCAACAAGTAAAAACTACCTGGAGCTGTGTAAAAAGTACAATATGTTTAAATAGCAGCAGAGTAGAGCAGCATTAATGCATCCAAACGATCCAGTTAATTAATTGAGTGCCAGTTAATATAGCCTCGGCTTCCAAACTCTACATAACAAACTGCATTATCACTTGGTAAAACCAATACACAAACAGTGAAGCTTGCAGCAACCACACACTAAAAATCCCCGCTGCGCTCCACCTACACATCCCTGCTCCATGTTTTTCGACCATACAAAGTGGAGAAGTGTTTTTTTCCGTCTGTCCAAAGTTATGATTCATTTAACAATAACGCCTAATCGTCTGGGTTCATCTGTGGTAATCACATCAAACGATTTACTAATTTGGTTTTATTGTTCGCTGTAATTGTTCCTCATGAGCCCACTGGCCACAGAGATCCTCTCTTCATGTAAACTGGAGACACAATTATCAGTCCTTGTTCTGTGTAAGAATTTAAAAATCAGTAAGTTTAAGATGAAACTAATATGGGGCTTCAACCGCCTGACTTAGACCAAATGGTATCTTACAAAGTTGCAGTTTTTTAAGAATGAAATTCACTCTTATTTTCTAACCTTTCTGAGGTTAAACTCTAAAGGAAGCAGTTATTGTTTGGGTTCAGAATTGCACTTGTGTGCATGTGAGTCACATAACTGTTCCTGGATGTACTTTGGTGGGTAATTGAATTTACACTAAATCAAAAGACAGCATAAACAGTGAGCGTTACTGGCAATATTCCCAGCAGAGGAAGTTCTGAATTGAAGACTATTGCTGAAAATGAAAATGTTTTTTCTGATTAAATGCCCACCTGACGATGGAAAATCTCTCTCTCATCGACCAACCTCGGAGAAACAAATACAATGAAATGCATGACTGTCTGTACGTGAACAAGTATAAAACCCTCCTGGAAATGCCATGGAAACCAATCACTGCTCAGTGGGGCTCGTTATCCGCCCCGGTGAACAGATAGAGAACGAGGTGGGGGGTTGGTTGGAATAAGAGGAAGAACAAAAGGTGATGAGGAGGCACGGATGAGCGAAATGTGAAAGGAAAATGCAGAGAAAGTTATATCAGGGAGTGGGAGGGGGTGAAGAAATGGATTTGATCAATATTCCCTCTGCTTCGCTCTGCTAACAGACCAGAAAATGGTGAGATATGGCTCACTATCAGATGTGGAGGTTATAATGAGTTTTCTACTCAGAAGAAATTATTCATTTCATATGTGGTGTACACATATACAAGCCATGTTTTTACACAAGTTGAAACCCTTTGAGGATTTATGTATGGATACTCAAAGGGTCCAGAAGTGGCAGGAGGGATAGCTTTATCATTTAATTGAAGATTTATTCATGGGATAGCTGCTGGATTATTGATTTAGGAACCTAAACTGCTGTAACAACATGCAGGTTGTGCTTCGCAACAACACAACAATTCAGCCTTTTCCACTGTAGATCTGCTTATCACTACACATAACACCGTAAATTAACTCATTTAAAGTTGCATGTATTAATATTTGTTTTCATACTAATACTGAATTAAATGACTGTGAGTAAGGTGAAAAGGGTTGTTTGCAGTGACATCAGAGATTGAACACCCAACTGAGACGCCCTAAAGAGCTTTTTAGCCTGTCTTAGCTCATTATTTTTGGTTGGTCAATGCCCAAATGCATCAAACTCTGAAGCTTTCAGTACCTCTCTATTATCGATTTTGGATGCTCAGGGGTGGCTTGTCATTTTACTGCTTTTTAAATACACACTATCTTTTTAAAATCAACTTTTTTTCCCCACAGGAAATGTACAATTTCTGCTCCGAACATGCACACAGTTGTTTTTCTATCAAAATAAACTTAAACCATCCTATGTTTACTTTGTTTTTAGGGTTAGGCAACAGAAGCACTGAGTCAGGTTAAGACAAAAGATCAAGGTTTGGGTTAAATTAAGTATGTTTGCAGTAGGTGGGAGCAAGTCTTAACCTTCAGTCTCAAGCAAGTCCCAAATCACTGTGGAGAAAATCAAGCAAGTTGATTCAAGTCCCTCCTGTAAGTCAAACAAGTCGAGTCATACTCACAAACTCATGAAGATAAGCTGTGTCCAGTAGTGGAATGCAACTAAATACATTTACTGTAAGTACTATAAGCAGTCTTTCTCATGCCACTTTCTTCCTCTACTCCTCCACATTTGAGAGGGAAAATATTGCATCTTTTTTATTCCATTTCATTCGGTTAATGGAGAAAATAATAAGCAGACCTTGTATAAGTAAGTCAGAAGACAGCCTAAGCATATACAGCTGGTAGCACATGTATTAGCTCTCTACAGTGATGTGTGCGTAATGGCCTGAGGCTGACAGTGTGCCACTGATTGCAAAGCATGCTGAATGCTAAATTAGTTATTGTAAACTGAACTCTGAAGTCTTTGCAGATAGACTTGAATAAAAGGAAATGTAGATGCTGCTATTCCTCTAAGGAGAGCTGCGAAGAAGAGCGGGCACGAATATGTGTTGTAATGTTTCAAAAAGAAAACGTAACTTCTCAATAAATAGAAAAATATAAATATTTGATTTTTAAAAAAGTCTTAAAAGATAACTTCTGAATTTTTCAACCTGGGCCCTATTTCCCCATGTGTATGTGTGCGTATGATTCATAGGTACAACTCGTTTTAAATTTGGTTTAGTATTGAGGGAGCCGGATGCAACCGGGAGCCGCAAAACGAGCTAAAACGGTAACGGGGGCAAATGCTGCAAGGCGCAGTGTCCGGACAGCCTATGAAAGCTGTACAGGGTGTTGCGCGACATCCTGTTCTTGCAATTCGGATAAGCACAAACACGAACCATTGTTTTCAATCGATGCAGTAAAACTCTCAGCTGTACTCCGGGACAACCAGCGCTTCTCTGAGCGGCGCTCAGCATGGCTCCTCTGTTTTCTTTCGGCAACAAGCAAAGCTCTCGCGAGATGACGTCACAGCCGGGAGGAGGTAAAGGGTCAGGGAAATGCTTCATATGCTATTTACAGAGATAGCACTGGCGATCTGAACCGGTCAGTGGCGAAAAAAAGCACTTTTAATGTGCAAACTTATACGGGACACATTTGCCCCCGTTACCGTTTTAGCTAGTTTTGCGGCTCCCGGCTGCATTCGCCTCTCTCAATACTGAACCAATTTTAGAACAAGTCGTACCTATAAATCATACACACACATACACATGTGGAAATAGGGCCCAGGATGAAAAATACCGAAGTTGTCCTTTAAGTCTAAGTCAAGTCTCAAGTCATGAATGCCAAGTCACAGTCAAATCAAGTATTTCATCACTGTTAGTAAAGCGATTCTCAAGGCTTCAAATTTGCAACTGGAGTCAAGTCATGCGACCCAAGTTCCCTACGACTAATGTGTGCTGTTTAGGTCATGTGACATATTACATTGCGTACTAAAATAACTCAGTGTTGACTTTTGTTTCACACATACACAAAAAGTGGCCTTCTAGGTAAAAGTCTTGTTTTAGTATATCAGTCAAAATGACGCTGCCCAGTGTGCCACATAAAGACACTATAGGGTGCCTGGGTGCATCTGACTGAGGGCCACGACCACGCATTCATATTTGACGAGTTGGGATTTAGAACATTGTGTCTTTTCAGCAACAGCAGGCAGCTTTTTTCAGCTAAAAAGAAAGTGTACATATCTTACAGTACCAAATTAAAAGCAGACAAAATGATCAACTAACTGGATCAAGTTTCGAGCAAGCTAAATAAGACCCAGATATTTTTCCTCTAAAGGGAGAATAGATATTAGACTTCATCAGATTGCCAGAAAAACACAACTCCAGTGGGAGGGTAATGTTGCACTGAAAAACATTTTCAAGCACTTGTACTGAAAACTCACTTACTGTGCTTGCTTTGCTTTTCTTGTTTATGCTGAATGCACTCATTATACAACACTTGCGAAAAAGTGCCTACCACATTACCACTTTACCTTACACTGCTTTACATAATGCATGGTTAAACTCTACTGAATGCCTCTTTACACTGATTACGGGCTGTCCCAGACTGAATTTGACAATCATGAGAGAAAGGTAGAGATCTTTGACCATCATTGTAAGTGGTGGTTTTACACTTACAATGGAATTTAAAGCTTATTATTATTATGTTGTCCTCTTATTCTGAGCATGTCCAGCTTTATATTCCCTCCTCCTTTGCTTTTAAGGTTTTCAGCACTGTCGTCATGCCTAACAATTTGTACCAAACACTCTGACACAGATTGCAACCAAGCCTTTGGTCGACCCATCTCACACAGTGTGACATGCAATGCACTTATTATAGTTTTTAAGGTCAGCAAGTTTTGGAGTTCTAAAGTTGATAAAAATCCATTAATGTAGCTTCAAAATGGGTTTTTTTATGAGTTGGCGGAGAAGTAGGAGACAGGAGGTGTATGAGGAGCTTGAAACTAGCTGGATGTGACTTTACAAACGGTATTAATTTAATACTGCATTTCCCTACAATATCACTATCCTCTACATAAATTACATTTACTATTATTTACCCTTGAAATGAAATCCCTCATTCCCAGGAGAAACCTGTAGAAAGCTTCTGTATGTACATTTAATTAATGTGACAGGTTTAGTTAGTTCCCATCCTCTCACAAGATTGACCTCAATTTCCAACAAAGACCCCCATTTCCATTCCACACAGAAGCCGAAAAAGGCAATTCCAGATCCAACATCGCACCAAGCAGGGTACCCATTCATCTTAAAAAGACTGAGTGCCGTCCATATCCTGTGAAGTGTCACATGGACTTGATTGCTTCTTTTCGCCCTTGGGGCCAATTGGGGGACTTGCGCAGTGATATGCTGGGGCTTTTACCCAATCACTGATACCATGGAGAAGCTTTTCATCACACTCTGAGTTCAGTTGACAGAATCGAGATAGCATGGTGTAATTCAGCTCTTTTGTTAGCAGGAACCTGGGTTCTGCACCAAGGTATGTAGGAGCGCCCATACACCATGATAGATGAGTAACAATGCACTTTAACAACTGTAATAACCATAGAGATGGAGCACAGGGGGCAGATGGAGCTGTCATCATGTTAACTCTGCTGCCTTCCTCCACATCCCTGGGAAGTGTTAAGTGTATTATGCATGAGATAGAGAGGAGGACAGAGAGGAAGTGATTACAAAAGGAGGAAAGGTAGAAAGAGAAATGAGGGGACGAAGTCGGGGCAGAGTGGAGGAGGGAGCAGTAATCAGGATTAAGGTGGATGAGGTGTCGGCTGGTCTGTGTGATAACACACTGTGTTTGTGTGAGCGCATATCTAGAGCTGATTTCTTCAGATATTTAGCATCCTCTGTGCAGAAACACACCTGCTGTTTGGCCTATGGGGTTTTTATCAGAATGTCAGTTGGGTCCATAATCTTTAAGTGAGTGAGGTGTAAAGAGGCCCTGCGGGGCGGCTTGTTGTCAAGGACAACACCATGCTCTGCCATCGAAGCTGATGGGAAGCTCACTATGGTGAAACCTTTGGAACAGGCAAAGCATTTATGGGATTTACCTCCATCTGGTATGATTCAATACAACAGTTTGTTATCTGCTGCAATATTTCGAGCACCGCTAAGCATGTAATCACACTCTGTGGTGTGCATGAGCTGACCGCCTGGATTAGGATTTTTTTGACTGGTTAATATGACGACTGTGAAAACTGTTGCCATTTTGTAAAGAGATAAGGACTGTTTTAGGAATGTTAACTTCATTTTCCACAACTGTTTCGCTTGAGTAGACGACATAATAGAATTAGAAATACCTCCTCAAGGTTGGATGCTTCACCGCACCACTCAAGTTGCACTTACTGTTTACATCCCAGTTGGGAAAAAATGGATGCTCCCACACATCTTCCGCCAGCAGAGCAATCAGCACAGTTTCAAGGTGAGCACCAAAGATTAGTGTCACCACCTCAGTATCTGACCAAATCTCCCTGTCTGTTCCTGAGTTATGATGTTGAGTAACAGCCAGAAAAGTGTCTTATTCAGAATATTATGATGTCACTGTGAAGTTGACCTTTGACCTTTTGGATATAAAATGTCATCACTACATTATTTTATCCTATTAGACATCTGTCTGAAATGTTGTCATAATAAACACAAGAATTCCTAAGTTATGGCCAAAAACATGTTTTGTGAGGTCACACTGACCTTAACCTTTGACCTTCAACCACCAAAATCTAATGAGATTATTTCTCAGTGCAAGTGGACGTTTGTGCCAAATTTGAAGAAACTGCGTTCTTGAGATATCATGTTCAAAAGAATGGGACAGACAGCTGCACAGATGGACAACCCGAAAATATAATGCCTCCGGCCACAGCTATTCTGGGTGGAGAGGCATAAAAACTTAGATGAGATAAGTTAGATAAGATTCATAAATGCACTGAAGACACTAGTAGATGAAAAACATAAAAGATGTGAAGACGAATAAGTTTGTTCTTTTTCAAAATTGTCCTTTCCATCCCTTTTGGAACCAGATGATTCATGCAAGATTTCTGTGTCCTGGTGTAATGATAATATAATAAATATATTTCCAGACAATTTAGCACTACAATCCACTCTGGATCTATAAAGATAAGATAAGACGTACTTGATACTAATGTCCCCATAGGGAAATTTGTTCTGGACTCCGTCCTGCAGTTCCACAGAAGATAAAATCATACAAGCTACATAAAACATCTCAGCACTACAGGGCTTCATGTTACACTTTGCACACACACACCTTCTGACTATGACGACGTCTTGCACAACCCCCGTGGCCAACATCCTATTACTACACACACTGCAGCACAGGGCAGGTCACAGCAGTGCGGCACAACCGGAACCAGGGATAAAGAAAGATGCACAGACCGTGCTGTCTTCAGTGACATTGTTTCCCATGAAGGTTCATACTATGAGTTAATGCGTAAGCCAAAGGATATGCATAATAACACCAGGCACCTGAGTCAACAAAGTTAAGGAATTACACTAAAACAGTACAATGAATTACAGGATTTACTCTAATCTCTCTAATTTCCTTTGTAAATATTTATCAGTCACAAAGCAAAGTCTTTTGTCAGCACATGTCGGAAAATTAAGCACAAAAGTGCATGTAGTCAGCAACAAGTTCTCATTAGCATTCATGACTAAGATTAGACCAGCGCTCCTTAGCCTCTTTATTTAAATGAATGCATGAACCGATAAGGCTGTAGTTTCTTTCTGGATGGCACACTTCTGCATGCTAAGTGACAACCAGCTTAATCTTTTGCCTCATGCAGACATGAGGGGGGGAAACAATCTGATTTGTGCTGAGTCCTTTGAAAGTAACACCTGGATAAACATGTGTCTGTGATGGATTGCCTCCTCAGGCTTTATGGTTACATTTGTCAGACCTTGATAGGAAAGGAAAGATTGTGTGACAAGTAAATGATTCAGGATTAAGGGCAAATCATTTGTAGGCAAGCATTCATGTCTTTAGATGTGTACGCAACAGACAGTATTTAAATTTCTGAAGGTTCACATCCTTGGTTATTTTCTTACAATAAAGAAACAGACATATGTATTATTTCTATGTGGACGGTGAAGAGGAGCAAAAAGAGATGAACACTGTCATCGAAGTGCTTTCACTCCTCCATCCCTCTCCAAAAGCTTTACATAAGTCCAGTTGGCTGGGATTAGCCGTCAAACAGGAGCCAAAAACACAAAGAGGAGGAACAAACCCTGAAGAGGTGGTGGACATTAAAATTTGACTTCTCATCCTAACATTTTACTAATGAAATGTTTACTGAGTGAATGCACTGAGTAGAACAGGCAGCGTTCGCCCAGCGCCTCAGAACCCACACACAGTGATGTTAACATCCCTCTGGCTGGCTCTCAACTGTGTGCCTCATACATCAAAGCACTTCATCAAAAATAGTTTTTAACAGGCCGTTACCAATGTTGTTGACCTCTTTGGCTCACAATGACTCTCAATTAGTTTGCCTGGGCACAGATTGGAAATTTATTTCAAAGCTCCGAGGGGGCTTTGAAAGTGCATCTCTCACATATAGAAATTCGACATTTTTCAGACGTGGCCTCAAAACACAAAAATGAGAATATGAGGTCAGCTGTGTCAGTTCTACCTCTTATTTTACAAGTAATGTTGAGAAATATTGGAGGCAGCGACAAAAATCAGTCATGAACTATATTTCAGTCAACTTGGTGGAAACATGATGTTTAAGTAATGACTTTTAAAAAAATCCTACAGTATGTCAATGACTTGTTCACAAGCTTTCAGTCCTCAGATCTTAACCAGGTAAAGACTGAAACACCGTAAAAAGGGGATCGTAGTTTGCAGGCCACACCTGTCAGTGAGATTTTCTGGTGTGCGTCAACTTTCAGTGTAACACCAATGCATCCCCAAAAACTCTTTACACACAGTTATGACAATAACTGACTTTTTTGGTCACTTGGGGGGCAATGGAAACAAGCCATGAACACACCACTAGTATATTATGACCTTTTACGTTGATAAGGCAAAAATATTAGCGAAAGGTTACCTATTTACATGACCAGCAGCATTAGCATTGGAGTAGCCCTATAAATGTGAAAGGCTGTCCCTGACTTACTGAATGACTGATAAAGTTGGTCACATTGGTCACAGAATCAAAGTGAACATGTGCAGGCAGTCCTCAGTTACTGACCCAAACATATAACTTAACCACATCATGTGATGTGTTACTTCAGTATGCATGAAGAGCAAAGATTATTGGGACCACTACAGAAAACTGGAAATAAACACTTGATATCCAATAATTTATTCTATAGACACAACCACTGACTATCCATCAGAGTTTTTGCTGTAAAGAGAATTACAAGGGAAATTTCATCCCGAGTCCAGCTCTTGATTAAACTCTGACACATGTCTTTATAGAAAACAAATCTTTTCTAACAAACATTGCATTTGGTGGATTTCTGTCATTTGTCACTGCAATTGTAGTGGTATGCCGATGTGGTGGAGCTATTGGGCCGCAAAAAGTGTGGGCTAGCCGCTAGCCAGATGCACCACAATGTCTCCACTGGCAGCATCTCTACCACCACAGTGAAAAAAATCACTTAAGACACCAAAACTCATTTTCCCTTCTGTTCAGTGTTTTAATATAGTTTTATATCACCAGATGGAGTTTATAAATGTTACTGCAATCAGCAGTCGGACTGTGTTCCCACTTTATCAGTAAAAATTTTAAACAGACATCAGTAAAACATTTTAGTTCATTACAATACGTGAGAACATGACTGCCACATATATTGATAAAAGCAAACAATTAAAATTAGGAAGTTAAAATAATAAAAATAAGTTATATAAAAAAAGATAGACCATCTAATAAAAGTGTCTTTAATGGTGTCAGCAGGAATTATTTAAAATATATTTATTATCATTATATATTTTTTGAAATGCTTTAAATACAGGAGGATATTTACATGTGTGTAAATAATCGTGATTGCTGGAGCTAGTTGAAGGTACAATACACATGCATGTGTGTGCACAAGATCAGGATGGTACCACCTCTGCCTCATTTTGAGCCAGAAAAAAACCTGTACATGTAACAATATGACCACATTTCAAGTATGTTCACAGCTGATTACTAACTGTCTTTGTCTGGTGTTTAGATGTTTAGACGTTAGTGTCTGGTGAGTTTTAGAGCTTTTTTTTGGGTTGTGGGCCAGAACAAAACAAATAATGAGCTAAAAGATGCTTCAAGGCTTCACAGCGCTGAGGGGAACTGCAGTGGGTACGCCACAGCTTTATTTCATCAATTATTTATATAAAACAGATCAAAGTTAATTGATAATAGCAGCATGACGTTCTTATTTATCTAACTTCTATATTGTGTTCATGATACTGTAGGCCTGATGGCAGCTTTATTTCACGAACACACATTCCTCGTATAGTTTAAGATCAAGCCCCAAATATGTTTAATAATGCAAGCACAAACAGTTAAATTCAGTTAATGGTTTAAGAGAGTATTATATGGTTCATTTGTGCACCATTACAGAAGGGCTAAAGAAAATCCGAAAAATGTATGCAGCATTTTTGACACATCTTGTTTTGCCTCTGAGCATCCTCAGGCAGTGCGTTGCTGTAAAAGAGAGATGGAGAGAGACTTCAGTTTAGGATTTAGATAGCTTACAGTGTTGCACAACCAAATGTGACTTGTTAGCACATGGATGCCCAGCAGGCTGTTTCCCTCTGCTGCCTCTGACAGCTTACCTGTCAGCAACACTGTGCCATGTAAAGGGACTAATACAAGATGAAAACACCACTCGTCTCATGCACATAGCCTACACATACAGTACACACTCTCCCTGGTTCCTCTGAGAAGAAAAAAAGCAGATAATTTCTGGAAGATATGAACTTTTGATTGATTGATTGATTGATCAACATTAATTTGATTATCAGTGTTCACAGGACAGAGAGCTGCTCCTGTTATCAGCCCAGTGACCCAGTTCTGTCACTGTGTGGGTGCACCTGTGCAGGTTTTGATGAACTGAAAAGGCAGAAGTTGAACAAGAAAAAAGTCACTGATGCTCAGGCTTTTTACCTTCATGACAGGTGCACACAGAAACAAATTCCTGCTCCCCCCAGCTTTCTCAAGCTAGCTGATGATGTTTCATAATCAAAAACACATCAAGCCCAGTCACCAGAATAAATGCTGGCATTGTGTGTTTCTACAAACACCAGATATGTAACATGAGTTTCTCATGAAGAGGAGGGGGGGGGGGGGGTGGCTGGCATGACACCTAGATGAGGCAGTTGCCAAGCTGCAGACGACTGCAGACCCCTGCGCGAGACCAACAAATGACTAAAACTGGTCGTCACTGCAGCATTTTTTACAGAGCCTTCGCTGTTTCCAGTGGTGATTGTGGCACCAAAACTGGATACTTAGAGTCAAAACATCTTTTCCCAAACATTGTGCCTAAACCTAACCACACGTTCACTACAGCATTGTTGAAACATATAGAAATGCTAAGTTTCAACACATCTGCTACGTAACAATGTACAAATGTTACACATCCATGGTTTGTAAAAATGTACAATGCCAACATTTATTCTGGTTATTTTTGCAGATAGCAGCTTCTGTTTGAGATTAATAGAAGTAGGCAGTTTGGGACATGTGACCGGGTATTTAAGGGTAACATGATTTTTCCCTAACCGTAACCAAGCGTTTGGAGTTTTTTTGCCTAACCCTAACCACACATTAACACAGTTTCACCATATCCACTACATAAAGTATGAAACATACTGTGGTTTGCAAAAATGGACAATGCCAACATTTAATCTGGAGATTGTGTTAACACTTCACACTCCAAGAAGTGTTTTTCTTTTTTTAAGAATAATTTGAATAAGAACAAAAACTTAGTTTAAACAGGGTGGAGGATTAAAAAAGCTACAAAATAAAACAGCAAACTACATCAAGAACAATGACCCTTTCATTAGACCCCCTTAGACCCGTTTAGATACTCACAATAGTTGATGCTACATTATCATAAGATAGGTGTTCCTCATACTTTATTTGGAGGAGATTCACTCTCAAGAAAAAAAAAATCTGCTGTCTCTTTTTTATGTAGCTGCTTTTTTGCACTCAAGAAATATCCCTGAGAAATCCATCACAGAAGAGATGCACAATCTGATGCTTCAGTTGAGCAGAATACAAGGCAGTCGTGGCTGTAAGGAAAGTGAATGTCTATGATCACAGACACGCTAGAATGCTCACACATCCATTGCTGTACATGTTTCCACTGGGAAAAAAGAAAAGAAAATCTCATTCATATTTTCTGCAGGGTTTGCTGAAAAGCATCTGGGAAATGTAAGAAGACAGAAACTGATGTAAAAGAAGCAAATAAACAATACTACACAAACAATGAAAATAAAACTGAAGGCTTCATCACAGACTCAGACTGTATTGAAGATCAGAGGCTGATGTAAAGGTGCGACTGACTTAAAAAATTGGAGGTGGTATGAATTCATACAAATAACTATTGGAAAGATTCAAAATCCCTCCATACTGGAAACAGCTATTTAGTCTGAATGGTAGCAAAATTCAGTCTGATTTTTAGGGTTGAGAAAAGAGAGGACCTGGAGGAAGATTACAGAAACAAATGGAGAGTCACTTTGTGCTGTTAGCTACAATGTCTCTGCTGTCATGTCTTTGTGGTTAATTAGTCCTCCGTCAGTCCTTTGTCCTCACTACGTTCAGGCCAACAACACTGATTGACGTTGCTGTCCAACAGAGGCATCCTAATGACACAAGATGGACTTCCCCAATAAGGACAAAGGGAACTCCAAGTTGTGAAATCAGCATTTCCAGCAAGGCCGACTGTACTGTGGCACATCGTGTACCTGGTCAGTGTTTACAGTGTTTCACCTTGTTGCTCAACACCGCCATCAGAGCTCAGTAGATCAGGGGTTTACCGCTCGGGCCTGGTGAACTTACGCTCTCACTGCACCACATGCGTGTGACCTCATGCACAGCTGTTATATTGATCTGTCACGTTGCAAGACAGGAGGAAGCATATGACAAGAGTAAGTGTTTAAAGCTGATTAAAAGGAGCTATTCACAGCTCTCACTGTGCTCATTTGATATTATTAATCACTAATTGTTTTTATTTTTGACTCATAGCGAGCCTACGTAAATATGTCTGACAAGCATGCACAGGCGGCTCTGGGTATGTGAGAGCCCTGCCGAGTATGGGTCGCAGGCACAGTCAGGGCTAAGGGGCTAAATGAAGGACAGCAAGATAGACAGAGGAGAAGCAGACCCTCTGAATCATGCAGCGAGCATGAAATGCAAGCCCGTGAGCTACAAGACGATGTACTTTTGGAGGAATTTGTCATCTTCTGTATTCTTACTTCCATTGAACTGTATGAGCTGAGCTGACGCCTCATACATAAAGAACAAGAGAAGCTCTTGTTAAAATATCAGAAATTCTGTAGTTTCAACAGAATAATTCATCAGAGCTCAGCCATGACTCATCTGGGTTGTCCTTCCTTGAGACTCTGGTAAAAATGCATTATTACAAATGAATTTTAAAAAAAGCAGAAGAAAAAGTGCAAAACGAAAAAATTGTCTATACATATATTCATCATTTGTCTGACCCACAGTTGACCCACTTCAACAACTATAGTTTCATACATACCACTGTAGAACATTTTAAATATTTGTATATTCTGTTTCTAAGAAAATATGTCCTTATCTGATATTACTAAAGGTGAAGGTGTAATTTTACAGGAATTCTCGACTGTAAACTCAAAGTCTCTACATTGTACCTATGTGTGTCAGATGGGTTGAAACCAGGGTGCAATTACACCAACAGCACATTGCTTTGGGGTCATTGGTTGGGTCATGGTGTGAAAGGAGTGTGAATAACATGTACGTATAAATAGGACAAATTATCACACTTGGCATGAAGTGATACAATGTTGAGTGATTTTCTCTCCGCCTACATAAACAGGAGCAGCAGATGACTGACAGCGATGGAGAGAAACAGATGAAAGAGCAAACAGACTCTGATGTTTCCTTGTCGGATGTCAATCCAGAAAAATGGGTCAGTGAATGACTCGATTCAGACAGGTGGTAGTAAGCCTGACTGATTACACCCAGTGACGCTCAGTAGTATGTGTTTGTGTAGTTGAATGTACATCAATCCCCTCAGAAAGTTGCAACTTTAGTTATAAGGCATCTGAAAACAACATCTTTAAAGACTACAGTTAAGAAAAATGGGTCAAAGGCTGTGTTTACTCTGATTTCTGAACTCATCTGCCATTGTCTGACGACAACAAAGCCTCTGGAGGCAACATCCAATATTTTTGGAGATCCATTGTGACCAGCGTAAATCCAGGCCAAGATGTCCTCTTCTGTGGCTGCTCATTGTTTACAGTTCAGTTAGCAACTTGGGGCGGGTCCAGACAACATTTTGGCTAATCTTTCTAAACTGATATCTGCATATGAATGCAGATAAATTAGAAACAAAGCTAATAAAAGCCAATAAAAGCTAAAACGCAATCAGACGATAGCTGATGGGTTCTAAGATTGCATTTCAGCCAATACACTCCGTCTCCTTTGATCTCCACACAGACTGGCAACCAAAGCTCACTCAAACATGAGTGGTCAATACTACACAGACTACAAACAGAAACCAGAAAGCTTCAGATGTTAAAGTAACGCTCTCAGCACTGTTTTAAATACCGCTGTGTTCATAAACTTGATTCCCTAGTTTACTTAAAGCCTAATTTCGTGGCTTCACTGATGTTAACCTTATATCGAGTAGGAAGAACAGAACACTATGTGGCCACAAATTAACACATTTATCAACAAGAGGAAAAAGTTAATGAGGAAAAATTATATGTTCATACAAAAAATAAACAACAATAAACCAAGGACATAGCTGTGTGCTGATCTTTCACAAAAAAGGTTATAAATATGTTCTTGAGCTGCTATATTTGTTCTTCTTAATATACTTTTGGTTTAACTGTGGAAAAACCACAAATCTGAAGACGCCACCTTCGCGTTTCCGTATTTACAACACAGTACGCCTCTTTTCTGAAGCGACGATGCCATAACCTCAC
The DNA here is from genome assembly GCA_026686955.1 of Epinephelus cyanopodus. Lineage (NCBI taxonomy): Eukaryota > Metazoa > Chordata > Actinopteri > Perciformes > Serranidae > Epinephelus > Epinephelus cyanopodus. The sequence goes on from CM048916.1 coordinate 35,271,909, forward strand.
CTCTCCCTTAACCCGCATGTGCTAGGCATAAAGGGGCCACAACAACAATGGCTGACTATGCAGTCCCAGTCAACATTCTCCTGCAGTTTTGTAGTTTTGTAATCAAGTGTGACCCTAAGTAGCAGCTCTAAATAGCATTCAATGAACACAAATTGGATCAGGCTAGCAAGGGGCCAGATATGCATCACCAAAGAGGCCCTACCTTTAATCGCTGCAAATCATGCATGAAGAATTGTGGGTACTTCATGCCTGCAGAGGATACACACATGCATCCTTGACAATTCTCTGAAGGAAAGACTCTGTCCTTGGTAGAATTTAAAGGATCTATTGGCACTTGAGAAGCACCGACAGAGATCTGGTGTGGGCACCTCCAAATGTGACAGAATGAACTGGCGGACTGACGGCTGACTGTGGCCGACTGGCAAGACAAACCTCCTTTCTTCTTTATTGCCAGATGAGGTACCAGGCTTTCTTCCTGTCACCTGGAGCATTGTCTGGGCAGTTCAGAACATTCTTCTTGGGCAGCTATGCTAGTTACCTTAGAGGACTACTAACACAACATCGGCTACTGCATTACAGAGCACAGCACACACTTCTGGCTTTTCACTGGTACATGATGCACTCTAGTTTCTGCAGCACAGTGTAGACACATTTTTTTTTTTCAACAAGCTCCACTGGCCACTGTTGCTCACTTACTCCCCTTGCTCAACTACACACATCTGTCTAGCTCAGCACTCTCATCATAAAAACTATTCAAAGCTGCAGAATACGTGTATATTAAATCAAACATATTTAAATTAATAGCGACTAGAACTTATATATATATTGACCAACACATTATTCTGAGCAGAACACGAATTAGTGATCTTCACACTGCAAGTCTTAGTGCTCAGATTCAATTTGTTTCCTCTCTGTTTGGCTGTACACATTATTTTTTTAATGTGGCCAATATCTGATTCTTGTGCCACACGCTGCTGTAAACATGGAGGCCACTGAAGTTGACGATGACAGTTTCATTTTCAAGTTGGTGTCATGACGACCCTCCTCTCATACTCAAGATAGCTTTCTTGCTGGTTCTCATTTGTTGTGTTGCAGGAGGAGCTGAGAGGAGGGTCTGTGGCTGAGACCTGGGCCTGGACCGCTCTGGGTTCTTTGCTATCCACACACACTGCCACACATCCACACATACACCTCATTACTGATTACTGATGATACACCTTGTATTGTTTGATTTACCTTATGTTTTTGTAAATACATTTTAATTATTGTCAGCAACCTTGTTTGTCTCCCCCTTTTGTCACAGCTTAATGTGCAGTGGAAGCCAGCAGATTCGTGGGACGAGGAGAAAGACAGCCAAATGTTTAATTATGGCTTTTTGTGGAGCAATGGCTACTACTACTGAGGTTTGTTTGAATGTGGAGTCAGAGCCAGGAGCGGTGGGATTGTGATGTGAATGGCTTCACTGAAACAGATTTCATAAAAAATTTCAGGAAGACCTTTGGAGCGAGACATTCATTTCAAGTAAGTGATGTAAAGGTCTCATGAATTCAATTTTGACTTTTCAGACTGAGGACGGACTGGAAAAAATCAGACCTGTAACCAAATCTGATTTAGTTGCACATATGAAAGTAGCCCAAAATTAAAAATTAAAAATTAAAATTGAAATGATCAGATTCCATGTGATTTATGCTGTTCCTACTGTTATGGAAAACACAGATCTGAGTCACAGATCAAAATCAGATTGGCCCACTTTTGCCTGTGAACATAGTCAAAATGTATTTCTTTTGCACCATTATCAGAGAAAATGTGTGAAAATAAACTTAAAGGGATACGCCAACATTTTTTTGTTTGCGTGTCTTGCCTCATTCCCAAGTCCATGACAAGCAGGTAGATACCATTCTTTCGGCTATACGTGCAGTAAAAAGGGAGAGCCGGGCAGAGCTCACCCACCGCTAATTAGCTTAGCTCAAATGCTTGGAGTCAATGGGTAGTGTTAGCCTGCCTCTGCCTGCAGTCATCAGATAAACTCTTCAGCAACTCTAAACGGTCCTGTGTGCTTGTTGTGACTCGTTTTTACCGCGTTATGTTACGTTATCTATTTTTAGACTAAGATTAGCACTTTATGTAAGTTTTGAAAGAAGTACATAGGAAACTAAAACGCAGTTTTTGCGCATGCACAAACCACCGCGGACGTGCTTGGAAGTAGGTAAACAGAACAAAGCCTCTGTTTAGGAGAAGAAGAAGATTGCATCTACGGATTATGGCCGACTTTGTAAGAGAGGACGAAGATGATTTCTTCGGGACTGACAAAGATCCACAACCTTACCTATTTGAACCAGAATATACAGAGGAGGAACTACATGTTTTGGAAGCTGAGCGTGCACGAAGAGAAGCTGAGACAGTCAAACAGCCTGGGGCCGAGGGGAGAGTCAGAACCGGCATGGACTGGTGGTGTAGATGTGGGGCTTGTCAACCTATGCCGACAGAAAACGAGTGCTTCTGCTGTACTGAGTGGGAGTTGGTGAGTTGGTACAGCACACGTACGAGGCATTTTGTAAAATTGGGATTTATAAGTCTCCCTCTCTCTCAAAAAATATGTCCTACAAACTCCTTCACCGATCTACTGCATGAGCTCTTCTTCTTCTTCTTCTCCTCCTCCTTCTTCTTCTGCTTTCTTCCTCAGCTGTTTACTGGCGCGCATGCGCAGAACTGCGGTTTAGTTTCCTATGTATAGTTGCTGAAGAGTTTATCTGATGACTGCAGGCAGAGGCAGGCTAACACTACGCATTGACTCCAAGCATTTGAGCTAAGCTAATTAGCGGTGGGTGAGCTCTGCCCGGCTCTCCCTTTTTACTGCACGTATAGCCGAAAGAATGGTATCTACCTGCTTGTCATGGACTCAGGAGTGAGGCAAGACACGCAAACCAAAAAAAATGTTGGCATATCCCTTTAAAAGAAGCAATCTAAAACTAAAATTTTTATTCCTGTAGACAAATTATTATTATCGACAGATGATGAATAGTGTAAAAGTCATCAGTGATGATGATATTTAGGTCAACTTCTGACTTCTGAGTTAAGACCTCACTGTTAAGCTTTTAAAATATCCACTGTTATGATGACACAGTGTCATAGTGTCCTAGATATTGCTTCATTAGTCAGCCCACTAAACAACAAGCAGTCACACATAGTACACACATAAACAGCATAATATCAAGTCAGTGAACTCCAGTGATTCATCCCCATCAAGCCTCCATAGGCTGATAAAAATACAACTGTAATTTATATGTGGGGAAAATGGAGCCTGATAAGGGCTCTTCATGACGAAACGTTTTTGTTTTTTTTTTCTTTTTTTTGGGTCAGAGCTCCAGAACTGTATAAGCATGATATTAACTTATCATGTACTTGAGGGTTGGAATATGTGGGTCACTGATAACACTGTTAGCCTGCAAATGCAAAAGTCTGATGCTGAGGTTGGGTTCACAAGAGGAAAAGTGAGGGAATCATTAAAGTTAGTACAGTCCATATTGCAGGGGACATTAATGTGTGTGCCGAATGTCATTGCAATCCAATAGTTGGAATATTTCATTCAGGACCACAAATGTCACAGTGATGAGGGTGCCACAGCTAATGAGCTGAGAAAGTTTCTATTTGTTTTTATCAGAGAGAAAGTCATACCAGGATGATGTAACTTTCGATTGACAGTTCATTCTTGACCTCAGAAACCTTCGTCCTCATTAGCAGGTTGAGCTCGTCCAGTTTCCATGGAAATGTAGATCCTCAAACATCATGATTCTGAGCACCATAGGACATCTCATCCATGTTATATAAGCAGAGCTTGACAGTTTATTCTTGACCTTGGAGACAGAACTTTCCTGAGTTTCAACACCAAAAATAGGTGCTATTGGGCCTTCTTCAACACAGACTGAAAGTGCTGAGAAAAACACAAGGCTTTATTTCATTGCCCAAGTATCTAAAGGCCACCATCTATTCCACAACCTTTCAGTTCAAGTAGTTCAAAAAGTGGGTGGAGAGTCTCGGAGATACTGAGCTCTGACGAGATCTAATGAATGGGAGTGATCAAAGTCCAGGGCCGGAGGATTTTAGAAATACATAGTCGTGAGGTCAAGTTCTCCCTCTTGGGAGGGAATACTGTATTTTTTTGCTCAGTTGCAAGTTTATTGGGTACACTTGGTTAAAGCTAATGCATACATAATACAGTCTTGCAATAAATCCAACCGTAATGAAGGTAAACTCTTACACTGAGAGGTGTTGATTCAACTTCATGATCACTTTTGAGGATTTAGTTTGTGGTTCTTCTTGAAATGTACTGCATAATACAAGGAGGTACTGTATGTCTGTTAGTTAGTCTATCCACATTGGTATTAACAAGGTGGGCAAAAAATTAGAAACACCTGTCAGTATAATATGTATTAAGCGTAAGTCACAGTGACGCCTCACAGCACCACGTGAGAGAAGAAATTCATCAGTACAGCTACACACTGAAACAAATCAAGCACTTTTTTTTAAATTCAGAAGATAATCCTGCAATATGTTTCTCTCAGTGCTCATTAGCTGGATGCCAGCGGCAATGAGCCACTAGCTCTTCTTTTCCACATTCAGAACGCCTCACTCTCAGTGCCATGTTAAATATGCATGGCATTTGCCAGGAGGCATTAATAAGCATTAATTTGCCTCGTGTCACATGCGAGAATTTAAATTTAGGGAACAGTGTGGTATATTCATGTTTAAAGTGACACAGTTTTTATGTGTTTTAGTCAGGTGTGAGATGGGGAAATAGGGTAATGATATGGGCAGCTGGGATTAGGCGGCATAATATCTAGGGCAATGATCAGAGGCAAGTTATACATTGTTCTTATCGGTGACTAACAGCGTCACTCCACCCACACTCACGCCTACAAGAGGACTCTTCTCAGCATGTAGTGAAGAGCCAAGCTCTTCACATGAAGTGAAGAGCTTGGTTTCTATTCACTCCGAATTTTGTCTGGATTCTGGTTTCAAAACGTCCACTAATGGCCCCAGACTAGCATGTCATGGTGTCCATCTCTTTGTATTTGCTGTAATATGAAGCTTTGAGATAAACTTAAGTGGGTATTACACTTCACCCAGTTTTTTTCACTGAGGAGGCATTATAATTCGGATGAATCAAACAAGGACACATCATTCAGCGGTCAATAGTGCAGCTGCAAGTGAACAATCCTGTTGATACTGCCATGTCCCTTAAGGGCTATTAGGGGCAGTGGAACCAACTGTGAGCAGGAGTGACTGACTGACTTATATTCTGGATGCATGAGATGGTTCACACTGAAGTCAAATTTTTAGATGGAGCTTTGGTTTAATCAGAAAGACTATTCCTTCTTTACTCATTGATTCAGTTTTACTCAATAATGCCTCTTGGCTCATATCTATATGTTCAACCACATCTCACTCCAAAGTCAAATCAAACCTTGCACGTGGTATCTCGATGTGGAAAGTCCATGACCAAACGTTGATATGTGACGAGGTCGGAGTGAGAATCTGCTGATAAGTTTTAAAGTTCCTCTCCTTTTTGGAAGACAACTGCCTCCATGTTCTTTCAATGCAGTTAAGATAAACTTCCTCTCGCTTCACCACATGGGACCAAATTACTAATCAGCATGCCCTTTATTAATCCAATTAGTTTCTCCATCCACAGTCACAGTCACGTGATGATGGCCAAGGGAAGTAATCATATGTTGCTCTATCTCTCTCGGTCTCATCCCAATTAATTTAACTACACATATACTGTACGCCAAAATCTAATCTTAATTTGATCGAGGATGATATATCCGTTGTCTCTCTGGTTGAACACTATATGAGCCTCATCCAATTTGGCTATAAAGGGGAAGCCATATTAAATCTGTATCACTTACAGTTAAAAATAGGATTGTTCCTCTGTCTAAATCTTGGTTCCATGTGATCCAGCTCTGTCTGTGTCATATAAGCCTGATGGGTGGATTTGGATCTGGTTGACTGTCCTCCGTCAAACCAGGAAAGCATAACAGACTTTCAGATTAAGAGACAGATTTAAGGTTAATCATCCTCAGCTATAAAGGAGCTGTGACTAAGTTTGCACCTGTACATGGAGATACACACACATACAAGACTGCAAATGTACACACACACACACACACACACACACACACACACACACACACACACGGTATATCTATAAGGCAAGAACGACTGAAATTAATGTGGAATTTTCCAAAAGGCGTGACATTTTCATTTTCATCACGTTGAACCTCGGATCGGTCAAAGTGCCGCTGTAATGAATCCGGCAGGATGTGGCACGACTGATCACCCAACAGTCACGCTGTTGAGCCCTACGCAGACTGACAAGCCATCTGACTGCTGCTGACTCACACGTGTACACATGCATGTTGACTTTCACACAGAAAGTAGCAAAAAGCTGAGCTTACTGCAGTCCAAAAGCTCTTCACTTGTTTTCGAGATAACAGGAAATTATTTAGGTCCGAGATTCTGAAGTTTACATAGACGATATGCCTACAGTTGGGTAGATTCAACTGTAGATGCTTGTTTATTTAAACCCTAGCCATTTGTAATTGCATGCACATGCATGTGATTTAGCATTGCATTAATATAATGTTGTTGGTCTCACAGTGGACAGTTTTGAAAAATCAGATGCAGAAGAACCAAAGATATCTTCCTAAAAATCTCGAGCCTACATGACCCACAAAGCAACTGAACTACTGACAAGCAGCCAGTGTTTCTCATAGCAGCCGATATAGCCGTTTGTGGCTCCCCCTGGAGCCATTAAAGGCTTTTATACAACTTTTTGCACATTTGCAGTGGTACACCTATGATCAGACTTTGATGTGTGAAATTGATACAGTGTCCCTTATATAATTCACTGATTCATATACCTGCCAGAGCTTGTGAGTAGAGGGGAGTGGAGCAGAGCAGTGACGATTTCCGCTCTTCGCTGATGGAGCTTTCTTCCCTCCGCTCCTGTGCTCCAGGCTGCTCCGCTCAGAAAGGCTCTGCACTCAACACAGATTTCTACCCACTCCACTCAAATCACTCACCTCTCGCTCAGTTTCCTTTGTAAAATACTTTGTAAACTCCATTGTCTATTGTGAAAGAAAAACAAGTGCGTGTGCACAATATGCTGGTGCATTCTGGGTCAGGCATGCTTCAAACTCATTGTATAAGCAGTAGCAGAGCTGAATTGGAGCGAAAGGGAGCAGGAGTCTTGGTGACTCTCCAACAAAAATCCCTCACTCACGCTTCCCATTTGCTCGCGCTCCACTCGTGCTCTGATACCTGCAAACTATCATCAGCAGTGATACTGAATCTCAACTCTCATCATCAAACGTTCGCATATTGAAGCACTCATACCAAAAAAAAAAATTTATTAAAAGGAATAATACATTTAAAGGTCCAGTGTGTAGAATTTAGGGGCATACATGGACAGAAACTGAATATAATATTCAAAGCTATGTTTCCTTTGTGTATATTCACCCAATGCAAAGAACCCCTTTGTTTCTGTTACCTTAGAGTGCGCAGTTTACATTTACACACTGCAATGTGTCTCTACAGTAGCCCAGCACAGACAAATCAAGCACTGACTCTAGATAGGGTTATTTGCGTTTTTGCGTCGGTTACCATAGTCCTCCTTCATGCTTGGCACCTGAAGAAGTTTCGGCTGGTTATAATCTGCAATCTCACAGCCAGATGCCACTAAATACTGCGCATTAGACCTTTAAGCACAACTTCATGAAGCCCAGTGACTGGTGAAATTAAATTGCAGAGGAATCTGTAAGCAGCCTAATAACATACACTGCATGTCAGATTTGGTCCATCATCTTAGTGTGAGTGTAATATTTTTTTCCCACTTTCTCCTTTTTTCCCCTCTAACGTACAAACATAGACGAGCACACACATTCACGAAGCAAGCGTACCCCAGGGTGGCGGGCTCTGCTTGTCTCGCTTCCAAAAACATCTCGGCACTGAGTCATCGTTAAGCCAACAGATTGATTATAGAGCAGGATACATTAATCCACACTTTTGGAAGCGAGTCATCAGGGCTGAGCTGCCAGCTCGGGCGGTTTTGCCCGCTTACTTCCTGTTGACACTCCGTTCAGTGTGTCCGCATTCTAAATGAAGATGAGAGATAACGTGTACTTAAATATTTGATTCCGGCCTGCTATTGGAACTATTTATGTTTTGAACTGAGACATGCTAATGTGGTTTGACTGATAATGAGTGTGTTGTTTTCCTGAGACTCAATAAGGCTTCATTTCACAGGAAGCTCTCAGTAGTAACACGATCTGACAGCAGTTGCTGCAAATAGTTGTGACTCGTGTGACAGTAGAGACGTTTGTAACTGCATCTGACCTTTCACCAGATGTACAGAAAAACTGAACATTAAAATAAGGTCAACAAGAAAGTTCCCTTTATTTGTAAGGAGAACATTAAAGGAGTGTTTCATCACAAATGCAAAGTAATCCTATTTTACCCTTACGTGGGGTGTCAGTTACTCAGTTATAAACATATGCAGATACATTGCTGTGATCCATTTTAATTCCCGTGAAACCCCATTTGCCCTGACAAGTATTAAAATGATTTACTCGCCAAAGATATGTTTCTCATCGGTGACGCCTTAATTAGGCTTTAGTCACTTGACTAATGAGTCGTTTTTAATTAAATTAAGATATTTATAGTCAGTGCCCCCAGATAGTGTCACTCAAAATGTTCAGTTGCTTTGACAATCCTCAAATCAACAGAAAATATTCCAGCACCATTACTTAATGGAGTTATAGTTTGAATCATTACACAACTTGTTTTTTGGTCTGCACCCAAACCAGTCAGAAGAAAAAATACTTGTATCTTTCTGCAAAGCACGGATACATATGTAGCAGACACATGGAAACTTTATGTTTCAACTAAGCTGTGGTTAGGTTTAGACACAAACGCTAATTATTTATGGTAAGAAAAGTATAATGTTTTGGCTTAAAAAAACATTTTGGAGTGCACAATAACAGCAATATCCCCATTGGAAACACAGCGGTAGGTCCAGGCGCATTTTTTAATTTTTTATTTATTTATTTATTTTTTTTAATATATTTTACTTTCAAAATACTGAGCATAAGGTAAAGTGTGAAGTGGAGTGTAAATGAAGATCATTAAAGTAAGGACTAATAAAAACTCAAAGCCATCCAGGGCACAGTAGAGACATACTTTATTATCCCTGATGGAGAGATGTCAGAGTGAGGGGGCTGCCCATGGACAGGCAGCTCAAGCAGTTGGGGGTTCAAGGGCACCTCTGCAGTGCCCAGGAGGCAAACTGCCACCTCTCCAGCTATTAATCCACACTGCATACTTAGTCCAGATGGGGACTTAAACCAGCAACCCTCTGGTTCCCATGCTAAGTCCCTATGGACCGAGCTACCGCTCTACCCAAAAACAAGAAGATGAAATTTGCCAATTTAGACAGACAGTATTCCCTTATTGTTTGTTATTTAATATTACTGCTTGTTAGCTAAATTGTTTGTGTTGATTTCTCATTAGCTGCTGTTTTTGTTAGGAGCCAGGGGAAGCTTTGCCTTGGGCACTGAATGTGCCAGGACACAAAACAAAACACCCAAGTTAGGTACATGAAAAGCTGCTGGAAACACAGCAATGACAGTGGTCTGCAACTTGGCAGGCATCTCACTTAGGTGACATACCATCCACTATCACCATGACAAAGTCAGCTCACATACAACATCTTTAGAAACATTGATATGAAATGTGCAAACGTAATGTATTCATGGTTTGCAGAAACATAAAATGCAACCGTTTTCTTCTGGCAACTCGACTGCTGGACTCCCATTCTTGACCATGGTCTACATCTAGTCATCCACTGAGCATGTTTCACTGAGTATTCTGAAGTTGTAGCTTGTGAAACTCAGAAATTAACATAATGCCTATGAGTCACGAGCCTCCGGTCCAGGCAGGAGGCTTACATACTGTACTTCCACATGTGCAGCTCAAATTCAACACTGGTATCCATAATTCAGTGACATTAACTTTTGGATTTCGGTTGGTTTGGTTATTACATCTGTGAGATTTGTGAAATGTGAAGAGGCAGCTGACATATTCGCAGGGCAGAGGGATGTTTGTCTAATCAAACTCTGTGGTGAGTTGTTGTCGGCCCCCTTCACTATTCTGCTGAGGTGTTAATTAAAATGGGCCAGTTAATTATGGCGTCTTAAGTACCTCTGCATGACTTGTGCAGATTTTTCAAACAGCTGCAGGATTACTGTGTTCTGAAATAACCCCATGTTATGTTCAAAATGACTGGAGCAAGAACTGCTTTTGGTTTGGGATTTTATCATCACATTTTTAAGTCATTATGTTTTGGAATCAATAGTTAATGGTAATGCATTATAAGGAAACACTAAAAACAGAAATTATAGGTTTAACTATAATTTTTCCATCTCACAAATGCCCATTGAAGCAAGGACTGTTGAGACTGAGTGCCACAAAACATTACGACAGATGCACACTGCAGAGAAAACTATTTTAGCCCAATGTTTGAATGTCCATATAGAATATAACAGAGCAACTGAGGCTGAAGAAGTGTGCATGGCCTCAGGAAACAACCCTAATCTGTTGAAGTACGAGTGTTTTGAAAAGAGGAGAGCAACATTGAAAACGACTCCAGAGGTAATATTGTGCTTCACTGCCCTGAATCACAAACAGAAATGGAAATGGAGCCTCATAAATAGACAGAAATATAGCAGCGGTGCAACCTGCAGAACACACGATGAACACGAAAAGAAAGGGCCTTCTTTTCTCATCTTTTTTCTTTTTTAAAAATGTTCTTTTGCATATCTTGAATTGACTTGATTCAGTCATATGAGGAAGGAAAAGGAAGAAGGGGCAAACATGAGTGGGGCTGTATTCAAGGTAAAAATTAAGTTTTAGTGGTTTAGCTTCTGGAATATTTCAGTTAGACTTCAACATTAACACAATTAGTTTACACTGACAAAATCCTTTCCTCTTTCCCATATTTTCTTATTTACGTGAATCTTTAAAAATGGGTCACAATGTACGGTTTCAATTCTCAGAATAAGTTAGGCAATTTCCTAAAACAGCTGGGCACTGTAGGTTTCAGTAAACATCACTCAGACGGGAGTAAATAGTGCATTAGTTGGGAACTTTTTTTCATCTGTGGATTAATACACATTTGGTGCTGTTGTTTAATTATGACAGCAAGAAGGTTTATGTGGGATTGGCTCAAAATAAACCGCCACTAGGGATGGGTATCGTTAGGATTTTATTGATACCACTTTCAATAATGATACTGCTTATTGATACCAATACTTATCCATACTCTTATTGATACTACTCTCCATAATTTGGTCCAAAAAAAACAAAAAAACAAAAGACTTGTCATGAAAAGATGTGCAAAGATTCAACAGTTGATCCAACAAGATTAACGGCTGCAGTCATCTCCCTACAGCTGAAAATATTGGCAACCATCACAGATACTCATTCCAAGCACCAGAGATGTAACTTTGGAGCACTATTGGCGTATACCGTTATTCAGAGCACCACACACCCACAGCAGCAGAGTGTACTCAAGGCACTCTGTGGAGAGAGAGTGCTGAAGGCAGTAAGTGTGCTTAACTTAACTGTTCATTCATCCATACAGTATAGAAAGAGAACAATCAATATCTTTGAACAACAGTGCTCTCATTTTAGTCCAGAGTGTCAGGTTTGATTTATGAGCACACCCTTTGTCTAGTGGACTATTTAGAAACATACATTAGAACCCGCCTTTACTAAAGCAGTCAAAAATGCTGCACTGCTTCAGATTTTATAATGTTGTATTTTGAAGTGTTTCATGAGGTTGCTGGTGCAACCCGGTTTGCACACAACATTGAACTGCATTTTTATTTAATCAAGTGAAGGTGAAATGTGAAAAATGTAATATCCTGACCCAGGTAGCTTCATCAATGTATAGCGACTGTTAGGAATATAAAAACACCAGCTTTGTTAAAAAGAATTAGCATTACATAAATACTGATAGCAGCAACATTTGTCAGAAGCTTATCGATATTTCTATACTGACCAGTCAGGAATCAGAACTTATTTAGTACCAATCCTCGAAACCCATGCCTAGTAAACATGTTGGTCATAACGCAGAAATACGTCACCAAGGGTAACAGTGTGGCTTATTGATTTAGGCAACAATGGAGGTCTGTGACAGAGGATTAAACTATATCAGGATTTAGATGCAAACAGTAGTTATTAGTAGGATGAACACATTGTTGCTTTTAGTCTTTTCATGAGATTTGTTGACGATACAAATGGATAATCACCAGACCTCTTCTTTAAAGCCAGGCTCAGATACTGTAGTTGATCATCATCATTTTTCTTAACACCACGATTATCCCAGCCCAAGTATAAAAATAAGAATGAGAAAAAAGTGCACATACAGTAACAGTGTCACATAATGTGCTGTGATGTTTTTGACAGTTATGAGACAAGATATGAATCTGTCCTTTCTCTCTTAGTCTATTGTTTAGTGGCCATTATCACTGCGTGTTTTTCTGTGCACTGACAAAGATACGAGGGGACTGACAGAGATTGTCTCGTCTGACAGGCGATTTGACTATTGACGCACAACATCCTGGCGTACATCCTGTCTGTCCATCAATAAGAACTGCACTGCAGTGTGTTAAAACAGTGCAGCCTGTTTTAACACACTGCAGTGCAGTTCTTATTAGCTTTGTTCCCAAATATAATCATAGTAAAAGATGTTTGTTTTATTTGTTATTTAGGTGTATGTTTTTTCTTTTGAAATGCAGCATTTTTATTGCAAAATGTGACAAAAAAACAAAACACAATTTGTTTCCACTTAAGGAAGTCATGAAATAAATGTCAGCCAGCTGTGCAACCATAAAGTCAAAACACAACCATAAAGATGGTATCACTTTTCCCATTAACATTTACTACTCACTATTTATTCTCCTACTGTACTTATATGACTCAATTTGCTTCAACAAGGTGAGACTATGAACCAGCACTGGACTGGAAGGCCATTTGGAATATGCCCAAGCACCATCACAGCGTTACAGCCAAAGATTTTACAGCGGCGACAGAAGGCTGTCATGATATGCACGAATCATTATCTCCAAGCTTTAGCTCTGATAACCTGTAACGCAGTTTACGATAGGTAGGAAGAGTCCGTGTTCAAAGTTTGTCTATACAAGCACAGCAGTTGATCATCGGTGAATGTTGGGCAATTCATGTTTTTCTTAGGTTTCATTTCAGTGCTATGTTCAAACTGGATTTCACTAACATCTACTCAGCACCAACAAGTTTAGCGAAAATGTTTGTCTGTATAAACTTCCGCCAGTCAGTCGCATTTACTCAGCAATACAATGCCACCATTGCCAATCCCAAAAGGTAAAGCCTGAGGTTATTACATGAGCATAAACTGTACCGTAATATCATACAATGACTCCCAACCAGTGTAAGCATCGAGCTTTTAGTTACTGCACACCAGCTGGTAGGCAACAGGGCAGTTACTGGGCTACATTAACAGCCAGAGCAGTAAGGACAATTCATAGAGTCTCAGTGTGTGTAGTGTCTCTAGTGTAGATAGTGTGGAGGCTGAAATGTTCCTGCAGGGATGAGGCTGACAGTTTACTTTATTGTTTCAATGTCAACAAATCCCCTGAAGAGACCAACAAAAAAATGGATCTACTAACAAGTAGTGCCTGTTTATTCAAAGCCTGATGGAGCTTATTCCTTTGTGCTGTAGAGCATTGTTGTCTGAAAGAACAAAATGTCTAATAAAACAAATCAGTGACGATGAGCACAGGCACAGTAGTTAACTGTGAGTCAGGCCCACGTACACCTCCTGTCGTAAATCCTTGCAAGAACACCAAATCCACAGCTGAAAACAGTCCCCCCCAAAATGCACTTTTTTTTCTTTTCTTGAGTGAAAACTACAGTGGATTGTGTGTTTTTAGGAGTTTTTTGAGCCTTAGGTAAAAATTCAACTTTATGTTTGTGACCATTTTTAAACATTTAAGTGTTTAGTTAGAACACATGGCCTTGGGGATGAAAATTATATGAAGTATGAGTATGAAATAATACAAAAATGACAGAATAACACCTACTGTGTCTTCTAATATTTGCTTGGATGATTACTTCTGGGATTTTTTTGTTGTTCTTTGTGTGTGTGTGTGTGTGTGTGTGTGTGTGTGTGTGTGTGTGTGAGGGTTTTTTTATGAGTGCATTATATTATGCTGTTTCCTTTTTATCCACATCAAAAAATTAACAGTCCTCCTCCACCCCTTCTTGTACGAACAGATATGTGAAGATTAACACGTAGGGCAACATTTATATTTGGCATCTGTCAGATTTCAACATCATCATCTTGTGGCATCATCTAGACAGGATGACAGTGCCGTGCGCATGTTTCCCACAGGATTTTGAATGCAAACAATCAAGCCAGGGGGCCGAAACACGGGCCACTTTGCACAGAGCGAGGGCCATTCCTCATGGCCACTAAGAAATCTGTGTCAAACGCAGACACACAGTTTGCTTTATCTGACTGAAAGACAGATCTGGGACTAGTAAATGAAAAAATATACTCAGAGAGACCTGTGGTTGTTTTCAAACAGCAGCAGAAGAACAATGATTGTGTGATTTTGTCAGTGTATGAAGAAGAAATGAACACAGGTACGGACTGGAAGAGGAAACACAAGCAGCTGTAAAGCAGCTGAGGGCACTTACAAAAGAAAAAGACAAAAATTGAGCGTTGCTGCGTAGGAGCATACAAATCGACACACAATGGCACATTCAGTATGACAGAGCACAGGTCATGTATACAGAGCAACCTGTTATAATAATAGCCACTGAAAACTGAACAGGTGAACTAAACGTAGCAGAGCAGATTAAATATACAGAGCTATTTCTGCACCAATCATGAGTAATGGAAAGCTCTGACCAGAAACAAATACCGCCTGTCAGTTAAGATCATTTGCTGTATGATATTTTTATAATGACTGATGGAACACAACAGTGTTTCATTTTAACACACGTCAGAGCTGAACGTCGTTTTCAGTCCAACAGGCAGAGCCATCTGGTGATAATCATCACCACAGGGCAGCATGACCGCAAGTAGAAATACAAGAAAAATGCTGTGGATATGAGACATAATGGCACATTGTGCACATTTAGTGCGAGTACATAGAAAAACACACAGTAGCCTCAGGAGGTAGGTCCACTTGTCCTTTCGTTTTAAGCTCGTGATGGTGCAGATTTTTACATTGTGTGGGTTCAGTTTTAATTTTACATATTATTGTGGCATTTTGTCATGTACATGTTGGGTATCAGAGTGTGCAGTGTGCCACAGTTGCTTGGTACTTCACTGAAATTATTAAAACTGTTTAAAGTGGTATGAAATGGTGCTCAACTGCAGTCCTTGAATTGATTTAGGCCCTGGTCACACAGAGAGCACTTGTTTTTAATGAGAGTTAAGCTTTTTGCTTGCTGTTTTTGCGTTGCTATGCGCCTCGCGTGTCTGCGCACAAGGTGCCTCGTGTTTTTGCTGGGGCGCTCTGAACTTCTTGAGTTGAAAAAACTTCTACTTAGAGCAAAAATGCAGCCTTTGTCATCTTTGCTTTTTCCCCATTGTCCAGTTGGATTATTTGAGAGGCGGGTGTTCTGTACTGGTCACAACAACAGGTTTACAGTCGGTGGTAGTGGTAGTTGGATACTCAGAGACTGTCAATAGAAAACAGCAGGCGTGGAAGCACACACGTGCAGTACTCGAAAAGGCTATCATCGAGGTGAAGCTTCTGGACCAACTGGTGGTTCTCCCTGTGATCCACCCTCTTTCTTAGGCTCTCATGTACCCACACAGATCTCTGTTTGCCTGTGCCCAGCACACTATTTGCTGCCAGCCTCTCACCCTCAACCAGAGCAACAGCAAATATCTTCTGCCTGTCCATTTTAGGAACTAGCTACTAATCATTGTGACATAAAAAAAAAACTTTAAATAAATAAATAAATAAACGGTAAATTGATTACTTAGGAAGGTTAGTGTAAGGACATGGGATTGTTGCCTGGCAACAATAAAAAGAGGCAGGAAGTGTTTTTTTTTACTAGTGGCATTAAATCTAAGAAAAAAAAGGGCAGAGCGGTGTGCCTCGTATTTTGCAACCTGCAAAATGCTCTCTGTGTGATTGGGGCCTTACTTTACCCGACCCCAACAGTCCCACAAAGTAATAAACTGAACTGCATTCGCAACTACTGAGGCTATCATTAGTGAAGAAATCCCTGCCTGCTGAATGTATAAACTGTAATTTAAAGGCAGACGTGTGCAGAGACTGTTGGTTAACATTTGTAAACAAAACATTTTATGTTAGTGCCTCCTCCCTGCACTGATCAGGAGGAGAATATTTCCAGCAGCCCTGTTGAAACTGAAGTAGACAATGATTAACTAAGTGCCAAGCGGTGCCAGTGAAGAGGGGCCGGCCCGTGTGGTGTATGAGAGTTGTGTGAGAGAGTGCCACTTTTGGTGCTACCCTGCCTCCTGTGTGAACTGTCCATGTTGCATAGGGTAGGCCTGCGCTACTGTATTTTAACATCAATCATAGTGGTGGTACTTGAAGAACCTAATATTTTCTGAGGTGGTATGTGATGTAAAAAGTTTGAGAGCAATTGGCGCCTACTTGTTCAACAGAAAATATGGCCAGCTCCATGTTGCTCTTCATCCCGATCCCCTCTTCAGTGCCCACCAGCAAAAGTGAAAGCCAACCCCAGATTCACTCTCAATTTTGGAAAGAGCTTTGTCCACTTGGCATTAGACCTCAATATATTTGTGTGTTGTTGTTTTTTTTTCAAAGTGCTATGTCTGCAGTTTTGTAGCTTCCTCTTGGATATGTGTTGCTACTACCTGGCCACAACAGTCCTCACCTGTGCAGTGTTACTGGCTTGGGTTTATACACCACAATCGAAAGGTTACAGCAAAATAAGAAGAGGACCTTAATAACTGCCTTGCAGTTGTATGCCTTTACGAACCAGTCGGGATGCATTACCAGTTTACATCCATGTCTGTGAAAACATGGATGCGCTCACACATCTTCCCCCCGGCAGCACGGAAGATCTATACAGTTTCAAGGTGGCCCCAAGGTTAGAGTCACCAATTCAGTAAACTGACCAAATGTTCTGACATTGGCCAGAAAAGTGTTTTATGCAGAATATAATGATGTCATAGTGAAACTGACCTTTGACCTTTTGGATATAAAATGTCATCACTTCATCATTGTATCCTATTAGGTGTGAAATTTTGTCATAATAAGTGTATGAATTCTTGAGTTAAAAACACGAGTAGATCACAGTGACCTTTAACCACGAAATTCTAATCAGCTCATGTTTGACTCAAAGTTGACATTTGTGCCAAATTTGGAGAAATTCCCCCAGGGCCCTCCTGAGATATTACGTTCATGAGAATGAGACAGACACAGTGACCATGACCTTTGACTACCAAAATCTCTCCAGTTCATCGCTTGGACCAAGAGGACGTTTGGGCCAAAATTGAAGAAATTCCCTCAAGGCATTCTTGCGCTATCGCGTTCACAAAAATGGGACAGACAGACAGATGGACAAACCAAAAACAAAAATGCCTCCACCACGGCTGCTGCTTTTGAGGAGGCTTAATAAAAAAAATGCAGACACAGGGCAGAGTCTCTGCAAATAAATAAACCACCACACACTTCCAGTGGGTCATACATGATGATTAAGAGAAATTGCTTTTGTATGAGTCGATACAGTTTTTGTGTTTATTTGTTTTGGGAAAATCCTGCGCATAATACCTTTAACGAGATGTCACTGAGACTCGAGGTGGGAAGGTGTGTGTCTTTACCACTGCTCGTCTTGGCGGTCAGGAAAATCTTACTAATGGAAACTCTGCTTTAAATTCCACAGCAGTGACTGCAGCCATTAGTGTTCCCCACTGTGTGTCAGGCCAGGAAAGTCCCAGCTAATATTCCCACAGTGCTTAGCTCTGCTCCACTGCCCATCAGGTACAGGAGTACTCTGGGGAGACAGCGTATGAGCACATATTAAAAGTGTATGGTGGAACAGTTTCACGCTGTTAACTTAACAAGGCAGGGAGATTCACAGTCTGCGGAGTCTCGGGGGAAATTTAGAAGGATCACGAGTCAGGCTCACTAATCTCAGACAAACTCTGACAAACTGGAGGCAGGCAAGATTCGGTCTCAGACAGTTAGAGGCAATGCATCACATCTAATTGGACACCAAGGACGGCTGAAGGTGATTCAGTCATGCCTTGCCATGTGTAACTGAACTGATCTACAATACAAACTGTTCAGTAAAATGTCATCAGCTGAAGGACATATAAGGTCTGCGAATGCATTTTTGATTCATTCAGAATAAGCATTCAGTTTTTATGCACCGCATATCTGGAGAAAACTCTAAGAAAACTTTTATTCATTTTAAATCAGGTCTTTTCTGTTTGCCACCACCACTTATTACATCAAATTTGGGCCTCCCTAATTAAATCTTATTCTGCACTGTAATCTTTTATTCAATTTTAATTAGTTTTATTCAATTTCAGCTTACAATTACTTATTATAGTTTTAATCATATTTGTCTTTTATGTTTTAATATATAGTTTTAATGCCTTTTCATGTGTTTGGAATTTCCTTGTTGTTGAAAGGTGCTGCATCATTAAATTTGTCTTTCCTTGCATTACCAAAGTTGATATAGACAGCCATGAACTAGAATTGTCTCATACTGTGCACAAACAGTGAGTATAGAAATATAAACAAGATTACAGAATTCATATTTTTGAAACAGGAAATTGAGCTTTAAAATAACCCAAACATGACTATAATAAACCAATAGATTCACTGTCCATATAATGAAGTATTATCTTTCACCTCTCCTCAACTGTGACAAGAACACTGTGTACCTTTTCATTTGCCCTACTTCGTAGGTGGTTGTTTTCACTCGTGAAAAAAAGGCACCACCTGCACACACTTATCACCTATGCGTTGATTTATTTAATCACTTCTATTCTGCGAGGACACCAGCGCCATCATTGCTGTCTTTCAGAGGCTGCAGCAGGCGGAGTTTTAAAGTTACAGTGAGGATACAGGTGTCGCATGAAACTAGAAGAACTAAACTTGTCAGGAATGAGGTTAGTTAGGCTAAATTTTTGTGAGGGGAAAAACTGGCGTGGCCATTTTCACAGGTGCTCCTTGAACTCGTACCTTGAGATATCAAAATAGAAATGGGTTCTGTGGGTACTCACAAACTTCCCCTTCATAGACATGCCCACTTTACGCTAGTCTCTTGCAGTTTTTGGGCAAAATAATGCTGTTTTTATCATGCAGTATAAATGTTATTTTTGCCTACTGTATTTGAATAATTCTGCATACTGGGCTTCCTAAACAGTCTTTGAATTGCATAGATTGGGTATGACTGGGAAGTGAAGACTTTTGTGAGTTCAGTGAGCCCAAATTTATTCATGCGTGATGTTAGTCTCCATAGCAGCCATTTCATTTTAGTGAGACCATTTTTGGAAACTTTAATTCGCTGTATAAAATGACCTACTTTGACTTCTAAGATAATTGTATTCCTATGAAACTTTACAAATACAACCTAGAAACATCAGGCATTCAGAGGATGTATTGAAAATAGGGGAGCAATTTCCAGAACAGAAGAGATCGACATACAGTTGCTAAAAAATGACACAAAGATCTCCAAATGTCAAACATTATTGATACCAAATCACGGCTCATGGATTTTCTTTGGTGTTCCTGAAGCTCTTGGTATCCTGATGTGGTATTGTGGAGGGATTTTTGGCCATTTTTATCAATTATAAAGAGGTTAATAATGTTAAAATTTAGCATTAAATCTGTGTAGCAAATGGCATCTATAAGTTATGAGACATTAATTGAGCACGGCCATCATATACTTTCATCATAATGTTCTAAGCTCTTATACACTCTATACAAAACTGGGCTGCCTCTCAAATTTATCTTCAGGATCCCAACTTTGAAATGGTATATATATCACATCTATGTGGCTTATACTGTTGACCTACTATCTCCCCTTTAAGATCACCTGTCACCCCTAAAAGGAACAGAAATGTTTCTCTGGTAAGGAGATGGGGAGTGAAAGAGGAACTGGATCTCCAGGGGGAATCTATTCACTGCACCACAGAGGAGACAAAGCAAGTGGTCTGCGTGTTGTCTTCTTCTCATCTTCTCCTCATTCATGGACATCAAAGGGATCCAGTAAGCCAATATCACTATAAATGTTTATAAATATAGATATTTACTCACCTGTCACCATCAGATTCCTCACTGCCCACTAATAATCAGATGAGGAATATGCTAAACATATTCATACAAAAGTATGTCAGGGCTTGAATTATCATTTATGACACATCCTTTAGTTTAACAAAGGTTTATGTATTTATGGGATGATCTGGTCCAATGAAGAGAAACCAAAGAGTTGATTAATCAACCGCGAGAGCAGGATGGATTTAACTGTGTAAATACTGGACTCATTGCTCCAAGACAATCTAAACAGAGCTGGTAATTTTCTCTGCTATTTGTTTCCTTATGTTTTCCATGCTCTGCTTGCCATTTACTCACTTCCAGATATCACCTCTTTTCTCCTCCTGAATTGGCAGAGTAGACTGATTTACATACTCTCTCATCATTGGTTGCCTGGATGTTACACTTCAACAGACTGCCTTCTGCTCATTGGTTGCAGCTGCAGGAGGGCATGGAAGCTCTCTCACCAAAACAGGAATAAAAGGCAGCGTGCAGGATCAGACACAGAGGAGCATCCAATAAGCAACTCCGAAGAGCCTTGACACAGAGCGGCTGCCAGCTTAACAAACCTGACAGGTGACAGATAGGCAAGGAAAGAAGCTCAAGGAGAAGACTCGTGAATAACTGCTCAAGGGGAGATATTCAAGGAATTTAGAAAAGTAGAAGCCAGTGACAGGTGTTGAGATTTGCAGTGTTTTAAAGCAGCTGTTGTAACCACCAAGAGGAAGTGAGTGAATTAAGGCAGCTTTTGGGACACTTTCTGTACTTATTGTGGCCAAAAACCAACAACCAAAAACCAGCATGTCTCTGGAGGTGAAGGAGAAGACCCAGGTGCGTCTAGTCTTCCTGGGGGCAGCAGGAGTAGGCAAGACAGCCCTGATCCAACGTTTCCTCCAAGACACATTTGAGCCCAAACACCGGCGCACAGTGGAGGAGCTGCACAGCAAGGAGTATGACATTGGTGGGGTCAAGATCACAGTAGAGATCCTTGATACCAGTGGCAGCTACTCCTTCCCGGCCATGCGCAAGCTCTCCATCCAAAACAGCGACGCCTTTGCGCTGGTGTACGCCGTGAACGACCCCGAGTCACTGGAGGCTGTAAAGAGCCTCCGAGATGAGATCCTGGAGATCAAGGAGGACAAGTACACACCAATCGTGGTGGTGGGGAACAAGGTGGACCGGGAGGAAGAGCGGCAGGTGTCCAACGAGGACGTGCTGTCAACCGTGGAGATGGATTGGAACAACAGTTACCTGGAAGCTTCGGCAAAGGAGAACGCCAACGTGGTGGAGGTGTTCAAGGAGCTCCTGCAGCAGGCAAACCTTCCGAGCCGTCTCAGCCCCGCGCTGCGCAGACGCAGGGAGACCTTTCCAAAGGACACCAGTTTCCGGCCGCCCATGAACAAGACCAACAGCTGTATTTTGTCGTAATGACAGTCAGAGGAGAAGTGTTGTTTTGTTTCATGAAGGGACAAGAGATGAAAGAACTAAATGCTGCTGGTCAGAGAAAAAATATAAAGAGGAAAGCTTGGACTTCAGTCAGTGGAGGTGTAAAGTGACTGAAATAAGTGACTCTGGACCAGCAAAGACACTTCAGGGTTCACAACTGAGAGGAAGAGGAACTGAAAAGGTGAATGGTGTAAAGACTGAACTCGAACACACTGCCAGTGGAAAGAAGGAAGCTGCATTAACTACTCAGTTGTTTACTCGATGTAATGTTGTTGCTGCTTATTTGGTGCCATGCTGCTGGTGTTTAGATCAATGTGTAACTTTTGGATTTTAACTAACAATGTTCACTGACATCAAGGTTTGGACTGTTGCTTACAGATTGCTTACTAAGGGAAAGTGTGTGTGTATATGTTGTGATACGTGCAGAGGTATGTTTCATGTAAACTGATTTAATTTAATAATTCAGTGTATGTAGCACATCATAATGTTTACATTTTTGTACTTGATTCCAGTTTGCCATTGAGCATGATATTACTCTTATGTTTTAAAAAGAAAAAATGGTGTAATGCAAATGTAAACTTTGTTTTTAAATGTTTTTACAATGTTTTAAGGTTGTTTTTTTAATTTTCAATACATGAATTTTCAATACTTTTCCCATGCCATATCATCACAAATGGTATTATTTTGCTGTTTATTTGACAAATGTAAGTGGAATGTGGATCTAAATGTGTAATAAAAGATATAAGCACAAAAAATTATATTTGTTGTGTGAAATTGTTGATCCAGGTACACATTAATTGCAGAGAGGCAAGTTGACTTTGTAGTAATTAATTATGTACAGAAGGTAAGTTATTAAAAGTAAATAATACATCAGTTATTTAATGAACATTTAAATTTCTTTAGGGGAAACTTGTGGTGTCAGTGCACCAATGGATGACGATAACTAGAAATAAATGACAACAGAGATTATCTGCATCAAGGTCACGGAACGTGCTGCAGCAATACCATCGTACTGTATAGCCACAGTAGTATTGCGTGGTAGGACAAATGTCATTCGGACTCTGATCAAATTTACATACAGTGAGTTTGAAGCTGGAATAAATTTGATAAATATCATCCAACAGAATTAACAAAATATTTGACAGCTGCACACCTCATTGGGTCAGATCTTCCTGAGGAGGGCAGCGGTCACATTTAGCAAATAACTTGTTTAAACAAACTGATTTTTCAAACCACAGATATTCTAATGTCCCTATATGTAGAAAGAGAAAGAGGAAGAACATAGAGATGAAACTGTGACTGTGAAACACAGAACAGTTAAGATTGGAAACATCTACATGTTGATGTGCTGCATGTGTTACCGCACCTTCAGTTGATTTTGGGTGGGGTCTCAGCACATTTACTTTCTGCTTCTACATTACTGCTCTGTTTCATCCATGGAGTCTTACAATTAAAAAATAAGCCAACAAGTGGCAGGAAAATTATTCCCTGTGCTGTTGTAGCTGCTTTTGGTATTTGTTTTAGTGACATATATGACTCAAGCTAGAAAAATTAAGGTGTAAAGTGAACTGAAATCAAAACTTTGTGTTCTACATTTCCTAACTGTCTCCTCCAACAGTATAAAAGATCTCTGTCGCCATCTGTTGATGAGAAACATACATTACACCCACTAACACTACTAACAGCTCAGGCTATGCCAGGTTCTAAATGCTTTGGTTTTTAACTTTAATATTCAGATATGCATACACAGACTTCACTGCATTACCTCATTAGTTTGATGAGTGCTCTGATGACCAAAGAAAGATGTGCATGGATTTTATTGTCTGTCATCAGTCTGGAGTTACCAGATTGAGAAGCAGTGGGTACACAAGCTGTTGATGGAGTTTACTAGAACTGCCTTTCCTGAACCATAAAACACACTTAAGCTTACGGTGAACATCTCAAACAGTCTGGATAATATCAGAGCCGCTTTAACTTCAGATGAAAGCTACTGTGACATCCCAATTAAGGAGTAAGTGTCAACTCTGCTAACTGGCTCCAAACCTGAGGGGACAGCAGTCAAAGTTAAGCAAAACAAACCCTTGAGCATCACAAAATGTGAATACTAAGTAGATCAGCAGCACTCCTGCTCAACAGGCTGACAGAATGGATCACAGTGCAGTTCCTGAAACAGCTGTGCACGGTTCCCCTAAATGCAACCTGCCGAGAGGAGACAGTTGAAGTGCTCAGGTCTGAGCACCCCACACACACACACAAACACACACCACTCCATCAGATTAGACAGAGTTTCCTGTTTTAATTTGAGGAAGTGGCTGGGTAAACGTTTGCGGGCAGTTCCTCTTTCAGTCCACATTTAAACATTCTTCCGCACACTCATGTTCATTTGCAAAGGGAAGGAGGCCTAGAAGCTTCGCAGTCACGCAGGTGTGTGGATTTGTCATCTTGTAATGCAGAGTTCTACTTTCATGTACATCTGAGATGGACCGTTGAGGATTTTTGGACAGCTGGTTTACGTACACTACCTTTACTTTAGTATTAGTTGTATTAGCGTTCAGTGGTCAGATGTTAGCTGCAGTAAGCGAAGTCATTCATAAAGTTTTGAGTCATTTTGTCAGATGCCTTTGCCCCTGGACTTGGTCAAAGCTCCTCAGCAGATTGAAGTGACTCTGAGGCGTTTAGAACAAGTTCAGGGTCCTGGGCAGAACACAGCAAGATTATTTAGTGTGTGCGTGATGAAATGTCAGCAGTCTCTGTGTTGCAGTGTATAAGCTAAGTAGAAGTGTAAAAATAACTGTTGAATGTGTCACATGTCTATTTTCACTGTGACTGAACATTTTTTGGGTCATATGTCAATGTGTGTGACTGACTTGTATTTTTGTATATTAGTCACCTATTAAAATCATGAATAAAAAGATATATTCAAATATTTACTACTGAATTCTATTCCTATCAAAAGTTACACTCAGAAATTATCACCCAAAATGTCATTTAAAGGTCAGCAATAACATTCTGTATACATACTGTGGTAAAGAGAGTCAGCTAACTGTGCAGTTAACTTTAAATTGTATCCACTTTCTTGTTATTTCACGATGGTAAAAGGTTCATTTACTTTCTGTGTGAGATAATGTCACACACTCTTCATGAAAAGCAGGATCTATTAAAAAATAAAATAAATCAAGGCACGCTGCTGCCATCAGATCCTGGAACCATGCCCACATAACACTGAAACTTCCTGCACTCTACTGTATTTCCTGATGAGTAACTACTGTACTATTTAATATATCGCAACAATAAAATGACAAACCAGCTTGTGCAGCAGTGCAGTTTTTCGGCACAAGCTTTATGATGAGCATTTTTATCCAACGCTGCAGCTGGACATTTCACGCTTTTCCTCCATGCTTCATAAAGCAAACAGCCTCAACTGTGACTGAAACTGGTACTGAAAGTTTAGATTCAGGTGTGAAGCCACTTCGTTAAATCTCTTCACACTTCCAACCCAAAATGCAAACCATATGCCTACCAAAGCCATCTGTTTTTACCACAATTCAAGTGTTTATCATATTAAAGTCACATGGTTAAAAGAAATATAAGACAGAGCTTTACTCACACAAGAATTGTTTATTTGTTAAAGTCTGCAGCACACTGAGAGGCTGCACAGAATACATTATGTTGTGCTATCTATGTTTTCAGATAGTAGGAAGCTTATATTAGTGAAGTGAAACAGTGTGTTGTTTGTACAGTCCCGCTATGTAACGAATCAAAGGAATATAGAAGAGCTGAGGCTGCTTCATGTGTCACATACGGTGAATACAAACAATTTGTGCCAACATGTTTATCAGCAAAAAAAAAAACAGGTACAATTGGTCAAAGCAGAAAATGGAATAATCTTGATTCTTGGTCATCGGTGTGTGTGAGCGCAGGAATGTAAAATGTAAGAGTGCGTTGCCTCAGTCATCCACGGCGATGTTGCGGAACAGGTAGGCCATGGACTCTCCGTTGTGGATGCGCCGGATGGCCTCAGCCAGGATCATACTGACATCCACAGTTTTGATTTTTGGACACTGCAGTTTCTGCATCTCATGAGGTACAGTGTTGGTCACCACCACCTGGAGGCGCAATACAACAGTCTGAGTGCATTTGTTTCAGCCTTTTTCCACTACTAAATGGATTTTGCTGCCCAGAGTCAAAGTTTTCAGGTAGAATTTCAAATCTTTCCAAAAACATTTTACCCCATGTGCTTGACTTTACGTAGTTCAATATAGGTAGACATATGTAGCAATCACAGATCACAGTAAGGGTTTTATTTCAGTGTGCCATGCCTTAAGAAAGACACTGTAGCTAAAGGTCATACAGAAACAACAACAAAAAAATAATTCAATTAAAAAAATATGATACACATATTTCATGTAACATTAGGTATGATTTGGGATTTTGATGAACACATTTTAAACAATAGCCAAAACAATGTATATTCCCAACTTTTCTAAAATATTCTGTTAATTCCAAACCATTTTCTGGTCAGAAAAACAGTATAATTTCATAACTTTTCCAGGAATTTCATGACCCTGGGAACTCTACATATACAACTCTAAACATGAGCATTTGATTAGTTGGGCTGTTAGGGGTGGTATCTACCCTGAGAATATTCCATGCATTACAAATGCCACATGGAAATGATATCCGCACATAACTCTGCATATAAACAAACCCCCTACTAAGTTTCAGTAATTATGTCCTTAGTGTCAAAACCTCACTCTCATGACACAGGATTCCCCAGTAATCAAAGCCAGTCCTCAAACACACACACACACACACACACAAAACACACACACACACACACACACACACACACACACACACACACACACACACACACACACACACACACACACACAGGCTGAACTCAGGGCAAAAAGGTCCACAGACCGCAACTGACAAAATGCAAAGTGTAAGTAAACAGGATATCACACTGTTTAAGTTCAGGTTGGTGTTATGAGTTCCCACAAACATTAATCAAGGCATGATGGACATGTATAAAAAATCCTACAAATTACTTACGTAAATAATTATGGAGGGATACATCACAAAGTGACACCACAGTGAAAGGTATTTGCAGGAGTGATTAACTGTGTTTTCATTTTTTGGAGGAAGGCAACAATACACACATGTACTGGACTGACTGGGTGGGATTATATTGACGCTTCTGCTGATATGTGTTTTACCAAATTTAATTAATCAGATGAGTTTACTGAATGTAGTTACAGGATTTCATAGGTTTGATACACACTTTCCATACACCTTTAAATGTTAACTCAAGTCACAAAATCCACACATGATTTTACCTCATCGATGGCTGATTCCTCGATTAGCCGTGGTGCATCTGCAGACAGCAGGCCATGTGTAGCCATGATGTAGATCTTGTAGGCTCCCCTCTCCTTCAGGATTTCTGCTGCAGCAACAAAGTCGTCCACATCATCTATGATGTCATCCTGAGAAAGCGACCACAGGGTTAGGCATCACATGGGTAAAGGGACAGAAAAAAGGAAAAATGCATACATTTGGATTGCAGGAAAACTCAGTGTCAACATCTGAGTTTCTATTTTTTGGGAGGTCAGTGTGTCAGTGTTAACAATGGTAAGAATCCAACATTCATCAGATTTCTTGGGAAGCAGAGTGACTATAAAGAATCTCATTAAGTACAAAAAACACCAGGAACACAGTACTTGGCCTTGCTGTGATATTTTGTGGTACCCTAAAAATTTAAGACAGTCGTCACACTGTATCTTTCCAATACAGATGTTGTGTGAGAGCTCATGTTTCGATATGGGGGATGCATCCCTACATAATTTTCACATGAAAGTTTGAGGTCTTACAACAATGATGGCGATTCTGCCTCCTACATCTCCAACAACAGTGATGGGCGGCTTCTCCTTCGCCATCATTACTAAAAGAAACAGATAAAGGAACGTTACTTTCAGGAAAAGACGTGAGCTCTGGCCTGTAACCCCAATCAGGAGCGGGTTCTTGAGGTGAGGTAAAGTTAAGGGAGATTTGGTGAGAAGGGATTTGGTTAAAAAAAACCTGCAAACATCATGCAAGACTGCTCTGCCACAGCAAGCTTCCAGCTACCACAGCACTGGTTCAATACCTGCAGGCCACTGAAGACTGTTGAGAGCAAGTTATCTGTGGCACAAATTTGTGCTACACTCAAACCAAGACTTGAGATGGGTTTACATGAGACAATTACATGTGGCTGCTTTTGAGCGGTAGATGGACAAGTGGATGTCAAGCAGAGCCTCCTTTAGGAAACACAGACCAGGATCGATCATTATTTGTAATCTTATCAGACACTAGTTTTCACTGATTACAATATTGATTTATTAAGAACATTATAACTTATCTTGGGGCTAATCTACAGCCCTCCAAACTGTAGTCTGAACCCAGACAGGCATTTTAATGTGTCTCGATTACCAAGTAATAATCGATCCAGGTCTAAAACCCACCACATCTGACTTCCCCACACTGAGGCCCCGACCGTGCCAAGAACTTTCTTCCAAACAACAGCAAGGCATGCTCAGAGGCCAGTTCCCAAATCCTTCACAAGACCATCCAGCAAGGCCTCTGTGTAAAAACTCAGATTTAAAACTCTGAATGGTTTTCGATTTCAGGGTCAAAATGGGAGCCAAGAAACTATGATCTAATGATCGAGTTTTTCCAAACAAAAGAAAATCTGAGCCCACAACTCAAATCTTATCAAGCAAAAAGATGCAAAAAAGAAAAACAGGCACAGGTATTATCACTTGGCATGATTATGTTCATGTTAGGCATTTAATGAACTATAAACTCTAGTGTCTAATTAATAGTGTGACAAGTTATATGTAATTTCATAAACTAAATCTAGGAGGGTTAATTAGCATGAGACTTTTCACATATTGCTAATAAATAACACACTGTTCCATGTCTCTACTGGGTCTCTAGGCTCTTTTTCATACTTTTTAAACATTAAGCAGCCTGATGATTACACATCTGTGGTGTCTAAGACAACACAAATCATATCAATCTTGTCACAGTTTATTGTGTCCTGTAATAATTCTTAATGTCACAAGAACCAAATTCATTTCAACTGAGAGAATGTGAAACTGAGGGCTTCCAACCATTATCATTGCCACTTAGGGAAAAACAATTGTCTTCTTGTGGTCCAAGTGTGCTTCAACGCGTCAGGACAGTGCAGTGCACTGCTATTGAAACAATGTAAAGCATTTTCCCTCCTCTTGCCAACAGAAAAGCATAAACAGACAGATCATCAAATAAGTAACTGGTTGGCTTCAAGAGCAAAGTCTGATCAGCTCACATTCTTGTATGTTGGCTGCAAACCTGGGACAGACAAGTTCCACGTCTTTCATTTCTGCATTCATCTGAATTTTGTGCAAATGGTCCTGTTTGACCCAGATATAAACTCCCATGATGAGCTCAACTAAAATAATCTGAACCTTCCCCATGTGTTTCTGTTACTGAACAGATCCAATTTAATGACAAAGTGCTGACTAACAAAAAGTTATGTATGACCTAAATTCTTTTAAAACCTCACAGTGAGCTCGGGTCAGTGTGTGAAATACCTTACATCAATAAGGATGAAATCAATATTCAAGGCAGCTTTGATTTAGCTCCAAAAATAAAATGGGCTGGCAGTTTTGCTGCACTGGGGTGAGACATGCATAGACCTGAACTTGCAGTGCAGTGAAATGCTGACGTATTTGTATACGGTATTTAGATTCTACGTGGTGTGAGGCAGCAACTCTTCTTTTGCTGCATTCATAACCAGCAGTTTAAAAATGTAATGATGGAGCTAGTATGATGTGCCAGAACCATTTCCATTACAACAGACTCAGCACAGTTATTATAAGACATGACTCAGCTTGTGGTCCATCCATTCACCACTTATACCTGCATATCTTTTGGGTTGCGGGGATGTAGTCTATCCCAGATCACCAGTCTATATATGAATAATGATCAAGTTTTCAATGCCCAGTCCATCAGTGCTACCTAAACTGTCGCACACAAGTGTTTATAGGAGTTTCTATTTCTCCTAGAAAGTTTTTTTTTTCTCTTAAGATACAATTAACACCAATAACAGGATCACTGTTGCTTTGATTGTCCGCATGTGAAGTGAAATGGAAGCCCTCAGTAACTCATTCAGTCGTTCCATGCAGAGAGGCATCAACGGGAAGCACAAAGGGATTCAAGCGTTATGATCATACTTGGGAGCTCTATGCCAGGGAACGGCGTATATCTGCTGCCTGCATTTGCAAAAGAAAGGATGGTAGACAAAACATTAATACACAAGCACACCAACAACAAACAGGCAAAACATTACAGAGCACATGAGAGACATCCAAAAACAAACTCTTGCATCGTTTTTCAAGAGGAGGAGGTTTCAATCCCAGCAGCTGTGTTTAGGCATTATAAGCCTTTCTGTACCATGAATTGATATTTCACGTCATCAATGCATGTGTGAAGGCAGAGAGGGAGAGACAGCTGGAATGAGCGTGATTCAGCTCCTGCCGGGGAAGACAAAGAAAAAAAACATTTCCAAGTCGAGTAAGAAGGAGGAGGAGGAGGAGGATGGTAAATTCAGCTGAAAAGAGAGCAGACGGGACAAGATGAGATGAGGAGGGAAATAAATCTGGCTGAGGAAGTAAAAACAGGGAAATGTCAGTCACTGCCTGCAGTATTTCACAGCTGGCTACAACACCGCCTGGGGCCTGGCTGACCTGAAACACGCTGAGAAAACAGTGTGTGTGTTACTGCAGGGTCAGCGGGGGCATTACTCGGGTCTTAAGCTGTCCATTTTAGGCAGGATACTGCAACAGTGAGCGAAGGAGCAGCCCTGCTTCTGGCGCTTATTCAGAGGTATTTAGATCTTACAGAGAACAAGACAGTAGATATAAAAAAAGGTCTCAAGATGTATGGCTGTCCCTGTCACTGCAATACAGCAGTGTTGACAACTGCATGGGACAGCAGACATTCTTTTTCCTTTTCTTCATGGGAGAGAGTTAAAAAATATTCAGCTCTGGGTAAAACCCAGCAGCTGCTCATCACTGTCACTTTTAACCCACTGTTCAATCACAATGGAGGAGGCGAGGCATAAATAGACAACCATAAAAACCAGCCGTCACATTGCTCACTTACAAAAGCACTAAAATCTGGATAAATAAAGTTATTCACAAAAACAAAAAATGGCAGTAACACCACATATCTTGCTGTTGAACCACCCTTGATCACTGCAGGGGAAATTCCTTCACAGCCCTACCGAGACGCCTGTGAGTCCTTATGTTTACCAATTTAGGGAACTAAACTTTGGCTCATGATTTCTGTGGCTAGAGACACATGAGCAGCAGATGCTCAATGTACCCTAGCATTCATGCTTCTCAGTCTAATGACCACACTGTTTGAAACTCGAGCACTGAAATCCCCATTTTGGAAATGTAGCACTCCACGTTACCCAAGGGAAGAGCTGAACTGGCTGGCAGTTACAGCTTGTCTTTATTTGGCTCAGACAGGTTCATAGGTGTCAAGGAGCCTTGATATTATGCAGGTTGTTTAAAAGGCATGTTTGCTGTCTGCTGTGGACACGCTTCATCATTTTAAAACCATTAACAATTAAATCTCTGCTGATAAGTTGCATTCCAGTCTATGGCTGTCCTTATCCTGTTTTTACTATTTTTCTAATTCTCATGTGAACAGTCACCATGATCCAGTAAAATATGTAGATGGCTTTCACTTTGTATGCATGATCTGAGTTGAACATAAACAAAACAGTCTTCAGGGAGAAACTGATTGACCAAGAAACAAATCAAACCTGGCACATATTATTGAACTATTGGGGAAAACGAATGATGAGCGATCGGGGCTTCCCCCTGTGAGGGGAATACCACTGCTGTTTCATAAATGAGCTCACTTGGCTGGGTGTGCACATTAATTCCAAAGACTAAAAACATCCACGGCACATTCTTGGTGTCTTTTTGAGACAACAGCAGGCTCGGAGGAATATATTATCAAGAGTCAACACAAACCTTTAATAATCTGTCACAAAACTGATTTGTCTTTAGTAATGCCAGAACAAATATCCATAAATGACTGAGAGATAAATATGATGAGACTTGCGAACATGTCATTGTGCTGTGTGTCTTACATGGCAGCTCCAGGCCAGTGTGTCCTGTGGTGGTGCGGGACAAGGGGGGAGACTGTCGTCCATCAGCCATGTCCAACTCTGAATGATGGGCCTCCCCGTGCATCACTGCCAGCCCAAGTCGCAGCCTTTCAGCGTAGGACTGAGCTCTAAGACAGACAGACACACAAGAGTCAAAGAAACAGACAAAACACAACACATACAAAGGAATAAGCAAGCAAAAAGCAGAAAGGAGTTTGCATGGGAGCTTGAAGATACCTACAAGGACAAAGTGGTAATAACAAAAGACAAAAACTCAATAAGAATGTGATGCTAAAGAAAAAAACTTCCCACTATGACAATAGGAGAAGTGATGCACTCTTGTTAAAAACAGAGAATGCAACTAGAGAACTTAAGGACCTGGGCTTTCTTGTTACCTCTTCGCAGCTGAAGGGGACTTTGCAACAATTACGGCGTTCCTGTAATCTGGGATCTGAGGAAAGAGAAAAACTCTTTAGTCCTAAAACAAAACAAAACAAAAAACAACGGACCTACGACCTTATAAGAATACATATTGTTTAACCATGAATTAGTTCCAAAACTTAATTTTGATGTACAGTGGAACACCATAATTGTTATGTGTGTCGAGTGTCGTGTAGCCTCACCTCCTCCTGGATGTACTGGATGAGGAAGGGGGAAGCTCTCAGGTTGTCAACAGGGAAGCTGAAGAAACCCTGGATTTCTTTCTGGTGGAGGTCCATGGTGATGATGTGAGTTAGCCCTGCGACACCAAAGACAAACGCACATGAGCTGGTATGGCTTCAGAACCCATTTCTGCAATGTTTGAAGCACAAATTTACTGAGATCCTCGTAGAAAAATATATATTAGCATGGAAATATGTACACAGACTGATGACCTGCACAAACAGATTAATAAACTATCAGATTGCTAAACTGAGTGCTAAGTTTTAATAAGACATATAACATGCATCTGGTATTGAAAATAAAAGCTGTAAATTATGAGAATGTATCAACAGTAATAAGTTATGTGGTGTGCAATTTAATACATCTTCTGGCCTCTGCCCGACATAAAATATGCAAAAGGTTTTGCACACTATCTAATTTGTACACTACTCCAAGTGGCTCTGTTGTGTGCAGCTAAAGCTTGGGACAAACCTTAAGACAAACATACATAAAGATTGTTTCCACCAACTTGCACATTATTTTTAGTCTCTGACAGTCAGGAAGGAGCATAAACCTTGTGTCCAACTAATAGACAAAACTCTGAATGGCTGGTCAGTAATGACTGGAGTTCTGGTGGTAGACGACCGCACAAATACTGCGAGAATTTTGTTGCATGTTCTTGTGCCAAAACAAACATGGATGGCAGCCAAGAGCTTGGACTGAATCTTTTTATATCACAAACCATATGATTCTATCTGCAGACTGTCAACAGTAACTGACCCAAAAGGAAACAGACCAGGGCCAACTTGATCTGATCAGTCTTCAACTCAAAATGATTGTCATAACTGAGCTCAACAGTTGAAATGTGTGAGTGTGTCCCTGCCTTAACAGGACAGGACACTTGTTGTATTAGTCTGTTTTTCTGACTTTAATCTGTGCTGTTCTTCAGTGGACATAAATTACAACACACAGTCCATACCAGCTTTAGCCAACATGGTTGCTAGCAGCTTGCAGACAATGGATCCTCTCTTCCTCATCTTGCACTGCTTGCTATACGGAAAGTAGGGAATGACCCCGATGATGTTATTGGCACAAGATGTCTTCAGGGCATAGGCCATGACCAGCAGCTCCATGATGGCCGTGTTGACATCTCTGAGAAACAACACATTCAGTTCAAGAGATTATATTAAATATCACAAGCTGCAAAAGCACTGTGCTGGTATGCAATTAGTCTGAGCCTGTGGTCGGCCGCAAAGACACAGGTACACAAGAATATGTTGATGATCTGATGTGGATTGATAAGTCAGCAGCTTAATGTTTGTCAACAAGGTCATCAACCCACAAACCTGCTGTAAATAAAGGAAACACAGTCTGGCAGTGACTAACCGGTTTATCTTCATTGTGTTCACATGCCCTGTTATTAGACTCCACCTTTAATGGCTACTGTGGTGAGATTGTGTTTCACCACCATGTTTGTTATTTTGATCATCAGGACAGTTTTAATACTGTAGAAAGGTGAAGAACCGTTGGTGTAACCTTGACGGCTTGCTGAAACCAAAGATCCCACAATGTGATGTCCCCTGCCCGTGACCTCTGGTTATCTTTCAAAACATTCCTCTTCGTCATAGCAAATAACTGATTAACAAGACAAACAGAGGATTCAACTGCTGGACGTGAAATGTTGTTGCTCTTCCTGTTTCGTTTATCGCAAAAGGTAAACTTCATTTGGATTTAAACCCCCCCAGGTAAATGCTATAGGGTTCTTGAATGTGAAATACAAAGACAAATCTACCAGGGTCACAGGGTACCCAAATGTTTTGACTTATGCTGCATAAATGCAGTATACTGGCATAGCTACTAAGAGTGCAATGCCAGAGATACATTTTGATTTTTTTACTGGTAAACAGAGGGAGGCAGTGGCACAAACATCTTCTCATGCTGAACCAGAAAAACAAGGTGTGTGAATGTCCGTATGGGTTGTGTGAACATGATAAAAGCAGAGGAAAAAGTTATGTAAATTGCAGCTAGCAAAAACGTTACTTTGCATTGTACTATAGTACGCCGGGGGCTCTGGTGGCGAGCTGTGCGCATGTGATAGTGTGTGCGAAGCTAATGACATCGCGGCCAACACTACTTTATTGCTGTTTATCCCTGCAGCACAAGCTGTCAGGCATTGACAGATTGGTAGCGGCTTCAATCAGTGCCCTCTTCCCTTCTCTTGGAGATCCCCTCTGGACTCATTCACTTCTGATCCTTCACAAATGGATTTTTACTGACGCCATTTATTTTATGGACTACACATATGATGCATGACGGTAAAGTCCAACTTTTCAGTTCCACTTTTCAAACAATGTCAGGATGGTTATTCATCCGTTTAATTATTTCGTATCCAACGAGATGCAATGAGTGTGTAAAAATCTAGACATATTGAAATAAAAATAAAGAAAGAGTTGTAATACATTGACAAACATTTTAAAACTAGTTTCAATGTGGAGTACCAGAGTAAAAAATAAACTGGAGGTACAAAGGTGTACTTTGTTTTTTGTCATTTGTTACAAATGACCGCTTTTGTCATGTTAAGCTATAAGAGGAAGCACATTCTGGTGATAAAATAATCCTAGTGTGTGACAGCCATTAGAGAATAGTATTTGCATATGTAAATACAGAGTGGTAATTAGAAAAATAATATATTCAATGCTGCATTTTTTACTATTTGGTGGGAGACACAGACACAGTTGTCCTGGCTGACCTGTTAAAAAGCAAACACAGACAGACACAGAGCTACATGCTCATTTAAATACATGTTATTGGCCAACTCACAAATGAAGTCCAATATTTACTCTCATTTTGGCAGCTTTGCCCTCCATCAACTCCCAAGAAAAATATCTGGGTCTTTCACTTGCTAAATGTTTAGTTTCTCTCACCATTAAAGGGCAACTTCCAAATGTTTCATACTGGATGCTATTTCCCTATGTTTTTGTGTCTACGTGCCTAATGGGAACAACAATATTTCAAACTGGTCCAGTATCAAGCGAGAGGTTCTGCAGCCAGCAGCTGTGACACAGGCTGCAATGTAATCCCCGTGGGCAATTGAGCATCTTCAATTTATTTTAATAAAAGTGTTTTTTGCCACTGACAGACTAGGATTATCATTATGTGTCTGACAAATTTGACACAAAAACATGGGAAAAAAGGGTCAAGGCTGAAAAATACTTAAGTTACCATTTAAGCGGTTAACTTTGTCAGTCTGTCATTTCATGCCAGGCAGGTAGACGGTAGCTTTTTTTTTGCTGAGGCTGATGAAAGTGAATCAAGCATTAAATTTGTGGGCTGTAAAATCAAAACAGTAAGGTAAATAAGGCTGAAAAGCTCAATTGAGTTGCAGAGTTTGGTGACAATTCTCTAAGAGTTCATCACATTACACTCTGTGATAGGATTCTTTGTGACTATAGAACATTAAGGCATCAAGAGCGTCCTTCTGTCTCACCTGGGAATGGTCTGAATGATAAAGATGTCTTGTCCACGGACAGACTCTTTCACATCCACTCTAGTCTCTGGAAAACAAACAAACAAACAAACAAACAAACAAACAAAAAAATGATCAGCATGGTTCAGGTGGAAAGTCAAGTGAGCCGACACTAAACCACAGCTCATTAACCTAAGACATTCATTAAGGAAATGAGGGACCTGAGGACATACATTAGCCTTACCTGAATTAGGTTCTTGAAAAACCACCGACCTGCCCAACTCCACCCCCAAGCGTCTGGAGAAAAACAAACAGGCCACATAGTGTTAAAAACACAAAAACACACCTTTATATGTTCCATTGATTAATGTGTGTTGTTTTTTTTTTAGTTTGTTTTATTATCATTAATATTAACAGACCAAATAACTACAAAAGAGCTGAAAGGACTTGTTGAAGAAATTAAAAGTATGACAATTTTGGTAATCAACAATATATGTTAGTCATTTGTAGAGATGAAAGGATTCACTGGGTCGTCAATTGACAGAAAAATAATTTGCAACTATTTTGGTAATCGATTATCGTTTTTTACCAGCCGAAGCAACAAATGATCTTTGAATCCAGCCGCTCAAATGTGAGATCAGCTGCTTTTTTTTTTATCATTGGTCAAAACAAAACACTTTAAAACATGGCCTTGGGCTCTGAGAGAGAGATTTTTTGGGGGGTGGCAATCATATATGAAATCTAGAAATGTATGGTGTTGTTGAAGGTCCAGTGTGTAGGATTTAGTGCCATCCAGCAGTGAACTGAAACTTCTTCCACATGCCAAGCAAGTACGAAAACTGCTGTGGTCCAAGCAAAAAATGTGAAAGGCCCTTTCTAGAGCCAGTGATTGGTTTGTCCATTCTGGGCTACTGTAGAAAAACATGGTGAACCCCGTGGAAGTGGACCCACTCCATATGTAGATATAAACGGCTCATTTTAAGGTAGCAGAAACACAATGGCTCTTATTTTCAGGAGATTATAAACTAGAGAAACACAGTTATGAAAAGAATCAAAACCTCCACAGGGATCACTTGGCACAAATGTAAACTGAGTTGACTTTAAGTGCACAACAATTCTTAAGTCAAACTGTGAACAAGCCCAGGCGTCATGAATATAGCTGTGCCTTTGGGCAGACAATTATGCTATTAATTTTAAAACCAAACAGTCAAGTAAGAGTGCCAGCTATAAAGAAGAAACTTTAAAGCACACCACATATGAATGAGGGCTTGGCTTGGCAACAGTGGAGGTTTAGTCAGGGATCCTGCTCAGCAAGACAGGCCTCTCTGTAGCCTCACCCTGTTTACATCCCTAAACCTTGTTCCAATATTTGATATGATGCCTTCATCTCTGATGACTGCGGTATAATTAAGAAGACAAATAAAAACAACGATCAAAGAATATGGGACATGTCCTTGAAGTACTATCTATAGAAATTGCTTTTAATTAGTCACATTGTTCATTATAGTCATATTAATCGTGACCTAAATTCCGATGGTATTTACACACAGCCCAGTCACAACATGTACCTCAGAGTAAATATTCAGTACAGTATTCATTAACATTTCTGAGTGTTCATGCTGTTATTTAACCT
This sequence comes from Epinephelus cyanopodus, assembly GCA_026686955.1. Lineage (NCBI taxonomy): Eukaryota > Metazoa > Chordata > Actinopteri > Perciformes > Serranidae > Epinephelus > Epinephelus cyanopodus. The sequence continues at coordinate 35,309,687 of CM048916.1, forward strand.
TTGCTCCAAAAGAGAACACTACTTGGCTCCAGAACAGCAACATAATCTCCCTAATAATGTTCTCCGATGTTGCCAAACAGTGAAAACTGAGAGAGCTGAGCTCTTTTTCACTGCGTGAGCAATGCAACTCCTGCCTGGCTGTCTGACAATCTGCAGGGTTGGGAAAAACATGGCTGCTCACCAATTTCTTTAGGCCAACCGCAAGAGAAGGTACTGGTGTTTGCAGAGATCTGGGTCAGTGTTCTCACAGGGACTACAAACGGATATCTTCCTGCTGTTTTTATTTTCATATCATTCAGATGCATCTCACCTGGTTTGACCAGTTTTTCTACAAACCAATACCCATTCAAAGGCCTCATAAATCATTATTTATTAAAAAATGCCTTGCAGCCACAGTAATGTCCAGTGAACAGCATCTGTGAGCTCCTCAGTAGAGCAATATCTACACAGTCAGCTCCTGTCATCATAATAACCCTCACTGATGGGTCTTTGACTTTCCCACGCCAACACCCAGAAAAGGAAAAACCTACACTAAAAATATAAGACTGATCTTTTATATTCAATATTTTGCTTTGTGCATGTGTAGGAGGAGCCTAACAATACTAAAACAAGGCTGACACTTATTTTTGCAGAGTATGTTGTGCCAACGTCCAATGCGTCAAAGTTCAATCACATTCATGCCAAGAAATATGTAAACTCTGCTTGTTTTAAGGTTGGAAAAGCCACCAAACAAGCAGTTACACCATCAAGGGACACCTACACAAGAGTAATGTGCAACACTTTCTGGGCAATAAACAATATTTAGGACTATTCTTGCAAAGCAATTCATCAGAATAACTCTGAAAATTGTGCCCACAAATTGATCGCCTTTGAAGTATTGATGCTAGGCCTTGTTTGTACAGTAAGGGTATGAGCTGGAGTTGCAAGTGAATAGCCATAAGTGTGGTGCGTGCAAGAGATCGAGTGGAAACAATGGAGATAACCACACTTTTGCAACATGAGTACATACACCAGCACCCATATGGGAAAGAGTTGTCTTGCAATGCTTAAAGTATGGGTTTCATCTTATGTTAGTACAGACACTAACTCTCTCACTGCTGTTGTTTCTAGCAGTTCAGACTTTTATATGCACAGTAAATGCATTTAGGCTAAACTGAATGATCCGTATTAACCATTTTGCAATTTGAGGAGTTTGTTTCAACAACGTGTTGTGCCAACAAGCCATCCTGTGGACAACAAGTGATTACCCAATGATTTCCACACAGGCTGGCGTGTGTGTGTGTGTGTGTGTGTCTTAATTGAACAGCATTCAAAACAATACACACCCTCGCCTAGGATCACATGCCGTTATGACTGCCAGGTGTAGCCTATTGTCACGGCAGGTAACAGTCATCAACATCACAGACATGACAGGACACAATCATGGTGGCAGTGGTGGACCGCACTTACTCTGTGATCTTCTTGGCCAGCTCGGTGCAGGCGGCGGTGGAGTTGGCAGAAAAAACTCGGTAGCCACTTTTGGAGACATTCATTTTCCTGTAACCGTACGACAGCTTTGAAGTTTGAGAGTGAGACACCAGAGACCTGTGACCCCCAAAACGCCTAATAGGCATGTTGCTTTGGGATCAACGTGGTGTTTGGTTACGTTTCCCCAGAACCTTTAAGTTAAATCGTCCGTATTACCTGAAGAACAGTTTCCACACTGAAGTCTTAACTAAAGGTGGTTTACACTTCCACCATGCAGACGCATATTTACATAAGAAAATACAAAGCCAACTGAAGCGATAAAATGCCAAACTGTATAAAAACTAAAAAAACAAAGCGCACATGCTCCACATGAAACGCTCGTGCTCGTGTTAGCAGGTCAACAACTGCCCTCACATCGATAAGCAGCACAAAAAGAAGACCCGGCACAGCAGAAGGAAAGCTGAGCTCTATGTTTCCGACCGGGTCACTGACTCTTTATCGTCTCAGGAACATGGACACTCCGGTTTATGTTACCATGAAGTCGGACAGAGATGTAACTAAACTGTCTTGGGCGCTGCGACAGTGGACCAACTTGAAAACTCCGCTGCTAGCATTCAAGTGTGGCTACTGTAAACTTTGTAGCAATGCGGTCGCGGCAGGAGAAAAAACGCCACGAGCACACGTTCATTGGGTGGATGAAACGAGGGAGTGACTTCAAAGAGAGCCAATCAGTGATTAGATCGACACAACAGGGGGCGTGTACGACATATTTGTGGACCAATCAGTGCGTGGGATTTCTATGACCACAAATTAAAGCGCAACGACCAAAAAATGTGTTGGAGGCAGATTGTTTTGCCCTAAATTTATCCTGCCAGTCTGCAATGCAGTGAGCAAGGCAACTATTTAGGATTTACAGTCTCACAGGCAGGACTGAACAGACTGTGGAGCTATTTAACTCTTCAGTCTGTCAAACTTGTTTGTGTTGTATTAAAGAGGCATCAATTTTTATATTGTTTATATACCACACAGTGTATGTCCTGGGATGCAAGACACATTTCAGAAAACAAAGTGACATGAAATCAAAGGTGGTTTTAGGGACTATGTGTTTACAGAGGAAAAAGAGTAACACAGTGTAAAAATATGGACATATTATGAGACGATGGGCAGGAACATGCAAAAGGCCCCACCAGCTCTCCTACATAGGAGCAAGACACGCAGACTTTATAGTTCTTCAGCCTCTTTTTATTGTTGTATTTGCATCTCTTTGTGGCTTTGTGTCTCTTCATGGTCATTTTGAGTGTCTTTATAGTTATTATATGTCTCTCAGCGGTCATTTTGTGTCTCTCTGCAGCAGTTATGCATCTCTTTGCAGTTGTTTTGTGTCTCTTCGTGTTCATTTTGTGTGTTTTTGTGGTTGTTTTGTGTCTTTTGGTGGTCATTTTGTGTCTCCTTGCAGCAGTTTTGCAACTCTTTGTAGTTGTTTTGTGTCGCTTTGTGTTCATTTTGTCTGTATGTACTTGATTTGTGTCTCTTCATGGTCATTTTGAATGTCTTTGTAGTTGTTTTGCATTTCTTTGCCGTTGTTTTGTGTCTCTGTGGTCCTATTGGAGTTGTTTTGTCCCCTTTTGTCTCTTTTTAAGTGTTTTGTGTCATTTTGAGCCTCTTTGTAGTTGTTTTGTCTCTCTAACTTTGCATTTCTATGTCTCAAAAGATGACTCTCTATTCCAATCAAAACTGAACTGAAAACCAAGAGTTAAATACATACTAGTCTGACAAGGGGGTGAAATGCGGGTGGGGAAAAAGGGCGGAAGAGGTCATGTGAGGAAAACAAGGTAATGAAACATAAGAACAGGCAGGGAGTTGACTCACTTAGAAACAACTCTGGTGCAGGTAAGGACTACCGAGGTAAGCGCAGGGCAGGTGTGTAGGTGCGTAAATAAGGGAGAGGCACTGACTGGGGGAGTAAGTAAAGGTAATTTAATCAGGGACGGGCTGACAAAGACTGAGGTGGGAAAACACACAAAGACATGACACATGAAGAGTGAGCTTACAAAATAAAACATGAAACAGTTTAAACATGAATGAACATGACACAAGGAAGAGCACAAAAAGAAAATCTAACGAAGTCACACAGATAAGACTACAAACAAAACCCCTGGATCATAACACTTTGTGGCCATTTCGAGTCTTCTCAGGCTGGTATGCATCTCTTTGAGTGACAGGTGAAGGCCAGAAGGGCCCCTGATAATTTGGGCCCACAGGCCTGTACCTGTTACCTGTTCAGTAATCCATCCATGTGTAAAATACTGGGTTACTACTCTACAGCAAAAGTAGAGTGCCTATTAAGCAGAACTGCCTCTTTCAGACTAGGCTATAAAGCTATATAATTTTATATGCTTCATATGTGTTTAATATGTGGGCAAAATGTTGATGTGTTTAGCTACTTTATGCACTTTTGGGTGGTTTAAACAACTATCCTATAACCTGATCATGTTTTGTATGTAAAATCTTAATATACAAAATGATATAATTAATATATTGCAGCTTTCAGATAAATGTGATGGAGGAAAAAAATACTATGCATTTTTAAATCTAATGGGGAGAAGTGTAAAGTAGCATGAAATGAAAATGCTCAGGTGAAGTGCAAGCACTTAAATCAATTATAAACTTCAGAGGACCTAATAGGGACCCCAGCATGAAGCTATATGAGACAAGTGGCCTCATTTCTAAATAACAAGGTCCTGGAGTGACTGTGCAGTCACACTTGTTACGCTGATGTCTGTAGATGGTGATGATCATTATGAATCCACACAAACAGCTTAGATTTCTTTTTATTTGCAGAATAGAAATTATCCATATTAGTTTTTTCATGCTTTTATTATTATACAGCAGCTATGTTATGGGGACTTGAAGAAAAATAGCATTTTTTTAAACATTATACAGAAGGTCACAGTAGCAAGTGTCATTTATTAAGTCAGTGAAACACCTAATAAAATAGTGCTTCGGTCATAAATTCCATGTTAATATAATATTGCAACATTAACCAATGACAGTTAAGTATACCTGGGTATAACAAATCACACTGAGGACATACATTTGAGTCATAAGTACATTTTAACAAAAGCACTACAGCACATCCAAGATGTGACATCAGTTTTAAAAAAGTCATTTCTGTATTATGTATAGACCCCTTAATGGCTTGTGTTGTACAAAAGTGCGTACCAGTCAACGTCCAGTGGATTCACAGTCAGTAAAATACAGTTTTACTTCAATTTTAATCCAAATGTCACCAAATTTAAAAAGAAGTGACTGAGTAAAATGTGTGTAAAATCATTAATATGAAAAATGTTTTCAGAAGCTTGAGCTGCACAGCTTTCATGTAAACTGCTTAAATATACAGCTTTTCTTAGCTGTTCCTCGACTTCTTTCATCCAGGCACCACAAAGAATGGCGTCCCTTACAGTGTGAACAGGACTCATAAAAACATACTGGTGTTCGTGCAACACGGTGATCTTGTCAGTTTTGGCTCAAGACACCGTACCACACCCTTTTCTGCATTCTTTTTCTGAGGTGACAGTCCAACGATTGCAGCGCTTTTAAATCCTCATGCAGACTGTGCCATGGGGAATAAAACGCAGGGAGTGTCTATTGGGATCTATGTGTGCCAGCTTTGTGCAGCTGTTTTGGAAAATATTGCAGCTTTTAAACTCTGTTGGTAGTGTTATGTCTTTTTTGGTACTTTCTGCACCAGACACACACACAATATGCTTGCAGACACCGACACACTCCCAGCATTACTAATCCGTCTGGCTGTTGAGGCAACTGCTAATCCTCTATTACTTCCCTACATTTTGTTTGGTTATCTTACCAGGTCAAAGACTTGCATGTCACAGCCTACAACCATTGATCTTTTCACTTCCTGTTTCCTTGTGGTCCTTCCTCTTTCAAGCGGTCAACTATGTTTCCCGTATTTCATGCTTTGACTTTTTCTGAGGATGGCATTATAATGCAGGTGATTCAGTTTTTCAGCCTTTCAGCACCTTTTCTTTCAGCAGGTCCAAGATGACCTGCCTCTCTTGGCTCTCCAGTTCAAATCTCCGCTCCCTCTCTTTTCTCTCAGCTCCCAGACGTTCCCTCTCCAGAGTGATCTTACCTGAGGGGAAAACAAATGGAAATCAAATCTGTAGGTCAGGGCACATTGAGGATGATGGCAGCATAACAGTTTTAAGAAAATCTCGACCCTTTTTAGCTGACATCATTACGTCACTGATTCTTTAAGTGTAGTGGTTCCTACTTGTTTTTTTTAGCTACAGTAAGTAACCTTTTTAGCAAATATAATATTCTGACAGAAGTAACAAAACACCTCTGCCTCCTACTACACCTAATGGCATTTGCAAGAATCAAAAACAACCAAACAGAGCCAAGGAGTCTGTAGCGCAGCTGTCAGTCATTTCAGTCACTGCTCAATCACGGTCAAACCAACAAACTAGGCAGCACTGATCAGATATGAATTAAATTCTATTACTGCATTTCCTATTTCTTGCCTCAAATGTTTTCTGACACATATTTTTGTGTACTGTTTAGCTGTAAAATGAGAGTTTGTAACCTGGCCAGTTTTGTTTCGGCTCAGCTGTTTTTAACGTTTTTCACTTTCCCAGGAAGTGACTGACATGATTGGCAGCTGCAATCTCTGAAAATGACCTGTGATTGGCCAAATTCTCCCGTCCTGGCCTGGAGTTTATAAAGCCTGAAAAAAGAGCCAAGTAAAGGTGCAGAAGTCTAGTGTTCTATAAGGTTATTATGAGATATTTGCTAGGTGACGCAAAATTAAACTGCCTACCCCAGCTTTAATTTAGCCTGGCTCCAGACCCTTGAGTTGCTGCTGTCTCAGATTTTTAAAATGAAGTGGAAATTCAGAATGATAATAAAGCAATTTTTAATTCAAACTTCATTAGAATTTTGCCTAGGGGGGTGTCGGTGGCTTGGTGATAGAGCATGTGCCCCATGTACAAGGCCGTTGCTGCAGTGATCCGTGTTCGAGTCCAGCCTGTGGCCCTTTGCTGCATGTCACTCCCTCTCTCTCTCTCCCCCTTTCATGCTTATCTGTCCTATCAATTAAAGGCTAAAAAATGCCCCCAAAAAATCTTTAAAAAAAAAAAAAGAATTTTGTTTAGGATGGAAAAAAACAACAATTAAAATATAGTGAAAATTAGTACCATGAAAACTTGATTAGAAACATCTAACATCTACAACAAATGCTTGATAACAAGCATCCTGTCAAGTATTTTGTGTTTTGTGAAAATCTACCTTGCAGGATAGAAATATTCACTGGAACGGAAAACCATAACATAGCTGTGACAAACAATTGGTTTGAATTTAAGGGCTGATTTCGACATCACACTACTCTATTTTCTGAAAATCTTACTCCTTTGAATCTCCAGCTCTTCCCGGCGCAGAGCGAGTTCCTCCTCCCGCAGCCGCTGCTCCGCCTCAGAGCGTTTCTCCAGGAAGCTGAGAATCTCAGAGTAGGTCTGGCAGCAGCACTGGCAGGGCCGCTTGGCTGTGGGCGCCGCTGAAAGCTCTGCCATTTCCTCGCGATCTTCTTCTGGTTCTGCTGTGACAGTAATTATGTAAAAATGTACCCATTTCCAAAGGGAGCAGTGCAACATCACAGCAACATCCACGGAGCTGGCAGGGATTCATTGCTGAAGGACACTTGAGAAGGGCAAATACTTGCTTACACAGGCGCTTGAACTTGAAACTGAGAGCTGGGGTTGAGGGGTTTGAGCTATGCTCTATCAAAGTTGGTATTTTGAGTAGAAAACACTCACACCTCTGAAGACTTCTCCATAAAAGCAAAACAAAATACATTTCAAGCAAGTTAATGCTTCACACTTTAAAGACTTAATACTCAAACCCAGTGGTGCAAAATGGATGAACGTGATCAAATCAAAGATATTAACGATGCTACCTAATGGACTGCATTACCAGTATATTTTACTATGCCAGGAAACAATTATGCAGTATTTGGGACTCCAGTGTGGTTGGCAGCGTCTTTCATTACATGCACATTACCTACTGAGTCATATTCCATAATTAAACAAGATATGATTAGTCTGTCAGCAGGACGTAATGACTGAGAGGGAATGACCTTGGAGGTAATATGAACGCATTTACTTTAACTATCAAGTGACAGATTGTTGTCATGTGTGAATGTGTGTTTACCTGCAGTGGGTGCTTGTGTGATGGTGATGTTGGGTTTGTCCTGCTCTGGTAGAGACAATTCTTCTATGGCTCGCTTTCTCAGTTCATCGTCCTAAAAGAGATCAGGACAAGGTGAAATATCTTTTCTACAACAATAAGAGCAAGGAAAAAGAGGATAACGAGCGATGGCAGCAACTGTTACCAACAGCAGCAGTAGAAGTTGTTACAGCAATAGCAGTATTAGAGTAGTTGTAGCAGCAGTGATAGTGTTAGTGGTGCTGTATAAGCAGCTGGCTTGTCACTGAATGCCACCAAGAGGTAGAAAAGGGAAGTGGTTGAGTAGATACAGAGGACAAAATTTCTGCTGACTTGGATGTCCAATTTCCCAGCTATAGCTTCAGTTCCAGTAAACTGTTAGAAAAGATAATCGCCAACACAGGCAGAAAAAATGTACATTGGCTGTAGTATTTTCATGAGACAATGGGCCTCCTGACCCTATAAAAAAAGTGCAAAGTAATCTAAAAACATGTATAACAGTGGTGGAAGAAGCATTTACGCGCTTTAAAGTAAAAGTACTAATGCAACACTGTAAAAATATTCCACTACAAATAGAAGCCATTCATTCACAACCTTACTGACATTAACATATGTAGGTTTTTTCAGCAAAAGTACTTAAAGTACTTAAAGTAAAAGTACTCATTATGCTTTAAAGGTGCCCTGTCAGTGTTTTACTGTCATATCTGGTGTTTTTGGATTAATATTACTGTTGTTGACACTCATTTCATTTTAAGGAGACACAGGTTTGAAATGTTTAGAACCAATGAACAATTGAATAGGCTGTAGTTTAATATCCATGTCAGTCTTTGAAATCAGAACAATTGTTGTATGAATCTCACACTTTAATCTTTGGCCAAGCACAATGTCTTTTAATCAAAAGTGCTGCTGACAAGTAAAGTATAAGTGAAAGCTGTAACTTACATGTTTGATCTGTCCCTCTATTCCAGCTCAAGGGCACTAAAACGCCTTCTGTAAACAAACATTTCTTGCCCAAGTGGTGTCACAAAATTTAACCTACTCCTCTCTGCTAGCGCAACACCCACCTGGTACTTTGTGTTTTCCCCACTGGTCAGGAGCCCCTTCTCAGCCTCCAGTTCCAAAACCTCATGGAGCAGATCTTCCTTTTGGGCGTACAACCTCTCTGTTCCAAATCTGAGTACACCAAAAGCACACACACACACATCAAAGGAATACTTCACCCACAAAATAAACATTTGTTATCAGTTATTCATCACAATTACTTTGAATGAAGGAAACTTTGTTTTCTTGCATACCACCACTGTGAACAGAGAATCCAAAAAAACAAAGATTCTTCATAAATTGTGTATCCGATGTTCTGATACAATTTTGCTGTTGCTGAATGCTAACCCTGATTGCTTAATTTCATAAGGAATGTTCACTTCTTTTGGATTCTCCAGCCACTGTGGAGGCACACAAGAAAAGAACGTTTTCTTTACGAATTCAAGGTAACATGCAGTGAGTAGCTGATACACAAATGATCATTTTGTTTTCCTTTAAACGTATGTTTCTTTCTCCTTAGGCCAAGCACAACTACAAGTCAGCATACATCCAATTCAGTGCCATTATTTCCTCAAGCAACAGTCCAGTTAGCTCCTGGTGAGGGAACCAACCTGCGCAGACTGGGAAAGTCTTGCTTCTTGTAGTAATCCAGCAGCAGCATGGTCCTCTCTCTGCACCTCCTGGCATCTACCTCAAAGTTCTCATCTTGGAGGGCTGCAGTGATGATCTCCCCCACTCGGGCCCAGATCCGCCCTGATGAAGATGAAAAAGTTCAGGCACATGTAAATATACAGTATGTAGCTCATGAATACAGGGAAGTGTCATGTTTTCCCTTTGACTGGTCTTTCTGCCTGTTACGTGATGGATTTCTGTTGAATGTCTGCTGAACACAATTACTGTTTAACGTAAGAGGAGATTGTAAAGATGCTATTAATGTTTTGGATAGGTAGTGTTCCTGGATTAAATGTCATCGTAGCTCCACTAGGAATATTGTGATGTAGTGTCATCACGATACTTGAATTTCTGACTTCAATGCAATACCTTGAAAATGTCAATATCGATACCATTTTTGATACTACAGGGAAAAACTGACATTGAAGGCATACAAGTGGAACATAATAAGGCTAGAACATGATAACGGCAACTTTTCTTTTCTTGGTTAGTAGCAGAAAACAGCAGAATGACTGCAGAAAACATTTACAATATAACAGAGAGCGAGAAAGTGAGCTGGTACCGGTGTATTGACACTGTTTGAAAATGAGTACTGAAACCGTTCAAAGCATTAAGAATCCATATGTATCAAGAAATCAATATTTTTGACAACCCTTTTTCGATGGCACCACACATTGCCCCAATTTGTCAAGCAGGAACTGCAGCTCTCTGCATCTACAGAGCAGCTTATTGAAGTGTTTTCAGGCAGATTGGTCCTTCAGAAACACAACTAACCTGGCTCTTTGGAAGCAAAGGGGTTCTGGGCGATAACCTCCCGCAGAAGGATGATGTCGTGCCTTGCTGAAAAACGCACCTGGCGCTTTCGGGGGGTCGTGGAGGGGCCGGCGAGGGAAAAACCTTGGGAATAGAACAGAACACAGTAAAATAGAACTGATACAGCCTGAAAGTATGCTGAAACACACTGAGGTGAGATGATACATCAGGACACCATCATTCACTCAGAGGGTCGTTCAGAACTGCTCTGACCTTCTTAAAAAGTGAGCAACTAGATGTTATCCCATAATCACATTATTATTGTTATTATCATCAGCAGCAGCATTATCAGCATTAGAACTATCAAGTCCAGCTTGGGCATATGTTACTGCTGAACCCACTGTTACCTTGGTAACCAAGTGTTATAGTTGGACCAAGACCATTACACTTCCTGGATATGACTGCAAGCATAATTAAACTGACCTATGTCAGAAGAACATGGGGTCCTTAGAGAAATATTCAGTGGATCGTGTAAGTACATGTTATTACCATGCATATGACTAACAACCCAGATGGTTAAGTTCATTTCGTTGTCTTAGCACTTGGACTCTGTGCCATGACAATAAAGTTGAATCTAATGTTATCTGATCTATCTAATGACTGGGGACAGACATGGCCTGTGTTTTGGTGCAGAGAGGTAAAAGGTGGCAGCAGTTTTTCAGTTGCAGAACTGCTGTTAGACAGATGACAGCAGCTCTGTCACTGCTGTACTCCACACTGTGCACAAGTGCAGGCAGCCGGTCGCCTGCAGCTACAAGAATGCCTACACAGAGCCGAGACAAATAGCCTGTAAAGCTGTGGTAGCCCTACAGAGGCTACAGCACGTACAATGCCGAAACCACGCGTCAGAGGAGGAGGAGGAGGAAGATTTTGCGCACGAATCGAGAGAAGCACCAAACGCCGTTAAGGAGGTGTTAATATAAGTGGTTTGAAAGGCGCGTGAGACGTGGAGGCGTTAAGGTATCTCACCGTTGTTGATCGGCACTTCCACAACTACCCGGTCCATGTTTCTGTTTGGTGCATCCGGGAACCGCCTGACGCGCGCTGCACACGTCGAGTCACCAGTACAGGTTCCCTACTGACGTGTAGCTCAACTTGGCGGAGAATCAGGATCTGGCACAACGGAGATAGCGCTCTGCACTTTTAGTTGCACTTAGTCCTTTTGACCACAAGATGGAGCCAGAGAACTGCTGACCTGAGAGAGGCGAGAGTGCCATGGTGTGAAGAGAACTATGATGTTTGAGTGGGAAGCATTTTCCACAGCACAGATGTTCCATAGAGTGGCTCAGCACTCAGAGAAAATAGCTACCAGGAAGTGGACAAACTGGCAATGGAAACACACTCTAATACATTTCAATATTGTGCAGAAAGTGAAAGCTTTAATGAACAAATGGAAGCAGGAAACTGTACATAAAGGCTAAAACGACTTCAGCATTTGAAGTGAGGCAATAGTCACAGTAGAATCTCTCAAAACATAATGAAAAAGAGAAAGTGCAATTAAGAAAAAACTTAAAACTTCAATTCAAAGCCTAGTCCCAATTACATGCCTAGTCCCTTTTCCTTGTGTGGTGTGGCTACACATTTAAACAAATAAAGGCTTGTCTCAATGAGACGCCCGGTCTGTTTGACAAGCAGTTCATTTTACAGAAGTTCTTTGGATGTATAAAACAGGGCTGTTGACTACCCACTTGAGCTAACATTAGTTAACTGTTTAGATCGCACATAAATATAAATATTTAAACTTTTTAAACGTGAGCTTGGTTAGATTCTCCACAATTCAGTTGTTGAGTTTACTGAAACCAAAAGCACCAGAGAAGACCATAATTCGTGTATATTAATGGGTAAGTGGTGTCAGGTGCCATAATCCTCTCTGATGCCCTGTATGTCAGAGCTAGTTTAAATGAATGATACATAACTGATTGTGTTATTCGAAGCCTGATTTATACAAATAATATTCATACTGGTTTAAATAAACATTTTGATCATATCTTCCATCTTTGATTTGTGTTTTGTTTAAAAGGAAGGCCAGAGTTTGATGACCTCACAGGTTTCCATACACAACTGGAATGGAAATCAATCTAATCGTTGTTGTGACCTGTGTGTTGCTTCAGTAGCCATGTATTTATCACCCCAAGGCTCACATTTTCTCAAAAGATTTAAACTCCGAGAAAAACAGGGTGCATTAATATTTTGGGACTGATTGTTTGTTTGAGAGACAGAAAACACAAACATTAAAGAGATCCCTGGGAGAGTCATTCTAGGGAACATTTGCTACCAGATGTCAAGCCAAGTCAATATTATTTATATAGCTCAAAATCACAAATCTGTCCTGTGAGTCATATTCGTGCTCCCTCTAACCCAACCTGCTACTGCATCTCTCCTGTGGAGTGTTGTTTACAGCAGTGCTTTTCTTCTCACCAGCTCCTTCCATGCCCTTTTCTTTTACTTTTGACATTTAACCTCCTGATTTCCAGGCAGGGTCAATGTTATATTCAGACACAACTAGTGTTAAAAACTTAAAAAATGAGTCTGGACAATGTATTGCCTGTATATGCAGGTGAAAATCATACCAGGTCTTATAAACAGTGTTTAGCATTATCCGACCACTAGGTGTCCCCCTTATGATTAAAATACTTAAACCGCTCCTCTATCATTTGTCTGATGAACTTCTCAGCCTCGCACCAAACACAGCTCGTGTTAAAGCCATGGCCTTGAGATACCATTAACTCATAATCGCTTTATCTCCGCAGTTTACTAAGTTGAATTGCAGTTTGCTTTGTCATCCATCTGCATTCTCCACTCATACATCTTTTCCAACCAATGGGAATGAATACCTATAACTCCCCATTATTCATGCAGGTACCGAGATGTTAATAAACGCTGCAATTTTTGTAGTATGTGCCTACAATTCGTCCACTATTGTCCAGTGTGCATTAGAGTGCAGTGCACACTTTGAATTAAAATCCCAGAGAAGTGACTGCTTTTGGTATTCACCGAGCAAAAATATTAAATTGAAGATTGTTAACCTTTTCCTCCAGCTTTCATTGAAAGGAAAAAAGCTGACTGCTTCAAAGAGGAAGTGAGGGATGCTGACTTGCTCTGATGAGCATGGGCTCAGATTCTGGATGCTTCTTTGCCTTTGAATGTTAGGTTGCAAAATAAGAAAACACATATTATTGATCAACAGATCTTTAAAACATACAGCTCATCCTGACTGCTGTTAATAGTTTGGAGGCTCATGGATACTGTGAAGGTGTAACTGTGATGTTCAACTCACTGAGGAGCTTGTTAGCACCTGCTCATGTTAGAATAATGTTCCGGCTTCTATGTGATGTCTGGGTGATAACTGTGGATTGAGAAGACACTTTTTTATAGATAGATAGATATTGGTTGTCAACAAAGATACATTCATTTTGTTCATGTCAGGTCAGTACCATACTGACAGACAATACACTCTTATATATTTAAATTTAAATATATTTAATATATATACTACAAAAACTATTCTACAAAATGATACATTTCCTACTCTCTTTGATATTTTTGCCAGATATAAAATGATGATTGCTGGGTAATATGTATGTTGATGTTGTCTCTCTTGTGTCAAGACAATACATCCACAATAGCTTGCACGAGGGACCATCATATTAGTGTGCGCTGGGGCCCATCGTAACTTCCTTACCAACATATTTTTACACCGACCTCGTCATATATTGACATTTTGGTCATGGACTTTCCACGTCCACATACAACGTGCAAGGTAACCTGGGTGCGTTGGTTGTTGACGTTCTGGGACAACGTGTCAAGTTCTGCTTGTTACACACGTTGTCTTTTTTCAAAATACACTTCCGTTTTCACAGGAAATTTAACATTTACATAGTCTCTTTCAAAATAAATGCACTACGTTGGTACAAAACTGCAAATTTATGTCTTTTTTCCTTCAACAATATGTGGTTGGGTTTAAGAAAAAAAAACAGGGTTTGGCTTTAGAATCTTACAGGACACGAACGCCGCTCTCTTGGGTGAAAGTTGGTGTTTGTTAGACCCGTCCATCACCGCTCATGACCAACCCATCCAGACTTTAACCGCCTTAACTTTTGTCCCTGTCCTGCCGCGTTTCCCCTGACACCGCCGCCAGGCATAACACCATAACGGCAACCGGCCACGTATCATGCCGACGTTACAGGACGCCTTTTTTCATAAGTTTCTGACGCCGCAAGTCACTGCCCAAGCGCCGGATTTTGCCAACTTCGCAGTGAGGCCGGGCTCTCCTTACGCCGCTGGTACCGCTGTACACTTCTTTTCAGACAGGAAATCCATACAAGGTAACATTAACATCAATACATCATTTTGTAACAGAATTCTTATTGTGGAAATATGATACTTTGCTAAAGAAGTGTCAGTAATTTCATGGGGTAGAAACAAACATTTTTGGGAAAAGAGGCCAATTTGTGAGTGCTTATCAATCAGCTGTCAATAATGTTGGCTATAATTACCTGCAGTTAATTATGTATTCATATAGTGTACTGTATTGAATATTAAATTAGTTTTTGATTTAGGTTTTTTCAGGGGGCACATTGAGTCCCCCCCAATGCTGACTTCATAGCTACAGCCTTGGACTGGCAAATATTTAAAACAGCCTCTTCAATGAACATCTGTTTTGGAGGTTGGAATAAAAATCCCACAAATCCTGTGCTGGACAGCAGCACGCTTTACCTCCACTTAGTAGTTCCCCCTGCAGCGCTCATCTGTTTATTAAACATTCAGGTCATAACTGCTGATGTGTATATTATATATTTATTTGGTTTATTTGCAGTCTGTTGGAAACACCCTGCAGTTAATATGATTATATTTTAGGCATGTAGCCAAAGATACGTGACCTGTGATGAATGCCTGAACAAAAATAACTCAGTAACATCATGGGTGAAGGGGGCTAAACCAGGAGTCACAGTATGCCTTTGTCTCTTCAGGAGTCGTATACAAATAAGCCCAAGGTGAGAAACTCAGGAGAAAATAAATAACAAGGACACAAAGGTGAGAAGAAAGATGTTTCTAAGGATAAGAGTCTTCTGGTCATAATCCTGGCATGCAGCTGCTCACACACACACACACACACACACACACACACACACACTCTGCCACTGCTACTTTCGCATTTTTCTGAGCAAACACACATTTGCCTGACATAATGAGAGGGAGATAAGCAGGGGAGCAGACCCGGGACCTGGCAAGCTGCTACATCGTAATCATTTGATTATTTGGTTAGAGATGCCGGGGGAGTGTTTTGAGGACACATTTGGAGGGAGCGAGGAGTGAAAGCAGAGAGACGGAGAGAGAGAAAGCGTGGAGGGAGGATTGACTGGGGCATGAGTCAGAGTTGCTTCTTTTTTCGACAGAGAGGAAATCAGCTTTGTTTCCTGTATTGGTGACTTTAGGAGAGAGTTAATGGAACATGGCAAGGCTCCAAGTAAAGGCACTAGTTCTGCCCACACTCTCATTACCGGTTACTGTGATTCTGAGTGTTGCTGTTATTTAGAAACCCTGAAGATAGACGCTGGGCACGAATGAGGAACAGTTTGTCGATTTAATGACAGAGGGTGTTGAGACAAACTTAGGAAGGTGTATTAAATCTGATTGACTGTCACAACAATCATCAGACTCTGTGATTACACGGTACAAATCATCACCATGGTTATGCACATGAAAGAATAGAAAGCGGGCAGGCTCCAGCTGCCTGCACACCAGCAGCTGGTGTTCTCGGTGCTCAGATGTCAGTGGATTGTTAATTAGCCAGGACACGCAGTCCTGGTCCTGCGAGGATCAAAGAACTTTTACAGTTAGTGCTTCAGAGCAGATCGACCTCCCGAGATCAACACCAAGAGTTTTTTTCCTCTTGGCAACAATCTGACAAACTGCCAAATTGCCTCCTCCCAAAAAAGCATGTCTGCTTTTGGATACATTTTTGTGATATTTGGCAGCATTATTATTTTGTTTGGGAAATTTTATATTTTAAATGGAGGATATACACTCAGTTGCAGTACTACTACTTCTAATATTACAATGTACTAAAGTTCTACGTGTGGTTTGTGCAAGTGGCTTTGCGGCCTGTACCCAAGCAGAAGCCATTGCTTGACTGCTGTGTGTCGGTACAATCAGTATCAAAAACTGCACTGTTTCTCAATTTCATTACTTTTTTAAAGAAAACAGCTGACCACCAATGTCTTTTGACGTTGATATTTGGTGACCAAAATGCAATGTCAGGACAGAGTCTAATGCCAATGTCAATTGATGTAGAATACTGATGACAAATGACCTAGATATTTTTTGGCCATATCTCACTGTTACCCAGTTGCTGTCTTTGCATTACTCTCCAGCTCTTTTGGTTTTAGTCTCTCTCTTAATTTGCTCCTAAGGATCCAAAGTTGCTGAGGTGAGACTGGGTGGCAGGTTATGCTAGTGTTAAATGAAGCCTTTAATATAAAATGCTGGCTACATTTTAACATCCATGCTGGCTCTGGCAGTGCTCCATTGGTGGTCTGCTTGGATTAGAACCAGCTTTTCACCGCTCTTTGAATTGCCCAAAGTGTAGATTAATGCAATGGGTTGTTTTTGCCTACGGGGCTGTTGCTCTGTTAAGATCCCCTTGCTCTTGAATTCTGTGCTGCACTGTGCACCTCTGGTTCTCTGTCTCTTCCTTTGTTCACTCTTAAACCGGTGTTCAGATGCTGGAGTTGCTGAGTTTCAAGCTGGAGTTTGGTTGGCTGGCTGGAGGAAACTTCTTCAGAACTGGTCAGTGTGGTACATGCATATAATCAAATGTGAGAAAAGTTGTGTTAATAATTTGTAGTGTTGAATTTTGGAAAGCTGGTCTGCTGATATTCCCAGTGGGAACACCGTTTTTATGGTGGGGGGTGTGATGACCCCACCGCTCCACTAGGTGTGCCTGTTTTGTTACAGGATGTGGGTTAAGGCAGAGGGTCGTTATTGATGACATGAGCGTCATAATGTTAAAACCCATATTTAAAATACAGCAGCTCAATTTTCATTCCAACCAAAATTTAATGGTGACGTCATTCTGACGTCCGGTGTCAGCAGTGAAACTAAAATGTAATATCAGTCTTATGTAGGTGGGTAGGTATATCACTGTTGATCATTACAGTTTTTTGTCATAAAACCATAAAAGATATGGTATAGTAGATCATAAAAAGTCATAGTGTGTGCACTTGGCCTTCAATCATAAGCTGGCTCCCTGAAATGGAACTCAGTCATCAAACTTTTAGAGCACCTGATCTAACATGCTCAGTTTAGCTGTTAAGTTTCCAAAGAATTTCTCCTTTGGGGAATTCCCTTCAGACCTCCCATAAAACTCGTCACACAGTCCTAAATCAACTGTGTACTTTTGAAAGGATGTAGTTTGTGGTTTTGTTGAAATGTATTAGGTTACACAGAGACCCTCACTGAGCTATATGGAGTGGACAATAAAATAAAAACGCACCATAACAGCACCTCAAGCTGCAGCCTCCAAAGTGACCATAGAGTTGAGTCATTGAATCAATAGCGTCACATCAGACACAGAGATGAAGATTGAAAAGATTATACTCTGTAACACAGACATTTACATAATATCCACATTAAAATTTCAGTGTATCTCAAAAAGATTAGTCATGTGCAGTATAAAAGAAAAGTATTGTTTAGTCCCAAAATATGCAGTCAATAGAGCCACCACATTTGTTTCTAAGAAGCAGAAAAACACAAGACCAGGGAGCACACTCCCAGATAAAAGTAAAAAATGAGAAAAGAAAGAAGTATTTTAAACAAAAAGTATATATGTTTGTATGGTTGGTAATATTAAGGCAATGGGCTGCTTTTTTTTAAATAATTCAGTGAGGCTTCAGAGCCCTCAGGCCATCACACAATCCAACCACAATTTCAAATTATTATATATTTTAGATGAGGCTTCAAGTTTGTCCATTTTCAGTGATTATTTTCACATTTCAATATTCATCAGGCTGCAAGGAATCCGCACTCATGCTGAGTTTTGTGGTAGCATTTCCCCTTTGTTCTTTGCACGTCAACTAATGGACGTGCTGAATGTCAGTGAGCATTAACAAATGCACATCAAAGAAAGGAAGTGATGACATAGCTTTTTATCTGCAAAAAGCTATAGGCAAGGCAAGACAGGCGTAGAAGTATCATCTCATCTGCCTCATGATGGGGAGATAAATTTGATAAATAACATACAGTATGTGGTTATTGTGATCATGTGCGCATGTTTAGTTTCTGCTTCCTGTGTCTTATTTTGTGCTTCCAGTATCCATAGCAACAAGTAGGGTGAGGAGTCTGACATTTGCATTTTTGTACATGTGCAGCCATGATGTCACATTAGCTACTTTATTAATAACAGAAATTTGCTTTCTTATTGCAAGCTGAGAATACATCTACAAACTTTTGAGAGGCGTGAGATTCAATACATACATGATTTCTGAGTTATAAAAGAAAGAAAGGAAAAGTCAAATAAAAACGTCTGAGAAAAATCAAGTAAAGTCTAGGTTAAACTATATTTTTAAAGCAATAGATTTGTTTAATCTGAAGTTAGTACATAGAGGTGATTATCTTAGTGTGGCATTATGACAAGAAGCAGGAGGAAACAGTTAGTCTGGTTTTTCCCAAAGTTGAATATGTAGGCTACCAGCACCACTAAAGCTCACTAATTAATATGTGGTATGTTTGATATTTTGCACAAAGTGAAATGTAAAAATGACAAGTTGTGGTTTTACAAAGATTCTCATGCTTGAAATATTTCTTGGGAAACAGCAGGGCCATGCACGCATTACAAGTGCTGGATACTGGATTTGGTCACTTGAATGAAAATTTCAGCAAGGCGCTTAGACTTTACATTAGGTTGGTACCAAAAAACTGCAGTTCCTTTAATGACCACTTGAGGCTAGCTCCGGAAGTGAGTCAATCTCCATAGACTCGTTAAAATGCCTAACTTTACAGCCGAAATTAATGTGTTTACAGTTTGGTACAGAAAATAGTTTTGGTCAGCATATAATTTCAAAATTCAGGACAACTGTACAGCAGTCAATTTTTATGTATTACTCAAATATCTATATCTCACTAAATCTTAAAGTTATGCATACTTAAGGGGAGGCCACTTTGAGTGACAGGCTAAGCTTCTCAGGCAGATCCATCCCTCACTCCTCCACAGCTCCACCCTCTCCTCCAAATATGATCACTTCGGCTCCAAAACTCCAAGAAGGCAATGTCCGAAATTCTGAAACTGAGGCTTCAAAACAGGAGTCTACAAACCAATGGGTAATATCCTGCTAGCTATGGCCATTATTTTACACAGTCTGTGGTTGTGTCTAGATGGTAAAACCAGATTTGCATGCATTTATGTTTACATGTTTTAAGTGATCACTTTAACTAAACCATGCCCCTAACCCTAACCTTGATATTTCTGTGCCTAAACTCTAAACCTAGACATTAACTACAACATTGTAACACCATAAAAATATTTGGAATTGGCTCACAAGAGTTTCTCAAATCTAGGCCTACCATTATGCCACGACCTCTTAATACATTCATGAGCAGAGTATGTCGACCTCCCACAGTCTTATAATCACCATGAGGTTACCAGGCAACCAGTTGCAAGTTGAAGTGTTAATTAGTAAGCTTTAGAGGTGTCAGTATGTGCATATCTTTGAACCAGCCATGCCAGGCTGTTGTCCCTGTTTCTAGTCTTCATGCTCTGGCATACAGCTCAGATTGATATTGATCTCCTCATGTAACTCTCAACAGGAAAGGAAATACTTCCTTAACTGTCAAACTGTCCCTTTAAGAGATGACAGTTCTGGATTTTAAGTAGCTACACAAAGACTAGCCTTTCCATTTTAAATGAACTGTTGTGTTTTAGGAGTGAAACAACCGACCACAGCAGTGGTTCCCAACTGGTCCAGCCCCTTAGTCATTAGTTCGAGGTCCACACAGTTTAATATATTCAGCGTCATACTTGTGTTTGGCTATGATGTCGAGCTGGTTTGCTGTTTCTATCAAGTAGCTGTCTGTTGTTCACTTACTTTATAGCAGGAAACAGCTCTTCAGAATAAAACCTCTGTGCTGGGAATTCACTGTACTTAGAGATAAAGTGTGTTTTTTACAAACTTAACATGTTTGTGAGTCCCTGCAGTACATTCAGAACGGACCTGCAATCCACTTTTGGGCCGCGACCAGTTGGGAGCTACTGGTCTACAGCTGTGCTAGCAGCTCTAAGGGCCCAGACATACCAAATTGACTTCAAAGAACTAGTGGCAACAAAAGCTGACTGTTGCATTGCCTCACGTCGTCTGTGTCTCGGCCAAAAAGTTGCAGATGAACACATCGCAAAGACTACAGGCAAATAATGTTCTGTGCCTATGTGAGAAGGAAATAAGTCTCCATTTCAGCAGATGGCGGTAGTCTGTATTTGTCATTCAAAGAGGGAAACTGGAAGACTGTCTTAATGCTAGTCAGCCGGTTAGCACATTTATAACACAATCAATGTTGACAGAACAGAGGAAAGGCCTAGTGAACAACACAAACCCTCACAAAATGTTTCTGCAAAAGAGCTAAAGAAAAATAAACTTGATCTTATGTAACAAGTTGTTTCGGTCTCCCTCCCTTCCTCTTGACTTAGCTGTTTGTTTACTTTCCTCACTTCTGTTTCTCTTCTCCTCCACTGAGCTGAACTGCTAATCAAAGTGATTTCATTCAATGACGGGCTCAGCCAACACTGATTTAACATAAAAAAAGCTGACGGGGGGCCGAGGAGGGCCAACAGTGTAGGACACACCATAGAGACAAGGGCTAGACGCTCACCAACGGCCCAATATTGACCGAAGGCCGACTGTCTTCTTAGTGTGTCAGGGTCTTAAGGCTGTAGTTAGCCTCGACAATGCTTTAAGTTGATTGCTAATATCAGCATGCTAGCAGGCTAACAATGGCAGTAATTACATGCAGATGTGGTATGATGTTTACCATGTTAACTATCTTATCTAAATGTTAGCATGCCAAAATGTACTAATCAGCGCCAAACACAAATCAGATGAGTAAAAGATGCTCTATAACAAAAAGTGTAAATGGTTCACACCACCAGTTTCCTAAGTGGGTGCGGTTGTCTGTCCCATGCGCACACCCCCACATTGACCCCGTCTTAAAGTATTGTGAACATTGTGTGGATGGATGAAAGCAAATTCAAAACAATATGACACTTTATACAGTATACATTTAATGTTTGCACCTGTTTTTATCCACTAGCTGAATATGTGATATCAAGTACAAGATCATATCAACTGATGCCAGAGCTCACACAGAGTTCATTTTCTATTGATTTGTCTGTCTGAAAAATGCCATTTTAGTTTCAGAATGTTTGAAGGAAATGTGGCTTGTAAAAAATGGGTCCAGCATTCACATCAGTGACTATGGACAAAAGAATCAGTCAGACTTTGTGTCTCAAATGTTGACCTGCTGGTGGCATGAGATGGAAAATCAGGGAACCAAAGTCATTAGGACTGATCTTCTGGGCACCATAAATGTCAGAGCAATCTGTCCAACAGTTGTTGAAATACGTCCCTTAAAGTTTGTAATAATGAAACTGAATATTGAGATAATGTATCATTTATTTCATTTGCAGCTGTAACTGGAACATTTAAGAACCCTGTACCCCGAACATTATAAAAACAGGTCCTTATAGCCTTCTGGCAATTTCAACACATGCAGCTTGCATCACAATTCAACAGAGTTTATTACATGACATGACCAAATGAAACAAGAAGTGAGAGTATGCCATCAAGTCACAGTAACCATAGTAACAAAGCAGTGACAGCTACCGTACCTCTCGTTATCATCCTCCTGTTCCTTGGCACACTAACGAGCACAGGTACACATATTTTCTTTCTCATTTATTTATTCATCACACACACATGTATACAAACACATTGTACTGTGTTCTCTTACGCACACTGAGCTGTGCAGAAGGTGTACAGGATTATGGTGTTTGAATGACAGTTGTGCCCTTTTCACGTAATGTTCACCGAGAGCTGCCCTTGTGGGAACTCGCAGTGTTTTCGCAAAGGATGACTCACACTGAAGATTAGACCCCCCCCCCCAACTTTGTGCCCTCCCACTCTCTCTCTTTCTTTCTCTTTTTCTTTAACTCCCCTGCTTTCAGCCAATTCAGCTTCTCTCCTTATATCATTTTCTCTCTCTGACTGCCTCTCCTGCGACACTGCATCTCTCCTAAGAGACCATGTGTCTGTTTCACGTCTCTAAGAATTTTCCTCAAAAAAAATTCTTAAATCCTCGGTTGACTCGTGCAGAGCGCAGTTAGGGGATGTAACACACCCTCCAGCCAGTGTGAGCAGCTGGTTTCATGTCTAAATGTGAACACTGAAGAACAGACACGTATCAAACACTTAAAGTCCCCACACCAAATAATAATTACTGATTGGATTACTGTCCTTGTCAAGACAAAGAGCTATATTTACTCACTATGCTGCTCAACCTTGGGAACATACCCATAGCATAGTTAATTTCTGTATACTGATTACTTTGCTTCAGATGATAGCTATTGTATTTCCCAGACATTTGTAGTGTAAGTTAGCACAATCACTGTCTTTAGAAAGAGAAAAAACACCCTTATGTTACAAATATAGTAGTTCTGTTTTTGGCAAAATGATTTAAAAGTAGCAGGAAAGGATTTTGTCCTCTTATATATGTGAGCTCAAATAAACACTAGAGCACAAATTTCTTGTCTTTATTTGAACTCACATATATAAGAGGACGAAAACCTTTCCTGCTACTTTTCCTACCATGGCTGCTATTTCAACAGTACTGGCACACATCTCATTCCCCTGTGGACCTCCATGACGGCACCACACATGGTTGCTGGGTGATATGTGACCCAAAGCTTCTGTG
The DNA here is from genome assembly GCA_026686955.1 of Epinephelus cyanopodus. NCBI lineage: Eukaryota > Metazoa > Chordata > Actinopteri > Perciformes > Serranidae > Epinephelus > Epinephelus cyanopodus. The sequence continues at coordinate 35,332,877 of CM048916.1, forward strand.
ACAGTGTTGAGACTGAATATCAAAAGATCCAGTGCTTGAACAAAAGAGACAGTCCCAAGGACTGAATGGGAATAAACATACAAGAGAATGCTCTGTCAAACAGGGAAAAGATACAAACTGGTAAATATGTAATCTATAATGATTCAATTTAAGAGACACTCAATTTCATCTACCGGGAAAAACTGTGTTTGTCTACTTTCCAGTCAAGCAAAGCAGCTGTGTGTTCATCTTCAATCTTGTTTCTTTATCTAGAGAGAGATTCAGAGGTTCAATTATGATCCATTTTTTTGGAATGCTAAGTAGGCTGTGTTATCCCCAGAGTGAATCCAAAACATGAAAACCACCAAAATCACAGCAGTAACATTATTCTGTCTCCTGGTTACTTTTCATTAGGTAACCATGATAGTGCTCAAGTATTTGTTTTTGTCACATCTGTGAAGTCTCATCTCTCCGATCCATCCAACCTTCCTCATTGTCTCATTGTAAAGATATGGGGTATACAAGGTTGCTATGGTGACTATTCCTCTTGGCAACACAGATGTACTCTGTAGTTGATTGGCCACCACATCCTCGTGCCCAGTGTAATGGATGCCTGGGCCACTGGCTATTCAAGAGCCTCACACATTCTATAGGTAAATACTCAGGCCTAAACTGGTAAATTAGAGGGTGGTAACCAATAATGCTTATGTATAGTGGAAATGGACTGAAGAGTTTTGCCCCTGGCCAGTAGATTAATATGAGACATAAAGTACCTACTCAAAACACTGTCAAGTGAGGCTTAATGGCCATCTTCCACTAGAGTGTGTTAGGTCTAGTGGTCTACAGTGTCAGCTGCGTGACGATCCATTTCATTTGTCAAAACATGCATATGGATGATAGAAAATAATCACAATGGACTAAGAATGATTCTATATGATATTCAGAGCATATCTATGATTCAGAGGTTGTCTGCACACAGCTCTCAACATGGCAGTGGCTGAGCTGGCAGCGACCAGCTAACGGTGCTAACTCAACAAACAGGGCTAACAACAGCAACAGTGTTGACTGAGCAAATAGTCTTTACCAGGGGGATCCAGAGGTATGAGTGCAGTGCAGAATGGTGGCAAAGAGTTTGCCAGTGAAATAAACAAGAACAGACATGCATTAACATGCACACGCAGCCAGACCGGCCACGGCAACAAACAGAAAAGCGTGGATACCACACATACAAAGGGACCGTGACTTCATTCTGTGCTCAGGACGCTGATATTCTACTCTGTCTTTACTTTGTGCACAGTGGGTTGCTGCTCTAATGCTCTGAATATTATATAGAGCTCCTTTAAAGAAAAATAGAGCGTAATGAGACATCTGTTCTTTCTTTTCAAACATCCACTTTTTCAAAGGTTGTGTCCATTTAGATCAGGTGTCAAATCACAGGCAACTTTATCCTAACAGCTCCTGATTAATGTCAGTTTCATTAGTGTTATCTCCTTAATGCCGATTATGAAGTGCCAGCAGTGTGTCTAGACTGCCCTGCTGACTCCAACAAAACAGCTACTTTTTTAATGAGGGGATGACAGTTTTCATAGCTCAGAGAAGTCTTTAAATATAAAACTTGTAGGCGCGTCATGGTAGTTGAGTCCAATTAGTGTGTACACAATACATGCCTGACTTGTGCTATGCTGTTTCTGTCCTTAAAACCCTGTCCTCTCAGCCTGAAAAAGAGAAATAAATACCATATGTTGGGTTGTTCCTTCTAGAAGCTGTTAATAAGAGAAGATGGCTGAGCATTGATTAACGAGAGTAAAAATAAAAAAACAGGAGTGGGATGAGAGACACATAGAGCAGAGACAGAAACAAAACTAGATACTAAATCCAACGAAAGAGACAAATATGATCCAACATGAGACAAACTCGAATATTGGTATGGAAAACACACCACATGATCTTTGCGACATCCTTTTGCTCTGCGGCTTAGAAATTCTTAACTTGCATCGGTACTGCTCCATCCATGCTTCCAAGTCTGTCTCGGACTTAAAAGCTGAAACTGGAAATATTGACTCTTGCGGAGAGGCCAATTTTGGTTTGTGGCCCTCTGTGTGGGCCCATCCATTTTGATTGCAGTCTACATGATGGAGCATGTGAAGCCACAGCACTCCCTCAGCAGGGTGAGGCCTGTCTTGGCGAAGGGAGAAGAGGTCTGCTGAGCCCTGGGTGGCACCCGTCTGCTTGGTACACCTGAAGCCCAGAGAAATCATACTGTGAGGAAAAGATGACATACTCTCCAAAAAATGTTGTGGGTATTGTATTATGTGTATAACTTACTAACAATTGCAAATGGACAAAAAAGTTCAGCCAAATAATGACTTGACTAAGAGAAGCACAAACAGATATCCTTATTTTCAGATGGGTCAACATCTGGGCCACACTGCCTGTGTGAGCAGTGCATGACAGCTACCTCACTGAACTGCTGCGGCTCGCACATATGTGGTGCTCACACAGACAGCGTTGGTGCTGGGGCACTGCAGCAGAGCTGCCTGCTGCTGTAGCTACTGTATTTCCACAATATCCAGTACTACATTCATTTTCAGAGCCATGTAAGCCACTGCATTGTCAGCAATACAGTCATGACAATATTTCGTAATTAAAAGCTTTGTGTTTACAAATGAAGGGATTTTGCTGATAGATGTGTTGTCAGAGGGCTTTTATTTTAAATTGAAACAAAAAAGGTTGAGTTAAAAAGAAATATTTCTATTTGTTAATTAATGTCTGTGACAGATAAAGACATTAAAATCTACTGAAAGGCGACATCAGCATGCTTTTTAAAAGACCCTACTGGACATCAACCTGTCTATTTTTGCTGAAACTGTGCGTGTCACAGGGGAAAATAGGGAAGAAATAAGCGAGACTTCTATTCTCTAGATGTTCAGCATCTTAGCAGCCAATGAGCCACGCCTGAACAACACTGCTCATGCAGACAGTGTGGCTGCTCTGACCTATTACAACGGCTGCAGGGGAGGTTCTGTGATGCACAAGCACTGCTCACGCAGGCAGTGTGGCCCAGGCGTAAAGCATAGTTCAATTCTCAGTTATCCCATTTCAGTCAAGTCCCTAGAAAAAAATGCTAACATTGTACATTCCTGCAAACCAAGAAAATGTTTTAAACGTGACATATCCATATTGCTAAGGTGATGTAGTGTATGGGCTGACTTTGTCGGGAGTTGGAGGGTACTGTGGATACGTGTCACCTAGGTGAAACACCTGCCAAGCTGCAGTCCACTGGTTGAGACCAACATATTACAAAACTAGTTGTTCTTTAGCAATTCATGGCTGTTCATAGTGACTTTTAACCACTGAATGTGAATGTTTTTTAGCGACCTGTAGCTGTTTTTCAACCAGGGATAGTGCCATGGAAAGAGGTTGAACTTTAACAAGACTTCACTGCATTTCCAGTTGGGATGGTCCCTGAAAAGCCGATTGTTTTTTAGCAAGACATTGTCAACTTCTCCAGCTGTAACTGTGCTCCAATTTTTTTTTATTTTTTTTTAAGCCCAAACATGATCTTTTCCGAACAATAACCAAGGGATTTTTGTGCCTAAACCTAATATGAATATATACGGTACAGGGATATTTGAAGCTTCATCTTTTAAAGACTTCAGGAGGAAAACACCTTGAACATGCAACACAACTGATACAAGTAAAAATATTTGCCTCGGCTCATTTCCTCTTCAGTTCCTAAAACTTTGCCACTACTGGTTGATATTTTGATAGAGCACAATGTTGCAGCTGTCTTTATGCTTAAATACCTTTCTTCTTCATATTTCTTGGGAATTTGGACTTCAGAAATTCTGCCATTTCTTTATCTTCCTCTTTCTCCCTGTAAAAATTGAGAAAGATTGATACAGAATACATTAAAATGTGTGTTTACATAAAGCACTTGGACTGTAATATAAAGTCTTCCATCACCTTCAGATCACAAAAGAGAAGCTGGCTCAAAATATATTCTGTTAGGAATCCCTTGTTATGCTGTACAGATGTGTAAATCAAATATGCTTTCTACATTACACTTGGTGGAGAGATGAAACACTTTGCGCCGGATAAGAGACCTAATGCAGTTCTGGCTGTTAGAAAGATTAGATTTACTCTGAGAGGTCCTGATAAATTCAATAAATCAGGCAGACGCTTTTTGTCTGTTTGGAGATTCTGGGATTGGATAAACATATTCTGCATATTTGAGTTTTTGGTTTTGTGGGGTCTAGTCAAGTTCTGTACTGCTAAATGTATGTAGCAAATACTAGGGCCGTAATCTCCTATTTAACATTAGGAGGTGGACCATTTTCAGTGTATGCAATCTACACCAAAGCTCCAGAGGGGTACAGGGAATCTCCCCAGGAGAGAGTTTTAGAAACTTAATATCTAAATTGACTATTGTTCAGTAAGCACTTTGATGAGATACTGTAACTGACTCTAGGCAGGAGTTTGTTGAGAGTTTGAGAGACAGATGGAAGTTTATCCTTGCTGTTCACTTTAGACCCACCCCAGTGTCACCTCACTGTTAAGTTTTTAGATATAACAAAAATAAGGTCAGTCTGGCCATGACCCAAAAAAACGGCGAGTCTCTCCTTTGAACCCAGATTTGAAGCATCTTGTCTGTTCACCATGTTGTTAATTGGGGGTGTGATGTTAGGCAACTTGGTCTCTTCTAAAGGGGCGTTCACACTGAGCGCGAATTCACAAATTCACGCGTCGAGATTACATACAAAGTACGCAATTAGACGCGAATTCACGCCGGGCTGCGACTGATGCGATAACGAGAATTAACAAACTGGTTCAGCATCTAAATTCACACGTGGCGCCTTACTCGTGTTACACGCGAGTAATTCGCTTCACTTGTGCCAGGTGTGAACGCATAGTAAGTCGTTGCAATCTGGTGCTTGGGCTGTGACTTGCAGTGTCACCAACGAAAAAGCAATTCTTTAACATGGGCATGATAAACGGCTGGTTGCTGTTACTGTCCATTCACACCGAGTGCGAATGAAGCGAATTACTCGCGCATAACGCTGAACCATTTTGTTAATTCGCGTTATCGCGTCAGTTGCGCGAGTAGCGAGCCCGCCCATTTTCACTAGATAACAACATCTTGTCCGCCATTCTCTCTTCAACCATGGCTGAGATAACCGCCATCGCTACTTTGTACCTGCTCTGGTAGTCCCAGATGCGTTGGAGGGCCAAACGCCATCGTTTTTGGGTTCACTCTATCCTGCAGAAGCGCATCCAACTCAGCGAGTTTCACCACCTCCTCCAGGAAGTCCGTCTGGATGCTGCTTTCAGTGGTACTTCAGGCTGACTGTTGCCCAGTTTGAGGACCTGTTGACGCCAGGATCTCCCGGCAGGACACCAACTACAGGCGCTCCATTTCAGCTGCAGAGCACCTGTCCATCTGTCTCCGGTGAGTAGCAGTTTATTGTTGTGTCAACAACTGGACGTCAGGGTGTCAAGATGTCACTGACGTCATGACGCCAGTGACGTCGGGACAATCTCAATGCTGATTGGCTTTCACGGCACAGCGTCACGCGAATTCGCCTCAAAAGTTCAATATTTTCAACTCGAGCGATTTGCGTCTAATCACGTCTTTGCATTGACTTTGTATATAATCTCAACGTGCGAATTTGCAAATTCGCACTTGGTGTGAACGCCCCTTTATAGGGAGGAAACACGGCAGGACAAGAACAATACCCTGTTCTTTTTTTCCCAGAACTAACCATGTGCTTTTGTTGCCTTAACCCAACCATGTGTGCTTGTTGTTGTACCGACATAGTGCGTTTATTTTGAAAGAGACTGTATGTAGACGTTAAATTTCCTGTGAAAACGGAAGTGTATTTTGAAAGAAGACAATGCATGTAGCAGTCAGAACTTGACATGGTGTCCCATAACGTCAACAACCAACGCACCCAGGGTACCTCGCAAGTCATATCTGGACCAAAGACCATGACCAAATGTTAATATGTGAGGAAGCTGGAGTGAGAATAGTACATGTATATCAAAGTGTGTTGTGATTACGACGTGGGTATATTCAGATCTGTTTATTTAATTTACTCTGAGTATGCTAGCTGCACCATTTCTGTCTTTAAAAATAAAATAAAAACCAGAACATAATAACTGCAGACAGACTTTTTCTTGTGAAGGGCAGTCAGGCTAAAAGAAGAAAGAACCAACAATAGAAAGATCTCTATATTTATCAGCATGGACAACATGGCCTTGAGCGGCGTCACATCCTCTCTTCTTTGCGATCCATTACCCCACTGTTGTTCTACTGCTTCCTGCCTCTCACCTTCCCAGCAGCCTCTTAGCATTTTCACAGTATACTGTCAACTGTCAAGTGTTGCTCACACAAACTAACAATGCTTGATACTGTGTGAGTATTAGAGAGAAGATTAAACCTAAAAACAAACTGGTTGTCCAATAGTGAGTCACATTAAGTCACAAGTTGAGTGTCAGCCTGCGAGGATGTATGTGCTGCATCAGGATCAACAAGTAAGCAGAGGTCTGTTGATTCCCTGTAGAGAATACCTAGCCATAACATACATTTTACTTTACATTTTTTACATTTGTTTGACAACTTTACATTAAGAAAATATAATGTTCAAGACAACCCGCCTCCTTTTAATAGTTTCCTCTAATGTTTTGTAAAGTGCCCTTTGTATCTATGTGTGGTGAACGAGTGTCAGAATGTATCTGGACGGTTTCAACAGGATTTAGACATCTTCTCTTCATCTCCTGCATGAACAAAGCATCGACAGCCAGCAGCAGATTTTCTTAGGAGGCTTGGTGCACCTGAAAACTGTCGAAATAGATGCAAAGTGTTTTGTTTTTTTAACCAGTGGCAGCTCCTCTTGCGGTACACTGTGACGCACGCTGACACATCTTTAAATGAAATGGCTCTCTGCTGTGAGCTCTGCAGAACACAGCACTGTGCCTTAGGAAATGCATCAGTGTTTTAATGGAGCACAATGGGGCGGCTTTGTGGAAGAAACATGCACACGAATGACACTGAACTGAGATACAGCTTCACCAGCATTAGTGACTACAACAAACGTGCCAGTCTGAACCTAAACAGTCATTATCAGAATGTTAGTGAACTCAGCAACCCGTGATATCAAAGGTCTGAGCTCCTGTGTATGAAAAATACATGTGAGGGCAAAGGATTCCCTACAGTTTTTTTCTGAAAGACTGCATGTACTCTGTACCTCTATCTGGTGGCTTTGTATGTGCAGTGAGATTTTTTTTTCTTTTTAATTATTCATTCACAGCCTATGGTGAGAGACGACCAAAGGACCCCTCCAGAGCTGTAATGAAACCATAGAGCTAGAAGCACACCTGAGTCGTTCAAACTCCACATCGTCCACCAGGAAATCTCTGGTCTCGACCAGCTTGTGGATCTGCTGCAGTAGTTCTTCCTCCTTCTGCCGGTCCTCGTTGGACTTGTCATTATCTGCAACACAAGACATCTAAGTATCTAGAGTTTATCCCAGATTACCAGCTTCACAATGAATATAATGGAGAATTTAACAAACAAACAAATAATCAGTTAGACATTTTGGGAAATGTGATTATTATGTTAAGGTTAGATGAGAATATAGATATCACTTTTGTGCTCTTGTGTATTAAAAATTGAAGCTGGAGCCAGGAGGTGATTAGCTTAGCTTATCTTAGCACAAAGAATGGAAGTAGTGGAAAACTTCAGAGCCCGACAGGTGACATGGCCTTTTTTTTTTCTTTTTTTTTTTAAATAAAGCATGTACACTTTAGTAAAGCACACACATGCTTTAGTGCTGGAGTCGTTGTCCCCCTGCCCTATGGAATTTCAGTGGATTTTAATGCACGTCTCTTTGTGCTGTTGCAGTACCAGTGTTGGACAGTTGGAAAAAAATTCGTAAAGCAGTCCTTTCCCACATATTACATATTCCACATCATAAATCATACAAGTCCTGTTTAATACGTTACATCACCAAAGAAGTCCAAATTTGGCAAAATGTTTCCTTATAGATTAGTAGCACAATGAATTTTAGCTCAAAATGTTCCTGGTTGGGGCATCAGTAGCGTAGTGGATAGTGCCAGTGCCCCATGGACAGCGGCACCTGAACCAAACTGTAGTGGCACTCTCTCATTTTAAAGACAGTTTCTCTCTGTACATACAAATCCCCACACAACCATACTATATGTTACAAAAAGATTTAGTATGTCCCAATACACAGTATGTCAAATGCAGTATGCCAAAGGTACCAGGATGTTCTAGTACATTTGGTCCGATTTTGAGGTATGCAAGCCAGCATGCTTTTCGGGCTACCCTGAGCCACAGTCCTCTGCGGAGGGGACGGTATGTCTCATCGACTAAGCTGTGAATAGATGACATCTTTTCAACTGATTGACAGCTGTCAGAAGTCGCAATGACGAATGACAGCACATTCAAGTCACTGATGACCAGTCGAATAGTAATAATAGGAATATTGATTGTTAGGGTTAGGGTTAGTCATGCCGTTTTGTTTTATCTCCATGGTAATGGATATAAAAGCAAGAAGGTCAAAGTTCATGACATAATGTTACGAGAGAGTAGTATGTTCCGATTTTGCGCATACTGCATGCAACAGCACATACTTTTTAAGGGCAGCTGTAGCACATACTAAAAGTTAAAAGAAAAAGAATGCAATTCAGAACGCATCCGTTTTGACACTTTCACAGTATTTATATAGCACCTATACCTACTTTATATATATATATACTTATTTTCTAAAGAAATGGAAATCTGACTTAAGATATAGCATGGTTACACTTCAGTATTGCACACATGCAACTTACTAATGTGCAATAATGTGCGACTAATGTGTGACTCATAACACATGTTCCTCTATCACCTCCCAGGCTCCGTATAAAACAGCTAACCTAGCTCTGTCCAAACAAATAAAAAGATGCACACCATCACCTCTAAAGCTGATAAATTAACCGGCTATATCTTGTTTGTTTAATCTGTTCATTAACAGAATTGTAAAAGCAAATCACTGCACAAAATTGCTTGGTGGACAGATAAACTGTTGCACCTGATACATAGTTTAACACATCATGAGAGTGGCATCAATCTTCTCAACTAATTTTGTCTCTTTTCATTTGATCTCCTACCAGTAACCATCAGTATGGAGGCCTTCTACCTGGTATGGACACTAATTTCTGCAGCTCCTTCTTCAGACGCGTGATCTCCTTGCACAGCTGAATGTCATCCATCCTTCACAGGCATGACGGAACAAAAGAAACACATAAAGACTTATGTAAGCGCTCCACATGCTGCTTATCAGTTCACTTTCTACCTTGAAAGGGGAGAAAAGAGTGGAACCTTGACTCTGCTGCACGGGAAAATGAAATTCAAACAGAGAAAGCTTCTTATCGATCTCATATTTCACACAGGAGATGACACAATCTTCATTGAGGAGACAACCCTGTGGCGACTCTGAGCCAGTTGGCTTTCACTCTTAGTCTGTATCACGCTCTGTCTCTTTCAATGGCCCTCCAACTCAGAGGATCATTACTGACACTGAGGTGGGGTGGTAGACCCTCTGTACCCTCCTCGTCTGACGGGAGTCAGAGGCCCTCACGTGACCCGGCATCACAGCAACCGAGTCTTTATTTAGAAACACACACGCAAACAGGCACTCACAGGGTCGCACACGCACTCACACGCGTTACACACATTCATCAACGTCAGCAGAGTGAGAGAGCCTCGCCACCGTACCTCATCTACCTGTCATGTAAGATGCTCTCCACAGACGTGTAGGTGGAGGAATGGCCATGAGGTCTGGAATACAAATGATACGCTTTACTTCACACTTCAGAAGAGAACACACCTTGTAGTTTGTTTGTCTGTGGACTGCAGGGGGAGAAAAAATAAAAAGGTGCTTCAGATCGTGACTGTCCATCTCCATCCTCTTCCCCTCCACCTCCTCCTCCTCCTTCAGTCTCTTATTCTCCCATTTTATCTGCTTGACTCTTGCTTACTGGCCCACACAAGCCACTCCTCACACCCCCCCCCCCGCTGTCTGAGCAGCGGACTGCCTATCTTTCAAAGGAGTAGATGAATAAATATCCATGCATTAGCCTGCTTCGCGGAAGCAAAGGTAAAGCCATTGAAATTATAATGGAGGCCAGCTCGGGGTGTGATGGAAAGAAATGAGGAGAGGGAATAGAGGGCAATGCTGCTGGGAGATGTGTTTCTGATATGGAGGTGCGCTCTAGAATAGCTTAAATGATTCCAACTGCGTTTGGTGGGAAAAGTCTGAAGATGGATGCAGTTCGCCAGTGAGGTGACAGTTTGTGTGCTCTGCTTTGTTCTGCCTTGACTAGGTGTTAACTAAAGTACCAAAGTGTCAAGTTTTTTTGGACTGATTAATAAACTTAATCTTTACTTTTTTCAGGTTTCTCACAGCCGTCCCACATGTCTGATGCAGACAGTCGTGGCTGCTAGGTTATGGCAAAAAACTTGATACAGTTATTTTGGTCAATATTGAGATCACAGGGGTGTCAGTGGCGAGGTGGATAGTGCTGGTGCCCCATGTACAGAGGCACTGCTTCGCTGTGGTGGCTGCGGGTTCGGTTCCTGTTCGCAGCCCTTTGCTGTGTGTCAGTCCCCACTCTCTCTCTGTCTCACAAAAATAATCAAAAAAAAAAAAAAAAAAATGAGATCACAAATATGACTTTAGAAACATGCATTTATTGAACTTGTGAAGGAAAGAAAGTTAAAATTGGATGAATTGTCCTACCTTGGACCAAACATGACCAAGATGCAGTTGCATTTATGGCATCTTAAAATGTTAAAAATGTAACCTTTAACCTTTGACCTATAGTGACATCACTCAGTAGGTCAGAATATTATATTTCAGGGCTGCATATTGGTCCAACACTTTCGTTCAGAGTGAAATGTTTTCTTAGTTTTTGATGAAATTTTTGCAGAGATCCTTAGTTAATCTTAATGACTTTGATGGTTCAATTGCCTTTATTCCAACAACACCAATACATCAAAATACCCACTTGTCCAAAATAACATCTGCCTGTTAATGTGCTGATGTTAACATTAAAGGGACAGTTCAAACATTTTGGCAAATTCGCCTATTGCTGTAATCCCTATAGACATATGAGTAGGTACATTACTTTTAATTATCAGCACCTGTTGTTCTGAGATCGGTGAGGCAGAGCTGCCTGCTGCTCAGCGCACAAAATGGAGGTGAATGGAACAGCCCCTCTCTCCTTCAAAACTTATCAAATACACCATCAAATGACTCCAAAAAGCTCTTGTGGACAACTTGTAGCTTACATATTCACCAAGCTATGAAATAATAATGTAATATTATGAGACAGAGTTGTTTTGAAGCCAAATGCACAGCCGGAACTTCATTCCAGACATACAGTACTTGCTGGGCGGAGTGATTTCAAACAGCGTATGTTTAGTGCAGTTCGTAGTTCCGAGTATTTGCTTCATGTGTCGTAATGTTACTTAATTATACATTATTATTTCAGAGCGTGGGGAATGCGCAAGCCAATTAAAGGTAATGTACCCACTCATATGACTATAGGGATTATGGCAATAGGCGAATTTGCCAAAATGTCAAACTATCCCTTTAAGCTCAAAGCACAGCTGAGTTTTAATACGGCTTAAACAGATGGAAAGCTGAGTCAGGTCTGATATTGTAGAGCTGGGCCTGAGGTGTCCTAATCGACCACAGCGCAAGGTCAGAACACTGATATTAAACAATTCTGCAAAGTCACGGATTATATTCAGCGATAATGATTTCTAACGTCCAGCGCCAAGATATTTTAAAATTCTTTCTTTCTGTGCATGGTAACTAAGGCTAAGGAAGGATTATGTTATGGTTCAAATAAGTCTAGGCAATTGGTGAAAAGACCATAGAAATAATCCAGGCCTGTGAAGGGGTGCAAACAGCAGTGTCCGATATGACAGACACGCACACACTCAGGGCACACTGCTTTCTGCTCTGGCGCTGAACTCAGACCAGCATTAAACATAGTTATGCTTTACCATTTTACTGTAAATGTGAAATCTGGTTTGCTATTGCTGGTCCTGTTAAGTCTCCAGTATGCACACTGGCTGAGGATGGCACGACATCAGATAAAAGCAAGGTGCTGGTGTTGTCGAGCCACTCACATGTATCTGAGCTCTGACTCCCTCCTGACCAGGACGTCCCTGATCCTCTCAATCTTGAAAAGCTCCCCCTCGATGTCGTCCACGGTGATGGTGGAGTCTGCCATGGACACCACGTCGTCCTCTGAGGGGAAGAGAGAGAGAGCTTTTTAGTCTTGCTGAATGTTGCATTAGCCTCTGTACTGAACAAAATGTAACATGTCTGACACAAAAATATTAAAGTGCATTGAGATTATTAGCAGTTTGCAGCGCACTTCCTCAACTGACATAATATAGTGAGGCAGGCAGACACATACACACTGAGGAGCTTTTCTTTTTTTTTTTTTTTTTAAATCCAATTTCCAGTATCCAATTTGGCACCGCAGAACAATAACTGCGTATGAATATGCATTTTAAACTGTATAAAGAGCTGCAGCAGATGTACTTTGAAATAGCTGTTTGATGAGGAGCAGGGCGTCACAGCCAAATTACCATGTGTCAGTGGTTGGCACGACTCACACGCCTCTCCCTCCCTCCTCTCCTTCTAACTCACACACACACACACACACACACACACACACACACACACACACACACACACACAGTGATTAATCGCATAGACCCAGGATGGGTCAGCCCAGGAAATAAGCTTCCCCCCAGCATGGCTGTCAGACACACACTGCAGTCCTGTCTACCCTTTCTCTGTATGCTGTAGACAGATACTTCACTATTCAGTCATTCAATGTCAATATTTCAGCAAAACCTAATCAGCCACAGATGTAATCAGCCACACACAGTATGCACAGAGTCTTAGGAGATGATTGGCCGTATAATCAATTAGTCAACTGACAGAAAATTAATTGGCCACAATTTTGAAAAATTATATCATCATTTTGGTCATTTATCAAGCAAAAACTCCAAACGTTTCTGTTTCCAGCTTTCCCAGTGTGAGGATTTTCCCCTTGTTGGACATTTTTCACTATTTACAGACAAAACAACTGATTGATTAACTAAAAAAAAAAAAATCAATAAAGTAACTTAGCTGCAGCCCTACTTCTAAAACACATTTTTAATAGGTGCAAGTAAACAATGTAATTAGTGGTAAACGTAAACACAGAGGCAGTTAAATGTGACACAGCATCTCACTTGGATAATGAAGAAAGTCTCTAATTACTTTTATTATAATTTCAACATTGTAGTTCAAAATCGACTGTGGAGCAACATTAAAGAGGGCACAATATTCTCACTTTCAGGTTCATACTACGTATTTTGGGTTTGTACACGAACATGTTTACATGCTTTAATGTTCAAGAAACACTTTATTTTCTTAATACTCTCTATGCTGGAACACTTGTGTTCACCCTCTGAAATGCTGTCTTAGCACCTGTCTCTTTAATCTCTGTTTAATCATCAATAAAAGCTTCTAAACCAAAATCTTTACAACCAAACATTCTAATAGGAATATGGTGCAAGACTGGGGAGAAATTAACAACATTGCCAACCAGTAATTACAGGTTTCCCTGACATAACATGTAGCTACATGTACGTAGCAGTGCAGGCTACTTGCAGTATTGTGCCTGGAGCATATGACCATATAAGGAAATCTGTCAAAAGCTCATGTCAGCTTGTCTCAGGAGTAGAGAAAAAGTTGGAAACAGAGTATTCAGAATGGTCTGAAGCCTGGGGTTTTTGCTCACATGGACTACTTTACATATGTTAAACTCTTTATTTGAACCTTTGGCCATGTTTAATATAAACATCCGACATTGTAACATTATACATATGACAGAAAATAAGGAAAAACATGATAGGTCCCCTTTAAGTTAACATTTAGGAAAACTTAAGAGTGTATTATTCTTGCTAAGGAAAAGAGCCATGTGTGAATCTGAACCACCAGAGTGAAATTAAGGTAGAAAAAAAAGTTTATTTTGTATCCAACCAAGTTAAAGACCTTTGTCACTTGTTATAATGATTACCTTTCTGGCTGGGCATCTTTATAATACACACAGCATGTGCTTGGCTAGTGCATTAGACATAATTAGAATAAATATACCGCAGGTAATAGTTATATAGTTGTTTGGAGTGTAATCAAAAGTCATTCAACAGTTTAAAGTACCCTCCATTTCAGCGTGTTCATAGAAACAACAGAATGGCTCATAATTATTTCCACAGAACAATGAGACTGTAGTGAGTAACCTCTGTAATATTCTCTCTCACGCAAACACAGCAGCTCTGCTTTCAAGCAATTAAATAATCATATACTGCACAGAGGATGCCTTGATGGCTCAGTGAAAAGTAATATCACACATAATGCAGAGTGTAAATCTGTCTCATTATGCATGTCACTCTACCTGCATTTCTCCTTTTATCCTTTCAAATTAAACACACATTTCATAGTGAAAATCCAATCCTCAATCTAAAATACAACAAATGTAAAACTATACAGTGTTTGCCAAACACATCTAAGCCACAATGTACAGCACTGTGTGGGCATGCTCCAAGCTGCTCTGTAATATTTTTTAATGAATCCGACCCAAGGCCCCTGGAAATGTTGGTATGAAAGGACATCAAAGCATTTCACACAGTGGCAACTATACACTGTGAGCAGCAGCAGCAGCAGCAGCTGCAAAAGAATCATAGCTACCAGTGTATCAATCATTTAACTGCAACCACCTCCAAAAAAAGCATTAGTTTTAGCCATGCAGATCAATATACATGACACTAGATTTAATTTACCCTGAGATCAAGCATGGTTGACCTTCCTCTGGTCGGTGTTATGACAGTCGGGACTTTACAATGGAAGAAAATCACCCCTGCTTGCTTTCAAATTGTTCCTTTTAGCACTGTAGCGGTCCTGGATAACTGTTGCCTCCCCGCAGAGAGCTGCACAACATGGGGGCTGAGACGAACATAACAAGGGAGATACCAATACAACCACTAACTTACAGTCCCTGACTCTTCCTGGGGCCCTTAAATCCTCTTTTTACACACAGACCATTACTTAGAAGAGCTCTATGTAATATCTCTATTCTAGTCACATTTAGCCTTGGGCAAGGTAGCGCTGACTGGGTTCAAAGTGCTGTGAAGACACATCCCCTGCACTGGCATGAAATCAGGCAGAATAGAAGTGGATCATAACAATTCAAACTGAGATTGTATGACTTCGGGGTAGTAGTAAAAGCACTGTGGGAAGCATTAAGCATGCTTGCTGATAATTGCCAGTTTACATGGACTCATACGTATCCCTGCTGGCGTTACAGCTTTGTTTGGGGGTTTGCAACTGCAGTCTACATTGTGTGACAGACGGTTCCTGATGTACAGACACACATCTTTACAGGGATGCTCTGTTACTATGACAAATCTGGCTGACGTCAATGTAGCGTCAACACAACCTTGACATCTCAGAGGAGAAAGCACTGAGCGAGGTGTTGCAGCAGGTCTATTAAACTGTTAATGGGATGAAAACTATAAAAAGACATACATTGAACTATACACCTTCCCATACGTTTCAGAAGTGTACACTGAAGTCCAGTTAAACTCACTGCACTATAAAGTAGCAAATACGACTGATTTCTACGGATACTACATTAAAATATTATTTCTTGCTGAAACACAAGACAACTGAAATTTTATTCATTTTGTACAAGAAAACCAAAATATTCATAATTTTTAGTAAGTAAAATGGCTACTTGAGGCTAGCTCTGGAAGCGAGTGGTTTCCACGTCCACATACGAAGTGCAAGGTACCCTGGGTGCGTTGCTTGTGGATGTTCTGGGACACTGTGTCAAGTTCTGCCTGTTACATGCATTGTCTTCTTTCAAGATACGCTTCCGTTTTCACAGGAAGTTTACATACCGTCTCTTATACGTCAGTACAATCTCCCAAATTAACGTGTTTTTTTTTTTTTTGTCCTTAGACAGCAAACACACATGGTTAGGTTAGACAACAAAAGCAAGTGGTTAGGTTTAGGAAAAAAGAACAGGGTTTGGCTTTAGAATCTAACGGGACACAAACACCACTCTCTTGGGTGAAAGTCGTGGTTTGTTGGACTCATTCATCACCCCTACCACCTGCCCCACTCGCACTTCTGTCTCCTTAACTTCCCTCCTTGTCCCACTGCATTTCCCCTTGATGCCACCAGGTGCCGTTAAACTATAACGGCAACTGGCCATGTATCATGCCAACATTAAAAGACGCTTTTTGTCATTGGTTTTTGACACCACGGCCTCTAGTTTCGCAGACCGGGCAAGGCGGAGGTGCAGCACACCATATTCCTTTTGTCCATACGTGTCCATCAATCAAAAGGATTTTTCATGAAAATTAATCAAAGTTATGAACATTTTTTTAACAGAATAAAGTTGTGTTGTGTCAGTTTGCCAGGTGTGGTTATCCTCAGGTGTAGTGAAACAAGTGTCAGAAGATAACACATAATTGATATGTTACTCAAAGCCTAATTTCTATACAAGCAATATTCATACTGGTATAAATAAACAATTTGATTGTAATTCCCATCTTTGCTGAGCAATAATTTTGTGTAAAAGGAATTAAAAGCCTGTCTCATATAGACACCCATCCCAAATACAAGCCAGCTGAGTCCAGTGATTCAAGCAAATAATAGCCTGGGCTAATTTAAAGGGATTTAAAGGGATTCACGTCATTGCAGAGAGTCAAGATTAGATGAGAAAATCAAAAACATGAAGATCAGAGGCACAAGGAATGAGCAAACCTGGCTCTTTCCAAGATTCAAATATATGATGACAGCACCTCTAAAGCTCACATTTGTGCTGATGAAAATGCTTCTTTATGCTAAACTAGGCCAGCTGTCCCATCATTTAACAAACACACCATTGTTATCGTTGGTTTGAGGTCCCCTAGCAAAACTGTTCACACCTACAACTTGAAAAATAAATAACCACAGCTCAAACAAGCAACCATATAAAATACCAATCTTCTGTTTCTCAAGTTTTTTGCTTTGACTTATTAAGAAAATGTTGATTGCACAACATAATGGCATTAGACTTATGGCAGTATCTGCATTTATATAGGTTCCCTTTACACCTTACATTCACTATGCAATGAACTGCAATGTCTATCTGCCACCAATTACAATCTCCTGTGACAGTGAAGGCTACATTTACAGTGTAAAGGAAATGTGTCAACCATTGTGCAACAAAACAGGAAGACAATAGCTCTGGTAGCTATCCTCAGTTACAATAGTGTGTCAGTGTAAGTTCTTTGCAATAATATTCCCCATAGTGGACATGGCAGACACTGGAACAAGTGAATTTTTTTGGGGGCTGTGAGGAAAACGCAATCCATTTGTATTTTCAACAGCAACGCCAACAACAATATGCAGATGACACCTTTTTGTTCATGACATGGCAGTCATAAAGTAACAATTTTATTTTTGTTTTACCTTTTAGGAATATCTGCCTTAACCTAATCCTTACCTTACTACCTAATCCTTACTTGATGCTTAAACTTAAGACAGTGGAGTTGCTAACTGAAATGAAAGAACGTGACAAACAGCTATGTAAATAAACTTTGTTCACAGCATTCATTCTTACCTTGTGTTACAGGTATAACAAATAACTGTTAACTGCTACATTGAGCTGCAGTAATTGCTGGTGGGGAGCCATTGTTGGAGCTAATAGTCCCACCTGTGCTTTTCTGCTGTACATAAAGGTCTCTTGTGGGTTACAACAAAAACTAAGACAGAGCATCCGATCCATGACATTGTTACAGAGGTTTTCACTGCCATGGTAAAGGAACACATACTTGTGATGGTTCATGTGGGAAACCAAATATGTGCTACAGGAAGGTATACAGGAAGGTATCTTTGCTTGTAGTTAGCATTGTGTGTGTGTGTGTGTGTGTGTGTGTGTGTGTGTGTGTGTGTGTGTGTACCTGTGAGTGAGAAAGAAAGTGAATGTGGAAAAAACAGAAAGAGCCTCTCACTTATTCTTTGTAATCTCATCACGCTGCTTTCACACTGCATACTCATTACATTATAGATGCTGAATGATTAACAACAGTAACACCTAATTCATAAAACAGATGAAATACAGTGCTTAAAAACACAAACAGGATCTGCTGACGCGGCTTCGTATCGGAGACACTACCTGCGAGCATGATTATTGTTCATTCACCACGTTTTCTTGCTATAAAATTGGACAAGCTTGAGTGACTATGATTCCCGTGCAACTGACTGAAACACTGGACCATGAGCTAAAAACATACAACATGGTGTCATTAGCGTTGTTTAGTATATTCTTACATCGTTAGAGACAACGTGTTCTGCTGCAGAGGCTCTCTAGGACAGGTTATTCTGCCACTGAGCAGTTATGACTCATCACTAGACCTCTCTGAAATGTTCCCTCCATATACCTTCTGCCCCTTTTCTCTTTTTCTCTCTCTCACACCCACAGTTATCATCTCCCTTCGCTTCTCCTCATTTCACCCCCTTACCTTCCGAACCCTGCCCCTCTCCTCATCCAAAGCCCTGAAGATGTGAGTCACAATTACGATCTCAGTTTACAGTCTTTACCCCGACTCAACCCCTGTCTTTTACACTGCCACAATGTGCTTTACACCTAATGAGGTAGAACACCGTACTGACAGACATATCAGCTTAGATTAGAGACCAAGAGGCAGAGGTGGAGGGATGAGGAGGAGGTAGCAGATAAGGGGTGGGGAAGATGGGAAGGAGTGGGATGAAAAAAGGAAGCATGTCGAGGGAAAATAGATAGAGGACTTAAAAGAAATTCGATGCATCTTTACACACTTTCTCCCCGATCAACTAATTCACACAACAATAATGTAGGAAATAAATAACCATCAGCAATGTGGAAGAATAGAAACTGAAACATAAATGTCAAACTTTTTCTGGTTCCTGCTTCTACAATGTGAAGATTTACTGCTTTTCTCTGGTTTAAATCATTGTCAGTTTAATTTCTTTGAGTTCTGGACTATTGGTCAGACACAAAGGACATCTGAAGATATCATCGTGGGCTGTAGAAAATTCCAGTGAACATTGTGTGGTCGATTCATTGAGAAAATAATGCTTCATCAACAGTAAAATCACATAATAGTTGCAGGCTTTTAAGGAACATTATCACTATGAGAAGCACTACGCAATATCGAACAAAGAGATGCAGCCAATGTCCTGCCAAGCCTCCCATGTAGGTCATTATTCATCATTTGAGGATGCAGGTCCCTGAGTAATGGGCCCTTACTTTTCTTTGACGCAAACAAGGACACACAGACACAGTTGTGTTTCCAAGTATTTCAGAGGACATCACATTAACTTGCATTAATTTCCTGGAATCACTACTTGCCTAACCCTAAGAATCTAATGTATATGGACTTGTGGCGAGTCCCCACAATGTAACTGTTTAAACAGATTTATGTCCCTACAGCATGAGTAATACATGCACACACACGCACACACACATACACTCTACAGAAGAACAAACACCTGTGGATTCTTGACATTTGCAGAGCTGCTTCCTGTAATGCAACTAGAGCATTGCATTGATTAGTTCCATCAAGTGTAAAAATAACTCAGATATAAAAGTACAAGACAACAAATCAAACCATAGAAACCCTGTCATACACTTTGGTTGGACAACATAAAGCAAACCTATGACGCCATACATAGATATTGAGACAATGCCATAGATTATATTATAAATAAGTGTAGAAACAAATTTAGGTTACTATAAATTCACTATTCACAAAGACACTGTAACTCCCTGTAGCAGTTTTATGGTAGTAAGAACATTAAGCACAGTGATACAATTTAGTGATACCGTAGAGATACAAAATACATACAGTAATGTCACTTATCACAGTCAATAGATAGGCTTGTAATAATATTGCACGGTGTGCTCAATGGGTAACCTGGTTTGTTGGTGCCTCTGCTCCATTCAGTGCGCTCCAGTGAACCGTACTGATGAGAAGATCCCTGCTTCTTCTCCATCGGTCCAGCAGCTGCTCTTCTGCTCTCTTCTCTCTATACGCTTCCAGTTGCAGCGGCTGGGAACAGCAAAGGGGGAGACTACAGGGGAGGGTCTGGCAGTCGCAGCTTAGTGCTGTATTTCATTGAGTCATCGCCAGTCAGACACCAACCTGTAGAGGCAGAGAGAGAGCGAGGTGCTCCGGCAGTCCACCACCAGCTGTGGCAGGTGTTGGTGTGTGCACAGCGCACAGGAGTGTCCCTGTGTTAACCAATGCTCAAGCTGGTTAGATGGTAACTAAATACTGCCATCTGGAGGTCACTGGTTGCTCATACAAGTCCAAGGTGCATCAGCCTTTTCTACATCAAACCTCTTTTCAAGTAGCTCAGAGGTCATGTATTCAGAAAAATGTATATATTTTGAGATTTATTGGATTTATTACAAAAAACAAACACTGCTTTACAAAAACAAAATCATTTATTTACACAATTACATTTTGATTTTAATGGCATCCTCTTTACATATGTCATTAGGTGAAAAATAATGTGCAAAATGCATCATGAATTCCAAACTCATGAATTTACCCTGCCAGTATAACACATCACTTTCAGTTCCTGAGGCTGCTGACCTTTACTGCCTGAGATCATACCTGTGGAGATGCATCAATAGGCTTCCGAGCTATTCTTGAGTGTGTAATCTAATCATTCTGAGGCAAAAACAACAGCCTTATCATTTTCATGAATAACAACTTAGTCAAATAGTTGTATCATGTCTTGAATGGCCCTCTAATAACTTGTCATGTCTTTATGACATGAAAAGTAATGACATAATTACACATGTTGTCATATTAAGCTTAACCGACCCGTTCTCATTCCCAGGGTATCTGAATAAGGCAGCCTGGTCAGTGGCCCTTGGCTTCTGTTACCGACACTCAGGACACCCCACAGCATCTCTGTGAGACACACTAGGCTTTCAGTTAACTCCGATGTGATCCCGTCCCCAGCAATAGCATAACAGAAAGAGCGAGAAACTCAAAGAAGACTGGGAGGGAGGGGAGGTGGATGGGTCACACATAGGATGAGTGCTTGTGTCCCATGTGAAACCAAAAATCTACTTGAGTTTTTTTAACCACGAGACATAGTTATCGGCACACATCACATGACAGTAATAATGCCACATGCTTCTTAAGCTATTGTACCAAATGTAGTTATTTCAACCCAGACCATAATCCTTTTTCTGAACCTAACCAAGTATTGTAGCTTTTACCTTAACCTAATGCAGATTTAACTACTATTTCCTCTGAAGATAGAGGGTTTTTTTTTTTTGTAAGACACTGCAGCATGTAACGAGCGGAAACTGATATGGAGACTGTCATGTCCAAAACTGACGCTACAGCAGTACAGAGAGCATCAAATTTTGAAGCAAAGGGCCACTGACCAATCTGCCATATTTGACGAGTTAGGAGCCAGAAGGTATTTGCTTTACACACTGTTGCTGAATAACAGAAAACAACCTGCTGTTGAAGTGCAAATAGATAGTTAGCACACCGATGCATCATCGAGCACATGGTCAGAGGTGATTATCGCACCTTGAGACATCTACTAGCATGTGTGAGAGTTTCACTTTGAGAGTCTCCCCCTAAATTTTGCTCTCCTTCCTGTATACTGTCAAGAGTGAAACAGAATCTTGCATGACTGGGTAGCAGACAGTTGCCACGAAGTCAGCAGTCTTAAGTCTAACAGATAGTTTATGTAGCTCAGGCTGTGCATAATCCCCGTGTCTGTCTGATACAGTAAAACACAAAAGCTGCTTCTGTTCTGTAGTAATTCTTGACATGTGGATGTAGCTTCAGCACTGGGCATAGTGTAGTTATGAAAAATGTCAAGAATGTTTCCAAAAACTAAACCCAAGGCAAATGTCAATCACGTTCACCTTCATAACAGCTTGTAATTTGTATGGGAATAACACGTTATTTGAGTGATTCAGCTAAGACGAAGGCAACAGTTAACTGTCAGCCGTCATTGTACCAGTCTTTTCACAATCTTTCAGTCGTTGACAGGCCAGGTGAGTCTGTGTTGTTTTGTGTGTATGTGTGTGTGTGTTAAGAAGGTGGTAAAAAGTAGTGTGTCTATGAAGCAGAGTAGCTGTTACAATCAACCCTTCAAATCTGCCTCACCAAGCCGTGACTTGGAGAGATAGTTTTTCCAGATTTTTATGACATCACATGATAAGTGATATCAGTAGACCTGAAATCTTTGATGTGTACAGATACATACTTTGCTTACTTATGTTTCTTTGCCTGTGTCTCTAGTTTCACAGG
Organism: Epinephelus cyanopodus; assembly: GCA_026686955.1. Lineage (NCBI taxonomy): Eukaryota > Metazoa > Chordata > Actinopteri > Perciformes > Serranidae > Epinephelus > Epinephelus cyanopodus. Next base: position 35,355,315 of record CM048916.1, read on the forward strand.
CGGAATTGTTCTTTGGCATAATCAGGTGTGTACAATAGTTCACTCATGAAGAGTGACACACTGTTAGGAATTCAGTCATACTCCACAGTGTGACACAATGTTATTCCTGTTACTGTAAAAGAAGCAGACAGGCTATTTCACTGACTTCAAGAAGTGAGAAGTGACAATAGTACTGTATGTGCTGCATTTGGCCTCAAGTTGCTTTTGATTTAAAGTCTTTTTGCATTCGTGCCAGTCGGCCCTGACTGACAGAAATGAAACACTTTGGTTTCAGGAGCAGCTCAGTATGACTCAAGGGTTATTCCTTTTGTCTTTTCATGTGTCAGACTGGACTTGTTTTTTGTTTTTTGTTTTTACAGAAGCAACAATCATTCCCGCTATCAAAACAAAGTCCGCATGATCTCCATTCTCAAGTTTCTCGTTGGGCTTACTCCACCATGTCAAGTGATGATGCCAGCAAATGTGTTGATTGGTAGAGGAAGTCCTTTGTTCATGTATTTGCTCAGTCCGACATCTTTGTCCTCTCCCAGCTTGAATTTGGACCGTATGGTTTTCTGGACGCAGTATCCCGGATCAAGGCACGGGGAGATCTCGATGCTACAACACAAACATGTTAAAAACAGAGCCATCAGTTTGGGTTGCACAGCAGCTGGGTCTAGATTCACCAAGACTGTCTTGTTAGCTGCTTGATCTTAATTTGCAGAAAATCTCAAATCCAACTGAGAAAGTGATGCATGTCAAGATGTGGCACAAATGTGACAATTTCAAATACAAACCATAGGATTCCATTTTAAAACCCACCATTGCTGGTACCCAAAAGAGACCTTAAAGGGACAGTTCACCCCAAAATCAAAAATACATATTTTTCCTCTTACCTGTCAGTCTAGATTGTTTTGGTGTAGGATGCTGAGTGTTTGAGATATCGGTTGTAGAGATGTCTGCCTTCTCTCCAGTGTAATGGAACACAATGGCACTCGGCTTTTGGTGCTCATAGTGCCAAAAAATACACTTGAAAAGCTAAACAGCAATGTCTCCTTCCAGAAATAATGTCCCTTCAGTAAACTGAGATGTCTTTGAACTTATGAACTAGCTAACGTGACACCTTAGTGTAGGAGGATGCCATTAATGTTTACATCTTGTGCTGTGACAAGCACGAGCCTCTTTCCCATGAGTTCATGCACGCTTCCTTCTACATCGCGATACAGTTGGTGGGTGTAGTTTGGTAGTAAGAAAAAAGTTCCTACAGGAAACCACTCACAACAAGGTCTGTGGATTATTTTGAGTAACTGGGTCATCGTTTCTGGAGAGAGACACTGCTGTTAAGGTTTTCAAATGTATTTTTTTGGCGCACCACAAGCAGTGCCATCAAGTTCAATTATATTCGAGAGAAGGCAGACATCTCTACAATCAAAACAATCTTGCTGAAAACAGCACTACAAGTAAGAGGAAAAATCTGTATTTTTGGTTTGGGGATTAATTGTCGCTTTAAATAATCAAGGTCACCTTGATCTACTAGAGCTTCAGTAGCAATGATGGCTATGGATGATGATTTTTCAAATCAATGAAACACCAAACAGGTTTAAATATTAAATAAATTTAAAGTAAAGTTGTTTGAAGTTGAAGTTGAAGTTGAAGTACAGAAGAGACTGTCTCACCTCTGCACATTTTTGTAGGTCCTGCGACAGTCTCTGTCCAGTGTAACAGTGAAGGAGCGACTCTCCAAAGTGCGAATCTTAATGTTGCTGGACCGAATCTTTGACTCCTGAGAATTTCACAGTAAAAGGATGAAAGGAATTATTGTTGTATAAACCATTTGAGATCTATGCATTGTTTTAACATAAACATTCTGTGAGGATAATCCACTAGAAATACTTGAACCATGTATTGCTTAGACTCACCACAGTGTTGTTTTTGGTCTTTGTTGGAGATTCATTCAGTGTCAGTGTCAAACAGTTCAGATCTGTAAGATAAAGGCAGAGGAAAAATACAGAGCATTAGTGTAAGACAAATAAAACATATAGTAGGACTGAGTCTTGAATAGAGATTATGTAATAAAGATGATAGTGAACCTTCTGCTTCATTGGAGGGAATAGCACTGATCTGAGCTCCCGATGTCCTGACTGAGATTCCTTTGTCAACGTCTCGTCCACTTAATGTCACCTGGACACACACACACAGAAATACATGCACACAAACAAAGCACCCAAGTGTCAGAGGTTATGCATGTACACAAGGGCCACCTGCACACAAACAACACAATCTGAAATGGAAATTTCGGAGCAATTCTTCCAGTAGTTGAGAAGGCATGTGGCTACAGTGAAGCTCCCATGACAGTAATCTAATAAGGAAATAATGACTGTAAAAAAAAAAGCAACTTACCTTTCTGTAATTCATCGAGACAACAGCTCCGCATACCTCCGCTGAGCTCTTCTTTGGTTTATCTGTGTCGGAGACAGGCATGCTGTTAAACTTGACTGCGCAAAGATATGGGCAGGCAGGAACCATCAAAAAAAACAAAAAAAAACCCAATGTGCATGTGTTGCTAGTTCACCTCTAATTGACGCTGAGATCTGTCTGAACTCGGGAAACTCCATTTGCAGATGGGTGAGAAACACGTCCTCCACAGGATCCTTTGTCATGCTGGTGAATGTGATCTAAGGGAAAACAAACAAAATCTAAAAAATAAAATACATTTAAATATTTCTGTAATAACACCTTTTAGTATAAAGCTGTTCAGCTCAGTAGATGCTTCAGATCAGAACGCACACTGTGCTCTTAACCTTCAGGAACAAAACAAAGGCACATATAATGTATCTTAGTACCTTAACAAAGTAGATGGTGAAGTAGACAGGCTGCTGGCCGGCACGAACGTAATAGGAAATGACATCAGAAACGAGGGGCTCTTTTGGCCTCCCTGGGCTCATCTGTTGCTAGGGGAGACAAAAGTCATGTAAAATTAACCTTCCTGCCTGCATGATGCTGTAACCACAAATTCATTTTGGCCACACTTGGGTCACATGAAGTGAATATAATGAGTCACTAAAAAGGTCGACTGTCTGTCAGGCAATCAAACAGTGCTTGGTAATTTGCCCAGAGTCACAAGTTTTGCATTTAAATTTTACATCATACTTTATATGCAATATGAATAAAACCTCAACCATTCAAAAGTTTATGCTTTTCTATTTTGTCCTGTAACTTGAAAAGTTCTCAGAAAGGGAGGAGGATGCATGAATTCGAGAAAAAACACTTATCTAGTTGAGTATTTAAAGGAAATGAAAGACAGGAAGGATTTAGCCAGAGAGCACTCAACACTAGAGCAAAAAAGCTTTTCTACAATTCTCATAAAGACATGTCATTTAAAGGAATGGATTTTCTTTCGGGACTCTACACCATTTTGAATGATTACATTCAACTTTATTTATTTTGTAGATGTTCCTTTGCATATTTTGTCCAGTTTCATTGTAAGTCTATTTCCTGTTTGAGGCTTAGAGAATCATCGAAGTGTCAAGATGTCTTTCACTGTAGCTGTGGTTTCAGTGAAATCAACAATTTTTTTTTTCCTCGCACTAAGTAAGTAACTAAGATGTTATGCAACTTCCTGTATTTTAATTCATGTAGAACATAGTTGCCACGTTAAATTAGATGTGGTGATGTGAGGACATTTTCGTTTTCACTTACAGTTACTATAAGTCACTCAGACAAGAAAATACAGTGGAAGAGAAAATGTGCAAGTAAACTACTGAGAATTGAGTCCCTCAAACTGAAACTATGGCTTTATTTTACGTAGACCTGCTGTGGAGAAAAAAAGCATTTCCTCCTTAGATTTGTTTAGAAGTTTATCATACCAGCTTAGCCAGTTTGGGGATCATGCAGCCTAAACTCTTGATGTTACAGTTGTACCACGGGTCCACTATGCTCAGGTAGGAACCAAGAGTGCAGAGATTCTCCTTGGATTGACTGAGGTTTTCCTGGAAAAGAAACATGAAAGTGGAACAAAAAAGTCTGGCTACTGTATGTGTTTCCTTACGAAATTTGTGTGGGCCACTTTTAGATGTCTTTAACATATAAACCAAAATAACGTTACACTACACATTACACCTGTGGCTTCCATTCACATGATGGATATCAAATGAAATAAAGAACAAGGTATCAAATGAAGTACAGTATTGGTATCGCTTTCAGGATATTGGTATTGGTATAATTCTTTTAACAATACCCAACTCAGGCCTGTTCAGAAGGAAGTCCTTGTTGGAGAAATGATACCACAAATAACATTTACTTTAAGGTAATCTCATTGACCTTGGATAAAAGGAATAAAACGTGTGAATAAAAACTGATCATTAGAAAGAAAAAGTGAGCACTATTTACATTGAACAGTAAAATATGGTATGGAAAATATAAAACAACACCAAGAAAAAAAATACAAAATAGCAAATGCAAATATTTTAGAAACAGGCACATAATTGTTCAATGTTTTGGAGTCTCATCTCAGTGTTTCTATGCAGTGTCACTACATTATCACTTCAACACACAATGAGAGCATTGTAATGGGCATTTTGACGTGCTGATTTTCTGTTACGTCAGAAGCCATTTATCTTGTTATCTCTGGAGGTATGTTGACTTTCACACATTAACAGGCTGATGGCGTGTTGACAAGAGGAAGTGGCCTTACCTTGATAGAAGTGTTAGGAGTTGTGGCGGCCCTGCAAACAGGGATGTAGTAAAACTGGAGGTTGACTTTCATTGTAAGAAAAAGCCGCCGCGCTTCCCTTTTCCTGCACAGACAAACCAAATGGATTCGTGAGAAGCAGAGTGTGGGCACGCTTGAATGAGCAGTAAAATGGTTTTGGATTTCAATATATGACATATGACATTAACAATAGAAGAAGTGTTGCTTTGCTTCCGAAACCTCACATGGAAAGAATGTAAAGTAGGAATTTAATAGTCCTCCGGTTCAGATCAAATTATGTTGTTAATGTTAGACTTTACACAGCTGAGAAGGAATTCAGTCTTATTTAGATTCAGATGTGAATATGCCACATTAGGCGACCTATTACTGTGAAAAAACATAAATTCCACCATACATTTAAAGCATCCATGTTACGTCCAGAAGTGTTCAATCAAATGGAATTAATCAACTATTTTAAACAACATGTAGCACTTAATATTAAGGTACACATATTCACCATAATTAAGTTGTTTATTAGCATGCCTACTAGTTGCATATTGGCAATTTGTTAGTCATTATAAAGCAGTTATTAATACCTTACTCTTCATGACCATGTCTGAGAATTTTACCTCACTAATTACTGCTTATTGATAGGAAGTAAGGAAGATGTGTTTCTCCTAATAGCACTTAATTAATGTGGTCCATTGATATACAAAAGACACAACTTCATGTGTTAATAGTGGCCCACTATAAAGTGACGTCTTGTTAATAAGTAATTCACTGGTAGTCTGACCCTTATCAACCCACACAGGTTCCCTATTCTAAAGTTGCTTTCTCTTCACACTCAGTAAATCCATTACAACACACAACTACTGGAATAAACACACCTTATTCTGAAGTGATGCGGCAGTATATTTTTAAAAGATATGTTTCAAAATCTCTGAAGGGATCCATTAATAAAGGTGATATTTCTGCATATGCTGACTTTGTCCTTCTGTCACTGAATAGGAACAGAACCTGTGCATCTTAATAGACCTCCGTTGTTTATATGATGTTAACCATCACTCAAAGGGATACTTTGCTGATTATCACCAGCTTTGTACCATAACAATGTGGCTAAGGTGAGTACATGAACTGTGGTAAACTTCCCTCCATCCCACCGGCGCCCAGGCCTCCCTGCTCATCATCCAGCTCAAATCGCTTGGACTACAGATTGTACTTTCTCATTTCTGAATGTCTGCCGCCACAGACACAAAGAGTATTTAAGTGGATCAAGAGACTTGCCCCTGTCTCTTTCAAACTCAGACCAGGCAGTGCTGATCAAATATGAAGCACGATTCTGTTACCGCATTGTAGTGTTGTCACGATACCAAAATCTTTGTTTCGGTACCCATACCAATATGAATTTCGATACTTTTCAATACTTTTCGGAACTTTTCCTAAGGAAAAGTCCTTTTGGCTACAAACCTTTAGATCAATAAATAGTAGGGATGTAACAGTACCAAAAAAATCGTGGTTCGAAAGTACCTCAGTACGGACATCACGGTTTGGCTGCTCAAATGTTTCTCTTGCTGTCTCCCTTTGCGAGGCAGACTTTCACTTGTCTTTTTTCACATGCACCAGCTGCGAATGTTGATACAGGTGTTGTTATACACACCACTTGTGCAATCTGTGCTCCAATAGGAACAAGAAAGGCGTTTGTGTCCATAAATGAGTAAAATAAATTAACTAAATTAATGAACTGAATCAATTTCAAAGTACCGGTATTTTCCAAATGCAGTATAGTATCGTTTAGAATACTCTAGTACCGTGGTACTATTTTAGTACCGGTATACCGTGAAATACTACTGCATTGCCTATTTCCCACCTTAAATGTTTTCAGAAACACCTTTTGACTTACTGTTTAACTGCAGTTCTGTTCTGTTTGTTACCGGCCGCCACCATATTGTTTCCTGTCACCCACCAACGGGAGAAGCTATTGGTCAGGTGGGGCGCAATATATTCTGGTAGTCGGAGGTTTTCTACCTCCTGAGTAAAAGCCCTTTTTCCTGTGTTTCCTATTGTCATGTATGTCAACAGTATTTACATCTTTCTACTGCATGACCAGCCCAGTTTTATGAATAGACCATCTTTCCAGCAGTGAAATACTTCTTTGAGAACGGAGTCTGTTAATCCAGTAGTTGTGTGCTATAATGGATTTACTGTAAAGAGAGGGCAACTTTAGAATAGGGAACTTGTGTGGATTAGTAAGTGACAAAGTACAAGTGAATTAGTTGAGCAATACAGGAAACATATTCTGAGTTAGAAAGACTTCTTTTAGAGTTATGTGGACACTATTAACATTTGTAGGGTCGTGTTTTGTTGAATATAAAATGACTATATTTATTTTGTGTTATAAAAGAAGAATGACTATTCTTGCAGTACTATCACAGTAGAGCATATTAAGATTGGAATTCAACTTTCAACTTTCTTACTTACTATCAATTAGCACTAATTAGGAGGTTGTTGAGAGAAAACTCTATTCTATAGAATATGGTCAAGCAGAATAACATACAGAGCCAAAATGCTTCTATTATTCATGCTAATAAATGGTGAATATATGTATCTTAATAGTTTCCACAAATATTTTAATGCCAAAATATTTTTCCATCTAGATTATAAACTTTACCTTCATCAGAGAGGGGCATTTTTTAACCAACTCTGTCTTATTTACAGTCATTTCAAGCAAATATGTTTTTCTCTTTATGCCAAAAAAGGAGCAGGTTTCTCCAAAATCTCATGTTATCTATTTAAGAGGAGTAACCCAATGTTTGTGGTGAGATTTGTGTATAGTGGAATGTTGAGTTCTAGTGCTCGTGAGAAAGACCGGCTTACCTGGTAACGTGTTAATTTCAGTTTCCACAGAGAAAAAACTACCTCAGTACAATGTAATAACGGGATGTCAAACTGAAAGCAATATATTGCAGCAGATCAGTCAGTCACGCACAAGCCACAGCTGCTGTGAAAGACGCTTCATCATCTTTCGTCTGCATCTTGAGACACGGCAAGTCCCTCACCTGAGGAAGTAGTAGGCCTTGGCCAGGCGGCCCAGCACCCTGTCATCTCCCATGGCGACTATCCTGGCAGTAAAGTGTCTCTGCTGCTTGGGGAAGGGGTTCTGCATCGCGTTGCCGCCTGCCCGCCTCTGCAGAGTCTCCCCTCTTCTTCCACTCCTCCCTCCACCTCCTCCTCCGAGACTTGCGTGTTCCTCCAGGGTGTCCTGCATCAGCGCCATACTGTCCTTCACAGATGGTTTCATCTTGATGCCTCCACGCCGTGACAGCCTTGCTGAATCTTGCTCACTGAGAGAAGGGAAAGTTTTACCATCATAGTCCAAAGTCCTGATGATTTTAAAATGATGTAAGACTTGGAAACAAAGTCTGCACACTAGAAAATGTTCCCATGAATGTACATTTAATAACCACCAAGTGACATTTTGAGCATTTAGCTCTTTCTCGGACCAAAGAAGTCTAAAGAGGATCTTGACTCTCTAGCATTTTGCATGTCCTTCTTTCAACGCCTAGTATTTACAATCTGGATGGGTGTGTTTTTGTACTTTTTTCTAGGCTTGGAAACCAAAACAAGTTATTCAACAGATCCCATTATGAGCTACACATTCTCAAGTTCAGGAAACATTTTTAAATCCTAGTGCGAGTGTTTTCTTAAACCAAAAATCAAAAATCAGGATGATTTTCATGGAAGTCATTGGCTCTAAAAATCTAAAAACCTGAGGTATGCTTTGGAAAATTGCTGCAGAGACTGCAAATTAAGTAAAATACATGAAACTAACAGTAGGCATCTACTTAATGTAAACAATTAGGTACGAATTTACCTTTTGCATTGTTCCCATGATGTACTTATGCTGGCAGTGTCCAGAGATGATGATGGGGAAGGATCACAGCCAGGGGGCAGGTCTCTTTCAATGCCGCTGTCGTTGGACATGATGGAAAAGCGCGTCATGTCAGACAGCATCAGGTCACTGGGCGACTCACCCAGCTCAAAGTCCTCCTGCTCCTGGCTGAGGGAGAACTGCTCCGACGTGGAGCTGGATCGAAACCACTTGGCCAGCTCTCGCCCTGTCAACATCACAACATTCATCATTATCATCATCATCATCATCATTCATCAAGTCATTCAGAGGTCGACATTCATGTGGAGCAAGACAACACATGCCACAGCACAGAGACACAACACAGAACAACACTCGTCATAAACAGACCACATATATGTGTTTTCTGCCATGTGAAATCGTTTTGTTATGGGGTTGCAGAGTACACATGCTGGCTCTTTCTCTGAGAGAGAACTACAGTTCCATCTAAAGAATCTATTCACATATGTGCCTGCCATGTGATATCTCAGTTTAATGCTGCACATGTAGCAGTGCTTACAGGCAACTGTCACTGTCCTTTACAGTAAACAATGTATGGTACACAGTATCTTATCAAAGATGTAACACAGGACAGGACATAACCTCTTCATTTATAAATCACACAAAGCTACCGGAGATTTTCCCACGTGTACTGTTCACTGAGTATGATGATTTACACCTTTACTGTATGACATCCTACATTGAGAAAATAAAGGCTGTACTGTAAGTGTACACTTATCTCGAACATAGTCAATCTCACAGTTCTACTGATTCAAAACAAATCTTTTCCAGTTAAATCCATTTGTTACATTACTTGAGTCTAGCTCTGATTAACTTAGAGGAGCAATCTACCCCTCACACATTCTCACACTGTGTCAGACTGAAAGTGGTGTAATTGTTTTTTTTAGGCATCTAATTTTGTCATTTTTGTCATTCAGACATGCGATTCTGATCAGCTTTCTACAGATGCGTCTCAGTCCGGACACTCTGGCTGCTCAATTCAGATTTCAAAGTGTCTTTGAACACAACACATAACGACAATTTCAAATCCAGAGTGACAGAAGTGCTGGGCAGATCCATGCTGCTACTAGCGCAGCGCTTATGAGGACAACATGAGGACACACAAATCCAAACTAATTACTTGCACATAACAGTGGGGACAGTCTGTCTTCAAGATCTGATTCAAATAACAAATGAATTTAATTAACTGTAATTGTCTCGTGATGCTACTGTTGGTGTATAAATAGCTAAGGATTTCTCTGTGTACGCTTGTTGAACAGTGGTGCAGAAGGGTTCACTTCATTCAGCTCAGTTGAGAGGAAATAATTCCAGTTTCAGCTTTTTTTTGGTTCAGCTGACTGGTAGTAACGACTTCCTCCAGACCCCCCACAGTTTCCAAAGCTACTCACAGATATCCAGATCCTCCGTCCACAGGTGGAAGCTCATCTCTGGGTTAGGAAGAGAGCAGTCATGCAGTTGTCCACCGGACAATGGCTCTGCAATACACACACATGCACGTGGAGGAAGAGAGATAGGAAGAAACCAAAACTGTCACAATGACACTCAAAACAAAACACCTCCCCACCCCCACAACTTCCTGTCCGTAAACACTTCTGTCTATCCCCACTGTCACAGCTGGGATGAGGGGAGAGCAGGTTCACTGGACTGGGTTGCTGACATGAGAACATTGTGAGAAAAGAGTGGATGTCATGGAAATAGATATCCTGAGAATGATAAAAATACAGACAACTGACTCGACTGATTTGGCCGTGGAGGAAACGCTACATAGAGGCAAGGTCACATGTTTGATCTCAGCAACAACCAACAATTTCAAACTCTTGCAAACACAAAAAAACATGTCCATCTGTGCTGGCTTACAGCAAAATATATTTATAATTAGTACAAGCCCAAGATGATGTAGAGATAGTCATGCAATAATTCCCTGCCCCATTAATTTTAATACATTGCCCCAGTCATATAAACTGCCTTTCTTACAACCCATGCACAAGCATGTGAGAGCTCTGTAGAACCCACAATTTTATATGCAATTTTCAACATATGGTAGAGGAGGAATGCTTTTTTTAGACTGCAAACTATGACAACGGCCAATGGAATATGCCAAAGAAGAAATCAGATAAAATACAGGACTCATGCATAATATGCACGCACAATCCATGCCATACTCATCATTCCTTTACACCTGAAGGAGATGTAATTTAGTGCAACCAAATAGCCAATGGTGGCTGCTTAAGTGTATGCCATATTGACAGTATTTTCACCAATTTACCTTTCCATTAGGCATCTATGCTCCCATCAAAGCCCCCAGACTCCATTGACAAAAACATTAATTTTGGCTGCTGAACATGGGAGCTGCTGGTCTATCTCTGCTTCGATCAGTTAGTTTGCTTGTGTTATTCTGTGACTGTGAACTAATCCTTTTAAAATCTAAAGCCACACAGCAACAAACAAAATATCTGATCGAGACGGCTGTCGACGAGCAGCTTCTTTGTTCAGCTACGTTAAATCACTGTTTTCTCAATGGAGTCTGGCTTTAAGAAAAACGATAGAACAGCTTCAGTTCCCCTCTGACATTAAGGTAAAGCAGTGAAAACAGAGTACAATTAAACTGATACTGATTTTTTTAGGTGGCTACAATACGTCTTGTAGCTGACCCCTTCACAGCAGTACTTGCTTAGATCCTGGGTCAGACTCCAGCCTGCTTCTCCAAACAGGGACGCACCAACTGACATCTACTGTGTGCAATACACTGACTATGGATAAGTCCCCCATACAAGCCCACTTCAAAAGATCTGAACTATTTCTTTGGTACAGATCATTTGTATGGTCAGAATGTTTTCATTAGTTAATATCATGACTGCATGAACATCATCTGACGCATGAACACACTTGTCCCGTCTCTTGCTGCTTCCCCTTTTCCATTAGCCTCCAGCCCTTTACATAACCAGATGTGACTGTGGTTCTTTCGGTTCTCCTTCCTTTATTGATGTTTAAGCTACACCAATAAGTTGATTTATGCTTTCCAGTGAGCTCCTACCTGAGTCTGTGTCAGTGAGGATCTTGCTGTACAGCCTCTGAAGACGGCTCCTCAGCGCACCCCCATCCCCTCTGCCGCCCTCCTCCGCGCTCTTCTCAAGAGCCGCCAACACTTCCTGAAAGTGCGACTCAACGTCTTGACCCATGTCCTGTTCCAAAGCACACAAACACATGTTGGTGACCACACATGCACACAGGAAGATAAACACATACAGAGTCTGTATAAATAGCAGAGAGGTGAGGGGTTAGTGGGGCGCATGTGTGTGTCTGCCCTCCTGTGCGTCCTGCTGAGGTGTTACTTTAGGATCTGTGCCAGGAGACACTTCCACTGTGCATCAGACAGACCTTCATTCAGGATGTTTCCCATAACACGTACATATGAGGCAGGGACTCTTAAATGTTTTTAATCCAGTGGTAAAAACTGAAAAAGTTACTGCCATTACAAAAAGTGTAGCCTGACAATATTATATTCTCCCAATCCTGACCCTCAAACTCGAGAATCGTTCTGGTTGAGGACTTGCAATCATTAATGAAATCTCCCAACATGCTCTATGTGTAGTTACCAGGGAGATTATGCCCATGATTCCATGATACAAGCAGCTCATTCACTCCCCCCTGACAGACAGCACTGCACATTCACATGGGAAATATATATATATATATATATATATATATATATATATATATATATATATATATATATATATATTATAAAGAGAAGATGTGAATTCAACTGAACAAACAGACTCAATCAGAAGTGCGTCCAGATAAAGTAAACCATCAAAAATGGGGAATTCTGAGCCAGGCTCTAGATAAGAGGAAATGGCTAGTATGCGGAAAACATTCACATCTACAAATCTTTGAGTATAAGGAAGGTTTTATAACAGAGCAGATCAGACCAGGTGAAGCTGAACAGAACTAGACTCAAACAGGAAATAGACAAAGCATAATAGCAGTAACAACAACAACAACTATGAAGGGCCACACACTGCAAAGACTGCAAAAGACAACCAGATAAGAGAAGGCAATAAATGAGAACAACTGAGGAGTGTTGTGCAGTTCCACTGACCTTTAGGGCTTGAGCCAGTCTCAGTCCGTTGCACTTCTCTGCTCCTAAAGCAGCCTGTATGGAGTGTTGGACCACACTGCACATGTGATCTAGAGGACTCGGAGATCTATTTGAGTCTGAAACTGAAGCGGACGCCTCAATATCTCCCACCAGGAGTTGTCCCAAAGAACCAGTGAAGACATCTGGGTCAGCAAGAACAAAGACCCTGCAGGGATGTTCATGACAGACTTAAGTGATCGAACGGGAGGCAACTTTGACTACATACAGTAAGCCTTTGTAAATCTTACCCAAGGCTTTTATTGTACCCTCAAACATGTGATACATTTCTAATTTATGACTCACCTCTCCTGAAAGGGATAGTGCTCATTTTTTAGCCTCTGCTCTGCTGTGACCATCCTCTGGTACATCAGACCTGTGGATCAAACAGGCATTTAATGCAAATCCTCATACGGATTAACTGACACATGAGTGATGAATAGACAGTTCATTTAACATCACAGCAACCATAATCTGGCTTTTCTTGGAGCCGTGGCCTTCTGCCTCTTATACTCTCTTGCTGCAGGGCCCCGCAGGGCAGTGTCAGGGGAAAAATCGTCTCATCTGGTCTGACTGCCTGCCGAAGTCTGCAGCATAAGCCGGTGTCAGTCAGTCAATTTTTTGTTGCATCTCCAGCATCCACTATCTTTCAGATTTCTTAGGTTTGGCTGCGTTTGTTGTCTTCGCTCATTGCTTTCAGTTTGGTTTAATGCAGTTTTTCTCCTCATGTGTGGTATGCCTCAGGGCTGAGCAACATAGCGACATTATATTAATATTGTGGTATGAGACTAGACTCCCATCAACACTGACAGAAACATAAAACCCAGATCGGTGGCTATTTTTTGCACCTTTTCTGGCACAATGCAATGGCGTGCTGCAACATATTTTAATCTGCCTTTGCCAAAGCAGCACTCAAACATGCACCAAATGAGTCAACACTGACTTTCGAAGAGAGACCGAGTAAGTCACAGATATAAAAAGAATTAACCACATTCTCATTGGCCTCCATGCTGCTTTCTGCTGTTTACAACCCTGTTTTCCTGTGTGGTCATGACATTGGTTGCGACACACATGAATAAACGGAAAGGTATACCTATCTACTGGCAGTGGGACATTTTTCTCACCTTTATAAAGTGCTAATTTTGGTGGTAAAGGGGTAATATGTAAGGGATAATGTACTATAATGAGCCCGTGAATACTGTCAGTCCCTCGTGCTGTTTTTCGCTGGATTTTTTTCTTTCCTTCTCCATTTCTTTTTCTTCAGTGGCCTCCCATTCCTCAAAATCCTTGTAGCTACTCTCCACATAAGTTAAAAAAAATGTTAAAATCAACCATTTCTGTTTGTTTTTTCCCTCGGATTTTGTTTGACAGCTGCAGTGTTGCAGGGCGGCGTCCCTAGCAACGCTGGGCTACATAGCAACTGTGTAATGACCGTTGCTAGTAGCACCGTTCATTACACAGTAATATCAGCCCGCTGAATGCCGCGACTGACCAATCACAGCCGTGTAATAATTGCCTTTAACCACGATCCATATCCACATTACTGATGATTGTTTTTAAAGTAATCACATTGTGTAAGTATGTTATGAAAGTACTAATAGTCAGCCCTACAATATTGTCATCATATAAATATTGAGGTATTTTTTAAAAAAAGAACATTGTGATATTTGATTTTCTTCACATCATCCAGACCTATTCTGCCTTTACTGCCCTTTCTTGGAACTGGGTCAAGACATTTAATTCCCACATCAACAGTATGAGCAATAAGTAATTAAAGTGTTGATTGACCTGCCTGAGGGATTGGTCTCGGTGGGAAATGACAGCTATCATGACAAAATGCCTGTGATTAATTATCACCGTCATCACTGATCTAGAGCACAGGACTTTTATTCCTTTGATGTTGAAGAAAGGTCGAGAAAGAGACAAAGAGTGATATCGATGCTAGTCACTTTTCAAATTAAACAGTTCAGCTATGAATACAAACAGAATCCCATATTAAGGTGTCAAAACATTACAGGCTGTAAGTGTTGTGTTAAATGACTAGATGGCACCGATTAAGCTCAAGCTCCTCTTTTTGTAACAAATGAGACCGCACTGTCAAGCTGAGAGTTAAATCATACCTGGAATGGAGCGTTCAGTTTTTATCTGCCTCGTGTAGCTGAGGCCTACAGTGCAGTAGGGATGAGGGTAGGTCAGGAGTCTCTTACAAAAGTCATAAACCCGCTTGTACAGCTCATCTGGAATGTAGGCTGTCTGGAATAGCAACAAAAGTACACGCGCGCGCACACACACACACACACACACACACACACACACACACACACACACACACACACAGGTTAAGACTAATACCGGTAAGGAAAGCAATTACCATTTTCTTTTTACGGTAACTAAACGATAATTGTCATGTAATGTGGCTCAAATATGAGGAAAAATTATATGCACAGGGCCGACTGCCATCTTTTCAGGTGTACACTTCCTTAATGACATTTGTTACAAAAACAAAAAACAATTTCCTTCTCCAGTTAGGTACTTTTTGCAGCAACAGTGATGAAACTCCCTACTTTTCATGTGTTAAAAACAATGCACATGTCTTTTTCTGGCATGCCAATGAAATACTGTCTAGGAATAAACTTGTCGGTCTGGGTGATTTGGAGATTTCTCTTACGAGGCAATGTGGCTATGCCTCCGTTGTCAATCAGGTTAACCAGACGTACTTTGTCATATATATCAATTTTTACACTGCAAAGAAGGATTGAAGATAGTAAAATTACAGAAATGATCTACTCAGTGTGGCTGTTGATTAAGCGACATATATGTATTCAATAAATGATGTAATAAGGAGAACAAGCACTTCAAAGGCAGCTCTTCATGGTGCAAAACTGTGAAGGAGATACTGTACCTGAATGATTGCATACATCAGTGTGTGGAGCAGAGGGATGATGCATTTGCGAGAGTCCCACCTCTCAGCCTGCAGAGAAAACACACACACTGTTTGGGCTCCACTGCACATTGTACATGTGATCAGCTGATTGACAGATTAACAGTAAAAAATAATCAAAATATGGTCAAACAATTCAGTGTTTGGCACCAAAACACAGCTGTTTGGTATTTAATTAGTTTCAAAGTGTCATCAGTGCCACAGCTGAGATAATGTACCTTTTCCAGCTCTTTTATCAGCACCCACACCAGAGACAAGCTGTTGGCAGGATTGTTTTGAACCTTCTTATGAAGCGTCCATCTCAGCATGCCTGCACACACAGATCAACACATAAACCATTAGCAGATGCAAGATTTCCACAGGCCTAACACAAACTTACTAAATGTGTCACACTTTTCTCCATTACGGTGCTAATCCAAAATATGTCCAATGACTAACAACTGAACAGCCCTCATACTGCTGACTGAGCCAAATGTTCCACAGCGTGATTAACACTCACAGCCTGACTTCAGTAAATATCTCTTCAGGGTGGTTTATGAGCTGGAATTGCTTTGGTTACAGGAACACACAGAAGCAAATGAAGTCTTCAGCAAAGAAGTGAGTCAGTTTTGTGACGTCTAATCCACATGTGCAGATATACTGAACCACTGCTAATGCCAATGCTTTATTTACTTGATGCTGAAGTTGATCTTTTTCCTGTTGCCAAACTCTTTACTTGTTACGATTTCACACCACATGTGAGCACTGACAACAGCACAAACAAATAAAACCACATCAGTGCTAAGAAAAAAAACTTTATTTCAGTGTGTTGTAATACATATAGTACCTTTGTTATAACAGTCTGGATTCTGCTGGCTGTCCGTGTCCCTGGGCAGCACAGCCTGGATGCTGCGGTAGAGTTCTGGCTCTGGAACTGTGGGGGAGCAGCCAGCTGACAATAAAGTTGAGAGGTTGGGTGTTAAAGTCTAAATATATAAGGGCTTTGCTCAAGAATTATCAGTATCTTTTGAAAAATACACATAAAAACAATGATCCAAGGAGCATAAATAAATATTCAAAGTCAGACATATGTTAGCAAATATCTGAAAATGCAGCCATGTATGTATCCAAGAGGGACGTTCATTTATTTTTCTGCACATACTGTATCCGCATCATTGCATACAGTGTGTGCTTATCTGAGTGTGTATGTGTTGAGTGTACCTGTTGGCTCCATGCTGCACACACTGCTTGAGTTATCCCAGGGGGCCTTGTTGGTCATGTCTCACATGCATTGTGGGTCTATCAACTGTAATTAGAAAGAACGAAGACATGGGCGGAAAGTGTCAGTCATGTTCTGTCATGTCCGAGGTAAAGTGGGTGGACAGTCTGTCTGGCTTGACGTTGCTGACAGTAAATGTGCGTGTTTTTTTCTGTCCGTCTGCTTGCTGACAGCAGGGTGTAAAATTACATAGATATACTGAATGAAGCTATTTAAAACTCTCAGTTCACACGCAGGCTGACAGTAATTTTATTCTCTACTACCTACATGTCTTTACATTACACTTTCTTGTATTTGTGTGTGAAATGTATCACCTCCTGTTTACCTTTATGCCTGTGTGCTGAACGGTGAAAACGGAAGTTACCCTAAGATGGAAACTACATATTTTTCCTCTTACCTGTAGCGCTATTTATCAATTTTTATTGTTTTGGTATAAGTTGTCAAGTGTTGGAGATATCAGCTGTGTAGTTCATTATCACTCACATAAGGTCTGTGGATTACCTTAGTAGCCACGTCATGTTTATGGAAAGAGACATTGCTGTTTAGATTTCGAATACATATTTTTTGGCACGACAAGCAGAGTGCCTTCTAGTTCCATTATACTGGAGAGAAGGCAGACATCTCTACGGCCGATTTCTCCAACACTCCGCAACTCACACCACAACTGATAAAAAGCACCACAGGTGAGAGGAAAAATACTGTATAATATGTATTTTTGATTTGGGGGTGAATTGCCCCTTCAAACCCAAAATTTAGGGGTTAAAGTGCACCCACACAAACACCTACCAAGACACTGAGGGTCAACAGGTGACAGTGGGTACAGTGGTCCACAATAACCCTCCCCATCAACGTGAGAAAGTGTTCCTATAAACACCTTCAACCTACTTCAACTCTTAAACCACTTACTTTATCTCAGGTCCCACACAGCTTTGTGACTCACCTCTCAAACCTCCGCAACACTACATTCATAGTCAAATTTGGCAAAATCTACACGAACAAAAATCACCCTTATCACACTTGATCAGTTTCAGATCCCTCATGATGAAAATTAATATATCCAACATAAATAATCCATCAAAACCACAACAAACACTAAGCGCTAATTGCCACAGGAAACTGCATTTCCTGCAGCACTGATACACACACTCAGACTTGCTTCTTTCTGAGAGTTGTGGATGAGACTTTTACTGATTGGCATGCTTTGAATCTTTTAGGGCAAATTCCTAAAAAATAAACTCTAATGCTCTGCTTGCAGCATCATGACCGTAAATCAGCTCATGAGGCTGATCGTAAACTAAGTGCAACAGAAATACCAGAAATGTTCTATTATAAGAACCCTCAGTCACATAAACATGTTCAAAAAGAGCAACAACAAATGTTTTCACTGTATGGAACTTGTTAGTTAACTTCTCAGCCAACAATTAAAGTAAATCAAAATGTCAAAACGTGTATCTGTAACATCATTATAGGCAAACAAAACTGCCAAAACCATCCTCATCAATTTATCCTAAACGTTTACCAGTCAAAGCAAACAGGTGTAATGTAGATAATAAAAAACTGAAATGAAATACATTTATAAACTTACCCTGTTGTGTGTAAGCACGGACCTGCAGGTCATTTACATCCACATGCTACGATCTCTGTACTGAAACTAACAGGCGTGTGACAGCGAGAGAGCAAGAGCGAGGCAGAGGCAAGTGAGGACAGCCACACACTGCTGAGTGTATTTCCTCTTGTAAGAGGGTACGAGGTTGTGATAGGGGATAAGCAATGTGAGAGGGTGAGTGTGGGTGTGTGTCAGCACAGACGAAGAGAGAGGGAGGCGGAGAGACGAAAGAGGAGAGAGTGTTTGCATGTGCAGGTGTTGGAGTCATAACCTGTTTGAGCCCTGTTCAGTTGGCTCGCAAATGTATTTGGATTTGTTTCTATTTTTGGACATATGACTCGTAAAATTTTGCCGTCTTTCCTGTTGACATTGTCACCTTTTTTCTCTTGCTCCCTCCCACACACACACACACACACACACACACACACACACACACACACACACACACACACACACTGCGCTAGGGGTCATTCCACAAGCCACATGTGTACATTGTGTGACGGATTAACCTTGATCCCTCTAAGAAAAGCAGCGCTTTCAAAAACAGCGCTGCCTCAGCAGCTGAACGCTGCCTGTTTGACCACAAGTTTCCGGTTGTCTCAGTCTCTTGTCTCTGTCTTTCAACCCCCCCAAGCCCATCTCTCTGTTTACATCTCACGTCCTGTTTCTGACATCTGTCATATACTGTACATGATGTCTCAAAAGAGAGTTTCTCTTTCTTTTCTTTGTCTTGTTCTTTTATACAGACAAACACAGACACAAATACCTCACTGTACTCACTATGCATACACATGCATATAAAAAATCATTGAAATGTAAGTACATTCACAAACACAGCATGCAAAAAGCGTCTATGTGCGTACATGGACTCTGGCCCACACAGATGCGCAAACTTACACTCTGTTTTTGCCTTATAACGGAAACTATTAAAACAGTGTAGGAGCATTTCCTCTCAGTCAGAATGAGTGGGCAGACAACACTCTATATTTAGAGAGAGAGAGAGAGAAAGACAGACAGAGAGCTGCTGAAAGAGAGTGAGCCAGAGTTTAAAAAAGCTTAAAAACAGACGAACCACATCATTCATAACTTTTCCAAATAACTAGTCTCAAAAAAACCAC
This sequence comes from Epinephelus cyanopodus, assembly GCA_026686955.1. Taxonomy (NCBI): domain Eukaryota; kingdom Metazoa; phylum Chordata; class Actinopteri; order Perciformes; family Serranidae; genus Epinephelus; species Epinephelus cyanopodus. The sequence goes on from CM048916.1 coordinate 35,374,973, forward strand.
AGTCTGCAGAAGCACCATCATAGTTTTTCAGCTGCATGTCAAGCTCTTATTACTGTGAATGGAATATTCTGATAAAAGGCTAAATTTTGTTTGACCTTTGTTCAAAGTCCACAGGCTTTTCTGTGTATTTGTTACACAAACAACTGATGTAATCTTACAAACGCATTTGATCTTACAAACAACACCAGGGTGTAGAGAGGAGTTTGAGTTTTAACTGTTAAGAACCATATTAAGTCATGTGGACATTGAGATGAGAGTGATGTGGTTTACTGCACTGACACAAAGCATTTAGTGCTGCAGCTGCACACAGAAGCAAAGATAGATCATATAAAATGACTATAGACACAAATACTCTTGCATCATATCAACACACAAGCAATAAAATGGTGTTGCAAACACTGCTCCGGAGTGTTTGCAATCAGAGTCAATCAGAGTCAATCTTTTGTCCTTACAACAAAAGCATTAATTGTGGCTTTTCCATCATTTTAACAAACCACACCAGATAAAGACTACTACATTCCTAACATGCTTTAAATGACCAAGACTTTCATTGATATGTACACATTGTTTCTTTTGCCAGTAGAACCTGCCAAGTGGCCCAGAAAATGAAATGCTATTACAGATGCCAGGGCAGCATGCCAGTAAAACAAAATTCCCCCATGGCTGTTGACTGTTTACGGTTAATGTGAATCAGTTCCTGGTCCAAGTTTCGGCTATGATACATATCTATCTACACCTTCCCAGTGAGGGCAGGCGTGGCCGTGCATCACGGTGGTCTCAAACAATACAGCCAAACAGAAAACAGGAGCACTCATATCCGTTCAGGCACACTGCAGAAATCTCAGAAAACAGGAAGGACCTGACAGCAACATGTGGAAGTGCCTACATAGAGCAAGAGAGCGGTGGTTCTGCAGTGTGGGGGGGTTGTATTGTATGTGCATGTGTGTTTGCTTGATTGGAAATCCCCAGCTTACATTTCATGGTGTGTACTGACACAGGTGGACCTCAAACATATAGACCTGGACAAAGTGGTAGAGCAAGGAAAGCACCTGCAGAGTTTGTGCCTTATAGCTGCACCAACTGGAGAAAAAAAGTACAGAGTGACGGCACTTGAATTCCCTGACAGGGAAATTCAAGTGTGGGAGCAAACTGTGTGTGCAGAGTTTACAAGGGGCATATGGTAAATGCATCACCTTGAAATTCCTTCAGCTTTTTGTATTTCTCGAGGAGATAACAAATGCAACACTGGGCGGAAAGAAGTAGAGGAATGGCTGCTGCTCTCTTCTCTTGATGAGGTATCTCAGGAAGAGCTAGAGGTTATATACGAGTCATAAATTAGTCAAACTTGTCATACTGCTGTAAAGCCAACACTTTGTCATCTTTGATGCTAACCATGCTCATAGCTGTAAGGACGACACATTCCGACTTCCATTCAAAAGTTGTAAAGAACTCCCTTAAACAGACAACGGTTAATTCAGCGTGAGCAGTGAGAGATATCAATCAAAGTTATATCCTGCATCAACATGCTGGACAATATGAGGAAGTCCTTTTGGTCCGGTGACTCTGTGTTTGTGTTTGTGTGTGAGTGTGTGTCTGTAAACCTGCTTGGTCTGACTGACCTCTGTAATGCCCAAAATGTGCAATGACCTGGAAAATGTTTCATTAACTGAAAACAAAAAACCTCAAAGACATTTGCTGATTAGAGGAGTTCAACGTCCAATCACACGTGTGAATGGAGGTAGTGTGCTAAATCCATCAGGCAAGAGGAAGGCAGATAGGAAGAGGTAAAGATACAAAAGGGGTTTCCCGAGGAGGAAGAAATTTAGTGCACATGCAGCAGCCACTGACTTACACACCACTGGAACTTAGAAGAAACAAAATACAAGTAGTTTTTCTGTGGCCTCAGAAACACTTGCTGTCAATGTAAAATAGTTTCTGCTTTCTTTGAGCTTTGCACTCCCAGTATATCCTGTGCATATGACCTCTTACTGGAGAGATTTCCATCAGTGTTTTGGAATAGTGATTAGATTCATTCTTTATGCATGAAATACTCTCAATCCATTCTTATCGTGGATAAAAACAGCTCCAAACAAAGACAGCATTGTTACCATAGATACAGCTGCAGCCTCGGACAGAAGGCCTGCAGATAACCATGGAGCTGTGGGGGAAACTGAGTATGAATGATTCACGTTTTCACTCAAACTCTTACTTATAGCAAGCCATTTTTGTTAAACAGTTGTGACTTTAGCTTAAACAACTTCTTGCAAGATTGTGAGAAAAAACAACTTGTGAAAGAAACCGTGAGTTTCTGTTTGTTTAAAATATTGTGTTTGCTTCTTTTGCCTTAAAGGAATACCTCACCCCCCAACATGACCATGTGTTCATCAGTTACTCACCGTGTAATGATGAATTCATGAAGAAAACTTCCTTTTTCTCGCGTGCCTCCAGGGTGAACGGAGAATCCAAAAACGGAGAAACTTCTTTATAAATTGAAGTAAATAGGGGTCGTATTTAACAACAGCAAAATTATATCAAAATATCTGTTTACAAACTCTCACACAGCTCGTGCAGTATAATCCAAGTCTAATTTATCAAGTTGTATACTCATTACTTCCCAAACATGTGCATTTTTGCTAAAACATTGGTATTTCAAACTAATCTAAAAAGCTAATCTGTGCTCTCTCTTCAAAGCCAACCTGTAGTTTGGCTAAAACAGTAATTTTACCTTGCTGAAGATGGGAGCTGCTCATCTACGACTGCTTCAGTCGGTAGTTTGTGTTGTTGTGTGACATGACTGAATCCAAATGAACCATTTATAACACCAAAGTCACACCATAACACAAATAACTAACTGATCAAGGCAGTGGTGCTCAGCAGCTCCCATGTTCAGCGAGGTAAAATTACTGTTTTTCTCAATGGAGTCTGGCTTCGAAGATGAGATAAGTTTAACTTTCGGTCCAGTTTTACATACTAAAATTTCAGCAAAAATGAACGTTTGGTAAGTGCTGAGTGGATGACTGGATAAATAGGACCTGGATTAAACTGCACAAGTTGTGTGAGAGTTTTGATTTAGTTTTGCTTTTGTTAAATACGGATCTGTATCATCATGAATTTTCTCTGTTTTTGGAATCTTTGCTCACTGGAGGCATGCAAGAAAAAAAGTTTTCTTCATGAATGCAACATAACATAGGGTGTGTAACTGATATGCAAATAATCATTTTTTGGGTGAAATGTTCCTGTAAACCTACAGATTACTTATTATGCTTTTCAAGAAATTGTCGTGGTACAGCTGCCTTGTGGTTTACAAAACTGTCCTTTAAAACGGACAACATGAGTTTAAGTTTCTGCTTTTGAGGTGCTGTTTCTGTGCCTGTTAAATCAAGTGCAATGCATCTCATTTCTGACATTTAAGACACATGCTGCAACCCTTACATGATCTGTAACTCACCCTTTGCTTTGGTAAGGCCACAGCTACACCCAGAGTGCAGTACCTCTGCAACTTTTGACACATTCTTTAACCAGCTATTTTGGACATTCTGCAACTGACGTGAGTGGAAAAGCAAACACTGTTTCCAGACATGCTGAGTAAAAAGACAAATGTGAGGATTTCTGTAAGTCCAACCGCACAGACCTTATTTAGCCACTGTGGGCATGTGGAGCAACACAGTAAAATAGCAGTTAACTTTCACAGGAGGTCACTGGGTGTAAAGTGATCCAGCCACTACAAGCACAGGATGTACCAAGTGCGTCACATAGACATGATCTGCAGCACAAATAGATACACACACATGCACAGTTGGAATGAAATAGCCTTAGCCACAGTGGAGACTGCTTTCTAAGGAGCCCACAGGCACACGACAGTGCCAAGAAGTGTTGCCATTTGTTTTCATATTTGTCACAGGACAAACAAAAGGGTGGCGCCTAAAATTGAAGACAGTCTGCGGCTGTCTGCAATTTTGGGAGCAACAGTACATGGAATTAAGGGTGTTTTGTAATATCTTTGGGCAAGGTTGTTATTTGAATTGTGTGTTAGATTTTCCGGGAAAAAGAAACAGTTGCATGGGCTGTTGAGAGGCCAGCACTTCAGGTTTTAAAGCAAAGCCCTCACACTGCTGGCTAACAACTGTTTTAATTATTGATTGATCTGAAGAATTTTCACAATCAATCAACTAATCATTCAGTCTGTAAAATGTCGGAAAAATAGTGAAAAATGATCATCATACATTCCTAAAGCCCAAGATGTCAAGTGACTATTGTTGAATTAATCAGGTCATCTGACTGAACTGAACTGGTCAGAGCTAAAGCTGAGACATACATGTTTTTTGTCAACACACAGCATATGGAATCTGTTTCATCTAACTGCTCTAAAGTCACTGCTAAGGGGCAAACAAATGGACTACAAGAGTTTATTGAGATGTTTTCCCCTGCAGCAGAAGGGACGACTCAATAAATCTTTCTGTCAGTTCTTTGTGTTTGCAGCATAATCAACAGCATGTCAAAGGTCAGCTCAGTTTGCTCTCTGAAATAGCAATTAAAAGCAAATTGATTGCACAGTCTTAGCTGAGTTTGTGGTCAGGTTGTTAAGGGAAACCAGTTTTCCAACCTCAGCTACCAACTAACTCAGGCACTGGTTCATATTTGCCAAACCACCTCTCCAGCCTCCGCATTCCGACTGAAGGCCAAACACTTCACTGAAGCACACGAATGTGATGCTCCGTGGGTCAGATCCATCACCGGCCACATGTGGGCTGACATTACTGCCAGCATTATTTGTTGGTCTACTGATTAACTATCAAACAAAGATTACTTTAGAGTTGATATGCCTTTGGGATAGCCCTCCAAACATTGGTCAAACATTCCTTTTTAGTGGGTGACATTTTGTAGAGGACTGAAAGGGCCTTTGTATACAAAGGTCTCATGTCTCATGATGTTGACCCTCATGGGGTAGAGTCAATCAGACCATGGGTCTAATTTTATCAAAACATGAAGCGGTGGATGGATCCTGACCCCATCTAAGATAAGAGATAAAATAAGAGTAGCCTTTATTGTCTCCCGGGGACTAATCTGTCTTAGGCATTCGAGAGAAGACAGGAGATGTGACGGCACACAGCCTCCACAAATAAACACCATATATCTGTGTACATGTACAATCAATCTACAATTAACATTTAGTGACACAAACAGATCCACTAGAACAAACAGGCCAAGAACACTGTGTGATGCCCGACACCAAAATATTGCAACCCCAATTATCATGTCAGAGTCAGCTTATGTGATGTTTTCTTGCTTCAAATACCTTCTGAGCCCTACCCTGTACTCGGAATTGCGATTTTCTGGTTCCACACAACCAACAATATGGCAGCAACAGGTTAATAAAACCCCAGCTGGATTCATGGGATCTAATCTTGATACGTTAGTATTGTTTCTTCCAGCCAACCTTCTACATTGAACTTACCAGTCAGAGGACGGTGCGGCAAAAATAAAAAAAGGACACCAAAGTTATTCTAACTGCATAAAAGGTTCCATCTCTCAGGAGTAATTCATTTTAACTGGTAAATTGATGTTCCCTATTGTTATTCTAAGAAGGTAAACGAAGAGGAAGGAAGGCTTGGTTTTGTGACGCGTGAAGCTTTATATATTTAGTGTCCTCATTATCATTTTCACAAAGGGTGTTTGGGTCAAGCCTATAATGAAAGATTAATGGCAGTTTTTATTGCAATCCTGCATTTCATGATGCATCTCTCCGAGTCATCACCTCACCTAAACAATTATACAAAACATGGTGTTGTTTTGGAGAAACAAATAGGGAGTGTTGTACTGGGTTCAGGCACTGCGTAGTGAATTGTAACAAAAAATAAATAAAAATCAGATGCTCTTCGAGGACAGGGCAAACAGTCACATAAAGATAAAAACAAGGACTGGCCAGCTCACTCAGTGGTACAGGCAGGCAATCCAAAAATGCATCCGAGGCCCTATGACTGTAGCTAAAAATCTTTTATTGATTCACAGATAAACCAACGCGTTTGAACTAGAGAGTCTTCATAGACGCTCAGGTGAAAACAAGTTGGGTTTATTTATTTTATTTACAGTCAGAGTGCCTTGGATGCATTTTTTGGACCGCCTGCCTGTACCATGGACTTTTACACTGAGAGAGCTGGGCAGTCGTTGTTTTTTATCTTTATGTTTTTGTTTTGCTGTTTTATCTCACTGTCAGTGTTTATGATGTCACACTATGTGGTCATGACACATGTCAGCACAGTGATCACTATCATCACAACAGAGATCAGATATGACACAATGCACACTGTAACTAATTTTGCTCCTTATGAGTAGTAGAATTATGATACCGTAGCTGTTCATAGTTTTATGATGTTATTAAATGTCCCCTTATTTTTAAAGTTATTTCCTCTAGAGCTAAGTTTACGACTGGACTGCCAGCATTCAGCTAATAGCCTAAATATTTTTAACCACTATGTCACAGTTTTCTCGTGTCTAACTGGAAAGCCTCACCCAACAGTTGACATCATGGGTCTGATTTTGATGTAGATCACAGACATAGTTTTTAACTGGACATAGGGTGCAACAATAGTTGGCTTCAACACCTTTATGTTGCCAACATTTGAGATTGACATAGGTTCTGGAGCTTCAATGTGTGCCTTAGATTATTGCCCATGAAATGAGATGATTATTGGCTTAATTTAGAAACAAAAAGACCACTTACAAAGAGAATGATGTGGACACACGCACGCACTAGATCCTCCCTGCATCTCCTAAGTACCAGGAAGCTTGGATCTAAAACAAGGAAGCTGGAGGAAATACATCTGTGCTCTTAGACTCCAAACAGACACAACAGTGAGCCAGGGCTTCAATCAGATCAGGCACTGTTATCAGACCCTTGTTATTATCTCAGGGGGGAACAAATAAATCCCTCATGTCCTCCCGTGTCATAGGACATGACGTGTGGAAGTTTTTTTATAGTCTGACTTGCATGTGAAGAGCCCATTCAAAAAAAAAAAAAACCCAAAAGACTCTTCAAAGGGAGCGACTGACTTGCACAGTAGCCACCAGAGTCTCTGGGGTGTCAGTGTGCGGGTGCTGCACAGTAAACCACTCTGCCACATCTTATCTGCATGGCACAGTAAATGCAATACTGTATACCAATGACAGCATCAGATAAGCTAGGTTCATCAGTGCGAAACGTAAACACCACAAATTCGACATGAGTCATGAGGTGGAGCCACAAAAAAACACCCCTCAAAGATAAACAGGTTCACTCAGATGAAAAATAAGCAGCTGGTATAAAATAAAGTTTAGACAAAAAGCTCTGTGTTCTCCTCACGTTACAGTAAGCTAACATAACGTTACATGTCATTACCTGCAATATCTGCTAGCTATGATTTAAAGTCGTCGGCATTTACTTCTTCGTACGTATACAGTGAAGTTTAGAGTCGTAAAGATGTCTGCAGTTGGTAAAACGACTAATAAGTCGGTGTTTGGGAAAAACTTACCCTCAGTTAAGTTGCGCAGGCAGCTCACACTGTGTCATCTTTCTGTCGGTGACACTTGATCCAGCTACAGTCAGCTACTGAGTGACAGCGAGGCTCGCCGTCAGACCACGCCCACTGCGGCAGTGGCCCAATGGCCTGCCGCTAATAAATAACCAATCAGAGCTCGTATCCATGTAACTATGATTTACATCACAGGTGTTTGAAAGTTTATATGGGATAGATAGATAGATAGATAGATAGATAGATAGATAGATAGATAGATAGATAGCATTCAATCATTCAAGTGAGGCATAAGTCCCTCAAAACCGTATGTAAGTAGCTTACCTCTATCAATGTATTTAGTCTCTTTCCACCATTGTACTCATGTACACAATAAGAGTTGGTAATTTTAACGATTTTAATGAAGATTGGATTTCAGATGTATTCAATGCATAGATGATACACATACAATTATTTTAAAAAAAACATTATTGCAGTATTTCCATCAGAGAAGGCAAGTAGGGCATTAATGTGAACATAAAAGTACCTAATTCATTAATCAAATGTTCAAGTGCTTCAAATCTATGTAATATAATATACTATAATATAACATGATAATGTGCAGTGGTGCTATTTCAGACTCGGTCAGGTTATCTGGGGATTATCCCCTTACAGCAACATAACTATGACTATGTGTGTGTGTGTGTGTCTGTGTAATACAGTAGAAAACAGTATGCAAAGTGCAATGAAACAGTCTTTTTTTTTTTTTTAAGATAAAGATATTTTTAGCACCACAATATCAAATTCATATCTTCCATCTGTGCCCTTGATGAAATAAAGGTTTGCACTTTGCAAGAGCCAAAATATGGTCTATACATAAATTCCAATTACAGTTTTTACAAAGTGAGACTTTACAAGTATCATCAGCTCTCTGTACATGAAGTCAGTAGAAATGTCAACAGATCCCCCTGCTGGTCATATTTATAACTCCAGTTAAAACAGTGACATTGTAACTCCTTAGGAGAAATGTTATCATTAAAGCCCATGTTTAACAGACAAAACGTTATGGTGCAACATTCAAGTTATAGTATACAATACAATATTTTACAAACATATTATTTACATATTGTATAAGTCCATAGTGTCCATTCTCAGATATAGTCACATAGTCCCATGATCACCCTTGATGGAGGCATTACATAATACAGTCTTGTCGACAGGCATCAGATTCCCCCTGGTCTGACATGTCCATGTCAGCTGATCCAGGAAAGAGTTCTCAAACTTTGACTTCGGGATGGTGTTGACATTTTTACATCCCATCTCTCGGCTTATTACAACAAACTGGTGTTTCCAGTTTGGGTGTCGTCTGAACGGAGATCCTGCACTGTAGATTCACCCTGTTTAACCAAATTACATTCTAATGTTACCATGGGGAAGGCCACTTTGTCAGGAGGAAAAGAGGAACTGAAACCTGTGGATACCTGTGAAACTTGAAGAGCTTCCTTAACAACAGTGAATGGTTGCGTTGTACAGAGATAGCTGAACTTCACATCAACTATGGTGTAGAACTATAGTATCTTGTCATTCTCTGTTTCTCAGGTTCTTTGGTATGTACTTGTCTTAATGATCACAGGTCAGGTCTTCGCCTTCTTGATTACCCCTTCTGCACAGGTTCTTGTGTTTCCAACAGATGCGACCCACTGCTGTTTGAGGCTGCCATCGTGTGAACTCAACCACAGCAGTTTCCTGACACCACGCAGAAAATGGAGAAACTGTACGTCCTGTGCACTCTTATTATGCAGTCAGTGTCTGTTATTCAGAGCATAAATAAATACACAGAATTTTTTCCTTTCAAACCATCCAAACCAGCAGTCAGCAGACTCAGGGAAGAGCCCCACTAAAAGTGACGATGGGCAGGCAGAGGAGGGAGCAGAAGGTGGGGTTGAGAGGCTGGATTTGGGCTGAGGTCGGAATTTTTCTTAACCTCCAGTCAGTGGAGCTGTCAGGTTTATAGCACACTGATATGTCACATCTAAATTGGAAAAGGGGAGACACATGGATTAGATCAATAAAAACACTTGTGAGGGTTGTGATGGACAACTGGTGTGTAATTGTTTCTATTCACATATGAGCTCTGAGAGGAAACTGGGTTCTGGTGAAAGAGGATGCAAGTGAGATAAGAAACTGCAGTTAGACTACAACAAAAAATAAAAGGCCTGTCTTGTCTGTCTTTGAGATGAGAAATAGTTCCTCTGACATGTGAAACACCTGAGAGACTTTTTTTAATTTATACTGAAGACATTAAAGGATTAGGGGGCCTGTCTAGAGGAGCTACCACCACTTGAAAGAATTATTTGATTCAGTGGAAAGGTGAAATAGCTGTTGGTATACCACTTCTCTCCAGACAATGTGTGCTGTATGTCTACATCAATTCCTTTGTGTGTGTGTGTGTGTGTGTGTGTGTGTGTGTGTGTGTGTCTGTCTGTCTGTCTGTCTGCCTGTGTACTTGTTCATGCTACATAATGAGGACCAAACATATTTTAGCAACATTGTGAGGACATTTTGCAAGATGAGGACATTTTGGCCGGTCCTCACTTTTTCAAAGGCCTGTTTGAGGGTTAAGATTTGGTTTTAGTGTTTAGATTAGAATTAGGGATAAATTTGGGTTAGAGTTAGGCATTTAATTGTGTTGGTTAAGGTTAGGGTAAGTGGCTAGGGAATGCATTATGTCAATGAGAGCCCTCACAAAACTACAAATACAAGAATTTGTGTGTGTGTGTGTGTGTGTGTGTGTGTGTGTGTGTGTGTGTGTGTGTGTGTGTGTGGGTCCACACCTGGTGACGCTCTGCAGCACTTTTTTCTCATCCTGGTCCAGACATACAGCAAAGGTTGTGTTTCCAGCACCGTTGACCTGCACCTTGTCCACCTTTACCTCTGTCACACTCAGCTGCTACAAAAGGAAAGAGACACAGAGTAAAACTAAATGCATTGCACCTCATAAATGAATATTTCACAGAAAACCTGTGCTGATTTATTTACACACCATTTCATATGGTATCCATTACTAGTGCAGTTTGTCTTGTTTTACTTTTGTTTTATGAACTGTAAAGACAACCTTGAGCTAAAAAAAACAATTGTTTAAATAGGTCTATGTTTTGCTGAGGTGTGTAACAACTACTGGAGATCAAAGCTCCACATCTAAACGAGGTTAAGAGATTAAGCTACAATGCTGAGCAAATAATATTATTGCCAAAACACAAACACAAGCAAAACAGATGTGCGTCTTGCCTGTGTTGTGGCTTATTGTTCCATCAAGCTGTCGGACTGAAACTTTGCTCTCAGTGTACATGAGACGAGAGATTCAGGTGAGATGAGTTTGAGATACTATCCAGGATGTACTGAGGTCTCCGTCTTTAAATAGAGACCAGAGTTGTTTGTGAAAGCGCGCTGCTGCAACGCTATTCTAAACCACAAACCGCCATGGCAAGCTGATGTCACGTTTAGCTTACCTGATTGTAGCCCTTCTTGCTTTTACAGTTCTGTCTCTTCAGGACCTCAGTCATCGTGAGCTGCAGACACTCCATCTTTGAATCTGACAGAGATTGATTCAGTGACATTATGAGTACACTTATACATCTGACATCACCTACTGCAGATACAACAACAAAAAGATTGAGGGATTTCCTTTTACCATTGGCTCAAGCAACAGAACATACGTATGAGATTAATGGAAAAAATTATTCTTTTCACCATAAACAGTAATTACTATGTTAGCACATTTCAGTGACATAAAGTAGCCAGTGGCAGCAGCGTACCTAGTTCCTCGGGATTCTTGCATGCTTTCGTCAAGTTCACTGACGTACAGACTTTGGTTTCTCTTTTCCACTGGCTTCTCCCACTAATCACCACCTGAATGGAAGGAGAAGGGAGGGTAAATAATCCTGACTGACTGACTGACTGACTGTACGTTCAAATGGCTCAGATGAAAGGTAAGGGATAGATGATCAATGCAAAACATCAGTAAAGAGGGTCATGAGTCTCTATAGCAGGGGTGCTCAACATCTCTCCACCATCTCCTCCAAAGTGCAAATTTAGGGAGCAAGCATATGACTGAGTGCCACACATCTTACTTCCACATTAAATTTCCCAGTTGTCCATGAAAATGGTTAACTTTAGCTAACAGCGTTTGTACTGATGACTGAACGCAATTCTCACAACACTTAAGAGTTGCCAATAGTTGCCATGAAACCAGTAGCTTTCTACAAGATGTCATTCCTAACCTGACAGCGCAGTTTGATGGAGTTGCTAAGTTGTCTATAAAATGTAAGCTAATGAAAGTTAAAGTATTAAAATGGGCCACAGGTGATTGAAATATAATGCATGGATTGCATATCATGTTCGGGGCCCACACAAAAGGTTTCAGAGGCTTGCCATTGGCCTGCGGACTGCGCTTTGAGCAACTATTCTCTAATGCTTCATGCCACAATAACAAAAGTTTTAGGTTTGTCAGGACAGGGCATATGCTCATAGCTGTTTAGCAGACTTTGTATTTTGTCACTTAATTTTGATGTGTCATTTCCCATGGGTGGAGAAGTGGCCATAACCGAAACTAGTTGAATTAGGGTAAAGGGGGAGAGCCTACACTGTCTGCAAAAGGGTAACGGGATGTTTTTCTGCTGATAAGATGGTGTATTCATAAATGCTTTTCTTGTAAAGTGCAGCTTCAAGACATGATTTTTAATAACGATTAAAATCGCCATCTTACCCTGTTGTACAACACTTCCAACATTAGAGGCACTGCTTCTCGGTCACCGTCAATACCAAACCGTTTACTGGCAGCACCTATATAAAGAGAGAAAGACACATACACACACATTAGTGATGCACATTAGTGAAAGCAGTGTTTTAGTTATATAGCCTACCCTTTACAAAATGCAAAAAATAATGCTACAATGCCGTTAAGTATGGCCACAAACTAGCAAAAAAAAAAAACACTCGGATTTTTACATTATGACAGAAGTTTTGCAGATGGCATGCTGTGTAAAAGATATCAAATTTCCAATGACAAAATCTAGATCGTTTGGTTTGAAGAATACTGTGAGTAATGGTTAAAATCATTTTTGCGGTAACTATTAGACGTGAAGCATTAAGACTTCTCCCTGAATTTTTACTTCACAAAGGGAAATTAAAAATCAGAAGTGCAAGCGGTGGCGACGAGTGAAACTAGAAAAGTAGAAGTAGACTGAATCATGACATAGAAATAACAGATGTTCCGCTATCATAAATTTAGTCCAGTCTCAACCTCATAAAAACTGATGATGCATTTCACTGCATGGAAAATGTGGTTAATTTGATTCAATGCGGCATGGTTGCTTGGATACGAGTTTGGCTTGTGTGTCACACTCACCCATAGCCTTGATGGCTCGCGTTCCAGCAGTGTGACCCAACTCTAGGGAGTGGACGAACACTTCGGTCCTCCTCTCACCACAAGCTAACGTCAACTGCAACACCAAAGAGTCTCAATCAGTCACTGAATTCAGAGGTGTTATATTAGTTATTATCAAGTCCAAGGAGGGCATCAGGGTCCTATTTCTGTTTACAAGGGTGCCAAGGTCTGGATACCAGGGCTTACGTGTTTTTTTTAAAATAGGTCCCTGGCAGAGGTGAATATAGTGTTTGTGTGTGTGTGTGTGTGTGTGTGTGTGTTTGTGCAAAAGTGTGTCTGACCTCAGCCTGATAGAGCTGGATCAGAGCAGGCCGGACAGCATAGCGGCAGTAGTACAGGACCAAGTCAGCCAGGATGGGCAGACGTTTCTCATAAGAACTATCATATGACTCTGACTCCGTCTTTGAGGTTTGCTGCAGAGCAAAAACAATTGAATACTTAATACACCAGGAGGATTCATGTTGGGATAGTCTGAAACAAAACTTTGGACATTTTATCTATCATAATAAAAATATGATAAAAAAAAAAACAGTTCCTAAACATGAATGATATACTTTAGGATTAGTGTTGTTTAGGCAGTGTAAAGATTAGATTCCAGCTGTACCTGGCAGACGACGTTGGCGGGTAACTTAAGCAGGCTCAGGGTGTTTCTTTCGTACCAAGGGTCCAACATACCCAGGAGGTGGGCAATATCGTTAGTGCTGTCCCCTGTGCTCACGAGGTGAAGATCCTGCTTAAGCAAAAGCAACAGTTACAAGAGCGTAATTCTCATATCTGTCTTTCTTTACTCTGTGCCACACAGTTCAGCTCTTCAGCTTCATAAATATGTGAGCCAATCGGCGGGAAAAATGTTGCACTTGTCTGCAAACCACAGATATGTTACATTTGCACGTTACTATGTAGCAGACACGTTTGCACTTGGCAGGTGCCTAAGTCACATGCAATCCACCATCCTTTCAACCTTCTGATGACAAAGTCAGATCATACACTATGTTACTTAAAGATGTTGATATCTTATGTATGTATGAAATGTGCAAATGTAACATATTCGTGGTTTGCAGAAACGTACAATGGCAACATTTTTTTTTTCTGGTGATGAGGCTGAAATGAAATGATGGTGTAAACAAAACTTTGTGGTCAGTGTATGAGATTTAGCTGGTGTATTTTTTTACTTACATTAAGCACAGATGCTCCCTTTGGAGAACTTTGAACCACAGGACTCGGAGACCTCAGACTTCCTGGCCCTGCTGCCGAGTCTCTCTTCACAGGCACAAAGTAGAACTGAAGTTTGAAGGCCCTACTGAGACGCGGGCACGCACTTTCCTTCCTCCTCAGGCTGTTGTAGGCTCGGGCCACCTTCCCTGCTACATGATCAGCACCAAACACCACCACCCTCAGTGTAGTATTCTTACTGTCCTCATCGCTGCTGAGAATGGGCCTCCTTCGGAAGCAGACATGTCTGAGAGTTTGACTTAATGGCTGGAGGAAGGGCTCAGGACTGCGTAACTTGACTTGCTGCGGTAGAGAGTTGGAGCGCTTCTCTCGCACCATTAAAAGGTCTTTTGATTCTGTGTTTCCTAAGCTTTTGGCTCGTGACAGTGACCGAGGGCTCTTGGGTTTGATGAAGAGCCGATACAAGTGCTGGCTGAGCCGAACTGATGCTTTGTTGATAGACTTTGGCGAACATTTATCAGCAACAGGAGAGGAGCAGATATAGTCATCTGAATCTTCAAAGTAGTCACTGTCACCAGCAGAAGTGACGGAGAAAAGGGACGGAGCGTAGGACTCTGAGGCTACGGACAAGGTGGAGAACATGGAGTCTTTGGAGGCAGTGGACAGAGAGGAGATGGTGGAGAAGGTGGACGCACGATGGTCGGCGTTGCAGCCATTACGGATGATAGACATTGAAGGCAATTCTACTCCGTGTTCATCCTCTTCTTTGTCTTCTTCCTCCTCCTCTAATTCTGCATCAATCTCTGCTACGCCCTCCTCCTCATAATAAATGTCTACATCCTCTTCCTCCTCGGCTTGCCCGTCAGGGTCATGCTCCAAAAGGGTGTTCAGAACATCTGCAGAGATCAAAACAAACGAATCACATACAGCATTAAAAAAAATACACAAAAACTATTCACTTAAATAGAAATATGGTTTGTTTTTCTGTTATGTTAAAATTGGAATTGAGAGCTGAAAGAAGTAAAGAAAACTGATTCTTCATCAGCTCAAAGCAGAAAAGACAATTCCCATATATGAAGTATCATGCAAAATACTTTACCAAAGTTATCCTTTTCCCAGTGAAACATGTAACACTTGGCTGTAGGCACGGGTAGAGTTTGTAGCATTCCTGAGAGGGACGGCAGAACAAATAACAGCCCATCAAACAATATCCACCAAAAACATAAAATAATATCATCTATACAGAATGTTTAAATACACTTCATATGACCAGCTGCCCTCTTACCATCAGACTTTCTTCCGTTGGATGCTGGAATTCTCATGCTCTTCCTTAATTGCTCAAGTCCCTGAATCACATGATCGCGGCCCTTCAGAGCATCACTCATGGCAGCAGCCGTCTCTAAGACATCACTTACAGCAGAGAAGAGCTCCTCCAATTCATTGACAGTTTTTTCCTGCAAAGAGTATGCATAATTTGGTATGGTGAATTTACATGTCTTAACACATCCCTGTATTGTTATTCTGTCTAACTCTTGCAGAATTTTCCTAAAAAAAAAAATGATGTATGAACTCAACAGAAGTAATACCTTTCAAACATTTCTTATGACCCACTAGAAGTGTATAACTGTGTATTTTTTTGCCAAGACTCTGCCTTTCAGCTTGAATTTCTTATTTCCTTTGTAATATCTGTGTTTGGGACCTTTATGAGTGTGTACAACCCCAAAGTGCTCAGGTGAGGTCAGGGCTCTACAAAAAGGTAACCAGTGTTGAAAAAAGGCAAACAGGGAGGCGAAACACCAAATACAAGTTAAGTTGGTTTTTACTTCCTATTTCACTGGTGAGCTTCTTTACAAACAGTAAGCAACAGTATCGCATGGTACACCTTTAAATGGTTACAAACTCTCTACTGGTTTGTATTGGCTTCATCAAAAGTATGGACAGTACAGTACATGTAATGCTACATGTCTCCTCGATACTGCTTACAAGATAGTATTTTGCAAAGTCCTTCTGCAGTTATCTTGAAATACCATAAACTACTGGCACTTATTTTAAAGGCCCTCTAGCCTAGGTGAAATTCAGAGTATATCTCGACACATGTTGTCAGCATGGAGGTGGCTGAGCTAGCAGCGAGTGGCGCAGAACTATCTATTGATTCTAGTCCATAGTCCAGAACTTCCCCACTCTGAGCACGTATCCTACCTGCAGGACTTTATGGATGCTATGTAGAGGGTACTTGGTGCCTAGTGTGGACTGGAAGGCATGTTTGATCAGGGTGATGTAGGTCTCTTTCTGCGAGTGGTGAATGCGACTGAGCTGCTCAGCCACTGACAGAAAGTCAGCGGGCACCTCACACGGGTTCATCAGCAGTACGGTCCTGCAGGAAGCACATATATGGTGTCATTGGTAATGTGTCAACATGTACACAAATTCACATGTGAGAAGACGCAAACAGGATGCCATGGTGGTGGAGGTGAATGGTGGTGGGCTTATGGGTGTGTGGAGAAGGGGATGAAAAAGGACTTTCTAGGTCAGGAAGTGTTAACCACATATGTGCTATAATTCTTGTGGACACTAAGTGCAGTATTCTTTTTTTGCCCAAGATGCATAGTGTCAGATCAGATAAAGTTACTGTGAACTACTGACTTGTAAGAAAGAAAAAAAAAAACAGCCCATTTTAACAAGAAAGCAGAAGGTGTGCAGATAACACAACATTTCATGTGTGCACTCATACAGAGTAGTTCCTTTAACAATGTAAATGTCTGAATATCATGAAAACCCTGGCTGAGTCACATAGGTGCTATGGCAAAACTGAAGAGTTCTACAGCCTATAGAGAGTATTGTTGACTTACATGGTCTTGGAGCACTGGCTGGAGGTGTTAAGGCCCTGTTCTTCTCTCACCAGTCTCTGATAGGAAATCCCTATGAGAAAAATAGGTTGTTGTTTTTTTGTTGTTGTTTTTTTTACATTGTTTTAATCTCTTAAACAACTAGACAAGAACACAATGATTTTTGTGACAGCGTCGTGGAGGCGGATGAAGGTTACAGCATTTCGGACATCACACAATACTTCATTATCATTATTTGTGTATATTTTTCCCCACCTCGTTTGTATCAAGTCTAGCCTCACTGTGATGTGACTGGCTAGCACTACTGATGCTTACAGTACATGTGATTGATTGCTGATGCTGACATGGTGGGAAAAATGATGTGGAATGCAGGGGTGCGCCATCTGAGCACTAACAGAGAGGAGGACTTTGCGGTGCAAGACTCACAAAATGCCATTTAGACAGGTGAATACAAAAATAAACGTACTGAGCTCATTCTCCAGATGACAGCTTCGGTGACCACTGTAGCATTGAGTGTGTGGTGGTGTGTATCTATAAACTCTGCAGCTCTCTTTTTGCTTCAGTAGACTATGTGTCGTTGTGGCTGCAGCTGCTGTAGAGTTTATATTGTTATATTGTTATATCGTATCTCTGTGTAGGCTGTTTTGATCACATTTTATTCCACTGTTCATTCTACATGAAGTAGCAGGTAATGTGGCTTAATGCTACATCTGCCCCATTGTCAATAGCTCCTTTTATTTATTGTCATTTTGTTTGTCTTCTATGATTAATTGTATTTAGGCAGTTGTATATTTATAATTGATAATAAGTTGAATACACGTGCCACAAAGTACTGTCTGTTTATATATGTGTAAATATACATTGAATTTATTGTTGGTTTTTGACACTAAATGTAATTAATTTTGTAGCCCAAAAGTATTTAAATTACGCTGTAATGCACAGTAACATATGAACTACTTTTCACCTTTATCTAAGTAGTTTTACAGAACTTTTACTTGGCAAAAATGTCTTAAAATAACTGTACTTTCACTTCAGTACAATATGCGACTACGATTGTCTACTAATATCTGTCAGGAAGTGGCTTAAAATTTATTGAAAAATGTATAAAAACTGCCTGGGGCAGTCACATATAGCTTCATGTTTATATTTGAACTAAACACTGTAATTGCTAAATTAAGTTCCTAATAGATTTAGCACAAATGTTAAACCAAAAGCAACAAAGAGCCTCATACCGTGTCTTTATGAAACACGGCAATGTATTAAAAAAGCTGCCGAAAAAAAAAAATCCCCTTTTAAAAGTCATTCATTCAGTTCATTCAAATGTATTCATTCAGTTGTTGCTGTATTTTTAGTACTTCCTTCAACCTTCCTGTAAATTTCAGCATAGTAGGTGTTTACATGTGGCTTCTGCTTTTTTGCTTTGTAAATGCTGAAGCTTCATCATCCAGTTTTAAAACAATTTCTCTTTGTATGGAGAAGCGCCCAGTATGACCTGAAGCCTTATCATCTTCCTGTCGCTGCTGTTGTTGCTGATACTGTGTGTGGCATAAGCAGAGTCCATTTCCAAGTGTCATCCTAAATGCATTTCTTTGACTGGTCACTAGGGGGGAGTGACTACCAGTGTTGAAAGACAACAGTAGTAAATGTAGCAGCCACACACATGCAGAGCGGCCTTTTAAACAAAACAAACCCATCTATATTTACCTGGGGCCTTGATCTCCTGCTGTAGTGTGGAGAGGAGGTTTTTACACACACTGCAGTAAGGCTCCGGCCAGGTGAGGAAGCAGCGAAACACCTCAACAGCTTCCTCCAGCAGCTCTGTGTCTGGAGGACAGTATGGCGTCTGCAACCAAAACACATATCAGCTACTTTAATTGAGATCCTGAACTCTGAGAATAACTTTAAAGACTAGTAAATCCTGCGTGAGTGTGGACCAACCATTCTGGTCTATTGAAGACAGACAGTTTCTTCACAGCAACTTACAATGTCATAACTTGTAAAATATTTCGTATAAATGATCCTCCTGATGTATCAGACATGCAATAAAAGCCCTTAATGTTACGCATTACACCCATTTAGCACCTTCACTGTCCTTTTTGCCTTCATAATAAGTGCAATATAACAAACTGATGATGTAATGACAATATCAGCATGTATGTTATCCTTCCTGTTCTTATCTATTATTACATTACTACTTAATTTTATAATTGCATCATGAACTACAGTGAGTCAAATACCTTATGAGGTAGGTAGCCCAGTTTAGTGTAATAATGTCATGTTATCTCATTAGCCACTGTTTTAAGATATTACAGGCTCTATGACAAACAAACCAAAGGTACATTTGTCACGTCATTTCAAAACCTCGAAGGTGTCACATTATCATTTGCCACACAGTTCTGAGGTTCTCAGTTATGCTGAAAAAAACACGATGAAGACAATCACATGAGATATGTTGCATTTTAGTCAGAGCAACTTGAAGCAATCAAACAATGACTTCTTCTTCTTTTGCCATCTGTCTGACCAGTAATAAATCAGTTAATCAGATTTCCAGTGGCATGATTTTCTGTACTTTTACAGGACCACTTGATTCTTAAATGATGCTGAGTAAAAAAAACTAGAAGTAATGTTTGTAAACCAAATCATTCCTGTCAAGCCAGTAAGGGTTGTGTGTGTTTTTAAACTGTACTACAAGATTTGATCACAGTGTTGTAACACCTCAAAAAACGTCATCGTGGTTTGAACTGAGGAACTAACTAACCTTTTTAGAGTGCCCTTACACATGTGAAACACCGAATTGTACTGAGGTGATGAAAGGTTAAACGTTTGTTAACGTCTTGAAAATTTGTACCTGAAGCAACGTGGAGGAGAACATGATAGCGAGGGGAGCCACCAGCTCATACTGACACTGCTCCTGAACCTGAACTCACACACATTGAGACAGACAGAGAGAGAGAGTGGTGATTAGGGTTCAGTAATTCTAGTGCCGTTTCACAACAGTGAGACATGTCCTCTTTGACCTCTCACCTCTCGGGTCTTCCTGATGATCTGTTGTAATAGGATGAGGAAGTTCTCAGGGTCCCTCTTCACCAACTCCTCCAGGCTCCAGCGGTTCATTGACTGGCCCGCCGAGCACATTAGCACTGAAAACAGCACGTCACGTTAATGCAAATTCAGCATGCAAAATTAGCCACACGTTAAACATAGACACAAGTCACATGTTCTACCTTACAACCCCAAAAGACGACGGCTTTTTAAAATGTACCCAGAGTTTAAGTTTACTCAGAACATCTTTCAAAGTAAAGACCTATGAATATGAGCGATGCTGCGCCGCACTGCATGTACCAGGGTTAAAAAAAGTAATATGCCTTCGCCAGTGTCAAAATGAATTATCAGTGTACATACGCAGAGGATATTAAACACTTCACACAGCAGGGTTACAGCAGACAGGCTCCATCACTAAGGATAGCTAATAAACAGTGGCACAGGTAGCAGCACAGCCACGATAATAAAACACTGTCTGTTTGTGCTCCAACAGAGCCAAACAGAGTCTCACCATGAACTCTCAGTTTTTGTTGCCCTTTGTTGCTCACTAGTGCAGAGGGAGTCTTGAAACCTACATATTGTTTGTCTAACTATTGGTATGGGGGCAGTTTAAAAATAAATAATTTGCTATCATTGCTAACTGAAGCTCAGTACAAGTTCAATCAGGAAGACTTTCTTTGTGCTCATCCATTCACAATTCTCTCCTTTCCACTCCCACTGCTTCCTCTAATCAGCCGACTATGGGTGTTCAGGCTTCTAGGCATCCAATCAAACTCCACCTAGATCTCTATCAGCCAGTCAGGAAGCCACTGCATAATTTTAAATCTGCTGTCAGCTGCCATTTTAGGCAGGATTGTCACGCTCTCCTCCAGCCATCGTATCCAGAGTCCAGGGCGAGCTCAACAAAGGTTTATTCTACTGCATATCCAGATCATCAGCACTTCTCCACATCTTCATCTCATCTCATCTTTACCGCCTCTACCACCACCGGCGTTCTCTATTCTACTATGGATTCATCACCCTCCTTAAAAATATACCATCTTGATAGGATCTAATCGCCAAAGACTTTTCACTTTTTTTTTTTCATTCTTATCTGCACAAGTAAATAAATATTCTTTTCACAAAAAAAAATCTCTCCTGACTGAAATGTAGCTGGTGCATGTTCTGACAGCAAATATGATCAGGGTGGCAATGTGTTGGTAGTTTCGCATCATAATAATACAAGCAAACCTTACTGTGATTTTTAACATGCAAACAAAAATACATGCTTTCTGATGACACAGAGCTCAGACCTAAAGGCAACTTTATTTAGCTTTTATTTTGTCAGGTATAAATGCCATTGTGATTAAAATCCTTGTCTTGTCTTGAATTAACCGAGGGCACAGGTGCTCATGTCTTACGATATCTAGTCGTTCTGTGCATTGCTTCATGTGAAAGGGGCACTGCAGAAATGCATTTTGTCCCTAGTGCCAATATTGCAAAGGAACCTTTGTAAGATATTTTGAGAGCATAAGCGATATTGGTTTTAGTCTCTGAGCATACACTGTATGTATACAAGTGGAATGAGCCCAAGGAGGAATACCTCAGTCAAAGCCACTGGGTTTGCATGTGCACATACAGTACAGTGGCAGCTAGCATAAATGACAGCCATATAAAATATCCAAATATTTGTAGGCAGGTAAACACACTTGTTCCCAACATGGGCTGTTCAAGGGTCAAGATTGAACCCTCACTGGTGATGCAAGCTGGCACATGTGGACACTGTGACAAAAGCTATCTGAGCCAAACTCTGATTATACTATCAAGGACGCTGCCAAGTAGCTGTAGTTTTAACAGATTACATACAGTAGCCTATTGGAATTATAGTACATCTAATATCATTATACAACACCTCGTTTATGAAGTGGGTCTCAGACCATCTTGCGTTTGGGTCAGGGACTGCCATGAACCAAAGACTGATTTGCAACTACTCACATCAGGACTTTATAACCCGCAATCGTCAGTGCTGGCGCACTTCAGGGGTGTGTTTATCACCTTTTGTTCACTGTTTCAGTTAGAATGTTTTGGCAGGACGGATTTCCTGTCGTAAGAACACAGTTAAGGTATCCTCCCTTTTTGTTGTGGCTGTATTTGTCAGACAGTTGCCACAGACACAAACAGAGTTTCCGAAAGGATAAACTAACTAACTGAAGGCTTGTTTTAGCACTAAACTAAAAAAAAAATCTTGGGGATATTGGAATTGGGGATAACTAAACTCACAGATCATCATTGTTCAGGTTATTGAAAGTGTGGATTCAAAATTACTTTTTTTTCTTTCTTTGTTTTTCCTACCACAGACGCCCACTGGAAACTTTTAATTTATACGTAATTGCTTTGGGGTGTAAAGGACGAGATGTGTGGTTTCACTGAGCTCTGATTGCAGGTTTTCTATTATGTGAAATGGAAACACGAGATAAAACAGAGCTGTATCTCAAACCTCACCAATCTGATCTCTATCACACTCACAAAAAACAACTGAGGGTGATTGCTGACTCCTCACCAGCACCTCACTTTCCATTTGATCCTGCGGTCTCAACGACTCTGATTGCATCTCTAAGGAGCTCCGCTTCTGAGGAAGTAACACATCAGCAGTTGTTCAGGTTTCGCAGAAATGTTTTCCAAGAAACTTGTCAGTTGCTGCATATCTCTAAAGTTGTGTGCACCCAGGAGTTTGATCTAACATTTCTAAAGGTCAGCTAGGTGTAACTGCATCATGAGAATTTACTTGAGAGCTCTACAGGTTTTATTTTGATAAGCCACAAGCCCTGGAAATGTAACTGTGAGTTTTGAATAATCCTCTTGAGATGAAAATTTGATGTATTCACACTCACAGACAACATACACAGCCCTGTCTTAACAGATGATGGAGTCATGTAGTGAAGCATGAAACAGCTTCAGCAAACATGTTTTAAATGTCAAAATCACATCACAGTACATCAGGGGATAAAGCCTACTAACACATGTTTAAGCGTGCGTCACTCTATCCGGCACTGGTTGGGATGTGGGGGGCCGATGCCGATTTAATCTTCTGCCCTGTTTTCACACCCTGTACCACAGTAACTCCTGCCCCATGATGCCTCACTCACACATTGCGGTCTGTGACACCACTTCCTCCCAGCTGTCTATTCACACAACTTCCTCCAGCAGCCAATAACACCGCTCGATGATCTGACAGCGACAGTGTCATCAACAACAAGCTCATATGCCCCATATGCCGCTGGCAGAGTGTCTGTCACACGTTGCCCTTGTGTTAAGAAACAACTGCCTTCTGTTTGAGTCAGAAGCTGTAAACAACACATATCACATTCAAATGTGCGTACTGGGGTTGATATTTCAGAGAAAATGTGTTGCTTGTACCTTCCTAGAAACAGTCACAGGGGTGTCCTCAAGCAATTGCCACAAGACTGCTCAATCATTATAAGTGGCTCTAGACTGGCACTACAGCCAAGAAAAACATGACGAAAAATATTTGTTTACCACCTAAAACATGAGCTGCATGCAGGGTTTAATTTTTTTTTCTTTTAATTTGTTTCTGTTTATTTTAAAAATAAAAAAAAATTAAAAATAAAATATATATATATATATATATATATATATTTATATGTAATGTTAACCTCCATTGCCCCCACACCATCAGCCCATCAGCCCTGGCTGCATGCTATAGTTAATAAAATACATTTAGAGGATGGTGCGCAGAGTTATACTATCTGAGGACTTTTAATTGTTTTGTTGTTTTTTTTCTTTACAGATTTTTAAGTATTAAAGAGGTAAGTGTATTATAAAAATATTCTCTGACGACATGGGCTGAAAAACAATATGAGAAGAAAGTCAAAAGAGTACTGTAATCAAGCTTAAAAACAAGGTTGAAACAAGGTCTGAAGTTGTTGTTACAAGCGTCACTGCTTTTTGCCAAATTTCTAAACCAAATATCTGTGGTCCTCACCACTGGTATCCCTGTAGTCTTACCATTCCAGTGGTGCGCTGCTGTGGGACTTCGTCTCAGCCCGTCCAGACACCTGTCCAGAGCATGCTGGATCCTGTCCTCTGTGCACGAGGTGTGCTGCATCTTCACCGCTCAGGTTCTGTGTAGGGACAGGAGACGGAGCTCATATCAAGCATCAACACATAATAAATTCCCATTCATGTCTTCAGTGGAATATTATCCTCCAGTTTGTCTGTATGCGTGTACAATGTCATGTTGACACAGACACAACACATGCTGCTCTCTTTTCATTGCTAGCATGTGTTATCATGTCCACTTTGCATGAAGGCCGATCACCCGCTAAGTATGAAAATCAGCCTAGAGAAGATACACAAATCATACAGAGACATTTCTAAGGTAAAGGGAAAACAGACAAAGGGTTGCTTGTATTGGTATTCTTTCCTGAAATGTCTCATGCTATTTTGTACATATCAAACTATACAACAACAAACATCTACCCCCAGCTCCATGTTAGTTATGTCTTTCCAGATGCTGCCACAGACACAGACAGTGGGAAGGATTGACAGTTTTACAAACTTGTCTTATTGAAATTCTCGCCAATGCCAATTATTATTAACAGCAATACTAAAGGTATTTTTCAGTTTCTGTGTCTGTGTTAAGTGACTAATGGGAACCACAATTTTTGAAATCGGTCCAGTTTCGAATGAGAGCACTGCAGCCAGGAGCAGCAAAACAAGCTGCAACGTAGCTACTTGGGGGAATTATGCACTCATCATTTTGAGTCTACTGAAAGTGTTTGTTTTTGCCACTGACAGGCTCAGATTACGATTCTAAGTGCCTGACGGAGTTATAACAAGAATGCCTACAGAGTTTCACATTTTTTATTAAGCGTAAAATCCTTTTTGTTTGACAAGAGCTGACAAAAAGCCTCAAAATAGCTCTCACCAAAGCCACCAGGCTCCATTTTAATAAACAGTAATTTTAGCGTTTGAGCGAGACAGCATGTTTTCACTTCTATGTGGGTGAATTAAGGGTTTACTTTAACCAGAGTTGGTGTCTGTTTGAATAGTGAAAAGACTAACGAAGATGGTTTTTGTGAATTTATGTTTCTGTGAATTAAATGTGTTTTACGATGACAAAATTACTCTTTAGTTAAATGGAGTGTGGTGGGTTTAGTGATAGCAACTTCTGCACTGTTTCTAGTTAAACAAAATTGATCTTACTCTTTAACAACAAAAAAAAAATCATTCTCTTTGGGGATGTTTTCTTTAATACTGTCAGACACTTGATAACAATTTAAACCCTTTAAGTTTCAAAAATGAGCACTTTCAGTGGATGTACATTGACAGCACATAATTACCCCAAATGGTTACATTGCAGCGTGTTTCGCCGCTGCCGGCTGCTGCCCACTCGCTCGATAAAGGACCACTTCCAGAAACTGTTGTTCCTATTAATGGCTTAGACAGAAAATCATGGTAAAATAGGGTCCAAGTTGAAAAATACTGTTGTTACCCTTAAAGACAAACCAAAACAAACCCACGATTTTCACAATCTGACTTTTATGGAAGGGAAAAAGAGAAAAACAGCCCACAGTGATTTCAAACTAAAAATCAGTACTGCTTAGGATCAGAGACGCGATAAAAACAGTCAAAAGTATAATTCCAGCATGACCACAACATTGTAAGTACATCATGTCTTCACCAGTGACTGAAGCTGCGTTGAACTTCACTTTTTATATCTGTCAGTTCAGCAGCGCATTTGGCTGCTCGTCATGCGGCATCTGAGGACAACCCAGGTGTGGCAAGTTGTTTCAGTTCTGTTATGAACACATCTCATCAGGAGCAATATGCATAACAAGACATCAGGGACGTCCCATCAGCGACTTGAAAGAGTTGAATGACAGATTTATAAATCCTGGCTGTTTTTCAGGGCAGATAAACAACATTTGTGTTGGCAGGTGTTTAATGACACAGTTTGAAAGCTACGACCTCCAACCAGCCAAAACCAAAAGTCAACCTCTAATGTCACCCAAACCAAGGAGAATGTTTCTGTGAAAACATATTCTCAGAGCGCTACAGTGACCGCTTCTTGGTAACAACAGCTCCCCTAGACACTTCACAGATGTGTTTGCAGGGGACATCTTATAAATAAACTCTGCGAAGAAGCAGGTGGTGGTCAACATTTTGTGCATGCACGCTATGTTGCTGCCCTGTTGCCATTTGTTGCGGAAACATGTCTTATCAAGCTCTTTGAGATTTGGAGAAGTCGGCTGTGAAATAATTTCTCTACCACATATGTTGTGTTATTGGTCATAACAGATAAGGCAACCAAAGCCATTTGGTTCAATCTGTTACTTTCCACTGGTTGAAAGATGACAAACAAATTTGTCATCTTTCCACTGGTTGAAAGATGACAAACAAATTTGTCTTTTGTCTGTCTGGACAAAGAGATGAAGCCAGAATGATCAACAGCTAGTTCAGAGACATTTAAATCGGATACAGCAGCTGGGCTTCTCACTGGATTTAACAGACAACATCACCCTAATCCTGGCCTCTCTTCACTGGCTCCCCGATCATTTTAAAAATTCATTTTAACATTTAACTGATCACCTCTGGGTCTGGCCTCAAGCTATACAGTGGAAATGTTGACTCCATATGACCCAGTTTGCAGCCTTAGATCCTCAGGTCGGGCCTGAGTGACCTGTTTTAAATCACCTCTTAAAACCCATTTTTACAAACTGGCTTTTATGTGATGTTGCCATTTTATTCTCATCATTATTTTATTGTGTTTTTTGCTTTATTTCCCGTGATCATCTGTCTTCTCTCCTATGTTTTTGCATCTTCTTCCTCATTGTAGTTTTACCTTAATTCTGTCTTGCTTTGGTTTGGCATTACTGTTGGCTTTGCCTTTAAGGTGTCTTGCTTCTGCTTGGCTTTGTTTGTCAAAGTCATTATCATTATCTAACATATTAAAAAACAAAGAAAACAAAAAAAAAAAAAAAAAAAAAAAGAAACAAATATAACGTACCATTAACGTATATTTTGTATATGGATGTACAAAAAAATCAGACACTGAAATTTAGCAGTGATCTAGAAAATGATTATAAAAACCACAGTGTGTCAGGATGTTTGTGTGTTCGACTGGAATCAAAGCTACTGTAACATTTAATGAATATTCATTGAAAAGTCACATGTTGTTTGTGATGCATTATTTTTGTACTTGATGTATTTTTAAAACTCCCCTTACCTCATATTAAAGTTTTACCATGGAAATACAGTATACGCATGTACATTTGGAAATTCTGGGAAAAGTCCAAATTTCAGAAGTGGAGCAACAACACTTCCCTAAAGAAGCTTTTTAAAGATTTGCTCTTTTAGAATTTGACCAGCTTAGCAGTTTTTTTGTTTGTGACACATTAAAGCCAAATTCTCAGGAACTATACTATTTGGATGATGTTAGTCAGAACTAAACATGCACACGTACATGATTCAGTGACGAAAAATAGGCATTCTGTGTCTTTGTGATTCTTTACAGAGTGAAGTCGGTCAGACAGAAATGAGCAATGACATCAAAAACAGTTTTAGCCTGATTACATCTTCTCAAACTTTCCCCAGTGTGTGACAAATTCCCCAGTTCAGATGAAAACTAGAAATAAACGAAAGCCATCGAATGAACTGTGTTAATGAATGACTCACTTGCTCTTACGCACCCACTCACCTAATAACCCTAACTCACAAACACACACACACACACACACACACACACACACACACACACACACACACACACACACACACACACACACTAGTTTGACATTTTTGTAAATATGCTTATTTGCCTCTTTTTGACAGCAAGGTAGAATGATTGATGTCACCCTCATATCTGTCCATTACTGAGCTTCATTTAGAAAAAAGACTGGAAACAGAAGGAAACAGCTACACTGGTTCTGCCTGAAGGTAAACAAAATCCATCTACCAGGATCTCTAAGGCTCATTAACATATTGTTTTGTTTACTTAAGTCATATAAAAAGGTGTAAAAGTGTCTTGGTTGGGGGAAACGCATTCGTTGAAATTGCCTGGAAACCACACAGTGATAACAAGACTTATTTTTTTGTTTTGTCATTGATGTGTTAAACTCACAAGATATAATGTGTTTAATAGGTGAGTGTTAGAGGTGTGGTTAGATTTTGTTACTATCAGACGCAGGCCCTCTGTGTGTCTTGTGTGCCCCCTTTCCCTCCCTGTCCCGACTGTGCACAGGTAGCATACAAAACATGTGCGGCAAAAACTATATCATCAAATAACATACAATAATATTATCTTTTTCAAGTACCTGGCCATTAAGTTCCTTGTACCTCTATGTTTTGATGTGATTAATTTACACATATGTGATTTTGGCAGTTCATTGGTGGGAGGGGAGAGAACCGACCAAATCATGGAAAGTTAAAATCATTTCAGCCACTTTGTCAAGGAAAATTAAGAGGATGAAGAATAACAAGCTTTAATGTGACTCACCAATACCAGTCTATGTATTTTTGACGAGCTATTCTAACAGATAATTTAAAGGGAAGCACTCGGGACAACTGACCCTGGTGTTCCCCCAGTGTCGGTAGCCCTGCTCAGACAGAGCCAGTGTAGGCCCCTTGTTTCCAGGCTAACTAGCCTCTGATACGAATGTCTAACTATTCCTTTAAAGGTGTGCAAACTCAAAAGTCAACATTAAAAATGAACACAAACAACGCAACGCATATACATACAAAAAAACTGTCCATTCACACATGTATGCTCACACACATACAGTACCAACACACACATACACTGTACAAACATCCGACCCACTGGCCTCATCATTAACACCGGTGGAGGGGTGAGGCAGGAAGCTCATGCAAACCCGAGTTCAGAAGGGCAGAGGAATGAAACTCAATTATCCCCCACCGTTTCCTACAGTTACCATTCAACAACAATACCAACAGCTCCAGAGGTAAACACATCCATGTAGCCCCTTTTTTCTCAGCGGCCCCTCCTCCCCAGAGAGGTATTGTGTCTGAGAGGTGTCCCGAGTGGTACTGAGCAGGAGTACAGGGCTGAGCGTGGTGGACACTTGTGCAGAGGGCTCCGCTCATTGTCAGGGCTTTGGATGAGAGCCCGGTCAGAGTGGAAGGAACTAATAAGTCAGAGTCGTGATGACTCCTGCATCCAGGATGGGGTTCAATGGAGACGTGTAAAGGTAATAAAGGAGGTGAAAACCTTATATGAGGTGGCAAGATTCAGTGAAAGTTTATCAGTGCTAGTAATCGTTTTGCTGACGACATCATTGCTGTTTTAGCACTTGCGTTGGTGTAAATTATTTCACACTAGTAGCCTTTTTCACACAACAGCACTGGAATGATTTGATTATCGCAGAAAAGTTAGACACAAACATGTTACAAAGATTTTATACATTAAGTCTTTCGTAATATAATAATTATTTAAAGTCACCAAGTGATTTTTTTATGAAAAATTCCATTAATTAAGGTCGAGTTGGCTGATAAACGGTTAATTTACCAACACAAATATTCTATAGCAAGCATCAAAATGTAGCAAAAATATCTGTACCGTAATTCAGTCAATTTCCGTGACATGACACCGGATGAACACATCACAAACTGGGATTGTAACTGAAAATTTCAGTCCTAACTCCAGAGTGTCATCACAGTTGTTTACGAGGAGTTGCTAGTCAAATTGCAAATGCACGAGTCTGTGGTGTTTCATAAGAGGATGTATGCAGCACATCCCTAAGAGTCAACAAGGTCACTTCCACATTTCATGGGTTGCAACTTGCAACAGTCAGACAATAACAAGCTGTGCTCGCGTAGCAGAGGAACACTCACACACTGACTGGATTAACCAACTCTTACTGAGATAGAGCGCACAGGACAAGTCATCTTCTCCCTCTCCCATTCTTTGCTGTCTCTCTGTGTTTTCTCCTCTCTATCAGCCTCCCTCTCTTCTCTAAAGTTAAATGTCAGCATTTCCCAGACAAGCCGAGGAGTGCCAGCACTTCACCTCCACCTGTGTCTCTCTTTCTCATGCTGTCCTCCTTTCTTCCCCCCTCCTTTAGTCTCCTCGCAGCCTGCTTCCCATCTCTCCCAGTGATCCCATTACCAACTGCTTCCTAACAGGAAGATAGCTTCCCTGCTCAGCTGAGGAAGCAGGTGCCTCCCTATTGTTGTGGTGTGATCAGACTCTCGCATATACTCCCACAGACCAGGGAGGAGAGCTTGTGTGTGCGTGTGATTGATGGAGTCTGATATTCACATCCAGTCTTCCTCTGCTGGCCGACATAGCTGTTATCCCCCCCTTTTCTCTCCACTGACCTACTGGATGTGAACTGGCCTCTTATGGCTTTAGGAAATCACAGTGGTCCAACTCCAAAGCTCTTCTGTAACTAAGTGCTTCCCTTAAGTTCAAACAAGAGCTACCGGTGAGAACTCAGCAGTCTGGATCTTTTTCTCAGTCTGTTTGCTGTCAATTCCCATTTTTTAAAAACACTTTCAGGACTCCTTGATAAACTTTGAAGCTCGACTTTTGACCTTTTCTCTGCTGGCAATTTTAGGGAAAAAAAATCTTATATTTAATGTGACTTAAAATCTTCTGTTTTCATTTAGTGCAAGATCTTGCTGTACTTCTAATCCTTCCTTTTATATTAAACTTATTGAGTTAGTATGTACAACTGCTGTATAGAAGTGACCCAAGCAGAAAGTATTGGCTTTAAACAATAAAGACACATTGCAACAGTCTGCTCTAACACAGCTAACTGCAGCATCAAAACATTGAGGTTGTTCTGTCACTGAAATAACCTTTTGACTTCCGCAATAAATCCTGATAAACACATGATGAAGGCATCATTAATGCAAATGTCAAGTGATGTTGTATTAGGTTATGACATTTCACCAAGCAACAGGAGCCAGTGGTGACTCTGCTACACAAACAGGACTTAGTGACTCCTCTTCTGTTGTATTAAACAACATTCAGCAGATGACGCAGATATCTATGATTTCCAGCAGACAATCATATGCTTTTACATTTGTTAAAATGCGATTTGGGTAAATAAAACATTTTGTGTGCTTTCAGGCTTTCATCCCTGATTTTTTTTTTTTTTTTTTTGCAACAACAGGTGTGCTGTGCATGTTAGGAGATGCATGTGTTTACACACACACGGGGGTGTTGACCTCAAAGTATGTGTCGTAAAGGTGAAAATGAAGATTTCACTGATACCACAGCAGTAAAGAGACAAACAGGAAGCAGTGTTGTGAATAACACACAGTGCTGTACTTGGATATCGTAGTCAACCTCTGCTAGATGTCAAATTTAAAAGAAAAAAAAAATTGAGCGAGAGCATGTGGTGATGGCCTTCACTCTCCATATCTGAGATGTGTGGTAAACAACAAAGTCTGTCAGTATCTGCTTCCTCCAATCAACAACATTAATCTGCGTTCATTATTTTAGGCCTGACACATGGCTTATATGGCGGTTGTTATTTCCCAACAGGAGGAGGTGATTGTATTCAAGCTGATTGTGAAATTGAACAATTTCTAAGAAGAATAGACGATCCCTTCCTTTGGTTGCGCAGGATGAGTCTGTCATCATCTGACAGGCGGGAGGCAAGCAGCAGGGGAGTTCATTACTTTTAGGGCTTATGATTTTCTTTTGGTAAAAAAAAATGGTATTAATACTCATTATGTTGTAGACCACCATCCAACAGAGAGAAGTTGTTCATTAAAACATGTGGCAGTATGTACCTCATGGATATAGCAATACCGAAATCAAAGCTAAATATCGCCACTTGTGATTTTGTGGGATCAAATGTCTGTTGAGTTTAGTCTCACGTAGACAGGCCTGTCTCCACAGCACCGTGTCAGCACTTGAGAAATGTTGAGTTAACAGTATGGTCAGCATTGTGACCTGAAAGTCCAATTTTCCTGCTATTTGCTGAAGAAGACTTTTGAACTTGACCTGAAACTTGTTCTGACAAGACTTGAGACTTGACTTGGACTTGACTTACTTGAGAATTTAAGGGTTGCTCCACTGATTTGACATATAAAGACTGTTTACGAGTACTGAGGAGTGTTTCTGCAAATTTGGAAAAAGTTGTATCGAGAAATCTTTGGCTTCAGAGGGAGCTGCATGAAATCTGGTAAATTCTTGAGAAAATTTATCAAATGTCACTTGATATCACTTAAGTTGGCACTGGATGGGGCTGAAGTTGTGTCTTGTTTCTGGAGTCAGAAAGAAGTGAGATTACCGGACCACTGTAGCCTCCTCCTGTTCTCTGCTTGAGGCTAGCAGCGTAAGGCTACATTAGCTGCTACTAGCATAACATCCTGAATCTCCCAGGAATCCCCCAGTGACAGTGCTGGGATCTGAAACCAATTTTACATAGTGGCCAAACCTTGAAATTACAACATCTGGATGAGTCATGTGATGCCTCTGGACCCAAAAAGACTTTTTCCAATAGATTTACGCTGTGAAATGAAAATATTTTTTGATCATCGCAACCCTCACAAAATGATCTGTTCCACCATCTGGAGTTGATCCAGGAGTTGTGGGATCAAATCATTTAATCCCGGTTCAAGTTAGCAGAGGGCTATACTGGAAGTTAGCTACTTGGCCAACTAACATGTGCTTCTCTGCTTGCAAAATTTTGTAGTGCACATGCTCTATGGGTGAAACGATACAAAAGATCCAGGTGATTTTATCCCTATGAAGTTTAACTTTTTTGACTGAGAAACGTATAGGAATGAACAGGACCCCACATCCAACACTGTATGCAATCTTTACACATACATACAAATGTCCCATAGAATTGTCGGTCATAGAGCTGTATTGTGGGTAATTTAGGCACAAAGAATGTGAGGGATAAAAAAGACAATATTTTTGGTTCTGCCGCATCGATTATGGTCCTGAATTTTAAATTGTCCAATTGTGAGCATAATGTACTTGCTCATCTTGAGACTTGAACTTGACATATGGATTTTTTAAAAGTTTTGTGTGGATTGTGGGGCGCCCAGTAGCTCACCTGGTAGAGCAGGTGTCACATGTACAAAGGCCTCGTCCATGCTGCAACAGCAACCTCCAGCCCCTTGCTCCATGTCATCCCCTCTCGTTCAATTTCTCTGTCTCCCCCTTTGACGATAATACTGTCCTATCAATTAAAGGCAAATTTCCCTCAAAATATATTTTTTTAATTTTTTATGTGGATTGTAATCATTGCAGTCAACTGGAGGTCAATATTTGCCTCTTCAGAGGCCTCTGCATCACTGAATTAAAAGTCAGCTACAACACAAAAGGCACCTACAGCCACCTTTTATGGGTACTGTACCTTTAATTCACATGCGGCTGACAGGTGGTTGGTTTACGTAGTAAAAAAGGATGTTGAGTTCAGGCGTTGGCTCAGTAGAGTTTCTATGGGGTGGAGCCCTCAAAGACCACTGACTGTATTTATGCTTCAGAGACAGTTAACAGAATTCTATGCTTGCAACCCTGGGTGTCACTTTTCAGCACAAATTTTAACCATATCCAAATTAATGATAAATCAACTAGTGTTTGTTATATTATGAAGTTCAGTTATAACTGCATGTAGATGTTCAAATCAATTACACTTCGCCCGCCCTGTAAAATCAACTACAGCCACTGAAATAAGGAACATGAGCCCATATCATCTTTATGGGGCTGACACAGATATCTGACACCAACAGATCACACTGGCTTAAGTAACTTGTTCCCATTTACAGACACAGACACTCAAAGCAAGATAACGTCCAGGCATCGAACACGTGCTGCCGTGTCTTTACTTCCTCAGCATTTATTAAAAGTATGAATCATACAGAGCATCTGAAAAAGCAGAAGTCCCCAAAGTGGTGTTGCAGTGGGTGCCTGTGAGCTCACAGAGGTGGGGGGGGGGGGACTGTCAACACACCAGCCTTGCTATTCCCATCACTGTGAGGCTGAGGCTGCCCATCAGCTCCTCTGACAGAAAACAAGACAACCGTGGTGTTCGCAATGCAGAGAAATGACCAAGACACATTTTCATGAGTCAAAACAAGATGGCATTGAACTTTGACACTGACAAACCTGCTTTAAAGACACAAGTCCCTGAGATGTCAGTGTAGCATCGTACTAGATGGATGAGGCGAAATAATTTGCAATAAAAATATACTGTCAAAAATCATTGTATCCTGAGATACTACATGCATACATCCATATTTTCAATTCAGTGGCCTACTGTCAGTCATTATTCCCTGAGCATTACCAGAGAAGACAAATTACGTCCCCAGCTCATCAGGGTGACAGTGTCAGTGACTGCTGTCCCCATCTGAGCCCACAGAGCAGATGCCCTTCAAAATAATATATACTGCCTCCATTGTCTTACCTGCAGTTTACTGTCCAGCATCCATACCCTCTGAATGTGTCTAAAGAGTCCAAAGAATCCAAAGCAAAGTGTCTCCAGCTCAGTGCCACTGCCATTCATTCACCACGCACATCACGGTTTAACAGACGAACCCACATCCTGGGCACGGCGGAGCAGTGCAGCGAAACAAGCGTGAAATCATCCGCTGGTATCTGGTTGTAGCTCACTGCTGCGCTCAAAGACTTCTGCGCTTCACACACTGTGCCTCACAAACAGGAAGTGTATGAGAGAGGTACATGTGAGCACAATGAGGGAGGCTGCTGGTGTGTGTATAGGTGGGAAGTGTAATTGTGTGCGTTTCTGCATGCGTGTGTAAGAGGCTGCATGTGGATTTTGAAGGGATGTTGGCCCCTAGAAGGAAGTCATCTGTTTGACGTGTTTGTTTTCATGCTATTTTCACACTTGTGAGCAAAGTGTCTTTGTTTGGGTGCTGAGGCTTTGTTCATTATATTCTTGGGCTAGGAAAGTATGGGTGGTACTGTGATTAATTATCCTAACACAACAAACACAAAGAGGGCTTTTGTTTTTCAGTGATTTTCACCCATCAGTGTTTCAGAATCAATGATTTGTGGACAAACAAGATCAATACTTGTCTTAATAACTGTCCGAACAAACTGTAGCTAGTAGTGTGTTGTGGTAAATGGCAAGCAGTGGTGGAAAGTAACTAATACATTTACTCAAGTACTGTATTTAAGTACAATACTAAGGCTCTGGTTCTGTACTTTTCCATTTCCTGCCACTTTGTACCTTTTACTCCACTACATTTATTTTTAAATAGTTACTAGTTACTTTGCAGACTCAGATGAATAATACAAAATATAATCAACTAATAAAATAAAGGGCATTAATATAGCTTATGATCACACTTTATTCATCAGCTACCTAGCAGTATATTAAATACTAGATGCAACATTAAAGTGATGTTGAACATTCATGTTTTTACTTTAATTACAGAGTAATCAAATACTATACATTATTCTTAAATGTGTAATTCTGCAAAATGACTACTTTTAATTTTGGTACTAAGTATATTTAGATGCTTATAGTTTTGTACTCTGACTTGGGTAACATTTTAATTTTAATTTTTACTTAAAACCGAGTATTCCTACACTGTGTTATTGACTCTTTTACTTAAGTAAAAAATGTGGTAAGTAAAGTGATTATGTGATCTGAATTTTAGTCAAATTCAAGGTACTATAAAAATTTATATTTTTCTATTTATACTTACATAACTGAGAATAATGTACTGCTTTGTGTCTACTTCCTCAAAGACTGCGAGGTCCATATTTGTGCTCCCTCTCTGCACCCCCCCTCAGTCCCCAGTCAGGGAAACACTGACCTTACTTCCCCCTCCTGCTTTGCCTGTCATTTACATTTCATGTATTGGTGCGACTCTGAATTCCCCTTCTCTTGAAGTGAGGGAAATGACAAGCTATACAAAACAGTGACAGTAAACACTAACAGTATTTAGCCGGTGTAGTTCTGTACACATTTTGACCGGAGAGTGTCATTAGAGCATGTATTAAGGCTTATTTACAGTACAAGACACCATTGAGTGAATGATTAACACTGCGATTTCAGTACTTTAAAACTCTAATGAAAGATAGAAGGGAAAGCTGGAAATCATAAGACAACATTTTCTTGTATTCAATAATTCCGCAGAGCTTTAAAGTACATAATTTGATGTTATTTGATGTGATCTTACTGGTCAAACAAACTGTTTTTATTGTTACATGTAATGACATATAACAATAAAAACAGCATTAGTACAGTAAAGGTGGTTCTATAAAAATACATAGTAAGATGTAAAGATAAAAAAAAATCATTGTATGATTTATTGATCAGGTTGCTGTTATGATCAGGGTGTGCAGGACTGCACAAAGGACAAGTGTTGCCACTTGTATCTTTACCTTTTTCATTACCTGTACTTCACCTGGTGAAGGTCTACAGACCAGAATGTTTTTCTCTAAGACAGAAATTCTCTCTCCTCTTGCTTATGGACATTTCCTCTTGCACACCTGTCTCAAAAAAAAGGTGTAAAAGAGCCTTCGCAGTCAAGATTTAAGCCTACCTCTAACTTTCAATTTGCAGCCAGGCAAATTATCCCAGAAACTAAGGGCTTCCCTAAAAATGTTGCAAACTGATGGAACAATGGCTTCATGAAAGCAAATGCAGAAGTGATTAAACCCACGCCAGGTTGAGATGGAAAACGAACTACAGGAGAAACATGGAAATGAGTTACTGACTGAGGTTAGTGAGGAGGTAAACAAAAAACAGGATCCTGAACAAAGAAACAAACCTGATCAAATTGTTCAGAACTGCAAAGTGGTTGAAATTCAAGAAGCAGAGCCTCTGAGAGACTGAAAGAAAAAGATTTTTTTTTTTACACCTTACCACAGTGCTTTACTGCACAAAGATATGTATGTTAAAGGCTTCTGATCTCTGCTGTAGCTTCTCTGTGAAGGATTTTCCATTTGTTCTTATTAAAATGCATTGAACATGTATTCAAAATGCCCTTAAAAAACAACAGTTGCTCAGAAGGCTTATTGTTTTGTTTGTTTTTTTAAAATTTCACTTCTCTGTTACTCAATTTCCTCACGGAGATGATCTCAGAGCCTCCGCAGGATTAATTATAGATGATTTCTAGATAAGGGAAGTCGCTTCATTTCACAAAATTCGAGTGAATGCCTAATATTTTTTGCATCATGGTTACTGTTGGTATGTGTGGTTTTGCTGTATAGGTGTAAACCTTATTGACACTTTCTCTGGTTGCCCTAATTCAACCCCTGTACAGACGGAAAGAAGCCAGTAGCTGTCAGACATTACTCTTCTTACGAGCTGGTGATGTGGCCTGGCGTGTCTCCACAGCAGATCTGACAGAGATTAGATAAAAATGTTTTCATTTTTCTGTCCATGCAAGAGCAGATTTAAAGCAAACAACTATCAACCTCAAGAAAACGTGATCATCCGGTGTTTATATGAGTGAAACCACATTTGACTAAGCTCTGTTGATTGCTTTGCCTGCTGATTTAATGAGGCATGATGAAGCCTTTTTTTGTGGCTCGTCATTTACATAATGGTGTAGCCTCTATTTTTTTGTTTCTATGGCCACATTTCCCTAAAAAAGATGCTTATCTATATATCTGTGTGTGTGTGTGTGTGTGTGTGCGTGTGTGTGTGTGTGTGTATAACATATGAATATTGTTATTG
The DNA here is from genome assembly GCA_026686955.1 of Epinephelus cyanopodus. NCBI lineage: Eukaryota > Metazoa > Chordata > Actinopteri > Perciformes > Serranidae > Epinephelus > Epinephelus cyanopodus. The sequence continues at coordinate 35,412,609 of CM048916.1, forward strand.
TTATTATAAATTGAATTGTTCCATTAAAAATCTCACTACTGAACTCAGCAGTCTGCAGCAGCCACTCTAGCAACTCTAGTAATACAGTGTTTACCGTTCCTGCAGCAGTCAATCATCTTCATGCTCATTACACAAACGGTGTTATACCTCCACCGCCTGGGAAAGTAGAGGCACCACTCGCTGCAGTGTCAGGCTGAGGCCGCTGTTTCTCTCCATGGACGCAAGATGGCGCTGTTACTTCTACTGCCAGCATTCAACAGGTCAAGTGAAGGTGCAGTTGCAGCAGGTTGGACTGCACGAGGTAGCTGCAATACAGGAGGCATGTATCCAGCAAAAACCAGTCAGGTTTTGTTCTTTAAGACCGAATGTTGTTTGCATGTAAGTAGATTTAAGCATCATTTTGTATCCGATGGACTCTGTGTGGTTTTCAGTGAGTATTATTCTGGACACAAAAGCCATCCTGCAAAAATACCTGAAAACTGTATCACACCATGAAAATTTAACTTTTAGTTTTACACATTTTAGTTTCTAAGGTATGTTATTTTGAAGGAATCTCTTAAAATATTCTTCAATCTTCAATTTATTTAGGTGGCTATACATGATATGGTGTTGTGTTCAAAGACTTCCAGTTGACGCAGGTCGCTTTTTCAATTTTATCCTCTGATCATGCCAGTATAATAAAGTACTTTAAAGGGGGACTATGCCCATTTTCAAAATTCATACATGTCATTCCTTTGGTCTAAGAGAGTCTAAAAATATAAGCAAGCATGAACAACTTTCTCCCAAATCCAAAAAACTAGAGTGCTAAAACTCAAATTTGTGATGTCATAGGGTGTAAAGTCTGGAGCTGCTCCACAGTGAATTGAGAAAGATGTTATAGATGACACAGAGAGCACCAAGGGGAGTGTTCTGAGTATATGGGGGCATTTTTGGAACACTACAGTAGAATAAAGCTCATTTGGGGTTGAAAATGAAAGGCAACAAATGTGGGTTGACAAAATCAGTCTCCCATTCATTGTCTATGGAACAGCTCCAGACTTTATGACATCACAAGTTTGAGACTTACTCCGTTGGTCTCTGGCTTTGAGAGAGTAGCTCATGCTCACAAATATTAACTGCACTTCAAAGCCATGGAAACAACATATTGGAATCCTTAATTTAGATGGAGTTCCCCTTTAATTAGATTCTAGTTCTCTTTACACTACAAATTGCAACCTGATGTCAGTGCCATGCTTCAGAATTGTAGTATTTATCAGCAGGATACCACAGATCACTCTGCCTGTCTCAAGCTTTTATTATAAAGGGTGACAATTATGATCATTATATTGTATTTTGCGGGAATATGCCTCACATAGTTTTTGCTTATGGTGCTTGTATACTGCCCGTCCCGCTGGTTTAACAACATGATCCTATCAGGTGTAGCTCAGACTGAAGGTGTGGCATGCTCTGGATCATTGCTGTGCGCTGGCTCCAGTTGTTTTCTTTTTCTCCCTGCGGTTATTTGCGTCAAATCTTCTGACGCGCCACCAGTGGATGTCGTTGTTCCGCCTGGTGTCACCCCTCAAGATGAGCTGACCTAAAGCTGTGCCAAGCAAGATCCGATCCGGGAGAGTGTGTGTGTGTGTGTGTGTGTGTGTGTGTGTGTGTGTGTGTGTGTGTGTGTGTGAGAGAGAGAGTAAGAGGGAGGAGGGGGTGAGAGAGAGAGAGAGAGAGAGAGATTGTGAAAAGACCGGCAGGAGGAGTGGGACTTGCTATAAGGACACCAGCGACTCTTAAATCCAGCCGCTCCTCTGTTTTTACGCAGGAGATTTGAAGAAACAAACAACAAAACAGGAGGAGCTGTGATTGGAGCCCGGCAGAGAAAAGTAGCCTCACATCGACTGTATTTGTGACATCTTAAGTTATTCTCAGGTAAAGTGGGCTTTCTAGACATTTCACACAACCTGGCATGCATGCTGTGTGACTGACTTTTATGTCCCTGTCAGATACTTATTCCTGTCCCAGTGTTTGTTTGGGAAATGTTTGCAGACTGCTGTGCCATCACCAAACTTAACTCTCTCTCTCTTCCCACACGTTGACTGCTTTCCCTTTTCTCCTCCAGCGGCACAGACACTTGGGGACCGAGGGACCTACCATGATAAGGGTTGTGGATTTTGCGCTGACAGTGCTGCTCGCCGCGTCCCTGTCGTGCCGGAGCGCCCTCGGCGGCTACGGGATGAGCCTGTTCGCGGCGCAGACCTCTCCCCCAGACCCTTGCTACGACGAGCACGGCAACCCGCGGCGCTGCATCCCGGACTTCGTCAACTCCGCCTTCGGGAAGGAAGTGAAGGTGTCCAGCACCTGCGGCAAAACGCCCAGCCGCTACTGCGTGGTGACATCGGCGGAGAAAGGAGACGAGAGGACCAGGAACTGTCACACCTGCGATGCCTCGGACCCCAAAAAGTACCACCCTCCGGCTTACCTGACGGACCTCAACAATCCACACAACCTCACCTGCTGGCAGTCCGAGAACTTCATCCAATTCCCGCAAAACGTCACCCTGACTCTGTCCCTCGGGAAGAAGTTTGAGGTGACTTACGTGAGCCTGCAGTTCTGCTCGCCTCGACCTGAATCCATGGTTATTTACAAGTCCATGGACTACGGTAAAACTTGGGTGCCCTTTCAGTTTTACTCGACCCAGTGCAGGAAGATGTACAACAAGCCGAACAGGGCCGTTATCACGAAGCAGAACGAGCAGGAGGCCGTGTGCACGGACTCCCACACCGACATGTACCCTTTGACCGGCGGGCTCATCGCCTTCAGCACGTTGGACGGCAGACCGTCCGCACACGACTTTGACAACTCCCCGGTGCTTCAGGACTGGGTGACAGCCACCGACATTAAAGTCATCTTCAGCCGGTTGCACACGTTTGGCGACGAGAACGAGGACGACTCGGAGCTGGCCCGGGACACGTACTTCTACGCCGTGTCTGACCTGCAGGTCGGAGGGAGATGCAAATGCAACGGGCACGCGTCTCGGTGCGTAAAGGACCGGGATGGGAGTCTGGTGTGTGAGTGCAAGCACAACACCGCCGGGCCGGAGTGCGACAGGTGCAAACCTTTCCACTACGACAGACCGTGGCAGAGAGCCACAGCCAGGGAGGCCAACGAGTGTGTCGGTAAGTCCATCCACACGTCCTCCATCCCGGCGGCTCATCAGAGCTGCTTTACATGTAGGATGAATTTAATTTATCGTAGATGGACTGGTGTTATTTTCAGATACACTATCGGCTTCAGTGGAAATATGTAATATTTAAAGAAAAAGGGAGATCAGGAATTAAAACCGGTGAAATGTAATAATGTAAAAAATATGCGTCTGATTGTCTTGAAATACAAAATAATAATAATAGAATAAGATTATTATTATGTTTTATTTTATGACTAAGTCACGAGTAATTTTCCAGCTCCAGCTCATTAAATTCAAACTCGAACATCCCCTTTAAACAAAACCACAGCAAAGCCACATTTTTTCCTGATATTGTGGCGCACGTCTACAGAGCATAAAATTGGGTTTAGGTCACATGCAACATGGAAATGCAATTTGAAAGTCCATTTAGCTTACTGCAGGCCATAATGGAGGCTTTTAAACCACCTCAAACGGGACCACCGAGCCCAATCATCCACAGGAACATTTCTCACAGCTCCACTTTACCGCTGCAATTACGCGATGGCTTTTAATTTATCTGAAGAATCCTGCAACAAACTCACCGCAATGGAAAAAACACAGTTTTATTGTTGTTGTTATTATTATATTGTCACGTTATTATTTTCCACATTAAAATCAATATGAAAGGATTTATCAAAATGCCAGGCGTTGTGATCCAGAATAAAAATATAAATTTATCATCATTATTGTAGAAATAATAACTTTATTATGACATATTAAAATATTACAATCAAATCGTTTTTCCAATTATACATTTGAAAAATGCAAACTGGCTCTAGTTTTATTGTAGCAATTCTGTCTTTTACAAAATGTAAAATAACAAATGTAAATTACTTAATTTAGAAAAAATTTTCATAATTATTATTAACAGTATTCACTGAAATACAACCTGAGAAAATGTCATCCTTAAAAGAAAGCAGGTGTAACAGCAAAGGATAGGAGCAAATCTCTGATCATATCTGTGCTGGTCTTTGTGTCTGAGAGCCAACATGTTTCACCAGCTGCTGAGTGATCAAAGTTACAGTAGTTTTATTACAACCTGGCACAGAAACATGAACCTGTAGATTGCAGATACTGCAGAGCCCCGGCCAGGTTTCTGTCTGTATAAGTTCTGTCTCTGAGATGCAGCTACAGTATGCTGTCAGAGGTGATTGGAAGATTGTTTGTGCAGATTAATTATATTACTTAATTATGTTGCTGTGTTGCAAGAAGAGTGTGCATCACAATTTTTTAGGCATATGGCTTTTTTCTTTTCAGTTAGTTTAATTTTATTTTAATTGATGGACAGGAGAGTGTTTGAACTGTGAGGACCTGCAGTGATTTGTCGTTGCTCCTGCTCATGAGGTGTACAGTGAGGAGGATGACGAGGAACAGCTTGCGAAACAGAAGGCAAGGTGGAAAGATGTCGATGATAGAGACTAAAAAACTAAGACGTCAGTGACTCCCTTTTCTAATTCCCATTCTGCTGCAGGTCTGCAGGGGAAAGAAAGGGGCTCCATATTGTTTGACAGTCACGACACATGTCAGCCACTTTGACGCACAGCAGCTGTTTGAGAGGGTTTTGTTTGCTGGTGTTTCTAAAGCTCTGACATATTCTCACTGGCAGATGTGAGAGTGTTGCTAAATCAACAGGCGCAGTTTTGTGGAAAGAGCTACATTCTGTACATACTGTGTGGCTCCCGAGAAAGTAATGAAACCAAGACTTAAGGTGTGTTTTTACTCTGCTCAATGCAGTCTCCATGCCTTTTTTAATGGAGGCCAACTGACCCTACTAATTGATTTTTGTCTTCACATAATCCAGCCTTCAATTTACAATTGCTTGCACTTGATATATTTTACATGCAGGGCTTTTAAAAACCCAGTTTCAAAATATTTACAGAGAGATCACGAAAGAAGGAGGCATAGAAAGTAATTTACTCATATTTTTAAGCGCTGATAAAGCTCCTATTCTTCCTCCTTATTACTACATTTGAGATTTTTGCCAAGCTTACCGAGTCCAGCAAGACAATAAACTTTAAATTGTAATTTGGCCAACATTAGAGTCACTGTCGTGGTGAAAATCTCAGCATTCAGATAATACACAAATATGTCAGTGCTCACATTAAATTTAAAGATAGAGGGAGATTTAAAAAAAAAAAATCTATGTGGAAAATAAAATAAAAATGTTAAGGCACAACCCTTAAACTCATACAATAAATTGTTTTCTGTTGTCAATATCCACAATTTTTTATTTTTTTACCAGACCAGCGGGCGTGTAATATGTTTCACACTGAGCCATAAAAGCTTATCATTTACTGCATCCATCATGTTGTCAGCAAGATATTTAGCAAGATATTTATGTTTTGACATTGACATAGAAATGTGTGTGTGTGTGAGTGAAAGAAAACACAGAATCTCAAAGAGAAGAAGAAATCACACCTCTGTGGAGGCGGCGAACAATGGAAGGAGGTGTGTTAGATGGATGGGTGTATTCAGTGGGACAACTTCAGAGTTTGTCGTTGCGCTCCCCTTAATGACAGCGCTGCGAGTGTCTCTGGACTCTCATAAGGATCTAGTTAGCACAGAAGTGTTTCTGTGTGCAGTAAAAACAGTCTGGCACTGTACGGTGTCGGAACTGACGTAAGCTGTCGATTCCTCCAATGTTCCCTGATCTTCACTTCCCACGCACACACACACAAAAAAAGACGAAAACAAAAATCGCAAAAGCACATTTAGACACACACAGGTCCGTCTCTGTGTTTCTCCTGAAGTGCACTTTACTGATTACTTCCATCAGGACGTTAAAGGACATTCCTGAGTGTGCACCTCGATCCATTTGGGTTATTGACTCTCCACAGTGAAGGAAAAGCTTCTAATGCAATGGGTTCAAAGCAGCACCACAGGAAACAGCAGAGACCTGCTTCAGTCTCTATGTGGAGATGTTAAACTGGGTTTGCGGCAATGTCTGTGACTTTACTCTGAGGATGCTCATGTAAACTTGAGCCCCTCCATAGACATCCATCTCACAAACTAAGGAAAGTGACACTGTTTCAGCTAACTGCTGTACGATGAGAAGCGGCTGCAGTCAGAGAGTTCCCTCCGGAGATCTTTTAATGCAGATTAACTGTAAATGTAATTTTCATCCCCCAGTTACACGGTTTCAGGTTTGTGCAGTTTACTTGACGTGTTAGGTAGAGAGAAAAAAAAGAAGAGGAGAAAGTGTCTTGAATAATTCAGGCAGATTAGAAAGACAGCTTGAAGGCATGCAGAACGAGGGGACTGCACCACAGAGAGAAGCAGGGACAGAAGGAGGGGCTGGAGACGGAGCAGGACGACAATAGTGAAAACGAAAGAGACAGACGTAAGCGAGAGAGAGGGGGAGGACGATGAGGAAAATGTGTGAGGGAGAGGAACAGGGATATAAAAGGGGCAGTAGGGTGACATTTCCATGGCCTGTGGGACAGCAGAGTATTTTGACAATTGTGTTTTACCCCAGGTGCCGCCTTACTGGGCCAGTGGGGACAGGAAGAAACTTTTTCTTCCTTTCAGTCACTTAAAAATTCTCTTGGTGCATTGATACTGTAACATATCACAGACTTGGAAGAGATTCTTCGTCTTCCTGGCCTTGCTGCTATTCCTCCTTTATCCCTGTTTGCACACAAGGAGTCTCCCACTCCTAAAGCCCAGTATTAGCCGGATGATTTGGAAAAGGGCTGCTGCTTGTTTCTACCTCACTGTATCTAAATCTAAACAACTGAAATTACACTCAAACATTCCCAGGTTCTGTGCAGAGGCATCTGACTGACAGGAGCAAACATGCGGTGCAGAAAAGTTGCCACGGTTGATTTGATACCTATTAAAATAATTGAGTTTTAAAGCCACAACTACTTGTGCAGACAAAGAAAAATTTAAGTTGTTTTTATGCCTTGTGATACACGAGCAGTTTTCCAAGTCGAAACCATCAGGGGTAAAAAAAAATCTGTGAAAAAAAATCTTTAACAGGTCTTGAATATTAACTCACAATGTTCAAGCAAACATAAGTAAACACTTAAAAACAGCTGTGCGCGTACTAAATGTTTGGTGGTGTAGATTTCTTACTTTCGTGGATGGCGGCCCAAACCTTAATGAGGTCTAAGATAATTCCAGAACAGCTGAAGCAGAGTTTGATAAAAGAAAAGTTTCGATGGACAGTATCAGGAGCAATCAAATTCAGGATTTCGTGCATTTTTTCTGACAGAATTAAAAAAGAAAAAGTTTCTTGCTAACCGCTGTGCACCAACTTACAACAATAATGAAAAGAGGAATCCAGCATAGAAAATGCAAATATAAACTGTGCCCTAAATAGTCCAGAACTCAATGCCATCATCAGACATGATGTGCTTTGAAGCTGTGATTGGTAACTTTTATAAATAGAACTTCTTGTCAAATGTTCCTCCTCCTTTTGTGCTTCTAATGGCATTTGTCAGAATCTGCCGTGATTGAAGGAAAGCAACCAATCAGAGCTGAGGAGTCTCAAAAGCAGCTGTCAATCATGTTAATCACTGTTTGTGAACTTTAGTTTATCTGTCAAACTAGTCAGCGCTGATCAAATATGAATCAAGATTAAGTTACTGCATTGACTTTTTCTCTCACCAAATGTTTTCAGAAACATATTTTAGTGTACTGTTTAGCTGTAAAATGAGAAAGTGCGTGACCAGGCTGCTGCTGAGCCAAAATCCACAGGCCACATTAAGGTTCACTGCTTGCTAAGGGAAGTGATAGTGGATGGGACAAAAGATGATCTGTAACGCTTTGTGCTGCATTTAGGGAGGCTAAACCTCTGCCCTGATGGGAGCATCTGAAACTCAACATGGAGGGGATGTTGAGAGTTTTACAGATAAACAGTACACTAAAATATGTTTCTAAAAACATTTTAGGCAAGAAATTGGCAATGCGGTGACAGAATCTTGAGTCATATTTGATCAGCGCTGCCTTGTTTGACAGTTTGACCACAGTTCAAGAGCAGTGAGTGACATGACTGGCAGTTGCATTATAGAATCGTCAGCTCTGATTGATTGTTTATGTTCACGTGTGGTGGATTCTTGCTAATGTCATTAGAAGCACTACGAGGTGGCAGAGATTTATTTATTTAGTTATTATTTATTTTACAGCTGATCTGTCTCATGTACTCTTGTGTGGAAGTAATGACAGTTTCGGCAAGTATGAAGTATTTTTTAGGAAAAATTACCAACTACAGCTTTAAGCAATGGTTGCTGTGATCATAGAGACACCTCAGTGTAGCTCCAAAGTTGTGTAGTTATGTTTCTATTCAACCACCTCTGATTTAGGGTAGCTTCACGTTCAGGGTCATGTGCACAATTCAGGTTGAAGAAAAACAGTTTTAATGCATCCTAAAACATTTTATTGTAAGGAATAAACAATCAAAGACTAATGTAATCTGACAGCGTTAGAATATTAGACAGTGGATTTTTGCATGAGGATAATTGTTGCCTACTTCAGTGAGGTGTTTACACCTACCCTGCACATATCAGATAATGACAGTCAAACTGGAATCATGTCTTCAAAACAGAGGGCAGAATCAACTGCGTTATGTATAATCCTACCAGTCAGACATGTATCATTCCACCTTTGTTTGCACATAGAAGCAATGCTTTTCACCGAAAATACATACATACAAGTCAATTTGGGAACAGTGATGTTCTGCAGGCCTTCCCTCAGATGTCTCCTTGCTGTCATGTTCGTTTGGTACCTTTCAGACGTGAAAGAAGGTCTGGTTAATGTTTGAGCAGCTCACCGTGCACCTTTATAAACCGGCATTCTTCATCTTCAAAGGTGCCGTCAGGATGCATTGTTGGTCCCGCTCACAGCAAACAAAGCTGGGAATAAAGTGACAGAGGAGCTTTGCACTTTGCCCTGTCCCACTATTCCTCACCTTCACTTCTTCAGTCAGCAATCACGTCCTCCTACTGACAGGCGCACACCTGAAGGCATGCATACTTGCATGCACACACACACACACACACACACACAGACACACACACAGAGTTTTCTTTAGGTCCTAAGTCACCAGTTCAAACGGGGGGAATGGCCTCTCGCTTCCCTTCAACAATCTCTTTTGCCTGAGCTCTTATCAGTGTTTATGACTCGTTTTGTAAACCGCTGCAAAAATAAGTCTCTCGTGGTCCAGACTGCCGGCTCACCCTTCTGTTTTAGATTTTGAGACCTGTTATATCTCTCAGACAGACAGAAACATGGCCAGTGAGCCAGCACATACTGTAAGCAAGGCTGACGGTACGGTATATCAAGAAGCTGTAGCCAAACACAAAAAAAGACAAGTCAGAAAAGATACACACACACACACACACACATGCCGCAAAAAGGCAGTTATAATGCATGTTTGGGATTCACAGGCGACATGTATGTGTTGAAATGTCCAGTTGCTGCCAATGCTCCTGTTGAGTATATATACTGGGAGTGAGTATGTTTTTGGGTGAGTGTGTGTGTGTCCATGGGGGGTTAAGGTGAGAGGCCTGACACACTGCTCATTGCTCATTTTGAAGAGAATCTATGCCAGGTATTTAAAAGGAGAGTCCAGCTGTTCAAACAGTACATACATTGATAATAATAAATACATAGTTGGTTAGATTTACTCTCAAGGATACTGTATGATGTGATACGGTATGATATGTCATCTTTTTGTTGTCTGGAGAGGTCAGTTGGTTTATTGGAAATGTAACAATGTTTAAATGCGGTTTGGACCTTGCCAACTGAAAATAGCTTTAATGGATTGGTTGGTGACAGGGGGTAAATTCTGTTCCTGGCCCTTGAACTGTCCTTTTTTTGGACCAAAAATTGTCACCAGGCCTGAGTCGTAGGAGGACAAAAGTAGATCTATTTTGGTTTTCCAGTACGATAATTCTGATGTCTGGCTCTAGAAGGATATCAAGGTATTTGTATCAAGACAGATGCTATTTGCACCCAGGTGTCCATGGCCAACAATACTATTTACACCTGAGCTGTAACTACCAGTATGGCAATTCCAGGCGTTCACCCAGGAGCCTGCTGTTTGGTGCTCATGTGAATTTTAAGCCAAACCATTATGTTTATTTTCTAAAGCTAACCATAGCCAATTTTGACACATATAGGACTTAACCCTGGTCTCGTGGGTTCAAGTCCTGTGCATGACCAATTTATCCACCACATCTTATTCCCTCTATGGACTGTGTGGACTTTATACTACATCACCTGACTTTCTGGCAATACATTTATGAGTTTTTTCTCGTAAATTTACCACTTGAATCTGAGAGAAGAACCCTAACCATGACCTCTTTGCCCTAATGCTAACCTTCGTTTTATCCTCTCCCATCCCTCTGACCTCAATGCATCAACACAACGAGTGCTAGCCAGTCACAGTTGTGTTGTAGGGATGGGTGTTAATCGCCAAATAGCTGCAGTGTGACTATGCTCACCCGGGTGCAAACAGACATGTTGTAGGCATTAGACAATAATGATGATTAAATGAAGCCATTACAATAAAACGACTTTTATAAAACTGCTACTTTGGGTACTTCTGTCACCAGAGACCTTACAATCCCAGGAGTGAGATCATTTGTAATCCTGATCATTTAGGCTCAAATGGAAGCAATAGATGTGACAAATAATGCAGATATACTGCTGAATATGTTGAAGCATGGAAGATCTTGAAGCTATTAATGTCAGTGTTTGGCAGCAGCCCTTTTGGAGCTGGAATTTTGGAGCTAGTTGTTGCTTGTCATGAGGCCTGTTTGAGAAACAGTCCAATTTTGATGGAATTCCAGTTTTGCTCAGATAATAAATTCTGACAGGCCTTTGAAGAGTGGAAATGAGTTTCTAACAAAAAAGTGTCTGGGGACAATATACAGATAAGACAACACACAAAACGGTAATGAGAAGGTGTTTGTGTCTGTGCTGAGCGAGAAATACAAGGAAAGCTGCCACCATTCACTAAACTAAACTCAAAACACATCTGTAGCTGTGCTTTACTAGAGCTATCTGCATGTTGTCTGGTATTAGTCTCAAGTGGAGAAAGATCATTTTCATTACAATCCATTTTACTGCCTTTGACAAAGCTCAGGTCGCACTGCTTGGGGGTGATGGAATGTGTTCACTTGTCAGAAAAGACAAAATCTGGTCTGAAATTTCACAGCCTGTGTGTCTGTTGTTGAATTCAGGGTCCTTTGGGCAAAGTGAACATTTCTGCGGCCGTGGTTTTGTTTCATTGCTTTGGCTACAAACATAATGCAACACAGATCCTGCTCACAGTGTGAGTCCGCATTTTTTAGCTAGTGTGAGTGTGCGCACACGGGCCTCTCTGCGCGCGCGGGCTCGTACCAGAAATGGAACCTCGACCTTGTTTTTGAGAAACGGTTTGGTCGGAAGCCATATTGCCTCTGAAGGAAAGCCATATTGCGTTACTCTGTTGGCTTCTGGCCCGCGCTCACTTCCTCTTGTCACCCTCGCTGGTTCTTGAACTCACCGAGGCTGGTTTATCACAACATCCAGCCGGGCCTGAAACTCACTTTGTCGTTATCATCATCATCATCATTCTCCTGTTTATGATCAGAAATATCGCTGCTACATACCTGTGGGTGAAAACATGCTTTCTGTGTGTGTGTGTGTGTGTCTTGCATTTAAAATGTTTCCATCCAATCTGTGGTGTACTCTTCCAGCAGCAGCTGGTGATAATTGGTTTGCCCGATGAGATCCAGCAGATCTTTTCCTCTTCATTCTATCCTTCAAACACAGCAATCCTCTAATATTAGCCGCACTCTGCAGAAGAGGCTCACACACATACACACACACACACACTCTTCCGTACTATGTTTTTACGCTGTCAGGTACACTCTCAAGAGAGAAATCTGGGCGTACTGCATTTTCACCAATCTGATTAATCTTTCTCAAACCACAGACTTGAAGTAGGTTTTCTTACAGCGATGACAGCTGCTTCATTATTTTTATTGGACCCTCTGACAGCGCTGAGAGCTCGATCGTAGCTGGTCGCTCTAGGTGCAAAAAGTTAAATGCATTACATATTCACTCAAAACAGTTTTCAAACACTGACTAGGATGGCTCCCAAACATCTGCAAAAGTGCTGCTAGCTGTGGCGGAAAAGGTGTTTGAAGGACATGAGGGAAATGGGCAACTCCAAGATTTTCACACACCAACGCACACTTGCATTGGACTGCTCGCCAAGAAAATTGGCATTGTAAATTTCTGCAAACCACGGATACAGATGTACGTTTCACAAATATCATATGAATGATTCTGAATTGGATTAGGTCTGATATCATGTGTATGAGCTAACACTGTCATCAGGGGGAGGAGGGGATGGTGATTGGCGTGCGGACTATTGTTCGAGACCAACAAAATACAAAAATGGTTACAACTTAAAGCTGCCATTGTGGTACCAAAAGTGGATATTTTAAGCCAAAGTATGATCTTTCCTAACCTTAACCAAGTGGTTATTGTGCCAAAACATAACCATATGTAACCACTGTGTTGCTGAACCCTACAGAAATGTAAAGTTTCAGCGTATTTGCTAAATAACAACTTAGAAATGTAAAATGTTGGGGGTTTTCAGAAATGTACGATACCAACATTTATTCTGGGGATTGCGTTGCTTGTATACACACACACACACGCTACTCAACAGGTCCCTCCTCATGTTTAATTCCCCCAGTGACAGACAGACACACAATGCTCCCCTCAGTCTCGGTTCATACCTGTCTGTGCCGTCTGCCGGTTACCTGTTTGTGTGTGTGTGTGTGGGTGTGCGCGCGAGCTTGTGTGAGTGTTTCCATGTGTCTTTCTTCGCTGCCAGTAGGCCTTGACATTATACGGTGTATTTGTGTAGTAGTGTAGCGAGAGTGTGTGTCTGAGAACAAGAGATTGTGCAAGCATGTGTGAGTGTGTCTCTTAATCTGTGTTGTCTGCCAGTGGGAGTTTACGCAAACAGTAATTCTGCCCAGGATGTGAGCAGCTATTCAGCGCCTGAGGAGACGTCTGTTAATGAATTAATTGGTGACTTGATGCCACAGTGAAAGCTCGTCTTAGCCAAGGGAGGATCTCTGTGTGTGCTGTGGGTTTGGCGTGAACCGCGAGATGAGTGTGTGTGTATGTGTGTAAGTGAGCGAGATTGAGCAGGAGAGAGACAGAAGTGTTTGTGTGTATGGAAAGGTTCGGGTCGAGGGGGTACCAGATGATTAGGGGTAATTAAAACCTGCGCCGAACAACATCAGCATGTGTTCACACATTAGACACAAGACGCTCCAGCGCCTCACTCATCAGCTCTGTGAATCACAGCCCACCTGTCTCTCGTATATCAAGCAGCCACGTTTTACACCGCAGAGTAAACGCTGTCACACGGGGGGAGACAGACGCCGAACAGGCAGGGACACAGTCTGTCCCATTTTACTGGAAATGAACAGCAGAACATGTTCTCACAGTGTTTTTAACTCCCTGTCTGGGATTTGGGGGTATATTATCAAAAAAAATGTTGTTTTTCTGTTGCGCTATAACAGCTGGATGCATAAACAGCATGCAGAGCTTTACTCAATGAGAAAACACTTTACTAAGTTTGTGTTGCGCTGAAGCTTTATCCCCAGAGGAACTGGCTGGAAAATTGACATATTGTCTTACATTGAATGTACACAAGACAATTTTGCAATCAACTGTTTGAGGAAAAACAGCTTTGTGCTTGGTTTTTTGTTTTGTTTCAGTTTTTTTTTTTCCTCGTCACCACAGGCGAAAAATAGCCGTGCATGACCCCAGTAGAAGGATGATGCTTAATGAGAGACTTCCACATTGGCTACCACGTCAGCTGTTTCACTACTCCACTGAATCAGCATTGCACTTCTAATACAGACCTGTGATGGACAGTTAAAAAGATAAAAATGAAAATCTTCAAAACTGATGCAGCAGAATAAGCGATTTAGTCTTTACACATTCTTTTTCCTTGTCAAAATCTGCCGCCTAGATTTTCCCCATAATGCTTCTTGACTGCCAACAGTTCAGCCTCTTCAGTTTAGCCTCGAGCTGCTAGCCTGCAGTGGAGATCAACAGCGGCCCAGAGAGATCTTCTTTCTAACTCCACACCAAGTGAGATCACTTGAGGCCAGTTAAAGACCTGTAAACAGACTTTGATATATAAAATTAGTGGATGTTCTCTTTAAGCTCCCTAGTTACTGTCAAGCATCAATCTAAGGGGCTGAAAAATGAAGCCAATGTGGAAGTGCTAAAACTACAGCCCAAATGGCCAAAAGTGAGTAAATCTACAAATCCCTCATGTTAAAATACCCAACTTAAAAGCAGAAATAAACATGTTTACAGCCTGGTATGAAATTAGTTTTGGTTTCTATAGCTAATATCCCCCTCACGACAACCGTATGGGGGTTTATTTTTATATAACTTGCCTGTTTTTATTTAAATAAGGCTAAAAGTTATGCTTAATTAAGTGCGGGGCCGCTGTTTATGAGACGTCGCCAGTCTGAGTCAGATCCACCCCTCACTCCTTCACATCTCCACCCTCTCGTTCAAATATGGTCATTTCCAGCTCCAGAAATCCAAGATGGCAATGGCGAAAATGCCAAACTCATGGCCTCAAAATGGAAGTCCACAAACCAATGGGTGACGTCACGGTGGCTACATCCATTATTTTTATACAGTCTATGGTTTCTGCACTCGCCGGCGTCACTCAGTCATGCAGTCATCAGGTCTGACACACACTGGTAGCACGATCCTGATTCATTGCGGCCACCATAGACAGACCAGAGCGGTCTCACATGTTAACAAGGGATCATAAAGGGACCAGTAAACAGGGTAAGAAAACATTCTGAGAGAGTGAGAGAGAGAGAGAGTGCTGGGCTCTGTGCATGTGTGTGAAATGATGCACGCGTAGGCATTGGCAACTTTTTAGAGTTAAAAAGCTGTGTGTGAGTTTGTGTGTTTGTGTGTGTGTGTGTGTGTGTGTGTGTGTATGTGTGTGTGTGCATCTGTGAGACCTGATCCTGAGGCCGGGGCCAGCGGTGCTGTAGAGGATCAGGGCTGATGACCTCAGCACCTCTGTGTGGCAGCAGGTTACTGCACGGTTACCAAGAGGAGGGCGAGTGTTTGCAGCCAAAGCAAATATATAATGTGGGCTGCAGGCAGAGAGAGCGGGAGAGGAAGCAAGAAAGAGAGAAAGTGATTTTAAGAGAAGAAAGAACATCATTCCTCTGCGCTGCGCCCTGGGCTGTGCCTCGCAGTGATTAGTTAATGTTATATTAATGGGATTAAATGTAAAAACCGTTGCGCGCTGCATTCCTTCTTGTACTTTCAGGTACAAGTAACACATCAGAACAAGCACTGAAGCTGGTGTAGCATGTGTTGTTACATTATGCTTCAATTACCCGAGCCTGTTCACACTTAAAAGCGAAAGCCTTGGCACAACTTGCTACAACTCCTCCAGAATCTCCCTGTAGCTGATGGGCCTGTAACAGCATCAACAGCAACAATAAAAAACAGATACTCGCTTATGTGTGTGTGAGAGAGAAATCAAAGAGAAGGAGGCTTTGTATTTGCAGCAGCTCAGCGTTTGATTCAAGGTGAAAGTCCTGGCAAAAACCTCTCTGGCAGCAGTCGCGCCGCTCGCCGACAGGACCACCTAGCACGAGTGTGAGCACATAGGGCCCGAAGCAGGGGTCCTTAACACTCTCAGCTATAGATGATTAATAGCTGGATGACATTACACCCCAATACTGTAGCATGTTGTGCGGATCAGAGCGCCCCCCACTGGTTGTGTTGCACACTGCTGTCACCATCTGAGTGAATGGCGTTCATCTGGAACCTGCTTCTGAGGTATAAAGTGTTTGCGGCGGTTAATTATGTTGTAAAAATTTAGACCGTAGATGTAGATTAAGTTACAAAGGGTTGTGACGAAGAGTTACTCTGTAATGACATAAGATTTTAGTTGCACACGGATGGGTTATCTGTTCTTTTTCCTTTTTTATCCATCTCTTATACACACTGTCGTTCTCTTTGTGGCTTTCTCAAACACACACACACACACACACACACACTGAGAGAAAGCACCTGTGACAGATCAAGCAGAGTCAAACAATTTCATTTTGCGTCAAACATGCTCACACGCTGCCAGAAAAAAAACTTGCCCTGGAATTCCTTGTGTGTGTGTGTGTGTGTGTGAGTGAGTGAGTGTGTGTGGTTGCATAGGTGACGATGATTTATCACCAACATCTTTGTCTTTCCCATATAAGTCATGGTGCAGCCTCTGTGTGTGTGTGGGTGTGTGTGTGTGTGTGTGTGTGTGTGTGTGTGTGTGTGTGTGTGTGTGTGTGTGTGTGTGTGGCAGCCAGCTAGTCACTGGAGGTTTGTAGCCCCCGGTCGTCATGGATGCCTTGAAGTCACAGTTGTGTTTGTGTGTGTCTGAGTGTGTGTGTGGGCCTGTGATTGCCTATATAACCAGCAGTAGTACAGGCAGCTGAGTCATACGTCAGATTTGTATCTTTGTTTTTGAGTGTGGCAGCCTGTTTGGTAAATTAAGATGTGTTTGCAGGCAGCAGGTTGACAAAAGACAAGCTGCACAAAAGGATCTCTGTCAGCAGAGGTCAGTACAAAGTAGACAGATTTACAGTAAACTTGAGGAAACAATACAGGCTCTTACAGTGATGTGTATGATTTCTAATTAAAAGTTGACAAGTTCAAAGCTTGTTGTTGGAAATCAGATTGCGTAGCATGAGATCATGTTTGCAGGCTGGTCTGGATTAAAGGGACAGTTCACCCAAAAATTATAGATATATATATTTTTCCTCTTACCTGTGCTGTTTACCAGTCTAGATTGTTTCGGTTTGAGTTGCCAAGTGTTGAAGATGTCAGCTGTAGAGATGTCTGCCTTCTTTCAGATATAATGTAAGTAGAATACACTTGGCTTGTGGTGTGCAAAAAAAAAGAAAAAGTACGTAAAAAGCTCAACAACAGTTTTTCCTCCCAGAAACCATGATCTGGTTACTCAAGATAATCCACAGACCTTGTTGTGGGCAGGTGTAGGAACTATTTTCTTTCTACTGAAATACATCCACCAACCGCATCACTGCCATTGCACGGTTCCTTCTGTGCAGTGATAAGGTATGCAGGTGTAGTCCAGTAGAAAGAAAATAGTTCTGAAATGAAACTGCTCACAACAAGATCTGTGGATTATCTTGAGTAACTGGGTCATGATTTCTTGAAAGAGACATTGCTGTTGTGTTTTTCAAATATATTTTTTGTGCTTCTATGATATTGGAGAGAGGGCAGATATCTCTACAGCCGATACCAGCACTTGGCAACTCACACCAAAACAATCTAAATTGATGAACTGCACTTCAGATAAGAGCAAGAGTATTTCTGATTTTGGGGTGAACTGTCCCTTTACAGTAAGTTTTCCACAGGCGCTCAACAACCACATATTCCAAGACGTTTCAACTCTACTAAAAACAAGAAAATGTTTGGTAAAGAAATATGGATCATTAGAAAAACATGCAAAACATTTACATTGCAATATTTATGTTTTTCGCCTAATAATAGATACCAACCATTAAACTCTACAAGCAGCCTGTGTTTATATCAAAACACAGATCCCTACTTTTAAAGAGGATGACATTTCCTAATGAAAAGATAATACCAAATGCTTACGTATGTGTGTGTGTATTTGTTTGGTTGTGTGAAGTGGAATGCAGAGGGTACTTAGGGTAAGTTTGCAGGGTCATCTCAATTTGCCAGGGGTGATCCCAGGTTAATCCATCACTCATTAGCTCTCACAGATAAGACTCATAGTGGGGTGTGGGGCTGTGAATCCACACTTTCCCTCTCTCTTTGCCCCTCTTTCTCTCTATCACAGTCACCTCCGACACAAAAACACACATGTGCTCTTTCTCTGTCTTTCAGAAAAAAAGAGAGAATCTAATAGAATAAAGCCATGCCCTCTCTTCCTTTTCCCCAACACTTTTTCCCCCCTATTAACCTCTCTCCCCTTGTTGGCTCTGCTCCCTTTGGGACAATACAGCCAATTAATTAGGCTCGGTGTCCAGCAGAGAGAGGAGAGAAGCTCGGAAAGCGCTGGCCTCAGCTGATTTAGCTGCTCTGTAGAAGCCCTATTATAGAGAGAGAGGGGAGAGAAAGAGAGACTATAAGGGAACAGACATAGTGAGAATGTGAGGGAGGGTGAGCAAGAGAAAAAGAGAAGGGGAGAGAGATAAAGACAGAAAGAGGCTCTTGACTCAGCGTGCTACCAGTAAGTGCTATTTAAATAGCTTCCACTGCTGCTGCTGGGTGCAGGATGAAGGCTGCCACAGTCGTAATGTGTGTTGCAGGGGCTCCTCAGCAGCTGTGGGGGTCCCCCTCCTCCAGCAGAATAAAGTCATCAGGTTCCCACGTGAGTCCCCTCTCTGCTTCCAATAACAAAAGGCCCGTATCACTGGAGGATGACAAAGCAAACAAATGGGCCTAATTAGGGGGGTCGATAAGGAAATTATAAGGAAATTGAGTCATTATTGGTAATATTTGTGTTATGAGATGATAGTTCGCAGCAGAAATTCATTTCCAAATGGGGCCCCTCTCTGTGTTTTCTTTGAAGCTAAGACCTGGACCTGTATGACACGAGGAGAAAAACTTGGCCTCGGCCTCGTTCCCTCTGTCTATCTCCTGCTCTCTAACCTCCAGAGACACTCGCAGATATTGAAATGATTATGCAGCAGGTCTCTGTAGATATCCAGATGTCTATTGGATGATAAAAAAAAAGAACCTGGAGAAGGCATTTCACCTTCTTTTTGTCCCCCTCCTTCGAGCTCCCCGCCCTTGTTTTGGTTGTATTTTTCTTCTCGTATTTTCTCCTCCAGGACAGGTCGTTGGCTGGAGATGAAAGTCGAGGTGTAGCGTGAGGGATAAGCGATGGGAGATGATTCTCCTGTCTCCTAGAGTCTCGGAGGAAGACAGAAAGAGCAGGGTGAAGAAAGAGGTAGATAGGTAGCCGCCAGGAGGGTGGCTTGCTTCCAGCGCTCGTCTCCTCGGCCTCTTTCCCCTGGTCTGTCAGGGTGCTGTGGGAGCATTAACAGTAGCTGATGCAGCGCTCAGTCCTGTCAGTAATTTGTGGCTTTGTGGAATTTTATAATACAGTCTTTTTTTATGTTAAACTCACTTTTATTTTTGAAACCCTGTCTTTTAGAAATTGCATTTCCAATTATGTATATTAGCGGAAATATAATTTGTACCTGGATTATGCTCCCTGGAAACTTTTTTTTTATAGGAAGTGTTGAACTTCCTGCTGAAAGGTGGTCGGGGTACGTGGTGGTTGTACAAAGTGCAGGACTTTTTTTTACGCATCAGAAGTCCTGCTAGTGGTTAGGTTTAGGCATCAAAAGCCCTTTGGTTTAGGGATAGGGAAAGACTGTGGTTTCAGTTAAACTTTAATAAAGTAAACATGTCCTGTCAAATCACTTATTTAACCAAGACCACAATCTTCCCCTGACTTTAGCCAAGTGCTGTGGGTGCCTAAACATAAACCAAATGGAGACGTGTGTTTTGTTGCAAACTATTAGGTTATAATTTCTAGGAGACGCTGATTACCATTGCTATTTCAATGCCCTGCAATAACACACATATACTAATTAAGCATTCAGTCTTATTTCACTTGCTCCTAAGGGTTTGTTTCCGGTGCAGTTTCACTTTTTCTAGAAGTGCCAGACACAAGCCTAATGAGGCGAATCATAAGCACTTTGGTTAAAGAAAATTCCCTAAACAAGCCATATGTTAGGAAGTGATTTAAAAATTGCACTAAAAATGTCCTGTACATAAAGTCCTAATGAGTTGTTAAAGTATGATTTTGAATTGAATTATTATGTAACTTTCACAGAAATATGTGAATTGACCATGACCTATTGACCCACAATTCCATGATGGTGACACATAATGTACTAAAATCACATGCTGGCACCATGAAAACAATGGCAATGGAAGGTCAATTAGGATTCTTTGTCATGGTGGACACACTAATTTCCTGGTTCAGCATCTTCATGCAATGGGCAGTGGTTAATGCCAGGCCCCCATAAAGAGTAAAAGCCTGCATACAGAGGAGGTCCTTGTGGTGGTAGATGGGTCAAACAGACACAGGACTTTCACTCGAGAGACCATACTACATGTCCCATGTGACACTAAAAGTCAGCCTTTACTTCTATTAACTTTACAGACTTGCATCCTTTATGTAGTTTGATATGATAATGATACGATACTATACAATGCGATGCGATACGATACGATACGATACAATACCATATGATGGGATGCGATATACTGTATTGGCACTGTAGGGAAATTTGTCTCATACTCAGGAGCTGCACAAGTATTGCTGTCTTACAATAACAGTCCAGAAGAAATGAAGTATACACCATATAAACATAAACATGTATTGCACCTTACACTAACACACAGCAGAGCACCGTAAAATTATTTAAAATCTTGTTTGAGGACTGCAGAAATTAATTTCTAAAACAATTCCCTTTAAATTTGGGCTTTCTGTATCGTCTGCTGAGGGTAAAAGCTCATACACAGATGTACTTTACAAGGTACTTACATCCCGTACTTAACAAATTTTAACAGAAGCCCGGATCTTATTCTAAACCTAACCAAGTAGTTTTGGTACAAACATGCTGCCACCACATAATTTTAGACATTACCACCACCACATATAGTAACAAGGTTTGAGGAAGTCAAGGTTACGTCACATATTTTCTTGAGATTGTGGTGATTTTTAGCAACTTTCAGCTCTAATAATTCAAGGGGGGCATTTTGTACATCACCATCTTAAATGCCTCAAGTCTGGAAACCAAAGTGAGGAATTACTCTCAATAAAAGATGCTTTAGAGGGCATTATAATACATTTCATTTCACTTCTAAAACCACAAACAGTTCTATCAGAGTAGTTGATAACTGATTTAGCATACAGATACTAACTACTACACACAGTTAGTCTTTAAAATTCATGGCCTCCATCCTCCTGTGACAGCCACCGTTTCATTACGCAGGGACATCAAGCAGCACAGTTTCCACTTTTAGAAAGAAAGACAGTATTGGGTTTCTGTGTGGGGTTTCCATAGCAGTGGGCGGGAAATGAAGTGAACTCGGAGCCCCAATAACAAACAAGGTCAGTGCAAAAATAAAGAATGAGGCGATCACAAACAAAGATAGGGAGAAAAAAGAAACAGAGGAGCGGGATTTAAGGAATAGAATAACAGCGGTTAGTGTTTGGGTTGCTGCCTCGGCCGCTGACCTCATCGGAAATGACACCTCTCTTGCCAGCGCAGTGGATCGCATATTTTAGACACAACAGTGTAGATTACAGTACGATGGGCAAGTTATGAACGTGTTGACAGGAGGGTATTTGCACAGATGGGAAAATAGATATTTGAAACAAGTGTTTTCAGAAAAGAGCAACCATAAAAAAATGTGATAAATCTTAACAACATGATCGGGTTGATCCATATCAAGTGTTGTGGAAGAGCCCTTTTTTGGGTTCTCAGTCTGAAATCAGCTGCAACGCTAAGACAAAAAAAAAAAAACTGCTCTAAGAGGTCACACTATTTTCTGAAGTCATTTTCATTAGATTAAGTTTAAGTGGCCTATTTGATAATTACAGTCAATTTTCCTGGTCCACTGAGCAGCGCAATCATCCTGTAGCTGAGAGTCAACCTCCTGCCAGAGCAAATATTAAGGAATATCTACACAATCAATAACACATTGGGGGTAATATTATTCTTGACATTTAAATTACACAGCCACTTACATCTCACTGGAAAGCACAGAGTTCATCAGCCAAAGAGCTCACAACAGTCGTAGTATTTGGATGGAAACCTGTGAGCTGAATCTGTGAGCTGACACAGGAAGAAGTCGTAGCCACTTTTTCCTCGATAGCATTAAACTGATAATCTGTTAAATCTTTTGAAATCCTCCTTGTTTAGTCACTATCCCTGTGATTCTGCACCTCAGAATGAGAAGCCTACCATGCAGGAAGTAGTTTGCCCTTAATAAAGCGAGTTGGGAAAAGGCATGGAGGCCCTGGAGGTGGTGTCGCGGGTCCGTCTATTACTAGTTCTTCTCTCAGTAACAATTTTAAGATATCTTCCTTTTCAATCAACTTCAATCAACACAGCACTCTCATACCAGATTGCTTTAGTCTTCATTCAGTCATCCATATATTGAACCACAATGATTAGCTTGACCAAAAGGCGTCATGCCACCTCTTATATCACCGGAGAGTTTGTATTGTAGCTCTGCACAATCTGGCTGCTGCAGCCTTCTCAAAAAAGTTTGAACTTTTGGCCCAGCCTTGTCTGAGTGAATCCTCATTTGACACGAGACATGAGACAAATAGAGAGGCGTTCCACCTCCTGCCTTTCATCTTCTATGCGAGAGGTTGCATCAAGCCTTCACTTATGCCCCTCCGTTAGACGACTGTTGCGGTCTGTCAGTTCAGAAGATATTGTACACCTCCTGTTTGCTTTTCTTTTCCACCAAAGATAAAACTTTCTTTGTTCTTTCTTTGTAAGTTTCAACTTGCACTCACTATTATCTCAGAAATAACAACCATTGTCTTGTCACGTTATTAGTACGGCAAAATTGTGCTTTCGTTGCAAAACGCAGAGTTTACTCTCCCCGTGTGTGTCAGCCGTTTGCTTGCTCTGGCAAAGACCAGTCCTTCCCTCGCTAATTGCCTTCTACCGATGACTAAATTACAATGAGGTTTTGGGTTTCTGGATCAGAGGGGTCTCTTTTCCTTCTTCTCCACTTCCCCAACTGTATCCTTCCTGCCTGAGTCAGAAGTGTCACATTTGGTTACGGAAGATGTGAAGTGCTGCGATTTTCTGCTAGAAAACAGTTTCCCCCTAGAATAAAAAAAACAACCTTGAAGGGCTACTGTTCCAACATCGCAATTAGACCAGTGGATGTATGTAAATGTGTGTGTATACGCAGTGTGTGTGTGTGTGTGTGTGTGTGTACCAGCATGCATGCTTGCTAGTGTGCACGAGGGCCTAATTCGTACTGAGCAGTAGGCACCGTGCCACAGCAGAGAGAGTGCAGTAAATGTGGTTCTGGAGCCAGTACAGTAAAAACATCTCCGCTCCATCAGTGTCAGAAACAATCTGTATGGACCAAAGCAGCTGCCACACCGCCTTAATACGCAGAAACCAGTCTGCTGTGGCTGCTGCAGGATGGCAGCACGCTCCTGTTTTTACACGAATAATGAACCCAACCAAAACTTTACAGAGTTATTGGCAGACTCCAAAGGAAGCTGTTTATTTAATAGAACGTGTTGAACTGAAATGGATACGTTACGGTAAATAAAGTCAAGGAAATAATGACAAAATAACAAAAAACTTGACAATGTGTCAAATAATGACTAAAATATCAGCACAGAAAAGAGTGAAACAGTTGTAATGTACTGTATGTGCTTCAACTTTATTATGAAAATATTAATTCAGACTTTGATGTATGTATATTGCATGCACTGCATGCATTTCATGTGTGCACCCTCCACCTCACATTGTATGAAGTGTGCGCGTGTGTGTGAAGTGTGATTGTCTGGTGGGAAGGGCTTAGGGCAGAGAAGGGAGAGCTGAAGGAGGAGCGTTTTTTTTTTTTGTTTGTTTTTTTGCCTTTTCCAGATTTCTGCCTACCCCAGCTCTAAAAAAAAGGGTATAGAATTAATTCATCCTTAGTTGACTGAGATCAGTTGCTCTTCAAACTCCAATGAGCTAAATTTGCTGCATGAAGGTCAGCCAATTAATCTGAAAAATCAATTCAGTAATTTTGCAGTGAAAGGAGCAGACCAGTCATGATGCTCTCAATCTGAAAAATGCTTGTAAATGAAATCAATTAAACAACATTAGTTTAGCGTTTAACATTTTATGCACATCTTTGATGATATCCATGTAAAAAAGAAAATATTAATGACAGTAATTCCACCTAAAATATCTGCAATATATTCAGTAAGGAAGCAGATCTCCATCAACAGAGTTCATCTATAATACCTTGCTGTCTCTCTGCCTACCAGGCCTACTGTCTGCCTTGCAGCAGCTGAAATATATACAGATCATAGCATTTTCCTCCAGCTGTCAGCTTGCCATCACTGTGGGTGAAGTATCTGTGAAAAGTGATATTTAAGGTGGTTGCGTCTGGACAGTGTTACCTCTTAAAGATCAACTCACTGAGTAGAAGGATGTAAAATGACTGTGAGCCGCTGTGGAAAAACAACACTCGATGTGTTTGATTTACATTTATAGCATCATATTCCTGATGGCCTTGGATTATGACTCATGATAGCTGAGGTTGAAACACAGCAAAGACTTCTTTTTAGAGCCCAAAGACAACATGTGTCATAAAAATGATGCATATGCATGCGCACACTCTCGCCACATTCTGATCCTTTTGATCCTCTCCTTCTCTTTGAAATGTGCTAACACTATTTGGCCTCTCTGCTCCCCATCACTTACTGTAACTGCATGCACTCACTTTCCCCACAGTTTCATTAGGCAGCCATATTTATATTAAGCATGGGATTAAAGTGAACTTTACTAGTGAGTCTGAGAGATTTAAGGGGATTATGATCAAGTCACAAGAACTACTGATCATGGCTAATGACACATCATTAATCATCAGCATGGAGGTAACTGGGGAGTCCGTCCTGTCACTCACTGGTGTTCCCTGTCCA
The DNA here is from genome assembly GCA_026686955.1 of Epinephelus cyanopodus. Lineage (NCBI taxonomy): Eukaryota > Metazoa > Chordata > Actinopteri > Perciformes > Serranidae > Epinephelus > Epinephelus cyanopodus. Next base: position 35,437,562 of record CM048916.1, read on the forward strand.
TCACACACTCACGCTAAAGCTGCAGGTTGTTACTCGTGCTTCTCCCGGCCCAATAATGTGCGCAGGTCATCTTGTTCATTGGTTCTGTATCCTGTAGTGCCTTGACTTCGGCTTTTCAGCCACAGCCTGGCAAAAAATCTGTTTCTTTGTGAGCTCATCTCTCCACATGCAGCTCCACTCTGCCTCTTCCAAGAAAAACGCCTGAGCTGTGACAGATGCAATGCCTGCTGCTGGCTTCACACTCCATTTGTGACCAAAGCATCTAGACTTTAAAGCCTAGAGCATGAGAAAACACGGGCTGCTACAGTGGCAAATTATTCCCCCCCTCCCCAATTCCCTGCCCACACACACTCTGAAGGTACACACGGAGGGTTGTTTTTTATTTTCTAAGGAGTGCAGGACATTGAGGAATTCAGGTTAAAGTTTAAGAGTGTGCAGTTTTAAAAATGGATGAGAACGGGAGACAATATAAGGAGAAGGGGAAAATAAAAAGAGGACAATAAATGTGTCACAGAAGTGAAGGAACTGCGCTGTGGGGTTTCAGATTTATGGCTTTCAGCGGCTTCCCGCTCACTCCCTCCTCTGGATAGGAGAAGCTGTGCTTGACTTGGTGGCAAGAAGTCAAAAATGTACAGTACGCACACATGCACACACACACAGAGACCTTTTTAAGAACACTTCCCTCATCATTCCCCTACATGCTGCTGTCTGCAGAAAGTCTGCCTTTAAGGCCAGAAGCAGCAGAGAAGTGCGATATGTACCGAGATGATTAGTGACCCCAGGTTGTGATTTGTCTTGGCTGAGAGTTTTAGGGCCCTATTTAGATGGTCTAAAGCGGACGGCTTAAAATGTAAAATGAACTTGTCTTTCCTAATTGAATTGTGATCATTTTGGCAAAGATTTGAAAACATTTGATAAACTTGATTTTGACATAAACACAACAATAACCAGCTTCTGTACGTATAGTCTAAACGTATAGTCCTACAAGTAAAAATGTATATGTAAAAAAAAAAAGCTTTTAGAATGTAAAACTGAAGATCATCTTGTCAGGAGGAGGATGATCCCAGCTGCGCAGCCAGGCCAGACGGGCCCGGGTGCAGCCACGGGACCAGCCCTGCCTGCGCCTTCGGGGGGGAGGGGTGTACTCTTCAGTTTGCAGCTGTGTTAATCAAATCAGGTTGGGTTTCCATTACGCGTGCCAAAAGTGCCAAACGGTGCCAATCCCCTTTGATCTGACATCAGATGTGACGGGACAGTCAATATAGAGATACATTTATCGTCTCCTCAGCTGTAAAACACTCACTCCTTCCAGTTGGTAGGTCCGCCATCTAACTAGCTCTCCGCCGTGCGCTCCAATCGCGCCTCATTTAAAGGGAATGAGAGGTGACACTCTGATTCGCTTATTGAATGATACGCCCAAAACACACCCATGACTAATTCACAGAGTAAGTCCAACCCTTTTAGACTCTCTGCCATGGCGCACAGTCTGAGAACACGCTGTCTAACTAGCAAGTGACTGGGACACGCGTATGCACTGCACGCCTGGCGCTTTGCGTTTTAGACCATCTAAATAGGGCCCTAAATGTCTCTCTGATTGCACTTTGACAACCCAGCCTCACTCTCTGTTTACGTTGTCGCTTATATAGCTGGGTAATCATGCACTGTGCCTATATGATGCTCAGTGCGGTGCATTTTTCTAACCTTTATTCATCCAGGAAGGGTTTTTTTTGTTATCTTAAATCCATATCTACCTGCACAGTGCAGTTTGCCTACACCTGGAGCTGCAAAGTGTTAAATGCCAGTGATATTCTCAGGCAGCATGCGGATTCAAACCATCCTCTGGTTCCAATTTGTACATGAGCGGGTCAGCTTCTGATTTCAGCCAGCTTGTGTGCGTTAAGAGCCCTTTGCATTACGACTGAAATACTGTCATTCAACTAGACAGTTTGGAGAAGTCCTGTAAAGCGATGCACAAGTGTAAAACCACTGCTGCACACTGACACCAGAACCATTTCCACCATGAGCTCAGGTACTCCCAGTAATCAAACGGGGCTGTTAAGATGATTTTCATTGCAACTTGGTCTTGAGCCAGACCAGTGTTAATAATAATTGGCAGGTTGTAAAAGAGCTACAAAAGGTCAGGCAGCTCAGCAGTGGAGCTTCAATTCCAGGGAGGGAAAAAACTGAGGGATGGAGAGCAGGAGGAAGAGCAGTGTCTTTCTTTTTTTCAAGTCTGTCCAGTTGAGATTTATTTCTTCTCCGTTCCATCTCGCCGCCCCTCCACTCCTCATTGTCACTAGATTAACTTGCGTTTCAGATAATTCAACTTTCCTCTCCTGTCCTCTCTATTCGACTGCCCAACTGAAGCCGTTTGCATGGCTTATAAATTTTATAGAGAAATTTGTCTCAACAGTCCAGAGTAGCACTCACTAATGACATCTGCAGCAGGGAAGGCCCGGTTTTCCCCAGAGGAGAAAAGGAAAGCAGGAGGAGGAGGAGGAGGAGGAGGGTCACGGCCCATTTCGGAGGAGCCGTAACTTGGTGATGGGGACTTGACAGAAGAATGTGGGGGTTGTGCATGAAGGTCAAAGGTTTCCCACCTGCTTAGCATGGCCATGGTGCTGTGGTTGCTAATGAGCCTACAATAAAATAGTGTTGAGCAGAGCTTAAATTAAGCATTTACTGCCCGGTGAGGTGAAGCCACAGCGTTTCCCTCACTAGGCAATAAATGTGAGCATCCCAAAGATTTCCACTCAAGGGCGTAGGTTTTGTTTTAGTTTTTGGTTGAGAAACAAATGCAACGAGGAGTTTGGAGCATACTTTTCTGCATTTTGGTGAATTTTTATGCACCAATTTGAGACTTTTCTGCATCAATTTATGTGTGAATATCTGTAATTTTGTCAAAATAAAAGTCCTCTGCTATTTTTTTACTGGGGGGCAAAATGTACATGCTCTAAATAGAGAGACTGGTTTTGTTCCGTGCGTCTCCCTGAAAGCTACGCCTATGGTTCCACTGTATGGAGAACTGTCAGGACTAATGACAGAGATTACATCTTTTACTTTTTTAAATTACTTCAGTGTTTTGAATCATGCAGTTTTTTAATGTGGAAGTTAGTGAACTTGGAGAAGAACTTTGGACACATACAGTGACGTTGACAAAACAATCTACCCTCGAAGTCCACTCAGTAGCTGTTGTAGTGAGTTCACATGATTTTCATTACTGGATGGATGAATGAGCATTAAATTGTTAAAGTTTTGTAAGCCAACATGAATGAGAGGTCATTAAATTGCTCAGATAATATAGAAATTTGAATGTCAAGGCAGCTCCATCTACAGAGGAAGATCATGATTAGTCCGCAAGCTCCAGAAAGGCTACTCTACCCCTTTTCCACCAACATAAAATGGGTTCTGTTCTGGTTCCTGGTTCCATTAGTTGGTATATGCTTATTTTCTGGATATAACAAAAGTTCACAGGTAATCAATGTGATCTGCGAATGTGCCACTACTGTTTACTTCTGTTTCGCACTGTGCAACACTTTTTGTTTATGCCCTGTCCTTGAATGCAATGGTTCCACTCAAAACTCATGGAAACAACAACTGGTTTGCTCACAAGGCTCCAAGAATCAGAGTTGAATAACCAGAGTTAATTTGATGGAAAACGGGTACTAATGGACCTTTTAGTAATATTTGGGCGACTGCTGTTTCCAAGGTCAAGAATGAACTCTCAGTCTCAACAAAAGATGGAGCTGAAAGGGAGAAATTCCCAGAAATCTACCTGTATCAATAATTTCCATCATATTCCTGACACTTCCGAGAAGAATGTGTCCAGATCGGCTTATGCAAAGTGCGTTTTATTAGGGAGTGGAAACCATAAACGTTTACCCAGCGGAGAGAATTCCAAGAGAGCATTCCGATCTCATCCCTAATCCAAGACTCATCTGCTTATCCTCAAGGCTGAGTCAGTTCAATATGGGAAGAAAAAAAAAAAAACTTTCCAAAGCAAGGTAGGGAGCGCCTTCTCCCACAGGGCTCCTCTTCACATTCTATTAAATGTGTTTTAAAAAAAACAAGAAAGAGAGAAAAAAGATGAGCCATTATGATGTTTGATGAAGATATCCAGTGTCTTCACATAAGGAGGAAACGCTCCCCGCCTTTTTACTGCCTGAAGGGCCAAATTAACTCATCTAATCTTCTGATCATCTAATCTTCAAACACTGTTTATTTTCTCAGCTCACGGCCCGCCAATCAGTGTTGGCTGACTGCATTCTGCTATAATACGCTGGGTTTAAAATCTTTAGTTAACATTGTCAGAGCGGAGTGATTGCCTTAATTGCAGAGGCTGTGGGATTAGTATGAATCACAGTTATGGAGGAGCGTGAGTGTAAGCTCTGTCTCATTGTCTCGCACTGACAGCGCTGGCCCATCCCTGTCAGCCTCGGGGCCAGCAACGCACAAGACGACCTGCCAGGAGTTATGTGAACTCAAAACACTATGGATCTGCTGGTCCCATAGAAACCAAACTCACAGAGTAAATAGACTGGAGGAGATGCTTGACATGAGCAAGGAGAGCCCTTGTTTAGGGAAGATTTGGAGATCTGTCTTGCGTGTTTCCGATGCGCGTCCCCTCCGTGAAAGCCCGAGCGGTGTTTGTGGATGTGTGAGGCTCAAGGCGGAGGAGACAGGGTTAGGTAATGGCTGGATGTAAAACAATAGAGAGCAAAGACCTTATTATACTAGGCTCTGACAGCCAGGTTGATGGCGGGGAGCTGCGCTGCGGTTGCAAACCATTGCACAATTGATTCACAGCTAATGCTGGAGGGGGCGGAGCCTCAGAGAATTCACACTGTGATTATCAGATCAGACACTGATGGCAGAAAGAAACGTCAGCCACTTGTTTCAGTAATCCGCCTTTACTTTGAAAAGGAAACATTGCTCCATCAGTCAAACACAATACATTTACACACCGTTCCCACTCATAGCCCTTCAATAAAAACTGAACTCTCCGAAGTGAGAGCAGAGATTTTTGGTCTTTCTGCTAAGGGAACTGTAAATCCACTTAGTTCCAATCATCATCACGCTCATGAAGGATCTTTTGCCATCGTGCCACTGCATCCGTTCACACACGAGGTTCCTGAACATTGAGGTGATGCAGCTCTGCCAACACTGTCAGCTTGAGTTCCTAAGAGACTTACATGTAATAGAAATGTACAGGACGCATTCACGACCTGGCAAACAGTAAAGTATCCTGTTAGATTGCATTATGTTATCACACAGCGGAGCGTTGTTCGGGCTAAAGTTTGCACGGATGCTGCTCTGAGCATCGCATCGCTCCTAAAGCTGTCAGTCCCTCACGCTATTAAGACAGCTGCTCTTAGTGGGTATTGTTCAGCCGGGCGCTATGGGGACCTGACAGGCCTAAGGAATCTTTTTTCACCCTAAAGGGCCTTTCACTGCTATAGCCCTGAATAGGACCTGCCAATGTCATCCTCCACCCATGGCATTTTTATGGCATAGCTGACATATGCACAACGCACTCTCGTCAACCCCTCCGTGGCTCTAGCCGGGCTCCCTTTATTCCCGCACTGTATGTCAGCTGGTGTTTTCCCATAGACATGAATTGGTAGAGATCTTTTCCAGGCAGCGCCACTTTATCTTGGAATTACTCACGCAAACACTCACATGGAGACACACACTCTGAGAGCGATGGGCGCACAAATAAAGACAGATGGGCAGGGAGAATCTCCCTCCCTCTCTCTTACTCTCTCTCTCACGCAGGTGCACACGCTTTCACATACACACATGCACACACACCTTCTCACACACACACTGCTTTACACACACCACTCAGACAAAAGACCCTTGATTACTCAGCAAATGGATGCACCACTGATCACAGGCCAGCCCTTTTACAAACTGGCCTATTATGCGGTCTCAGCGTGGGGTGGAAGTGTTGCAGGGGCCCAAGGCAGTGTGGCTGTGGAGGGCTGAAGGAGTGTGTGTGTGTATGTGTGTGTGTGTGTGTGTGCTCACGCACTAAGGCTGAGAAGTGCTCCCATGCTGCGCCGCCTAACGAGAGGGCAGGTCAGCCATTAAATGGGCACTAATGCGGGAAATTGGAGGCCATTAGGCCTTTCTTTGTTGTTATGCCTCTGTGTGGCTAGTTAGACTCTTGAAAAAGGAAAGGCCTTATTAGCCCCCACATGAAGACAGAGAGTGAATATATGGGCCATTTAGCTCAGCATGGAGCAGGCTGGCCTGCTGCTGGAGGCTGCTGCAGATTGTAAGGCCGTGTGCTCGTGAATGTTAATGTACATCTGAGATGGTGTTAATGTGTCAAAGGATTTACGATCACAATAGTGAAGCCAGAATCAGAATAGGATTTATTACCAAAAAGGTTTTGACTTCTGAGGGACTGGCCTTAGTGTTTGGTGCACACAATAAATATATTAAGAGGGAATAAAAGAAAAATGATGACGTGCTGCAACAGTCAAGAACATAAATATAGAATAGAACATTTATGATAAAATATGAATATGAATTTAAAGATACTGTAATGTAACAAATGTACAAAATATAGCTGTTTTAATAATGAGAAAGGTGTACAGTTTTGTGCATTTCAGTTTGTTTGTCTGCAGGCTAGTAGGACAGTAGGAAAACGCAGGCATCTTGTTTTCTCCCAGCCACCAGCGGTGAATGATGTACTCTGATATTCCACTTAGTAAAAGCAGCACCATGTAGACACACTCTGTTACAAGTAAAAGTCCTGCATTCAGAATTTTACTTAATTATGAAAATATTACAATCGAAATATGCTGAAGGTACCAAAAATTATAATAATCATAATCATTATGCTATCAGAATAATGTATATCATATTATTGGATTATATTTTTTGATGCATTAATGTGCACTTCAGTGTAATGTCACAGATAGGTGTGAGGCTCATTTTGAAAAGTTTATATACTGCTCGGTACTTTAATCTTTAACAATACATCATAATTATAATATTAGTTGAATGATATTTTGTAAATGTAATGAGGTAAAAAGCCCAATAATTCTCTCTGAGATGTAGTGGAGTAGAAGTATAAAGTAGCAGAAAGATATAAAAAGAAAGATATAACGAAATACAAGTAAGTTTAGAGTTCAAATATAATTCTAGATTTTCTTTTTTCAAAAAGTTAAATTCACCCCCATTAACACCAAAATATGAGACCATTTTTTCCAATCCAGTCTTTTTATTTTGTGGATTCAAAATGCCAGCTTTTATGTGTATCGAAAGCCAAAACACCAAGAAAAATGATGCCTTTACCAATGCACATACAGGGTTTGAGTGTCCTGCATCAGTACTGGGAGACACTCTAAACACAGTGTGTCCTTTCAGTTGCTGCAACAGTAAATCAGCAGCAGCGCAGTAACTGTAAAAAGTGTTGTGTTTTTTGTTTGTTTGTTGTTTTTTTAATGAAGACAGTGACTATTAGAGTATCTTTTTAAATGTGTCTTGCAAAGTTGCTGTGTTAACTAATATTCAGAGATAGATGGTAAAAAAAAAAAAATTTTAAAAAGAGAAAAAAAATGAAAGTGGACATAATAATAGCAATAATTAACGAAACATAACTGCAACCCTGCTCATTTGATTAATGCCAGTATGAGAGTTTATTAGAAATATTTGAAATATTTATATAGTTTATACAAAAGATATCAAGCTTCATGATACTTTGTACATTCAGAATTCATGTATCTTGAATACTGTACACTTGTGCTGTATAAGGAGTTGTGTAGATTCAGAGTCGGGCCAATCTCTGTTGGTGTTTACTCTGCGGTCTACTGTAAATCCGTTGCTTAACATTAACCTTCGCTCCACTGCTAATAGCTTCATGAGGGGTCCCTGCTTGCACTGAAGCGAGGCGGTTCTCACAGCTCTTTAATTGCGTCGGTCGGATAATCAGACCACATTTTATCACCCGCTGACAGAACATGCACTGTAGACTCTGCCTGCACCGGGAATTGCATAATTTGACCAAACATGAGAAAACATGGGAGTGTTGAATTATGAAATAAAGACAGGAGAAATAGATAAACAGCTTGACTGATAGGGAAAAAAAAAAGGTCAGACAAGCGTGTAAAGGCTTCTTGACGGGGAGTGGAGTCTGTCCACTGGAAATCAGTCCTCATCGCATATTTAATGTGCCTTTGATAACCCTGCAGGACTGATGAATATTCTGTGTGACTTGTTCTCAATTAGCCAAGTCTCCTCCGAGTCAGACATGGGGTTTAACAAGCAGCCGGCTCATCTCTCTCCCTTCCTCTGTCCACCTCATCTTTCTTTTCCCAACTTTCCTCATCTCTCTCTTTACATTTTCCTGCTTATTAAAAATACAGCCGCTGTGAAGCATGGCCTTCTTTGGGAGCCGCTGAGATCCAGAGTTTAGTTGGGGGTCATTAGAGACCGAGTGAAGAGGGCTTGAGGGCTCACAGGGGGTTAAAGTGCTGCGGCTAATTGGCTGCAATAAAGGAATTAAATTAGCCTGATATAATCTCTGCAGCGGGCGCCTCATCCTCCTCTCCCTTCCCTCTTCCCACTCACCCTCACTCCATCACCCCGTAGTTTTTATGGCATTCCCAGGGTGCTCCCCAAAATACACTGCCCAGTGCTGACCTTAAACTCCCCGCACACTTCGTTCATCCTCCATGACACTGGAATAATCTCTCTCTCCTACTCTTTTTTGTTTGCACTCTGAATTTTTCCAAAACTTTCACTCTTTGCACAATATGCGGCACAGTGTTTCAGCAGAGATGAAGGGATGGAAATAAATTTGTTTTCAAATTGTTGCTGAAGAAATCTGAAAGCGTTGTGAAAGGCGATTGAGCTTTTAAAAATGTCAGTGTATTTCAACACATATATTTGTTTTTATTGCTGTGATAAAAAGCAGTGGTTTGTATTTGTCACAGAGGAGCTTGTTTTTCTATTTATCCCGATTTCCAGAAGTTTACGGATCTTGCGAAAGCTTGTAAAACTTTTTTGCCCGCTCTTGCCAGTTTGATTTGTGCGTTAGAGTCCTGTTTTTCTTCAGATTAAATATAAGAGATGTGTGGTGAAAACATGCCACTTAGCAGCTTTTTATAAGGTGGAGCTGATTGCATATCAAAGGAGAAAAGAGGACAGATTTCCGTCTGTGTCTGTGTGAAGATAATTTACGGCAGTTCAGCGCATATTGTGGCAACAGCTAATGAAAGACAAATGCTTTGCTCGTTTAAAAGGATTAATTGTAATGGTGAATGGCATTTATATAAAGCCATAATTGCATCTGAAGAGAACGTCAGACACAAAACACTGAGATGAGCACTCCATCTATCATCTCAATCCTTCCAATAGCTCTCACTGTAATTGGAAATTCCCGCCTTTATCACGCCAACTTCTGGGTCAACAAACACATGATAAAAAGCAGTATTGTTCTGATTCATACGAGACTAAATAAACAGTTGCCATGAAACAGATTTATTAGTTGATATATAACAGAGAGGAAAAATATACAGTGGTTATTGAGTGAACATAAATATTTCTTTAATTTCACATCACTCTGTGTTTTGGTTCAACACTTATTATGGCGGCTTTAAAAAAAAGAGTCAAATTCTCCAGGTGTTTTGGGAGAAACAGTCATTATCAGCGACGTGCGATCGTTTCTTCATAATGAAATTCAATCGTCTGTGGATCACAGCCTCTTCATTGGTGTGGTCCGACATCAGTCTAACAAGAGGCGCTGCACTCACCTGTCACCGAGATCTGTTTTTAAATTACTTCTCTCCAAGAGAATATCAACACCGAATTAATCCGGCCACAAAATGATTGTTTGTGATGTCTGCACTCAAGAAGAAATTCCAGACATTAAAGCATAATATCACTGTTGTTTTCTGTCACTTTGTGCCAATTGTTGAAATGTTGTCTCTCTGTTTACTGTTACATTCTTCTGCTGTTTACAGTCAGCATAGTTATGTAAATATCTGAGGTATTTTCTGTTCTTGTGTTGTTTGTTTTTGTCTGCCTTTGAAAGGCATTATAAAAATGCAATATTATAAGCTATTATTATTGAGCTCATTTAACACCATTCATCCGTGTGCAACGTAAAATACACACGCAGATATATTTTTATTCATGGCAAGCATGAAACCAGAATTTAAGGATGATGCACTGTTATAGATTAAACTACAGAACAATGTGTAAAATAGTTAAGCATTAGCTCCACCTCAGCCAACTAAAACAGTAAAATACTGCTTACTCAGTTAATAATCATTTGAAGATATAAAATATAACAGTGTAACACTCACAGAGGCCATTTTTCTGCATTGAATACTATTAATACTTTGAGTAAATTTTGCGTATAATACTTACATACAGTGTTTGAATGGAAAATAAAAAGTAAAAAATATGGGTGGGGGACATCTAGTTAAAGAATAAAGACATTTTTCTCTCAAAGTAGAGGGTTTTTATTTTTATTTTTATTTTTGAGGAATACAGGTTAAACATTTTATACTTCTTGTGAATATAATCCACTTCATTTTATTTCCATTTATGTATTTTGTGTATACCCTTTGTAAACACCTTATTTTGAAAATTAGGAAAGTCACATGTATTTTCAACACATTCTTATCCCGGCTTGTCACATACTACAGCTTTGTCAGTGGACTTGCGCGTCAAAATATGATGCACTAGTAACCCTTCAGTGTCAGTTTTGGATGTTCATGGACAGCATGCCAATTTATGCTTGTTAATACACTGTGTCTTTTCAAAATACACTTACTGTTTATTAGAAAATGTACACAGTTTCTGCTCCTTACATGCATACAGTCATTTTCAAAATAAACTCCCAATGTAGGTAAATCACTTTGTTTTTATAAGTTTATTTCCTTAGAACTACGCAAGGAAAGCACATGGTTAGGTTTAGCAAAAAAACATCATGGTTCAGCTTAATGTACGTGTATTGATAGGACAGCTAGATGGAAAGGAAACGTGACTCACTCCCAATACTTCGGACTTTCACCCTCTTGCGTGAAAGTCCGAGTATTGGGAGTGAGTTGAGTTAGCCTGGAAATCCAGATCCAAATCTAGAAAGATTTAGGGTCTGGCCACGAGTAATGAAAATGGCCCAACTCGAGGGGCGGCCCCAAGCATGCATTTGTAAATATCACTGCATGCAATTGGATAACACTACGACCAATCAGAACAAAGCCAAGTCTAACTCATTCATTGTAGCGACCAAAGCCGTTTCAAACAACTGGTGCTCATCCGTAGCCATCTTGCAATGTTTACTGACTGATTCCGGACTTCGTCGTCGCAGCGCTGTCGTCATCTGTTTAGCTCGCTCTGGCCCGCCTATATCAGATAAACCCATGTGATTGGTGCAGCTTGGTTTCATGGGCATAGGTAATGAGCATCATTACTGATTACCAGAGTGACTCGCTGGGCAAATTCAAATTGTGCTCTCGCGAGAACTCTGGATTTCCAGAGTAGAGTTGAGTTGGTATTTGCCACAAACTTCGCCAAGTCCTCACTAGCTCTCTATATCGCCAAAATTATTTTCCTAGTATGGCGAAGGCAAGACCAGCCCTACTCTCCCAAGGCCCTGACAAGGAGTTCAAGGATATTGTGTTGCCTACCTCTGGCTCAGAGACCTTTATGTGGAGGGAGAGAGTAAAATGTAAAAATGCAAGACTGTATTTCTGTGAGTACCAGCCCACTTCAAGCTCTGCTCATGTGTCGTTACTTGTGATGGACCATACGTACAGAGTAGAGCTCCTACTCAAGTAAAAGGATCTCTGGCAAGAAATACTTTCAAATTCCTTCACATCTACGTTGCTTCATCAACATTTCAGGCAGATTTATGCCTTTTTATTTAATGAATGTTTGCAAGGACAGCAGTGAACTTGTCTGATCTGCAAAAACAAACAAAAAGTGATTACAACCAAACACAGTGGTTTCCTTGGATTGTCTTCAAACATAATGTTCCTGTGTGAGTCACATGATCACACACATACATATCAGTTGCTCACACACCGGATCTATGAACTGGATGCACATGGGGTTCAGTGTTCAACTCACATCTGATGTTTGGCCACGTCAAGCAGCAAACCTCCCAAACTTTCCCGGCATGTGTGTTATGTTTCCCATCGATCCCCAGAGAGACAGACAGTGAGAGAGATGTAGAGACAGAGAGCAAGCTGCAGGTTAGAGGGCCAGAGGGCGTCTCACACAAGTGCTGTGGATCCAGCGTGGTACTATAGTGTGTGTGTTTGTGTGTGTGAGGGGATAAAAAGAGGTATGCTTTACAGACTGCCATGATTTAATTTAATGCACCATACAGAAGGGGGGTATCAAGCTGTTCCAGATATTTGGGGGGCACGGTTTATGAAAACATTTTCCAAAATAAGTCACAGTGAAGATATACTACATTATACTTTCTCTCTCTCAGAGGACACCCAATATTTTTCCATTTTCTCTTGAGGGGGTTTTAGAAGTTAATCTAATTACTTTTGGGGGGCGCCCATAGGATTAAAAGCAAACTGTGCATGTGTGGACTCCGCCTGGTGTTTGTTTAAAAGCAGCGTAGCAGAGCTCCTGCCGGTCCCCTGCTCGCAGGCGGTGGTGTTGGGTTTTGGTTTTCCTGTTCTGTTTGGGTGAGCGGTGGAGGTGACGGCAGCGGGGGAGGCTGATATCTCCTGAAAGCTGTGGAAAAATGGAGGAGAAATGTTTGTCAGGGTCTGTTACCCCCTGCAACCTCTAAAGTGATGGAACATTTCTATCAGATGAGAATGTCAATGACAGAAGTGTCTCAGTTTGGATGTTTAGATATACAATGAGCCGTCCCTTTTAAAGTTTATCCTCCTCAATTGTACCTTTATATTTGGGGTAGTGAGCAGCCAGCAGCTACAATAAATCCAGCCTGTGGATTTAGAGTGAAAGTGGCAGAGATCAGTTGCTGGAGTGTCTCTTTAGAACAGGCTGTGACCGACATCCTTCAGTTTCCAGGCTTGTCGTAAGTACGATGAGCTTAACCTCAACCTCCAGCTCTGCTGCTTGAGTTTCCCCTCTAATTAGCCGAGGGAAGGCGGCCTCTGTGCTGCTACACGGCTAAGGTCAGTTGATAGACGCTGGGAACCACTTAAAGAAACTAATTAGCCAACTTATCCAGAAACACGCTCAGACGCCGCTCTGAGGCTCCCATGTTTCCTAGGACGTGCAGGAAACAGCAACACCCGATAAACAAATCAGTTTCCTGTCAAATTCTGCAGGAAGAGGTTGAAACAGCTGCGAGATCCGAATGCAGCTTTTTGTCATTTCAGATAGTCGGGTGCACGTTACAGGAGGTGTTGAAAAGCTTTGAGTAAGATTAGCTTCATCCAGCTAATTCAATTACTCTTGTTTTAAAGGTGTCAGTTCACACTTCTTTTTACTGCTCACCTGGGGGGCGGTTACAGCCGCCCACTGACTCGCTAATCCAGCCTGAAGCAGTTAGTGTGATTGAAAACAGACCAAACAGTTTAAGGTGTCCTAACAGGAGAATGCAGTCTTTATTAGCATTGGCTATCAACAATAGAATTTCAACACATTATAATTTCCAAAGCTTTTCAAATTGTCATTTAATGTCTTAAACAACCAAAAATTATCAGAGGTTTTATGTTTAAACAAACAAAATGTCTCTTTTTTTCTCTTGTATATGCCTTTTCTGTCTTATAGTTCATTATTATTACAATACCACTTATTGTTCTCATATTAACACATAGATGAAATGTTGACTCACAGGAAGCTGGGAGCAGGCTTGCCTTCAATGTGCACCTGGTGCACTCGGCATGTGTGTGTTGTGTGTGAATGGTCGCAGTAGCTTTTGTTTGCTGTGAAGGTCTGTGAGCTGATTGCTCGGCTGAAATAAACTCTGCCTCGGCTTTTGTGTCTCCTCTGAAGGGCAGAAAACCTGAATCCTGCTGGTTGTAAAGAGCAAGCGTGAGGAATGTTGTGCGTGTGTATGTGTGTGTCGGCAGCAATGGTCCTCCTTACTGTTATTGTGCACTGTTATCACAGCGGTCCTGCTGAAAAGCGATGGCAGGTATTTCAGCAGCAGTTAGCAGTGAGGTGTTCACTCTGAATCTGTCTTGGTGTCATTAAGGAAAATGATTGAGAGGAAACATCCATCTGCACTTCTAGTCATGGGACCTCCATACTGCTGTGTACTTTTTGCTGAATAGGTTAAAAAAAACGCCTCATATTTAGTTCTCTGTAATGATCTCACCGTTGCTTGTGACAGACATGTTTTATGTCACTTTGGTCCAGTTTAATTTTGCTTTAACTCAAAGAGAAAAAAAAGTCTGCTGCTGCGGGAATTTTAATAAAGTCTCTAACACTGTATTGAGCTTCTCATGGCGACAGAGAGGATGTGATTGTTTGATTTGAAAAGTCAAACTCACAGATTTCCTGCCAAGAGTGGATTTATCATATATGCTTTCATTTTTTTGGTTTGGCAAAGATGTTACCACAACACAACAAACTGACATTCCTACTTAAGTAGATAGGAATATGTTTGTGGTTGACGGCAAACCCAACTGAGTCTTGTGTGAGCTGTGAAATTTAAGTCAACCTTGGTATTTAAAATTCAACAATTTATATCATAACACACGCAAGAATCAGCATGGTGCAAAACATGAGGTAATGTGATGGAAATAAAGACCAATTTAAAACTATAAACATTTGTTGATAGTTATCTGATTTACGATAATCACTGAATGGAGCACTTACTGTGTGAGTGCTGATTCATTTTATTATTAGATTATATCACAATGAATAAATAGCCATAGCAAAGAGAGTCTTGTTGAATTAAAAGTTTGAGAGCCGAGTGTCCGGTGTCACAGGGATATGTGATCATGACTGACAGCATAATGTTATCTTTAAACACAAGGTGATTGTTTGCCAGATAAGGCATTATGAAAGGAAACAGTGAACTCCACATGAATGGACAACACTCAGATGTCTGAATGACAGGCGGTTGTTTAAGAACGCCAAAGGAAACCTGATAAGCCCACGCCAGACAAATTGCATATTGGCTTACAAATCTTCAATTGTTTTTTAATTAAATGTGCTTTAATTTGGATAAGACTGTAATGATGTCATTTTTTAAACAGTCTCTGTTTGTGAAACGTTTGAAATTGTGCCAACAATAGCATACATTTTCTTCAGTGTGTAAGGGGTATTGTGCGAACAAGCTTACATCACGCCCAGTGTCGGTGAGTTAAGATAAAGTGCTTCTCACTCGTCCCCATTATCTGACATAATACCTCATGAAGCATGATACCATCAGACACAATGTGGCCTTCTGCCCCACACCTTTACATCCAGCTTGTATGCTGTCTCTTCTTCAATATCCAATATGCCTCCCAGGACAACAGCATTATCCTCACCGGGGCAGTGTCGTCCGGTAGGCTAGAATTCCCCCTGTCTTCATTTAAGGAAGGTGTGAAACAATCTTTGTAGTGTAACAGAGATGTGTTTGCAGGTCTGAGGTCCTCACTGGCAGTGATCCCTGTTACCTGCAGGCAGGCCGGGGATAGCTTTCACTAAGTGTGGCCCAGAATCACAGAGAGACTGAACCTGCCCTTTGGCATTTACAGGCTGGATTGACAGCCAGCTCAGTGACACAGATCATTTCAGAGCTGTCTAAACACAGAAGAAGAAAATCCACTGTGTTGTCAATTGATCTCTTAAAATAAATGTCCATTTAGTCACAAAATGTCATGACTGAATGAAAATTTTCAGACATGCTTATTCCTTAACTTCTTTTATATCTCAGACACACAATGTCAGGTTGGGGATATCAGTGGGCTTCAGGGGTTTTCCAGTGGAGCCAGGAAGGAAAGCTGTGTTGTCTGAAAGGCTAACAATATGAGTCATGAACAGGTGTAAATCTAGCTTAAGACAACAATGGAAACATCAGACCTGTGTCACTTTGAGGAAAGGATAGGTATAAATCCAGTCAGGCAGCTCAGATGCCAGAAGAAACGGTGGCACTGTATGTTTCTGCAAACCAAGAACACATTTTGTACGTTACACATTTTAAACATATCATATCAAGGTTTCTAAAGTTAGCTAGTTTATGAGCTGACTTTGTCGTCAGGAGGTGACGGGGATTGTGGATGGCATGTCACCCACCACAGCATTGTTGAAATGTAAAGTTTCAGTGGATCCGCTACATAATAACATGAAAATGTAACATATCCATGGTTTGCAGAAATGTGCGATGTTTTGGAGACTGGATTAGGTCAGGCGAGTTGACAGGACATGGGAGTTGAGGTGATTGTTTAAATCTGAGTCTATCAGGGATTTCTTTTTGATCTTATTTTCCCAGAAAAAATAATGAAAATATTATCTTGTGGTCTCGTGGCATTTAAAGTCTTGGGGTTTTTTGCATTGCAGTCATTATATACTGAGGCTTAAGACAGACAGTCTGAATCAGGGGAAGAGAACAAGCAGAGACGTATCATTAATTAAACCCCTGCTGTCCTGCAGGAAAGACAGAAAGCCAAGTCACTACTGATAAGGCACGGAGCTGCTAATGTGTGTGTGTGTGTGTGTGTGTGTGTGTGTGTGTGTGTCTGTGTGTCTGTGTGTCTGTGTCTGTGTGCGTACTGTATGTGTATTTTAGAAAAGATATTGTAATTAGGTCCTTGGAGCTGAGAGAAGAAGTCTCAGGAGTCCCAAACAGACACACACATCCAGAAAAAAACTCACACTCCTAACACACAAACGCACTCACGAACACACTCACATCCTTGTACTTCTATCATTGTGAGGACCCTCATTGACATGCATTCCCTAGCACCTTACCCTAACCTCAAACATCACAACTAAAAGCCAAACATAAACCTGAACCTTACAGACAAGTCTTAACCCTCAAACAGGCCTTTAAAGGAGTGAAAACTGGCCAAATATCCTCAGTTTCCAAAATGTCCTCACTGTGTTGGTTAAAAATGTAATCTAGTCCTCACTATGTAGCAAGTACCAGTAGATACACAAACACGCCAGCGAGAAGTCAGGTTGGGCGATGGTCAGGGAAGTGAGAGCTCCTCCATTATGATGAGGAGATGATGAGAGAAGCCCTGTGAAGAGGTACCACAGAAAAACACGGGCGGATAAACCAACCAGGGGACCCCAGTTGGACCCACATAACCCCCAATTTCCCTACGTACACACACATACAGTACAGTATGTACTAATGCACAGTAGAGCCCCAAACTGTATCAGAAGCGTTGCTGTTAATAATGCATGAATGCGTCTGTGGTGGTGGTGGTGGAGGACCGGTGTCTCGGCCGGCCGGCCTTAATGAAGCTGGGCATGTCTGCCTCACTCAGGCTGCCAGAGAATCATGAATAAACATCAACCGGCTAATTAAACTCAGCGCTGGAAACTGTACTCATCAGTAAACAAGCGGCAGCGAGGGGTCTCGCACATGCTCACAGGGATTTGCAGGGAATGGAGGAATGGTAATGCCAGGCCTTCACTTCTGTTCAGTACAGTTTGGACTCTTGAGAGCAAGCGAGGACCTTGAGAGAAAGAGCTAGAGAAGGGAAAAAGGGAGTGATGAGTAGAGTATTTGAGTAAGAGCGAGAGTAAGACAACTGGAGAGAGGTAGAAAAAGGACGCAGTGTTTGACCTCATTATCTGAGAACTCTCTAATCTTCTTTTAGTATGTGTGGCAGCACTGCATCAAGTCAGGTTTCAGTCTTGGATCCTAGAGCCATGGCCACAGAGAATACTCATTTCTGATTGGCCAGCAGATGTCCATTAAAATTGTATATTAGTATCAATATTTTAAAGTGGAAACAGACATCTTTTCAACTTCTACCCCAAGTGTTTTGAAGTTTGTTGGCCCGCTGTTGCAAAGACACCTGGATCGCTTTCCGTTTTCCTCAGAGCCTAGCAACTACCACAGTTACTTAGCTACTCGAGACAATAACTGCAAAGAGCTCACAGTAGGCTCGTTCGAGATGAGCCAGGCCTGCACGGAATCGATCATCGGTGATCGCCTCACAGTGCATGCTGCTAAAAGTTGTGTCCAACTTGATACGTGCTTAGTCATGACGTCATGCACATGTGGCCAACAACAACCTTACTGGATTGAGGAGGCTACAGTTTTTAGAGCCATACACTGCAGCTGCTCTCAACTGACTGCAAGACCCAGGGCATGATGGGACACGCCTGGTTATCACTTGATCAAAGAGCTGATGGCTCTGAGTTTTGGCCACAGACACCACAAATTGTGGAAATCCTAAATTTCTGTCTGATTATTATATTTAATACTAGATTGTAGGCTGTTAGTCTCATGCTTTTTAATGAAAGTTTAATCTGCTAGCAAACATCTTGTGTGGTTAATAATGATAAAGGTTATAATGCGGTTTGCAAACTACAGGTAGCCTACAGATAGATCTAACAGGATGTGATCATATATTGACTTTCTGTAGATTATTTGAAGGCTGCCTGCAACTGTCCAACCTGATTGCAACTTTTTTCACTGCTCCCCGCTGCTGCTGCCGGATCTTATCTACTTTCCAGGCCAGGCACAGGTCAACTTGAACAAGCCTAATGACACTCTTTGGTAACTGGGAATAGCCGTGGGGGGAAAACAAAAGTTCTATCCGCCCTTCCTCTGTGCCATAAATCGAGCCTTCATTTTCCCAGGAGATTATACCCGCTCGCAGCAAGCAGCAAAACCATAGCAAAGCTAGTTCTGATTCATGCTAAATTATTAGTTAATAACTGAGATTAATACCATTATGACTTAAAC
Source organism: Epinephelus cyanopodus (assembly GCA_026686955.1). Taxonomy (NCBI): domain Eukaryota; kingdom Metazoa; phylum Chordata; class Actinopteri; order Perciformes; family Serranidae; genus Epinephelus; species Epinephelus cyanopodus. The sequence goes on from CM048916.1 coordinate 35,456,382, forward strand.
TGACTACGAATATTCTCAAAAAGGTGTAAACGATGATAGTGAATGGATTTATTTCCAGTACCAAGGTCATTGTTTTGCATGTCAGGACATCGCACATTATCACATACCTGTAGGGAGGCATTATTACTCATTTGGATTTAGGCAATCATTTATATTCATGTCAACAAGTCAGTATTAATAAGAATAATTTATCATTAGAAAAAGGACAATATGAAACATAATTGCCTCTCCCCTCCCCCCGCTCTGACACGCTCATCATTTACCAACTATCAGATTAGTTTGTTGTCGATAACTGGAACCAATTCTGCTGCAACCTGTTTGTTTTGTGCTAATTTAACCTGTTTTGCCTCCTTTTTCCATTTCCTCCACAGCATGTAACTGTAACCTTCACGCCCGAAGGTGTCGCTTCAACATGGAGCTGTACAAGCTGTCGGGGAGGAAGAGCGGAGGAGTCTGCCTCAACTGTCGCCACAACACAGCTGGACGCCACTGCCACTACTGCAAGGAGGGCTACTACAGGGACCTGTCCAAACCAATCTCACACAGGAAAGCCTGCAAAGGTACAGTGTTTTCTCTCTGTTTCACTTTTCTTTTCTGGTCAGGGAGAGATTTTAAAATACATGTTGAAGACAAAAAACAAATATCTGATTGAATTTGAAAAAAAAAATAAAAAATTCTGAAATATTGAAATTTCATCAAAATGTTTACCAAGACACACATACCAACATATACAGACTTCATACCAGCCACTACTGAGATTATTTTGGTCTTATAGGAAACAGTTGCAGATGAATTACAGGAAGTGGGGGGAGCCAGCAGTCTTTTCATTCCTGAGCCTGTCTCGCCCTCATCTCCCTCTGTCAGCGGAGATGAGTTGGGGGTCTGTTGGGATTGTGGAGGTCGTGGTGGTATGGGGCGGGTCGGGCTGGGTGTTCCCTCATCGACAGTTGAGTTATTTGGCTTCATTCGGGGAGGGGGGAGAAGGCGAGGGGATGACAGGACAAGCAAAACAAACAGAGCCGAGGTGTGAAGTGATCCTCAGTGCAGGTCAAAGACGAATGAGAACCCAGGAACATTGGTGCAGCATGGAGAGAAAAGAAAAGGAGGGAGACAAAGCAAAACTCAGGTTCAGAGGGGTGGCAAGAGAGTGAAAGATGGGAGGGAGGGAGGGTGAGGAGCAGAGGAAGAGAGGAGGACAAGAGGAACACACCCCCACACAGGTGTGCTCACTACTCAGTGCTGGATGAATCGCCTGCCATCAGCCCTCACCGTAGCTAATAAGGGTCAAAGAAAGGGAGGAGAAGGAGGAGGAGGGGAGGGGGTGATTGAAAAGAGAGAGGGTATATTTTCTCACCTCTTCTATAGCTGCAGGGAAAGATAACAGGAGCTGAATCCCTGTGCAAACAAGCCCAGAGACACCTCCGAGTCGTTCCATAGAGATACACACATGCACAGAAATACATGCATACCTGTTTGAGGTTTTCCAGAGCGCTCACTTCCAAAGAGGAAATATTAGCCGCCTGCTGACAGTTTAAGCTTGAGTTTTCTCACATCATTCACCAGGGAGTAAATAAATAAACTGACCAATCAGTCAGTTTGACAGAGGGCATGTCTGCAGAGTAAAACACAGCAAAATAAGCTGATGTTCAGACAAGACAATGATGTTTGAAGATCATGACAGACTAATACAGCTGATTGAACTGATTAAAAAAAAAATCTGCCGTTCCGTAAGTTTCACCTTTTCCCTTTGGAGAAAGTGCATTTGCTACGATGGCACACTTCATGCAGCTGTGACAAAACATTCATTAATCTAGCAGAGAAGAACGTCACACATGTTGCATTCAGTCTCATCAAATTCCTCACATCCAGCGACCACATCGAGCAAGTTTTATTCCCTGCATGAGCACAAATTCAGAACAAAGCTCCTTGACAAATGCATCCATTTTATTCAGCCCCTCCAGCCGCTCATGAGCGATATTCCTAAACTGACATTAACACCTTCCGTGGCTTTGGGCCCATTCTCCTGTCGAGCAGGAATGCAAACACACATTCATCACGCTGGGACGTTGTGTATCATTAACCCCTATCCTCCGCTGTGTCTACCAGGCTGGCTAATTGTGGAGATTTAACCTCTTTTTTTTTTGTTGATGTTTTTACATCCCTTCTCGTGTGTCTGAGACTTGATTCTTTCAGCGTCCCATAACTCACTCTCTTGGAGGTTTGAAGTTAGAGGCCTCGAGGTCCTGCAGCGCATTTCTTCACAGAGTAAAGAATTGTTTAATCTGTTTACTTGCAGCCAAATATATAGAGCATAACAACTTGTGCTATTTGGAAGATCTGTACCAAAACACAGCAAATGTTTTAATCCTATTCTGTGACATAATCAAATCATATTTGAATTAGCAATTGACTGTATTATATATCATTACACCACAATTTTCTCTAATGCCTTACACATTGAAGATGATGGAGACCTTGGCATTTTCAATCAGCAAACACACGATGAATCCAACATATTTCCAATGATTACAGGCTGCTTTTCATTACTGTTTTATTGCTTACACTGGTGAGTTTCTCAGTTTCTAGCCACTGAAATGCGAGATCTTGGAAGTAAGCAGGCAACATTTGGGTCACCAGAGGAGAACAAATTCATGAATGGTTTTGTTGTAGAGCCAAATTAAAGCAGAGTAAAAATGTTTTTCACCATCACTAGAAAACAGCCTGCCTCCAGAATGAGAAATCAGTTCCCACTGATGTGGAAATCTGCTCTCATACGACGACGATGACTAACTTTATGTTAGGAAACTTTGGATAAATGAGTCATGAGGTGAAAGTCAAAACAGTGAGTCAAAAACTGTGAAAAATGCACCTGATATGGACCTCTGGCATCTGGAGTAAACTGATCATGTATAGAACATGTGCACCTGGATATGTGAGGCTGGCTCTGTATGTTAAGTCTGTGTAAGGTTTTTTGATAACTAGTGCTACTGATTTGGAGCCTGATGGGAACTCTGCCTCCTTCATCTTCATCTGTCCTCCATGCATGGATTCTGTCAAGCTGGTTTTCTCATCTCCTCTGCCCCTGCTTTCGCTCTCGCTGAGGGAAACCTGCTGTTAATGTGATGTATACATGCAGCATGTGTGTATTTCTGAAATATCTCGATCAACTTTCTTTCAAAGTCACTTGTTTTTCTCAGCTCTCAAAAAACTACAACCTTTTTTTTTATCATTTTTAAATTAGTAAATCGGCAACAATTTTGATAAGTAATCTACATTTCTTTCCGTAATTTTCAAGTAAGAATTCCAAACGTTCTCCACTCCCAGCTTCTCAAATGTAAAGATTTGCTGCTTTTCCTATTACTGTATGAATATCTTTATTTATTGGACAGTTCTGAAGACTGCTCCTTGCACTCCGAGTGCATTGCAGTGGCCAATTTTCACAATTTTCTGACATTTTAAAGAACAAAATATATATTGATAAACTGACAAAAATAATCAACAGGTTCAGCAGTATTGTAATTATTGCTCTGATCATCATTAATGTCATTATCATGACTCAACATCATGCACAGTTTCACTGACGTCATTAACTTATAGCCCAAAAATACAGCATCAGTGTGCTTTGTTATGGTTTCATGCACCTTTCGTGGAATTTCACAACATCTATAATAGCATTATTGTTATAAGATAATGAGAGTCCCATAGGCTCGTAGCAGGAGTGCAGTCATGTCATACACTCATTACATCAGAGTCTCCAAATTAGTAAATACTAAATCATCTCACCCGCACTAGAAACTCACTCCTGCCTCCTTCACATTCTCTGCTGCCGGCCTCTCACTGAGCTCAAATCTAAACACATTTCATCATCATTTATAAAATTGTCAGTTTATCCAAACGGTTTTGTTCAATTTAATCCATGAAATTTGCCAGAGTTTACGCACGTCCCACCTCTCCCAGGTCTGTGTAATTATAAGCAAACACTGTCCAAGTTCTACTGAGGTCTTCAGTTACATCAAAACAGACTTACAATAAAGGATCTGTGGTAATTACCCCAAGCTGACAAATGATACGAAGCATGAACTGTTTCCTTTGCCAATTAAAACATTTTTGCAAACTATATTTGGAAAGTTACAGATGAAGACTTTAAAGATGTATGTCACTGTATTACATGCCCTCTCTCTCGCTCTCTGTTAATAAACCTGAAGTTACCACACACAGCTTTTTCCTTACGTCAAACACCTATGTGTGCTGTCAAGTCTTGCCCTGCCAAGTTCTCTCAGGTTTACCACATCATAACTCAAGATAATTCAATGAAACTCAAACCGCAGAACTAATTTCTGTCCGCTCCTCAAGCAGTGTGAGGGCTGCACTGAAGTGACAGCAATTAAGAGGTTTGGTTATTTATTGAACTCAAAGAGAGAGAGAGAGAGAGCCCTTTTTGCTGTGTGGCTTTTTGGAAGAGAATGGGCACTGTAAGGAGCGCGGGGCAGGTCGAGGAGCACAAGAGTTTTGCTTTTATATGCGTAATACAATCCTCCCCGAAAGCAGCTCATTTCCATAGGAGGCCATTACGAGTAAAAGAGAGCAGCGGCCTACCCACTGCGGAGCGAGCCGTGCCCGGTGGCTACATTTACACGGCGAAATTTATAACTTCACCCCTCATTGAGCAAGAGTGTAAAGTAAACACAGCATACGTTTCAAGCAGCCCTTGTTTGTATCTTTAACTGAGCGTATTTGACAAAGAAACGCATGGACTTAAAAAGGTGATAGTGAGATTTAAGAAGACCATGAGATGCAGCACTCTGGGTGGTCTTTCAACACTGCTGACATATAACTGAGATAACAAATGTCACTCTGCAGTGATGGCTCTATGCAGAGTTTAATCAGCTGCGTGTTATTCAGGGGCGGAGCAGAAGGGTGGCTCCTGGGGCTCCAGCCCAGAATGTTTTCTCAAAAGCCCCGAGTCTGTGCTGTTCCCTAAAGAAATCTAATTTAGTAATTGTTATTCTGTTTAACTAATATTCATTTCAGAGTATTAAGGATCACGTTTACTTGGCATTGTGAAGGCCTTTGATTTGCAATCCAAGCAGCCAAGATTATTATGGCACAGATTCAGACTAGGACTGGATGATATGGAGAAAATCAAATATCACAATATGTTTGACCAAATACCAATATATCTACATCGCAGTGATATTGTAGGGTTGACTAATGGGGCCTTCATAAAATGTTTACACAATGGCATTTTTGATAAATATTCATCAGTGATGTCAAAACAGTGACTAAGATAAGCTAGAACAGTCTGTTCAATTCAGAAAATTACATCACTTTACAGTAATGCAGCTTTTAAAACCAGGATAAGACTGCACGATACTACAGTATTCAAAATCTTAGACAATATCTAGTCTAGTATCATGAATAAATGAATGAAAACGAATGAATGAATGAATGAATGAATGTCCAGCCCTAAATCAAATGTAGCAGATTTGTCAGCTAAACATTCATTCTGTGAATTCTACTCCAGCATAGTATGACAAAAATAGGTTTCAAGATTAGTAACACTGTTTACACCAAATGTTATGTAATAAGAAAATAGTAACATTACTAACTTTCCTGGTGGCAGGAGTAAAAATTTGTCATCCGCAAGATTTGTTGTGTTATGGTTTTGAAATGATAGTTGGAGAGAGGTTAGATACATAACAGGGCATAAGCTCTATAGGATGCTTTTTTTCTGTAGGCATCTATTATGTTATTTCCCAAATGATGTACAGATTTTATAGCCATTCTATTATCTTAAATAGCTTGACAAATAGTGCATATAGGGGGGCATCATAGTAGGGGGGGAACATGGGACTGATGAGCCAGGGCCCCAATGGGAGGGCGGCCCTTGAAAAGCGTGGAATGAAAAGTTTGGTTATTTATGTAGTTTTTTTTTTTATTTCTAAGTAATTAGAGCCATAAGTAAATTAAGATTAGCTGAACAAATCAGTTGACACACTGGAAATAGAGGCCCCTCTCACCCCTTAAAGGCACAAAATGGTTTAATCTGCCCCGGCACTAGGGTTTATCTCTAGACACAGCTACTGAAAAGTCAAGTCACAAAGTCAACTGACTTTGTAAAAAAAAAATTCAAAAGGTGCATTAGAGAGACATGGAACAGGAGAGGAAGGGCTGAGGGCCTAGAGTTTGGTGCTATACACTCTGCCCCCAACCCCCTTAGGTTTGGTCTTAGGCCCGAATGTTTACAACGCCTGGCTCTGCCCCAGCTGTTATCCCTATATGTCACCCTAAAAGCCTATCATAACTCTGCTGTAAAATTTTCCCAGTGATTTCCTTAAGAGCCCATCCTGATGCTGGTCCCCAGCATACTGAACGACAGTGATAACTACACGAGAGGTCTATGCCAAGTAATGAGCCCTGCTCTTGATTAGTCCTCCTCAGAGGGCCATCGAAACTTAATAAATTCAAGCTTGAGCAGGTTGGCGACCGTCCTGTGACTGATGGATTGAATTCAGGCTTTCACGTTCGAATCCGAACATCAACCGTCATATAATTGCATCGGTCAGTGGGATGATGAGGAACATATTTTGCATACAGAGGGAAATTAGGCTTTGATTGAGGGACGGTCTGTTTCAATCAGAATAACATGCTAAGAAACCTACTTTCCTCTCCTCAGCATATGTCTTCCATTGACACAGTAGGGTTTTTTTTATTGACCACATATAAAATGTTTTCTGCTTTGGATTTGAAAAATATTGTTTTTCATGACTTCACTTTTAGCTTTGGATTTACATCGGGGTGTGCGTGATATCTGCATGTTTTCAATTAGAACAACACACATGTGCAGTGTTGTGCATCAAACATGGTCTGCAAATATAAGCTCACGTCCAACATCTTAGGTTGGCTCTGTGAAGGCAAAAGCATGACTGTTCTGGGCCATTGCAACCTGTTATTCTGATCAATAAAACACCAAACAACACAACAAGCGAGACACGCCCTCTATTAGATAAACACGTCATTTAGATTGCTGTTTATGTATAGCGCAAACAACCCAATAACGCTATCTCTTTATCCTCTACAAAGATGCTTGCGGAGGAGCATAAACCTAATTATAATAGAACACAGACTTGGGTAGCTTGGCTTCACTCCAGGGCCAACAAATTATTCTTATTGGCACAGAGTGCACAAACCAAATGAGGGGGGAGTTCAGACTTCAAACACCAGCTTTATGGTAAACGATTGGCAGAGTTCAAAATTCTCACATTGTGCAATCTCAGACTCCGGCCCGACTGCCTGCCTTTGAAAAAGCCTCCGCTCTCCCCATTAACCAAGAACATTTTTCATTCTTTTATATGCAACTCCCGGCGCCAAGAGCTTCTTTTAGGAATTCTTCATCTTCATCTAGAAACATGACAGTCATGTTTTGCTAATCCCTTAGATTCAGCTCTATGTTGTGAGGGAAAAGTTCCCTTATGTACACACACCTACACTTCTTATCGTAAGCTTCTGTCAGTCCTCCTCACGGGTTGAGACAGAGAGGACCTCTTGTCCCCGTATCTCCCTGAGCCATCTGTGGTAGCCATGAAGCAGAGCACACAGCCACTTAACCGTTAAGTGGACACACACTTAAACCAGAAACTCTCACTCACACTTCCAGTCCTTTTACCCAACAGGTGGGTCATCCAGCCAGAGAGTCAGACACTTTGTCATGCGAGCGGACATCGGCTCAGGGAGTCAGTCAGCCCTTCAAAGACCGAATGTGGAGGAGGAGGAGGAGGAGGGGGAGGAGTAGAGGGAGGCAGAGTGTTTCCCCACCTGTAGTCCATGTGCTGTGCACCTTGATTTACTGGCAGGCTCGAGGCTCTGAGCTGTGGTTACCAGGAAGACGCTCTTAAAAATATAACCTGAGCTCTCTGAAGCTCCAAACAAAAACGCACTTTGCCCTCCTGCGCCTCAAACTCCTCTGACATGCTCCTAAATTTACAGGCCTGAAGACGTGCTGCACCGGCCTCCACACTAGATTACTGGGCTTCCTGAGGCTGTGTGTGTGTGTGTGTGTGTGTGTGTGTGTGTGTGTGTGTGTGTGTGTGTGTGTGTGTGTGTGTGTGTGTGCGTGTGCACTGTTCCTACTGAGCTAGACACAACTAAGCAATGAAAGCAGTGACAGATTGGTCTGATAAAGGTACTAATAGATACACACACTTTTAAGGAGGCTTTTCTAAGCCTGATAAGAAGGGCGAACAGCACAAGTACTCACACACACACCGAGGCGAGATAAGAGCAGCAACAGAAGCTGAATCACAGGAAACAGGCAATAGAGATAAAAGCTAGGGAGAGTGTGTGCGACAGAGAGGAGGTGGCCCGCTAGAGACCCAAAATTATGGCCTTCACCCATAGAACAGAGTTGTCTTGTAGCACTTCACTTGTCAAAATATCTCAAGGAATAACAATTATGTTGTTTCCAAGAGTCCGAGGTCAATCATAAAGAGTACAGAATCGGTGTTACATTACCGCTTTACAGCAGTGTTTTCCCTGAGGCCCGCTGTAATGTGGATCTCCCAGAGAGCATGTCTCTCATACAGCCTGGATGAATAACAACCGTATCAACGCTCCAGGTCAAAGTGAAGATAAAAAACACATTTCATTATCACTGAGAGTTTTTTAAGCCTAAAATTCAAACAGAAACAATCAAATAACATGTGCTCCTGCTGTCAGAACCACATTTATTTAACACACAACTCACAGCAGAAACCTGCAGTTTTCATTGTGCACATGAGCTTTGCTATTAATTAAAATGTTTTGACATTTTTGACAAATTACATATTAAACTCTGATGTTAAGGCAGTGAGCCGAGATGAACAGATTGTTTTGAAGCGGTAATACTGTACCGTGGGCTGATTCACTCTGTGCGGTTAAAAACAAAACAGCCAAAACCACTAAATACCCCCACAAACCTCAAAGTACATAATTCAGCTACGCCTTCGAAGGCTGCTCAGAGTGACAAGTGACACAACGCAGAAAAAAAATCTTTAGGGAGGGGCAGCCGACGAGCGGAGCCGGCCCAGCCCTATGGCTGAGCGTCGGCATTGCTGGTTTTCCATAGGAAATAAACAGAAAATATATCACTCATGGGATGAGGAATATAGTGGTGAGAGTTTGGTGACAAACAGCGTTTTAGGCTTTGTAGCTTTTTCGAGTAAAGAGGTGGGAATGTTGATAGATTGGCAGACTGACCGTCTAATTCAGACCCTGGTCTGGATTAGACTGTCAGGGTTTACTGTATGGTCTATTAATTCAGCCACCTCTCCTCACCAGAGCCACCGCTATACATATCCAGAAATAGATGAAAAGAAACAACTCTCAGACAACTATTACTCAACACCGATTTCAAACTTGACAGGGCTTTGGCTGTGAAATGAATTAAGGGCTTGGGTCTGGGGGGGAAAGGAATTGGAAAATGATTACATTCCTGAAGCATGTGTGTTCGATAGACCCCCCAGTTTGGGAGGAAGTGTGACAGACGCTTTGGGCTGGTGTTCAAAGCCCGGCATTAATCAGAAACAGGCAATTAGGATTACCCGCCATTATTTTATCATTTGGTAAACATGCACAACCCTTTCTCTTTACCTCACACATACAGCTGCAGTCACACGGAGCGCTCACACACTGGAACCAAAGCCAAACAGCTACATTCACACAGATACATTGTGATTGAGGATCATGCTGTATACTGTCTCTTGGCTGCTTTTGATTGAGGGAGACGTGATGGTTACATGCTGATTAGCTAATTAGCAAAATGTCAAGAAATGTCTTAGAGGATGTGTTGCTCTTTTAGTCATGATGCCACACTCGCTTCAAAACGAGCGCTGTGGTAAGTCCTGTCTTTCTGTGCACGCCTCCACCTGTCTCTCACCACTCTATTATTGTTGCCTCCACTGCTGTGTACCCACCTGCACTCTCTGTAGATAGTATATGTTTGTATCTCCCCACATGTGTGTGTGCGTGTGTGACCACTCACTGTGCCTCTCTTTCTTCCTCTGTTTCCTCACAGCATGTGATTGCCATCCCGTGGGCGCTGCTGGCAAAACCTGTAACCAAACCACAGGCCAATGTCCCTGTAAAGACGGCGTGACTGGTATCACGTGCAACCGCTGTGCTAAAGGCTACCAGCAGAGCCGCTCGCCCATTGCCCCCTGCATAAGTACGTGGAACCCAGTCTTTATATCTGCCTCACTGTAGGACAAAAGGAGGGATGCAGCATAATGTGATGATACACACATGTTAAAGGGGAACACCACCTAAATTAATTCCAATATGTATTTCCATAGTTTCTCTAGTGTGTGGATTTGGGGAGAGTTGTAAATGTTTACTGATGTTTTGGACTGTTTTAGACCATATAAATTACTTGAATGAATTTTAAAAAATGGGCGTAGTTCCCCTTTAATTTACCAGTCAACACAGTATGCCACACACACATACAAACACACACTGTGAGCAGACACTCCTACAATGCTTAAACCCTCTTTTCTTCAGACAAGTGCTTAGTGTCCGACTGTGGGTTTTCTGACCAGTAAATCTGCTAGCTTAAATAAACACACCATTAAAACTGAACCTCAAGGTTATGGTCTCGGCTTGCTGGTCTCCATAAATTTGACCCAGAGCTGTTAACACAAGCATCTCCAAGCCCCAAAGTGTCTCAGATAAAAGTGCAGGAAGCTTTGGGTTGAATTACAAAATCAATCTTGTTCTCACCATCCAGTGATCATTTATCAGCTAAAATACGCCCTTGTGTTGCAGTTAAAATGATGGAAAAACGAAAGCATCGCCTGAGGGTTAAGCCTTAAAGCTGCATGGAATTATAGCCCCATAGCAAATGACAATTTGTGGGTATTTATTGGCTCTTTTGTCTCACTCTGAAAACACATTTTAATTGGTGCTCTTGCCATTGTAATTAGATACTGGGAATTAAATGCTTATGAGGGGTAAATCTCCACATGGATATGCATGGCTGAGGTCCAATCAAGGAATAAATTAAATCAACTTATCAGATATCTTTGATTCCTGGGAATGTCAAGTGAGAGTTGATGTGTCAAACACGCAGCGTGGGATGGAAAAAAAGTCCCTCTCTGATGATCGCCATGTAATCTAGTTTAATCCTTAACAGCCTCCTTGTTAGACTCCACCACAGCGCTTGCCAAGATTCATTTTAATATGGAGTCATATTATATCTTTGACTCCGTGTACACCTTCCAGCGCTGTCGGCCATAAATCTACACAAGTCAATTATGAGAAACAGACTCATTATTTGAACTGGCACGCGTTGGAGCTGAATACTATATAGAAGATTGCTGATCTACAACAACATCGACAAAGGGACCTATGGGCTCCAGGCACCATTGTTTTGGCAGCGATTGTTTTTCTTGTTATTATATAGACCAATTCATCATGGGAGCAGGCCCCATTATGTCCACAAGGCAACAAACAGCCGTGCACATCATTCCACAGGCTCTGATTTATGGTGACATAAATGTTGTGTACGTTCAGAGAGTAGGAAGCAGGTTTGCTCGATCCCAGCTGAGGAAAATCAACCTGATCAAAAGACTTGATTCTTTCTTTCTCCCCTCACACACACACAAACACACACACACACACACACACACACACACACACACACAAAGTCCTCACCTCTGCTCAAACCACCACTGTTGTGCATCTCTTTCTTTGCATGTGTCTTTGATACCTCTCTGCGGTTTTGTCCTTGTATTCTCCCCCCACCCTGCTGCTCTGTACAGACTTTTTGATGAGCCTCTTCTCTCCCTCCTGCCCACAATAACAAAACAGCATTATATATGTTTTATATCTCCTGTTGCCATCCTGCTCCTTTGGAGATAAGACAGCCGTTCTTCATGCATGGCTTCTCTGAGTGTCAACTTCCTACCCACTTGTGATTACAAGAGTGTGAAGGAGGGCTGAGAGAATCAAGTCTTTGGACAATCGTACAGCTGTGATATAGCAGGGTACAGAGGAAGAGACGAAACAGAGAATTAACAACCCAATATTGAAAGATTAATCAAAGAAGGCTAACAATATTTTTTATGAATCAAGGCTTCATTAAGGTCGTTGCATGATAAAGCAGCAGCCGACAGACGAAATATTCTCACAGTTGTAAGTGCTATATCGTAGGCAACTGGACTTGCTTGCTTCTCTTGAAGACGTTTCACCTCTCATCCAAGAAGCTTCTTCAGTTCTACATGACTGGTACGAAGTTGTAGTTACAGTTGCAGACTCTGAAAGTAAGAGCTCACATGTGACTACTACAATTCTGCACACACACAGGGTTTAAAGCCTGCAACTTCGCACCAGTCATGAACTGAAGAAGCTTCTTGGATGAGAGGCGAAATGTCTTCAAGAAACGCAAGCAAGTCCAGTTGCCTACGATATAGCATGTACGATTGCCATGACCTGGATGACTGAGAATCTTCACTGACATTCTCACAGTTGTTTAAATGATTTATTAATAATGGTCAATTTATGCCTTTATTAGAGAGACAAGAGTAGAGACATGAAACAAAGCGAGGGGGCAGAGAGACAGGGAGTGACATGCACCATAACCCCTAGACCACCAGGGTGCCCCTGTTATTCACATACTTGCCAACCCTCCCGATTTTCCCAGATAACTCCCATTTTTCATTGCCCTCTCCTGGTTTCCTACCAGGGTCAAAATACTATCTGTCTAACTAGTTTCCTCCCCATTGGCACTTCCCCCCTCTCCCTCCTCTTCTGACCCTCTGGGGATGAAAATCAGCACCTTATCTCCCTTCTGACCACCATGTGTAAGTCCAACTGGACGCTCTAGTAGGTGTTCAAGGGTGGCTCAGGGGTTGCGAGGCCCTGGCTTGCCCTCCTTACCCAGTTGTGCTAAGGCCACGAGCCTCCCATTCCGCCTCGCTTGGGCATCCAGGACCTAGGAGCCAGGGAAAAAAGCTGGCTGTGGGTCCCCGGTCCCCTCATGTAGTTTACGAATTATTTTATTTTCAGTCTTTAAAAGTCAGGAGAACGCAGGAAACAAAGTCTCTGTAACTCATATTTTTCTTTCCCCACGCTTTGATTTTCAAAATCCGTCATTATGTTTATGGTCTCGAGGTTGGCAACTATGATTATTAACTATATTTTAACGTGAACATCTAACATTTGATTGGTTTGTTAAATGCAGGAAGAAAGTTGTGGTTAAACATGAGATTTGTGGATAAGGAGCTTGGACAGCGCCTGAAGGGAAAGAATCTATTGAGGAAGTTGGAAAGGACAAGAAATAATAAATATTCAATAAAAGGGAGTTGGAGCAGAATAACTTTCTGTCTGGACTTCACAAAAGTCTAATTTATATACACATTTCACACTTTGACCACCAGATTAGAGAGTGGATGATAACCCTTGGCGTCAGGGTGGTGTAAATTTGCAGCCCACTACAATAACACATTTACTCAAAAAGCTTGTCTGTCAAAAAAAACACAGAGCTTTGTGCAACTCATGGCCTTCACACTGATATATTTCCATTTCTTTGCATTGTTTTGCCTTCATCAAATGTGCACAATTACACACTGCACCAACATGCATGTGCATAAAGACAAAAAAAAAAAAGACATGTATGCATGGGTACACACAATAATGATCTCTTTTTGTGTCTGTGTCATGTTTTCTCTGGGAGTAGAGATTCCAGTCGCACCTCCTACAACTCCGTCCAGCAGTACAGAGGAGCCATCAGGTGAGTACATCACAGAGTGAAACATTTATTTTATTCGTTCTTATGTTTATCTGTACGCTGCTACACGTCCATATGAGCACATCTGGCCTTAAGGAAAAGATATGGAGGATATTGTGCAAGTATGGGCAGTTTAAATGGATTTTCAACAGCACAATATTTTTCCACAAATGGAAAAAAAAACAGACTGCTGGATAAATTGGATCCCTCTTGCCTTCCCCCCTCCTTATTAAGGCTTCATGAATATTAAAACCATTAGCAGCTTCCCTGGGATGTGCCTCCTTTAATCTCTCGCACTTTCACAATTAATCAGTCTAACTGCGGCACAGTGGGGTGTTGGTCTAGCGCACAGCGCAGGGGCCTGTCAGTTTGTTTGATTCGATGATTTTTCATCTCTCCAAACTTGTTCTTTTTCGGTCTGATGCAGTGAAGTCAGGGTAGGACTGACCTTGTAATTCAACGCAGCACTGTAGTTCAAAAATACCTATTTTATTTGTTCACCAGATGATGATTTGTGTTTGAAATTATACCATAATGTTGAGTTTTATTCTCCTATTTATAGGGACAAGATATGACATCAGGATAAGTTGTAGTACAACAGATACAAGAGATGACATAACCTAAAATCTATATGACAATTAAATGCCATATCACAATTATCAGTTGTTTATTTATTGTTGTTCTTTTTTTAATATATCAGTGTATGAGATTTTTTTCCACGCCAGCTCAGTTCTGATTTGCTTGACGTGATTAATGCAGTATAATGATCGTCTTAAGTTTCTGGACTGTGAGCAACTTAATTGGCTGAATTTCTGGTTATATGTCAGAAGTTGTTGGAAAAGGAGGCAGTTAGTACATAAAAATTCACCACAAAATTGCTCATGCTCAAAATCAAAATTCTGTTGGAGGACCAACAAACCTCCCGTTTCATATGTGCCCCCTCCCCCAGTGTTGCGACGCAGCCTACCTCTTTGGATATGAGTAAACTTGAAACTGTAAGAGATTTATTCCTGGTATGGTAATTCAATATGCAAAGCAGTGTAAAATCTACAAGTGTGAAGAACAAAAACTTGTGCTTCATAAACATAAACCTACCCTGTCTTTTGGCCTTGTGGTGGAAAAACTTGAGTCATCTGGCTTGCGGCATGTTTGCTCTGTCTCACCCATGAAGTTGCAGGAGGCCCAAGGTATATTATATGTGAGTATGTGTGTGTGTATGTGTGTGTAAGAGGCTCTTGCAGCTGTTGTCAGGCCCTCCGAGGTCCCTGACGTTCCCTGGACAGCTTCGATTGACAGCGCAGTCAGGATACTGCCGGTCCCCAGCCCTCCTCCACCTCTTTTCTTTTCTCTTTCAGTCTCTTTTCGCTCTCCTCCACCTCCTTCGTCTCCCTCTGTTTCACGCTTTGTCTTCACATAACACGGTGGGTGGTGCCGAGCTAGAATATCTGGATTTTCTCGGGGCCCCCTTGTCAGGAATCTGTCCACTTTTGGGGTGTAGGAAATTTTCCTCACCTCATTCAGGGGTTACTGGGTAAGTGAGAGGGCCCGTATTAATTTATCAACTTGAATAAATGCAAAGTTGATCAGTTACTTCTTAATTGTTTTAGTACGTCAACACTGAGAGTGTTTTGGATATTTGTGGTTTTTCTTATAAAAACTGACCCCTGTACCTCTCCCTCCATTTCACTGTTATCATGTGAAATCTTCCCTGTGGCTACGACCTGGTTTAAGGCTAAAAATCTTATAATCCCATTGATTAAACCGTGTCATTGAACTAATGTAAACACAACCTGGAGGAGACTGTGTAATGACTCGGACCATGTAGCTATAAAGATAATCTAATCACAGCAGAGTTCTGGGAATTCTCTCTCATATGTATAATGGGCATGAGGCTGTTCGACCCACAGAGTTTAAAATCAAGCAGAGTGCGAGGTGGTGCACCTTGATGGACGTCCCGCGTCGGCCATGTCAGAATCATGAGTAGCCGAAGGTCCCCCTGGACCACCCTCTCAGGCTTGAGGCCCAGAGGATGCATACATTACCCTCGGAGCCTGCTCAGAAGGTTGCAGAGTAAACGCGCCTCTTGCTCAGCCTGGTATTCAAACAGCTATGATATCACCTAATCTGGGATTGCAAACAGATGCAGGGATTTTAGCAGAGCATTGAACTTTTTTCCCCAACCCACTAATAGTGCCTGCTCCAGAGTAAAGATTGTTAATATTCCTTTTTTTAAATTGCTAAAAACTAAATTGCATTTTTTATTTTATTTTAGATTATTATTATTATCATCATTATTATTATTATTATTATTATTATTATTATTATTATTATTAGTATAGAGAGGGAAATTCGAAAACCACAAGAAGCAATTGAATATAAAGGGAAAGAGACAGAAAAATAAGGAAATGGCTTGGGAGGGAAGATACTTTAGGATCGATTAAATGAACAGTATTTAATTTTCTGCTGCTAGGGGTCTCTCAGTCGAAACAATAAGAAAAACTGGAGCAATGACATCATTGCAGTCAGTTTTTCCCAGTTAGGATTCTTTCAGTGTTCGTCAAGCAGGAGGGTTTTACCAGGAGCGGAACTGTCCACAGAGGTCTTCTCCTCTCACACAAATGGACCTGGTAATTAAAACCGGAAAAACATTGAATAAGGCAGTTTCATGTTAAAAGTGGTTTCTCCTACACTGTGCGGCTCCTCAAGTAGGGGCCACTAGCCCATCTCCTGCTAATATGTGCTTACTGTTTTTTCTCTGATTGTAAGATCCATATGTTAAGTAGATTGCTACTGGGAGCCAAATATCTGCAGAGGTGTCCTCTTAGAAATAAATTTTTAAAAAAGTGGTGATTGAAACTGGGAAGACACTGAATAATGCAATTTTGAGTTAAAAAAAATAAGATAAATAATAATCTGTGCCTGGAGCTGAGCTGCCGCTAATGTTTGCTCAGTTTGTTTCTCTGATAACTTAAGATCCAGACATCCAGTGACCAAAATCCTTTATCAAATTAAAACATCTAGTTAAAAATGACCAAGATCTAAAAAGCATATTGTAAAAATGTGCCTTAAACTTGATAAAAAAAAGTCCACTTATGACAGCTTCTGGCAGACAACCACAGCACTGATGCATGCACAAAGGAGATGTGGCGTCACCGACTGGTCATGGCAAGGGAATGTCACGGACCAGTCCTTGATTAAAATTACAGATATCTCTGGGTTGGACATGTTGGAAACATTCTGGACAATCTACGTCCACAACTCAACAAAATATTTTACATTCTCCTAGCTGTTTTGAGACATTTTCATGCAGAAACGTTGCATAATATATCCCTACCCTAGAAAATTAATTTTGAAATAATATATTTATATATGTAAAAGTGTCCACAAGTGTGTGATAGGGGGGGTGTTGGGCTGACAGCTGTGAGGCAGGTGCCTTGTTGCGCCTCAGCTGAACGAAGGGGGGGTGGTACTTTTTTGGGGGGAGGGTGAATGGAGAGCGCGAGGGAAAATGGAGTGGATATTAATTTGTCTCCTGCAGCAGGGCTCTCCCCCTCTCGACCACACGGAGGGCTGGAATGCATGGAGAATACCTCCGATGGTGTGGCCCAGACAAAACACACATTGTGCTGGTAGGTCACGGATGGTGTGAGTCGCCACTCCCACGGGTCGTGACAGAGACGTCTGTGCAGCAACGAAATGTGGAGGAGATTAACCGCTGATGACCTGCGATGGTCGCCCCGGGCCTGTTGGGATACAAGATGTGAAAGCAACTAATGATGATGATGATGAGGAGGAGAATTGGATTGACGATGATGAGGCTCGTAAGAGATTCGTTCTCATATGTGTTTCCGAGGCTGGAAGTGATCAGAGTCAGCGGCGGACCCCTCCTCAGATTTTTTGGACATGAGTCTTGCCTCACACACCCTGTTCAGCACTCGTCGACTCCACCGTATTTCACACTCATAACAACGCGGGATCTTATTACGGCACTTAATTGTAGAAGAAATAATGGTGAGAGACATTCTGCAGTAAGCGGGGCCAAAAATAGAACAGCACAGTATCAAATTCTCATTATCAATATCAAACTCTTGCACGCTATTTACTTTTTGGTGCCGAAACCGTTTTATAATGACATGAAAACCTTGGCAGGGTTATTTCCCCTCTCTGCGTCCATGCTTTGGGCGATGACCAACAGGAATCCCTGCTGACTCATCTGAAACTCATCAGTTACAGTAACAGAGGAACTACAGAACTCATCAGAACTGATTGCATGCCACCCGAAAAGTGAAATCTCAAATCAGGTCAAGAACTCAAACAGCCTCTTTGCTGGCTGTTGTCTGCCTGAAAACAAACCATCTTTTGCTCGCTGATGAAACAATGAGAAAAAGAAGTGGGGGACTCCTTCTCTTTCTTTCCTCCTTTCTCTCTCCATCTTTGCTGGACAGAATCCAAGCTCACGGCTCTTGTGTGAGCAGAGGAGAACAGCGCAGGGCAGCACACTGGGCTCCATAATCTAATTACATGCTTTATTTGCCGCAATTTGTTTCTCAATCAGTCTGGTTGAGGGAGAAAGCCCTCCTCCTGGGCCGTCATTCACACCTCCTTGTCTCGCTGCTCTGGTACCTCTGATGCCGCCATGCCTCTGTGGTCATGTTCACACTGAGTGCTGTATCTTGTATCTGGACACATCCAGAGTGTGTCTAGATCTAGTTGATATAGATTGGCTGTTCACACCTGGCTTTGACTCAAGAGACCATTTCAGATCGTGTTTCACTTGCCTGGGTGCATTTGATTTTATCTGTGTGGAAACTGAGAGCTGCTGAACAGAACAACATAATACATATTTGTATTCAGCCATACTGCTACAAAAAGTTGGTTGTGCTTTGCTTAACACAGCCCGAATAAAAGCATCAACCAATCACATTGTGTGGAGGGGACGTCAGAGGACAACATCACGATAATGGCGGACCTGTTGCAGCTGTCGCAAATTTGCACTGCCCCCGGAATGAATAGTTTTGATGCAAGTACTTTGCATGTGTGTGTCATTCATCGTTCATGCTCTTGGTGTGTAAAGGCCTTAAAGAAGAATTTCACAGCTGGAGGATGGTCTTTTCATTCTTGATGCAGATATTTTTGCAATTGGTGTTACATGACCAGAGAAAACATGGGGAATAAAAAGGCGGTGGTATTTGCTTATGCTCAAGAGGTAGAAAACCTACAACTGCCAGTTTGCAATATGCTGTACCGGACCCATACACTCCTGCTGGTGGGTGATGTAAGGTCAGCTTGTCTGTTTTGACACAGGAGTCAATATGGTGGCTGCTCTGATGTCATTTCAGGCGACAAATGGGCAACATTTGTATTTGATCAGCACTGCCTCGTTTTACAGTTTGATCTGAGTTTGTGGTATGTCTCTTTCTCTGAATCCGCTTCTATACTCTTTGTGTCCCCATATGAACATGCAGAGGTACAATCTGTGGTTTGAGCAACGGCCCTAGAGCCAGATAAAAAAACTGAGCTGGGAGTTTAGCAAGATCTGGGCGCTGATAAGATGGAGAGAAGTTTAACATAGTTTATTTACACATACTCCCCACATTGTTGTGTATTATGGTGGTTGAAAATCGGCAAAATATCCCTTTAATTCTTTTAGGATTCCTCAGCGTACATTTTTTTTCACAGTGTCATACTGTATATGCAGTCACACATCTCACTGAGGTGCTGTAAATGTGGCCTGATCGCAGTGAATGATCTGATCACAGTGTATCAACAATCAGCGAAATGTGTCTCTTAAAATGGCATCCATATTGGACAATTCATTCATTCAAATGATTGTGGAGATTTTGTTGTTTTTTTCATGCACTGCTGGGTGTTGACCCTGGGTGTTGCAGACCTTTTTGCTAAGTTCTTGTTGACTAAAGGAAAAAACACAACTTGGCTACAGACTCTGAAGTGTGTGCAGATTTCTGGGCTGAATGTCGAACTGTTTGCACACCAGTCCTGCTGTGTAGTTGACTTTAATCATGTGAAATACTGTTTGCTCAATTTACCTTGCAGAAATGTGTCTCTTTTCTTTCTTCTTCCTGTTCATAACTTTTGTTGAAATCTCATGATAAACTCATTTTTTTCTTCTGGTTTGATAAGTTGGATCAATGTGGCATCATCTTCTAGATTTTACAGACGTGTTTGATTTTAAACAATAATTTTAAGAAGCATTGTCCACCAGCATTTTTATATTTGTGGCATGATTTACTGTGCAATACTGTACTACCTTACACTGGCTACTGAGGCCTAGCTTTGCTTCCGCCTATTGGCGCAGTAAAGCTCTGGCTCCGTCACATAGAACTCTACAGTACTGTATTCTGTCTTGAAGCAGCTTTAGTAAGAAGCATCCCAAATGAAAACGATTAGCCTACAGGGTTGTACAGCACTTTGATAGAAGGGGCAGAGGTCCACCTCTCAGTTACGCACTTCTCAGTGCTCTGAAAGGCAGGAAACAAAGCACTGTAGTAACTACATCTACTCAGAACACCCAAAGCACATTTTAGCTCAGTGCTACAGGACTGCTCCCACTTCCCCTGCTTGTAACGCGCGCACAAAGGGAACATTTGTCCTCACGGTAGGGGACTGCCTGGCCCTAAATGGGGATCTCGGGGTGCTCTCAGCGGGGCCCGGAGCTGTGTCTCAGGGGTACACTAATGGGGAACGAAAGGCTATCAAAGGGAAGTATCATGATGGCATCAAGGGGGGTTATGAGAAAACAAAGCTTCCTTTCCACAGCTCCCCCCTCCATCATTTACATGGTAATCAGGTGCAGCTCATATAGACTCCTCTGTTTCATTTACTTTGCCTATTTTTGTTACTCTCTGTATTTACTACCAGCTCCAGCTTGTGAGGCAACCACTTTTTTGCTGATTTGGGGGTTTTACTCAAAATCCCGACCCTCCTCTTCTCCTTCTTCTTCTTCCCACCCCCCTGATAAACTTCACTCCTGTCTTATTTTTTTTGTCAACCTCTCCACCCCTTCGCTCTCTACCAGTATCCATTCTCCCGCCTCCTTCCCTGCATTTTTTCTTGTCGTGGTGTTCCCCAGGCAACCTCATTCAAACAGAGTATAAAGGGGAGTAAAGGCATGGAGCAAAGATCTGCTCACAACAATGAAGTTTGTTCATATTCAGGCTGCCTGAAAGCTCCAATCCTTCTTCCACCACCCCATCACTCTCCTCTGCTACTACTCGCTGTCCATCCATCTCTTCCTCCCCTCCTTTCTTTTACTATACTCATTATAACTTGCAGCACTGAAGTGTAAACCAAATCAGTACTCTGGATCCAATTTATGCCAGTTGGGAGAGCACTAAAGGACCAGAAAAGAAGGGAAAACAACTTCTTCTTTTTTTTGTGAAATGGCTTTACGTCAAATTATTCTGGCCCGCACTATACAGTGTGTGGCTGGCAGCATGACAGCATAACATGGGGCAATCACTGAACCTATATGGACTCTGGATTGCTGGGGCCAGCAAAGTGGAGGGAGGGATATAATGTTGCCTTCTTTGCCTCCTGGTAATCTATCATAAAACTGATGACATATACATATCCTCATGGATTTATTCGGACAAGGAGCAGTGTTGGTTCTAATCTCAATGAATCTTAATAAAAATAAGAGTTTACTTACAGCTTGTGCAAATATAAAATGTTATGTTGTGAGGTTGTTATCCTGATAAATCAAGCTTAAAATCAACTTTAAGTACACACTTACACAGCTACCTCACATGCAGATATGTGTGCGTGAGCCGTGAGGAAATTTGGGTGACCCCTCTGCCTGCGTGAGGTATTTATTTGTTCACGCCTCAAGAGTGGACGCCCCCCACCTCCCGACAAAAAAAGGGTCTTCTGCCTAGTGCTTCATGGATGGCTAATTTTCCCTTCCTGACCTCCCTTTGTGTGGCATTGACCCCCTTCACACCCCCCACCTTCTACTCCCTCAAATAGCTGCCAGCCCTCTGCGCTCTCCCCCTCCTGCCCGTCCACACTGCAATAAACGCAAAAGTTTGACATGGTCCTCGGTGGGGCCTTGAAGTGATCCCTGGGTTATTTTTTCGGGAGGTCGGGGGCTGAGGTGACTCATTCCCACAGTCTGACAGGCAGCGAGTGGGTCGCAGTGATTTGTATTTCTGCTTAACTGCTGCCGGTACCATCAGCTCCATTCCGAGACCCCTCGCCATCACACATGCATGAGAAGACGTGGTTAGAAGGTTAAAGTACCTCCACTGCAACCAAAACACGTGCGCTCTAGTTTTTTCCAGCAATGGCACCACAGCAGCATCAAATCAGACAGATGTGTGTCAACCAGTCAGACAAAAGAGCTATTGCCAGAGGTGCTGCCATTGTTATTGTTCTCTGAAGGTGTTTTACACAGCTGCTTTAGCACCACCTTTTTGTTTCATTCCTGTCCTATTGTGCATTTTGGGGCCAGAGAGGCAATTTTAGTGAAAAAAGAGAAAAAAAAGTCAAATGCCAAAAAAGACATCTGCCTTTTGCACTCTTCCACGTACAAATAGAAAGAAAGACATAAACAAAAGGTGGTGCCAAAGCAGCGGTGTAAAGCAAAAAAAATGAAACGTGTGAGAATCTGCTATACACGTAGTTGTTGGCCCAACAGAAGAAAATAATTTTTTACACCTCAATCTAGTGGAAATGATTAAGTTCATCAGGTTTTTTTAAAAATGTTAATTTGAGATAATAATGCTAATGTGAGTTTTTAGCTCCCCCCCACCAATGAATTTATAACAAGTTAATTCACCCATTACTAAATAAAATAACATGTATTTTCTCCCTTCATATCTCTGCAGACTGTGACTCTTATTGCAAAGCGTCTAAAGGCAAACTGAAGATCAACATGAAGAAGTACTGCAAGAAAGATTACGGTGAGTCAACAGAAAACACACAGGTCATTTAATGACTTGGATTAACAGTCAGTTCTACGGGAAAGCTTAAAAACATGTGGTCTGATGGAAGAAACACCGTTTCCTTCCTCACTGACTTGGCTTTGGATAAAAAAAAGTTTCTAACTCTGCAGGAACAAATAGTGTTTGTCAAACCTTTTGAGAGCTGTAGAATTACTGTGCAACAGATATGTTTACTCCTTTTGCGCCAAGTCCTGGGCCCAGAATGCTTCCCATGCCATACATCCCAGTCCAGCACGTTGCTGGGGAGCTGCTATAGTTTACAAAGGAGGCATTTTACTGATGGCTTACTCTAGCTTTCTGAGGACAGAGACAAAGGATCAAACAGAAGACAGCAGATCTTCAAGGAAGAAGAGAGAAGCAGACAAACAGAAGGGAGAGAAAGGGCAGAATGAAGAATTAGGCAGAGGTGTGTGGGGAGGGTCGTCTCTGAGTAGGCATTTAAGACCCGGGCGGATGAAGCAAAGACAGTGTGACGGACAGTGGGCGCTCTCTCAGAGATCCTCATTAAGGCAGCCCACTTCCCCCACAGTCGATGCAAGTCTCGCTGCATTCCTGTGACCGTCCGTCCGCCATGCCATTCAAGGTGTGGATAAGACATATGACCTCTCCCCTCTTCCCCTCCCTCTGTCCCCTCCTCTGATTGAAGTCAGCCTGCTGAACCGGTCAACCAAGCAGCGGCATCCTGCAGCATACCGCAGCAGCTTGACAGACAGGCCAGGGCTTTGTTCTGCAGGGATTTGGAGGAGTTAGGGGGTCAGCTTATTGACACCTCCTCTTCCACCAATGCCTACCTTGCCGATGATGTCGTGAGAAGAGCCTTGCCTCTTGAAATATGTGTTTCTTCATGCATGAATGTGTCAGCTACACGGCTGTTTGCTTTTCTTTGGTTTGGCCAAAAAGCAGCTTTGTTAACATTTCAATATCGGGTTCAATTTTTAGTTTAAGTCTACACTTATAGATAACAAACATTGATTTTATCAGCAGGACATTTACACCTGGGTGATAATAGAAAGCTGCATCCATTCGAGGGTAGAGAGGTGTAGAGGTAAAAGAGACATCAGGATGTCCTGCTGGAGAAGCCATCACTCATTACGTTTCTTGGTCCTATCATGTATTTACCTCTTTATCTCCTAAGAGCGGAGCCAGGAGAGCTTCTCAACTGATTCGTGCTGTGTGTGTGTGTGTGTGTGTGTGTGTGTGTGTGTGTGTGTGTGTGTGAAGTGTAGGGGATCTGCTGGTACTGATGGTTGTGATAACACCAAGAAACAGACAATTAGAAGTTCCTCTTTTGCACCAGTAGATGAGACAAGAGACAAGGAATTTAATTAAAACACAACAGTAAAGATTTCATTGTCTTGTTAAAAATAGGGCATAGTTGATTAGTTCCACACATAATTATATTGATACACAACAGACATCAACAGATAATTAGTCGTGCTAAATACAATTTAAAACACATGGTGACTGATCCCTATGTTTGTCCCACTGAATCTTTGTAGTTTTATAAAGGTATTTTTTTATTTAATCAATCTGTCCACCATTATTTTTAAGCGCTACATCATCTTTCTCCTCGCCTGGGCTTTGAGCTGGAGATGTGCATGTGAACCATTACGCTTCTTGTCATATCCACCCTCAACTTGCAGCAGCGTGTTCAAGATTCGTAACAGACCAGACCAAGATCCCCATACAGTATATACCACACACAAGCTCAACGGAGTGGATCGAGAAAGTCAAACACAATGTAAATCTACAGGATAAGTTGAGAGAGCCATAGCTTTGGACTGTTTTGAAAAGATCAGCAGGGGAGCAGGGCTCCATGCTGCGTAGGGAAACGATGCTACAAGCTTCTGCGGTCGACATACAGACGCACATAAAGAATCACAGGAGGGAGCGGGGTGTTAGGGAGGGGTTGGAGATGTCTGATGTGAAATCCTGGGCATAACTTCTCTCGGCAGTGTACAGCGATTGCTTGCTAAACACTAACAGAGAATAGCGCCTGGTGGCAGCTGGTAGGTGCAAGGTGGTGCCAAGGTCAGCATCAGGTCACACAAGATCAGCCACTGAGTCTCTATTGACCAAGGGCCTCAGGGGACAAACAGTACAAGTAGGGTGAAAACGATCTACAAATACTCGCAGAAGTAAGACAATGGGATTTGTAGACGAAATCAGAGTTCAGGTCTTTTGGGTGCACATGCTCCAGAAGTAAGTACAATAGGTGAGCAGTTAAGTATGACTCTCACGGTGCTTTTGGAGAAAAAAAATCCAATCACAGAGCTATAAATTATGTGATGTGCACTGCTGGTGGTGTTACTGGATGCGAATGGGCACAAGACAACTGGAAAAACAAGTAAACTGCAGCTGAAAACGCTCATGGGTAGTGTAGTAGTTTGATCCGTCCAATCAGACAAACTGACGGAGAAGATCATTTCCCAGACAAAATGTTGAAATAATTCGAACTGGTGGCCATAACATAAACTTTTATTAATGTTTTATAACCCAGTAGACTCCCACATTCTTATGTTGAAGAACCTTGAAGATATCTTTCCAAGAAACCCACATTTATACTGTAATCGTAAGGGTAAGGCAAGGCGGATCTTACATAGGAGCCTATGTATAGCAAAGGAGCGTATTCGAGGCGCATGACCTGAACTCAGCATCCAAATAATGAATTTCAATATATACAGACAGTGCTTTACAAAATACAAAGAAAGCATACAGAAAAGTGCACACAAAATATTCAAGATATATTAGTCATTGTTAAAAGACAAAAGGGAAAAAACACATTTTGAGACTACTTTTGAAAGTAGTCTCCTGCAGGAAGCTTCAGCAGATTTTCTACTGACCCTGAATGCCACAAAAAGTATCAAAAATATTGGAAACTACAGTAAAAGTGTAATTTAGAAACAGATGTGTTCTCAGTTTCCCAAGTCAGGAAGTTTTAGAGCCAGTTTAAGCTCTTCACCATTCATAGAGTGTGACTCCCAAGGCGGCGATCCAACATATACAGGATATATCTCTTAATACTGCCGTAATGTTCAGCTCCATTAGCTCGACACTGACGGTGAAGCCAGTGACCCCTGTAAAACATTTCAAAAGCTGTCCCATAAGTACAGTAGAGGTATAATGGAAGTTAATAGAGATCTGGTCAATATAATACATATTGATACATGCTGGGTTAGGATCCATGAGAGGCAGCCCTCTCTTTCCTTCTCTCTGAGGTCCATACCGGCTGATCCATCATGTGATATCACTGAGTGTCTTTCCAGCTAACGTCTCTAATAGCCCTACCCTGCTTCCTAATCACATTACAAATCACACTGCTCCGTCAGTAGTAATGGACATAATGCACGTAGGGGTTCACTTCATAGCTGGCCCATAGGCCAGCCTTTTCCACTGAGGATAGGAACAGTATTTATACCACAGGAGTGTAGTTTATTTGGATTTACAGGACATGGGTGCCAGTTCACCAAGGTCGACCAAGGTCTTTCTATGATCTTCTCGCTTTTATTATTTCTCATTTCACTAGCAGCTCTTTAATATTTTTAGTGGATTTGTCAGTGGTATCAGCAGCTGTTACCTGCTTGATGACAACGGTGTTGATGAATGAACCAGTGTTGTTACCCACACCAAGCTGGATGTTACCTAATGCATTTCTGCTGTTTTAATTTTGTGCAGTGCATTTCATGACCAGTCAAAAATGAGAGAAAATCGTCACATTTTATTGTATAAATTTTAATAACAGCATCTATATTTTGTGTTTTATCATTTAAGTACTGTAAAAGTCTTTTGAATTTTAGAATAGTATTCAACATGTAGGGGTGTCCCAGTCAAGTTGTTTTGGCCCAGATCCCGACCCATGTCCTGTAAAGTTGGGTATCTACTAATATTGCATCCAGTCTGATACCTATATTCACTTAAATCAATTAAATATGTATCTGCACGGACAACAGAGAGAACTTTAACCTAATTAAAAGCATAGTAGGTTAGCAAATCCATGCATTATGCCAACATCAGTGCCTGAATTTAGAGCCACTCGCTGGTAAGGCTGAATTATTTTTTACCCCATCACTCTAATATTCACTTCACATATTGCATTGCAATGCTTACACAACAGATCCTGGCTGTGGTAAAGGAGAGCATACTAGCAAGCTGAGGGAGACATAACACAGTAGAGTTTAGTCTTAGGAGGGTCAAATTTTGATCAACTTCACTTTAGTCAATCCATTAAGATATACACAGATTGGCATCAACATCTCTACCAAGTTGTGTTTTGTGGGCCAATCTCTATGCAGTGCAGTGATACCATAAGTTGTGCAGATAAAACTTGACATTTCACAAGCATTGTTAAAACAAATCTTTGGAAGCAATAAGTGGGCTATTTTGATTCTAATGCAAACATAGTCTTGTGTAGCCAGAGCTATCTCCACAAGGCTTAGTCACTCCCAAAGAAAGGTCAGGAAGCACCAGTTATCATTCTGGTATATGGGGGAAAATACCCCTGGGTTGTTTGTATTTCTCTAAATTAATCATAATCGCCTTGAGCTGTGCTAAGCCCAGGATGTAGCAATACGCCCTCACAGAACGTTAGCAGGCAAATAGCAGTAGGGGAGGAAAACTACCTTAAGCAAAGTGTCGTCCGAACATGTCTTAAGATAACAGTGTTTATACCTGTTCCAAATGGTCACGCTTGAGGGCTGGTTAAAAAGCCTGCAAGTAGGGAGACATGATGAAACACACAGCTGGGACAGTCTCTTCTCAAAAGCGTTCATGGTGAAGTAGTCAAGCTTTTCGGACAGTCAGTTTTGGAAAGTTCAAAAAATTGTTGGACACATTTGGCCTAACTAAGATGGGGCTTTCGAAAGCTGTTTGATCAACGGACAAGAATTCAGTTTGAAGCAAACCGACCCTGTAAGACTCTGTTAATGCAATGCAACCAAAGAAATCCTAAATTTAAGAGGCTCTTTCCTCTCAGAAGGTGTCAGAGCTCTCGATACTGTGACATGATCCTATTTGCCGCAGCCTGGGTCAGCACTCACTGCAAACCTCTCTCCTGGGTGATTTTAGCTGCCAACCCTACGCTTGTGGTTGCAGAGGACAGAGTGTCTCTGATGTCTGAGTAACGGCCACAGTTGGAAAAAGAGCCGGTGTGCTTGGAAGAAAAAAGACGCTTTCCTTCCATCATGGCAGAGATCTTTGAATGTGGTGGTTACTCTTCAATGAGAAGCTGATGCAGCAAATTGAAGCAAAGAGCAAGTGCTCATTAAAATAATAAAAATGGCCGCATATCTTCATGCAGGAGAGTGGTGGTTAGTTGACCAGCTGTATCTTATTTAATTATCTCAATAAATATTCAATGACAGAGAAAATTCAGTGGAACAAAAATTGTTTTAAGGGAAATATTTGGCTCAGAATGTCAGGAGTATTTTTGCCTCAAAGACTATGGTAAGGCATGGAAAGACTGTGTAAATGCAAAGGTGAATGCACAGCACGAACCACTGGACAAACTGCATTCTTAAACGTTTGTCGTAGGAATGGCGGCGCTCTGTCAGTTGTTCTGTCCACTACTTTGGTCCTTGCTGAAATATGTCAACAACTACTGGACGGATTGCCACTGAACAGACCTCACGGACCCCATAGGATGAGTCCTGCTGACTAAGCAATCCACTGACTTTTCCTTTAGCACCAGCAGGTTGACATTTTAATTGTTTTTAGTAAAATACTTTGACAACTAATTGATGGATTACCATGGAATTCAGTGCAGGTAGGCTATCCATGGTGTCTAGAAGTAGACTTTGAATGACTTCAGTAATCCACTGACTTTTCATTTAGCACTGCCAGCAGGGTGACATAAGCATTACATATTGCTAAATATTTTGACCAATTTCGCTGATGAAAAAAACCCCACAAAACTGAAATTACCATGAGCCTGAGCTGTACTTTGAATGAATCTGCTCTTATGTCTGGAACCTCCTGTCTACAACAGGCTTGAGATATACCCTTGTTTAGTACTTAGCTTAGATTTGGGAATTACTCTCTTATCCTAAAGCCTCGTGGAGGAATGTATGTTTCAGTGAATCTTTTGCCTTGCCTTTGCTGACGTCGACCCCTGCGGATATGAAACCCGGACCTTCTGCATGGAAGACAAGTGCTCTAGCCGCTACACTAGGAAGGCCTTTGGGATCCTTTGTTTTGTGCGAATCAGCAAATGTTAGCATGTTAAAACACTGAACTAAGATGATAATTATTATATCCTGTAAATATCAGCATGTTAGCTTGCTGATGTTAGCATTTAGCTAAAAGTACCACTGTGCCTAATAACAGTTTCACAGAGCCACTAGCATGGCTTTTAGCAGACTCTCCACACAAGTACATTGTCATTTTAAAGCACATTAACTATTGCTACCTAGCATCCACACTACTCCAGTGTATTCTGACCCTCGAAACAGAGATTTCTGAAAATCCTGCCGACTGCATTTCATTTTGAAAATTCCAGGATTGCATTTTAGTTTAGACACGTGAAAACAGACTTTTGAAAACGATGATGCAGACACCCATGTTTGCTTCGTGATTGGGTCTTATCAGTTTTATCGTATTTGCTTTGCAGTGACTTCCTATCCACGTTTGCTGCCACACCTTGACAGCCTTACACCTCTCAGAAACAGCTCCACCTCGCTGTCGGACAAAGAAATATCTAATCTTACTTTTTGTTATTGCTGTTCTTCCACCAGTATTTTCTGCAACTAATCAACTAACCATAGAGTAGACAATCTGCTTCCTGTTTACATCGACAAGCACATGCTCACTGTATGTGAGCGGTCATGTGATATACCTTTTCAGGTGTGTTAGTATAGACAGAGATTATTTCTGAAACTCTTCCGTGTGTATGGAGATTGTTTTCATTTTAAAACGGTATATTAGTGTGGCTGTATCCTTGTTGAGGCAGTAATCTTTACAGCTAAATGTATCCCTATGTTCCCCATTTAACCCTGCAAAAAAGGTTCTATGTTCCCCGCTTATCCAAAAAAGGCAGGAAACATAGCAGTTGCATTAATATGTTGTTTTAACATCTCTAAACACACACAACGGAACACAATGGGGAGAAATTACAATAAGCTGTTAAGTGCAGCGTTTTTTCGGGAACTCTGTTCAGTAAATCCACCATGATTATTTATTACTTTTGTGATAAAAATAAATGCAGTTTCTGATTGTAATTTCTCCCCATTATGTTCCGTTGTGTGTGTTTAGAGATGTTAAAACAGCATATTGATGCAACTGCTATGTTTCCTGCCTTTTTTGGATAAGCAGGGAACATAGAACCTTTCTTTAGTAAGAGGTTTAAATGGGGAACATAGAACCCGGGGAACATAGATACAGTACGCTCCCGAAATCTCACAATAAGTGCTTAAGTGTCATCTCTGCTGTCCCCCTGCAGCTGTCCAGGTGCACATCCTGAAGGCAGACAAAGCCGGCGAGTGGTGGAAGTTCACCGTCAACATCATCTCCGTCTACAAGCAGGGAGAGAGCCGCATCCGCCGCGGGGATCAGTTCCTGTGGGTCCGTGCCAAAGACGTGGCCTGCAAGTGTCCCAAAATCAAACCTGGGAAGAAGTACCTGCTGCTGGGGAATGACGAGGACTCCCCCGGCCAGAGCGGAGTGGTGGCAGACAAGGGCAGCCTGGTTATCCAGTGGAGGGACACGTGGGCGCGCAGGCTCAGGAAGTTCCAGCAGCGCGAGAAGAAAGGCAAGTGCAAGAAGCCATAGGCGGAAAAAGATGGAGAGGATGCCGGAGAGGGGGAGGTATTCAAGAGAAGAGCTGAGCGGGTGACTTAAAAAAAAAATTAAAAATTAAAAAAAAAGTGAAAGAGAGGCAGACAGAGGACCACGGACAGACAAGAGACTGTTTATGTCGCTGCTTTTTTGTGTAGAAGCATGAAGAGAATTATTTAGGATGATTTGTTTTTCTAGTGAACTTTTGTTGAAGGAGCTCACCTTGCAGATTTGGTTTTATGGTTTATTTTACTTTGAGATTTGTCTCTCTTGTGGATTTGCCGAATTTGCACCTATTACCAGCATATAAAGTTATTTGTGTTTCTTTATCTCAGTATGAAATCATTATATTTTATGTTTTAATTTTATGGACATTTTCTGCTGGTGCAAAAATGACACAGAAAAAAAAGCCACTTAATTACCACTGCAATTTTGCCTCTGCATGGTTTTCTTGTATTCTTGGCTAAGAAGCGAGCTTGTTTCATCAAAAGTTTTCACTGATCAGATTGAGGCAATAACATTTCCTCTGTTTAAAATCGTGCCATAAAAACTATTGTTTGCAAGCCACAGAAATGCATAATACATTTAGGTGTCAATGAGTTGCCATTCCTTCCCCCCTGTTGTATAAATTCAGGTTACTGCAACTCAAGAAATCTGTAGTCCTACATTTTAGCTGTCAGGCTGGTTAAATTTAGGTGGTTCAGTATTTGTACAAACCTGCATGTGAATGCATCTCATTTGAAACTGTAATGTTCAGTTCACTAACTGGTGCTGCTTATGGTACTAATGTTAAAGTTATGCCTTTTCGGGAAGATGGACTGCATTTAAATTCACTGATTTCACTTTCAGTACTTACAATAACTGTGATTTTTTTTTTTTTTTACTTTGCTACTCCAGCAGGAGTTTAACAATGGACTTACGAAAGGGCCAGAGGTCAGCCGCATTTAATTGCAAAAACAAAAAAATATTTACAAAATCCAGTGTTGCTCTTGGATAGTACGACAACAGAAATACATAATAATGAATATGGGTTCTCAAGTGGCTACTAAATAAATGTCCTTTGTTTTTTCAATTCATTTCATTTACATTTTAGTGACAATATTTACTTGTTTTACCACAAAAAGATTAGAGCTGTGAAAGAAACCCAAGGTAGGTCATTGTGCAAAGTGAATGCCACAATATTGTTATTGTTGTGCAGATGAAAGTACTGCATGTTCTCAGAGGATACTGACAAAGACGTGCATATAGTATGTCAAGTGCAAGATTTTTGTTTAAATGTATTCCTTCACAGCAGCTCATGAAAAATATTTTATACAATGTGTCAAAACTTATATTTAGAAAAGTGTATGAACAAGACAAAGAGAGAAAAAGGTACTGCAATGTGGATGGCCAGCGAACACAAAATTGGGTGTATTTTAATTTGGAATGAGGAGTTTAAGTAAAATATTCGATTAAACTCAATCAGTGCAGATTGTTAACAGCTACGTATGAGGTTGAGAACAATGAAAAGAAAATCATGTCCTTACCTCATGTGGCGCTGCAATGAATCATAGCAAAGAAAAATGAAAACCTAATGCATTTTTGAAATCCACCTCACACTGGCTTGTTTTCATCTAGAATAATTCCTACAGTACTATGCGATTGCAGCTAAATACCTTTGCAGTCCACACACTCTTTTGCAAACACAATGCATGACTGTACATTCACTGTGCGACCAGTCAGAAGCCACAGTCTCCCATAGACCTGTCATGTTAATTCTCTTCACTTTAACACTTGCACAGGGAGAAAAGGGGTGAATTGCAATCACTTGACGCTGCTTGATTCAAACCACATTGCTCATTTATTTGTATGCAGTTGGGTTTGGATTTCTCTAAGGAATGCGTGGTAAAAAACACAGCTCAGGTTTGTAAAAGCCCACAGTGTGTCTGATGTATCATAAACTGGAGCTCCTTTCAGTCCACCCCAAAACACTTTGAGCAACGTGTTTGATGTTGCTGGTATTTGTTTTGTTTCACAAAAATCACATTTTGCACCTTTTAATCTGTACCATAGCACAAGTAACTGTAGAAATGAGGTTTGAGATCTTTTCAAGACACATGGTTTTAATCTAATGGACTTCCTCTGTTTTAAATGGTAAGAATTTCTGATTCCACTATCTCAGAGAACGACTCATTTGTCCAGGAATTTTCTGAATGGACTGAAATGCCTCCTAGATGATGACAAATTAGAAGGGCTTTTTAAACCATGAGAAATCAAAATCACCTGGGTTCAACTGTAAGATAAAAAAGGACAGATGATCTTGTTGCTGAAGTACTTCTCAGTATTTACAATAAAAGTTTGATGGAGTTTTTTTTCTTATGTACAATCACTCAAATGATTGTGTGGTCAGTCCATCACGATGCTCTACTGATGACAACATACTCACACACAGTATATTTAAATGTTCTTGCCTCTCATCGTTAATCCTACAACATAACATTACATGTCAATGTTTTTTCCTTTGGCACATTGTAATCTGTAATCACACTTCTGTAGTCTCCGTAGCCTCATGCTGTAAATTCTACATCCGTCTCCTGAGCGATGGTTTGACAAGCTTCCTGATGAAACGCTACACACATACCTGTCAAAGCATTGCTTTGTGTTCATACTATGAATTGTAAATGTTGTTTAGTTTTCACCATTGCCAAGACTTTTTTTGCAATGTTGTTTTACAATGCGTACTAATATATTATGGTTATTATATATGAATATATTTAATGACACAAGACATTGTGGATTTTATTGTCTTTTTCAACTTTTTTTTTTTTTTTTTTTTTACTTGTTTGTGGTTGTTTAGATCGTTGCCATTAAAGAAGGAAATAATAACTACTGAACACACCAACCTGGTAGAACTAAATTCAGATTTTCAGTTGAAATAAACTCTTGTTACATTGAAAAACTATTTGCCTCTGTTGGTTTGAATCATTCTTGTGAATTTCTTTAGTTGTTAAAGCTGGGGTAGGCAGTTTATTTTGGGTGTCACTGGGCAAAAATCTCATTATAAACTTTGAGTGCATGGTAATTTCCTGGTCTGAGAGAACACTAGAGTTCTGCACCTCCTTCTTTGTTTTCAGGCATTAAAAAATCTGGCCATGAGGAGACACTTTGACCAATCACGGGTCATTTCAGAGAGAGGGCGTTGCTATTGGCTGTTGTACAAATGTGGATATGTGTGCACGTCCCTTTGGGTGAAAGCCTGATTCATTTCAAAGAATCCTGCAGAAAAAGTATTGTCACCATCTGCCTACATTGCAAAGCAACCCCAAAGAAACAAAGAGGGACTTATGGAAAAGAGAGTCTACAAGAAGGTCTGACAGTAAATGACATAAAGCACATGTAAATATTGGCAAAGCATTTCAGAAATGGAGAGCTCTGGTAGCCACCAGCTACCAGAGCCAAAGGCTCACGGCTGCAGCTTCAAGATCATGTTTATGTAATAAATGTTAGCTAGAGCCTCGAATCACAGTGTGTCCCCCGTGTCACTCCCCGCCGCAACCGACTACCTAGTCTCTTACACAGATGCCGATGACGTCAGCACGCTGGCTGACTCTCTCCTCTGTGGACATTCCCATAGGAAAGTTGTGATAGAACTAGCGCTGGCTCCCAGCGGCAGTGATGTGATTGGATCCAAATCCGTGTACTTCCGTACTTTCTCGACCAACTGCTAATTAGCTTTGCCTTACACCCGCCCACACCGGACTTGCTGTTCCCCGACTTGTTGTCCGTAGTACAACAAAAAATATCCGGTGCTTATTTTTCGATGACAGGAACGACTCCGAACAAACCCGACAAATATCCACAAGTTTCCTCGGTGTAGTAGCCTGAGCCATGACTGACCACATTACGAACCTACATCACAGTACTACGCACCGGTAACCTGCTCTATGTGTTTCTGGTACGTCTCTGTTACATGTAACACACGTGCTGTACCTATGACATCGCGTTCACGTGGTCTGGATATCCCCGCCCATTTCTATCACAAAACGAAAGGCGAATGTCCCCAGACTCCCATTCCGACGGAAGGGAGGCTGGTCATGCGAGACTGTTGACTACCCTGATATTAAATAGAAACAGACAACTTTCCCCCCTAGCATGTCAAGTGTTATTATTGACACCACTGTTGCAAAGACTGGATAGCTTTCTGAACAAAAAACACAGTTTCAGCAATTGCATTTATTGTTCTACGTCCCAGGGATAGTAACAGCAAAGATACTCTTTAGCAACTAGGAAAACATTGACCTTGTATTTTTGCGAGGAGATTTTGCCCGGTGGCAGACAGACTTGCATAGTGAAAGCGAGGCTTACAGGGAAAAGTCAAATGCCATCACTTTGTGCAATCAAAATTAACGTCATAATGACAAGTTAAAGCAAAAACTTGTCCATTTCCACTTTAAGTTAAGGCATGTAGTCAGCGTTTCTCCATGTACTGGCTGCAATTTCATAACATTAAAAGTACAGTAAACAAAACACCACTATGCAAATTTCTCAATGGAAATATTCTACTGGTACTAGTGTGTCAAGCTAAATATCATGTTACAAAACACTGCAATCTTCCGGAGTACGCTCTAAGCATTAACACAGACAGACCAGAGTCCAGGGACTATTAACTGGAAATGATATTTATTAGAAATTACAAGCTGAATTGATTTACAAGGAGGGAAAACAGCCATGTTAGTTACACAGCCGAGCTGTTTGTTTTGGCTGCGAGCTGCTCTACAAACGTTATAAAATCCCAAGACAAATGATAACATTACAGCTGCTACAGTAATGCATGGGTAAATATAAGTGGGTGTGAATATTGCAAAGCTCGCGGAATTACTGTACCCAGTGTGAGCCTGAGCCCAGACCACAGACAGACTTATGAGAGGAAAAGCTCCTGCTACCTGCGGGAGGTCCTACTGTTGGGTCAACATTCATCACAGTCCAGGCTAAAAATATTTTCAAAAGGCTTACAAACCTCCAAATAATTTAGTTATTTGATACATTGTGAATTTAATGAGCCAGACACTTGAACAACTGTTAAAGAGGACAATTTACACCTAGGCAATATATTCTATTAGAAAACAAACCTTTTGTACGATTACTAATGCCTTTCACCCATACAACAGACTTACTGTATACAAAAATGTCATTGTGCTGCTAAAGGACTTAAGTCTTCATTTCACAGTGGCTTGGTTGGACAGCCACATTTGTCTCAATATGAAGACAAAGAATAACAAAATAAAATTTGATGGGAGACAGTGTTTAAATGACTGTACATGTGTGCACTGTGGATGCATAAAGTTTCAAACTGGTAATCTGCACCAAACTGTCATTGTTGAAGTCATTCAGCATAGGTCCATGATTACTTCTGTCTTCGTCAGCTACACAGGCCACACGGCGACCACTATGATGGCTATGAGAAGCAGCACGATCACCACCAGCATCCCTGAAGGAGGAAAAGTGGGAGAAAAGGAAATCAACTTTTTCATGTCAACAAATTCCATGAAAAGACAAAAACACAACACTGCATTGATTCTACTAACAGAGTCTGTGCATCAAAAGCCTGATACATCCTCCTCCTCTGTGCCATAGCTTTGCATTGTTTTGGAAACACTATTAAAATAGTCAAAAAGCTCATCAATTTGAACATGGCCACTGTAGTTAATTTTGAGGCTACAACCACTATAATGCATTTTGGTTTTTAGAACTTGTATCTATTGCCCCTAAAACAGACCTTTGAAACACTGCTGACTGTTAAATTTAAAAACCATGGAGCTGTGTTTTAGTCTGGACGGGTGGAACCAGAGACCTTTGGAAACAGTAATGCAGACGCCAACATTTGCGTCCAAATTAGGTCTTATCAATTACAGCTTGTCAAGTCAAAAAAAACTATGGCTTAATGCACATGACTTCTGTGATTTCATCCTTCTTGTGTAGGTACTCATTTCTCACTGCCATGGCTTCTTCCAGTGATGAATAATGCTTCTGGTACCGCTATAATATGTATTATTATTATTATTGTATTATTATGTATTTTTTTGTAACAACACCTAGTATTTTCTAGAACTAAGCAACCAACTGCAGAGTAGACAATCTGTTTCCTGTTTTCAGCATGTTAGCATGGATGAAGATTATTTCAGAAATGGTGCTAAAACACTCAGGTGTACGGAGGTTGTTTGAAATGTATGTGGCCTGAGTTGATCCCCAAAAATGTTTCTGACACACAAGCCTACCAAATGTGTGTTAATCTGCAGCTGAAAATAGCTCCCAAACAAATGCACAGCTTACTCCAAACAGAAAAGTTTACTGGCCATTTATAAAAAATGTAAAATGAAGTTAGAATAATGCCAGAGTTGTCCTTTAAAGACTTCATTAACAAGATGTCCCACTGCATAACACAATGTCATCATGCCAACTTAGCGAACTGATCTGCAATCTTTTTAGAACGAACTCTCTCTGATTTGAGCACTTTGTTCAATATTTCATGTGCTATTTTGTATATTTAGCATTCTATACATTTCTGTTAATAGGTGTGGGTAAAAATTTGATCACTGTTCAGAATATCTATGCACGAAAAAAGAGAAACTAGAATGTGCAACCGTTAAGTTGCAAAAACAAGGATGCCTCACACATATCTCCTCCCTGGCAGCACAAAGGACCTGGCGCAGTTTCAAGGTGAACACCAAAGATTAGCGTCACCAATTCAGTATCTGACCAAATGTCTCCCCTTCTGTTCCTGAGACATGATGTTGAGTAAAGGCCAAAGAGATGTTTTTGCAGAAAATCACCATGTCACAATGACAGTGACCTTTGACCTTTTGGACATAAAATGTCATCACCTCATGATTTTATCCTAACAGACATTTGGGTGAAATTTTGTCACAATCAGTATATGAGTTCTTGAGTTATGGCCAAACATGTTTTGTGAGGTAACAGTGACCTTGACCTTTGACCCCCAAATTCTAATAAGCTTGATCTTGAGTCCAAGTGGGCGTGTGTACTAAATTTGAAGAAATTTCCTCTAGATGTTTTTGCGATATTGCATTCATGAAAATTAGACAGATGCAAGGTCACAGTGACCTTGACCTTTGACCACCAAAATCTAACTAGTTCATTCCCAAGCCCAGGTGAACATTTGTGCAAATTGAAAAAAAAAAAACCCAACAAAAACCTCAAGGCATTCATGAGATTTCGTACTCACAACAATGGTATAGAGGTTAGGGGACAGACAACCCAAAAACATAAAGCCTCCAGCCATGGCTATTGCTGGTGCAGAGGCATTAAAACAGATGGAATTTTAAAATAAAATTCAGCTTTATTGTGCTATAAATAAATCTTAGTGGCCCAAGATTTGGTTTGAAATCTTCGCTTCTAATAAGCTGTGATTTTTTTCCCACAACCTGATGAATGTGACATTTGCAGTTTGAAAAGAAGACTTCTGGTATTAAGTGGTTAAACAATCTTATTATTAAAATGAGGCCTGTATTTAATCCTAAAATGTTTTGTCTTACTTGTACTTTGCTGTAGCTCTTTGTGATAAAACCTTTGCAGTTCAAAAATTCCCTCTGACTTTAATGTTGCAAATTCAAATGTCAAGCAGCTGAGGAACTCCTGACCTGATCTGAGACAGACTCACAGAGAAGGAGGGGAATGCAGCAGACTCAAGGGAATACACTTGGAAGAGGTAAGAAGCCTTCATACCTCACCACTAATTTTCAAAATCCTTGATCTAATGCAAGTCCCAAGTGCTTATGCCCTCGCAGCGTATCACCATTTTTCTCTTGATGACTTAATGCAATTTACATGCGTTCAACAGCCACAAAAGCTTTATTACCACAGATTGCACACTGTGATAGGCATATGTTTCTGATTCTGCCTTGAGAGGATAATCATTGTTTTTCACTGATACCATGGAAGCAGAGAAAAATGTGCAAAAGCTCACTCACACTTCATCAAAGAGCTTTACCCCCAGGAACTGAAAATATTACACTTTTTATTATAGTCACCACCCAAGGAAAAAAAACCTTTCTGTTGTAAAATCCACTACAGGTGGAATTTTCATTATTTTTTTTAAAAAAGATGAATATCTTTTGGGAAACTTAACAATCAAATTTTATTGAATGTTACCAACTTAAAAGTGAAGCCAGAGTCCAACCTATAAAATTGCTGAGCCTATTTTGGCCGATATTAGTTTATCGCAGATATTCAGTGTAAACTGCTTATAGTTATCACATCTGTCTGGGTCAAATGAATCACTATAAGCAGATCACTATTATAACCATTTTTTCTTCTTTTTTATTTCACATGCAGATTACCATCTAACTGACGTGTGTATTTATTACATTAATAAAAAGTAATGAAACAGACAGCTTTGCTATTTACTGAATTTTATTGACTGACTCAAAACACACTACAGCTGTTCCATTACATGGGCATTACGTGACCGACTGCATTATCAATTCATTTGATGAGGGCAGGTCCAACCACAAGTGCTTTCCCTGTCCACATTTATTGTCTGTCTATGTCACAAGCAGCCAAAACTGTTCCTTTCACGTTTGAATACAGTACACAATGTAGCCTGAAAACACCAAATTTCACTGATATAGCTTATTGGCTTAATTTTAGCTTAGTCTGTCATTAGCTTCGAAGACACTAAGTTAAGAGAAAATTACTTTCTTTTTCCCCTCATAATCTTAAAGCCTCAGGAAGCCAGCTGGAAGCAGACGAGTTACTGCGAGGCAAAGTAACTTATCATAGGAATAAAGTTTAAAAAAACAATAGAATTACCATGATTTTCAGTTGTTTTTCCATATGTATGAAAAAGACCCCAAAAGGAACACTGTAAGCCACTACTTGAAAACTAGAAGCAAATTATTTAATAGGCATTTTTATCAGAATGATTTTGCCCCAAGTCTTTTGATCTATATAAGCAGTTGATCACTGCAACCGAGTTCAGTATGAGTGGTTTCCACTGTATCATTATCTCTCTAGCCAATAACTAAAACGTAATTATAATAGAGAAATGCTAAAGATTTCGAATTCTCCACGAGAGAGCTCAAATAAAATTTTCATACATTTTTCTAAGTTGAAGTGTTGGCTCAGTCTGTATCCTGTAACAATTACTGAATTTAAGGGATCCTTCAAGGAAATTAATACCAGTTAGTTTATTGTAAACAGATTTTTTCAACTCTCAAAAACAACGTTGATTCCAAAAAACTTGGGGCACTGTGTAAACCTTAAATATAAACAGAATGCAATGATTTGCAAAACCTTTTTGACCTATATTCAGTTGAATACAGTCCAAAGGCAAGAGGTTTCATGTTCAAACTAAAAAACTTGTTTTGTCTTATTTTATTTACTTTTTTGGTAAATACACATTCTTTGGGAATTTGATGCTTGCAACAAGTTACAAAAAAGGTGGGACAGGAGCACCAAAAGACGGGAAATGTTGTGGACACCTGGAACATTTCACAGGTAAAAAGGTTAATTGGTAACAGTTGATACTATTATGATTGGGTATGAAAGTGGCATCCTTGAAACACTCTGGTGTCACAAGCAAGGATGGTCACTTTATGAAAAACTGCATGGGGAAACAGTCCAACAGTTTGAGAATATGTTTCTTGATGCATATTTGCAAGAAACTGAGGGATTTCACCATCTACAATCCATAATATCATAAAAAGATTCAGAGAGTCCAGAGAACTCTCTGCATGCAAGGGACAAAACTGAAAACCATGCTTGAGACGTTCAATATCTCACATGGCACTGCATTAAAAACCGTCACGATCGTTACATAGAACACTGGAACACTTTGGAAAACCATTGTCGGTGAACACTGTTCGTCACTGCGTCTACATATGCAAGTTAAGATTCTACCATGCAAAGTGAAAGCCATATATTAAAAACATCCAGAAATGGTGGCAACTTCTCAGGGCCTGAGCTCATCTAAGATTCACTGACACAGAGTGAAAAGTGTGCCTGACAAGTCCACATTTCAAATTGTTTTTGAAAATCATGGACGTTGTGTCCCTTTGGGCTAAAGAGGAAAAGGACCATCCAGATTGTTACCAGTTGCCAGCATCTGTGATGGTAGGGGTGTGCTAGTGTCAATGGCATCATGGGTAACTTAACCATGAATGCTGAAAGGTACATACAGGTTTTGGAGCAACATATGCTGCCATTCAGACAATGTCTTTTTCAGGGGCGTCCCTGCTTACTCCATCAACACAATGCCAAGCCGTATTCCATGTACGTGTTACAACAGTGTGGCTTTGTAGTAAAACAGTTCAGGTTCTAGACTGGCTTGCCTGCAGCCCAGACCTGTCTCCTACTGAAAATGTGTGGCGCATTATGAAACGTATCGTATGAATCATATATCGAGTAAGAATGGAAAAGAAATTCACTTTCAAAACTAAACTATTAGTGTCTTCATTTCTCAAACACTTACTGAGAAAAGAAGAGGTGCCTCTGCCGTAACTTTTTTGAAGCCTGTTACTGACATCAAATTCAGAATGAGTGTAAATTTACAGACAACGATTCAATTTATCAGTTTGAAGATTAAATATCTTGTTTTTGTACTGCATTCAATTACATATAGTTCCAGAAAGATCTGCAAATTATTGCATTCTATTAGTTGTACACAGGGTCCCAACCTTTTTAGTTCTATCAACATCTGTATCTGCCTCAAAATCCAGTACTGGTTTGGCTATAGCTGAATCAAAAACAGGCCATGAAAAAACTCATCCATAGAAAATCCTTGATACTTCTTGTGCTAACACTATTAAGAATTCAAAGAGAGGATGATCAAATACATTAAAATCTGACAGTCAGGTCAGATTAATGTACAAGATATATATTTATACAGCTCAGCTAGTAAAGTCTTTTAGGGAATATAAGAAAAAAATTATGGCGGGAGGCTCATATCATGTGCATCATAAACATTTGAATGCCTTTAGGATGTGGTGGTCTACCCTCAGTATAGTATATATATATTATGTGACCAATACCACACACACATAAGATATGGAGAACTTTCTCCAAGGGCGCGGTCACCCACCATTTCCCCCATCTCATTCCCTCTCAAGTGGGACAGGAGTGAAGATTTCAAACAACTGCATCTCTGGCTGGGGCTAACAGTCCCCTCACTCCATTGTTATTTAGCATGCGGCTGGTATTTTCCCCAGCCTTTCACTTTGGGTTTACATTTCTCTCATTCTTTGGCTCTCTCCTCCCGCGTTCCCCTCCACGGCCTAATTGGTCGTCTTTCCCACAGCAAGAGAGACAGGGCGAGATATAAGCCATGCTGAACTAATTGCTTGCGGTGGTAGTGGTGGCATGGTGGTCTGATGAAATGGAAGGCTGATGCTGGATTCTTTGCCAGGATACGGGGTATGGCTGTAAGGGGTCCAGATGTCTTTGTACC
Source organism: Epinephelus cyanopodus (assembly GCA_026686955.1). NCBI lineage: Eukaryota > Metazoa > Chordata > Actinopteri > Perciformes > Serranidae > Epinephelus > Epinephelus cyanopodus. The sequence goes on from CM048916.1 coordinate 35,498,314, forward strand.
ACTTTGACTCATGGTGCCATTCTTTTGATTCTTTTAGGTATTTATGCCTCTTACTCTGCACATAGTTTGTGCTTGTTGTAGTTAAACTCTGAAACCGGTGTGTTTCTGTTCTGTTAGAGGGGAAGGTGTTCATACATAGGTCCACAGGTCATGCATGTTAGAAGTTATCACTGGTCTAGACAGGACCTCTCTTCCTGATAACTTACACATGTGAGCATAATATAAATGTCAAAGTAGAAACACACGCTCAAATAGCATGATGGCTCTTTAAAAGCCTCGTGCTTAAAGCAAACACACACACACACACACACACACACACACACACACACACACACACACACACACGCACAGACATTTCCAGCAATTATCTTTGTTTGGGTGTAAACGATACCGACGCAACACCCAGTCCACATTAGATTCAGACATCAGAATTTCATTCAGCCTTGTCCAACATCTGTCAGCAACTCCATTTGACAACACCATAGCAACAACAGCAATAAAGGCTGAGCATTATAACACATGCATATGTTAGTGTGGAGCAAGGCTCTCACACCCACTAATGTCATCTAACAGTCAGTCATGAAGCCACATTAGACACCCGCGCTGACCCTCACCCTGTCTGCCTCAGTAACCAAACAAGCTACTCCTGACCCCCGGGAGGCCTCCAGAGACTAATGACAATAATGGCGTTTGCTTGCCAAATAGATTAGGGCTCTGGTGTGACACTGATGCTGAGGGAGATAGTTGGTGTCTGCTGACAGACTGACCACCCAGGAGCTTTAGGGGCCAGAGTCTGGGTTCATCCCATCTTAGCAATTTTCAGACACATCAGTAAGACAAATCACAGAGAAAAGGAATAATTGGTGAGAGCCCTGGACAGACCGAGACAAACCCCCGAACCTCCCTAACCACTCCCTCTGTGCCCCCTGCTTATGGTTCAAAGATCTTTTTGGACCACAAAAGGCAAGGATGACCTTTAAAGAAAAGGGACATTTTATGGGATTTTATGTTAACAAGGTTAGTGTGATGCTCATAATTTTTCTCACAGCACAATAGAAGGCTAACAAACGTTCAATGGTTTTTGGCTTCAAGTATTAAATACACATCTAAAACATACGTATTCCTTCATTATTTCTAACAGAACAGACATAGTGCGAGCTTTGGTTCATACCCTACAAGACTAGGAATGTAGCAACTCTGTAAAGCTGCACTTAGGCACAGCGGTGCTCTGAGCTAAATGTCAACGTCAGCCTGCTAACATGGTCAGAGTGAAAATGCTAATATGTTGATGACGTGCAGGTATGATGCTTACCTCGGTCACCATCTTAGTTTATTGTGTTAACATGCTAACAATGGCTCCTCAGCACTAATGTAAGTACAGCTGAGGCTGATGGGAATTTCATGGAAAGAAAGTCACTACTTCAGCAGTGTACTTAAGTAAAGGCATGTTACTTATTTTCATCTCTGACAGAAGTTTGGTAAAATACAAACACTAATGAAAAGTGTCCGAACTCAAAGTACTTTTAACGTTACCTCCAAACTGTACTCAGCTGGACATCTTTAGTAACGTTGCGTTTATTTACTATAAAGTTGTTGTGTTGTCACATTAAACTGCAGTTCCCTGTTAAATGCTTCATGTTCCTCAGAACAAAAACGCTTAGTCCTGCTGTGTTTACCTAAGTGAGCTGTCAGCCAACACACTGCAGGACTCTGTTGCTTACCGGTTGCTAATAGCTGACAACTAACTAGCTCTCCTCACAGTGATATGAGCATGAAGATGCACTCCACTGTAATCGCTCAATTCAGTTTGTCATTTACTAAGCGCTAGTTACACATAGGCCTGCCTACAACCCCCCCCCCCCCCCCCCCCCCCCCCAGAGGTGTCCAGAGGAAGATCTCTGTTTGTCCCAGTTATATTTTCTATTGTCACCAGAAACACGGGACACCGTTAATCTCAAGCTCTCGCAAGCCACTGACGAGTACTGCTTGCTGTTTTCGTAAAATGTTGAACTAACAGGAGCAAATGAATCAGAATGTTTGTTGAACTGTAACGTTGCACTGGTGAAGGATCCCAGTGTGGGGATTTTTATTTACTTAACCAATTGACCTTTCAATCCCTAGGGCCGCTAGCTTGGCTAAAAATCTAGTAAATTTAGTAATATTTCTTCATTTTATAATATTATTTGCTGCTATGCAACTTAACTCACTGGTCTGCCAATAAATTACCCTGTTGAGGTAATTTAAGACTAAAAGGGTCAGATATTCAGCTGGTAGATAAAACTATATGTGCCATCGGGTAATTTGGTGGTGTGAGCCCAAAAACTAGGACTAAATCTTTCTGGCTGAAACACTGAAAAAATTGAGATGTGAAAAGAGTTTCAAATATTTATAGATTTCTCAATGAAAGTTTAACTTGCCACTCACTAAGAAGACTCTAAGAAGTGGAAACATCATTAGCAGGATGTATAACTTGAAGCAATCCTTTCATCAACCGTGTGAAAAATACTCAACTGGCATATCTGGTTTCCAACAGTAAACTATGTCAGGGCAATAAAAATTAAAGTGGAGTTTTTAAAGTTAGACTTCCCTATTGAGCAAAATGAGTGCTTCCTTGACAACTCCCCACTCCCAACTACAGTCTCAATGCAGTTACTTGCCCAACAAGCTCATTTTCCGATGCTGTCAAACGCTGCCCTTCACCCACAGTCTCTTAAGACGTCCCCTCTAGTCCAAACAGTGCAAACCTACTTGAGATGCAAGCCACCTGCGGGATTCATGGGGTTGCAGAAGTGGCCCTCAACAAACTGAGGATAATCTCTGTTGAGGAGGGCTGCTCAAGCACTGATGTTGCCTGATGGTGGTGCCTAAGCTCTGGGGAGCTCACACTACTCTCCAAAAGACCCCTTGGTCCCGTAGACTAATCTGCCACACTAATCCAACTCAGCTCAAAGCCTCCAGTCCTCAATTCCCACCAACATCATCTAAAACAAGTGGTAATGACTCTGTGAATCAGGCTTAGCTTGTTTAAATGACAGGCACTGGACCCGCAGTTTAAAAAAAAGGGCATTATTTTTTGGCGTTTGAGCACCACAAGGTGAGCACCATCTAGTTCCATTATACTGGAGAGAAGGCAGACATCTCTACGGCCGATATCTCCAAAATTCAGCAACTCACACCAAAATAATTTTGATTGATTAATAGCACTACATATAAGAGGAAAAATATGTATTTTTGATTTTGGAGTGAACTGTTCCTTTAAGACTAGATGCTACGTACACATTTCAGTACTCAAAAGATATTGAGGTTTAGTTTATAGATGTTATTGTGCATGTGCATCATCAGCTTTGAAATCTCAAAGAAGGTTGGTTTGAAAGCAAAAAAAAGGGTTTAAAATCACTGTTTTCTCAATAATGCATATTTATTTTTTGATTTATGTGCATCTAGGTTTGTTTTTTTTTCCTCCCTTCTATCTATATCAGACTGTAAAATAATGATTTATTTCAAATTGGGAACAGCCTTAATGCAGTTAAATTAAGTCTAAATGTTGTATACATTTAGAAGACAGATGTCTTCACAAGCCTGTGCTGTAGAAGAATCCAGTAAGTTCCAACACAATGTACATTTCACAACACTACCGCTACCAGTCATGCACAGTATGCCACAGGAACCATGGTTGAGCAATATGTGGGTCCTTCACTTTCTGGGAGATGACCCTTCCCAAAGCTCAGGTCACTCTTCTCCAGGTTTCAGCTGTTTTTTTAGAGATCTGTGGTGCATGCACACAAAACTTTTTTGCCCCTAACTGTAGAGTGCAATCATCTGATGATTTATGTTGATAATCCTGGAGTGAAGAACATTTTTTTTTAATTTCTGGAAATGTTTCCAGCTTTTAGTGCAACTTCACTCTGTAAAAACTAAGATGTCTCTTTTACAACAAGGCAGCTACCAATAGTTATGTTAAGTATGCTCTCGCCTGTCAAAGCCAGACGTTTCTAGCTTCACTACAACTCGGCTGAGACATAACACCAAACGCCGGCTTTGGATGAGAGGTGGTTTCAAAAATAAATAAAGCCTTAAAGCTAAGGAATTATAAACATGCTGCCATGGAGAAAGAGGGAAAGCCCTCTAAACAATTTGTGGCATGTAGTATTTTCAATTCTTTCTCTGCTTGACACAAAGACGAGTGTCAAACAACTGAGGAGACGAACAGGGGGATGACAGAGAGGAATGGAAAAAAAAAGAAAGAGAGCATTGAGGTGAGTGTGAAGAAGACCATGGGGGAATTTTCCATTCACAGAGAAGGTGAGACACACACATACTCAGATACATACAAGCATGTACAAGAACAGACTGTGCAAATACAGTCATATACATTTTGCATGGACACTTGTGCACTCCAAAAAATGTACCATACAGACACTGATACAAATGATGCATATGGACATGCAGATGCACACAAGCAAGGCATACACACACACACACACACATGCCCCATGAGTGTTCTTCAGCCTGGAACTGAGGAGAGGGAGGAGGGAGCTGGGGCAGCAAAAGAACAAGTTAAACAAAAAAGAAAGACAGAAAGAAAAGAGTCCTGATTCTAACACAATATGAGCTCTGGGATCTTCAAACACACTCACGCTCAGGCACCATGGGGACACGACCAACAGAATGAAGCATTCTGAGGGCTGACCTCCCCACTGCCTGCTCCGCTTCTGTCTGTGACCGCCTGTTAGCCAGGTTTCCTAGCACAACAATGCAGCCTCTGCCATAGCAATGCTGTCTGGCGTTTCACTGGGCAAACTGAGCCTGGCTCAAGCTCCCACATTCCATAGATTGGCTTTAGCCAGCTAACACACCTCTCATGGCAACATTTTCTTTGAAAAGCAGTAAGTACTCAGAGAAAAAAAGAGTCTTTTTGTAAATGGCAAAACAAAAGTTACACAAACTGAAGCAGAACTGAGGTAATGGCGAGGGAAGGATGTGTACTCACAAAGCCTCTTAGTGAACAACTAAAATCACCAAAATCTGGAGTTGAGACAATAGAGGTTGACGACTCATGCCGTGTCTACATAGGATGTGAAGTGGGAGCACCAAGTGTGCAGCTTGAACGCATGTGTGTCTACGTATACATTCAGGCTCTCAAAGCCCAAAACACAATCACAGTTTCGGACATAAAACGGAAGGAAATTTGAGCTGTTCATGGTCTGTAGAGACGGCTGGACTGATTAAAAAAGCTATTCGATCAGATGCGCAGTCAACAGACGGTGACAAACATGGCTGAAACGGCTCTTTTGGAAACTGCCGACACTGCTCAACACACATTTGAAGCAGTGTTAATTCTGCTAACAAAAGCTATGATGATCCTCAATAACCTTTAACTCCATGACAGAGACGAGACGTTGACAAGCTAAATTACATCTGTGATAATTAAAACTATGATGAAATGTGTATTTTATTTTCTTTGATGAACTGGACTTAAATGTTAGTAGAGGCCTAGCCTTTTTTTGCTTCTTAACTGAGAGATTGATACCCAAAGTTTAAAGTAAACCTTGGAGCAACAGGCTATTTGTCTCAAATTAGTTATGTATGGTCTCAACATTTGGTATTTTGAGCTTTTCAAGTGATGATCAGTAAGAATGTGCATAAACCCTCCTTTAAACCTGTGAAAAACTGCTGGTGAAATGCAAGCTTGTAAAAAAAAAAAAAAAAAAGTGAATATTTGTTGTTGGAGTAAAGAAAAACCTGTATAGATGAAAATCCAACACTTGATAATAAATGTTGACTAAAATGGAATGTCTCAACTAAAACTATACTAAACTATGAATGATTAAATTGACTGAAATGTGACAAAAACTAAGAAGCATTTTCATCCAAATACTTTGACTAAATCTAAAAAAATGTATTACAATTAAAACTGAATTGAGGATTCCTCAAAGGACTAGTATGAGAGACTCCTTTCAAAAGCCCAGGGCACTATGTTAGAAGGCGTGGCAGATGGAAGCAGTCCACCCACCATTCACTACCCACATCCTCTCTGCTAGGAGGGCTGGTCCTGATCAACATCATATTTTCTGCACCATTAAGCATCATTCTTTCTGGAGACGAGGGCCAAGGCAGAAACAGTGAGAACATTGCGCAATATCTGAATGGTAAGAATGATAAAAAGCTATACCTAACATGACAGCCGCTATATAATTATATATTGTCTAAGGAAAGTGTTGGTCCTTTTGTCCAAGTCTTTCTCACACCAACCAAAGTTACTTTCTCTATAAAAGCCATAGTCTGTTAGACATCTGCTTCGTAAACTGCAGGAAGTACAAGAACAACAGGAGAAATCCGATGCTTGCTAATCATTCATATAAATAAACAGATTAATTGTGATTTGTTTTCAAGGACACAGATCAGATATCAGCACAGTAGAAGGAAAACAAGGAAGGCTCACCACAGGAGGCTGACTTTGTCTCCACCAGCTTCACCCTTCGTGTCTCGTTGCGAATCCTGTCGTCTGTCTTGTCCACAAGATGTGCAAGGTCGTCGATGATTTCTGAGACACAAAGAAAAGAGAGAGAAGACAAGGCCAATAGAATTAGTTTCTGCTTTGAATTATACTGCTATCTGCTATTATTAAGATTTCATGGTATTTTTCTTTTGTTTTAAATTCAATTCAATTTAATTCAATAGAACTTTATGACATGAAAGACCTCCCAATATGTTTTATGTAATAAAATAAATTACATCAAAATGAAAAAGTGACAGGTTACTAAGGACTTGACATCAGAGCAGTCAACAACTTCAAAAGGCAGAGGCTGCCAACACACAGACATGAGTGGTGGTGATGGAGGGAGTTGGCTGTGTGAAAGCACTCCTTGCGCTTTCAGATGGTTTCACTACTTCCTGAATCCATTCTGGATTTAATCAGGCCCTCATTGTTCCTGAGTTTTAAAGACGTAAGCCGAGGCTTCAGGGACTATGGGCGTCCAAAGAAAGGGAGAGTGTGTTTTGTATGTGTGTGTGTGTATGTGTGTGTGTTTGGCTGTGTGACCAGGGTCCTTCAGTAGGAGTTCCTGACTTGAAGGTCGTCCAGATGGAAGCTTGTGTGATTTGTTAGAGTTAGCCACTGTGTTGACATGGCATCTCCAGAGGGCCTGGCCCAACAACAAAAACAGATAACTGCTAAAGGATTTCCAAATTCTTGATTTGTTAAGGTTAGGCATTAAAATGTGATATTGGTTAGAGAAAATATCAACTTGGAGTTGTGGTTTTGAGTCAGAACCGAGTCACAGATGGAGCCCATGACTGACGAAGAAAGTGGCTGAAACAAATATAAACGAACGATAACTTTCTCAGATCTGCAAAGGTATATCTTCTCTTTCTAACTGCATCATTCTCTTTTATCACTCTAACTGCCACAATGACACACTATAGAAAATATGTTAAAAAGTATGTGAGCAAAAGGATTCAACACACAACATGGCTCTTATTATAAATCAGGAAATTGATTACAACACAGAACTCAAATTAGCCCTTTCATCTTAAACCTGTGTGTCTGGAGATCTAAATTTGTGGCCTGTTTTTTATTTCGACTCAAACAGTGATGACAGGTCCTCTCCAGTAGCTTTCCCAATTGAAAAAGACAAAAAAGAAGTGGCTGAACAATAAAGAAACCAGTAAAAAAGAAACCAAGGTCAAGTCAAAAGAAGGGAAGTTCTTCACAGACTTGCATCGGCCTCTGATAAATGGAAGTTTTACAGGAATGGGAAGCTAGACTCATCGACAAACAAGAGTTCAGTGCCAAGTTAAACATACTGTCCCTTCCAGGGATGGAACAACCTTTTATTGCTGCTGCTATATGGTAAAATAGTACACAGTCAGAATGATCTAGGCATTTTTTCGTTCTCAAAACGTCACTGAATTCCCAAAGGTGAGTGCTCAGGGTCATCTGCAGCATTTCTCTTTGTGAGCACACTTGTCTGAAGTCTCTAGCTGCCTTTAAATCGGATTGGTGAGAGAACATGTTTCCTCCACCAGGCCCCATCACAGCTTGACAAGACAGTCTGTGTTTTGGCTGACATCAGATAATTAAGTTGCACCAATAATTCGAGGATGGAAAGTAAAGCATGTCAGTTTGGAGGGGCCAGAGTGCGAAGGGGCAAGGACGAGGAGATGGGAGACGTGAGAGCGCCGTATGTACAGTGTCCCTGGAGACTCCCACATCATCATCTACGCATCAGGCAACAATTTAGAAGGAAGAAACTCTTCCTTTACTGGCAGGGAGGGGGTGTAGACGCTGAACCATTTTTGCCGCGCGCCACTCCAACTACTCATAAAGGATGTTTTTGGTTTGCCCCTGCCAAGTTTCTTGATTCAGTTCTGGCCCTGCAATAACATCTCAATTCATTGATGAATTCACAACTGTGCCAAGGCGCAGCAGTGCTGGGACGTGACCTTTAACTACAGCTGCAGTGAAACAATGAATTCAATTTTCAGAATGGTAGCCCTACAAGGTGCTGGCTTTTCACATGCAGCGCCCTTCAATTCACCCTGTTATCAAGTCATGTTTCTAACAACATAATTCTCAATTTCCTATAGTAACGTTTGCTTCCATGTATGACAGCTGCTGGCCCTGGCTTGCATCTGCCAGACCACAAAGAAAGCCCTGTTTCAGGCAAGGATTGTTTGTTTAAAATGCTATTACACTGGATAAACCTCCAAAGCCACAGTGTGATAGAGGACGGCACGTGCGCAAACACACACAAAGTTTTTTTGTTTTTTTTTACCCTTCGCCAGTTGATGCATTAATGTATGCTTATTTGGCCTCTAAAGCACAATGGACAATGAGATTATTTAAAAATGAATGGGATTGTTTTTTTTATCTTATTTTTAAAATAAATGAATTTCTGGAGTCTGCACTTCATAGTAGTGACTCATTTTAAAAGCTCATTAAGCACATTTCTCTTAGAATGTAGTATAATATACTTTATTATTGGATGCACATCAATGATTAACAAGTCAAAGTTAAAAGCTACAGATAAGACGCTTAACTATATTAGCCTTTCATAAAACCTCTGATGTCATGAAATTAATATCAGTCACAAAAAGTGCTACTTAAATCCAACTTAACTTGAAGATGAAGATGTGTCAAGGATCTGAACTGAGTTCTTTCTGTCTATATTGTGGACAGTGACTGAATATTTATCAGCATCCTAATAGGCTGTGAAAGAACTTGACTATGCCCTTTCCTAATTATATCCACTGCATGTAAAACAAGAGGTCATTAGCAAGCTCTCTCTGGGCCAAGGGACTTGTTACCATAGTCTCTGTTGTTCTTTTCACAACAAACAGCAACTACAAATAAGGTGGTTTTGTGAACAGTCATTGTGAAAACGAGAACAATTATTTGACTGCCAAGAGGCAAAGCTATCAGTATAATGACTGATAACAATACTAGGCAATCTATGTTCGGTTAAACCACTGATAGGAGCTGTCACAAATACTGTTGTCAGACCGTTTGACTTTCTGTCCAACAAGGGTACTGGTGTCTCTTTTCATGTAGGTTCCAGATGATCCTTTCTCCATTTCAGTGAGACATTCAGCAACATTTTCAGAGAGACAGGCAAAACACTCTGCAGGTGCTGTTGCATAAAATGAGTCTTAAAGATTCCACGTATAGTAGACTGGAAAACAATTTCATATGACCATATGACCAGAAGTTTAAGTCTGAAAATGGATGGTAAATTCTTTTGAATAAGGTAAAGTATTACCTCGATTATTAAGCTAGTTGGGGTTTAATGCTGAAAAACTTAAAAAACACTGTAGAGATTTTAAAGCTTTTTTTATGCTTAGTCAACTCTTAGAAGGCAGAATGACAATGACGAGAAAAGTAACCTGGTAAATAAAGTTATAAGTATATGCAGCAATTTGCATAAAAGGACAAAATCCATTTTATCATTGTAATACATTGGGGTTTTTTTAAATACTAAAAGCAGCAGATAGTGCCAGAGTCTGTGAGCTTGCGGTAAATGCAAAATACTTAAGCTGAGAGCGACAGGATTGCCAGCTCTCTATCCTGTTTCTTTGCCACCAACAGTGCCTTTTTTCACACAAAAAAACAATGTACGTACAACCTGGCCCTTCTGTGTAGAGGCACGAGGGCCCTGGAGCGCACAAACCAATAGGAGACAGATGTTGCTCTTGTATGGCGTCACCTACTCCCTCACGCTGCCGTCTCTCTGCGCAATCTCAATGCCATTTCATCCCGGTTCCAGTACTTTGCAGCTTTTATATAAACAGCCTCTCACCGTGGCCATCCCGCTCTCTGGGGGCTAACTAGTTAAAAGGGTCTGTTTCCAACCTCGCTGTCAGCGTCATCTGGAACCATGGACAGACACCTACTATCCTCAGGATCGGCTGCTGCTGGTCTGGGCTAAATGATTATGTGGCCAAGGCACGAACTGGAGAAAAATACTTATGGGCCAAGCCTAACAATTTAAGTATACCACTAGCCCAGGGTGTACACAAGCAGATGTAGCATTCCCACTTCATCTCTGGGTGTTTACAGCATACCCACCCATCAGCCTCATGGCTGGAATGAAGGTGTCACTCAGACACAATAACCCCTCCAGCTAATGTCTCCTCTTAGCTCAGTTCTTGCAATGCACTGTAATCTGTAAGAAGGTGTAACTCCGTTACAACTAGGCCAGAATACCACAGAAAAAAAATACTAAAAAGGACTTCACATAATCCTGGTCTGGCTTGGCTCTACTGGCCCTGAATTTGTAATGACTCTTATTGCCTATAATGTCTTTGGAACTATGGATTCTGTAATCTATGGATGGTCCTCAGATCCTCTGAGGTTTCCCAAGTGTATCATATTCAGTGTTGGAGCTGATGGTGCTTCTGCTGCCCCAGTTCCCAGGTGAGGGGACAGTTTCCCCTTCACAGCACAGCAGTGGATATTAGGACTGGGTGTTGCTTGAAATATTATGATACCAGTACCCTTAAAGTGATACCAATACCAATAAAGTATTTCATTTGATGACTTTTTTCTACTCCATCCAATACCTATCATGTAATTGGAAGCATTCACTTGCTTCATCACACTGCAGACTGTATGGCTTGTAGCTTATATGGTAGTGGGCAAATCAATCATTACATTAAACTGAAGAACACTTGTGGTGATTTGCCATTAGCAAAACCATGCAAATAGTCATTTTTGCCAAGATATGGGTACACAAACGATCGAATAAAGCATTGTTTGCTGATAAAGTTTCAATACTGCTTGGAACAGAAGTCTTTTCAGTCAGCACCTTAAAGGCTTTGAGTACCACTTATCTAGCACCAGGTCACACTGGCGTCACACTAAGCCAGCCTTGGACATAGATCAATCTGTGAATGAGGAACTCTTCACCCCCTTCACTATGGCACTGCAGTGCAATGATCCCCTGCTCCATCTTACCCCGTTTTTTTATGAACAAGACTCCTAAGTACTTCTTTCATGTGAGACAGTGACTCACTTCCAGCCGAAAAGGGAGCAACACACTGTTTTCCAGCAGAGCACCGAGGCCTGACTTGGAGGTGCTGACCAGCTGAACTCCCCTGGAAGAGTACACCCTCTGTCGCCAGCCCAGTTCCTTCATCAGAACCCAGAATGATGATAAACCACCTCACTGGGCAATTAGTGGACTGTTTGATTCAATTTAAGCAACAACAAAACAAGCCAGATCTAAGGTCATTAAAGAACTGCAAAGCTGTGATACATTATCCAGACCCACAAAAGCAAATGGAGAGCAAGGATAAGGGGAAGAAAATGTCAGGCCAAAGCACGGACAACAAGCAGACCCAGATAACAGTGAAAGTATGTTGCTCATTAGATTTTAATTATTGTTGACTGAATAAAGAGAGAGGGTTGCAGACAACGGGAGATGTACAAAGGAGCAGATAGAGATAAGGAGAAATCAGAGAGAGATACAGTGCTTGTGTGTATATTATAGGTTGAGGTACGGGAATTCGGAAATGTAGCATCCTGTGTGGAATTTCCTCTCATCTCATCTTGTCATGTAGCCTTGTAGCACTGCAATGCATGTGAGTACGCAATCAACAGTTAAGGATCCTTACCCATTCCTTCACAGATCGTCACTGGATACCACATTGGGTAAATGCAACTCGAGCATGAGGTCTAAACATCCATTTCAAAGCCAATCATCACATGATATTATAAAGCCTAATTCAAGTCAGACAGCAAATATGACACTCACACGCAGGACTATGGTGAGAAGTTTGGGAGACGCTCTTTATTTTAATGATCAAATTCCCGCATCCCAGATCTATATCCACCCCAAGCCTTGGGAAATTGCTGACTCATCTTAACAGAGGCTATAGCAGCAGCGGTTTTGGTTTGTGTGTGTGTGTGTGCATGTGGCAGAGGCACTGCCATAAACAGTGACACCCCAGTGTGGCTCCAGGATGTGCTGTATTAACTCTGTGTGTTATTGTAGGACTTGTTCCCAGAGAGGGCACAGCACACAGAGAAAATGCTTGTTTTCTCTCTCCGATTTAAACGCAATCTGACTCAGTGGGGCTAATTCTGATGTGCTTATTCAGGAGATGATTTCTCCTGAGGATATGGAGAAAGAGGCAGGCAAAGGCAGACAGTTTTTTCACCCAAACCTACTCTTGTATCCCTTGTTGTAGTGCAAGGGGGTCTGACCACAACTGTTACCAATTGGCCCTGGTGTGACTGACTGTGTATAGAGGGTAGTGCTTTGTTGCCAACCAAAACACACACACATCTCTGGATGTAACTGGAACTTCACTTGGCACACACGGGGCACTCAGCATGATGATACAACTCAAGGCAATTATGGTATTTACAAGAAGTTGCACAGTCTTGGAAGAGTTTCTTTCAACTTTTTTCTTTTTTTCCCCTCTGCTCTCGGCTGCTTATTGTAAACAAACTCACCCTGAGGATCTGTGGGGAGTGAGGATTAGGGGGACTTTTACTCAAAACCTCAGAGTTTTACCAGTTTTCAAACTGAGTGCATAAGCCAACAAATCATTTGAATGCTTGCCAGAAAACGAACTGAAATAAAGACAGAAAAAAAGAAATGTGCTATGTCTGTCTATGGAAGATGAGCCTCAGTATAAAAATAATCCTAAAAATGTGTTTGGCCAATCTGACATGTTAGGAGCGAGGACACATAAACACAGCCACTTTCTTTTCCTAACAATCCTCTAGCACGACAATAAAAACGTCAGTTTATTTATTCATAATGGGCTTTCTATTATTGTTTAAATATTCACACTGGTGATGGATAGTTAATGACTCGATTTCATCTGTCGTGTCCAACACCAACAGTTCAGGAAAAGCTGCTATGTTTTTCACTCAGGGGCCAACCAGTCATGTCATTCATTAGAAATCAATGATTATCAAGTAACATTTCTCTGAAATGCAATAGTAATGTAATAAAGAGAACTGCCCACTTGAACATATGAACTGAGGAAGGATATTATTGCTCTGAAAAACAATGTACTTTAGGCTGCAAGTACAGCTGGGTAATATGGCCTATAAGTAATATTGTAATATTTTTAGGTTATATCACGATACACAATATATATCACTAAATTTTGAAATATCCTCTAAACTACTGTAGACAACTAAAATACTTAACCACTTAATAAACTACAGCTACAGTAAAGTTAAATAAAATAGCAACTGTTAAATAAAGTACTCTCATAATAAAATTACAGAAACTACTGTAACAATATGGTTAACTAAAGTAGTTACAATAAAATTCAATAAAATACTGTTACAGTAAGTGTAAATATTAAGTACTGTTATAACAAAGTTAAATATAAGAAAATAAATAAAGAGCTGTTACAATAAAGTAAAATAAAGTATTATCATAATGAAATAAATGAAAGCGGAACTAGCGGTGCTTTTATTCTAAAGCAACTGGATCATCTTGGGCAAATTTTGCTGTGAACTTGAAGCTTTCAGTCAACAGTTAGATGTTTGCAGTTAGCAGAAAGTTAAACTGTTACCATGGTACTGTTATTCATTGTAAGCGTGAGACAAACTCACAGCTCTCCTGTTTATATATTGATAGTATTTCAAGTTGAACTGGTGCTCCACTGTTGCAAAATGCAACTTAACAGTTGCAGTCCGGTGTCTAGCACATACAAAAACACACGCCTCGCCTGTTCACACTATCGCCTGCAGATGTGAATAATAACTGTATACCGAAAGTCAAGATGGTGCCATATCATTGCCATATCACTCTCATGCTGGAGCTGCCCACAAGTTTCAACTTTATGTTTTCAATGCGATACCACCAGTGGCCACTGGGAAAAATTTGTTGCAGAGCTAAGTGGCTTTCCTGGGGGTCAGGTATCGCCCATGAGACACCAAAGTGTCATGTCAGTGGTGTAAAAAAAACATTTTATACATCCCTAGTGGAACAAGCTGTGATACATCAAGCATTACAATATTACCTACCCCTTGCTACAAGGAACATTTTTTGCATGTAATAAGTGTTGATATTAAAAACTTTCATAAGTGTTTTGCCTGCCTGTATCAGATCCCCCATAGAGGTAATGTCCCGAGAGCAGAACAGAACAGTTCCAATAAATATGCTCTGATCAAATTACTTGGTTGCTGTGAGTAAATTCAATTTTATAATGTACTCTTAGCATCTATCCTGTTTTTGCATCCTTCCGACCATGTCCTGATGGGGTTTGTGAAGGCATCAGCATGCACACAGTTTGCCATTCCAACATCTGGACTTCTGAAGTGCCGGGCCACATGTGTACAGATTAGTCTCACCGTTGGATATCCCCCTCAAGCACCCCAATGAATCTCTGAGTCCTTCCAAATGGACTGACAGGCTCCCCCGGTCAACACTTTTGGGGGTAAGATATCCTTTATTGCATCATTACACTTTTTCTTTGCTAGGGTAGCGGCTAGCTGAGTGATGACAAATGTCTTGCTTTATGCAGCTTATACCACAGCCACACTTGCCAATGATCAAAACATAGTATTGTTTGTTCATATTGTGGAGCAACACACTCTTTCAATGAAAACTTTGTGTTGGAACTGTTCAACCTTGGAAGAGACGTAGCTTTACTACTCCAGCAGGAGAAGTTGTGGCTCACTGGCAGCTAAAAGAAGCAGCCTTCCACCTTTGAATATTAATTTCTAAAGAGTATTGGCGCTGTTAGATTGGAGCCTGTGCGCTCCCAAAGAATCAGAATCAAGTATTCTTAATGACAATGGCATGAATGCAAATACACAACATGCTGAACTGGCATATATGGAGCGAAGTCTTGTCACACAATATGAAGACAGCACAAACTGTTTCATACAGCACAGATGTGAGGACTTGTACCTTGTTTCCAAAACAATGAAAACTGAATCCAAGGAGGACATAAAGAGATAAATACACCAAAATTTGGAATAGTTGTCACCCACTACTTTGACTACCGTTACATATGTATGTGGCCTCCACATTTCCAGCTTTAATCCTAACCATTTGTGTGCCCATTTGAAACTGAAACCGGCTGTGTGTCCACGGACAGTTTCACCTCCTCGACCCTGCTACGTTTGCCCCAAGATCCATCATCGCACATGATGGACACCAAAAAGAATGACCGGCTGATGAATGAATTTCTCAGAGTTGAACCTCCAGTTGAAAGAACACACTTCAAAGAAAAGCACATAAATTGAGAGAAACCTCCACACTGGTTCAGTTTTAGCACGTACAGACCATTGAGTTTGTACCTGGTGGACTCCAAAGACAAGGTCCATGTGAATTATGGGAATGCCATCTCAAGCATGTTACATGCATGTTATGGTAATAACGTTAACCCTGTTCTTTCAGCCTGACATTATGCTTGTACATATTCTAGCATATTGCATTTGACGTTCTTATTGAAATAATCCTTTCAACATTTATTTCTGTATTCCTTCCTTCCTTCCTACAGTTACCCATCCTATGATACTCCAATGCATCGCTGGAATCAGACAGAGTTTAATCTATCCTTCAACAGAGGAAATCTGGGCCTTTTCAGGAGCACTGTGTGACTACAATACCACTCAAGCTTTTTTAAACAACCTGGGTAGTTCCAGTCTGCAAGGACTGGAAATGTGCACATAAACACAAAACAGGTGAGTCATGCTGTCATCGTGTGATACTGGCTGAATAAAAACAAAACCTCATCAGCAGAATGTCATCAGAACTGTTGGGCATGTGTTGGCCATCATAGGTTTTAGCAATTATGAGCTTGGGTTGTTCAAGACAGCTGGAAACCATCAATATAATGCATCACGGAGAACTTCTACCACTTTATCAACTTTTCAGACTGAATGCAATTCTTTCTGTGTGGGGCTGCCAGATTCACCAGCTTCCCACATCCTATATGGCCAGGCATCACTCAACAGTGAATGCGGTGATCATGAATTGAAGTTCCCAGTACGTTACAAACAATTAATTTACAGGAGATTGGCTCTGTCATTTTAGGCTTAATGAAAACAAGGATTTACACTTGCAGAACATAGTGTAAAGACCAACAGCAATGAGGAGAAGTCTGATCATTACCAGGCTTTCCACCATCACCCCTCTTATGGCCAGGTGCCACCGAACAATGTGTGCATGATGAGCATGAGGGTGCCAGCAGCAGCAGCAGCAGCAGTGTGAGGCAGGGACCACCCTGTCACTGGCAAGGCACCTCCAAACCAGCCGCTGTTACACTTCATCACTACCATCACACTTCATTAGCGAGGACACCCAGGAGGGGGTGATATATTGAGAAGCTAGGAACTGATAAAAAAAAAAAGTAGAAGAAGAAGAAATGGAATAGGTTTGATTGGACAAGATTCATATTGTAGAACACAATGACAGGTCAAGTATTTACTGGATTCTGGCAAAGTTACCAGTTTATCCACTGTGCCATCTGGTCACTGTGCTGCCCATTAGTTAATGACTCTTTAGCCATTCATATGATAGGACAAGATAATTACTTAAAACAAGGATACAT
This sequence comes from Epinephelus cyanopodus, assembly GCA_026686955.1. Taxonomy (NCBI): domain Eukaryota; kingdom Metazoa; phylum Chordata; class Actinopteri; order Perciformes; family Serranidae; genus Epinephelus; species Epinephelus cyanopodus. The sequence goes on from CM048916.1 coordinate 35,515,345, forward strand.
TTTTACCTTCAACACAATTCCCTTAAGCATTCATCAGATTTCCACAGCCATTAGAAATGCAAGGCCCAATCCCAGTACACCCCTGCACGACGTGATTTTACCAAGTAGGTCATGCTCCTGGATCAACATCCCACACTGCGTTCCTGGACCAGCATTGTAATCAACCAATCACAGCCCTCTGACACCATCAGTGTGCTGCTCCTGTACTTCTTTGGAGCTTAGATAGTTTTCCAAATTGTATTAGTACAAGTAAAGAAAATTCTCAGTAACATTAAACAAAAACCTTGTAATCTACTGCAGGGTTAGCCAGTTAGCTTGTTAACTAGGTAGGCTATGCTAACAAACAAACTTGCCAATAGACTACAGTATTGGTGAGTTAGCTTACTAAGTAAGTAGGCTATGCTAACAAGTAAGCTTGCCAACAGGCTAAAATATTGTTGACTGACATTAAGAGTCAGGATAATGTCATGCTTAGCCTATCGTCACACTTTCTTGTTAGCATAGCCTGCCTACTTAGCAAGCTAACTCACCAACACTACAGTAGCTTACATGGTTTTTGTTCAATGTTCCTGACGATTTTGTTCGATTGTACTAACCTCGATTTAGGAAACTAGCTCAGCTCTGAGGACACAAAGGAATTTTCAAATAAGCACAGGAGCGGCAGGCTGATGATGTCAGTGGGCTGTGTTTGGGTTGATCGCAGTGTTGGTCCAGGAACGCGTTGTAGGATGTTGATCCAGGAGCATGTCCAACTTGGCGAAATCACGTCATGCATACAGCCCTTGTCCCTACTGCTTAGCCCTTACCCATCTGTTTTGCGTGTTCACATCTAGGTGTAGGTTGATCCTATTCTTAGAGAGGCTGGGCGAAGTGTTCGGGCTCCATGGCCCTCCAAAAAGTTTTTTTCAGAGGCACTCTACAAAACCAACCGTTATCAGAGATCACTGGCAAGATGGCTGCACAAGCAACAAACGAAACCCAAAAATATGTTTTCGTCATTGAAAGTTTTAAAAATAACTATAAGCACTGTATTATCTTAGTTTAATGACATTTCATTTAAAATGCCCACACCCCCTTTCATGGCATATGACATTATTAAACTTATGTTAAGACTCGCACCAAAGTTGCTGCAAGGTACGTTGGAGCACGCTTCGCTAATGTTAGCCTACAGAGAAGTGCCCAGGTAACACAGCAGACTAATTTGATCAATTGATAGCGTGAAATAAATTGCGAATGTCATTAATGTCATAGTCACATCTTTTCACGTAAATGCCATCGATTACAATGACAACATGAATGATGTATCAGGTCTTAAAGGGTTGTCCCATGTCATAGGAGAGGATTTCAACCAATACTACTTGTAACTCTGAGGGGCAAAGGGGAAGAAAGGGACAGAAAAGGGTTTGGGCCCTAATAAATAACTGACATACTAAATATTTAGTAAACATTATAATCATTAGACATTAATGCAATGACAACAGCTGCTGATTAAGGAGTTGCATGCTTTTGATTAACTACAAGACAACTTAAGGTTGCTGTCAATGACACTTTGATAACTATGTAACATAAATCAGAATTGAAAACATTAAAAAAAAAAAAATCTTTCCTCCTGCTGTCTACAACAGAACCGTGGCAGGGTTGGAAGTTAATTTCTGATGGTGACATGGCAGTGATTTATAAATTCTACTGCCGTTTTTTTTTAAGTATCCAAATGGGTTTTCAAGTTGTAAACAAAGTAAGGAAAGAGAGCCTGTGTATTTCTCACTAACTGAACAACTGTGTTGTAATTGAAATGATCTGATTCGAATAACTCAACATCCCCCGTGGTGAGTGGAGCTTCCTGGCAATACGTTGGCTGGCCGACCGACTGACTGACTGAGGAGTTATGGAGGGACTTTGATCTTTGTGCCAGACTCCGTTTCACTCATAATGCACTCACACGCATGGAGACACATATGCTCCCATGCAGAGATGCTGACACAAACACACGTGTGTACAAACTGGCCTATGAGCATCATACTGACAGGCACACCCTAACAGGCACACAAAAAGAGGAAGCCGCACACACACACACACACACACACACACACACTTCCCGGATGTGACACACTTCCGACAAACATTTGTGTCCCAGACTATAGAGGAGTCATCTCCGCAGTGTTAACCCACAGTGCCATTCAGAGGGAGAGCGGAGGCAGTGAGAAACACAGAGCTATATCACCTCTGATAGAGATGTTTTATTGTGGAAAAGAGAGTTCAGGGCCAGCTGGTATTTATCTGCCGAGGATCAGTGGGGATGCGGAACATGAAACATCACAGAGTTGTTGTTGTTCAGCCTGGAAACTTCTCAGATAAGGTGGGATCAAGTCTGGGTTTGTGGCTGTCAGTGGACTTTACTTTGGATCATGCACTGTGCATGAGCGTCATTTTGAGAACTCTTTCAATATGGATCTTAAGTTCAAAGTCCTAATAAGGGGCACTTCTGATAGAGAAGTCTATCTGTAGCTGAAAAACAATGGGAAGTGGTTTATAGAAAGATAAAAACAAGCAGGTCAAATGAGTCAAATTTAAGTGTTATAGTGTCTTTGACATTCAGTCATGGCAATATAGTTTTATGGAGGTATCAAACTGTTGTTATGGAGGCCTCACAAGATTACAACATTTGCAGCTGACAGAAGCATGCGACATAAATTTGAATGAAGTACATTTCAAATGTCCTTTCCTTTTGTGGCAAAAAAAAAAGGTATCGGTTATTCTTATATTGCAAGTGTGTCAGAGAGAAAATAGAGTGTGGTGTGAAATGGGTGAAAGGCATTATTTTCTTGATGAGGGAAACAGGGCACAAAGTCAAGTGCACCATGCACACAGGGAGTATGACATATTTCACCTCCGAGCCAGATGCTGGCAGTCCAAGGGCTAGTGACACTCTCCTCACACCACCGTGTAAAGTGAGTCCCTAAAATACAGCAACAGGTGCAGGACAGGGGCAAACTTCACCGAGACAACGCTACTTCCCCTCTTAAAGGGACAGTTCACCCAAAAATCAAAAATACATATTGTTCATCTTACCTGTTCTATTCATCATTCAGTATTTATCGGTTTTGTTCTGAGTTGCCGAGTGTTGGAGATATTAGCGCTGCAATCTAGAATTTGACCGCTGATGTCACTGTTACTCATCTAGTTTTATTATACTCATGAGAAGACAGACATCCTACAGCCGATATGTCTAACACTTGGCAACTCACACAAAAACAATTAAGACCTATAAATAGCACTAAGTAAGGGGAAATACATGTATTTTTGATTTTGGGGTGAACTGTCCCCACAATGTGCCCACATGAGGATAGAATCAAGAGACAAACAAAGATAAATGCAAACCCAAGCTAAAGCCTTTACATTACACATGCAACCTGATGCCAATAACACACATGTGAATCTGAAATTTACAAAGACAAAGGCGACACTTGGCATGCCAGGGTGGCACATGAGATGTTCATAATTGCTGAAAATCTCAGTGAGTATGTGGTGGAGTTAGGGTAATTGCGCTCAACTCATGGAGGCCAGAATAAATGTTTGGCCAACAGCGCGGCTGAAACAACTTCCCATCCTGAGAGGAAACAGCCTCCCACATAGCTTGTGGACGAGAGTGGTGCAGGGCACTGAGCAAACAGCAAAAAAATATGACGCAACAAGACCACATGCTCCACTGCGGGCTAGATGCACTAAAAAACATGGCTGGATGCACAGACAGTTAGACACGGGGTAAAACCACATGCATACGCACAGTTGCACACACACACATTAGTTTGAACATGTGAGTGTAGTCCTGGTAGCTGCACTCTCTCACACACAGACACACAAATCCATGAATGAATGACACGCACCAACACTAGTACGAGCCTCATCATTGTACTGTAGCTATGAAGTATGACAGTGCGCTACAAGCCGCAGCCATTTAAACAGCTGCACCTACAGCTGTCGTGTAATTACTCAGCTCCTCCGGCTGATGAGCGAAAAGGAGGAGGTGCTGATTACTGGAGGAGAAGAAGAAACCTCCTCAGAGGAATTAAACAAATTAACAAATCCTGTGTGAGATCCTGTGACTCCCTCCTCATCCGCCCTAAACTTGGATCATTCCACCACCATAACACATCTATCCCACGGAAGGGAAAGCACACAGCCGTGAATCATTCCAGTTGGTAGGTGTAAACACCAAGAGTTTTACTGAGGAACAGAGCTGATGTGCTGCCACTGTCTCTACTGCCCACTTGTGGGTTCATGTGTAGGCTGCATGAGGGAGCAGAGACAGACCGCTCTTGATTTTAATTTAGAATTCCTCCCATTTTAATTCAGTTCAAAAGTGAATGACTGAAATTCTTAACTACAGCAACAGTAGAAACTCTCACCATATTTTTTGTAATCATTACAAATGAACTGTATTAGTTATAAAATAGATCAACTGCAGAACTTTCTTATGTATGTGTAATGTATTTCTTTAATTAAAGCTGAAAATGTTGAGGCTACTGACCACGGGACACATTTTTATCAACTATTTAGAAATTGGATGCAGAGCATCTGTAGTGTAGATATAGTTTTACAACCACAGAGAAATGCTTATTTTAAGAGATAATTAAATCCCTTGTTTTGCCAACAAAGAGAATTTTGGCAGTACTGAATATCAAAAAATGATGAATGGATATACTTTTTACATTGTCATTAAAAGAGATTCTTACTTGATGTAGATTGTCTAGACACAATCACAAAAATGGCATAATATTAAGAAATTACCACAAAAATTATGTTAAAAAATTTAAATGCATCCCTAACAAAGTTTAATATTTTCTTTGTTAATCCTCTTTAGTCTGGACAGTGCAGGTCTATGCCCACACTAAAACACTTACAGCCTGTTTTAAACATGGAACAATAGCAGCTTAGAAACAAAATGGGAGGCTGGTATTAAGCCAAGAGTGAAACAGATGAGAATGATTAGATAACAGATCAAAAGCCCCTTTTTTTCAGCGGCCCGTGCTTGTTCGAGCAGCACAAATCTGTGCAGTGCCCATAACACATAAAACGGACGTCAACAAAGAGGCCAATAAAGGGCCTCTTATTTAAATTGTGAGGCAAATCTAGGTTTTGAAACACCTTTTGGTCTTTTGTCTCGCGGGGATTTTCATCCTGAGTTTGGTCTGTAGATTGTGTCTGATAGCACACATGCAGGGTTATCAGATAACACATGAAACGGACGGGGCATAAAGCGCTTCCCGCTTGAAAGGTTTTGCTCTAGAAAGGTGACATATCTGTGACACATTTTTGCAAAGACTTGCAACAGTTTCTAATGGGGCAGATATGTACCGTATCACTTTAAAGGTTAGGTGATAGCTATCTCTCAAATGCAACAACAACACGTGTTATGTCTACAGTTACCTTGTGCAAATATTTCTGCACAAAATGGCAGTAACATAATAAATATGTAAAGGTTGAGTGAACAGTCTTCAGAAATGATGTCAAACAACAAATGCTATTGAAAACTATAGATTTATAGTGAACGATAAACACAAACAAATAAATGTATGTGAGTAAACCCAGAATTTACAAGCTGCTGACTGAGGTTTTTCTCCTCCTACTCAAGTGTGACCATTTTAATTTGCTGCCTTGTGTAAAGCACATTGTTCCCTGGGTTGTGAACATGGACTGTTTCCAAACAGTGGACGTAGCCACCGTGATGTCACCCAGTGGTTTTTGGACTTTTTTTTTTTGAAACCTCGAGTTTGGCATATTGGCTGTCGGTAAACTTGGGTGTTTTGGAGCCAAAAGTGACCGTATTTGGATGGAAAGGTGGAGCTGTGGAGGAACGAGAGGTGGATCTGAGTCACAGACTGTGTCACGCAAAGCAACCCTCAGCTTAATTATATGTAACTTTAAGCCTTAATAAAATGTAAATGTGTGAGTTATATAAAAATTCAACCCCCACACAGTTGTCATGAATGGGGAAATTAGCTAGTGAGACCAAAACTGTATTTTGTACCAGGCTTGTTCATTTCTCCTGCAAATTTGAGTATTTTAACACGGGTGGCTATGGAGATTAACCAAGTGGCCACCACTGAGGTTGAAAACTGAAGCCAACGTTAAGTGTCACAAAATTGCAGTTTCTCAAATGACCACTTGGGGCTAGCTACAGAAGCCAGTCAGTCCCCATAGTCCCCCAGGAAAGATGTCCAACTTTACAGCGGAAATAAACATATTTACAAACTGGAGAAAAATGGTTTTGGCCTTTGTAGCTAATTTCCTTGATCATGACAACTAATTTTCGTATTACTCACATGTTTACACTTTATTAAGGCTTTAAGTTATGTAAAATTGAGGGCGTGGTCACTTTGAGTGACAGGTTGCCTGCTAGGCATTACTGCAGCCTTTCCACCTCTCGCTCCTCCACAGCTCCACCTTCTTGTCCAAATACGGTCACTTCTGGCTCCAAAAACAGCAAGATTGCAGCAGCCAAAATGCTGAATTCAAGGCCACAAAGCAGGATCCCAAAAACCAATGGGTTATATCACTATAGCTACAGCCATTATTTTTATATGGTCTATGGCAGTGGTTTTCAATTTTTTTTTGTGTGCCCAAGGCAATTCAAAGGCCAAGCCAAAATCTCAAGGCACATTGATATTTATATCTGTGCACAATCGCTTCCATAATTTGTGTTATCACTCTTATCACAACATAAGACAATAAAAATAAGAAAAAATAAGACAGGTGATGCTGTCTACTGACTTTTTTTTTCTCTTTTCTTTCGGTGGTAGGTCATCCTCACTGATGCTTTGTAATTTGCTCCATATAATAAAATGATTCATTGTACCATTCATGGCTTTCTCCTTTAAAATGTTATCAACCCTCGCATGGGCTGCCAATCAGGCCTTTTGATGTGTCACAAACTTAGAGTTAAAACGGTGAAAAATAGGTTCCCCATGACGGTTTTCTTTTAAATCAAATTAAAATTACATTATTTGCTAAAAATTGCCTCTTTATTAGGAAATGGGTGCACACAACATACTGACACATTCAATTAAAAATCCATTCCTAAATTTTGTATAAGTCCAGATAAATATTGCAATAATAATGTGTGGTTATCACAAAATCCCACAGCACACTTGGATTGGTATCACACCATTTGAGAAACACTGGTCTATGGGACTGACTCACTTTTGAAGCGAGCCTCAAGTGGCCATTTGAGGAACTGCAGTTTTTGGCACTTCTGCCATGGCTTAATTTGTCAGCCCTGGAGGTTGCCACTTGGTTTTGAAAGGGGCTCTTAAATACATTTTATTATAATTTGTCCCACTACTTATGTGAATCATTCTGATAAAACATTTTAAATCGTATTTCCTTCTTCCAGTATCCATTCCTTTCTTTGCAATATCAATGATAAAAACCTTTCAGTTCCTCATTTATGAGTTCCACTGGCAAAGTTCTTCATTGAAAGAATAAGCTCTCTTTGTATCTTTTCTCACCGTCTTATTTGCTCTCTTCATTTCTTATACTCTCTTCCCAAGTCTCCCAAGTCAACTTTTATTTTCTCCTACACCCTTCTTCCATCTCGCCCCCTCACTCTCAGATTCCCTTGCCTCACTGTCTTTGCACAGTGCATCTGTACGATTAGCCCACCCTGCTCTCTACTGCACTCCATTTGTGTGTGTCGGCGCATTTGTGTCTGCGTGCGTGCATGTGTGTGTGTGTGAGGTCCTCCACTGACGTGTACCTCGAACTCCATCCCATCTCAGGCTGGCCAGTGGCCTCTGAGCTCTTCATGCAGATATAAATAAGGCCCGTGTGCCAGTCACAACCTGACAACATGTGCTGGACATGTGGTGTAGACTTTCAGTACAAACACAATGATCTCACACTCAGACAAGGCACTTACACTCAAACATACGCACTCATCTGTTTGCACACACACACACACACACACACACACACACACACACACACACACACACACACACACACACTCTGAGTGCTAAAGAACAGATGTATATGTGTGTGTGTGCACTTGCACACACATATAAACACATAAAAATGCCCAGCAGATGAAGGTGCAATCTTCCCCCTGTGCTTAAATGGGAACCACGTGCTGGCTTCAGGTTGAGGCAGACTTGGTAAAGTAAGTCCTTCCACTCATTATGTGGGATGACCCATGCTACCCCGGGGCTGAGGGGAACGCGAGGCAGCTCTTTGCTCGTCGGCCCTTTGAACGTGGCCTCCAAACCGGAGCGGTTAGCAATTAAATAAACAGAGGAGGAGATTTGTTCCCGCTGTCACTTGCGTTAGCCAAAAGGAACCTGCCGGGCCAAGCCTGAGTCAGTCTAAGGTACCATTAAATGGCAGGGAATCCTTTGCTCCGAGCCAAAGGAACTGGCAGCTGAAATTGCAGAGGTTCCCAACCACCAATACCACCAACACATACGGCTAATGTGCTTCCCCTGGACAATCTGCCCGCAAAAGCTCTCCAGGGAAAAATTACAGCAAAGTATCAACATCAGTTTGCCGTTAAATTGTACACATACCACACGCACTGGGCAATTCTCCACAAAAAAATAGCAGTGGCTTGGCTATGAAAACAAAATGCAGTCAAATCATAACATCCTTCTTTCGAGCAGGTAATCCTGTGAGGTAATGCTGCTGTAATATCTGTATAACTGTAGCTACTTCATATTCTTGATGTGATTAATGTAGTAACACACATTCATTGTTACATAGTGATGGCCAACGATAAAGTTATTCTCTAAATATTCCCTTTGCAGTTATACCAAACATGTTGCATGAAAGTGTTCTTTCACTGACTACATCCGAATGAAACATGAACTAATTTTACTGGCGAGAAGCTGCAGAGCAAATATTTAATGTGATGGTGCACACTTGCTTAGTGGTGTTATACCAAGAGGTGATACTGAATGTTGTCAACAGGTAATGAAGGCAAACCTTAAAAGGCTGTGTTTGCACTATGCTGCCTCAAGGTGTGAATATGCAAAACAATGTCATTATCTCAAAATATTTTGATACTAAACAATACCTTGATATTTATGCATGTGCTCATAACTGTTTTTTCTTCTCAAAACATTGAATTAGGAAGGTAAGCCCTTGACAAATGAAAATTCATAAAGCACTACAACATTCTTTCATTTCAACTTATTATGTTAATAAAGGTCTGTGAGTTAAAACAAAGTGCAGTTACAAATGACTAGAACACATTGTAACTGACTACAACACATAGCACATGTATGAACTTGTGTCAACTCCAAAGCCAGTTTATTGTAAAGCCAGTTCTGATCATAAATATCTTAGTGGTCTGAAGTACCTGACTGTCATGGCTTCCTTTGATCTATGCTTAAAAGTAAATAAATTACATTAGAAATAAATTAATGTCAAATATAAAGCATTAAAATTACTGCAATCTTAACAATAATGCCTTCAATAAAAAATATACAGTATATGTATGTAATTTAAATACTTGATAGTACTTCACCCAATCAAGGGTCTGGTACAGTATCAGGGTTTTTACAGTTTAAGGCAGTTAGATTTAAGACATCTTAAAAGCCATTTGGAATAAAAATGTAATACAGATTTTATAATAACCAAAACTTACAAAAAATTTATTTTAAAAAAGAAATAAATCTAAAAAAAACTCAGCCTGCTGCCCCCGCAACCCGGCCTCTGATGTATGGATAAAAATGGATGGATGGATGGATAAATACATTTTTAAAAAAAAAAAGAATTTTAAGTTTAAGTTACTGCCAGAAGCATTCAGTAAATTAATAAAAAAAAGACTATTTTAAAAAAAAATGCACAATACCTCACAAAAAAGATTCATAAAACCCTACTTCCCCAAACTCGTTTCTAAGACTTTTAAAAGAATGTCTTAAAACATTTTAATACAAATTAAGGCGTTATTTTTAAGTTAAATTAATGCCTTTTAAAACTTTTTAAGGATCTGTGGGAACCCTGAGTATATAAACAACCTATTCTTACTCAAAACTCGCCAAATTTGGTAGCTTGGTTAGTGGCTCACTTACACCTCTAGCGTCACTTTGTTACATGTTTTAATGTGTTTCAAAATACACTTCCATCTCCACATGAAAGGTAGGTTTGGCCAACAAAACTACTTAAGGTTTAGGCAACAAACAGTCTTGATTAGATTTAGAAAAATGCTCATGGTTTGTTACAGTAACTCAATGAGTATATCACTTAAAGACTATGTCATGTGATGTACTCAAGTAACTAAATCACATGGTTGAAAAACAGTTGACTTTTGGTTTCACAAGGGACATGAACAACGATATCCTGTTATAACGTCCTGTGTGTGTTTGACCATCCACCATCCCTCCCTTCCAGCCTACTTGGAGTTTCCTCACTCTTTCTACTGTGTTATTGCCATGGACCAGATTACATTAGTTAGCCAAAAGCCTGATGCTGTAAGGTGCTTTGTGGGTTGGTCACAGAAGCCAAGGGCCACTGACCAGGCTGATGTACTTCATGCCCTGGGAATGAGGATGGTTGTATATAGATGGTGATAATATATAAGAAAGTAGGAGTAGCTGAAAAAACGTTATTCTACATCTTTATGTGGTACAGATTTCAGAATACATGGTCACAGTATCAGCATCACAGTAAATCCCATAAAGCCAGCTAAACCCCCTCTGATGTCCACTAAGACAGCATTAAAAAGACGGATTACTCAAAGACGTGGTAATGAGACCAAACCCTTCAAAGAACACACACAGCCCAATAAGTGTTTGTTTCCAAGTGTTGTGTCATCCTCTGCTTTAAAGATGGTGGTGGGAAAGAACCGGTGAAATCATACCTCCCTAGATTTTTTTTCTCCTTCCTTATTAGCGTATGCGTGTTCGCACAATTGATAGTTTGTGAAAAAGCTTGCGACTGCCAGCATGGTGGCTGTGTGTGTCGTGAAGGATGGATGGAGTAGGGAGTGGAAGGGGAAACAACCTCGCCCAGTCTCTACACGGGCCTGTTGGTGGACATCTGGATGTGATCCGGGTCTGCAGATGAGCTGAGCAGGACCAACCACACCTCATTCCTGCATCATACTGTATATTAAGCTTCTCTAGGTGCTTGTTTCATTATATGCGGAATGACTGTGGTGTTTAAATATATATGTGTGTGTGTGTGCAGGTGAGAAAGAGAGAGAAGGTAACACGGTAAGAGAATCTCCTACTGCACCAAGTTGATCGCCATGCCCTTGTCTTCCACACTATACATTCTCCAAGCTGGTGGCTTCCAAAATAAAACTTAAAGCTATCATTTGTCCAATTTATTTGCCGGAAAGAAACATGTCAGCAAGATTAATTGCATTCTATATTGTTTGTTAGAGGAATGTGTTGGCACCGATGTTATTTCTCCTCTGCCATTTCAAGCTAAAAACACCCCAAAGAAACATCAGCTCCCACGAACATGCAGAGTCAGGAACATTTGATCCATAGAGCTGTGGGGTGGATAGGTCTTAATGTGCTATAATATCCCTTACACAACAGTACAGCGAAACATCCAGAAATGAGTCACTGTAATCCTACAAATTGTGATAAATGGCATTATTCTCGAACGTGACGACACAGACCACAGTCCAATGTGCTCTGTACTTCCTGTGTATTTATTGTATTCTATCTATTGGGCGACAAATAATAAAGGATTTACAAAAAATCGTCAGATCTCAAGGTGCGAACACCTGCTTGGCAAGCTGATGTTATTGTTATTGGAGCTATTGCATAAAAAAAAAAAAAAAAAATCAATGAATAATGCAGAAGAGATGCACACAGCCTGTGAGAATGCATTTCCTGTTGTGATAGACAGCTGCTTCGCTTTTTAATACAAGGAAGCTCTGCCTCAATAGTAGAGCTGGGTCTCATTTAAAAAATTACAACCCCAGTACCAAAATCAGAACCCATGAAGTGATACCAATAGAATAGTTCATTTGATTCCTGTTTTTTTCTGCCTTATTCAATATCTATCATGTGGACTAATGGATTCAGTTAAGGCCACCAACCCTGATCAATGGTAGGAATACAGATGTCATTTGGTCACAATACTAGCTATCACTACTGCAACTCTGCTCTGCTCTCAAACTGTTGCCAACCCAGGCCCGAAAGTCATACCAATATCTACACCATCACTCTCCTTTACTACTGCCAGACATCAGTTGTCTCTTCCTGCAGCCTGAGAATTTCTGCCACCAGCTTTTTAATGTGGGGCCTTCCCCGTTAACGACTGTCACCAGCACACATTTGTTCCAGATGGATTGGGATAAATCAAAGCCATGAATCAGCAACAAAGCTTGCAGCGTGTAGCACAGAAAGCAATGAAGGAGGGGAAACCTCCTAGTGTGAAAGCCTCCTACATGCTGGCATCTATTAAAATAAAATGACATAAGAATGAGGACATAATTCTTATTCTTCTGTTGAGAGAAACATCTTTAACTGGAAAAACACTCAATAACATTTAAAGAATTACAGCTTTTAGTTAGTTATAGATTAAACTACTATATTTATCTTTGATTATCTATGTTTATACTATTGATTGAAATAGGGTTCTTGTAAATTGCTTCCTTGTTTCCTGGGCAAACATGGCATGCAGGCTTTCCCTTGGATACAGGCCACAGAGAATATCAATGATATCTTGTGCAGCTTACAGTCATGGAAAAAATTATTAGACCACCCTTGTTGTCTTCAATTTCTTGTTCATTCTAATATCTGGTACCACTAAACGTATAATACAATGAACACAACAAAAAATGCAGCTGGTCACATAATACTTTATGTCCTATTTGACATTCTGAAGCTTAATTGATTCCCAGGGTATATAAGAGGCCATTTCATGTCACAAGCAGCACTGCACATGCAAAGGCCTAGAGTGGTTTCCTGCTTACATTCAAGCCGTAGCACAACTCAGAAGTTGTCAGCTCTCACATAATGCCTAAAACAAAAGAATTATGTGAAGCCACAAAGGCAGCCATCTTGGCACTGCTGGAAATTGGCATGAGTGAGAGACAGGTAGCGAAAAAACTGAAGATCTCCAAGACAGCCGTTCATTACAACAAAAAAAAACAAGCTGAACATGGCACTACCAAATTGCTACCTGGCCGTGGCAGGAAACGTCTTTCTACCCCACGAGATGACCGTGCACTCATCCGTTCCTGTGTCAGTCGTCGTCAGACCTCCAGGGACCTTAAAAATGAGTGGGCACTGTCGAGAAATGTGACTTGTTCGGCAAGGACAATTCGAAACCGACTTGTTGAAGCTGGTTTGAAGTCACACAGAGCAAGCAAGAAGCCCTTCATCAATGAAAGGCAGAGGAAGGCCCGGTTACTCTTTGCTCGAGACCACAAGGATTGGACTGTTGATGATTGGGCTAAGGTTCTCTTCAGTGATGAATCCAATTTTGAATTGATGCCCACTCCAGCCAACTTACTGGTTAGGAGGAAGCCTGGAGAAGCTTACAACCCAGACTGTCTTGCCCCTACAGTAAAACATGGGGGTGGATCAGTCATGATCTGGGGTTGTTTCAGTCTGAGTGGAACAGGGCAAATGCAATTGTGTGAAGGCCGAATGAACCAGGTCATGTACAGGACTACCTTGAAAACAGTCTTCTTTCATCAGCTGGAAAACTCTTTCCTGCCTCGAATGACTGGATTTTCCAACAAGACAATGCCCCTTGCCACACGGCAAGGTCAGTTAAAGCCTGGATGGAGAACCACAACATTCGCACCATGCCTTGGCCTGCTCAATCACCAGATCTTAATCCAATTGAAAACCTGTGGAAAATCATCAAACTCAAAATGGAGAACCACAAGCCCAAAAACAAAGAAAATTTGTTTGAATTTGTCCAACAGGATGGGCTGCTGTGACAGCAGAACAATGTCAGAAGCTGGTGGAGAGCATGCCAAGACGCATGGCTGCAGTCATCAAAAACAATGGTTATGCAATCAAGTATTAACTCTTGTGTGTATCATGTGTTTAAAGCAAACAGAAAAGAAAACATGGAATGCTTAAAAGTAGTGTTTTTGGCGGTACAATGCCATAGCTATTGATGTAAGAATTTAAGTAATTTTGGTTATTATCAAGAAAACCATGGAAAATGAATAGTTCTTAGTTCTTAAATTAAACTCTCATGAGCTATTTTTGTTGTTATCATTATAATTGTCCAAACAAATGTACCTTTAGTTGAGCCAGGCATTAAAATTAACAAGAAATTGAAGAAAACAAGGGTGGTCTAATAATTTTTTCCATGACTGTATGTGGCCTTTAGCTGTTTTACACAGGCAACAACTACACCAAAAATGAGTCCTAACATGCGGGGTTACCTTTATAATCAGTGTCAGGTATGACTACTTTCTCTCCATTATCGCTGAGTAACATCTGTAAAATAAGAAGTGAGAGTCTGATGGAAAATAACCTACTGGCACTGAGCCACTCTGTCTGAAAAACACATAAGGAAACATTCAGACAACCTTATTATGTATGGAGTTTTCATTCAATCCACCCAAGACTTTCACATTCAGATCAGTCGCTGATTATGGTGCCATTACAAGACCATGAAGCAATTCTGCACAAAAGTGACGTCACTTCAGAATCACACTTTTCTGACCTACATCTGAAACTCTGAAGAAAAGACATTTCAAACCATACTAGGGCATAAAAATACTTATTCTAAAAAAGTACAATAGGTTGCATTTCAAGACAGTGAAGAAAACCAAAGTCTAAACCCACACTTTCTGAGTGATAAAAGGGGGCATCAATCCACTGAGGGAGACAAAAGAAGGCGTGATTGATGAAATGTCTCAAGATGTTTTTCTTTACCGTCCAAAAATGTTAATTTCCCTGCTGCGCCTAAACTGGATTATTCATCACTTGGCTGCGGCTGATGTGACCCAAGTCCCTCATGTCATTGTTAGCCCCCTCTTCTTCACAACTCTATCAGTGTGACACCAACAGGCCTCAGACAGAGATGGATGCCAGGATGGATAGATAGAGAAATAAGGACACAAGGACTCATGATTGATCGTACCCTGGTTAGGATGCGTGGCACAGGAGGCTTGGCCTGCTGACTTGCGGTGCATCTTCATTTGGCCGTCTTTTGTCATTCCATCACACGTACACTGCCATCAGTGTCTTTGGGGAATCTTTACTGAAACCGTCTAGAACAGCTCAAATCTTCCAAAAGAGTTTAATCTATAGAATTGGTGTTTTTAATACTTACAACAGAATCTGATTAAAATTCAACTTTACACATTACTTTATATTATTGTCTAAAATGAACAAGCTGTTCTATCTGGCTACATGCCAGCACTATTTAAAATACGATTTTTGTATGAGTCATACATTGGAAACTTAATCTACTGTTCTCATTTACCTGCTTAGAAAATCAGTAAGACCCGAACTGATGGTTTTACAATATTGACATCACTGGAAAGGTCCAAGAAAGTGGCAAAAGACTCTTTGAGGGGAATAAAAATATGGCCCACACAATGGGATTCAATGGAACAGAACAGAGGGACTTGAGTCTGGAAATTCACTCAGGTTGGACACGGTCCACGGCATGGACACCAGATACTAAAAGACAGCATCAAGTAAATGTTCATATCTATGGTATTCATACCTATGTCACAATATTTGGAAGATTTGCTTGTGTCCTTTTCATATCATGTCACTGGATATGTTTTGGTTGTTGAACTCTCGGGTAAACAAAATAATTGCAATATGGCATGTTGGGTTTAGATTACTTTTTAATGGCCATTTGTCACTATTTTCTGCTATTTTCATGATGAATTATTAAATTAATTAAAAAAGAGAAAGAGATATAGTAAAAAAAACCCAATGCAAATAATCTAGTTGGAGGCCTACATTTATATCTAAAATACGGAGCAATGACGTCATTGTAGTCAGTTTCTCCGAGTTTGTATTCCTTCAGTGTCCATTGCTCAGGAGGTTTTTACAAGGGTCTCCTCCTCCTCTCCCAAACTAATGGGACAGGTGATAAAAAACAGTAAAAACACTGAATAAAGGAGTTTTACGTTAAAAATTTGTGTTTCTTCAACGCTGTTCAGCTCGTCATGGAGGGGCCGGTAGCCCAGCTGCTGCTAATGTGCGCTCACCTTTTTTCTCAGATAACTTAAGATCCAGACTTTCAGGTGGCTTTTACCAGGAGCCAAATTATCCGCAGAGGTCTCTTCCTCTCCAAAACAAACCGATCCAAGGATTTGAACTGATTAAAGCAGTTTCATGTTAAAAATCTGCATTTCATCAGCATTCTTCAGCATGGCATGGGCTGGAACGCTTGCTAAAACGTGTTTTGTTAAAATATGGCTTATAAACTGGATAAAAAGTTAATTTGCAACAGCTTCTGACAGACAACCACAACCCTAACGCATGCACAAAGGGGATCTTGCACCACTGACGTGAGGGCGACTGGGTTTCTGGGTTACATTGTTGGAAACAGTCGGACGTTGGTGTAGCCGTTTTTTGACACTTTTAATGCAGGAAAGTTACATATAAAATCTCTGAAGCAAAAAAAATCATGACTTGTTCCAGCCTAAAGTTGTCACTTTCTTTTGAAAAATCAGACCAAATAATGTTACAGTGTGGGTGTGTTGTTCCTCCATCATTTATAGTTCTCAATAATTCCCAAAGTCAAACACCAGTCAGCCAATCTGGTTGTCACACAAAATGATGCCCTCTTTCGCGGCTCATTGCAAGCTTGACATTTTTCTGATGACAACACTCGTTTGAACATCACATCATGACTCTCTGCATTTCCATGCCGTCTGGAAAACGCTACTCACTACTACCAGCCTCGCTTTCCAACGGAGCAAATCAAACAAACAATAAATCAATCCACAACTGGAACCACGCTGACTTTCTGCTGAGTGCCATCATTAGCATGGTTTATTTGCTCATCGAGCTGTTTCTAAAAGCAGAAGCAAGCGGCAGGCTGTGTTCTCTGTGGCAGCTGCTGATGTCACTGTGCTGCAGCAGTAAAGTGCTTCTCTCCTCTCGCTCTACTGTTTATTTGGAAGTCATTAGTGCTGTCCAGCTTGGGCCTTATACATGCTCCGCTGAGGCAAAATCAAATCAGTGATCTAATTATCAGCAAGAAGTCCATCATAGGAGCAAAGCCTGTTTTGTTTCTTTAGCGGCTGGCCCACGAACAGAGAGGACACTTGGGAAGTAACACACTTTTACCTTAACAGTAATCAGGCTGGGTGACAAAGTGCTTTAAAAACACACCTATTACCAAAAGGTCACAAACTCACTGCAAAAGCAAAAGGAGGTCCAGTAATGACATTAAATCCCTAAATGGGAAGTGCACAATAATGGAAACAATTCTGGTTGATTAAAGTCATGACTTTTGCTTGTGCTCATTTATAGGGCAAATATAAGCACGTTACAAAGAAACAGCCACGTTAATTACAATCACACCAATACTGGTAAACAGTAATAAAGTCTTCCTACATGCTTTACTGACACTACTTTGCAATATGAATGCATGTATCATACTCTGACAATCACCACTTTCATATGCAATAGCAAAAGGTATTAGCATGTCACTACAAATGCAACATACCTTGCAAATGGATATGAAGCCATTTAAGCCCAACTAAAGGTGCAAACTAGCATTATTAAAATAATAGTAAATTCATATATCCACACATATATACTTAGAATTTTCTGAAGTCAACATCATGAAGGTTTGAGGTCCCAGAATGCAAGATTTTGTCATTAACATTGCGAAGATCTATCTATACTTTGTACTACATTTACAGTGTTTTGCCCACTTATCTTCCAAGTTTGCTCTGTGCTAAATCATTCTGGATAATAATAGCGAAAAGTAGGCAGAAGAGTGAAAGGCAAAAGTGAAAGTGAAAGTTTGTTTAATAGCAAAGGCTTGGTACTAAGGCTGGGAATCACAAAATGACTCACGATTTGATACCATAAAAATACGTCGCCCTAAATAACAACAGTATCACGATGCAGCAAATCTGTGATATGTGATATATTCCAAAGCAATCACCTACAGTGCCACCAAAGCGAGACATCAGTGGCATGTCCTGTCATCATTGTGCCACCTGACCTTTTCCTAACCATAACCAAGTGGTTTTTGTCCCAAAGCATAACCATGCATTCACCACAGCGCTAACTAAACATACAGAAATGAAATGTCAGAAATGTCAACATTTTTTCTGGCGATTGGGTTGGTTGCCCATGTACTTTACTTTCACAAGACACTTCAAGCATATGGCAAAGTCTTTATTCATTTTGTTTTTCCCATCTGTGTTGTAAAAACCGAAGCGGACCCAGACTTTCGATTTGAAAGATGACGGTGCCTCTCTGACTCAGCACGTTAACTCACCACAAGTTAGTTAACGTGCATTCACTTTACCCTCATCAATTTGACAAATGCCACCATTAGGAGTTATGAAGTACTGACTCTGGTAAGTGAAATGAGTGCCTACATGTTTTAAGAAATATATAGATATTTGGCGTCCATGTATCAATAAGAGGGAGTAATATGATATATTCCTGTGTCTACAATTTGTCCCACCCCTACTTGTCAGTAGACAACACAAGACTCAACCTTTGGAGTAGGGTTGCAGCGGTAAATCAGTTTTAAAATATACCCTGATATGAAAACTGATGGTTATCATACTGTGTACATTTGCTGATGTACAATATTGAAAAGTTTTTTTTATTCCAAGTTTCAATTATAGTACTAAAAAGTTTCTTCAACCAAAGATAACCTTTGTGTTTTCATTCATTTAAGGGTCATAATAATTCTGTAATACCATGATACCGTGAAACCATGACACTTACTGACACAGTAACCATACAGTGAAAATCTCATACTGCTGCATCCATACCTTGGAGTGAGCTGCTACTGTGTCATGCAAAAAAGACATTCATTTCTTCTTATCTCCAAGACAAAACCAGAGTGCACATGTGGTCAGATGTGTTGCAGTGCCTAAGAGAAAATATCTCTTGCATCCATCTAAAATTTGTTCCAGAAGGTCTCAATCCAAATGAGGGTCTGTTTCCCTCCAGTCCCGGATATTCTGTACACTTTGTGGCTATTACTGTGTTCTCAGTCAAGATAGGAGTTGCAATACCAAGCAGCCCAAAGAATTATTATCAAAGAGAGAGGGGAAAACAGGGACAGGGACATGGAAAGGCCATGGTTGTGATAGTTAATGTGGGAACACATCTGCTAGAGCTGTCAGGGGTCTGAGGCATATACAAAATTAGGTCTGGATGTGGAGACAAATACATGGAACAACTGGCAGTGACTTGATTCACTCGAAAAGTTTATTTGTGGTGAACTCTGAGGAGCAGATTTAGTTTAGCTGGAAACTCCTGTTGAACTTCAAATATATTGAAAGTGGGTGGAAAACAGATGAACTCATCATTCATTCATTCAATTGGTCTAGCCTGAGTTTATCATTCCTGATCTTGATGGAGCCATAAGCCCAGAGATACATCTGAAAATAGATTTGCCCTTTGTTTGCATGTGTCATTGTGTCTCTGTTTCAGTCTGCATCACATAGTTTTCACACACACCAAACAGACAGGAGCTTTTACGGTACATGGCATATGTCATAGCTGAAGTCCCTTAAACTTTGACAACCTCAGACTCTTGCCACCTCTTTCAAAGCTGCTATTTTAACGAGTTAGCCACTGTCTGTCACTCACAAGTACAAGACACTGACGTGGACTGATGTCATCGTTCCAGGCCACATTCTGAGAAATATCAACACTAATAAAGTGAAATTAATGTTGATCTTTCTCAGTGGGAAGGGGGACTACTGCTGATGCACGCCGTTTCAGTTGGTATGTGCCGGACTATTTTCTGCAACATTTAATATAGTAATAAAAATATACTATCTATGGTAACATCATGACTGAAATATGAATAAAAAAGTTGACGACAGCACATCATTTAACTAATTTTAACACACTAACAATCATGATTGAATGTCTCTTTTTGTTATGACTGGCAAGTACAATGGGAAAATCTTCAGTATGCAATGGATTAATGTTATGAGCCACAAAGCAGGCTGAAATTGAGGTAATCCGCCTGCTTACTAGTTTCTATATTTCAGTCACTTTTGATCCTGTCGAGACTGAGATGGGAGTAACTGAGGGCTTTGGGTTCATCTCTAAACCTCTGAAAAGGGTCGTCTTCCTTGCTGACCTCAGCCGGATTTGTTTCCCGAAAAGGAAATGACTGCAACCTCCACTGCACTTGGGTCATGAGCTAGACTTGAGGAGCCAAACTACAAAGAGCTTAATCTATTTATAGGAAAACACTGCTACAGTACAGTGATCAGGAGGAAAAGGAACCCTACAAGACAGAAAGACAGTCGGACGCCAAGGTTACACGCCAACTGTCAAGATCAACAAGGAGCCTTGCCATTCCCCTGCTTTATAACTTAAGTCCATTTTCCCTGCCTCTCCGAAAACATTAAACTATCCCGTTACTTTTTATATTGTCGATTTTGACATTTAATACAAGTAAGAAATGCAGCACCTACAAAGCTGTCCTGTGTAATAATACTAAAAACTCATTTAAGTACAAGTCGAGAAGAAAAACAGTCATTTTCTTTTTTTCAACGTAGAAAACATTAATTCATTGAGACTTAATGTCTCATATTAGTAAAAACAGTACAAGGACAGGCCACACTCTAAACATAGGCTGAATGGACGCAAGGTTAATGCTATAATAACAAAGATATAAAACTTAAAAATACAAAAGCTACGTTCCTCGCATACTGGATTAACTACCAGTGAGAGCTGGAGTGAAGGCTGGGTCTTTAGGGTGGCATAGTCTGAAGGCGTTCAACGGAAAAGTCACAGCACTCTCATAAATGTATTTTATATCACACAGAATTTTATTTTGCAATAAATACAAGTGCCATAGCAACAGCCCTACTACAAGGTTACTTGGTTTGCTCAGCTGGAATGGAAGGAAAATCATTTTAGTTTCTAACTGTCATTTTCTTATTTGGGGATTTTTAAATTGTCATAGTGAGAGCTGAAAACAACATACACAAGACTGAAAGCAAAAACAAGGACAACACTAACAAAGAAGAATATAGGAAGCAACCTTTTGGTTTACCTGCTGAGCAGGCTCTGAAAACATGTCAGTCTGATTGGCAGAGGTGGGACCAAGTTATTAGCAAGTCACAAGCAAGTCTCAAGACTTTGCACACAAGTCAAGTCCCAAGTCAAGAGTCCGATGCCCTAAACTTTGAGTTAAGAGTTCGAAACAGGTCATAATGCACTTTTCAATAAAAGTGATGCTAGTATTGAATTTACAAAAATTGTGAATGCTTTTTAAATTTGCATTTATTTGCATTTGTTTAACATGTAACATGTTTAATGTTAGCTCAGCATTAGCTTGCTAACTATGTTGAACAAAGTTGGAAGTTGTTATTTCTGACCCACACATAAATCATTTTTGAAGACCACAGTGTAACTTTTGTTTGACCTCAATTGTTGGGCTTGAGAGAAGGTTTGACGTATTTTCAAATCAAAAGGCTCAAGTCCAAGTGAAGTCATAAGTCAGTGATGTTAAAAACCAAGTCAAGTTACAATTCATTTTTTTAAGTTTTTTGATCACATTTGACTCACATCTACATCTCTGCTGGTTGGTGTATGCCGTTCATTTAGGGGCATCCCTTTCCAGGTCTGAACAATTGCACATGCTTGCAACAATTCAGTGAGACTTTTCAGTTAGCCTACATATATTGACAAACAGAGTGAAAAATTGAATTTCCCCTCGGGGATTAATAAAGTATATAAAATTAAATTAAAAATTAAATTAAAATATACTTTAAAAAACACAGAAATAAAAACAAACATATTTTTGACTGTAGGTAAAGCTAGTTACTCTCCTTTACCAAAATGTGTGAGTTATTCTAAAGAACCCTAAATCAAGCTTTGAGAACGTGGGGACTTCACGAGCAGTCACTAGGTCTGCAGGTATGATATATTCACATTCTCCACCCTATGAAACACTAAGGAACTAGCATATCTCCCATAACTCAGCATGAGGGGATACAGACGACACACAGATATGGAAGCAATGGAAAAGTGAGTTATAAAATAAAAGACTGTTGAAAAGAGGCAAAGGAGAACAGGGAGGGAGATGAGAGATGGAGGGGCAGCAAAGGACCCACAAAAGGAAAGAAGCACAGGGAGGTAAAGAAAAGCTGTGGAAGGCCAGAGTCCTGTAGGCTCTGTGAATCATTGCCTGGTGTCAGCAGGCCTTATGAACCTGAAGCCTGGCCGTAAATTGTGGAGAAACCGTGAGGAACTCGGACTGGTCCCTGTGGAAATTCTATGTCTACACTTTATCAACCATCTGCAAGAACACAGGGACCGGTTACACTGCATGCACCATGAATATCTTTTGTAATAAACAAAAGGCAGTGTATAAGTATTATTATATCATGAAATCATAATACCAAGATATGCTTTCCTTTGAAAAAAATAATGGTGGAAATGTGTGGGCTTCAACAAATTTGTACGGTTTGGATTTCACCACATGGAGCCGATTACAATACCCACAGGTGGCATAGATATTTTGGGCCATTACAGAAATAAAGAGTTGAGTTGCCATCAAATTTATATTTAAGAGTCATGTGGGGGTCTAAACACGGGAGTAGTGACAAGCTTTTGTTTCCAGGGCCAAAATCATTTGCCTTCTCGCTTACTTGCAGTGAAACTGGTGTAACTCTCAGCTCTCCCATCACCCGTTCAGGTTCATATTATTGGAAACACTGACATCAAGCCGAAAGAACGAGAAGAAAAACACGCCAGTCGGAGCATTAGAGCAATGATCCATCTCTAGTTCAATACGGGAACAGGAGAGTGGGCTAAAACAATCAGCTTTCCTTTCTTTCTCTTCCATTCTCCCATCGGTGTTCAACCAAACATCTGCCATTCCTTCCAAGCAGAAGGGAAGGTCGTTTGTTTCCATGCCGAGATCACTCAGTTATACAACCACTCATCTTGTTTGGGTACAACTGCTCAGACAGGATATTACAGGATAGTACAACGCCTTGTTTTCCCAACTGCTGGTCATCAGGGTAGAAACAGACAATAACTGCCTGTAGTATACGTGTGAAAGACAACTGCAGATGAACGGTTTGTTAGGGATCTCCTCTGAGGTTGCCACAAAAATTTGAAAAACTCACATCTATCATTTTAACTTGACGTTACACTGTTACAATTTGTTTTATATAGTCTAGCCATCCCTCTGTTGAGATTTAAGCTTTATTATCTTGTTTCTTTCTAACTGTATAACTCAGAATGGCAGCATTAACTAGCCAACTAATGACTGAAACCCTGAGGCAGTGTATTTGGCTTGCCATGGAGAGATCAAATCTAGAGTCTATTCTGTGACTAAGACGCCAGTCCCCTATCCACAGTGCCACTAACCACTTCTTTATTATTTCTGTGGGGTAATTTATCCACTCTCTCCTTTTATCGACCTGCAATTTCTGAACTGTGAAGTTTCTTTCCCTGATTGCCAGAGAGCTGACAGACTAATGCACATTCTGGGCTCGCTTTCAGTGTTAACATTGGAGATAGCCCGCACAATTAAATAAAAAAACAACAGGAATACACATGTACATCCTCTTTGTAAGGTAACACTCTATGGCCTCGGCCTATTAACTGCTACAGTCTTCTGCGAGCAATGCATTAAAGGATCTAATTGTTCACGGGTTGACAGATGATCGTCCCAAAGTCTTATGTCTCAAGTACCTCCTGTCTGTGCATAAAAACAGTCTGGAGCAATGCGTTCCATTGTGTATACCGCGTTCTACCTGTGATGGAAGCTATTTATGGACTGATGAGAGGCATTTAGCCAGAAATAACTCAAAAGCACATTATCTCTGAGCAGATCTGATTCCAGAGCACACACAAAGAGAGAGGTCACTTTGCTCTGTGAGATGTATAACAAAGGATAACCCGGTAGACATGGTCGTGACCTGAATGTGAGGTCAGTTGCTCTGACAATGGCAGTGCGAGGGCGTGTGTGTGTTTGGTACTAACTATGTCAGTGTTGTGGTGGTGTGAGGGAGTATCACTGTCCAGCAAGTTACATGAGGCAAGTCGTTCCATTGCAGAACAAGTATGTCTGATTGCTTCCACACAGCCGTGTGTAATACGTCTGGAATTTTGACGAATATGTACAGACACACGTGCAGATCAAACTTTACCATTCTGTTCATCCAGCTCATTGCCGATCTCCTGGCCCATTATCTTCTGTCGGCTGATGACAGCTGATAGTGCATCCAAGCCTGCATCCTGGGCTGTGAGGAGAGGTGAAAGGAAATAGAAACTTTTAAACACTTGAACACGAGACAAAGAACGGGACTAATGCTGAGGGCAATTAGATAATGCAAGGCAGGACGGGGATACAGAGAAAAAGACTCAAGAAAAACACATTATTATAAAAAATAAAACCAATATGAGGTCAAATTTAGCAAAGTTGCAGAGGACAAACTATAAAACAACAATGAAATCCCCTTTGAAAAAGTCAATTGTAAGAAGGGAGCAATTAGAGTACACTGTACTTGTGATATAATGAGGCAACTATTTGGGAAATAGGAATGACAGGCTGTTGGGGTCCAGCTTAGCTCACAGTGCCACATGTGAGTCATTCAGTACTTTACCCCACTCAGCCGTACTCCTGTTATTATAACTGCGGCAGGCCAAGGTGGAGAGCGAGAACAGTGAAGCTGAGGGGAAGAGAAGAGAAGAAAAGAGAAGAAAAGAAAAGAAAAGAAAAGAAAAGAAAAGAAAAGAAAAAGTTCTGGCCTCTGTAGGTTTCCAAGTTTGACACACTCTCCACCACAGGAATTTTTTTATGACCGCAGGTTCAGGCGCTCACCATTACCCAACTCCACCAGAAATCCCACAGGGTACTAGAAACCTCCATGTGGTTTGGTTTCACTGTCTTAAGAGGAATCTGTGATCCCAAACTGACAATAATGGAGCAATGAAGTGTCACTTGGAGTCAGGTGAACTAATGTCTGGGTGTTCAAGTCATGTCGGAGTCATTCGGGAAACAGGAAAGAGCAGGCGTGGGCGTACAATATGTTTTCTAGATGTGAATTATTGCGATCATCACTAATATGTTAGCATGGACTGGCATGTCCCATACAAGCTTAATACAAATCATGTTGTGTCTTACTCTTGTTGTCTCCCAATTGCCTTTATTTTACTATAATGTGCATTATTTCCACACACACACACACATTCAGAGATGTTACATATCTTTATGATGGGACGGCCATGCTGTATTCATTGAAGAGGTACAAATATGGGCAAATATGAGTTACAATTATTATCTTAGTGATGCAGTAAATTGTTAGCGCTACGGATGGTTGCAATGCCCATATTTGGTCTGGATGCTAATTTTATTGAAAAGGAATGAAACAGCACACTTGGATTCATGTTTGCTTGATCACCCATTGCAACTGGAACGGAACAGTCTCATTTGGGGCAGCTGCGGTGGAATTTGAGTCAATCCCTGGCTCTTCCAGCTCCTGTCCACATGTCCTTGAACAAGACACTGAACCCCAAGTTGCTCCTGATGGTTAGAACAGTGTCTTGCATAGCAGCTCTGCCTCCATGAATGCATGCGTGTGTGTGTGTGTGTGTGTGTGTGTGTGTGTGTGTGTGTGTGTGTGTGTGTGTGTGAGGGTGAATGAGAGGCAAATTATAAAGCTCTTTGGCCATTAAGGTAAAAAAGTGCTACCCAAGTGCAGTCCATTTACCATTTATTCAATTATGTGTAATTACCTTCGATGATTCGCTGTTGCTGCTGTTTGATCTCTCCAAAGGTCAGCCCTCTGGTCTCCTCTGATTCGTTGACCAGCCAGGGGTTGGCCGCAACACCTCCACTCATTCCTGCCCCTGCGCCCATCAACGTCGACCTGTGAAACATCATGATATCAATGTTTAGTTTCGAAAATGTTTCACCGCCACTACTCAAGTTTTATTGTACTTTTTTTAAACATGTGAGCCATCATACAAAATGAAAATTAGTTTTGGAGAACACAAAATTACAACAAAAAAGCAAATCTAGTTTGGGTGAAGTAACAAATCACCCAACTATGCACAACAACTTAAAGTTGATGGCAAGTGTGCCCTTGTTGTGTGTCAATCACCATGCCAGCACACGACTCTAAAACACCCATCGTGCATCAGTGACTTTCAGCTATATATGTAAACACAGTCAATATGCCTGGTTGGGATAGGAGTACAATGCACAACTCCTACAGCAAACACATCTGTACGAGGCATGTTCCCTTTTCAATACTGTACTCTTTAGAACATTTTATAACAACAAAAGCCTTTAGATCACAGAAAAAAGTGTTTACTCATTTTTTTCTTTTAAGTTTTTTTGAACGATTGAAAAATACCAGGTCAGCTTGCGCAGTGTGTAAACAGTGCATGTTAATCTGTCACAGGACTGCAGGCTGCTGGGGAGGTTTCGCTCTGACGAAGTGGCAGACCAGAGAGCTCTCTGGGCTGCTCAGCGCTGTGCTAAACACCGCTGTGTGGTTTAAAAGCTATTCTTCTGCTAATAGCTTAAAGCTGTGCTGCAGAGACCCCCCCCCCCCACCACCACCACCACGGCTGTCTTGTGGTGACGGGTTCAGAATCTCTGTGTGAGGCTGGATTTAAAAGTGTTTGCTGCGAGCAAGTCGTCTGCTGGTCAAGCCTAGGAAAAGTAGGCTGCACCACATGTAGGCATGTCAGGGAATAATATTACTACTGTACTACAGCTAACATAATTCAGTTTTTTCATTAGCACATTTAAAGGTCCAGTATGTAGGATTTAGGGGGACATATTGACAGAAACATATTTAGTATGTTTTCTTTTGTGTATAATCACCTGAAAACAAGATTTTTTTTTACCTTGGAATGAGTCGTTCATAACTAAACAGGAAGTGGGTCCTCACCCATGTTTCTACAGCAGCCCAGAATGGACAAACCAAACATTGGCTATTCACTGTAGCTAGCAGCCAATAACAAGCAATGTCGGAAAAACATTGATTTGTTGCTGTTTTATACAGTGTTTTAACCAGTTTAAATCACAGAGTCTGTTTGTCTAGCAGAGGAGGAGCCCTCTGCAAAGAATTTGGCTTCCACTAAAATCCTCTTGAACATCTGGATTAGGAATAAGGTGAGCACACATTAAGTTATCAGAGAAAAAATGTGAGCACACATTAGCGGGTGCTGGGCTGGCAGCACCTCTTCGACAGGCCAAAGACTTTAGGAAAACCCCCGATTTGTAATGTAAAACTGCTTTACTCAGTGTTTTTATCGGTTTTAATCACCTCATCCCTTTGTTTTGGAGAATAAGAAATCTCTGTCATTATTTCAGCTTCTGGTAAAACCTTCTGAACAGCAAATACTGAAGGAATCCTAAGTGGGAGTTTGCAATTGGCACATGGAAATAGTTTCAGCTGGTTGCAATCTGCAATCCTCGCCACTAGATATAATTAAATCCTTCACACTTTCGTTTCAAATTCTAAAGTGAAAGCTGTTTTGGTTAACTCTTTTTTGCACAAGCAATACATAAAACTTCTTTTATCTCACCTTCTATCTCACACTGTGATGACTAGCTCAAGCTGCTTCTGAAGTGTTCGCTACAGCTCTGTCAGACCATTCACAAGGCTAACTAGCTGAGGCTGATACCATCAGAGGAGTAGGTGAGACGAGGCATTCGGTCTAATCTCTCTGACATATTTGATTACTATGAGACTGTGTGCCAGCCCTCCACTTCCTCCACGAAAGTGCCCAGTGTGTGAAGATCCAATTAACCAGTCAGTGGGGAGCGCCAAAATCAGTCGGGCACATCTCTTGGCAGCCACAAAGCGCTAGACTGCCGCCACCGGGGCCTGAGCACCCAGGTCCTGACTGAATGACTTGGACAGGGGAGATTTAACTAATTACAACTATTTCCAGTGCAATCAAATACAAAGGAAAGGTTAGTGAATAATGGGGGAGAGGTGGGTCTGAGGGGTGACAGGGTGAGCCGAGCCTTCAAATGTAGGCGCCATATCCTTCTTGTGCTTAGTCTGAAATGGAGATGCTTAGAATGTGTTGTTTCGGGGATAGATTAAAGTCCCCTCTGTAACCTCTATCCCGTTCCTTCTACCCAAAGTTCTCACAAAAAAAAGAGCGGCTTAGATTATCCAAGCATGGCCAATCCACCCCCTCCCACATTCTGTCCTCAGAGACCACACAGTGGGAATGGGTCCTACCCACAAATCCAAATTACCCACCACATATCACTATTAAAAGTTAGGTCTGACTGAGCAAACTAAAAACCATATGACCACATGATTACAGTTTGCCAAGCTAATTTATTAGCAAATGTCATTTGAATTTTTTTTTACAGGCCTTTTATGTAATTGGGTGTGTGGTCTGTAAAAAAGATGAAAGTGTGTGCAAAGCACCGCTAAGTAGATCAATCCCAAAAACCAAAGCTTGTGAAAGATATCAGAGAAAGGCAGTCTCATATCAAGGCATCAATAAAAGGGGTTTTCTAATCTGGTTCAAACGGATCTGATGAAGTGAAGGCTTTGTTTCATTCTACACTCATTTCGGTTGCTACCCAAAACTCCCCGTACAAAGTTGTACTGTACAGGAACTTTCATGCTGAGCCTCTACAATGTAAAAACAACATGGAGGTACCATCTGAGAAAAAAAGAGGCAGATCTTCCTATAGACGACAACAGTGGCATGTTGGACACCTGGGAGGGGGCTACAAAAAAAGTATTACTATTGTTTGTTAGCTAGGTTGTTTATTTGTGTCATCTCATTAGCTCTTGATCTTATTTGTAAGAGATACATTAAATATAAAAAATAATAATACATTTTGGGGGGGGGGGGCTTGCCTTGGGCACTGAATGTGCCACGTCCAACACTGAAGCGAAGAAAAAACAATAATTCATAAGACAGACATGAAGAGCTGGGTGAAGTTCACAACATGACACCATTTCCTCTTCCTGTCCAAACAAATATCACCTGGGCCAGACTAGGTCAAACATTGCGCAAAGTAATGACTGCCTGAAGCCTGAGGTTTTCAAAGCTTTCACATTGACGTGCCATCAGTAGATGAAGAGGATATAAGCTGCGGCATCCAGCTCTTTGATTGGCTTCACAAGCGCTAGAATAAATGCTCAGCGGAGAGTTGTTAACTGTAAACTCACTCCTTCCATCTCCGTTCATCAAAACACACACCCAGGAACATTCGTATGAATGAGTGTGCGTGTCCATTTCAGGGGGTGCCAAATGTGTGATCAGCAGAGCAAATCACTTAATGAAAAGAAAAAAGCCACGAAGTTAGGCGCCCTGTCAGAATGGCAGACAGACGGACTTCCTTCCGAGTGATAGCACAGGGAGAGGTCAGGACACATGGGTCATACCGGATGTATGAAGACTTTCACAGAAAGTTAGTGACCAGTGACATATCATCAAAGTGGAGAAGAGAGCCTATGACCTTCTGGTCAAGGTCATAGACAAGAGAATGAGGATTCATTATTTTTAATTGGGCGTCCAAGACTAGATACTAAAAAAAAAAAAAAATCAATTTAAAAAAAAAAAAGATCTCAGAGTGGAAAATCACAAAATGAAAGACGGCATGTTCTGTGCAGGATACTCCTCGTAGCAACGTGGGGTGATGCTTGGTTTGGGCCCTCTTACACTGACTGACAGTGGCAGACAGAGACTCAGGGTTGAGAAATATTTCGTAATTTTCTTGGACTACTACTAAAGCATGAAGCTGGCTGTCCAAGAATATTTTTCAAAATGAAGGAAAACAACATTGGAAAGTGAATACTACTTGCTTACTGAGATTTGCAAATACTGTCCTTCTTAATTTTTCCTCTCATTTAGGAAAGTGAGCTCCCACACGCTGTCCCGCTTTTTGTAGTAACTGCAATTTTATCAAGGTTACATGTTGGTAATCAGACCTCTTCATCTTAAAAACCGCACCTCATCCAATGCAGAGGATGTCGAACATTCAGGTGTGCAGAGATTTTTCATAAAAATAAATAATTTGGAGGACCTCTCATTAAGGATAACATTATTTGTCCAGATTTTAATACCTGGAAGGTTCGGGTTCCGTGATGTCTCCCTTGAAGGTGGCGTTGAGCTGCTTCTCTCTGGTTAGCAGCTCATCAATAAGGTTCTGCCTCCTGTCAGCTTCTGACTGCATTCTGATGAAGCAATGTTAAGGTCATGCAAAAGGTCAACATTACTTTAACATGCGTCAGTGAAAGTGGACAGAGGATGCCTCTGACACTTTTCTTTGGGTCAGTTTGGAACTAACCCATGAACACAGAAACCTTTTTAACAGCAAACACTTTTAGGGCAGGTGTTTTAAAAACACTCTAATGCCCTCTATAGGAAAACCACTGCTACTGCAAGTAAAGGAAACCCTCCAGCCCAAAATGTAATCTCAATCTCATGACCTCCACTGAGTGGAACATTTTCAGAGGAAAGGATACATGCGGCGAGAGGATGATGCTCGCAACAAACCCTCTTTAAGCTGGGCAATATTCTGTTTGAGCTTCTGCAGTGATGCCCGTAGTGTCATGTTGATCTGAAAACACAGAAGATATTCACACCAACTGATTACTAAAAGAAAACTGAGTATATCAGGAAAGACTCATAGGATATGCCACTGTATTTGTGATTATAACACCTTACCTTTGCAGGGTTCCCCCCTGTTCTTTGCTGCCTATTCCGTTCATGAATGTTTTCTGCTATTTCCTGTGCCAAGCGACAAGTGGCATCATAATTCTGTAACCTATAGATCAATAAATGGGATAAAAGTGTCATTTAGATTGACATGTCATTAATAACTTATGACAGACAGCAGCCACATATATTTTTTGTATAAACACAGAGAGACCCCTGTTAACCCTATTACGAGTTTAATGTGGTAATGAAAGAAAAACGTGACTGGTCAATGGATCTGTGCAGAGTGAGGACAACTGACTGATCTGTTTCCTAATGTTGTACAGCCTCCTACACATATATTTTAAGAATACCTAACAATAAAATACAGTAAACACTGACCAGGTTTTCTATCTAGCTCATAATGTTCATTGTTTGGACTGGCAGAGGGCATAATGTAACTCGTTAGACAGGTTTGCTTTTGAAATTATGCAAAAATACCATTGAGTGTCTAAGACAGCTAAATAAACACCACTGACTGACAGCTTCAAATGTTTTAGCTGCGCCATGAGCATTTTACACAGCGCTAATGTACTGTATTGTAGGGTATTTGTGTTACTGAAGTATTTTAGTTGGGTTAAACGTCAGACAATGAGCCCAAGGTTTAGCTACAACCATCATGTGACATTTTTAGCATTGTTTTTTTACTCTTTCGGTTCTGCTAACGTTAAAAACATCAGGCTGAATTGTAAATAAAAGCCTAAAATCACACGATTTTCCTTACCCTGTTCCAGTACCGCACATAATACATAAACGGTCAATTTTGTGATGGCTTATTAAAAATGCAGGTTATTGTATTTGGTTTATTTTGACAAGGAAGAGCTAGCTAGCACCTTAGCTAGCAGGATATAGAAAGAGTAGCTAACTTCCCAGGGTTAGTAACGCCATTTATTGCAATTAATAATACAGTTATGGCAGTTACTTGTTGCATTTGAACACACTACTTACCACGGGTCCTGAGACATTGTGATAACAATTAGCTATAGAGAGAAAATCCACTTAGTTTGAACCATCCGGCAATAATCACCAGCAAACTGCTTCTTGTTTGGGTGTGACGTCACTACGGCGCGTTGCGAGGAACAGCCGAGCCCAGGGCCGCTTTTTTCAGTTGGCAGAAAAAACAGAAAGGGTAGTGTCAGCAGCACAGTGTCACTGTTGTTGTGTTTTCCACGCGTAGACAAACTCGAAGCCTCCTCCTCCTCCTCCTCCTCCTCCTCACCAGCTTTCAATGCTCTTCTCCTTACAACAGTGGGCACAAAAAGCCACAGCTCCCTCCCATTTTGAGTACCATTATTTACTCTCCTCTCCCGTTAAAAGTGACATTTAATTGCATTTAAGGATATCTGTATTGCTTGAAGAAATTGGACTGCATTTGTTTTTTCACATTCTATTTGTGGAGAACATTTTTGTGTGTTTATGTTATTGCCATTTTTATTGGTTTATGGTTTGTGCAGAAGTGGACTTGCAAAAGTTCAGCAAGGAACCATTGAGCACTCGTAGAATCTCATGTTGAGAGGCTGTAGATGTGCTGAAAATGTAAACAGCCTACATTGCCGTGTGAGCCTGTAAAATACATTTTATCACTGTATATTCTAAGGGAAAAAATGTTACCAAGGGTATAATATTTGAACAGATATTGTCATTTCAATTGCTATAGCTAGCACACTTAGCATATGTTCTGCACAGGTATGTAGCCTTTTGGAATTTAAATGCATATAGACTAAGTCACTGTGTGGATGAGGGTGTGTTTGTGACCTAATGGTCGAAATAAAGATTTAAACCCCCTCTATCAGCCGGTGCTGAGTGTCCAATCCACCCTCCTCCATGTCAGCTCTCCTTCATTGGCTGCATGTGTTTAGGTGACCTCCTGTGGCGTGTACAGTGCTTGTGTGACGACTGTATCTATGGCAAGATGCAACAATGGCTATCAAACCCCAGGGCCCTTACTCCTTAATTGTACCGTGTGTGCATATTTATTCTGAACCCTCCTCATGCTCAGATCCGTGTATGCCAGGTGTTGTAATATTTCCCTTATTCGCCATTACTTTTTTTTTTTCGCATGTACAGATGTGAACATGAAGAATTCAATTGGCCCCCATCCCACTCTCCTGTCCTGTTTCCTCCTCCGTTACATGAACAAATAGAAGCAGAGGAAGAAAGGCTGGTGAAACCTTTAGTGTCCTAATGACAGCTTGATTAGATCCATAAACATTTCTGTAGGTTGATGCGTTAGATGGTTATGATGTAGAAATTAGCACTCAGTACAACCAGTTGTTTGTCAAGTTGTATTTACTTTGATCTACTTAACTTCCTAACATGCTTTAAGCTATGTGTGTAAAGTGTCATCTTTAAGCAGAAAACAAGTTGAATACCTTTCTGTTGTCATGCATATTGATGATACAAGGGATCTGTCATGGATAAGTAGAAGAATATGACCTAAATGTGAGGGCCAAAAATTGTACCCAGTCTCCTGCAGAGTCAGCCTGTGTGATTGGAAGTTGTACTGTCTCAAAAAGAAGGCTCTGCTTCTGCAACATGCTGTCACTCAGCGAGCCATCCTTGAACACCATCATGTGTACATACAGTGATCAAAAGCTCATAAAGCAATTCAAGTGCAATAGAAACCTTTATTGGTATGTTCTTATATGCAGTAGTGAGTGAATCACAGTGAACAGGCGTGGGCCTTCCTTTCCACTTCACTGCAGTATATTTCAGACAGCCCTGTAGCCCTGCACATTGACAAACACATGTCAGGTTTTTCCAGTTAAAGGCAGTCATGTCAAAATATCAGCCACATGAAAGACCCGTTAACCTGCCAGTACTTACCTGAGCTCCTTTAACTTCTTCTTTTTGACCTCATCCAGGAGCACACGTCTCTGCCGGGCTTCCTCCATTAACCTGTCAGCCTCCTTAAAGACTTCTCTGCTCTGCGCTGCGGCTGAGAGCTCATGTGCCTTCACCTGATTTCGGATGGTCTCCGAGTAGCAGTGTGCTTTCTGACGCTGCTTCTCCTCCGCCTCCTTCTGTTTGATGAGTGCTTCCTGCTGCGCCCTTTGTGGAGAAAAGCAGAAATAGCAGTGAAAAGTAATGCTATTCAAAAGGTATAGCTTTATGTGTAAAATAATATGAATAAATGAAATTAAGGCCTTTATACTAGCTGGATTATTAGTACACTGATTGTACCATCCTACATATTTGATGATGTG
Source organism: Epinephelus cyanopodus (assembly GCA_026686955.1). Taxonomy (NCBI): domain Eukaryota; kingdom Metazoa; phylum Chordata; class Actinopteri; order Perciformes; family Serranidae; genus Epinephelus; species Epinephelus cyanopodus. The sequence goes on from CM048916.1 coordinate 35,549,378, forward strand.
TAAATGAATTAAAATTAAAATCAAGCTTCTTACTTCAGCGCCCTCTCAAACTCTGCCTTCTCCCGGTCAGCCTCCATCGTCAGGAGGTGCTCTTTGAAGCGAACCTGCTCCAGACGAGCCGTCCTCAGCATCTCCGCCTGCTGCGCTTTCTTTTCAGCGAGCTCTTTCTCTTTTCTCCTCCATTCTCGCTCTATGATTTCTTGGTTCCTCTGAGCACGGAGCTCGTCCTTTCAAATGCAGACACAAAGAATTTGAACATAGTGAAGGCTTTAATTTCCATAAATCTGTATGAAATGTGTCTTTCAAAAGTGATTAGAGTATTTAACTCTGTTATGGAATTGAATTCAGCAGGTACCACATTTATGGCAGTGGCCAGCTAGCAGTTTTATTTCCCAACCTGCTCTGCCTGGTAGTTTTTTGCATCTCTTTGCTGGGCCCTCAGTTTGGTAATCTCCAACTCCTTCTCCTTCTTGATCCGTCTCTGCTCTGCTTCATATTCAGCCTGCTGCTTCTGCACAAATTCAGTGATAGGATGTTGAGAGTGAGTTATTTATCTGAACATTATGGGTATAGACTGTCCTTGTATTACTGTTTGTCTGCTTGTATTTTCTGCTGGTCACTGGAGATTAGCAATTAGTTCATGTTGTCTTCTGACATAATTTGCTTTTATCTTACCATTTTGTTTTGTCTATATTCCACATCTCTCATGTCTGTCAGCTGCTCCTCCTCTCTCCTCTGCTCCTTGGCCCGTACGGTCTCATTATTGATACGAACGATCTCTTCCTGCAGACGCTTCCGCTCCTCCCTCTTCTTCTCCAGGGCCTGGAAGAAGAAAGGAACACCAGTGCAGATGCACCTTACATGTGGTTGCGTATTCCCCTGAGCATGTCAGTGTTCTCTTTTCTGTTGCATGCGTTTCTGTGTTGTCTCTGCGTAGGCTGTATCAGCACCTTGAGGTCCTCCAGGTTCATTTTCTCCAGGTTCTTCCATATCTGCTGTTTCTCCTTCTCTTTCATCACGTCTTCCACTTGCCTCTCCTCCAGATGTTGCTGGATTTGGTTCTGAATTTTCTGCAGTACGCTGAAAGATAATACAAGCGTAACACACAGATGATAAGTACACGAAAGCCCTTTGCCTTTACTGCTGATTGGGAAGAGTGATCTTATTAGAGGGACGTGGGTGGTTTGGGTGGGTCATCCCTACAGTGTAGTTAATGTAAGAGTCATTTTGCGTGTATATCCCAGTAGAGCTCCCCTCACCCAATCCTCTCCTGTCTGCGCAGCTCATTATTCAGCTCCACAGCCTCCAAGGCCTTGCGGCGCTCCACTTCCATCATGCCATCCAGACGCTTCTCCTCCTCTAGCAACTCCGCCTGGATCTGTTTCTTCTCTCGGATCTGGGCATCACGTGTGGCTTGACACTGAGCACCCAGAATCAGCTAAGGGGATCACACACAGAAGTACTGATGCACTGATAACACTCATACAAAAATCAGTAGTACTGCCAGTAATTGAATCATTCACATTCAGGCCTATTTTGAAACTTTCATGTCTGCAGCTGCTCCCTACCGTGTTGAGATGTTTGATCTCCTGCTCTTGCTCCATCTTTGAGACACCGGCCTTCTCTACCAAGCTCTTGGCACGGTCCTGGGCCTCACGCTCCAGCTCGGTCAGTGCCTGGTTGTCCTTACGGCACAGGTCTATCTCATAGATCTGATTCTTCCTCTCCTCTGCAGCTCTCTGGATGAGAGTTACATTGGAAAAAAAGGAGTAAGACAACGTTGTCTCATTGTAAATCTGCAAGTCAAAGAGCAATTTTGATTGGAGTTTTTCATGTTTCCTACAATGTCCACTTCTTTCTTTCTCTGATGAGCCTCCCTCAGGGCCCCCTTCTGTTTCTTGGTGAGAACCCGGGACGTTGAGGTGATCCGCTCGAACTCAGCTGATGGCAGTATGATGGACTCTCTTGAAGGATCCTTAAATGGGATCCTGGCATAATGACAGGTGCTGGTTTGTTATATGTGCTTTTGGGGATGATCGCTGGCACGTAAGCATCTTTACAATATTTTGACATTTAAATTGGCTTTTTATTAATCTGAAATTAAATTTAGCTACTTAAATTTACATCTATTAAAATGTGCATTATGCTCTTTATGCCTGTACTGGTTTCATACCACCACGAGCAAACTGACAGACAATCTATGGAGGTTATCAGTGAGTGTTAGCCTACCTGAGATTACGGATGAGGTTATTGGTGATGATTTGAACAGTCTCTCCTTCTTGGTTCTTCTGGGACTGATTCTTGGCCTTGGAGGCTGAGTTTCCACGTTTGTCTAACTGTGATATCTGAACAGAGTTAGACATCTAACAAACCCAGTGGCCTCTGCACCTTTGCAACACACCCAGACTCAGTGACAGATGTTTAGTAACACTGGGCACCACAGCAATAAACTAGTGCCATGATCCTGTGCTCAGCAACATTAGTGATGCTGCCATTAGAAGTTACTTAACAGCAATTACATCATCTGAGGTTGATTACAATATGTAATGGCCACTAACTCACCTGTGTTGAGCTGCCAAACAGGCTTTCATCAACCTGAGAGGTGGGAGCGCGCATGTGATACCAGCGGGTTTCAGAGCTGCTCCTTGAATTCGTGCTGGATCCTCGTTTCTAGCAGGATTATAAATCAAGATCAGAACAGAGAAGTCTTTGAAAAGTAGGATGCTAATTTGGCAAAAAGGCAAACTGACGTTACTTTTTTCAGGATAAAAACTTACCATGGTTGTTTGTGTCCACTACAACCGAGCATGAGTACTCTAAAGAGTTTGATAAACACTTTCCAATTTGTCGTCAACAAGTTTTACAGGCTGATAATACGGGCCAAACGTTTTGTTATGAATGACACACGTTCAGAAACTTGACCACTTGTTTGTTGCCATGGGAACACATGAGAGGAGAGGAACGTGCTGAGGCAGCGCACAGTGATGCTCTTCATCCGCTCCAAGGCTGCGTCCTGCCGCTGCAGCGTCGCGCACTGTTGCCATAAGCGGAACAGAATTGCTTATGCTTCCGTCAGAGGAAAAACTAGAACAGAGTCTGACCTTAAAACAGTGATATGTCAGCAAAATCATTCTGACATCTCATGTAATAAAATTTAACAAAAATAAAATGATAAAAAGAAATACAACACAACGCAATGCACAACAATAGTGAAAAACAAAGTTGGGTTCTTTTTTCAACTCCAGGATTTTATCTTCATCTTTTAACTTTTAACTTTTATACATCAAAGGGTAAGTTTTGAAAATCCAAAAACGAATTCATGATGGTGAGGGGGTCATGCATTTTCATTCACTCAGGGAGGCTTAAGGAAAAAATATTTGTAGCTTCAGAGAGGGTAAAAACAAAACAAGTCATACCCCAGCCTCCTCCTCTGATAAGTAAAGAGAAGTCCCTTAGCGCCACAGCAAGGTAACTCTTGCATTGGCTACCACAAGCTAGATACAGCTCAATAAACAAAGGGAAATGGAAATATGAAAAAAAGGACATTTTTAGTTATGTGTTTAGTTTGCTATTTGCACTTTATTTCTCTTTTAACATGCTACTGTACTGTCAGGTTGTCAGACTCACAAAGAATTTTTTCAGACTTCGAAGAATTGAAGATGGAATTAGGATATTATTATCAGGCCAACACAATGTCAACTGTATTCAGGTTGTTGATTGGTTAGGGACATTCTCCACTGCTGTGCTGGTCACATGGTGCAGGACCTGGGGGGCCAATGCCTGTACTGGCCAATAACAGATAAGCATGAAAAAATGAAGTAAAATCATTATAATAATAAGTACATCCTCCTCCTCCTCCTCCTCTGTGCACCACCAAGGATGCTCTGTCTCTGTTTACACCACTTACAGACTTCCCATGTCCCCTCTTACCTGCCCTATAAGAATGGTACGTGACCCATCAGCCTAACATTTTTGTGCACATTTATGAATGTATCCAAAATGACCTCTATGGTTGTGCTGTTTCACAATTCTTGAAAAAAAAAAAATTTGACTGTTTTCTATTGACTGCTGACTGGTAGGGGCCACAAGTGATCAAAATCACATTGCAAAAGGCACAAAAATCTGTCCCAGGCCACATTTTGGCCTTTGTCATGGCTCAGAAACTTACATCCATGAAACTTTGGTCTCACTTACAACAGGAGCATCTGCAGATTAGGCTACACAATAAATTATGATCCACTATGATTTGAGATTAATAAATCCTTACTTTTGTTACATTTGTCGCCAAGTTGAGATTCAACTTTTCATTTAGAGAATGTGAAGGTAGCCCACATCACGCCGGTAAGATGGGGGCGCCATCTTGTGAGGTACACGCTCTCTTACCAAAGTGTTTGCACTCAGTCCAAAAATGAGATAATTTACAATATCTGGGTAAATGAGTGGAAGTAGTGCACCAAGGTCTATGTTGTTTAGACCAGCCTCCAGTCACAGGTAACAGAGTGCTATCCTCACAAGGTGGCGCACATGTCCAAAAAAAAAAAAAAAAAAAAAATAGGGTGACTTTGACCTCACATTCTCTATCGTATATTGTCCCCCCTTTATTCCACTACTGTCATGCAGACATGCTGGAAACACAGCCTGCTCTGCACTCCCTGTTCCCCACCCACATGCTCTCAGACACACCTGGTGGAGATGTGCATGTTTCTCTTTTTCTACTTTAGATCTGAACTGTATTCATCTTTGTCTGTCAGGAATGGTCAGCTGCTGAGATGACCCAGAGGTCAGTTTTTACAAACCCATTGTCTCAGCCCTTGTCCCTCAATAAGCCGCAGTGTAACTGAATACTGACACCATCACTGTTGATGTGTTTTCCACATGGACAAGCTCAAAGCCTCCAAGTCCCCGAAGAAACAGGAGGACCAGGCTACTGAGTTTACAGTAAAAAAAAAAAAAAAGAGAGAACTCACAAATGATAATTTTGTTGCTGTCCAGGAAACCAAGAGAATATTTTGACAATGTGACCAGATCCATGTTCTTTTAAATACAGGTGTTTCTGTTGCAGGCACACAGCTCATGCTCATAGCAGGGCCCAGTACCAGCAGTCCTTTGGGTATGGCTACACAGCGCACTGGGTTACAGCCAGTCCCCACAGCCCAGCTTCACTTAAAGCATCTCACCACAACTTGACCAAGCACCTTGCCTCCATCTGTCCTTTTCCCTCTGTGCTCTTCTACTGAAAATTAGATTTTCATACAAACTTATTATTTTATTAGTGCTATTTCCTTAAATATACATGACTTTTACTCAAGTTGGTGGTTGTTTACTCAATGATATCCACCAAGTGTGGGTAAAAAAGTTAGCACACATTGGTGCTGTTATTATTATTGCTGGAGCAATGGACAGACTGTACTTGAAGACTAACTTTACCTTCCAAAAGAATACTGTCAACATCAACATTTGAGTCTGAAAACAGTGTCAACTGTTGGGCTATTATAGAAATAGTAAACAGTAAACATGTGCATCCTCTCTCCAGAGACTCAGACTTAATAATCATCTTGAAAAGTAGCCTATGTTCACTGTAAATATTTACAATCTACATGCAGCATGGAGTGTTCCCCTCAATGAGTGAGATGCATTTTTGGTGACAGTAAATAAGGAGACCTAAAGTAATGCCATGTAAACAGTACATTCTTCAGATGCTTGGTCATTCTTGTTAAAAGCCTGACGCAGAGTGACAGGACACATAGAAAGTAAGAGTATCATACTAGATGTCTCACAGCCATTGTCACAGTAGTCTCGATAGACTGAACAGTATTCAGTCAAAATGATACATGTGTGTGTTTTCACTTTTTTATTTCTTACAGTGTATCCAAAGTACAAGTATGAATCCCAGCCTTCATGGAAATTGACACCAGGGAATGTCATGAGGCTAGTGAGTTTGTTTTTCTACTGCATTACGAGTGGAGCCCGCATATGAGATAAGTACTCGTAGAGGGTTTTATGTGTCATAACCAAACAGTAGTCGTGTTTGGATCAAAACATACATCTGTTGTGTAGAATAATAACCTTTGGAAGACTTCTTGGAATTGGCTCATTGGCATTTGGATGTTGCGCATGAAGCTGTTTCAGAGAAAGAAACATGATAACCCTCCTATATCTGATGACCTTATTTTGAGAAATTGGTGCAAATACATCAAAGGTACCTTGTTACAAATTACAAATATTTGCTTGACAAAATACTGATATAAGTTCATGTAACTGACTGAAATACAAGCAACTTGTCATTTGAAAACACAAAAATACATTCTACACAAACTGATATAATCATATTTAAGGCATTTAGTAGCCTCAATATGGGTCTGACCTTAACTCTCTAAGCTCTGGTAATTTCCCACGTCATAGATTTGAAATGGCCAATCAGGTTATCTTGAAGGCGAAGAGAAAAAGATACAAGCTCTTAAAGTATTTTCTTTTTAAAGTGTGTTGTAACAAATTAAATCTTATTTTTTTTCTGACCAGCAAAATATAAATTCCAAAATACTAAAAAGTAATTAAATACGGATTTGAAAATTGAAATACTGCCTTCAGTATCTCTGAATGCAGTAATTAAAAATGTATTACAGAGAGTGGGTGGATTGGCTTTATGTAACATATAAATAATAGTTGCCATTAGAAGGGTTATTTGAAGGACACGTGGTTAAATTATGCGTTCAAAAATATGTCTGTTTGTCACGTGATCTGGAAATTTTTATTCTTTGTATTTTGGTTGTACTTATGGTGGCATTGTAGATGTTTGCCAGACTTCTGAGAAGGGAATACTTCATTGTGCTGGAAAAAAAAAATCATTGGAACATGACTCACCACAAACAAACCATACCACTATGCCTGTCTCACATGACCTCAGCCCACAGGCCTTTATAAACCTCTGATCCTCAGAACGTGCGGCTCGTGACGGGACACATTACACCTTCCAGCTTGTATTTTGTGGAAGGATAAGATCTGAGATGATCGATATTTCAAGAACACCAGAGTTCTCCAATTGTGGAAACATTAATGCAGTCTCGATGGTTACATCGTCTGACCAACACCTGGAATCTATGGCAGGAAGCAGGGGCAGGCAAAGGTCTCACTCCTATTACAGTGCGGAGGACAGTAAGAATTATGGTGAGCAGACACAGACAGAAGAAACCTCTCTACGACCTCGCTCCAGGTATGTTTTTATATTCAGCTTGCATTATGTTACTGACTAGACAACATACAGCAACAAGCTTGTTTATTTCTAATTATGTGGATTTTTATTTTAATGTTGTGGCAAGATTGGATAACAGACAGACCATGCCAACAAATAAAAAAGTCTAAAACAGGCACAATTATTACTGAATATATGATTAATACACAATCAACTGCTCCCCAGGTCCTTTTACAGTTATGAGACATCAGAGCTTTACACTGACTACAACGCGGGAAACTTTGCAATGTGCTGTCCACCAAGGCAGAGGGATGGGGCTGGTGTTCGAGTCCCCTTAAAGAAGTCCAAGTCTAAACCAAACAAGCAATCATCAACAAGAGAGCTCAGTGGTACTGAAATAATGATTTTATAATGTATTCAATTCACAAATATCTTTACTTTTTTGTGGAAAATGAAAATTAAATGTATGTCCGTCAACTTTGCTCAGGCAGTAAAGGCAGTCTCAAGTCAGTGGCGATGATGACTATCTCTGAGTCGGACAATTGGGAAATTTGCTCCAGCTCGGGGATGAAGTATGGCCAGTTTGTGGACTGGGAGAAGATTGACCCTGAAGCTGCAGAGAGATACCAGCAGATCCTGAAGAGTGATCATCAGCAGTTGAAAACTATGGGCCGAGAGGGATTCTGGGCCATGCCCCACACACTGAGGGCCAAAGCGTACTATCACATCATCCACAGCATCAATTCCAGGTTAGGACTCACATTTAAATTCAAAATATAAAATATGCACATTCTGTCATGAAGACAGCGTGTTTGTGTGTGTGCACATTTTAATTTAAATCCACTGAGCTTTATGTTGGTTGCTGAATGTGGGTTGATGTTTTATCTGCAGTAGGTGCATCACTCCAGACCGAGATGTCTACAGTGAGCTCTCCAAGAAGCTCTTTGGAGAGCAGAAGATCAGCAACCATCCAGTCCCAGAGTACATGGAGGCAGGAGAAATACCCCGGTACTTTTATAGGAAAATTGGTTCATGTTTCATCAACATATTGCAATGTACAGAGAGAGAGAGAGAGAGACACACACACACACACACACACACACACACACACACACACAAAAGATAAACATATTCCAGGGAAATTATTCTAATAGATCTACTGTATGAACTTTAAAGACCCAATATATAGGATTTAGGGAAAATATTCTTAACTACGTTTTTATTGGTTTATAATCGCCTGAAAATAAGAATTGTTTTGTTTTCGCAACCTCAGAATGAGCCGTTTATATCTACATTAGGAGCGGGTCCTCTTACTTGGAGTCCACCATGTTGTTTCTACAGTAGCCCAGAACAGACAAACCAAACACTGACTCTAGATAAGGCAAATTGCATTTTTGCATTTTTTGACACCGTAGTTCCCCTACGCGCTTGTCACATGGTAGAGGTTTTAGTTCTACAACTGTACCACTAGAGGCAACTAAATCCTACACACTTGACCTTTAAACTGGCAACAGAACAAACCTAAAAAGCATAAAGTGCCCTCATCATATTTAAGCACGTCAGATGATATCTATTTGTTTCATTTTTACTTCAGGTCGTTTGTTTTTTTTTTTTACTTTTGGAAAATGGATTGCCTTCTACCCAGAAAGACAATGACGCAAGATGCAAATTTTGTCCAGAAGTGATAAAAGATAATTGAACATCATGGGATGAATGATCCCATGAAAAAAATACCACAGCTGTGCTTTCAAGGTCGGTTAGGATTCAGTGGCATCTAGTGGCGAGATTGCAACATTGCAACCAACTGAAAGCTCTCCCGTGTGCATGTGGGAAAGCTACAATGGCCAACACAAAAATGCAAAAACGCAAAAACTTAGAACGTGAATGGCCCGTAGAGCCAGTGTTTGGTTTGTCTTTTCTGGGCTACTGTAGAAACAACATGGTGAACTCCATGGAAGAGGACCTGCTCCGTATGTTGATGTAAACGGCTCATTCTGAGGTAACAAAAACACAATGATTCTTATTTTTGAGTGATTCTAAACCAATGAATACCTAGTTATAAATATTATATTCAGTATTATATTCTACCAATATATCCCCCTTATCCTAAACACTGGACCTTTAAGTGTTGAGTTGTAATGTATACGTGTATACCTTCACATAGAAGTCTCACCAAATGGGCTTTAAAAAGCATGTTATTGATTGTTCTTCTCTTATCCAGATACTGTCTCAACAAAGCAGGCCTGAACTCTGTGAAAAAGATCCTCCTTTGCCTCGGCCAATCTATCCCAGACATGAACTTCTGCCCCATCCTGCCCGAATTGGTCTCCCTCCTCCTCCACTTCAGCGAGGATGAAGCCGAGTGTTTCCACAGTGTGTCGCGACTTATCTGCTACACTGACCCCAACAAACGTTACATCGACCAGACCTTCCTCACGTACCGCGCTTCTTGCATGACCTTTGGAGACCTCGCTAACAGGTGCTGCAGAGGCATCCGTAAGCTGATCGCCAGCTCTCACCAGAATCTCTTCGAGTTTTACTCTGACTGGACCATGTGGATATTCGCTGACCTCCCGTTCACATACGCCATCAGAGTGCTGGATGCCTACTTACTGGAGGGCTACAAGGTCCTCTACAGGTTCGTCTTTGCTGCATCTTACCATGTCAACAAAATCCTGTAATCTGAATATTTGTCATGATAAAACCCATGACTTCTGAAACAATGCAGTAAAAGTATTTCACAATTATTATTTGCACAGGGTGGCACTGGCTTTGCTCAGCCTCTACAAAGTCTCTGTTTCATCTCGAGTGGCAGACGTGGAGGACTTCAGAACAGATATGAAAAGGTTCATTCAGAACATAGCTCGCCACATCACGATTGAGAAGCTTCTGGAAAAGGCCTTCATGATTCCAATGGCCACACGGAGAGAGCTTAACCTCCTGTTCAATGCCAATAAGGACTCCCTCATGCAAAAGGGTGTCAGCACACATCAGAAGAGGTGGGTTGATGCCGAAATTAATATAAAGTGACTGGACAGTGACAGGCAAATAAGAAATACGGAGATTTAAGATTGAGATTGAATAAGCTTCAAATACAGTTTTTTAAAAAAATAGTTGTTTTAATTTATAAAGTTAGTGTATGCGCTGCCTTAAAATTTTAAATTCACTGAATTTGAGAAGACAAGTTCAGGTAATTTTGTAATGATTTAAACAAATAAACTTTTCTAGTCCAGTAAATTTGATCCCAAATTACCCTTACTTAATTAATTTTATTTACATAACAATAAAATTACAATCAGGTTTATTTTACTAGAAAAGTTGATTTGTTTTGAATCATTACAAAATGATCTCAACATGTCTTCTCAAATTCAGACAACTTAAAAATTTAAGGCAGCTCAGACAATACATGTTTAAAGTTAAAACAACCAGTTACTTTTTACAGTGTTATAATTCATTATGTTTTGTAAAGGATGTTTTGTGAGATCTATGAGGAAAGTTCTGGGAAAAAAACTGCTTACATTTAACTTTTTTCAATTTCATATTCTCACCATAGCTATTTTTATGTTCCCAAAGGCAGTCGGTTGAGACGGTGGACTTTAACAACTTCACCTCCAGTGTCGTGACAGGGACTGAGATGAGAGTCGTCTGGGCCTGGATTCCTGAGCGCTTTGCCCTTTTCAGCCCCATTAGGCTTTTTAGTACAGCTGAACAAGGAAGAGGCCTGGCTTCGTGAGTTACCTTTGTTCAATACTTTAACATCATTGAGAAACCACCTGTGAGACAAAGAACTAATGAGTTGGTGTTCCACAGACCTGAATTATGACTAGGAGTGTTTCTTTCATATATCAAAAGCCTTCATATCTTTCAGTTCTGTCTCTTTATACCTGAGTTGTTAAATGAAGTCATGTCATCATGGATCAATAGCTGCTGAATACCGTGTGCCAGAAGTGAAAAACAGATTCTCAGGTCCTGTTACATAACAGAAAGAGGCGGTGTGTTTTCACTATCAACATGTTTGCTATGACAGTGAAAGTCAAGTGACTCAGCGGTGGCAAACATTGCTTATGTAGTTGAAACTACCGGTTCCTAACTTTTATTGTATAACACATGGTTCAAAAAAGCAGTGCTCCACAGGAAAAGTGGCCACTTGTAAAACATAAAGTAGGACGCTGTGGAAAGTTATGTTAATTGTTAAAGTTGTGATCTTGTCCATTTGACCAGCTCCTCTTAATATGATTCAAAATGCTGTCTTTAATTGATATACAGTGCAGACAGGCTTTGCAGTATAGTCATTTACAGCAGGTTCAGTCATCAGTTACACTGCTTGGTTGCATATATAGCAATTTATTGGATATTAAAAACAACTCATGCTCTTGTTTTTTTTTCCTCCCATACAGATTCTATTCACATGTGGAGGGACACGAACCAGCAGTCTTGATTATCAAAACTGTGGATGAAGAGGTAACATCAGATAACATAGATTACAGTTGGATTCAGAGGATAATTTTGCTGCATGTGCTTTTCTAATTTATTTACCTATAGAAATAAAATGAGTAGAAAGGACATTTTGCTGTGGCCATTTGAAACAGAAACTCTCCCAGAAAAATAACAGTTTTGGTGATATTTTAAAAGCAGGGAATTGCTTGTTTCAAAATATAACAGTACTAACCTACTGCTCGTTTGGTCGTTGCTGATAAACCCCTACATTGATTGGGACAGTGTGTTTGTGGAATACACTTTGTGCAGTATTGAATATTTGTGTTTCTCATTTCTCAGGTCTTTGGTGCCTTCCTGTCAACAGATGTAATAGAAAGAAGAAAGTATGACTCTGAGGGACTTACATTCTTTGGAACTGGGGAATGTTTCGTTTTTACGGTAAGACACATTACCACTTCTTTCCACTTGAATTCGTCATATGTGTTTGCTGTACCATGTATCGAGTCAGTAGATTTTGATCTTTATTATCTTAAGTCAAACAAGAAATTTTCACTCTTTCAGCTTCGTCCCAGCATGGAGCGCTACCAGCAGGCTATGGTCAACATAATGACTAAGAGAGCCTCCTTGGCAGGTGCAAGACAGCAACAGCGTCTCATCTCCAGTATCCAATGGTGGCATCTCCCCAGTCACAACCACCACCACCACCACAGACGCCAAAACTCTGACGTGTCCTGCTGGAACCCCCCAAGACCCCAGCTACCTGACGATCCCCTTCACTGCCCCGTCAGCAGAACCCATGACTGCCAAACAGCCGAAAAGACCCAAGGAACAAGAAGCATCCATGTTCATAGCAGGCAGTGACAGTCAGCTCATAATCGGTATGCCAGTTAGGTGTTTAGAAAAATGTATCAAAGTCAAGAGTTAACAGTGTGTATGCAGTGCTAATGTATGTGTCCTCTTTTAGGTGGTGATGGAGGCCACGCACTCTGCCTACAGGAAGACCTAGAAAGGGGATACTCAGAGCCTTGTGACACATTCAAGAGCATCCCACTCTGCAAGGGACATTTCAAGATCCAGGCCCTGGAAGTGTGGGGCATCCAGAACTCTATTTCCCTTTCTCACAGTTTTCCCTCACAGTAAAATAACGGGAGGGCAGACTTGTAACGTTGCATCTTATGATAAACACTGGACCAGTTTGTCATGATGCTGTGTCTTTGGACTTGATATTTATGTAAATTATTATGTAATTTATTTTGTGAAATGCACATATATGCACATACAGTGAAGCAACTGATATCTTACTTGACTTGTTATGTACATGTCAAGTCAAGTTTATTTGTGTAGCCTGATATCACATGCTTTGTCTTACTGGACTGTACAAGCCCACAGAAAGAATGGTTCCTATCTCAGGGAAGCTGTCTAAAAACACAAGGGAAATCTCAACAGGTTGAGACATACCAGCTACAATTGTGCAATGCAATATGCAGTAATAAATCTTTGATTCATCATCATTAATATACAAGTAAATAACTGAATAATTCTGGTTTTACCTCCCATAAAGTCTATCTATTTTGCTGTGTACACAATCTGTTGGGAAATTGTACCTTCAAGATGTATACCTGCTTCTGTGTATTTTTTCTTATTATTTTGCAGTTTATTTGCATTTGATACACAAACTGCATGCACTTTTTAATGTTATGATCAGTTGATCTTTTTTTCTCACTGTCTAATAACTTATTCAGATACATGACCTGTTGTGAACATTAGAATTTTTACTGTGTATGTAATGGCAAAAGCAAATGAGCTTCATACTGAAAACACATTTTTACTTTCTGTACACTGTTTCGCTTTTCTTACTTCCTGAGTTTAAAGCTTGACTTTGTTAACAGGTGTATTACTAATAAAGTGTGTAGGCCTGTGTTTGTGTGTGGGCATGTTTGCTTTTTTGCCGTTAAAATGACCTGATAATATCCAGTATTTTGTACAGTAGGTGCCACTGCATATACTAGAAAACTAACCCAAATTAGACCTACATTGGAAACACAGTTGGGAAGGTTACTCTACAGATTACCCTGATAAATGTAATAAGTATTGTAACTATTTTAATGACTTCATTAAAGTAACTCATTATATTTGATTATATTGTGACTACTTTTCTAAAAAAAATATATTTTAAACTGAGCAATGAAGCTGAAAAAGGCCATGCCATGAAATACCTTTGTAATCACTACCATTTTGATTAGTAGCTGTAATTTAATAACATATTTTTACAACGTATTTTCATACTTACATTTATTTTGTAATTTAATTAGATTTAATAAATTACATATAACTAGTTATTCCCCAACACTGATTACACACTAGAGGTCCTGGTCTACCAAAATGAATGACTGACCTAGTTTGGGTCCCATGCAGGTTTATCCTCCTGAGACCCTGTGTCCTCAAATAAGGACACCACATTTTGGGTTTAATTGTCCTTATACTTCATTCTGCTTAACTTGGACCTGTTGTCCTCCTCTGTGGACACCTTTTTGTGCCATCTAGAGGTAGTAAGAGCACAATACACTAATCCAGGTAAAAGCAAGATGGCAGCCATCTCTACCAGTCTTCTGCTGACAAGGTCTAAAACCGGATCACATTTTATGGTTGCAACGTATTTATTTATGATTGATAGTGTTTGTATTTTGATATGACAAATAAATTCTTGGCAATAGGAACAAGCTAAGACACTGCTAATTAGGAAATACTGAATTGAAGACATTGTGACTTTGTTTTCATCTTGTTTGAGGACATTGGGACTTTATCATGGTCTCATTTGAGGCTATTGGGACCGAATTATCATTAGAAAAATATTTTTTTTACACTTATCGGGGTCTACTGATCCGAAATAGCTAGAAATTAAACATTTTACCAAACAAAAGTCTCAGGAGGATCTATCACCTTTGCTGCGTTCATGTGCTGTTGGAACCATTGTACTGTATGTGGTAAATGGGGACAACCCTTGTTTTTTTTATTTGTTTGTTGTTGCTGTTGCTTGTTTTGTTTGTTTCTTTCATGTGATAACAGACAATGGTGCGTAATATTAATAGTGGAACAACGAAAATACCAGTTGAACTGGATTCAGTTGTAAATCAGTGGATGCATCTACTGTAACTTAGGTCCACACATTTTTTCTTTTAAATAAAAAATACACTGTACTGTACACGATGTGTGCTGCCATTCTAATGCATCGGCACAGAGAAGTTAGCCAACGTTAGGCATTACCAGTGATGTAAAATAATAGGGCAATCCGTCATTCCCGAATTTACGTGGGGCATGTGAAGGTATCATATAAGGGGACGGGCTGGGCATTTTTGGCATCAACTCAACAATGCTAACGTTACAGCTTGTTTAGCAAGCTGCAGCCTGCAGCACTATCTGCCCTTAAATGTGAAGTAGGTTGAATTTTAAAACGTTGCGGACAAAATATGTGACAGCCTACGGTTTTATGGAGTATTAAAGAGGTGGGACTCAATCTTATACGCCCTGCTGAATGTTATACGCCTTTGTTATGCTAGCTAACGCGACAGCAACGTTAGCTTTAGCGAAGTGAGCTAACGTTACCTAGTTCTGTTAGCGTGCATGTTTGGCCCAGATAACTGTCATCTGCCCTCATTATTAAAGCCACTTTAGCAATAAATTAGCTTGCGTTGAACATACGGCGGTCGAGGTTTCTATGTCACGACACGGGGTCGTGCTAAACTCAATACAAAAACATTCCAGCGTAGTTGCCCTGCCTATTTAAAATTACAGTTGTTGCATACATGAAGAACATAACGGGATTTTATGTATCAGCACTGGCTAACTTCATATTCTGCAACGCAAGCTCAAGTATCGTCTCTTATACTTATCATCGTATTGCACTGTTTGGTCTCTTGTTTCCCTCATCCTCTACGCTGAGGTATAGCTTGATTCCTCAGAAGTCAGCATTATAAATAGCCGAGCAAAGTAGCTGTTTGGTGCAGCATATAAAAAGCATCTGTGTCAGCAGGTACTGTTGCTATAAAGATGCTCAACAATGGGCCTTTGTGATCACATTGCTTCAGAGGTGATCCTATATGGAAGGCCACCCAGTAGTCAGATGAATACATCTTCATCTGTTCATACCAGGTTGAAATGTTTGTCAACAAAAAATATGTGAAACCGAAATTTTCCAGCCAGGACTGGCTGCGAGAACAGCTGGATTGTTCTGCTTCATATGCTCCACTGTGGTGTCCTCATTATCCTACACACACCACATTTCTGGTTGTCAGCCTGGAGTAAGAATATGGTCTAATAATAAAGCTACATGTGCATAATGAAATTCACTACTTGACCCAAATTTCTGATCCTATCCGCGCAGAACAAGCTGTAGTGTAAAAACCAGACCTTATCAAAATAGTCTTAAACATCCAACTTCTCTTGCTTTCATCATATTGTCATGTGTTTTAAACTTATGCATCATTACATCAGCTCTTTGGGTCTTTGGACATAAATGTGCTTAACTGTACGTTCAAATTTCTCAAGTGAATGGTACAATTTTGCTTGGCTACTAAACACATAAAAAAGGATTTTGCTTTGATGAATTATCTGTAATCCAGTGTACAAATTTCAATTTGTAATTCTTATAGTCTTTCAATTTGTCTTACATCAGAGCTGGACTGATAAGTCAATCAGGTTGATATATTGGCTGATATTAGCTTGCTGCAAATATATCTGTGTATATGTTAATAAGTCACAAGACATTGCAGAGCAGAAATGCAAAAATAAGTTTGTGTGTGTTAAGAAAGTATCACTCTTCGATACAGTAGTTTGTCCACCAGAGAGCACTGACAGGTAGATTTTCTTTAAGAGTAAAATGTCTTGCTCACTAAGTATCTTGGTCAAAATAAAATAAAAAATCTAAGGGATCAGTGCCACAATAGTTTTCTTGTTTTCCTTGTTTATGGTGGGAAAAGAATGAGTCAGTCAGAATGAATCAGTTTCATCCTCAAAAATCCAGGGTCAGTCAGGCTATGCTGTACAGATCTGGAAAGACCAACACTGAATCACTGTTCTCCATTACTGATGTAATTTTCCAATTCCTCTGCTTGTGTCTGTTTATTTGTTGTATGTAAGTAGGCTGCAGTCATGGGCCCAGACACTGCATCTGTCCCAAAAACAGAATCCCCAGACGAAAGTAAGTATTGATGCTTTTTTTTTGTATTTCATATTTTTTTGGTCAACACTCAAATAACAAATGAGTCATCTCATGCTCGACTGATGCTCAGCACTAGATTGAAAGATGAAGAAAGTATTATATTGCAGCAGATTGAATGTGCGTTCAGTAAAGTAAAACAATTTTGCAACCCAAAACATGGATTACAGGTTTGTCTCACTGGACTCACTAGTTGAATTCTTTGCTTTTAAAACCCATCACAGAAATCCCCAGATCTCACTTGTGTTTCCTCTCTGGGTTCAGTTTATTTGAATTATTACGTTATATTAGTCACTGTTAAATGGTAATCATTGTATCCCATTGAGATTTTTTTGTTTAGTGAAGTATTCAAAGGACATTCTTTGATGTTATCATTCCCTCAGGTCCAGCAGAAGTTGTCGTGAAGGTAATCTCAGAATCAGATTCCAACGATGCTTCAACCTCCACTGAGCCTGAGAACTCCAAACAGCCGGAGAGCAGCATTTCAGACAAGTGCTACTCCTGCTCCGTCTGTGGCAAGGCATTTGACAGACCGTCAAAGCTAGAGAGGCATAAACCTGTCCACACGAGGAAGCCTAAGATTGTTCATCAGTGTCAGCATTGCGATAAGAGCTTCACACAACAGGAGAAGCTGATCCGACATCAGAATTGCCACAACAGGACTAACAAGCACCCGTGTCCTGACTGTGGGAAAGTGTTTAACAGGCCCTCAAAGTTAGAGAGACACAAGCGCACCCACTCAAAGAAACCAAAGGTTCCACATCAGTGTTCGTACTGCATGAAGACTTTCAGTAAACTTAATAAACTTGTCCGTCACAAGCGAATGCACACTGGGGAGAAACCTTTCACCTGCTCGGTCTGCGGAAAAGGATTCTCTGAGGCAGGTCACTGCAAAGCACATGAAAAGACGCATGAGGAGCAGCCAGAAAAACCTCACTGCTGCGCCGACTGCGGGATGTGTTTCTTCAAGGCCTCAGAGCTTCGTCGGCATTTCCGCTCCCACACGGGAGAGAAACCTTTCAGATGCACCCTGTGTGAGAGCTGCTTCTCCCGCTCAGAAGGACTGAAAAGACACATGAGGAGCCACACAGGGGAAAGACCATACAAATGCATCATCTGCGCAAAAGGATTTTATTCTCGTCAGGATTTGAATATTCACGGATTGACCCACTCAGGAGAGAAACCACATCTTTGCCCTGTGTGTGGTAAAGGCTTCTCACAGCTGGGCAACATGAAAGAACACGAGCAAAATGTTCATATTAAGTCAGAGAAATATATTTGCAATGAGTGCGGGGCAACCTTCACACGGTACAAATCACTGACAAAACATCAGCGGACACACACGGGGGAAAGACCCTATCTGTGTCTCACCTGTGGTCGCAGGTTTTCGTGGAGCCATTCTCTAAGCAGACACAGGAGGACACACACACACAGACAGATGTCTATGGAGACATCCAAGGACATAGCGAGTTTTGAAGGACCCTCTGAGAAACCTAGCAGTTGAAAATAGACATGAAATCCTAATAGAAGGACATTCCATCAAATTATCTTCCTGGAGCCACAGTCAAGCTAGAATTTACTAATTTGTAGTCATTTGTAGTGTGTTGCGAACTAATTTTGATGCTTTGTGATGATTCACCTTGCGGTTTGCGTTTTTAATTTGTCCACAAAATATCTCTTAGGCATTCTTAGTACAGGGCTTCAGGTTAGCTGTTTATTATCCCAATATTTTGTATTGATCCAAGCTTATCAAACTGTCTTGGTGGTTACAATTTCTATTTTGTTGATTGGGTAAAGACAGATCATGTGACTTTTTAAGTAGACTGCTGTATGAAGTGAAGCTCTGTTCCTTTATGACAGACTTGGACATGCCTTTAGAAAGTGCATAAGAATATCTCATATCATGGAACAAATCCTGTTTGTTATTAACCAAACTATCAGTCACAACCAAAGTATAGTTGCCCTGCCAGAAGGCCTGAAACTCTTATATGACATGCAGCCAAACTGATACTGAATAAAGGATATTAACCAAGTCTCTGCAACTGTATGATAAAATGGTAATTGTATGTGACTAAATCAGTCCTATATTGAGAGAGACTTCTGCAGCTGGTAGCAGCAAAACAGGTAACAATGTAACCACACGAAGGATGTGCACCAATTTAAATCCATATAAAATGCTTGTCTCTACCACTGACACACTCAGACAATTATTATAAGTGTTTGACAACTTAAGGAAAAGATCCCTACGGAGAAATACCTTATTGTTAAAGAGTAAAACCATTTTTGTTTAACCAGAAACAACCCATCATCAATTCCACCAGGCTCCATGTAATTTTACAGTAAATCTGGCTTGTACACAACCCTCGTATTTCATTCATCTAGTTTCATCATCTGGGTGAATTAAGGGTTTATTTCAAACAAACCAGAGAAAACAAGACGGGTTTTGTGAGCTTTATTTTGTTTATGTTGAGTTTGAATAAAGTGTGTTTGATAGTATTAAAAATTGCTGTTTATTTAAATGGAGTCTGGTGGATTTGGCCACGGTAGTTTTGGGCTGTTTTTGGTAAGACAAAAAGGATCTTAAAGTCTGTCTTTGTATGAATACTTTACATAAATTGTCAGACACTTAAAATAACAATCTGAGCCTCAGTGGCAAAAAATAAGCACTTCTAATGGACATAAATTGAAGGTGCCAAATGCCCCGAGTGGTCCTGTTGTCACCTTTTTTGCCGCTGCTGTCTGTAGTGCTCTCGCTCAATACTGGACCAATTTCAAAAACTGTTCCCATTAGTTACTTTGACACAAAAACATGGGAAAACAGGGTCCAGTTTGAAAATACCGAACCTACCCTTTAACAGAGGTATCAGACTGAAGTCTTGACTGATCTCAGTAAATACATGCTTTCCAATAGCAATTAACTTAATTTGATGTAAATTGCTACCTCATGGAAGGCACACAAACATTAGAAAGCACAAGATTTGTGCATTGTTCAGTCCATACCAGCTGCTGAGTGATTTCCTTTTTTTGAATTCTGTTAGCCAGTTGCCCATATGAGCGGTGAAATGCCAAAAATAGACAATTTTTGTACTCTTATATGAAACTATCTCATTTTTATGACTAAACCTTCACAGAAGGGTTAATGCTATGCTGGATCAGAGCAGAAAAGTGCTGTTACACTATTCTCTGTGCAGGTATCTTACCTCTAACTGATGGGAATCACCTGCTGCAAGGTCACTGATGGCAGTGCAAGAGCTTTAAATCTCATATGTTGAGTGGTTTAATCAGTAGAGCAGCAGCATTTTACCTCTGGTGTGAGCTGCATACAATTAAAATGAATATAAAAATTTGTCCATTGATTTTTTTTAAAATTTCATTTTGATTTTATACTATTATGTATCACATATACATTGTGTGATGATGTAATCCATTGATTTTCCTTGTGATACTATGGTATGGTTGCTCAATAAACGGATACATTATGCTGTTCTGTAGTTCACTGCATAGTAACAGTGGAATAGCCTCCCTACAATTCAAAATACATATTCAAATAATGTGCTCAAATGTGTTTTTAGTTGTGCTGATAAACATGTGAACTGAACCTCGAAGTCTCTCTGAAAAGGTGTTTTATAAAAACTACAGTCACCAATAAACTATCGAACAGTTCTGCCTCAAGTTGCCCACTTGTGGAAACCACAGTTGCCTGTCATATTTTTAATGTGATGTCAGGTCACAGATTAAAAGTAGATCAGTCTCTACCTATAGGAAATACACAATAGAAATGTGTTTCGGGCATGTGGTTATTTGTTTTTCAAGACAAATATTTACATTTTCTATGGCAAGCTGTTTTAACATTTAATAGCTAGACTGGATATTCATTACTGATATCTGCAACGTAATTTTGCAGAGTCAAAACTCTTATTGAAGATATCTGTAAGTAGATTTTGACTAGTCAAAACTCTAATTACAGATATCTGTAATTCAGTTTTGACTTGTAAGATTCAAACTATTTTTGCCATTCATGTGTATGAGGTTTGTCATTATAGATACCTCCAATGTAGTTGCGGATATCTGCAAGTGAATTGTAGATATCTGTAATTCCAGTTTGAGATATCTACAATTTAATTTTGACTAGTCATAATTCAAGTCCAAGATATCAATTGAAGATATCTACATGGTCCTTTCTAGATATCTTGAATTGAGTTTCAGATAGTCAGAATGACGTTGTAGATATTGCAAACTGGAATTATAGATAGTCATAATGTAATTGTAGATATCTATAATGACAAACCGCATACACATGAATGGCAAAAATAATTTGAATGTTATTAGTCAAAACTGAATTACAGATATCTGTAACTGTAGTTTTGACTAGTCAGAATGACGTTATTGATATCTTCATTTAAAATTCATACTAGTCACAAAGACATTACTACTAGTCAAACTTAGCGATTAAATGTTAAAACGGCCTGCCATATATATATATATATATATATATATATATATATATATATATATATATATATATATATGTCTATGTTGTGTACCTACTTATTCTTAAATTTGTAAATTTGTCCGTGTACAAAATTTCCTGCAGCACTTGAAGGCAGCAGGGAGCGTTGCTAGGTAACGTCTGTTTGGTGTAACGGTGGCTAGTTGACGAGCCGTCAGGAGAGTCTGACAGAAACAACGGTAGCGTAAGTTTTTATTGCAAAATTGGACTTTCCTAACACTTTACGAGAGAAGGAGTTAATAGACGGTTTTTCAGCAATGACTCTTGAAACACAGGACGTGCCTCAACTTGAATTGGAGGCTGTTATCGGCTTCAACGGTAAGTTTTCTTTTACGGTTGTAACCTAACCTAGTTAAGCTAACTGTTAATACAAATCAGGCTTCAATGAATACAAGTAGCTAGCAAGTTAATCTGCGCACATGAGGCAACAGCATTTTTCTTTTAATTCATTACGTGCAATGTGAGTAGGTTTTGTATTAGTTTCTGTGATATTTTATGTCAAAGCTACGTTTTTAAAATGACTGAAGGAGGTGGCAGGACAGTTTGCTTTGCTAACTATATTAACATATAGTAAGAAGCCAACGTACTTGGTGTAAGTGACGTCGCCTGTGAAAGAGGGAAACATTGCACAGTCTGATTGGTGTCTGCTCGTCTACCTTTTAAAACAAGAGTCCATCCATCATGATCACATATTTGTCATTTTCCATACAAAAAGATGTTACGCGTTGTTTTATGCTATGTTGCGTATTTTTGTCTCATCAGGGCGCGTGCCCTCTGGCCTGAGAGTCCATCCAGACAGAGAGCACCTCATCTATCCTCTGGGATGTACAGTCATTATTAAGAGGATCAAAGATGGCAAACAGGAGTTCCTGCATGGACACACAAACAATGTGTCCTGTATTTCTGTGTCCAAAAGTGGATTATATGTTGCCTCTGGACAGATCAACTTTAGGGGCTTTAAGGTAGTCAAAGCTGGAGTAATTTTATTAAGTTTATCCAAAGTTTCTGATATATTTCAGTACTTCTTTCATTTGTTTCCCCTCATGAAATATATGGCCTTGAATCCATTTACAGTAAGGAATAGCGAAAAAGTAATTCTCACATGTAACATTTTGAATACATATATTCTTAGGCTATGGTGATCATCTGGGACTATGCACAGCGAACAATTTATGCCGAGCTGGTGGTCCATATGGCACAAGTAAAGGCACTGGCCTTCTCTCCCAACGATAAGTATCTGGTGTCCCTGGGAGGTCAGGATGACGACAGGTAAACATCAACTTTGGGTGGCGCAATGCACTCCTGAATAACCACATTGTGTCACACAGGGATGAGAAATGTAGGACTGTATGTAAATTTACATACTCTGTATCTGTTAAGGGTGTGGTATATTTATATGTGTTTTCAGCATTGTGGTATGGAATATTGAGACAAAGCAGGCCATCTGTGGGAGCCCAGCGTTAGCACATAGTGCCGGTTACTGCCTCACAGTGCAGTACTCCAACACAAATGACAACATCTTTGTCTCTGCTGGGAGGTGAGTGTGTGTGCTGTCTTCTGGTGTTCTGTAGATCAAGTGTCAGTCTAGTGCAAGTATTAACATTCTTGTTATACTATTAGAGTATTATTAATGTCATATTGGGCTTTTTGGGCAGCGGAACACTGCGAGTCTGGGAGCTGGACCTCACTAACAGGAAGATCAGGCCCACAGAGTGCCAGACAGGGAAGCTGAAGAGGATTGTGAAATGTGTAGAGGTACAAGGCCATGACAGTCTTTCATTCACAACAGTTTGTCCACTCAGCTTATTTTCAATTGTCCAAATAGTTATAGTGCACCAGATACTTTAGTAAAAAAACTGCACTTTTACACTACATGTCACGCCCACCCATTCACACACACATTCACACACACATTCACACACTGGTGGCTGAAGCTGCCATACAAGATGCCACCTGCTACTCAGTAACCATTCATATGCACTCAAACACCGATGGAACAGCTCTCGGGAGCAATTTGGGGTTCAATATCTTGCCCAAGATATTTCGACATGTGGACTGCAGGAGCCAAGGATCTAAGCGCCGATCTTCCAATTAGTGGACAACATTCTCTACCTTCTAACCCCCTAGAGATGGATAGTGTTGCTCATGTTGACTTGTTTATATTATTACACAGATCACAGAGGATGATCGATTCATTTTCTGTGGCACCACCAGCGGAGACATAATGAAAGTCAACATGAAGACTGGGCTTCTGAGTGACTGTGGTCCAGTAAAAACAAAATACAGCCTGGTAGGTCACTCAGCACAATAGAAATCATTACATTCCTCACTCGCCTCCGTGATGGTAATTTCAGCTGTCTTTCACTTGCGTCCTGCCTAATAGTTGGAACTCTTGCTGCATATCAAGAGCTGATGGAGTGCCACTTTGGAAATAGATGCAAGGGCTCATGTCATGTCATTTATTTCATTTTATCTGCGACAGTAATTTCTTTTATATCCTTAATGGATCATTATGTACTTCCTTGTCATTCCTGAAATTAGTCTTGTTTGTGCATATGTTCATTTACTACAAGCATCCAGAGTCTTTTATTTATAAACTGTGGGAGCTTTTAGCTTTTGCTTTCTGGAACTAATTCAGGCCTTTTCTGTGCAGGGTGTCAATGTCCTTAGGATACTGAAGTCTGCAAACCTGCTTGTAGGTTCTGGATCTGGCACCTTCACTCTGTGTTCCTGCACTAACTTCAAAACTCTTAAGTAAGTCCAACAACTGTGTCATTTGAATCATCCTGATTAAAGTAATTACATGTGGTAATGATTAATATTTAATAATAGTTAATTAATAGTTTCTCTCTATATATATCTTGTACATTAGAATAAATATCTAGGGTACCTTTGTGATGTGTATAGATTAATGTGTTCATTTTACAGTGCTCATTAACAGGTCTTTTTTCCTTCTCCACCACATTAGGGAGGTCCAGCTGGAAAAGGGGGTGACCTCCATTGCAATAAGAGGAGAGGGCCAGCAGTTCTTTGTCGGGACAGAGGCTGCTCAGATGTACCGCTTCAGTTATGAGGACTTCAAAGCTGAACTCATTTTCACCAGCCACAGCAGTGCTGTCAAGGATGTAGCCATATGTTTGTAAGTGGCAAACAGACAATTCAGGGACAAAAAGTCAAAGTCCCACCAGAGAGAGTAAAATGGCAAAAAGGCCTTTTACGACTATTGAATTTGGCAAGAAATATACTATATCCTAAATTAATTGAAATTCATAGGAACAAAACTCCATTGTGCTGGAATAGAGTCCCTCTGCCCTGCAGCATAGCAAAATAGAAGTATTTATGATGCACTGTTTAAAATCAGTCATGTTTATGAGTACATTTTGGAGATGAATATTCAGTTCATTCACAAACCACAAGCCCTGTTGGGCCAGCCGTCTGTTCAGATCTGTAGAGGACTGTTTGAGGTTATATGAGCATGTGTTGTCTGATTCAGCATTTTCAATCTGTTGTCGCATTTGTCACAGATTTCCTCTTGCACCAAAAGTCAGACAAAAAAAGTGTGTCATCACAGTGCAACAAGCACAAGTGATGTTTCTTATACCTCTAGTGTGCATGTATTTTTTCTTTTTTCAGCTTAAACCTTACTTACCACTCATAATTCATAACTTCAGTACCCCATTATGCTCACTAGAGGGTGACATTTGCTTGCCTCACCCATGTCTATTTAAGTGTAGAAAAAAACAGTATTGAATTTAGGGATATTGTAGCAACACCTGGGTGATTGTCATTAATTAAATGGATACTTGGTTAAATGTACTATTAATTTAGCTTGAACTCAATTAGCACCATTTTACAACAGATGGTCGTACCCACATTCACTGAACTGTAGTTCCACATCTCTCTTTTTTTCCTCTTCTAGTGGAACATCTGAATTATTTGCAACCTGCTCTGAGGAGGACATCAGGTTGTGGCACATAGACAAGCCCAAAGAGCTGCTGCGCATCACTGTACCCAACATGACCTGCAATTCCCTGGACTTCATGGTTGACGGACATAGCATCATCAGTGGTGGGAATCAGGGAGAGATATCTGCAAACACAGCACTGGAGCTCATTACTACAGAGAATATTCACTTTTGTATTCTTTGTATGAGCTGTAGTTCAGTCATGATTTGTTCCCCAAAACATACGACTTTTTTTTTCTAAATGACCTACTTCACACACTGAACCACTGAATTTTCTTAATTGCTGACTGTTAAAAATAGATTTCACTCTCCTCTAGCATGGAATGATGGTAAGATTCGTGTGTTTGCACCGGAAAGTGGTCGCCTCATGGTCATCATTCACAACGCGCACAGAATGGGTGTGACAGCCATCGCTGGCACCAGGGACTGCAAGAGGATCGTCAGTGGAGGGGGAGAAGGGCAGGTCAGTGCACATAAACCTCAAACAGTAAATAATTGTTCGAAAACAGAATGTAATGTTCTGTATTTTTCTCACCAAGTGAAAACACAATAGGGCACATTGGAATTCTTCACAAGCAACATGAGAATTTTAGAAGTGCATTGCCCACTAATTCCTCCAAGATGTCAGCAATTGTCTGCTAGCAGAAGCCATGTTTAGTAAATGAACAACAGTTGGTAGCACAACTCGCCATTTTTGTGGACACATATTTTATAATTAGGAAGCCATATGCTTATAAATGGAATGATTATGCTAACCATGTTACCCAGTCTGCAGTGTGGCAGACATGTTGCTGCCACAGTTTTGTTGAGGCTTCTCTAAAGGACTGTTTGTGCATTTATGTTATTTGCTATGGAATTCCTCCTCTATCTGATGAAATTGATATAAGGATGAACATTTGTACATTTTAAGTAAAGTCTTAATATTTTTAATTGGTATTTTTTTCTGTAGAAAATGTGAAGCTGTGAATTTTTAAGTTGATTTTAAGTTAAGATGCTCTATGTAATTAGTAAAATGATTTAACACATGATACATCCATGTTACAGATGCAAGCCTTTACTGTACACACCCTGCAGATACATTTTATGTGAAGTATGATTGCAGTTTGTTCAAAGTACTGATCTTTGTATCCATCCATATGCATCACAAACCACTGAAACAAAGGCAAAAGAGTATTTTCATTAAAGGGACACTTTGCTGATTTTCAACCAGCTTTGTATCATACCAGTGTGGGTAGTATATGTAAATGAACTCTAGTAAACTTCTCTCCATCTACCAGTACCCAGAACTCCTGGCTCATCTGCCAGCTCCAATCAGCTGGGGCTGTTGCTCGAACTACAGATTGTACTTCCACATTATTGTGTGCCCGCCACCACGGACAAAAAGAGTATAGAAGCGGATCGAAAGAGAGCACTGCCACCCTCTCTCTTTCTCTCAACCTCAAAACAAACTCCTACAGGGGTTGTTTATATAATATCTTGTTATTGTTTTGCCTATTTACATCTGAAATGGCTTCATAAACATGTTTTAGTGCACGACTTGGCTGTAATATGAGAATTCATGAAGAGGAAGTGGGCATCATACTGTTTCCTTTATTGTAAATATGGTTGCTTAAAATACTAAGATCAAGCGGTAAAAGTATGTGTTGCTGATCAAATCTAATCCAAGATTCTGTTATTATTGGTCCAATGCGGTGCAGTGCATTCTGGTAGTTGTAGGTTTTCTACCTCAAATGCAAATGCCATTGCCCTTTTTCTCTGTTTTCTCTGGTCATATAGCACCACTTTCAAAAGTAATTGTGTTTTTCTGCCGCATAGACAGCCCAGTTTTATGAAAAGACCATCATTCCTGCAGTGAAATACTACTTTCACTCACATTTTGAATGTAAAACTGATCTCCTGTGTTCATCCGTTGTAGGTGCGTGTTTGGGAGCTACAGCCACACAGCCATCGTCTGCTGGAGACCATGAAAGAGCACAAAGCCACCATCACTTGTATCAAAATCAAGAGCAACGATAAAGAGTGTGTCACTGCCAGCTCCGATGGTGCCTGCATCATCTGGGACATAGTGTGAGTAGCCCATCTGCATACCCAAATACTTGTGTCCAAGCACAAGACAAGACAAATAACACACAAATCTCACGTATATAGTATCTATCATTTTTTAAACCTTTGTTCTTGTTAGTGCATAAAATACTCTTTTTAGGACCTCCAGTGAGTCAAAACTGTACAAACTGTACCCCACAATCTCTAAGTGAATGACTCTTAGATTATTCCTCAAACTTAACTAGGTCTATTTTGCTGAGAGCAGTTGAGTCAAAAAAAAAAAAAAAAGTGGAAAGGCCTGTTATTGGATCAGTTAATCACATTATCCAGTAAAAAAAGCATACTTCTTCAGGTCTGTGTTGTAATGAGAGAAATGCTGTTCAGCTGTGTCTGACTGGTAAAGTAGAAATAAAAAGAAATCCAGTGCATTCTTTATGAAGAAGCTTAAAATCCCTTAATCCGCGGGGCTCCTGCTGTAGGAGAATAAAACCTTTAAAAACTCTGATGGTGGTCATGTTTTTTCACTGTCTATCCTCTTCAATGAACAAGTCGGTGGATTAAAGGATTCCAGGCTGTATGCATCAAGAGTAGCATAGATTTACTTTTTTCAGTGATTACTAACAAGGTGATGTTGTAAAGAATATTAGGCAGACAGGAGCCTTAATGAATCTTGATTGGCATCCTGTTGAGCCAGACACACCACCATTTCTGTGTACACAGAAGAAGTTGTACAGGTTTGTGTGTATGTGTGTTATTTGCATGAGTGTACAGCACATTTAACAGTTTTTTTAATGTGTGACTACACAAATTGGCTTGTTTTCCTGGAAAGTGAAACATGTTTTATCACATTAAATTACACTTTGCACTTAATGAAATTGGAGCCCTTTCACCACATGTGGGTTTTCTAGACCGCTGCTCTGCTGGTGAAAGTTAACCTTCTTTCTCCTCTCTTTTTTCATCTTCTGCACCACCTTCTGAATTTTTTTGCTGCAGGCGATTTGTGAGTCTTCAAATGGTAATTGCCAACACACTGTTCCGGACTGTGTGCTACCACCCAGAGGAGTACCAGCTCATTACCAGTGGCACTGACAGAAAGGTGTGTTTTGGGCCAGTCAATAGTAGACTAAGTATTCAGATCAGTCATTTCAGCAGAAATACAAATACAACACTGTAAATACTCCACCACAAGTAAAAGTAATGCATTCAAAACCTTTCTCTAGTAAAAGCAGTTAAATGTTAGCATTAGCAGCTCATTGGTTTTTTTAACAGAGCTTTTAACAACAGGGAGAACATTTACAACACTAACACATGATTTTAACTGCATTTTAACATATGCAAATTATATTTAAATCGCAGTGATAGCAGGCAGTCTTACTTTTTTATACACTCTGATTCCATCAGTGCGGCTCAAAATAACACGAGACACCTGTGCGATGAGAGCAAGGAAATAAAGATCATTCTTTAGTTCATTCTCTTTACTACCCTTTATGTGGTAGTAGAAAAAGACATGCAGTATTTTAATGTTTTATGTGACATGTCAACTAAATAGCAAAAAAAATACTGACTCTGTACTAATTTCATATAATACCTACATGTATGTGCAAGTCTTGGACCACTTCTAATATTTGCAAATTACTTCCAGTGTTTTTATGTCTTATGTTAAAAGATTGCAAGCTATGGTTTACGTTTCACATGGATGATTTTTTACTGTCCCATAGACCAAACATTCCTGCAGGTGATTAACATTACTGTTTCATCTCATATCATATCATATGAAGCAGCCTACTTCATTCATGGCTCTGATGATCACTCTTAATTAACACCACTGTCTCTTCCTCATGAACAAGCTCAAGGCTGAATAGGATACTGAAAATATATCCCTGTCTGTAGTAACATGAACCCTCTTCGTGGCCACATGCCTCTCTTTCTTGGTATTACTGTACCTAACTGGTACAATATAACACTGGAGACTTGGCTTTTTCTACTCATGTTAGTTGCACAACCAGTCATCCAGCAGCTCTTCGCCATGTTGGCACGTGGATGTCACATGCCAACGTGGTGAAGCAACGTGAAGCAAATATAAAGTTGAATAAAATGGAAATACTTATGTAAAATACAAGTACCTCTAATTTGCACTTGAGTACAGTGATTAAGTATACGTACTTAATAAATTCCACCGCAGTAATCAGTGCAGTAGAATAATTTCGAAGGACATTTAGTAGGCTTATTTATTCAT
Source organism: Epinephelus cyanopodus (assembly GCA_026686955.1). Classification (NCBI taxonomy): domain Eukaryota; kingdom Metazoa; phylum Chordata; class Actinopteri; order Perciformes; family Serranidae; genus Epinephelus; species Epinephelus cyanopodus. Next base: position 35,578,972 of record CM048916.1, read on the forward strand.
TTATTTAATTTATATCCCAACCAGTGTAATCCATTAATGTGGTCTCAGAAATCTGTCCATGTATCTGTAAAAGATTTGCTGTGGTTGGTTTTATGCACCAAGATGTGAGAGCTGGTTCGCAAAGAATTCCCTGGGACGCAACTCAGACAGTCATGCCTTACAGGAAAAAAAACCTAATGATTGTAATGATTGAAAATCCCTCGGGGTGCAGAGAGACTGGCACTCACAGTGTCATAATCTAGATGTCTCATTATGCTGTTATTGTTATTATAATCTCCACTCAGTGTGCATGAGAGAAAAGCCTGGCGCTCTGGTAAGATCAGCATAGACGAGCACAGAGAAGACTTGCACAAACACACACACACTTGCATGTCCACAGATTAGTTTGAAAAGCTTGTAATTTGTTTCTCAGCTGAACATAATTAAGCTGTTGTGTTGGCTGCTAGTCGCTGTGACAAAAACACTCAGCCCTTTAAGTCTGCGATTTTGTGAGGCATTCTGATTAACTCGGCACCACTTATTTACATAAGGTCAGACGTTCACAGCGGCAAAATGAAATGCTTGTTTCCTTGATTGTGCACTTCATCCACACCCCTTGAACCCGGCCACACACTAGACCCATATTGTTGCCTCCCCTGCATGCTGAGAGGTGAGGACAAGTTGTGCTGATTAACGCGGCACAGTGGATGTGCCGAGTGATTCGGAAAGAGTGAGAAGGAGGGATTCAGGGAAGGGGAGAGAGCAGAGAGAGGGGAGTGCTGTGGTGTTCGTGCCTTCCTGCGGATGTGCCTCTGCCACCCAAGTGCCAGCCAGATCCACCATCTGCTCATCCCAGGACACAGGCGCTCTGTCTGGGAGAACAAATACCTACACTCTGCTCTCTCTCCTCTCCTTACTCCAACCCTTCATCACATCCCAGCATGCCCTTATGAGTCAAATCACAGAAGGCAAACCAATAGAACTCGGAGAAGGTGTGAAGAGAAAGATGCTGGCCAAGAGAAAAAATAGACAAGAGGAGTGGAGGGTCAGGGAGAGGTTGTATTGATGATGATGCATTTTTTACTGCTGTATTTAGTGGAGACAATATGGTGCTACATCTTGACTTTCAGTTTCTTTTAGAAGGACAGGAATGATAGTTGGAAGCAGGTTCATTATATTGTTTCCAGTTAATGTTGCCATGTTTGCTTTACTAAAGGGAGGATGCAGTCTTGATTGCTAAAATAATTTAAATGTGGCCAGTTTTATAGGACCTAGATGTTGGGCATGCTGCCAAGGCTCAGTAGCGTGGTCAACTTCCCCCAACCACTCAAAGGGCTTCACACCACACACCAAATTGTAGATTAGTTTCCCCATCTTCTCCAACTTCCTCATGACTGTGCTTCTTAGCATCCTCAAGATATTGCAATGGTCAGTGTTGACCTCCTTCCACAGTGCCTTTTTGCACGATTTTGGCCACTTGATTAGTGGCCTTTTCCCCTTCTATTCTGCTGCAGGTTGTGATGGGCTGGATTCAGGTTGCTCTCCTGTGCCTTGCTCTTCCTCTGCTTGGGAAGGGTTGTCAGTGTCCGCCAGACGATGGCTGCTGGACCTCAGTTGCAGTACAATATGAACTTGGCAACTCATTCAGCGATGGATTAAGAGAGAGATTTTGCCTCCGCGAAACAGGCTGCAATGTAATCCCTACGGGCAATTGTGCACCATTAATTGAATCAAATAAAAATGCTTGTTTTTGCTACTGACAGGCTCTGAAAAAACCTACAGAGTAACATCTTTCCCTACCTCTCACTTGTCTGTTCGTCTGCAGCTAAGTCAAGGAGGAGTCTCGTTCTGAGATCTCCCGAGAGGTGACTTTTTTTTTTTTTTTTTTTTTTTTGGAAGATTATTTTTTGGGCTTTTTGCCTTTAATATACAGGACAGTGTGAAATGGGGAGACAGAGAGAATGGGGGGACGACATGCAGCAAAGGCTTGCAAGCTGGAGTTGAACTTGTGACTGCTGCGGCGAGGCATCGCCTCTATACATGGGGCGCCAACACTATCCACTAAGCTACCGACACCCCGAGAGGTGACTTGTTGCAGGAAAAACATGGTGGAAATGTCAGTGAGAGTTGGTGAGAGGAGAAGAGTTTGTTGTGTTGTATGACAACAGTTAGTGTTGTGTAACACACTAACACACATGTAGTGTTAATGTAGTGTAATCTAAAAGATTTTCAGTGTCACAGCTGAATTTTAGCTGATTTTGACAACTTCCGTGAGATTTCAGAACGAGAACTTTCTGACTGGCCTGACTTCTCAGACCCTGCTTGCTGCATGTAATTAATTTCCTGGTGGCCCATGTTGTGGCTATAAGCCAGTTTCCCAGGCTGAGGTGGAGGGAACGCAGATGGGCCAAGACAACTCACACAGGTGGGAGTCTCTAATAAGCTGCTGAAATGAGATAATGAAGGAGGGAGAGGTTGTGACTGTGGCAAGGAGGACGCTGTGGAAAATGACATGGAGGAGTAGAGGGAGGAGTGTTACATACTGGGATATACAGAGTATTGTACATAAACATTATTTTGATCACCCATTAGTGGTATTTGTAGAGGTACTGCTTTGTTTGCTGTTTATTGAAAAGGCGGTGCTGTGATGTTACATTAGCTGAATGAATTACATATTCTGCCCAGCTGTGAGCCTTACGTTCTGATGTGATACTGAGTTAAATAAGGAATGATTTCAGAAATTTGTATTTGGTGTTTATCAAATTATAATGAACCATTTTCCCCTCCGGTTGTTTATGTTTTCCTAAATAATGTTTTGTGAAGTTCTTTTCTAGGAATACTAATATCAGCAATTTCATCTGAGTAAACCAATGTGCAGCAGAGAAATCCTGTAGATTCAAACGGCCCCCACAGAAATGTTCCCGTGGCTTGTAAGGGCAGCTATTGCTTTGAGAATCACTCTGCAGTTCTGAAACTATAAATAAGATTTTTTTTGTTTTGTTCTCGAGGCTTTTGTTCCTCTTTCGTTCCATAATAACAAGCAGTTTTTGATATGTCTGTGTGAGATTACATTCCCTCTCCTATAATGCATTACAGGCATGGTCTTGCGCTGAGAAATGAAATCCTATCTCAAAGACTATTCTTATAAATGTTGGGCTGACTCAGTGCAGCTCTGTGTAACATGAACCTTTTTACAAACAACCCAACCATGTAATGTTGCGTATGATTTCATTAGTCAGATGGTACACTTCCTTGTATTGTTTATTAGCAGCATTCCTGCAGTAATTCGATCTTTAAATTTGGAATGTTGTGCTTCTAATACTTGATTGACTTTGAAGTGCAATCTGTTTAGCCTGTGTTTTACACACACTTTGAAAAACACACAGGGACTGAGATCAGTGCTGAGGTCAGCCACTAGATCTTCTATTAGAAACTCTTTCATACAGAATGACTCAGAAGACTGATTTCAACGATCAAATCCATCCAGCCCTTCATTTACAGCGCTTAACTTTTAAAACGTAATCAGCTTGGTCATATAAATAACAAGAAAGGACCCTTGTTGTCGTGTGGCACTGTGATGTTTCTGCTGCCTGTGCTATAAATAACTTGGGCTAACAATTGCCTTTTCTGAGACTTGATACTTTGACAGCTATAAAGCTCTAGGGATGATTAAATCTCATTTGGATCAGCAAACATGATTTCAATTGGCGTGTGTGTGTGTGTGTGTGTGTGTGTGTGTGTGTGTGTGTCTGAATCTAACCATAGACCTTCTCATTTCCATACAGAGCACGAATAATAGAGCAGTAAAGGTAGTCCAAGGTGGATTTAGGTCACATATTGCATATTTACCATAATAGGAAGTAATACAGTACAGTACAGTATGGTGATATAATGGAGGAACTGCACAACTGTAAACGGATGCTTTCACCTGCATCATCTGTATAGTGAGCCAATAGTCTGTCCTGAATCAATCATCAATAGCAATTAACACTATAATTCAAACTGCAGCAAAGAGATCAGAAGGTAATGTGTCATCAGTGAGGCCTGCTTTAGGATTGTTTTCCCTTGTTGTCAGCAAAGAAAAGAGACTCCACAATATTATCATACACAGTGCATGGGTTCTTTGCCCTTCTCTTGAACACTGATGCTGTGACTCTGATCAAATACTACTGTTTGTACACTTACTTACAAAAAAATGGACACAGTTACCATGACATCATCCACTGGTTTGTGGACTGCCGTTTTGAAGCTTGAGTTTGGCATGTTGGTTTACAGTATACCCACCCATCGGCCAAAAAGCCATTGGAATGTATATCCTATGACCTCCCTGTCTACCTAGAAGGACACCCACCCCATCAACTTCCACTACACTACTGACTGTGCCGATGGCTTGCAGACAGCTTGTCTCTCAAGCAGCCCGTCTTTTAATATGCATAACTTTAAGTCTTAATAAAATGGAAACATTTGAGTTAAATAAAAATTCACCTCCTACAGTTGAATGAATGTTGTCGTCTATAGAGGCCAAAACCATTTTTGGCACCAGGCTGTAAACATGTTTATTTCTGCTGTAAAGTGGGGCATTTTAACATGGGCGTCTATGGGGTTTCACTTCTGGAGCCAGCCTCAAGTGGCCATTCAAGGTTTTGGCACTCATTTTGCAGCCCTGGAGATCGCCGCTTGGTAGTACACAGTGTACACTACTTGCGTAGTGCGCAAATTTTGACAGGGTAGTGTTGTTTCAAATCAAACACAGCTGTTTTGCACTTACTGGAAATGACGATTGCAAGATTTGACAGCTTTTTTGCGTTACTTGGCAGATTGCTCTATCAACAGCTGATCAGTGCAGTTAATGATAGCTGCTGGACTTTCTAAATATTTACATCTTGTCAAGCATCTGACCACAAACCTAATACTAAAATCTTTTACAGTGGAGACAACACTTTAACGTGAATACAAACTAAATGTAACTTATGCAATGTAACTTATGCAAAGCTTGATGATGAAATGTCCCGCTGTTAGCTCACAGGCTAACATTAGCATGCGTGTTATTATTTGCAGTATCAAATTATTACAGAATTAATCCAATAAACAAACAGATGCCTTGTATTTGACAATAATATAATGGTAGTGAAAAACACTCATGTATTTGCACAAAGCTTTGGTGGTCGCTGCAGTAGTTGGACGACATTTTGAAAGTTTGAATTGTGTTTCTGGTCCATGCTTTTTTTTTTTTTTACCATTATGAGTACATCATCCAGATACCCATAGTGCACTGCATTTTGCCATACTTTTGTGTAAACACACTTATGCACTCATGATAGCAAGTATAAGTATGACAGTGTGTGATTTGAGACACAGTGCGAGTCTTCAATAAAAAATGCCAATGATGAACAAAAATAAAATGTTCACTTCCTTCTCAGGTTGCCTACTGGGACGTGTATGACGGATCTGCCATCAGAGAAGTGGAGGGCTCGCAGTCTGGGGCCATCAACGGCATGCACATCTCACAGGATGGCAAACACTTTGTGACAGGTATGGCCCATTACACGTCTGCTGCTTGTTATATTGTCGCTGTGCTTTCAATATAATACCTTGGGTATGTGAGCACTCAATATACAGATGGTAATTTTACACTTGCCCTGGTTTCATTGCTGATAATGTTTAGATAAAAACATGCTTGTCTGTTTTTATAAATGTAGTTTAAAGTTGATGCTTTTATGTTAAAAACTGCTTAGATTGTTATTTATTATACCACTCTTGTGTTTTTACCAGTATGTATTTTTTTAACTTTCAGATACAGCTGAGTGTGTTCTCGTCTCCTCTGAGCCTTCCTTTTGATCTTTACTGACACTACAATGCGTGCTCTGCTCAGACTTCTCTCTGGTTATTGACATATTTTTCACCCTGTCATGACAGGTGGAGATGACAAGCTGGTGAAGGTGTGGGACTACATGGAAGGTACAGTCACCCACATAGGAATAGCTCACGGTGGCAGCATCACCAGCATCAAGATCTGCTCCAACAACCGCACCTTAGTCAGCACCAGCGCAGACGGAGCCATTCTTCGATGGAGGTTCCCTCACCCTTCTCCCTCTTAATGTGACATTAGAGTCCTTGAGGAGGCAACAGAAACTTTTCCAGTAACACACACACTCAAATGTATCCAACATTTTCTTTCTTAGCAAATCTTCCCAACAATGTCACATTAACATGGCAGATTGGATTTACACTCTGACCAAAGGAAATAAATGTAATCTGATTTAGCATCAATGGCTGTGTTAGACTGTTTCCTTTTCCAGGCAGAGACAGGATATAAAGAAGTGAAAAGATTACACTTCCTGAGCAGTGTAGTCTCTTAAGTGGTAATTCCCCACAGGAGCTGAATATAGGTGGGAATTCACAGAGCGACACTTGAATTTAAAATTACACTTCAAGGCACAAGAACTTATTCTTCACATCAAAGTGTCTGTATTATGCTTCTTTAGACTTCTTGAGAGAAACAGAATTAATTCTGTTCTACAGACTGTCTCAATGCAGATGTAACCCAAATACGTTAAAACAAGGCTATATTATACAGTACATTAAATGTGCTCAGATATGATTTTCCTGTGTGCTGCTGTAGAGATGAGGAGGAGGCCCCAGATTCGTGGCCACTTAAGCACACGGCTGCTGTCAGCTAATCTATCAACAGAGATTCCCTGAAGGATGCTGGTTAAAGAGCAAGACAGTGTACAGCAGAAAGCCTTTCTGACTGCCTCTGATCTGAACCCACTCTCCTCACTATTGTTCAAATGGCTAATCTAAATAATTAATAACTCACCCCTGCTTCCCCCAAAAAGTAAAATGGCAAACCTACAGTGTAAAACCAAGTCAGCAAAAACATCCCTGGATCAGTAATATAGAAAGGGCATCTCTATCTTTGCACTTACCCTCCCTGCTTATAGAGGACGGTTGTAGGCCAGGGCTTAGCTTTTTTCTTTAACAATTGGGGGTTGCGCATTACGTGAGGGTTTGGGGGTTCTCCTATAAATTTTGAGCATTAAACACTAAAATTAAGCTAAAAAACTAAACATTAAGCACCAAACAAATTACTTGAGAGCAACGTGTCTGCCTAAATCTAACATCATTTTTAGTCCACAGTGATGCGGAGTCAAGCCAACATACCTGTTTTGCCGGGGTCGATTTCAAAACAGCCTTGGTAGCAGCGTATATAGTGCTTGCCATTGCTGTTATTACTTCTCATTGGTTCCAGCGCACTGCTTGACAACATCTTGACAACAGTGTTTGTCACACCTATGGTTCTAACTGGCTAATCGAATCCTCCTGTGGTGCTCATTGGTCGTTTCATGTCACAATGCCAGACAAATCAGTCAACTTGAAGTTGGTGGAGTGGGCGGATTCAAAGGTCTGGACCCAGGCAGTTCATCTCCAGCATTCATACCATGATTTTTTATGCACCAATTTGCCTTATCTGCCTCAATTTAGAGTAAGGGTCATGGTACTTCTTGCTTCACCATAGCTGCTTCATCTTCTTTCCATTTCATGGGAAATTGCAACCATGGCTTTTAAGGTTGCATAATGCCACCGCCTACTTAACCAGACACATTTTTGCATTTATGAGGCACATTCTAGTTTGTTGAAATAAAACTCCTCTGCTACTGCCATGTTTCTATTGGAAGGAACAATTGCACGTGTTATAAATATATAAGAAGAGGTGTACCCTGCACCCCCCCAAAAAATCGGCACCTATGGTTTTGTTTCATTTTGGTAAGGAAGTCAAAGTTTGACACAGAATAAGTTTATTTGTTTCAAAGGTGTATTATGTGTGCATATTTTCTAACCATGCTGAAATAAAAGCATCAGGGAGAATTATGGAAATATTGGATGGGGCTTTGGCTATCTATTTCAATAAATCAGCACATCTGGCCCACTAAATCCAATCTTTAGTACTGGTGAGCTGTGAAATTAAGCTTCAGATGATTAGAATCTGGATATAGCACAAAAGATACTGCATCCCTGTTGAAAACCAGAACTGCACATAACGTGTCTGGCCGAATGGTTCCGTAACATCCATTTTACTCACTCTGTGGATCTTCCAGGGTGTAGTAGCAGCATTAATGTGTGTGAAGGCAGTAGCAAAGCTATTTATAGGATACTGTACATGTGTCTGTAAATGCTGGTGTGTCACACTGTAGATAGGATTGTACTTCAATAGCAGGGTGAAGCAAAAGGAACACACATTTGTGGACAGTCTTTTTAGCAGAATTAGAAACAATACATACAGCAATAATAATATGGTCACCAAACAGTTTTACTGTCATAGTCACTGTATTTATAGCTGTAGTTGGTTACTTGTATAGAAATAACTTTTTGTCACATTTGCTGAAGCTGTCACTATATCCACACAGTATTACATGAGACAAATAGTCAGTGGAAAAGAAATCACGCTGCTCTGCCCCCCTTAATGCTTTAGATGGCATTTGCAAGAAGGCATTTGCAGGTGAACCACAACAACCAATCAGAGCCAAGGAGCCTTCAACGCATAAGGTAACAATAACTGCAGGTGAACTGCGTTTAAACTGTCAGATAGATCCTGTTACTGCATTGACTATTTTTCGACCCTGATGTTTTCAGAAAGATATTTTAGTGTACTGTTGAGCTGTAAAATGAGAAAAGTTGCGACCATGCTGCCATGTTAAAGGTCCAGTGTGTAGCGTTTAGGAGCAACTATTGGCAGAAATGATATATAATATTCATCAGCTATGTTTTTATTAGTTCATAATTAGTTGAAAATAAGAATCATTCTGTTTTCATGACTTTAAGCTGAAAACACAGGGACTCCCTCACGGTGCGGCGCGTCATGGGACACACATCATGTGCCCCCCCTAGCACACATCCATGCGTTGCCCTGCAGCTTGTTAACAGACGACCACACAAAGTTCTTACTACTTTTACTGTAGCTCCTCCACCTCTGCATTAGCTTAAAGTCACTACAAGGAACTTTTAACTGGATATGCAAAAGTCTCTAGTTTCTGCTGATGTCTGTGCGTGACCTACAACAGCAAGTGAGACCATCGGTGTGAAGATAAGCCATTTCTATATAGTGTATATCCATACCTTTAGGAAGGTCGCTTCCAGGACGAAACAATTTACGGCACTCAGATGGCACACGTCATCTTACCTAACTGCTTTCATTCGTAGTGACTCTTACAAATAGTGGCTATTCCTCCTCTTCGGGTTTGGAACACCTCATCCGGGCCGACGACAGGTACCAGCCAGGCGTCGACAGTGTCCAGCGAGTGCCAAGAAATAAAGAGGCGATGCACTGCTCCATACTCAGTCCAAGAAGCTGTGGAAGTGCTCGCCAAACAGGCCTTCAGCCTTACCAGCCGACCACTGTGTTTACCCCGGCGACGGTGGAGCTTAGGCCAGAGAGGTGGAGCTGGGGCGCAGCAGAGGTGAGCTGGGATCCTCGAAAGGAGTGGAGGCAAAGTTTTCCCGTCTTGTTTCATTCATCCCCAAAACAAACACATGCGCGAGCCATCATGCATGGAGAGTCCATAACTAAACTTCATTTTTCATCTGAAGAGCCAATCTCTGGAGCTATGACTCGCCAGGCAATGTCTTGTTTTTTTTTTGCTATTGCCTGTATAATGACAGGATTATGGGTATTTAGCTTGGGATATTTCTTGACCTCAACAAGAAGTCTCTTGTCTTTATAACACACGAGACAGCAACATCAACAGAGTCCTCTTTATGCATCCATGGTGAGGAGAGGAGTTGAGCTGAGCTTTTAATTCTGGGAGTGGCGAGGCTGGAAATAGGACAGTGGCGTAAATTGCTGCGGGGCGGTGTGTCCAGGAGCGCTGACGCACGTCTAGCTGCCGCCGGTGTGGGGTTTTACATTGAAAATAATAGGGGTGTATTTTTTGAATGAGTCATTAATATCTACATACAGAGCAGGTCCTCGTCCACGGATTGTGCCATGCTATTTCTACAGTGTCCCAGAACGGACTAACCCAGACACTGGCTCCAGATAGGGAGATTGTCTGCATTGGATTTTGTGTCGGCCACCGTAGGTCTTCTGCACACTTGGCACACACATGGCACACGGTCACCACATCCTACACATTGGACCTTTTAAAACAGTTGCGCCAAAGTGAAGAACCGCTCACCAGCCAGCATTCTCATTTTACAGCTAAACAGTACACTGAAAATGTTTTGGCAACATTTGAGGTGAGAAATAGGCAATGTAGTAAAGAACATTGATGCACATTTGATCAACGCTGCGTAGTTTGACAGTTTAAGCGCAGTTCAGGAGCAGTGACTGACATGATTGACAGCGGGGTTACAAACTCCTTGGCTATGCTTGGTTGTTTCCTTCAGAATCCACAAGGAGGAGGAGGAACTTGACCGTGAAAGTTACCAACTCCAGCTTACTGCGTCTATACTGTTACTATCAAGTGATGATAATGCACCACTAAAAGGCTTTCAGAATCTGATTTGTCTTCATTTTAGGATTGGGGTTGGAAATAAAATCAGGCTGCAGTTGCTCATGCACAGACAACCCCCATACAGCCGTAGTATTATCCTATAAATGCCAGTGATGTCTCTGACACCCTCTAAAGATGTCAAGTCAGGTGATGTTGTAATTGGTCCTACAGGGGGCAGTTTAAGGCTACAGCGCTTGAAACCTATCAAATACAACAACTTCCTTGTTCCCTGTGGAACAAACATGTCAAGTTTGTGCTCTTTGCCATTCCAGCAACAGTCTGTGAGACAGTGCGAAAGGGTTTTCCTGTTCATTGTGTCAAGCTCTCTGTTGTGTTAAACTATAAGTAATGTAATCCAGGTTAATTAAATTCCTGTCTGAGGAGCGGGAAGTAGACAGGATCCTTCACACAGAAATCGGGGGGACAGGAGAGGAGGGAGGGAGGGATTGATAGCGATGGTGACAGAGTCCGAGACCGGCAGCGCACGACTCAGCGCTGAGAGCCATCGATGAGGAAGTGTAATTGAACCTGCTGTGAGGAGGGAGGAACGCGTCTCCTCTCTGTAGTTCCTGGAGAGAGCGTCACCCATCAAAACGCGCGGACTGGTGAGCATATCGCACTGGGAATTACCGGGATGTCCACAGGAATACTATCAGTAATCATGTGCCTTATTGGCACGGAGTCGGTGCCACCACAGCGATAAGGTTTGTGGAGAGAGGGAAAGAGGAGGAGGAGGGGTAGACAGCCTGGCAGACAGGTGCGACTCCACAGCCTGTTTCATTTTCTCTCGGTCCTATTAAGTAGTAGAGCCATGGATACCCGCAAGGAAAACAAGGAAAGAAAAGCCATGAAACCCAAAACGACGAAGCGAAAGGAGAAGAAATACAAAACCGGGAGGTTTATCAGGAGGAAATCGCTGCGGTCTTTTGGGAATTTCATGGGAAGGATCCTTAAAACTTTGGGCACTTTGGCGCACTTTGGCGACGCGGAGCCGCCGGACGCGGAGGACGACGACGGCGGGTTCGGGCAGAGCGCATCGGGGGGTTTCAAAGACGACTGTGCGCAGACCCCCAGGGAGGGAACCGTGAAGAAGAGCTCCACGGTGTCCTCCTCTCACGGCTCGGTGAAAGACAGGCTGTCGTGGTGCCACGGCGACAAGACCCCCGGGGTGCTGGGACTGAAGAACCACGGCAACACCTGTTTCATGAACGCCGTGGTTCAGTGCCTCAGCAACACGGACCTGCTGGCCGAGTACCTCGGGCTGGAGCAGTACAAGTCGGATCTGTACCACAGGAGGGTGAACGGGGGTGAGAGGCGAGGAGCCGGAGAGCGCCAGGGGAGAGGTGACCGAGCAGCTGGCGTCGCTGGTTCGAGGTCTGTGGACCCTGGAGTACACGCCGCAGCTGTCTGTGGAGTTCAAGGTGAGGACAGGGAGGAGGGTGCTGGGTGGTTATCAATTAGGCTGCTGCTGATGTCACTGCTTTGTTTTGCGGTTTGTTTGTCTTCATAGCCATCTCAATGGAGAGCAGGATGTTGTTTTGGTCACTCATTGTCTGACATGCCATTGAGGAAAATATGAGAAAGACTTTATAGAGATATAGATGCAAAGGCGCAGCTTTTGTTTCAGTAGTGTGTAGGACACATGCAACTGGAGGTTTGGGGCTTCTCCAGGAAATTTTGAGCCTCAGACACTCAATTTCATTCATTCTGATGAATCCCTTTCTGCATCAATTTATGGTGGCAATGTCCTTAATTTCATGAAAATAAAGTCCTCTGCTACTGCAATGTTTTTTGGGAGGAACAAATGCACATGTTCTAAATATGTAGGGCGAGGTGTCACTGGGCCCCCAAAAACAAACAAACAAAAAACTCTTATGGATCGTTGGTTGTCTTTGTAACAAATTTCCAATAAATTCTTGGAAAGATATCACTATGTTTCGGCAAATATCACTTGAAAAGTTATGCCTTGACTGTGAAATGCAAGTTTCATAAGACTGTATTTCTGCCTGGGCCCCAGACCCCCAGCGGCCCTGAAACCCCCAAGTCAAACCCTGTGCCAATTTCTTTGTGATTATTTCATTACCTGTCTGTTTGTCTGGGAATGTGTTCTACAACAGCACAATAAAACCAATATCATAGGGCCTTAAGGCATTTTAAATCAAATTACTACAAAGTAATTGACACACAGCGAACCTGGGGCCAGGTAGTATTCCACCGTGGAGTGCTGGTGGGTTTCTGGGTCTCTCAAGGCCAAATATAATTAAGCTGCCTTTGAGTTGTCTGCTGTGTGTGCTGCACTCAATGGGTACTTGGGAGAAGGCAGGGTACGTACACATTGTACAGAGAGAGGGAGAAAGTGGGGGTCAGTGGGGGTTCAACAGGAAATTTGTGCCCCTGGGCCCCCCTCTGAGATGTTCCAGCAGTGGATAAGGAGATGTTATTATATTCAAGTTGGATCACGTACACACATTCTTCCCTTGGAGTCTCCCCACTTACTAGCAGGTGTATTTGCCTCGAAACAGCCATAATAGCTACTGCGCATTCTGTGCCCTGCCACTACTCAGCAGCACGCCTAATAGCACAGCAGGCATGTGTCAAGAGGATTTTGTTGGATTTGTAAGCACTATAACCAACTATCACATATCCATATTGGCTAAACAAATATTTGAATTAACACATCAGGTGAGCGCCTGATTGAATGTGGTTCAAAGGGCAACAATCCACCTGTGTCCCATTTAAGTGAGTAAAGACGCACAGGCCACGTATCGGTGTTGGAGTCACATAGAGTAGTAATAATAAAAATACCTCACCTCTTTGCCTCCCAGTTTCGACATTTTATTATTGTTTGCTGAAGTAGTAGTAGTAGTTTTGTGTGTGTGTGTGTACAACGTGGTTACTGATTACACGCAGGCTGCAGTGTCTCCACTTGACTCACCTGCTCTACAACACAGCACTTGAGGTGGTTTGTCTGCATTCCTGGACTGGCATGTGGAGCGTAGGGGTGTTGAGCATTCCTGTCTTATTTACACAAAGTGGTTAACGCATGTGATCAGAATTGCAACACTCTAGACAAAACATAAGGATATTAAAAGGGATGTTAAATCAACAGGTGTTTACCCACATACACGCTGAGGAATTCTTGCTGTTGCAGTCAGTCATAGTTGTTGTGAGCCAGGGCTGCAGGGTTCCCTCTGGGCTTGACAGTCAACCAGTAGGCCTTCTGAGTGGTAACTGCTCTGTTGCATCCACAGACAGCCTGGGGGAAGTTGTAGGGGAGTGGGGTATGCAACATGTGCGCAAAAACACACAATCACACAGGCATGGGGAGACGGCATGAGTGGGATATCATTTATAATGGAATAGGTAGATATACATGACTTTGCATGCAGCTTTGTTCCTCACCCACAACCACGAGATGGTAATAAATTAATAATGTGTATAAGAGAGAGAGAGTGCAGTGTGTTCCAGAGCTGCAAGGGAAAGGTAGTGATTAACACAGAAGAAGATGCTGTTTTGATCTGAAAAATTCAAAGAGGCATGGTGTTGTGGATCATTAATGCCACAGGCAGCTTCACTAACTTGAGCCTCTGTTGGCTTTTGATATAATAAAAAGTTTGCGATGAGAAAAACATGAAGTAACACAAGGGCTTCCAAGGGTATTTAGATATGGATTAAAGGCCTTGAAGGTAGAAATTAGGGTTTACATTCAATAAAATGTCCCCTTTAAAGCTGCTCCTGGTTATAGTGTGCACTATATGCTATATAACATTGATTCTTCTTGATCATGACGGTAGTTTTGCACATTCTGTGGCTCTCGGTCAGCTATCTCACTGATATCGTGCATTAAAGTTCCTCTCTGGGCATAGTATAAACCCCTAAAAATCTTTTTTATCTTAATGTAGAAGTTTTTCCCTCATGAAATAGATTCCTTCATGCCTTAACATGACTTAGATGTAACTTTACACCTGTAACTCATTTAGTATGCAAGGATATATGAATATGCAAATTGATCCCCACCCCCTTTTCTAAAGGGTTAGAAATGTAGTGGTAATAAACAGCATGAGTCTTTGGCCACTTTTGAAGTGAAAGTAAATCTTAGCTTGCAAAGAAATGATACGTTGCCTGAGACACGTATATCTGAAGCCACATTCAGTTTGAAGCCACCACGACACAACCCTACAAACAGCACCCACTAGCACAAGACGAACCCACCAAGCAACGGTTACTCAAACCCTGCTACAACACATCATTTTAGTGAATTAATGTGAGGCCAAGCATAGCATTAATCCACTTTATAATTAATAATACATGAAAACTTTATACACCCTTACCCTTACCTAAACGTAAGCTGCCTCTCTTTTAACCTTACACTTCATACTGTATCTAGCTTAATGCTGACCTGGCATTTTCTTCAGGGCTACTGCTAACAAGATGTAATCATTACCCTAACCCTAGCTAAATGCTAACATAGCATTTTTGTCAAGACTCCCGCTTCTGGACCAAGGGGCGAAAGGGGCTGATCACTCTGAATCAAGGGGTGAAAGGGGCTGATCACTTTGGACCAAGGGGCGAAAGGGGCTGATCATTCTGGATCAAGGGGTGAAGGGGGCTGATCATGGGACAACATGTAGGAATGGTGGGTGAGGTGGGTGACTGATAAAGCTGCTCCATCCACTGCTATACTAAGTCATGTAGCCTGACTTCTCCTCTGATGGCCCTCACTTTGCCATAGTGTTATGGGATTGGTTTCTTTGGTTTGTGGTGGAACAAACCATGGAAGTCAGAATCCATGTTTGTGAGACCGTCATTGGTACAATGGAGTTACAAGACAAAAATTCTCAGCCATGGCTTGACTGCTTTCTTCGCTCACTTATAGCATATAATAAAACACCATATGGACATGTTAACAAGATTAAAACTTGATTTTCACTGGAGGTTGTCTTTAACTCTTGAGTCTCTTATTTTACAGGTGATCAAATTGCCATAGAATGTGTGATTCAGTCTCAGCCTCTCATTCAGACCCTTCATAGCAACATGGGTTAAAATTTGTCCGGTATCAGTCCCAGTAATGGCCCCCTGCTGATAGGAAATGCTGAATATGAGCCCTTGAACGTAATGTCTGAATGTGCAGCCCTGTGTTTAAATAGAAGTAGTCAATTGTTCCTCTTTTTTGCTCTAATACCTCTCATCATAGTTGGCTGCAATAAAAGAAAAAAAAATCCATGTCCTTCTCTCTCCTTTTCTCGCCTCGCCCCATCGCATCGACACAGTGATTTGTGTCTGTCTGCTCATCGCAGAGTGAGGCAGGAGAGAGGATGTTTACTATAGCGAGCGCCTTCAGCCTGGAAAAGGAGGATGCCCCCCTGCTGAGACGCCTCCAATGGTGTGCACTTAGAGGGCGAGAGACAGAGAAAGTGGGAGGGAGAGACACTGCTGGTAAACAAAACTATCTCGTCCCTCCTGTGATCCTCGTGGGACTCCCCCACTCCACCCTCCCACCCTGGTCTGTAATCACAAAAAGGGACAGACAACTTTGACAGCTGATGGTTATTACCAAATCTTCCCACACTCAAAGAGCGGTACTGGCCTGCAAGTGGAAGCGGGAAGAGAAACTTTTGCCGTACTTTTTTCCAACTTCTTTCGTTTTTGGGATATTAGGAGTGAGTAGGAGTCACAGGCCTTTCAGGAGAAATCACAATATCTCAACTGAAGATACCAGAATAACCTCAGGCTTTACAGCAGGGAGTCAAGTCAACATTCAGAAGTTTGAGTCGGAGCTGGGAAAAAAAGTTTTGTTTTGCTTTTTTGACCTTTGACAAACCAAAGTGCAGTTATATTCCGCTAATGCAAACATTTAGATTATTTATCTACTGTGTCATGTAAGTCTTTTTTGGCAAATCACAACACATTCAAGGGTGTAAAAAGTTTTATTGTGTGATTTACTACATGTAGGGACTCAAAGATCCTGCACACACTCACTGGAGTCCTTTAAGTCTGACACTTGGAATCTGACTGACATGAAAACGTGTTACCAAGTGAGGCTAAGCTTATAAATGACAGTGATCATACTAATGGAAGTGCTGCATTTAAAGGTCAACATTTCCAACTCTGCCACAACTGCTCCACTACACATCTGACGCTGATGAAATCTGGAGGGATGAAGTGTCCTTTTATTGGTCGCTCCAAAAGTTGTCGACATCAATTTAACTCAACGACAGAGCTGGCTCGTTCTTTTTAATGCGTTACGCTCCTGACCTAAAGGATTTAACAACACAGTAACTACTTTTAGAAGTTGTGGCGTAGGAGCCCGGATTCATCTTTTTTTTTTACGCTTGACAGGATGCAGCTCCGTGAGGCCGGAGGAGCTCAGCCGGGGAAGATGAAGCCTGGTGTTTTAAGTAGTCTTGTTTGTTCTGGGAGTGCAGGCAGTGTGTGACAGTGAGGCAGGGCAGCGAGACTGATGGTTTGTTTGTCTTTTTTTCGTCTCTGCTCTCCTTCATGGACCACTCTCGTTCTCACTCTGGGTGCTGAACATGTATACATTGTTTGTAGAAAGACGCGCGTGCATCGCTGTGGGGATATGCACCACCTGGACTCCTTGCTGAATTTGCACAGCGGGGCCGCCTCTCATTTCATTTTGATTGCGGCAGTTTTTTTGGCGAAGCAGATGGGGTGACTTTTTTTGGAGAGTTTAGCAGTGTGTGGCTTGAAGCTTTAAGTAGCAATAGAAATAATAATCAGCGTGTTTTATATTTGGCTGCAGACATGCAGTGGGATCTATGTCGTAGCTGTTGAAGTGAGCAGGGAAGTGGTAATGCTTCAAACACTTCATCTCTAACTTATAATACACAGGCTAGACCACTTACAATTACTGTAACAGAGCCACCATATGCTGTTTGGAAACAGCATGCATTCCCTTGACTCAGTGAGCCGCACTCCATTATACCTACACCGCTGTGACAAAAGGCAATAAAAGAAACACAAGGAGAAGTGCTGCTGTATCTGTGTAAGCACTACAATATGAAACCATTCTCCAGCAGGTTTATTATCCCTCCTATGATTTATGTACTGAGCCTGAACGACACGCTGTAGGAAAGCCATGGGAATAAATCAATCTTTAGTATTATAGGATATGATGCTGCGATCACAGCATCATGGTGTCCAGGATGAATTTTCTACTTTATCTCAGTGATGGGAAAGCACATGAAAACGGCATATATGTTCAAACAGCTCTTGATACTGTGGCAGATACAGCTTCCTACACTGTCAGTTTTGCACACACAGTAGCGTATTTACAGCCTCAACTGTGAATCCTCCTCAGAGTATCAATTTCTCAGTTTCAGCAGAGCCCAGGGAGGCTTCCCTGGGCTGTAAACCATTCAGAGGCGATTATTTCCATCGCATCTCATCCCTTCTTATTTCTTACTGATCGCCTGTAAATCCCACACCGGGGACATCCGCAGACACGCAGGCTTTGTTCGGTCTTGACTCGCTGGCACCTTTATCGAAGGATTTCCAGGCTTCTCAGCGCTGCAGAGAGAATATAGGTCTGATTCCAAGACGTGGCATTTAGATTTGTCATCAGAAGTACCTGGCTGTTCTCGATTGTTCTGGAAGTGTGGCCTAGGATGACACAGGAAGTAAGCAGGCTGAGTTAGTTTAGATTGGGAAGGATGGCGGGAGGGGGAGGCGGGAAAGGACAGGTGCTGCGCTGCTAAGAGAGGCTCATCTGTGTGTGTGTGTGTGTGTGTGTGTGTGTGTGTGTGTTGGCCAGAGCTCAGCTGGGACTGATTAGTTGAGGGAATGGTTCTTCTATGATAGAGAGGAAAGAAAAAATAGAGATAATAGAAAGAAAGTTTGTGTGTGTGTGAGACAGAAGAAGGATAGATGGAACACAGCATGAGAGCAGAGAGTGGTGTATAAGTGGAGGCTGTAAATGATGACTGTCCTGTGTCCAGAGGTGAGCCGGCAACACCAGGCCGCTGAAAAATGAAACAGCAAATGGAGCAGCCAGTAATGACAGATTCTATCCAGCCTCATTCCAGCCACACCTGAGGAGGGAATGGTTACTTAGTATGTGTGTGTGTGTGTGTATGGGGGGAAAAGAAGTGTGCGCAGTTTCTCTTAAGGTCATGCCCTAACATAATTTGTCAGTATCATTCTCTGTCCGTCACTGAGAAATCCATCCAGGCCTGTTTGGCAGGCCGCACTACGATGAGGTGAGGTGTTGTAAATGGGTTTTTTAGGGAGAGAGAGGAGGGACATTTACTTGATGTATGTTTATAGTAAATTCCTGGCCTGCCAGTACTCTGATCCGTCATTGTTTACAGAGTAGGAAGATGGATGTGGGGAGGGCATGAGGGGGTAATGGTGTGAGGTGAAGCAAGGGTAGTAAGACAGGACACTAAAACAGACATCTGGGTGTGGGAGCAGGGGATGTTGCTAGAGTGCAGCCCCTATCTCTGCTGACCGCTGGGAGGTCGTGATCCCTGCTGTGGAGACTGCACAGGTTTATGGCTGTCTTTTGTCATTCTGTTATCTTTCTTTTAATGCATTCTTCTTCTTTGTTGCTTTCTTTCTTTGTAGAAAATCTGATAGTTCTTTAGCGTTTTGCTCTTTTTGTTCCCTGGGTTTGGTCTGGACTAGACTTTTGACTGTACCCAAAAAATTAGGGTTTCAGTTAGCCTGGTCTCACTCTCAGGGTGTCAAAATACGCCACTTGGCCAGCATTCCCAGCGTCACTCTAATGGCGCCAGGAGCACCCTTTAGCATCTGTATAAGATACACTCGACTTTCATCCAATTCCAGTGTAAACCCATCCATGTCCTTATCAGACAGTCAGAGCGATGGATGCAGTTGGAAGAGCACAAAAGTTTGCTTAGGATGGAAACTGGAAAGGGGGGTGGACGGGCCCAAAAAGCACAGGAGACCAGCGTTTGTGTCATGTTTGGAGTCAGTGTGGAGTTATTTTGGCACGTCACATGTTGGTCACTCATTAGCCATTTCCTATCCCTAACCAACCACTGCACGTGACCTACCACTGACGTCCTCTGCACCCAGATCTGTTGTCCCCTTCTTTATCAACCTGTGACCCTGTACTGGGCGGCGTTGGCTCAGTCCACTTAAAACCAGTGAACCTGTGGTTCCCAAGCCAAGTCCCCATACGGACCAAACAAGGGGTGTGGGCTGGTAGCTGCCGAGGTGCTCTTGGGCTGCTTGGGGTGCCTGTCAAGCGGCAGTTCCCTCGCTCTGACATCTCTCCATTAATGCATGTGTATAAATCCTGTTTGTGCCTGTATTTCAGGCCTGTGTGCAAGTGTAATCTGAAAATAACGAGAGTGAAACTCAATTTCCCCTCGAGGGATTAATGAAGGAATGCTTTCTTCTTTCTTTTTTTAAAAGGTTGCCCCCAGCATCATTATAATAATGCCTTAGGCTTCTGCCCAAGCCTCAAAATATGATGAGAAGAGATGCTGTTGGTTTTAATATGACTTGAAACTCATTAAAGGCTGTGGGAATTAGGCATCAACAGTAAAATTAAATTCCAAAAACTGGAATATTTTGTGAAGAATTCAGTCAAATTCAAAATATACTACTAAATAAACTTCACATTTTCCAAAGTGAACAAAAGAAGTAGCTCTGAATTATGGAGAATAGACTTCACAGCTTTGTTCCACATGCTCTGATCTAGAGAGAACAACTGATTAATGAGATCAATAAATGAAACAAAGCCAAACTAAATTAAGAGAAATACTGTCCGAGCGCATCACATCGGGTCAGGCCCAATCAGGGACTGGTGGGTTGAGAATCAGGTCTTGACTAATCAATAGTTCTCACATAAAACACCCAATGCTGCCGAAGTTGACCCTTATGCCCACCGTTATCCTCTCCTTGACTAGCTCTGGGTGTTTGCCCAACAAACACTTAAGATCCCGCCAAAGCTGCGCTCAGGTCAGCTTTGAACACCGCCAGTGTTTACAGAGCGACTCGACATTTCAACGAACCTGCAATTTGTTTCTGTCTCTCCACACATCCTCACCATCTCATTACTCTTTTGTTCTCCCTTTCATTTCTCCCTTTACAAGAATTCAATTAAAAAGACTCGATGCATGGGAATACAACCTCAACACTTCGCCAAATCTTTTTAAGCGCCTTTGAGGCTGTGTGGCACATGACACCAGAGACGCTCTGAGAGACAACACTGTAAACAGATATCAAAAAGATGAGTGAAATAATCATTCCCACCTTTCACACACACACACACACACACACACACACACACACACACACACACACACTCACACACATATACACACACCCAAACAGAGAGAGAAAACAGGAGATGAGGCCACAGAAGGGTCATCCCCTCGTCTTAATGAAGTCGTAACCTCTTGATGTCATCAGGTTTCTGCACCTCACCGTAACCTTGGAAACTGTCTTTCCCTTATTGTTTTCGCCCCCCTCTCATTTTGTCGCTGGCTTTGAGAAGCTGCGCTGCCTCCTTTTTCTCACTTTTCTTGTC
Source organism: Epinephelus cyanopodus (assembly GCA_026686955.1). Taxonomy (NCBI): domain Eukaryota; kingdom Metazoa; phylum Chordata; class Actinopteri; order Perciformes; family Serranidae; genus Epinephelus; species Epinephelus cyanopodus. The sequence continues at coordinate 35,599,966 of CM048916.1, forward strand.
GGGGCCAGCCACAACAGCTCCGTCCTTTCTGACGCGGAGACAGAAAAACACTTGCAGGTCTGTTGAAACTCCGCCAGCCTCCCTCCCTCGCTCCTCTCCTCCCCTACTCCACCGCTCCCTCTCTCCATCTGTCCCTCATCCCTCCATCCCCTGTCAGTGATTCCTCATAGCGATGAAGCTCATTAGCGGGCTGTCTCCGTCAGGTGGATGAGGAGGGGGTCCTCCCGCCTGTGTTTATATTTAGATACCGGGATACTGCAGGTATAATGTGGTGATTTTTAATGAGGTGTGGAGCAGAGGCTGGATCCTGTCAGTCATACGCAGAGAGAGAGAGAGAATGACAGAGAGAAGTAGCCACCCACTGTAGTGTAATGCCGCCGTTAGTTTTGCGTGTCATTTTCTCCGTCTGACTCATAAAGTCACAACTCCGTCCTCATAATTGAATTAGACAGTCTGGCTGTTTTTTTTTCTTCTAGTAACACCTGTCAGGGTTCCGGATGTCCTCTGTGTGAGTCATCTTTTTCAGTGTACGAATGTGTTTGCAAAACAATTTCTTGAAATATTATCTGGCACCACAAATGGCTCATGAGGACTGTGATGTCTTATTTTGTTTGCTTATGCTGTTATGCTGCCAATAATAGCAGTCTCAGTACAACTACAGTTTTGAAAGCTTTGGAAAACAAATAGGATGAAGTCATTTCATTTGCATCCAATGCTAAGTAAGAACAGTTTGAACTGGGTGTCAGTTTTCTTGTTATTAGTGGAGTTATCAGCCTTATTCGGATGTGTTTGAGTCCTGAGTATTCTCAAGTGAAATATTGCTGAAAATGTCTTTGGGAAAGTGAAATTGTCTGACCTTCAGTTTAATCTGGACTTAATACAAATGGCCTGTCAGGGCCTAATGGAATGTTTTAGAAGTGACAACTTGCAGCCATTCATCAGCTTTTTGTTTGGCAGAAGAGTTGCAATATCATTTCAAACTGAAGTGGTTCTGGTTCTTTGTAATTATATAATTTAAATAATCTCACTCTCACTCTCTGAGGACACACAAAGTTAAACATACCACTTGAAAGTGATTCAGTGTTACTTATCTAGTGAAATGAAACAGTAAAAAAAAATCAAGCATGCAAAGGTAAATTTACCAGATAAGTTAAAGAGGCAATTTACCCCCAAAATCAAAGCAGAGTGTCTGTTTGCACTCGGATGAGAATAGTTAGAATGCAGCTATTCATACCCATCCCTACAACGTGTTATCATGGATCCCACTGCATGCTGTGCTAGTGCGCGCCACGTAGACACGTCAAAGTCAGAGGTGGTATGGGTTAGGACAAAGATTTCAAAGTTAGGGCTAGTACTAGTCAATCTCTGATATTCTCTGAAATAAAAGTGGAAAATAAAGGAGAAAAAACACACAAATGTACTGCCAGAGAGTCAGGCGATGTAGTATGAAGAGAAACAAAGTTCACAGGACTGGATTTGGGTTTGAGTCCCATGTGTGTTATTTTTAGACTTAGCTGACTTGTTATTTTCAGTTTTTAGTATTTATAAATCTTCTGAATTTAGAATTTGTACATAAACTTTAGCAGAGTAGGTGAATAGACCTGCTCATATTTTAACATTGCTAGGACATCCAGGAATATACCTGCAGTGGCGGGTGCAAATTGCATTGTTGGTTACGGGCACCTGGTTGCAAATCAATAATACGTATTTTTCCTCTTACCTGTAGTTCTATTTGTTATTGATGATTGATTTTGAAGCATGTTGGAGATATCGGCCATAGAGATGTCTGCCTTCTCTCAAATCTAAGAGAAGTAGATGGCACTTGGCTTGTGGTGCTCAAAGTGCCAAAAAAAAAAAAACATTTGAAAAAACTCGACAGCAATGTCTCTCTCCAGAAATCATGACCCGGTTACTAAAGATAATTGAAAGACCTTGTTTTGAATCGTTACATGTAGGAGCTATTTTATGTCTTCCGAACTACACCCGCCAAGTGTATCACCACACAGAAGGAAGCGTGCATCTACTGCTAGTTTAGCTAGCACCCCTGAGCTAGTTAAGCTGGAGGATGCTGTTCATGCTCATGCTGTCACAAGCATGAGCCTCTTGTCAATGAGTAGATGCACGCTTCCTTCTGCATGGTGATGCGGTTGGTGGATGTGGTTTGGTAGAAAGAAGACAGTTCCTCCATGAAGCATGTCTGTGGATTATCTTGACTAACCTGGTCATGCTTTCTGCAAAGACATTGCTGTTGATTTTTTGTAATGCAATTTTTTTGGCACCATAAACCAAGTGAACATCTTTCATTATATTTCACAGAAGGCAGACAGATCTCTGCGGTTGATATTTCCAACACTCCAACTAGGCATGTCAACGGTTAACAGCAGAGAATAGTTCTGACCGTTCATGCGTGTCAATCTGTAGGTTCATTTAGCTTCTCTTCAGTTTACTTCACTCAGCATCAACCAGGTCTGGTGGGAAGTAGCACAAATGAATGCTTTTAGCAGTTGTTGGATTGTTAGTCAAATATAACAAGACAGTTGAAGAACGCAACTTGGACTGTTGGTAATGATCATTTTCTACTATTTTCTGACATTTTATAGACCAAATGATAAATCCATTAACTGGAAAAAAGTGATTGGTTGCAGCCCTATCTGAAAATACAGTGAACATTGTTATACGTTTTTTGTGGCGTATGGCTTCATTTGCTGCATGCATCCTCCCAAGTGCGATGCATGTAATGAAGTGTGCTCTGCCTCAAATTCTTTTTGTTAAAAAATCCCTATTTCTTCCAGAGTACAACATCCAAAGAGAATTGTGAATGACTTTGCTACATGATCTCATCATAGCCAAATAATGTCTGGCAGATGTTCTTAAATGAGTCTGCATTAAGTGATGATAAGAGAGAGAAATGTCCCTTTTTTTCTTTTCCATCTCTCCCCTGAGTGCTCCAAGCAGAACCAACTCCAACTTACAAATGATGAGTTCCTGCGCTCCATGTGATCGTGGCCTCATTTTGTCAGGAAGGAATGTCAGTATTTAATGACTTGAAATCGCCCAAAGTATTAATTATGATGTTTTCTTCTCTCCGCAGAGCATAGTGGCCAAGTACGGCTCTCAGTTTCGAGGAAACTCACAGCACGATGCCCTCGAGTTCCTCCTCTGGCTTTTGGACAGAGTGCATGAAGATGCTAATCCCAGCCTCAACAACAACACTAACAGCAGCAGCAAGACCAAAGCCAACACAAAGGTGAGTCTGCATCAACCACCAGCAGCCGCTGGCTCTGCACTTGATCTTCATGTTCAAGGTTGTAGCCGCTTGAGTTCTGATCACATGTGTTCTATCCTCTTTCTCTTTCACACACAAACACACACTCACACACTGTTCATATCTTTGTATCATTTACCTCGTGCACAGGTCCTTTTGACAGACTTGAATTAATTTGTGAACTCATCAGAAGAACTTTGTGAATGAATTATAGTTTTTAATTAAATGAGCTAATTGTTTTGCATTGTACTTAATAGGGGGAGTCATAAACAGCAGCATTATCAGAGTAATAACCCACCTTTATTCATCAGTACTAAACTGTCTGAGGGTATTGGCTTCAGGATGACAATTGTATCTCACTCAGCTTAATTCCAGCAGGAAAAAGAACTTGTTCCTTGCCTGCTAACAGCTAATTTCAGTAGTCGATACCAATACCAGTGAATTTCCACGATTACTCGATACTCATTTAATACCATGTGAAAATCAAAAAAACAGAACTCATGTATTTATAAATTCACTACTTTATTAAAACTGTTTCAAACTTTCAATTTACGGATATGGTGACAGACAATTAGTCGAATAATAATTGCTTGAAACACAACGTTAAGTAGTGTTAAAGACAGTATCGGTAACACAAGGTAGCGAGTACTACTACGAACGTAGTAAGCTGGCTCTCAAACCCAAATAATGTAACGTATATTTCAGGATAAGTATACCATAACACAAGTGATGGTAAATTGAACCGCACTCACCTTGAATTCTTTAAACAAGTCAGGGTGTCTGTCTTTTAAGTGTTTAGCCAGGTTTAAAGTGTTTCCTCCTTTGGTCTGGAAACTTTGAAGACACTGTTTGCACACTGGTTTTTGCGAGTTTAAATTTACTCCGCTTTCATCTGCCTCAAATGCAAAATATTTCCACGCATGATTCCTACTACCTGACTTTCCGACAAGCCAAGGTCTTGTGTCTCCAGCAGCACTTTTGTGGAACAATGTGTCTCTTGGATGTCTGCTGCTTATGATCTGGCACTTGGTCTCTATTTTTTATAAAGCCCTGACCTCACCTGAGCACTGTGGGGGTACATGCTCATAAATGTCCTGAGCACAGAAAACAAGAAGAAAATAAGAAAATACAGGCAGAGGTCAGAGTCTCTGCAGGAAAATACATTGGGTCAGAGTGGGTCAGAGAGTGGGTATGAGTCCAAACATTATATTTTCAGAAAATCCTGTACCTTTAAGTTCTCTGTCTCCTGATAGACTCAGTGAGACTAAAGCAAAAAATTTTTGCTGCCCCACACAAGTTTGCAAGAACAGAGGCAGCCTTCCCCCATGTGGGAGCCAGGTCAGTGCTGACTGTCATTCCTGCGACTCATTAAATGTAAGCAGGTCACAGAAACAATTTGACTGAATCCTTGAGCCGTCCCAGACATCGCAGTTACATCCAACATGTTCGATTTTCTTTGTGAGATCTACAAAGATGACTTCTAAAGAGCTACAGTCAGCTCAAGCCATTAAGAACGTGGGAAGAAACAAGTAAAGTTTGATATTCTTGGCTGAATCTTTCCGCCCAGTCTCTTCCCTATGTTCAGTTTTGTGTCCGTCTTTTTTTTTGTACTGCACAAATGATTTCACAGGCAGCAAAGACAGAAATCTGCTGCTCCATCTGGCACATTCGTGTTGCACATAGAGCCGTCACATTTGTTTCTGTAGACAGCCGAGTGCCATCGTGATCCAAGCTCAGGTGCAGAATCATGTCGCATGTAACACTGAGGCCATTGTTTAATTGGAGCAGTGTGTCGGTCTGGGAGGCAGTTTTATGATGTGCTTCAAAATAATGCCCACCTTGTTATCTGAGGCCCGTTCTGGCAGATGTCAGCATCGATCCACTCGATGGCCATCCTCCTGTCAAATGATGACAACCGCACAACATTTTTTGTTTAATTCCAGTCAAAGAAATTCACTCATGTTAACAAAAGAAGAGCATTTTTAGAAGGACTCTTGAATTTTCAATACCAGTAAACCCCTACAGATCCTAGGATGAAGCAGCAAGTGGAGCTAGTTCAGTGAAGAGTCATCGTCGCAGCGCTCTGAGTGCCGTTGTGATTCTTCACCTGCAGTTTAGTTGAAACCCATCGAGCCTCGGTCTGAAACCATTGTGTGCAGTGACTCTTTTCTGTGAGATGTAAAAGGAGCCCATGAAGTGGCAGGCATTCATACCCTCAACGCAATGGGCAGAAAAAATGTAGGGATTATACATTTCTGCAAACCACAGATACATTACACATGCAAGTTGTAATGTAATGGGTGCAGTGAAACTTTAGATTTTCAACAACACCGTGGTCAACGTGTGGTTAGGCTTAGGTACAAAAAAAAAAAGATTTTGTTTCGGGTTAACAAAATGGTTTTGGGGGTACAGTCCTGACTCGAAACACACCTTGATATCTCTGTAAAACAATAGCTATTTCTGCTGAGAAACACCCACATTTAGGGGCTTTCGGAAAAGCAGCAATGATTCACTGTAAAATGACCACTTTTGTTTAGGGTTGTCATGAGAACCGATACTTCGGTACCAAGTCGATGCCAACACGCAAAAAATACGTCGGTACCTGGTTTTTTTTTTGGGTACCGTAAGTACCGGACACAACTTTGCCCTCAGCGGTCTGTGTCAGAACTGACGGGGGCAGTACACGCGTGTCAGTCTGTGCCGAAGACGAGCGCCGAAGAAGAACTCCTGCTCTCCATCGTCTTTGCTAGAAACAATCGAAAGCCAACACACACGTTGTCACCTTCGATCACTCACATGTGTGCAGTCAGTGGCGCCGTCAAGGTGGGGCAGAAATAGTGGTTTGATATTTCAAGGTGAGTGAGGTTCAATTTCTGTTTTTTGATTTTTATCATAGTGTCTAATGAGTATCAAGAATCGTCGAAATTCACTGGTATTGGTATCGACTACTGAAATTCTGGTATCGTGACAAGCCTAGTTTTGTTGTTGGTTGCTTTCGGCAGGCATCGCACCTAGGTGACACTCCATCCGCTGTCCCCTACATCTCCCGATGACAAAGTCAGCTCATATATTACGTCCATTTAGAAACGTTGATGTGCATGAAATATGCAAATATAAGGTTGTGGTTTGCAGAAATATGAAACTGCCGACATTTTCTTCCCACAACTGGGCTGGTACCCTGTATCTCTCTGTATGTTTTTGTCTCTGATTTGGGATGTTCACCTCGCAACCTTGCACTTGGAAAATAGCCGGGACTGGACGTGAGGCGGTGTGAGGGAATGAAGGGCAGACACATCGAGTCGAGTTGCCAAGCGCTGAAAGCCAGTAAAATTAGTCTTTGGTGTCTAAATTTATTGGATTGGACTGAAGTGCACTCGTGTGAGATTCCTCTGTAAAGTGTTTCGCATCACTTCTCTTTCACAGTGACAAAAATAAACACACATTAATACAACAACGATACGTTACAGGAGATTGCAGCCTTTTTTAGTCCTGTTCTTTTACTTTGTTCCCACTGTTTGCTGTTTATCTTCTCTGAGTGTGTGCCAGTCATGTCTTCAAACAGACCTTTTACTGGTTACACTGGTTCTACACAACACAATAGCAGCTAAACAACTGTCCCTCTCCTGTCTGAATAGTTAATTTTTCCAATTCTAAGCTGAAGCTGCAGTGGTGAAAGAGAGGTGGCTAAGAGCAAAAGAATACACTCAGTTTGCCCTGTTTTTGTATTTTTATTTTACATGTTGTCACTGACTGCACACAGCTCTGAAAATAGGTAGAGTGATGCATGGTTTCTTGTATATTTTTATTTATGGTAGTTTTATTTTTGCTTGCACAAATGTGGCTGTTCTTGGCAGATTTATGACTCCACCAGCTCTTGGCAGAAACGAGTGACAGGAAGGAATACAGGAAATACACCATATTGTATCATTGCATGTTGATCTAATATTCTTTTAGTGAATTTCATCATGTGCCGAGTGATACTGAGCTCCATCGGTGATTATTGCCTGATTATAGCAAGTTTGATTTCTTGGAGCTTTCATTTAATATACAGCTGTTAAACTGACATATACAGTATAGTACAGAATTTAATTGAATGTGTAATCCTATGAGTGTGCGTTTGTGTGCACATTACCACATTTAATACAGGATAAGAAGACCTTCTGTGATTATCATCCTCAGTGACAAACCCCTTGTGATTAATTACATTTGCTAAGTATCATCCCCTGTCTCCCAGTCGGCCCGGAGTTTGGTGGCAGCGCTGCCGGTCGTGCCTCCGCTCAGGGCCTCGCCACGCTGCCAGCTGACGACCTCCAGTCCTGTCAGTAAATGAATACTCTCATGAGCTGAACTGTCGCCACGCTGCCAGCCAATGCCTGCCCAGCTCCCTCTCTGACAGCAGCACTAATAGAGGCAGCCTTTATGCCACATAAACAGCTTACGGCCGCGGCTCTCATTAGGCTGCCAGTGAATCATGGTATCATAAAGTCGGCTTTCCTCCGCTGCAGCTGTGAGGCACAGAAGAAGAAAATCACTGGCTTTTTCACACCAGGAGGGAACATGTCTGATTGTCTTAAAATGAAATGCTCGTCCTCCTTCCCGTAAATTGATTTCATTCATGTAGCGCAGTACGCTCATGCTTACACTGCTGATGTAATGTGAAAACCCTGGAACTCCGGAGAATACATGCTCCTCTTTGGGTTTGTGTACGAAACGTCTCCAAAAACGGCTGGATAACAAAACACACATGAAGTAATGTGCACATTTACACACTTAAACTGGCACAGTCTCCTGAGTGGGTCCATTCACGTCATTTATAAACCATAGAATTACATTAGATTACACTGAATAATTACCAAATAAAAGTTAATACACCATCCCTCTCTCCTGTGCGTCCTTTCTTTCTTTCTTTCTTTCTTTCTTTCTTTGTTCTTTTGTACTCTTTACTTCTTTCATTGTTCCTGTCCTTTTTCATTCACCTTTTCTTCCTTTTGTTTGTCTAGTCTTTCTTTTCTTCAGTCTTTCTTTTTCTTTCTTTCTTTCTTTCTTTTTCTTCTTTCTTTCTTTCTTCTTTTTCATTGTTTTCTTCTTTTATGCTTATTTTCCCCCTTTCATTGTTTCTTTCCTTCTTTTTTCTTTCGCTTTTTCTTCCTTGTGTTTATTCTTTCTTTCTTTTGGTCTTTTGTTATTTCTTTTATTTTTTCTTTAGCTGTCTTCCTTTCATTCCTTCTTTCTTTCTCTCTGTCCTCCTTTCGTTCATTTTTTCTTTTTTCCTTTCTTTCTTTCTTTCTTTCTTTCTTTCTTTCACTTTTTCATCCTTTTGTTCTTTCATTCTTTCTTTCATTACTTTTATTCTCACTTTCTTTTTTCATTATTTTCTTTTTATTTCATTCATTTTTCTTTCTTTTGTTCTTTCTTTCATTGTTTCGTTCCTTTTTTCTTTCACTTTTTCTTTCTTTTAATCTTTTTTATCTCTGTCTTCCTTTCATTCTTTCTTTCCTTCTTTCTCTTGTTCTTTTATTCTTTCCTTCAGTTGTTCTTTTCTTTTACTTTTTCTTTGTTTCTTTCATTATTTCTTTCTTGTTTGTTCTTTCTTTTGCACTTTGGTTCATTTCCTTTTTCTTTGGGTCTTTCTTTCTTTCATTCTTTCTTTCTTTCTGTTTTGATAAAATGTATCAGAAAGCGTCTGTTATTGCTCCGCTTGAAAACAAACCCAACACAACACCTCAGGCTCAGGCAGTGTTGATTGACTTAGAAACCCCTGTACTGTAAATGATGTGATGATGAATAAGGAGAGAAAGAGGACTGTAGATTCTTCCACAGGACCTTTACAGCATCAGATGCTTACTGGAGTCCTGCAGTAGGGCAGAAGGACTGACAGACATTGAGATGGAGTGGTGGCAGGGTTGAGCAGTTAAAGGAGAGGGAGGCAGGGAAGTGACTTTGATTGCGTTGTCTGTCACCGGAGCCTGGGAAACAGGCATCTACCATTATACAGGTCATGCTGAGCTGACAGAAACCTAACAGTGTCAACACTGTCCCTGTCAATTTCACAGACATTTAGCAAATAGCACCTTGGCCCGCAGCTCATCCTCACCTTTCTCCTGACCCACACACACAGACTTTACGTTGTCTGCAAAGTACCTGTTGTTAAACTGCGCTCTGTCTTTTTACTTTCTGATCATATTGCTTCAGTTTCTTCAGTGTATCAGTGGCCTGTTTGTCTAAGTTTACTTTAACAACAGGTCTGTTAACAACTTTATGTAACCTCCTTTAGTGAGCAGCTCTTATGTTGTAGTAACCACATTTCTATCCTTGCAACGTGTGTATTACCTGCCTCTTTGTCACATTCCTGACAGCCTCCCGATGCTGCGACACTTTTTCGGTCTCATTATTATTCCCGTCATGATCTATTCTCTTGAGGTGTGTTGAAATTCTCAGAGAACAAGTGTAATGAGTTCCTCTTAAAACAAGTACATATTCATGGTTGTGTTTCGCTGTTTCACTCTGCTCAGGACTTTACATTGTTTGTCAGGAAAACAACAACAAAACGTGTTGTTTGCATATGCTGTTGTTTTTTGGTGAAGACAGATGTGCATCTTTACCCGAGGTGTGCTTATTTTTCTGTGGGAGGTCTACGGCTTCAAAAGCAAAGTGTGTTCTTTTTGGCATCGCTGTGTGTATAGATTCCCACAGGTCAGAACAAATTTGAGCCAGGAGCCTGAGTCAGTCACATGTTTCCTTGAGATGTGCAGGTGACACATTCTTCTGTGAGCTACAGTCCATTGTAGCTGGATATTGAGACAGTATGGACAAATCTTGATTTTTATTTAATGATTTGGGACATGTATCTGAGTCAGTGTGTCCTCACATAGACCGCATCACTGTTTTGGCATTGTAACAACAACAGCTGACTTAAATTGGGGAGATATATAAAATTGGCAGATTCATGTATTGCTCATGTCATTTTAAATTTAACGTTTAAGATATATAGTGAAACACAGTGGTCCGACCTATCTGAAGATTCTGTTGTGCCTATTTTAATGCATTGTGGTGCTTTGCTAGCATCTTTGATAAACCTAATATACCCGCACAGAAGCTAAGCAGTGTACCTCTGTGGACGGGCACTGCAGAAACATATTTGGCCACCTAAAAAGACCCACCAAAAAAATGAATATCAATCTAAGTGTATGCGACATTTGGAATAGTTTCTCCACTTTACCTTACGCACCAATCGAGGCAGCGGCAGACCAATAACTCCTGTGTTCTGCGAAGTACAATGACTGTTTTTGTCAAAGGAATCTGGTCGCCTTGAGATAATGGCTTGAGTTCCCTGTTGGAAGGGGCAGTCTGATGGCAAGGTAAAGAGTGAAAATCTTATGAATGTAACATGCACTTAAACGTATATTAATATTTTTGATTGGGCCTTTTTTAAGGGGGCTAAAAACCATTGGGTCAGTATTTGCTCCGTGTTTTTCTTTTATATACGTGATGCTGGGTTTTTAACCCTGAAGTTATTGTAATCAAACACTATGATTCGATCCATAGACTGTTTCAATACTATTCTGTTGCTAGGGCAACAGCTGTGCTTTCTATCCACTTCCTGTAATCTACTGTGTTAACAAACATTCCCACAGGAAATACAAAAGGACCCATTTAGAATGTTTAGAATGTCAAGTCGACTGAATAAACTGGTGAATCAGTGTGTAAGCTAACTTATAATGTAGTGCATTATGCAATATACTGTATTTAGGGCTGTGCAATATATCGGTTCATCAAATACCGCAGCTTTGGCATTGATTTCGGCGTCAGACACCGATGCAAAGAGACACCTTTTGCAGTGGTATGATACACTGTCATGTGGTGTCTGTTTGCAATGCTGCTGGACTGTGTAAAGTTGTAATGCAGCTGGGAACAATGTAATATAAGGAGCTGGAAAGGCCCTATAGGGCAGGCAGGAGGGGAAGTGGGTGGGTCCAACAAACCCCAAACGCTGTTCACTCCCCATGTGAATGTTGAGCCACACTATAATGTTTTTTCTAAACCTAACCACATGCTTTTGTTGCACAAGGAAAGGAATGTTAACTCAAGGTGTTTAACGTATGATGTAAGTTTATTTTGAAAAGACTGTGACAAGTTGGGATGAGAACACATTGGATATCATAATATTGTATATGTTGTCTTTTCCTGGTTTTAAAGACTGATATACAGTGAAGTGATGTCATTTTCTGTTGGAGCTGTTCTGTTATTTACCTATATAGTCCTAATATCCACTTTTCTGATGGCTGTTTATCAAACATCTCATTGTGTAAATATTTTGTGAAAGCAGCACTAGTCAATCCACCTCTATTGATATTGGGCTATTTGGTCACACGTATGGTGATATGTGATTCTCTCCCTATCACCCAGCCCTACTGTACTGTATATACCTTTGCAAAGAAGATCTTGTTTGTGCAGCACACCTGCTGTGCGAGCAGTGTGACCAGTCCTGCAGTTTCACCCAAGTAACATTACGCAACACAAGGCTGTGAACACACACGAAGGCAGCTCAGTAATGTTAATCCTCCTTCCAATGGGACCTCGCTAAACTCGCTTGGTTTCCCTCTCGCCTCACTGGCACCACATCAGCAGCATTCCTCACCGGCTAACAGGAGCAGCCTAACTCACAGTGAAATCGTAGCTTTGTGCACAGAAACTCGAGTCATCAGTCTTTTCTCACTGAAGACAAACAGTGTGACAATAGTTATTAGAAAAACCTGGTTTTGTTTAGCGAGTGGTGAAAAGATCAGGTGAATGTCATCTTTGTTTGCTTACTGGCAGCCTTTGTCTTCCAGCACAGTGGGAGGAAGAGCTACAGCTATGAGTGAGAGAAGCTTTTTCTTGACCTGTTGAGCCGGACACTTACATGTTATTAAAGGTCAGAATCACACAGAACTTGTGCAGTATTTTCACCCAGTAGGCCACAGCAGTTGTCATATTATGATTAAGATTGGCCAAACTTTCCTGATAATGTTGGCTTGGTGTTATCAGAGAGTGGCATAAATTTCCCAGTGTTCATTGAGTGAGCACATGGAGCACAGTTACATTTTGCCTCAGGCCCTCCATGAGTGGGATTTAGAGCGAGTGCATTTAAAACCTCATCTATCTCACCCTATGGACAGTAGTGGGACAAGAGGTTTGCCAATGCAACACTAGTGCCAAAGCATTATGTATGCATTATTCCATTTTAAATGTCGATAGTGGTCGGCCTTTGTACCCCACGAGGGTTGACTGTGGAGAGAGGGAGGGAAAAAAAATCCCCCGGCCCCGAAGCCAACTGCATAGACTTTGAAATCGGGTCAGTGGATGCGGTAAAGTGCGCAGGCCCTTTTATCGACAGGGACAGAAATAGTGAGTTTGATAGCTCTCCATGTGATTTTGGCTCATGTTCTCCGAGGGGGGGGGCGGGCGGAGGGCAAATGTCGATGAATGAGATGAATCAGCTGACACAGGTATGGTGACAGGAGGAGGTTGATGGGTCCTTGATCTGGTGTCTCCCATTTCCGTGTCAGTCATCAGGGCATCAGTGCTCTGATATCACATCCACCTCCTTAGTTTCAGACATTGTTGTCATTGCGTTTTATGTAAAAATAAAACATAGTCTGTGGCCCTGCTTCTCCTGAGAGAAACTATGAAAGAATCAAGAGAATACTGTTGACAGGTTGTCCTTTACAGTGACTATAGAACGATGAAGAGGTGTTATGGCACAACATGAAGCGCTGCTGCTGCTGCTGCTTTAAGTAAGTCAATGCTACAGAATGACAGTAACAGACTCTTAAAAAAAAAAAGCTCCATAAATATTTCAAGTTTAATAAGTAATTAAATAACTTAGTTTTTCCCCAGAGAGTGTAGTTGTTGAGAGTCGCAAAGCAGTTGTTAATATTTTAGATGCAAATCAGAGCATTTATCTGATTTTAAAAACAGCTTTGAACTCATTCAGAACTTAGAACTTGCAAACTTTATTTCACAGTTTCTGAAGCCTAAATTATTAGCAGTATCAGTATATGAATATAATTATCACACCAACTAATGCAAGGATCAGACATTTTTTGTTTCTGTTGGAAACTGTGTCCACGCAGGCAATCATATAGTCATAGCTTTGCTCTTTCTACGACTTGTGGTGCCAAGGCGATCAGTAAGATGCCAAAGACAGATTTTACTCTTCCACATGGAAACAACAGTGACTGTTTCCATGTGAAAAGACAGTGATTTGTGAAGAAAAGTGACCCTGAAACCATTGACTGTCATGACTCAGTGGTAGTAAGAGGATGGCGTTTGCAGCATAGGCCTACGCTGTAGTGTGCAGATAGTGACAGCACCCTCTGTGGCTTTTGGCACGAGGTAGCGGTAACACCACAGAATCACATTCGCTTATGTAGGCAAAACAGGTGGGGCCAGAAGCTTGGTGATGCAGGAACTACTCATGGGGCCAGTTGGTGAACCGCGTTAGCTGGCGAGCTAACCCGCTAGCTAGCCTGGCTTGGCTAGTACAAGTCAGTCGCAATAGCACCTGGGGGCCTGTGCTTTCCCTCAACTGCTCTGTTCACTCCTCTCTAGCCTTTTCTTGCACACTGTTTCATTTAATAAAGAGTTTTGAAAGCGGGAAAATGAAGCTCTCTGAGCTAACAAGCTTTCTTATGGTCGATTATTAGCTTGTTGGCTTAGTTTGGTTGCTATTGGGACAATATGATTATGTAAAACATGTATTCGACTCCTGTTACACAACTGCCTGCAAATCTGTAAACAAGACATTTAAAGTCGTCACTCTAGGAAAATGTTTTTTGTCACCTACTGATATTTATGTCCCAGAATGATTAATTGATTAATCCAGAAAACAGTCATCAGAATAATTCATTATGGAAATAATTATTTGTTGCAACTCTAGATTAATATGATAACCAGTAAACATTGGGCATGCAGTTGATACCAATATCAGTGAAATTCTCTCTCAATACCCAATTTGATATCACAGTAAAAAACAACAAACAAAGAATAAATCCCATGTACTTAAACATACACTCCTTTATTAAAAACGTTTAAATGTAGTTAACTTTTAATGTATTTATTAATCCCTGATGATCCGCCTTGAATGAAAAGTACTGGTTTCTGTGGGTTTAAGATTTTATTGGCAAGGAAGCATATATTGATATGTAGCCTGCAGTATTTTAACATACTGCTCCTCCATCGTTGTTCTTCTGCACTTGTGCATGTAAGATTTGACAGCTAGTCTTTGTGGTAGGCCATATGTCCCGCCCCTTCCCCATGTGATTGGACAGCTGGGTAAAAAGTGACAGTGACGAGCGCAGCAATTTACCTGAAAGTTGAAAATTACACAACTCTTGGCGACCAAGAAAAAGTCCAACATGTGGTGCTCAGCACAGAATAGATGCTCAACACCTCGTCACACTGCTGACGTTTGTAGCCTAGTGTAAATACGTGGCACAAAATATGTTGGCCCTTAGGAAGAAAGGCTTTTCTTTTCCACGAGTCAAGGAAGAGCTGTCACTGCGTATATGCTGCCCCGTGAAGTCCAGAAGAATTGCAGCACAAGTACCAAAGAAAATGAATACTGTCATGTTTTTGGAATTTTGGCATTAATTTGATACCAAAATATCAGTTTCCGTGACATCCCTAGAAAATATTCAAAGTTCATTAAATCTGAACTGTCATTTGCACAGATTAATTTTCCCCTCTTCAAAATTTCCTCATTATTATTATTCCTGGTGTGTCCATGCTTTATTGTTGCTGATTTGAGGTTGATAGGTCACAGGTTTACTGATATTCCTTTTTTGCTCCACCACGGTAGCTGTTGTGTACTCCTATAAGACAGTGTCATAGGTGACATCACCAAAGTTGTCAAACCAGTTGAGAACAGTCAGAAAAATTCTATTTGTGGTGCTTCGCAGATGCTGCATAAAACTAAATAAAAATGACTGATGGAGGGGGAGAGTGACCACCAGACACCATTTCCTGTCCTCCCCCTGGTGTTTGTGTCACATCAAGGTGAAGCTGTTCTGTCGTGAAGCCTTCAGTCGTACCCGTACCCTCCACCGCCCAGCTCCCCTCTCTCCACCTGCTCTCCACCTCACACATCAAAGCTCGTAACCCCCTGCCACAGCCACCGCCCCACACTCGGCCAGCAACCCGATTTTAACTGCAAGTGACATTTTTGAGATGCCACAAATTCCTCCTGACAGAGAGGGAGAGGGGGGTTTCTTGAAAGAGACATCCTGTAGTTTTTTTTTATTTTGTGTCAAGTCTTTCTTTTTGATGTGTTTCTCAAAGAGGGTTACTGTTGCAGAAAACGGGGGGAAACGTTTGATGTTGGAAAAGAAATCTTAAGGCATGTTGTTGCTGTGATGGCTTCTGTTGAGGCCTTCACAACAGCGACGCTCATTTCAGCACTTATTACATGACTCACAATGTCAATTTTAGGAGTGATTCTAAGAGTTTTTATACTTTATCAGTGTGAAACAGTCTGGACAGAGTGGACAGGGTCAACTAATCCCCCTGTGCTATCCTTTCCTTTCTAATAGGATTTACACAGAAACTTTTTGAAATATGTCTCAACATATATTTCTGCCTTCTCTTTCTCGCCACGGCTTCATCCATAATTCACTTAGGCCTGTTCAAGTGTCTTTTTTAAGCCTCTTTCTTGACGTAATGTCTCAATCTATCAGCAAGTGAGGGTTGAATGACTGAGTAGGTCTTCTCATCCCGTGTCACTCCCCCTTTCCTGCAACTGTTAGACCTCTGCAAAGATGAAATTTGGGTTCTTTGGCGTGGTCAGTGCTGCTGTGTGTATTAAGATGAAACAAAGCTATTGACTTTGCCTTTTTCCTTCGCCCTGTGAATGAAGTTGCTGAGCTCTTTGGTATTCCGTTGTGTCCCCTCTGAATGGATGCCATCTACACACTGCCTGTACGCTTGAGAAACCTGGAAATTGAGACACCCATGCCACTGTTTAACCTTGGTTTAAGTCTTCAAACTTCTCCTCTTTTCTCTCGTTGCCTCGTCCCTTTACAAAGTTCATTGAAGCAAATTAAAAGAAAGACACAGAGGTAAAAGATACTGACAGAGAGTACGAGGGAGGGCGAAAAAGGGTTTTCGGTCTTTCGGTATTCTAGTGTGCATCCAGTGTACTCCCCTCTATCTCGCTTGAGAAACATCAATTACAATACAACCTGAGAACAAGGGGAAGTAGCCAGAAAGGAAGCAAGGAAGGAAGCCAGAGGACATTATTGTATTCATTTTTGAGATGAGTAATAGTTGGCGCTGGGGATTTTCTGACAGGTTGCTTGGAGATTCAGAGACATCCTTCAGAGACATAAAGCGTAAGAGCATGTATTCGAGTGTTTCTAAGTACACTTCTGTGTGTGTGTGTGTGTGTGTGTGTGTGTGTGTGTGTGTGTGTGTTTGAACTCCAATGTCTCTTCCTAACGGGTGTTTTTTGAGGCATTGCAGGGTCACAATGTAACTCGCCAATTTCTGCTTCTAGCCTCTTACAGCCAGACTACAATGCAAGTTCAATTTTGGCAGCAAATGTAAGTCTGGGAGCACGCCTTCCAGAATCAATTTCAGCCTAGTCAAAAAAAAAAGTTTTGACCAGTACATACTCTGCTGATTTAACCTTGCACTCCTATAAGGCCTTGAGGCAGCTTTTTAAAAACATTGCCAACACTGATGCAGCACAACCTGTGATAGTCATTTTTTTTCCCTTTGCACCAATGATAGCCATGGCCAAGAGAATTATGGGCTCGGGTTGTCTGTTTGTCCATCCATCTGTCTGAATGTACATCTGTCCATGCGTCCCATTCTTGTGAATGTAAAATTTAAATAATGCCTTGAGGGAATTCTTCAAAGTCTGCACAATCATCCACTTGGAATCAATGATGAACTGATTAGATTGTGGTAGTCATAGGTCAAAGGTCACTGTGACTGTCTGCCTGAATTCTGTGAACGCGATATCTCAAGAACACGCTTATAAGGGATTCTTTTTTCAAATTTGGCACAAACGTTCACTTAGACTCAGTAATGAATTGGTCAGGTTTTAGTGGTCAAAGGTCAAGGTCATTGTGATCTTCCATCCGTCTCAATCTTGTGAACACAGTATTTCAAGAACACCTTGAGGGTATTTCTTCAAATTTTGACACTTGCGTCTACTTGCAACCACAGACAGTTTATGCAAAGATTCAGGTTTGCTATGCTACAAGTGGCTACTATATTCTTCAGCTGCCAGCCTCTAGTAGAGCAGTGGGCTACAAAGGTCTGGTAAACACACTTCTTTCTAACTTTATACCCCCAGATTATTTCATTTTATTTTCAAACTTGACCCAACCCAGACCCAACTAAAGGTGTCTGAAGTGACATCACTTGAGGTGACTTGTCAGACTTTGGAGCAAGGCTTTATACAACTTTCTCACACACACACTAGTACTCCCCAAAATCTGCAAACAGACTTTGTGTCAAATTGGTGGACTTAATATTAACTGAATGTTGATACAATCAGGTGCTGTAGTTAAATTGTAAGCATACTCTGCAGATTATCAGTCAGCTTTGTGCCATAACAGTGTGGGTAGTATGGATAAATGAACTATAGTAAACTTTCCTCCATCTTATCAGTGCCCAGATCTCCCTGCTCACCTCTGAGCTCAAATCCACTGGATGGCGGGAAACGTGTCATCGGGCACATTTTTGCTTGCTCTTGGGCTTTTGCATAAACTGCAAATTAGTGCTATCCTTTTTTTGTATGCCCGCTGCCACTACGGACCCAAAGAGTATAGAAATAGTTTGAGACAAAGAGCCTCTCTGTCTATCTGTCTCCCTCTTTCTCTCTCTAAAATTCTGATCAAACAGTAAAACTAAGCAGAGCTGATCAAATATGAGCCATGTCACCAGCTGGCTGCCATATTGTTTTTCAGACAAGAAATGTGCATTATTTTACCCATCATTTACTGGTGTGATGCAGCGCAGTGCATTGTTGATGCTGTAGGTGTTTTACCTCTTGAGCAAAAGCAAATGCCACAGAACCTTTTCCTCAGTTTTCTCTGTAGCACCAATTTCAAAAGTATTTCCATCTTTGCACTGCATAAACAGCCTTATTTCATTAAAAGAGCATCTTTCCAGCAGTGACATACTTCTTTAAGGATCAGTTAGTTATCAGAAAGTTATCAGAAACTGGTTTTGGTAAATTTAATTAAAATTTTTTGTATCCCTCATGAAATGGCATATATCGTGGGCTAATTTAGATCTAGAGTACACATACAAAATGGGGGAATATTGTAGCCAGACTAAACTGTCAGAGAGGTCACGGCATCCTTATCCGTGCCTGATTTTTACTGTTCCCAAAATACACATCAGGTTCAGTATCAGCTCAAAATATTGCATCCCTGGCTTTAAAGCAACTGGAATTAAATTGAGAAAACCTCACAGCTGAAAAACCCCCCAAAACAAAACAACGTGTGATAACAGTGTTGACTGTCATCGGAACAACTGCTAACAATCTGGATAGACCTGTTTGGCCCCGCAGTGAAAATCACAGAAATCATTCATGGCATTTCTGTGCAGAGAACCTAAGTAACATACACACTAAGTGGCCAGATTTTGCAAGCAGAGGGATCTGAAGCAGTGACCCCCCCACCTGGCCATGGAGCAACCCTACAGAGGAGCGCTGTGGCTGAAATGCCATGCTGCGGGAGGTTATGAAATATTAAATATGTCCTCTCAGGGGGTGAAACAGTGGGCGCAGACGCAGAGAGGATCCATAAGTGGCAGCGGTAACATTAGCCCAGCGATTGATTCTTGCTCAGGAGATTGCAGTGGGTGCACCCTACTGACCATTTCCTGTCCTCTGCACTTCCTTCACGTCCTACTGGTGTCCTTTCTGTGTGCATGTGCGTGTGCGTTCATGTGTGACAGCCGATGGAAGAGTTTCCAGGATGAGCTTTTAAAACCCTCTCTTGCATGTTTGACAAGAGCAGACAGAGATGCACTCGCTCGCTCTCTCTTTCTTCCATCTTAGCTTCCCATTTTACCAGGCAGTGATCCTCTTTTAGGTCAGGAGTGTGTTTTTTCTCCTGTTTCTCCATACTTCTTGCAGCTCCTTTGCCACTACACACACACAAACACCCACACACACATGCATACAGCTGACAGAAGTACAGTAACTCAAGGTGGGCATCACAGACACTGCCACCAACAAGCAGGTGGACTTTCACTGTAAAAGGCTTTTAATGGATTGTACTACGTGAATGAAATATTCAGGACATTTCTTTGGAAACATTTAATTAAATACATTAATGTTTCAAAGGATGTCCTTCTTTAAATAGTTCAAGTACATCTGAAAGATAAACTTCTGTCTATGCCAAGCGAGAGAGAGGGAGAGAGGGAATGAAAGTGAAAGTCAGACTGAGAGGAAAGTGGAGAAAGAGTGGAGGGGAGTTGGTAGAGAGGTTCCTCTAATGAAGATTAGGGTGAATTGAGGACCACAGGAAGTTAATGGAAGTTAGACTATAAATGCTGCAGAATTCAGCTCTTACATTCTGAGCATAAAAAATGAGCCTTTTCAGACAGAGCTCTGCACAAATGTTGAATTTAATGACCTTCACATTCCATGATTTTATATCCCTTTTATTAGGGCTGTATTTAAAAGGTGAAAATAAATTCTCAGTCTTGCATTGTATTAAAAAGTATGTCTTTAGTATCAATAGTTGAAAGCTGGGGTAGGAAGAAATCTGAAAGAGCAGAATTTTGAAATACACACTCGTCTTGCAGCTGTCCCTCTCTGTCCTAAGCTCCTCCCACCAGATGACCACAGGCATATGCGCTTCATACAATAAGGCAGTGTTTCCCATACATTGATTTATTTAGTCTTATTCACCAAAGAGCTGCGCCCAGGGCATTCATTCAGCCCCTTCTTCTCTCTGTTTATCAGACCACAAATAAGACAAGAATTAGCTGGCTAGCTACCCCACGGTCCCTCCTCCTCGCTCCCCACCGCTATAGACTGCTTCCTCAGGAGAAGAGCTGGCAGCATCCCTGGACACAGACCTTTGGTTGGCAGTTGTAGTGGCTCAAATTTGGCCCGCGCAAACCCCTCAGTGCTGGGTGTCACTGCAGGCTGGTGGGCAGCAGCAGCATCAAGTCTACCCTAGGATTTATTCTAGCTGGATTCAGGTTGCCGTGGCCACCCAGTGGGGGTCCGCCTCCGTAACTGCTACCTGTGCTTCTACCAAATGACACCAAAATAAAACAGCCTACCCCAGCTTTAAAGGCCCTTAGAAACAAAGAATATCACTATCACTCTGTCACTAACACACATGAATATTTTTTGAACAGTGGAGCTCTATGGCACTGATGATTGAACTATATCACACTGGATACACTAACAATAATTGTTAATAGAGTCAAAGTTGGTTTTGGTTTTTTCGTTGGAATAGAATATCCTGTAATATCATTTGATCTATTTAATCATCCTTTTAAGAGTGGAGGGAATTTGTTCTTGAAACTGAAGGGCACTTATCTTGTAAAAGTAAGTGTTTATTATATAATTATAGAGTGTAGTTTTTAAAAATCTTAATCATAATGTCAGGTTAAGCCATACTTTTATAATGACAGTAGTCCAAGGAAGGTCATCTATTCATTTGGTTTGTCTGGTTTTCTTGCATTAACACATCATCATACATTTTTTGAGCCTCACAGGCAGTTATTTCCTGAACGTCAGCCCACATTCATCCGCTCTGTTATAATGTCTGTTGGTTGTAGAATTTACACAGCAGGTTTTATAATAAAGTGCTGGAGATTGGAGAAGAGGTGTAAAATCAGCTCTGTGGATTCAGGTATGAGAGCTCACGTGTGGTTTCTGCAGTAATTAATATCGAGATAAAGATACCCGGTGGCTCTTAGTCGCTCACGTTGTCACCTTAAAAGAAGTCTGACAGTCCGTGAGGAAAATAACCAATCTGCTTCAAATCCTCAGAGGAATTTCTTTAACATTTTGTCTTCTGTGTGATCAGTGTTTGGTGTTGAGAACTGGTCGTGCCGGTGCTGGTGGAAACTGGAAGAAGCTGTGGATGTGCTCTTTGTTGGTCTTATTCAAGTAAACAGAGTGTGTTCTGCAGGTTCATTGTTCAGTGTTCCTCCACCACACCCACTTTTAGAAGCTCCTTATATGGTTGTGTCTTCCTGGAGCCCGTGGGCCTGCATAACATGAATGGTAGCTGCATAGCAGTCTGACCTGTTCCTGTCACCTGTCCTCCATTGTGGATCATTGTCCTCAGCGAACTGAAAAGAAAATATTTAGATCTCACTCAAGTCCAAGATATTTAGTTTCACATTTAGTCATAAAATCCATTGAACGATGATTTAGAAAAACGTGAAGGGGAAAGTTTTTTTTTAATTTATTTGTAGTATATTTATATTTAATGACAAACAAATATATCAACACTTTAGATTGTTTCCATGTATAAGAAAATTTAGATATTTCGTTTGTAGCTTGTTTCATTGTGACACTTGATATTGTGGTTGACTCTGTGTGGGTGTATTTGTGTTTTCCCTGGGTTTCAGCGAGGCTTAAGTGTTAATGTGCCAGTGTGGCAGATTTTGCAGATGGATAAAGGGTTTTAAAAACAGACACAGACCCCGTGCGTCTCAAAACAGAAGCCTTTTAAAGAGTAAAGCAGCATTATTACTTACTCAAATGTCTCTATGTACATTTCATTATAGTGTATTTTAAAGTGGTATTTAATCAAAAGACCCCTAAGGGACCAACTAAGGCTTTAACAGTGTCTGTGCGAGAGACAGTAAAGATCCTCTTTTCATTCCTTGTCCATTTCTGGTAGTGAAAAGATTACATGAGAATCTATGGAGCACAGATATGTTGATGTCAGACCTTTGTCGGAGCTGGCCGATGCTACGCTGTGATCAGCCAATTCCATCAATGCAGTTTTAATAAATGGGACTATTTATTAAGTTGGTGTTTGCCATGGGTCATAATTTAAAGTATCACACACTATCAGGGGGATAGAGGCACTCATCAGTCAGTCCAGGACAAAGATTTCCCCATGTGCTCTGCCACTGACCGCAAATATATTGCATAATTTCATAATAACATCTTTAATGACTGTCATATTCAACTGATCAGTTCAAGCCAAACTCCGCCTCTTGCTGTAGATGACGAACCTCGGCTAGAAAATCTACTTGAAAAAGGTGTTTCCTTTGCTCCCAAACACAGACAGGAAGGAAGTAAATGCTCCTGCTGTCACATGCCAGTATGCCCTGAGCATAGCATGAGCCTTATCATGCGCTATAACTGCCTGTAGTGTGTGGTGTTAATAGTTCTATGTAAACATCATTCAGTTTGCATTATGTACAAATTGAAAAATCAAATTTGATTAACATTTAATTCAGGCTTTATTTTGACAGAGTAATGCCAAGATCTCTATCTACGTTTGCACTGAAAGACAAAGAAGTTTGAATGACTGTGGGTTTATTTTGAGTATTTTATAAAGGGGTCAAAACTGTGGTTGGTTTCACCATATAAATCATGTTTATGTACAAATGTAAGGTCTCCGTGGTTTACAGAAACTCACAGTGCTGATATTATCTCCTGGCGACCTGGCAGAGATTTGTCATTGTGAGTCGTGGGGGAGTTTCAGTGGAGCAAAAGTTTATGAGGACATTAACTAGTCTGAGTGATCACATTTCAGTCTAAAGTTTCAGCTTGTCCTTTTGGTATGAACTCTCTCTCTCTGTCTGCCAACAAATCAACAATGCTGCTTCTTTTCTGTCAGGACCGGAGGCTCTGGCACTGGCCACCTCAAAGCTCAACTCCCCTCAAAGCGAGTGCAAATGCCCTTACAGGACCCATCCTCCTTAGAGACTAATGAATTCTCTCCCCGTCATCTCGATAAGTCACGTCAACTCGTTTATTTCTCTAAATCAATATTTGCACTTCCAGTGTGCAGAGTGAGAAACGCAGACCGAAACAGAGAAAGAGAGAAAGATGGCTCTAGCCTCTGCTGCCAAGCCAGATTTGGCTGTCAGAGCTCTGCCAGGAGCTCTTGTCTGAGGCTGCTTATTTTCTGTTCTACCTTTGTTTTGGGCCGACTGGCATCTCCATAGTAACAGCCAGAGAGTGGCAGGTCTAGCTGCGCTCGGCGCCGCATGAAATGGAGTGGGTACATGCAGTGCTCTTCAGATAGGGATAGGCCCAAGATCAGAGAAAGTAACCTTAAAGCTATTTGCTTTTGGTGCTCATAACAAGTGCAATGAGTGAATATCAATGAATAAAGGGGGATTGGTTTCTCAAAAGTAAGTGCATGCTGACTTGGACACATTTTTTGGCGCTGTCAGGGTCAGAGATAATGCACCAAGCAGAGCTTTTGGACGGGGGAAGTGGCAGTAGAGAAAGGGTTATGATGGCTGGGAGAGAGTAAATGAGTAGAGGGGGGGTTAAAATGCCTGTGGCTTCCTCCGTTATCTCCCAGACTCCCTTGTTACCGTAAGCCAGCTTTGAATAGGCTGAATTAGCGGCAGCCGTCCGGAGCTGAAAGAATAGGGGCGAGTCAGCCGCTTTACTGCGCGGACAGCGTTTTTTTCATTCCTCCCCTTCTCTGGATCGCTGTGCACCCTCCTCTCCCTCTCTGAGTCAGTCCACATGTCGCTCTGACAGTGTCTCACCCTCTATATCGCTCTCCCTTTTCTTCCACTGTCTTATATTCTCCATTGTAAGATTTGAACTAAAATATAGAGAGCCAAAGTCCTGCTTGACTTCGGTGTTGGGTGCATCTCTTTCAAAAGTGTTTTTTACATTGCTGTTTCTGATACTGGAGTTTCCTGTTCACACTGTAAGCTAAATGCGCCAGCAAAATGTGACTTGCTTATTAGTTTTACTAAGAATGAACAATGATGTACGGAGCACACATGTCAAACCTTTGCTTTCCAGCATCTGTAATATAAGAATGTACTGCGTTTCTCTGTTGTATCATTGTAAATTGAATATATATGTAAATTGTCTTTTCAAGTGTTAATCCAACAGACAACTTAATATTAAGATGTTGCCTTGGGCTCTGGGGAGTTCGTGGTTGCTATTTTGTTACTTTGTTATGTGGTTAAAATGATAAATACTCAGCTCAAACACACCAAATCATAGAAGTAGTAGTGAAAAAAGTAACTGGTGCGTTGCCTCATGTCGCTCGTACCTAATAAAACAAGTTTGTTTCAGTGTCACGCCCTCTTGACTTTAGTCACTTGTTTGCTTTCCTCACTTTTGTTTCTCTTCTCCTGCACTGATTTGCTTATGCTGAACAGCCAATCAGAGCCATTCATCTCACAAACTCTCTCCGTTGCTGATTCAGCATATTGAATTGGTCAAAAAACAGCCGAGAAGGGCAGACAAGGACACATCACAAAAACTGAGGCAACAAACGCTCACCAACAGCCTGTCATTGACTGATGGCCAACTGTTGGTTTGGTGTGTCTGGGCCCTAAGTTGTCCTTTGTTGGCCTTAGCTGAATCTGCATCATTCATTAGCATTGTTCTCTATTCTCCTTTATTCCACCTTTGTCACTCTGTCCTTCATGTGTTTCTTCATCTCGTTGACCTCATTCAACCTCTGCAATGGTGCCTCTCCACACTGTTAATTTGAGAAGAGAAGATTAAAGTCTTTTAGCACAGCTTGATTTGCTATTAGAAGCTGTTTAATTAGAAAGTGAGCTGAAATTAACAAATCTCCGGTCCTCAGACGGTGTTGACAAACTCTCAGGTGTAAGACACACACACACACACACACACACACACACACACACACACACACACACACACACACACACACAGAGGCTCGCTTCTATTAAAACCTGGCCTGTGCTGATATGAGTACCGTTGGAAATGCTCTGGTGGCAGGCGCTCTCTAAAAGACAAGAGTGGATCTGGGTGTCTCCTGAAGCAGCCAACAGCTATGTCAACATTGGCTCGCCTAATTCGCACGCTCAGTGGGAGACGTCATCTCTTCCTGCGGGAGACTGAAAACATCAAGCTGATACCAGCAGCTTAAAGTGTGGGCCACTTTAGCGCAGAAACGCACACACACACACACACACACACACACACACACAAACAAAGAAAACAGGCTTGATAAGACAGTAACTACACACACAACTCATCAGCATAAACTGCATTCATGAAGGGTCAAATGAAGGTGAAGAGAGTCTAAGAAACAAACATTTTGTGCAGTCCAGTCAATTAATGTGCACTTATTAAAATATGGTTGTGTTTGCTATCAATTGAAATGAACATTGATGTTGAGGTTGTTGGGTGACTTTGTGATACTGTGGTTTTAGCTGAAAGTAAGTACTTAAAGCAAGTGTCATACTAATTACAGACAAAACACAAGGTATCATATATGTATATATATATAGTGTTTATTAAGTACCCTTCCACTTTGCCTTATTGTGTACTTCTTAATTGATTTTAAAACTCTGCCTGTGTGTTTCCTGTTATGGAAACTCTATGGTGTATGTATAGCTGTTGAAAAGTCGGTTTAATGTGAGAAACTGTCAAGCCCTGACTCTGTTCTGGCTGCAAGAGGACATAATGTGATCAGCTTTTTTATGCAGCTGAAACTTGAGGAAATTAGCTCTAGTAAAAACATGGATGGTGTTTGGTCTTTTCTAACATAGGCATGCTATTAATTAAAGTTGATCCCAAAATTGCAGATGTGTTCAAGGTGCATTTGGTCAGTGTTTCCCACAAAATTAGATGCTATGTCTGACAATAGCTGATGGAGGAAACACAGTTTCCGGAACAGGAAACTTTGCTTGATTTCAGTTTTTTGTTGTGTGTCCATGAAAGCAGCGCAGGTGGAACACTTCCTACGCAGCTGTTTTCATTTAAAGTAGGTTGGGAAAACGATAGACAACACTAAGATGCTAGTAGAGCTTTATGTAGAGTTGGGCGGGATCCAAATTTTGTTACAGTTAAACATTTTCCCGGGGTATACGGTATTACCATGACTAATTAAAAATCACTTTAAAGGGCTCAGAGGGAGTTGCCAAAATGTCATTCTGAAGTCATCAAGTCCCATTCTGAGGTCATCAAGTACCACTCTGAAGTCATGCGGTAATGAAACTGATACTGTTGCTATTTTTAGGTACCGCGGGATACCTTATTACCGTATTATCGCCCAATCCTAGCTTTATGCTCTACTGCTCTGTCTGTGCCCAGAGTACACTGTGTGCTCTAAAAGTGTGGTGCACTGAATAACCCGATGGTAAAGATATTCCAACAGCGCTCCAAATGTATGTGTGTGTGTGTGTGTGAGAGAGAGAGAGAGAGAGAGAGAGGAGACGGCTCCAAAAAATAGAAAGTAATGCTGTTACAGAAAATGCTGATATTGTGACAGGCTGCCACAAATAAATGAGTGTATGGAAACTCCTGATGTTGTCATTATAACTTGTAAACCCAGTTGGTTTGGAACAGACATAGAAATGCCACACAGGTTCTAAGGGTAGTTACTTTTTTGGACAATATATTGTCTCAGAAAAAACTGTGATAAACACTGTTATTGTCATTTTGAGACCATTTTATGTCACTGATATAATGATAATGTAGTAGCATAATAATGCAAGTACACCCTTTCAAAGAGCAGTGATCTTTAAAGAATATATGTGTGAAGAATATTGAGACAATGGACTTTTATATTAAAATATCAT
The DNA here is from genome assembly GCA_026686955.1 of Epinephelus cyanopodus. Taxonomy (NCBI): domain Eukaryota; kingdom Metazoa; phylum Chordata; class Actinopteri; order Perciformes; family Serranidae; genus Epinephelus; species Epinephelus cyanopodus. The sequence continues at coordinate 35,626,976 of CM048916.1, forward strand.
AGGTTAGGTGTATTGCCTTTTTTTGTCATTTGGCTTAAGCCCAAAATGTTTTCAGTTCTTAAACCAAGTCTATTTGGACTTATTTTTCCAAACTTTCTGGCTGGTTAGTTACCTCTCAGCCTCGACGTTATCTTCATTTCACCTGGTCCACTGTCGGGCTGTGTGTGTGTGCGCGTGTGCATGTGTGTGTGTGTGTGTGTGTGTGTGTGTGTGAGAGAGAGAGAGAGAGAGAGAGAGAGAGAGGACAGAAACAGTGTGACCAAAAGTGAAAATAAAAGTTGTCTCAGTGCAGTTTTCTTTCTGTTCATTCTACTTGGACAATATAGTACAATAAATAGACTTGACCTCTGTTATTTTGCTGACCTTGATAAGCCAATAATGTAATTATTGCAACAGGCCTAACCATGCTGTATCCAAAATGTTTGTGTCTCAGTGCTACCACAGTCACTGCTGCCTCTGGCTCAGCTCAGGACTCCCTTTCCTTGCTTTTATCACGAAAATGTCTCCAGACCTTCAGCGTCTGAGCCAGGGGATATGGCTGCCTGAGATTACATGTCTGGTAGCTGTGGCTGAATTTGGCACTTTGGGATCACAGTGCTTTGTCTCACTGTGGTGGTGAAAACACATTTGGGAGAAGAACCGTGGCAGCATCTCAAATTCATTCCCACCCATTCAAGTTTCTGTCATGCTCTGCTGTCACAGTTTTGCTTTATCGCCCCAGAGAATGTCGTCATTCTTGCTTTGTGACCACGAGCCGAAGACCATTTACTGTAATGATAGTCTTTTTCCGAGGAATCTACGCTATTATGAGCCTGCCTGAATGCACAGTTGGAGCTACGTGCTTGCGTTCGAGAGAGAGAAAGTGAAGCAGAAAAGGGAGCAGGAGTGAAGGTACATGCGAGTTAATATATGATGCCGTGTGCGCGTCTGTGTGAATGGTGTGTGTGACTGTGTGTATGGATGACTCAGAGCAGTCGCTGGCAGCTAAGGTGAACGTGTTAAGCCCCCGGAGCCAGCCAGTTGATTAGAAATGTGGTTTGAGACGATAACTGAATCAGCGTCTTTCCTCAGTCGGACACCATTTATTTTTTAGAGATTATTTTTAGTCTCAATAAAGAACATATTTTTCTCCCCAACTCAGCTTATAGGTCGCTCAGCACAGTGACACAGTAACATTATTAAAAGTTATATTTCCTTATTGTCATTTTACAGAAGTGCCTTCAGGTCACTTCAGCTGCGGTGTAAAAGTGCTATTTTGCAGATGACATTGAAATGTGAAATCTGTCGGAGTTAGGTGCTAAAATATTAATTCACTGACACCATGAGTGAAAATGACACTCTGTAGCTGCTGCTGCGTAAAAGTAGGAATACAGGAGCAAGGAAAGTAAACAAATGAATGCATACAATGTGTTAAATGACACCCCAGGCATAGTCTGTCTGTTTAGTTCACCAACACTCAGCTGCTGTAGATGTGGAAGGTGGTTGTAAAAAGTTTGCTGTTTCCTTTGTCACAGACAACAGAGGTTGTAGTCAACTTGGACTCAGTGTGGTTATAATGAGATCCGAAAGCAACCTTTCCAATTGCATAATGCACTCCGCAATTGTCCATCTGTATTCACGAAGGACACGATGTCAAGCTCAGCTCACATCCCAGCTACATCAGCTGATCTCAAATGTGATCCCTTTATATGCAACCAACTGGCAAATCTCATCCAGAGCACCCTGTTTCAACTGTTTCGGCCTGCCTACTGTTGCTGCTTCCTCTGCAAGCCGCTCTGCCAGCCCTCCTCCACCCCAGCTCCTCCTTTTCATATTTTATCTGACTCATTAATTTCATTTCTGTTTGTCATTGATGCTGCTCTGTTCTGTTTCTGGGGGGGTCTTTGCTGCTGCTTTCACTGCCTTAGGCTTTCTATGTAGGCATATGGAAGGGCAGAGAGGTGTGCTCCCTCCACCATGGGCTTTCCATGTAGGCACGCAGAAGGGCGGAGAGAGCACACCTCTTGCCATACTGCCAAATATAATACTGCAAATGGACATAAAGTTTTCTTTGACTAAAGTGGTCCTGACTGAAATACACAATTTTTGTCTTAATCCTCAGCCTCAACCGTGTTGAGCTGGGGAGCATGTGTATCTTGGCTTTGCATGTACAGTTTTATAATGAAATATAGTGATATAATACCAATGTTTGCCCTGTGTGACAAGTTCACCCATCATTTCCTGTTTCATTGTGATCTCTGTACTTGCAGCAAAAGATAATTAACTGAACGACCTCTGTGCCCGCAACAGTTTTCAAAAGGAAATCAGAACTTGTAATATTTTTGTTCATCAAAAATTGGCCAAACCCTGAAATACTGGACAACATTTAACAAGGCGACTCTTGTTCTATATTCTAATCTGACAGAGCAAAGGGCTCTGGTGAAAGAGGGGGAGGAGGAGTGTGCTTTATGGTAAATAGGGACTGGTGTGACAGTGAGAACGTAAGGTGCTGTCCTGATCCGGTTGTGGATAATTGTTATTCACTCTTCAAAGTCGGCTGCACCACTGTCACACATCACCAATGACATCAATGAGTCTGTGGTGGATTAATTTTTAAAACAACAGAAGCAACTGTACCAAAGTTGTAGTTAAATCATTTCACAACCAGACACCATGGATCACCAGAACCATCTAGGGAGCCATAAATGTGTGCGCAACTGCCGGTCTGGAAACATGGACAACGTTTAATCAGCAGCCTACAATATAAGAAGCGGCAAAGAAGGACTACATTGCAATGCATAGGTTAAAGGTGCTGATATAATTGTCTTCCACTGGGGTTGTACATATAACCAGTTTTGTTAAAGGAGGACAAATGTGACTCTGCATTTAAAGAAACAGTCTCTTTCTCTTTTATTGGTTGGGAACCAATCCCCCCTTATATTGTTACTGGTGACAATATAAGGGGGGATTGTCACTGGTGAGCCTGACATTGGTTGGTTAGACCAGTTCATCCTATTAAGTAAGCCATATCAAAGTGTTTCTCAAAGTGAGTTTGAAAGTCCGTACTGTCATATTGATTCTTATTTCTTCCATTAAAAGCTGTCACCAGCAGAATCCTTTGTAACCGTTGTCAGTTCAGTGCTGCTCCAAGCTACAAACATTTAAGCCTTAAGTGGTTGCTGTCTCAAATTGCAAAAAGATAATTTTGTTTTCCTGATTGCGATTAGTAATTATGATCACAGTGATTTATTTTGGAGCACAAATAAACCAGCGTGTCAGCGCAGTGTTTGTAATTTGCAGCCTTTCGGTCATTAGTCAGTCTCGGTACCTCCGGGGCAACCTGCCTCCCCTGGTTTGTTGTTTTCATGTTTGGCTGCTAAAACAACTCACCCATGCACACACACCAAACACCCACTCCTCTCCATTGTTACAGTGATTTCAGATTCCTTTTCCTCGCTTTGAAACTACAACCCCCCACATATACACACGCCTTCAAATATATAACCACATACAGGAAGCCAAACTCCTACTCACTCCCCAGCAAGCTGTAGAGGAGTGCCTCAGTAACGTCTCACATGAATGCGTGCCATGGGGAATCAGCAGGGCTTTGATAACAACGTATGTTTTCATGTAGGGATTTGGAGTGTGAAGATCTCTGGAGGGAAGTGGTGCCTTTGCCAGAGGCACAGGGCCAGAGAGATTTACAGTGGCTGCACTGGAGAAATGTTTCACTGATCACACAGAATTGAGTCCCAAAACCAATGTGAGGTTTCAGAGAAGCAGAAGAATAGATCTCAGGTCACAGTTACGTCCCTCTTATCATGCACTTCCTTGCTGAAGTAGTGTGATTTCCGTCACTGCTACACTGGATGCCAGTAAGGAGCACTCTGATTCTGTTAGGGTTGCAGTATGTCTTCACAAGGCATTTTAATCTTGTCTCACACTGTGCTGTAGGGGAGCCTTGATAGGATAGGTGGCACGCTTACTGTACATGCCACAAATTGAGTGTGTTGCTTACATTTTTTTTGACCGTAGCCGTCATGTTAGAGGGTCTCGGTGGCTTTACCAAATCTCGCATGTTGCGCTGTCCTGCCGTGGTGCAGCAGGCAGGATGACAAGACAGTCAGTATATCACAGCTGCAGGTGGGGAGATGGGTGTGATGCAGCTACGCAGGATCCCAAGACAATCAGAGAAGCAATCTGCTCTTTGTTTTTAGCTTAGCGGTGGGCAGATAGTGCTGACTGCGCACACACACACACACACACACGCACACACACACACACACACACACACACACACACACACACCCCAGGTGAGTTCCCTAGAATGCATCAGCGAAGTGAGCTTGACTGATTGCCAATACCAAGGACATTACCACGTTTGTAAATGGTCACAAATGCCCTATATGTTTCACTGATATACACATTTTTATCCACTGTGAAATCAAGCGGGCCTTTTGTTTCCTATCGCATCACAAGTGCAGTCAGTACATTGAAGAGCTGACTGAAGCGCCAGCGTGACTCGTCTCTAATTGGACAATGCAGCGATTCTGCACCCTTGAAGTTTATGTGTGTGCAGTTATGTGCGTTTGGGTGCTTGTGTTTGTGTGCACAGGCCCTGGTGAGCCTTGGTATGAGCGTGTGCAGAAAGCGCAACGTTCTCACTTGATACACAATACCCATGAGTCCTCGCCGCTCCTGTGATGCGATGATGCCGAGCTCTGCTGATGGTGGTGATATGCACCCGTTCGACCTCTCAACGCGTAAACAGAAAAGGGAGAACAAAACAGTCGGAGGACACAGTGTTCTTTCCAATGCGACCTTGGCTCTTTTCATACCCCTGAAACAATGAAAAACCATGCTCAGAATGCTGGGAATGGCTTCGCTGCCGTTACTGAAAAGGAGTTAATATTAAGAGCACTGGTGTAATAATAGAAAGAGCTTACTATCAACGCTCGTCACAAATAATTCAGTTCTTATTCTCGAAGGTGTGTGTGTCCAAATCCCAGAACCCGTTGCTGCAAAACCTCCAGGCTTTTGGCTCCTGCACTATATTAGATCAGTTCTCTGTGCTATAATCGACCAACACCTGGCTGTTTGGGGAAAAATAATGAAACCGGCTCTAAACACAGAAGCATGAGCAAACAGAAACTATCTCTGGTGCAGAAAAAGCAAAAAAAAAAAAGCCTTTTATTTTTAGCCCTTGAATATTTCCTCTAGGCTTTTCCTCAGTTGCCTGCTGTAGTTGTCACTTTTTAAGCCCCCCTGTACCTACTCAGTGCTCTACTACCTTTTTTTTTTTTTTTTTTTTTTTTTTTTTGAAAGACGGTCGTCTACAGTTTGACACTACAGTCATTAAGAAAATAAGGCGAATACAGCTATTTCAGCCGGAGCATGCTGAGCTCTGAAACCCTGGTCGATAAGTAAATCTTAAAAAATCAATTACACTGCCAGGGGCATGTAGATGCCGCCGGTAATTTTGTCCCCAAGCAACAGGAGGCAGTTGAATGTGGCCTAGATCTGTTAGCATTCGGAGTTTTTTTTTTTTTGGATTACACCCAGTGTGACAATTGAACAGCTTAGTGTTTCTGAATATTAGTATTCACTTGTTATTGCTGTGGCCGGCCCCCGCATCTATTTTTGGCAGACGATAGCAGAGCTGGAACAACGTTGTGGTGGTATTCATTATTCCCTGGGTGCTAAATAAAGAGACGCAGCACACTCAGTGCTCTGTCTGTTGCTCTCTGTGTGTATCTGAACTGCATGTTTCTTTAACGTATATAGTATGTGTCTTTGTTAGATATACACAAGTGTGGTTTCTGTCTCTTTATCACTATCTTTTATACTCGCTCAATAGAGTCTTCTGTTACTCAGGTCTGGCTAAGAGGTTGATGACCTGCCCCAAGCGTACAGTGAAAAGCTCCGGTTTTGATTTATTATGCATAGAGTTAAGTATCAAAGCCAGTCTTTGTCTCCTCATATTTCTCTTCCATCATCTCAAACAACTTTCTTCCTCTCTTGGCACGTTGTGACCCCAGCTAAATGAAACTATTTGAGGAAGAACGGATAATGGTTACCACAGTATGGCTGAACTGCAGGGTTAAGTTGGAATTTACTAAGGATGCACCAATTTTTTGGCCGAACGTTGATATCAGCCGATACTGCCTTGTTAGCTGCCATCAGCCAATTGGCAGGTAAAAAGGCATTCAGGGATAGCAGCGGCCAAGTTTTTTTCCTAACGTGTCACATAAAATTTGCGCAGGCTAAAAAGCAGGGCTTGAGACTGACAGCGTCCGGTCCTCCAAGAGACAATAGAAAATCTGTATTGGACAAATGGAGATTTTTTCCGGGATGACTTCTGGATGAAAGGACCCAGTAAACCCACAATCCCTGCGTCAGGAGATGCATCCTATTGTGTCCCTGTTAATGGTACATTGTGAAAAACAAATCCTTGTTAAAATCAGCAGGAGCGCTAGTTAACATCAACAGCTAACACAGGTTGCATTGAGTTACATTATGATGTGTTTGAGCGCTATTCAGTAAAAATTTGTATTGGACGAAGGTCAAATTTTAATATAATCATAACGTGTTTGAAAGTAATCTTGTTCATGGTGAGAAACTTGAATGAATAAAGTGGTTTGAAGGATAAATCCTATCCCAGCTGACACGAGCGAGAGGCAGGGTACACCCTGGACAGGTCGCCAGACTATCGCAGGGCAACACATAGAGGAAGACAACCATCCACACTCACACCTTAGGCCAATTTAGAGTCACCAGTTAACCTGTCCCCAACCTGTATGTGTTTGGATTGTGGGAGAAAGCCGGAGTACCCGGAGGAAACCCACGCAGACACGGGGAGAACATTCAAACTCCGCACAGAAGGGCTCCCATCGAACCAGGAACTCTCTTGCTGTGAGGCGACAATGCTAACCACCACACCACCGTGTTGCCTGTGATGAAACTAAACTGTGCATAATCCAAAGGGTAATAAACAATGGCACTGCTGACACACTATTCTACATATCAAACTTTACAGTGGCATCTCGTGTATCATCAGGGATTAACAGCTATGTGAAGGCAATATCAGATCCCACATTGCAAGCAATGTATTTCATCACTTTGGGAATCTCTATCTGACAATCCATTATATGTCTGAAACATATTCAGTGCGCTCGTCCAAACATCATTATTTCTGCAACCATTGAGTATAGAGTACCTACCGTGCTCTCGTACTTGTGCTTTCATGAGAAGAATTCTACAGTACTAGAATTTCTTCTAGTACGGTCCTTTACTTGAATTTGTACAATGGAGACTAGTAAATTAAAAAAACACTTGAGTTGAGTATATTTATTGTACATATTCATGCACCTTGGGATGGTGCTTCGAAGAGACATTATGGCGTATGCTTCAGACAAACATGAATGGCTCTGGTGATTAGCCTTTTTCTTTATTTTTAGGCCACGCTGTGACTGATGAAAAAGTTCTCTGTTCCCACATGTTGATTGGGGGGAATGAGGCCAGGGTTTCCATGGTGATGCTTGTAACCTAGTCTGCCTCTGAGGGTTTGAGGATTGTTCTCCATTGTCCTCCGGAGAGGAGATGGAGAAAAGAGGGCGGAATTGAGAGCCACTGCTCGGCTTGTGATATAAGAACGAGAGATGATAAACACATGTGAAATACAGAGCATAGTTATTTAAATAAAACACTATTTGACATGTTCCCAGAAAAAAATGAAATTTATGCCATTTGATTCAGTGAAAATATGGTTTAATGGAGCTGTAAAATCGTATGATTGCTAGAGATTTTAAGAATCCCAGCCCAAATCATATGCAGTCCATTCAAGATTCAGAGGCTCTGCATCTTAAGAATTCAGAATAACTTTTGAGTAATTCTCCTTTTTCACCCCACCACCCAACTCTGAGTGAAACTGATGCTCACCAGCACAAAATGGAAATTGCAGTTAACTTCAAATAGCCCCTGCTGCACTGCATGGTCCCCGGGTGCCTATGAATCCCTTTTCCAATCTCTGTAGCTCACACAGTTTCTCTAAACTGTCCATTGTAAGTGATATGATGCTCTGAGACAGAGGCACCTCCTTCTGTTTTGTTTACACATCACTGTGCTATTTCTTACCTTAATTTATCTTTCTTATAGCATAAGACCACATCAAGATGGATGTGTGATATTATTTTCACTTACTACTTGAACAGATGGCTGAGGTGTGAGCATGTGGAAATACTGCTCCCAAACAAACAGCAGTTTGTACCCGATCTACTTCCCTCCGATGTGTTGAGTCTGGGTGTCCTTAGCAGACGCAGTGGCACTAATTGGAAATCTTGTCTTGTTGTTTCACTTGGTTACAAAAGGTAGGGACATTACTGTTCCATATTGCAGTGATTTAAAGGATAATGCACTTTTATGTTGTGTTTTCATCCACTTAGTAGCAGAGACAAGCATTAAAGTAAAGACAAGGCCAAGTCTGGAAATGGGCTGAGGTGGAGTTTGAAAACAAACTGTCCCACATGCTTTTTTTTTGTGCTTTTACTTCATTATATATTCTGGTAAAGAGCCATCCTTGGAGAAGTTTTCAAAGATGCCAAAAAAGCAGCTCATTGTTCAAAGAGAATGCAGCAGTGATTGGATTTAGTCTGAACAATAGCAAAGCTTCATCAAAGTTGGATTGTCATTATTTCCGAAGACACGATGCGAGACCACAGCAGAAAGTCTCATTTCCCCTGAGAAGGTGGGGAGACCAGACCTTGGTATCTTAGTGTCTGACTCAGTGTGCTGCTTAATGTTTGAGTCCCACACAAGAGTTTGAGCCTGAATATTATGTTACCTAATTGGTATGTGTGCGCCATTTAAAGGTTCTGTATGTGACATTCAGAGTATTAATATTGGGGCAATCCACTATTTGCCAAGTAAAAAAAAAATAGTGGATCCAAGGCTCATATACTCCCTTTCTGTATGAAAATAAAGATCATTTCAAATGCTGCAAATATCTCTGCCCTCATACTTCCTAGAGTCCTTTATGATAGCATAGATACAGCCAGTAGATGACACTAGAGGGCAGAGTCCAAAGTTTCACACAAAACAAACAAGGTAACGGTGGAGGAGATGGTAATAACTTAGCTTTCAACAGAGGCAGTATTGTAGACGGCGGAGATCTGTGAGGCCATTAAATACACCGAAATGTGGACAGAGAATTATATTACAGATTAATTTAGTCTTTGTCGTCATCTATGGTCATATCTCGCTTTTACTAAACTATGCTGCCCCCACGATCCCCTGTGGTACTGCTCCATTTTGTATATATCCTTATGCTTTGAGAAAATGTGCACAAATATGGACAAAATGAAGGCAGAGTACGGACAAAAGGCTCCACCTGTGTCTGCATACATATCTAACACTGAGCATAAATGAGCCGTAATGGCGCCCTGAGCAGAGGATGAAGTCATGCCACCTTTGTGTGTGTCATAATCCAAATCTCTCTGTGTTTTGTAGTGGTAAGCCTATCCAGCTGTGTGTGCATGTTAGTGAATAAGTGCATAAGGGTTGTCACGATACTAAAATTTCAAACTCGATATTGATACCCAGGAAAATATTCAATACTTGATACCATTTTCGATACAGCAGCAAAAAATTAAGAGGCATGTCATTTTTTAAATAAAGATCAGAACAGTAACATCAATGATAACAACAAAAAATCCCCCAAGAATAAATAACAACCAGAAACAAGATCTGTCCACACAAATGTATTTATCTACAGCCCTGTTTATTTTCTGTGCCTCTGGTGAATTGGCACCATATTTTTGTTGCTGATCAAATAGAGTTGGTAGTTTAGGCTCAGGATGCTCCTGTTTCTACCTCACTGTGTGATCAGAGAACCAGGGGTTACGGGAGAAACCAAACGTTTGTTTCAGCTTCAATCTGTGACTTTACAGTTAACATAACTTTTCAGAAACACATAATGGTGTTGTCCTGTTAAACTAACATTGTCTATTAATGTTATAGATGGGCATGACGCTTTTTCCTTTATCATTTTTGACCGAAACTCCTGCAGCCGCGCTGGCCATATTACAGCAACAGAAATGTGCGCATGCATGCACAGCGACGACAACAAGCCAGGTTTGCAGCGAGTGCTCTGTGCCTGCCAGACGCTGCCTGCACAGCGTGTCTGTTGGGCCCGTCGCGCGCACCCGACAGGTGCTGAGGTGGCATGCACTGTCAGTATCGATACTTTTGTAAATCAGTATTGTATCCGGATACAGCGTTTGAGTATCGAAACTTTTCAGAGTATCAATATTTTTGACAACCCTAAAGTGTATCCCACAAGCTAGCTCAACACCTATGCTTTGCACTGTGCTCATGTGACGGTTGTCACTCATGCTCCAGGATTTTATTTATGGATTTCTCCTCGGCCTTCAACACAGTCAAAATAAGCACCTTGCTCAACCGCCTCACTGAACTACAGGTCAATCCGATACTGGTGAACTGGATCAAAGAGAGATCCTATGAGACAGGCCTCAACGTGTAACAGTGAATGGCAAAACATCACTCAGTATTGTGTTAATCACAGGGGTCCCTCAGGGATGTGTTTTTTCCTGTTCTCCATCTACACAAACAACACAATCTGCAGCACGGACAATATGACACTTCTCATATACGCAGATGACATGGCCTTGGTGGCTCACCTAACTGACTCCATCAGCCTAGCAGCATATCACCAGCAAGTGGACTCACTGATCACCCTCATTGAGGAGAGTTCACTGGAATTGCACATCTCCATAACTAAGGAGCTGCGCTGCTGCAGGAGAACAGCATCTGGAGATGCTGCCCACACACTGCTCCAACCACTGGTGATCAAAGGGCAGGTAGTGGAGCAGGTGGAACATTTCAAATACCTGGGCATTGAGGTCGAGAGAGCATTGTCCTTTTCTGACCACAGCAGCAACATTTACAAAAAGGCTCAACAGCGCCTCTTTCTGCTAAGGAAGCTGAGGACTTTTAATGTAAGCAAAAATGTTTTAACAGCTGTTTACAAATCGCTCATTGAGTCAGTCCTAACCTACCACATCTCATCCTGGTACACCTTCCTTTCTGTTAAAGACAAATCCAATCTGTGTAAAGTCATCAAACATGCTACCAAAATAACCGGCACCACTCAAACCTCATTGACAGATCTTCACACACAGGCAGTTAAACGGAAGGCCTGCACCATCATACACGACCCCTCACATCCACTCCACAGTTCATTTCAACTCCTCCCATCTGGCCGCCGTTACAAGGTACCATTAGCAAGAACAAACATAGTAAAGAAATCATTGATTCCTACCGCCATCAACATTATAAATAAATCTTAAGGGTTTGACTCAGGGTTCTTAGCTTTATGTGTGTTGCTCTATACTGTATTGGTATGTATTTTATGTCTTTTATGTATTTTTAATTTGTGTTTTATTGTGAGCCACGTCAAAGACGAATTTCCACTGCTCTGCAATGGACAATAAAGTTCTTTCTGATTCTGATTCTGATTCTGATTCTCAAAGTCTTGCTCTTCAATGCATCACTGCTATTAGTTTACTGTATGCTTGTTGCATGCTCGCTGGCTCAATGGCATGTTTTAGTGTGAAACTTGATGGAACAGAGACATTGTTAACAAAATTTGCATCACCTGTTCTTTTCCTGCTGTGTCAAGTGAAAATGGCTGCTTTGAACTGATCGCACACAGGTGTTTTCACTTGTGTCACCCAATTAGCCCTGTTGTCAACACTATGTGGGTGTGTACAGACTGTGCTTGATTTACCTCTGCTTTGCTCCCCTGTAGTTTTGTTGCAATCCAGTTCCACCCAATTTCCACCTGACTGGAGTTGTAATTAGCGGGGTAATTGAAAACACCTGTGTGGGCGTGCAGGGCCTTTAAACAATTCTGCAGTGTGCAATTTACAGTCTCTGCCAAAGTGTGGTGTGAAAGTAGTTGGAAAAGTAGCTGTTTTTTTTTTACTGTAACTTAAAGGGACAGTTAACCCCAAAATCAAAAAAATGTTTATTTGATTTGGGGGTGAACTGTCTGTTTAATTTTCACCTCAATCACTGGTTATTCTGTCTGGCGATGCCTGTAAACCTGCCTGAATCCTGTCCCTACAAACCTAACTATAGTTGTTGTGCAGATTTTTAGACCTTGCTGGTGCACTGTTGCTCCTCTGTTCCTTCAGCTAAAATAGCACATCTTAAACTGTGCTGTGGTATTACATAATAAGTACAGGATGTCTGTCTGGGCTATCAGACAACAGACCAGCGCTCCTACTTTTTCTCACTAGCACCATGATACTCAACTCCGCAGCAGAACTACATGTAGCAGCCGACCTCAGCTGAACTGCTCGGGTGCATGTCTGCCTGTGTGTTAAATCAGTCATTACCACCTAGTGTTTACTGACGGCTTCAGTATCAGCCATAAGATAAAGATTCAGCAATCTGTTGCTCTGTTTCCTCGAGTCAGAGTTGTCCATCTTTTATTCATCGCCTTCATTCTTTTATTCTTATGTTTATCTTTGAAGTCTCTCTGCCCTCCTGCTGAGTCCAGCACAGCATGCAGGGTATCACAGTCATTTAGTTTATTCAGCAGACATCAGCGTGACACAGAGGATGGTTGACATCTCAAATATTTCTACGACTCCAATCTGTGTTAACTGTTTACCATTTAAACTTTCCCTCTCTCCCAGACAGATGACATCCCTCCCTGCTCTAATTTTTATGACTCACATTTTTTCCCATTTAATTCAATTCAGTCTTTTATTGAAGAAGTTAATTTTAGAGAGCAAAAATGCTGATTCACTCCTTTCTCAAGACTCAAACCTCATTACTACGGATTCCATTCTTTTGTACAGTATATTGTCTTTAAATACTGCAGGCAAAGGGCAATGTCCGAGAGGTTAAGGTTTTATTTTATCTCCCATCCTGTTCTTATCTACAGTCAAGACTAGTGAAAGCTACAATACATGATAAGTTGTTGGCTCCTGTCAAAGAGAGTTTTGCATTATCTCTTCCTCTGCAACAAAATGATCTTTTGTCAGTTATATATCTGATGCCTGGAACTAATTTGGGCAGTAAATCCAGATGGGATACACTTCTCTCACACTGCCTCAATTTGTAATTCAGACTGATGTCAGAGCTCTGTATGCAGGAAACGAATGTTCACAGTGTCTGATTAAATATCATATATATTTTCCTGAATTTATATGTCTGCCTGCAAAGTATTTTATTTAAAGTTGAAGTAAATATATAGCATGTCCACTAAAGTGACTGTTTGTCTCCTCTCTGTTCTCCTTCACTGTCTGTCTGCAGGGACCCAGTTCAGTTGAGGACCCTTCCAGTCCCAGTTCAGCCAGCAAACAGCAGCCTCGAGATCGACACAGTTTTGTCCAGGAACACTTCCAGGCTCAGTACAGGTAAGAAGCATAGACGTGAGCAGCATGCTCAGATATTTAAAAGACTTGAGCACAGCATTAGTTCAGGCAGGACACGGCTCCCAGCTACATTAGCTGATCTCAAGCAGCCCAGTATATTGATGGAGCAGCTGACTGATGGAAGGGAGTCAGCTGATAGATCACATGATTCCTTTCTATGCATCCAATCGGCAAATCGCATTCATTCAGGGCACCCTATTTTAACGGCTTTGTCCTGTCCTGTCCTACTGTTGCTTCTTCCTCTGCAAGCCGCTTTGCAACACACCTCCACCCCAGCTCCTCCTTTTCGTGTTGTCTTTGACTAATCAGTGTCGTTTGTTTGTCATTGACGCTGGCTCTTTTGTGTTCCTGGGGGTCTTTGCTGCTGCTTTCCCTGCCTGAGGCTTGCCATGTAGGTGCATGGACTGCCTTTTGGATTTCCACAAAGGCACACAAAAGGACGGAAAGGTGGACTGTCTCCGCCATAGGCTTTTCATGTTGCCACATGGAAGGGCAGGGAAGTTTGCTATCTCTGTTTCAGGCTTTCTTGCGTGTGCAAGGGCAGAGGGCTGTGCTCCTTCTGCCTTAAGGCTTTCCAGGGAGGCGTGTGGAAAGATGGAGAGGTGTGCTCTTTTCACCTCAGGCTTTTTGTGTAGGCCTAGGAAAGGCAGAGAGGCCCCAGAACAGAGCCATACCACCAAATATAATTCTGCAAATGGAAATGAAGTTTTTTTTAACTAAAGTTGTCCAGACTGAACTTTGCTTTACTTCTAAAGTGGTTGATTATTTCTGGTTTGTTGGCCTTTAAAGCAGCTGTGCGGAACTTTTCGTTTTCATTGATTATAGCGCCCCTTTGGTCAAAGCGGTATGACACCCACAGCCTAGTGATACGAACTAGGGACAGTTTTATTAATGGTAAAAAGTTTCGCACAGCTGCTTTAAGTTGAAGATAATGTCATATCTTGTGCTGTTTAGTCTCTGTAAATTTTATGAATTTAAGATTGATGTGGCATTTTAAAAATAACAATATCAGTACTAATACCAGTACTCTTAAAGCGATACTGATACCAATAGAGTACTTCATTTGATTCGCATAATGTGAATGGAGTGGCGTGTAGTAGAACCATAACATTTTGGTGGCATCTTGGTATGCTGAAGTGCTGCATTATAAATGCATAAAAAGTGGGAAGGAAGGAAGGAAGGAAGGAAGGAAAAAAGTTTCAGCCATAGTTAATTAAAACCAGGAGATACTTTCTGATTCATGTACACAAGGCTATGGAGGAAAGCCAGATCTCACTGCAAACCTTAAGTGAAACCATCCAAAAGATTAAGACTGATACTCTGACTCAAATTTGCATCCCTTCATAACACTTTGTGCAATATTGAGTTTTCATTAAATACTTTGGGAGAACAAGTTTCCTCGGAGTCATCTGAAACAAATTGCGTTTGTTTTCAGTAATGCTATCAGTGACTGTTCTTCTATGGTTCATTTTTGTAATGATAGTGTCTATCCTAAGGTAACTCTTTTCTTTTTCTGTTATTGAGTAGATTGGCTTATTTTTGCTCTTGCATTGTTGTATTGTATATATGTGTTGTTCGTTGTGTTTTGTATTGTTTTGTTTTCTGTTTGTTCTTGTGAGTGTTTGTCTCGGGACCTCAAGGGGTTTATCCTGATATAATAAACTGACAAAAATTTCAGTCAAAGGCATATAACTCAAAGCTCTTAGTAAGAAGTAGGACGAGAACAAATTTTGGAAACTATCTTAAGTCCCTCATCAATTATGCAGGAGGTAGGCTGGATTCCACCAGGCACTGTATCTAATGTCCTGAGGTTGTGTTTGAATAAACAGAGTGCAATACATACCATTAAAGAGAAAAGGTATTCTGCACAGGTGAGAATATTTTTCCTCCCCTGTGGATAAGAATCAGTTGCCTGAGAAAGTAGGTCGGAGAGGATTCAGGGGATTCATCTTTAGTACTGCCTTCTGGCTCTCTTTGCTTAATTCAGAAAGGAAAGTCAGAATCTGACGTTGTTTGGATTAATAGACCCTCTAATGGAATTGACTTTTGACCTTTCAGTAACCCTGTCGGCACACATGGCTGCGTACATTTACTTCACCCCCTGCCTTTGCTTCTGGCTTGTTTCCTGAACAGTCTAACCATGATATACAGTAAGACTGTAAATAATTGGATTAATGCTGTGTCTTAATTCAGATACTTCTCTTAGTACACTATGGACTTATTCCCAAGTGTTGGATTTTGACTGGGCAGTGTTGTCTCAAATTGAACACGCTGTTGTGCTGGAAATGATGATAGCAACATTTGACCGCTTCTTCTTCTTTTTAATGGCAAAGTGCAACTGGACGGAGCATTATGGGCAGGCATGAGACACAGATATGCACCAGGCCCCAGCATCTGTTTTACATAAGAGCAAGACATACAGACTTTGTGGTGATTTTGCCTTCTTTGTCTTGTTTTTCGATCTTTTGTGGTTTTGTGTCTCCTTGTGGTTGTTTTATGTCTCCTTGTAGTAGTTTTGTGTCTCTTTGAGGTCACTTTGTGTCTCCTTGTGGTTGTTTTATGTCTCCTTGTACTAGTTTTGTGCCTCTTTGAGTTTATGTCTCCTTGTGGTTGTTTTAATTCTCTTTGTAGTAGTTTTATGTCTCTTTAAAGGTCACTTTGTGTCTCCTTGTGGTTGTTTTATGTCTCCTTGTAGTAGTTTTGTGTCTCTTTGAGGTCACTTTGTGTCTCCTTGTGGTTGTTTTAATTCTCCTTGTAGTAGTTTTGTGTCTGTTTAAGGGCACATTGTGTCTCCTTGTGGTTGTTTTGTGTAGCTTTGTAGTCATTTTGTGTCTCTTCAGATTGTTTTGCCCATTTTTGTCGTTAATTAGTGTCTCTTGAAGTTCCTTTGCATTTTTTGGCCTCTTTGTGTCTTTTTGTGGTCACGTTGGATCTCTTCCTGCACAGTATATGTGAATTTGAGTGACATTTTACTGGTAAAGGCCAGAGGGGCCCATGAGACTTTGGGCCCACTCAGTTATCCGTCCATGGCATTACTATCAAAATTTGCCCGCAGCTGACATCAGCAAAAATATCTCCCAGCTTGCTTGTTCACCAGAGTAATTGCAACTGCTTCAGCTTCCCTGGACGCCATTTACACAAGTTTGGTGGTCCCTCTCTCTCGGTACCATAGCCAGAATTGTGACCATTGAGGGTGAGAAGTAACCATCATTCTACACTCAACTTTTTGACAGTCATAAGCACACCATCCGGGTATTGTACTGCATTTTGCCATACTTGTCAGTGTTGATGCACTTATGTGCTCAAGAAAGCTGGTGTAAGTAGAACGTGGGTTGAGAAACAGCGATAATGTGAGGAGAATGGCAGGCTTGTTTCATTTCAAACTTTTATATTGTTTGAAATTACTTACTTGAGAACAGCAGGGAAAAAAAATATTCTCTGCCCTTGCAAACTTTTGTAATGAACCTCAGCTCAGTGCACACTCTCTGTTGGCTCAGACTCCCCCATGTGCTAATGGGTCTGTGATGGCTAAAACAACCACTGTGCAGCACAGGTCACTAATGCCTGATCTATATGGAAAGGCTTTCAGGTTGACTATTAACGAGGCAGGTCAATCCATACTGTATCTGATTAGAGAAGGTTTCTATTCTGGGGGACATTTTGTAAGTGTGTGAGAAATGTAGTAACTAATTTGATAATCGATTAGAAATTCCAGTATATATTAATGGTAATATTCTCTGGTTCCACCTCCTCAGATGTGATGTTTTTCTATGTCATATATGGTATGAGAATAAAATAAAACATACAGTATGAATAGGTGACCTTGAGCTTTGGGAAACATTTTTCTTTGTTTTCCGACATTGTATAAAGGAAATGATTAATTGCTTAATTAAGAATGTAGTCTACAGATTTATCAACCATGAAAATAGTAAAATCTTTTGCTCCTATCTGCTCCTGTTATAACAATACATGGATATTACCGTTGTGACATCGGTAGGTTTCTGGTTGTAATTAGGTAGCACTGAATGCAGATAAGCAGAAAACGCTCAACTGAATGTCTGTAGATTAAAAACTGAAGATTCTGAAGTTCTCCTGGGATCATTATAGGATGTTTATTCATACAGGGGTCTTTTTATTAAAACTTATACTCGGATGTTTTTAACATTCAGCCCAATGTCTTGCATTTTGTAGTTTTCACATAGAGTTATTTTTTTTAAAATGTAACCCCGCCAGCAAGGAATCAAGAGAGTTGGACATTTTTTTCTGAGCCACTTTGTGCATTCATTTTGATTAATAAGTAAAAGGCTTACTTGTGTGTGGGTTTAGGGAGAACCAAAACATACATGACTTTGGAACAAGCATGATAAGCACCCATACACAAAGTAAATCTTGTGCTTCTCCAAGGTATTAACTTCACGTATTACTGCACACTCTGGGAGAGGGACGTGGTTTTAGTCAAACTTCTCTGAGTTAGCACTGATGACGTTGCTCACAGTCTAAAATACCCTGTAGAGCAGTCCTGTCATGTTTGGTCCATCACACACAGTCGACCCACAGCAGATTAGTGTGTGAGCCAGTCAATAAAAAGGTCAACCTCTGACACTTGTACAGTATTGACCACTGCACTGCGAGGCTAACCAGCCATTCATTCGTGGGATTATCCCATTCCCTCGCTGGCAGATGATGGATTGAACACTTGGAGTCGGATTGTGTCCCTGCAGAGCCTCGTCTCCCATGATGCTCGCTGCCTGACTAATTGAAAGCGGCTTGCGCTGAATGTATTCTCTGAGTCAGCTGCGGAGGAGACAAGTGACTCTGAGGGGTGAAGACGATTAAGATCTCCTTCTGTCTCTTTTTCTGTCTCTTTTCAGTCTCTCTCTCTCTCTCTCTCTCTCTCTCTCTCTCTCTCTCTCTCTCACACACACACACACACACACACACACACACACGCATACACACAGACACACACACCTTAGTATTTACATTATCAGATTAGCTGATTATAGTAACACCACTCTGGGATATTTTTTATTTACTTATGAGACTTGTAGGGACACCAGAGAGGCTCCATAATTGGCAGACCAACAGTGAGCTTTTTTCCCATCATAGTTATAGTTATGGAATGCATTATAGTTTAATAGAAGGAAGAGAAGGAGAGCCAACTGTCACATCTATTGATTAATGCATTTCTTCTTAAACAAAGCCAAAATGTAGCAGCCTTTTTTGACAGTGCAAGCCATCATGATTTGCTTTTTCCTGGAATACTTTACAGATTTTCACCAGCTTTGATTTATTAAAATGTGGGTGGTGTGACTATGTTGAAATGAACTATGGGAAACTTCCCACCATCATACCAGCGCCCACATCTCTCTGCTCATCTCTCAACTCAAATCTGCCGAATGACGTGAAACCGGTCAGTGCTAACCAATTAAAAAGTGAGTTTCTGTTATTGTATCACCTATGTCTCACTCAAGTCCAAAACTCACCAGTGCAATACTTTATTTATCATGTGCAACAGTTTGATAAAAAGACAACCGGGGGGAGGTGTTTGAGTTTGAATGATGCTGTGCTGTAGCCAATCACAATGGAGGGGGTGTGGCCGAGACATGTAGGTGTCCCCAGGAAATGTGTACCTACAGAAATAGCAAGCTCTGTGTCCATAGCGACCGCTCCATCCAAAACGCTGTCTCAACGTGTAAAAAAATATTTTTTCCAGCGGATGTCTGAGTTACAACATGATTGAGCTAACTGGAGTAGTTTCACGTCATATCCGACAACGGGAAGCTTTTAACAGATGACGTCCTGATGTTAGCTTTGCTAACTGTCCCTGTCAGCCGCAGCCACTGATGCTTTCTAGACATTGTGATTTCCCATAACTGAATAGATACCACACATAGCAACACAAAACTGCTTTGCTAGCTCAATCATGTTGTAACTAAGATAACCGCTGGAAAAAATATTTTATTCACGAACCGTTTATTGAGTTATTACCTTATTTTTATACAGTCTATGGTTATTACAGACACCACTAATGGCTAACGTTAACAGCTAAAGATTAGCCCAGCTAATCTATGATAACCATGTTAATTACAAAACGTGCACACAGAAATAGTAACGTTTGCTCAATCATTGTGTCTATAGACTTAACAAACATCAGATTAGTCTATATGGTGATGTAGTGACGTGAAAAATGTGATAAATAGCTAAACTCTGCTGGTTTTCTACCCAAAGTATTTGTAAACAACACGGCGATTCCCTGGGGGCACCGCCGGAAGTGAAGGGCGTGAGTGATCACCGAGGCCCCTGCGCTTCTGTTAGTCGAAAAACTCCGGGCTGTGCCTCCAGAGCTAAAGGAAGAAGAAAAAAAAAAAAAGTTGGTCCGGTGAGGCGCAGTGCATTCTGGTAGTTGTAGGTTTTCTAGCCCTTGAGCAAGAGCAAACGCCACAGCCCTTTTTCTCTGTTTTCTCTGGTCATATCGCACCAATGTCAAAAGTATTTGCATCTCTCTGCACTGACAGCTGAGCTTTATGAAAAGACCACCTTTCCAGCAGTGAAATACCATTCAATCTTTTACAGCCCCTAAAGTGGTCAGTTGACGTAAGACAGTGTGCGTCATTGTCCTCTGCTTAAATTTTAAAGGCATGTAACTGGATTGTATCAGTGTTTTCTGCACATAAAGTTTCAGTACTAATTCTACGTAGTATAATGTAGTGCAGTACAGTACATGGTCAAGTGTTTAACATCCGTAGACATTCATGAATATCTTCATTATAAAAAACTGCCAGAAATTCCACATAATAGTCTTAAAATTATTGGATTCAGTAATAAAATGACCATGTAAAAACGCTAACAATGGCTGACCTAACATGACTGCACACACACACACACACACACACACACACACACACACACACACACACACTCAGATAAACACTCAGTAATTACTCCTTTGAATCACACCTCCTCCTTAAGTAGAAGTCTGAGTCTTGAGTGCAGTAGCAGCTTATTTTTACAGCTGTTTTGTCCCGGTGTGTCCATGAGTCATTACCGGTTGTAACGTCCCAGCTAACAAGCTTATCATGTTACTGCAAACCTCAAAATGCGGGACTGTGGGATTCGCCTGAGGGGGTTTGAGTAAGATGTGTATAAATATAGAGAGAGGCAGAGGAAAAAAAGAAGCAGATGTGATTTTTCACTGCAGGGTACCTGCCTCTTTCAGCGTGGCTGTGTGGGTAAGTGTTGCTGGATGAGGTGGTTTTGAGAACAGATATGACAGACAGAACATGCGTTTCTTCCCCCTTCTGTCATGACATTGCCAGTAGCGATTCCAGTCCTTGTCAATAACTTAATGTGAATGCATGTACAGTTTTGTAAAGGACTGTAACTCATGGTTATTTTCATTGTTTCTTAACCTGCCCACTCTTTTATAATTTGTCAATTAACAGTTTTTAACATGTCTGAAAATAGTCAGAAATGAATCGCAATTACTTTGACACCAAGTGGATGTCTTTAAATTGCGCATTTGTGGGCTGATGTTCACCACTGCTTCATGTTCTAAATAGGACTAAGAGCATTTCTGTTATGGAAGAAAACATTCATGCTTTTGGTCTTATCTAGAACATGCAGAGCACTTCAGCCTCTTGTAGCCAGAATGAGTATTACAAAAAACACTCTTATTCTGTCTTATTCTGACAAAAAAATATAAATAAATAAAGAAATCACCTGACAAATAAATGAAAAATAATAAATCATGTGCTAAACTGTCTGTCCCTCCTGTTTTCATAAACGAACTTTAAAAAAAATCATCCTGGACATCCTAAACTTTTTTTTCCCCACCAGTTTCACAGATGAAAAAAAAGACATTTTATCCTGGCAAACTTTTTTTCCCCCCACTTGTTTATAAGTAATACATACGGGGTTAGAGAAAACAATTAAGATCAGACTTAGAAAATTACTAGATTTTTTTTCTCACTTGTTTCTCAGGGCTTCTATAACAACCTGCCCTGGGATAGCAAAAATGTAGGCGTTGCTATTTCTGGCACATTACAAAGTACATAGTAATTCATATGCTTCTTGTAACTTAAAAACTTAAAGGCACTCAACAAGCTCACCTGGTCTTTATGTCCTCATTTACCATTTTGTGTTCCATCTCTTACAGTTTCAATCTGCTATGCTCTTCATATGGTAGAAATAAAATCAAACACTTGTATTACTTATTCCCAGTTTCTCACTCCAAGACCTTAATGAAGCGCTGGCTACTCTGCTCTGAAACACATCACGCACACACAAGTTCTGCTCTAATTGAAACCAGTGAGTGCTGATTTGTCTCCAAACTCTGAGGCAACCCTGGTGACTCATTCTCATTTAATAAATAATAGACAAAGATACCCGGATGGTTTGCAGTTTGTTTTCTTCTCTGGGTTTCATCAGGCCGTCTTCAGTGTAAATAAGCTTCATATCCATTTGTATTCTCATCACATTATTCTGTCTCATGCTGAGCTGGTTTCAGTCTGCTGAGTTGGGAGACCTAGTCCTTCATATGCTCTCCTTCTTCACTCTCCTCCTCCTCTTTACTTCATGTAATCACTTGGGAACCAGAGTCACTTTGGCTCTAAATGCACGCTCACAAAAGAGCAATCACTCCCTCTCAATTTCGCAGCGTCTTATTTTTGTTTCTTTGTTTCTGGCTTTCGTCTGTCTCCATCTCTATCTGTGTCTCTCCCTGGCCTTTCCATTCTCTCTCTGTCTCTGTCACTTGGTTGATCTCTCTTTCTTCCCTCTTCTTCCTTCCTGATTCTTTTTATATCTCACAGAGATGCTCCTCAGAGGCATTCAGTGGAGTTGTCTGATCTGAATAAATGTTTGCGATTAGAGCCGGGGCTGTCTTGTGGTTTGGGCTGCTGATGTGGGAGTCGGTGCTCAAGTCACTCCGTTGTGCCGCGACGTTTAAATGAGTCTTTGTCAAAGCCTCCACCCCTCCCCTCCTCCTCTGTCTGTCGCTCTCAGTTTATGGCATCTATTTTTAATGGCCTGGGAGATGTGCGGAAAGCCCCAGCCTCTATCTCCGTCTTGACAAACAAGATAGTTGAGGATGGTTGTTTCTTCTTCTTTTTTCTTTTTTTTTTATCACAGTGACTTTTATTTGGATGCAGATTGGATGTGAAAACGTTTGGGATATTATACAGTTAGTATAATAAAAGTTGTCAGTTACAAACTCCAGTTTCTATGATTTCGAGGCTTATAGAGCTATTGAAACAAAGTAAACTAAAAAGTACATGCGAGCGAACAAATCACATTGTTTGCTTCCGTCCCCGAAAAGTTGAACTGAGAGCCATAAACAATTAATGTTTCACAAAGCCAAACCTTTTAAGAGCCACTTGTGCAACAAAGCAAAGTGATATCTGTCCAGTAGGAGATGTTCCCTCCACCAGTCATATATTTTTATGCCAGATCCTTTGAAGACTCAACGCTTCATAAGAGTGCAAACTTTCTCTCATCTTCAAAGATGCTCCGCAGGGGCTCCACTTTTCACCCAGGTTGGGATGTGCTTGTGTTGACCTCTCTGAGGCATCCGTCTGGTCGTTCCATGCCGCACAGCTGAGTGGCTGCTGAAAATATGGCCAGACGTTGACCTTCCTTACTTTGATTTTGACGCTTTCACCACCCACAGTGCTTTCTCCGAGCCCAGCCTCACGCACCACTCTCCCTCCTGCTGATACCACCCAGCTCCCTCCAGTAGCACACTTTGATGTGGGTGCAGGGCATTATGAAATCTAAGTAGCTCTTTGATCTCTTTGTTTTCCCTTTTTGTTTTGCAAAAACAACAGTCATCTCTCAGTTATACAGTAGTAGTAGTGGTAGTAGTAGTACAGTTAGACACATCAGCAAGTTCATACCTGAACCACTGGAGCCTTAAATGACTGTGATCTGAAGTGAGATTATTATTCTATTAGCCAGTTGACAGAAAATGAAATGAGCACCTGTTTAGAGAATCAGTTTATTATTAAAGTCACTGAATACGATATTCAGAGCATTAATATAGCAGCAGCTACTATTTATGAGACATCCTGAGCAGAGAATGAAATTATGTAGGTAATAAAGTGATATTATATTGATATCTTGTTATGAGACTAGATGTCGTCTTGGATTTCGAATATCATGATACTGTGTTGTCTTTTCCTGGCTTTAAAGGCTACATTTCAGCTACAGCAGGTTCAAACCCTGTGTCCAAGCTTTCAATGGCAACTCCCTCTGTGTGGAGTTTGAATGTTCTCCCTGTGTCTGTGTGGGTTTACTCTGGGTACTCCGGCTTCCTCTCACAGTCCAAAGACGTGCAGGATAATTGTTGACTCTTAATTGCCCATAGGTGTGAATGTGAGTGTGAATGGTTGTCTGTCTCTATATGTTAGCTCTGGTGACCTATCCAGGGTGTACTCCGCCTCTCGCCCAATGTCAGCTGGGATAGGCGACAGACCCCCCCGCGACTCCTAACAGTATTGAGAGTGTTGTAATCCAAGCTTTTGTTGCCAAAATTTGTTGCCCTGCTCCCTGAGTTTATGTACAGTTTGTCATGTGGTGTCATGTGGTCTTCACATGCGTTGATGCAACTTGATGCAAAATCCTTGTCATGTAAGAATGACACAGTACACACGCTGTCCAGTCCCCGTGGTCAGTCCAGTCCAGATGTGATGATACAGTACAAGCTCATCATTACTGGGTTTGCTCTCCACTGTGAGCTTCCTGTAACCTTACAATGCAAATGTGAAAGGATAACAATAGAAGAAGCACATATTTATTGAGCTTATACTGCATATAACAAGCACTACTTTAACTAAAGGAACATGTAATATATTGTGGGTAAAAGAAGTGTGACTTAAGCTTGAGCAAAGACTTCAAATGAAATGATTAGTTGCATCAGTGTGCTTGTGTGTTTGTGGATGTCAGATTTTGTTTCAGCAGTTCAGTATTGTCTTCACTATGTATATATAGTGTATGTTAAGTGTGTGCGTGCGTGATCCAAAGTTTGCTTGTCGCAGTCCTGTTCAGTTTCTGTTCCCTAGCACCTTTTCATTGCTTAAAGATAAAGAAAATGTTTTCATATGGGCCAAATTAGCTCTTTAGAGCTGCTGCACACCGGCAGACCTACCAGCTTGCCAAACAGAAAAAAGCTCAGGCACAACCTCCCATCTTCCCACTCTCTGTGTTCTACCCTTCTCCAGTGGTTCAAGTTTGTGTCTAAGTGTGTGTTTGTGTGTATATGTGTGTGTTTCCTTGTGAATATGAATTGTCTGAATCATATTAGCCTCTGGAACTGGCTCTATACCAGAGTTTATATTCTCTAACTTTACCTGTCTGGGACTTAAACTGTGTGTGTTAAAGTTCAGACTTCCTGATTCTTGGCTCATTAAAGCACACTAGTACTTTTCCACTAGTGGCGACCCACTAGAAAATCACCTGTGACACCCAGTCCTGTGTGTGTATATATGCCGCACTGCAAACAGACACACACACACACGCACACACACACTGCACACAACGCTGGCTGGCTGGAGCAGATACCATGGAGGAGTCGCTTGTTTGGAGAATTGGTTCCACCTCACGTATATGCACTGTGTCCTGCAGCTTCACCCTGAACATAAGAAATAGTGTGCGTGTGTGCGTGTGCGTGTGTGTGTGTGTGTGTGTGTGTGTGTGTTAGAGTTAGAGAGAGAGACAGAGAGAGCAGCAAAGTGAGAGATGGAGACAGGACAGTGTACAGGAACTACAAAGTTATTTGTCATTCATAGCAGTGGCTTCCGTAAAAGTTAAAGAAGCTTGTGCCCCAAAAGGTTACCAGTTTGAAAAAGTAAAAAAAATTTAACCTAACCTAACACTGCTTAAACGTGTCAGTCTGCCTACAATACTGTAACTGCAGTGTTGCAGTGGTTAATGAAGAGGTTTTTCCTGTACAGGAATGTAGGAACTATTCACAGTGGAAAACAACTTAACTGGATTTTAAAGCCTGATACACTTGCAAAGTGTTGTTGAAAGAGACCCAAAATGATGAGTGACAGTGAGTCTGCTCACAGCACTCTGTGCAGCATGCTGACATCATTATTGATTTTGAGGACTGCTGTTTATTTATTTGTGGGTTTTCTGTTCACTCGCTTTGAACACTGTGCGGTATGAGATAGTTCCAGTGTTATAACTCGGCACAGTGGGATGACTGCTGGAAGACCAAGCAAACAAAGGATCAGAAATGGATCTGGCTATAGACAGCCAATACCTAATCCTGTCCTGATACTGTGAATTAGACCGAGACATCCCTACCTACACATACATGTTTGTGTGTATGTGTACATATATATTTATATTAGAGCTGTCAGTGTTGACGCATGTGACTGTCAGCGTTAATGCGTTAATCGCAGTGTGTTAACAGCACAAGGCATAATGGGGAAAGTAGGTGTTGCTACAGTGATAATATGAGCTGCTAGCCTATTTTATACAATGTAAAATGCCTCAGTCTTTTCATAATAATGTTAGCTTGTTGGGGGAAGTTGTGTCCAGCAGAAGACAAATGAGGTTTACATGTAGTAATCAGTCTTACGTCATAGGGAACGATAGTTTCATGCATACAGGACCTGTGTGAATCAGAGACAGTTAAATTAAAAACTGAAACTGCTGAAAAGTGAAAAGAAATCTAAAAGTCAAGATCAAGTGAATTTCTTTGCATTTATTTGATTCCAAAGTGAGACACTCTGGTAAGAACTGCTTTACCATGTAAATAAGGACTTCAAAACTATTTTGAAATGCAAAGTAATGGAATTTTAAATGGGATTAAAAGATTAAAGATTAATTAATCGTGATTAACTGTTGAAATTTGGTGATTTATCGTGATTTAAAAAAAAATATCATTGTTTCACAGTGAATCTGCTTATTACTCTATATTTTGTTGTGACCAGAAAGAAGGAAACTCACATGTTCATGAAGGTGACATTGAGAACAGGCCATTGCAATATTGTCTAAAAGGGAGAGTTAATACTAAAAGAACGTAAAGGTGGGAGAAAAGGTGAGTTTGTATGAGATTTAACATGAGTGTGTGTGTGTGAGAGTCTCAACAGCCCCTTCAGCTGAGTTAATTTCCCCTGACAGGGGGTCTCTACTCACTGATAGGGAGAGATGAGTGCCCTCCAATCCACAGCCACTGACACATGACTGATTTACTGACTGACAGGCGGACAGAAGAAAATTAACTCTCTGAACTCTCTCTCTGTCAGTCCCTGGAGCAGCTCTGACCTATAGACAGCTATAACCTAAAATGCAGCTTTAAGGTTTTCTGTGGTTGTGTTTAGGTGATGTGCCTCTTCCCAGTCAGCACACGTGTATTTTACACGACTGTAGAATCAAATAAGTCTCCTAAACAAGTGTGATACAATATGTTTAAATGGTTGTTTAGATATCCACTGTAGACTCAGAGCTGCCATGGCTTCTTAATTTCTGTCTTTTGTTTGTCAGGTTATGACGTGTCAAACAGATGTGTACCTGATTACACTAACGGCAGCATTCCAGCAAGGTGTGCCAATCCAATTCCAACGCCAGTGTGGCACACTGGTTCAGTGCACACCTAAATGGAACAGAGCCATCACTAGTATTAACACACCTCTGGTTATTTTTACTACTATAAGTTACAATGTGTACTGTGGAACAAGGTGTACTGTATAATTTAGAGCACTAACAAAGTTAAAGGAATGTTAGTGTCGTTTGGAAGGGAAAAAAGCTCATTTAATTCTCTTTAAAAATGAAAGTGATTTTCATTCATATGGTGGAGTGCAGGTCACATTTCACTCAGCTTTTTATTTGCATCAGATTCGTTTTGATAATAGATCGAAACTTGCGGAAAATGACTCTGGGTGTTATGATGTTTACTTGTGCATGTAATGCAGGACAAACCTGAGGCTGAGTCATGGAAGTGCATTGATGTTTTGCCCGTAACAAACCAGCCAGGAGCTATAAATATGTATTCTGCACACAACACTTGTTCATTCATCATTCACAGTAGGCCTGGAGGGATTTGGAAAGTTGGAAATATATATATATATATATATATATATATATGTTTACACACATTTTTGAGACTTAGAAAGCTTCAGTGCATCTGGTGCAGTTGTTTACTTTGTGTTCTGTTTTGACCTGGCTGTAAAACTTGTTTCTCCCTGTACCATCAAATCTCAGTGGTATGAGGAGGAGGTGCTTTTTGGCAGTAGCAGGAGAAACTAGATTACAGTGTCATGATATTCTTGACCTTTGTTTTTAAAGACAAAATTGTGGGCAGTAATATTTACTGCAATTGAATCTACTTTAAGTCTCTAGTAGTAGTTGACTAGCAACAAATGAATTGAAACTGTCAACCTTAATGAAAGGAGAGGTTTTGTTAAAACAGCCTCAGTTTCTTTTGTACTATATTTTTTGTAGTTCTATTTCTTCCAAGTGTAAATACCAGCAACAAACTCTGTTCAGTTGTTTCTGGGTCTGCGTGTTCACCCGAGCCCAGGCCTCCATCCATCACTGTCAGCGGCGCTGTCGGCTGACACTGTTTACACCTTAAATAAGGTCAAGACTGCAGCGACTAAACAATCAGGTTTCTTTGACAAGAACATTTAAGTTTGGTCGCTGTGGGACCAAAGCTGTGCGTAGAATGATTTTTGAAGGAAACAGAACTTTTGCAAAAAAAAAAAAAAAAAAAAAAAAAACAACCCCAAAAAAACAGGAACAGATGGAATTACAGCTGTTACCAAACTGGAGTCCTTAAACTGTGAATTTATGAGACCAAAAGGTGCAGCTAAAGCTTGTCACATCTGTGTTTGTTTATGTGTGAAAACTCTTTGCATATCATATAGCTTTTTGTGTTTGATTGATTGGACTGTGAATCATTCTCCGAGTACAAAAACAGTCCTTCACTTCATCAAATCTCATGTCCTCAAGTTTACACATCTTTTTGCACTTGCTGTTAAAGGGGTCTATTATGCATCCCATCTTTTGTATCTCATATATAGAGTTACAATAAAGCATGTTTATATTAAAGGAGGCTAAAGTTTAAATAATTAGGTAAGTACAGTATGTATGTAAAATGAATCCCTGTAAGTAAAAACCTCAGGCTTCCTACCATTCTGAACACTGTGTTTTCCACAGTTGTACCCTGGCTACAGTGTGATGTCACAGTGTGCCGGATTTCTTTACATGGTCGTCTGCTTGTTGCATGCTACTGCAAGTGTTTACATTACCTAGCCTACACGGCTACATGAAGTTACATGTTAACATCAGGGAAACTTATAAAATCTTGGTTGCCAATTTTGTACATTTTTCCACAGTTTTGGATCATATTCCTGCTGAAACATGTCCGCTTGTGTTTAGAGGTCCTGGTGGAGTGTCAAGAAGATGATCAAACTTGACTTTCGAGAGCAGGGGTGTCAAACTCATTTCATACCACAGGCCACATACAGTCCGATTTGATCGCAGATGGGCCAGATCAGTAAAACCATTGCATATCCTCTAAATAATAAACACCTACAAATATTTCCCTTTAAAAAAGTCAAAAATTTTAATAACGCTAATCCATTTACAAAACAGATCACAAACAGCCTGTGACTTTTAACAGTATTTCTCAGTTTTTTACTACTACTGTTTACGACTCACTATTGTTCCATGTGCTTTTTTTGCGGTTCTGGCCCCTTGGCCATACTGTGTGTTTGATCCCTAATCCAGAGGAAGTAAAAGTCGTCACAAGGGTCCGTAGGTGAACCTGCAGAAGGATCAGTTATGGTTAGATTTTACGTTAGAAAGTGCTATTGTTATCTGTTACAGTCATTCCCCAGCTGCAAGTACACTGCTAACACACTTAAAGCTACATGCTAACATCAGGGAAATACGTAAACTTGGTTGCTGATGTTGTTAACTTCTCCCCAATTTCGTGTCAGATTCCTGCTGAAATGTCCGGTTGTGTTTAGAAGCTTTTTTTAAAACACAGTAGAAATTGCTGCCATTCTCCATAATAGTGATCCCCCTGGCTGCAATTACAGTGCAAAAATGCTGACATACAGAAGAATCAGAAAAGCTGACCAATATGAGCAACCTTTGTTTTTTGTGGATGGGGGCTTACAGAGACAGGCACTAACACGAAGTGGCTCCCTCAGAGGGTGAATACAGGTGTTCCAGGAAAAGAAATTGTTCTCGTAGAAACCCTAACCATAAAGTCCATCCATCCGTATTAATCCGCTTAATCGGGGCCTAGTCACAGGGGCAGCATGCCAAGCAAAGCACCCCAGATGTCCCTCTCCTCAGCAACTCCTTCCAGCTCCTCCTGGGGGACCCCAAGGCGTTCCCAGGCCAGATGAGATATGTAATCCCCCACCACCTCCGGTTTAGCTCCCTCTTCACCACGATGGTCCAGCACAGCACCCGCATCACTGCAGAAGCTGCACCAAACTGCCAATCAGTGTTGGGTAAGGGTTACTTTAAAAGTAATCAAAGTACGTTACTGTGTAACTTTTTAAAAAAGTAACCAGTTACTGTACTGAGTTACTCCCTGAGTAAAGTAACTCAATTACTTTAAAAGTACTTCCAACATTATTCCCTGAGAAAAGTACTCAAGCACTTTTAAAGTACCTTTGAGTATTCTACATTTGCTATTGGGCAATGGACCACAGGGCGCTAAGCCTACATTTTTTTGTCTCCAAAATTAAAGTTATGGGCCACTTGCCCTTCACTGAGATCCAATTCTCCCATCACAGCCGTCACTTTGACCAGTAGAAACACAGAACGATCTGCTGCCGTAGACACTGTATGACAACAACACCCCAGCATTTTTAATATTTCCTCTAGGGATGTTACCACACAGAGTAAAAGGGGGAAATGATGGTGTGAAACAGCAGAGGCACTTTGTCAACCCGCTGAGTTAACCTTACTGTCATTTGCATCAAGCTAGCAAACAATGGTACAACCTCATGGTCGGACATAAAGTAATAACATTAACAAATAGCGGCGGGGCTTTTACTCACCACAACTGCAGAGGCTACCAGCTTCATTTGAAACAAACTACATTATAGACGCTCCGTTATTTATTAATCCCTCTATGTGTTTATATATTTATTTTTTATCTGCTCCATTGTCTTTGTAAAATTAACATATCGCACCGTCATTTCAAACTCAACACTTTTTTTCAAATTAAAAGCCCCTTATAACCTTGGCTGAGAGAATCCCTCCATTTTCTAAATAGGCTTTTATTCTGAAACATTTGTAGGAACTTCCTATGGAAGGTACAGTAGCTAACCTATTTAATTTATTAAC
The DNA here is from genome assembly GCA_026686955.1 of Epinephelus cyanopodus. NCBI lineage: Eukaryota > Metazoa > Chordata > Actinopteri > Perciformes > Serranidae > Epinephelus > Epinephelus cyanopodus. The sequence goes on from CM048916.1 coordinate 35,657,740, forward strand.
CAGTGTTGGTTAGTAATAACAAAATAGAATAACTAATACAAAAATCCACAGTACTATCAGCTGCAAATAATATACTACCAATAGGTCGATGCAAATTTTTGTCAGTTGTCAAAGAAACTTTATTTCTAGCAAACATCAGCTCATCCCTGACACAAAAACTGATGGAGCACATAGCTTTTATACGGCGCGTGTCATATACCAACATCCCGGTCTATTTTGTGCTGCACACTCACATCACCTACATCATTCCCTGCATTGTGCTGCAAAGCTTCTCAATTTAGAATAACAGTGTGAAAAATGCTGGAATCGTGCAACGTGATACTGCATAATATTTAGAGATGCTGCCGGTGGAGTGTTATTTATTTAGCTCAGAGCAGATCGGAGGTTATGCTGAGCAGCTCAACTTTCTTTATGATAAATAAGAACAGCTGCTGCTGTGTTGTGCATGTGTTTGGGGGGGGGGGGGTTGTGGTGCAGCTCCAGGTAACTGGTCCAGAGCAAAAGATGGGGGTCTCTTGGTTTGACACCTGAACATTGTACACACATTACACCTCCTTGCTCTCTGTCTATTACACACACATAAACACACACACACACAGACAATACTTATCTCGTATGCTTCACCAAACTGGAAACACTGTCAACTTTAACACAAGCTTTTTAACTGATGCTGTGGGATTTTTGGTGCATGCAAATGTTCTTGCACGCACGTATGTGAATTTCAGTGTAAGTAAGTGCAGAGTTTAAGGTGTGCAAACGTTGTTTGTGTATGTGAGCGAATACAGCCTGTCAGTCCACTTTACAGAGTACAAACTGGCATCATTAGCGAGCCCGCGACTGGCTGCCACGGCACGCTGGTTACAACACTGACAGCGAGGAAATGTGGAGTTTGAGAAGTGTTCTATTATTTCCAGCATATTTGTACATTTGACAAGTTTGTATCTCCACAAACTTGGATACAGCTCAGCTGGCAGAAATTATAGTGAGACACCGGGAGATGAAACGAGCATCTGGCAGCGTGCACGCAGGAAATGTGAACACGCGCTAGATGCTGTTAGTGTTAAGAGAGCATTATGCAGCAAAATTGCATTAATTTTCCTTCAAGAATCAAATGCAAACAGTGGCAGAAATAAATATCAACACAGGTATCAAGAAACTGCTTTAAAGTTTTGGGTGCAATAGAGAAGTCACATTTAAAACACTCAGCAACTTAGATCCACACTTACTTTTTCAAACTACTTTTATATAACTACACTTAACTACTAAGGAATGACCACAGTTAATGCTGCATCAGTAGTTTCAAGCCTGTTGAAAGCTTATTATCCTATACATAATAATAGGTTTCTCTCTGATGGAGACAAATGGGTAACTCAGCTTTGTTTGTCAAGTTCCCTCAGGGAAATTGTTTGAGTGGAGAATGTAATGGTTTGAATCAGTGCTTTAAAATTGGCTAAAACTTTAAAATGAGTACACGGAAGGCAACACAGCCACTGAATTGCATTACGTGATCTCACGTGAATAAAAGGATTATCTTCGAACACCATGAGGGGATTATGTGACTCGAGAACAAACTGAACATGGTGTTTTCACTTGACTGCCATATGAAAAAGGCTAGATTACAGTCACGTTTAGGGAAGGACAGGAGGCTATTCGAGGTGAAGTTTCACTCACAGTTTGCCGAGATAAAAGCAGAAGCATTGCTCACTCAGGAATGTGCATAACTGGAAACTTACTGTGGATTTGTAGTCAGAGCTGAATTTTATTGTATTTGCTTAGCCCTTCCCACGCTGTGCAGTTTCAGACGACTGCTTGATTCCGTCACGTAATCCTTTGAGGGATTCCTGGTAGTTTTTGCAGTGGAGACATATTGAGGACTTACTGAAAATATTTGAGACTGAACACACAGATGTTACTTGACTTTGGCTTAATACCAATACACATCTTGGCCCTACCCCTAAGCCCGTACTCCTCTGTTTTGCGCGGTCACTTCTAGGGGCAGGGTGTCCGGATTCTTGTTTGGATAGAGATGCAGAGCTAAGTGTTGAAGCTGCATGGCCCTACATGTGGAGGTTTTTCAGGGGCATGCTTCAAACTGAGTGTTACAAAGAAATAATCAGCAATGTTTTTAACATTTTATTTGTTTAGAAATATTAAAAAAAATACAATAACTCATATTATCTCACTTTAATGTACTTTCAATGTATTATGGGCCTTTACTTTATGACAAGCATAAAAAATCACTAGTAGTGTGCTGATGTCTCGTAGCTAACTACTAGTTAAAGGCTAAGTTCGGTTTTTTGACACCTGGGCCTTATTTTTAGGAATAAATACCCTCGTAGACTCACCCAGACGATTTTTGGTGGAGCTCGGAGCCGTTTTCGAGCAATTTAGATCCATCCGACGGCGTCTTCTCTCATGCCATAGAAGCGGACGGGGCCAGACATCGAAGCCCCTAAATTAGACATTATCTGCTGCAAAACTCGCTCATTTCACCTACATTTTATAAATGAATGGCCAGTGTTATCACCATGTCCGCTCAACTTCCTTGTTATGGTCATCCGGGGCTTTACAACGATGGGTCACTTTTGGTGACGTCATAGACGTGCGCCGCAGGAGCGCAGCTGAGTTCCGCCGGCGCTAGGCTAGGCTATACAGCTACACAGCTATTCTTGTGCAACATGACAGAATATTTATCCGATGTAGAAGTGTCTGATGACGACTCTGAGTATGATGGATGCCCGTATCGTTTTGAGCCTGAATACACCGACAAGGAGCTATTTGAAAGGAGGATGCAGAGGGAAAGAGCCGAACAGCTGGCCAGAGAACAAGCGACCACTGCACGTCCACGAATGGGGGCTAACTGGTGGTGTTGTGAACACTGCACGCCACAGACAACAGAGAGCCTTTGCTGCTCAGAGTGGGACTTGAGACCAGAGGAAACACGTATTGATGCCCCCCAAAATACGTGTCTCACTACACTGGAAGATTTTTCTGCCATGACAAACCGGGCTGTGGTAGAGACTTTTTTTTCATGTCCCGAGAGTCAACTGGCAGACGCAGCCGAAGCCAGCAGGACCGAACGGACAACTTTCGATAGAGTAAGTAGCCCATACAAATGCAAAAAGGGTATATTTTCTATGAGTGTTTGCTTTATAAATAAATAACGGTCGAAACAACTGACAATTAGTTTTGGAGAAAGCATATGACTACTTGTAAGTGTGCGCTAACAATGCAGACCCGTGATGATTGCAGCTCGAGTCACAATTTATTGCCTGCAGAGAATAACCATATCATATGCATTGCGAGTTAGTTTTTCAAAAACTAGCATGGACTAGAGTAAATTATATTGCGTTACAGTGCAGTATTCTTTTGCAGGAATGTATTTTTAGAAGGCTACTCCTGCTCAACATAGGTCGTGAAGATAGCTATTCATTTTATATAAGGAGCTTTATACGCTGGCCGACGTGCACTGGTTATCGACCAATATTATTACATCTTCAAAAGAAATGCATTACCTCCGCTGCGTCTGTTTTGCCCTCTGAAACAATCGGGATGGCATTCCTCCTGAGGTACTGACGCTGAGCTTCCTGGCCTTTTATCTTTGTCGTCTTCGTAATGAAGTCTTCTGGAGCGAAGTGAGCGCTGCAGACCCGGTGACTGACCCTCCTCAGTTCTTCCATAGGAATATTCGGGTCCATTTTCAGGACAACAAGCAGAGCTTTAGTAACTCCGGGTTTTTCAAAGGAAGCCTGTGGAATGTGAACTTTGTCCACCTAGTCATTTTGTTTGGACAAAGTGGAAAAACGCAATGACAAACCATGTTTGTACCCGTGTAGCTCCTAGCCTAGCGCCGGCTGGACTGCGCTCCTGCGGCGCACGTCTATGACGTCACCAAAAGTGACCCATCGTTGTAAAGCCCCGGATGACCATAACAAGGAAGTTGAGCGGACATGGTGATAACACTGGCCATTCATTTATAAAATGTAGGTGAAATGAGCGAGTTTCGCAGCAGATAATGTCTAATTTAGGGGCTTCGATGTCTGGCCCCGTCCGCTTCTATGGCATGAGAGAAGACGCCGTCGGATGGATCTAAATTGCTCGAAAACGGCTCCGAGCTCCACCAAAATCGTCTGGGTGAGTCTACGAGGGTATTTATTCCTAAAAATAAGGCCCAGGTGTCAAAAAACCGAACTTAGCCTTTAACATTACAATGTAACTGCTGATGCCAGTACCACATTTTGGTACATGCGGGGAGAGGGGAGAGGGCTTCCCCGGAGGTCGGCCTCTTTACCCGGTCCCTCTCCTCCATACTTAGACTTATTTTCATTCATCCATTTTATCCTACTTGGTTCTATTTCTCCCTCTCTGGGAGCCTGGGCTCACCGCACAGCAGCCCACCGCATCCATCCATTCATCCACCCCTCCCTCCCTCACGGCCCTGCACATATACTCCCGAGCCTCAGCGCCTCTCCTTGACCAACTAACCTAAATACTACAAACACACGACTAACTGTAAACCTACACTAAAATACACTATACTAACAATACAGTTCGACAAATTACTAGCTGTTCTCTCTGCTCTACTACTCTCTCTGCTCTGATCCAACCTACTCGCCATCAGTTTGATAACTGCGGATAGAATGGTTTTATAGTAAGGGGAGGAGTAAAGAGGGGAGGGCAGGCTTAGTGTGGACAGTTAATGACGTCATTCGCCTCCAATGTAATGCAATGTAAATTCAAATGTAGTAACCAGGTTTCAAGCTGTAGAGGGCACTCCATACCACATTTTTAAAATAAAATGTAGATTTTCAACAGTCTGCACTAAACTGTCAAGATTTCGAGCGGGATCAGTCAGTAATACTACTTCACTACCAGAAACAATGATTATCAGCTGAAAAAAATGGTTTTAGGGTTTAGTTGCTCTTTAAGCTGTGTATGAAATGCTAGCGTCTGTGCTTTTTATCTCCAGTTATGTGATAGTGTCATTATTGCTTTAGCCTGATAGCATCAACAAACCCTTATTTGCTTTCCCTACATAAATCATATTCATTCAGATATTTTTATTCCATATTTTTGTCCTGATCATCCACCTGCAGTGGCTCTATGCCCCCCCAGTGGAGCCCAACCCACAGTTTAAAAACCACTGTCAAACAGGAAGATTTTAATCATTATCTTTTGTAACTCTGTTCTGAGGGGAAAGGGACGCTGGAGGGGTAGAGGTAAAAATAAGAAATGGGATGAGGCCTTAATTAAATACAGGTTACAGCTGTAAAACACCTCCATAACTGACATGACAAACCCAGTAACACTTACACAGTCAAGTCACAGAGTAACAAAAATGAGCTTGTTGGCCTAGGGCTGTGCTGTTTGCTACATTTATGTCTGAAAGGAATAGTTGAACATTTTGGGAGATATGCTCATTCACTTTCCTGCCAAGAAGCAGATGAGAAGATCAATACCACTGTTCTGTTTGTGTATAAATATTAGGGGCTGGGGGCGCCCAGTAGCTCATGTGGCTGTGTCCTTGTCGCAGCGATCCGGAGTCGATTCCAACCCATGGCCTTTTGTTGCATGTCATCCCCACTTACTCCCCCTTTCACACTTTAGCTGTCCTGTCAAATAAAGACAAAAAGCTAAAAGCTGTCCTCTCTCCCTGCATGCTTCAGCCCTCCCCTCATCCAGAGCAACTGCTTTACCTTGAGCCGACATGTCTACGTCTAGTTTAGTTCGTATCATAGCAACTAGACGCAGCCAAAGCACCTCAGCTGAAAAAAGGCTGCACCTCCAAAGTGCTTTCAAACGCTCCCAGCTGGGCGTTTTCTAAGGAGCACCTGGCATCTTTGCTGGGTAAAAACGCTAAGCTAAGCTAACATGCTCCTGCTGCTTCATACTTAACACACAATTATGACAGTGGTATTGATTTTCTCAGCTGATTTGAACTTAAGTGAACTTATTTGACGAGAAAGCAAAGAATAACATTCCCCAAAACTTCTTTTAACAGTGTTTCCCGTAGATCATAATGAGGTCACTGAGTACTATCTGGCTTTGAAAACTGTTTGGCTGCAAAATTTTTGCTGATAGCAGCCCATAGGTTGGGATTGTCAGTTTTTCTAGCCTCATGTCATTCTTCCACTCTGATCTGCTGCACACCCGTTGGCTCAAAGACCTTGACGGGTCCTGTCCATGTCTTTTTTCTCCATCAGCTTTGCTTTCTAGTTTTTGTCAACTCGACGGTCCTGCTGCCAACCTTCTGTTCATTTTTCATCTGTCCTCCCACTGAGCCCCGCACTTTGTTGTCTTTCTCTTCATCTCTGTCTCTTTGCTCTTCACTTTTGTTTCCTCTGCCTTTCCAACCTCTGCTGTGTCTGCTGCCCTTCGTTTTAGTCTCAAGTCATCTTTGTTCCTCTCAGCTCCACCATCTCTCCACTATCCCCTCTGCCTTTAGATGTCCCCTCCACCTTTCATCCTTTACCTTTCCTCTCTGCTTTCTTCTCTCTCCATACTACTCCTCCTCTCCTCTCCAGCTTAGGATACAGCCCTTTTAATTTCCTGCAATATCTCACCTGCCTAACTCTGGGCTTTCTGTGCTAAAATTCTGAGCAGCATCCCACCCCTGCTGCTCTGCTGCCCTTTTCTCAACAGCAGATCGAGTCCAGATGGCCTGATTCAGTGCTTAGTATTCACCAGTGTCCACGTGGAATATTCACATATTTTACCACCATGGAGGTTTTAACTGCATGCAGCACATAAGACAGTCAATTTGTACTGCACTTTAACTCCATACTTTAGAGGAAATGTGAGGATTTGGCATGTAGGGACGGTGATATCTGTCGATCCATCTGTCCAGCGCTGTGTATAAACTCCTGTAAAGTTAAAAGAGCTGTCTTCTGGACAGCGCTGTCGTCGAATGTGGGCTTTGTGACTGGATTGGCTGAGGTAAAAATGGACCAAAAACGGAGTGAAGCGGGAAAAATTGGGGAAAAGAGGCTGTGGAGAGTGAAAATATGTAATATTTATTTCAAGAATATCAAACTGAGAATGAATGTTGAGCTGAGGTCATGTACTGCAGAAATGATTAAAACTGCTCTCTCTCCGTCTGTCTGTTTGTCTCCAGGTCTTCTCTGACGTGCCCTCATTGCCTTAAGCAGAGCAACACCTTCGACCCATTTTCATGTATTTCCCTGCCTATCCCCCTACGGCAAACCAGGTGATGTATAACTCACATGACTATAGGGTTATAAGTACTGTATATATATCTAATATTATTTGATGATGGCTCTGCACATGTTTTTCTGCCTCGCAGCACTGTATTAAGGGAATAACTTGTACTTTCTGCTTGCTGTCTGTTCCTGAACTTTAGTTCTTCTCATCCACTTATGCTGAGTTTTATGGCTCTATAATGGGGATAGCCGTAGCTGCAGGCATTATGTTTTTTCGGCTTGTCAGTCTATCCGTCCGTCTGCACGATATTTCAAGAACTTCAAGGGAAATTCTTCAAATTTGGCATAAATGTACAGTTGGATTTAATGATGAACTGATTAGAGTTTTGTGGCCATAGGTCAAAGGTCAAGGTCACTGTGACCTTGTTTGTCTCATTTTTGTCAATGTAATATCTAAAAAAAACGCCTTGAGGGAATTTCTTCACATTTGCCACTAAGGTTAACTTGGACTCAAGGATAACCTATTAGATTTCAGTGGTCAATTGTCAAAGGTCAAGGTCGCAGTGACTTTGCATTCATCTTATCCTCATGAAGGTGATGTCTCAGGAACAGCTTGAGGGATTTTATTTTTTCAAATTTGGTACAAATGTTCACTTTGACTCAACAATGCACTGATGGATTTTGGTTGCTAAAGATCAAGGTCATTGTGACCTTGCATCTGTCTCATTCTTGTGAACGTGATATCTCAAAAACGCCTTAAAGGCTAAGTTCGGTTTTTTGACACCTGGGCCTTATTTTTAGGAATAAATACGCTCGTAGACTCACCCAGATGATTTTGGTGGAGCTCAGAGCCGTTTTCGAGCAATTTAGGTCCATCCGACGGCGTCTTCTGTCATGCCATAGAAGCGGACGGGGCCAGACATCGAAGCCCCTAAATTAGACATTATCTGCTGCGAAACTCGCTCATTTCACCTACATTTTATAAATGAATGGCCAGTGTTATCACCATGTCCGCTCAACTTCCTTGTTATGGTCATCCGGGGCTTTACAAGGATGGGTCACTTTTGGTGACGTCATAGACGTGCGCCGCAGGAGCGCAGCTGAGTTCCGCCGGCGCTAGGCTAGGCTATACAGCTACACAGCTATTCTTGTGCAACATGACGGAATATTTATCCGATGTAGACGTGTCTGATGACGACTCTGAGTATGATGGATGCCCGTATCGTTTTGAGCCAGAATACACCGACAAGGAGCTATTTGAAAGGAGGATGCAGAGGGAAAGAGCCGAACAGCTGGCCAGAGAACAAGCGACCACTGCACGTCCACGAATGGGGGCTAACTGGTGTTGTTGTTGTTGTGGACGCTGCACGCCACAGACAACAGAAGAGGAGAGCTTTTGCTGCTCAGAGTGGGACTTGAGACCAGAGGAAACACGTATTGATGCCCCCCAAAATACGTGTCTCACTGCACTGGAAGATTTTTCTGCCATGACAAACCAGGCTGTGGTAGAGACTTTTTTTTATGTCCCGAGAGTCAACTGGCAGACGCAGCCGAAGCCAGCAGGACCGAACGGACAACTTTCGATAGAGTAAGTAGCCCATACAAATGCAAAAAGGGTATATTTTCTATGAGTGTTTGCTTTATAAATAAATAACGGTCGAAACAACTGACAATTAGTTTTGGAGAAAGCGTATGACTACTTGTAAGTGTGCGCTAACAATGCAGACCCGTGGTGATTGCAGCTCGAGTCACAATTTATTGCCTGCAGAGAATAACCATATCATATGCATTGCGAGTTAATTTTTCAAAAACTAGCTTGGACTAGAGTAAATTATATTGCGTTACAGTGCAGTATTCTTTTGCAGGAATGTATTTTTAGAAGGCTACTCCTGCTCAGACATAGGTCGTGAAGATAGCTATTCATTTTATACAAGGAGCTTTATACGCTGGCCGACGTGCACTGGTTATCGACCAATATTATTACATCTTCAAAAGAAATGCATTACCTCCGCTGCGTCTGTTTTGCCCTCTGAAACAATCGGGATGGCATTCCTCCTGAGGTACTGACGCTGAGCTTCCTGGCCTTTTATCTTTGTCGTCTTCGTAATGAAGTCTTCTGGAGCGAAGTGAGCGCTGCAGACCCGGTGACTGACCCTCCTCAGTTCTTCCATAGGAATATTCGGGTCCATTTTCAGGACAACAAGCAGAGCTTTAGTAACTCCGGGTTTTTCAAAGGAAGCCTGTGGAATGTGAACTTTGTCCACCTAGTCATTTTGTTTGGACAAAGTGGAAAAACGCAATGACAAACCATGTTTGTACCCGTGTAGCTCCTAGCCTAGCGCCGGCTGGACTGCGCTCCTGCGGCGCACGTCTATGACGTCACCAAAAGTGACCCATCCTTGTAAAGCGCCGGATGACCATAACAAGGAAGTTGAGCGGATATGGTGATAACACTGGCCATTCATTTATAAAATGTAGGTGAAATGAGCGAGTTTCGCAGCAGATAATGTCTAATTTAGGGGCTTCGATGTCTGGCCCCGTCCGCTTCTATGGCATGAGAGAAGACGCCGTCGGATGGATCTAAATTGCTCGAAAACGGCTCCGAGCTCCACCAAAATCATCTGGGTGAGTCTACGAGCGTATTTATTCCTAAAAATAAGGCCCAGGTGTCAAAAAACCGAACTTAGCCTTTAAGGGAATTTCTTTCAATTCGACACAAACCTCCACTTGTACTGAAGACTAAAGTGATGAGAACTGTGTGGTTGAAGGTCAAAGGTAAAGGTCAACATGACCAAACAAAATATGTTTTTGGTTGTATTTAGGACAAAATGATAAAGCAATGACATTTTATATCCAGTAGGTCAAAGGTCAACTTCACTGTGACATCATACCTTTCTGCAAAAAAACTTTTTTCTGGCCATTATTTGGTGTCATATCTCAGGAACAGAAGCGGAAATATTTGGTCAGATACTGAATTGGTGACCCACGTTGAAACTGTGCCAGTTGTAAAGATCTTATCTGTTGTTGGGGGGAAGATGTATGTAAAACATTAATGCTTTCACAGACATGGATATAAACTGTGAGAGAAACTTGACTGGTGTGTGGAGGCATATGACCATGGGGCGGTAATTCTAGTTTTATGTTTTCACTTTGGTGTCATTATGGTCCTTTTTTAAATTTTTTTTTATTTCATAGTGACATAGCAATTTAACATTGTTCCAATACAGAGTATGAGATTTATTGCACAGCTATTGCTATAAACTCTTGTCCCTAGTCCCTCATGGTGCTATATGTTGAGAAAATTCTACCATACTCTGGTTTACTCAGTACATCTCCTGTAGGCTATATTGCATACCCAAGCTGATGGGAAGTTGACACTCTAGATGTATGAGGTTGTCACCTGATATCAATGATAGAGATATGAATGTCTAGATTACCTAATATAGCCGGATGACTTGCCTCAATGGATAAGTAGAAAAAGGCATCTATCATAACAGATGCACTGTTAAAGCACACATTTCCAAAGGGAATTTGCAGAATATGACTACACGGACATGTGTAGGCACATTTGCTCATACTCCACACACCAACAGCTACTGGCCGTGGTCATATCAGAGTGATAAATGTTGGCCATCAAAAGTCCCTGACCAAACACTTTCTGTGTTGTTTCCATTTTTTAACAGCAGCAGAAGCTGCATGTCAGCAAGGTCAAACTGTAAGACAGTACAACTCTGACATATGAAGAAAGAGACAGAGAGAAAACAAGACAGGGAAGCACAAAGGAATTTTTTGGGGGATTTTGACAACAGAGGTGCAAACAGAGAGAGAGAGGATGATGGATATGAGACTTTGTGGCTCAAGTGTATGATAGGCATCAGCAAGCAGTTACTGGCTCCAATTAAAGACCCTTACACACCCACACAGGTGATTTTAATAATTTTTCCTGATTAGACCTCTGCTCATGACTGTGTGGGTGTGTATAAACTGTAATTGACTGACACCTTCCTGAGTCTTCAGTAAGCTTTGTTGCATCTGTCAGGGGCGGGACAGATTACACCTCCATCATTCCAAATGGTAGAGTGAGTGACCTCAAGTAATTTCCATCGAAACTCCAGCCCACTTTCAACCTGAGCGGAAGTCTAATCAGCCAGAGTGGCTGAATTCAAATTTCCAGACTTCATCGCACTCGCAGACTTTTTGGGCGTGTTCCCGGGACGTCTGCGAGTGCTGAGGGCTGTCCAAATCCACCCTTCATCCAGTCCATAAGGGACCTCAGGTGGTCTTTCTGCAGACTTCAAGAAAGTCTGCTGGGGGTATAGACGTCACTGATTTAATTACCTATAGTTCATTGCAATATAGAGGTGATATTGTGATTTACTTAAATCATGTAGGTCAGAAATAATATTTCATACCACATCATGATACACAAACATGTAGAAGGAGTCTATAGAGGTAGTCAAAATACATTATATTGTTATAGCCTACTGTATAAAAGCTATGCAGTGTGGTGCTAAATATATAGGGGGAAAAAAAGGCTGAAAAACAGAAGAAGTTCTTCCACTGTAAGTAATACCAAATTTATTTAGTCATAGTCTGATCATTAATCACAAACATTTCCTTATTTGAATGCGTGCGTGCGTGTGTGAGAATATGACTTTTGTCCCTCACAAAGAGCCTATTTATGGGACTTATAGATCTTGTTATCTGCAGGGACAGATCATATGAGCATTCATCATTCATCAACTTGTGTGAAGAATGTGAGAGCAGCCACCACTGTATGTACATGATTATAATTGTCGCTTGCAGCCTGTCTATTAGCAGCTTGCAGTCTTGCGCCCGCACAGACTTTATGTGATGCCAGTAAACACATCACAGTGCATACAACTGAAGTTTGTGAGGGGTCAGTCCGCCAGTTTGGATTCAGCTAATTACTGAAAACAGGGCAGGGCCTTTAAAAGCAGTTGAATCTTGGTGACCAAGGCATACTGGGTGAACACAACATTTAAGGTTGTGTCCCATCTTATCCCCTTTCTCCCTCTGCCCATGTGTCCAGTCATGCTTCAGACATCTTTAAAGACAAAAAAAAAAAAAAAATCAGTTCAAATCCATTCACACGATTTCATGATTTGCTTACATTCATTGTTCGGTGAATCCTCCTATCTTCAAACATGCAGACACCGCTGCTCTGAATCCTCCCTGCATGGTTCCCACAGTGCGAACCCCCAAACTCAGTTTTACTGCACGACTTCTCTGACAGTGTGTGGTCTGTGTCTGCCGCTGCCTGAGCCCAGCACAGAAGGAAATTCATTCAGGTTCGCTTTGGACTCACTGCTGGCCCCCCACACTGACCTGATCCACACAAACACACACGCACACACACACGCACACGCATGCACACACACACACACACACACACACACACACACACACAGTGGCCTCATTGCATCGTCCTGCTGCAGCAGTATCCCAACAGAATGCCTGATAAGTCTGAGGGCCCCCAGAGACACAGCAGGGTCTGGCTGGCAGTGGGGCATTGAGGTCTGGGTGCTGCAGATAATGCCGGTGTGGTAGAAAGAAAGGGAGGATGGCAGTATCTCTGAGTGTTTTCTCCAGATCTTACCTTACACAGCCAGTCTTTGCATAATTCTTACTTCACTTATTTTTTTCTAAAACAATTTAAAATATTCTGAAATGTCTTTAAAGAATGACCAAGTCACTAATATGAATGACATCTGTAGGTCTCACTGGGCCTTTGTGTGGCTTTCAGGGAAGTATTAGGACCTTTTTTGTCACTTTGTGGATGTTCAAGTGTCCAAATGCTTACTCAACATGTAGGTCAAATATCTGAAATGATTTGATAACATCAAATCATCTCACAAGTCTATTTATACAGTCATGTGAGTGCACAATGTGAAATGAAGTCATGATTCCCCTTATTAGATTAATTAATTGTCTTATTAAATTCAAATGCACTTAAACCAGATGAACACAGGGAACGGTGCCAAGAAGTTTAAAGTAATGTGGAATATACTATGTTATATACAGTGGTGCAAAGGGAACTACAGTTCATAAAATATGAAAAAAAAACAATACACTGGCAACAGAAGGAGATTCCTGGGTTAACAGCAACAGACTCTGGGATTAAGATTGCATTTTGTTATTATATATTAACACTGTGTGTTGAACCTCACACGAACTAGCTGAGACTCATGCTCTTTCTCCGTTGCTCTGAATGTCTTATAATGATGCAGATGGATCTACATTGGAGTTGATTGAAAGCCCGGCGTGTCTTACATTACAGGGTGTCCCCAGTGGCATCATAGTGACGCGGCTGGGGAGCACTTTTGACGCCTTGGAAGTGAGACCAGACTGTCGGCTCTAACGTGGTTTTTCCGACAGCATTTTAAACCTGCAGAGAACTTAGCACTTTTGGTGCTTCTTGGGGGAACATATGAGAGGTTGCTGCTTAATAGAGACTATCAGACTTCAATCCAGCAGGGGGGCTGGGAGGCTGCAAAAAAAACCTACTTTGTTAGATGACATCTCTATTTCCTGTTCCTCTCAAGTGTCATCCCACACCTCTCATGCCTTTTCATTGCACATCTCGGTTTCTCATCTCGGGAGCATCTAACAACGTAAACAAAACAGCTGCTCAGATCCTCTGCCGTCTGCCCTGTCAGCCTCCCCACTGCTAACACATTACTCACCTGAATAATGCATGATGGGAAACAGGAAGTGGAGGTGTCAGCGATTACACTGCCTTCTTCCCAAATGAGAAGGCGTGACCTTACTCTGTCTCCCCGCTCTGTCTTTTTCCTCGGTATTAGCTGCTCTCATTTATGTTCTTTCATCTTTCTACGATCCCTCCATCATTTCCCGTCCCTGCATCCCTCACAGGACGTGTGCAGATTGCTGTAAATCAGACGTGTCCCAGCACACAGCAGCCTCCTTCGGGACCATCGCCAATGTGCTGGTTTAGCTCGTCATGTCCAGTAACGCATAAATCTGCACACACTCAAGGGAAAAATGAAACACAACAAGACGACATCTGAAAATAGTTAATTCACTTCAGATATTAAGCCAGACACGGACAAATCGAATGGTTTATGCTCATGAAATTAGATTTTGTACAACAGTATTGTCAGAGGAAATCTTTTCCCCAATCTTATTAGACATTAAACAGCTCAGCAGTGCAGTTCAAAGTCTCATTTTATTGAATGTTTTGTTTTGCTGTTTAGCAGCTGAAATACATCAAGACTCAATACATCTCGGGAACAAACTGACAATGCAGTTTCTGTTGCCCCCAGCGTCCTTGAATTCTGCACAATTGCATTAGTCTCTCTCTTTTTTGGTTTTGGCTGATATGTGTGTCTCCGAACGGGATATGCGCAACACCTGATGTGTGTGTGTGTGTGTGTGTCTGCATACAAATATGTAAATAACTCAGTATGCCGGGGTGTGTTTGGAATCTGTAATAATGTAAACATGCAAAATCAGAATTGCAAAACAATTCGGCACTTTGCTCTAGCATATCATCTATCTTCCTCTCTCTGTCCTCCTACCCCTCCCTCCCTCTCTCACACACACACACACACACACACACACACACACACACACACACACACACACACACACACACACACACACACACACATACGCACTTCCTCCCTTCATCTTCTGTTTGCCCCACAGGCCGATGTGTGTGACGCTGGTGTTCAGTACGAAGGGTCAGAGGTACCTGCGGGTGGGGCTGGCTGTACCTCTCTTTGGTTCCCTGTCCTGCCTCAGAGCCATGGTGGCAGAGGAGGGCAACATCTCCCCGGACCAGGTACACACACACACACACACACACACACACACACAAACACATACACACACACACACACACACACACACACACACAAACACACACATACACACAAAAAAACACATACACACACACATAGAGACCTCTGCTCTGGGTAAAATTGTGACGTTATGCTAGAAATTATCTGACGTCACTAAACTCTAGGTGTAATAGGAGAGTGAGGGAGATGTAAATCAAGCAGTCTGCAGACTCCCACACATCACAGCCCTGAGAAAATGTTGAATCAGGTTAAAAGAAGTGGAAACACCTGTGTGGGTGAACCATAACTATCTATGGCAGGGGAATTCAATTAAAATTCAAAGAGGCCCAGAAATTAAATTTTCCTCCCAGCAAAGGTCTCAGCCTCATAATGTCTAAACTGTGTCCTATAACTAATCTCCATGTCTATTAAAATAAAATAAACAATGCTCGATTTCCAAGTAGGATACTTACAACGTACTTCACAGACACATTAAACTTGAATGGCACTTGTACGGAAAACAATTTTTCTCAGCACAATGAACTTAAGGTCTACATTTGAAGTAAAAGTAAACAAGTCCGAATCTTCTGACTAAAATGAATAAATAGAAAAGTGCCCTTTTCGGAAAAAACTGCAAACAGAGCTTCAGGAAAATAGGACTGTGACTGAATCCTGGCACGTGTGTAGGTGCTCATTGGTGAACCTGGACTCACCACTGCAAGTCAGTGGTCAAGGTCTGTGGTAGCGTTGTAAAAAATATATTGATACATATTGATTCTGAGTATTTCAAACTATTTCGGTGCTCATTTTCTGCAGTATTGACACATCATGATCTGCTGCATCTTCTGGCTCTCTCTTCTCTCCACCAGCTATTTGACACACACTGCTGAGGTGCCCCTGTAGCCCCGCCTCTTCTCACTAACTCACTCACTGTGCTGCTTGATTTTGTTTTGTTCTTCTTTGCCTTTTGTGACAGTCTCAGAGGCTTTTGAACATGTGCACTGCCACAAGAATACATGTTAAAAAAAGTTAGAATTATTGTTAATGTTTAATACAGTCATAGTGCTATTCTCTGTCACCAACCAAGAAAAGCAAAGTAGTCTTCATGTTCTAGTCCTGTTATGGTATCAAGTAATAACATTTTTCAAGACATAGTATCAAAGTTAGAAATTCCAGTATTGTGATAACACTAGTGTTCTCAGACACAGTCTGTAGCCAGAAAGTAGCAGGTTCCATTGCTTCATGCTCCATGCTGATATCTCTCTCACACCTCTCGCTGTTGTTGTTAAACTGTTGTTCTCTCTACCAAACTGTCGGTAAACAATCGATTTGATTGGCTCAGTTGAGTGAGGCTATTGCTGTCTTAACTGCATTAGCTGCCCCCGATGTCTGTGGCCGTGACCGTCGGAAGAAAAACAGCACTCCGGAGAATGTATTATTCATCCTTATTCATTCATCAGAAAGTGGTCACAGGTCTCATATAGAACTGTCCCTCAGTCTGTGTTGGATCGCAGTTCGCTCTTTGGTGATGGCTGATCTTTATTCTATTTCATTTATTTATTTGGATCCCCATTAGTCACTACCAAGGTAGCAACTGCTCTTTCTGGGGTCCACTCAAACAAATATTACCTCATAGTGTAAGACAAATATATAATTAAAAATCCAAGGTGAACAGAAACAACATACAACTAGACAAAGGAAAACTATGAAACAAACAAACAAAAAACAATAGATTAACCATAAAATAGTCAGAATTTGTCAGAAAAATAACTAATAATAGTCTCTGGGGTTTTTTTTTTTAATATATAATCCATGTTTTGTTTTTTTGTCCAAAAGTGCCAAACATCTTTAAAGTGATTTGCTGCTTTGCTCTGTTTTATATTATTTAAATTTAAGTATCTTTGTTGTTTAGACTGTTGATGGGACCTCATAAGCAACTTACTTACTTTGGGCTCTGTAACGTTTTGGCAGGCATTATTACAATGCCACAAAAAATGAATAAACAAAAGAAACTCAACATATGTATTAATGATAAAAAATAATCTGGGATGCCTAATTGGAGTGGCGACATTGTTTCCTTCGGTATAACAAGTAAAAGTCCAGTAACTATCACCTCAAGCAGTTATTTAAAAGTGAAAATGAATGTCATCCATTACTGTGCCAAGTACAGTAGATTAAAGTTCAACCAGGAAGTTAGTTAGCTCTAGTAAATGTTTACAGTGGGTGATTTGGTAATCATTATCCTAACATCTACCTTTGTTTGGAATGTTAGTGGTTTCGATAGTGAAAAACAGTAAAACAGTCAGCATGTTTAAAACCTCAGCCATGAAGTCAGTGAGTAAAATATTTTCTTCACAAGAGCAATTGCCAATACTTAACAAGTAAAGCACAGGTTAAAAAAAAACCAACATAGTCAAACCGAGCTCTCTGTTATAGCACGGTAACACTTGAATGCATGTACACAGTAAGCTGAAATGTCGCCAATAAGAGAGGGGCAACAGGAGAAGATTCCAGAGGCGTGTTCATAAATCTTTCACCTGCCCGACAACATACTGTATGATGAACACTGCTGGGTTTTTCCTCAGCAGCAGGAGAGTAAAAGAGAAGCAAAGACTCAAATGTCCTTTTTCATGAGTCATCAGCGCATTGTTCCACTATCTGTTGTTTAAGAACAACTGTACCTGTATGTCAAAATCTATTCTGGGATTCACTGTATAGTAAACAAGTGTCTGAGTGGAATAGAGGGATGAGATGAGTGACGCTCTTAATGTCATCTTTTGGCCCTCAGTGTCTGCTATTTATTTGCCTGGAAGTTCGATTTAACTTCATGTCAGTGTTGATGCATCAACGTTCTTCTGTTTGATTTCCTGAGGGGCAAAACATCTTTTTTAAATCAGCTAACGGACCATGAAGTAGTTTTGAGTTTTTAAGGGCAGATTTACAAAACGTTTAGCATTCTCGCACAGTTCAACTTCTGTGTTGAATTACTCTGCAAACTAGCAGATGAATTGTTCCAATTTCCCTGGTTTCCTGAAGAGGAAATTCATTTCAGTTCACAGGATGAGATTTTCTTGTTATGCTGCTGCATCTCCTACACACCCGTGGTCTGCCCACACAGGTGTTTTCACTTACTGATTAGACCTCTTCTCAGGACTGTGTGTGTAGACGCTGTGCTTAATTAACATCTCCCACTCTCCTCTGTAAGTGCTGTTGCATCTGTGAGAGTAGAAATACGCACACTGCCATCACTCTTATTGCTTCTGCCTTTAATTCCTATCAGTTTACACCAAAACATAAATGCAAACACAGCACAAAAGCATATTGGGGAATCGGGCTGTAACTAGTGATTATTTTCAATATTGATTAATCCCTTAATTATTTTTACGATTAATCAATCATTTAGTCAAATGTAAAAACAAAAATTCCCTAGAACCCAAAGTGACATCTTAAAATGGCTTCCTTTGTCCAAAGAAAGAAAAAACTTTTTTTTACCTGAAGCAGGTCACTTGACAGACACATGCAAACACATACTCACACAGTCTGTCATACTGTCCACTTACTGTCTGGGAATGAATCATCATCCATTATAATAAGTCGGATTTTAGTCAATTAAACCCATGGCTCGGTCTGTCTCACCAGTGAGAATTAACTGAGTGAGTGAGTTAAGGGCCGTTGCTATGGTTACCTGCCGTTTAATAATCCTGTCACACAGATTTAGCACTTTAATATAATTTAAAAGGACACGTGCTAGTCAATCACAAATATTTATAATTTATTTTGAGACACAGATAAATAAATGATGTTGAAATAAAAACCTTCTCAGTCTGCACTGCAAATATGATGCAGCACAAACTATTCAGCAGTTTTCACTTAGTGCAATTTTTCTGTGTCACTGTGAGGGCACTGAAGATGTTTGATTTGAATATGAAACTAGGAAATACACTTTTTTGATAGATTTAAAATAGTAATTAGAGAGAAACTTGTCCTCAGTGTAATTTCCTTTGCAGATGATCATGTTCTGAATTTTTATCTTGATGTATTTCCAAGTTTTGCTCTCTGAGTTTGTGTTTTTTGGGGAAATTTCTTTTAGTCTTCTACAAGCTGCTTTATGTGATAGATTTCTAGGGATTTAAAGCAGCAACCTTCAGGGTTTACTTTGATTTCTTTGAGCTGATTACAGATGTATCCAGTTTTTATTTCCTCACTGAATGAGCCTGCTTGCACACATAAGTTTATTGGCTTATTCAGGTGAGTCATGCTCATGTAAGCTGCCACACAGAGACAGTTTTGGGGCCATTGTGGCTCAATGTTTTTTTCCCTTTCAGCTAAATTAAATTTCTTTTTGTCTCTTGTGGGGGTTATTGGGTTTGCTGCAAGTAGTGAAAATCTGGTTCAGCTCTACAAGGACTGCTTGAGGCACTTCTGCAGGCCCAAAGTTCACAGCGTCTCTGTTGTGCGCTCTCTTTCTCCAGGTCATCCTGGCTGAGTTGTACTCCACGGGTTTCCAGCGTTCCTTTTCAGATGATGATGACCTGACAGCGATTGCTGATAGCGATGTCATCTACGCCTTTCAGGCTCCTCCCCTCTACAGTCGTGGAGGCTCCGCGCCACACTCAGGTAACTATGGTAACAGGATGTCCATCAAAAACGCTGACGACAGTGACTTCCCACATTGGTAGTTCTTTTTTTTCAACATTCCTCATTTCCAATCTTCTCTTTTCCAGCCTCCCGCTGTCCTCTTGATTAGCTTTTATTCACACTCATACTTTTGAACAGTTGTTCACTTTCAGTGAGTATTTTTCACAGGCAGACATTTTACCTTGGTGAGGAGCGGGCCAGTGTCTGCAGAGTGCTTTGTATTCCTCCTTTCATTCTGTTTCTTTCTGCATGAAAGCACCCACACAAAATTAAATTAAATGTGTCTGGATGCCCGGTGCATGACATCATCCTAAATATCAAGTTTGCCTGAGTAACGTCTCACCTGGATGAGCTCCTACAAATGATGAAGTTATTCAAAACTCAGGGAAGTTATCAGATTTGGGGGAGTAAGAACCATGTCACTGTTGTCTGTGAGGGTAAATTTGCCTTTATTCAAGGGGCTCTCAGGTGCTTGCTTCCCCTCTCTCAGCGACAGAAGAGCTTTGTGTCCTTACACTAATTAGAGAGACATGGGGTTGAGTCAGCCTTGCATCATCACTGCCCTTTAAAAACCCTTTTAGTCCGTGCAAGACACTGCAGAATGCACCGTAGATGAGTATAATGTACACACAAACACACACACTGCTGCTCTGTAAAGCAAACTGGCTGCCTGAGCCCCTCTCAGTAAATGCAGCAATTTAATATGAAGTCATCATCTTTTATATAAGGCCTTGACTGAGTGGCCCATGTTATGGCTCAAATATCTAAATATATAGGAAACAGAGAAAAGTGTTTCGTAAAGTGGCATCTCAACAATACATTTATAACAAAAGCCTGAGTCACAGAGCAGGGGTGTGGAGATTGAATGACATGTGTTTACTGTGCCATGCGTAAAGATACTTTTTGTTGCACTGTGGGAAGTGTAGGACCAGCGTTTATGCAGAGTGACCCATACAAGGACCCAAGAGTCAGGATGACACGAGCTCTGCTGCTTTGAGGCTGACCATTCTCTTTTCAATGGATCTTTTGTGAGTTCCTCAATTTTTAGAGAGTGCAACTCTAAATTGCCGTAGTAGCCCTTTATATGTGTGTCTTGTGCTGCCCTCTTCTGACAGCAGTGGAATAAATTTCACATATAGGCCTTGTTGTGATTCCTTACACCAAAGGGGTTCTGTCAGTGTCTTTTGGGGGTATCTGCAGCTCTTGAAAAATCTAATAAAGCATTGAATTCAGTTTCCTTCAAAAGGCCTTAAAAGGGTTTGGACTGAATTACCTTGACGTCACACTAACAACAATCACTTTGGGGTAGACAACTGGAAAGTGATTCCAGTTGCAGATATGTGAAATCAGTTAGCCACCTAAAACAATGAATCCGTTTCAATTGTACACTCTGTTTGGAATATTAACTTCACTTTACCTTATACGCTAACCAACTGAGGCAGTGGTAGACCAGCAACTCCTGTGTTCTTCTAAGTAAAATTACTGTTTTTGTCAGTGGAGACTTGTGGCTTTGAGGTCATGGCTTCAGTTTCCTGTTGGAAAAGGCTTTCTGATGGCAAGGTAAAGCAGTGAAAATATTCAAAATATAGTGTACTTAATTTTATGAACATAACACAAGGGTTTTCTACCCAGAGGTTATTATGAAAAAAAACTTTATGATTCTGTCTATTTAAAAGCCTTCAACACTTTGTCTTGTCTGGTGTAGGCAGTAACATTTTGCGAGCTGATCAAAGGGTGATGGTGATTATCTGGTCAGGTTGCAATTAATTCATAATATCATGAGCTTTTGCTTTATACAGCTGGGAAGTAGTGGGAAAAAAAACAACAATTAAATAACTCTAGGCCTTCCCTACTGGCTTTCATCATTCTCTCATATTTTGGATGGTTTGGTCATAATACAGGTACTAAATTTGGTGAACTCAGAAACCTTGTGAATGAGCATACTGTATTTTGATTGAATAACCTTGTTGTGACACGGGCAGGTGATCATCTGTTTTAAAGCTGCCGGCAATCATTCAACTTTCATTTGTACCATCCACTTAGAGGGTGAACATCCAGCATAACGCTTCACCCACAAAGTCAGTAGAATGTCAGTGAAAGGGAAATATCAGGGAGGTTACAGGTGCTTAGACAGCATCTAGTGGAGTTAATGAAGCAAGGGCGAGCATCATCCTCTCACTGTAGGTGGATGGCAGTCAAGCTTTGAGGGTGAACATTCAACCAAAGGCAAAAAATGTTTGATTTCTCATCACTAAGGCAGCCTGTGTGAACCTTCTTTTCTCTTTATGGCATTACTTTCCGCTCGCTCCTATACTACAAAAGAGGGCTGTAGATCTCTTTTATCACGGAGCAATTACTTTAAGAGATCAATATTCACGTCTAAAAGGGGCTTAATTGAATCATATTACCACCACTGTGAGTGTGAGGTCATTAATTGTGAATCTCTGTGAGGTACCTGTTAGGCAAGTCAGAGTTAGCCTTTGTCCACAAGCCTTTATGGGGGTTTTTGTTACCTCTGAAGAAGAATGACATCAATAATTCACATATGTGGTCATGAAAAATTAAGTCTCTTCACTTTCTCAACAGGAGGCATTGCTATTGTCACTTCACACGGTAAAAACAGTGTCACAGCACTGAGAGAGGAAGCAGACACATACGGTGTGCTTTCACTCGCAGTCACACACTAAAACACACACACACATACACCGTGTAAGTCAAGTGGGTAATGAATCCATTAGAATTACACTGGAGAGTCTCATAAATACATGGCCCTCAAGAGAAAACCTTACACAAAACACACACACACACACACACACACACACACACACACACACACACACAAAAATGCACTTGTAATGAATCACACCTAAGCGCACACTGGGAAATGTGACTTCCATTCTTGTGAGCAGTCTGACGAGAATGATGAATGGTCCTTATCTCCGAATAATTCATAAGATCAGAGCAGACAGATTCCAGGATATCATAACTTCATTTGGTGAGATTTATGTCACGTTTTATAAAGTGTAGCATCTGAATTTATAGAATGATTGATATAGTTTTTTTTGGCATATCTCTGTTGTGCTTTTTGTTTTGACTGTATGAAGACTGTTTGATAATCATCACATCGAGTTTGACAATTCAGAGACACCGCCGTTGCTAGTGGTTTAACAAAAGTTATCGTGGTTTGAAGCAGTACTGTAGAAGTGTTACTATGGTTACAGAGGTTATGTAAGACTTTAATTACTCTGGGGCCTCTTGTTGCCAATCCAATGTAGTCTCTCTGCTGTAAGAATATCATAGTACAGTACAGCACAGTGCACGATGACACACAAGCCAGATCGGTGTTTCTGTATATTGTTGGCTCTACTATTAGAGCTATTAGAGAACTATCTACTATTTGATTTGGTTCTCATCACATATGTCAGGTAGTGCAGAGGCCTCTTCCTCAGACTAAACAAGCCGTCAGCTACAGTATTACTGCTGTCCATCATGTAAGTTTGTTTTTGCAGCTTCTGTGAAAAAGTAAAGCCTACTGCTGCCATGATGGATGGCTCCATGAAAGGGCTATAAAACCAAGAATATAATGAAAAACACACGGCTCACGAGCAGATCTGTGACTAAAAGAGGTGTGAGCTTTGGCATATTCACGTGTGAGTGATGTTTCTTTAAAAGGCAGAGACATTTATAATTTCATTTTGATTCAATATTTTGTGGTCACTTTATGCTTTACTTTTATTTATGGGCATACATTTTTAGAAAGAATGCATTTGCGTATTTTTTAGGGATACACAGGTTTTGAAATTCTGGGCCGATGCTGATATCAATTGCCCAGTGCAGACCAAAGATTTGCGACGAGACGAGTTGAAACAAGCAACTACTTGCAATGCACTGTTATGCAACATTCTGAAAACCTGCCAGTTCACACCAATGCAACTAGATGAGATGGTGTATCACCTCTATGCAACAACTCTCTGTACTTCCGCTCTGATTTCTGCTTTTCAGACTTATTTAATGGCTGAATATAATTTGTAGCTTCCGAAAATATGAATGAGGATAGGGATAGTGGGATACTGGCTACAGTTGCATTTGTAGTGGTGATGAAACGGTGAAAAACAGAAACAAAACGAGCATCAGATGGGCTGTATTCATAATCAGTACGCCACAATAATATAAATAACTAGCACCAATTAATCAGTCAATAAGAATGTGTGTGTTTGTGGGGGGCAATTTCTGCAGTTTCTGTAATGACTCAGAACCAAGAAACCCAAAAGCACAAACTCAGAGACAGAAACATTCTTTAATCAGTCCAAAAACAAGCAGGGATCACAAACCAGGCAGGCAGGCAGATCAGGCAGACAAAACCAAGGGACTAGGCAAAAAATCTTCAGACCGGGCAACAGGCAAGGTAACAGGTAACAGGCGAGCTGACAGATAGACAAAGAATGCTGGAAAGCTAGGCAAACACACTACACAATCTGGCAAGGAACATCAGAATCTGGGCCAGTATATGAGGAGTGGAATAGGATCCAGGTGAGGAGATGGGCGGGGAAAACTCAGCTAAGGGGAATGAGGTGATTGCAGGGCAGATAGGTGTGGTGGGATCTGCAATGACAGGAGGGTTAGTGATCAGGCAGGTGAACAGCATGACAACTAGTCACTAAGATGGTGAACCTGTGACAGTTTCTGGCTGCTTTTTAGCCTGCACCATATTGATATGACAGCAGGAAAGCATCGGCCACTGCCATCGTTGAATGTCATCTAATCTGCCAGTAGGCCGATGACAGTCAACAAAGAGAATATCAGTCAATATCGATGTTCAGCTGATACATCGGTGCATCCCCTCTGTCTTTGTGTAGACAGAAACACAGTTCAGTGATGAATTTACAGTTTTATGACTCGGGCTGTACAGTCTATTCCTTAGATTAAAATTTTCAGTATTTAAAAACACGTACAGGGACTATATGGAGCAGTGGAGTCATGATCGGAACTACTGTTAATCTGCTGTATGTCCTCACCAGGTTGTAGCAGCAGGAGAAATGTGGTCAGTAGAAATAGTGTTCGGGCCTGACTAACTCTAGTTTTACGGGATTCTGTAGAAAAATCGACAATAATATTTTGTTTATGCTCATGGGGGACACCCAGTTTTCATCTGTCAGCAGTGGTAGATGTACATCATCTGGGAATAGGAATCTTTAATTGTAATAATTTCTCTCGTTGTATACATGATGAAACATACACCACATAGATATTCTACCCCCGTAGAGGTGATTTAATTTGTGATGAGTGAAACACTATGAAATAACATGCAAAAATGTATTTCAGGTAATGATGTATTTCTCAAACTCATACAGAAATCAATTTATGCTCATAAAATTGGATTTGTGTGACAGTTCTATTTGCTACAGAGAATAAACTCATCATAAAACCAACAATGTATTAGCTCAACAATCTTTTATTTGTTAGTTTGTTTACTGACATTTTATATTTTTCCGTTGAGCTGCTGCAGTTCATAACTCTAATTTTCTGAATTGTTCTTTTCCCACCCAATAGAATTTTAGCAGCCGTATTATCAACTCATCATTTACAGAGTCCACTGAGAGTAATACATAAGGCAGTAAAGGGAAAATGGGACATGATAATCCAATCCACAATGAATAAATGCAAACATTCAAAGCATTATGATCAACTAAATCCTATTAAAAAGAAACAGAAATATAAATATGTTGTGTCTTAGGTAGAGGCTACTGACTGAAGTCAGCACACTAGTGGCAAAAACATAAGGTTGACAATGTGTAATAAACTGCTGACTGAAACAGAGAATTTAGTCTTAATATATTCTCAGAGAGGTTAGATCAGCATGTGGCACAGAATTATACTTTACTCCGTCTGAAAGCGGGCAGCCGTCACATACTGATGTCTTCCCAGAATTGTCTTCATCTCCCTGGGTCTCCTGACAGCTGTACAGTGACTTTAAAACAGTGGAAGTGAGTTGCATGGCACAACCCTGCTCAGAAATGCTCTTCATGTACTGTCCTCCCTAGACTGGGAGAGAGGCAAGAGGTTGTATGGACTAAAAATGTGCTTGAACAGCAGGAGATGGCGGGGAGGAATGACACGGGAATAAAGCAAATTACCACACTGCAGAATCTGGACATGCAGTGGCGAGAGCAGATGATGATTCTCTACTGTGATATGAGGTTCATCATCACACCTCCTTTCTTGCTTTACCTCTTTTTCTTCCTCTGTGATCCTGAAAATGATATTTTTGCCACCGTGTTATTGCTGCTCCAGCAGAGGAGAACACGAAGAGGCTGCTGCTGAGACATTTTCACATGTAGGCTATTTTCTGCAGGCAAGAGAGCTTTTCAGATTTAGGGGAATGACCTCACTGTAAGGCCATGTTCAGAATTATAATAGCAGTAGTAACACAATCACAGAAATGCAGACCCTCCTTCCTTAAATGAGACCACTGCGTTTGCAGCAACGCAGTGCAGCTTTGTAACTATAAAGGTCTATATGTGACATTCAGAGCGTAAATATAGCAGCACACCACTGTTTGCTCTGTAAAGATGCAGTGGGGTAATGGTGTGTTGAGCATAAAATGAAGTCACACTCTGTTGTTTGTCCTGTCAACCTGATCCAGCCTCTTGTGCATGTCAGTGCATGTGCGTGTCCCACTAGCTAGCGTATTGCCGCCATTTTGCACTATAGTCATATGACTGTTACTGCTGATATTGGCATGGTGTTGACACAGAAGCGTAGCACCCACTTTCCGGTTCCCCCTGGTTAACACTGTTAGCTCTGTCAGCACTGTTGTCGCTGTTAGTGCTGTTTATAGAGTTAGCACCATTAGCTGCTAGCCACCAATGATATGTGTCCAGACAACTCATACACTCTGAAAGCCCCTTAAACAGCCTGTTTTACGTCCCAGCCTCATAGTGTAATGAGTTGTGAAGTTCCAGTGCCTCCAAGTCCTCCACCTGCAGATGCTGCCTGCCATTTAAGACACTTGCATGATTTCTAATCTCTGGAAACGGAATTTGATGCCTCTCAGTTGGCTGGCTGAGATCCCACTGCATGCAACTTCTCCTGTTGATGATGTGTTGCACACGGTGAGCACCAATAAGAAGATGTACCTAGATTTGAAAAACATCAGGTCTCCTGTGGCCTGCCTGATGTCCGAGCCTCTCAGCGTGAAGGCTTGTTAAGTTCCACTCCCTCCAAGACGTGAGACCCTTTTACAAGACCAGACATGAGGTTTCCTTCTCTGAAAGACAGAGTGGTCTGGCTGATGTTCAAGCCCCTTCACCTGCTGCCTCAGGAGCTTCTTCTGACTCCAAGACCTCCACCTCCTTAAGTTATGCTTGACATTGAAGACACCACTGAAAAAAGTACCCAAATTTTTAAAAGCATTGGCTTTCCTTCTCCAGATGATGGCACAGATTCAAATCATCCCAATGTGGTGCCTCGGGAGGTTCCACTCCCTCCAAGACCTTCACCTGTTGAAACATCGGGTTTCCTTCTCTTGACTATGGCTGTGTTCGAAACCACATACTACATACTACATACTGCCATACTGCATACTGCCATACTACATACTACATACTCAATCAACAGACAGTATGCAGACCGTTTACACTGTAGCATACTACATGATAACCCACAATGCATTTCGCTCCTGCCCGAGCCGAAATCAGCCGGCCTACAGCTGATTTCCCTTAAGCTCTAAACTCTGTAAATATATAACTTTAGCAACATTTGAAACATTTTTAGGCGAGAAAGTAGCCGTTTAGATCCACAACGTGTTGAAAATCTGACCAAATACCAGCTGTTTATAATTTTGTTCGGGCGATTTCGGAGATTTCGGCGCTGCTCAAGCTAGCTGTAGTGAGCAACGCACTTCCGGTTATTTTCACAAAATAAAACACCCATTGCCCTTTCTTATACAGAAAACCATAACGATAAAAATTTTTGCTTTTACTTTGAAAACAGGAGACGAACCTACCCTTGATGTAGCTAGCTTGAAACTGCCGTTTTGTCCGATCTTGTCCCGTTAACGGAATTTGACCGTTCAAAATGCCTCACCGGAGAGTCCTGTCCGCTCTGAGACGAAGATCAGCCTGCCGTCTTCGGTACATCATGCTCCCAATCGACTTAGGATTGTTCTCAGATCTAAGTTTCTTTTTTAATCAACTATAAATCTAATCACAATATACAACGCCATATAACATACCCCACAGCCTGAAAATTGGAGGGAAAAATGGACATCATTGAACAACAAAGTCGTTGTGAATTGAATGATTTCATAAAGTTTCATAAGCTATAATATACAGTAGTAATAAATATAAATAAATAAACAACTTCTTCTTTTGTCCTGTTCGCGGCAAGGAAGGGATGATCGATGACGTCACGTTACGTTGCATCTTGGGTAATTTGAGTGTGAGTAGTATGGTCATGATGTATACTCAACATTTCTGGCGAATCTAGTATGCATCCGGGAACTTCTCGCATACTCAAAATCGCATACTGTGCAGTGTAAACACACTACATACTCAAAGAGTTAGTATGAGTAGTAGGTAAGTATGCGGTTCCGAACAGACCCAAAGAAGTGTCTAAATTGTTGCCACTCAGTTGGCTGTGTGAGGCTCCTCTTTCTGTCGACAGTCCACACCTTGAAGAGAAGAAATGCCTCAATTCACTTACTGTCGCTTTCGCTTGTATGACATATGAGCCTAATGAAGTAGTCTGGTTTATTTTGTTACTTTTTTTCCTTGTCCTCTTGAAAATGTTTACGAATAAAAAGGGCCAAATTACATTTAGCTTCATATTTAATCAGCCATGTTAATGATGAGAAAGTAATGATTAAAAATACATAAACTGCAAAAGCTTACAAGTAACACAGAAACAAAGAATAATGAATTCTGGATCATTAAACTCTAGAGCAAACCCACAGGAGACCTTTTTGTTCTGCATTCTTACAAAGGTGCATGAAGTTTATGGTCACAGAGCACTGCGGCATCCTGCAAGACTATGCTCATCCAGGTAAAATAAGCTTTTATTAAGGAGGGTTCATCCTTTTTGGAACCATGAGTGTAAGAAAGTCCATAGCAGTCCTTTAAAAACTTGAAATATTTTAGTCTCATCTAAAGTGATGGGTTGACAGACAAACATTGCCATCCCCAGACCCACACTGCTGCTAGCATGGCTGAAAATATCAAAGACAAAATATTACAAGTACTTGAAAATGCAGTTTTCCTTTCTAACTGTTGGTCAGGTATTTTTGCTGGAATAAGAGATATTATAATGCTCATCTTAGCTGTACTGTAATATGTCAACAACACAGTGCTGCAGATATCATATTTGTTGGAATTTTCTGGAAGGATTGATATGGACGAATAATACATAATGAACATTGATTTTATAGCATGACAAAAAGCATTGAGAATGTAAACCTCAATGCTGAGTGAACTAACTGTCATGCTTTGTAGGCAGTGCTGCTAGAGCATGTTGCAGGGAATTCCTCTGTCGTCATCACCTGTTATGTATTTTAGTGTATTAGAGCTGGATTTCCCAGACTTAAACAATAAACAGTTTCGGGGATATTGAATCAGCGCCGCTCCCAGGTACAATAATGAGCTTTCACATTTTAGAGGAAATGGCAGTAGGAGGTCTCATGATGGAAAACACTGAAAAATCAATTAGGTCCAAAGCGTCACAGTGGCATCCTATTTCACCCCCAACAATCCAGGCAATTTGCACATAAATAGAGTGATAAAGCTCTATTTGCTGCACAAAGAAAAAGACTTCCTGCTGAATAGTAGCTCAGGGAAGCTTAGCTGGCTAACTGTGGGTGATGCTCACCTGGTGCCCTTGAAATTAAAAAGTTAGGACCTCTGTGAAAATGGAGAAGTCAGTGAGGATTTGAGCAAAATGGACTGTGGGAGTTGAAAGAGAGGGGTAATAATCTAGACATTCAAAATGGAGATAGATATGTAGATAAAGCAGTCCACAAACCTTTACCAAGAAACACATAACACAGCTGAATGAGACCAGTGGACCCGACAGCATCCTAAATGAGATGCTGAAATACACAGGCTCTAAATTGAGATCAGTCATTGTGAAATTTTACAATGTAATAGCCAGATTGGTGAATTCACGACAAGACTGTGCGGCTTTTGTGGCCGTTAAATAACAGAAAAAGAAACAGTGTCATTCTGAACTGCTAATGGTGATATGCACCCCTCACTGCTCTGCCAAGCAAATAGTGTCTCAGTGCTCCTCTGCTATTTGCACCTATTTAAATGAGGTCATATGCATACATTTGGTGCAAAACTGGTCCTTTTCTATGCAAAAACAGTCCAGTTCACAAAGTTCAGTGCTAATAATCACATGCAATTACAGTAAAATTATATATCTTCAGAGAGTTGGTGGTAACTGAATGTATTGACAGACTGGGGCATTAAATCCAAAATATATTTATCTCTGTCATGTTTAAATTCCTCAGCTGAAGTTTTGAAAAATACGTCTGCACCTCGTCGTTCAGGACCTGTAGCCTAAGATCTGAAAACAGTTTTCTTTTTCTCGCTGCAATTGGCCAGCCCACTGTTATCCCTACGCAAAGGCAACATTTGTACTTTATCACATGGATAATTGGAATCAGACACAAAAAAGGGTAAATTGTACTCAGCTGCAAAACTTTATATGTGTGTTTGTGCTGGTATGACATTAGTGCTTGTGAGCAGTTTAAAAACAGAAAACAGTATCTACTGAGAAGTACCCCTAACCACAAAGCAAACATCTTGTGTGGTGTCCCAAAAGGAGCAATCCTCGGTCCTCTTCCTTTTCGTTTATAATAACCTAGCCTCTGTCTTCTAAACCAGTGGTTCCCATCTGGTGGGTCACAGATCAAAAATGGACCGCAATGGAATGGACTGCAAGTAATGTGCGAATGCGAAGTTTTAAGACACACACTTTATTTTGAAGTACAGCTAATTTATGTGCTTTTGTGAATCTGACCTTAAGATGAGGCAAGTAGTGGTTGTGAGTGAAGCGCAATTCATGGTGCTATCAGCTGCCGAAATCCATTCTTTGAGAATTTGCCCCAGAGTTGGCTATTTCCTTGAAAGATTGAGTGAAGGACTGATAAGCCCAATTTTTAAAGTGGGGACAAGACAAACTCCTAAAATTACCATTGGATTTGCATAAATTCAGGCCTTGAAAAGATTTAATGTATTATGCTAAATTATCAAATTACAGACTTCATTAAATTGCATTTCACGACTGCTGCAGACTGGCAGCAAGATATGTAGCAGCCTGCCATGAGCTCTGCTAATCTGTGAGCCCCCTGTCTCATGACAAAAAATTCATATCATATGTTTTATATATTTATATCTTATGTTCCCTTATTCATAGCCCTGCTGTTTTCCTGCCCTTTTGTATCATTATTGTTTATTAGAGAGCGAATGCGTTTTTGTATGTTCAAAAGAGAGGATTCCCTGAGAAAGCTGGTAAAGACAGGGATTCCTCACTGGAGATAAAGGGATCTGTCAGGACCTGACTCACACAAACAGCATCTACATTCATAGATAGATGCAGTAATCAAAGTCTTGTCTTTGATTCTCACCCCTCCCTCTTACTTGCACACACGCTTGGTGTGTGCAAGTAAGAGGGAGTGTTCAGGTCCTGTCACAGTGAACTGTGGAGCTGAGGGTAAGCTATTGTGTCATTTCCATCAACCTACTAAGGCCTGTGTACAGGTGGGGTGTCAGGGATTACTCTGAGGTGTTTATTTGAGCTGTCGCAACCTTCAATCAGCTACTTAAAGTCAAGATAGTACTTCTGAACGAATGAACACGCGTGCGCACACACACACACACACACACACACACACACACACTGTCGTCATTTATGTCGTCAGCACAATAAGTAAATCACTTCCCACAGTCACATACTGTCAGTTTCTTTGAGGGTTTTACATTGCTGATTCATGTCAGGAGACAAAAGCAAGATCTTAGAATACAATCCATGTATTATAAATGAGACTTTTTTTATTGATTTTTTTTTTTTTTTTGGCCATGTCCTGGCTTGAGTTGATAACACAGTGAAATGAGGAAAAACAGAGGTGCAATCACACAGTCAACGTACTGAACCCTGAGGCTACCAGGCTATTTAAAATAATAATAATAATAATAATAATCTTTGAATTCATCTTTCTTTTATTTAAAAAATATTGTAATTATATTCTAATTTAGTAATAATATTTTTGGCAACATGGGGGCAGCATAAACAACTTATGAACATAACATTGACATATCATCACCTTTTAAGTTGATATGTTTGTTTACACATCCAGCAGAGCAACCTTAACTATTAATTTGGTGTGGTGTTATGCGCCTTTAATGGACAGGACAGTGTATTGTGAAGGGGGAGAAAGAGAGGGGATGACTGGCAGCAAAGGGCCACAGTTTGGATTCAAACCTTTGGCCGCGGCGATGCCTTTGTACAGGCTTTTCTACTGAAAACAGCTGTCTTCTGTGTCAGAGAACGACACTATAAGAGCTGTGAGAGTTAACCAAAAAGTTTTGTTGCAAACAGCTCAAGGCTCTGGCATTCTTTCCACAATGAATGTCGGTCGATAGCTACAGTTAACCAGACAGTCATCTCCTTTCACAGTACAGCCGAAGGTCTGCGTCAGCTCCTAGCAGTGAGCTCGAGGGCTGAGAGGTGAGCTTACCATGCTCTTACACTGACTATAGGTAAAAGTGAAACTAAGAAGTCTGAGTCAGTGTCTGTCGAATATCCAAATGAAAACTAACGTTGCCTTGGTGAGGCAGCCTCGACTGATCACAGTGTTTTGACTAGACTGGAGTGTGGAGCAAGAAATTGAAACATACACAGTCCGCGTTAGGCTACAGTCTGCACAGTCTCATGCGACGTCTGTGCAGGGGTCTTTGCGACCATAGTGAACATTGGTGGATCATGACATTGATGTCATGCGGACTACAGCAGACCCCAGTGGATGCTTGTGAATTTGCCTGAATGAGTTGAAACTCAATAAAAGCTCAGCTGAGAGGAGCTACATTTAAGGTGATAATTCTCTGCAGATTCATTATTACAAAGTCACCTTTTTCATGTTGTTCCATTTTTTTTCACATGCTCATCCTGCACATTGGTATAAAAAATGTTTAAAGTTGCTTTAAAAACATCAAAATCCAATGTAAGAAACGAACTGGTGTATGATTTCTTTGGTGGTTTGTATTTCTGGCATATTTAGCTCGTAAAATATAGGGATCTTCTGTCGTCATCAGCAGAAAACATAACTTGGGTAGCATGAGGACACAAAATCCTGGGTGAAAATTGGTTTGAACTGATCTATTCCTTCAAGATTAGAGTATTTTTAGAAAAAAGATCTATAATCATGCTGCCATGTGTGTGCTCTTGAAGTTGCTCATGAATCGACTCATACTGAGAATAAGACATCAGGCATGCAAATGAAACCCTGCAAAGTACACATCCCGTGCAGTTCCATTAAGGCAATTACAGGTCGCCTAAAGCAAACTCAGTGCAGAAAAGCAAAAATATTCCAGGAACATTCACAGGGGAACTTGCGCCCCTCCAGTAGCATTCATCATTTAAAATAACCTGAAGAGAATGAAGGCAGAAAGAAATTTGTGTGTGTCTACACTCGGTGCTCTGATCACCACCACTGCCTCTGGAACGTGTTCTCAAATCATCGGGGAAATAACAGCAACACTTGGCTCAGCTGCCTTATGAAGAACAACACAAATGATGCATAAATGCCTGTGCGAATGCCGACTTGAAAGCCCTCTCTTCCCACAAGCCTGTTAAAACTGAACCTACAGTGTAACTCACAGCACAGCTTAATTGTGTTGAAGTGAACCAGTCGGCATGGCGGTGGGCAGTCAATGAAGTTTGTTATTAAGTCTCTTATTTTAATGGTCATGTTGGCCTGCAAGCCCTCTTCAGTTATTTATCATCTGCTCATTTAAATACTGGAATCTAAACCTTTGGTCATACTTGTCTTTGGTTCTGCAACATAGCACATATAAACCATGTCTGCCATTTTTTATGTTATTTATTTACAGAGATAAACAACAAAAATGTGCAGCACTGTGTCCTGGACTGTTGTTGGACTAATATTTGAGACATGATGTAACTAAGTGCAAAATACCAAGGGCAATTTTAATGATTGCAACTTTTTCTCATGTGTTGTTTTCTGAATATTGTGCCCTCTATTAAAACACAAAAAGAGAAGTGGGAGGATGAACTGGGTGCACTTGAGGGACAGTGGAGGAAGAAAGGTAAAAATAAAAAGAAGAAGTAAAAGGGTGGCATCAGGTGTATTTAGTTCCTCTCCTGCCACCACCCTAATCTGTCATTTTGCTGTTGGCAGAAAGCTCAGGTGCTTTGCTGTCAAGAGGGGCATTTGTGGTCAGATGGCTGTTTGCTACCGGGACCTCTGATTCGTCGAGGGCTAAGCCTAACGGCCCCCTGGGTATTTTTAGTCAGGTTTGAAGATTGCGCTGACAGGGGTCACTCATTTGATCCCAAGCCACTTGGGAGGAGTGTCGAATCCAGTCAGGATGTGGCAAATATCCTCTCTTTTTTGTGCTTCACTGTTTTTACACATTGGTAATACGCTGTTTTGGAAAATAAGACAACAGTGTTAAAAGACTTTTGCCTCTGGTGCAACAGCAAAACATGATTATCTACTTGAAATAAGGCTCAAAGGAGTAATGTATCAATCAAGAGCCCAGTTCTAACTCATCATCTGTAGATATCAACAGAGAAAGACTGCGGGTATTTACTTTTTAACACTGTCATGCTAAAATGGTTTGTATTCAATAGCTTCAAGTTATACCTCTAATTCCTCTAATTTTGCTGCCCATCTTGCAGGACACTGAAGCAGAGGAGATATTGTATCTCAATAGGACCTTTATGGTTGAATAAAGGATAAATAAATGATAAAAATACTGAACCACTGGTGCCTTCCCATCAGTCAGCACCACTGACTGTATAAAATAATGTATGTAGCCACCATGATATCACAAGTGGTGGGTAGAGGACTGAAAATGGATATAGTCAAGTTAGAGTCCAAGTACCTGGTTAATTAATTACTCAAAAGAAAAGTTACTTTCTGTCCCATACTACTGAGATATAAATAATCTCCATCTTTTCCTTCTCTGTCCCTCTCTTTCTTATCAGAACATCAAAGATAAACGTTGCACAGGAAAAATTAACATAGCTAATGTTAGTTAGACTGTAATGAATAGCCTTGGACACAGGGACGGGCAGACAGGAGATCAAAGTCGGATAAATTATGAGATGGGGATCAATATTATTGGCTCATCATATGAGACACATCAGACAAATGCTCAGGTTAGCACAACAAACGGAATGGCGTGTGGGTCGGTCACTATGACAAGGGCATAATAATACACCAGAGCAGAAAGACACACCTGCCGGCTCCAGGTGTGCCGGTCAGCTAAAACAGGACCAGAGAGAGTTATGCATAAGAACGGGACTGTGTGCCGGTGATGCTCTGCTGTTGTAGGGGATGTGAATGGAAAAACATCCAACATACTAACCTAACACACATGCGATGGCTTCCCCTAGATGTATTGAGATGACTTTCAGTATCTCTGATTTCCTTTTTAATCAAGCATATTAGCACAGTGTTAAATTTAACAGAACCCGAGCTAGCTCACAGTAAACATCTACTCCTTTTAAAACACGGTTTAGGATTTTTCACAACTCATGAGCAGATGTTAACACATTCGGCGACCATTTAACATAATTCTGTATTAACATGAGCTCTGTGTAAAATGAATAAACATGATGTCAACTAGCTTATGCACCACTTGCCTGCTTTAACAATGCAGTTTACACATTTCAATAACAGCTGATTTATTAAACAGTTCTTCTAAATGAAACTTAACACCAAATTTAGCAGCAGATCTTAGTGATATAAAATAAATAACTTCCAAGCATATGATATGAAAGAGGTTCAGTAAATCAGTAACACTTTCTCAGCCTAGATGACTAAAAACGTAATTCAAGGTGGCGTGTCCTTGGTTTAGATCTAACGTAGGCTGAGAATGCAGTCAGACAGGAAAAGATAGGTATCATGCACTGATGTTGAGTGACAGACCTGTCATTGTAGGTGTCACTCTCTCAGCAAAGTCTGGCTTTTAATATTTCTCTGCTCTCAAATCTTTGGTTTTTACTCCGTGTCATTCCAAGCATGTGAAAATGTAGTGTACACATCAGAGTAGGGGTGCATGAAAATACAGGAAAAGTCCTGTCCTGTATTGAATAAGGGATGGTGCTTTTCATACAGGATGATTCATGCTAACATTGAGGTGACAAGCTATTCCTGACTGTAGGTAGGCCATGGAAACTGCACCACTAGTTACAGCAACAGCCCCTTTTTGATCTGGGTGCTAATCGACTCTGTTGTTAGGCTGGTTGTGAGCAATGTTTCAGCCATGGACAGCTCAACAGGTGCCACAGCTCTGCACGGACATTTTAGAAAATGCTAATTTAATGTTAGTTAAGTAAGTATCTGTTGAAAAAAAACGAAGCTGAAGGTGAAGCTCTTCTTGGAAGCAATTTAGCAACCACCGTTGGCAGTTTTACTCATAATCAATTCAATTCAATAGCGCCCTCAGGAATAAGGTGGATAAAGTTGAGCATTTTAACATTGGAGTCTATAGCGATGGACTCACTTTAAGAGCCAGCCTCCAGTGGTCATTAGAGGAACTGCAGTTTTTGGCACTTCAACGTTGGCTTCAGCCGCGGAGGTTGCTCCTTGGTCAGCAGATACTTTCCTTACAAAACAAAGTCAGTAGGAGTCTTCGATTTGCAAAACTCCCTAAGATAAAAAAGACTGTGCAAACTGTGCACGTGTCTGTGTGAACGCTCACTGCAGTCCTAACTGTGCTCAGATGTAAGTATATATAACAGTGTACTGTGTCCTCCCAGGCACAAAATTCTGTCCATCACCCATCCCACGAATTTGAAACACACTCAAAAATCTTCAGTCAAAGCTGACCACTTGTGATTCATCTCAAACAGTCAGACAGCGGAGAGTTAGCGGGGAAAGAAAGAGAAAGCAGATAGTGGCAGTGATAGAGTACCAGGGAGAGAAGGGGGTATAAGATAATACAAAAGGAAGAAATGGAGGAGGGTGAGGGAGGAGAAGAGAGGAGAGTGATTGCCAGAGGAGGTGAAGTGCCTTCTTCAGGGCTAAGATGTTTAATTAACGCTGCCATACTCACCACCTCCAATCTCAAGAGCAATTTCTGTTTCTCTGTCTCTTTCTGTATCTTTGTCTCTTTCTCACTCAGTTCACTTGCATTCACTTCAGTCTTCATGTTTATCTTTTAATTAAAAATTGCAGATTATAAACAGATCCCCACCGCAGCCATGACATTGTCACAACAACAAATGCTTCAGTATCATGCTGACTGATTAATAAATCCATACATTTATGAGGACATGCTACGTACAGCTTTTCTTTCTCAGCCATGTTGCCTTTATACATTGTTTTGATTCACTGTGGGGATTGCTTTTTAAAATGAGCATCCACTGCTCTTTTCTTTTGCCCGGGGAGAGCTCCTCTTCTCACTCTCACAGGTTCCTCTGTCCACTCTGGTCTCCTTTCTCTTTCACTGCTCCCTCAGTCTTTTTCCACCCCACTAACACCTCCCTCCGTCTGTGGCTCTCCTCTGTCCGTCACAGGGAGCGAGGGAGGAGGAGGTGAGAATAAGAGTCTGGCAGGAGGTTCTCCCAACAGACCTTGGGACATGTGGGCGAAATCACGCTCCTCGCCATGCACGACATATTACTTTCTGGTCTTGGAACTATAGTCACTAAAATACTGGTGCTGGTAAAACAGGGCTGTGTTGTTTTAATGTTAGTCAACCTTGTGTCTTAGATATTCAGTTTATCTGCTGTATGAAAAAAACATTTGTCAAGTTTTAAACTTATATACAAAGTGTTGACTGACAGTATCTTTTATTGGGTTTCCCTACAATATCTGCTCTTGCAAAACATTATCAGCTAAGTTCAACTAAAAGCATTATTAATTATTAATTTTTTTTATTGCAATGTTTTGGCACTTAACATTTAACAGAAGCAGCACTCTTTCCTTAATCATCATGTTGAGCCTAATCCTGTCATTACTTTACTTTAAAAATGTAATAGGCAAAACACAGCCATAGTGGGCTTTTTCAAGAGGTAGAGCAGGATGTCCAGTAGTTGGACAATCAATCCTCCTCCAATCCCCATGTTGAAGTATCTTTGGGCAACATACTGAACCCCAAATTGCTCCCAATTGCTGTGCCATCAGTGTGTAAATGTGTATGAATGTCAAACTGAGTAGCAGGTGGCACCTTGTATAGTAGCCTCCGCCACCAGTGTGTGATTGTGTGTGTGACATAAAGTGTTAAAGCGCTTTGAGTGGCTACACAAGTGCAGGTCCATTTAAACATGATTTCAAGAAGCCAAATCTGTGATATGATTAAATAGAACAACCACAATCACTTCCTCATAGGTTGTGACCTTACTTCTCCTTCTACTATTTACAAGAGGTGTAATGTGATGTTTTAAATTGGAGGTTTTTTTGGTAATGCTTTGCAGTAAGGTACATGAAATGCTGAGTAGTTGCTAAGAAACAAATAAGTGGCTGCTGTATTGGTTAATTGGCAGCTCTGTCTCCTGCAAATTATGTTTTTGTAGAACTAATTTATAAGAGGAAATATGTGTGAGAGAAATGTAATGCAGAGTGACTTAGCTTTTCAATTAAGGAGTACTTCACCCACAATGAGAGCATTTATATATCAGTTAGTCAAAACGTGTTACCTTGAATTTGTGAAGAAAACTTGCATGCCTCCACAGTGAACGCAGAATCTTGAAAAGGTGGACATTCTCTATAAACTGACGTAATCAGGGTTCACATTGAACAACAGTAAATCTATATCAAAAACATCTGTTCACAAACTCTCACACAACTCGTGCAGTATATTCTGCTGTAAGTCTCATTTATCCAGTCATATGTTCAGGACTTTCCAACATGTATTTTCACTTAAATGTAATGATTTAAAACACGTTTGCACAAATAGTCTCATGCCTGGAGTCGTATCGTGCACAAGCATGCTCAGAGGGAGTAGGGAGTAATTGATATACATGACCATTTTTGGGGTGAAGCTTCTTTAACATGGTAACTGTGTGTCAATTCAGGAGTTGAAGCCTCTGAAGGCTGCGTTTAAAGACTAATTCTGTCACATCGGCGCAACCAACGCTGTCCTGTTTCAAAGGCTCCTTCCAATGCGGCCAAGAAATCCAGCCTTCTCTCCCAGAATTCGGAGGATGCAATGGATGAATCTTTTGTGGTCCAGCCTATCCCAAGATGCATTGCGCGCCAGTGATGATTATATATTAAGTTAACTGTTGTTAACATTATTAGCTAAAAGCACACAGCTTAAACAATCTTAACTTAATAAGTTTACCTGACAACAGTCTATCAGCCTGAAAATATCAAACAGCAGTGTCTCCAGCGGCGAATCATCTCCTCAAGTATTAAATAAAAAAATACATATATAGATATGATATCAATCTCTAGGTCTTTGATTTAGGTCTAACTGACTTACAAGCTTACTCCTTCTTTCATCAAGCGCAGGTGGTCGCTAGGTAACAGAAACACCAACAAGCAACGAGGAAATCCTCCGCAGACCAGACTGTTCCTTTTTGGAGGCTGTTCGTTTTGACTGCTGCCGTCTTCAAAGGACACGGCCGACGTCCTTGAAAGGCTGCAGCCCCTGAATTGAGATACAGCGAATGAGACAATGTTGCTGATGGACCTTTTTCACAGTAGACATTTGGATTTGTGATTGTAGGAAAAGCAAAAGTGGACTTGATAACATTAACGATGGCTCAGTTCCATGAGGTGTGCCCATAAGCTGTTTCAGTGAGTTGGCTACACAATACCAGGACCTCCTGCAGCTATCTTAAATGTTAATTACTACACCTGTGCTTTCCCAACTATGGTGTTACGACCCCTAGCTTGTGGTGTAAAAAGGGAAGCAACATAAACCAGTTGCAATTGGTAAAAGTAAAATTATTTATTAAACAAGGTTTGGCAAACAGAAGTTGTGAGGCAAAGCTAAAGGAAAAGGGCTGATGGATGCTGCTCAAACAAAAGAAACAAACAGAACCAAAAGAGGGCTCTCAAAACTAGAGTACTAATAAGGAGATGAAGTAAATCAAAAGCAAAACAAAATCGCCAATTGACTTTTGGTTAGTTCAAAACATAACACAATCAGAACAGCACCCCTTAACCTAGTGTCTCTAAGAAGTCTACAAGTGTTGTTAGTGCAATCAGTTATTGAAACTTATGTTCCCTAGCCCAGTCCTCTCTATCAAGTGCCTCATGTACTTCAAACATTCAAGTTAATGCAACATAAACATTTACAAATTTCGAGAGGCACGTCTAATGAACTGGCTGAGTCTTATATAGCCTTGCTCCTCAGCTGCAGCCTGGGGATTGGTGGAGCTGATGTGATACTGTACCAATCCAAACGAAGGAGACGTGGACAGGAGATGGAAGGTGGAGGGAAGGCGCACCTCCTCAGCATGAGACAATCAGGTGCAGGGGATCACACAGCCTGCTCAGTATGAAACACACAACTACACACAAAGTTACACTATGAGGCAGGGGTTCGGCGGCGGTGGCCGTAACATATGGCAAGTCAAAATATCTGCTGTGGAAAAAGGTCTGTTAAAGTACCTTGCAAGTTGCAAAAATGTTGATACTGAACGTGTCAGCAAAATGTTAACTGGTAACGTATGTCATTTGTTTTGCGCCAAAATAGGCAACCTTGCAACACACCAACCACTCTGACTACAGCATTATGTTTTTATTTTAACCTTCTTTTTTTAACTTTTAACCAAAATCACAATCTTTCCCTAAACTTAACCAAAGTGCATTTGTTGCCTAAACCTAACCACAGACAGGTCTCTACACATGAACCCAGTATTCTGGTGTTACAGTCCGTCATCCACTCTGACTACCTCCCTGCGATTCCAGAGCAGTTCATAAATGTAGTGTTTTTATTAACTCTAAGAAACTTTGTCCCTGTACATAATTCAGGGTGATTATGTTGTCAGCTCAATGTAATTATGAAAACAATTTAGTAATATACAAATGTAATTTCTCAGAGACAGGGTGTTAATAGGAGGGTTAATGGTTGGGTAGTCATGCTGTACCATTTGGCTCAAAACAAAACTCTTTGGTCTTTTACTTTTCAACATTCCGTGTGAAAGACTGAGAGTTAAAGGTGACGGAGAGGATAGAGGGAGGGGTGACTGAGACAAAGAGACAGGAGATGAATTGGGCGTTTAAAGGGCAGGCAATATGCATAAAATGTCACATCGAGTTGCTCCTGTCTGCTGGGGAAGAAGAAAAAACCCATCAGCATTTGATTTAGTAGCCATTTGGACAAACATAAGTTAAAGCTTTCTCAATTTTCTGAGCTCGTTTTAACAGTCAGCACTTTCATTATTATTATGTTTTAACCAAAAGGTGTTTTGACTCACTGGACCTCTGGTTGTTCAGCTAAAAAATGGTTTTCTGTCCTTGTCTCTGATGCAAAAAAAAAAAAATGTCTCCACACAACACTTCGTGATATGTCTGGAACTGAGCATGTGTCTGTGAGGATTTTAATAATCTGTCTGCTAGCTTTTGTGAAAGTGTTGCATCAAAGCTTTGAATCTATTCACACTTGCTTTCCTACATCTGTGTTGCGGTTTGTTT
The DNA here is from genome assembly GCA_026686955.1 of Epinephelus cyanopodus. Taxonomy (NCBI): domain Eukaryota; kingdom Metazoa; phylum Chordata; class Actinopteri; order Perciformes; family Serranidae; genus Epinephelus; species Epinephelus cyanopodus. The sequence continues at coordinate 35,699,199 of CM048916.1, forward strand.
TGTGTGCGATGTTGGAAGGTGGCAGTGATTAATTGCACGGTAAGGTTTGAACAAGCATTGTTTAATTAAATTCTCTGATAATGTCAAAGTTTATGTTTGCTGGGAGACAAGAGGTTGGGCCCTCTGTATCCCCTCAGCTATTACCCACTATTAATCATAGCATGTTTGTGTGTGTGTGTGTGTGTGTGTGTGTGTGTGTGTGTGTGTGTGTGTTAACAAATGTAATTCTTCTTACAGCTCCTCAGGGTAAATAAGAATCAAAGGGCAATTCAATATTAATGGAAATGTTCTGAAAATGTTTTCAGGATCACAGTATAAACGTGTCACATTAGATGTTGCTCGTTGCATAGCAGTTTCTCATTCTGGCACCCAAAAGCTGTTTTGTAACTCCGGTCCTTTTCAGTCCTGCCTCAGAGCTGAGTAGAATAAGCTTTTGATAAGTGTAACATTTTAATAGAATAAGTAATGTAACCGCTGTGACATTTCCAACTGCCAGCGTCTGATTTTTTTCTAAAAGTATATTATAAACTTAAACCTTACCAGAAATTTAGCACTAAAAAATGTCCAGAAGCTGAAAATGTATTACCTGCCTCTGTAACCGTTTTTCTTCCTTTTGTCGACTAAAACTTTTTACCCTTTTATTCACCTCCTGCACCTCCAAGTTTTAGATATTCTGACTCTATATCTTTTTAGAAACCTAATGAATCTGGTTTGTTAGATGCCTGGACATCATCTTCATGGAGTTATGATTTAGTATGAGTGAGAATTCTGCCCAAGCTGCAGGGAACAAAAAATATATTCATCCATTTTTAGGTTGTCTTAACAAAGATCAGCCTTTTCCTGCTTGTTATGTACATTTGTATAAATAATTACATGTTTTTAAGTCTAGTTCCTGTTTAGCCTTAGAGACCTTTTTTTGTTTTTTAAGGGGTGATAGGGAATATTTAGTGGGTGATAGCAGGTCAGCAGTATATGCCACATAGAGGTGGTATACATTATCTGAAAACAGGGAACCTGAAGATGAATTTTCTTGTCATAAATCTGCAATAAATGTGATGTGGTTAGCCACTTTTTTAAGTTTACACAAAACAGGGGCTTAGAGCATTTTAATGGAAGTATGAGATAACCATGCCCAAGCTTAATTAGATCTCATAAGTTGTTTAAGGAATTTTTGGGTTGATACCGGTCACAATTGGTTATTTTATACTGTGGGGTCACGTTTGGAAAAACAGTCTCACTACAATGAAATATCTACTATTGGGACCAATACCTGTATATAAAGATGGACAATGTGTCTACACTTACTCGCACTGTATAAAAATGAAGCCAAAATATTCCGTATATGGCCACTGCTATCTTGTACTGGTGACATTGTTCAGAGCTATAGTTTGCTCATAAGCGATGTGCAACCAGTCGTGAGCAGTACTGTTGATCGCAAGCACACTGAATAGCACACGCAGCTGTCATTCATGATGTCAAGCCCTCTTTTTATAGCATAAAATGAATAAATCAAACCAAGTTTGTAAGAAAAAAAAATATCTTGAACGCTGGCAGCAGGATGAGAAAGTGACAGAAACCATCTTTGGGAAAAGTTTATTTGACTGTGGTTTGAGCTAGTGGTTTTTCATATGTCCCATCTCCTAATATGGAGTCGGCGGGCTTAATTACCTGTACTGCAGCAAGCCACTAGGAAGTGATCAAGATGTTTGGCTTCACTTTTTGGGAGCTGTCAATATGTCCATCTTTATTATACCCTCTGTTATGGGGACTAACATCATCACACAGCATAGTTTTTGCTGAAAAAATTGCATGGCATTAGCATACAGTGGGCATTTCTGTAAAGGGGAGGCTTGTGGATAACCAAGGAACCCCATTTTTAGTCAGAAACCTTGAGTTCAAGGGCCCCTCTTGGAAATGGCTTTGAGTTTTTTTACACACCAAAATTTTGTCTAATTTTGGAGCTTTTCCAAGCCTCCTTACCAGCAAGCTATCATGACATGATAAATACCAAAGGGAGCCTCAGGTTGTCTTGTTTCTCTCGATACCACCACCTTAGCTTAAATAATGAGCCTGCTATGGCCTCGTAAAGACAGTTAAGTCAGTTGTGCTCACTGGGTCTCTAAATTTGATGTTGCCAGTCCTCCCACTTCCTGTTTATTTTAACAACAAAGGTGGAAACTGTGGTTCCAAATGATTATACAACTGATGGGATTTTTCAGGTACTTGTGAAAACATTTCCTTCAGAAAGCTGTTCACACCTGGTTGAAAATCATTCATAATAGCTGCCAGCTTCTGTGTGTGTGATGCACCCAACAGTTTGGATGTCAGCCTTTATTAAACTGTCCCCCACTCCTCTGCTCCACTCAGGGTATCACCACAGCCTCCCCTCCTCCCCCTACACATCTACGGCTGGACCCAACGGTCAGAGGTTACCTCCGTCTGGCACCCTCTCCTCTGAATACCTGAACCAGGGCGCCTCCACAAAGGTCCTCCTCCTCATCTGCAACACAGCGGGATCGGGCCAGCAGGCAGTCAGGTGAGCTTCAGACAGACTAATTTCCAGTTGTTATTGTTAGTTGTTTTTTTTTTTTTAATTAATTTTGACCTGATATAATGCGCTCAGCTGTGGAGTCAGGGCTTCATCTTGTGAATTGGTTTTGTCGCGCACACAGCAGCAGAGCCAGTCGACTTAGATTTCTTTTATGAGACTGCGTTTGAGGTCGTGTCATCATACATTTGTGAGACAGGTTTTTAGAGTTTGTTCAAGTATAGCTGTTGAGACATCTTTCCTCCTGCTGCACTGTGTCTATGGTCTTAAATAGAATACCTCATTTATTCTTTCCTATTTTCATCATCCAACACTGTCTCAATGTCAGCATCCGACTTCTGTTCGACTATGACCTGTATATCTATTGCATGAATGCCACAGACAGGGCTGGTTTTATTTAACTTGTGCAGCTCGAGCTTCCATTCAGCTGCAGCTGCAGGCAGACTGTAGAAATCTGAGACTGAGTCGAACAATTCAGCTCAAACTGAAGCACTTAACCTGTGAAAGTAGGCAGCATAATTAAGTTGCCAAGCACCTAGAATGCATGTGATGTGCGACAGTAACACAGCTGGTTCGATGCTTTTTGTTTGCCGCCCACAGGCAAGCTGTGTTCTGCTGTGTGGGGATAAATGTCCCACAGCGGCTGAATGGCATTGCAAATCAGAGAAGAAATGCTCTGGTCATGTCTACCTTTCCAGTAATGACATTGTCACCGTAGGCAACATCATGAATATTGAAAGGATCCAGACTCGTATAAGATGACGTATTTTGGAGTCTGTTTAGAAGTGAGCAAGGATTAATTGACTTATGCAGCCAATCCATGTTAATGCATGATTATTTTGCAGAAGATGTATCCACTACACTGCTAAGGATCATGGGTTAAGCAGGGCAGACAGTCCAGTTGAGCTTTTGGCAATTCATAAGAGTGAAATGTTTTGTAGAGTGAATGAAATACTTTTTATTATTGAAACATTTATGATCACTGTGGTAAACTTGCCAGCACAGCTTTTGTTAGTCCTGGTCATTGCTCTCATCTTAATGACCATATCTTTTTTTTTGTCAGCCATTTTAGTGTGTGTGAAAGGCCTCACTTGAGTCACAGTTGCTCTGATATTCATGAAATTTGGTGTGCACAATGCTCTTATTATTTCAAACATATTTGTCATAAGGTTTCATTACCTCCACCCACCTGGAAGTCAGCCAATTTGATTTTCATGGTTTTTTTGTGTATTTTATGGAAACTTCTTCGAACTCCTCTGAGAGGTTTTTTCTAAAGGGATGCTAAATTGCATTTGCTTGAACAATGATGTTATAGATCATATAAGTAGACACCATTTTAGGCACTTTACAGATATGGAACTTTACAAAATTCCTCCTAGAGATTTCAACAGATCTATCTCAAAGTTGGGCAGTAGAATCTCACCTTCCCAATGCTAAATTGAGAAGCTTGTGTTTTTGTGGAGTGATCTTGCTGTAGTTGGTGGCTCGGCACATTTCAGTTTCAACATGATACGGGAAGCTGTTGTGACCTGACTTTACATAGTCCAATCTGCCCCAAATTTTGTAAGCTGGGTAAGAGTGCAGCCTGAAGACACCTAAATGCCCATATTGAGTCATAGTAATTGTCCCACCTACAGACAGCGGGAAGTCACTTACGATGTGACAAATATCATCCAGTTTACCTGAAACTGACATTGTCTTGTCTACAGATGATATACACAAACATGATGTTTAAGTAACACATGAGCTGCGTTCCAAAAACGGTTTGAGTCGCCCTCGCTCACTTGCCCTCAGCCCTTGCTTTGACGTCACACGGAGGCCACTTGGAGGGCGGAGGGAAAGTGGGCGGAGGGGGAGTGAAAGAGGTAAATGGAACACACCTGCCCTCGTTCACTCACAGGGCAGACAATGATGGATCAACCACATGTCGTTGGAGTAGCGCTATACTGCCTATTCCAAATCACACAAAATATACAGAGACTCATGTCATTAAGACGGAGACGTATTCTGCGCTTGATGGCAATACGTCGGTACCTGGTAATTATCAGAATTATTAGTTTTGTATCAAATTTTATTTGGGCAATTCATTATTTATTTATTTATTTGTCTTTACCTTATAATTTGTAGACAGTTTTGTTGTTTAAATACATTTAACCTACTTTAAGTTTAGTTGACATTAGTAGAGCTCCGTCTCCTCATCAGACCCTGTAACAATATGGAAACAATCCCTTAATCACACAGAATGCACAACAAACGACGTGACATCAGAAAAATAAAATGCTATTTAGATACAAGTATTTTGCTTTCTTTTTCTTTTGTCTGTGACAAATAGCTTATATACTTACACTTGTAAACGGTGGGTTCTGCCATAACTGCCACGGACAGTCTAATTGCACAATTAACCGACCCGTGCTGGCTCCTTAAATTCATTTTCTTCTTCTTTGGTGGTAAATAGACAGCAGCCAACGGTGTTTGAGGTTCATTATCGCCAACGCATGGACATATTTTTCGTGCACCACTGCAATGCATTGTGGGTGATATACAGCTCTGGAGTGACCATCGTTGTCGACTCGATCACTCAGCCCTCAAGGGTCGATCTCACAAAGTTCACTTCAGCTGTTTAGAGAAATGGAACAGCCCTTAAGATGGCGGCGGGGATTCCCCCGAGGGCAAGTGCTGAGGGCAAGTGAGCGAGGGCGACTCAAACCGTTTTTGGAACGCAGCTATGTTCTCTGTGCCACATAGTGGACACAGGAAGTAATACAACTACAGGCACACGCACTCCAGACAAGACTATTTAAGAGAAGGCTGGGACACGGGGTCAAACATGGGGGGATTGCACATGCGCAATAAAATCTGGTCTGCACTTCCTGAAAGGGTCAGTAGATGGCGTGAGACCACGGAATAAGGGGGATGTTTGTTTCATGGTCAATTTGTATTTTTGGTTACGTTTGGGAATTTATGAATGATTTGAAAATGCTCGTTTTTGCAATAGAATTGAACTATTATGGCAAAACTGATAATCTGTGCTCTGTCTTAACAGCAAAATATATTGTGATAATATCTAGTGTTACATTGAAGGATGATTCTCAGAATCAAAACCAATGACAGCAGCCCTAGTTCTTTACCAGAGGCATTAGTTAAGGTTAGCTACTGTATTGAGAAAGAAAAACAAATTAAAATGATATTGAAAAAAGAGCTTATTGACACATTTTGACATATTCCAGTATTCAAATATTCTCAGTTTCATTATTGTCTTGATGTCACACACACCACAAAACACAGGAACAACTGCAGGAATTTTGCGTTTTCACACACAAACAGTCACCACACAAATAACAAATGAACTAAAGGTCTGAGGAAGAGCTTTGTGCTGGAAACATCACACAGCAAAACAAGAGGTATTTGATCTGGCTCCATTTTGTTGGTTCTGGGATATGTGCATGCATGTCATTTTCACATCTTATTATTGGACTGTCACTGGTGGCCTGCGTCGTGGGTGAGAATGACAGAGATGCAATTCCGACAACTTCAGGCAGCCGCCGTCGAAAAGTCAAAGCAGACTGCACCAAGCGCACTCTTTGATCACCTGAGCGCTTTTTATCTAGCGCCCCTGCTGTCACCCTCCAGCATCGCAGCTCAAGTTACACTGAGCATGTGCAATCCCCCATGTTTGACCCCGTGTCCCAGCCTTCTCTTGAATAGTCTTGACTCCAGATAGGAAATACCATTGCACGCCTGCGTGTAGTGTCCAACATACACAGTAATGCACAGCTGTCTCAACCAGCATCCCACCAGTACCTGTGACATGCGTGAAGCTGCAAGGGCCTTCTTGTCGCTGCTTGCAGTTTAAATTGTTGTCTGTTTTTACTTCAGTGTAGTGAATATTTAACTTTGTGAATTTTGTCAGGCGTAGATTCACTGCTGGAAACATTTCACTTTGGTGCCCACTGACTGGGTCGGTCAGTTCCTGTTGTGTTTGTAGAAACATATTGATGATGCAAACAAAATGTTCCTCATTTCATCCTAGCAGTACTCTCTCAGCTTTGTTCCAAGGACTGTACTTAATTTAATTGCAGTGAATTTAAGTCACTGTGATGTTCCTGAACCCATTATGAGACTCTGTGTGCTTTGTAATGCTGAGCATCATTCTAATGGATGTATTCATTTGACCAAGGGTAGATTGTGTCCATGAGAGTGCCTGGTTAGGATTGTTGTAGCATTCAGACAGTAATCCTCTACGGGGCTTATTATGTGCAAAGAAAATATTCCCGTTACCATTGTAAGTGCTCTTAGATCATATGGATTGTTCAGATTTCCCTGTGGGGATCGATAAAGTTGAACTTATTGTTTATTCAATGAAGAATGGATTCATGTTTCACATCAGTCATCCAGTTTCAGTCATCATTTCTGATAACATTCTCATAACAGACCTAATAATGCCAGAACAAGACATTTGAGGACTCATTTGTCCCCATGTTACTCGTGTACATGGTAGTAGACATCTGACGCGCAAATTCGCAAAGGAAAGATTGAGGCGACTGATAGCACCATGAACTGTGTATCACTTGCAACCGCTGTCTGCCCCATCTCAAGGTTCAATTTACATAATATTTTTGCACTGATGATGACACAGCGCAAACACAGCCATGCAGAACAATGGCAGAGAAAAAAAGAAAACTTGAAAAATTTCAGACTACAAGCTAGAGGTCCTGGCTGAAGAAGTACGGAGGCATCCCCCATAACTGCAGGCAAACAATTTACGCGTGTCAGAGCGAAACCATATTTGGGATTTAATGTCCCAGTATGTTAGTGTGCTCCAGTTACCACCAACTCTTTAGAGACGCTTAAAATTTCACTGTAACTGCATGTGGCTGTTAGCATTTATCTGTGTGAATTGAGCTGTTTTTGCAGTAAAGCTCATTTGCATACAAAACGGGCAATTTTGCACCAAATGTATTCATATTAGCTCATTTAAATACATGCAAATGGGGAGGGAACACTGAGACGCTATTTGCACGGCAGTGGAGTTAGGGGTGCATGTCACCCTTTGCGGGTGCTTTTGAGAATTACACATTTTCTTTTTGTCTTATTGGTGCAGGTTTAAAAGCTGCACAGCCCTGTTCTGAATTCACCAATGAGTAGGAATGCAGTGGTATGAGATTTTTTCTGCATGATAACCACAATATCATGGATTCACATTGTCACGGTACAGTGTATTTTGTTATTGATATTATCATGATTATCAATTGCAAAGACCCTGAAAGGCGTCCATTACAATGGAAGTACCTACTATAGCATTTTAGTTTAGCTGTCATGATGTCAACATTTCCTTCATAAATAGTCCATGACACTAAACACGGGCAAAAATATTTAGACATGTAACTCACTAAAATGTGTAGATAACTGAATAGTACAGCCTCCATTCTCCTGAGACTGCTTCCCACAAGATTTTGGTAACCTGTCTGCAGGGATCTTCTCCGACCCAGCCACAAGAGCCTGGCTCACAGTTTGCGCTCCGACTGATCTCAAAGATGTTTGACTGGAGTTGAGGTCAGGCAAATTAAGATCTTTGACTCCGAACTTGGAAAACAATTTCTCCCTTTGTGCACGGGGCCATTGTCATGTTAAAACAGGAAAGGGCGTTCTCCCAGCTGTAAGTTGGAAGCACACAAATATCATTGTATTCTGTAGCACTAAGATTTCCCTGCATTGAAACTCATGGGTCCCGCCAAACACTTGCTGTTATTTTTATACAGAGAGACAACAAACAACAGCACCACAAATTACAACCTCCAAAACAACCATAGCATTGAATCAACACCTCTGTAAAACATCCTAACCTTCATGAAGGTAGGATTTAATGCAGAGATATTGTTTAATGGATGTTGCTTTAAACTACATTACTTTGAGCTACGTGAACCTACAGTAATAAACTGGCAATTAAGTGTACAGCATGTGTTGTGTAAGTGTGCGAACCTTGGAACTTTAATCTGCTGTGTATGACTGAATAATCTGAGATCCTGAAATACTTGACAAACACAGCTGCCTCTTCCATTAACCTCACATAAAAGCCTCAGATAGCCACTGCTGTGCAGTAAGGAGGAGCACCAGCCTTGAGTTAACCTAGAGACAGAGAACCCATTATGAGGCATTGACGCATTGATGATATACAGACTGGTGTCTCTGCTTTATTTGACCCCTGGCCCCACATAATGTCACTGTAAGCTGTCAGTACAGGACACTGACAGGCGCTGACAGTAAAACCTTGATGCACCTGACAACTTGACAGATGTGGTGATGACACAATAAGTTGCAGTGACCTTTATACTGGCACTTTCTCAGCCTTATTAGAAATTAATTTATATTACTTTGAAGTGTGGATGACTTTCCAAGTTAACCAATCATTGTCCTCCTCTCCTCTCCTCTCCTCTCCTCTCCTCTCCTCTCCTCTCTCCTCTCCTCTCTCAGGTTTGGGCCTCCATTTCTCATGCGTGAAGACAGGAGCATCTCCTGGGATCAGCTGCAGCAGAGCATTCTCAGCAAGCTCTATTATCTGATGCTGAATGGATCTCAGGCTCAGGTAATGCCCACACACCTCAGTAGTAGTATAGTATTTGTAATAGTATTTGTAATAGTATCTGTAGCCTACCCCGGACCCTTCAGCTCAATGGTTCACAGACCTTCTCCACTCCAATGGACCAAATTAAAATAGCTGTGCAGAGCAGAGATTAGTTGGAAGTTTAATCAATTTTCATTAAAGTTGGGTACTGTCTTTAAATTAGATAGTTCTTAACGTCTGTTTGCAATTGTGTGAATCACATTTGAAACTAAAAATGAAGATAAAGGATAAACCACATAACATTGTGTTTCAAAAAGTAGTCCGTCAGATTCACAGAATGTGTTAGATAATTGACATAGCCACCGAGGCGTCACCATTGGTTTGTGGGCTCCCACTTTGAGTTTCATGTTTGGCACTTTGCCCACCGCCATTTTGGATTTTCAGAGCCAGAAGTAGCCATATTTGGACAAGGAGGTGGAGATAACTCTAAAGCCTCTTTTACACTGCCAGATTTTCGGCGAATGTTGAGCCGTTTTGCCGGCAAGCTGCGAGCGTTGAGACACACAGAGCTGGATTGGCGAGTTGATCCAAGGTGCCCAATTTTCCGCCTCGTAGGGTAATCACATTGGCGGAACCTTTTTGGTTTAAAAAGAACGAGGTGCCCTTCCGCCATGGGAGGGGCTGTTGATGACTTGAGGGAGGAGCTGTTGATGACGCCGCATGTGCGTCCCATTGGAGGTGGACTAAAAGGAAACAGCTGATAGCAGGAATTAGCGAGCAGCTAGTATTCGTAGCAAGAGGGAAACGCAATCCTGACGCTTTAAAGATGAGCAACTGGGGAGACAAGGAATTGCGTGCCCTCCTTGTCCTCGCAAACGAAGAGGCCATTAACCGTCAAATGACGGGGATGGTGAAGGACGGGCCGACTTACGAGAGAATCGCTGAAGGACTGACCAGCTGTGGCTTCCCTTGAAGCAAGACTGTTTATGTCACACGCTGAGCTACACGTTTTGTTACTTGCTCACACCCCCCATTGCCCTGAAAAAGGCGCATTCTGTAGAAATAAAAGTAGGTAGGCGGCATTTCGCCACACTCCCCGATTTTGTTTTTATACTGCCAATGCTGAAAAAAGACTGGGCTTTCCTGCAAATTTGCACAATTCCTTTTTAAAAAGGGCTTAAGGCTAGCTGCTAGCTTGGTTAACACATTGCATTTACAGTTATGGCTAACTGTGACATTGCTAATGTCAATTTTCACTGAAAAAATAAGGCTTAAAAACCATGAAAAGAAAATTAGCCATACCATAAAAATTGAAAATCTGACCTTCTTTTAGTTTAACCAAAGGCTGAGCAAGACTTTTTTACGTGAAATTTCCCAATCGCTTTTCATGAAGTGAAACACACTGAGCTACACTGAAACATCTACAGCTATGCCTCTCTGTGAATCTGAGGGTTGTGCCGTGGTTACATAAACTAACCAATGTTGTAGCCATGGTAATGACTTCTCAATAGATGGCACCCACTTGTCACTCAAAGCAGCCAGGCCCTCATTAATGACTAACTTTAAGCCTTAATAACATTGAAACAGGAGGGTTATAGAAAAATTCACCCCTGTGCAGTTGTCATGAATGAGAAAATTAGCTATAGAGACCAAAACCGTTTTTTGTACCAGGTTGTAAACATGTTTATTCCGCTGTAAAGTTGGGCATTTTAATATGGGGGTCACCTGGGATTGACTTGCTCCTGGAGCCAGCCTCAGTGGCCATTGGAGGAACTGCAGTTTTCAGCCATTCCACGCTGGCTTCTTTTTTTTTTAACTTGGAAGTTTGCTGCCTGGCTGTTTTTCATGATTTTGCTAATGATTTTTTAATAAGAGCTCAATGCTCTGCTGAGACTACAAAACAGATGCTCTGCTTAACATGCTGAGTAAATAACTGCTGGATTCTCTTTTGCTGAAGTTTGAGTAACCCTATGCATGCTGCGCCATAGTGACTACAGTATTGCATCAGCTCCTCATTGATTATCTATTGTGATTTTCTTTTTTTTAATTTATACTTAGTCATCACATCTGATTTAATAATTCAAATTTAGTGTTCTGAAGTCAATTCTTTGATGTTGGAGTGCATCAATCTCCTGCTCTGCACTGCCAAAATGCTTGCAAAAAGACTAATGTGATTTCTGACAGCAGAAACTGCAGATATTGAATGAATTCTTTGATTAAAAGCAAAGAGTGCACCTCAGGACACTACATTCACACACACACACACACACACACACACACACTAACACACGGTCCAAGCCTTTTATGGGAGAGTAATAAGGGTTTTATGTGCTGAGCATACATTTAATTATGTCACCGCTTGCTCAAAGCCCAATAACACAAATCCTTGTCTTAACCACTATATGAGAAGTTCTTTATTTCAGAATAATGAGTGAAGATAGGAGACGGTTTTTAATTATATTGAATTTAAAATGTGTACTGTTACTGCTGTTTAAGCTTAAGATGTACACAATACATCCTGCGACTCTTGAGTGTTTGTTTTGCAGACACGGCCTTGCATGTTAAAATCCACCTCGACTTTCTCCTCCACTCAGTACAAACTGCAAGCTTTGATGACGATCCCCGACAAGCACGTCTCCACTTCATCCGTTCCTCCACAGACCGTTTGAGTGATCTGCACACCACGAGCCCTAAACCCCCGTTTCACTCTCAAATACGCAGACACTCATGCACTCACGTCGCCCCCAGTGCTGGCCGTCAAGTTGCCATGGGCAACGCCATGGTGACAGGCAATATTTGAGGTGGCCTTATCCAGAGCGAGCAGCTTTCAGCTTTATAAGAAAAGAACTAAGGCGGAGGAGAAAGAGAAATATCAGCCTGTTATTTATTGATTGCTATCTTAGTTTCTTAGTTACCTTCTTAAAGCCTGTCTGGCCAAACACAAACTCAGTGAGACTTCCCTTGCCCTCTTCACCTATTTGCTTTTAATTAACACATTCATCAGGGTCTTTTGGTTTTAGATTGAACAGATATTTTTAAATGAAAGTGCCACCGATATCCCAAGTGTGCTTTAATTTTTGCTGATTCTTTGCTGTCTATAAGGAAAAAAAATAGACAAAATTCCTCCCTACTTGACAGGCAGCAGGAGTGTGAGTGCTTTGCTGCCAGTAATTTGGGTGCTGCTTCTTCTTAATAAAATGTTTTGGCGCCATCCAGAGGTTTACTCAGCAAGATACAACTCTCAGTTCAGGGTATAAAAAAGAAAACATCATACCAGCTGTTGCTGACTTGCATGTCAAAACACAGCTCCTCTTTCCCAGCCCCGATGTTCTGTGAAAAGAATAATATCAAAATTGACAGAGGGAGTTAATGCATCAGTTTGTGCACCAAAGGCTGAGTGTGGTCTGTGCCAAACGACCAGTGGAGTAATTTTAGAGCTGGAGGAAAGATTTACAAATTGGATGAGAGGTAGAATTTGTTGTTAGTGTGCTGGAAAAAAAAAACACTTGTTACCGCACCATGGCTGTAATGACTTGAAGAGATTAAATTTTCTCTCATGACATCTCAGAGGCTGCTTTAAAAAAACAAAACAAAAACATTCTTCAGAGTCTTTAAAATAACAGGAGGGATTATTAGTTAACTAGTTAACATTTGAGTAATACTGGCTTTCCTTGTCAAGGCTCTTGTTGCCTTTACAATAAACTGGAAGAATAAATGAAAAAACAGATCCTTAGCTTTTCTTAATTATGTTTTCTGCCTTAATCCATAGTGAAACTTGATCTAAACTTGGCGGAACAGTCTTTGACAGCACTCTGAATTTCTTTGCATTTTAAAACTGTGCTTTTTTGAGATTCTAAAGGATCTGTTGGGGAGTAGTGAACTACATGTAATTAAACTAGTAGTTTAACTGCATTTTGCAGTAGCTTTCTTACTTGCAGTGATTCATAACTGCATAGAGACAGACAACGATTCACACCTACGGGCAGTGTAGAGACACCAGTTAACCTGCATGTCTTTGGACTGTGGGAGGAAGCTGGACAGCGCTGACACAGGGAAAGCATGCAAACTTTTGCCATTTTATGTATAGTTACAGTAACTAATGAACAGTTTTAGGCCATTAAAGGAAAGAAATACACTTATTTTTATTTTACTATTGCTCAGCAGCTGTAATTGAACCCCCCTATGACGACTATATAAACTATTGGGCACTTTTTGCAATTAACTCAGTTGAGTGGCATTTTTTTCTGGCATTTGACTTTTTTTGTCTTATATATTGTGACAGTTTTGCATCAAAAAATAGTTTGAACTACTTTCTCTAAGTATCTTTACTCACCCAAACTAGATTTCGCCCTCGAGTGACATTCCTGTAGTTCAACTTCTTCCTGAGTGAAGTAATTGGAAGCTTGCAATCCTATGCTGTCAAGGTTGCTTCCCCAGCATTGATTGCCAGACTCTGGCCGGACAGACCAGTTACAATTTTAAATCTGAGTCTGTTACTGAATACTAATCTTTTTATTTATTCTTAAAGAGTTATTGATCAACCGTAAGAGGCCAAAACTAGTTATAGATTTAACGGTCTGTCAGCATCTGTCTTCTGAATTAATGTTAAAATATCCCATATTAATAGCATCTTTTAATAAAATGCATGCATTTTTTAACACTCTCAAACTTCTCATGGGTCTAGCTTATGATTCCTTACAGGTTGACAAGATAATTTAATTACATAGGATACTACTGTACCTGCTTCTTAAATCATCATGACCCCACCTCCATTTAAGTCACGCTCTTTCCTTATTTTTAACAGGGCTTGTGTAGTGCTCTTCTTCATTACAGTCCAATAGATAGATGAAACCATCTAAATTTAAACTCGCTCAGGCCTTCAAAGCTGAGAAGAGAGACTATGCCTTTTTCATTTGCAGTTTTAGGCTCCTATTAACCAACTAATTTATTTCTTTTTATGCTCGGTTGCGGTTCCTATTCTCCAGCATTGGCCTGCACAGAATGAACGCATTAGCAGCCGGATTGTGCTCCCTGCTCCCTAATACCTCAGCCCTCCTGCCTTTGCTGCTGAGCATCAGAGGAGTCATAATCCATTTGTAAATGCATTTTCTCTATGCCAGTGAGGAGGCGGCGAGAGTTGCTGTGTGCTAATGTTATGTATCGATCCTGCAGGATTCAACAAATGAAAGAAGTTGTTGGAATGCTACCAGATGTTTTGTTATTCTGAATAACTTATTCACATTCACACGGTCCATTTGAGGGCTTAACAATACCCAAAGACAATACTTGGCTCTTGTTTCTCTCCGTTCACATCGCATCTCAAATTTTGTTCAGCTGTGAGTCAGTGTGCTCGCAGCTGCCAAGCCTACATACATTACACTGCAGGTAACCACAGCAACAATGCTGCTGCTTTAAAGCCAACTTAACTTTTCATGGTGATGTTAAGCTCATTTAACTTGAGGATGTAGTTTGTGGTGCTGCATGCATATAATGCATTGCATTATACAAAAGAGTGTTTCTGTTATTAGACTACCCTCATAGATTTAAGATATAAATATAGTTGACAAAATAAAATAAACACCTGTCAGTATAATTACTTCAACAGAAAACAAACTGCAGCCTCCAAAATAATCATACAGTTAAATTAGCACCTCTGTAAAACATGATAAAACTCACTTCACTTAAACAAACTGTTGATTAAACCAAGCGTTTCACTACAAGAGCCAAAAGACTTCTATCATTTTTTGGATGTTTCAACAGACTTCTTATTGTAAATATTCATTTTAGTTTATTGGTTAAAAATACAGAGACAATAAACGTTTATAAACATTAATGTAAATATGCCGGTTTAGCCAGGTTGGCTAATTTTCAGCCATAGTCTCTGGGGCAAGTGACATGAGCACTACAATCATTAAAGTATACATTGCATAAGATACCTAATTAAATAAAGTAAAATACAAATATGGTATACATGACAGTTTTAGAGCAGGTGGTCACAGAGTTGACCATCTCTCAGCCTTGATTTTCACATCCAAACAGTCATGATGAAAAAGACCTAGTGAGCTTTTCAGTGTTAGTGTAACTATTAATAATTAATAACTAACCTGTATTTCCCCCCTTAACATTAACTCTGATCATTGAGCATTTAATCACAATGTTATTAAGAAAAACATGTTCTGGGGGGCTTGAAGTTTAAGTCTTACTGCAATGCTGCATTACCCTCTCTACATTTCTCTCTACATCTTACTTGTTAACTGGCTAAAGCACATGGTTGCTATATAAAGACAGCAGCTGTGCTATCTGTCACCCATCAGAACATTTAAATCACACCTCTTGTATCGTTGCCTCTTTGTACCTCTTAAGCATGAGTGTTGCACTTCAGAGTGAATCTATCTTCCAGAGTGTGGGAGTGTTATAAATACTATCAGCGTTCACCTTGGTCTGTCCTGCAGAAGCCCGTGTTATAAATACAGCAGTGGTAGCTGTCTTCCAATGAATGCATACACTGTGTGTGAAGGCAGAGTTTTTATTTAACAGCAATAATGATGAAAATGGTCACGCACACACACACACACATTGGGGATACTCTGTTAACTTTTGGGGGAAAGGATGGAGGACTAAGGGCTGTAGGCTGTTTTGTCTTGATTGTTTGAGCATACAGAAGTATAAAATATGTCTTCATTGATTTATAAGGCATTAAATTTTACCTCACTGCGCACCGCTGCTCATCAGCTTGCTGCTGGAGCACGCTGGTTAAATATCAATGTTCCTTTGAGTTTCATTCTTTCGCAGATTATTAAAGTTAAACAAGCTTTTGTCGATTTATCTACAATTTCATTTGTATCATTTTAATCATAAAATCATTTTACCGCTGAATTCATAGCTCGGCATTGGGGAGGGGGGTTTACCGCAAGAGGACAGAGCTCAACAGGGTGATACTAATGTGTTTTTCCTTCCCTGCAGAATGCTGGGGTGCTGTTTAAGATCAGAGTAGTTGGAGGATCGGCAGCCTACAGCTACCTGTCCCCACAGGACAGCAGGCCGCTGTACCATCCTGCAGTTGACAGGTAGGACACACACGCACACATACAATCACTCAAAGAAAAACTGTACACCTACACTGTGCCTAATCAACATATACTGCGCAGTCTTATACAATACTCTACATTCCAGGAATTTATATTCAGAACACACTGCAAAGAAGGGCTTTACGAGCGCATAATACTCAAAGCTACAATTCCTTTCAGGAGCGAATGGACCTTGAGAGGATTACAAGGAACTGAGTATAATGATTTCAGTTTGACGGTGTGAAGATAAGGCCTTTATTTCCTGTGTGATAAAGAGCATGCTGCTGAGGAGCTTAGTATAAATCTCTGCTGTTGTTCTACTGATCTGCAGTGAAGGTCAGGCCTGCCACAAAGGAGTTAGGAAATGAGATCGTCTTTCAGATTAGACCAGTCATTCACTGGGTGTGTGTGTTTGTAAGTGTATGAGCACCTGTCTGTGTGTGTTCTTGCTTTTGTGTGCTGATATCACATTAGGATAGGATCATATCAACTCACCAAAATAGTGATGGTGTGTGTCTAGTGTGCTTGTCATTCCTTCGGAAAAAAAGGTTCAAAAACTTGGAATACCAAAGCTTTGGCGACTGGTTCATGCTACATACTTATATGACAAAAAAAACATGAAATAAATGAAATATGCAGAGTGTTAAAAGTATACTATGCAGGATTTGTCGGTTACTGTTTGTAGCAGATGAATACATTGCTACACACTTCTAGTAGGTCATACTGTAAGTGATGGTTGAGAGGGATTACTTTTCTGAGTGTACAGTATTTTTTTAAATCCTGCATAGTTGACTTTTAAGGATTAATTATTCCAAATTACAACACAATATTGTCCCACGCATACTTCAAAAGCCATGCTGGTGGTATAGTCTTTATGTGCTAATGTTTGCATATCTCCACCATCTCTTCTACGAGCATCTAATGCATTGGTAAGATATAAGATACCTTGCCACTGCATCGCCGCACTAGTATAATGCACATAGTTGTTTTTAATATAATACAATTGAATTACAGTTTTCAATTTACTGCTGTGGTCATCTTACTGTGTAATCACCTCGTTACTAGATGTTTGCCGTTTGCCTGCATGTTGCTGCAGAGGCTGGTGAGTGCCTTTAGAATGTTTGTATAATTTTGCAGTGTTTAATGGGCCAGCTGTTATGTGCTGGCAGCCGTCTGGCCAATCAAAGCTCCTTCTGCTGCTCTGTGAGATGGATTTAATTTCATTTCTAGGTGGCAGTGCTCACACAGAGAGCTGTCTTTCAACGAGAGTGATCAGATGGAAAGGTTAAATTGGGAAAAATGAGTTGTGACATGGAGTCTGCTAGGCAGGCACATTAGTGAATGGAATAAGAAAAAGGAGGAATTTTTCATTTCAGATTTGAATTTCAGTGATGAATTAATCATTCAAGACAGTAAAGGGTAATAAAATGATCTGTGATCTTTTTATGCCTCGGCACCAGCAATAGCCGTGGCTGGAGGAAACTAAGTTTTCGGGGTTGTCCTTCTGTCCGTCCTGTCCTTGTAAATGCAATATCTCAATAACGCCTCGAGGTAATCTCCTCAAATTTGGCACAAATGTCTAGTTGGACTCAATGGTGGACTGATTAGAGTTTGGTGGTGGAAGGTCAAAGGTCAAGGTCACTGTGACATGACAAAAGATGTTTTTGGGCAAAACTCAAGAATTAATTTACTATTTATGAAAAAATGAAATGTCTAATAGGATATAGTTGTGAAGTGATGATATATGCAAAAGGTCAAAGGTCAGCTTCACTGTGACAGTATAATTCTGCAAAAAACACCATTCTGGCCATTTTTCCAACATCATAACTCAAGAAAAGAAGGGGAGACATTTGGTCAGATACTGAATTGGTGACACTAAACTTGGGCGTCCACCTCCAACTGTGTTGATTTAGTAGATCTTCTGTGCTGCTGGAGGGCAGATGTGTGTGAAGCATGTTTTCACAAACATGGATGTAAACTTTAAGCGCAACTTGACTAGAGCAAACAACTGCAAGGGGGGTAATTCTAGTTTATTATTGGGTACTTGTTGAAATTAATCACGGTAAAAGTCATACTCTAGCCTTCATAGTCTGTGTTTCTGCCGCTTGCTTTATTATTTATTGGAATCCACAGCTCAAGAAATGTCCACTTTTCACAGAACACACACACACACACACACACACACACACACACACATGCATTCACAATTGCACACACATATAGTCTTAGTTTTTAATATTCACAAAGCCATGTAGCCCCATGACAACTCTAGGAAAAATGTTTTTTTAAAATGAGTGAATTGTTGTTGTCTGCTCCGTGTGTTCAATATATTGTTGTGACTGTGATACCACCAGAGATAAGGTTACTCATTTATCCAGAGGCTATTAATATTATTATTATTATTGCAGCACTTATTTAAAATTTAAGCCCAATTCACAAGCAGAGAGAGAGAGGAGCATTTGTAAATAATAGATGGTAATTCAGTATTGGTTTAATGAGCTCTTTAACCTCTCTGGAATGTGTTGACATGTTATGTAAGGCTGACATCTAGTGGTAATGATCAGTACGTGCATTTCTGTGCATTGAACACGTTCACAGTAAACAATAGGTTGTGCTTAGAAGATGGAGTGAAACCACTCACAGTGAGAATCAGTCAATATTGGGCGGTACTGGAAATCTTCAGACTGTCTCCATCCAGAATACAGATGCTTTGCATTATCGAAGGGATTTCATTCTGACACAGCTCCAAAGCATTTGCCGTCAGAGATCCGTCATATGCCCACAACAAAAAAGATATAACTTGTGCCCAGAGCATCCAGCGATTGTTTAATCTGCCTTGGCCCTCTGTCAGCACTGTTTAGCTGCTGAATACCAATGATGTTTTTTATCTTTTCTCCCGAGATCAAAGCAGTGCAGAAACGTTCAGCAATACAAACACACCTTCAGCTACATAATGACTCCACATCAGAAGGCTGAGTATAAATACTCGATGTGAAGTCAGGTCTCACCTGTGCAGATGTCACTCTGTCTAATCCCGCTGTTGCCTGTGTGTGTATCAAGGAGAAATAAAATGAAATAAACAAAAACAAACATTCAAAAAAAGTCTCAGGGCCATGGTCAGCACAGAGTGGCCGTTATCTGCTGCATAACAGCGGCACAAATTTCAGCCTCCTTTGGTTTTGTGGTTGCATGCTATTTCAGATGTGGCAAAACTTTCTACAAACACTGACTAAACCAAGATCATAAGATGTTTCTTTAAAGTTTGTGTCTTGCTGTCTGGTAGGGCTCTGAAGTTCTGCGGCCCTGGGGGACCCCCGCATGTTAAGGTTGTCATCGAATGGGATAACAAGACTAAAGAATGGTAAGCACTATGCACATTTAAATTTCTATTAACATATACAAATGTAAATAAGCATGTAGGCAGAACGCACACACAGATTATTGACTGTTGTGGGTGTCATCCTGAATATCATTTGACTATTTGCTTGATTTCCCAGAACACACGCTGATTCAGTCTGTGTGTGTCTGTGTGAAATGGTGCAAACATACATTTACACTGATCTGATTACACTCTGTGTGTGTGTGTGTGTGTGTGTGTGTGTGTGTATGTGTGTGTGCGCATATCTCTATGTGTGTGCTCCAGTCTCTTTGGCAGTATCCAAGAGGAGGTGGTGAAGGACGCAGAGAGTGTGAGGAACCAGCAGCAGCAGCACCTGCAGCAGCATAGTTGTACCCTGGACGAGTGCTTTCAACTGTATACCAAAGAAGAACAGGTAAATTGTATGAAGTAATTGAGATCAAAATGAAGGCCCAGTTCGAAGATGGGTGTAGTCTGAGTATGGGGGCCAGACATAGCAGGGTTTTTCCTGGCTTAAAATGAGGTGGTACCATCCTGATCATGCGTTCTCACATGCATGTGTGCTGTGCCTTCATCGCATACATATTTTAGTTGTTCCAATAGTGCATGATTAAATAAACATTACTGTGATTAATTTATTGTGGCCAAATCATCGCATAAATAGTCAGTTGTGTCTATAATGTGGATTATAGGATACCCAATCTTAATCTGTGATCCCAGTGATATTTGCTGGTGTAATGAAGTAGCGTATCACAGGGCGTGTTTAGCTTATAGTTTACACTACAAACATGACCACACACTGATACACTGACTATTTAGTTTGCAAAAAAAAAGAGTCAAAATATTAATTACACATGTGTAGATCTCCTCTAGTTTTTTGAAGCATTTAATATTAAGTAATCCCCTCTCACACTTTCTTACAAGACAGTTTTATAAGATACTTTATCTGTTTTTTTTAATACTTTAACTAAATTATTTGCTTTTATCAGTATATATGGGAGTCATGTTTTCATGGATGGTAATGATCTAATATGATGTTTTTAAGATGCCTGTTTGAACTTTTGAACCGGAAAAAGTTGATTTAAAAAAACTACTTTATTTCTTTACATTTCACTGGTGTAAACTTTGAAGTCTTATGGCCTAATCGCCAGAAACAATGTTGCCAGTGAATGCTTCTAAACTCCGTGTATAGGCAGTACAGTGGATATGTTGAAACTGTACATTTCAACAGTACTGTGGTTAACATGTGCTTCAGCTTTGGCAGAGAATTTATTTGGTTATGGTTATGAGCAGATCATGTTTTGGCTTGAAATACCCCATTTGGGTGCACAATGCTGGCAGGACAAGCAGCAGTGTCGAGGTAAAAAAACAACAGCTTGTCAAGGCACTATCACTATCACCGCCAATGGTTCACCACAAAACACACAATTGGAGCCTAGAAATCTGATTGAAAAACAGTAAGGAGTTGCTAAAAAAAAAAAGTACTGCATTTGTTGTTTTTTGGTCTCAACCAGTAGTCCACAACTTGAGAGGTAAAAGGACTTCTGTTTTCTCTAATGATTTTTTTGTTGTGGTGCCAAAGACGTTATCATTGGGAACACTGCGGCACACCGGGCTGTTCCTGCTTTGCTGCGGTCCAAAACCAAACAGACTGTTCTTTTCTTCTTCTTTGGTAATTTTGGCAGTGCCTTTTCTGGTGCACTGTGCAGCCTATGATAGCACCACCACATCAGTGGATATGCCACAAATGCTGTTACAAAAATCAGAAATCCACCAGGTGCAGCATTTGTTAGTTGGAGTTAGAGTTTTGTAGAGAGCTGGAGGCACGTGCCGTCTTATTTTCTACACAGGGAAAAGGGGGGTAGGAATGGCAGAGTTGAGAGACTATTCTTCTTCTCTCATTTTGTTTATCTATATTGGTGACTAGAGTAAAAGCAAACCAAACAACCACTACTGAAGCTGTAAAACTGTAAATGAAGGCTGTATTGATCCATCCATCCACCATTTCCTCATGCCTGTTTACAGATGTTGGGGAGTACTACTGAAAAAATGAAGTTGTATAAAGTATTAGTGTGGCTCCAGAGGAAACTGGACAAAATCTGTAATAGTGTCTCAAGGGCTGTCACTTGGGTTAGCGCCGGTAAGGTGTGAAGACTACAAATTTGAAAATGATGGAAAAAATGATGGTGTGGAGTTAGAGAGAAGTGAGCATACCAGATCTCTGTAGCCTGCTTCCAACCCAGTCTCATTTTGAAGGAGTCGAAATCCAGCACTTGGTCAGTGACTTAAGGTGTCAAACACTGACGAAAAAAAGCTGTCCTTTTATGTTATCATGATATGTGGCTGGTCGCCATTATTGTTGCCTGGAGGTGTCAGGGGGAAACATAGTGGGACAACAACGAAAGTTAAGGTGGCGGAGGTCAGAGAGGGCAGGCAGGAGAGGTGGTGAATGGGTCCGACAACCACTGACTTTCACCCGGGAGGTCATGTTTGCCGTTAGCCAAACCCTGTTCTTTTTTCTTATACCCAACCACATGCTTTTGTTGCCTAAACCCAACCATGTGTATGTGTTGGGAAAATGTAACCATGTGCTTGTTATTGTTGAAAGAAAAAGACCAATGAAGTGCCTATTTTTTTTTTATTTTATTTATTTTTAAAGACACTGTACGCAAACGGTATATTTCCTGTGAAAATGGAAGTGCTTCTTGAAAACAGACAATGCATGTAAAAGGGAGAACTTGAACTGGCATCCCAGAATGTCGACAACTACCGCACCCAGGGTACCTTGCATGTCATATCGCGACGTGAAAAGTTTATCACCAAACGTCGGAGTGAGAATGTGTTGCTGTTTCTCATCTCTGCTTGAGACTAGAGGCTCAGGACTACTTCAGCCGCTACGAGCATAATGCAACCTAAATCTTTCACTTAACAATCAGCAGTCATGTTGCATTGTGGGTAACGTAGACACCTAGTTTTGACTAGGAATAACAATGCTTGAAATTAAGTGCAACACAAAATCCATGTGTAGCAATTTACCAATATAAGAATAATGATACTCTTGTTAGAATTCTTTAATATTAAGATACATGTCTTAGATTTCCTCTCATTGCTTCGATTGCCACCTCCATCATTATAATAACATAAACTAACAACATAATTTTACATGCTGCACTTGCCCTCATGGGCACCCTGGGACCACTTTTTTCAAACATTAAGTTGGCAAGATTTTATAACTTGATAGTCATATACACCAGAGTCGACAAACTGCATACTTTAATGTAGTCTAAACTCCCACACAATTAGACCAGCTGTGAATTTGTCTTTTAATGCCAGGGCAAAACGGGCCAAAGAAGGAAAAAGAAACATCACTACGAAGCTGTAAAGTACATGGAATATTGCAGTTTATTTGCCAAATGGTTTTCACATTTCACATTTCCAGTAATAACAATAATACAAAGTAAGAGCACAATACAAGGAACACAAGAGCCAAGCAATCCTAATATAAATATGAAATAGAAATGAACAATGAAAATATGTTCAGTTTCCAAAAACTTAAAATTTATGTAAATTTCAGAGTTTCAGGGAACAAAGAATTGGATAACTGCTTACAGCTGTTCTGCAGTAGTTGAAATAAATTAAGCCCTGAAAGTTGATTCTAACAATCCCGACAGGTGTCTAAACTGTAGGCATTGTTGATTACTTACAAACTTTCTGTCTGTATAAGTAGTGTCAGAACAGACCGTGAGCACCAATGCAGCGAGGTAACCACCAACGGCTCCATCTCCAAGTAAATCAGTATAACAATACTACACTGTTACTTTGATTGTTGTTAGAGTTTGAATGAAATCACAAAAAGAACAATCTGGCTAATTACATCGGCATGTTTTTATAGATGCCATCATTTCTATGAGTTATGATGAGACCAAATTAATTACTAAAATCTGGCAACACAAGATCGCTACCATGATCATACAGTATCATCACAATACAGTTCCTCTGAAAGCTGATTAATGATTATAATTCAAGTTACACTGTGAGATAAGACATGATGCTGCATATCTTAACGGATAACGGTTATGGGGTCATGGGTTTAATCTACATATCTAACCAATGTTTTTTAATTTTATGCTGCATCCAACCCTTGGTTCAGTAGAGACCCCCAGCCAAACAGTGCACCAGTGTCACACCTCAAAAACTGCTCAGTAATGGCCCGAGGACAAAGAGCTCAAGGCATCAACCTTGCCTCCAAATTACTCACATCCCAATCTTATCAAGCATCAGTGGGATGTGCCAGAACGAGTCCGATCCACAAAGGCCGCACCCTTGCAAACCACAGGGCTTAAAGGATCTGTCTCCAACATCCTGGCGCAAAATACACAACAGGACACCTAAGAAGGCCTCATCGTGGATGGGTCTTGGCTCTGCCCTGTCGAGGTGTGGACACAGGATCTTGGCGGTACTGCCGTGTCCCACGGATGCTTGATTGGATTGGGATCTGGGGTATTTGGAGGCCAGGTTAATGCCTTGAGATATTTGTCACATTCCTTGGGTCATTCCTGAGCAAATCTTGCTGTGTGGCATTGTGCTCTGTTTGTTACGATGTTCTGGTTCCCCAACAGAACATTGCAATGTAACAAGATGAATCAACATGATTTACTTGACCTGTCAGTGCTTTTAATGATGTGGCTGATCTGTTATGTGCAATTTAAACATTTAATGTTTACACCAAACAACTTCAGCCTAAAGATGTCCTCAAATCCCCTTTGCTTCACCCAGTCAGCTCATAATACACACAGAAAAATAACATCCTTGAGTTATTAATCTTTCCAAAATAAACAAATAAAAATGATGGATGAGGTAATAATGACTTTACTTTGGTACTTTGCGAAAATAAAACACATCAAACCTTGTGTCAGGAAATAACTGAAAAGATAAACTCCAAAAACCAACAAGATCAGAGTATTACGTTGGTGGAGGAAAAAAAGATGAGATTACCTTGAAGGATATGCAATAAACTGCTGTGTTGAAAATGTGTACGGAACAGGGCAGGAAGCTACACCACTCGCATCATAAGTTTTGTTATGGCTTGTTTATTCACTCCTAAAAAATGCAATGAAAATTCATAGCCTTGCTCACAGCCCTGCTCACGGTGTAAAACATCACCAATTACTGAATGAAATGAACCAATTCAGCAGAAGTGTGACAAGTAACTGCACAGCAGGGAGAGCTCAACCGCCATGCGTCAGCTCCCTCAGATCCTGTGTTAGTGTATCTGCCAAAGTGTAGAACTCTGGCCAGCATCACTTAGTAGTAGCAGCAATATGTATTCCTCTCATAATATACTATTAATCTGATTAATCAAACTATGTCAGCTATGATTGGATTTTGAGCATTAGGAACTTACGAATGATTCTTTAAGTTTTTCTACATTTTTTGTCACTAATTTTGTTACAATTGTGTTTGATTGAAGAACCCAAAAACACAAAGATGAGGATACCTTTACAGTAAATTAGAATTAAATGGCACCACTTAATACTACTACGACATAAGGGCAAAAACTAAAACTGAAATCACATAATTTATCCTGAACATGAATTAAATCACACTTCAGCTATATGCAATATGGGTTTCTTGAAATAAGGTAATTGATGGTTTGGGGCCTTTTCATGGGATTTGCTGCAAATAATAAAGAGATACAGTTTTTGCAGTCTTATTCTTTAAAGATCAATCTAATGGCAAATTTCTGCTGAAGAGTCGTCATTACTTCATGACACTCTCTAATACCCTCTTTAAGTGAGATGAAAAGGCTAAGGGAGTGTCAGTTACGAACACTGTGCTACTTTCAAAAAGAAAGTCTGACATGTACCTGTTGAAAGTAGTGATTGGTGCGGGGGCTGAATCTCCTCTGCCACAGACTAAAGCAAAATCTTCATTCTGTTGCCGTCCTGGGTTCAGTCCTCAGTCAGCACTGTGGAGAGAACTGAAAATGCGTCAGCTCTTTTATTAGTATTTGATTTGGAAGGAAATGAAGCCTTATGAAAGGAGGTGATGTTAACACATGCCATCCCTCCGTCTTGCTGTGTTTATCATTAGTAGGATACAACATGGGTATTACCAAAAATTGGGAAGTTTTCTGTTATCATAGATGTGGGGTGACCTCATGTCTCAGCAGGAGCATCCTTGTTCCACTTTTTCCCATGTCAGCTAAGCCTCAGGCTGTGGCCTCTGAACGTAACAAACAGCCTGTGGCCACTGAGGTTTCTACACCCACTGTGTCTTACTGTGCATCTGCTTACTCCACTTCTATTCATATAAAATCATAAAGGAAGCTGGTTGAAGACTAAAGTTGCAAAAGGAGTTGCAAAGGAAAATTTCCTTAAAATTTCCAATGGAAGATTTTTGCAATGGTTTTACAATCTTGCTATACAATGACGAAAACTCTGTCTGTGGGTGTGTCTATGTGACTGTTCCACGTTTTTCTCCTCACTGACTTGGTCAATCCATGTGAAATTTGGCACAGTGGTAGAGGGTCATGGGGGGATGCGAATGAAGCAATATTACATCAATTGGCCAAAGGGGGGCGTTATAGCAGCTGATTGAATTTGCAAACTTTGAATGGGCATATCTCATGTCCTGTATGTCGTAGAGACATGAAACTTTGCACAGAGATGCCTCTCCTCACGAACCGGTTATATAGATTTTCCACCATTTTGAATTTTTTGAAAAACACTTAAAATCGATCTCTTCCTAGGAAGTTTGACCAATCTGCATGAAACTCGGTGAACATAATCTAGGGACCAATATCTAAAGTTCCCTTTTAGCAAAAGTTGGAAAACTTACTAAACTGAGCTTCTATAAGACAATGAATATTGCAGAGGGCGTGGCTCATCACATAAAGGTGTATAACATCTCAAGGGTTTCACCGATCACCACGCAACTTTGTAGGCATATGACCACACATAATCTGAGGGAACCCCTCCATTATTGACCCCATCAAACCCCAGAATGTTTTTTTCGCCACTTTTATTTTTGTACTATCAAATCCACAAAAACTGTCTGAATACATTGCTCTTCTTAATGGATTCAGTTGACTATTTAATCTGCAATTTTCTATGACCTGTAACCGAAACACACACCATGTGAAACTGTACGTGGGCAACTGTGCACTCAGTGGGTATGGACTAGTTTTATTATAAAAAAGTGTACCTTTTGATAGTGAAGTCGCTTGGGGAGGAAATGCACATAAAAAAGCCAAGTTCTTCAATCATGTTATTTAATTAAAAGTATTAAAAGTATGCCCAATTAAAGTCAATGTATCAAGACATTGCATTCAGGGTCAGAGCAGAATTACAGCTCTCTGCATCTCTGCAGCCCACACTACTGCCAACACTGTCTGAGCCAAAGGACAATAGCTTTTAGTTTTGATTTTATTACTGGAGTGAATATGTTTCATGTTCTTATGATATTTCAGTTAAGCAGCAAACTAGATTTACACTAGCGTTTCTCTGTGTGGCTTTTGAAAAGGGGGCATTGAGGTGTTCCCACGGTGGAGGGTGGGGGTTTGTGGTTTAGTCTTACAGACATATTTTCAATCAATCAATCAATTTTATTTATAAAGCCCAATATCACAAATACAATTTGCCTCACAGGGCTTTACAGCGTACAACATCCCTCTGTCCTTTAGACCCTCACAGCGGATAAGGAAAAACTCCCCCAAAAAAAACCCTTTACCGGGGAAAAAAAATGGTAGAAACCTCAGGAAGAGCAACTGAGGAGAGATCCCTCTTCCAGGACGGACAGACGTACAATAGATGTCGTACAGAACAGATCAGCATAATAAATTTCCAGTAATCTGTTATCATGAGACGTACCTTTACTACCATCATGAAAGGCTTTTTTTTCCAGTGAGGCTTTCCCTGCTATAAACTAGGCTTATTTTTCTGAATTCCTTGTGCAGAGCTTTTCATTGCTTACTGTGCAACAGCGTGCTCTGGTGCTTTGAGCACACACCTCTGTCAAATCTTTTACCATGCCTCAAGCTATCCTAAATTGGATAGGGGGTGTTGGAAAACCATAAGCCAAAATGCTTTATAGACAAGAGAGTGACAGGGACACGGCCCAGGGACAGGCATGCTCAGACAGAGATTTTGGTTGCATCCACCACGGGGTGTTTGGGGGTTGTTTTGGGGATTTTTGGTTCTTTTTTATTCACATAGCAGGAAGCCTCATCTAGAAGTCATTAGTCTGTGCGGTTGGCTGTCCTCGCTCTTTGTTAGATCTGCTTTTGCTTTTCCACTTTTGAAGAAGAGCAGTGCACATCTGATCGCCTACACTGTGATGCATCCAGAGAGAATCCCAAACAGTGTTGTGTCAGACACTGTGAAAGGGAACTAGAGCGCAGAGCAATAACATACTGCACAGCAGACTGTAGGGGAGATGTGGGAGGTGTTTTGAATAGTAGCAGAAATTACCTGTTAGAGTCCAGTGATTTATAAAATAATGAAAATGAATTAATGTGTCATTGGCATGAAAAGTTGCCACATGCACATTTGATTAGGTTACTTGTACTTCTACTACAAAAGACACAAACAGAGGAGTAAATCATGCCTACAGGTGTGTGGACTCAGCAGAGAAAACATTAAATGAGAAAAGCTGAGGTGCAGGAGAATAAATGTTTCAGGGCAATACAGAATACCTGAGAGGCTTAGTGCATTATACTCAGTTATAGTTTTGAATTGTCACCTGCTGTCCAAGGCATGTGTTTTCTGTCACATTAATTAAGACATTTCCACCATTAATTTTTGCATAAGAAATTCACCAGAATACATTAAATGTTTTTGACGCTCAAAATTTCCAAAAATCACACTACTTGTTTGGCACCGGCACCACATTACCACTTTCTGATTGGCTGCTGTTTGTGATCACAAAGGAGACCTAATTAGAGTGTATGAATATGATTATAATTTTTATTCACATGGCTTGTTTTGCCCCCTATTATATCATAATTATATACCAACTGTCTGTCTGTATTTAATCAGACAAGACAAGACATGCTTTTTTGATGATATACCACAGAATGATAATTAACATTAATATTCAGGGCAGACAGTTAGCCTACATTTTAATTTGATGGGGGTGGCACTGGCAGTGATGGACCTGGGTCATGGATGGGGGGGGGCACTGTTCCAAAAATGTTGAGAACTCCACTCTTTATAACTTATTAACACCTTCGGCTAACTTTTGCTGGCTGGCTGTTACCATGTGACAGAGCAAGCTTATTGATGAGTTTTAATTAATGTATTTTATTCATTCTTTATTGTAATTTTTTTTTTTTAATATAAATTACCTGTTCACTTTAATCCTAAATTTTCACAAAGCCCACAATGTTATCTAGCATTTTCAAAGCACCCTACCTTTCCCCTTAGTTAGCTAACTTCCTATTTCCTATTCCTTCGTATTTGACAAATTGATGGATTTATATCGTTAATTAATGTATTACGTATGCTTATGATATGGTCAAAGGTTGTTTTTTTTTCCATCTATATATGACATGATAAATACAGGAACCAGCCAGTAATTGAAAAGAGAACATTCAAAATAAAACTTTTCAAGGTTCTTATTCCCATTTTGCTTCATGGCCTTCTTCCTTTCCACCAGTTTTAAGTAGGCTACCACTTAAGCTTTTTGGTAGGAACAGAAAGTTCTGCAAAACAATGGCTACACTGAAATAGAAATAGATTTCTTACCTCATTTATAAAAAAAATTAAAGAACATCAAATCCATTGTATCTTCTTGGCTCTCTTGCCTCAATAATGAAACACTGCCATGTCTCAATTCAGCTTGCTATCTTAAATATTACATATCTCTCAAATCAAACTTTCAAGTCAAAGGATTTGGCTTCCTTACTTGATCTTTACACTTTTGGCCGAAGGTTTTCCACTTTACTATCTGATAATATGTTTATTAAAGGGACATTGTGTAACATTTTCAGTTGTTTATTGGCAAAAATTGATATCTGGATTCATAAATATGTCATCACTGGTGTACTATTACCTCCACCAATAATCTGACTTATTCTCGTAAAAGGAGAATTTCGGATTTGTTTGTACATTGTGCGGGTAAGTCGTCTGTGGGGTTCCATTACGCTTCGCCATCTTGAGAATACACCCGCCAGCAAGGGACATACAGCACCGCCTTCGGCGTTTTCGTTGAGAGCCAGGCCAGCACTGTGTGACTGAGGAGCCGAAGGAGAGGAGCAAGAGGCGCTTCGCTACTACCCTGGCAAATTTGAAACAAAGTCCCACTCTTTGAGCATAATGCAGGATCAGGCATATGCAGCATCATGGGAGACGGAATCCTTGTCGCCAAGAAAGCGCAAAAGGGAACAGAAAAGGCAGCGTGACCGGCGAATTAAAAAAACGAAGGTCCACATCCGGGTAGCCTTTCCCAGGTAGAGAGAGCTGCTGAGTGAGGATGGTAATGCAATCACAGGCCAGCACCGCTGTTGGCTGTTAGCCGCTGTTAGCCGCCAGTCGCTAACAGCCTCATCCCTCTCCTCGCATCACTGCGCTGCTGTTAGCCACTGTTAGCGGCCAGTCGCTAACAGCCTCATCCCTCTCCTCGCATCACTGCGCTGCTGTTAGCTGTTAGCCGCTGTTAGCGCTGGCCTGTGATTGTATTACCTTTCTCCTTCAGCAGCTCTCTCCACCTGGGAAAGGCAACTCCAATGCTGACCCTTGTTTTTCTAATTCGCCGGTCACACTGCCTTTTTGATTCCCTTTTGCACTTTCTTGGCGATGAGGATTCCGTCTCCCGTGATGCTGCATAATACATGATCCTGCATTATGCTCAGAGTGTGGGACTTTGTTATGCGGCAGTAGTGCCGCTGGCCACTAACAGCTGTTAGCGGCGCAGTGATGCGAGGAGAGGGATGAGGTGTGTGAGGTTGAGCCACTTGTCAGTTGTCAAAGGACAAGACGTGATTGGTTTGTTTCAATTTACATCTGCCCCAACAGTCCTACGTTGTAAACACAGCCAGCATGGTGAGGAGGGGGTTTGTCAACTCGCGTCACGTGTGTCTGTGTAGGAGCCTGAATGAATCCTCCATGTAGTATCGGATGACATGGTTTCATCAGTGTTATCATAGCTTTTTGGTACACAGCGGCTACAGTTGTTGCAATACGTGTTTGAAACAGTGAGGCGCTAGAGTGCGCCATCTGTTTGAATGCATTATATGATTTCAAAGTTAGAAGGAAGAAATTCCTACACACTGCGGCTTTAACGTTGACTTTACATTCCCAGCCAACTTAGCATCCTAAATATATGATTAGATCATTGTTGACAAGGAGCATTCCTCAAAATTTTCTAAATCATTTTTATTTGTAATTATTCAACACTAGTGATTTATTGGATTTCATTAAAGTCCCAATAATAAGGAAGTTAAAGCATCTTTATTTTCTGCACTGTGATGCTGTTTCCAGTTAGATTATGAAGTGTTCCAGGAATGAGTCCTGAAACACAGGGATGAGTCAGCATTTTAGCACTCCCAGTTCCCTCGTATTGAAGTTTTTTTTTAATGGGTTTTTGGTGAGATGCCTGAAATAAGGTCTGTGGTTAACACAAGCCAAAGAGACTTTTACATTTTGCTCTATGACATAAAATATGTCAGTAAATACCCCACTGGTAAATTTTGGAGCCTTTACATGTCTTAAAAAAGACAGTTGCTTTACAGCCTCATTGTGGTGGCGATGGTTTTGTGATCATAGTGTAGCTTGTGGATAGCCTAACGCTAGCTGTTTACTTCTGGCAATTGCATTTATGCTTAAAAGCGTGGCGGTGTTAGTTCGTGAAGGTTACCTTGCTAAACAAAACGTGTAAGTATCATGAACGTTTGTTTGCCACAGAGCTTACTTTCTACAATAATCCAAAATTCAGTGGAATCATCCCATAGGCTTTTTTTAAAGATATTTTTGGCCATTTTGCCTTTAATGGACAGGACATGTAGGCGTGAAGGGGGGAGAGAGAGAGAGGGATGACATGCAGCAAAGGACCACAGGCTGGATTCAAACCCAGGCCGCTGCGTCAACAGCCTTATACATGGGGCGCCTGCTCTACCACTAATGCTACCCACACACCAGAAGACTTTGACAAGATTTAGAAAAGACTCTAAAAGACTATCAGCTCACATCTAAAGACTAGTGTTTAGAGTTTTTAGTCCCAGACTAGTCTATTGGTTGTTGATTGTGTTCCGTCACTGCGACTGGCGATAATATTAAACACGTTTGATATGATCGCAAGCCCAAGACTAGGGAAAGACTGGTATGAAACGCGGTCGCTGACTGCTGATTACCACCTTAAACTTAACGATCGAGATGACGGGAGCGCGCCGAGACTCCAGTTAGACTCCTCAAGACTGTCACTTTTTAGTCTGGGACTGTGAAAATCGTTTGGTGTAAGCCCAGCATAAGCCACCGACACCCCTTCCCATTGGCTTTTTTGATGCAGAGTGATGGTATCTGCCAGGTTGGCCTGCAAAAAAAAAGGTCATCCCTGCAGCACCCTAATTGAGCAGTGTACAGTTACAAGAGGGATTTAAACCACATCCTTTAGAGTTTATGGAGCAATTCTGTCAGCTTCACACACATTCCTCACTGTTAGATCAGGAGGACAAGGGAGAGATGATCAAATCATCTCAGCCGCATTGTTTTTGCAATACAAACAAAGATTTTGCCCACTGGAACCCCCTCGCCTTATCTCTCTCCACCCTGTTTTTTTTTAACTCCTACACCCAAAGACAGTTTGCTACCAAGAGTGGTTTTGTGTGACCAGTGTGGCTATGTCTCATTTTATTGGATGAACTTTTGTAAATGCCCTAGTGCAGGATGGGTCATCAAAGCTTGGAAACAGTTTTATTTGGTTTTATAGAAAGAGAAAAGGCAGGGATTTTTTATGTGAAAATGCTCTCTTTTTTTTTTTTACATTTATTTGGCATTTAATAAGAGATAAGTGATCAGTTAACACGGCTACACAGGATTAAAACTGGGAAAATGTATTTTTCACTTCACAGGGTCTTTAAAGTGCTTCAGTCGCCTGGGCTATCTATATGTATTTGGTGCCATTTCCCCAGTCAAACACAGTTACAAGCCTTCATATAATGTTCATCATGGCTGAATGATAAAAATCGCCGCCTGAAAATGGAGAGCTGATAGAGGGCGGAGAGCAAAAAGTTGAGACCAGATCTTTACTGATGGAAAAACCTTTTCATATTTTAGATTCAGATAAAAATGGAAGGATCAAATACTTATTCTGAGTGTCTCTTGACTGTCACCGCGGAGCTGAGAATTTCTGGATGACAGCATTTGTGCTCAGAAATTTTTTGTAAATGTCCATTCAGATAGAGGAGGGCGATTGCTTCCTGCCAGTATAAATGGCTTAGATTGTGTGCATAAAATCTGTCCTCAAGTAGACCTACTTTTGTTTTTGATTTGAGATTTCTTTTTGTGACGTAGAAAAACTCCACTACTGTTGCAGCCTCTGCCACTAAACAAAAGCCTTTGACATGTATCAGTGGGCATTGTGCTCATACTGCAATAAAAACAACATCAAGTTAATGACAGCTGGTGAAAAACATCTTAGTTAATTGTCATTTGAAAAGTAAATGTGATTATAGTTTGACTCATCTGCAGTCTTTGTCGTGAATGCTTGTCATGTCATGTTGGTTTAAAGAGGTAACATGCGGAGGCTGACATTTTATATTCCATTTTGCAGGAAGGAAGGATAGAGCCCTAACAGTGGATCTGTGCTTCACATTATCTGCACAAACACTAACTCTACAGGTGACAAGATGCCACAGAGCAGTTAGAGACCAAAACCAACATGTGGTCAAGCTATGGAGACATCATCAGCAACTGTGGTCACCACAGATAACACTTTATCGCAACACGAACTGTCTTTTTACAAAAGCCCGGATTTCCCTTTCCCCATTATTTCCCTTGAATCTCTTTATGAAATGTGAACAAGACACAAGTTGGGGAAAAGAAGTGCACAATCAAGGGAATAAGGTTGTTCCATTTCTATTTCCTTCTTCCTTTCTCTCTAACACATTCACACACGTGTAGTGGCAAAGCAATCATGTCTGTGTTTGTCATTTCTCTCATCCTGAATCATCCTGAACCACACAACAAGTACTCATTTTGGTGATTATTGTGCTGGAGTTGCACACTCAAGCAGCACTTTGGAGCTGAAGGACAGGATCGTAAAGCCTACAGCAAGTTCCTCTTCTCCTGTGCTAATTATGTTTTTTAGCATGACACACCAATATGACACAAGCAAATTTAATTTCCTGATCTCATGTCATGAAATAGAATCCAAATATCTTATACAGCACTTTTGGGAAAGAGGCACAGAGTTGTGCAAGAGTCCCTGGAGCTTTGCCTGTAGCCATAGCAACAACAGGCAGATATAGACTGGGGTGAACTGACAGTGACATAGGCGTGATTGTGCTTTAACAAAATGCTGTGGCCATGCAAGAGATGATTTCATTTTTAAATGGAATCTTTTCAGTGAAGTCAAACTGAGCAGCGGGAAGAGTAAATACTGGGCTAGGAATATTTCTGCTAAAGAGATCTAAACTTTTCAAGCATAACTGGTGGGAAGATGTCCTTGAGCTGTCAGTCAAACACCAGTGGTCCTTGCACCTTATTCTCAGGAGTCCTCAGTTTGCAGTATAGAGCATCTAAAACCATAAAGCAAGTAGACGATAGGCAAGCTTTTGATGCCTGTGAAATAGAACTCCACACATGTAAAACACATGTAAAACAAAAAAATCACTGTTCACTTAATATTCACTAAATTTCTTATTCAGTTTCTTATTCAGGGTTTTTTTTTTTTTTTTTTTTTTTTTAGGTAGACGAAAAACCAGGACAAAGGAAGGGGAAGTAAACATATTCAGGGACACAACACAACAAGGACACAGAGCAAATTTTTAAAAAAAGGCCTTCATTTAATCAAAGAGAGGGCCATGGCAAAAAAAAAAAAAAAAAAACCCTTTGATCTCATGGGGTTTTGATCAGTTAATGAAAAACAGATGAATAAATCCGACTTTCATGTAACGACAAATCATGTAAACATGTCAAAATACATGGTGAAATGACCACAAATAGAAATTGTGTTACATTTCTACCAACAATGTCATTTGATTTGTGTATCCCTGTTATTAATTGATGCCTTCACTGATTCCAGCTTGCCCCAGATGATGCATGGAAGTGTCCCCACTGTAAGCAGCTTCAGCAGGGCATGGTGAAGATGAGCCTGTGGACTCTCCCTGACATACTCATCCTCCATCTCAAGCGCTTCCGACAGGTAGGTGAGCCGTGAAGTGGCCTTTGGTGAAGACAGGTACTCCAATTAAACGTGCATTTGATTATGGTGCTGTTAAAGCTGCGGTAATTGATTTTTATTTTTTTTTTAATTAAAGAGGCTCTAATTTCAGAGCATTTGAGTTGCGTGGACATGGTCCTCAACATGGAGGCAGCTGAGCTAGCAGCTAACAGTGTTAACTCGATAAACAGCGTTAAACGGTGTTAACCAGTGTTAACCAAGGCACAACTTGAGGGTGGGTGCTATGCTTACGTGATGAAGCCAGCTTAATATCAGCAGTTATTTAGCCTTAGGAGCCCAGGGCAAAGCAGCAAAGATGAGCTTGCCAGTGGGATGCACATGTACACTAACATGCACACATGGCCTCAACTTGCTTATCATAACAAAGAAAGACTTTTTTATCTGCTCAGGGCGCCATGACGCCACCACATCTTTACATAGCAATAGTGGTTTGCTGCTATATTAATGCTCTGAATGCTTAGAAACTTGAGCAACTGAAAATAAATATGTGCAATGTGAAAGGGGTGACTCACAGAAACCTATCATCAGAAGTTCCCCACAGCTCTACAGAGTGTTTTCATTCAGCCCATTGTTTAGCACAATAGCAAACAGGGAAATTTAGCAACTACTTGTGAATGCATTAGAACTTTAAAGAGAGTGACATTTCCCTCAGGTATTAAGGCAGACCACATAATGGCTAAAACAAGACTTAAAGAAAACAACAACTCCAAAAAACAACTCTAAATTAATGCTATTGTTTCCCCAGGTTTGCTGGATATGTGAAAGGGCAACAGTTTGTGATCTGAGTGAACAAAAGGCATTCCATGAATGCAAGTATAAAGTACAATATCACTGTGACTTTTAACTGTGCATGTATCACAGAAAAAACACTGTAGAATGGTCATACTGTGAGCAATCTTCTTTAAATTTGAAACAAATGTTCATTGACAGTGTGCCTACAGCCCCACAGTGTCATTTACCTGCTCAGATGAGGCCACAGACAGTTATTCATCCTGAGATATATGTTTTAATTATTTTTTTAGGCGAAATCTTCTTTTTTTTTTTTACTTCAGAGGCCCATTACTCTGTCTCTGTATCACCTAGAGTGTTTCTGACACTTTCACAAGAAACTTTAGCGAGTTTTCTTTCTGGCAAGACCTAAGGCATGCGTGTAGTCAGAGCGGTTCAGACACCACAGTCGTTTTAATTTGTCATTTTAGGCGTTTTTGCTACAAAATGGGGGTGGAGTGCAAGTTAAAGGGGAACTAATGTTTTTTTTTTAACCTGGACCCTATTTTCCAACGGAGTACACGGACGTACACTCATTGAAATTGAAGAGCGAACGAGGAGAGGGAGGGAGCAGTATTACGGTAGCACATATACTAAAATTGCAACAGGCAGAGGAACATGTCAGAATCCAGCTGAAGATAAACACAGACATTTATTTCTCATTTCCATTATGTTGTCGGATAATTATACTAACAATCTGAGCCTATCTGTGTATTTTGACGTTGTTTGACGTTGTCTGAGTGCCCTATTATTTAATATAGCGGGCGCTCACGGGCTGCAGGCAGGTCAGCCCTAGCTTCATACTAGATAACTGTCAAATATTGAACATCCTATCATTCATTTAGACAAAAGCAGATGGAAAGATAGGGCCCAGGTTGAGAAAAACATAAGTTCCCCTTTAAGGGTTAATATTATTGGACATTGCCCATGTTAAAGTGCTAATTGAATTGCACACCGCCCGAT
Organism: Epinephelus cyanopodus; assembly: GCA_026686955.1. Taxonomy (NCBI): domain Eukaryota; kingdom Metazoa; phylum Chordata; class Actinopteri; order Perciformes; family Serranidae; genus Epinephelus; species Epinephelus cyanopodus. Next base: position 35,735,864 of record CM048916.1, read on the forward strand.
TGCACAGGTTTATGAAGTGCTAGTTTATATTGCACAATGCCTTATAGCACATACAAATGTGTGTGCAGGTATTATTGCACTTAAATTAGCAAACATAGATGTATTTATGTACGCACAATTACACAGAGTTACATACAAGTCTGATGAAGCTGTCAACTTGTAGGGATCACACATGCCACTGAAGTGACAACAAACTCTTATTTAACTGCTTGCACAATAAATGGAAACATACAGACAAATGACATGATAGAAAGCAGCTGACCTGTGGTGTCGTGTAAACCTAGCTCACACAAAGTGTGAAGCTAGTGTGTTTTTATGTGTTGCTTGGGAACAGTCCTGCCCTGGTCCAGTTGCGGAAATATTTGCATCTGCTTAGCAGAATAAATGATAAAGTAAACAAACAAATCATAACCTGTTGTTGCTTCTTACTCTTAAGTAATAAATGGTGCTTTTAGAACTGTTGTGTAAAAGAAACATGAGCTGCTACGACCAAATCACACCTGTGCTAATATCCAGTACAACAGCACTCCCTGTCGTGTCATATTGTCTAATTAACACATTACCCATAACAACTTTACAAGGTGACAGTAAGTAACTATTGTGTTAAGAGCTTATTCTGCCACCCTTAATGCAGCTTTAAGAGGAGCACTGATTATTAGAATTGTATCCATGCTTTTGTATGTTTTGTCGTGCTCTTAGTTTCTTTGAGGAGTGAAAGTTACAAAATAAAGCACTGAATCAATTCAGTAACTAACTGAGTGAAATAAAATGCTCTCAGATTAACTGTTGCATCAAATATTCTGCAAAGAAAACATAATTCAGGCTGTGACAGCTTGAAAGGATGTAAGGGAAGGATGAAATTGGTGCTGAATGAGGACATCTGCAAGACTGTCAAGTGGATACTGCAAGGCAGATTGTCGTCTAGTTAGATGGGAATTTCAACCACAACATAAAATCAATAAAATTGCCTGTCCTGAATGTGAACTTCAACAGCCAGTTTTCTTTCCAGCACCCTTGGAGACAGAAATGTCTTTGAAACATAGCTTCTGCCCCCCCCACCCCTCTACCCCCTTTTTTAAAATGTGCGTCAACTCACCGTCTGCCACAGGCATTGTACCTGATCACCATGCATTATTGAAGACGCGTGTTACAGCCTGTCAGCATCCAGCATCACCTTGTGAATCTCAGCCACCCTCGACATCTCGCAGCTGTGAAGCTTTTTAACAACATCAGTGACCTCAGTGTAGGAAGTGTGAAAGGAGTCAACTCACATATCCCCCATCGAGGCTTTGGAGCACACACACACACACACACACACACACACACACACACACACACACACACAGTGGGGGTTTGTGCATTCTGACTGTTTATTGAATACAGGTGTTACGAATGAGATTAATGGGAAGCATTCTGCTGGTGTTCATCTCTGGGAATAAAGATCACCTGCCAAACAGAAAGAAAATAGATAAGCACTAGTGCTAACTGGTAATTAGAGAAGCACTCGGAGAACATAGACTTCCACCAAGGCCAATAACGCAATGTTAATTTGTATATCTATCTACAGTATCTTCACTTCCAATCCCAAATGTGATGGGTTCTTCCCTAGCCCGTGCTACACCCCTCCACCAAGCTTTGTGAAAATTGGGCTGGTAGTTTTTCCATAATCATGCTGACAAGCAAACCAAATGGAAAATATAACCTCCGCTGCAGAGGTAATAATTACCTGCAGCGTGACAGCCACTGATGCTGTGCTGCGTTCCTCCGCAGAGGGCATGACCGCCATGTCCAGGATTTTATCCTCACTGCTGGGCTATGTACAGCAGGTCAGCAAATCCACATCCCTGGTAAAATAAACTAATGCTTTGCCTCAGCAAAATGTGTTGTTTGATGGAGACTCAGAATAGGTACTGTAGGTTGTACCAATGTCAACATCATAGCCTCCCTGTTTCTTTGAAAGCTATGTGCCAATTCAACACTAAGTGTGATCGTAAGTGTGTTTTTGAAATAAGAAGACATTTTTGACATGTCACACTGCGAGAAGCACAGGTGTGAATGATCAAATTCATGATGAATACAATTGACGGCCATCCAGAGTGCTCCAGTGTCAGGGTCTCTCTTTTGTGCGTGCTGGCTCACTGTGACACTGTAATGGCTTATGGGAGCACTTGAATAGAACAGCGGCATCATTAATATATAAGTAACACTTGCTTTTCCTGCCTTGACAACTTAAAATGTGTACAGTGAAAAAAAGGTTTATGCTTCAAATGCACCAACAATAATAACAGCCCTCTACCTGTAATACACAGTCACACACAGTCACATCTGGCCCTCTGTGTCATTCTCTGGGAAAAACTCCAACACAGTAGCAGTCACAGGGGACTCATTAGTGTCCCCACATGTCTGACATCAGGTACGTCCACACATAGTGGCTGCAGTGGTGTGAGCTGCTGCCCTGTTTCCTGTTTGGTTAAGTTTGGTTTAAGTGCCTCTACAGACTGAATAATTATCTTTATGCTGCTGCTGCTGCTGCTGCTACTGTTCTGCTTCATTTTGTCAATCATTTCTTTCAGTGACTGACTGCAGGAAAAAATATGCACTTCTCATTACACATTTCTCTTTTTGTGTGTGTGTGAGTGAACCATACCTAATCTGCCTTTAATTATATTGTGGGTGATTCCCTCAGGAGCTATGTTTGCTGTTTCCAAAACTGTACAGTGTGACCATTTAATTCCTGATTTGTCGTTGTTTAATTAGCAGGTCAGTAATGAATGCAGCATTTGGATGCATAAAGTGTGTGATGGATGCAAACAAAACACAAACCGTAACCAAAACCAGCTGATGGAGGCCTGGGAGGGAGAGAGGAGGAGATGTTTGAGACCAAGCCATTGAATTAGGCTGAAACCCAGCATACTTAGGTTTCCTGATGTCGGTCCTTACTCTGACCATTAGCTCCTCAGTCAGGAAACCAAACCAGCCATACAAGCAAAAGGCTGGAGGCTTAAATTATTGAACTGAAAGTCTGTGTCACTGACTGGAGATGTGGTGTTTTGGGCATGTATGAGACAGAGGGTTTTAATGAAAGGCTCATTTTTCAGTCAGGTTTCTCACACAAAACTACTGCTGCTGTCCAGCTTTCACTGCATTGTCTATATTAACATTTTGATCATTCTTCATTATATCAGTCTCTTTTGAGTCCCCCCAGTTTTAATGACTCGTATACAACAAGGGGATATTATACTCTGTTGGGAGAATTTTCTCATCTCTATGTTAGACATATTGTTTAGAGGTGATAATTGTGCAAGTGCATGCAAATGCAGCTTAGGATTTAGGGGAATATATTGGCAGAAATTTGATATAATATTCATAATTGTTGTATTTGGTTCATAATCACCTGAAATTAAGGGTTGTTGTTTTTGTTACCTTATAACAGGGGTGTCACACTCATTAAAGTTCATGCATAGAGCCCAATTTGATCTCAAGTGGGCCAGTCCAGTGAAGCAACTGCATAATATCCTGAAAATAACAAAGCCTTCAAATATTTTCTTTTCCCTTTGTGCAAAGAAGTAACAACACAAGTAGCAAACTTTCTGAAAACATGAACAATTAATGAACAACCCATTTTCAAAACAGATGATGAAGAACCTGAAATGGAGGCTGAAGGATGAAAGAAAAACAAGCGCAATTTTAACAATATGTCTGTTTTTCAGCAAACTCATCCCCAGATTATGGCTTTGATGCTGACGCTATTTCGTTAGCAATACGGTAGCAAGCTTTCACAGGTGCAATGCTGATCTGCAATGCTGCTCACACCTGTCAACAATTAATTAATCTTCTCTGCTCTTGGTTGATCTTGCAAGTTGTTTGATTTTTCACCATAATGAGGCAGCCTAAGATGCCAGGACCCTATTGTTTTGCTACATCTTCTTCTTCTCCTCCTCCTTCTTCTTCTTCTTCTTCTTCTTCTCCTTCTTCTTCTTCTTCTTCCGAGGAAATCATACTTCCCATGCGTGAAAAATGACCAAACTTTGCACAAAGGTCCAGTCCCATGCCAGATTGCCTCAGCTGCAAAAACAGGCCAATAGTCCTGATGGTGGCACTACAGCAAGCCTCTAAAGTTCAAAATTTTGAAAATTCACAACAAATCAACCATATGTGCTACAGATTTGTAACCTTCACCAAAATGTAGCCCCGATACTGAAGAAACTTTTGTACTTTTAAACCTATTGCAAATTATGAAGTCCATCACTCTGTTTTTTTCAAAAACTGTAAAACTTCTTAAACCTATCTCCTCCCACAATCGTTGCTCAATTGGCATCAAACTTGCTACAGAGCATCTTCAGACTGTCCTTCACAAACAATCCACACAGATTTTTGATTTATCAAAAATTGAGCCTACAGTGCATCAAAATGTTTGACTGTAAACAGTATTGTAAACATATACTTGCAGATTCTTGCTAAATACATTTTCAATGTTCATTAAAAAAAAGTAAAGGCAGAACAGACATTCTAATGTGAAAGTCCTATGCTCAGGCATCATGCTATGTGGATTAGAGACTACTAAGGTTAAAATAAGGACCCCAGATTTTTTGAAATAGTGATAGTTTCCCCTTTATGATGTAAGTAATCTTCTCCATAGGTAAAGTTGTGGATATTTCCTTAATCCAGTTAATGAATTTTGGTTTACTGGTACTCCATGAAAGTGCCATGACTCTTTTTGTAAGCAGTAAACATAAATCCAGGGCAGTGATTATTTTTCTAGACATATGATGTCTATCAGGATATAAACCTAGAATAATAGTTTAGGGTCAAGAACTAATTTTATACCTAGTATAGTCTCTAAAGCTTGTTTAATCTCCAGAACTGTTGGACTTTATTGCATTCCCAGATATAGTGGAGGAACGTCACCTTCTCCTCTCCACACCTGAAACAGGTCTGGGATGGCGTCATTATACTTATTAAGTTTTTCTGGTGTCACATATGTCCTCATTAGCTAATTATATTGCAGTACTTTGAGGCGAGTATTGGTAGTTTGTGTTTGTGCTTCAGCACACACTTTTCCCCAGTCCTCGGAGGGCAAGTCCTCCTGTAAATCTTCCCTCCAGGCGTTAAGTTTCCGTAAAGAAGACTCAGAGGAACCCTCTGCTAACATGTTATATAGTTTGGAGATAATTCTCTTTCCAAAGCAATGTTTTTTCATTTCCGTTTCCAAAGTGGACAACGGGGGGATCTAATCTAATCTAATCTAATCTAATCTAATCTGATAAAGTTTCTCACCTATAGATATTTAAATTGATGTTTGTTTGGAATGTCATACCTGGCAATCAATTCCTCAAATGACATCAAAATCCCACCATCTGATCCCATGAGATCCCCCATTGTCTTCAAACCTTTTTCGGCCCACTTCCTAAAACCAGGGTCTGCTCTGCCTGGAGGGAAAAATTGGTTACCCCATATCGGGCTGAAGCATGACAGAGAGGAGGATTTACCTAATACTTCTTAACCTGATACCAAATTATAGTCTTATTTCTGACAATAGGATTTTTTGTCCTTTTTTTTTTCAGCATTTCGACTTTTGCTGAGTATATGTACTGAGGGAGAGGGAGAGGGAGAGGGACTGAGCAGTTTTCAATATTCATCCAAGGAGGGAGGGACTTATCTGTAAAATAATGCATCATAGTCTTCAGTTGAGCTGCCCAATAATACCAAAGTGGGTTGGGGCACCTGAGGCCTCCTCGATCATACGGCAGGTACAAGAGTGATAAATGTAGCCTCAGTCGTCTATTATTCCACAAAAAACGTACAAAAATTTTCTTTAGGAGTGGGAACAAATTAATAGGAGGTGGCAATGGGATGTTCTGAAACAAATACAGAAGTTTGGGCATTATATTTAATTTAAGAACATTAGTTCTTGCTACAAGCAATAAGGGCAAGGAGTTCCATCTATCTATAGAGGAAGTAATTGAGTCTATCATGAGGGTGTAATTAACCCCAACAATGTCTCTTATACATGGTACTATCCTAATCCCCAAATATGTAAAACCATTTGTCTACCATTTTGAATGGGAAAGAGTTTCCAGTATTATTCCTTTCTTCTGAGTTAAGTAACATTAATGAAGATTTGTCTTTGTTTACTTTATATCCCAATATCCTTCCAAATATGTTTATTGGATCTAACAAGGCTGGAATAGATTTTTTCAGTTTTTCAAATAAAAGAATGACGTCATCAGCAAACAAAGCGATTCTGTGTTCCTGTTGGCCTACTGACAAACCAGTTATATTTTTATGAGACCGCACCGCAATGGCAAACGGTTCAATTGCTAGAATAAATAATAAGGGGGACAAAGGGCACCCCTGCCTACATCCCCGTTTGATTTTAAATGATTTAGATATAACTCCATTTGTTACTATTTCAGCATACGCATATATAGAAGTTTAACCCACCGACAGAAATTATCCCCACAGCCAAATTTTTTTAGTATTTCAAATAAATAGGGACACTCAACTCTATCGAAGGCTTTTCGGCATCCAATGATAGCAAAGCAGTATCATGTTTTTCTTCCCAATTATGAAGAATATCCAACACTCCTCTCACCATAGCTCTCTGACAGGCTTGACTTACAGTAGAAGTTTTAGTTAGTTGCAATCTGCAACATCACCTCTAGATGGCACTAAATCCTAAAGACAAGACCTTTAAATCACTGCCCATCAAATTATCTGTGCACCTGTCTGATGGCCAAAGGTCAACCAGGGTGTATCAGTTCATGGCAGGCACTGTCTGTAAAAGTTTATCTAGCACCATTCTACCTCCCACACAACCTCTGGGTCTCTGTCACTGTGCATGCCAAAAAACCCCAAACATTTTTGCAGCCAAGGGAATGTCCAAGCTATGGCTCCACTTTTGCTCAGTGCTTGATTGGCACCCCTCTGCCTCCTCTCACAAGCAGATGGCATCATGTGGAGCCCTGAGCTTAGTCAGGCTCTAGAGTCAAACCCCAGCCAGACTCTCTCCTCTTCTGACCAAGGTTATGATTCTCCGGCTGCTCGTTATAATTCAGTCATTCACTCTGTTGCACTCTGGGCTGAGGAACAGTTCCTCACAGGAGACTAACCCAGAAGACATTGATCCGCACAACACAGTTTCTAAGGTTGTGGGGGCATAGTTGCTTCAAATCCTCTTGCATGTCTAGTCAATAGTAATCAAATGCAGGAGTACTACAGGAAGTCATAAGCAAAGTCTTTTTTTAGTTTCTTTAGTTTTGTTTAGTGCAGTATTTTTATGCAACCTATACAACTCAAATCCACATTAAATTAATCGTAAACAATGAGCCATTACTTTTCACTTTAGTACATAAATTGAATAGTTTTAAAGTCCACCATATCTCTAAATTTGAGAGCTTGTGGGTTAATAAACAATTTGTTGGTTGGTTCATGATAATTATCTCTGTTTACCATTCTTGTTGCTCTCCTCTGTAGCATAAAAGTTGGATTTGTGTGTGTATATATATAGAGAGAGATCAGAGGTCAGACGCATTATGTTTTTGAGTTGTCCTTCCATATGTCCATATGTCCCATTTTTGTGAACATGATACTTAAAGAATGTCATGAGGGAATTTCTTTAAATTTGGCACAGATGTCCTCCTGGACTCAATGATGAACTGATCAGATTTTGGTGGTCATAGACCAAAGGTCAAGGTCACTGTGATCTCATCCATCTCATACTAGTGAACATGATATTCAAAAAACACCTTTAGGGAATTTCTTCAATTTTGGCACAAACATCCACTTTGAATCAAGGATAGCTGGTTAGAATTTGGTGGTCAAAGTTGAGTCACTGTGACCTGGTCCATCACATACTGGTGAAAGCGATATGTTATGAACACTTTGAGGGAATTTTCTTGAATTTGGCACAAACATCGACTTGAACTGAAGGAAGAACTGATTAGAATTTAGTGCTTGAGGGTCAAAGATCAGGGTCACAGGGCGTCAGTAGCGAAGTGGATAGTGTCAGAACCCCATGTACAGAGAAGGGGAAAAAAATCTTTTCTGGCCACTACTCAACATCATAATTCAGGAACAGAAGGGAATACATTTGGTCAGATACTGAATTGGTGGCACTAATCTTGGGTGTCCACCTTGAAATTGTGCTGATTGTATCGATAGACAGAAATGTGTGTGAAGCATCCATGTTTTCACAGACGTGGATGTAAATCGTAAGTGCAACTGGAGTGGTGTCCAGAGGCATACAACGGCAAGGCACTAATTTTATTTTTATTTTTATTTTTAATTTTATTTGCTGCAACTTTCATTTGAAAGCTGTTAATTCAATTTAGTGATACATTTATTTCTGTATGGTCTACTCCTTATAGATTTTCTTTTTGTGATCAATTTTTTATTGGTTTTTCCATTTAGTTTAAAATAAACAAACAAACAAACAGATGTGGCAAGCATCAACTGGACAATAATAGCAACAGCAACAAAGAAAATAGAATGGTAATGTAGCATAACAAACAAAAAATAAATAAATAAATAACCATGGCAATACTACCAACCAGACATATCAACAATATTGAGTGTTGACAAATAAGAAAGAAAAAAAATAAATAAATAAAATAAAAAAAAATAATAAAAAAAAAAATAATAATAATAATAATAATGAAAAATAGATAGACAACCCCCCTCCCGCCCCCCAAATCTCAAGGGGTCCACAGGCTTTGTCTCTATGAAGTACACTGATAAACATACAAACACGCATAGCAATTCAGAGCTTTTAAACAAGCCTCAACCAATACTGCCCTCAAAACCCAAAGCCTACAGGGCCCTTGAAAGGGGGCTGGACCACTTAAATGGAGTCAATGTCATAAGAAACTCAATAATCTATATAAAACAAAAAAAATAAATACAAAATAAGTAAATAAAACCAGGACCCAAAGTAGGAAAAGGAGATGGCTACAATAGAGATTTGAGAGTGGAGATGGCATCATCCCAACATGAAATGTTTTCAGGTTTGGCTAGGTGCAAGTTAGCTGCCCAACGTTCCATAGTGGCTATATCTATGAAATCTAACAACCATTTATTTAAGGATAACAAATGAGAGGGTTTCCATCTACATGCTATCAGCCTTTTAGCGGCAGTGAGACCAGCCAGAAAAAGGCGTTTAAGTTTAGCAGGCAGGTTCAAACCAGAAGTGTCATTAAGTAATAAGATGGTAGGCGAATAAGGAATCTGCTTAGACAATATTGTGGACAGCATACTACAAACATTCTTCCAGAAAACCACAACACCTGGGCACTCCCAAACCATATGGAAGAAGGTGCCTAAGCTTTTGCGAACACAGAGTGCAATTAGGAGAGGGCAAAGCTTTAAATTTGAACAAACTGCGTGGAGTGAAGTATGACCTGTGTATGAAATTGTAATAATTCGGTGGTTGGGGTTTCTGGAAGAAAAAGACAAGTTTTGCCAGATCAAGTGCCAGTCCAGATTATTGTCATCAGATGGAAGGTCCTGCTTCCAAACTCTGTCAAGAGAGAGTGGTTTGTTTGATGCCTGCATCAGAATGGCATAAACAGTAGAAACCAAACCCTTACTCCCAGTCAGAGCCTTATGAAAAGGGTGTAAACCTAGTGTGCCATCCCAAGGCACCCCATAAGTGCGCATTGCCGTACGCAACTGAAGATAAAAGAAAAAAGAGGAACCAGGTAAGTTAAAGAGTTTCTGAATGTCTGAGAATGAGCGGAGACCTTCAGCCCCAAAAATATCAGATAATGTAAATACACCATTATTTGCCCAACTGGAAAAATATATAGGACGCCCTCCCAACTGGAGACGAGAGTTAAAGAATATGGGTGACTGGAGAAACCAATTGGGAGACACTTTACGACATTTTCCAACAGCGCTCCAGGTGGAAATTAGCTCAGTGATGATAGACCCAAATTTCAGCTTAGATTGTTTAATAGAGATATTGGAGTAAATAAGATCTTGTAATTGGTGGGGCTGAACAATACTTTCCTCAATAGGACGCCAAGATACACAAGATGCTGTGTCAAACCAGGTGGAGAGAGGGCGCAACACAAAGGACCAATGATACAATTGAAAGTTTGGGAGTCCTAAACTGCCAATTTTTTTTGGTCTTTGAAGGACAGATATTTTAATTCTGGGTCTTTTACCAGCCCAAATAAATTTAGAGAGTAGTGAATGAATTTTCTTCCAATAACCTTTGGGAGGTGCCAGAGGAAGCATAGAACTAACAAAATTTATTCGGGAGAGCGTATTCATTTTAATCACTGAAATGCGGGAATGAAAAGACAAAGATGAGGAGCTCCACTTTTGAAGACTATTTTCCACCTCAGCAAGTACTTTCTTATAATTGTTAGTCACTGTGGCTGAAACTGTAGGAAAAATTGAGACTCCTAGATATTTAAATGTCTGGACAACTGGTATGTTTAGTGTGGCTGCGATGGTAGGAACCTGTCCAGTGGAAGAGTTCAGAGATAATAGTGCAGATTTTTCCCAATTGATTTTGTATCCTGAAACCTGGCCAAAGTCCTTGAAGATGTTTAAAAGGTGAGGAAGACTATGAGAAACATTATGGAGAAAAAGAAGGATATCATCTGCATACAAAGATATAAAGTGTTTGGTATTATGTATACTAATAGGGTTATGGCTGATTGACTGCCGGACTGCCTGGGCAAGAGGCTCAAGAGATAATAACAAAGGCGAGAGGGGACAACCCTGTCGAGATCCTCTAGATATGAGAATTGCCTAGAACAGGTGCTCCCTGTCAATACCATTGCAGTTGGGTCATTGTATAAGGTTTGAATCATAGATAAAAAGTTATGTCCAAAGCCCATATGATGCAGAACCTGCCACAGAAAATGCCACTCAAGACGATCAAATGCCTTCTCTGCATCAAGCGACAAAATGGCATTTGAAGAATCTGCGGTGTTGGAAGCTTCTATGATGTGAAGAAGGCGACGGACATTTATCTGAGGCAAAGCGCTTCTTAATGAAGCCAGTCTGATCCGCATGAATTAGAGTAGACAGATGTGGTTCCAATCGGGAAGCTAAGACTTTGGCAAATAACTTAGTATCGCATTTAAAATTGAAATAGGACGGTAACTTGAGCACTCAGAAGGATCCTTGCCCTTTTTTAAAAGTAAAGAAATAATAGCAATATTAGTATTCTTATAGAAAGAACCATTATTAATTGTAGAATGAAACATCTCCAGTAAAAGAGGACCAGTTTGAGGCCAGAAGGCCAGATAAAACTCTGGGGGTATACCATCAAGCCCTGGGGATTTATTCTTACTCATGCTCACTAGGGCTTTGTGCAATTCACTCAGGGTTATTGGAGCATCAAGTTCAAGGCAGATTCATAAGGAAGCTTTGGAAGTTGAAGGGGATTCAAAAAGCTTTTGCATGCATGCTCATTATAAATAAACTCTGAGGAGTATAAATTGGAGTAAAATGAGCAAAAATATCATTTACCTCAGTTGGAGCAAAGCACAATTTACCTGTGGAAGATTTAGCAGACGATATGTTAGCCAATTGTTCATTGGTTTTGAGTTTCAAAGCCAGTAGATGACTTGGTTGGGCACTGTACAAGTAATCAAGTTGCCTAGTCCTATGAATGAGAAAATCAGATTTGTTCCTGAGTAGTTGATTGAGGTCTTTAATTAACAGGTCTCGCTCGAGAATAAGGTCAGAGGTAGCATTCAGAGACAAAGAACTCTCTAAAGCTGCAAGTCTATTTTCTAAATCTACAATATGCTGCCATCTTGTTTTGTTTTTAGAGGCAAATCCAATTGTTTTGTCCCTTATGAACCCTTTTACAGCTGACCAGAGTACCCTGGGATCATCAACAGAGGGTCTATTTATCGCTAAAAATTGGTCCAGTTGTTCTTTCATTTCCCTTAGAAAGGATTCATTCTGCAATAAAGTGGAATTAAACCGCCAACGGGCTGCTCGTTTGGGGCCCGAAGGGATTGCCAGTTTGCCAAATACAGCCCTATGGTCAGAAAGAGACATAGGAAGAAAAGTGAAGTCAGAGGCTTTTTCAAATAAATGTTTAGAAATGAAAATGTAATCTATACGGGAAAAAGTTCTATGACGTGATGAGAAACAAGAGAACTCCCTTAGAGAGGGATTAGCTGTCCGCCAGACATCTACTACGGCACAGTCTGAAGCCCATTTCCTTAATGCAGAGGAAGCAAGATGCTGGTTTGCCCCCTCAGCTACACCAGTTCTATCTAATGAGTGTAACCAAACCGCATTAAAGTCACCTCCTATTATTAGACCAAAATCAGATAAATCCAACATAAGTTTAGTCAGATAATCAAAAAAGCTCCTATCAAAGGAGTTAGGGGCATAAACAGAAACAAAGGCTACTTTTTTTTATCATTTACTAGAGTCTTAATAAAGACTACTCTACCCTCAGAGTCCTTCCCAGAGCCTAAAATTGTAAACTGAAAGCTACGTTTAGCAATAATCGCTACTCCTCTGTTTTTTTTCAAATTTGAGGAGGAAGCAATAACATGATAAAATTTTATCATTAAGTCTGGAGACATCCCTTTCCAGTAGATGAGTTTCCTGAAGAAGAGCCACATCTATTTTCATCCTCCGCAAAAAGTCCAGAGTGCTTGTACGTTTATGAGGAATATTAAAACCCGCCCATTCCAAGACAAGAGAGAGACACTAGTCATGGGTGTCTGAGCAGAAAAATAATATCAGAAAAATGAACCAAAAACAGCCACCATGAATGCAAAATAATAAGTGTAAAGTTCTATCCCTAGGGTCCTGTCCCACCCAGCTATTATCCCACAATCCTGAGACACCCTTACCTACCCGCCCAGCCTGCCTTCTTTCCCTTCTGAAACCCAAGAAAACGAGTCCCAAACCAAACAGGCTCTCACAGCCCACCCTCAAAAAAAGGAAACAGATGGAAAAAAAAGTCCATCCAGAGCCCACCCCACCCACCCCCCAGAATTGACGTGACAGTGAGGGATAGTCAGATAACCCCTTCCTCTCCATAAAAGAAAAGATAACCTTTATTTGAGTATACATTGCATAATAAAGAGAAAAAAGAAAGATGGGGTTCATAATATTTAAAAAAAGAAAATTGATGCAAAAGAAAACTATTGGGCTACAAGCCCCAATTGTTAATAAGACTCAAATAGGGTTATGCCAAAATCAAGCAAACATAGCTAATAAAAAAAAAAAAAAAAAGCATAGCAAAAAGCTGCTATTCATTAGAAAACCATCAGCACTGTAAGTGAACAATGAGAAAAATAATATCCTGCCAGATATAGGTTGCTGCTTAACAAAGCGGATAAATGTTATAGATTTTCATGTGAAGATGTGTGTTATTTTTCATACCTGAACATAATGCATACTGTATTACTGGGGTATGTTGAAACAGGTAGGCGAGCGAAGGAACAAGCTGTCAACCCTGGTGCGTTTCCCCCTGACTGGTTTGGACATGGCCCCCCATGTGGTAAAGAGGAGTCAAAGTATGAGAAACCTGCACCTAGGGGCCTGGCAACAGCCTTGGAAGCAGCCCTCAGGCCAACACCACCAACCTGCTGACATGAGCCTCCCCCACGACTATCTGTACGACCTCTACGCTGTGTGTAACCATCATGGAGGAATGCATGGAGGCCATTATACTGGTATGGAATTTGGTGGTAAATACTTCAGTATATAGCAACTCTGTCTGTTGGTTTCAGTCGGTTGTCTTTGTTACATTGTCAAATGAATGAACATGTGCTGAAACAATGAATTCATTTGTTGATTATCTGACAGAAAATGCATATATATTTATATCAGCCAAGATACTAACATTATGTGAATGCACCTTTGCAAAGATGAGCATGTGTTTACTGTCCTTGATTTCATACCACTTAAAAACAAATTGACTACAGTAGGTGTTTCTTTTCTGGCTGTTGATCAGAGCAGCATTTTCACATGCATCATCAAATAATCTTAATGGAACTTAATTGTTTTTTTTTTAATTGTTTCAAGTGAATAATTTCCTTTCCAGTCTATAATTTGTTCATTCGCTGATGCTTAATTATGTAAAACACATCAATATGCTGCACTTAATCGCTAACTGATTTTCAGTTGTGAGAGCTCATATCGACTCCTTTGTAGCACATCTATATTTTTCTAACAGTATGATCCCAGATTCTTTCACATTTAATGATCAGCTTTCCTAAATAGCCCAACATGCTTTTTCATGTTTGAAAAGAAAGCTAGGAGCCCAGAGAGGTGGGATTGTGTTGTGAGCAGGATCCAGAACAAATCTGAGGATAACAACTGCATCTTGCAGCAGAGAACAGAGAGAACGGATACTGTCACATCCCTGTTCAGAGAGTTAAAGTCAGTGAGGAGGAGTTCAAGTAGAGGTTTCTAAATTTCTCTGAATGAGACTCACATTTTATGTCCTCATGGGATATGCATCAACCAAAAAAAAACAAAAAAACAATGTGATGTCAAGGAAAACATCCTTCCTAATTTTTCACTTTGCTGATGCTTCCAGCAAAATGTATTGGGCCAATGAGTTTGACTGGCTGTAACTTATCATTTATTAAATTCAATAAATTAATTTTTTACATCCAAAACAAACTTAATCCCACTAGGGGCAATTAGTTTAGTCACAAACAGCTTGTACACAGAGCTTAAACCTTACTATTAAAGTTATGGAAACCCTTCTTCTAAAGTCGTGAAGAGCAGTTCTTTGAAGTCCTCCTCCACTCAGACATGTGTTTTTCTTTTGTTAATTGCCCCTAAAATGTCAAACCTTGACTATTCTGACTTGTATCTGTGCAAAATTTCTAATTAAAGAGGTGATTTCACATTCCTCTGCTGAAGGGGGTGATGTTTGTGGACTTTCCTATAATCTCCAAATCAGATGTGCCTGGGGCAAGCTAGATTAGGTTTCTCAAAAATAAGAAAGCCAATTGCTGTCTAATACGGGACACATATAATAATCTTTATTACAGACTCAAATGGTCCACATACACATACACACAACCATTACATACATTTAAAATACATCATTTTAAAAATAAAAATAATATAAAAAATATATACTTTCATATAAGTAATTCATCACTTTTTGTTCAAAAAGAGGTGCAAGCTATCATGCCAATGCTTTCGAAGCCTGGTTGTGAACCGATAGCCCATCATAGGGCAGGTTATAATGCTATTTTCTGACAAATCCAGTCAACACATAAAATTAAACATAAACTTTTGTAACAGTGCCTTGGTACATTAGAGGACACAAATAACTGGCTGGCACTGTGCCACCTACAGACACGGAGCAACAGCCTCAAGCATCATTATATGCCATTTTAAGCCTCTGCACACTTTTCACTCTGTAAGAGGACCGGAGATGAGCTGTATACAGCGTGGTGACATAAGCCCTGAACAGAGCACATTTATCATCTGCAGAACACATAGAAAATTTCCTCAACAACACATTGGCCTGTGCATATATTTTACAGCATTGACGACGGATGTCACTGTCATCCCTTAGATCATCTGAGAAGACATGTCCAAGATATTTCAATTCCTTCGACATGTCTAAGGATCCATCTGAAATGTGGAAGGCAGGAAAAAACGATTTCTTGTCCTTTCTAGATCTCACAACCATGACCTTACTTTTTTTGGCGTTACAGTTAATGTCAAATTTTCTGCCATATTGTGTGCATATCCTTAACAGTTGTTGTAACCCAGCAGTATATGGATAAAGTACAACAAGGTCATCAGCATACATGAGATGATTGACAACTTGATCTCCCACAATACAGCCTATTTTACATTCATTTAACTGTCTTGAAAGGTCATCTATATATACATTAAAATTAATAGGCAATAAAATTCCTTCTTGACAGACCCCATTGCCCACATGAAAAGGAGCAGAGACAGTATTATCCCACTTGACCTGGAATGTTTGCTGAGCATACCAATACATAAGAACCCTGACAATATATTTAGAAACATCTTTCTCAAGTAATTTGACAAATAACTTGTCATGATTGATTCTGTCAAATGCCTTCGAGGCATCAATGAAACAGAGAAACACAGAGGAGTTTTGGCTTTGGTACTTAGCAACTATCTCCTTTAATGCATAGATGCATAAGTCAGTACTATGTTTTCTCTTGAACCCAAACTGAGTTAGTACACACATTTCCATCCTATTTAAAATGATTCTCTCCAGCACCTTAGGCAGGATACTGGCAAGGACAATAGGCCTATAATTGTCCATGCTGTTTAATTTGCCAGCCTTCTCCTTAAGGAGAGGAACCAGCAAAACAGACAGGATGGAGTCAGGGAGAACATCATGAACCAGAATACCAGTGATACACATGGCTAACAGTGCAGAAAGCCTATAGCTGGCATGTTTGAGATGCTCTGCAGCAATACCATCTGTACCACATGCTTTGTTGTTATCAAGCATCTCAATAGCATCTGACCCCTCTCCAGGCCTTACTGTAGACACATTAGTGTCTACATTAGTGTCCAAATCAACATTATTAACAGCTACAACATTACTCTTAACACAGTTGAATAGCTTGATATAATGCTCACGCCATAATTTTGCAATGTTATCTGAGCCACAGACACCTTCAATGTCATATGGTAAAGAAGTTTTATGATTATTCATCACTTTGATTGCTTTCCAAAAGTCAACATGATTGTTATTTTGTAATTTCCTGGCAAGCAAGTCAGCTCTAATAGTGTTCTCATTTGTCTTAATATGACAAAGAGCATATTTATATCTAGTAGGGGTGTCAAATTATCGCATTAATTGCAAATAATTAATTACAGCCATATTTAACGCCATATTTAAAGCGCAGGCAGCCACGAGGAGTGATTTGCGCGTTGCAGTGCAGCCTCTTGTTCTAACTGTTCAAAACTGTTCAACAAACTGATACAGCTGTAACGAATGTACCAGGTGTCTTTTATTTTGTTAGCTTTTATTTTTTATTAAGTTTAAAGGACAAGTGCACTTACACTGATCACTTCCCTGAAATAAAATGAGAAATTGGAAAAGAGGAAAATAATTTAGAAAACTGTTAAAATAAAATTAGGGAGCTGATCACAGATGTATTGTTTCTGTGTGTTTTTACATCTATTGTTGCGTTAGTCTGCAGCTATGCTTTCAATGAAGCTGACATGTCATGACAGTCAAGCACCCCCTGGTGGTCGAGACTGAAGGTTGTAGCACTCTTTATTGGGACTAATCTAATCACAACAGAATGTAATGGCTAGGTGTACTGCATCTGTGTTCAAGTGTGTTATTGTTGAAAACAATAATTATGACTTTATAAAACCACTTTTTCTAATATATATCAATGAATGAATTTAAATGAAAATACCTCAAGTTGAGGGCTTTTCTCAGCAATTTTGAGATGAGATTAAAAAAGAGATTAATTAGATCAATTAATTACAGATCATAATTAATTAATCTCTCCATTTTTTTAATCTCTTGACAGCACTAATATCTAGCATTAGTTAGTTTCTTATACTCAAACACATCACCCTGTCTAGGCCTTCCTGCATCAGACCAAAGTTTAAAGGCTTCCTTTGCTGCAGCATGATGTTCAGCCACAAACTCATTCCACCCAGGTTTGATGGTAAACACCGTCTTATGACTGCAGGAAGACCCAGCAGAGGCATGTAGAACTTTTATGATGGTATCATATAAATCACAAAGGTCAACTGCATGCTGTGTGTCAGTACAGTTCATAATTAGACATATTACGGCATTCCTCTGCAATACAACATGATTTAGTAAGCTGTCAGATACGATAGTATATCTACCAATGTCCTTAGATAGATTAGTCCATTTTAATTTATTAAAATTAATTTCTCTAAAGCTATTCTACCTTTAATTAATTTTGTGCTGAGGTCAGTAGTGGATTCTCCGGCACCATGAAAATCCTTGTGTATTGTACTTAACTTGTCTAAATCCTGTTTGGCAAGCCAGGTCTCTTGGAAACACAGAATATCACACTTGTTCAGCAATGTATCAACAACATAACGTCTTGATATATCTATATCAGTATGTCCCACATGTAGACCACGTACATTGTATGTTACAACCCGCATATTGTTCTTCATTCCGGGATATTGTAGACTTCAAAACAACACTGGCAGAGAAACCTGAAACTTTCAGTGAGTGAACTTGTCAGTGCAAAGATCAGAGTTAGCATTAGCATGGTGAAAGCTTTGACAGCAAACATGGTAGAGTGTGCACTTTTTAAGGTGAACTGGACCCAAAAACCCATTATAGCAGCTTTGTTTTATACTTCACAACCATTAATACTGTGTCAGCCACAGCCAGTTAGCCTACAAGCTAACATGCAACATAAAAAATAAAGGATAATAACTACACTTGCCATTCTGATGCGTGTTAGTGCTAGTCGTTCCACATTTGAGTCTGGGTTTGACTGAGGCTCAAACATTTAGAGCTGAATAATTCTGATGTTTCTTCTAACGTCTAACTGTTCCTAGCATGAGCTCTGCTGAACAAAGGGAAATGCCCAGGCAAAACCTCAGGCCCCTCTTCAGATTTTTTTTAACTGTTACGTGGGAAAACTATGTTAAGCAAAAGTTTAGTATAAGTATTTTTATCAAGCAGCGACCTCCAGGGTTGAAAACTTGCAGAAGTGCAGAAAACTGCAGTGCCATGAATGGCCATTTGAGGTTGGTTCTAAAAGCGAGTAAATCCCCATAGACCACATGTGAAAATGTTGAACTTTACAGCACAAATAAGCATGTTTACACTCTGGTATAAAAAATAGTTTTGCTTTCTACAGCAAATATTCCCCTCATGACAACAGTGCGAGGGTGAATTTCTATATAACTTAACCATTTACATTTTATTGAGGCTTAAAGTGACTGTTTGTGGATAGTGCTCTCAGGCTCTGCGTAAGATCCACCCCTCACTCCTTCACACCTCCACCCTCATCCAAATATGGCCACTTATGACTCCAGAAAACCAAGGCAGGGCCGAAATGCCAAATCGGAAGCTTCCAAACGGGAGTCCACAAACCAATGGGTGATATTGCAGTAGCCACATTCATTATTTTATACAGTCTACAATTTTTATATAATTTAAAATATGTTTGAAGGGGGACTTCAAAGTTACATTACATTGCCTTTATCAGCAGATGGTGTTTACGTCATCTGCCCCCTAATACAACCATCTTTTTGATGGTTGTATGAGGGGGTCCAATAATTTACTGCAGAATCTCACTGTCTCATTGTGTTAGCCAGTGTTGGTTGGGTGGTAGTAACACCTTTTTATTATTCAGTAACTTTGGGTAATATTTTCAGTGAATGCTGAAACCTAATGAGGTTATCAAAAAGATGAGATGTTTTAAAACTCCTTTTGATGATCAGTGCCACATCCTGTGGGAGTGAGAAAATCCCATCAAGGAAAAGGTCTTTTTCATTATTCAAATCTGACAAAAGTTCTGAAAAACAATTTTTTCAGATCTTGCAGGAGTAAACTACGTAGCATAGACATATTTATATATAGTATTTTAGCCCTGGGAAAACGGCTTGAAAAGTGTCCATTTGGATCAAAGTCTTTTTGGGTGTCTAATGACCACTAGACATTGGCTGTATGAACTTTGGTCTTTCCCAGTACCTTCCACCGGCAGTAATTGCAAGTAGTCAAGGATGTCCTTACATATGTGATGTATTTTCAGTAATTGCCAACAGTGCCCCATCAGCACTTAAGTCTGCTGGTGCGTCAAGGATTTAGGACCACTAACAAGTTCATCCCTTCATTCACCTTAATGAGTGGCCCCCAGTCACCTAAACTTCAATTACATGCTTTTTTATATTTTATTTTCACACAAAGTGTCATGAACAGTCATACAGAATCACAAGTACAGTAATAATAGAATGATTTAACAGAAGAAAGTGGTGGATTTAAAAATAAAACCTTTTCTTGACACAGTCTGAAGCAGTCATTTCTATCGCTAGTCTAGAAATACATCCGTCCAGCTTTTTGGGGACACAATCCAGTATGTAGGCGATAAGTTCAGGCAACTGGCAGGATGGAAAACTTGACACACACAGATGAGGGAAGAAAAGGTCTGTAATAGGAAAGGATCGCTGCCAAAGACACACAGCGCTGAGGCGATCATGTAGCAGTATTGGAGACAGCAGGAGATGAGGAAGGTGAAGATGTCCTTGCTGTGACAGCTTGCTCAGACAATTCCATCTTGTCTCTGGGTCCTCCATGGCATGGAGGTGGAAATGGGAGCCTCGTGCACGATAATAACATGGATGGATGAAGCCTTAGAATTTGTACATTCGGTATTACCTGACAGGCGGACAAATGAACAGACAGCAGCAAATCCTCCATAGTGAAACTTTACCTATGAGTTGAAGAGGTGGTTAGTGGAGGGTTTTCTGTATGTGATGTGTATGTGTACCATATCTACGTTGTCTTTATTATTTTTGTGATATCTAAGTCTCGTTTTGACAAGTTTGGACCACTTCTTTAGCACTGTTTTTTAAAGGTCCAGTATGGAAGATCTATGGGGATTTAGTGGCATCTAGCAGTGTGGATTGCAAAATGCAACCAGCTTAAATTCATTACCAGGAGCCAAATTATCCACAGAGGTCTCTTCCTCTCCAAGACAAACAGACCAGGGGGTTGAAACAAGTATAACCACAGAATAAAGTACTTTCGTGTGACAAATCAGTGTTTCTCCTGCCTTGTTTGGCACATAACAAGTTGGCCGCTAGCCCAGCACCTGCTAAAGTGTGCACACATTTTTCTGATCCATTATCAGCTGAGGTCTCCTCCTCTTACTTAAGCAGTGTGGCGTGTCACAGATAGGCTGCTAGCCTAGCACCTGCTTAAGTGTACTCACCTTTTTTCTCTGATAACTGCCAGAAGTTTTTACTTGGAGCTAAATTGTCCTCAGAGGTCTCTTCCTCTCTAAAACAAATGGACCCAGTGATTTAAACAGATAAAAACTCTGACATAAAGCAGACTCATGTTACAATGCTGTCATCACAGAGGAGCTTCTAACTGCAGTAGCCAAAGCGAAAATGCGAATGGATTGATCTAGAGCCAGTGTTTTATTTGTCCGCTCTGGGTTACTGTAGAAGCAAGGCAGTGCAACATGGCGATCTCTGTCGATATAAATGGCTCATTCTAAGGTAATGAAAACACAATTCTTATTTTCAGGTGATTATATGCTAAAGAAAACATACCTATTATATTATATTCCATGTCTGTCAATATACTATATCCCCTTTAATCCTACACTCTGGACCTTTCAGTAAAGCAGATTTACTTGCTTGAAATGTGTTGTACATGTTAGAGGGCAAGGCTGGCAACAACACATCTTATGACAAGTTGAAACCAGCTATGAATTTAACCTGTTTTATTTTTTATTTTTTTTGTATAACCCAAGCTTGACATAATGTACATGCAGCAGAAGTGAAGTTTTGCTTGACTTGAAGTTAGCACTTTTTCATGTTTGCTCTTAAGTTACATATGTCCATGGTTTACACGTGTTGTCATTTTATAATCCAGCTTACTGTAGGAACTCAGTGGACGGACAGTGGTACAGCTACGATGACAGCAGTGTCGACTTGGTGCCAGAGGAGGAAGTCTGTACCAGAGGAGCCTACATCCTTTTCTACCAGAGACGCAACACCATTCCTCCATGGTCAGCCAGTTGCTCCATCAGAGGTATACTATCAAATAGCGAGCAAAAAAGAGAAACATACATTATGTAATAGATTTTAAAAAATGTTTTAAATCATGTTTTCACAACACACACTTTTACATGTTCCCTGAGCCATCTGGGAGCTGCAGGTGAGAGAGCTGCCAGACACAGAGTCTAGTTGAACCTGCTTAATTAAATTAGCTGATTAAACATTAACCATAATTGTTTTAACATCCACCATTTATGTGAGCTACAGTGTGGACATTGCAAATTTAGGCCTATTTATCAAGTTTTTGCTGGGCCTGCTCAACACACATTTGTCATTTGTAAATGTTGTACACAACACCTTTAAAAAGATTGTTCTCTCCACTCCCAAAACCTTGGTCGAGTGTCCTCTTTACAAAGGGATGTGATTTTGTACAGAGGGTTTCTTTTGTACAAAGAGAACAAAACACTGAACAACGGATCAACCAAACTGAAGACTGAAAAGCGAGAAAGAGACAGCGATACCTCCGAGTAACTCTAAAATAAGAAAAGGAGAAATCACCAGTCAATCTAACCACTGAGTTGACTGCAGGGGGGCCAAAGAAAAACAAGCTCCCAAACAATTTAGAGCCCAAGTGCACCGCTGTGGTTCAATGATGATCAAGGTTCACTGGAGCATTTCTGGACAGCTTTTTTGTTCCATCATGTGATCCTGTGGGGACATTGACTTGATGGTTTTGTATCTTCTCCACAGGGCTTATTCCTGAACACTAAAATACTAATACTATAATAAAATATACCATAAAGCAGAGATGAAATATTATGGAAATTTCAAATCATGAAATCTCTTTTTTCGGCACGTGTGTCCTTTTTTTATCACTCTGTGTCCCAACAGAAAACTTCCGAGGTTTTTGTGGGATCTTGAATGCAGCACAGGCGTATTTCTTCCTCAACAGCAGTGTGTGGAGTTTTAGTCAGGGAATGAATGTTTGATGAGTCAATCCGATTAGAGTTTATCAGATTAGACTGATGGATGAGGGGAGCAGCTGCTGCAGAAACGAGAGGAAAGCAAACTTTTAGACCCGGCCCAGTAAATGACTAAGTTTAATTTTAACTGCATCTGGCCTTCTGCTTCTCCGTCTGTGCTGTGAGTATACACTGCGTTCCCGTGTGGAACAGTGACCAACTGAACGATTTACATATTTCAACAGTGCGTCTAATGAACGGTCCAGCTCCAAAAATAAATAAATAAATAAATGAATACATGACGGCAGATGGTGTTATAGTGGCGGGCTTCCACAAATAAATAAATGTTTGGGAAACCCTACAGTCATCAGTATTATCACAAAATTGTTAAAATATGCAAAAAAAAATGCTTTAAAAAAAAAAAGTACTAATACACACACTGAAACATTTCACTAAGTTTTATATTGTAAACCACAAATTAAATTAGCAGCACCATGCACTTTTTGTTTGCATACACATTAAGATGATAACTTAACCAACACTTTATGTGAAAGAAAACTGCATCAAATGTGCATCAGCATTAGCGAATGCCTGTCTTTGAAACATTTCCTTCAGTGTCTGTGTCATTGTTAATGAGGACAAAGGGCCAGTAGTGTCAATGGTTTGCCTGCTGCACACCCACTCTGTAAACAGGGGATAGCAAAACAAACCTATGTTGCACACTTGCGCATGCAGCTAAGGCTGTTGTTAAATTTGGTAGATGATTGACAGTATTTACCATGAGTTTTTCAAAGACTTGCAATCAAATGTGGTTTTAATGATATTTTAAACTTCAGGAATTTTAAATTGTTATGTTGTGACACAGGTAACCATTTCATCCCGGCTGTATAGTTCCATAACCTTCAGAATAATTCAGAGATTTCTTTGTAGAGCTGAGCAACAAACAACGTAATAACAAACAGATAAAGAAAGGAACACAGTAGGAACAGTACACTGTGTTCTCCATGTTTCAAAGCCTTTATGGTTTCAGTTGTCATGTTATAGTTATCACTGTATTCATATTTCGCAGTAAATTATTCTGACGAGTCAAAAAGACCCATCAATAAAATATAACTGAGGTTGCACAGAAATGCAAAACAATGCATCATAAAATAGAAGCAATCAAATTTGACAGTTACCAAGTTACCAACTCGTTGTACGTTCAGGAATGTAACAGATGCAGGCTACGATACTCACTTGGCCAGCTCCTATAAAATATAAATACAGCACTGGCCATAATGGAGAGGAGTGAGCAGAAGATCAGCTGTTAACCACACTGGCATCGACTTTATAAAGGTTCATTTTAAACTGTGAAGTGTCCTCTTTATAATGCCAGCTTCACCAATTATCTTCCTTAGTGAGTTGCTATGATACTGGTTCAGAGTCACAGCATGCTGGTACAAACACAAATTGGCAATTACTGAGTTTGAGAGTTTTATGTATGAGGCAGAAAAAACACCCTGAAGACTTCTCGTTGTACACTTTCTCCTAGAGTCCATACATAGTATAGAATACATAAATCACTTGAACAAAAATATATCCGGTGATAAAACTTCATATATTGACAAGTACTTAAAAAAGAAAAGTTGTAGTCATTTGACAGAGTGTCTTTTTGCCCCCACATATTTTTATGCCTCTACACCAGCGATAGCCGTGGCCGGAGGCATTGTTTTTTAGGTTGTCCGTCCATCCGCCCCATGCTTGTGAACACAGTATTTTAAGAACACCTCAAAGGACTTTTTCAAATTTGGCACAAATGTCCACTTGGACTTAATGAAGTGACTAGTTTTTGATGGTCGTAAGTCAAAGGTCAATGTCACTGTGACCTTTTCTGTTTCATTCTCATGAATGTGATTTCTCAAGAACATCCGAAGGGAATTTCTAATAATTTGGCACAAACATTCACTTGGGCTGTGTCTGAAATCATTCACAACTCACTACTCCCTACTCATTAAAACACTTCTGGACACTATTCTGTCACGTAGTTAAGTACGTCATTACTGTCATTACTGTCACACAATTAAAATGAGCCAGAGCGATGTCGTCTGGTGGGTTTTCAAAATAAATAATAAATTCATTTGTGTGATAAATACATAATACTGAGCGTATTTTCCCACATGAATAAATACAAAAATAAATACACTTTCAGTTCTTTTAAATCAAGACTGAACACCATTTCTCTTTGCCGTTGCCTTTTAGTAAATCATATTAGAGACTTTTGATTAAATCCTCACACTGCACCATAAGCTTTATTCTATTCAACTTTTTAATTGTACTTGTATCTCCGTTTATAATAACGTTTTTTCCTCTGTCAATCCACCCCCAACTGACGTTTTATCATCTTCAAAAATGTCTCGCACTCGCCATAAAAAACAAACTGCCAAAACCGGCATACTTACTTACTTTCTTTCCTGTCCTTTTCGGTCCTTTAACAAACAACTAAACGTTGTTTGTGCCAGGAAATGGCACCGTATTTTTGTTCCTTCTTACAATTATCAAAATAATTTTGATAAGAAGAAAACACATTACCAGACAGAGAAGGCTGAGTGGTGCTGCTCTTGCTAGACTAGCAAGATGTCATAGAATCGTAAGTGAAAAGATTATCTTAGGCCTGTACATTTATATTTAAATGTAAATGTTTAGTGTCAGACCAGTGGTCAAATGACACCCCCTCCTGAAACATGACAATTTTGCTTTTCACATCACATACAGCAGTGGTGTCTGCCGTCTGCTACTGGAATGTATCATGGTACATATTGCTTGGTTAGTGACCATTGGTTGCACGCTACTTTTCGCGCTGCATTGTGGGATACTATGAGTCCAATATATAGGGTATATTAATTTACACTAAACATTCGGACAGCACTACAAAATGGTGAACACACTATTTAGTGCGCTATTTAGTGAGTAGGGAGTGATTTCGGACACAGCCTTGGACTCAACAATGAGCTGCTTAGATTTTGATGTTCAAAAGTCAAGTTTGCTGTGACCTCACGTCCATCTCATTCTCGTGAACGCAATATCTCAAGAACAGCTTGAGGGAAATTCTTCTAATTTGTCACAAATTAGAGTTAGAAGTTAACTTGGACTTTACAATGAACTGATTAGTTTTGATGGTCAAAGGTCAAGGTCACTGTGACGCTATCTCTGTTATTCGTTTGAACGTGATTTCTCAAGAAG
The DNA here is from genome assembly GCA_026686955.1 of Epinephelus cyanopodus. NCBI lineage: Eukaryota > Metazoa > Chordata > Actinopteri > Perciformes > Serranidae > Epinephelus > Epinephelus cyanopodus. Next base: position 35,761,741 of record CM048916.1, read on the forward strand.
ACCCTGAGGCAATTTCTTAAAATTTGGCACAAACATTCACCTGGACTCAGTGATTAACTGATTAGATTTTGATGGTCATAGGTCAAAGGTCAAGGTTTATGTGGCCTCATCTGTCTCATTCTTGTGAACGTGGTATCTCAAGAACACCTTCCGGAATTCCTTCATATTTGGCAAAATCATTTAGTTGGACTCAGCAATGAACAGATTAGTTATTGATGATCATAGGTAAAAGGACAAGGTCACTGTGACCTTGTCTGTCTCATTCTTGTGAATGCGATATTTCAAGAATGCAGGTAGGAAATTTCTTTCAGTTTGACATAAAATTGGACAGAAGAATAAACTGATTAGAATTTTGTGGTCAAAGGTCAAGGACAGTGCAACCTCTCAAAAGATGTTTTTGACCATAATTATGACAAAACTTGACACAAATGTCTAATCGTATAAAATCATAAAGTGATGACAATTTATGTCTATAAGGTCAAAGGTTAACTTCACTGTGACATCATAATGCCCTGCAAAAACACTTTCCTGGCCATTACTAAATGTCATAACTCAGGAACAGAAGGGGAGACATTTGGTTAGATACTGAATTGGTGACACTGATCTTTGGTGTCCATCTTGATTCAAGATTCTTGAAACTGTGCCGATTGAATAGATCTTCTCTGCTGCCGGGTTGAAGACGTGTGTGAAGCATCCATGCTTTCACTGACGTGGATGTAAACTGTAAAGGAACAGAAATGTCTTTAAGAGACACTTTACTGGTGCGTGGAGGCAAATATCTGCAGGGCAGTAATTCTAGTTATCATTGTGACAAAGGTTTTTGGCCTCAATAACAAGAAATACTCCTCCAGAAATAACTTGGACAGCAGCCTGCAATTACCTAATGACACCCCTATGGCGTATATTAATTGTGACCCAACAATGTCAAATAAACGCTTGAAGGCACCATTGGGAGCACAGAGTGCAGCTAGTAAATTAGATTTAATTGTGTGGCTCTGGGGAAACTGTAGATGTGTACTACTATCACTTCACATCTGCTGTATTCACAATCAAAAGCCCCTCAATAAAATTCTTCACTCTCAAATGTCCAAGGACAGTTACAAGTCTGTAGAGTCTAACACAGCTCCACACACAATGTTGTTCTTGCTCATAGGATTCATGGTTTTGAGTGTGACATGGTTTATCCCATGATGTGTTCTTCCATACCCAGATGTAATTAAAGCCTCTACAAGGAACTTTTAACTGGATATGCAAAAGTCTCTTGTTTCTGCTGATGTCTGTGCGTGACCTACAACAGCAAATGAGACCATCGGTGTGAAGATAAGCTATTTCTGTATAGTGTATATCCATACCTTTAGGAAGGTCGCTTCCAGGACGAAACGATTTACGGCACTCAGACGGCACACGTCATCTTACCTAGCTGCTTACATTTATAGCAACTTACGCTATCCCCGACTTGCGGGCAAAGTTTTCCTGTCTTGTTGTTTCATTCACCCCCAAAACAAACACATGCGCGAGCATCTTTACGACGATACGCGCTAGAGCTCATGGGAAACGTACATGTAGGCTTCATTCCGGCAAAACACTACCGCTTTTGTCCACAGGGTTGCCAAAATCAACTCAAAATGAAAATTCCTTGTAGGGGCTTCAACAAAGAACAAATTAAAAGGAAAAAACATTAAAAAAAAAAAAACAAAACATTAAAAAAAAAAAAACATCCACTCTGTGCATGCTCGCAAAAGGTCACTCTGGCCTCTAGCCTGTTGCTGTGTACTGAGTGCATCAATCCAATGCCATCAGAAAAATTCATGCAGACAGGAAGGACACAGGACACAGTACAGCACTGAGAGTTGGCCAAAAGGCCAAAACTCATAGAAAAAGCTTCATTTTCTGTCCTGTGAACATTTGTACAAGGCCTAAATCAATAAAGGTCAGCAAATATGTAGCATTATTAACTGGCCATGTCTGCTCAGCAGAGGGCATGCCCGTACAAATAATACATGTCAGGAGGCTTATCTTATCATTATGAACTGTGCTCTTCTTCTACTACGCATATAGGAAAGAGAACAGCTGTTTGGGATTACACACATTTTCTACACATCTTGCACTTTCCCCGCCTTCAAAATGTCACGCCCTGTAGACTGTGTCCTTATTTGCGCCCACTTCAGCTTTGTAAAACTGATGTACCACAAACCTCTAAATGTAAAATATAAAATGAAGAATGTGAAGTGCACCGAGCCCAGTGTGGTCACTCTGCACCACTCGGTCAGACCCCAAAAGAAACATTCACAAACACACCATGGCTCACATTTCTGTGTGTCTATCTACTGTGAGCAAGTCGACAACAAATAAACTCGGATCCCTCTAAAATGAATCCACTCGACAGGCTGAAATAGACCACAGTGAAGGTGTTAGATACTTATTTCCTCAGGAAAAGGTATGAGTACTGGGGCCACTATTTTTTTCCCTCTCCACATAGTAGAATATATAACTGAAACTATGGGCTGTAGTTTCCCAGCGCAGCGCAGGGTGGCAAACCCCACACAGAGCTAGTTTCGAGCAGTGCAACCCGAGGCGCGCTCAGTTTGGTAGTTTGGCAGACTGAGGTGCGCTGAGATGAGTGTGGTGGCGCAGCAGGGGGACGTGTCGACAGATCCAGCTCAGCGCAGTGACAGTTTCGTGCCATAAGGCTTCACCGAAGGTGCGCTAAAAGCTCGCCAGCTGAAACAAGGTCTACTGTCAGCCCAGGCAGAGCGCAGCCGGTCTAAGTGGAAGTTTGGTCGACCAGCAGGTTTCCAGAATGTCAGGCACATTAACGATGCAATAAATAGCCACAAAACCACTATTCAATGCAACTATCTGCAATCAGCACATAAATGTATCTCTATATCGACTGTCCCGTCACATCTGATGTCAGATCAAAGGGGATTGGCACCGTTTGGCACGTTTGGCACGCGTAATGGAAACCCAACCTGATTTGATTAACACAGCTGCAAACTAATGAGTTCACATCCCTCTCAGCCAACCACAAGCAGCCACAGCATCAGATAGGGAGTATATATTCAGCATCTGTCATCTTAGAAAAGTCAAAAGAAAAGAAACAGAGTGAGACTGCGAGAGAGAAAGAGAGCGTGCGCGCACACGAGAGAAACGCAACATTGGTTTACAATTGTGGTGACCTCCTCCCAGGCTACCTTTGCATCATCAGCCCGTGGAGGTCTGCTCGCAGTTCTGTATATTCGGACACTGTGAGCTTTGAACTCCCGGACCAAAACATCAGTTCCTCCTTGGGAGAAGTTTGGCTTTCTGACGCTGCTGCTCTCTTCTGCCATGGCGAATTGAGTAAACTCTCATTACGCCTTCACGCGGCGCATTTAAAGGTGAGGAGAGGGGCTCATTTGATTGGTGTGATGTGTGTAAAACCCACTCCATGCCTTCTCTCCTCCCTCTTTCCGACTTGCGCAGCTAGGAGGGACGGAGGTGGGAAAGAGGAGTAGCTGCGCCAGCGCGCACAGTGTGCCAAACTTGCAAAGTCCACCTGGCCACACCCAGTTGGCAAAGTGCAGGTGCGCTGCGCCTCCACCTCGCCCGGTCTGCTAAACTAGAGCCCCATGACTCATCAGCCAAGGGAACTGGTAGAATGAAAACATTTTTTTGTGCCCTCTCATATCTCTCCTCCTCAGCCTGCCGTTTCTTCCATTTGCATACAAAGCGGAGATATATCTTGGGATGGAGTTAAATGGGGCATTATTTCTTCATCAGTTTGAAACGTCACATACTTTTAAAACAGTTTTTAGTTTCATCACTATTGGTGGATTTATCACACTCCTCGTGATAGTTAAGTTGAAAGGACCTTAAATGCTGTGAAAGCATATTTTCTCCATCAGATACTGTGACAAGCTCCTACATGAACAAGAGATTGTTTTTTCTTCTTGCTTTACTCACTGGTTTGAGATAAATGGGACTCAGTTGGAAAAAGTTAACACCGCTTCATTTTTTGCAGCATGTGAATCAAAATGTGATGACAGTTGAGTTTTTCAGTGTTGAGCTTCAAATGAATAGTAACTAAGACTGTTAAATCTTGTTGATTATTTAGTAATGTGTATTAAATATTTCAGTGAAATCCTTGAGATTTGAATGCTTGCAGAGGTGCAGGCCCACTGAATGCTAAATTTCTCTGTGAATTGATTTTTATTTATTTCAGTGTCTTGCCTCTGGCCCATCCCGCATAGGAATATAAGACACCGTCTTTTTTTTTTTTTTACAGCCATCTCCCAGTCATTAAACCAAACAAGTGGAAAAGGACTAATCAAAACTAATCAAACTAAAAAATCAAATAAACAAACAACAAAACAAAGCAAATAAAAAAAAAAAAAACCTAACATTGACAGACCAGCTGAATAAAGAGCCCATTTTCTCCTCTCCATGTACTCTACAGAAAACTGGCCAATTCATGTCTCAAATTTGAAGCCATCTCCGTCTCTGTTTATCTTCCATGTTTACAAAATCAATATCCCCCTTTATCCTACCAAACAAAGAACTGCAGTAGTACGCAGTGAAGTACACAATAAAAATGAAAGCAGAAAACAGAATGGAATTTATCTTCTGTATCATTTTAACACCACATTGGACAGATCTGCTTTTCTTCTTGTATAGTAACATGCTGTCCAGTTTCCATTTGGACAAATCACTTAGAGTGCAATTCTCCATACCATATTCCGTTTTTATCATCATGAAAGTACACAGTTTTGGTTAAGTCCATATGTCACCAGCCCACTCTTACTTGTCATTGGCAAACACAAGCTCTTTTACACAGAGATCACACTATAGGGCCACTAAGAAGTCCTTTGTTTACACCGCCTTCGCATTTTTTTTATGCTGTAAAGAGCAGCAAGGTGGTTTAACACAGTGAAATTGTAAAAGGGGATACAGATTCTCTAAACAAACCAATATTGAATTTTACATTATTGGTAAAAAACTCACTAAACACAGAGATGCAAAACAATGAGTGTAAATCTTTAAACCAAGAATCAATAACAAGTTTATCCCAGATAAACATTTGCCTCATCAACCTACTTTCATCCATATTAAGTAATCAATTCCATAACTGAGCTAACATATCTTCCCTTGAGCCTCACAGAAAATATCTTACAGCACTCTCATGCCCTGATTTACCCATAGAAATACTTCTAAAGCCTACAACCCTGGCAGTTTAATCAAGTACAGGACGTATACAGCTTCACACAGTTAAGGACATGTTTAGAAACTCATCTTTTAAATTGCTACTTTTACCAAGGATTCCTCATGTACCTTCTGATTCAGCAAGAACCTTAACACCTTTATTTAAATGCATATATTCATCAATATAGAAACAAAGATGTTGATATGGGTCTGCATTGTTCGGCTATGTGATTCAAATTTATACTTTACTGCAGGTAGATTATAAAAGTATTGCTATATAGTATACTTCTTATTATTTTCCCACATGCAAACTTTCCCTTTTAGAGTGCTGCAGAGCCATGTCCAAGCATGCACAAGATACTGCTTTAAGATTAGTTGAATAAATACCTATTCGATCATTTTTGTTGCAAAGTTTCAGATAGACAGGATTTTTTTATTTAAATATTTTTTTCAAGAATGTCAGACGAAGCAGCCGCTGTTGACAAATGAGCAATAATGTGATAACCATTTTACTGATGGAAGAAAAAGACTGCAGTGTACAGAAGTTATTTTGCAGGTAGACATTTGTGCTCAGCACACTGCCTGCTGCTCAAAGATCTATTGTCAAGAAAAAAACTCCTGTATTGTATGCTACTCTTTATTCCCTCATTTTCTGAGGAAGTGAGTCACAGGTGGAAATACCAGACATTCAAAAATCTTCTTGAGGTAAAGAGTAGGACAAGGCACAAGGCAGCAGTGAAAATAGCTTCCACAGCTCTCGATGAGGGCTGAGAGTCTTAAAAGTCAAACTAATTGGGGAGAAAAGACTCGGCCACTCTCCCTGCTGCAGCCAAAATGATCTTGGAGAGGAAAGAAGGCACTGTAGAAGATTCATTTTAAACTCGTGAAAAAATATAAGCTTGTGGAAATGTGAAATTTAGAGGAACAAAGTGCTGTTATTTTGAGACTTGCACAGAGGATACACTTTCTGCTTCCTATGTGCGCCCTATGTGCTTTCAAATTTCTAAATGTCCTCCCACTCTGTGTGGAGGAGAAAAACAGAGATGATGCATTTGAGAGATTGAACATCTCAATGATGGCGAACGTCCATTGATTCCAGGTTACAGGCTGGCGAATAAAGGATAAGTGGACCAGGAGGCACGGGTGATGAATATAAAAGCACTGTATTATTCACATTTAATGATGCAGGACAAAACATGTTCACTGCACTGGCACTGGTACTTTATCCTCAGTTAACCCGACTCAGAACAGCAAGCAGAGAGCCATGTTTTCCTAATATTTCCCAAAACTGGCACACTGCATTTTTTTTTTTAGAATTATAACAATAGTATAGCCCTATACAGGACTAATATCACCTGGGGATATTTGTAATAATTGCAAAAGTCATCTGTGATCTTAATACTGTGCAAATATGCCACGTTAGAAATTTATCAAGTGAAAATTCCACCGCAAATGGCCTACCTTGTATCACCAAACTCGCCTTGTTTCTCGTCTTTTCAGGTAGAAAATTACAGAGGCTGTGTTGGCAATTATTAATAAATATTTTGGCAGCATTTTGGGTGCAGGAAGCTCATATTTCTACACAGCATGAGACAGAAAGCTCACAGAAAGAACAAGTACAAATACTTCAGAAGAGCAAACTTTTTTGTAAATTCTAAATTACATGAGCTCTCCAGGTGAAACCATACCTGTGTGCGTAGGGCTTAAGCTGTAGATGGTGTTCCAAGGTTTTGGTGGATGCATGGTAGAAACAAATTTACCCCTAGTATATTCACTCAAGTACTTTAAATGCGAGACTTGTTACACATGGAAGGAGTGTTTTAACACTGTGGTATTATTTCATTTAGCTAATTAAGGATTTGAATAATTACTCCACCACAGCTGTCCGTGTAATTGAACTGGTGTAGCTATCTCTCTCTGTGTGTATGTGTTCATACAAACTTAATTTAACTTCAAAGGACATCAGAAGTTTCACTTTGGGATGATCTGTTTGTTCAAAGGGGAACTTTACACATTGAAGTCAGTTTAGGAGGACAATCATATTTTTGAAGAATAAAGTTATATGAAGTTTTTTTGTGCCTCCAGAGGGAGCTGCGCAAAGTCTGATAAGTTGCCTCAAGTGATGTCACATAAGTCAGTGACAGTTGGGGCTTAAGACTACAAGTTTGACAATGAAAACTATTCTGTGGGTGTGGAGTTAGAAAGAAGTGATCTTACTATATCTCTATAGCTTACTCCTTATCTCTGCTTGAGGCTAGCAATATGAGGCTACATTAGCCACTATTAGAATAACGCACCCAAAATCCTCAGGAATGAATAAAGAGAACTGGGTAAAACATTGGAGAAGGGCCCTGTTTATTCCTATGAAAGTTGCTCTGTGGCACATGAAGCCAAAAAAGTTCAACTCCCCTGACATAAAATTACCTGGATCTTCCAGATTACTGGGCCCACTGAGCAAGCACACCTGACTCCTGCTGGCCGAGCAGCTAACTTCCAGTTTAGCATTCCGCTGACTTGAGTGGGGATAAAATGATTTAATCATGCAGCTCTTTTTGATGTTTGAAATGTTATCACACCGAATGGATCAAATCCCAATTGTGAAATAAGTAATTTGCTGATGGTCAAAAAAATTCATCCAATAATTTACAGACACCTCTTTCACCAAGTAAGTCTTCAGGAAAAAGGCTTTTTTTGGCCCAGTGGCATCATGTGACGAACCCGGAGGTTGTAAGTCTAAAGTTTGGCCATTGTGTCAAATTGACTTTAAAGGGCGGTGCTGGGGATCTGAATATCTGACCAAACTGTCTGTGGTTTTGACAGAGAAGAAGAAGGCATGGAAGTGCATTTATGCTTCATCCAACAGTCCGTATTTTTGTATTAAAATGTCCTCTATGAGTCCAACAGTGTTTCAGGAGTGTGATGAGAAAACAGTGGAGTTTTCTTTTATGGTTCATATTTTCCCTCTCATTCCCTGTATCTCACAGGCTCCACCAGTTCATCAATGTCAGACCACTGGCTAATCCGCCTGACAGGGGATAGTAAGAGAGGCAGCCTGGTCTCTCGATCCTCCACCACCTGCCCATCCTCCTTACCAGACTCGCCTGAGTCTCCAGTCTTCCTTGAAAATGGTTCTAAAGAGGAAAAGGGTAAGGGGCCACACCTAATATTTCCTCCACTCTGTTTAGTAGCTTATTGGATGTTTATTTCAACATTAATTCTGTGCTGAGCTCTTCAATTTGAATTAAAAAAAAAACTAAAACATTTTCCTCTCTAGGGGGTTTTGAGAGCAGGCCATTTATCAGGGGCCTTCAGGGACGCAGCGTGAGCATGAGAGCCCCCAGCAAGACCAAGGACACTCTGAGCAAAGTGCTTCCCCTGCGTTGGTCCCTTGGTTCAAAGGACAGACGGAAACCTGACCCAGTGCCTCCATCTGTCCAAGATCCAGCCCCTGTGGAGCTGGTACAGTACTTGGAATCTGGCCGGCGGCCCCGATGCACAAAGGATCCAATAGTAACATTGATGAGCGAACCACGCAGCACCAAGGAAGCTGCTGGGGGCCGGGCTGCAGCCAACGTCAGATCTTCCAGTGTGGGAAGCTTAAGTTGTATGAGTAAGGCAGTAGATGAGCTGCCGCCCGACTCTCCACAAGTCCCAGAGGGCCAGCGGAGGCCATCGGAGAAGACAGCCAGCTTGAGACGCAGGAAGGGGAGCCAGACAAGAGATGAGAGCACCACAAATATCAGCAGTAGCTTCAGCAGTAACACCCTCACCAGGAGGAAGGATGCCAGGAAACAGAGCTCCTCCAAAGCCTCCCAGGATGCTGCTGAGACAAAAAGGAGTGCTGGAGTTCAGCCCAGCTACAGCACTCCTAGCCTTCAGGATGGGACCCTGAGAAGACAAAAAGGGGACAGGCCTGACAGGGAACACCACGGTGGACATGAAGGAAACTCTAAGAGCAAGAAAGGAGAAGTTCCCAAGAGCCATGAGGGACTGCTCTCCTTCTTTAAAGGTAACTTCCTGAAGAAGGACAGGGACTCAAGGAAGTCCAAGGAGGGTGAATCAGGAAAAGAAGGAGGTGATGAAGGAGGCAGGAGGACTCTCTCTAGGCTGTCACTGTCCAACGGAGCAGCAGGAGGAGGAACGGGGTAGAAGGAAGCAAGTCTAATGGCTCGGGCCATCCAGGCGATGAGCTGGCAAACGGGAAAGTGGGACGGACCGCGGCAGACATCAAGCGCTCCCAGAGCTCCTCCAATATCCCCACCAAAGCGGAGCAGAGCATGCGTAGGACAGCATCTTTGCATCGTAACGGGATGTCTACAGCCCCGTCGCGCAGCCTGACAACAGACAAACCGTCTTACGGCACCCTGCAGAGAACTCGTTACAGCACAACCTCGCTGGGACGCAAAAGGACAGTCCCTGAGTCCAGCTTCTGACACGGAGATATTCAGCATATAAACACACACACAAAAAACACACACACACAAAGCCTTTTATCTGTCATGAAGTGAATGACGTCCAATCTTTGAGATCAAAGCAATAGAGCTCAACTCACAGTGGTGCACCTTTTTGTCCACAGAAAATGAACTGGCTCAAGTGGCTTGCACAATGGAGCTGAGAGATACAGAGAAAATGAAGGCTTCTTTCATGCTGGGATATAAAGAGCAGAATGAAATGATGGTACCTGTCCGTCAAATGTCAGAGGGAGTCCATTTTTAATTCTGTTTATTTTCTCAATGTCTTAAAACAAGTGCCTGAGCAACTAATATGCAGTTTAGACCAATGAGTTTGTCTGTTTAGCACTGGAAGCACGAAATTACACACACACACACACACACACACACACACACACACACACACACACACACACACACGCACACACACACGCACATACAAGCATATTATCCGCATTTGTGTCTTATTACTGTAGTGTGAGTGTTGGGATTCATCACTCCATTTTGAATTCTAATTGTTGTCTGCTTAAAATGAAGACACACTGATTGTGTTTGTTTCTAAGAATGTAATGTGTCCACAAGATAAATGGTGGTGCTTTGAGGGTGCAGTTTTCTGATTAACATCAATTATTCATCTTTAAGCCCTTGTTTGATGTTAATTTAAAGTAGCTGAAGGATGGCTTTGAACACAAAGCACTGTTTTTATAAAGTAGTGACTTGTCCCCATGCGACCCAGACTGCAGTTGTTGTTTAACCTGCAGTAAATAGGACCTCTGACTGTAATAACTCACTGGGTTGAAGTGATATCCTGTAGAATCACTGACCTGGGTATCCTAATTATTATTTGGCTAAGACACTAAATCCCCATCAGGTCTAATAACACTTTATAACTGAGCCGTACTAACCTCTCTGTGGCAGAAGAGAATTTGAAATATACATTTGTCTACTGTGAAGTCTAATATGAATGCAATATCCATGCTTAAAGATTAGTTTTATACCTTTTATATAACATCAGTTAACCATATTAGATGCATTCCTTGGGTTTTGTTCTTTTTGTTGTTTTATTTTTGGTTTAACTTTCCTTAGTTTACGATTTATTATATTTTCCATCAACTTGATCAGCTGTCAGGAGACTGTTGCAGTCAGTCATATGGTGTACAGTATGAAAGCGGTGTCCCCAATTAACACAGCAAAACAGTATGATTTTGTTATTTTATTTTTTTCGTCCTGACTCAAAATGCAGAATGAGGCTGCATCACGTGTGGCTCTATCGAAGCTGTGATTGCAGCGGCCTAAAAATACAAACCTCTCTCTTTTATTTGTGAGAAATTTTCCCCAGAGTCAGGCATTGACTGATGTCGATTTTTGCAAGCAGTCTTCCCCTAGAGCAAAGCTGGAAATCTTGCAGCCTAACACTGACCACATTTTGGCAGTTAGAAGTGAAAAAGAAAAATGATCCCCAAACACCAAAATGGATGCAAAAATGCAACATGCAAAGAGTGTCAACATTTTAAGTGTTTTTATTTATTTATCCCAAGTCTGAACAGTCTAATATATAGAAGATTTAAATTGCCTAAATTTAAACATTTTTAAAAGAAATAAAGTGAAATACAATGCACATTTTCATATGTATTTCCTTTTATGTATGCCCTTACTGTGGGTTATTTACTGTCAGCATTTACCAAGAACAGAGCCAAGAGGATTCCTCTAAGTGTCTGTTTGTACACCTGCTTGCGGCACAAACCATCCCTTAAAACTGCAAACAGTCAATCACAAATGGAACTGATGCCTACCTTACACCAGAAGGCTTTGAAAAGATTTTGAAAACACTGTTATGAGACTAAAGTCTGACACCCTCTCACATCTAAAGACACTGTAAGCTTTTGCAAAGGCCTGAAATGTTATAAGGTCCCTGTTTGCAAAACTAAACTAGATTTCCTTTGAGATTATTCTTCATCCTGCCTCTGGCGGAAAATATTGCGTCAAACCCCCTCAAACTCAAAGACATATGACATAAAAACAATTCCTTAACTGTCCGCAAAACACATAACCTAGAAACACAAGATGAAAGGCATCATATGTCAACAGTATTATTGTCAGTTGGCATCAATACGGTCCATAAAGATAAACTATTATTTGACCATGAGAATGAGAAAAAAAGTATTTTTGAAAATTAAGATTTCTTTGCTCAGCCTGCTGCCCTGCCCTGCTTCTGATAAGCAGTTGAAAATGGATGGATGGACTAAAATAAGTGTTGGTCGGTGGATCAGATACAAGCTGAATACTGATGCTTGTTCACCGCTTCCCAACATTCTTGCACCTCCCCTCCAGTCCCTTGGAGTCCCCTCCATCTTTACTTTCTACATGGTGTGCTACTACAGCTATTGGTTGTTGACAGTGTTCAAGTCGTTGAACATTGAAATCTCCTGATAATATTAAACATATTTCATTTTATCCAGCCGTCAAGGCAAAAAAAAACTTACACCAAATGATCAGGATTACAGGGGAGCACACCAACTCCAACAAAACTTATGATTTCATTCTGTCATTAGAAATTTATCCGAATAAAGTAAAATGTTGTTTATGTAGTTTGAAGGCTGGTGGCAATGGCCCTCAGACACCAAGATCTACCCATGGTTCCATCCCCAAGGCATTTATTGGACAATGTTTTTTATATTGTGGCATGGACCGTGCGTCTCCATCTTGAAACAGATATTATGTCACAATGAAAACTATTATTTTGTTATTAAATACAAAAAGCTAAATTCACTTTATTTCGTTGTGCCATTTGTTTTAATTTAGGAATTTAAATCTTCCATACTTATCAGAAAGAACTATTATGTGAATCCAGTGCGATGAAGGTTTTGCTGTGCACAGCTCTTTTCCCAGCTTAGAGTATTATGATAAATGATGTCAGTGTTTATGTCCTGTTAATTTAAACTCTGCTGGATTTATGGGGGCACATGCAAGCACATTTTATTTAATTCAGTCTAATCTGTTTTGGGTTTTTTTCTTAATTTTACCTTTTTCCTCCCCATATGAACATGCTTCACAACATGCTTGGTGCAATTACTGTACACTATTGGCCACTGTACAGCTTCAGCTAGAGCCACTGGGAGTGACGCACTTCCCTCACTGTCACTTACATAACTGCTGGAGGAAAGTAGATTGTTAATTTAATTTTCCTGGACCACATGTCTCCAGCACCCTCCAATAATTAAAATGGGTGACTTCCTAGTCACAAGTCTGCTTCAAATTCTAGTCATGCTGTGTAACAGGCCAGCGGGGTCACCTCATTTTTGCGGCTGCACTAATGTTTCCATGTTGTATGTGCACAGAAATATCCCACGATGCCTTCTCAGGCTCTACACATGTATGGCCCCTCATTGATATTTGCACATTGCTGAGACTTGATTTGCACTTTACACATTAGGAGATTTCTTAGGTAAATAGCAATACCGCTCATGCTTAATAAGATTCTTCAACTGAATGACACTGCTGTTTGAAATCAGTCATATGTGGAACAGTTTACTGACATTGTAAGGTGTAAAATCAATACAATGTCAGAAAGATGGAGAAGCTGCATTGTTCACTTCTCACCAACACTATTGACCCCGAAGTAGCTTATAATTGAAAACATAAATGAGTTAGATAAGACACATCAAAGCATAAAGTCAAAGCTCCATATCAGCTTCAGAAATAGGCCTAAATGTGTATGACTGAACAGTCAATGGTGTATTCAGGCAAAAAAATTCAGCCGTAGAATGTAGAGGACATTGAATAAACCGTCTTTTGCAAGCCTTCTCTCTGTTAGAAGAATGATTATAAACGTATTGTACAGCTTCTGTCCGTTATCTGCTGAGTTTCGCAGTCTTCAGCTGCATACACAGAGAAAAGCACTAGATACTGTCTAAGCACTACACCGATAGCCTTTTATTGTTGAGTGTGTGTAATTTCCCTTAGCCTTGACACCTGATGGTAGATACAGTTCTGTGTTGTCATCAAATCTTTTGTTATTGGAGTTCATTATTCGTTCGTATTAGAGACTAGAACAAGTTCTTTGGTTTGTCGCTAAAGAGGGAAGCAGAAGTTTATTGACACAAGCTGAACTCTGCCAGGTCAGGGAGTAGCACATCTGAATGCTTCCTCGCACAAGTACTGATGAATATGAGTTTGTCACATTTTTGTACTCTGTTTTTAAAAGAATCATATCGGTCCTAGAGGTCTCTACTTATTCAGTCTAAGTGTGAAATAAATTCACAGAAATCCTTGGCAAGATTGAGAAACTATTAATTATAGGTTAAAAGTAGTATGTATTTTGTTCAAGTCTTGTCTCAGTGCTTCAGTTTGATCTCACGTTAAAGACGCTGTATACGACAGTCACAACAATTACATAGCATCAAACAACTATGTGTGGAGTAATGGCGTCCTGAGCAGTGAATGAAGTCGCACTCCATCTGTGTGTGTGTGTGTTGTAGTCCAAGCTTCTCAGCCCTCCACTGTGGTTGACATTCTGGCCGAGCATACATATTAGTGTGTGTGAGTCTCTGAGTGTGTGTATGTCCCACTGGCTAATCACCAGCATTCTGCACTGTCCTCATGCAGCAGTCACCAGAGGTGTGGACCTGAGTCACATGAGTTGGACTCAGCTCACACTCGAGTCACAAATTTGATGACTTTAGAATCAACCTTAGAAAATCAAAAAAGACTTAAGCTCAACTTTGACTCTACCACCAGTGACTTGTAACCTCACTTGGACTTCAGCCTTGTGACTGGAATATATTCCCAACCTTTCTCCAGGCCCAAAATAAAGTTTGTTCAAAAAGTGTGCCAAAAATCAATCCATTCCCTCAATATTCCTTCCCAGTAAATTGACTCTTGATGCCCCAGATCCCCTTTGTTTGAAGCAATCAGACAGCATCTAACAATTTGCAGGAGAGAATAATGAAATACTAGCAGTGCATTCTGGCACCACCTACATTGTCATGAAAGCGTAATGCTCACACGCATAAACACTGTTAGCTCTGTCAGCACTGTTGCTGTTGTTATCACTGTTTTTAGCTGCCGGCTAGCCACCTCCATGTTAAGAGTTGGGTGGAGACAACCTGCATATGTTATCAATGTCGTATACAGCTGCTTTAATTATACTACACAAAATGTTGAAAAAGTATCACAGTTACACTCCAAAATAAACAAGCATTTTTGTCAAAGATTAAAATCAATGAGCTGAAGCAGACTGTATTATGAAGGCAAGTTTTCTATGCAGAGCATCAGTATGCAATTCACTGTGTCACTGTTTTATTAACACGTCGAATATCTGAATATACAGTTTTTCCTGTTTCTGCCAAGGATACAAGCTGCTGTTTCTTATTAACAAAGACACTACAGAACGCTACTTTCAGTCTACATTGTGCTGTCATAGATTGTACTTTCCCTTCTACGTAAATCACTGTTGTCATAGTGATGGCTTTACTTCCCTTTGCTTCTTGTTTCATTTTCAGTATCCACATTGTACAGAAAGGTGAGACTTGCCCCGAAATGTGTCGCCGAAGGCATTATCGCTGGTGCACTTTGACACACTTTGCAGAGCAGGAAGACTATTTTAATCTTGTCATGTCTAAAACCAAAATGGTTGTGTTGTCAAGTAATTAATCTTCCTGCAGGCATTAGTCATAGCTTTGATTAAAGACACACCGCTACATTTTAAATCAGATTTTTAAGCTTTTGTTGGAAAAGGCTCTCGGCTAGTTGAGTCAAACACAACCCTCACAAGAGCTCATACCACATTTATTTTTTACTAACATTTTCAGTAAGCTATGATTAATTTTTTTTTTTTTTTAACATCTTTTGAGCCAGTCTTACTTAATTAAGCAATAATAGCTGAATGTCTTATTTATTAGTGTTGGTTCTTTGCACAAGATTTGAGTCGAAAGTGCTGTTATATAAGCTTCAAGTGTGTGCATTCAAAGTTGGATATTGAGAAAGTCAAGCACAGAGGCTTTTATTCTCCAAACAAAAACCTAGCACTCATGACAATATTAAAACCACTAAATCATATGCTTAGTTTTCTGCTCGAAATGTCAAGAAGGATTGAAGATAGCTTTATTTTGACTGAAGCTACTATTTGGCTTTAGTGTTTAACATACCCTGAGCGTACTCACAAAGGCTGCCATTCTCAGTTGAAGACAAGAGTTGCAAATTCTACAAAAACAGGCAAAATCACTATAATCACAGGGTAGTTAAAATAACATGGTGGCTGGAGATTTGTGCTCTTAATAGCTAAGCCTCTACTAACAGTGCTGAAATGGCAGCTGTGTAATAAACAAACTCATGGATCCGTTTCGAGTCTGATGCTGTAAAATGTAAAAAGTATGACAGAGAATTAAACAACTTACCTTGAAACTTGCAGAATACCTTTTTCAGTATCTGAGCAACAATAATGTGTTAGTTTCCATCTTTTCAGTCCATTTTCCTGAAAGCTACTACATACATCTGGTACAAACACAAGGTCAGAGTCTCTTCCCTGCCAATAAGTTATAGATAATTACTGACACATGATTAAATAAATTCACAGTAGATTATTATAATTTATTTGAGAGACCGATGGTGAAGAAGAGTAGAGTTAAAGTAGGAACACAAAGTCTGTATTGCATTTTAATGTATGTTTGTTTCTGTTTTTCTTTGCATGGTTCAATACACATGTGCCCCCCCCCCCCCCCCCCCCCCCACACACACACACACACACACAGACACACACACAATGTTTACTCTGCCAAACTGAGCACTTCTGTGTTAATACAATTATTTTGTGAAATGTGGATCGAAGATGTTTTTATATGCAATTTTTCTACATTTTTTTAAGATTAAAAAAATCTGTGTATATATTTGTGGACACACACAGACCCAGCTGTGTGCAGGTGTGTGTGAGAGAGAGAGTAAATAAATAAGGTTATAAATAACAGTTAGTTTTTCGGTTGGAGTGATTTGGGAAAATGATGCCAAGGTATCTAACTGAACTCACATGCAATGTATTCCATGATTTGCATAGGGGTGTAAGAAGTATGCTTTCACTGTAAAACAACAGTTTCTGCCTGAACTGTCTGCTGTACATGATGGTATATTGTTTTATTTTTCAATACATCAAATAAAAAGGTATTATTTATGAATATGGCCTTCAGTCAACACTTTTTATATGCTTAATATGATAAATAATGTATTATTTTCTCTTTCAAATAGACTGAAATGAATGAGGTGTTACTCATGATTGAAGGAAACATTGTTTTACTTGGGTTCAGCAGAACAAGCAGATAGCAAAAAAAAAAAAAATCTGTCAGTGAGTTTTGGTGTGACTGTGCCACATACCAGACTTTTGTCAGATGAATGTAGCACATCCTCGAGCACATCCTGAGTAGCTGCTCCAGGGCACTGAGCGAGGGGCACTATTGTTGGAGACAAGATCAGGTCCTGAAGTCCATCGCTGAGGCAATCAGCAAGGAGATCAGTGACAGCAGATACACCCACGCTACAGCCAGGAAGATCAAGTTTGTCAAGGAAGGAGAGCAGTCGGAGAGCAGACCCAGGACCTCCACTGCTGGTCTGCTTTCTATAGCACGAGACTGGGTGATGACAGTTGACCTGGAGAGGCAGCTGAAAATCCCATCTTACATCACCCAGACCTCGTTGAGACTAGACATCATCTTGGTCTCTGAGGCCACAAGACAGGTCATCCTACTGGAACTGACTGTGCCCTAGGAAGAGAGGATGGGGGAGGCACAAGAGAGAAGGAGAGCGAAGTACCCAAAGTTGGTAAAGGACTGCTGCAGGAACGGGTGGAGGACTAGGTGCATGCCAGTGGAGGTGGGCAGTTGGGGGTTTGCAAATCATTTCCTCAGCAAGGCCTACGGAACCCAGGGCATTATGGTCCAAAGAAGGAAAAGAGCAATCAACAACAACATGGAGGCAGCAGAGAAGGCATCTAGATGGCTATGGCTTAAAAGGGGTGACCAGTACAGCATGGCACTTGTACACAGGCGTGAACAAAATTATTTTTTCTTCATTCAATTTTTAGACTAATTTAATCAACTATTGGTCAAATTGTGTGCAGAACTAAAATAGTTTTTCATGTCATACCCAATATATGCAATTCCAAGACATTTTAGGGACCATGATATGCAGAAATATTTAAATATATAATTTTGAAAAGAGCCAATGTTCACTTTTCTCTCGCCAAAATTAACGTAACTTTGGAGCAATATTTGGCCTCCTTTGAAGATAGAATAACGTGGTTGGTACCAATGGATGCCTCAAGGTCTTCTAATTTAATGTGACTCTTAGGTCTTCACTGTAGCTTTGAAAAAGAGCTTGATACAGCAGATTTTCTTACCAAAAATTAGTCTGCCTCACTTCACCATGAGCTTCGCCCACATACCTGCCAGACATTTGTCCATTGGCTTTCTTCTGCTTTTACTTTCTTGTTCTCTCCGTACCCTGACTTTTCTTTTAGGAGCCCCTGATTTTCGGTGAGGCATTCTGTCTTAGCTAATCAGGCTGCAGTCCACCTTACATGTTTACAGCAGTGGCACTTGTGAGTTCTGTGCATCGCGTACCTGACCCACATCAGACGGACTGCACCACTTCAGTGGTACCTGACGGAGATGGGAGTATCAAATGGCAATAAATGTGTTTTAATGGTAAAAAATAAATAAATACATTTTTTCATCATGTAAATACATCTTACTTGTATTGTCAGTGATATAATAAAGTAAATAAATTGCTGTACTTGATCCCATTTAAGGGTCAACCATAGACCTATTCATGCCCCCTTCCCTTGGTCTTGGGTGGGGTCATGAGCCCCCCCGATGGTGGGCCTGACAGTAGTTGTATTAACTTTACTTACTAAGAGCATTAATGATTACTGTATTAATTGCTTTGTTGATTGCAAGAAAATAAATGTATCGTTTAATTAAATTTTCAAACTGGTAGCAGCTTCTCAAATATTAGGATTTGCAGCTTCTTCAGAGATTTAGAATAGTTTGTTGCATATGATGGATTAAGGGTCTGGAGGAAATGATGAATGAATGAGGGATGTATCAGAAAAGAAAGGACCCAAATGCAGAGCAGTAGGCAGGTTGAAGGTTTCAACAAAAAGTGAGCTTTAATGCTTCAGTGACAGACCAACATGAGCTTTTATTTTGAGTCTTGTTTCTGGGCACCTAAACTCAATATTCTTTCTCTTTGAGCTCTGTTTTTTTTCTGTGGGGGCATGGGTTCCAACAACTCCTGAGACAAACATCTGTCTCTCAAGCTGCTAAATGCTCCCCCAGAGAGTCTCTAACTGTGTCTTTCTGCTGTTTGGTTATGCTGAGCACGAAGTGTACTGAAGGTTTTCAAAGATTTTGAGGTCAAAATAGCAATAAGACCCAAAGAGCAGCAAGGGAAAGAACCAAAACAGCAATTTTGCAAAAAATTAACAATGGGTTGAACAATAAAGCTCCATGAAGCCAAGAGGATGCTGCAGATTCAAGCAATAAATCTCTTCACGTTGTCACTTTGATTTCATAAAGAAATCAATTAGCTTTGGTCAATTATTAGAAATAATAGTTAGTTGCAGCCATAACTTCTTCAGTCACATAATAGAAGGCAATCAAGGCCTATCAACAACTCTGCAGCTGTTAACTTTGGCTTTGTTTCTGGAGAATGAGACTGCAGCCAATTAAAGCAGTTCATGTTTCAAATATCTCTTAATTAATTTTCGGGACACAGAGAGTCTTGAGAAGTCATGCGAGAATGGGGATGTAGAAAATGAAACCAACAACATCAGAGAGATGTAGGGGGATAGGACACCTGCAGGTGCAGACACAGTCTGTTCTGTTGAACTGAGGTGAACTGCCCAGCACAAAGTAAATGCTGAGTTTCTGGGGCTGTATTGAGGTCAGCCCTAAATCGATTTACTGCTGGAGACAAATACTGGTAATACAAAGAGCAAGGGCTCTTCTTTTGTGCATTTGTTTTGTTTTGTTTTGTTTTGTTTTGTGTTATTGAAGTTCATTTGGGAGTTCAATTTTGTAGTCAAGAGCTGCTGTCATTGTTTTGGGTTCCGCATGAGGTGGCTGTGGTTTTTTTGTACTTTTTGGTTTCCATCTGAATGTCACGTTTGAGTCCAATTTTGTACTGCAGCAGTCCCTCCTCCAGTCAGTGAGAAGCAACTGCAGAGTGAGATGGTAGTCCTTTTTATACAGAGATCACGTTAAACGGCCGCTACAAAGTCCCTTCTTTATGTTGCCTTTTCAGTTTTACACAGCACCAAACAACAGAGGCACCATGCCGCCCCAGTGTGTGATTTTAGCCATCCTGCCAGCATCGCAGAAGCAAAAAAGAGATGTGACAGGCATGATGTGTAACACAACAGCGTCGGCCTCTTGTGTGACATATAGTATATGTGTCAGCAGTGCTTTATTAACAATAACAATGGCATAACATGACAATAGCAATCATTTATAATCTCTGTTTCATAACGGCTGATGTCCTCTGCAAGGGGGGTAAAGAGCTCCCTGACCTCAGCGTGAATTTGAAGATATTTTCAGTCACTGTCCCTCTCCTGCAGCCTCTAAGTGCCTCTTGCTGCTTGCTGCCTTTTAAATCTCACAGCAGAGGGTTGCACACAACACTTCAGCCCTGTTTCCACCAAACACTTTCGGTATGGAAGCTTTGGAACCAAAAGTAATCCTCACTCATTTATCATCCATAAAACAAGGTTGCATGCCTACATTTTCAGAACAAAATAGAGCAGGCTGCAGTGAGAGTCTCTCTCCGTGGGATATTTAAAAATAGCGGGTTTGTGCATTTAGTCCTTCTCAGGCAAGCTCAGGGGTTTAGTGTTGCAGGAGCCCACAGGAACAACGCTCCGCAGCACTTTTTTTTTCCTCCGAATGAGGATTGGGAGGTTTGAGCTGTTCACTAACTCGGTCAAAATTTATACACCATATATGCTTGAAGATCCACTCATTATTAAAAGTTATGTCATATAAAAACTAAAGTAATGGTCAACATTGTCACGGTGTGTTGATTGATTCATGTCGTCACCTCATGCATTGAGTAACATTTCAAGTTAACGTTCCACATTAAAAGTCGCCAGCAGTCTACCTAGTGAATTGAGATTTTTTTTTTTCTCAGACTCTAGCTGCTGCGAGAGGCAACAAAACATCCTTTCTTTCTATAGTTCTAGTCTACTAATAAAACTGTCCATGGCATGAACAGTGACATGAGCCCCAAAACCAGCCACAACTCAATCATCCACTATTGACCAGTCGGTGGATTGCAGTATTCATAGCTTTACCTTTTAGTACTAGATCTGTGTGCTAGGTACCTCAACAGAAGGGGTGACCAAAAATGGGGACGATAAGGAACAATTCCATTGGTACCATTCACAGCTTTTCGCAGTGGAAATTGATATAAAGCGGTGGAAACGGAGCTCTTATGTTATAACACTGTAGTTATTCAGGACTGAAAGATTTAAAACAAACATTTTGATCCTTCAGTACTAAATAACTACAGACCAATCTCCAAGCTCCCTTTTCTTTCTAAAAAACTTGAAAAGAAAGCTTTAATCAATTGTTGGCCCACCTTGTTAAAAACTGCATTTTTGAAAAATTGCAATTCTGGCTATACAATACTGAATCAGCCCTATTAAGAATAAGTAATGACCTCCTCCTAGCTGCTGACTCAGGCAACTGCTCCGTCCTCTTTGTCCTAGATCTAACTGCAGCCTTTGACACTGTACATCATTCCATTCTCATCCACAGATTAGAGAGACGAGCCTGAAGTAGACCCAGAAGCGGTCACCATGGAGCTGTAGCTCCTGAACGAGCCTGTACTCACCCAAATCCTGACTTGCATGCCTTGCTCTCCACTTACTCTGTGCCCTACCCCGCGGTGGGCCCCGCGAAAATCGCGCTCTGTGTGAAAGAGGCTTTAAACTGGTTTTCTCCATATTTTTTCTTTGTCTCTATCAGTAACTTGTGTTGTTCCTCAGCTCTCATCTCCTGTGGTGTACCCCATGGCTCCGTACTTGGTCCAATCCTCTTCTCCATTTACTTACTTCCATTAAGCTGCGTTATTCAAAAACTTATCCTTTCACTGTTATGTGAATGACATGCAGATCTACCTCCCGTCAGAGCCGGAAAAACATCAACATACTAACTGAACTCAATAACTGTCTTCACAACATCAAATCATGGATGGCTGCAAATTTTCTCCAGCTCAATGAGCGTAAAACCGAAGTTATTTTATTTGGACCACAGTGCTTGACCAGCATTATTTCTCCTCGTCTTGGCCCACTAGCCCCCTCTGTCAAATCACATGTTAAAAATCTTGGAGCCATATTTGATTCGGAATTGAAGTTTGATAACAAATCAATCAAATAGTGAAATTAATTTTCATACAGCTGCGCACTATTTCCAAACAAGTCTCTGTACTTCTGATCAGGAGAAAGTCATCCTCGCTTTCATTTCCTCCCACCTTGACTATTGTTACTCATTATACTTTGGTATTACTAAGTCTTGTTTATCCTGTCTTTAGCTAGTCCAAAACGCAGCAGCAAGAGTTTTAACAAGGTCCACAGCGACAGAGCACATTACCTCCATTCTTGCCTCCCTACACTGGCTGCCTGTTAGCCACAGAATACATTTTAAGATTCTGTTGTTTGTCTACAAAGTGTTAAACAGCCTCACCCTCTCATGCATCATAGAGCTCCTCTCCTTGTATCACACCGTGGGAGAACTGAGATTGTCTGACTGATTGTCTGTGTGTTAGGGGAACAGGGCTTTCTCTATCGCTGCCCTGAAACTCTGAAATTCTCTGCCTCCCACTGTCCAGTTCTCATCCACCATTGAGATTTTCAAGAGTCATCTTAAAACACACTTTTACTCACCACCCTTTAATTGTGCATAATGTGATTGTCTTTGTTGCTGTCACAATGTGGTGAACGTATAAAAACAACAAGGATACAGTTTTTTGTTATACGTACAATAAGAACAGTTATGATATGTTATCATCATTGGACCAAAAGCACTCACCAAATCCACTCATAACTTCACCTCTCAATACCGACGGCTCCACAGTATCCACCTCCCCTCACATCCGAAATCTTGGCGTCATTGTCGATCAATGCCTCTCCTTCGACCAGCACATTAAACACGTGACCAAAACAGCTTTCTTTACCTCAAGAACATCCCCCCGCCTCCATCCATCCCTCTCCTCTTCAGCTGCAGAAACCCTCATCCACACCTTCATCATATCCTGTCTGGCCTACTGCAACAGTCTACTCTATGGCTCATCTTCAAAAACCCTCAATAAACTCCAGTGTGTGCTGCCTGGCTACTCACCCACTCTCGCACCCGTGACCACATCACCCCCATTCCCCATAAGCTCCACTGGCTTCCCATCCCCCAAAGAATCCACCTCAGAATTCTCCTCATAACATACCAAGCCCTCAATGACCAGGCCCCACCCTACCTGTCTGAGCTCCTCCATCATCACACTCCCTTAGGTAGGTATCATCATACTCCCACCAGAGTGAATTATCTTGATTTTAAATTTCTTTCTTGTATTCTATTTTTTATGTTTTGTTTTGATTGTTCAAACTGTGATGGATGAACCTACAGGTAGGTAGAAAAGAGTGGTAGAGTTTTCTGTCAAATTTGCATTTTGCTGATATCTAATGAATACTTTGTCATTGATTCCTCTACCAGTCCATCCAGGTTTCCAAGAGCGTTGATGCCTGTCATTATTTCCCTTATATGCTGCCATGTGCTGCTTTCACTATACCCCCCATGAGGACTGAACAAACATTAAAGGGCTTTTTTAAAATTCATACAAGTGCAAAGCGATGCATGTTTGATGCATTCTCCTTGTTAAATCCCCAGATTCTCTTGCTCACTTTCTCTTTTTCTACTGCTGGGATTAAGCCACTGAGAAAGGCTAAGAGGATGTGGCTGTCAGGGATGATGGAAGTGGTAAGGTTGGGGATGTGGTCTCAGTGGGGGATACCAGCAGGATCTGTTGAGCCTAACCTCTTAGAGTGTCCTGCTGTTTCTCATCATCCTGCTCTTGTGCTTTAATCATGGAAGGGTATCTGTGCAAAGAAATGGGGACACAGAGTTATTCTATCAGATGTCCAGTATATTTCCACCAACTGATAAGGCTGAAAAAAGCATGAAACTACCTCTCTGAACTCAGAATTTGCTACCACATTATACCAACAGGCCTAATAGATGTAATTGGTGTATATTTAGTGAACATGATATTCCATGAATCATCTAAAATGATGAAAGCTAGCTGATGAGCTATGAGATCAGTGGCACAAACGAGTTGTTTTTTTGTGGTATACAGTGTTCCTCATAAATGAAACAGATTGTTATGGTTCATGTTTGCAGAATAATCCAGTCCTGATACTGCGTGTTCTGCTGCAAGAGAAGAAATACTTTTTCTCATCTCTGCCAGGGCAGTTTCTTTCCAAGCCGTTCTCATTCCCAGGTTGTCATGTACCAATGCATTGTCACGCATTCTTGGACTCTAATACCATCGCACAGGGCATCCTTTAGAGTCTGTATGAGATGCACTGCTGTAAGTAAAACACATTCTACCACATAGTTAACATGAAACAGTTGTGGTTACATGTAGGCAACACAACTACTTGGTTTAGAAAAAAGATGAATTATTGGCTAAAAAAACATTCTTAGGGGTTTACATCATGGCAAACACATACTGAATGTTATGTTAGAATAAGTCAACACTAACTTCCGTCCTGTTTGACCCATCTAACCACCCCAACCTCCTCCATCTGCGGACTTTGTAGCTGTTAGCAGTTGCTCTAAGCATCTACTGCCAATCTACTTCCATTGGAGTTAGCTGAAAGCCTGGTGCATCTCATACGGAATCTAAAGGGAGCCTTGTGTGTCAGTTTCAGACGCAAATAAAGAATGACAAAGCATCGATATTTGCTGACCTGGGAGTAAGACCAGGCCAATCACTGTTGGCACACTGTTAATTCAAAAATATATGTGAAAGAACAGCAACAGCCGTGTTCAGTGTCCTATCTGATTTTGCAGAGCATGGACATTATAGATTGAGTTCAAAACACTCTCAACACCCACGAGTCACTAGATATGCCCAGAATTACTGCTTCAGCAGAAGTTACACTAGGTTAATACTGGTACAGCTTGCAGTTGTTTGTTTATACACTGTGATTTATCTCAGATATGAGACTGTCATACTTTTTTGCCATGTTAGCTGCAAAGCCCTAAGGCTGTATCTGTAGATCAGTCGGTTGATCCTTTACTTTGGTTCCGATTGAAATATCTTTACAACTATTTAATGGATTGCCATTCAGTTTTGTACAGGTATTCATAATTCCCAAGAGGATGAATCCTACTACAGCACCACCACCAAGTCAAAGCTTTAAGAAATTGACACTGACAGCATGGATTGGCCCAAATGTTTGCAATGTATTGTCCACAGGGGATAAAATCTTATTAAATTGGTGATTTACCACATTTATCAAATCATTGCCCAATCCTCTGGAAACTAGCTTTGTTGTTTGAGTCTTCAACAGTGGTCTGGCAGCTGTCTTGCTTAGATGTCATGCCATCCACCATCCCATCCACCTCCTGATGACAAAGTCAGCTCATATACTATATTACTATTGAAGTGTGATATGATATGAAATGTATAAATGTAACATATATGTGGGTTGTAAAAAGTGGGTGGCAATCCAAATTATATCTGTGTTGGAAATCCTGCTGATCAGGTGTGCCAAAGCAACCCATTTTACTCTTTGAGCCTTCTAATACCAAACTATTTTCTCAATTAAATTACATATTAACATTTTAAAAAAGAGTTTCTATTTTGTAAATGATTGTACTGTATTAGCCCTTACAGACGGTTTTAAATTCCATTCATTCACCCAGTAAGGACTCAGTGAGTCCTTGTGATGGTTGAAGTCATAACTTTTTAATGGCTTTATCTTTTAAGATTTTTCTTTTTTTGGTTTTTATTTAACTTCTCTCCCACCATGACTATTATAATTCAAACAATATAATTAGTTAATTAACCTTTTATAGGCCCTTTTTCTATGATGTTCCACTCATTTTTATACAAAAAACAGCCCAAAGATCAAATATTCTCTAGTTTTTTAGTTGTTGTTTTTTTAATGATTACAACTGTCTGAGGTCAGGCAGTGTTTAAGGAGAATATCAGCTTTTATACTTTTTTTCTTTTTTTGTAGTGTTAGATTGGAAAAAAAAAGAAAAATAGCTCTCACCCAGTAAGGGCTCATTGCATCCTCATGATGGCTGAAGGTATAACTTTTTAATGGTTTTATATATTAAGATTTTTCTTTTTTGGTTGTTATTTAACTTCTCTCCCACCATGACTGTTAAATTCAAAAAATAAAATTAGTTGTAACTGGCCTGTCCTACACTGAGAGGGCAAGGAGGAAAGTGAGGAGAATCCTGGCAAATAGCTCCCATCCTTTGTCCCCAGTGCTATTAGCATCCTTAACTCCACTAAGTGACTAAACAACAGATAGTGACATGTGCTGCTCTACCGTACTTTTATAGCACTGTATTTTATTTTATTTTATTTTATTTATTCATCTTTTTTCATCTTTTCTGGAGCACTGATGCACATTGAATTTTCATCTTGTGTGTTGGCTTTGTTCATATTTTAGCTCTGTTGTGTGTTATACTACGTCCTGTACGTTGGTGAGCCGAAGACCACTTTCCCACCCTGGTGGACAATAAAGATTTATTCTATTCTATTCTGCAAAGGGTTAATTAACTAATTAATTATTAACTAATTAACTAACTATGTTTGAATTATAACAGTCATGGTGGGAGAGAAGTTAAATAACATAACCAAAAAAGAAAAATCTTAAAAGATAAAACCATTAAAAAGTTATGACTTCAACCATCACAAGGACGCAGTGAGTCCTTATTGGGTGAGACCTATAAATTTACACATTGGGGGGAAAAAAAGCTTTTTTTTTCAACATGAACAAATGAAGGCAAAATTTCCCCACAGCATTTTGCTAAAGCATGAATGCAGCCAAAATGCTGCTCAATAGAGGAACAGGCAAGGACTCATTGAGTCCTTGCAGCGTGTAAGGGTTAGATATTGTTTTCTCAGTATTTCAAATAAGATATTTTGCAGCTGTGCAGTTACTAATTTCTCTACTGAGTGTATGACCTTGCTATCTTCATTCATCAGACCATGGAGATGGGGAGTTGTTGACCTACACCAAATAACAGTCGCCACAAGATGGACCTTGCTTTCCCCCAGTTGTGAATGCTTTTCTCAACAACAGTTTAATATTTAATATTTAATAATATTATACTGTATATTATATTGACAGTGCTTTGGTCGCTACCATCTTTTCCACTGTTTTCTTCATTCACTCCCTGGGTTAGGCTATTGCCAGGCAATGTGCCATGACATCTTTCTCTGCATAAAGTTATTAATTTTCTGGAGCACTGATGCACATCAAAACAGACAAATAGAATAGTGAAGCTCCACAGTGAGAAATGCTAATGTGTGTGCGTTTCCCTTCATGCAGGCCAAGAAAGACTACACTACTCTGCTCTATCCAAGGTGACCTTGATGACTTTAAGGAAGTAAATAGTGGAGGCTCTTGCAGAATGAATAAATAAATAAAGCTGAGTAGAGTGAATACTCACAGAATTTTTCTGACAGCGCTGTCATGACCTGATAATCAGTGGCCATTTGAGGAGGCATGTCAAGTCAGCTTTTTAATATAGAACTTTGTCACACATCATCCCACAAAGGAGCCAGAAACATCCAGAAAGGAGCCTCCTTCTACAACTGCAAACACATTTTCCTAAGACTGACAAGAGGTGCAGTGACAGTAGATGGATCCTGCACCCATTTAGTGATGAAACAACAGCGGGGGGTCAACCTTAACTGCTACACAGGACAATCAGCTGTTTGAAATGTCAAAAGACTCCCTGTCAGAGAGAAATGTATAATGCACACCCCCTTGTGAAGTTCTGGATGGGTTGTCAGACACAGACCTTGCAGCAGCAAAGGTAATGAAAAGTATAATTGAAATGTTTCGCAAAATATGACATCTTTGGCAACTTTATCTCTGGAAGTGCATGCTGCAGTAACTAAACAATAAATACATAGAAAGTTTAGCCCATAGCATGAGACTGTAAGCAGATACTACCAGTGAGCGGATTTTGAGACAATAGGCCCCTGGGCACAAATATACAAAAGACCCCACCACCTCTTTACATTGGAGCAAGACACACAGACACAACTCTTTTGTGGTTTTGTGTCTCTTTTTTTCATTTTGGATCTTACTATTGTCTATTAATGTCCCTTTGTGGTTGTTTTGCCTGTTTTGTGAGCCCGGTCTCACTCTGAAGTCCGGCACTTGGGCAGTGACTTGTCAGAAACCAACAAAAAAGGCGTCCTTTCACATCAGCATAATATGCGGCTGGTCGCTGTTATAGTTTAACGGTGCCCGGTGGCATCAGGGGGAAACATGGTGAGACAAGAAGAAAATTTAGGGTGGCGAAAGACCGCCTGGGGCAGGCAGGATGTTTGGTGGATGGGTCCAACAAACACTGATTTTCACCTGAGAGAGCGGAGTTTGTGTGCCGTTAGATTCTGATTGTTATTCTTTCCTAAACCTAACCACATGCATTTGTTGTTGAAGGAAAAAAATGTCAATTTGTGGTGATGTACCAATGTAGTGCTTTTATTTTGAAAGAGACTTTATGTAATGTGGCAAACCAGGGGAAACCTCTGAGTCAGCCCAGCAGAGGGGGCGGACCCACAGTCTCAGGTTGGGGGAGGTGGTTGAGGGAGGGGCTGTCCACACCATCCCGGGTATTTATAAAACCGTGACTCTTTGTTCACGGTTTGGCCTTTCGTCCACACGTAACTGCAGTTTTGGGTCCCTGTAACCAGAGTTATTTATAACCGGAGTCCAGGGTGAACTTTTTGGAAAAGTCCAGTGTCAGCAGTCATGTGTGGACAGGATAACCACAGTTATTTTGTCTCGTCTCCATTGTATGATGTCACAGTGTGCGACGTAAACAGAAAACAGCTGTGTTATTACCCGATCCAGTGTGTGCGAGGATGGACCTAAACAAAATACTGCTGCTATTTAGCAGCATATCAGCACTTTGTGTCTGTATCGTACAATTAATGCTACTCAACCACATCCAGCAACAGAGGCGCAAGAGTGTTCTATTACGGAGACTGCTGCTGCTGCATAATAGTACGCTTGTTTTTCCGGTAATGACGTTTTACTGCCTTCTGATACAAAGGCTACAATGGCCTTACAGTTAGGAGTTATATCGCCACCTACTGCTTTGGCATGTGTATTACATTGCTTGACAGTGGAATTTGCGATGTCATGTGACAGAGGTATTTTTATTACACTGCTCGTATGGACGCAGATTTTTTAAAAACTGGAGGCCAAAAAAGTTCAGTTTTAAAAATACCCGTGCTCGTGTGGACTAGGCCGGAGTGTTTTATCCAGTGCAGGTGTTGCAGCCACTAGGCACCTGGCACTGGTCACACCTGCAGCCCATCAAGTGATTAGAGAGAGAGAGAGACTTACTTGTCCTTCACCCAAGCACTGGTTGAGGACAAGCAGCAGGCAACATTTTCCTGGCCTCCACATGATTGAGGATCCTCGGCTCACGGAACTTGGATCGCTGGGGAAGAACTGGATCCACATATCTACTGCAATTAAATAAGAAAGCCTCACCGCTCGCTCTCTCTCTCTCTCTCTCTCTCTCTCTTTCTCTCTCTCTCTCTACCACCTACGACAGGTAAAGACTGAAGAGAAATACCCAAGACAGGAAGAAACCGAGTTACCGTCTAATCCCCCTCCTCTTTCCTTCCACTTTATTCATTAAAGACTCTTTGTTTTGCTCATAATCTGTCTCTGAGTCCCTGTTTTATGTGAATCCTGCCTCTGGGCCCCTGGGTTGCCACAGTAAATGTTAAAATTCCTGTGAAAATGGAAGTGTATTTTGAAAGAGGACTGGTGTCCCAGAACGTCTGACATCTGTCGCACCTAGCACATCGCATGTGGACGTGGAAAGTCCATGGCCAAATGTTAATGACAAGATCGAAATGAGTATGTGTTGGTTTTGTAGTTATTTTGTGTCTCTATGCAGTTCCTTTGCATGTGATCACGTGGGTCTCCTCCTGATCTGAATGTGTTAATCTGGGTAACATTTTGCAAGTGAGGACCAAGGAGCCCCCCAACACTTCAGGCCCATGGGTCTGTGCCCAATAGGCCCATTCATACCCATTCATACTCAGTCTTGAACCTGTTGTGTTCAGGATTCTTGGAACCAGCCTACGTTTCCAACAGTTTTGAGTGGAATCATCATAATGAAGTATGTGTCATCACGGAGGGTGTTGCACAATGTACAATAGAGGTAAACAGTAAACAAAATTGTGGATTACACTGATTACCCGCAAGGTTTTGTTGTTTTATTACAGATATTTATTTTTACACCCCATAAAAAGCATGGACCATGTATTAATGAGAATATGACATGCCCACTGATGTTGTCATGGTTCACACCTCAAGTCAAGAAAACCCGCATATTTTTGGTTCCAGTTTAGGTCCAGTCACTGGAATGGGAAAGGTTATTAGTAAGGTTACCGTTACCAAACGGTGCATTACTCTGTTATTTTTGGCCAGGTTTTAAAACAGCCCACAGCATTCAGTATTCCTAACTACTACTACTAAAACTAAAGTTCCCTTTTTACTAAAACATTGTAGCCCTAAACAATAAAAGATAGTCAAGTCAGATAGAGGTATATGAACAATTCTTACCAGAGCATCTTAATAAAACACGTCTCTCACCATCTCTGAAGTCACTGTCGACCTGCTGGCCTCACCACAGTGCTGTAACGTTACATTAAGCGGTAACACCTCTGTAGATTTTTAGTCCCAGTAATGTTATATCCAGTGATGTGATATCCATTGTTATCCCGAGGAAGCTTGTGTTGTGGACAGACAATGTCTGCGGTGGGCGACAGACTCGACATCATCATGGAGCTCTTCAAATGTTCTCTTTAGCTGTTTTTCCATATTTGTATCCAAGTACCGTAGTTGTATACTTTTCTCAGTAACACATTACTTTACTGGTTTAAAGCTGTAGTTGGTAATGTTGGAGAGCTAGCAAGATTTGAAAGCGGCACCTCCTCTAAGCTCCACCCCCTCCTCCCCCTCCCGTCAGTGCTCCGTCCAAAGCCACTAACCACCACGTACAGACCTGATTATGTTTACGATCATAACGGAAAGCTGGCTTCACCCACTCATACGCGATGCTGCGGTGCAGCTAGCGGGCCGCACTAGCCACCGGCAGAACAGAAACATTGAGTGCAGTAAACGAATATGTTCCCGGGTTCCGCCTACGAAAAACATATTCGCGTCCGGCAAGTGTAAAGGAGGGGGGCTCTGTGTTTATCTCCATAACAACTGGTGTAACAACAGCAGGATCATTGCTCACCAGTGTTGTCCAGACCTTGAGGCTCTCCCAATATCCTGCAAACCATTCTACCTTCCCCGGGAACTGAGTGTTGTCACGGTCTCAGCTGTCTAAATACCACTGGATGCTAATGTTAGCATTGCTCTTAGTAGCTTAGCAACCATTGTAAACAAACTGCAGCGCAACCATCCCGAGGGCCTTACAAACGCTCTTACTTTCAAATACTGAGGGGGGTTGGGACGAGACGGGACGAGGAGTGTCAAAATGGAGCGAGGGGATTGGACGGAGGGTAAGAGAGAGAGAGTGCAAATTTGAGCAAGGAGTAACTCCCAGGCGGACCGGATGGCTGTGATTGGCCAATTACTTTTCAGGCCTGCAGCCACCAGAGAGAATGGATTTTTTTGGTTCCTTTTGCTCTTCATATTGTGTAGCTAGCACTATTGGGCCATAACCACCATCTAAATGATGTTAATAATAACGATCAATCTTTCTAAACGTAGACCATAGCTTTAAATGTCAGAAGGATGATCCATGTTTTATTCAAAGTGCTCATGTGGAAACTGACTTTACAAAATGCCTCGCAGAATAAAGATCAGCAATCACTGATAGGGAGATGAATGTTAAAAATTGTGAAATTCATCATTTGTAAGTAATTTAAAATAAATTTATAAATGCACCTTTGATTGAAATTTCACAGAATGTCGTGCAGCCTGCAAAAATAATAACACAATCAGTGAAACTGGCAAACGACCTCAAACAATTTAATCTGTTTCTCAGTTTATATTTAATCTGTTCCTTATCATATCACCCGCAGCTATCTCAGCTAAAACTGTGTGTATGACTGGTCTGAAAAATGCATTAGGTACACACATTCTCAGTGCATTCTTTTTTTTTTATAAATACCAGTTCATGTGTGGGAGAAGGTGTACACGTGGTTTTTGTGTGTACAAATCATGTATGCATCTGGCTCCTGGTCCCTTGTGTGGTGGTAACCTTGGATGTATCAACTGATAACTGATTGATATTTTAACTTTTTAATATTATTGTATTCTACTATATTATTCTAGTGTTTCTTTTTTATACAGCATTCATAAGAACCTGCACGCACTGAGCGCCTCATCCTTGCTGAAGAATGTTTTAAGGCTCACCAAGACATCAACCGAACATATCCTTTGTGCCTTGGATTGTAATGTGTGGGCCTGTGCCAGGAGTAAAATATATCAAAGAAATATTTGGACAGTCTCTTCCAAGGTTTCTCAGATTTCCCTTTTGCAAGATTTATTTTTTATTTTTTTGCTTCTTTAAGAAAGCTCTTAGTACAACTGCGTTGAATTTGTGACTTTATACACAAGTTTGCCCTCAAGTTATTTCAGCATATGAGTAACTGACAATATCAAACTTCTCGTTGACGATGAGAAAAGGCATGTAGCTCCGCTAAAGCAGATGTTCAACACATAATGCTGTAATGTTATTGACCTGGTCATCGCCTGAACACTACTGGCAGTAATTGTGGGTGGTTGTGTTTGTGTAGGGGTTGGAAGGATTTCACATGCCGTGAGCCAGTGGCTGTGATTCAGTGGGATGATATGAGTCCGTTCAAAACACTTTATTTGTTCAAGGGGCCCAATTTGCAAAGGCAAATAGAATAGTACAGTAGCACAAAATATGAAAAAATGCAAGGAAAGCTGCACATGTCATGACACCAACAGTGGGGCGGCGTAGCTGATCAATCAGCCATTCTGTGATAAAAGCAACAAATCTGGTCGATATATAGCTTAATATATGAGGAAGACATCTGGATATCGGGGCATTGCAGACTGGCGTTCTGATGACCATGGTGGCAAAATCCACCATGACTGGATGCATCTTGACCCCTAATTTGCATATTTCATATTTATAAGATGATGGCCATCTAAAACATTTTTTTTAACTCTTTTGGCAAACTTGGTGTCTGTTTCATATTTTCAAGCATTAGAAACATACGGAAGCCCTAAACTGTCATACATACATACATTTTATTTCCTCCGTTTACTCATGATAACTAATTTGATAATTAATTTGAGAGCTAATGAATGAAACGTGATAGGCCTGAGATTTCCATCACAGTGACATGTCATGCTGACTGACGTCTCCTTGAACACCAACGTTAAGCCTAGTTCTCTGCTTGTTTGTGTTTTGTTTTGTGTTTTGCAGCATGCATATCAGTCTGTTACTGCTGACTGGCTGCCATAAGCTACACACAAATAAAACATTAAGAAGTTCTAACAAATGCAAATCTTATTACATTTTTTCCTTAAGGAGGCCAACAGTAGAATTCACCACATGACAGAAGCAGACAAGAACTACCGAGCGCTGTCCTTGGTGCTGAAGATGCAAAAACAAACAAATGTCTTTACTCATGACGAACCAACGCAGTGTACATAGATTAAAAAAAACAACATCAGCAGAAGAACAGAAGTCCTGCAAACCAACAGCAAGCGGCGATCACCATGGCCAAATAACGTTTCATATCTGTAACTCGAAAAACACTTGAAGAGTGCAGACCTCTGCCAAGCAGCTCAGATTTCCCGCCATCTCATTATTTTATCCACTTCGCTTCAACCGATCACCACCAAAATGTTATCATCTGTACCTTGTCCCATTATCAACCTTTCTTGAAAATTTCATCAAAATCCATTTTGAACCTTTTGAGTTATTTTGCAGACAAACAAACAAACAGACTAACGCCGGCAAACACATAACCTCCTTGGCGAATGTAATAAAGACATAAAAACAAGACAGCTGCTGGCAACTAACACTGTTGCTGCTGCAGCTACTATTAGGCTACTACTGTTGTCCAAACTAAATTAAAGGCAGCAAAGATTGTTTAACCTATAATTTCACATTATGTTGCCTTCTTTCCACAGCAAATACGTTATTTCCTTTTAACGAATGGCTCAGAGAAATGCTGTCTAGCAAAGTTAAATATTTTCACCACCATTTTCATTATGAAATAGCCTTACATATGATACAATAATTAATAATGGCATTAAAATGGTCGAATTAATGGGCGGTCACATGATGGGACTAAAACGATAAAACTCGCAGGTTAGAGTTATGGGGAGTCGGACCCCCCGGTGGCACCATTGACGTTAGGTATCATTACACACGGGTTGGTTATTTGTGTCCAGTTTTATTGTGTGTCAGTAGCCTATTATCGCTTAAAAAAAAACTAACCTTACAAGAAGCCATCAAGTGAGCTGACAAACAGCTGTTGTAACATAAATTAATTCTTTGCACAAAACAGAACACAAACAAGCAGAGAACTAGGCTTAACATTGGTCAGTCAGCATGACATGTCACATGTGATGGAAATCTCAGGCCTATCACATTTCATTCATTATCTCTCAAATTAATTATCTCGTTATCACAGGAAAATGGAGGAAAAAAAATGTATGTATGACCATTTAGGGCTTCCATATAAACACACTGGGATACTCAGATTTATTATTTATTTTAAAATCATATCATATTTTATTCATGATCTCAAATTTGCATATTACCAATATGGCCACTATCCAAAATAATTTAATTTACACACACATTTTCACCTGGACTGAGCATCACAGATAGAATCTACAGACAAGTTAAAGTGAAAATATGTTTTATTACAATTCAAGGCAATAAAGAACAAAAGAAAATGCAACAGTATACTATTTGAATCAATTTAGGAATACATGTGACCTCTCGGCAGAGATCCAGGATCTGTTACAGAACCAGGTTGTATCTGTCATTCCCACTCAGACAGAAGGGACTTTACTCTGTGCACTTCCTTCTTCCCAAGAAGAAAGGAGTGTTAAGACCGATTTTGGATTTCCGCATCCTATACCTTGCCCACAAGACGTTCTCTTATGCTAACCATCAGGCAGTTACTGCAATTGGTCGACTTAAAGGACGCTTACTTTCATGTTGAGGAGGCTCCGAAACACAGGAAGTTCTTGCCTTCCAGGGAATAGCCTGAGACGAGTGACCTCCTGTGTCACGGTGCAGAACATGATGTGTGGCCTCTGACGGAGATTTGACACATTAACCTCCCTGACTCACAGGCAGTGTGTCTGGTCGTCTAACACTTCACACAAGAATAGCATGTGTTGGTGAGGATGGACAACTGCAGTTGCATGGTTGAGGATGGCAGAGAGCCTGTGGCTGTGGGCCTCAGAGCACTTGTCTCTGAAGGCTCTTCATGTTCCGGGACTGAGAACCAGGGTGCCGACCTCGTGACAAGGGGCGCAGTCCTCTACCAGACAGGTGGAGGCTTCACCCTGCACCCTGAGGTATCTGGACATGGCTCAATACTACTCTGTATATAGGCCAGTGTCCACTCCATGTGTCCTAAGGCTCAATGGTCAAACTAAGTAAACTAAGCTTTTAACCTTGACCTGTAATGTGGTCCTTTGCCCCTTGATGAGACTGGCCAATTTAGAGCCTGCAGGGCCAATGCAAAGTACTGCAGTGAGTTTTCACAAAAACGAAAAAAGTTTTGTCCATGGATTATTATATTCCCAACTTTAGAAACTGTAAACCCTACAGTCTAGATATGGGGAGATAAACAAATCATTACATCAAACTGTTTACTTGTCAGCACAGCAGGGGCAAATACATCATGGTAAACATCTTGGAAAACTGGAAATCAGATATTTTCTCACAGAAACATAAGATGGATGACCTTAATTCTAGAGGATCCTCCGTATAATGTGAGAAAAACTTGTTTCAGGGAGGGTATGTTTTATTGATGTCATGCCTTCATTTAAATTTGATGATTGGCAGCTGACTTCAATTTTTCCTATCTGCACTCACTCACTTTATCTCCTTAACACTGCCACACGTTTTTTAGCTGGCACTGCTCATCTTACTCTCATCTCTCACATTCACCCCTGTTTACTTTCAGCTTTATAGACTGAATGGCGCAATGGACTCCACTGGGTCCTTCTCCTTCTTAAGCGTTAAACATGCCTCATTCATAGATGGGTGTAGTGACCCCAGCTGCAGGGATTCAGACAGGGCAGCTGGAAAGATTTCAGCTATAGTTTGATATGGGGAATTTCAGTCATTTTTAGCCCTGTCTTATTCAAATTACGTTAACATACAACCAATTTTCAACTGCAAATAAGGTACGAAGGAATGCTGACCAGATTAAGTTTTCAATTAAAATAGTGAGGAAATTTTAATTCACAACGTGATTTGGCAACTATCAATGGGCCAAGACCCATTCTGGTGCAGGTCGGCAATTCATCTGCATGCCGTTTGTCAGCTGGAATAGGTCTGTATCTGTAATACCTACATCTGGGCCAGATTTGGTAAAAAATCAATATCAATAATGCTATACGGTTCCGAACATATTTTAGGCTGTCATATAATAATGATAGATTTGTCACCAAGTGATGAGTGAATGAATGATTAGCGAGTCTGTCATTGCCGTTGTGTTGTGACATGCCAAAAGATACACATTTCATGAAAAATACACAATATATTGCTCATTATTATATAAAAATACACACTCTTGATTGTGTAAAAATGACACACTATGACCATTTAAAACTACACATTAGGATTATTGCACACGCAATTATTTCACTTCTACAAAACAATGGACCAGGAGAAGACTGTATGACAGAGATAAGGCAGTCCTGGAGAATGAGAGAAGGTGAAGTTGTTAAATACAGTAACACAGTGTGTAAGTGTGTGAGTATTATGAAGAAGTAAGTGTCCCTCGTGTTAATGAGGTTAGGGAAGTGGTATTTCCTAACAACCCGAATGTCCTTTTTAATTAGTCCAATAGTGGCTGGAAAAAAGCTGTTGTGGAAGTGAGCCTTATGAGCGATGAGGCTCTCTGCTCTGTGGTGTCTCAGGTTGTATTCTGAGGAAGCTGAGTCGTGCCGGTCACTGAGGATGCTGTGCTTTCCTCCTGCAGCGACGTGCATCAAGTATGTCCATGGAGGGGACTTCAGAGCCGATGATTCTCTTTCAGTTTTGATGATATGTTGATGAGGGTTCCTCTCAGCCTGCTTGGTGTTTCCAAATCACACAGAGATGCCGTTGGCAAGACTGCTGTCAATGAGTCCTCTGTAGACCTGGATTAGTGGCTGACAGCTGAGTCTGGCATATTTTAGCAGCCTCATTGAATAAAGCCACTGCTCTGTTTTCTTCACCATTGCTACAGTATTTTTGGCCCAGCTCAGGTCCTCTGTCATGCGAAGTCGAAGTCGAACTTGTGACTGTAAGCCCGCTCCCCCTCAGTTAACTTGAAGGTGAGAGGCTACTTTTTTTTTGCTTATTTGTAGGTAATTTAATTTTTTTTTAACTTTTCTTGTTTTTGCTTATTTCTTGGTTACTAAATTTACTTCTGAAAACTTTTTAATATCTTGCCAATGTTTAGGCCATTTTCTGAATTTCTCATTGCCTCATTTCCTTGTTTCTGATAAATAAAATCTAGCCAATTTGCTTAGGTTTCAAAAGTTAACGTAGTAATCTGGGCCCTGAAGGCTACACCTCCCTTTTAAGAACAGATTGTCTTAGCTGTACAAATTGTATAAAAATAAACTTTTTACTCCCTGGGTACTGAGTTCCACCTGAATGTACTTTTCCTCCTGAAATTACAACTCTCATCATTACTTTTTTCTTTAAATATTGTGACTTTACTCTCATTACATTACTACAAATTAATACTTGTTATAAAACAACTTTTCTTAAATCAAAATTACAATGTTATTTTCAGAATATTATGAATTTTTACCCCGAAGTTTCCCAAATACAAAAATACATTGTCATAGGGAAGATTGTAACAGCAAGCGGAATCTCTGACCATGAATTTTCAGTAGGCCTACATAAAGGCAGTGGTTTAATGTAACAATGTAATAGTACTTTGTTACAATATTAAATATTTTTTGGGAGTATCTGTACTTGAGTTTTTATACTTGTCAAGTTTTATATTTATTCCAATACTTTTCCCATTTTGTCACCTCATTACTGCAAAATGAAATCAGAAGGCTTGGTGAAATAGTTGTTCTAGTTTGCAAGTTAGATTACAGGTTAATTACATATTGGCAAGTGCAAACGTGCACGCAGAGTCACTCGGCGATTAGACCTCATGATGTAAGCAGGAAATGGGCAAGTAATGATTAAAGGAGATAAAGATTTGTGACATGTAACTGTGCAGAGACAGCTCTACTGCAGTGTGTCAGCCCTGGATGGTCAAAGGTTTTCCTTAAATCCTTTAAGCTGTGAAGAAGGCCTTGTGTAATTTGCGAGTTTCTTTATTCCTGACTCCTTAACTTAACATGATTCTACAAACTATAATATCTTCATATAGTATTACCTAGCATTCCCACTAATTAAAAAAAAAAAAACAGAGAAAAATGTCTCTCTTTTCTGAAGAAGAAAAGTTCTCTAACACTAAAAGTTTCAAAGATTATCATAGCAGAAATAAGGATTTCCCACCCTTCAGACTGGAACCATCAAGTTTGTTGTTATTGTTTGATACATGACTTAGAAGATCAAGTGAGGTGCCAATTAATTTTCTCCAGAGCGACTAAACCATTAATCAAGTAAATGTTTCGACTGATTTCTTTAAAAGCAGTGGCTTCTTCCTTCTTCCTATCAGACATAATTCCTCAGTTTAAAATGATAATTAAAGTCTTTGTGAAGACTTTTCATGTCGGGTTTCTGAAATTAACTGTGAATATCTAACAGAAACACGAAAAAACCCAAAAGCCACGTCTATTTTATGACATGTTAACAATTTCTGATCATGCCCTGCCATGTTTGGTATGTGTCATAACCATATATACACTAACCTCAAATATGTTGAAAAATAAATTGTGAATAAAACAAATTGATACTAAAGATCTTTTGAACAACTATTATAAGATTGTTATGCATGTCGGAATCAAAAGGGGATAAGTTCAGTTCTTTATTGTGAACAAAGCCAGTCAAAATTAAGCTTTGCTAGAAGTAGTAAAAGCCTACAAGGGTGATGTGTTGACACCTCACCTTTCAGCAATGCTGTGGTTAATGTGGGGGTAGGTTTAGGCATGAAAACCACTTGGTTATGGTTAGGAAAAGATCATGTTTTGGCTTAAATACCCACTTCTGAGGGACATTCCTAGGTGGAAATGCAATGATGTCTTGCTAAAAAAAGAAAATGCTTTGATGGGGCACTATCCTTGGTAGAAAAACAGCAATGGGTCACCGCAAAACGCATGTTTGGTGGCAAAAGTTGCTGAAAACACAGCAATGTCTCGTGAAAATACAACCAATTTTGTTGTTTGATTAATTAAACAGAGGTCTGGAGTTTGGCAGGCA
The DNA here is from genome assembly GCA_026686955.1 of Epinephelus cyanopodus. Classification (NCBI taxonomy): domain Eukaryota; kingdom Metazoa; phylum Chordata; class Actinopteri; order Perciformes; family Serranidae; genus Epinephelus; species Epinephelus cyanopodus. The sequence continues at coordinate 35,801,255 of CM048916.1, forward strand.
TCTTGCCTATGTGACACATCATCCTCTCCACCCTGAGTTGACAAGGTCAGCTCATATACTATGTCAGTTTTGAAATTCTAATATGGCACATACGAAACTTGCAAATGAAATATATTCAGGGTTTAAACAAATGTACAATACCAAAATTTTCTTCTGGCGATTGGGCTGACCAGGTGGTAGTTGTACTGGAATTGAGGCGATGATCTGGTCTGTTTTATTTTGACTGGTACGCCGCATGCATGTTAATTTAAAATCTCGCTACAGTTCTTCTTACTGTTCCTCATCCTATTCTCCTCCTAAGCACACCCACAGACCTCTTTCTGAGAATAGGGGTTATTTTTATACATCGTCATCATCAGCCGCCTTTCTTCTCAGTCCAAACTGATCCCAAGTCTCCATCTGGGTGCTGCTCAAAGGATGTGTTAGGTTTATAAGTTCTAATTATTTTTTTTACAGCGAGTGCCCAAGAATAACACTTACATGTAGGAGGTGATCCTGAGAGCTGAACATTAATATCCCAGTCTCAGTCATCTGAATCCTCATCTCGTGGTGGAACTAGTCTGGTGTCTGAACAGATAGCGATGCTGTAGGCAATGGCAGTCTCAGTGCAATGAACTTGAAAAGACAGGCAGATGGAGCCAGTTAGACTATTTTGCAGAATGTTAGAAATTTGGGGGGGGGGGGGGGGGGGGGGGGGGGGGGGGGGGGGGGGGGAAAGACATTGACTTTTGGTTTCACATGGGATACAGTAAATACTGCAGTCTCCAGGAAAGTCCACTTTTGTTTCCACCTCACTTCCCTCCAGGCCAATGCGGACTTTCTCACTCTTTATACTACATCAGCTGCTTTGCGTCAAGCATTGCCAGTGGTTTTACACTGGAGTTAGTTGAAAGCCTGGTGCATCTCAAGCACGTTAAAGGTTGCCTTTGGTGTTGATATCACATGCAAAGGGGTGTGAGAAAGTGGTGGTGTTTGATGCCCTCTAAACACATTTTTTGTTGTTTTTTAACTACATCAAATTCACCAGTGACTTTTCTTCTATAGCTTTGAACGTCTGAGGACTTAAGCTTAACGTGTTAAATATTGATAACATAAAAAATCAATGCACACAAAAAGCAAACTTGGTAAAAACAGTTAACAGTTTCAGACAATTTTTTAATGTTTCTTGTACAATATTGATTTATTAAGTTGTCAATACTCACAACAGTACAGATAGAGAGGCCCACAACATATTCTTTTGTCAACGATTAAGCAAATAAAGCAAAGCTGCTCATGTTTTGACATTAACATTTTTTTTCTTTTTGCTTCATAACGAACAACAGTTACACCAGAGTTTCTCATCCTTGGTGTCAGGACCCCACTGGGTGTGGTTTGATTGGCAGATGGGGGATTTTTAAGACTGACAAGAAGTGTTTGACTTAGTTTTTAATTTTAAAAAAGGTTAATCTATATCATAACTTCTATGTGCAATCCATTCAGAGCTTCCTTTGCCCGCTTAAAAATGCAATACAAAAATAGTCAACTCCTACGAAAACTTCACAACTCTAATTGCTGGCATCAAGTCAATTTAAAGACTGAGAACTGGGTCACAGGCAAGAAAAAGGTTGAGAAACCCTGAGTTTCATATCCAGTGTTAAACATATTTTATATTTACATGAATAACCCTTCTCAAACATATAATTACAGCATCATAAATATACATATCAAATTATAATATGACTTGATATCAGTACGACAACATTACAACACATCATTGGCTAAATGGCTGTTATAGATTCGACATATCCACTCAGATATCCAGAGCCCAGCCCTTCATTCATATGCGTGGCCTTGAACTTAACATTGAATCAATACGGAAAATGCAGCAACTTTCACTGCTTGACAAATGACCCTTTCCACAATCTTTGGATGCTTGAAGATTTTTTTCTTCTTTGGGCTGTAAAAATGTCTCTCAATTGCATTATTTTTATTCATGCTAAGTTCAGTGAGTCAGATTTGCAAGGATTCTTCCAGTGTCAGCATTTTTTGTGGAATTGTTTCAGAAAAATGACAAAACCCCAAGCTCTCACAACCAATGCAATTTAGAATCAACAGTTAGCCTAACTTGCATGTCTTTGGTCAGCTGTAAAGAGATGGAGGACCCAAGGAGAACTCATGTTAACACAGGAACTGCATGCAAACTCCACAAAGAAGGGCCCAAGCAAGCCAGTGGGTTCAAACCACGCAGCAGCCCTATGGGGTTGAAAAATTAAGGCCAACACTAAGTGCCAAAAACTGCAGTTCCTCTAATCACCACTTGAGGCTGGCTCCAGAAGCCAGTCAATCCTTATAGACACCTGTGTTCAAATGGACAACTTCACAGCAGAAATAAACATGCTGACAGCCTAGTACCAAAAGCAGTGTTGATCTTTATAGCTAATTTCAACCTTCATGACAACTGTACAGGGTTGAATTTTTTTTTATAACTTACACGTTTACATTTCATTAAGGCTTAAAGTTTCACAAAATTAAGGGTGGGCTGCTTTGAGTGACAGGTAGTCTGCCGATTGTGTCCTTGGCTTCTCAGTCAGATCCAACCCTCACTCTACCACAGTTCCACCCTCTAACCCAAATGTGGTCATTTCTGGCCCCAAAAACACCAAGATGGCAACAGCTGAAATATCAAACTCAAGGATCCAAAATCCGCAAACCAATGGGTGACATCACGTTTGCTACATCCATTATTTTTACAGTATGGTTCAAACCCTAAAAGATCTTTTGGGTTTTTAACCAAATTCTGTATGTATTTGTTGTTTTATAGCACTGTTCAAATAAGAGAAAAGGCCCAGTGTGTGGGATTTTGTGGCATTTAGCAGTCAGGTTGCAGCACATCTCCCGTGTGCCAATCATGTAGGAGAACTACAGTGGCCGACATAAGGAAAGGACCTGCTCCATAGGTGGATAAAAACAGCTCATTCTAAGGTAATTGTTCAAGCCATAATATAGTTTTTGTTTTGTTTATTTCATCCTTATCCAAACACAAGGTAGGCGGTGCGGTAATGTAATGGTTAGCACTGTCGCCTCACAGCAGTTGATCCCAGGAGGGAGCCCTTTTGTGCGGAGTTCTGGTAGAGGCACAGTCCACAGACATGGGGGTTGGGGGTGGGTTAATTGGTGGCTCTAACTTCGTTGTGTATGTCTCTGTCTAGTCTGGCAACCTGTCCAGGGTGAACCCTGCCTCTTGCCCAATGTTAGCTGGGATAGGCTCCAGCCCCCCGTGACCCTCAAGAGGGTAAGCGATTACGGAAATGAATGAATGAATAAACACAAGGTAGATATATGAATGAACATGAAGGGAAACATAGTTACAAATATCATGTGCCATTTTTGCCAATAGATGCCTTTAATTCCTACACACTGGACTTCAAATCACCCCTGATTGAAAGCCGAAGCCCTGTTACTACTGTGATGAGTCATACAATCATTTGTCTGAAAGTCATATTACAAACTGTCTTTTTTTTTCACAAAAGGAGAATAAGTTTATCACGATTCCTCAAAACTTTGATACTAATGGACTCCCTTTCATTGTTGTGTGCAGAGACATATCTAATGCATTCTGATATTTAACAAGATATCATCTGAGGAGACATTATCTCCAGTTCCATTATCCAGTCTGTTCTTCAAACATAGATATTACATAAAAAAAATCACAGAGGGACACCAGAACAAACGAGAATGTATTATCAAAACGTGGCGACCAATTTTGAAAGTCTTTATACACAAACTCCTAAAGCACATAACTCATTTCATACTTTTCTTCCCACCATTCAGTAAAGTAGTCATAGGAACAAGCATCTGCTTGGTATTCTGCATGGATGTCCACAGTGATATTGTACTGAATGTGTGTAGTGAGAGTGCACAGTCTTCTTATATTAAATGTGACATGTGTGTTGATGTGTGCGTATTTATAATGCAGTATTTACTTGTTACCACATAACAGTATGTCGGCAAGGATGCATTGATATTACAGACAAGTTAACAGGTTTGAGCTACCATGAAATGAGGCAAAAACATCTCTGCGCAGGTTGAATTCTTCTCCCCTATAACATTTATGCGTGACAACCCAAGCTGTAAAAAAGAGAAGAGGTGGACTGGGACGATATAACAGAAACATGTGGAGCTCCTGTCAACACGCCTTGTCCACTTGCCATTTGCCGTTAAAAAACATGGTTAAAAAGACAGGCTGTCGGATGAATTTGCTTTGCGTTCAGTCTGAATACACCTTTTATACTGAGAGACCCCCCGAGTCTGCTTCACCCTCTTACATGTATTCAACACAGAAAATTAGGAGTGAGTGTTTTTTCTCTGCTGCTTATGTGCAGACTCAAGACAAATTAAAGTATACTTTGAACAGACGGGTTCAGCAAAATATAAACACCAATTTGACTATGGTGTGAGCGTGAACAAACAAAGAAAAGTCCGCACACGTCAGCTCCCGTTATAGGTCCATTTATTCCATCATCATAGAGTGATGTTTCGGGCGACAGGTGCCCTTCTTCAGACTGAAAAATACAGCTAAGGACGCCATCTTTAAAGCTCCACACAGGTCATGTGACCAATAAGATGGTGATAATAAAACACAGAAAAAGACAAAGATAACACCATACACAGCATAAAAGAAATAAACATCAGGCTGTAAGGCCATCATACTCAGTTGCCTAAAGATATAGAGGCACCTCCATAAAATATTCAATATTTAGGATGATGGAAAGATACATTTTTTTAGAAAACTAGTTATAATATTTAGTACACCAACATTTTTTTTACATAAACTTTTTTAACCACCTTTTTAGTGTTAATAACCCTGGGAAAGAACATGGTCAAGCAAGTATATATACACATATAAAACACACATAGTGCACAGGGGGGCACAGAGTGCAGCAGCACACGTCAGTATAAGTTAACAACAATTATTTTGGACCAAATGCTTTTGCAAGCAGCTCAGAGTCCTATGCTCACACCCAAAAGTTCACACAAGAACATTATAGAGTCCAGTCTCAGTCCAGAAGCTCACATAGTTAGTAGTCACAAAAAGGGTTTGATGTTAAAGCCCTCTTGAGCCCCTTGGGTCACAGAGTGTCTAGTGTGTAAATCCAACACAGCTAAGAGGAGAGTGTCTACATATCCTCCTCTCCGAGGGCATTTTACACTTTCAATGCCAATGTACCTGAGAGAAGACAGACTGTGTCTGGCCTGTGTGAAATGAACTGCCACTGGGCTAGAGGGGTCATGGTTGCGAATGGCACACCGATGTTCTGTGATCCTGGTTTTTAAAGGTCTTGTAGTTTTTCCAATATATGATAGACCACAGGGGCACTGTAACATGTAAATGACATTTTTCAGGGCTGCTTCAAAGATCCCCCTCGAATGGTTTATAAAAGAGGACCCAACCTTCACAACATATTGGTGAGGTCGGACCGACCCCCCTCGGCCCCCTCACACTTTCTCATTCCGCTCCGTCCTGGAATCTACCACTGTGAAAACTGTCAGCAGTGTAACTCCACATATACAACTCACACTTTCAACCATCCTCACTCGGGCAGGAAGTTCTTCATTAAAGGCGTTATCTCCTGCAAAACGAAAAATGTCATACATTTTTCAAATCCTAAATATTGAATATTTTATAGAGGTGCCTCCATACATTTAGCCAACTGAGCATGATGGCCTTACAGCCTGATGATTTCTTTTGTGCTGTGTAAGGTGCTATCTTTGTCTTTTTTTTTTATGTTGTATTATCACAATCTTTTTGGTCATATGACCTGTGTGGAGCTTTAAAAATGGCATCCTCAGCTGTATTTTTCAGTATGAAGAAGGGCACCTGTGGCCCGAAACATCACTCTATGATGATGGAATAAATGGACCTAAAATGGGAGCTGAAGTAAGTGCACTTTTCTTTGTTTGTTCAGTTCAGTTCTTTTAGTCCAGCACCTTTTTCAGTTTTTGGATGTGCGCAACTGCTCTTTGTATATTGACTATAGTGTGTGTCCCATTTATAAAAAAGAGAGTGTTTTTTGCAGGTGGAAATGGCTAAACTGAAGTGTGTTCAAGCACAGTAAGAAAAGGCTGGTTAGTTTTTCACACAGTTATGTAAATCAGTGATGATGCGCTTTGCATGATTGTGAATGACAGAAAAGAACATTCATATTCAGGTCTTGCATGAAATAGCAAACACATTGTATAAATAAAATGCTTGACTGGAGTTCATGCGGAAATGTTACTGTCCAGAGACAATGTGTTCATGTGCTGATAAGCCATTCAGAGTAACTATAAGTTACACAGATCCACAGAGATACATAGGGAAGTTATTTTGATGTCATTGTGGGGCACCGTTGGGTGGTATAATCTCCCCAGAGGCATGCTCCTGCTGAGCCCCTTCAGGTATCATTCTCACGCTCACACTGCCACCATCTGTGGTGCTCGGGTTCACACGGAACTTCCTATTAACCGGGCGTACAGCCCTGAGAAACTGCCTCTTGAACGTCTCACTGAGGATAATGTAGAGGAATGGGTTGATGCAACTGTTAGCGTATCCCATGCTAATGGCTATGTTGTAGGTGTAGGTGAAAGCCAGGCTTGGCTCCTGCACCCCTAGATGGACCAGCTGAAGGATGTAGTAAGGGGCCCAACAGATGAAGAAAGCCAAGCAGATGGCCACTGCCATCCCGGGTCACCTTCCTGGTGCGCACCCTCAAACTCCGTGGAGGCAGCGGTGCCACGCTGGTGGACATGTGCTGGAGGATCTTGAAGAACACAAGGCAGATGATGGCCAAAGGTATAGCAAATGCCAAGAAGAACTGGTAAAGTGTAAACCAGTATGTGTTGGTGACTGGATCAGGCAGAAGGAGAGCACAAGCCACCAGGCCATCTGGCAGAGGCATCAGGCCTGCGTACATCCACACAGGGATGATGGTGAGTAAAGACAGCGCCCACACCAGGCCGATGACCAGCGTTGCCACACACGGTGTGCGGATGTAGTTGAAGCGTATGGGATGGACGGTAGCCAAGTAACGGTCAAAGGTCATTGCAGTGAGGATGTAGGTACTGACAATCTGGCTATTGGAGTCAAGCGCAGTGATGACCGTACACATTGCAGCTCCAAAATGCCAGGAGCCGTTGCCCAGCAGCTGGTGGATGAGGAATGGCATCCCAAGGAGAATCAGGAGATCAACAATTGACAAATTTAAAATGAAGATGTCTGGGACAGTTTGCTTTGCGCGACACTTGGTCTTCTTCATGATGGTGTAGATGACAATACAGTTTCCTATGATACCCAGAAAGCAGATGATGCCAAAGATGACTGGGAGGACGGCACTGCAGTGAAGGGCCCCATCTACAGCTGGAGACAAGAGGAGGAAGGAGGGGCAGTTCAATAGATGGCAAAAACACTCAGTTATCATGCTGTATTGTGCATTGTATTTAAGCATAAGACATCTTACATTATGTTGGTATACACTGCATACTTATTATGTCACAATGATACATGGAACAATTGGTGAGAGCATCAGTGTCCCCTGACAAACAATACTGGTTTGTAAGGGGATTATTACGTGGGCAGATCTATTATCAGAACCAAAACTGACTATTCTCTCATCATGCTTTTAGGCTGCTGATTAATATCAGTGTGGAAATTACTGATTTGTTTGTGTGTGCATATGCGTATGTTGGCCCTTTCAACACAGCACAAAGCAAAGACAGACGACGATGGAAGCAGAGGTCTGTAATCATTTATACATGTTAGAATAAAGACGAATAGAAGAGTAGACCTTAAAATATGCAGGTATGTAATGTGTAAGAATATTAAACACAAAAAGTTACAGGAATTGTTATTATTTAATACTAAAATGCATAAATCACTAAGTAGAAACCCTTTCAGCATAGGCAAAGTTATAATTGATGAGATGATGGTAGTTATCTTTCACATTTCTCATCCAAGACATCAGGCTGTGACAGAGATTCACTGCAGTCTGAATGTGTGCAATAGACTATGAAAGCTGGTTTGATTTTTTTTAAAATTTTAATTAAGACATAAGGTAACTTGGAGATGTAGAAGAAAAATAAAATAAAATAGAAAAGCATACACCCTTTTGATTTTTGTTGTTTTAATAATGCTGAATGAAATTGTGATGCTTCTAAGGGTGTGAAACAATGTTGTTGTAACTGCATCATATTACCAATACGCCGGCTGCTCATCAACCTACCTGTTGTTGTTGAATTAGTGTCTCCGAGGGAAAAATTTGAATCGTTTAAGAAATCCATCGGTAACATTCAAAGTATAGCCAAGTATCACCAAGTGTCTGCTTCCCGAGTAAACTGCATCTGCAGGAGCCTGCAAACAAAATCCCTCCTTACTTTTGAAGATTTATTCCAGATATCCCTCATTAAGTGACAAAATTCTTCATGGCGCATATATCTTGTGCCATCCTCTGCGAAGTGCGCTCTGTCTGTGCCGTCAGTGATGATAAAGCCGTTCCTCGGCGAGTGGCTGGAAGCCCTTCTGTCGGAGTCTGTGACGCTTTCACCGGAGTTGCGACCGCGCCGCAGGTGTCAATCAGATTAGAAAACTGATTGCCTGTAGCTGATATGATCTCCCTCAGAGGGTTGTGTGCGCGCGCGTGCGTAAAAGCGCTTCCCTGGAGACTTGGTCAACATGTGTCTTTTGTTATCTCAGGGCGAGGTTGATGGGGATTTGTGTGCTCACAGATCGATCAGTTCCTATTATCAAACACGGCAATTTAAGAAAACAGAAATGAGGAGTGCGGTTTTCCAAGATTAAAAAAAAAAAGCAACCATAGTGTCCCATGGGATTTAAAATAACTAGAGAATACAAGTGTAAAGGAAAGCGCAAATTGAGAAGACGCTTATTTGGTTCCTGCCCAAACACATTTTTGAAGTAATGTTGCTTTGACGTGTCCTATCTCAACAGCCAGCAGCCATCGCCAGTTTGGGGCTGAGCATACAATGAGCAACAGGTGTTCCTGTCACTACAAATGAATCCACGATATCCTTGCAAATTGCTGCCAGGGTTGCTGCCAGGGTTGGAGATTGAATCAGCCCTGTAACATGTCGTTTTCCACTCTGAACCACTAGATGGCCTTACTGTCTCCCATTTGGAATCCTCACACGTCTCCCTCATGTTAACTGGATGTGACCGTAACAAGGTTGGTGCTTCATAAACAGGTGTTTGTGAAAGGCCAGTGCATTACATATAGGCCTAGTGATTTATTTCTACACCGTGGGGCAATTAGTGATGTAGTCTTTTCTGGGGTTTGGATAAATTAGAATCTGGGATTCACTGGCTGAATCCCCTGAATGTGTGTGTGTGTGTGTGTGTGTGTGTGTGTGTGTGTGTGTGTGTGTGTGTGTGTGTGTGTGTGTGTGTGTGTGAATGCTCCATGCTTGCCTGGGAACATACATGCCGGGGAGTTTTCACATCTGTTGTAGAGCAAACTAAGAAAACTGGCACTGCAGCAACAACACAAAAAACAAAGATAATCTATCTTAAATATAGTTTGCACACCCCGGAGATGGTCAGAGGGTTTTTAAAGTGAAATATTGCATCATGACCAATAGATGAGCAGCAGCCTGTGAGCATGAGATACTGTACAGCTGTAATAACAAGGAATGAAAAACTATTCAGACTCTCCAGAGTTTCATTTAAAGAGAAATCAAATGCCTGACATAATTAAGAATTTAATTTACTTATGTTTTTTCCAACTCTAAACTGCTGGACTGCGCTTACTGTTAATGAGCTCTGTGAAACAGTACCAAAAACAGTAATTTTGGCTCACTGAACACAAGAACAACTGGTCTACCGCTGCCTCGGTCACTTAGATGGCTTGTGTAACTGTGTGACTTTGGTGAACCTGAATTAAACCTTTTAAAATGCCAAAGTCAGTCACCATCACAAACAAAACAACCTACTGAGGCAGCTGCAGACCAGCAGCTCCTGTGTTGAGTGATACACAATCACTGTTTTTCTCAACAGAGTCAGGCTTTGAAGGGAACCATATAACGGAATATATTCTAAACAAAACATCCGCTAAAATTGATATCAGTGGTTTTAGGTGTGACTTTTTTAGGTGGTTGAAATATGTTTTGTTGCTGATCCCTCAGCAGCTGTATATTATAAATAAGTACTTCATACAACCCTACTTGAAAAGATCCAAACTATTTGCTTGATTTAATGATTATTGGTAAGCCTGATTCCCTGTTGGAGGTTTGTGTGTGTGTGTGTGCATGAGGAAGTGTTAAAAACAAAACAAATCATTTTGGATGCATGGTTTAAAACAGACTACAGGTACTTACTGTACTTGAAAACTTGAAGTATATAGATTTTGTTTAATATCAGTGATGTTGTCACTACATGATCTTGTTTATTCTCCCATCAAAATCCTGCTGCATATTAAAATAAATGTGCTGTTGCCATTGCCTTCTTCATTTGCTCCGACAGGTTAGATGCAGTAACAACACATTGCTGTCCTTAGTCTGAGCAACTTTATTATTGCTTCAAAAATATTTGCTCGTATTCAGAGCCAGTTATCCTCCTGCAACCTGTTAGTTTTCTTCCAGCCATTGAAGAAGTCAGAAAACGAAAGCCTCCCAGAGTTCTGAAAGATCGTCTTACAACTGCTGTCTTTGCTTGCTGAATCTATTTCACATCAAAAGAAGATGCGTTACACTCTCCAGGCTCCCCACACTCACACTTTCAGTCTGGGTGTTTATCAAGCAGAGCCAGTACAACAACCTAATCTCGGTCTTGAAATCTTTGCTAAATCCCAGGCCCTATTCAGCGATAACTGCATCAGACATGGCCTGACATTTTCCTCATTCCCTCGTCCCTTCTGCCAAATTTGCATAGAGTTATGAGGCTGTAGCAATCTGGTGCCTTTTTAGTTCTTTCATCTATTCCATCATTCCCACATGAAGCCCACTTTACACCAACTTTATTCATTTACTATTTTGTCACTCACACTTGTTTTTTTCCTCAATTTTCCTTCATTTAATGTGATAGAGGCTGCCGTGGTTCATTGCACATCATTCATTCATTTGGTTTAGTGCCCTCCAAGTGCTCATACAATATCAGTAAGCTGAGCCCCACTGAATGTACTAATATTTCCTCAGGAAGTCTAAGTTCAAATGCAAATTTCCCACTTTGAGTGCCAAGTGCCATCAGTAGAAATCATTAGATGCCTTCCTCACACTCTTTTGGTTGACTTCCTTCGGTGAGTTGTCCAAAGACCTTTTTACAGCACCTAAAACTGGTGGACTTACAGCTCAACTATGCTTTAAAACTTTGATTACACTTCTCTTGGTCCTATCATCCTCCCAGAACTTTCTAACAGTGGTCAAGAAGACATCTTGTAGGACATTTGAATCTATGTTATCAATCTTTTGTCTGGGGATTTTGCTTTAATCTGTCTATCAGGAGAAAAGGTTTTGGTTTAGTTCAAGATGACTCCACTTAATATTGATCCCTTTTCTCATGCTGCCACTTCACATTCTGTCATCAAAATGTACGCCCAAAAATAAAAATATTTTCACTGCATCAACTTTTAATTCACTGTTGGGCCAACTGTTGTAAAGCATTCTGCTTTTCCCCCCTTTCCCCTTGTGAACTCTATGTAAACGTGTAATGGTTTTTCAATGATAATACTTTGCTTCTTCCCGGTACGAGGGACAATGTCTCTAAACAGAATTGTTTTCATGGGCAGATGATGAGACAGTGGGTCCCTGGGCACAGATATGCAAAGGCCCCACCACCTCTCCTACACTGGAGCAAGACACAGACTTCTATTGCTGTTTGGTGTGTCTTTGTAGTTGATATGCATCTTTTAATGGTTTTGTATTTCTTTGTGGTCATTTTGTGTGGGGCCATTTTGTATCTCCTTGTGATTCTTCTGTGTCTCTTTGTCATTGTTTTGTCTGTTTGAGGTCATTTTGAGTCTCTTCCTGGTTGGTACATGTTAATTTGAGTGACATGCCTAGGGACTCGCTGACACATTTGGCCCCTTGGCCTGTGCCCAGTAGATCCATTTAGTAACCCATCCATACTGACGACTAAACAAATGTTAAATACTATGCATGGTTTCCAGAGACATTATGTTCTACATTTCATAATTTGATGTAGGATAAACAGAAGTTAGGAAATGTGTCTGTAAGCTTTTAAGAAATTGCTTCTTGGCTTGTCTCTACAGTACTGCCGGGAGCACACACAGGGGAGAAAGAACAAGGTCAGTTAGTCTTCAAGGTCCATTGCCCCTCAGTGTGATCACTGCTCTGGGATCAAGCGTAAGCCATGTGGAAACCTGCCATTCACTCTAAATCACCCATTACAAAACTTGGAAATGCCCTTGCAAGTAAATTGTTCCCTGCACCTGTTATGATAGACTGGATAAATCAGACTAGCTAGCAGTTACAGCTGTTGTGATCAATGAAGCCAAGCTGCAGTTGGACACAATTATTAACACATATGCAATAACAGGAGGACGTGTGGGTGTTTAAGTGTGCCTTAAAAGTGTCAGTAACAAAAAACATTACCACTAGTCTCATTAATTTCTCACTAAGTATGTGTTGGCAACCAGTTTCTTGATTACACATCCAGCAGATAGAAAGCCACACAAGCATTTTGTTAGAGCTGAGCGGGGGTGGATTAATTGGCTTCCTGACAAATGTACACTGAGTCTCACATTTCCTGAGTGTTTCTGTTGCCTTCACAAATCAGCAGTTTACTTGGTTATTTTTTGCTGAGCTGGTGTCATGGTGTTTTATTTGTGGGTCCATTAGAGTGGTATAACAGCCATACATCTATGCCAAGGGTGTCAAACTCATTTTAGTTCATGGGCCATGTACAGCTCAATTTGATCTCAAATGGCCCATCGGAGTAAAACCATTGCATAATAACCTATAAATAACAACACTTCCACATTTTTCTCTTCCTTGCAGTGTACACAAGTACAAGTACATTCTGAATAATGTTCATGCTTTTATGAAACAGATGATGAACAGGACCAGGACCAGTTGTTCCACATCCAGACAGTCTGCTACTCACTGTCATTACATGTTCACTTTTCCACTTTTCACTTCTAGTGATGCTGGCAACACCACACCAAACTATCTAAATCTAAAGCTGAGCTAAATCATCCTCCACTCTAAAAGAAATGGACCAAGTGATTTAAACCAGTAAAAATACTGAAAAAAGCAGTTTCACGAAAAAAACAACAAAAAAAAAAAACAGTTTTTTACCGCTGCTCTCATCACAGAAGGGCCTTAAACTATTGTGGCCAAGATGAAAATGTGGAAACCTGAAAACATAAAAACATGAACACGCAGATGGTCCTATCTAGAGCTAATGTTCGGTTTGTCCGTTCTGGGCTATTGTAGTCGGTGGTAATCTCCACAGACAAGGACCTGCTCCCTAGACATAAATGGCTCCTTCCAAGGTAACGAAGACACAGCAATTCTTATTTTTAGATGACTAATGATGATTAAAGTTGTATGATATTATATTCCATTTATGCCAATATATTCCCCAAAACCCTTTTTGTTATCCCCTGCCATACTTACCATTAACAAATCAAATGTTTGGCAGTGCTTTAACAATAGGCTTTACTGAAGCTGCTGATTAACAATATTGTGCACAGTGTTCGATATCTTGAAGTATGACCACATTATTATTCATTGTTATTTCAGAGAACATATTTTGGTAAGGCTGGAATATCTTTTTTTAACCCATGTTTGATGAAATACAAGACAAAGAAAAGATCATTAATGCTCAAACTGATAAACCTTATTGTTTTTCGTGAAAGGCAGGGATGGGGTGAGGTTTATCACTTAGTGAAAAAACACGTAGTCCAACAGTTTAGGAAGATTTGTCAAGGCAAAATTAAAAATAATTTATGGATTTTAACATCTACAGTGCCAAACATCATCAACTGAAAACCAACACTGAGTGCCCGTGACCTTCGACCCCCCCTGTCCCAACTCTTTTGAAACATGTTGCAGGCATCAAATTTACAGTGAGTGAATTTTTACAAAAACTAATGAAGTGTATCAGTTTAATATTCACTTTTTAATTTGCTCCTGAAACTTGGCACCTCTTAACCTTCACAACTGCATCAATATTATTTGTGCAAAGTCGTCCGGCAGGTTGGATCGGACCCTTTGACAGCAGGCCTTTGAAAACAAAATCAATTTCTAATCAACTTTATAACATTTACAACTGCAAAATCAATGGATTACTTTATGAATCTGTTATTAATACTTCATTAACATGTCTTATAATTGCAGATGACTGATGAGCTTTTGCTGATGGCTTATTGGGAAATGAAACTCAAGACTCTTTGTAGTGACTGATGACTTGTAAGAAAGTGAGAGACAAACAAGCATTTTCAAACCAATTCAAGCCAAATTTACTGATATAGAGTCAAATCATGATAGATAAAAAAAAAAGTAATCTCAGGACACTTTCATACAGAGCAGGGTGGATGTCTCTGCACGGGGAAGTGAAATGAGTTTGTCTGTTCGAAAATGTTGGGGGATGAAATTGTCCTTGCAGCCCTTAATCAGCTCCTGGAAGTCTGTTAAGTCCAACAGGGCCTGCAGAAAAGCACAAAGAGTTTGCACTTTACACATTATTTTTACATATTCAATTACACAGCTATATGGCATCCCTGTTTCTACTTGAAAACTTCAACAGGTTTGATAACTTGCATAAAAAATAATAAACATGCATTAAAAAACATCAGGTTAACTGGAAATTCATGGTTTAGACACGAAGACACTACCAAATATCCCACAGCGTTATGCACCAGCTTGATCCACAGGACCATGAGTTCAAACCAGTTGGTATGGTTGGTCATGGTTCAACCAGGTTGCCAGGTTCAGCATCTTGGCACATCAGATTTATGTTGGGATTTATGGGTGCTCTTTCACACATCATTTGGAAATGCCTGGTAGAGGAAGAAGATGATGTCAACTAAATGTAACAGAAAGGTGGCTTTAATTTATTACCCCAGGTATGCTATTATTACACAGCTATGACTGTCTGTCTTACCTGAAAGGTTATATTTATGAATGCATCTCTGATCTTTGGTCCTTGGTGCATCTCTGGTCCCTGGTCAGCTGACGTCTTCACATGGCAAAAGGACAGGGTTCAGCAGAGGCTGTAGATGGAGGCTTGGCTAAGCTCTCTGCCATCATATGCAGGCAGCCCCAGTTGCATGTTGCTGTCCATGGCTTAGTTGTAGGATTGGTCAGGCTGTCTGCCACAATCTGTCAGTGTGGAAATACCTGTTAGAGGAAGAAGATGATGTCAACTGAATGTAACATAAAGGTGGCTTTAATTTATCAGCCCAGGTATACACAGCTATGATTGTCTATCTAAGGTTAAATTTATGAATGCATCTCTGATCTTTGGTCCTTGGAGCATCTCTGGTCCCTGGTCAGCTGACGTCTTCACATGGCAAAAGGACAGGATTCAGCAGAGGCTGTAGATGGAGGAGCAGAATCTGCCAGTGTGGAAATACCTGTTAAAAGAAACAGATGATGTAAGTTGAATGTAACATAAAGGTGGCTTTAATTTATTACACCAGGTATGCTATTATTACACAGCTATGATTGTCTATCTTATCTGAAAGGTTATATTTATGAATGCATCACTGATCTTTTGTCCTTGGTGCATCTCTGGTCCCTGGTCAGCTGAGGTCTTCACATGGGATGAGGCGGTGTAGATATCCACTATATCTGGTAGATCCGGACATTATCCAGGACAGGATTCAGAGGCGTAGATTTCCGGATGATGCTGTAAATTAATAATTGGCCAAACCTGCAACAACAGCAGACTGCCAACAGAAGTGTTAGAGGTTTGACCAAGCTCTTGTTGCAGGTTTGGCCACAGCTGCCTGTTAGAGGAAGAAGATGATGTCAGCTGAATGTAACAGGAGGGTGGCTTTAATTTATCAGCCCAGGTATGCTATTCTCACACAGTTATGATTGTCTATCTTACCTGAAAGGTTGTATTTATGAATGCATCTGCAGCTGCAGGTTGCTGACAGAGACTGTTGTTGCAGGTCTGGCCACAGCTGTCTGCAAGAACCTACATGAGGAGGTGTCAGTGCTGCAGGTTGTTTGCAGAGGCTGTAGATGGAGGACCTGAGCTGTCTGCAAGAATCCGCAGGTGGAGACGGCAGCTGCAGGTTAATGGCAGAGGCTCTAGTAGGAGGTTTGGCAAAGCTGTCTGCCAGAATCTGCAGGCGGATGCGGCTGCTGCAGATTGCTGACAGATAGGGATGTTCGATATTGGCTTTTTTACCGATATCCGATATACCGATATTGTCCAACTCTTAATTTCCGATACCGATATCAACTGATACCGATATATGCGGGGTCCCCCCTCTCGGAAAAAAAAAAATAAAAGAAAACTAAATCATTTTAGGTAACTAACTTTACACATATTACAAACAAACAAAGATATCTCAAACACTATACACCACATCTCTCATATTTTGACATTTTGAGTAAGAGGAGAAGTAGCTGAAGAGTTTGATATATAATATGTGCATGCTGTGTAAAAGTTGTTTCATTAAAAAAGTAAAAACCGATACCGATAATTTCCAATATTACATTTTAATGCCAATATCGGCCGATAATATTAGATGGAGGTTGACAGAGGCTCGAATGGAACGTTGGTCTTCAATGCACAGTGGACCTGACGGAAATTGCTGGTGGAGGTTTGAATATTTCAGATGGCTGCTGTAGTTTAAATTGTAAAATTCCTGTGATAAGTTATTGGTGGAGCAGAACACCTTAGAGGCGGTAGTTGGAACGCAGAGTTTAAAACTGAAAGTGAATCTAAGAAACTAGTGGAGGGTAGAGCAGGACACTAGATGGAGGTTGCTGGTAAAAAACATGCAATTCAAATAAATCTAGCTAAATCTAAATAAATGTGATTAACAAAATCATCCCAGTTTTTGTGAATGAAAAAAAACCTGAAATGAAAATCAAGTGTTTGGACGGAAGCGCTTACCTGTAGACTTACCTTCAGGTTGGGCTGTCCTCTTCTGCCAGTGGCTGCCAGTCTCTTTCCTCAATTTCAAAAGATTTTGTACCCACCTTGGCTTGGGCCCTGCGGCAACGACTGAGAGGGGCCGGCTTTCACAGACCTACCTGGAGCCACAGGTCCTTTAGAGGGGCTGGCTGTCACAGGCTTACCTGGTGCTGGAGGTGGGTCAGAGGGACTCACCTCAGGGTCACAGCCACGTGGGTGGACTGGTTCCCGCAGCAGGCTGAGGAGCCTCGGCAATGGCGCAAGGAGCATTGCCCACGGGACGTCCTCCATCTGAAGGTAACAACAAATAAAGTCATCAGACTACTGCTCCACATCATGTTAACAGCTTCAATTTGAGTCCATTGTTTCAGTTTCTAACACTATGTGTTAGGACTGTGCACTGACAACACATTTTCTTTTTATCTGCATGTTAGACAATAGACTGGATTAGGTCAGAATACAGTTTCTTACAGTGTCTCCCAGCAGACTGGACGTATCCGAGCCAGATGATGAGTCACTGGAGGAGCTCCAAGGGATGGGAATAATGCTGTCCCAATTGTAGCCCTGGGCCATCTGACCGGAAAAAAGAATACAACCGTGAGACCACAAATTTATCACATCACATATTGAATTGGCCCATTAGCACACAGTCAACACTGCTAAAAATTGAGTGTACAGAGTACAATTAAATGTAACATTTCTGACTGTAAGTTAATGCCAAACTCAGAAATTCAGTCACAACCTACTTTTGAAAACTAATTCAAATTGAAGCCTTTCTTTGAGTCACAATAATTTTGTTATTTCTAAACCTAGTGTGTCCTTCTAAGAGTCTGGAAGCTTTCTGACAGCATACTTATATTTATGGATGGATTACTAAACGGATCTACTGGGCACAGGCCCAGGGACCCCTGGGAGTGTCAGGGGCCCCTCTGGCCTTCACCTGCAAAATGTCACTCAAATTAACACGTGTTGACCAGGAAGAGACTCAAACTGATCACAAAAAGATGCTAAGGAACTGCAAAGAGACAAAAACACTCCAAAACAGGCAACTACAAACAGACACACAAAAGAAAAAGACACAAACTGACCTCAAAGAGACACAAAATAATCTCAGGGACACAAAATAACCTCAGACAGACACAAAATTACCTCAAAGAAACACAAAAAGACTGAAATGACATAAACTGTATTCACAGATACAGAAAAAGACCTAAAAAAAGACAAAATAACCTAAAAAAGCCAAAGAATGAATTTAAATAGTACAACATAACTTAAAAAGACACAACATGACCTCAAATAGACACAAATGTCCTTAAGGGACACACAAGGGCCAAAAAAGATGCAAAACAACACAAAACGACCTCAAAAACACACAAGATGACCTCAGAGAGACGCAACATGACTTAAAAAGACACAAATGTCCTTAAAGGACACACAACGGCCAACAAAGACATAATACAACCAAAAACATCACAAGATGACCTCAGAGAGATGCAACATGACTTAAAAAGACACAACATGACTTCAAAGAGACACAAATGTCCTTAAGGGACACACAACGGCCAAAAAAGATGCAAAACAACACAAAACGACCTCAAAAACACAAACAAAGATATAAAATGAATTCAAAGAGACATGAATGTCCTTAAGGGACACACAACGGCCAACAAAGACATAATACAGCTAAAAACAACATTAAGATGACCTCAGAGAGACACAACGGCCAAAAAAGATGCAAAACAACACAAAACGACCTCAAAAACACAACATGACCTCAGAGAGACGCAACATGACTTAAAAAGACACAACATGACTTCAAAGAGACACAAATGTCCTTAAGGGACACACAACGGCCAAAAAAGATACAAAACAACACAAAATGACCTCAAAGACACACAAGATGACCTCAGAGAGACAACATGACTTAAAAAGATACAACATGACTTCAAAGAGACATGAATGTCCTTAAGGGACACACAACGGCCAACAAAGACATAATACAGCTAAAAACAACATTAAGATGACCTCAGAGAGACACAACGGCCAAAAAAGATGCAAAACAACACAAAACGACCTCAAAAACACAACATGACCTCAGAGAGACGCAACATGACTTAAAAAGACACAACATGACTTCAAAGAGACACAAATGTCCTTAAGGGACACACAACGGCCAAAAAAGATACAAAACAACACAAAATGACCTCAAAGACACACAAGATGACCTCAGAGAGACACAACATGACTTAAAAAGATACAACATGACTTCAAAGAGACATGAATGTCCTTAAGGGACACACAACGGCGAACAAAGACATAAAACAACCAAAAATGACAGAAAATGACCTCAGAGACACACAACATGACTTAAAAAGACACAACATGACTTCAAAGAGACACAACATGACTTCAAAGAGACACAAATGTCCTTAAGGGACACACAACGGTCAAAAAAAGATGCAAAACAACATAAAATGACCTCAAAAACACACAAGATGACCTCAGAGAGACGCAACATGACTTAAAAAGATACAAAATTACTTCAAAGAGACATGAATGTCCTTAAGGGACACTCAACGGTGAACAAAGACATAATACAACTAAAAACATCACAAGATGACCTCAGAGACACACAACATGACTTAAAAAGACACAACATGACTTAAAAGAGACACAAATGTCCTTAAGTGACACACAACGGCCAAAAAAGATGCAAAACAACACAAAATGACCTCAAAGACACACAAGTTGACCTCAGAGAGACGCAACATGACTTAAAAGACACAACATGACTTCAAAGAGACACAAATATCCTTGAGGGAAACACATCGGCCAACAAAGACATAAAACAACCAAAAATGACAGAAAATGACCTCAGAGATACGCCAACAAGAAAAAATAGGCAAACCCAGCACAAACTCTGTGTCCTGACTCTGTGTAGGAGAGCTGGTGCGGCCTTTTGCACATCTGTGCCCAGGGGCCCATTGTCTCATAATCTGCCCATGCATACAGTAGACATTGCTGTCTTTTACAGAGGGACAATTTTGCCAGATATTCAACAACATGCCAACTGTACACTCTCTTTCTGAATGAGAAAAAGCCAGCACCATATCAGCATTTATTTCTAGAAAATCTCCTTGATACACACCTCTCTGTTGCTCTCACAGTATGATGACATAGTATTTAAATGATGTTTTGTGTGAAATACTTATACATGAACAATATCCTAAATATTGAGAAAAAGGCTGAACTATGAGCATATTCAAATAATAAGGCTTCAGTGCTTGTGTCACTGCTTGCAGCACTGATGGCCTATATCACCAAGAAGTTAAAAAACATATAAGCTATATTTTTATTAGCATGTTTATGCTGGGCTGTTTGTTGGACAGATAAAACAGACAGTTGGTGAATTAAAGACAGTAGCTTTGGATTTAAACTTGGTAACAGTCAAACGTCAGACCGATTTGATCCTTTTACACTAAAATAGTATAGATGTAGGCAAAATATTGCCATATTGGTAATATTATGCCTACATCAGTACATTTTTGTAAAGTCTCAACGGTGAAATTCACAGAAAACAACACTGGCTGTAAAAAAGTGTCAAAATCTCTCGTCTACCTTGGAAGAGTCCGTTTGTCAGTGACAGCAGGTCTTAAGATGAGGTCCAGAGGCAAAAGGTCTCAGTTCGTGGTTGGTTTTTCAGGAAAATTGTCGAGGATAAGTTGCGATGCTGCTTCTCTCTCTGATGCAAAGTTTGTTCTGACTGAAATGTTGAAATGTTTATATGTGTGAAAGGATGCGCCTATAGACAACATAGCAACCATGGAACCATCAGGTCCGTAACAACACGTCTGACCTCAGAGCTGTCATTACGTCCACACCGGCCTGTCCACTACTGCAGGAACAATAGCATCTGTCAGTGTGTGGCCATTTATTAAACCGGCCTACATGATATGGCTGCATTGCGATATAAACTGTGTTTGCTTTTAATTTTTATTTATCTATTTTGTGTGTGTTTTGTTTTCCTCTCTTCTCTGCATTCACGTGGACAGTTTTTTTCAATCAGCAGCTTTACTGAGAATCGGTTAACTCGGCTGGCTTTTGGTTCTTCTTGATGTGGATATCATCGTGTGAATTAATTAAGGTGTATTCATTAAACGCTTTCTAGTCAGCTCGAGACTGTCGTCGCCTTAAACTCATATCACACTGGTTATGTGGTGTATACACACTGTTAGAAAACACGGTAAAACATGGTGCAACTGAGTGAAAATAGCAATTTTAAAAAAAAATCATTATATAAAAAAAAGTTATTCGTTTTGGGTTCCGCTGGGCGCTCCCTCCCTCTTTCAGCACTTTCCAGTAAAGGCGCACTGTGCTTTTACGCACGACTAGTGGCACTGTGGAGGAGATCATAGAGCCATGAATGCAGGCCGGTGCCTGGAGAAGGACGGTAGCTTTACTTTTAATGGAGACCTCCGCCAGATGGTCCAGATTCTGACCCAGAGTGGAATCTTGAAGTATTGGTATCAGAAGAACGATTTACAGTTTACAGGGGGGGCATTGTAAATCACAACTAATCCCCCCAAGTGAAATTTTAGAATCTTAACAGTTAACGGGCCATTTTACAGCAATATGAAGGACAAATCTTGGATTAGGACTTTTCAGAGTTGAGATGGCTGAGCACCATTTTAAGGAGCCAGCATTTGATTGAGGGATGCACAAGAAAAGTGAACACTGTGACTTTTTAATGTTATTTTTAGGCATGACATACTGAATTTATAATATGCTGCTTTTTTTAAAAAAAAAAAAAAAAAAAAGTTTTTAACTTTTTAGGATTTTTTTCATGGCATACCAACACTTGACAAAAACAACCACAACTGACAGTGATATGCCCTATGAAACAGTCATATTGCATTTTTTTTTTTCATTATTTAAAACATTTAACAAGTATTGAAACACATAGCATAATTGCGTACACTTGACCTCAATTGGGAAAGTATGCAAAAGTATTGAGTGTATTGTTACAGTTGCCCCTGCATGTGGGGGCAGATGTAACGTTTGACTTCTACTGTTTCAATAATGTGATTCTAACATGGCTTATAAAAACCACTGATGATTGTCAACAAGAAGAGCACAGATACATTTTCTTTTGTACTAAAGCCTGTGATTGACAATATTTTGCGCAATGTGTAATATCCTTATATATGACCACAAATAAGTATTCATTGTATTTCAGAGAACTGCGTTCAAATACTGATGCTTGGTCAGTGGTCCTCGGTGTCTCATACTGAAATATTTGAGTAAATTAGAGCAAATCACATACTTTTTCTTTTTACTTATAGTATGTACTGGAGCTGCCCCTAAAAAGTGGCTACTATTGCATGCAGTATGCACACAATCTAGACATACTACTGTCTCATAACATTACACACTAAATTTTGCCAAGAGCTTCAACGTTGACAATCAGAGGAGCTGGTGTAGGAGTAATAACAGCAGAGTCTTGTTCTCTGATAGGTTCAGTGTCGTCCTCCAGAGCAGACGCCTCATTCACACTTCCAGCAGGAGTGGTTTCGACCTCTGTACCATCCATCATGTCTGCTGGCTGGTTGTAGTCCTGGTTGGTGTCCATGTCAACAGACACTTGTGTGGGAGTCTGAGACTGAAACAGTGCACAGATCTCTCCTGCTGCAACATCAGCGATGGTGTTTAGCACTTTTGCTCCAAAGCATTTAGGCTTCCTCACCAGGACGTCCTGAGTGTAACCCTGTCTAACTTAGTCCAGGATACACAGGACCATGTTGGCTCTGGTGACCTGTACCAGCAAAGTGAACAGAGCAGCAAAGACACGGTCCACAGTGGCTTTTGGGACTCCAACAGCTGTTTTTCTGAGCTGCTGGGAGGCCATGTTAAAGGAGGTGTTTTTAGGAAGCAACCAGAAGCGCTGCAGGACATTTGGAACCACCTCCATCACCACCTCCTGTGGGCCAAGCAAGGCTGGGCACCTCGTTGGTTCTGCTCTGTCAGGCTCCTGGCGTACTTCTGAGCCTGGCTGATGATCTCGGAATGTCACTGGAAAACATAAAAATATGAAAAAGTGAATGGAAACTGCGTAGAACTCAGTAAATTCCTCAGTGTGTTTGATAATCAAAGTAACACTTTTACATTCGTATTGCAAGATGGTGAAAACCTGAGGGGTGTTCTGTGCAGTCAGACTCCAGTAGCTGAGGGGCTTCTGTGACAATAAATATACTAAAGATCAGAGGTGGAATGTAGAGGGTACATGTACTTAAATATTTCCATTTAACGCACCATGATACTCCACTCCACATCACTGTACTTTTTTGAATTTGTCTGACAGTTTCAGTTACTTTTCAGATTACAATTTTTCATACCCTTCCTGTCCAATAACCATTTTTCTCCAGATTTAGTCATTGTAAGTTTTCTTTCTTTCTTTTTTTTTTTTTAATAAACTGAAGAATGAAGCTTTCCTTCGTGGGTTGAGAAAATTTGCTCAGCTCTTTTAAATAGCTGATCTTCTCTACTGGATCCCTCCCGGGTTACAGAGACTGGGCCTGAAATATTCTGCAGCGGGTTGGAAGTGTCGGGGAGATTTTTGTATTTGCTCTGTGGACATGCTTCAAAATCAGTAAGTTCTGGAAGAGGATCTATGTTATGTTGATAACATTAAAGCTGTGCTAGTTTGTATTCTGCCAAGTACTTTATATGCTGAACGATTGAACACAGATGGCAATTAGGATGTCAAATTATTTTCAGGCTTTGGAAGATGTTTGCAGAGCCTCCTTTTGAGTGTGTGACAGCATTTAGAGACATTATTGCGTATGAACGATTGTCACGCAGGATGTGTGACAGAACAGAAAAATACTTTATTAAACAGGCCATACATATTGATTTTTTTTATTAAAGTATAGGTGAATAGATGAGGTGACAGCATGTTAATGATAGTGATTGCTTCTGACTTGCTTTGGTTCTGAGAAAACTGCTTTGTATTCTCTCTGACTCCACAAATTGCTTTGTTTGGGTGAGGTGGAAAAGTTTGGAAATGGGCTGTTTCTTTTTTGTTTTGCATAAGTGGTGTTTTTTGTGCTCAGCACTGATGGGTTATTTATTTGTTTATTTCTATGTATAAATTGAAAGCCATAAAAAAAGGAAAATGTTGATTGCATCATTATTTCACAGCGTTCTTTATCAGAGCTGGTAAGAATGCTCTTTTAGGCTATTCTTTGTAACTCCTCAGTTATCACAGTACCTACAATGATAAACAGGTTCTCTTGTGCAACCCCTTGTAACAGCAACATTTGATTTGGTGTGATGTGATAGGCTTACATTTTTATTGTTTGGGCACAACTGTGGCACCTCCACTATTACAAGGCTGTCACAGTCCACAATAGTGACTGAGCAGGTCTTTCCCCTTACACAGCAGAGCACGACTTTGATGCAACAGTAGACAGTGGAGTCACTTCAAAACGTGGAACAATAGTGAAGGTGAGACACTTTACATTTGTTTATGGGCCAACAAGTCACTGAGGAAAAAGTTTTATGATATACTTTGATTTACATTGATTGACAGTTCTCTGCGGCATACAGAATCGATTTAATTAAGTGCTTCTGTTGCCTAAACTTTTTATAGTGGCATACATTTCCTCTTTTAATATTTAAATGTAGAAAACATTCACCAGGTGTATAGCCGATTCGATTCGTAGGGGAGACCGGGGTTGGTTGTCACAGTGCTTATTACAGCCACACTAGAGGGCGCTGTGACATTATGTTGATATCAAACAATTGACTTACGGCTAAGCTCCGCCCTCAAATGCGACCCTTTCCTAAACCACATCTCAACTGAGATGTGTCTCCATTGGACAAAGTTGTGCGGTAGACCACAACATTGACTCAACATGTATAAGATTAACAAGGATGTTAACATATTGTCACTTTGCTGGAAAGAAATATAAAGTTATCTTTAACATCTCTAGCTAACATTAGTTAGCCTAACGTTAGCGCCTAGCTGCGTTGTTCATCATGTCACCTTGTTTGCTGGGAGTTCATTAGCCTATTTTGTGCTAGTTTTTGAACTTTGGTGATCGTACATCATTGTTAGCTGTTGTCCAAAGGGCTCTAGTTAAACTAACGTTAACTTCTGAAGCTTAGCTTCATTAACTTATCTGTAATCGCAGAGATAGCCTACCAAGGTTGGGAAACGTTATGCTGAATGATTCAGTGTAAATACTGTAGCACCAAACTAACAAAGAGACACTCTTGGTGAAGATGGTAAAAAGGCTGTTATCCTTTTCTCATATTCTGAGCCAAAAACCTTAGCTTTAGTGGCAATGAGATGCGGTTTATCACGCTTACACTGGGACCTGTAAATTTTGGCTTGTAATTCAAGTTCTTTATCGACCTTCTCAACAATAAATTGATTAATATATTCCTCCAATGCATAGTTTAGGCCCTTTTGGTTACTTCTCAATGACATCTGATTGTTATATCTCCAAAAATCAGTTACCTCCTGGGAAATGCCACATACTGTGACATCCGCCATAGCGCCGGTCACTGAATGTTAATATTTTGTCTGAGTGAGTGGAGGGGGGGCGTGGGTTAGCCATGGGTCAATTGGCCTGACATCCTGCTTATTTTGTGAATCACACAAAAATATTTTTATGGGTCAGTAATTTCTCATGTTGAAAAAAACAAAAACTTTGATATGAGTCAACTTTTAGTCAGCAAGCTAAAGCCATGTGGTAGCTAGTTGAAAATGTTTGTCAAGAGGTCAGTTGGAGTTGGTTGTCCCACTGCTCTGGGGGCTGGTTGTCACATGAAGGACAGTTCAGAAAGACAGTCAGCATAGTAAACATGTTACCGTCCATATGTTCACAGGTGTTTTTGATTACAGTTGCTTTAGTTTCTCATTCCTCACAGTTACATACTTCGACCTCGGCTGTTTGACATTTTAACAAAAGTTCCTGGTCATATTGTAATGGAGATAAATTTATTCCAATCTCACTGTTTTATTTGATTTTTTATTCGTAGTGAATTGTTATGAAATGACGACTTAATAAAGACTAGATTGTTTTTCAGAACTATAAATTCCTTCATTTTACGTCTTGTAACAGAGGATAATTCTAACAAGTAACCACCTGGTTCAAATTCATGGTAACACAAGGGGCATTGATTATTCATTTTAAAACGTAGTGTTTTTATCTTATAAACTAAAAAGTTACACTTGGATTTTTTTTCCTGAAACTCCGTTGATAACTTTAGGGACAACCAACCCCATACATTGTGTCAGAGTTTCTTTGATGGTTAATTACTTCTTGTTACAATAAATTGTAAAAATGAGAGGGATATGCAGTTCAAGCCAAGACCTTAATCTTTATATAATGTATGAATGACTACTGAAAGATGTTTTGATGATGTGCATTCACACAAGAGTGAAACGTGTGACAACCAGCCCTGGTCTGCCCTATTTTAATGTAGATGCATAAACTTTGCTTCAACTTTTGTCGAAACAGAGTGCTATGCTGTCACTTGCCTGCACAACATTTTAACATTACTAGCTCCGTTGTGTTTAATAACATTGTTGAACTTAAACAGAAGTGACGCCCAATGATGCTTATTGTGCCTTTAATCTGATATTCCCATTGGGTAAAAATACCAGGTATTGGGTGTGTGAGTTAAAGGCCCAGTCAGTAGGATTTAGTGGGATAGACTGTATTGGCAGAAATTGAATAGAATGTTATCAGCATGTTTTCTTTAGTGTATAATCACTTAAAATACGAATTGTTGTGTTCTTCCTACTAGGGCTGCAGTCATTACTCCCTTTCACAGTTCCCTTTTTCTTGTACTGGATGGGTCTGTCCAGCTACTCGTTCAACTTACAGCCAGTTATGACAGAGTCACTTTGTAAGAGCGACCCATCTCTCCAATAAACTTAATTCAGGCTGTGGCCTGCTTTGCTGTCATTACAGCTTTTGCAGCGAGAGGCACTCAGATACGCTTGGCTATAATTTAAAGTTAACAAGCACTTTCGAGTCTGGGGCCAGACCACTACTTTTCTCAGATTGTCAAAGGGGCAGTTACATTCTTAGACGGCTGGAGGAGAGACTCAACAGAGACATTTAGTGATGAGTGACAGCAAATCAAAGGAAAAAAAACTGAAAGCCAGAAATGTCAGTGCCTGGCAAAGTAGTCCTGTAGTTGTTCGTATCACTCATCAATCCTGACCATGGTATATGGTTGGCAGTAATGGCTCAGCTTTCCAACTGTAACTGGCCTGTATTTGACCCAGCATAATTTATACTTGTACAGAATCTTTGGTTCATAGATCAAGTAGCTGTTTTTATGCTGTGTTGTTCAAATGTCATTCTAAATTGTCTAACCCTGTGAGACCTACACCTGCCAGGGTGATGATTCAGTATAATAGTGAAATATATACAAAACCTTTATATGGTCAAACTTATGGTGGACAGTTTTCACATTTGAATGACTTACAAGATAAATTGAACAAAAATATGTCACAATATGATACTTCAATTAGTGATAACCAGTCTTTTTAATTAAGAATTTTTTTTGGTAAAACTCAAGAATACAGAGATAATGCTGTGATACTCTTACAGTTGATTCTGGGGATACTGGCCAACCCCAAGTACACCTAACATAGAGACAATACTGCTTCTTGATTTTCATCAGTTCATTTTGAAGTCAGAATGTCCAGCAGAAAGTTGGGTTGTGCAACTTTGTTGCAGAAAACAAGACCAACCAGAAACTTTATTACCTCAGCACGAATATGCCAAGACTATGTCAGCCTTTCACTGTAAATGAAGTTGTCGGTAGGATGGTTGAGGCTGTAACAAGGAGACACAGTTGTAAATATGCACACATACACACAGCTGAGCATATCTGTCTGACTGACTCTTACTTTTGCTGCTTATGGCACCCACAGCAGGTAAACCAAAACAACTCTGACTGTTGGTAAATTATGGCCGCTGAATTAATTTCAGCCAGAAAAAAATCTTCATTCGAAGATAGTCAGGCCAACTTGACTTTAATAGTGTCAGATCACAGGTGTGTGTCCACGGTCTGTGTGTATGTGATAAATATTTTAAAGAACAGCATTTCCAGATCTTTAGAATATTTATCATTGTGGAGTGTGAGGTATGTGTTTTGGTGCAGCAACAAGTAGCTTTTAATAGCATTTCCACCATGGCTCTCTCTGCTCCATTTAGAGTCTCTCTCAGCTGGCTGCTCCTTGTGGCAGCTCTGTCGTAAGTCATTTTTAGATTTCTGGGGTGGAAACAGAAAGGAGATTTGGAGGGAAAAATCTGTGAATAAAACAAAGCATAGGTAAAAGTTTTGGAGCATCATCAGGAATGCCTGTGTCGTTCCAAAATGAATAACAGACCAGAGGAACGGTTGTTGTTTGGTAGTCTCAAAATCTATTGAGCTGTCTGGTTTGGTTTTGGCAACAAGCCTTTGTACTGTGAATGTCTCCTCTATAAATAAGTACTGATTGGGGATGGGCTGTTTTTTTTTAAGTGGAGTGATATTAATGCAGGACTGGACCTATTTTTATGCGCTTGACTCAGCAGTCATTCCTGATTGTAACATAATGACACTGTGTCCTAACATCAAATTAGCATCCGAGTATTATCTTGCAACGCGTCACATCGGAGATCTCTGTCCCCACTGAAACATTAAATATGCACTTCTGTCACATCATATAAGCAAACTATGTAAATATTAGCTGTGAGCTCAAGATCAGACTAGTGACGTAAGCACTTAAAAGATGGCTGAGTAACCTGCTTGCTATCTTCATACATTTGTAACATTACTTTAAACAGAAAACAGGTTTAGTGTTGACATTATGTAGCCAACAACAAGTAGGTTGTTATTATTGGAAACATTTACCTTAACAGGAACTTTCAACTCCCCAGCAAACTCACTTAAGCTACCTGACACCTTTTTCTATAGTGAAATAAAGAGGCATCGTGTAGGTAATTCCTCAATTCAAGTGAGTCACAGGTAGCCTATAAATAGAAACAAGCCCTCCGACATACGTTTAGCCCTAAACAGCACACCACATTGTCTGCAGACAGTTTGGTCGTCTCTTTTGTCAGCCTCAGATCTAACTCTGACTAACTCTGCCATGTCTCGTCTTGTCAATAAAAAAAACACACGAACTTTCTAGTAAACAAACTCAGCATGCACAGCTCTGCCCCTCCACCGCTACTGAAATGCGATCTCTTTTAGGTCTTTTTAGGTCGGGGTGTAAATCACCAGTCTCACCATGATACAATATTATATTATATTATATTGTTATTCTTTGGAAAACGATACGATATGTGCCGATATTACAAAGTCTACCACAATACCATATCGATGCGATGCGATTTAGGGGCCTGCGGTCGATACGAGATGATATTACCGTAAAATGCCCATATAACACAATCAGTTACAAAAGAAGCTGCAGGACAGTTAAGTGTGAAAGGGGGAGAGAGAGGGGGGATGACATGCAGCAAAGGGCCACAGGCTAGACTTGAGCCCAGGCTGCTGCGGCAACAGCCTTGTACATGGGGCGTCTGCTCTACCACTAAGCCACCGACGCCCCAAGGATTAACAACATTATTTAACATGAGTATCAAATTCAGCTCAATAATAACTGGCAAGGTATACTGTATAGAGCCATGTCAATTTTTTTTGCTAGAGACCCATTATTAGCTTTAGCATGTTTGCATTGCATAAATAACCTAGCAGCTAGCAAACTTTTATTACTTTTGTTACTCACTGTTGGTTTAACTCACTGCATCTCCCAAACAGAACAGCTTGGGGGTTGCATGGATTTCCCCACCCACTGCTCCTGCTCCATCTCGCATTGTGCAAGTTAATAAGCAATACTAGCTGTTATAAAAATGTTATGGATCCAAGTTGCAAGTGGATCAAACTCTCAGATGTTAAAGTGGCTTCATACTTGGAATGGTACAGAGAATCTGATGACATTACGTCATGAGGAGACTTTGCATTCTCTCGCTGAGTTTGGGCTGGTAATGGTAATGGTCGCTAATAGCTTGCAGGCACAAGCAGGTATCCGTTCCATCTGTAGTCTCTAAATGGAGTCATACACATGGTACACCGACTGGTTACATTTTTGTGCAAGCAGCATCAGACAGTACATTTCAATAAATTATACACAGTTTCCTCTGCACATCAATAGGCACTTTGAAGACAGATGAATTGAAAACAGTTCACACAGTGCCACAAGAAACTGCGAATCACCTAAAACTTCTCACTCGGTTTTTTAGTCCCTAACTTGCCTCTTTTCTTTCTTATCGCCTTTTTAATAACTTGCTTACTGGAAACACTTAATGACTCTCATTTAATGAGTTAGTTAGAGTTGGTCTTACAGATAAAGGTCTTCCATTTTGTTTGCATATTATTCATTATTACGGGTGCTTTGACACCTCTATTTCGGGTCATTAAGTCCGGAGTCAGATTCTGGTGACGGACAGAAGTTTAATTCAGCACTTTAATGCTTCTAATGTGTATATCTGTGTTCTTTGGTGTCACAGTGAGCGCACAAAGAAATGTCAGATGCAAAACATTATTAGAATTAGACTTCACATTTATTGCATGTTAAGATAAATGACTAATGATTCAGGGCTTATTACTGTGGGCTTGCTATAACACTTTGTAATGTTAATGAACTGACAAGTACAGTACACAGCCAGGCACAGCAGTTGCAACAGCTATGTACAAGAAAAATACCTGTGCTGACATGCATATGTGATATTATGGAAATCAAATGATTATGCATAAGTACTGATTAGTTATAAGATTGCGTCCTGAGCAGATTTTATGGCCAGCAGATGGATTTATTAGGCTGGCAGGTCAGCTTTTGCAATCAAGCCACATATCTGCTATCATAAAATCCTGTATTTGGTAATCATGTGTTTGCTCTCACACCACAAACGAACCGCACCAAATTCTCCTTGACAGCAGACAGAGACCCACCTCCTCAAAATAAAATCTTGAACATTTTTTCTTAATCGATAGAAAGTACATAGTAATAATTTCAGCAGCCTGGCAATATCTTTATAGCTTCTTGACATTGCCTTGGCATTACAGCAGTTTTTTTAACAAAAGCCAAAAGTGGGCTCTGAAATTGGATGTTCTTTTCACTCTGCTGTGCTTTGAAGCATATGATTTTCAGTTCAAAAAGTGGAAAGAATCTTTCCCTGCAGCAGATACCCAGAGTTCCCAGTCAAAGTAAGTGATGTGCTCACACAGCAGGGCTCTTGGGAAAGTCCAGACTGCTTTGAGCTTCAAGTATGTAAATCAGTATTTGTTATATACAGACCCCAAGAGCAGTCTGTGCTTCACAATAAGAAGAAAACATAATGTTAAAACAACTAATGAAAGATAAAAGAACTGTTTTTGTAAAATAATAAAATATTTAGTAAGGAAAACAAACTGATAACACTGACAGAAAATCTATAGCACACTGTTGTTTATTAAATAGTGATGATTTGAAGGTGATGGAGACTCCGCTGACACCTTGTATATAGAAAGGTTTATTACAAGAAGTCCAGCATCAAATCAAGCCCCTAGGATTGCCTGAGAGAGGGTTCGAAGCCAAATGAACTGCTCTGAATAACAGCTTCAACTACCCTGCCTTTGTAGGTTGGTTGTTTTTGTGAAAAATGAGATAGGTGACAGGGCGACAATCTAGATGGAATCCAGCCTTTCAACCTAGCTTATCAACCCTTGACCTGGGCCATAATAAATTCTTGACCTGGGCCCCTAACTGATCATATCAGACCCAGGACATCAAATAACATGTAGAGCTTAAGATACTATATATTTCCCCCATTCGAGACTACACAGAGTCTTGAAAAATAAAAGAGTAATACATACATATCTGCAGTTAGCACACGTAACAAAAAGCGGTCTTAAATCAGCTTTGTTGAACAATCAAATGCTGTTCCAATAGGGCTGCGCGATATATGCGGTAGACGGTAGAAATGATATAAATTTGGTAGAGATTTGCGCTCTACAGTCCTATCAT
The DNA here is from genome assembly GCA_026686955.1 of Epinephelus cyanopodus. NCBI lineage: Eukaryota > Metazoa > Chordata > Actinopteri > Perciformes > Serranidae > Epinephelus > Epinephelus cyanopodus. The sequence goes on from CM048916.1 coordinate 35,833,414, forward strand.
CGATGACGTCATCACACCTGCCTCAGTGTGAAAATGACAGAGAGCGGAGCAAGAGGAGCTCGGTTAAAAAAACGGTGCTACGTCCGTGATTTGGACTTGGTTCAGTTTTAAATGGTCGGATAGTGAGCATAAAAACAAAGTGTCGAGTGACAGTGACAGCAAACAAAGGTAACACAAGCAATTTATTTTACCATCTCAAGACAAAGCATGTGCTCGAGGGCTTGGCGGTATACGCGGTGATGGTAACTTACCGCAGTAAACAAGAGCCGCTGCTTTTGCGATTAACGTTACCTTCATACCGCAGTACTCAGCGGCAGAACGGGGCCCGGGGCCGGCCGGCCTCACGCACCTTCCTCGCTACGTGATGGAGGTGGCCTGGCCGACCGCACCAAACCCAGGCCCGCGGCAGAAGGGGGCCCGGGAGCTGCCGGCCCTCCTCTTCCCTCTAACGTTTATACTGTACATACTGTTTAACGTTTTATACACAGTAATAGATGGATTAGCAACTGTTTTACTTCTGACAGTAAACAGTTTCCATCCTAGACCTTGTATGGCTTTTTAAATTGTTTTATTTAAGGTGTAAAAAAAAGAGAGAAGATGATACCGCGATATCATACCATCACCGCATCCCCTCAAAATAATACCGTGATAATGATTTTAGGCCATACCACCCAGCCCTACTTCCAATCCTAAGTTTTACACCACGACATTTATACCGTGATATATACCGTTACCGTGAAGGGATTCACTTTATACCGTGATATGAATTTTGGGTCATACCGCCCAGACCTATGTTCCACCCAGTGTTGCTTAGCAACTTAGCAACTTAGTCGCTATATTTAGTGACTTTTTAGACCCCTCTAATGACTCTTTCTCAAAAAAGCGACTAGTGACAAATCTAGTGACTTTTTCTGATGTTATTGAAGACTTCTGGAGACTCTGTTGTGAGAGCACGTATCATTCTTATTCTTCTCAACAAGCAACGGATGCTGCCGTGGGCCCTTCCCTTGCCCCAAAGCACTCACAGACAGCCCAGTCCTGCCTCCCAGCTGCAGTCAGAGCAGGAGATGTTAACTCTTCCACTTCCAGACTGTAAGTGAATCGCGCATATATATATATATATATATATAAACCAGTCAGTATCTGGTGTGACCACCATTTGCCCCACACAGTGCAACACATCTCCTTTGCATAGAGCTGATCAGGTTGTTGATTGTGGCCTGTGGAATGTTGGTCCACTCCTCTTCAATGACTGTGCGAAGTTGCTGGATATTGGCAGGAACTGGAACACGCTGTCGTATACGCTGCTCCAGAGCATCCCAAACATACTCAATGGGTGACATGTCCGGTGAGTATGCTGGCCATGCAAGAACTGGGTTGTTTTCAGCTTCCAGGAATTGTGTACAGATCCTTGCAACATGGTGCTGTGCATTATCATGCTGCAACATGAGGTAATGGTCATGGATGAATGGCAGAACAACGGGCCTCAGGATCTTGTCACGGTATCTCTGTGCATTCAAAATGCCATCAATAAAATGCACCTGTGTTCGTTGTCCATAACATACGCCTGTTTGTGAGGAAATGGTCTTTTGTGTATATAGAAAAAGTTTTAGATCTTTGAGTTCAGCTCATGAAAAATAGGAGCAAAAACAAGTGTTGCGTTTATTTATTTATTTTTTTCAGTATATATGGTGACACTAGCAGTGTTTAGATTGGTTCCCTATAAGCTTCTCTTTCACTGTGCAGTTCCATCTGCAAATGAAGGCTTGATTTATGGTACAAATAAAGTGCATCAATGATTGCACAACCAAAACAAGGAGAGGATAGCGTTTTGTATCCCTGGTTGCTATCAGTAGTCATCCTCAGTTACCAAAGAGTATCAGTGTATGTTTTTTTTGCAGTACCTATCTCCAGTAGTGGAAAATAATGGATGGCTGAAGCAACTTTGGAAAAAAATCCAGTGTATAATGTGTTGTTGGTAGTTACCAGGGAAACAGAATGTTATTTGGTTGTCTTTGCAAAAACTGGGAATTGCTAGGTGGAAAATTTGAAAAATTGCCTGTTTTCACTTCAAAAACTTTTTTCACTTTTGCAGTGACAGTTCAGTTTGTTACCTTAATATAAATTGGGTTGCTAAGTCATTATCATGAAACATTCAGCTGTGTTGTAGGCACTGGAATCCAAAACTTCTGTTTGTCTCTTGCACCTAATTACTTGCAAGAAAAAGCACTGTCCTCTGATTAACACAAAATTAGGAGAATAGGAGGTAGAAAAAGTTTGAGCAGGGTCAGGTAAATGTGGGACAAAACTGATTATTGTAAGTGAAAAACAGTCAAAAGAATCTTTTCAGTGGACTCTGAACCTGTGCAGGCACAACTTTCTCTGAAGAATAAGAGTTCTTACAGTCATTCAGTCCATAACAGGGTTCTGACATTGCTGATAAAAAAAATGTTCTTTGCAACTCTTGATTTCTGTGGAGGTGCAAATGTTCCTTCAGTGGTCTTGGACTCTTTGTTCAATACCAAAAGCTTTTTTTAGTCTCACCTGCACCCTCTGGCCTGTCCTTGGGGATGCATGCGGTGACAGCTGGCAAAGCTTCATGTGTAGCTTGAGAGGAGAGGTATTCTTGTATTTCTTTATTCTCACTTGACTGTGATCAACCAGGTAATGTGAACTGAGCCAGAGAAAAGACCCGAACTCTGCGTTGAATTTCTGTGCTATGTGTTGTTAAAGAGACAGAAAATGTTGAAATTTAGCGCAGTCAAAGGTGACATTGTTTAATTATATTCAGTACTCATAAGCAGAGTTGGGTACCATTCACATTTGAACCGATGCCCAGTATCTTTTTTTGTTGTTGTTTTTGTTGTCATAATTCTGTGCTATTGTAGTTCTGACCAACAAAAGGATCACTATCAACCTCTGTAATTTATTAGAAGGATTTCTCTTTTCATGACCTGAAATTTCTCTTATTCATTTTTATTATGGATCCAGTTTAAATCAGAAAGAGTCTGAGAGTCTGTATGTCAGCAAGACATTATTCATCATTTCCATTCAGTCACATATTAGACTGATCATTCCTAAGCATTGACTTTGATATGTGTTCATTTTCCCTGAAGTAATTTGCCTCATAAATCTTTTCCAGGATTCAAAAAGGCACAGTCATTATATATTGGGTTATTAAATAATGAATCCACAAAGTATCAATAAATACAGATGCAAAAAATGAATAAATGATAAAAATGTTTTCCTCCAGTAGAACTGTTTTCTGTGCTTCTGAGCATGACACTCAGTGTGCATGTTGTTATTTACGTGCAGGTGCAAATAAATAACAACTGAGAGAAAACACTGCTGCTCTGCCACACTTAACTGTGTGCCTTCATTAGTATTAGCACAGTGCACATGTGCAGACACAAAATCATTTAACTCTTTGCTGAGATCAGCTAAGAGCTGATCCAGCTGTGATCAGCTGCCATGTAGTAACCAACTGGGCTGTTCAGCTTGCAATCTGAGGTGCTAGTTCTGGTATATGTCTAATTTCTATAAGATTTGCTGCAAGCGAATCTTCTAATCTATTATAAATCATATGAAGGATATATTATTTATGATATAATTGATCTGATTTGGATAAATATGCATCCCATGTTTGCCAGCTCTTTTGATTTTTCCTGCTCCTCTCCCTGCTGTTTCCTTGCAGTTTCAGCTCCCCCGGTTTTTACCCCCCACATATTAAAATTTTCAAATCTGCCCATCCACTTTATGTATTAGAAATAACTTAGTATCACTGCCGGCTTTTTTGTTTGCAGTTCTTTAAATACAATTACACTGCCTCTTCTGAACATATATGCACATTTATCAGTTTAAAGGAGAAAAAATATACAGAAAGGGATGTCTGATATGTTACTGACTATGTTTATGTATACAAAATATCCAGATTTTGCATTTATTTCACTCACTCACTCACTAACTCACTCACTCACAAGTTCTCAAGCAACACTCAGAGAGACCCAGAGCTGCTCCTGTGTTTAATCTGTCTGTTCAGTAGTCTGCAGTGTGACATCGGTCTATATGTTTCATGAGCTATGCTAAATCAGTCTGTGAGATGAAATTACCACTGCACACATGCAATCCAGAGCTGCGCTGCTTGTTTATATGTGAGGTGGATCAGAGCGCGTGGTTCTTGGTAGTTGCATCTATTTTGTGACATGGAGACAGCGCCTGGATGCATGTGACAGATCTGTTTAAAAAATGCAGCGACAATTTTTGTGACATCTCAATGTGGCTTTGACTTGTAACTAAAAACATGTTGTCAATTTTGTGGAAAATACGGAGATATATATGTTCAAAGAATGCCATTAAAAACCAAATAATATTGGTATCATATGTTTTAATCATAAAATTTGATCAGAATGATACTGGAATTTTAGTGTACATGTAGATAACAGTGTTATCAGTTGTCAGTCATGTGTTCATCTTGTGGAAATAGTCTATCAAAGGTTGCCATATCATAAGGAACATGTTTACCTTTCCTTTCCCTTTCAGTGAAAATTATTTTTTTCTTCACATCTTTTGCCACATTTTTGAGATAAGTCAAGTTGTCTGGCAGATTTTTGTGTTTACAGTTTAACAAAATTAGTGTTCAGCAACGTCGCAAAGCACATCATGGTTGATGTTTGACAGCCCTATCATAACTGCTTTTACTCCAAACACTGCCACAACTGGGTTTGGGTAGAATCACTTTTGTAAAACCTCGGACAGAGTTTGGAATATTTTTGCCCACTAATTAATCTTCAGGCAGTTCCAAAATATTCTGTAGGACACATGTAGGAAAGTTTTGGCTTTGATCATTTTAGCCTGTGTAAAATTTTGGACTGCAACTACCATGTGTGGTGCATACAGAAAAGAAATATATTTGATCTTGGTGCTTTCTCCACCGATGGATCAGTGTTGCTATGCAGTCGAATTGCACTATGTATCCATTATGAAACCAGGTGGCTTGTTAAGAAAGGATGAAAGGTCAAAGGTCAAAGAAAACTTTATTATCCCTGAGGGGCAATTTGTTGTGTGTGTGTGTCTGAAAATGTTCTTTTAACAAAACTCCGAACTTGCGGATATCTTTAAAAAAAAAAAAAAATCAGTGTTGGGTACACTGAATTTTTCTTGTAGTTGATGGAATACAGGAAAGATCTTGTCAATAAATAAGTCCTGTATATATAATGTACGCCTTTGACGTACCACTGATGAAATGTCCAGTCAGAGAATTGTGGACTTAATGTAAGATTGCCTGATAGTGTCAGTTATTGCTGACCCAGATGTACTCTCAGGTATCAGATTGATTGACATGAACTGATACTCACCCCTCTTGTGCATCTGCTTGTTGAACCAGACTTACCTGGTGGTCTGTGATGTGCACTAAAGACAGCCTCTCTGGTGTAAAGTTAATAGAAAGATGACTGTCTGTATCTTTAAAGTATTGAAAATCATACCGTCAGGATTTCTATATACCCTAGTATACCATATTAATGTGATACCGCCCAAGTCCAAGTACCAGTGTACCAAACCCTACTCATGAGCAGTACCAACCAGAATTGTTAAGTCCCGAAAGAGTGAGTCCTTGTCCGAGCTGCAGCACTTTCCTCCGAGCCAACCATTCACAGAAAAATGAAGGCTCTAAAACCGATTCCTCTGGCACCTCAGATCAGCGCGGCACAAGGTGACATATTATCCCTAATGGAAACAAATTAACATATTTGAGTCTGTCAGTCAAAGTGTTGTAATCTACGGTGGTACCTTAACCTTCATTAACAAGTATAAGTGTGCTGTCAAATCAGAAATAGCATTGCATCAAAAAAAAGCACTTCACTGATTGGTGCCCCATCTTTATTGATACAGTTCTATGATTCTTTCAGAAATCACACACAAACACACACACACACACTGATCAGTTCATATTGCTCTGCATAGGTAGAGGGTATATAGTAATACATTTATGGCTGCACCTTGAAAGTCAGAGATTCTAATCATGAGTCAGAGACCCCTCCTGCTACTGAGTTTGCTTCAAGTTGAGCAGTTGTTTTTTGCATGTCAGTGCGCTGTGCAGTGTACCTCTGGGGACGTCTTGGTACCCAGATCTTGCAGAAAAACAGTGCTTTTTGGTACAAGCAGCTGCTGACATGATGCAGCAGCATAGAGGAAAGACTCTGCACTGTTAGGGGCCGTTCACATGCAGCGTCTTTTGCGCGCGCAAATACATTAGTTTCAATGTAGACGCGCGCTAAGCGCGCTCACAATTCAAAGCGACGCCGCAGCGGCGCGCCTCCGGTGCGACGCGCCTGTTTTTCCGTGCGCGTCCGCGTCGCACAGAGATGGAAAAATCTCAACTTTTTCGAATGCAGCAAGCGCACCGCATGTCATGTGATAAGAATTAACCAATCAGCTCCGCGGATCTGCTTCTTCCTTTCCGTCCAACGGACTTCACAACATTACATATCTAGTAACACACACTTTCTCTCTACCAGCATCTCCCTCTCTCCTTCTCCTCCACACAGACACACACACACACACACACTTTAACTTTTTTGAAAACTTTAACTTTTTTACTCCTCCTGTGAGTAACAGGCGGTTTTGGTTGCTTAGTAACGGCAGGCGCGACAGTCGCGCAACCTCCGAAGCGCCTTGGATAAAAGGGTGGAAACGGCACAGCTGGCGTTTTCCACGCGCTTTTGGACGCTGCATGTGAACGGCCCCTAAGGCTTCCAAATAACATGATCCTCTCCCTTCTGCTGTGAAGTGGTGAATTTATCTCTCACAGCAACTTAATGCAACACAGTCTCTGTGGTGTCAGCAAAAAATGTTGTTGCATGTTTCCAGTCTGTCATTAGTGCAGTTTGCTCGTTAACTATACTACGCAAATGCCGCTGTCACACTGAGTGTCCCCCTGAGTCAAACTTTAAAAACATTATATGGGGGAAAGTAAGACTGTCATAATTCCGAGTCAGGTACAGACCTATAAATCAATAAATTTGATTTTTCTTAATGAAGTAACTCTGCATTCATTGGTAAGTATTTTAACACAGGCAAACAAATAAACACTCAATTCGATTTAAAAAACAAAGCAGGAAAAAAAGACAGGATGAAATGGCAGTTGGTGGATCTTTTGAGGCCCTGTGAGGTTGGAGGCCCCCAGGAATCAGCCCAGTCTGTCTAGTGGATAGTCTGTACTTGCTTCACAAAATTCTGTACTGGGACACAAATCCAAACAAAGATTTTCTACAGGCTGCTTAGGATGCCAACCTGAGGCAGGCTTTAGCCAAGGAAAATCAGATTGAAGCCTACACATGGCTGAACTCCCTGACAAACCCATCAGCAGAGCTTAGTGAGGCATAAATTGCCTATCAACACCGTGTGTCCAGGGAGCCCTTCACACCTGGTTTGGATTTTACTGAATACTGGAGGGGCCTGAATGTTGGCTTTCCGAGGTCTGCAGGTGAGGCAAAGCTCTAAATCTCCTTCTCAGTCAGCTAAGTCGACTGTGAGAGGACTTTAAGCAATTACAAAACCCACCTCATTGCGCTCATTGAGCTGAACACAAGGAGGCTGAAAATCACGTACTTTGGCAGAGTCTGTAAAGGTTGAAGGCCTAAAACAGATGGACACATTGGCCTAGCTCATTAAGCATTTACATAATTCTTGCCTGTATTGCAACAGCAGTTGTTAATTGTAAGGAAGCACTTTTTGATAAAAAACAAACAAATAATAAAAGACAGTAGACTATAATGCCGTGTTATATCAAATTAATTGACAGCCTTAAATTTTCCTTTTTTTTCTTATTCAGCGGAAATTGTATTAATTCATCACATGATGATTAAATCTGAAAACAATTTCTAAAATGGAAAACATGTTAGAAAAAATCTAAACTGATTTCATAAGGCTCTTTGACACAACCTTAAGTTGTACACAGTATCCCCTCCCTCACCCATCGTATGACCTGCCATTCTAACTTCTTCCCATGCATGTCTTAATGTCACACCTCTAACTTGCATTAATATTTTGCATGGAGCCACCTTGACCTGCTCAGGCCTCTATAAATAAGCAGATTATTAGTTTGTAAAAGGGAGACCTGGGGCCTCATTTATAAAACCGTGTGCAGTGACTGTCTGAAATAAACACTCTAAATGAGGGATACAGTTCCATAGCTGTTTTAAAGATATTTTTTAGGGCATTTTTTGCTTTTAATCGACAGGATAGTGAAGTGTTAAGGGGGGGGGGGGCATGCAGCAAAGGGCCACAGGCTGGACTTGAACCCGGGCTGCTGCGGCAACAGCCTTGTACATGGGTTGCCTGCCAGACTTTAGTTGAATTTGTGTTAATTATTACAATTGCATACAGTTTTAAACTATATCATAATAAAAACTTAGAGCACTTGTGCCAATTATATACTCAAAACAATGCATTTACAACTTTAAAAAGATTGCATCCTCCACCTTCATCTGCCTCACAATGGTTAGGTCTGTGTCCGCATACAGCGGCACACAGCAGTACTGAGCAGTATTGTGCATATTTAAGTTGTGTGCAGAGGCGTAATTACTCAGCTTGTTTAGATAGAAGCCACAATAAACACATATTTTGTGTAAAATATTTTTGTTTGACTTAGTCGGTTTGTTCATTAAAGGATTTATTCTGCCTATAAACTTGCATTTATTTACAGATTTATATTAATGTGAAGCATTGTAGCAGAGATAAAATGAGTGACACTTATTGAATGACGAAAAACGTATTTATATAACTATATAACTATATAACTTATATAACTATAAATATAACCATATTTGATGTACATTGCCACTTAGTAGTCATTCTTGGCAATGCAGGTTGAACATATTAAAAACCTTTTTGTAGGAACTACAGTATTGATAAGGGATGCTGTTCTAAACACTATTATTACTTTTAATATAATTATCAAATACATTTGACCATGCCAGTTCCATTTATATGTGTTACAACAGTCAATTTTACTCCAGCTTTGTTGGTTCCCCCCAAAAATTGCTCTTGAGAAATATTTCTGTTTATTGCCCCCCCCCCCCCAACAACGAAATGGATTTTCCACCCTCAGAGGAGCAGTGACAAATAGCCTACCAAAAATTAAGAGAAATTAATACTGAACCCACATAGACTGATGGGTTTGTCATCTTCAGCCTTCCCTTCATCCAGAGCAACCTACTCTACCTTGTACTAACATTTAAATAAGAAATGTCAGTAATACTGCATATTGCGAAGTTAAACCACCCTTGATCACCTCAGCATAACTCAAAGTATGTTTAGTTAGTTACATTTAATGTCAATATTACTACCCATTTCAATCCAAGCATAGGAGACAGTGAAAAACTGTTGAGACCTTTGACAGCGTGGAGGTTCAGAGTGGTTTCCATACCTGTCCCGTTATGTTCACTGTTATTACCGTGACTTTAACCCCTGTTACTGCAGCACTCAATCAAATCTCACAGCTTGGCTGGATTTTCAGTGCTCTGAGAGGAAGTTGGCTCCTTGCAGGTGTGTTTCGAGTGGGTTGCAGACATGCCAATGATTTAATCCTCCTCTCTGGCTGCCACACTGCTCTGTCTGTCCCTCAGGCGAGGGCAAAAGAGGTGAGAAAAGCATCTGCATTCGTCTACCGGTTTTCTAACATAGGTTTCTTTTTACTAGGAAAGAGTAGCAGAAAATATGAAACTTTGGGGCTCGTGTATCTGCAGGGATTTTGCTTTTTTTAAGGCTTGCTGATGGAAGAGCAACGGCATGTAAATGGGCAGAAATAGTCAAGGCAGTATAAAGATCAGCTGAACAAAAAATGCAGACAAAACACTCCTATGTTAATGTCAGGTTAGGTGACTCTGCCTCCTTTTCCTCTCCTAACATTATGGACACATTCCCAGCCTCTCCATTATCTACTCCCAGACTCTCAACACTCATTTTCTCTCAGTATAATGGTTTTCTATTATATGCAGACACCCAGAACAGACACACATTTCTGATCTGGAATAGCACTGTCACCCTGATCCTGTGTCATGATAGAGAATCTATTCAAAACGCAATTGAAGTTTCAATTACAGAGCCACACAAGACACCCTTAAAGCTGGTTTTTGCGTCCATTAGCAGGGTTCGGTATTGTGAGATTGTGATTAAGTGAACTGAAATGGAATCTTAAACCAAAGATGAATGTGGATTGGGCGAAATGGATGAATTAAAACAGTGAAAGGGTACAAAATAAGTGGTTTGGAAAAAGAAGTCATTGCTCTATTACCTGTTCATCTATCTCTTCTGCTATTTATTTCTTATAGCAGGGTGAGTCTGACAACCCAGTGTTGTCAGACTATTAGTGCTAATTGAGTTTATTCGTCTACCCCTCAGAGTTCTGGGAAAATCAATAGTGTTTATTAACCCTGCATCAATTCCAACCACATTAAAAGACACTTGATTGCAGCACCAGCATACAAGCACACAAAACACTCAGATGCATCATCTATATTTTGATGCTGGGACCCTGCCAGTGTCATCTGTCGAAGGTCTTCAACAAGTTTGTTGTCAGCTTTATATGCATCTTGTCTTGTCTGTGTTTTGGTAAAGTGAACAGCAGAGCTGTTCACTGCACACTCAAAGGAGGAGTGACCCATCGAAAAGAAACCGAAAGGAGTCTTTGAGTAGTTTTGGGAAAGCGTCACGGACTGAGGAAATGGTTTAGGAAAGGTAGCACTGAAGGGTGCAAAGACCATGTTGAGTAGCATTTTTTAGAGACATTGGCCAAAGGAAAAACTGTGATAAAATGAAAAAAAATAACCCCAAAAGGGCCAAAATGGGCTCCCTGGCGCCACCTAGACACACTAAAATGACCATTGCAGCCCGTAGGCTGTGGAGAAATTGTCAGCTGTGAGCTAGAGCGGAGATTGGTCTAAAATGGTCTACAACTTTTGTCTTTAACTGTCTATGTGAACTGGAGGCCAAAACGGCATGAGTCCAAGTCCTGCCCAACGCTTGCAGCTTTAATTTTTATAGATGCCATTGATTTTAAATTGTGATTGTTGGTACTGTGATGGCCCTACCATACACTGTAAATTTGATGTATGTGCGGATTTAACTTCCTGTGACCTTGTGTCCTCATATGTGGACATTGCATATTAGGTTTGCTCCATCTCTGCTGAGTCAGTCTGCAGCTGATCCCGACACAGGAGTGGACATGGTACAACACCAGATCAAATGGAATGGTTGAAACTTTTTTTTTAAGCTTAATAATGTTTGTAGTTTGATATGGCAACACATTTGACCAATAATAATGAGCTAAAAATGCTGTTAATTTGGAAGTACTCGTTTGAGGACATTGGGACTTTATTATCATATTATCACAGCATTTTACATCGGCCAATTAGGTGTGAGGGACTGTCCCTACAGACAAAAAGGACAGTCCTAACTTGGAGTATAGAGCAAGTAAAATTCATAGAGTTACAAGACAAACAAATCACAAGGCTTTTATACTGCGTTATTTGCAATTTTACTTACACTTGTTCAGACATTGAAATAAGCAGTTGTGAACAGTTTCAGACATGAACAGTGACCCCTAACCCACTGAAATACAAAACATTGAACATATGTTGCATTGTCTGCAATTTTCTTTTTGCACAACAACGTTCAGGCATTGACATAAACAGTTTCAAAAATCCATCGTCCCCATATAACGACAGGATTTTATTCCAAAACCGCTTACTGTTTAAAGACGAGTTTTTTTTACACTCGTCATGTCCATCTAATCCCAAATAGCTAAGAAAAATTAAAAATGCGTACCAAACAAAAGCTCGGGTCTCTGGAGTTTATGCATGCCCAACAAGGGTTTGAGGTTTTTCTGGGGAAAAATTCGAATTGGAAACAGATTATAGTCACGAAAATAGTTTATACTTTAGGCCTAAGTGCTTTGCCAGCCTGTTTTATTGCCAGGAGAGCATTCATGTGTTTGACAGTGGAAATAAGCATTCCAATATTTTCATATCAGATATCTTTTTGCAGACACTGGGGACAGTCTGATTGCAGAGAAAGGAACTTGAATTCTTGTTTTTATTGTGCATTAAAATTTGAGTCTGGGTGGCAAATGCCCTCACAAAGTGTCTGACTTTGACATCAGAGTCCAGATTTTTTGCCTCATTTTTCACAAATAGTCGGTGATTGTTTTCCATAAAGGCCCTTTAAACACATATTGCTTCACACATAATTTTTTTTTTTTTTGCCAGAGTTAGAGCACTTTTGTTTATTTGTCATACATATATATATATCTTTGTGCTGTTTTGCCAGAGCTTTTCTCACTGGTTTGAAACAAGTGGGGTGTAGCTGGAAGAAAGTGATCTCACACACAATCCTGATTCCAAAAAAGTTGGGACATTGTAAAATGTAAATTATTTGCAGATCATTTTTGGTCTCAGTTCAATTGAATGCAGTCCAAAGACAAGATATTTAATTTTTAAACTGATAAACTATTGTTTTTGGAAATACACACCCATTCTGAATTTGATGTCAATTGTGGAATGCTCAAAAAATGCCTGTTTGGGACATTCAACAGGTTAACTGGTAACGGATAAAGATATAATGACTGGGTTTGAGAGAGGCATCCTTGAAAGGCTCAGTCATTCATTAGCAAGAATGGTGAAAGGTTCACCACTTTGTGAAAAAACGTAGGCAAGTAGTCTGACAGTTTAAGAACAACAATTTTCAGTTGCAAAGGATTTATGGAGTCCACATTTCAAATTGTTTTTGTAAATTATGGACGTCATGTCTGCCAGGTTTAAGATGAAAAGGATCATCCAGATTGTCATCAGCACAAACTTCAAAGCCAGCATCTGCGATGGCCTTGAGGTGTTAGTGTCCATGGCATCATGGGTAACCTGCACATCTGCAAAGGCATCAAACAAGAATGTGAGAGGATTTCACTTTTAAAACATCAACAATTCATGTCCTTAGTTCCCAAATACTTAGCAAATGTTGTTAAAAGGAAAGGTGGTGCAACACAGTGGTAAACAGGCCCCTGTCCTAACTTTTTTGGAATATGTTGCAGGCATTAGATTGAGAATAAGTGCATAGTTACAAAAAACACTAAAGTTTATCAGTTTAAACATTAAGGGCCCTATTTAAAGCAGGGATGAGGGGTGTCATTATTACAAATTATGATCATTATTACTGCAATTAGCTCATTCTGATTAATGACTGACCATTAAGATGTCCATCCATCCATCCATCCATCTTCTAACTGCTTCATCCTCTTGAGGGTTGCGGGGGGGCTGGAGCCTATCCCAGCTGACACTGGGCGAGAGGCAGGGTACACCCTGGACAGGTCGCCAGACTATGACACATAGAGACAGACAACCATTCACGGAATAATTTAGAGTTATCAATTAACCTAGTCCCCAAACTGCATGTCTTTGGACTGTGGGAGGAAGCCGGAGTGCCCGGAGAGAACCCACACTGACACAGGGAGAGCATGCAAACTCCGCACAGAAGGGCTCCCACACCCGGGATTGAACTGACAACCCTCTTGCTGTGAGGCGACAGTGCTAACCACCACACCACCCTGCCGCCCCCAGGTATGTTTCTGATAAATATTTTAATGTGCACAATAAGAACCTTTCACATTGTAATCATATTTTTATTTGTTATCTTTTACATATGTGTGGCTGCTCTGTGTGTGTCTGAGCAGAGTGCACGCGCGTTGTGCACCCGCCTAGAGACGTATATTACTAACTTGTTTAACTGCGCCGTTGACTTTAGACCAGGTTTTTGTTGGTCACTGGCGCTTTTGCTTTTTCATCATCTAACTAGCAACGTGCCATGAGTGCGTTTGACCACTCCTCATTTTCTTGCGACATGGACTATGCGCCCTCCGCCGTCTGCTTTAGACCATCTAAATAGGGCCCTAAGTATCTTGTCTTTGTACTGTAGTCAACTATATGTCACAAAGGATTTGAAATTGGTGTTGTACTTAAATGCATCACTCAGAGTTTGTTTTCTTGTGTTGCTAGCACTGTTAATAAAATCTGATCAGACCATTCTAAGACAAAGATGAAAGACTGGCTGAGTTTATGAGTGTTTTTGAGGATGATAACTAGGAATGTTTCTTCCCAAGCTCCATCAGAAGAAACATCAGATAACATAAGTGTTAGCTGCCAAAATCTGAAAACCCATGTGTCATTTCAAACCACCCATATATGTTATTTTGTGGCACAGCTCGCCAAACCAACACTGACTGTTTTTTGTGACTAATGGGTTGAAAAAGATGTCACACTGGTTTGAAAGCTGGTGTCGTGGTTTGTTTTTTAAAAGCAGTAAAGTGATGTGACCCCCCTCAACTGGCAACTTTCTAAGTGCACCAAACTGTTGGTTTGACAGAGGAGATGGTGCAACACTGTGCAGTTCTGTTTGATCCACCATATTTAAATCTGTAATCTTTTCCAACAAATACAAAAACCCAAACACTTCATTTAATCAGTGTCTCTGCGTAGATTTCCAAAAGAAATGGCACTTCCCACATCACAAACTGCTCTATTGTTTTGAAAACAGTGTTTGAGTTGAAAGACAATTTAAAACTTTGTGTCATGCCACCTCTCTCTCTCTCTCTCTCTCTCTCTGTGGTTCCCTTTTTGTAAGGTCATTCTTTCAATTTAAATTGTGTTTGATTTCTATAGCAGTGTTCTCAGACGGTACCTTGAATGACAATTGTTTAGAGGGTTCTTTTCTGCTGTGCAGTTGGGTTTTAAATTATGACAACAGAAAATTTGCAAGGACAAAACCTTTTGTCAGTGGGGATGATGGTCACCATTATGCTATCTGTTTGCTGCTCGTGTTCATCATCATCACTGCTATCAGCTGTGTGTGTGTGTGTGTGTGTGTGTGTGTGTGTGTGTGTGTGTGTGTGTGTGTGTGGCATTCAAACCCATATACTTAAAAAGAGTAGAAAGAACGCCTACCATCAGGGATTAAATTATAGCCCTTGTCTCCCTGTGAACTCTCAGCATCGCCGTCTTGGGTTATGGGAAATGTTAAATGGATGGAAAAACATGTCTCCTATTGGTGAAATCTCTATTTGCCTCTGTTTCAGCATGAAAGTTTGGGACAGATACAAACCAACATGAATGCACAGCTGAGCAGTGGTGACACCACAGACAGACGCTGTTACAGGCTGACTATGAAACTGCATTTGATGACAGTTTATCCCCCCCAGCTAGATTGACTGCATGTTTAGCATCACAGAAATAGCTTCACTGGAGACATGAGCAGCTTTATATTCACAGCTTACATTTTCCAGCATAATTGTCAAAGGGAACAGCGGCACATCCTATCTCCAGATCAAACTTTCTTTTTCAAAATTTCTTTTTCATTTTCTTAGTCTGTTGTCTTTCTACATTAGGAACCACTGTGTGTGTGTGTGTGTGTGTGTGTGTGTGTGTGTGTGTGTGTGTGTGTGTGTGTGTGTGTGGTGCCTGCATGTAAGTCAGCTGTGAGTGAGGGAGCAATGATAGCAGCATTTGCCACACAAGATTCAGTTGTTGTATAAGCTCTTAATTCATATTCATATTGAATATTATGGCAGTAAAAAAAAGCCCTGTGGCAATCGCCCACCAGCCAGGCCCCAAATGTGCCCCTGATCTTCCTGCCCACTAACCTCCGCTTTGCTACTTTTGTTTAAATCTATTTTGAATGAAACAATTGGTAGTGGACAATGAGGGGCTCAAAGCAGCTCTATGGGCAGGCCAGACCCCCTTAGGTATGCCCATACCACCAGGCCTGCCTGAGGCCAAACCGGTATGTTTTGAATAGGCACTGCACTAGTATTATGAAACTGAATTGTGTTGCATTAACCCAACTATTGTTTATGTTCAAGATAACAGCAACTTAAAACTTTACCTTAACAAATACAGTATGCCAAGTCTCAGCTGTTGGTGTTAAATGATTATGCTAATACTGCATTTAGGCGAGATTAGATACACAATAGTGGACCTTCGTTTCCACCTTGAGCACCAGAAAGTTTTAATCAGAGCTCCTTTCTCAGATCTGTTGGTGACAAATAATGCTTTTTCTTTTTGTGCTTTGTAATCGCAGTGCTCGATTGAAGCTTCTTCGCTCCTGGTACTAATTCTGACATTAATTACTGCTACAACTACTACCATACAATTGAAAAAATGACTCCCTCACTCTAAGAGGAGATGTTCATGCTCCATCAAGGCTTGTTTAAATAGGAATTATGTTTTTCTGAAGGTTTTTACACAGTTGTGTTGTTACCACCTCGTCAGATTTGTGACATCAGGCCAATACTCAGTCCACTTGATGGTTGGATCAGCGCATCCCTACTTTATTTCTTCCAGGGCCTATGAAAATGCAAATGGGAAAGGTTACGCTTAAGACGGTAAAAGTAGGAAAATAAGGGTGGGTTTCAAGCTGAAGAATCTCAGTGGTCTCTCTCTGCCAATTATTTCTTACAGTGTGTGACCTCAGACTGTGTTGTCACACTTGCACCATGTCTTGCCCAAAGAAAAGTAAAAGGAATACTGACATTCTACATCTAGTCAAAATTGGGACTTGTGTAGTTTTTGCATGTTCATAAATTTGACCAAACAAGTGAATTGCAGTTGTAAATTGAGAGGACAACAACAACATAAAAATAAATTCCACCAACATACTCCCTTATTTGGTTACAGTGGCCAATTTTTGACATATTTTCAAATGGAGTAAGGGTGTAGCGATACATCGATCCACATGGATACATCGATTCATTGATTAACGATCTGATTATATTGATGCAAAATGAAAACATGGATCCATATCATGATCTTAAAGATACACATTTATTTTGAAAAATCACATAGTCTGTGTCACCATTTCTGGGCAAGTGCGCCTCTGCTCAAACAAACAGAGCTCAGAAATAAAATGGTCAAATCATAGTTGTTGTTGTGAGTTGATGTAAATGATGGTGTTAGATGGGCATATGATATCGCGTCATATCAATCGCAGGCTCCTGAATCGAATCGAATCAAAATCGTATCATGACAGACTTTGTGTCGGCAAACATCGTATCATCATCCAAACAAATGGATATAATATCGTATCGTGATGAAGCTGGTGATTTACACCCTTAGTAAGCAAGCCAAGTTAGCATTATAAGCTAATGCATGCTATTAACGCCAGTGATGGATTTGAAATGTGCAGCAACATTTTTTGCCGACACTATATCAAACAAACGGCAGGGACTGTTTCATATTAAATTCACCACTTCTTAGCAGAAGTCAGAAGATAACGTTATCTCAGAGCCTGAACGGGCGAAGCCACTCTTCCCTCAGGGAGCTGCTCACCATTTCACTCAGACTCACGCTGGGTCCCAGACATCTTTGCTAAGCAGACTGGACACGGAGTGCTGATTCTGCTGCTTCTTCCAGGGACCAAAATGCGCCATCCCAAAAAAACAGAAAGGCTGCTTGAGTAGAATCTCAATGGACTGAGCGGTCTCTGACTATTGAATCTTTGATTTTCATGAGGCTTTCAAATTTGAATCATCAGCTTTATTCAAAGTCAGCAACAGTCTCCCAGACACAGCCGCAGCATGCAATGTGGGTTTGTTTAGTGTTTCTTTAGTTTGTTTAGTGTCTCAGAATGCAGGGACAACTCCGGAGATTTACAGAATGAGCATGCAACAAGCAAACCCAGTGATCCTGTCGGTCCCTTGTCCTCATCTACAGGGGCACTTGAGTAAACATTACACAGACAGCCTGCTTATGCACCAAGAAGAAATAAAACTTGGTGAAACGCTTTCAGTGTGTGTGTGAACATTGTTATCATAGTTTAGCAATACTACAAAAATAGTGATACTGCGATCATTTTGGTCACTATAATCAAAATTTTCATATGGTTTCATCCTATCCCTAATTTAGAGCAAGGATTAAGTGGTCGACCAGTAGTATATTTGAGATATCCAGATTTTCCCGTCTCACAAATAATGTTTTCAGGTTCTTTCAAGCTTGGAACTGGATCCAATGCAGCATGTGCTCTCCATACATTACACCTCTGTGGGTGTGTGTGCGTGTGTGCTGCCTCACTCATTTTAGTATATTCCAGTTAAAATTAGTTGTGTGTTTTTAAGGGTGTTCAACTCTGCTCTGTCAGACAACCCCTGGAGACACACACACAAACACGCACACTCATGCACACAGTGAAGTATTCATTAGTTTGAATCCACATAATGAAAAAATCTCAAGGGATATGATCCATTTCAAGATGACTGATTCATGATTAATATGATTTCCTGACGGCGGTCTTTGGCAGTGAGGCCACTCTTTCTCGCAGGATCCGTGTCATAATTAATATTTGTCTGTCAGTGTGTAGGTGGATGGCAATCATTTCTCAGGAGGTGACGTGCTCTGATATTTACTGGCTGCAAAGAAAGACTGAGTCAGTCAGAGCAGAGGAGTAACACACACATATGCAGATGTGATCCCACATGCTCACGGAAATGGATGTGCTCTTTAAGAATAACAGGTGCATCTCACACACATGTAAACACACACCCACACACCTGTCAACAATAGTAGCACAAAAAGCTATTAACTCCAGGCAGCAATTACTACACAGAAAGCAACAATTACTGTAAAATATTCAGGTGTGTGAGACCTTTTTGTACAGCCTCAATTTAGACAAGGGTTAAACAATTAATGAAAACATTTTCCTGATCAACTAATTAAAAACATTTTTCAAAAGTGCTATTCTCTCTGGTCAAGCATCTTCTTAAATGATACAGATGAGATATTAACAAAAACTAGAAACTGGGGCAGATTTTGCAAATGCAAATGTTTTTTCAAGGAAGGGCCTCAGGTTTTTCTGTTTTTTGGGACAAATACTGTAGATGCACATGTAAAAGCGTGATTAGGAGACCAGTGGCAGGGATACGTGTTATCATTGGATGTTTTACAAATGTCGGGTTGTACAGATGAAATTGGTGAGATCTGAGCTGATACCAATGTTTAAAATAACAATTTGGCTGCTGTCTGAGACAGATGTTTTTTTGTTGTTGTTTTTGTTTTTGTTGTTATGTATTGCCCCTTTTGTGGCAGGGAAACGATGAAATCCTCATTATAAAAAAATAGACCTTCATTACACTATCTTTGGATGGGTACAACTTCATAATTCCCTCTCTAATATTTTTTTATCTTGCTGTGAAAACATCAACAAATTTCCCTTGTAACAACTCTGTTTATTCAAGTTATTTTATTCAAGTAATTCAATGCAATTATGTCAGCAGTTACCTCTGACCACAAGCTGCTCACAGTCAACATTAACTAGCTCTCCTCCTGCCGATGTCAACAGTGATTTGTTAACAATGTTACATGATCAGAGAAACAGTAGGGTGCATCTTTCGAGTCATTAAGAGTGAGTTTACTGTTTCCGTTTATCCCAAAGTAGTCCCAGGAGAGATCTCTGTTTGTCCCAAACACATTTTCTATTGTCCTTGCAGATGACAGGATGCTGTTAGTCTGTGCAAAATTGATATAACACAACAGGTGAATGTCATCTTTTCTGCCGATAGGCTGATGACGGTCAACAAGGCGAGTATCAGCCAGTGCTGATGTTCAGCAGATAAATTGGTGCACCCTTACAAAGAAGTACTACTCTTTCATCCTGTTTAATGATGCATGTATTCGGCCTCGCTGGGATGTTTACAGACAAACTTTGTAAAAGTTATTAGCTGCCTCGACACAGTGCCACCACTTTAACAGTGCTTACTGAATTAGAGTCAGTATACTTATTGTGTTGCGTGGTGACTTCAGCTTACAGCTCTTGTTTGACTGTGAACCTTATTGAGCCCCATTAGCAAGTAGTAAGACAGATTACTGTGGTTTGGAAACCCCTGAAGAGACTAATCCTGCAGGAGGCTGCTGACATTGCTTTTTCACGCTGTGCAAGTTTATGTTTTTTCAGTCAGAACCATTAAAAGTCAAGTACAGGGAGTGGATTCTTTAAACTTTAGTTTAAACTGTTCATACATGCATGATGCATCACCTTTGTGCCTTTCCTCTTTGTTAGCGTCTCATGCACAGTGCGACCTGTCCAGGCTGATATACCAAATGAACAACTTTAATTTGCATCGCAGCTGGCGGCAGAGCACTCGCTCTGTTTAAGAGAGTCCCTGCCAAGTGGGAATGCATTGCAAATGAGTTATTTTGATCACAAGCATGTCCTAGAGAAAAAAAAGCCGATGTCAAGCGGTGACATATAGTGTAGACTGAATACAAATAGGGCTTCTCCTGGTGTTTTAAAGATGGTATCCTGGCATTTCTGTCTGATTATATGCTATTAAGTGGACTGCAAAGCCATTTTATACCCCAAGCATATACATCTCTGCCTTCATGTCTGTTTTTATTTTAAGATTGAACACAGTCTTTTATTGCACGTCCAATTGCAAGAGGAAATGTTAAGTGTCTTGGTGATGGTGGTCGCAGCCATTCAGATAAAGTTATTATCTGTTTGCTCTGTCATTTTTTTCAGTTTCTCTTAATTGCATTCTGTCTTTTTTTGTAATTTCTTCAGGTTTTGGATCCAAATCTTGATGTCAACTGGTACAAAGCAGGCCTGGTTCCCCGCAACTATGGCCAACTTAAACCACAAGAATAAGTCATGACCAGGGGCGGACTGGGACTAAAAAACAGCCCTGGACTTTGACTCGGCCCAGCCCACAACAACCGGTGCGCGGAAACTCATCAGCCCCAAACACGGGTGTCAAAATACTTAAATCTTAACACGATACCATACCTTCCAAATTATAGCAAAAGCACCGATGTTGGCTAGATGTTGTGTTAAGAGCAGAGTGTAGAATACTCACTGAGAAATAAACACAAGACGACATGGTATGAGTCTCATACTGTGTCTTGTTGTGTTTCAGGCAGTCACCTGCATTGTATTGTTCAACAGAGAGACATCTGGACTGTGTCGTTTATTTCTCAGCGAGTATTCAAGTTAAACTGTATAATTATAGCCTCTTAACACTGTGATTTATCATAACTCATAGAGGCTTCACTCTCTAATCGCCTTTGTTTTTTCCCTCACCTTCTCAGCCCCACCCTTTTCTTTCCATTTTTTTGGATTAATACCAGTATCCACAGGGCTGCCCCTGACCAAATTGGGGCCCTAAGCGAAATTTTATTCGGAGGCCCCCATCCCAAATGTATCATAGGAACAAAATGACTGTACAACAACTTGCCATTTAACTTGACAACCTTTATTGGCAATAACAAATGAACTGTATACAGTAGTTTGGCTTTATGAGTCAAATAAAATAAAAAATTCAACCTGAAATAAATATTAAATAAAAATAACTTCAAACTCAAATAAATAAACAAATCTGAGTCACAAATAGCCACCAATTACTCATCAAAAGGAAGTAACTTCCACCACCTCAATCCCCCACCCTTGATTAAACACTGAAAATAAAATAAAAGAGGGAGACAGGTTTTTCCTCTTAATCTTATTTTGTTATATTTCTCCCTCTCCCCTCTCTGGAGACGTCTGATCTCCCTCAGCCCTCCACCTCTCCCTCCTTAATTAAACACTGAAAACAGAAATAAAATACAGAGACATTTTTAGCTTATTTAGCTATATTTCTCCCCCTCCCCTCTCTGGAAGCGTCCGACCTCCCGTCCCGGCACATACCCCTGAGACTCTTTTGGACGACTCTTCACCTGCTGCAGCTCTGCAAGTGCCTGCCGGCGCACATCTTTGATTGTTCAGATGTCGAGTGCTGTCAATCATTGCAGCGACGCACGGGCGGTCAGGTCTCTCCTCTCCTTCCTCGAGCTGATTCTGCGCGCGGCTCACGGTAGCGCATGTGTGTATCCATTGCGCATATGCGCAAATGCGTCCCCTCGCGCAAAGTGTGGCCCCCCATGGAAGATGAGGCCCTTCGCACAGCGCGTGTTCTGCGTTTAGGGAGGGGCGGCCCTGAGTATCCATATTGTTATCTTGGACGCGGTCCCTCCCATCTGCACCTGCTGCACAGGCCGCTCGATTTGCGTGACATATGTGCTTCCTTCTTCTTCAATTTGATTGGCGGCCGGCCAGCTCATAGATATCTATGGGCCGACTGGCATCCAATTTAAAGGCTGCCACCTAGCGGACTGGACGTGGAACCGTAGATTATCAGGGAAAAAAAGAAAAAAGACAAAAAATAAAGAGAAAACAGTGATGACTGCGTGGCGGCCGCCGGCCGTCCTGCAGTACCGGCCGTTCTGTGATTCTCCAGAACCTCCAGATGGCCAGTCCGCCCCTGAGTCATGACTGAAGGGAATGAAACATGTAAGCTATGTTGCATCAGCTGATGTTATTTTCATTACCAACTGATTTGTCTCTTTTCATCAGTTGCTTTGTGTAAAATTTTAGACAATTGTCAATGGAAAAAGTTATTTTGCTCAGAGCTCAGGGTAACATCTTCAGATTGCTTGTTGTATCCAACCAAGTCCATTTTCATAAATAAACACTGAGACACAGCAAATGCTCAAATTTAAGAAGCTGAAACAAATACTTGGGTGTTTTTGCCTGATGAATGACTTAAAAGACAAAAGGTCTTTGGGATTGACTCAATATTAACTGAAGTGCCCCTTTTCATGGTTATAAAGCAACTTGTCACTCATTCTATGGCTCATTGACAAATAGATTTTGGACAACAATTTTTTATCAGGTCTTTGCTACAAAGAGGATAACTGCTTGTAGGATCTATTCTGGTCTTTTCAGTGGATCTGTGGAGAACAAGAACAATAGAAATATCACCAGACTTATCTTTTGAGCTGGTAGCCAGATAAGCCTGAAAAGCATCCATGCGTAACTGAGCGAAGACATGGGGAAATTACATTTTAGTCAGGCTAATCATCAGACGAGTCATCCTAGGACTCCCTTTGGAGCTTTACAATGTTGGGACAAATGCAAAAATCCAGAACCATCTCAAAGCATTCTTTCTAATCTGCACAAAGACGGACACATGAAAACTGAATCGTGACTCCACTTGTAACTGTCAACTGAATACAGATGGTCTTGCTCCACTGTAAACTGACAGCGGGCAAATTGCAGCTCACTGCAATCATTTATAATTTCTTTTTCAAGTGCTGCATACCACCATGAAGTTGTATAAATGAGTCAGGAGTCTTATCCTTGACTGACCTGAACATATGACGTCTCACCCAATTTGCTTCACTTAAACTCACTGACATCTCATGAAAACACACTCAAACCCAACTATGGAGCACTAAATAGATGAAAAATAGCTGACTGCCCTGTCAGTGTATTCTGATATCTGCTATTTCTGACTTACATCAAGCACAAAAACCAAGGTAACATATTAAGTCACTCCTGTGTTAGTGCAGGATTTTTAGAGTTACTTTAGCCAAACGTTGACTCATTTTATTGGAGCACTGAATTATTTATTAACCCCCCAGTAACAATATGAAAGGTTGTTGATCACCGGCAGTTCAGTGGGGTAGCAGCCACCTGTGTGTTGGCTACCTGGTGCTGCACTGCACTGCACATGTGGTGTTCACACAGAGACCTGTCTGCCAGCTCCTATCTTTCTGCATTGAGTTTGCCTCGTAAAAAAGCCAGAATAACAGTCTTGCATTAATAAATTAATAAATGAAGGAAATGCGTCAACAGAAACACTAAAGGGCTTTAAATTTGCTCATTATTGCTGCACGCGTAGTGGAAAAAATAGACAAGACTCCAAATCTCTCGATGAGCCACATAGCACAGCTGTGCTGCTGATGCAAGCTCTGGCTGTTTTAACCTGATAACATATGCGTTAAAATAAAAAGCAAAGAGATGCACATGTGCTGCTCAGGCTATTGGTGCAGCCTGGGCCTTCGTTTTGTTAAAACTACAAGCACTACTGATGACTGACCCACATTGGTCATCATTTCTGTGATTCAGCTCCCCTACAGCTGCCTCTCAGCTGCCTCCCATCATGACATCTATCCATAATGTTAATTAGAATTCCTTCTTGTTGCTTCTGTACATGTGACAGACAGTAAGTGACTCTCTCACTCATCAGCTTTTTGGACATGTGTAGTAGAGACAGTAAAGCACACTGCTGACCATGAAGCAAACAGTTTTACTGTACAAGATGGGCAATTATGATAAAACTCTGATTCCCTGCGTGTCAGTATAGTTTGGGATTGATGCTTATTTTGGTGATGTAAACATCATCACATACTACCTAAAAGTGTTGTTCTCTATCTGCTTTTACTATATGCCGACCTATGTGATTTATTGGACTTAAATGTAGTTGCTGTATTTCTGTCTCACTCCCTGTCCTTCAGATGTTTTTTTTCAATCTATCACAGTAACAGCACACGGTACACTTCAAAGTCCAAATTATAAGGCTATATGTGATATTAAAAGTCAAGGAATGTATTCCATGTGGACTTAAAATTCAGTCTTTCCATACCAAGATTTTATCGACACAACCACTCCACACCAATTAAATTTTAGGACTGTTATGCCTCAGGGCTGGCGATGGCAGAAGGTAACACCTTGAGGGAATTTCTTCAGATTTGGCACAAATGTCCTCTTGGACTCAACAATGAACTAATTAGAATTTTGTGGACAAAGGTCAAGTAACCTCATGAATATGTTTTGGCTGTAACTACAGAATTGGTACGGTAATTATGACAAATATTCACACAAATATCTAACTGAGTAAAATGATGATCCTGGATGTTTTAGGAGAACTGGATACAGCATAGAAGGCAGAGCCCCATTCATTCCTATGAAAGCTGCTCGGTGACACATGAAAACCGAAAAGCTCTATTTCTGAGGTATGAAATTATAGATCTTACACATCATGGGGTCCGTAGAGCAAGAGCAGCAGTCTTAACGACAGCAGCACAGACAAATGCGGCCGAGCGGCAACTTCCATCAACCAAGAGACTAACTTGGGTTTAGCACTCCGCTAACTTGCAGGGGGATTGAATAATTTAATCCTCTAGACTTTCCAAACATTATCAGACTGAATGGATCAAATCCTGATGGTGAAATCATTTCGTGGGGGCTGTGATGCTTTATCCACTGATTTACAGACGTCTCTTTCCTAATGTAGGTCTATGGGAAAAAGTTTTTTTGGGCCCCATGGCATCACGTAACGGTCCTTGACAGTGTAGTTCAATTGGACATTTAAGAATTAGCTCACATGGACTGTCCAAATGCACCTTTGTCTTAGTCTCATTAGAACAGGTTCAGTCTGGCATTCAAGTCCTGTGAAGGACGCACCCTGAGGCTGGCATTGTCCTTTGTGGAATTCAAAGCAGGCAAATCAATAAAAGAGAGGTACAAGAAAAATGACAATAGGAATGAATTACATTTCAAAGTGTTCCCGACCTGTGCGATTTCTTTTTCTTTGTCCTTTTTTTTTTTGTTCGTTTGTTTGTTGCCATTAAGACAATCCCTTTCTCATAGTCGAGGTGTTAGTAGCTGTACTGCAAAGCACTTTATACCCTTCAGTTCTTCCCCAGCCCATAACCTTACTTTCCATCAGAGGTTTATGGGATTCTCTCAAGTATGTGTTGCTCACAGTCATACAACCTGGATCAAACTCATTAGTGGTGATATGACACCCCAACAGAACATGTACTGCTGGTTTTCTGACCATCCACTGCTTGAAACCAGCACATATTTCAGCATTAGATTAGCAGTGAACTTGTATGAGTCACATTGTTCAATTAAATCAGTTCGACTGAATTTAAAAAATGACATTATTTTCCTGAGGGTTAATTAAAAACTCTGATGTTGCAATTATAAGAGGGGACTTTTTATGGATTTAATTTTCTCTCCCCTGTTGTCAGATGTAGTGGGTCAGCATAAGCAGCAAGAAACATAGTAATTTGATGTCATGCTAACGCAATCAACCATCCATGTGAGAAGCAAGAGATTCTGTATTTGCTGCAGTTTTGTGGTTACAATTCAACTAACAAGAACCCGTCTCTACTGCCAAAAAAGTAGCTCTGAATGTCTGAATGTTTCTTGCCGACAAAGGCAGCTACTCTCTGAGGAAAATGAATAGGCAAAAGCCAGTTGCACATACCATATTTTCTTATTTGTCATTTATTATTATTGTTGTTTGTTTAAATAGTTTATTTGTGTTGAATTCTCATAAGCTAAGGGAGCAGGCCTACCCTAGGGCATAGACTGTGCGAGGTCCAGCACTGACTGTACACAGTATCAAGGTTCAAGTTTAAGTTATTGTTTTTTATTTGTTAAACTAAGTTCCACAGCTGGTGTCATGGTGGCATAACTCGAGGCAAGGTTGAAGAGCTGCTGAGGAAACAGGGATACGATGGAGCCTTCGTCATCCGAGAGAGCCAGAGCTCTCCAGGGGTTTTCACCCGCTGTGTCAAGTCAGTAGTCATTTCAGTTATAAGTGTTTTTTCTACTGGCTGCAGCACACATGCTGGGAAAATGGATTTGGCTGTTACAACACAATTCTGTCTTTATCTGATACAATTTTCAGTCGTTCGACTGTTTTATTGTATTCTGAAAATTACATCATTAACTGAGTGTGCTTTCAATGAAAAAACTTTTATTAACACCGAAAATAATGCTCTATTACAGTGACAATACTAACAACACTAATATCACACAATCACATTACACAAACACAGTGAGGACAAAAGAATCCATTTATAAATTATCTTAAGAATTAATTTCATTTGAAAAGAGATTAACAACCTCACAACCAGCTGCTATGTCATGGGAGGATTACCAGCCTGTAAATTCACGTGTTAAATTACAGTTGATATGATAGGAATTACATGATGTAGGACTAATGACGGAAAAGGCACTGTGTTGTCTCTGCCAACACTTAGGAAATATTAGAAGATCAAACGTAAGTTAACACAGCATTTCTGCCACCTGCTGCTGTTTAATGATCAGCGAATCAACGTCATACCTGCTGCCTCAGTAAATGGGTTCCCTGCCCTTTCTCTATACAACAAGCCACGCGCCATCATTGTCCAACATCCAAATTTTCCCAACAAATGCAACTAAACCAAGATGTAGATAGTCCAGATTTGCTTGACATTTATTTCAGTTTTAGGACATTTTGTGCCTTTATTAGATGGTTGATAGAGAGCTGAGGGGTGACATGCAACAAAGGTCTTGGTAGGACTCAAACCAAAGATGTTAAATGATCAGCTCTGCAAAACCCCACACCACCAGGGTGCCCACAATTAAATTAAAACACTGACCCGCAAAATTTTGACAGTGGAAGGGTGTGGGTTGATCCCTCATTCAGAGAATTCTTGTTAATTCAACTGCAGTTAAATAATGCAGGCAACAGGAACAGAGGGTCGCTGCCTTGCTGCAGTTAGTGCGGACAGTGACAGAGGTTATTGAAAGCGGAATGTCTGATGAGAAGCTGCAGAATTTACAACTACAAATTAAATGTCGTTTTTCGAGCCACACTAGCTTGGACATTTTATGCTTACAACCACACCCACACTAAATCCTGCCCTGCCTGTTTTTTGCCATTGCACACCCGCACAGAGTGGGGGAGCTGTCATTCAAGCGCCGACAGCTGATATTTTTGACGGATCATGGAAGGTTATTAATAAAATCACAGATGGCTCTGTTCTGTTTATTTGATCTATTCATATTTTTTACTCTGACTCTTGCCTTGTCCAAGGTGACTTGTTTGTGTCAGTCTGACAGCTTGATCAATGATCTTTTAACATTATGTCAAAGCAAGCTGTCACTTTCTTTTGGGTGTGTGATGACAGAATATGAAAAGGGCATTTTTATTTGAGCTCTGACCTCACTGGGTCTCAATGTTCCTTATGATGCAACTTGATGAAACACCCATATGCAACAGCCAGGACTTCATTTTCACAGTCTACCTTGTACTACAACATTATACAGAGTTTTAAAAACTATGTCCTGGATTTGAATACGAATAAATTAACTGGTCGATGCATATATTTTATCTGCATTTTTTTGCATTTCAAAATTAGATTACAGTCAAGGCTTGACATCATCTTTGTTGCTCACCAGCCACTACTGGTTTTCCAACAATAGTGCTAGTATTAAAGACAAACAAAAAGTCCTGCTGGGGACTGAGGTAGCATTTGTCCATTGGCAACTATAATTATTATAAAAGCAAGGATCACTCAAACGCTTGTGTATTACACTGTACAAACACTTTCCCAAAAGGCAACAGGTAACATCGCATAATAAAACTGAAAAGAATCTTATAATATGAAACTGAAAATACAAAATAACCTGACAAATATAAACATAAAATGTGTGCGTTAGGAGGAGTGTTTTTCGGTGAGCTTGTGTGGAAGCAGTGAGGAGAAGGAGTTGGGCCCATTGTCCCTGTGAAAGGCACATCTGGATGCTGAATGATCAAATAAGTGTTAGCATGTTGGATGTGTTTCCATTCACAAACCTTACCATGATGGCAATTTTTCGATAATTGCCAAAAATAAGCTCTGTGGCAAACAAACGTTGATGATATTTACACATTTTGTTAAGCAAGATAATCCTCACAGGTGAAAACCACTTTCATGATTAGGCTATGAACAAACTACACTATGGTCACATGACCTAATGTTACCGCCATAAGATGACTGTGAAGCCATGTCTGGCGTTGCTCAGTGTCTCATTTAGCCACTTGTCAGCAACCGCCTTTTTGAGACACAGAAGCTTCAAAATTCACGAGTGAGGTATTTACTGATGTATTTTATGTCGTAGAACAAAACATGAAAGTCTCAGCATGTGTTTAGCACAGACCTAGTTTCAGATGTCCAACCAAAAATCTTAAAAAAAAACAAAAACTTCAACTTCAAGACGAGGGATCCATGGGGCGCCCAGCAGCTCAGTGGGTAGAGCAGGCATCCCATGTACAACGGCAATGTCTTTACTGCAGTGGCCGATGGTTTGAATCCAGCCTGTGCCCCCCTGTAGGCTGGGAAAATATATTTTAAAAGATCAAAGTCTTGATTGTCGAACCTTGTAATGAGCCTACCTCGCAGTGATTTAATGTTTTTCTTGAATAGCATACATCAGGCCTATTCAGTTGGCAGGCCACATCTGGACCAGAAGGAAGCTCTGAGAGGTGTGAAGTCAGTGAACAGCAGAGAGAGGCCATGGTGCAGAGGGGAAGTGAATATAACTTGAATTTTACTTTAGTTGATGTCAACAACGCTTGTTTTGTAAATACATGCAATAAAACCTTTGCCAGTAAAAAGCCAATTCTTTATCAATATACATGTTGAGCATGTGGAAGGTTATATTTCAGTCTGCTCTGTCCACAGTCACTCATTCAGGGGTTATGTTTTACACAAGCACAGTGCCCTCACACAGCTAATAGCAAATTGTTAAAACCAGCTCAAACTACCGCTGTGTGTCTGCAGTCCAACATTACTTATTTACTTCACTCAGTATTGTGATGTCTGGAGTAATATTTATTTTAGTGACATTTTGGATCTGTTTCCAGTGAGATCATTTTTAATTAGTAACTTTGCTGTTATAAATATCATTTTTGCTGCTATAGATTGTATAAAAATACAACAAATGTATTTTCCTCCACTAAAAGAGGGGAGAGGGAGAAAGGGAGATGCCAGCAGAGAGACTACGGGTTCTTCCCATCGCTCCTTGACTCCTCTATACTCAATCACTTGACCCGGAAATAGATTGAGACTCGCCATCTTGTAGGGCATCTCAATTCCTTAAATCCACTCAGAGGAGTCGAGGAGAGAGGAGGAGAGGGGAGGCTTTCGGCGGGGAGGGAAGCGAGGATACACTTTTTTCACACACATACACATTTTTCTCTTCACGATCTGTTATTTAGAGTCTGTCTGTCAGCAAGAAACACTTTTAAATTAGTGATCGCCTTGTCCATTCAGTCACACTGAGGCTGATCATTCCTAAGCGTCGGGTTGATGAGTTACAAAATTTTAATTTTCCCTGAAACATTTGGCCTAATAAATTATTTCCAGTATTCAAAGACACCATTATCATATTCTGGGTTATTAAATAATGAACTCACAATCAATAAATACAGATGTGGATAATGAATAAATCATATAAACACAGTGAGTGACTCTGAGCAGGACGCAGGGCAGATTATAGATACAGAACACAGGTTGTTGTTCATGTGCAGGTGATTGTTAGACAGAGAGAAAACACTGCTGCTCTGCTACTGAGAACTGTATCTGTATATACACTGAACAAAAATATAAACGCAACACTTTTGTGTTTGCTCATTTTCTATACACACAAAAGACAATTTCCCTCAAATACTGTTCACAAATATGTCTAAATCTGTGTTAGTGAGCACTTCTCCTTTGCCGAGATAATCCATCCCACCTCGCAGGTGTGGCATATCAAGATGCTGAATAGACTGCATGATTATTGCACAGGTGTGCCTTAGGCTGGCCACAATAAAAGGCCACTCTAAAATGTGCTGTTTTGCAGGTAAATCATGTTTATTTCATACATATAAAGCCTTTAAAAAGTAATGCTTCAGCTCAGAAATGGAATTTGTGTGTTGATAATTGTTGAGCTATCCCAGGGTTTACTGCCCCAATGCCTGCCGAAGCTCAACACGGCATAGGACACAGAGGACGCGGTTCAACTCCACTCATTTGTCTTTTAGGTAAGGGGTAGATGATAGGTAGGTTGATAACCTGTTGGATGAAACAGACCATCACATTAGACATCAAAATAAAAATATCAATATGGTAAATAAATCTCCACTAAAGCATGTTTTAATTAATTTTGAATCAAATGATCTAACTCACGAATCAAATCGATAGAGGGGAAAACTAATAATCACCAATCAAACACATCAAATTAAAGCAGCTGCGCAGAACTTTTTGTTTTCGTTGATTATAGCGCCCCTTTGGTCGAAGCGGTATGACACTCACAGCCTGGTGTCATAAAGCCGGCAATTACCGCGTGTAGTGTAATGTTTATGACTAATTAGGTATGATGGAAAAACAGCCCCAAATGTGACGGAGACAGCAGCCGGGAGCAGAAGTGTTGTGTGATTGTATTGTGATGGTCCACAATTCTCATATTTTCCCCTCTGTGAATCATCAGTCACACCGCAAAGGTTCATATTAAAGTTTAATCTCTGTGACATCCTGAGTGGTGCTCTAAATTTGTCAGGAATCATCTTAGCCAGTAGTTTCTTAGGTTGCCTTTTTCACTTTTTATCTTTCCTAGATTAACAAATACTAGTCCATACCCATGGTAGCTTTGTCACCTTCTACCTATGCCAATCCTCAATACCTATGTGCAGTTTCACATAGATTGACCACGTCAGTGAGTAGAAAAACGTAGGACGGACAGACTGACACACTGACAGTTTCCGTGATTATGTACAGCATCCCATACCATGACTTAGTCATACCAAAAATTTGAAGGAAAAAAAACCCCAAAACATTCAGCCACAGGGGGAGCCACAGCCATCGGTCGCATTTTAGCCATTTTTATGTTGTTATAGCGCCACCCAGTTGCCAATTAGAGTTAAATTTCTCCAGTCACCTTGAGGCGTCCTGTTCTACATATCTACCAAGTTAAGTAAAAATCGATATGGCAGTTAGGCCTAGATAAGAAATTAGCTTTCTAGCTCCCCTATTTTGTTTGATGGGGTCAATAATGGAGGGTCCCCTCAGATTATGTGTGGTCATATGCCTACAAAGTTGCATGGTGATCGGTGAAACCCTTGAGATGTTTTACACCTTTATGTGATGAGCCACGCCTTCTGCAATATTCATTGCCTTATAGAAGCTCAGTTTTAGTAAGTTTTCCAACTTTTGCCAAGAGAGAACTTTAGATAATGGTCCCTGAATTATGTTCACCGAGTTTCATGCAGATCGGTCAAACTTCCTAGGAAAAGACTGATTTCAAGTGTTTTTCAAAAAATTAAAAATGGCGGGACCGGAAGTTATGGGTTCTTGGGGCAAATTTGTTCCTCATGAGGAGAGGCATCTCTGTGCAAAGTTTCATGTCTCTACGACATACAGGACATGAGATATGCCCATTCAAAGTTTGCAATTTCAATCGCTAGCTATAGCGCCCCCCTTTGGCCAATTGATGTAATATTGCTTCATTTGCATCCTTATTGACCCTCTACCACTGTGCCAAATTTCACATGGACTGACCAAGTCAGTGAGGAGAAAAACATGGGACAGACACACCCACAAAGTTTTCATCATTATATAGTAAGATAAGGAAGTTTTTACCAACAAAATCTCCTCAAGGATTTTAAACTCTCTTTGGTCTTCACATTTTCACCCTCCACAGGTTTGACAATGGCTTTCAGCATTTCAAGGTGTAACCCCTTTTTCCCTTAGTGTCTATAATTTACACTGAGCTCACATTCAAACAGATTAAACAGGTCCTAAGTTCTCAGCTAAAGTTGGTGAATTTGCTGGGGTTTTTCTCTACTGCTTTAAATAAAAGGGACTCTATCAATAGGATGAGAAGAGGAAGATATTTAGCGCGGTGCCTCCACTGAAAACTTACTATGCTACGTGAACACTAGCAAAAATATGTAAGCCCTCAGAAATACAGTTTACTCCAAAAGAATGTTAAACGACCATAGGTAAAGGTAAAACACAAACATTTATTTATTAAACATTCTCTTTAGTTCTTTGGAGTTGTACCTTTAAATGAATGAACGCTTCAAGAATGAAATAAACAAATAAAAAAAATAATAAACAAAACACTTCCTGTATTTTAACTCTTTTTACCCTTTCAGTTCAATAAAACAGTTTTTAGTTTACTTCAACCAAACAATGGAATGTCGTTTTAATTCAAAAGAGAGTATTTTTTAACCCTTTTTTTTAACCTCACATCAATGAAACAAAAGTTTTTAATTTGAGCTCAATCTCAGCTCTTTTTAATGGAAAGCAACCCTTATGAAATTAGTTTCTTTTTAGTCTATTTGTAAACGAAATCAAATTATGGTTGTATTTTTAATAAACCAATACTTATGAAATATCTACCTAGGTGTGTTTTTAATCTTTTAACTGTATTCACCTATGGGATGCTCACTCAAGGACCCAAATGCATAGAAATATCAAAACAGTGCTTTGTGTATTCAAACACAATAACCAGTAAGTTACTCACACCTGTACCCAAAAATATTTTTCACAGTTCACATAACTGATAATGGTACCAGTAAAAGTCTAACCCAAGCGCTTGGTTAATCTTCCTAACTGTTGGGGCCCATTTGAAGAGTTGGTGCACATGAAGTTTTATCCAGTGAAAGAACTTAACCTTTAGAAACCGGGACAGTTCACACAGTCTGCTTTAACACAGTCCGGTGCCTGTATCCTTCACTCGGTTCCGTTCCAATGTCAAGTACTCACGCGACCTCGCACTGTAGAAGCAACATGGCGGTGCAGCCAGCCAGGCCGTAGAGCGATGTCCAGACAGCTCCCGCCGAGTCCCGTAGCTCCAGCTACCTGCGACGCGTCCTCGTTCCCTGCTGTCACCTCGTCCGCTCCGTCTGCTCCGTCGTCACCGTCCTCCCGCGCGCACCAATGTCCGTGTAGACTTCCTCGTGTCCGTTCTGTGAAGTCGGCTAGTTCTCTGTCACTGAGCCAACGCTCAGCACGAGCTAGTAGCGGAGTCCATGCTAGCGTGGCTCGTAAACATCACCGTTGTGTAAACTACTCACACTCGACTGAGATATGTGAAAAGAGCACTGTGGCCGGTTAAAGTCTCTCTGGGCAGCGCAATATCTGGGCCAACCTTTAGTTCGAGTCTCCAAACATTGACTTAACTTAGCTCTCTCTGCCTCTGCCGATGAGGAAAGTGCAGCCAGCTCCTTCACTGTCCCGGTGGAGTCTGGGATACTTCCTCCTGGAGAAAACTCTAGTCTTTTTATTAAAACACACAAAACCTAACCTCTATAATTTTTATCGACCAGAGAATATTTTTAAACATTATAAAACATGAATTACAGAGTTAATATATGAACAATATTTATTTTAACAGGACTATCGAAAAACCCGAAAAACCAGAGGATT
This sequence comes from Epinephelus cyanopodus, assembly GCA_026686955.1. Taxonomy (NCBI): domain Eukaryota; kingdom Metazoa; phylum Chordata; class Actinopteri; order Perciformes; family Serranidae; genus Epinephelus; species Epinephelus cyanopodus. Next base: position 35,867,499 of record CM048916.1, read on the forward strand.
CTGGGAAATGAAGTCCTACCTTACTCTGTGTTTTAAAAGCAATATAAAGGCAGAATCCGCATATTTTTTTTTACCATCACTCAGATTACAGAAACACAGTAAAATAGAAAATGAATGTTTTTACTCATTTTTAGAGAACCCTACACAGGTCTTGCCCATAGACTGTATAAAGGTCTTGCCTGACGGTGCAGGAAATGACTTCCTCTGGGTGGTTAAGTTCAAGTCATTATACCAGCTGGTGGAATATTATCGCACCTCCTAGTTGTCTTGGATATATAGATGTGGAGGAGGATTGTGTTACATAATTGAAAGCTTGACAACAGCTCCAAAATTAAACTTTTGGTGCAGTTGTGTTTTCAGCATCTGTTCCCAAGGTACCGAATTAACTTTTAATCTCATCATACAGAACACGCCCACTGGTTTGCACACACACTGATACTGACTTCGTCATTAAAGCAACTGCAAATGCCCCTTTTAATGAAAGTAATCTCAGCTTGAAGCTTGAAGGTTAATTTTTCACCTTAGTGATAGCAGTATGACAAATGCAATTCCTATCACCGAGTCCGCTTGCTTTTGTTTTTCCCCAACTAAAGCTTTCAACCTTTAATGGATTTCATCAGCAGATGGAGTTCGCTCAGGGGTCATACAGTGTTTTTAATGTGTAGTATTTACTTGGTCAACCCACCAAAAGATTTTATCCCCACTTTAAAAGATGTGTTTGTATTTTTTTTTCCTTACAGACTTGAACACTGAGAGAGCTTTTGAAGTGATGATGAGGAGTTTGAAGTGGATACGCGGGGGGACTGGGAGCCAGTGGAGGTTATGAAGGACGGGGGTGATGTGGACATGGGTCTGGGAGTGTGTGAGAAGACGAGCAGCTGAGTTCTGGATATATTGAAGTTTCTTGATTGTTTTGGATGATAAACTGTAGAGGAGGCTTTTGTAGTAGTTGAGCCTGGAAGTGATGAATGCGTGCATGAGAGTCTGCAGCTGAAAAAGAGAGGGATGGACGGAGGCAGGCGATGTTCCTGAGATGAAAGAAGGCTGTTTTGGTGACGTGCTTGATGTGTTGGTCAAAGGAGAGGGTTTGATCAGAGATGACACCAAGGTTACGGACATGGGGGGAGGTGAGCACAGTCGATGGAGAAGGAGAAGTTATGATAACTTCTGATTTGTCACAGTTGGTTTGCAGCCAGGATTTTATTTCAGTGATGCAGTTGGTGATGGTAGAGTGAGTGGCAGGAGTGATGGCTTTGGTGGAGATGTGGAGCTGAATGTCATCAGCAAAACAGTGAAACTGAAGTCCATGAGACCAAGGGGTAGAATGTGCAGGATGAAGAGGAGGGGGCTGAGAACTGAACCTTGGGGAACACCTTGCCACAGGGGGGCAGTGGAGGATTTGCAATTGTTTATACTGATGAACTGCTGTCTGTGGGAGAGGCAGGAATTAATACTAATACTACTACACCTATACTAATTATGATCTAAAATTTTGCAGTCACGGCAGGAATATGAACAGTTATTGGGTTAACTGCTATGAATAGTTTTGACGCTGTGAATAGATTTGACATGTATTCATGTGGGTTTATAGTTTAATTTGCTTACCCTAAGTTTGCCCGACCCAACGGCATTGCTGTGGAGACATTGTACTCGCTCTCCGGTCCCCCCCCAGGTCGCCCTGATGAGTATGCAGCCCAATTTTCAGCCACAAATCCATTTGGCATTGTCCACTATGATATCAGTGTTATCACTGTTAGCAGTGTCAACACAGCTAGTGGTGTTAACATTGTTAATAATGCGAATGGGGTTTTGAGGTTATTTGTGCTAACCCACCTTGTTATTAGAGTTGGACCCCAAAGGGTGGCTGCCATGTTTCTCCAGCAATGGCATCCCACTGGTGGGGCATTGTCATCAATGATAATATCTGACTGAGAGATCACGGCTAGCTCCCATGCAACTCGAGTGGTGTGCAGTGCAGTTTAGCCAAAGCTAACATTAGCTAACCAGTGGAGACCGGAGAGTGGGCAGCACTATGTTTCCACATGTTAAAGCAGTCTGTAACAACTGGTGAACCCGGTGAGAGTGGACTTAAACACACAACTCTGGAGACAGTTCCGGTAAAATAACACAGCCTTTACTGGTCAAAAGGGAGGTTTTGCACTCAGAGGGACAGATCAATGGAGGCAAACAAATCCAACAAGGATGAGGCAGACGCTGAGTGAATAAACAGGTTAAATCCCCCAAAAAAACAAGAAAAGGACACAGGGAATAAAAGGCTGAATCGCTAGACACACAAGGAGCTAAGGTGAACTGCCGCTGAGAGAAAACAAGACACACTAAATACTCCAGTGAGGGGGAGGATAACGAGACACAGATGAGGCTAATCAGGACAGGACAGACGATCAGATACAGGTGACATCATCAAGTAAAACAGGAAACATGAATGAATGAAATACAAAACATAACCTAAGAAACTGGAGCTGTGACAAAGCCAGCCAGCTGTCAAAAAATAAAATAAAGGCAAGAAATTTACATAACAAAATATCAAAACATCAATGTCGAAATATAAAAAATATCTAAATGGAAAGTGCTTCATGAACTGCGGCAATTAAGTTTACTGAGTCAATGGAGTGTAAGAAGGCATGGAGGGTAAGGCCTGAAAAATTAACCAGTTAGTTATCGGTTAATGAGTGTCGGGCTAGCGAAAGCTAAATTAACAGAAAATGACAGTTCACACGACATAGACTGAGGATTTTGTGTATGCGAGAAATGCCCAGATGTATAGCCAACCACATTTGCAAGAAGTATTAAAGGGAATTTATGGTTGTGTGTTGACCCTACGTACGTAGCCGACACATGTGGCCTATGCTGTTGTGAGCATTTTTACTTCTGCGGTGGTGTGTCTGTGCAGTGTTGCCAACTTAGCAACTTTGTCACTATATTTATTGACTTTTTAGACCCCTCTAGCGACTGTTTTTCAAAAAAGCGACTAGCGACAAATTTCTGATGTTATTGGAGACTTTTGGAGACTCTGACGTGAAAGCACGTATCGTTCTTATTCTCCTCAACGAGCAGCAGATGCTACCGCGGGCCCCTTTCCCACCCCAAAGCACTCACAGGCGGCCCAGTCCTTCCTCCCAGCCTCAGTCAGAGCAGGAGATGTCAACCCCTCCACGTCCAGACTGAAAGAAGGTTCATTTGCATTTCTAAACATATTCAGGGTGTTTTTTACTCAGTTTTGTCTCCCCCATGATGTTATTCCTCTCTCCTACAGCGTCCATTACAGTTACATGCATATGGACAATTATGCAAATTAGGTGATGACATCATTTAGCGACTTCTAGCGACTTTTAGGACAGCCAATAGCTACTTTTCTCACTGAGGAGTTGGCAACAATGTTAGTAGGGATGCACCGAATATTTGGTAACTGAATATATTCGGCCGAATATTGCAAAAAAACACATTCGGTATTCAGTGGAATAAGTTAAAAGTAAGGCCAAATAATAGCGGCGTGTTTTGATAACGCAATGAAACAGTGTGATGGGCGGAGTAAAATGTCGGCAGTGTGGCAATCCATCCATCACCGCACTCGCATTTGCGACAAAATAGCCTTAAATAATCTTAAATAATCTGGAGAAGGTTCTAATCTGAAGGGGGTTCATCGACCAAGTGTTTAATATTATTCGGCTTCGGCTTCGGCCCCAGATTTTCATTTCGGTGCATCCCTAAATGTTAGACTATTTTAGATGCATGTGTAACAAAAGACGATGTCCATTAGTTTCAATGGTAACTGAATTTATTACTTAAAATCCGTGTGTAGTCCACTTTTCCTCTAATATTTTTGTTTTGATATCAGCTATGTCGTGTGTCCATATGATGGCAATAAAGTAAGCTGAGGTAAAATGGTTTAAAAACACAGCAGCCATGGCTCCAAATGGGAACAATTAGGAAGAGAAGTGCGCATCAGCTGGAAAATATTTTGTGTTTAAAATTTTCTGTAGCCGAGTAGCTGCTGTATTTTAACATCAGTCATCATGGTGGTACTTGCAGAGCTTAATAAATTCTGAGGTGGTATGGAGTGTAAAAAGTTTGAGAACTACTGCATTATAACATTGATAACTACTGACAAGAAAGGATACCATGTCATTTCAATGAGAATGTCCTGCTGGGTAAAAGAAGAGTTCATGCTCCTTGTTTGAATGAATCATGACAGTGATCCCACTCTATCCATCACTCTGTTGTGAAATGAAAACCAAACAGTGATGTGGACAGAGGAATATACGGGTCAGGCATTAAGGGAAAATGAGAAAAGGAATATTTCCTTTCTTTTTAATAGATTTATTTGTTGGCGCCTTTCTGAGCACCCAAGGACACCTTACAGTGAAAACATAGAAAATATGAATTATACTACATTAAAAATAAGTAAAATACAAATAATACAACATTAAAATAAAATACATGACAGAAAATTAAACTGGATAGGCAAGTCTGAACAGATGGGTTTTAAGCTGTGATTTAAATTGTCCAATGGAGTCAATCTGACGGATGTGGGGGGGCAGAGAGTTCCAGAGTCTGGGTGCAGAGCAGCTGAAGGCTCTGCCACTCATAGTGATCAGTTTGAAGTTGGGTACAGACAGGAGAGCAGCTGAAGAGGAGCGTAGAGCACGGGTGGGGGTGTACGGGTGGAGAAGGTCTGACAGGTATTGAGGGGCCAGGTTATGGAGAGCTTTAAATGTGAGGAGAAGAACTTTATATTGGATGCGGTGATGGACAGGTAGCCAGTGGAGCTGAATGAGGATGGGGGTGATGTGGTCTGTGGATTTGGTACGGGTGATGATTCTGGCAGCAGAGTTCTGGATGATTTGGAGATGGTGGAGAAGTTTGTTGGGGAGACCAGTGAGGATTGAGTTGCAGTAATCGATGCGTGAAGTGACAAGTGCGTGGACCAGGACCTGGGTGTTGTGCTGGGTGAGAGATGGGCGGAGTCTGGAGATGTTGCGTAAGTGCATGAAGGCAGTACGGGTAATGTTACTGATGTGAGGAGAAAAAGAAAGAACACTGTCCAGTATGACACCGAGGCTTTTGACTTGGGAGGAGATATGGACCGGGTGACCATCGATGGCGATATTGAAGGGGTGAGTTTTGGAGAGTGTGGACCTTGTGCCGACGAGAAGGACTTCGACTTTTTAATTTTGCATTACAAAAGTTAAAATGTTGGGAGTAAAAATAAACTTTTAATATTAGTGCCAGGCATAAAAAAATAAGTGAGAGGAGGAAGATTATTTAATTAGCATTCGATAATGAAGTTGAAATGTCAAGACTGAACTTGACATTTTAAGATTAAAGTCAGACTTTTGAGAATAAACTCATAACGATCATTGTGCTGGCTGAACAGTGGGAGCCTTTACCAGACTGCGTACATACCTCTTCTATATGTGCTACACACAGCCTTTTGCAGAGCAAGATCCACCAAGTCCCCCTCACAAATGCTAAACTGGCTAAATATTCCTGGACAGGACTGATTGTTGCAATAGGTGTAAAAGTTCACCTGCTGACTATGTACACATGTTCCTGTCATGCCTTCAATTATCAGAGTTTTGTTCTGCTATATTTGAAACTGTTAGTAATGAACTGGGTAAAACAGTAATCTCCTCCTCTAATATGCCCAAGACTGACCAACAAGTCCTTGCCTTTACCACCTTACTCACAAGTAGACTCATTCTCCTAAAATGAACTCACTCCTCCCCTCCTTCTGCAGTGCATTAGACTTGAGAGGACCAGATTCTCTATTGACTCATTGACTATCAGTGAAGTAACAGGTAGGCTAAATAACTGAGCTGTCCATCCCTCTGGAGTGGGATCCATTGTATTACTTTGTATTTGAGATCAAATATATCCTCAATACCAGCACATACATATTAAATATAAGTGCTACAAATACATCGGGGTACAGATGAAAAACATAAAATGGGTTAAACTTTATTGTACTCTATGGTTACAAAAGGTTATGACAGTTTGTCTTTCCGCTGCAGAGACGGAAGTTTGTCCCAAAACTTGCTGTGTCTATCCCCCTACACCTCGATGAAGGGTGCCTCAGTCAGTTGTGAAGGTGATTACAAATGAGGTTACTCTTGGCGAAAGAGTGGGAGTGTGTAGGGTCCAATTTTGGAAAGGCTCAATGTCTCACCCTGCAGGCAGTGAGAGAAGGACAGGGAGCAGCTAGGCTCCGTGCCGGGCTCTCTGTCCTTCCTCCCAGCTGGAGCCTTTAGCTTCTCTGGAGGGAAAATACAGTCTGGAGAGTCTGTGATCCACCAGTGGAGACATACAGGGCATGCAAAACTAAAAAATGTTACACAACCACACAGCCGGTGTGTCCCGGGCGTTAGAAGCCAACTAGTGCTTTTTGGGGGAGTCAGGTTTGGTCAGACTCAAGCTCAGTATTTTATATGATGTTCGGACAGGCCGGGTTTGGGCTTCAACTCACACAGTTGGATCCTTGTAAATGTTTCGGCCCGCTGAGAACTCTAATCACCACCACACAAACATAGCTTGAGTTGACAACAATACTCACTCAATGATCATGTGTCCTCTCTGCCCCAATGGCTTTGGTTGCTTTTGCCAGGTTTTTTTTTTTTTTCCCCCAGTTTATCTTTTTGATCCTGAAGAGGATCTTCATTTATTTTCTCACTGGCCACAGTTAGTCCAACAACTATTGCTGATGTTTAAGTACTTCATTCAAACTCTACAGAAAGGAAATATAACTTAATAACACCAGCAACTCTGGTTTGGTCAAAATAAATCCTTAATTCACTGAGTAAGATGTGAAGCTTGATTTCCATGCTGAAATTCCCCATTGTCCCTCAGCTGAGGGAGCAGCGGCTCTTTATCATTCTGTGGAGGCAGAAGCAAAATAAAATGACTAAAGGCCAATGTGCTCAGCCAGCTATCAAAATATTTGTGCAATAGTCCATCCGTAGTCTCCAGCACACCTCTGTCCAATTGAGGAATACAATTTTAATGCATAGTAATGAACACACAGGCTCTCTCTGGTTTGTAGCAGCCCGAAACAAAAACTGCCCTTAACTGAAGTCAAGTACAGCAGAATGATTCTGTTTCTGAGGGCAGTTAGAACAAAGGCACCACCAGTTGCTGTTTGCTTTCAGCAGCTCAGGTTCTGGAGGGTCCAACTGGCGGTACCTTTGTGTACGGCTCAGCTGCAGCCTCAGCTGCTTTTCGCTGCATTTCTTTCAGTGGGTTGAATAAACACTGTGCCTGAATATCCCAGTCAACTAATACACTGTAAAAAATGTCCTCATCCATAATCCACTGCAATCATAATAAATGATGCCCCTTTGGTGAACACGCAGCTCGTTTGCAATGTGAGACAAAAGGGGAGATTTGCTTCTGGATGCACCTAGAGCACACCCCCTGGATACCCAGAGGTGGACACAAGAAACACAAGCCCAAGTAGCTTGTTGTTCTTCCAAGCAGTTTGGGAAATAACAGTGAAGCAGCCCCCAGAGACACAGAGAGCAATATAAAAAACATGCTTTTTTATGTCACACTATACTCCAAATTTGTTTAGATTAAATTGATGCCTAGTAAAACTCATGTGATGTTGTTCAGGCATTGAAAGTTTTTCTGTGATGATGAAATCACTTTGTTGTCTGGTGTTAGGCCAACATAAATAGTTACTACAACAAAGACACTAGCGAGGCAAACCACTGTAACTCTTGTTTCTCTTGTATCTTTTTCCCTGTGTACAGTCTGCAAGTCGAGGCTTTGTCTGACTTTAAACCTCAGGAGGAGGGAGAGCCGAGCTTCTCCGGCCTGTTACCCGCCAATTTTGTGACACCAGTCAAAAAGTTACCCTACCTGGTGGAATGAAAAGCAAAAGAAAGATGTCTTGATGTCTGCACACCGGAGCTGAGCAGAGCAGGCGAGCTCTCCCTCACATCTGCACAGGTCGAGCATGAAATAAAGAGGGTTAGGTGAGGGTGTTTTTTTGTGGATTCAGTCATACTGTTGACTGAATATGGTGGCAGGAACAATTATTGATTGTACTGATTCGCTGTTAGTTTGTGTTAAACCTGCCACTGGACACATCTGCTAAAAACAGATTAATAACAAGATGTCAGCTGAGACCCAATGTGTTCACATTAACCCTGCTATGGGACACTGAGTAAGCGTTTTTAAATAATGTGTGGTGAGCTGCAGCAATTTTAAAAGTGGGGTATGCAGATGTAAGAATTAATGTGGCTGTGTTAAACTTATTTTTTTGTGCCAGGAAACACTTTTGTTTGATCATACGTCTCATTTGATTTGGTACAGAACATGTAATACTGCAGTTTATATGTACATTTTCAACAGAAGTTTCATTTTGCTTTTCATATTTTCAACCAAATTACAGCAGTGCAGTCACTCCACCTTGTTTACATGTCTCACTGTTGCCTCGGAGAAAAGAATTGTGGAAAGGCAAATCACTGTCCATGAAGATCTCATGTTTCTAAATGCGTTTTCGGATATCAAATGTTGCAATATTCAGGGACGATAAGATGATGATTATCTGTGCAGTGCAGTGCAAAACATGTTGCTCCAAAGGGATTACTTGGTAAATACGCACAAGGATTTTAATTTATTTCATATCTGTGTGTGCATGGTGGGATACAATCAGAGGTGAGTCTTTATTTTTACTGATACCCATTTTTATCCAGCATAAAAGAAAGTACAAAGCCATCAAGGCAGTAAGTAAATAGGTATTTCATCCTCTAATCATTTCCAACAAAAGCAGAGTGCCTCACTTAATGTTAACATTAAAGAACGGTACTGTTGCAGCATGCAGGGATGCAGGTTCATAAAGCCATGTTGGGTCTGGGGAAAGACTGATAAGATGAAGACACAGTGGTGTTGGAACGTTCATCTGTTTGCAGCATTAAAGGCTGTAAATTGATCCAGTCTTTTCTTCTCCCTTAGATAATCTCTGTCCTTGTGCTGAGAGGCAATTGATTTGGCCGCATGCTGTTGGATGATGCACAGTAAACCCTGTTTCAGTTGATAAGGATAATAGGAGAGAGGGAGAGAGCTGATGTGTGATATCTAGATTTGAAGTCATCAGTTATTTCAGTGACCTGAACAGTGGGTTGCTTGACTAATTTCAAACATGTCGGGAGCCTAACGTCTCGTCTGAGTTAAAAGTGACAATCTCTCTTTGAAGCAAATCATGAGATGAAAATTGTTTTTCTAGTGATTAGTTGAAATCCACTGTCACACAAGGAAAGAAACAGGAAAATGCCAAAAACCTGTTGCATGGCGGGTTACCCGAGGCTTTAATACTGAGATTTGAGGTACATAAGATACATCACTACTTACTTTCAGTGTGGTACATGGCTAAATGATGATGGTGACAGTTACTACTGATGGATAGCTAAAGTAAGCTTGAGTGGTAGGCTGCTGTGGTACCAAAATCATCATTATTGATAGCTATAATATTTTGGCTTCATTTTTGTACAGTGGCAGGAAATGGAAACCCGTTGTCCATCTTTATATACAGTCATTGTGCTGCACAGTCACACAGTATAGTAGCATCCAACTGTTGTCTCCAAATAAGTCTCAGTCTAGATCAGACAGTTTGCTACTAAAAGGTTGTTTATTTACAGGCAACACTCAGCCTAACAATAACTTGTGATTCAAGCAAATATACACATTCAGTTAAATCACCAGGTATCATGTACATGAAATATTTGCCCTGTTTGGTCACTCATTTATTTGACAGGGGAAGACTGACGGGATATGAGGGTGACCAACCTTAATCTATTAAGGTATCACAAATGAGCCCTGCGATAGCCTGGCGACCTGTCCAGGGTGTACCCTGCCTCTCGCCCGATGGCAGCTGGGATAGGCTCCAGCCCCCCCGCGACCCTCAAGAGGATGAAGCGGTTAGAAGATGAATGAATGAATGAATGAACTGTAATGAATGAATGAACTGTAAAGCCAGCCATTTGTTTAACAATAAAAAAGGGGTGTGGCCTTGATGTTTTGCAAAGTACCGGTCTGGCCTATTGACTTATGCAGCTAGTTGTTGGCAAGAATACCTAACGAGTGTGTATTGTTAGCAAGTGCTGGCAGTTTGCCTATCTTCACATGTCTGGGATAGGAAGTGAATGTTTAATTATGTATGGCTGTACCGCTATATAGGCCCACACATTTAAAACTAGTTAAAGTTCTGGAAATGGGGTCAAATGTTATGGAAAAGTTTTGAAAATTCATTGGTAAAGAAAACCCCTGGTGATTGTCAAAGTCAAAGTCAAAGTGTACTTTATTGTCAAAAATCTATGTAACAGGGGTTAGCACAGAAGATTGAAATTGCGTTTGACCAGTCTCCAATGTGCAAGTTAAACTAAATATAGATAGGACATTGACAATAATTACACACACACACACACACACACACACACACACAATGTGCAGTGAAAACATACTGATACATGACATACTGATACATGAATTTACATTCTCTCTCTAACACACTCATTCACAAACACACACACATGTGCAGTAAAAAAAAAAGACTAGCATACTGATACAGACATGTACAATAAATACACACATGCACACACACAAACACACACACACACACACACACACAGTGTGCAGTAAGACTAACATACTGATACAGACATGTACAATAAATACACACACACACACACACACACACACACACACACACACACACACACACACACACACTCACAGCAGCAGAAGTACAATCAGTGGACATACAGTTATGTGCAGTAGTGTAGATGCAGTATGTAAGGTGCAAAGAGTAAAGTGCAAGTGACATGGTCTTGAAATGTTCATGGAATGTTCTTCAGTGTCCTTGAAATGTTCATGTCATTGCAGGGTTATGCCATGCAGTCAAATTTTGTGTGAGATTTACAGAGGTGGTATTGATGTGTATGGATGGTAAGATGTACCATTTCCTTGTTTGTGTCAGAGTACAACAATAAAATGTGTTTGAAAGGCCTTTCATCACAGCCTTGGTGTGCTCCGTTTATCATTAAACTCTGTAATAAGTACCTGGTCTTTGTGACACAGATGAAAGCTGATGCCCTTATAAATGACAACTTTAATACATTTCTTTCAGGACTGAAGTTTATACTTTGGTAGTGAGCCATGAGCCTCCCACAGCTTTATTGACTGGCTTCTGAAAAGCAGCTCAAAACTGAACTCTCTGAGCAGAATAAAAGAAACTAACGCAATCAGGGATAAAAACAAGTGCTGAGGAAGAAACTTTGTGCTACAAATCTTATATAAATGCGGCATGCAGGTGAACATTTTGTCATCACATTGCTTCAAATCAAGACTTAATGGGCCTCTGGAGGTCCCGTTTCCAACTTTTTTTTAATTTATTTTTTTACTTGAAACATAAAACCAGTGTACCAGCAGCTGTTTGCACAGTGTGAATCCACATTTACCAAGCTAAGAGGATGGAGAAAACGACTTCTGGAAAAATACCTGATTATAAGCCTGATCACCCTTTTCAATTGCCTGTCTCATTTAATAGATTTGAGCTGAGTCAACTCCATTAATGTGTCAGTCCTCACCATACAAAGTATACATTTCAAAAGTTAGAGTGCTGAGGACCACTGTGAAAAGTTGTGACACACACACAAAATGCTGTTTTACTTTACTGTGACAACACTACACACTGATGATCCTCTCTGAGTTGTTAGCGCCACCACTTGGCCACACAGTAAAAGAAGCTGTGAGATTCAGACTTTGAAGGTGCGTATCTTTAATTGGATCAAGTGCAGGCAGGCAGTTATTTGCAGTGCATTGTGGAGAAGAGGACTTTGCAGATGTAGAAACAGCAGCTAAAAGAGAAAGATGAGAAAGAGAGGCATTACCGTGATTGCTGTGGGACCCCTCAGACTCAGCCTTTAGCCACACGTCAGCTCTACGAGTGTAGGCTGTGAAATACAACAAAAAGGTCCCTGAACCCTTTTATAAACACAGGAAGCCCCCTCAGGCCATTAATTGCTGATCTCTGAGTTCATTTGGAGATAAAGACTAAACTACTTCCAAATTAAAAAAAAAAAAAAAAAAACATTTAATGAAACCATGTTTAAAGAGCTGTTGCTTCAAAAGGTGGTTCACAGAGAGTGCAACAACCAAAAAACCAGTTAATACAAAGAGTTGACATACTACGTCAAGGGTACCATCACATATGAGCAAATGTAGGCACGTGACCATGCAATATTTATGCTGAACATTGGCAGTGCCAGGTGTGACAGACATGAAAAGCTGTAGCTAATGTTAGCTATTTTGCTAATAAATACGGCAATGTATGACATTATTGGTACATTATTAACTATCTTATGTTCTATTTCTGTCTCTGACTCACTGGCAGTCAGGAAGCATCTCTCATGTGGGGCAGTTTGTATTTTTCATGGCCAGAATCCTCTCTCCTAAACACTTAGACCTACGTCTTTGCTATTAGTGGCTGCGACTTTGCCAGTCAAGTTTCAAGTTGAAGATGCGAATATGCAAATTTCTTTTGCCACCAGAAGTGAATGTTTTAATTGGTCCCTTGGCTTGCATTGCATCAAAATGAACCGGAAGCAAATATTTGACAATGTTAATTTTTTACGTGTGACCATGCCCGAACAGCTAAAATACATGGGGCACACACACTTGGTTTTTTACCTGCTACACAGACTCTGTCTCTGCAGCAGGTTGCTGCTGCCAGCTTCACTGTGTGTGTATTGACTTTTGTGAAGTGATAATACAGTTGGTTATTGAGGGGTTGGAAGGGTACAGACTATATTAACTGGTACTGAATTATTTAACTGGATCATTTTAACATCCGGATCAAAACACACACATGGCTGCTCTGCTGCTTCACATTGCCTCTGGTGCAATTAGGTATTCATTTTTACCATTTTTACATATTGTAGGCTCGTTTTTACACAGTCCTATATAGTTTTTAACTGTTGGAGGGCTGTAGAGCCAAGCACAGATGGGAGAAAACAAACCAAGAGCTCAAAAATAGAGGAAATGAACTCCAGGCACTCATGCATGGAGCAGGTACAAATGCACTTGAATTAAGTCAAAAAGCCTTTGTTGTAAAAACATGGCTGTTTACATTAAAACAACGACCGCTTTCAACCTTAAGGACTTTAAGGTCTCTGCACAAGGGCGGACAGGAGCCAAGCCAACATTCTATAAACTTCATCAACCATAGTTTATTCAGGGAAAATTGACTGAGCATTAAGCTCTTTTACAGCAATGCCCTGAGGTAACATTCAATAGGCTGGAAGGATACAAATATATAATTGCAATAAAGTGATAAAAAAAAAAGTCCATAAAAACAAAATAAGTAGCAGCACCATCAACAGCAATAAAACCAGTAAAAAGACAAAAAAGTTAAATAATTATGAATTGAGTCTACCATAAAGGACAGATACATAACAACAACAACAACAACAACAACAACAATAAAAACAGTAATAGGTAGAAAATCATGTTTGTCAACTGTAAAACAACCATACCATCTAGCATACACTTGAAATGATCTACCAATAACTGGTAGTAGTAGTAGTAACTGTCCAATTGCAATACCTCTTGCACCTTGTTCCATTTATGTGGGGCGAAAAAACTAAAAGCTAATTTACCAAGCTCTGTACTGATCTGAGAGGTTGCAAGGGATAAAAATTCCTATGATCGTGTGCAATGAGAGATGGATTTGATTTTTAGAAGGGTAATTTTCCGAGCAATGCCTTATAGACAAAAAGGAGACAATGTTTCTCCCTTCTATCACTGAGTGAACACATCCCACATTTTGATACAGCTCACAGTGGTGAGTTCTAAAACCATAAAACAGAGAGAACTGTGGTAGACTGTATCATGTGATTTCAGTGTGGATTGAGCTGCATGGATATACAAAATATCACCATAATCTAAGACTGATGTGATAGTTGATTGAATAATTGTTCTTCTATTCTCTAAAGAGAAACATGCCCTTGATCTGTACAACACACCCAATTTAATTTTCACTTTATTTGTGAGCTCAACCATGTGTTTTAAATGAAAGCTTGTCATCTATTCAGATGCCAAGGTATTTGTAGTATGTAACACGTTCAGTGTGGGTGCCATTAAGGGAACGGATGGAAAAGGCGCCAAGATCACACTTTCTTGACCTTGTGAATAACAAGAATTAAGTTTTGGTTTCATTTGAAATCAGTCTAAGATTTTTTAAGGATAGAAAAGGCGCCAGTCAAATACACACTGGAGGTTTGATACAGCGTCCTATATTGATGGTACACAAGCATAAAGAATCATGTCAACTACATAAAAATGTGCTTTACGGTTTTCTGCAGAGGCACAGATATCACTGATATACAAAGTGAACAACAATGGGCCTAAAACTGACCCTTGTGGCACACCACTTTTTAATCTTAAAAACTCTGAATAAAGTCCTGCAGCATTTATACAATTGGTTCTATCAGTGAGGTAGTCCTGAAATCATTTAAAGGATGCTTCATCAAAATTCAATTCAATTTCAATTCAATTTTATTTATAAAGCCCAATATCACAAATCACAATTTGCCTCACAGGGCTTTACAGCATACGACATCCCTCTGTCCTTTGGACCCTCACAGCGGATAAGGAAAAACTCCCCCCAAAAAAACCCTTTAACGTGGAAAAAACGGTAGAAACCTCGAGGGATCCCTCCCCTCCCTTCCAGGATGGACAGACGTGCAATAGATGTTGTAGAGAGCAGATCAACACAATAAATTAACAGTAATCTGTATGACACAATGAGAATGAGACGAGAGAGAGACAGAGAGAGATGCAGGACAGACAGTAATGACAGTAGCTTACAACAACATTAATAAAAGTAATAATATTATAATTAATAATATCATATTAATATCTGATAGTATACATGTGTGACAATAATCATATGTGTAATAATAACAGTTAAGTATGACTTATGATGCAGCAGCAGCAGGAGGCATCTGGCAGGACCACGGCAGCAGCACAACCACACACGTCACACTATCCAGGCACCGCTGCAATACGAGTTAACCTGAGAGACAGTGGAGCACAAAGGCTCCAGAGAAGAGAGAAGAAGCCGATTTAGTGACATCCACAATGGCCGAGTTAGCAAGATGCAGTAATAGGACACGAGAGAGAGAGAGAGAGAGAGAGAGAGAGAGAGAGAGAGAGAGAGAGAGAGAGAGAGAGAGAGAAGGTGCCCGGTGTATTATAGGGGGTCCTCCGGCAGACTAGGCCTAAGTCAGCCTAACTAGGGGCTGGTACAAGGCAAGCCTGAGCCAGCCTTAACTATAAGTTTTATCAAAGAGGAAAGTCTTAAGTCTAGTCTTAAATATGGAGACAGTGTCTGCCTCCCGGACCGTAACAGGAAGATGATTCTACAGGAGAGGAGCCTGATAGCTGAAGGCTCTGGCTCCTGATCTACTTTTGGAGACTTTAGGGACCACGAGTAACCCTGCATCCTCCAAGCGCAGAGTTCTGGTGGGATAATATAGCACTATGAGCTCTCTAAGATATGACGGAGCTTGACCATTTAGAGCTTTATAAGTTAACAGTAGGTTTTTCAATTCATTTCTGGATTTTACAGGGAGCCAGTGCAGAGAAGCTAAAACAGGAGAAATATGATCTTGTTTCTTAGTTCCTGTTAGTACACGTGCTGCTGCATTCTGAATTAGCTGGAGAGTTTTTAATGACTTACTAGAGCTACCTGATAATAGAGAGTTACAGTAATCCAGCCTTGAGGTAACAAAAGTGTGGACCACTTTTTCTGCATCTTTTCGGGTCAGAATAGGCCTAATTTTTGCAATATTACGCAGATGAAAAAATGCAGTCCATGAGGTTTGCACCCTGCAAGGTCAATTTATCCAGAAGCAACATGTGATAGACAGTATCAAAGGCCTTTGACAAGTCTATAAATAGGGCTGCACAGTGCCTCCTACGATCTAGGGCTGACATTATATCATTTAGAACCACAGTTGCTGCTGTAATGGTGCTATGGCCGGATCTAAACCCAGACTAACAGGGACTTAAAATAGCATTTGCAGACAGAGAAATACAGAGCTGTTGATTTACAAAAGATTCCAACATTTTAGCTAGGAATGATATTTTTGGGATAAGCCTATAGCTGAGATAGGCCTATAACTTGGTAGGGGGTGTCACCCAATCCTGATCAATAAGTGAATGCAGATGGGTGTCAGCAATGGATCACAATGACAGGCTATTTTGAAAGTGAAACACCTCCACAAGTGTTCAGAAAGAAAACAATAAAACAACAACAAAAAACATCCTGCACAAAAATGAGAAATTACTAGACAAACCAGTTAAAACCAGTCTGTGTTTTAATGCAAGCAGCCATGTTTTTTGAATAAAGGCTTTTTAACTTAATTCAAATGCATTTGTCCCTGCTCCACACGATTGCCTGAAATTGATTTTGAGTGCTGACCCTTTTCTTCAAGAGCACCTGGGTTTTTTCGTGAGTTTCATATGATGAAGGCTGTTCTCAAGCACACCACAATCTCGTACTCCAAAGTGCAAAAATAGAGTTGAGCAGTGAGAAAGCGCTGCTTCCATGTTCAGTGTAGCAGTTTAGGTTGATTATAATGGTCACAGTCTGCTGTGGGCATGCTGAAGCTGACCTGTTGTGCCCATTAAGTTTAAGTGAAACACTGGCTTGCAGTGGGTTTGGAAAAAGGCATGAAACATAAGAACATGGAAATGTATCAATAGCATTATATTTCACATAAATTATCTTTCCATGTCCATCGCACTAGGCACTGCCCACATTCAGCACAAATATCGCTCTGTACCCTGAAGCATAGGATGTATAAAGAGAACTGAATACAGCATTGGAGTCAGTTCATTCCTATGAAAATTCAGTGGTGCATCAAGCTGAAAAAGTTTGACTTTAATTAATGAAATTAACAGGATCTTCCACATCATTGGGCCCATAGAGCTAGTGCACAGTAGAGACTTTCGCCAGCTGAGCAGCTAACTTCTGCTGGCCAAGTGTCTAACTTCCAGTTTAGCCCTCCTCAAATTTGAAGGGGGATAAAAGGATTTTACGGTGTGACTCCTCTAGACTCTAAAAATGTTATCAGTCCAAATATATCAAATCCTGATAGTGAAACGAATTTCTCGGGGATTGTGACGCTCAAATAAATGTGTCCACTGGTGAGCACAGCATTAGTTTAGGCAGGACATGGTGCCCAGCTACATCAGCTGATCTCAAACAGCCCAATCAACTGATGGAGCGGCTGATTGATGGAAGGGAGTCAGCTGATAGATCACATGATTCCTTTTTATGTAACCAATTGGCAAATCTCATTCATTGGGCTCTGTTTAAACTGCTCTGGCCTGCCTACTACTTCCTTTGCAACCAGCCTCCACCCCAGCTCCTTCTTTTCATGCTGTGTCTGACTTATTAATGTCATTTCTGTTTGTCATTGATGGTGGCTCTATTCTGTTTCCAGGGGGTCTTTGCTGCTGCTCTCTCTGCCTTAAGTTTTCCATGTAGGCACATGAAAGGTCAGAGAGGTGTGTTGTCTTTGCCTTAAGGCTTTTCACATAGGAGCATGGAAAGATGAACAGGTGCTCTTTCTCCACCTTAAGCTTTCTGTGTAGGCCTGAGGAAAGGCAGAGAGGCCCCAGAAGAGAGCCATACCACCAAATACAATGCTGTAATAGAAATAGAGGTTTTCTTTAACTGAAGTGGTCCTGACTGAAGTAAGTGTATGGGAAAAAGTATTTTTGGGCCTAATGGCATCACATGGTGAACCTGGATGTTGTAATCCCACATTTTGGCCACTATGTAAAATTGGCTCCAGAGCTGATCACTTTTTCCTGGAGAGAGACAGGAGACAGGAGGGGATTCTGACATGTAGTGTGTACTAGAAACAGAATATGGCGGATGTGTGTGTTAAGAGAGAGACAACTTTAAACTGACTCAGTGGAGAGCATCGCACTGCTGTGACTGCTGTGTTACAAGCACATCATTTGTTCAGACAAGAATTGACGGAAGGAAAGTCATCGTGTTACTCCAAAGATCCCTCATATTTTGTCATCTTGACTTCTTTTTACAGAGAATAGGAGATATATTGGATCAGGCCTTGGCTGCAAAACTTCAAGGAGTGGGCTGTGTAGATATTTAAGCAGCATTAGGAGGCAAGGAAGCAGGCTGAGGCACAGTGACAGCAGTGGCTGTAGAGGACGTTGGCTTGGAGCAGGTGTCCCAGCAGTCATACCATTTGCCTGATGAATCCAGCAGGTTGGGATGGCACTTGGCTCTGGAAGTATTTTGCAACTCTGTCTTCAGACGCTCACTCAAGGTGAGCTAAAGGCTAACTGAGATGTCCCAGAATCCCTCCCTGCCCCAATGTCAAAACAATACCTGAACACTTGAAGCCATCTGTTATGATGGAGCCACCACAGCTGCTGCAGTCACATCTGCTAGCTCAGAAGGGAGCAGGCTAGACTGAGCAATAGTGGGGATGAAAGTCACCTTTGGAGAAGTATACAAGAGATAGCATCATGCTTTTAAAGTTTAGACTATTATTAATTTTAAAAAAAACCCCCACATGAACACAGTCTATACTCAGAGAGCCCTCACTCTCTGCTAAACAGCCTTATCCTGCATCAGGAGAGAATACAGTTAAAGCAGCCAAAGAGCCTCTAGAACAATGGCCAAACATCAAGGAAAAGAAAACAATGATTTTGTCCCAAAAAGGCCATTAAGTATGTATGATTGGTGAAAATAAAATAAATAAAATAGAGGGGGAATTCATCGTGACTGGTGGGTTTCTCCAAATGTTATTTTACTGTATTATATTTCTTAACAACAGCCTTTATCTCAAAGTTCATCCTTAAATGACATTCTGATTAAAGTATAGCAAGTCTTTCACAGTCTCAGAACAATGTACTTATACCTTTAACTGCATTAATAAAAAAATGTAATATTCCACAAACAAAATTAAGCCCTGACAGATATTAACCTTACAACTGTGTGTTAACATCCATGAGCACCTGCAAAGGAGGAAAAATTAGTGTGATTTTATAAAGTAATTAGAGACAGTGAGACAGATAGACACTTTTTTTGTTTTTTGTTTTTTTTTTTAAATGAGTGAATAGTGTACAAGATGAGGAGATAATCACAAGGTGTAGGGACACAGGTGAGCAAAGATGTCTCCTCTTTGGTATCCATCAAACTAGTGTTTCTTCTCTATAAACACATCTGGGTTGTGTTAACCAGATCCTTTTTGGATAAGGTACAGATGGTAAAATACAGATGCATAAAGCTGTGAGTGTAATACCTGATCAACATGTGCACCAAACATGCATGTATGGAGCAAGCCATCTTGTAAATGTTTAATATTCACAGTTTATACTATATTTATGTTTTATTCACTGTCTGTTTTCTTTACCAAAACCTGAGAAAAATATCTGGATCTTAAGATTTTGGTAGCAGACTGAAGAGAGGGATGTCTAATTGTGTGTGCCACCTTAAAATGAATGGAAAACGAAACGTAGCTATGTAAGAATAGCTAACATAGAAATAAGATATTGTCAAAAATATAGGTATTGTTTATATTGTCACGTCGTCAATCACTCGAAACATTTCAATGGGAAGGCTCACCGAACAGGCACGTAGTGAGTCCCATTTGTCCGGCAGAACCTGAAGGCAGCAGCAGTCACGCGTTGTTTGCCTTCTTAAAGTGCAAATATGGCGGACGATGGAGAATCGCTGGAGTCCTGGCTTAGTAAGTACATGCTTTTACTCCCTTTTCACGTCGTTTATTCGTCTCAAAGGTGCGCAGCGATGTGCTGGACAACCGTAAGTGTCTGAAACAATAATTCGACTCGCATGACATCGCTGAAACTGGAAAGTATCGTGCTAATTCGTCTGTGTTGTTGCTAACACAGACAGCTGCTGCTGGCAACTCATTGACGTCGCTAGCTAAAACCAGCTTTGATGTTGGCTTTAAACTGGAGTCCTGGAGTCAGTGTGTGGACAGGCTTGATTAAATGTGATTATTCTGTTGGGGACCTACTGTAATTACGCCTTTGCAGTTGTTCCCTGGTTTCTAAGACTGCTGTTGTAAACAGCTCCAGGCGCTGACTTATCCAAGTTCAAACAGGTCTTGCAGAATCAAACTGGATCTGTGAACTGTCCGGGGGCTATAAAAGAGAGGAGACATAACACAAGATATCCTGAAAGGTCCAGGTTGTGTGGGAGCTAGTCTCGGAGGGAATATAGCTGCATACTCGTAGGTTGCCTTAAATCTTGTTGATATGTCACAAAGCTCCAGCCTCCATCAGCTCTCCAGTGACATGATAATAATTTAACCATAGATGTACCTATTGATAAGCTTTGCTAAATGTGCTATAAGGGCATGAGAGATCATATCCTCCTTTTCCCCCCTCAGACAAAGCCACCAACCCCTCCAACAGACAGGAAGACTGGGAGTATATAATGGGATTCTGTGACCAAATCAATAAGGAGCTAGAAGGGTATGGTCACATTCATTCACTAACCTAATCACGCCCATCTAATAGTGCTCGTGTGTGTCCTCATTGTGCAAAACACGTGGAGCTTATTATAAAGGTTGTTGTAACACAAACTCTGGGTGGCTTGTGTTATTAAGTCTGCATTGGATTGTGACTTTCTGTCTTATTTTCCAGCCCACAAATATCCGTTAGACTGTTGGCTCACAAGATCCAGTCCCCTCAGGAATGGGAGGCGATGCAAGCATTAATGGTGTGTAGTGTTATCACTTCACTGTCTTTTTCATTTTGACATCCTTCAGCAAAAAGTGGAAGATGATATCTGAGGTTGTTTTTCCCCTTTTTTAGGTTCTTGAGGCGTGTATGAAGAATTGCGGGCGACGGTTTCACAATGAAGTTGGGAAATTTAGGTTTTTAAATGAATTAATTAAAGTGGTTTCACCTAAGGTAGGATACGTAAATGTTTGAACCACTGATGGGGATATGTGTAGTTGAATTTAAGTTTGATGTCATTTTAAGCTGTGCGTCTATCATTTTTCAGTATCTAGGAGACAAAGTGTCAGAAAAAGTGAAGACTAAAGTGATTGAGATGCTCTACAGTTGGACTGTGTCTCTACCAGATGAAGCAAAGATATTTGAAGCGTATGAGATGCTGAAGTCACAGGGTGAGATACCAGCCACTTAAAACTCCAAAAAAATAACACAGTAAAACAATATGGTGGCATAACAGTGATATTTAAAAATAATTCCCAGAATAGTTGGTTATAATTGTGTTGTGCTTTGGACTTTGATGTCCCGTAGCTGTCATTTTTAGACTAAAATAGCTTTCTGTTGTCATTTTTATTTTAGGTATCGTTGTAACTGACCCAGAAATCCCTCTCGATGCTACACTAATACCATCGCCCTCTCCACGACCCAAGAATCCTGTGTTTGATGACGAGAAGAAGAGCAAGGTAAGAAGAATTATTTTGGGATGTGAACACTGCGGCTCACTCACTGCATGTAGCTTTCTCTTTCTCTTCTTTTATCTCTGTTACAGATACAGATTCAGTTAAGTGTATTGCTGCTGGCATCATTTGGTACCTCTGTAGTTTAAGTGTTTGAGTGCTTACATACTTAGCTGTGACATTCAGATCCTCCTTGCCATAAACACTAAATAAATAGAGGAAATGGCCTAATTTGCTTTCTTGCTGAGAGTTGGGTGAGAAGATGTATACCACCCTCAAATCAGTTCATTAAATGTGAAGGTAAAGGCAGGAGACGGCAGATCCACGTCGTTACTGCCCAAAACCAAGTAATGGTCCAACAAGTAACTCCCCTTAAAACCACAATGTGTCATTTTAATTTCAGTTTTTGTATGGATGAAAAACACAGGATATAACATGTTAATTAGTGAGCTTCAGCAGAGCTAGTTGAGAAACCTTTTTTCTTACTTTTGGACAGAGCAAGGCCAGCTGTTACCTGCTGTTTCAAGTCTTTATGCTACGCTAAGCTAATCATCTCCTGGCTGTAGCTTTTAATTTAACAGACAGATATGCGAGTCATATCAATCCTCCCTTATGACTCTGAAAGAAAGCATATAAAGGAATTGCCCAAAATGTTAAACTATCCCCTAAATTTTTCGGTATGGATGCAGCCCATTTATTTAAGACATAAAATCCTAAAAGGAAACTATGTAATTACCAGTCTTTCATAATGATATACTTTCATATTTTTTCACTCTTTTTCATGGTAATTTTGATCGCAGGATTGCATCACTATATACTAAAGATTGAGAGGTTTTAAAGGATTAGACAAGGATCTCTCTGTCCCCTCCTTTCTTGCCTTCTCCCACTGTTGCATCACTGACTAATGTCTAGTTCACAATCCACAACTTTTGCCTAGTTTTTGATTTGCCGATAGTTTTTGGAGCTCCCTGACAAAAGCCCCAGATCAGAGGCAATTGGTGATTGGCACGGCACTCGCAAAATGGTGCTCTTAGTGCTGAGAGGCACGTCAATGCATTGCAATAGCTCCCTAGATATCTAGTGTGCTTAATATCTGGACCTGTCTGGGACTTTGTCATCAAGCTACAGCCAGTAAGAGTCCTGGACTCAAGTTGAGGACAGAGACGAGTGGTGCTGTAGTGCTCGCCAAGGTGTGTTTGAGAGGAAGAGAGAGACAGATTGGCAGAGAAAGGTGAAGAGAAGGTGGAAGGTGGACTATTGCAACGCCTCCAACCCAGGTTGTGGTTTGATCCACACATCACATGGCATACTCCTCAGGTATTTGTCATGGTAAAAGATCTTGTAGAGAGTGACCTCCTGTTGCCTGTCGGTCATGTAGTGTGAGAACCACAATGACTGCAACACTCCCACATACAAACAGCAAGTGAACAGTGCTGTGATCTGATGACTCTGAATGTCATGCAGTGTGACCTTCTCTTAAAGGCTGTGGCATTCCACAGAAAAAAAGGGTTGTATTTAATGTGCATATACGACACTGAAAGAAGTCTTGTGTATTTTTTTTGCTCCATTACCTCACTGGTCACTGAAACAGGTCATGAGTGCATGTTTACTTTTTGTTGACTGCAGTTGATCTATGGATGAGTTTTGTTTTTCTAGAGTCTGGGAGCTTGTATTACTTTGCTGCTTGTGTCTGGGTAATCTGTGGGAAATGTACTAGAGTGTTTACTCTCTCTGCAGAGATTGGCAGAGCTGCTGAAGAGCAAAAAGCCAGAAGATCTGCAAGAGGCCAATCGGCTAATCAAGAACATGGTCAAGGAGGTGTGTCAGTGTTTAGTAAAATGTTTTGATTGTGTTTTAGTTCAGCTCTGTTGGCTTTCCAAACGAGAATTTAGAAGCCAGTTACTGTCTTCATTTTAAAGTGTGTGTTTGTACCGACACCCAAGTTTAATAAGTACTATCTCTACAAGTGTGACTCATTTTGTGTGTTTTTTTTACCCAGGATGAGGTAAGAACACAGAAAGTGACAAAGCAAAAAAGCACACTGGAGGCAGTCAACAACAGCGTGAAACTCCTTAACGAGATGCTCGCTCACTTCAGCCCAGAAGACTCCACAGACGGAGACAAGGAGCTCATTAGGGTTTGTAAACAGGGCTCAGATGACCTTTTGAAACAAATTCAGTTCTTCCTTTTGCTTTAATTGACCTTTTTGGAAACATTCTTATTTGATTTCAAACCTTGGCTGTATAGCCCCAAAGCAGCCCAAAATCCTGTTAGATTTAAACTCTCAGGCAACAATGAAAACAGCCTCCTTCTCAGACAAACCAGTTCTTCATTAGGTATAGGCTTTCCTTCAGATTTCTCCATCACGTTAACAAATATACAGTAAACAGCTATTCAAAGTTATTTATGTAAAAAAAAATAACATAATATGTGTGTGAATCAGGGCTGCCCCTGACCAAAATGTTTCCTTATTCACCAGTAGTCGTTAGTTCAAGCCATTGGTCAAATAATTGTTGCATATTTATAATGTTGATTTAATTTTTTGAGAGGACATCAGAAAATGATTTGAGTTCCGGGGCTGAGAAAGAATGGTATGAGCTAGGGCATTAACAGAAAAGTCGATTTGTTGACACGTCAATGTCAGTGGCACAAGTCGACATCCCCCTAGAGGAGTCGACAAGTCGTGTGTTTTTTCCCTCTCTCTATCTCTCTATGTGCTTACGCTGATACTTTATCCTTGACTAAGTGAACATACTCGGGCGAACTATAAGCGGAGCAGACTCAGCGAGGAATGTCCGCAGTCATTCAGGCTTCCATAGTCGAGCGCACTTCTGCGTTGTAGTTTCCTGTAAAATGTCCGTGAAAAATCCCCCGATGCGAAAAATACATGCCGAGCAGTCACTGGTGCACGGAGCGGAGTCCGCAGAGGTCCGCGCAGACTCAAAGCGGACGTCCGCAAGCCCTGTGCGCGCAAAGCTCAGATTTTACGGCCTCGCTTGGCATGTATTTTTCACTTCGGGTGATTTTTCACGAACATTTTTACAGGAAACTGACGCGGAAGTGCACTCGACTATGGAAGCGCGAATGACTGTGGACATTCCTCGTCTGCTCTGCTTATAGTACGCCTGAGTATGTTTGGGCCTTCACGGACACACATCACATGTGTGGAGATACTTTACTTTCCTCCACTGTGTCAATGTGATGACGTCATCAAATGACTTGTCGACTCGGACTTCGACTTTATTGACAGATAAGTCGACCTGAAAAAAATCAAAGTCGTTAATGCCCTAGTATGAGCAACATTGTTAACACTGTGCTATATCTCAAAGAAATACAAAGCTGTAAAAATAAACCTATACATTTTACAAGTGCATGCACAAAGCGAGCTAGCTGTTAAAGGTCTAGTGTGTAGGATTTAGGGGGGTATATGGGCAGAACAGGAATATATAATTCATAACTATGTTTTCCTTAATGTGTAATCACCTGAATCCAAGATATGTTGTGTTTTCATTGCCTTAGATTCTAAGGCAATGAAAACACAACATATCTTGGATTCAGGTGATTGAAGAGGACCCTTGGCAAATGGCTCATTCTAAGGCTTAGAATGAGCCATTTGCCAAGGGTCCTCTTCCACAGAGTCTGCCATGATGTTTGTGCAGTAGCCCAGAATGGACAAACCAAACAGTGGCTCTAGACTAGGCCTGTCACGATATGCAGTAAGTCAGTTAATTGCACAGTAAATTAAAAGGGAGATGGTAACTTTCCCAGCCGCGATTAATTGCCACATTCATGCATGTTTGTTTTCCTCGTCTCTCTCCACCAAAGAGACAGGACGACAAGAGCGTTCACTGCCATGCATCGTCTGGCAGCCAGGTGGGTTGGTTCATTAGCGTAATGAACGCAGGGAAAACTCTTGTCATCGAGTTTCTTTGACTCTGTGGGGAAGGCGGGACTATGGACTACACACACAACACACACACACACACACACACACACAGTGCGATCTTCTTGAGGGGGAGACAAGGCGGAGAAAAAACAAGGGAGTTGAGTGTAAGAGAAAAACATGAAACTTGTTCCTAAACCAAGTGCCACGCTCCTGTGTAGGAGTATTTTGGATTTAAACCAAATGACAGAGGGGAGCCCAGTAATTTGGATGAGCCAGTGTGCCGGGTTTGGTCTAAAGCCAGCCAACAAAAAGAGCGAATACGACCAACTTAACTGCACACCTGAGAGTGAGAGACTGACAGTCTATTTTTTTGTATTTATTTATTTCGATATTTTTATGTGTTATTTCGGATATTTAAATTTTCTTTTTTTGCATTTGTAAATATTTTTGTTAAATAAATGTTTATTTCTCTTTAAAATGGTGTACTTGCATATTATGCCTTTATTATCATTATATAAGTTTAAAAAAGCAAAATTACAACAATAATAAAAATAGTCTTAAAAGCACAATGTTACGCAATATTTTCACTTATCGCAATAATTTCTGACGCAATTAATCGCCCAGCAAAATTTGTTATGGTGACAGGCCTACTCTAGACAGGGACAATATTGCTTTTGCACTGGCCACAATGTGCCGAGCATGTAGTTCTCCTACATGCGTGGCACATGGGAGAAGTTTCAGACGTTTGCAATCTGCGACCTCACCGCTAGATGTCACTAAATCCTACACACTAGACCATTTGACGAGAATGTGGACTGCAAAAGCAGCAATGATTCTGATTGTGTCCGAACAACCAGCAGGGAGACTGAACATTTTGCTAATTTATTTCAATGCACCAGTGAACTTCACACCAACACAATAACGTAGAAAACAAAAAATAAATACTGTGCTGTCACAATCCTCTCTGAGCAGCTCCTGCTGGAGATAAACTTTCTGCAAGATTTGACTCTGTCAAGTATGCCGTGTCTTGTTTCTCTGCATAGAGTAATGATGAGCTCTTACAACCTGGGTCTAGGACAGCAGCTTGGATATATGCTGGTCTTGAGATCCACTGTGAGTTTTGGTTAGCGGTTGGCTGGTAAGTGATTTTGTAGTTGTGCTGTCATCATCGCACAACAACAAGTGGCGTACTCTCATACTTAATAGCACGTGCAGCGTAACATCGAAGTGCAGCTCTGGCATGAAGATTGAGAGGGATTTTTTTGTAACTAACCAACCAATTAAGAAATTTGGCTGACTAAAGCCTCACTTATGCTTTTGACACGGATGGTCACATGGAGATCAGCTGATGAGGGACTGTGATGAGGAAACGTTGGGATCTTTAATACTTTGTGCAAATTCCCCTCACGGCAAACCAGAATTCTTCCAAACTGTAGGGGCCAGTGTTTAGAGAACTCAAGTCAACAGCATGGATCTCTGTCCATCCTCATCTGGGTAGTTAGAAAATGTCGGATGTGCATGGGCAGGCGAAAACCTGCCTCACTGTCTGATGGTGTGATGTGACTTTTGCCGTGTGGACAATCATGAACCTCAAACATAAGACTCTTTTGACTAACAGTTTGGTCAGCTCTCAGGGGGCAGCCCTGGTAATAATGACATATTTAATATCATAGTTATAGATGACATTTACCATGAATGAGTAATGTTTTTCTTTTTATGTCCTATGATCCAGCAGTTTCTGAATTGAGATACAAGATGTGAATATTTAGTGGTGTCTAAAATTCCTTTCTCAGGAGCTGTATGGTGATTGCGACAAGCTCAGGCAAACCGTTTTCCAGCTTGCAACAGAGACCGAGGATAATGACAGCAGCTTGGGTAAGACATCCTGTGATATGGCCCTATTTACTGTGGTGACTCACTCTCATTGTCCTTATATACGTATAAAAAGTTGTACATATGCATGACTCATGATTTATGAAGGTCTTGTGCTGACGTAAGAACAACATCCTATCAGACTGGAAGGACCACTCGATCGCTTTATAAAAACCACTCGGCACACACAGTTCCTAAATTTAGAACGCATTGTTCTGTTGTTGTTTTTTGAAGCATCAGCCCAGTCTAACCTTTTAAAATGCATTTATCAGGAGACATCCTGCAGGCCAGCGATGACCTCTCCCATGTCATTAATTCCTATAAGAAGATTGTGGAAGGACAGATCATTAATGGAGAGACTGAAGAGGCACAGCAAATACAATCTTCAGTCAGACAAGGTACATTTCAACTGGTATAAGCACAGAATTGTATGTCCTCATTGTATGTTTACGGCATAGCAATAATAATTATGCCATTAGGCAGTGAAGTTTCTGACATATTTTCAAAAGAAGCTCCCATTTTGTATGCATCACTGCATCACGACTGCAGACACCATGCAGTCACAGTTACAGCCCATGGTCAGACAAATTTGACAAAATTCTGTCTAATCTGAACAAAAAAACACATTCTCAAGAGCATGTTGTATGGATATACTGACTGGTGTTTTGTGTGTGTGTTTGGGTGAACTGTCCCCTTTAAACTTTGCAGATGGACAAACAGAGAATATTGCCTATTTGAAATTGGATACACCTTTGTTTTCTCACTGCCAGTGTTTTCCTCCATCTGACAAGCACAGGTCACATGAACCAGTCAGAGATTCTTATTGACCTGGTGGGTCTGGACACTCAGAGCGTCTCTCTACCAGAGCATCAACCCCCGTCTTCTCTGTCTATTCCTGCTGACCTGCTGTGTGGGTCCGCTGTCACTGACCCTCAGTCCCCGAGTCCCAATGCACCATCTGCAGCACTGTCTTTGCTGGATGAAGAGCTACTATCTTTAGGTAACATCCAATATAGTATCTTTTATTTGTTTGTTTGTTTGTTTTTCATGGCAGTGCTGAACATTATAGGGACAGTTTCACCCAAAACCAAAAATATATATTTTTCATCTTACCTGTAGTGCTATTTATCAATCTAGATTATTTTGGTGTGGGTTGCTGAGTGTTGAAGATATTGGCCGCAGAGATGTCTGCCTTCTCTCTGAGATAATGGAACTACATAGATAGGGCTCGGCTTGTGGTGCTCAAAACGTAAAAAAAAAAAAAAAAAACACAATAGAAAGACTCAAGCACAATGTCGCTTTCCAGAAATAATGACCTAGTTACTGGAGATAGTCCACAGACCTTGTCGTGTAGGCTACACCTGAGAACTGTATCACCTTGCTCATTTCCACAATCCATCCAGAGACATTGGTTTTGAGCTAGTTCACATATAGAGAGAGAGAAGGTAGACATTAATATAGCCACATCTCTCACACTCAACAACTCGCAACGAAACAATATAGATTGATAAATAGCACTATGGGTTTGAGGTAAATATGTATTTTTGTTTTTGGGGTGAACTGGGGTTAATTGTTCTTGTTGACATATAAAGCCCCAATTCTAAAAAGTTGCCTTCAAAAGTTGGAAAACGTAATTAAAAACAGAACGCAATGATTTGCAAATGTTTCTTTACCTATATTCATTGAATACAGTGCAAAGACAAGATATTTTATTTTCAACCGATAAACTTTATTATTTAATGTAAATATACACTCATTCTGAATTTGATGCCTGCAACATGTTCCAAAAAAGTTGGGATAGGAGCACGTTTAACTCTGTGTGACATCATCTTTTTTTTTTTTTTTTAACAGCGGCCAATACGTGTTTTGGAGCTGAGGACATGAAATGTTTTAAAAGTTTTGAAAATGAAATTTGTTCACATACTTGATTGATTTACGACTTAAGCTGCTCAACAGACATTCAGCTTGTTGTGTTTTGCTTTTTATAATGTGCCACACATTTTCAGTGGGAGACAGGACACCTGTATATGCCTTTAAGCATTCATGGTGCCTTCACAGATTTGCAAGTTACCCATAAGGCCACAGGCACTGATACACTCCCACACCTTCACAGACGCTGGCTTTGAACTTTGTGCTGGTAAGAATCTGGATGGTGTTTTTTCTCTGTAGCCCAGAGGGACATGACGTCCATGTTTTTCAAAAACAGTCTGAAATGTTGATGCCTCAGACACAGCACACTTTTTCACTCTGTCAGATGAGCTAGGGTCCATAGGGGTCAGGATGTTTCTGGATGTTGTTGATGTATGGCTTTCACTTTGTATGGTAGAATCTTAAAGTGATTTTTTAGATGCAGTGACAAGCAGTGTTCAGGGACAATTTTTTTCCAATGTGTTCCCTAAACAGTCATGTTGATTTTTATCCAGTGCAGCCTGAGATGTCAAAGGTCATGATCATTCAATATTGGGTTTCAGCCTTGCTCCTTACGTACAGAGTAGGTGGTGAAATTCCTTTCTTGAGACACCTGAGCGTTTCAAGGATGCCACTTTCAAACCCAATAGTTACCAATTAACCTTTTTACCCATTCCAGGTGTTGTTGTTTTTTTTTTGAGCATTTTACAACTTTCCCTGTCTATTGTTGCTTCTCTCCCAACCTTTTTTGGAAATTGTTGCAAGCATCAAATTCACAACAAGTGTATATTTCCAAAAAACAATAAATTGTATTTGTTTGAACATTAAATGTCAATCAAATATAGGTAAAAAAGGAGAAGATTTTAATTATTGCCTTCTTTACTTTTTTTGGATAACATTATACACAGCATCCCAACTTTTTTGGAATTGAGATTCTACATTTGATGTCTTTTGCCTTCATTTACAGGCCTCAACGATCCCGCTCCTGTTCCAAGTAAATCAACACATGTAAACCCGAGCAATCATTTGCCATCTTTACAGGTATTTAAATTAAGTGCAAATGTCTTTTTGAATGTCAAATATTACCTCACTGGTAACGGGAGTGTTTTTATTGCCATATATTCCAGGATTCCAGTCAAGATTTGGGTCTTTTTGACATCACTTTGGCTCCTGCGTTTTCCACATCTTCACTTCTTCCAGACGCCCTTTCTGTATCAGGTGCCCCAGATAATCCAGCCAAGTCTTCTACGACTGCCTCTGTCTTAATCTTCCCCGGCCCCATCTTTTCTGCACCTCCGGTTTCTACAGTATCTGTCTCAACGACGTCAGTCATATTCCCGCAGCCCCTCAGCTCAGTATTGACCACCATGGCCCCAGCTGCTCTTCCTCAGTCATTCAGCATGGCCTCGCCTGCTATTTCAGCCACCCCTGTCACTCCACAACAGGTCTCCACTGGAGTGTCCCACATGACTTCAACTTCTCTCAGTCACAACCTGCAAGACCTTGCCTTGCTGGATCTGGGCAGTCCTAAAAAGTGAGTAGTGTCATGAGGTAGAACTGGGGGAGGGAGCATTGGTCAGCATCAATCTGTCCATCTGCCACACGTGATAACTCGAGTGCTGGATCATATTTTTGAAAATCTTTTTTAAATTGCACTTTTTGGTCTGTTGCCTTTGCTCAACACTTAAATTTAAAAGCACTTCTGTCCACTGAAATGCTCAACAGTGTTTTCTCCATTCACATATGAGGTTTCAAGTGCATCTTAACCGCTAGTTTCCAAATGGTAGTGACTCCATTAGCCTTTGATACAGAGTGATCTGTGGATGACCCTGCAGCCACTTGAAGGGCAGCGTTTTAAGCACAGTAACCAAGCAACGTTGCTCGGAGTGGATAGAAAAATGCTTTGCTGAATGCTTTGAGAATACTGTCCAAATTACATTTCAAAGCATAAGAGTACTCTGTATCTCATCAGTTTAATTGAAATTCAAAGACTATTTGTGACTGATCATTGTAAAGTGCTGGTTAAGTGTCTAGCAGTCGATTGTTCAAATGTCAGGTGGTTGAGATTTGATTTTGTGTTGATGTAAGGCCAAGAGCCTTGCATTTCATTTGCGATCATTAAACCTGACTGCAAAGTGAATGTTTGGAAATTTTAGATTGCATTTATTTCATGTTGCTTCTGTTGTCTTGTTATTATAGTTTATCAGTGATCATGTCTGTTATCATATAATGTCTTTGACAAAGACTCTTTAATTATTCACACACAGTATACCAGGTGGGGTTGACTCTGGCAGCTGTCTGGTCAAGAGTGAGGATCTGCTAGCTCCTCCTGCCCACTCTGTCGGTCTCGAGGTCACCTCCACCACTTCCACCTCACTTCTCCTCGGAGGGATACAAGGAGGGTCGACTCCCCCACCTGCCAAGAGTCAGGCAGACGACAGCCCTCTGTTACGCTCTCTGTCCCCCATCCTCCCTCTGAGCCAGGCCAGTCCAGGCAAGGGACAAGAAGTGTCCCTGGCCAATGTCTTTGTTCCTTTGGATGCCATCAAGCCAAGTGAGTTTCATAAAATAGAGTGTATGTTTTTGTATGTGTGTGTGTGTGGGTGTGTATTTTGAGTATTTCAATTGTTTTGGTGGCGTCTTTATATATTTATGGAGCGGAGGGTTGGCAGAAAGTTATTTGAGATCGACCAGGACATCACACTGAGCCAAAAGTCTCGTTTGGTAGACTTGCCTCTGTGATGAATAAACATCAGTTTAACTCGAACTTCATCCATTATGTTTGAAATTAATTTTTCATTGAAAAGGTAAAAGGTTTTTACAAGATTGCAAGAGCTCCATGGATGCATTTAGTAGTGGAGCAGGGCAGACATACTGTTGAGGACATAGAGACCCTGTTGGTTTTAAAATGTCTTTCAGTGATCTCCAGGGTGTCGTGCTGACCGCTTATGTTCAGATTTTTTTACAGCATATGTCACCTCTGCTAGAGGGTCAATGGCCCTGTGCACAGTCATTACGTCCACACCCTCGCCAATCACATTAGTGGTTGTCTTGGTACAGCTGGAGATATCACTGTCAGCAGAATTCAATGTGTCTCCTTCCATATGGCAAAACGATAGACGGTCACTCAACACTTTGTCCAACTTGTAATAAAAGGGCAAGTTATAGAGAGCTGGCTGTCACTGTCACCAAAACAACTACCACGTCCTGCCTTTATGATGCATTTTCCTGTTACGTCCTTGTTGGGGACGCTTCAGGATGCATCAAAGCGCGTTAGCCTTTACACTACAACAGGTATGTAGTCAAATGTGCCCCAGACCACCTTTGCAAACTGTTAAAGTGCATCTTGGTGGTCGTTTATACTTGTATTTGGTGCTGTCCACATAATCTAGTCCCCTAAAATGCATTTTAATCTCCTTTGCCAAGAATCTAATATAGGAGATTATATTCTCTGCACAGTTTACATAGTGTGTATACCAGGGGGATTGCCCAGGAATTCAGTGCAATTCCACATGACAAATATTTAAACAGGAAAAGCCTCGCTGAAATTAAACATCTCTTTTACAAGAATGTCTTGGCCAAGACATGCAGCAGCACATTTTAACAAAGCATACCAAGAAATCAGGTCAATATGTTCTGGGTCACATAGAGGCGAATAGTTAGTCAAAGCATCTACAACTTGATGCAACCTCCTTCAACTCCTTCTGCATGTTTTTAAAAATGTTCAAAGAGGCCAGCTCCCCAGGACCCAAATCAGACAGCAGCTTATTGCAGACTGAAAGTGGAATATGCTTATTTCTCAAAAGCTGAACACTGAATGCATTATTGGGATATTTTATCAGCCATAATCATTCTCCACAGCAGCATACTGAAGTGACATTTTTGCCTGATCCCCTAGCCCGGATAGAATACCTTGTAGAGGAGGTTCACAAAAGAGATTAAAGGTATAATTTGTTAACATGCTCAGCAAGACTGAAAGTAAAAGCTAACCCCAGATTTTACTGCCATGTGGTGTTTCGCATCTTTTCAGCGTGGTGTCTTTTGCATGTGTGCTGCTTACAGTCTGACACCTGGTCACTACCTTCTTATAAAACCCTGAGGGCTGTGAGGTTCATGCTCAAAAAGTCCTGAGCATAGAAAATGACAAGAAAATCTAGGCAGAGGCCAGAACTTGTGCAGAAAAATACACCGCCACACACTTCTATTTTATGTTTGTACGTTGACGCTATGGACCTTAAGTTGTGTCCTTAATTATAAAGTCATTGTTATTATTATTACTAGTGGGTCATATTGAGAGGGATTACTTTAATACATTGTTTTTCTGAACATCCTGCACAGTATATCTTTTAAAAAGCTCGAGGGGAGAGTTCTTGTCTCAGTAGTACAGATAAAAACAATGTATTAAAGTAATCCCTCTCAATTACTTTAATACATTGTTTTTCTGAACATCCTGCACATTATATCTTTTAAAAAGCTCGAGGGGAGAGTTCTTGTCTCAGTAGTACAGATAATTTAATAAACTTAATAAACTGCAGTTGTTTTTCAGTGAAAAAATAACACTTCCCTCGTTATTTGAGAATTACTGGTGGTTTGGAAAACTGAACTCTAGACATTACTGCCACTTAGTGGTGACAGAGGCAAACTGGATGAGGCTGAAAAAGATACTGGGTGATGATTTGGTCTTGTTTGTGAACACGTGTAGTTGTCAGAGCATGTGCGAAAGAAAGGACATGTATCAAAATTTGATTTCAGTACAGAGTACATTGGGAGCAATAGGTGGTTGTGTATTTGTGAAGACTTCAGACTTATTACAAAGTTCCTCTTCCCCTTTGTGTGCTGTATTTTAGGTCAAGTGTGTCCTGTGACAGCATATGACAAAAACGGTGTCCGAGTTCTGCTGCATTTCGCCACTGACTGTCCGACAGGCAGACCTGATGTACTTGTGATGGTGGCATCCATGCTTAACACAGCCCCGCTGCCTGTCAGGAACATTGCTCTGCAGGCTGCTGTGCCCAAGGTAAAACCTGCTGTGCTTCTCTGATATCACCCATTACTGCATCGGAAGCTACACAGTGTGCATTTATTTTTAAAGGTATTTACTTTGGCAGACTCTCTCCAGACTCTCTTAAATTAAATATTCGACTTCAAATAACATTTAAGTGGGCTGCCGCTTCTATTTAGTCAACGTGGATGTCTGTTCTGCCAATTCATTAGACGATGAAAGTGAGACTGCAAGCACCCTCGGGGACAGAGCTGGCTCCTTTTAACCCAATCCTTCCTCCTGCTGCCATCACTCAGGTCATGCTGCTTGCCAATCCTCTCAAGGTAAAGCTCAGCCTGGAGCTGTTTTGGTGTTCCTACATTTTTAATGCATTTAGTAATGTATAAATTAACACAACACTTTCTTACTTAAGCAGTGTTTTTATCAATGTTTGAAGTCACACAGTACAGCACAGCATCACTTCTTACAGTCTCACATGAGGATTACACTGCCTGCACTACATCATTTGTGTCCCAGCAAGCTGATGAAAGCTGCCAAGCTGAGTGTGTTGCATATGTATGTGTTTTGCAGGAAAAGGTTCGGATGAGATACAAGCTGACATTCACACTGGGAGAGCAGCCACACACAGAAGTGGGGGAGGTGAATGAGTTCCCGCCTGCTGACAGATGGGGGGCTCTATAGCCGTGCTCACCGACACTACAAGACTCCTTTAACAATTAAATTTGTCAGTGCAGCTCAGAGATCAAGAGAAAGGACAGTATCGATAGACTTTTATGGAAACTTTGAAGAATATAACATAAATTTTGGTGGACCTTGAAGGAGTTTTTCTGCTTGAGATGGCCCACTGAAGTAGTCTAAGTCCCGTAGGGTGCATTCAACTTTAGTTTTACGACAGTGCCAGAGGTAATTAGTGTGGTGCAGTAACAAATGATGTGAAGTGGTTGAATGTGGATGATGGTTATGTGGGAAAATCATTTGCTAATGGTAAATAATAACTTATTATCAGTTTTTTACTATTATTATACTGTCCTCCAATGCCAGGCAGTTTTAATGAAGAGCGTATGAAGCCAGGGTCATATGACCATGTGACCACAACCTGCATTTCATGAGATTTGCTGCCGACTATATATGATGACAATGTTTGACACTAAGAACATTGGACTGGAGCAGACAAGAGCCTCTCTGTTGCTAAATAAAAGGCACTCACACACTGGCTATGGAGGCAAATAAAAGACGTGTATTTGATATTTAACAGCTGTTAAATACTTCATGTTTATATTTAAACAACCGGAATTCACAGCATTGGCATTTTACTTTTAATACCATTTAACTGAATTGATTTGTTCTGAAATCACTGCTTTGAAATTAAAATGTGAAATTTCTTGATTTTCAATTTCAATCCAAAAATTCAAGTTTAAAATTCTCAAACAGAAAAATCTACCAAATTCAGATCCATTCAGATATTTTTAATTTTTCAACTTGAATTTTTGGATCTGTCGAAAAAATATTCCACTTTTGAAATTGCAAATTAAGAACATTCACATTTTAATTTCAAAGAGATAAATTAATAAGTGATGAATTCAGATGCATGGTTATCAAAGTAAAATTCTGAAATGCTATTAATTCAGTGGTGTTAAGTTTCAATATTATGTATTCAGTAACCTTTAAAACTCAAATACTAACATCTCTTATTTGCACCCATAATTGCTCAGTAAGAATTACTGACCTTGTTGATTTCTTTCACAGCTACTACTAAATACTTTCACTTGTCCTCTGAGTTCTATTGTAACACATAGCTCAGACTCGTGGTATGCTTTTTTTGTTTTTCAGTATTTATTGACATGAATGTATTATTTATTTTGGTTTTTGGGAAGAAGGTATCAGATCCGTTAATTTCTTGTTTGGTGTTTAAATCAGCCGTTATTATCTTTCTGCACACTCTTCTTATGATAGACTCTTACAGTATTGCAGTAAGATAGGCACAAATCAGTGTCACCACATATTCAGACAGACACTGTAAAGTTACCAAATATGCAGACAGACATTTTATAATGTTACATTATGTAGCAACAGGGTGGATTCTGATGAATTACACATCCTGTTACCTGCCCAGACTGTGCACCCTGGATAGCATTTTAGTGTAAAGATGTAATTACTGCAGAATGAGACAGCAGCTTTGTGCCACAGACATTATCCCCATTTACTTGGTAGGTGCAACATGAGCGGATAAGGGCAAGGATCACAATAAGTCGATATGATTTAGAACAGCTGACCAGCTGATATTTAATCTCCTGGAGACAGAAAGTATTATTGTTGGACTCGAATTAAATGCCATGCACAGCTTTGCCCTCGCTCCTGCTGTTGGACAGTGTTGCAGAAATCAGGTTAGTTGGGGTAAAGATATTTACCCTGGGTCAACAGTAAACGTTTAGCTTGTGTGGGAGTTTCCTTTGTCAAACTAGGAAAACACTACGTTGACAAAATCTTGAGAAAATACTGTATATCAATAGTAAAAACTTGATGGTTGATTCAAAGCATTAGGCTTACCATGTCAAAACTGTGACTTCTTTATCTTTGTCTTTCTGGGGCTATTAGTGCTATATAGGAGAATCTCTACATATTTCTTATAAAACTATTTATTTGTCTTAGATTGTTAAATGAAGTTGTCATTGTATATTTTTTGAAAAGCTATTTCTGTGCATGGAAAAATAAAGAATGAGGTTGATCTATTTGTATTACAATTTCCACATATTTTGCCTTATTATTTAGTGTTGAAGGACCAGTAACAGTGTGGTAGTGTAGCATATTAACCACAATATCGTTGAGGTGCATTTTCATTTCAAAGTAGCAATACCACCATATAAAAATAATCAATTACATGTAGAAACAACAAGGAAACAAAGTATTAAAAGCAAAGTATTGATGCAGTAGAACCATCCCTGTCATTATTATATACTAATGGATTATTATTGCTAATGCAATACCATGTGAGCTGCATATTAATGTTGTGGCTGGTCAAGTTGTAGCTAATTGTAATACCTAAACTGGCAGAGGTGGAATGTAACTAACTAGCACTTATGTACAAATTTGAGGTACTTCTACTTTACTTGAGACTCTTTTCATGCCACTTAATAGATATACTCCACTGCATTGTAGAGGGAAATGTACTTTTTATTTTAGTAGCTAAATTTAAATTAAAGTTTTAGTCACTAGTTACTTCACAAATAGGATTTTTGCATGAAAAGCATAAGAACGGTTTATAAAATACACTGTTTTGTTAGGATTAATATTTTTTAGTAACTTTGAGTTTTGGTGGTGGATTTTTTCTTTTTTAGATTTTTCTGAATTGAGTGCTTTTAATACTTTAAGTGCCTTTTCCTGATTATGCTTACTTAAGTAACATTTTCAATGCAGGACTTTACTTCTAACAGAGTACTTTTACAGATTGGTAGCCTATTAGTACTTAAATTAAGTAAAGGCTAAGAATACTTCCTCCACCTCTGATCACTGGATTGCTCATTTTAGTAATGTGTGCAAAAAGTGAATCTGAAAAGTAACCAGTGATTATAACTATCACATAGGTGTAGTGGAGTAGAAGTGTAAAGTAATCTAAAAGTGATGCACTCAATTAAAGTAAGTATCTCAAAGTACCTACACTGTCAGACAATTACGCATGAAACCAACTTGCAAATGCTTACATTTAGTTACTGTATGTGGAGGAATATTCACATGTATTGTCTTGAAGGGTTCATGCAGAGCGATTGAGTCTGTGTCACATACCAAGCGCCCTGTGATGAGCCGGCGCGCGCAGCGGTGTGCTCTACTGCCCACGCAAAGTGGCGCGCCACAGACAGCGCAGCCGCAGCAGAACAGGCGCAGATTACAGACGCAGCAGCAGCCATGGCAGACGAAAAACCCAAGGTGAGGAGTGGATTTTGTATGGAGTTTTTCTGTACAGTGTGTACCCAATCCGCGCTTGATAACTGTGCTGATCTCACCGTGAAAGGCCGCCCGTGAGACCAATTCGTTCACGGTGGCGTTATGACAAAGACGGACACAAATCAGAGTTACCGCGTTAGCTAGCTAGCTAGCAAGCGAGCTAAGTTAGCATAATAAGCTAACACGGCTAATGCGCCTGAGACCCGGGCGGTATGAAAGAAATAATAATTGCTGGTCTTTTAAAACGCACTTAATCCACACCTCTTAAATGCCGCTCTTAGTATCCGTGATATGCATGTAACACGTAACAATACACATGTTGTATATCAATACAGCGTCAGTCAGAACCGAAGAAAAGTGAGTAACGTTTAGCTGTTAGCAGTTAGCAGTGTGCAGCGGCAGCGGGCCTAAAGTAATTGTTTGAGCACAGACCGTTAACTGTTAACGGGTCTTATGTGACACAGTCGTGCTCATCGCCAGCACACGTCCGAGTGTCTCGGGATAAGTAACGTTAACGTCAGTATTTTTCGATAGGTGCGAGTTGTTATTCCTGTTCTGACGAAGTTAAGCCGTTCTGCTTTACTGTAAGTTGTAGGCCATTGTCAGCTGAATTGCTTGATGCTAATGCTAAATGCTAACATTGAAGTAAACGATGTTGCTGCTTTTCTGTGCTCAGTAGCCACCACTCCTCCGGTCTGTGCTCAAAGGTGCAAATGTCAGACAAATTTGGCCAAACGTGTGGCTCACACACGTGATGTGAGTAGTTCATATATTTATATATATGCCCTCATCGGTAGTGTTTGCGGTACATAACGTTATGTACATCATCCTTAAATAATGTCTGGCCCTGGCTGAAGCGGATTTGTGGGCGAGGGGGAGAGCAAATGCATTACACATGTTGGAGGTCACATTTTTACTAAGGTAATTCCGTTTCCTGTACTTTCTGCTATCAATTTAACTTTCCGGAAACTTCTGTTTTTGTCTCTTCCAGGAGGGAGTGAAGACGGAGAACAATGAGCACATCAATCTGAAGGTGGCAGGGCAGGATGGCTCGGTGGTGCAGTTCAAGATCAAAAGGCACACTCCCCTCAGCAAACTGATGAAAGCTTATTGTGAACGGCAGGTAAGACTGTTACACAGTGACTCAAAAGAAGTCATCTTTAGGTTAATCTCAGTAAAGGTAGCCTGAATAAGAGGTCCTTGAATAGGAGACCAGTTGAGGGATCCTGGGTGCTCGCCAAATGAGGATGGACCATTGTTGTGTAATGCTCATCGCACTTTTTTAGAGCATGCTGTCATAAAGTACTGATACCAGGTTATTGTCACACACCTCTATTGTCTTACTTAATGGAATTGGAACAGCCATTATAGTCTCTTGATATCCACCAATTCTATCATTTATATGGGCTCTAGTTAGACAGTACCTTGTCAATATTGCAGATTTTTCAAGAATGAAAATAGGGTGCTAGCTAGCTATGCAGCATGAACTATTTTTTATTTACTTCTGTTCTGCAGTACATGGTTGGCACTTACAGACTGAGGGTGGCCAGTCATTTTGTTAAGCGGTATTTTAAACATGATATCTCTGTCTTTCCACACAGGGGCTGGCGATGAGGCAAATACGGTTCCGGTTTGACGGTCAGCCCATCAATGAAACAGACACACCCTCGCAGGTAAGGCTTCACCCTCTTCTACAGCCAACTAACCTCACAGAATTGCTACCTTAGTCATTGCATGTTCCTGATATTACACTTTGTTGACAGCATTAGGGTTATGCACCATTTTAGAAGTATTTTTATTACAAAAGGATTTGCAAAAGTTTAAGGTCAGAGGTTCTACTGAAACCCTAACAACGTTATTCTTAATTGCAAGATACACATCAAATGAATTAATGTTTGTGCCTTGCAGTGGGAATCCTCATTCACAGGTTTGGTAAAATGATAAATCTGAATTATTGAAACTCAGTGAGGATATACAAGGAGTCCACTCTGAAAACTTGCTGCAAAGCTACTCTTAACTTAATACTTGAGGGTGAACCCTTCACATCAGCTTTGTCAAGTATATGTACTGTATTATATTGCTGGTATTAGACTTTACAAACAGCACTTAGCAGGTGTGAACAGATCAGAGTCCATGCTGTAGATGTGCTGCTTCTTTATGTCCATAGAACAGTAACATAAAGGAAAAGGTCTTGTTTACTTTCATGTTGGAAATCTCATTTTAGGTGAAACTCTACTAAGTTTCTGTACCTCTTCCTCTAACCTCTTCAAGTTTTTTTCCTCTTTCTACTGACATCACATCCTTGACATTTACTCAGTCTTCATTTTCTGACCTAGTCTACCTTTTTGTAGGAGATGTAATAAGATAAACTTTGCCCTGTAC
Source organism: Epinephelus cyanopodus (assembly GCA_026686955.1). Taxonomy (NCBI): domain Eukaryota; kingdom Metazoa; phylum Chordata; class Actinopteri; order Perciformes; family Serranidae; genus Epinephelus; species Epinephelus cyanopodus. The sequence continues at coordinate 35,907,991 of CM048916.1, forward strand.
ATGTTTCAAACTAACTTCCTGTTGAAAAGTTTTGGATGCATTAGCTGACCTCACTGGCATTGTCAGCACTTTGTAAGTGGCTTCAAAGTAAAGACCTATCACTGCCTTCAAATTAAAAGTACAGTTATTGTGAAGCACATGCAGGAAGTGCTGGGTTAGTAGTTACAAGTGGACACTGGCACTGTAAACAGTGGCTGTCGTTGTGTTGGAGCTATAGGTGTCAAATGGTGTTAAGACAATATTATTAATATTTGCAGGCGATGGATCAACTGACATTTAAACCTTTTTTTTCTCTTTTTTAACAGCTAGAAATGGAGGACGAAGATACGATTGACGTGTTCCAACAGCAAACCGGAGGCTCTTCCCTTTAAAGACTGTTTCCTACGAACATCCCTACCTCCCCTCTTCATCCCTGAACATCTTTGTTATGCCCGGTCTTCAAATGTTCATGACCAGTGTTGATATCATTCAGTGGAATACTTTTACAAAATGTTCAAAGGCAGCGGCACAGTCAATGTAGATAGATATAATCACACTGTTATTCGTATATTACCACGTCTGAGCTGCACAGTTTAAACATCCTGTAAGCTGCAGTGATTCTAATGTGCTGAAGAAATTAGAAGCTTGCCATCATATTTTTTTTTTTTCTCTCCCCACCCCTTCCCCTGGAGGTTTAACAGAAAGCTCCTTTTTTCTTTCTTTCTTTTTATATACTTATGTCATTGAGGTTTTGATTCAGATGGAATTTTGTTATTGTTGTCAAGTAAGCCTGCATTTTAAATTCACATCTGTTGTTATGAAAATGTATTATTGGAATAAATTGAGTCTTTTTTTTTAAACGAATGTCCCTGTTGTTTGTTTTATGGATACTTAAGTCGTCTAAACCAGCAGCTGTCATCAGAGTCGGCATGTAGAATGCTAGTTAGAAAAAAAAAAAAGAGTGCAATTTTTTGGCCTGAAACAATTTAACGCTCAACCATAGATATGTGAAACAAATTGGAAGTTAAATCTAAGATGGCTGTCATTTACTTTTAATTTGTAATGCTTCAAATGTCTTTCTGAAAGTCAGAGAGGCTTGCACTTGATGGAAACAGTACAAACCATACTACTTGTTCTGTGGACTGCTAACAGGCCTATCCCAGCATCAGTACCTGTTCAGTATCACTGTCCTGCTATTGGAAGAAAAATCTGGCCACACAGGAAGGCTTGCCTGCAAAAAAACCCCAAAAACTGTAAAATGTGATAGTTGTCTTAAATCAGTGGTTAGTTGTGTGCAAGTCATAATCCACCGTGTAAGCGTAACACCCACATCTGAATATATTTCCACCATCATATGGTGTCATGAGGATGCATGCATGGTTGCTTTAACCTGTCTCCTGGCTGCAGCTGTTTACTCAGCTGTTTATAAACAAGACTTGGTTCAAGTCCACAACAGTGACTATGAGCTGTCATTAAAGAGTTTTGGAAACTGCTCTTATGAGTTTGCCACTTGTCTTTTGATTTTACTTTTGGTATTTGGAGTAAATTGCTTCGCTTAAGTTTTTCTCACATAGTACTGGTTCTAGATTGTGTATTTTTGAATAAGATTGCAGTATTAGATAATGTTATTTTGAATATTATGACAATAAACAGCTGTTTCAGTATATGATGAAAACTGATGGTGGACTTCTGGGTCAACATCCAATTTACTATGTGCATGCCATGTAAACAATTTATCCAATCACAGGCTTGATTAATTTGCCAGTATCCAATCATAGAAGGGGCTGTTCACTTGTGGGCGGTGCTTGAGCTGTAGAAACGCCTCCTTCACAGTGGTTTCTGTCGCACCGTCGCACCCGCACTTCAGTGTCTGTCAAACCCGTGGATGTGCAAAGAGATTTCCAGCCGGAAACACGGCGTTTTTACCTTCAAATTAAAATCCCAATGTGTCACTTGTACTGAGACAGGGTCTCAAAGAATAAACTTTTAGACAACAATCAAGCGCCATTTGATTAATAATTTAGATGTGATTTGATGAAACTCCGATTTAATCTTAAATATTAATACAACGCTTTAGTTTTCAGTTGAGCATACTTTATTTTGAAATTTCAACCGGAAGTGAGACGTCTCCTTCTGGTCACTTTGACACTGGTCCACTCAGACTGGAGGCAGGTTGATTATTGGGAACCACCGGCTAGGATAGACAATGATGAGGCGGTGAAGTGTCGCTAATTAAAGTGTTATTCGCGTGTATCCTGACAGATTTATACATATTTTACGACTTCTTGTGCAAAAATGACGACGACCACGACATATCAAGGGATGGAGCCCGGCTCTAAAAGCAGTTCCAGGTAAAAAGGCGTCGTTCAGACGGTTCCGTAACCCGTTAGCCACCATGATGCCAACAAGTCCTGCATCCTCTGACGTTAACCTCAACGCTACAAAGGTTAACCTAAATTTTAGACAGTTTTGCCCTGACCCCTGCCCGTAATTATTAATTAACCGCTTCGAAATGGTTGAATATAAGCATGAGGCGACGATGCCAGGATAAAGCTCGGTACCACACCTTCCCGTTTTTTCCTGTTGGGATGGACCCTTCCCATTTTTCAACGTTAGCTAGCATAGCACACATGTACCCTCCCTTTTGTAGAGAGGCTGCTCAGCTAGCATGTGCAGACTAGGCGGCTCGGCACCACACAGCAGTATTAATTGTAGGCCTTTGACGTAATATCACCTCCATCACTTTTATGTGTGTATTATCCGAAATGGAAAGATGTATCAGATCTGTCACTCCAGTTGGGTGGGGCCACCGTGGTTTTCAGCTCACTTATCGAGATGATCAGTGAGGTACAATAAAGGCATCCTCTAGTCTGCCCTGCATATGGCCTCATTGAGGCGAGGGCCATGTTACAGCTGGCTACACCTGACAATAACCCGAGCCACATGTATAATTCTCATCATAGAGATGCAGCGAGATGGATCCACATCCGCTGGTAATCCAGTGATAGAAAAACCGGAAGGATGCACAACTCACAATGTTTAAGTGGACGATTGAGATATCGGCTAGGCATGTTGTTATCATGATACATTTCATCATAGCGTGACAGTAGCAATGTGAGTAATGTATAATGCATCCCACAACTGTATTAACCACAGTAAACCTTAGAGGAAAAATACATTATCACTGATATATAACAGTGTAACAATATACACTTAGTTGCCAGTTTAATAGGCACGTCTTGTTAAGAACATTGTGATCTAATACAGCAGCCCTGCAATAAATGAAACTATTTTTTGAGGCTGTAGTTTGTGTTAATGTTGCTGAAATATATTCTATATGTTGGGTTTAATATAAGTCATAAACATCTGTCATAATAACATTGTTACAAGTATACCATAGTATTACAGTAGCATAAACTGTACCTTATGTATAAAGGCCACATAGACACATTAAAGAGAATGCTGCTGTGTTCCTCTTGTCACTAAAGTTCACTGAAACATTAATGACATGTATGCAGTGACCTTTTCATCTCGGCAGGGATCGCCTGGTCCTTCATCGCCACTTGAATCTGGTTGTCTAGACAGTGCAAAGATAGTCTGCAACCACTCTGATGAGTTGATCTGACAGACTGTTTAACTTTAAAGTTATTTACAGTTTATCCAAAATGTATCACATTGTGAAAGGGTACAAAATGAAATGGATTTTGGACCTTTATTGGCACAAATGTGAATTAACAATAATTTCTTACTGATAAATTCTGCACATCCCTCGCCTGAAACAAAACATTTAGGTAGGTTATTTTTTTTGTAGGCATCTGACAGGCGTTGAAAACATTAGCCATTATGACCCAGCTTTTAGTAACAGTGATGACCATTCCTCTCTTCCCAGGGTTTTGCGCCCTCCTGGTGGTGGCTCCAACATTTCACTTGGTGCAGATGAAGAGAAGCCACCCGTCCGGAAAAACAAGATGGCCTCCAGTGTTTTCGCTGAGCCAGAGGACCCCTATGCCAATCGAAGGAACAACCCACCAGGTACAATCTCCCTCTCCTCCAAACAGCTGCTGCTTTAGTGTGAAAGCTTAGAACTCTACTTTCTATCCATCTTACTTTGAAAGTTTACTACAGCATTTATGGATAGTGTCATTAAAAATCAAACCAGAGCACTAAACCAGTGACAATGAGGAGCGAGTTTGAGAATATTGATTATTGTGTTTTGGAGATGCAAGGTTTTCTCTGCAGGTTTTTCTCTGGCTGCTGGACCAAACTGATCCTCAGCGTCCCTAAGCTACTCAACACCTCAGACAGCTGAATACATAAGAATAACATTTGCTGTCCTCACTGGTGCTACTTGACATAACAGGTTTAGGTGCCCAAATGATGAATTGATTTCTCTCTCAGGCTGTGATTAGATATTCAAGCTCTGGTGTTTCTCTATTAATCAGGATCTTCACAAGCCTGCGGAGATTTGAAATATTCATGTAGCATTGAGCTGCCCCAAGTCCTTGTTAGATCACAGGGCTTAATATAGAATTTAAAAAGTATATTTCTTAGAGGAATAATAAAAGGCTGTCATTCCTGCCCAGAGCTGGGTTTTCCAGTCCTTCTCTAAATGTACAATACTACACAGCCAAATGTCACCAGAAGAGGAATTGAAACATAATAGGAAGTAAAAGTGATGCCAGGTATGCCTTTTTTATTCTTGTGCAGTGGTTCCTAATTTTCTAGAACAATTGCAGCAATTTAAGTCAAACACATGTGTCACAAGAGATGTCTCTTGAACTTACTCAGAGCCATTGCTGCATTTGATAGCTCTTCCTTTCAGATGTGGTGTATAGGACAGGTTGTGAGAAACAGTAAACCAGGTAGCTTTCAAAGATGGATCAACAATTATTTTCTGTCTCTTGTGACAAATAGCCTTTTTGAAAAAAATTTTTTTTACATGCAATGAAACAAATATTTTGGCTTGTAAGGTGGGGCTTTCTGTGTTTGAAACTTTCAGTGACATCAAAATATGGGGCAGGTGTCAAATTGTAAATGTCTTGACAGCTTTAACTACATCTAGCATTCCTGGAATATCTTTAAGGAGGGGTGAACTGTAACACATTAATCACAGAAGCTTTTCTGACACTGGCATGTGCAAAGTTGGGTGACGTTTTAACAGCATCAGCCTGGATTCCTTTTCACCAAGGCGATGATTTATCAACCAGGAAGCCTCTGTCAAAGAGTTTTGAGTTGCTACCCGAATGGGAAAGTACCCAGATGAGGTATGTCTGCAGCAGCAAGACAAAATCTTTTCAGTGTGATCATTACCTATATGATCATACCTTTAAATCTACAGTTGGTAACTTATAAAATAACTGTTTGTTATATTTGCTGGAACTGTCACTATATCTTGACACTATCACATGAGACAGATCATTTGGGGGGAAAACAAAATAATTTTCCTCTTCCTCCTCCCAGTGCTTCTCATGGCATTTACAGGAATCTATCCTGAACAAATAAAAACAACCAATCAGAGTTAGGGGATTCTCGAACGCAGCTGCCCACTGGCAGCAGTGGACAAAGTACCTGAAAGCTGTTCTGAGTAAAAGTAAAAATAGAAGATGATTTTGGTAAAAGTTAAAGTCACCTGTTAGAATATTATTTTAGGGAAAAGTCTTAAAATATCTGATATTTACTTCACTCAAGTATCAAGAGTAATTTTATCATGTTAAAAGGTTAAATTTTTGAAGAAAAAGTACAAGTAAATGCTGGAATAAAAAAGCAAGCAATCAGAAATCTGAAGATTATGAAGTTTATTTCTTCTCAACATGTACACCACCTTAAAAACGGAGTGTACATTAAAACAAGGGCTTCTTCACATCTTCAAGGATTAAAGGAAAACCTTTGACTATCCAGGGCTGACACACTGCAGTGGAGCAGTCTCCAGACAGTTGCCTGTCGCAAATCTTTGTCTCTTTGAACCATTACTTGCCCTCTCTGCTGTGGCACGCCATTTCTTGCCTACATCATGAAGTCGATTTCACCATCGAGTGGAATTTAGTCACTATCGTGTAGCATCTAATCTGACGTGCAGCCTGGGCTTGACTGGAAATTGAAACTGAACTGCAGTTTTGAGAGCATTTGTTTGCATTTGCCATTGTGTGATTAATCTGTGATCAAACTTGCAAGCTAGAACAACTGATAAACCAAACTTTCAGTTTTTATTTTGTAGTTACGAGTAAGTAAAGTAAAAAGTAAGTTAAGAATGCTTAGGACGTAGACATACATAGATACTGGAGTAAAACAGGAGTATAATACTTTTACTCCAATACATAGAAATGCATTTTCTATGAAAATCTAGTGTAGTAAAAGTGAAAGTTAACAGAAATATAAAAACTCAAATTAAGTACAGATACTCCCAAAAAATACTTAACTATAGTAACAAAGTATTATTACTTCATTACATTACAACACTGCCCACCTGCTTGCTCTGCTGCTTCATGGTTGATGCACGACTGTCTTCAGCGTGGCTGTGGGTTCACATACTCTCTCATTTAACACAACAGTACACTAAAATATATTTCTGAAAACATTTGAAAACAGGCATTGTAGTAACAGAATCTTGATTCATACCTAATCAGCTCTGCCTAGTTTAACAGTTTGACCGCAGAATGATTGACATGATTGACAGCTGCGTTGGAGATCCCTCAACTCTGATTGATTGTTTTCCTTCAGCTGCAAGTGCCATTAGAAGCACTAGGAGGAAGCAGAGGGACACAATTTTTTTTCACAGACTGTCTTTTGTACTATTCTAAGAATATACTGACAGTTTCATCAAATATGGCAAAAAGTTCCTTGTATGAAAGTTACCAACCATGGCTTTAACACGTGTTAATGAATGCAGTGTGACTGAAATAATAACAAACATTTTTATCAAAGGCCTAATTCTAAATTCAAGCAAAAAAGAGTATCCTTACTGAAAAGGGTTCCTATTAAGAGTAATTTCCTTACTAAATTATTTTCCTGTCAAAGAATATTTTCTTTGTTTATAGACAGTGTAGTGTACAGCAGCCTAAATAAATCTTATAAAACAAAAAGCAAATGGAACATATTTTGTTCTTCATCACAAACACAATAACGCCCACAGAGGATATTTAAAGAGATTCTTTGTGGTCACAAGCCGAATGCATATTGAAGCTTTGACACAATCTCTTCCTCTGACATTTCCTTCTTCCTGCTTTTACTTCTCACATTCAGTGAGAGAATGTCTTTAGTCCTTTCAGTGTATGAACCTTGATTTAATGGAGTCAGAATGGCTGTCTTCTTGAAACAAGATCAACTTATTTTTCAGCAAGCAGTTTCCTCGTAGTCACTGAATGCTTTTCTCACTGTTTTGATTTCACTGCAACTGCAGCAGCTCAGATGTTGCAGAGAGGCACAGTGATTGGCTGTATTGGGCTCTGTCATGTGTGTACATGGACAGTTGGACTGGCGGTCCTGGAGAGGCCTGGTCCAGCTTTATAATGACAGCGTAATTAGGATTCATGCATCTAGATATTTAATATTTTATAAGCAGAATCTTAAACTAAACATGTAAAGTTAATAATATGGTGAGAATTCCTCTTCCTCCTCCTCCTCTATCAAATGTGACAGTACCACAGCATATAAAAGTAGCTGGCCATAAGTTCTGTTACCAACACTTGGGGAGCCTTCTGTAAATGATGTGTCAATCATGCCTGGACCATCTGAAATAAAAGAGCACCGCACAGCAAACCTTTTAAACAGTGTCAACATCCAAAGAGGAACTTGTCAGATCACTCCTGCAGTATAATTTGCATCTCTGTGGCCTATTTGTATACTCATGTTTTCACACAAATGGGGCTTCCATCTGCTCCTCAAACTATACCAACTAAAGCTGAAAGCTAAATCTAGTGGAATAAATAATACACTATTTTCCTGTAAAATGTAGTCAAGTATAAATCAGAAATCTCAAAATATAAATACTAATGAGAAACATCAGCACTGAGAAATAATTGAACGAACGAAAGAACAGAAAAAAAAAAACTAAGACAAAGGTCCTGCTCAGACAGTCTTGTTGACAGGCATGTAAGATCAAAAGCTCTTGAATGAATATTAAACACTGTCGATTATTTTTAACAAACAAGACTGATGTTCAATAGTGCCGAAAAGATAAACTAAGTGTACATCATCTCATATATTAATTCAATATACAAGTTTAAACTAGGGATGCATCGAATATTTGGTAACCAAATATATTTGGCCGAATATTGCATAAAAACACATTCGGTATTTGGTGGAATAAGTGAAAAGCAAGGCTGAATAATAGTGGCGTGTTTTGATTATGCAATCATACAGCGTGCGATGACGGACGGAGTAAAATGTCGGCAGCGTGGTGATATTTCAAAATGTTGGAGAGTGATAGAGGAAAAATGGTTTGCAAAGAATGTAATACTGAACTATCTAGAGTAGTGTTGCAGGGTATACTGGTACCAACGGTAGACCGCGGTACAAAAACACCACCGTACATTTGATACCATAATGTAGTACTACGGTACCTCACAGTACCACTACTGTGGGATGAGTTCAAAAGTTCAATCACAAGAGGGTGAGTGTACATGCACCGTCCAATAACGGCACGCGCTGGCCACCTGGCACTCGATATGCCATTGCAGTGGTTTCTTTTCCCCTTCTTGGTGTCATGACTGCCCAAAAGTAGCTGGACAGCCGAGCTGTGGCGGCACACAGGTATGTGACGTGTCAGAGGAGAAACGAGCCGTTCACATTTCTCTCTTTGTGGCAGGTAACAGTCCACAAATCTCACCGCACTTAAGGGACTGTTCTTTACTTGTCAGGGGAGGAGGGTGGCTGGTTGATTTTTGGTTGATTTTTATTTTATTTATTTATTTTATTTCCGTCCCCGCTATGTTAATCACTTATTGATGCTGTTTTTGAAGTATGAATAAGTCAGAAAGTAATTTATTCCATTGAAATATCATTGATGTGTTATAGAAAAGTGATTTATCTTTTTATAAATGACAAAAGGCACATCTGCCTCATTTTCACTGTGGTATCATGATACTACTCAGAATCGTGATACTTTCACTGGTATCATACCGTGGCTCCCAATTTTACACTAATCTGGAGGGGGTTCATCTGCAAAAACTAATCAAAAACTAAACAACAGTATTCGGTAGTTGGTATTCGGTGTTCGGTATTTGGTACTTGGTATTCGGCCAAGCGTTTAATTTTATTCGGCTTTGGCTTCGGCCACAAATTTTCATTTCAGCGCATCCCTAGTTTAAACCAAATAGGTATATATAAAAGTGTCAAGGGATGATGATTAAGTTTATTTTATTAGGATAAACCCCTTGAGGTGAATCACCTCGTTTTCGAGGGGGTCCGAAAGGGATGAACTAAAAGGGTATGTATCATCCAGTTGCCATATTAAACTGGTGTGGATTGATACAATAGATGTGTGCTTGTTATGAGATGTGGACAAATACTGAATTTCAGAAATGCTTAACAGTGTTGATGGTGTGAATTGTGCCAGACACACTCATCTGTGTGTCAATACACAAATATGCTGTGGGTTGAAACTTCTGCACGTGATCACAAAATCAAAACTATTTCAAATTCCATAACACTTCTTTTATTTTCCATAAAAGTCACGTAGGCCTTGGCCTTTGGGTCCAAGGGAAAAAGCCCACACAGCAGAATATGACTGAACATTGTTATTTAGACCGTGTGAAGAGAATTATTGTCAGAAAGACATTTAGTGTGAAAATGAAACTTCCAAAATCTGAAAAACTCCCCACAGCATAATAGGAAACTAGGAAATTTTAGGAGCACTTGATTACAAAGAAAAGTTTGGCATAAAAAGGGTCATTAGGTCAAGCCTTGATGTCACTGCATTGTCAGGGTTGCTCCGTTCATGGGGTGGGTCACTTCCCCTTCTGCATTCCAATGCCTATTGTATGATGGAGACACGAGATCCTCAGTCATATTTTAATAGTTTCTAGGAAACACTGCATGTTTTATGAAAACTGTGATGCCATGCTCTAGCAATTGATCCTAATATTTGGAGGTTTACTCTGAGCAGGAAGTTATAACAACTGTATTTCCTGTGATCATAATATGTCCAAAAACATGTTCATGGAGGTAATGCTTAAATGTAAATGTTGTATGTTTTCTGCATGCTGTCAGTTGTGTAATAAATAATTAAGTGTTATATTTGCGCTTAAAGAAGTACTTCTCTGTGGGAAAGATGGCCTTTTAATAAAATTAGACTGTCTATGCAGTGGAAAGATGCAAATACTTATGAAAGTGGTGCTACAGAACCAGAGAAAACAGAGAAAAGTAGGCTTTTGCTCAAGAGGGAGAAAACCTACAACTACCAGAATGCACAGTGCTGCACCAGACCAATAAACGCTTCAGCTGATGTGTAATGTAATGCGAACATGTCCATTTCAAGCAGTGACAGCAAGCTGCGTGGAAACGATCTCAATCTCTTACAGTTAAACCGTGGCGAAAACTTGTTTCTGAAAACATTCGAGGCGAGAAATAGGCAATGCAATAACAGAAATTTAGTTTATATTTGATCAGTGCTGCCTAGTTTTATCATTTGATCTAAATTTTTTTTGGCCTCTGTTTTCACTATGCAGGAAACAGTTTGGCACCCACTTCCTGTTCATAAACTCACTATTACAGCGAAATACGTCACTTAAATATGTTTGTAAGAGCCATTTTAGGCAAGAATAGGCAGTGCAGTAACATAACCTTGATAAAAACCATCTAAAAATTATAAATAAAAAGAAGTTACATGTAATGACAGTGATTTGTAGATTGACTGAATGTGTAAAAACCAAGACATAATTTTGCATGTTTTCAGAATGAAAGAAAAACTTGAAGGGGTTGATATTTACAGTATAGGTTAATATTAAGTGGTTTCAGGGGTCCTGCCCACTTCAGATCAAATTGTGCTGTATGTGACCCCTGAACTAAAAATAAGTTTGGCACCCCTGACATAGTGTTTCAACATGTTTTGTCTGAAATATGTTAAGAGGATCTGTGTGGCTGGATTGTTAAAATGGGATTTGCAGACTGCTTCACAATGGGCTATTTCTCCAATGGCACAGTTTTCCAAAACTCCATGGTCTCTTTACTTCCCACCAGGTTTCAGCCTATAATCCCCAGAAATTTATGTTTCAATGGTGTCTGGAGGCTGTTTCACCTCCCATTGATTAGGCCTTCAAACAACCCCTTAGTTAGCTAAAGGAAACCAAAATGTTATCATCCTAACACACTAAACTAAGATGGTGAACATAGTAAATATGCCTGCTTAACATCAGCATGTTAGCATTGTTGTTGTGAGCATCTTCTTACACTACCAAGGCAGATGTTGGCATTAAGCTCAAAGCAGACAGTGAGCAGTTGACTCCGGTGTCACTGTCTCTATGATGATGGCAGTACCTGCTTGCTGTCTGACAGCCCCTTTAGGCTTAGTTGAAAGAAAAAGTGATTTGTCTACTTAACGGATAAGTTTGATAGTGTCCTACATTGTGATTCAGAGTATGGGCCTGCTCTGATGACCCGTGACTCTACGTCAGTCTCTATTGCAACCTACTCTGTGAACCTTATTTGCTTGCTGACCACTGTATTTCAGCAACTATAGTGTTTCACCTCTTGCCAAGCCTGAATTAGTTGCCGTCTCCTTTTCTTTATAATCTAGTTTATTAGTTCAATGATCAGTTAATTGTTTTATGATGGGATCATATTTAGTAAATTATGGTCCAGTTACTCTATTTGCAGAGGTTTATCAGGAGATAGAGCTAATCCCAGTTGTCCTTGTTATTGTCCCCTGTGGACTGCCTTCTTTAGCAATACCGTTTGTCTGTAACATTAATCAATCGTTTGAACAGCCTTCTTCACCATTACATCACTGATTATATAACTCAGAAAGATTGTTTGTTTTATTGATATGAATGTGTAATATGATAAATTTTAAACCTTAAAATTAAGATCTAAAGTACTCTGATTTATTAGGCAATCAAGCAATGCTTTGGTTAAAGTGAGTTTAGCCAGGAAATGTCTGTCACTAATGACAATAATCTAATTAGTTTGAGAGGCATATGGCTTCACCGATGTGTCCTCAAATACCCAGGACAGCACACTTGCTTCGCTCTTCATCACAATCAGTAACATTAAGTGGTGGAGGTAGTGAATAGGATATCTTTGGTCTGGTCATCACTGTCTTGTGTAAGACCATTCTCTCTCAACTGTTGTCTTCTTCTCTTGTAATATTGAATGCTGTGATCTCACAAAAAAAGGTTGAGTCAGGTTAGCCAACCTGTTTTGGAAGAGGAAATGCAATGTTATAATGATCTGACATACTGTTTGTCTCCATGATGTATGTCTCTTTATAAAAAAAAGTGTGCATTTATTGGATTTTGTCTCTGTACCTCCTGTGTGAAGGCCTTACTATATGAGCCATTACCTCTCCTTGTTTTTTCCAGGTGGGAAGCCCACAGGTGTGCTTTGTGGTGAGCCATCAGCCCCCCTGAGGAGAGGAGGGAACCAGACCACCAACCACTCTGCTGACGCCTCTGCCACAGTAAGATCACACATCAGGTCATGAGTTATGCTGGAAAGAGATGAAGTGAAACCTGAGGGCAGACAAACAAATAGGGAAGCAGCTGAAGTCCAAATGATAAGAATCATCTGTTTATTTTCTCTTCCTGTGCCCTCAATGTCTTGCAAAGGTTTTTCTTGTGTATCTGTTATGTTGAAACATTTAAGTAATACTTGCTGTCGTTTCCTTACTCAGTACATGTCTATTCTTCCATCAACACTGATGACGTACAGGGTTTCTTTTTTAAGTCTGTGAAGGCTGATGAAATGATAACCACCTCCTCTCTGCTTGTTTTTTTAGGATGGAGAAAATTCTGTACGTGATTATGGTAAGCACCTGTTTTTTTCCTGGTGACCCAGTTTTACCACTGGTTTAGAGGACCCTAAACCAGTGGCTCAGTATTATAAAGAACAGATTTGTGATATGTGTCATCAGAAATATCACATATAACATCACACATATACATACTGTATGTACCTGTACACATACACATTCATGCTTTTACATTAGGAGTGTAAGGGTTCTGAAACTGAGAAAGCCACAACACAACACCCGTAGTCTCGTGTTGCAGTTCCGTCTTTCGTGTCGCGATCTCTAAAACCAAAATCGAACAAAATTAAGAATAACGTGCCTGTTTGTCTAAAAAATATACCATAAAATACTAGCACTCCCTCGTTGAAGAAAGAAATGTTATTTACCTCTTGAAATTCTTAGTAATTTGGATAAACAGTGAGTCCAGAAGATGCAGCAGCATCTCATTTCCAGCCAGTGATTGTCCCTTTGCCACCTGAAATAAAAACTTGCTGTCAGACTTATCTGCTGTAGCCAGTAAATACTAGATCCATATAATATTTCTTGCTGACTTGTTTTAAAAAGAGAATCTTGTGAGAGTCTAGACATGCATACATGCACCAGGCAGAAAGTCAGCGTCATCATATGTTCATGATCCATGGATCATGAAGACATGGAAAATCCAAAACGACATTGTTGTTGCATTGCAGTGTAAGAATAAAGCAGGAGTAAAAGAAACTTGTTTGCATGGCTGAGGCTGCTAAAATCCAGACGACATTGACTCTCCCACATTCTGTGAATACAATCTGTGAGTTCCCTCGGGGCAGTGGTTGCATTTATGAAATGATGTTGTTGAACTTGGCAAGCTTACAATGGGTGAGGCGTAATCTCGTGACAAAGTGGCAGTGAATTTTACCCTGTCAATGTTTTCAAATTTTACTGAAAGTCACGTGCCTCCCTGCCTTTGTTTAGAAAACAGTGCTCCTGAGCCTGAAGCAGTTCCAGAGCAGAAGGAGGAGGCCCCTGCAGCTGACGATCCCGCTGCAGGAGTACCGTCCGGTCGCAGGAATCCCCCTGGGGGCAAGTCCAGCCTCATCCTTGGTTGAATCCCAGCCAACTCCCCACCTCTTACATCCATTCATCTCTGAACTCATCTTTTTTTTTTTTTTTTTTTTTAAACAAGGACCCCCGGCCCCTTTGTCTGTACCGCAGGAATCCTAACTGGTGTCCAGTCCACACCAGTGTCCTCCACATCCCCAAGTGCATTGTTTTGATACCTCTTTTTTGAAAACCGTTTTGTACTGTTTTTATTGTTTGTTTGTTTGTTTTGACAGAAGCACTTTATGTATTTCTATGTATAAGGTTCAAAGTCTGCCTTTGCCCCTGTAATGCATTAGACCTGCCAGACAGGGTACAAGGATCACACCCTCATATCAGCAAAAAGTAATTTATCTCCCCTGACCATATTGCGACAGCACAAGCTGTGCGTAATTATACAAGCAGTTTCCAGAACACGAGCAAAAAAGAAAGCTGTCACTTTTGCACTGTGTTCGGTTTTGACCCATCTTGCATGCACGTCTGGTCTGTAACGTATGAATGTGAGAAGAAACATAACTGTGAAGATTTTTCTTTTTATTTTAACCTGTTTGTTAGTTGTTTTTTGTGGAATAATTGTATTGTTGTTGCATGAAGTTGGAATCTTTCTACTGATAATATTATTATCCACTTAGGAGCCACATAAATGACTGTCATTGTGATCTGAAGGATGCAAACATTTGTCTTCAGATAGGTACTGTAGGTCCCATGTCAGGTAACAGAATTGGAATAAGCCTTTTTTATATTGTAGTCAATAACCTTAGATTATTGTAACCCCAGTGCCGGTTTTGAGTGCCCCATGTTTTTATAGGTAAAATTTACTCTAAAATAAAGTGTGCCTGTTTGTGTGTTAGGCTACAGCATCAAATAAGGTTGGGTTTCTGTAATTGCATCCTACCAGTGTCAACCAGCCCTGTTTTTCCTTTGTGAGGCAATGGAATGTTGATGGTCCTGACGTGTTTATGGTAAACCCATCCTAAATTTGACAAGTGACCTTATGACAGCTCAGCCTTTTTTTTTCTTCTTTTTTTTTTTCTTATGATTTACACCCCCCCAATACATATATTTATCATTCTGCTCACTGGAAACATAGTAGGCTACAGTCTTTTTGTACATTTCATTGTCACATTATTTAAACCAAAATTCCAACTCCCTCCTGCTTCTGTCTTGTTGAGTCATGTGTGTGACTGCTGTGTCAGCCAGCCGTCATGCAAGAAGACCTACATTTCAGGTACATGAAATGTAATCCCTGTGGTGTCTATTTTTAACATCTGTTATGATACAAGATATGTGTGTTTGCATCCTATACCAATTCCTGTTGCTGGATGTAAGTCACTGCTGAAATTTGAAATTAAGAAATGGCACAAGTGGAAATGAACATTAAAAATCAATTTTGACCATGGGTTGTATTGTCTGTATTATCTGACTTGGAATAATTACACTTTATCAGTTATGATTATTTTACTACAGCCCAGGGAGGAAACACCATCTGGCAAGAGGACATTTTATTAAAAAAAAAAAAAAAACAGGGCTGTAACTTTGGAAGATATCCACTTGATTTGACTGACAGAATGTTTAAGAATTATGTAAGCCTCAGACTAACATTTGAATACATTTTTTTTCTGTAGTCATTTTTGTTAAAAGTGCAATAGGACGGTATCTTGTAATGACCAGTATGAACCCAAGCAATGACGTAAATGTCCGTATGGGCATCACCGCGACGTCGCGATTTTGACGTCGCAGAGGATCTTGAGAGCCACCTTGGGTCGGAGGTGAGTCGGCAGATAGTCTGCCATGACGAGTATTCGTGTGAACAAGCCTAGGAGCAAGTCGCCCCCTCGTCTGGGACTGGGACTGGCACGCTAGAAAACTGGAGAAGTCTGAAACGACTGACAAAGAGCATCAGCCAGTGAGAGGCGGAATACGTCCCACGTCAGCACGCAGGAAGACGGAAGAAATGTGAGGAAGACAGCCAGGTGTATGATAATTATCTTATTTGTACGATAATTTGGCGCTCTGTACGATGTACGATCAATAATCCCAAAAAAAAGCCAAATGTACGATAATTTGACCATTTCATGAATGTGTAGTTGTGATCTGTATGCCAGAGTTTTTGCCCTGAAGGCATGTTGACATGTTTCCAGCCAATCGCACTTTGCTTAGCGTGAGATACAGGTGACGTTTGTCTCTGAACAATGAGCACAATTGGCTGGCGCTAGGACCCGTCACTCGAGCGGGAATAAGATTCAAAACAGAATAAGAAGAGGAAAAACAGAAAAAAAAGTAAACACTAGTGACTATATTTGCCTATAGTAGGATTGTTATTTTGGTTATGACGGATGTACAATAATTTTCCTCGAAATTATCTGGCACGATAATCCTACATTTCTTATCTGGCAACGCTGGGAGGACAAGCCAGCAGGGTTGCCACTTGCCAGATCCGCTTATTAACCGTGACTTTGGGCTTGTTTCTAAAGTGGAGTTGCTTATTTGGGCTTGCTCTCTTTAACGTCACCTTTCTCTCTCTATATATATCCATCTAATAAGTTATTTAAATGCATGATAGTATGTCGGATTGCAGTCGCTTCTTTTGGGCTTGTTTCCATAACCCCGGTTGCTTGTTTCTCTCCAAGATCTGGCAACACTGACAAGCCGGCCAGCAAGCAACAACAACAATGGCAGCATCCACAGGATCAGGGGGAGCGTGTGTGTTTGGACCCAGGATAATAAAGAATATCCATGCCTTTACGATGTGTCGTCTCCACGTTTGTTGACATTACCGCATTATCTGGGGCTCTGTCGGCGAAAGGCTCGTGGAGAAATCTTGTGGTGTGCACACACAGGTCGTAACGCAGTTGGCGAGACTCCCGCTGACAGAAACACACGTCGCCAGGTATGAACACAAAAGATTTCGATAGTCTCTGCGACGCAAAATCAGGGTGAAAATCGTGTGATGTGAACTAGGCTTAATGTTGCCCTCCTATTATTTTCATCAGTTTTATCCAGGTGGCAAATTTGCGTATCCTAGTATGGGGGGGAATGACCCACCCTATGCCCCCTGTGATTGGCTAGTGCTCACTGCCTTCGTAGGGGTAGGGTGATAATGTCAGGGTAGGCCAGTCAGAGGTAGAGTAAAGCCACACTTTGCTATCCTAGGATTTGCAGATTCACATTCAGGTGCTCATGGCCCCCCTGTGGCCCCCTCTGGGGAGCGCCACTGCACACCAAAAGCATTGCCATGATAAAATGATGCACAAATCTGCCAAAGTTGCTGCATTTAACACAATGAATATGTACAATTTAAATTATAAAATAACATAGAATGATAACAAGAGTTAAGTGTGCAAAGGTGTTCTTAAAAACTTTCTCATTCATTTCCTTATTAGGTAACGTTATTACAGTGAGCTTATTTTGTCTCGGTTCTTAATTTTTGCTTGACTTTGTAGGTCAGTGCAACGTTGGGAACAGACACAGCCCTGCCCCTTGTCTGTTTTATCGTGTTAGTCTGGCAGGGCATACGCAGCCAATCATGCGTTTCGTTTACTCATAATGAAAGTGAAAGTAAAATTGACCGGGGCAAAGACACTCCGATGTTTAGTCTTTAGTCAACCATTGTTCAACCACTAAGAGACGTCGCCTGGTCGAGGAGCGTGTACGGTGAGTTTGACATGACATTATAGCTGTGCTGGCTGTGTGGCAGGTCTTATAGGTCGGCAACATGTTGCGACTGGCTGTGTGAACATAGTGAAGTGGTGAGATGACGTTAGCAAAAACTACTGCGGCTAATTTAACCTTAACATATAACATTAGGTTAATGAATGGCGGGATGGTTGTTAAGTACTGTGTCTTATGTTGTAGTTTTACTGAAACGACAGAAAAAGTATTTTGTGTCAAATTATCGGTGAATATTTTTGTAAAGGCGCTACACAGGGACATGACTCCACTCATGTTCAATTCCACCCGTGAGCTCAGCCTTAGTAAATTTAACAACCATTTGTTTACTGAACATGGCCTCCAGCACCTCCGTGGTCATTTTGGCGCCTTAAACCTACAGGATACTATAAACTGGCGTCGTTATCACATTTTGACAGTGCTTCCTCTTTTTGAATAAACAAAGAGAATCGTTGGCGTGAGGTGGAAAAAAGTTTTGCATGCACGGCACAAGCGAGGTTAAGGTGCCAGACTGCAGTGGAGGTGACACATCAACGTGGTTGTTTGCTTGTCGACAGCTCCCACAGTGACTGATTTTATTGGTTTGCTCACTTTTAAGAACTGAACATGTGTAGGAAGCATGCTCGATCACATACCAGTTGCTTGTGTCATTATTTCCACGAAGAAGGTCACATTTAAATTCAACAGGAAATATGTTTGGTCAGTCAGGGGGGAGGATGTTTGTGCTTTAAGGAACTGTGCTTGACTTATCGGAGGAGACTGGGTGTGACTGGACTCCTTCCAGACAAAAGCAATAAAATGTAATAAGCTTACACATCACACACACACATTACAGCATGCACACAGTTGGCATTAGCGACATGAGGATATAACAGCTGCTTGCCCGAATAAACTGCACAGTTTCAGTATCAGTAACTCGGCATAACAGATGTTATTAGTTTTTAAAAATGTACCCTTTGATGTTTTAAAGTTAAAAGTCAAAACAAAATCCAGGAGATGAAAAAAGTTTTGACTTTCACCAGTGCCATGCAGGCACGAGTGCAGTTATAATGTTTTACAGGATAGTGTTTTTGCCAGTGGTTTATTTTTGGCAAAATTTTAAATGAAACGTAGAATTAAGTGATTATGATAATGGAAGCCTTCATCTGCAATTTGAAAATCCAATGCTAATTCCTGTTTTTACAGTCTGTGGCTATGATAAATGTTGTAATTTTGGCAATTTAAAAAAAACCCAAACCTTTCAAACCTGACAGCAGATTTGGGGTTCAGAGGGTATTTAAAATAAACACAAAATTCAACCATTTGAAGTTGTTTCTTCCCTCAGGAAGCCTAAATAAATAACACAAGTCTCTCTCATTGCCAAAAAATTTTTTTGACATGCATCCAATCCAGTAAAGTAGCAGACTGTCCCTAATAACACATGGAAGTGTTGATGGTGTTTTCTTTTGCAAGGACTTAACATCTTGTGTAGTATAGGGTTTATACTGCATATCATTAGCCTATTTGAAAACCCCAATTTTGCCAAAAGGAATAATTTAATAAAATTAAAAAACAGCACATTTTCATCATTGATCACTAATGAGAAAGGCAGCCCAGTGGTTCAGACAAAATAAGCTTCTTTAATAATTAGACATAGAATATAGTCCAGACATATTGATTATGGGGACCTAAGCACGAAATAAAAAGGTGGTTAATCTGGGCTCCCGTGTTACTGTAATAACAATAGGTCCGAGACGGAAAGCACCGCCATAGAAGAGCAGTGCAGATACTGATAGCAAAGTACAGACGGGGTACGTGTTTGTGTAATTGTGTAATGTTACCGTCCACTCTGTTCTCCAGTGTTAGTCTCAGAATGAAGGACCTTTTGAAACTTTCCAGTAGGGTTTTACTTTGTCAACCTCACTGTGTGAAATAAATGATTCAGAGGGGGTTAGAGCTTTCGTGTGATAGTGACAATGGGTTTTCATCGGACTGTGCGGTTGGAGAGTTTTAAAAGGGTGAAAGTTGCATAATGACATAATGTTTAAAGTGAAGGTTGATGGTTGCTGATGTACTGTGACAAGTAGATGACTGTTTGAACGTCTTTTATTACTGTACAATGTTCAGACTACCCTAGCTGACAGAGGGGTTGCTTTCCTGTACACAGAGTGTGGAGGCTTGTATTTTCATGTCAACATTGCTTAAAGCCCTGATCTGTTGCACCCATGGATGTATCAAGGTTTCACCATTTTCCCTTTCAGATTCAGTCCTATTCAGCCGGGCCGATATGAACTGATGTTAGTTTTTCATAGATACATTGGTATTTTCCATAGGTATTTTCATAACTTTTTGCTGATGCTTAATAAGAAATTGCAATAAAATATATTCAAAAATTATATTTCATTAGCCAATATATAGGTAGTGTGTTTTTTAACTGTCAGTATCAGCGTTCATGTACAACACACCTCCTTCATCTTGCAGATATTGAGCCTCTAGAGCTCATCAGGAGGAAGGACTGTCAGGACGTTCACACACTCTTAGTATCCAGACAGGAAGTGTACAGACAGGCCAGGCCACCCGGGCCTTATTGTCAGTGTTGTTAAACAGAGAAAACAATTACGACATAGAGCACATCTTGGGGGACCACTGAGTTTAAAACAATATTACTGTTGTTAAAACCACGACCATTATTTGCTGTGGCCTGTCCCGTGTGACAGTGTGTAACGCCAGGGTTGAATTGACCTGTAGTCTGAGTTGGTGTGTAAGCAGCATGTGCTGTATATCTGCAGTCTGTCACAATCACAAGAGAATGTCATGGATTCACTCATGGTGTGGTTGTGTGGGGAGCGCAGATGTTTTTCCACTGTGTCCAAGAGATTAAGACAGGAATCCGCCACCACACAGCTGCAGTGGCTTGATTACTCTATTGGCAAAGCACTTTTGAATTAAAGATACGTTTATGTAGTATCTTTGTTTCGGTACCCATACCAATGTGAATTTTGATACTTTTCGGTACTTTTCCAAAGGAAAAGTCCTTTTGGCTACAAACCTTTAGAACAATAAATAGTAGGGGTGTAACGGTACCAAAAAATCGTGGTTCGAAAGTACCTCTGTACGGACGTCACGGTTTGGTTGCTCAAATGTTTCACCAAGTTGGTGTTGTCTCGTGTTGTCTCCCTTTGCGAGGCAGATTTTCACTTGTCTTTTTTCATATGCGCCAGCTGCGAATGTTGATACAGGTGTTGTTATACAAAACACTTGTGACATCTGTGCTCCAACAGGAACAAGAAAGGCTTTTGTTTGCATAAATGAGTAAAATAAATTAACTAAATTAATGAATTGAATCAATTTCAAAGTAAATCTAAATAACATAAACCAAGGTAAGCAAACAGTTTACAAAATGGTAGTGTGTGGCAACAAGTAGCCTACCATGGCAACAAGTACAGTGACTGGATAAAATGGAGTAGACTGGGACGGGTGCAGGCAGGAATACAAAAAAACACTCAAACCATGATATCATTGCAGGAGTAGAGAAACAGAGCAGAAATTCATGACTCAAAACTACTTAACTCTCCAACAGGGACGAAACAAACTCAGAGAAGCAGCATGAAGGGGTCACCACAGATAATTGTTCCTCAACCCATTCTAGTGTAGAGGATATTGCCTAAAATGTGGCAACTCTTAAGCTCTTAGCTCTTAGCGGCATTACAAACATTTCTTGAGTGAACTTTCTCTTTCAGTATGACTCCTTGTCCATTTCAATGTGTGGGCTGGCACGACATGTCAAGTTTAAGTAAATACAAACAGTGGCCAGCTGGTCAAACAGGTTTCTGAAGTACTGAACTTGTAGAAAGGAAGAGCAAGACTGCAGAAGCAAACATACATTTAGATACATTGATTTGACAAATAGATTCATGCTTTTTTCCCCTTCAATTTAAGGTACTATGCAGTGTTATCAGCACCTCTAATCACCAATGTTCTTAAGATAATATAAAGCCAGTGAGAAAACATTTTAGATAAGACGCTGCTAAATGGCTGAAGTCAAATACAGACAACCAGGATTTAAAATGGATCCTTGCTGCAGAGCCAAAATCATTTCTTATCCAAGTAGATACAGATTTGCACAAGTGATCAGGCCAGTAGTAGTGAGTGTGATCAGATGTCTTATCTTAGGATCTTATCTACTTTGTCCACAATTTTTTTTAACGCCCCTTTAGGGACAGTGTTGGAAATGACCTTAGGCTATAAAAAGCTACAAGGACTTTCTTTTGTCAGTGACCATCCAGTGCTCACATATCTGTTTCATTAAAGTAAACATGAATCTACACTCACTCACAGAACAATGTAGTCTCTAGAGATCTTACTTCCTCTTTGTTGCTCAAGTTTTGTCACGGGATAAAGGATGGTTTTCTTTTTTGTTTTTTTATAACTTATTTGGTTAAAGCTGTTGAACTAGCATTTGCCTTTTAAGGAGAATACATATTTTATAGATTATTGGCTGTAACTTTTTGTTTTGTGAAATGGCACAGGACCTTTGTTTCTGTGTTTTATAAAGCAGTGGAATAGAAAGGTCGAGCAGAGGTTAATAGTTTTTAAACTAATGTTTAAGCAATGTTTGCTTTTAATCTACACATATTACAGTACTTATTTTAATCTTGCTTCGACCTGGTGAGATTTTCTTTTTTTTTTTTACAAAACTAGATTCTCAGGAACAAACTGTGAGAATTGCGTGGTGATATAACAAACAAAGAAAGAAAGTTATACTGAAGTAAACACTGAGCCAAGCCCCCCCCCCCCCCCCCCCCCCCCCCCCCACACACACACACACACACAGGCCTTCCAACACAAATAAACACAAAACCTAATTAGAACATAACTCAACAACAGAAAAAAAGCTATGGATGTCTTTCACTTTTTTCATTACATTTCATGCAGCTTCACAGCCTAGGTTTGCTTTTTGTCACCCTCTGCTTTGTGTCTGCCAGGTGAGGGTAACTCACCCTCTCTCTCTCGAACAAAAGCACACGTGCATGCAAGGTATCCATCTTTTACCCGGAGGGCATAGTAAAGTCAAGTTACAAAAAAGAACAAGAAGAACAAGAGTGAAAACTGAGACCTAAAGATAGATATCAGGGTATGAGAATCTTTCTGATCACTGGAGGAAACAGAAGAAGAGACCACAATCAGCAAATTCAGAATAAAATACTGACTGCTGTTAGAAGATGCTTGAAGAGAGCAAAAACACTGTCATTGGTGACACAGCTGGAACCATCTTATCAAAGTGTTATATTTATTTTTAAAAAGGCGAAGTCTTAGTTTGAGGATTTGGTTCCCTCCCCCATACAAGATCTAGTGTGCACGTACTCTAAATGCCTTTTATGTTTTTAAAGAAACAGTTTCATCTTGGTTTTGAATGGAACAAGTCATTTTGATGCTGGATAATGAGCTACAAATTGTTTTTTGTGCAACCACGATATCAGGACGATCATGGTCCAATGAAAATGAGTGCTTTCAGACAAACAAGGCAACAAAACACTCATAAGATTGTTGTTCATCTGGCCACCCCAACTTGATCTTTCAAATTGACCCATAAGTTGAACTTTAATAATGTCACGGGGGTGGGAAACTAAAGACATGAAAAGGTTTTGGAAATTACTAACAGTCTATTTTTGCATGGGCATACAGTTTAGGGGTTTCCCCAAAGAAAAAGTTTAGCGTTTCAGTTGACCCTTAATTAATAATGATAATGCTGTTTGAAATACAATGGGTTAATGTTTTTAATTGTGGTGCACAATTCTTCTGGGTCTGAAAAATAAAGCCAATGCAGAAGGTTTTGATCTCTAAAGCTCCTTTCCCTGTTCATGACAACTGCATGTGGAATGAATTTTTATATAACTCACCTGTTCGCATTTTATTAAGGCTTAAAGTTACACAAAGGGTATTTAAGGGCAGGTCCACTTGAGTGGACTATGAGCCAGATTTACCCCGCATATGATCACATCAAGCTTCAAAAAACCAAGATACTGAGGGCTGAAATGCCATACTTGAGGCTTGAAAATCCCGGGGAACTGCGCTGGGCTTTGAAGCCGATTTTACATAGCGGCCAAACATAGACTTGTAACTTCAGGGTCTGTAAATCAGCGGATACATGTTTTTTGAGTGTCACAACCCCAGCAGAATGACTTGTTTAACTATCAGGATTCCATTCAGTCTAATAACATTTCAAAAGTCTAGAAGAGCTGCAAGATTAAATTGTTTTATCCCCATTTAAGTTAGGGGAGATCTAAAACCAGACGTTAGCCACTTTGTCATGTTTGGCCACCGTACGTCTCTACTGTACTTGCTCTATGGGCCCCACAATGTGGAAGATCTGGGTGATTTCATGCCGCAATGTTTTTGGCTTTATGTGCTACAGAGCAACTTAATAGGAATGGACGGGAGCCCACCTCCAACACTGTTTCCAGTTCGCTGTATACATCCTTGTTGAAAATGCTTCAAAACAGCAGTCCACAAAGCAATGGGTGACGTCACGGTAGCTACGTCCATTATGTTATGCAGTCCATGTTCTGCAACCAGTGATGTTGCATTTTCTGAGGGTCACTGAGATTCTTTCCTTAACTGTGCTGGTTTGATATTTTGCCAACTTGCCACAGTAGAAGGTATCGCCACTGGCAGTCTAGCAGTTCACTTTGATTTTAATTCTGCTGCCAAGACTGACCACATTTGGCTAAGGAGGCCGCTCACCTGCTCAGACCTGTTTAGCAGTGTGTGATATGCAACACACCTGTGTTTTGTTTTCATGGCCTTCAACTGTGAAGGCAAACAAACCTTTTGTAATTGCACAGAAAAAATCTGATTGTGACAAAACAAAAAGGCAAAGAAAAGATTATGCTGTAATTCTTACCAGCATCTGTTAGCACAACAGCTGAAAGCCGCGCCTGCTGACTGATTAACTTCCCACACAGTCATCTATGGGAGGCAGTTGTGGGTTCCATCTACAGAGTGACATGCTTTGTAAGATCACCATCACGCACATTAAAGCCACTGGAAACTTAATTGCAGAACAATCCTGACGTGCACTATGCTCTTTATGAGTTTTTGCAGTACAAATTGGCATAAGAATCACCTGGAACACCACATTTTTAATTGCTATTAAGGTACACTGTTTGTGTCGTGATGTGATCCATGTCAGAATCATGTCTGTCATAAGACAGCCTTGGTGATGGGTTTTATGAGGATGTGCCCAGAGTTAAGAATTTGCTATATAAAAGGATCATGGGGTAGTTGCCAGTTTTTAATGAAATAATTAAAACCGAAGATTGATTTAATAAATAAAGAAAACACCAGATAACATATTTAATCTATCTATTGTTGTTGAAATCACAATAATTAATGTGTGGAATAATGTGAGGCTTTTTGGTGTGTTCAGAAACGGGAACTCTGCTTAAAAAGAGACATTGTGCAGAGTTGCAGGTGCAAATATCTTAATTAAATAACTATCAAAGCGTGGTGGTGTGGAGCATGCTACCTTTCACCAATCCCTCACACACTGGCCTCTAATGCATAATGATAAATAAATAGTAGGTAGTGAGACCCAAGTGGGGCTATGCTCCTCTTGCCACAAAAATACCCAAAGTGCCATTGGTGTAATACTTAGTGAACTTGCACTGGGAACTTGATTGTCCTTTGAACGCTGCACTTTAATTTTCAGAAATAGATCCTTTTTGAGTTGAAACATTTTTGCCATTGTTACATTTTGTCTGATCCCCACCTAAAGAATTATATGTTTTGTCATTTCAGGTAAATGAACATGGCCTCAATGGGTATCCTGCTTATTTTCGCTCTCATCTATTTCAGCATAGGAAATGCAGATACAGGTAAATTCTGCTTAAATCTGAGAGTTTCAAGGATGAAATGCTGCATGCTACTGATGTACCATATTTCCTTTCCTACAGATTTTGTAAAGGTGGAATGCAAGGCTCAACAGGCGGGACAGTTTGGCCAGCAGTCACTGCTGGAGTGTGTTGTCAGAACCACAGCAGATGTAGTGAACGCAAAAATCATTGTGGTCACTTGGAGGAAAAAAGGAGATAGCAATCCCTTGATGGTTTACAACAAAGGGCAAAAGCAACTGCAGCAAGGCTACAAGTTTGCTGAGCCGTCCTGGAATGACCAAAACATGAACGTGTCCATGCTCATCACCAACACTGCTATAAAGGACAGCGGAAATTATTCCTGTTACGTAATGACGGACAGCGGTGATCACACTGCCGACATCAGCCTTGATGTCACAGGTAAGAGCCTGTAGCTGTGACAATGAGATGACCATTTTGAGTCAAGAATGTATCTTGAAAATCAATGCCTACCAGCACATTTGCAGACTCGACCATGAGTAAAGTTGTTTCTGTAAACAATACAATGCATTCTAGTTGCAAACAGAAAATGGACTTAAAAGATTTAACTGTTGCCTTGATGCAGTGAAATCTTGGGGACTTTCCTGGCCTGTTGGTATTTCCCTTTCTGACTTAACTTAGTTTCAGTTTCAACGTTACAAAGAATCACATCCAGAAATATTTGTAAGAGCCAGTTTCTTTCTTATCTGTCTTGCTTAGCATATGATATTATTAACAGTACATGTGAAATATTATGGTCAACAAATAAGTTTGTGATACTTTATAGACATAGTCATGTAGTCATTTGATTGACGTCATAGTGCAGTGTTGAGCTTAATGATCACGTTTTTCCCTTTGCAGCTAAGTACAACAAACCAAAGATACACTACGACCCTGAGACAACAGGCGGCACCCTGATGTGTGAATCTGAAGGCGGCTTCCCAAAAGGTCACATTGGCTGGTTTAGTGAGCTCAAAGATGAGTGGACAAGCAGCTCTCAAATGGAGGCAAAGAAGACAGGAAGCGGTCTGTTTCACCTCTCGAGCAAGCTGCCTTTGCAGCCAAGATCCAGGTTCTCCAACTACACCTGCATAGTGTATAATGCCAGTGGAGGCAAAGAGGGGGAGAACACACTTGTGCTTCCAGACCTACGACCAGAACGTCATGGTATATATGTTTTTGATTCAGCTCTGCCTCACACAGTGAAATGTCATAAAGTATGTCACAGTTGCACATGAGGCCATGCTTTACCAGAAATTTGAAGCAACGCAGATGCCACGACTGTTACATGAACACAGTTGCTTTTAGGATTGTGCAACTAAGAGATTTGAACCACAAGCCAACATCATGCATGTTTTGAGTTGCCACGGGAGGTGGTAGAGGGCTTACAGAAACAAACAATTTGTTCTCCCGCATTCTTACGGCTTGTTTTTTGATCCATTTATAACTAAACATCGTCTGTGCTCCCACAGTTGTTTTGGTACAACATTCAATGGATAGCCAGGCTGTAACATGCCTACCAATCTGACCCAACATCTTTCTCAAAGCGTCAAAACAATGCTCCTCACAAAGAAAGAAAACTATGTGTGGCAGTCCAGGTCTGATAAGACTGTACGCTTCTTGTGGTGTGGAACCAAAGCGTTTCATCCACTATCATTCTCATGACCCCAAAATTCATCAACAGGTTCACATAGCAACTTCACAGCCACCCTACTGTGCTGTTGGCTCAGTTGTCACAGATGCCACATACAGCGAAGGTCATTTGCAGACTCCCATGACAGTGAAAGTGGAAGGGATTGTAGGTTGCCAGTGTGTTACAGAGGGAACTTCCCACCACCAGTGCATGCATACCTCATTTTAACAACAGCAATTTCAACAACAGCACTTACATTTCTACCCCTTTGGTCATGAATTGAATAATTAAAGCATTAAATCTTTATTATTCAATTTGATTTATGCAGGAACTGTGCAGAAGCTAGGAAAGTGGGTCCAGCAGCCAAAATAGTCGCTCCCGTGGTGGTCATCGGGTCGCTGATCGTAGGGTTGCTGTTGTTGCTGGTGGTGCTTCACAGAAGGCGATCTCAACGTGAGTATTCACACAGGCTCTCTTCTGGCTTTTCTGTTGTTCTGTCTTTATACATATCTTTGTGAGTAAAAGGTACAAGGGAGATTAATAAACATTGCTAGTTTAATGTAGTACCACCTGCTTCCTTTATGAAACAAGAGTTCATGTCATTCACCATTTCAGACAACCAAAAAAAAACCATTCACACAGTTATGAGCTACAAGCTTTTGGTTATTAGCTCTTGTTCCTGTGGACCTAAATGAAGTTATTGTAAGTTGCTTTGAATAAAAAGCCTTTTCCAAGTATTTGTTATGTAGTGTATCATTATGGAAGACATCTAATCAATGCACACAATGTTTTGCTGCAGTTTTCCATAATTAAAAAAAACAAACTAACACTGAAATGTTCCAGGAGGGACTAAAAGGATAGCTCCACAATTTTTTAAGTCGATCTTAAAACAATTGTCAGGTGCCCATATGTACACTGAAAAAGGTTTTGCTTGAGGTTCCTTCTGTTCATACTTTATTTTAAGGAATATTTTACCACAAAATGGCAATTTCTATTTCAAGTACTCACGCCATGTAACGTTGAATTCTTGGAAGAAAACTCTGTTTTTCCAGCACGCTTCCATGATAAAAGAAGAATTCAAAAATGGAGAAAATCCCTTATGATGAACAACAAAAGAACTATATGAAAACATCCATTTACAAACTTGGAAGTACTGAGCATACTATTGGATAAATGATACTTGGATTATACTGCATGAACTGTGCAAACAGATGTTTTTCATTCACCGTAGAAGCATATGGAAAAAAAATAAAGTTCTCTTTACAAATTTAACACAACATGGGGTAAGTAATTAATACACAATGATCATGTTGTAGGTGAAGTGTTCCTTTAATCTGTCATATGATAATAGTAAGTAACATGCAGTATCACTGATAGAGTAGACAATAACAGAGATACTTTAGAGCTATCACCACAATATTCAATCGTGAAATGTATCCTATCCTTTTTTAATGTGACATCGTAATACCAAAGTTCTCAAATGCTGTGGGGGATTTCATCAGTGGCTCTCTGTGAACAATAAAACGCTAACAGGAAGTAACCATACAATAGGTGAAAGGTTGTGCCACAATAGTTGAGGGTAGAAAAACCTGTTTAACACCTGGCAAGCAGCCATGTTTCTCAAGATGGGAAAGTACAACCTTTTTTGTTGTTAACCTGAGTCAAGCAGTATAGCTACTGCAATCCTGTCATTAGTCTAAAACAGTCGAGTGCAAAAACTTTCCGTTGTTAGACAGCGTTCCCACAAAATATCTCTGTAAGAGCAAGTAGATATCTGATTTTCACATATCATTTTCTTGACAGAGGCCCGGAGATGCTCTACAACACCCCTTATGAGTATGTCCATCTTCGGACATGAAATTGCTGCTGTTTTTGTTTTAACTTCGGGTCTCTTTGAGTTTCTATCTATTGATTTTTTTCTATCTATCTGTTAGTTTTAGCTGCCTGAAACACCCAATACCTGCAACAGACCTGACAGATTAAAGAGTGTTTTAGTTGGCTAAAATAATCTAAATGAACCTTTTCTTTAATTTGCTTGAATTTTTTTCTTTTTTAACTGATGAATAGTTGAGTCAGTTGCCTCCTGGGCTGCATATTTTGACACCAAACTCACTCACCACAGACATATTTCTGATCTCATTCTAGCCCTGTTGAGGCATGTTCTCCTGCTGTGTTTTGAACCTTATTCATTAACTCAGTTGGAGCACATGTTGATACTGACCCAAAAGGTTTACTTTCTCTGCAAGGCTTTATCATCTTACCTAAACTACTTACTGGCTTTCCTCTGGCGTTAAAGATGTATGAGGAAATACAGTGATATTTACCACACTAAATAGGTTTATGATTTTTCCAGTGCTTGTGGAAAATGGGCTTGGTTACTAATCAGTTTTTGAATCACACCATAACCTGACTCATGGCTCGGACAGTTACTGGTGGAATCTGCCTCTGCTTACAAACTTGCTTAATACAGTGATGGTTTTTACACCCACCCATTGCAGTCACACAGTAAAATATTTTAATTTGTTCCAGGGGGACATCATCAAGTCCCAGATCGTGGCGTTCATGTTGAGGAAGGTATGTCCAAATCACAGTACTTTGACTCACTGTGTTCAGCTAATAGAACTTTGTTTTCACATATACTCTATTAGATTGAATTCAGACTTTAATATGAAATATTTCTGCAGGTGATCTTCAGGAGATGGGTGAAACATGGCATGGCAACCGGGCCTGAGGTAATTATAATGCTCCAAGCAAACAGCTGAGAAGATTAGTTTCATTTTCTTTTTTTATGGTATACTGGCAGACTACAAGATAGTATCAAATCTAAAAGCTCTCTCTGTCTCTCTCTCTCTCTCTCTCTGCAGGAGACACTGTGTGTCACATGACTTATGTTAACTCACTGGCAACCTCTGAAATCAACACTTCCTTGTTTGCTGATCTCTACTCTATCATTGTACTTTCCCATCTGCACATGGTTGTGTATATAAACAGGAATAACTTGTATCACTGAGATTTAGCAGAGGACCCATTGGCACTTTTATTCATCTAAGCTTACTAACTAAAAAGCCTTTAAAAAATCAAGTCTGAATGTAAAGAAAGGCCTTGGCTGATTTTGAATCAGTGGTGGAGAAGAAAGCAGGGGTGTATGACAGCCACATCAGGAGCAAATGTAATATCATAGAAAGCTGATTTTATCGTGAATTTATGATTGCAGTGAATCTCTGGTATGTCTTCGTTATTGGAGGAAAACATTTTGTTCATTTATGCCCATGCAGTAAGTGTAGCCTTTGGCAGCTTGGTAGGAGTGGCCCTCCCTCTGACTTCCTATTGTCAGCGTTACAAGGGAAATGTTGAATCATGTGTGTGTGTGTGTGTGTGTGTGTGTGTGTGTGTGTGTGTGTGTGTGTTTGACTTTCATGTTTGGTCAGGTATTCTAATTAAATAACTAATTTAGATTCTTCAGTCAGAGCTAACATTTTTTATTTTTTTGACATTCCACAACTTTATAAGTAGTCCAAGTTCTGTGAAGGTATCAAAAGACAAGGCTCAAGTTAGGGCTGGGTATCAGTACTTGATACATTAAGGTATCAACCGAAAAAATCCAGTAGGCTACCAAGTAGGGCTGCCACGATTAGTTGACTTATCGATGGCTAATCTATTTTAGTAGTCGACTAATCGGTTTAAGTCATTTTTCATAGAAAAGTACTATAAAAGTACCCCAAAATACTCTTACTGCAGCTAAAACCCTTTGGCGTGAGTATGAAACAAGACATTAGATGACGTAATTTTGGGGTTTGGGCGAGACAGACCGACATTTTTCAACATTTTGACACATTTTTCGATGAAATGATTAGTCACAATGAAAATAATCGTTAGTGGCAGCCCTACTACCAAGTAGCATACAAACTTCTCCGGTCGAACGATACTGGCATTTGATCCTCTTTGGGTCCTGATCCTTAACCATCCAGACTTCCCTGTGGATCAGCAGACTTTATGTTACTACCATCTCCAGAGCTATGCTCCTGTTGGCAAACAGTTGGTCTAGCATCTGCGTAGTTAGCACAGGCTAACATAGCAGCAGTGGCTAGCACCCAACACTGAGCCGTTAAATGGTCCCAACAAACTCACACCAATACCAAAACAGCTTGATTCTGTTGTTAAACCTGTCAGTAACTGTTGGGTAATGTTAGCCATATGATGCTAACAGTTAGCCCTGTCACTGTGTGTATGCAGGCAGACTCAGTGTGCGGAGCTCACAGTCCCGCAGCAACAGGAACAACCCCTACAGTCTGGGGTGTGGAAGTCGAGCGGTGTATTCGACAGAGTTGGCAGTTTGGCGTGCCGAGGTCCCACCAAAACGTTCATAATTGTGGCTATGCTACACGCCGCTCTAGCCACATTATGGTTAGCAAATGAAGTACTCAACTGGTATCGGTCTTGGTATATTCGTATCCTAATTTTTAAAATGATACTCAGTCATAACTAAAGTTAAACTGTTTTTTCTGACTGTTAACCAGTTTTTGGAAAACACCAAAAGGCAGCAATGTGTTTTGGGAACCAAATTTTGCTACCTGGTTGAGTGCTAGCTTTTAGCCAAAGTTTTTCAGGAGTAAATGGTGTATTTGCTTAGAGCTATTTTCAATATAGAGTTTGCCTTTTTCTTGAAGGGTTTTGTTGATATATTTCTTATGGATTTAGAACACTGGTTATTTTCTGCTTATAGACAAATAATCAGATCAGTGAATCTGTCTTTGAGTCTGGTGCTACAGCTCACCGGGAACATTCCGCCCCAGCAAATTTCATATCCTTTTTCTTACCACTGAGAAAGTTCACAAGATAAATGCTAGTCGCACTTCCACATGTCACACGATTCTCACTTGTCACTGACTTGCTATTGGAAAATACAGTGTGGTGTATCAAAGCCAAAAACATGTTTTGTGTTCCTCTAACTGTCTTTTATAAAACTGTTATATAACTTTTGGCAGATGTATGCACCTTCACTGCCAAAATAACACTTATCTTCACCATCTTTAACAGGTTTTAGGTTTCATTCTGAGCTTCACCCGACACCAGCCCTCATAGTGATGGCTGCTCATATTTTCAGGGATTGTGACGCGTGATCTAAGGCCTGCTCGGTAATGGAGCAGATCACATTGTGATAAAAGCTGTCCCGACACCACTAAAGCAAAGTAAAGAGTCACACAACAAAAACACCTTATCAATATCCGTAAAAGTATATGATTAATCTTGGCTGCCTGACATGAAGCCATCGGCATTAATCATTGACTTTTTGGAGAGAGGAAAACAAGGCCATTAAAAAAGTTTAAAGGTCTTTAATATGGAGTTTATGTAGGATATTAAAGAAAACCCCACGGGTATCCTTTAATGAGACCTTTCAGAGGAAATTTTAAGTATGTTGTTGTAGGTAGGTACATTTATAAATCTGTGAATATTGTAATTCTGTGTTTCACTGTTGTGTTGTGTTTTAATAATTAGCACTGTCTAAACTGAACTGTGATTTTTTTTTTCATGTAATAAAATGAGTTTTAAAATAAGAGAATTGTGAGTGCTTCTTTTCATTTTTATTGTGCAGTTGTGTAGATTATGTTTCAGCAGTGGTGGAGGAAGTATTTAGAGCTTTTACTCAAGTAAAAGGTGGAACACCATACTGTAGAAATACTCAAGTAAAAAGTCCTGCATTTACAATTCTACTTAAATAACAGTACAGAAGTATTAGCAACATAATGTGATGTATTAAAGTATCAAGAATAAAAGTTCTATTGACTCTTCTCAGTGTCATATTGCTGTATTATATACAATATTTTCAAATTATTCCTGATTAATTAAAGCAGCATTTTAATTTAGTTAGCAGAAGTTTGTGATTGTAATTAATTTATAAACTGTTAGGTGGTTATTCCATGACAATATTATTTGCAATTTACAATTTTAATTTGAAAATTAACTACCAGCTGTTGGATTATTATGTTGTGGCTAGAAAGTACAAAATCTGTCTCTGACATGTAGTGTAGAAGTATAAAGTTGCATAAAATGTAATACTCAAGTGAAGTACAGATAGCTCAAAATTGTACTAAAGTAAATCTGAGTGAATTTATTTTCCTTTCCACCGCTGTATTTCAGACATGGCAGTTCTTGTTAATGGTATTTTTAATGCACATGTCCAGACATGAAAAGAACCAACGTCACTTTTCCTGGTGATTCTCTCAGTTTCAAGGGAATGCCAATACTATGACATGATTTCCAAAGAAATGTCCAAGTTGTGTTTACTGTGTCAGCATCACATTACCGGCTCTAGATGTATTGACTGCTTCCACTGTGAGCTCATCTGATCAGATTCGAGTTCACACTCAACATCCTTAGGTAGTGTTCACCCTTGTTCCTCTTTTCTAGAAAACATGTCTCATGTGATAAAACCATAAAAGGAAATAAGGAATTCTTGCACACATTTAATTTTTTACCCAGCCTTTTTGTTCTCTCAGCTAATAAAAGTGTATTGTTATCAAGTCTTTGTAACTGATATTGTATAACTAGTTAATGGTGATCATTGGTTTGCTAAACCTGCCTGCCTGACTGTTTTTAAAGCCTCTGACTCTGAATCAGCTCTTAATATTATTTCTGCTGCTCGGCAATACAACATGTCACACATTATGACATCCCATTGATCAGTCTTTAGGATAAATGTGTCAGAATTCAGATCTTGAAAGCCTGAAATTGATCTCAGTCCTGCTATCTATTGGACACATAACATAACATGTTGCTAGGCCATAACAGTGCAGGCAAACTACATTAAAACCTGATTTGTGGCACTGAACCAGCTTTACCTTTTGATCAAGACCTTGCAGTGTGGTTGAAAGCTCCAACAGTAACAAGTAAGTGGACCTTTAGTTGAGATTGTTTGCCCACAGTAAAATAAGTATGTAAATATATTAGAAGTAGCATTTAATTAATGTCGATAAGAATAATATTTTTCATTCATTTGCTGAATTATTCCTTTAAGATCATTAATATCCCATATGCTTGTACATATGCAGTATATATGATGTACGTACATATATATTACAGTTTTTTGCTGAGGCACTATCTTTGAAATAATAGTCAATTTGTGTAAAATTTTACACACTAACTACAACACTTACACCAAACCAGCAAAACATTATACATCTCCTGCAAAGGCAAACAAACCCTTTCAGACTCTTATGCAAAATAGTGTTTCTATGTCAATACAGTACAAGCAAACCATCGTTTGAATAAGCACAGGGGAAAGGGGAAAACTTCTGCAAGAAGCAAAGTATCTCTCTTAAATCAACCTTTTTTTCTAACATTTTAGAATGCTTGTCTGATGTGCTAAAGCATATCATGTCCATCCTGTTACATTTATTCATAGTGGAAATCGATGCCTTTGGGTAATTTTCACATTATG
Source organism: Epinephelus cyanopodus (assembly GCA_026686955.1). NCBI lineage: Eukaryota > Metazoa > Chordata > Actinopteri > Perciformes > Serranidae > Epinephelus > Epinephelus cyanopodus. The sequence continues at coordinate 35,942,601 of CM048916.1, forward strand.
GTTGATACATATGTTAAAAATCTTCCTAAGTTGTCACAAAGTGCTGGTTTGTTTTTCAACATATGAGAAGCCATGGTTAACTTTAGCATATACAGTAATGTCCCCCCTGTTACTGTGGGGACACACAGTGACAGGTGGGACATAAGAGAGCTAGATTTAGCTAGATGTAGGGACATGATAAGTGTTTCCATCATGTATTGGTATTTATCATTAATTTATTATTAATTTATTGGTTATATACTTTTAGGAGATTTGTTAAAATGGCGTGCTTGTGTTTGTCAGGCAATGGCGCCCCCTGTCTGCTGCAGAAAAGCATTGGCGCTACAGGGCACGTCGGGATGCAGACCCTGAAAGAAGGCAGCAATATCTTAAGGAAGAAAGGAAAGGTGGAGAGAGGACACAGAAAGAGAAAGTGTCAGACCCTAGTGAAGTAAGCGGTTAAAGTAAATGTTTACAATTGTAATTTTTATGCAGATGTTGAAGGAACTGCCGTACTTCAGTGAAATGTGTTGTTATTGTCGCTTGTGCGTGTATTGGAGGGGGACTTTAAAATGACAATGTTAATGATTAATAGTTGTTACTAATGTTGTTAAGTAATGTTTAAAATTGTTGACATACATTGTCAAATGTTCATGTGAGTCCTATTTTCTTTATTCTTTCTTTATTTTACTTATGGCGTGCCACTTGTAAAGTGGCTCATGCTGAAAATAACATCATTTTTGCCACATTTAGCTTCAAACAATGTTTAAAAAAGTGTTGTGAATTTTTTAACATCACCTTTTACACAGCATATTTGTTAACTTAGAAATATATTAGATAGTAAAATCTAAATATTAAATGTGGCACCTAAATGTTAAATGTTAAATCTAAATATTAAATTTAAATCTAAATCTAAATCTAAATGATAAATCTAAATATTAAATCTAAATCTAAATGTTAAATACTAAATCTAAATGTTATGGGTGAAACTAAATATTTAGCTAATATGCAAATTTACATTGCCGGTCACCGGAAGTACCAAAATAAAAGCTCAAGATGGTCAGACTGTTTATAGAATCAAATAACGAATTAAAACCAACTTATCGGGGGAAATGAACACTTGAACATACATTAGCATGATAATAACTACCTTAAAAAATTCACAACACTTTTCTAAACATTGTTTGAAGTTAAATGTGGCAAAATGTTGATGTTATTTTCAGCGTGAGCCACTTTACAAATGGCACCCCATAGTTACTTAGATGCTGTGAATTAGCAAAATTCATTGACATGACCTTTAATCTGAAAAGAAGTGTGTTAAAATTGGATTTTGCCTTAAAGCCTCTGGAAACCCAAATCCACAATAGTCTTCGAACTATGTAATTTAGGGTCTTATGTACATAATATTAAACATGTAAAACAATTAGAAATCAGTTTTCATCCAAATTCGAAATATCTGTCTTTTAGGTTTTTGTCATAGACTGTATAAAATAATGGACGTAGTCACCGTGACGTCACACGTCCGTTTCTGAAGAGTGGATTTGAAGCTCAAAATACTCCGCTCTGGACGTCGCCATCTTGGCAGTGCGTGACTCCGCCCAACTCCCGGACAATCAAATATGGGCAAAGAGGCGGGCTGAAGGAAGCCTGGCTGCTTAAACACGCCCACCTCGCTGGGCGCTGCTAAGTTAGCTGAGGCTAACAAGCTAGGCTACGAAGCTACGAGGCTAAGAAGCTACGCTACTTTGGCTAGCCCTGTGGCAGCTCCCTCACGAAACTTGAGGTAAGTTGAGTTTAGCTTAAATTAACGTTATACAACAAACCTTGAAACAATGATTCAGCTGTTATCTTAAAAAAAAAAACGCTTCAACTTTTTAAAAAAATATATATAATGCTAATTATTTATTGCACTTATTTTACTTTCATATGCAATGTGGAGCACTGGTGTCAGCTATGTCCGGCGTGGTGTCCACAGAGCTGCAGAGACCTTGGGAATCACCCTCAGCATGCCGGGCGTCCGTGTCTGCTGGTTTGGCTGGGGTGGACTGCAGTGGAGAGTCCTTCTCTCCTTCTTTCCACACTCCCTGTGAGGAAGAGCAGCGCCAGGTGTCCTCACCATCCGCTGTGGCGGCAATGACATGGGGAAGGTCAGCAGTATCAAGCTGGTCAGCATGATGAAGGAGGACCTGCACCAGCTTCACCTCCAGCATCCTGGCATTAAGATACTATTTTCTTCACTGGCCCAAAGGTGCAGGTGGGAGGCTGGTGGCAATCCAGCAAAGACTGATAAGGCCAGTAAATGTGTTTACAGTGTTATGGCTACATGTGTTCATAGTTTAAATGGTGCCATAATTGAGCACCCTCACATCAGACATATTCATCTCACACCGAGGAGAAATTATATGTTTTAAGTAAATTAGTTAATTGTCGTAAAGACCACCTCCAAACACAGTGAACTGCTTACAGTTGGCAGTGTCACTGCTTTTGAATTTGGCCTTTAGGACACATTTTGTTAGGCCTGAACATAGCCCAGACTGTCATGGCCAATGTTGAGTTTTTATATTCATCTACAACTTGTTTAAAATTTCAATAAATACTATTTATATTTGCACTCCTTTTGTCTTTGTTACTGACTGAATGTTGTATTTCACAAGCAAATCTGACTGTCAATTGAAAGGGCAAACAAATCACACTACAGATAAAACATAAAGCATTAATGTTTAACATTGTCACTGACAAAAAATTAGGCAGTCCATTGCTGTGTGGGCCTGATTATTTTAACCGTGTACTTGACTGGATAAAAGGGCTCAAAATGAAAAACAAAAAATTAGCTGGACACAATAGTTTTGAAGCCCCCAAGGACATGTCACTTGTTCACTATGTTGCCAACTCTGAGAGGGTCTTCTCAGGCAAAGGTATCGTGACATTTTTATAGTGAGGCAAACAGAAAGATAATCAGCCAATTATGTTGTTTTTTTAGCCTCACTATATGAGCCTCAATACCAAGCAATACCCACAGAACTTTCTCATATGTCACAATGTCACAATAAATAATACCTCCTATGGTACTTAAAATTATTCAGTGTGCAGATATTTCCGTGTTTTTCACAAAAGGAGAATCGTTATTCAGTGAATTTTCTTCATTTGTCTTAAAGAAATGTTCAAACAAAACCAGCACATAACATCAGCTTTTCATTTCTTTTTTACATTCTGCTAAGATAAATGCAAACTTGGGTAAATGTTAAGACATAAATGAAAACATTAAGATGCCATTAATAATGATTACATTTTGTTAATGGTTTAAATCACCACTACATTTCCAATCATCACAGAAACTGATGAATGACAGCTTTCAAAAAAATGTGCTTTTACTCTAAAGTAATTTTTGTCTGATCCACTTTATATCACAAAAATTCTAAACCATTACACAAACAGTTTAACAATATTAAGTCAAAGCTTGCATTCATGAAATCATCACTATGAAGGTTACAAAAAGTACACATGAAATAAATGAAAAGATTTGTAACAGTAATTATAAAACATATGAATTAGGACCCAGTGTCATAATTTGCAAAATCTTAATTTCTTGTTAAACAACCTCTTTACTGTGGAGTAAATATCCTATCATTGGTCGAGGTGTTGTAACTTTCCTCAAGTGTCCTACAAGAGAGAAAGATGACAAGTTAAAAACACAGGTAGAAAACACTGATTACAGCCTGTCTTGGTTAAAAGCCCACTCACCACCAAAATGATCTTATTGCTGAGTAAGTGGCTGTCATTCATAAAATAGTTTTGTGTTTAAATTCTGTAGATATTTGACTTTATATTTGAATTTGATTTTAAATTTAACTGTACTATCAAACAACATGAGTATGAATGTACAGTATGCAATTCATCCACATTAACATCATTGTTGCTATCAAAAGGAAACTGAACTGTTCTCAAAGCTCACTGCCACTGTGGAATCATGCTATGTTCGGCTGTCTCATTATGAGAATATTTTTTCCATTGGTTCTTCACAGACTGTGTGTGGGGGGGAAAGGTAGTAATTCTCACTCTGATAAAGGGTCTTTGCATAAAAAGCACTGAAATGTTAAAGTTGTAAATACATGTCATGTTCCTTGATTGATAAAATCTTCATTTGGCCTTTTGCATCAGGGAAGATTAAACTGCACTATGTGTCAGTGTGTCATTTCACCTTATTAGTAATAGTACGGAGCAAGCTGTGCCCTAATCGAGAACTTAGTAATGTATGACAATTAGTAATATATGTCATGCATTTAATTGTATTATGGACAATAATTCATCATTTCAAACTAATAACTTTAGTGAGGTACTGTATGAAAAAGGTGTCTTTATCCTGGAATCAGTGCTGAAGTGATGACTCAAAGTGTTCACTGCACAGTCGGGAAGTCTTGTTTGGAGTCCAGTTCTGTCTTTGGTGTTGAGTGTCCACTGGTCCAGTCTGTCTGGGTCACCTAGAGGAAAACTTTACACAGACAAATAGATATTCAAAGTAATATATGTGTTAGCTACCTACTTGCAGACACTTTTACATGCAAACAATACAATTTAAATTACTTCAGTGTTCAACAGATCATAATCAATTTATTTAAGCAAAACAAAAAGGTGGTGACCATCACAGTCCTCATATTCTGTCTGTGCATTATCTATTGTTGTGTAGCTACAGGCCTATATCATACTTTTATTTTCTTAATATTTTATATGTGACAGTCAAATGTCACATTAGCTTTTTTTAAATTACGTTACACACCTTATTGTAATTTCACACAGTTCGCCACTTTTTAATTTACATACACAAGTATAGCCTTAATGTTACGTTACCGTTACACTGCTCATATGACAACGTTAAAGTTGCATCACGTTAGCTAACTAATGTGGTGGACCTTTATTTTCAAACCTCACACAGCCTATTGTTCAAAATATTCTCTCCCTAAATGCCTAACGTTAAATCCTAACACTTCTCTGTCAGGCTCTGACTTCGATACTGGCGTCTTGCTTGAAGGCTAAATGTTAGCTGACTGGTTAGCTAGTTAACGAGCTAAGCTTGTGTTGTATCGTATTGTATGTGGCTCTGTAACTTGATGTGGATGTTGCTGCTGTGATACAGGTCGCACTTGAAAATGAGACCTCCGGTATCAACGTGATTTTACATGTATTAAATAAAGGCTTAATAATATAATAATAAGCTGACAGCTAGGTGGTGACCGCAGACACCGACACCCGCTAATTACTGCTAACACATAAACATAATTAAAATAATACTAGAATTTCCGAATTTCACTTACCGAAAAACATGGAGCACGGACTTCTTGGACGGTCTGTTGGTATAATTAATCGAACAGCAAGTCACATTACTCCAATATATGCCTGAAAAAATATCCAGCAGGCACAGACCCGGCTGAGAGGACAGGTTCAATGCCTTGAACATGGACACGAACTGGGTGAGATGACGCCGAGCAGACGGCGAGTCTGAGCTCAGCTCCGCACAGCAGAGCCAGCGGCTAGTTAGCATGCTAGTTAGCCACCCGTGATGGTGCGACCTGTCACTCAAAGTGTCACTCCACCGGAGGTTGGGGCTTGGAGCCCCAACCTCCGGTGGAGACGAGTGAGACCAATGCGGAAGTGCCAAAAACTGCAGTTCACCGACTGTCCACTTGAGGCTGGCTCCGGAAGTGAGCAAATTCCCATAGAGCCCCATGTTAAAATGTCCAACTTTAGAGCAGAAATAAACATGTTTACAGCCTGGTACAAAAAATGGTTTTGGTCTCTATAGTTAATTTCCCCTTTCATGACAACTCTGAGGGGGGTGAATTTTTTTCTAACTCTTCCGTTTAAATGTTATTAAGGTTTGAAATTGCGCATAATTAAGGGCGTGGTCACTTTGAGTGACAGGTGGCACTATCACGGGTGGCTAACTAGCATGCTAACTAGCCGCTGGCTCTGCTGTGCGGAGCTGAGCTCAGACTCGCCGTCTGCTCAGCATCATCTCAGCCAGTTCGTGTCAATGTTCAAGGCATTGAACTTGTCCTCTCAGCCGGGTCTGTGCCTTCTGGATATGTTTTCAGGCAAATATTGGAGTAATATGACTTGCTGTTCGATTAATTATACCAACAGACCGTCCAAGAAGTCTGTGTTCCAGGTTTTTCGGTAAGTGAAATTCGGAAATTCTAGTATTATTTTAATTATGTTTATATGTTAGCACTAATTATCGGGTGTCTGCGGTCACTGCGGTCACCACCTAGCTGTCAGCTTATTATTATATTATTAAGCCTTTATTTAGTACATGTAAAATAACGTTGAGATCAGAGGTCTCGTTTTCAAGTGCGACCTGCATCACAGCAGCAACATCCACATCAAGTTACAGAGCCACAGACAATACGATACAACTCAAGCTTAGCTCCTTAACTAGCTAACCAGCCAGCTAACATTTAGCCTTCGAGCAAGACGCCAGTATCGAAGTCAGAGCCTGACAGAGAAGTGTTAGGATTTAACGTTAGGCATTTAGGGAGAGAATATTTTGAACAAAAGGCTGTGTGAGGTTTGAAAATAAAGGTCCACCACGTTAGTTAGCTAACGTGATGCAATGTTAACGTTGTCATATGAGCAGTGTAACGGTAACGTAACGTTAAGGCTATACTTGTGTATGTAAATTAAAAAGTGGCGAACTGTGTGAAATTACAATAAGATGTGTAACGTAATTTAAAAAAAAAAAAGCTAATGTGACATTTGACTGTCACATAAAATATTAATAAGATCAGTGTATGATATAGACCTGTAGCTACACAACAATAGATAATGCACAGACAGAATATGAGGACTGTGATGGTCACCACGTTTTTGTTTTGCTTAAATAAATTGATTATGATCTGTTGAACATTGAATTAATTTAAATTGTATTGTTTGCATGTAAAAGTGTCTGCATAGTAGGTAGCTAACACATATATTACTTTGAATATCTATTTGTCTGTGTAAAGTTTTCCTCTAGGTGACCCAGACAGACTGGACCAGTGGACACTCAACACCAGAAGACAGAACTGGACTCCAAACAAGACGTCCCATCTGTGCAGTGAACACTTTGAGTCATCACTTCAGCACTGACTCCAGGATAAAGACACCCTTTTTCATACAGTACCTCACTAAACTTATTAATTTGAAATGATGAATTATTGTCCATAATACAATTAAATGCATTACATATATTACTAATTGTCATACATTACTAAGTACTCGATTAGGGCACAGCTTGCTCCATACTATTACTGATAAGGTGAAATGACACACTGACACACCAGTGCAGTTTAGTGTTCTCCTGATGCAAAAGGCCAAATGAAGATTTTATCAATCAAGGAACATGACATGTATTTACCAACTTTAACATTTCAGTGCTTTTTATGCAAAGACCCTTTATCAAAGTGAGAATTACTACCTTTTCCCCCCACACACAGTCTGTGAAGAACCAATGGAACTGCATACTGTACATTCATACGCCAGTTGTTTTGATAGTACAGTTAAATTTAAAATCAAATTCAAATATAAAGTCAAATATCTACAGACTTTAAACACAAAACTATTTTATGAATGACAGCCACTTACTCAGCAATAAGATCATTGTGGTGGTGAGTGGGCTTTTAACCAAGACAGGCTGTAGTCAGTGTTTTCTACCTGTGTTTTTAACACTCATCTTTCTCTCTTGTAGGACACTTGAGGAAAGTTACAACACCTCGACCAATGTGATATTTACTCCACAGTAAAGAGGTTGTTTAACAAGAAATTAAGATTTTGCAAATTATGACACTGGGTCCTAATTCATATGTTTTATAATTACTGTTACAAATCTTTTCATTTATTTCATGTGTACTTTTTGTAACCTTTTAATAGTGATGATTTCATGAATGCAAGCTTTGAGTTAATTTTGTTAAACTGTTTGTGTAATGGTCAGAATTCTGTGATATAAAGTGGATCAGACAAAAATTACTTTAGAGTAAAAGCAAATTTTTTTGAAAGCTGTCATTCATCAGTTTCCTGTGATGATTGGAAATGTAGTGGTGATTTAAACCATTAACAAAATGTAATCGTTATTAATGGCATCTTAATGTTTTCATTTATGTCTTAACATTTACCCAAGTTTGCATTTATTAGCAGAATGTAAAAAAGAAATGAAAAGCTGATGTTATGTGCTGGTTTTGTTTGAACATTTCTTAAGACAAATGAAGAAAATTCACTGAATAACGATTCTCCTTCTGTGAAAAACACGGAAATATCTGCACACTGAATAATTTTAAGTACCATAGGAGGTATTATTTATTTGTGACATTGTGACATATGAGAAAGTTCTGTGGGTATTGCTTGGTATTGAGGCTTATATAGTGAGGCTAAAAAAACAATAACACATAATTGGCTGATTATCTTTCTGTTTGGATCATTATAAAAACGTCACGATACCTTTGCCTGAGTAAGACCCTCTCAGAGTTGGCAACATAGCGAACAAGTGATACCTCTTTGGGGGCTTCAAAACTATTGTGTCCAGCTAATTTTTTGTTTTTCATTTTGAGGCTTTTTATCCAGTCAAGTACAGGGTTAAAATAATCAGGCCCACACAGCAATGGACTGCCTAATTTTTTGTCAGTGACAATGTTAAACATTAATGCTTTATGTTTTATCTGTAGTGTATGATTTGTTTGCCCTTTCAATTGACAGTCAGATTTGATTGTGAAATACAACATTCAGTCAGTAACAAAGACAAAAGGAGTGCAAATATAAATAGAATTTATTGAAATTTTAAACAAGTTATAAATGAATATAAAAAGTCAACATTGGCCATGACAGTCTGGGCTATGTTCACGCCTAACAAAATGTGTTCTAAAGGCCAAATTCAAAAGCAGTGACACTGCCAACTGTAAGCAGTTCACTGTGTTTGGAGGTGGTCTTTAAGACAATTAACTAATTTACTTAAAAACATATAATTTCTCCTAGGTGTGAGATGAATGTGTCTGATGTGAGGGTGCTCAATTATGGCACCATTTAAACTATGAACATATGTAGCCATAACACTGTAAACACATTTACTGGCCTTATCAGTCTTTGCTGGATTGCCACCAGCCTCCCACCTGCACCTTTGGGCCAGTGAAGAAAATATTATCTTAATGCCAGGATGCTGGAGGTGAAGCTGGTGCAGGTCCTCCTCCATCATGCTGACCAGCTTGATACTGCTGACCTTCCCCATGTCACTGCCGCCACAGTGGACGACAAAGACATCTGGTGCTGCTCTTCCTCGCAGGGAGTGTGGAAAGAAGAGAGAAGGCCTCTCTGCAGTCCACCCCAGCCAAACCAGCAGACATGGACGCCCGGCATGCTGAGGGTGCTTCCCTCTGCAGCTCTCTGGACACCACGCCGGACACAGCTGTCACCAGTGCTCCACATTGCATATGAAAGTAAAATAAGTGCAATATATAATGAGCATTATATATTTTTTTAAAAAGTTGAAGTGTTTTTTTTTTTTTTAGATAACAGCTGAATCATTGTTTCAAGGTTTGTTGAATAACGTTAATTTAAGCTAAACTCAACTTACCTCAAGTTTCGTGAGGGAGCTGCCACAGGGCTAGCCAAAGTAGGGTAGCTTGTTAGCCTCGTAGCTTGTTAGCCTCAGCTAACTTAGCAGCGCAGAGCGAGGTGGGCGTGTTTAAGCAGCCAGGCTTCCTTCGGCCCGCCTCTTTGCCCATTTTTGATTGTCCGGGAGTTGGGCGGAGTCACGCACTGCCAAGATGGCGACGTCCAGAGCGGAGTATTTTGAGCTTCAAATCCACTCTTCAGAAACGGACGTGTGACGTCACGGTGACTACGTCCATTATTTTATACAGTCTATGGTTTTTGTACATTCTTGAAATTGGGTTTGATTGGGCCGTGGTTATCTCTCAGATTTATTGCGCAATAAATTCGAAACCAATCATAAATCATCCATCTGTTGTCTCATCCCGCCCCCCAGTGGCAGCGCAACAAAACCTTTCTGCTCCAGCTAAATCTGCCTCCTTGAGTCTGAGCCAACTCGTCTCTTCATAGCCATTTGCGATTAGCCACCCAACTAAATTTATATAGCCTATATATCTGTCTGTCTGTCTATCTATCTATCTATCTGTCTGTCTGTCTATCTATCTATCTGTCTGTCTGTCTGTCTATCTATCTGTCTGTCTATCTGTCTGTCTGTCTATCTATCTATCTATCTGTCTATCTGTCTGTCTGTCTATCTATCTGTCTGTCTATCTGTCTATCTATCTATCTAACGTTAGCTAGCGATCTAGCTAGCTATCGTTAGCGATCTAGCTAGCTAACGTTATCTATCTTTCCATCTATCTATCTATCTATCTATCTATCTATTGATCGGCTTGTGAGCGGCCGGGCTTGCCCCCCGGGCCCGGTGCCGGTGTCGGTTCGCGGGGAGGGGACGTAATGTGCACCCTTCCTCACCCCTAACCCCAACCTCAAGCAGTTAGCTTTGCTATGCATTAACATATCCCCAATCGCGGAGGTGATGCTGCGGGAAACAACACAATTTTAGCCGGAGGGGAACATTATTCGAGGCGGGCAAATACTTCTACACAACGCCAGAGAGACAGCCGGCCGGCACCGGTCTCTCCCGCTTTGAGGGTCGGTGTGTGTGTCAGAGTAAAGACATATTTAATCTGTTAAAACTGGATTTGTTTGAATGAAAAAGGCTATTATCAGAAAAACGGAGCAGATTTATGTTTTCAATGAAAACGTATCTCAGTGAAGAAAGGCAAAGTGCTAGCCTCCCGCTGTCATTCATCTCAGCTAACATTGCATGTAAAAGTTATGCTAAATATTCTATGAAGTAACATCAATATGAATCACAAAACATTTTGAAACTTATTATTCAGTGACCACCTGAAAGGTATCATTTTCAGCTGGCAGGGCATCTGCTTCGTCCTCTGAATCATTAGAGGGCTCAAATATGTACGGCTGGATTAAATTTATGGCAGTCATTGCTGAGCCAGGGAGATGTCAATCAAAACGAGGGAGCTGTCAATCAGAGCATTATCTGCCACGCCCACTCTGTCCTGGCAAGTGATCTCAACAGCAAAATGAGCTGTTTTTAAACCAGGTTTTCTAATAGTTATGAATGGTTATTTTCACTCAGACTTTTGTGGATGATTAATGAGACACTCGACTTTGATATAATATATGCATTTTTACTATTTCAGGCTGTGTTTCCAAAGGCTTTAAAATAAAGCAAGATTTTTTTCAGAACAATGGTTGTTTGTGAATGTTTTTTTAAAAAAATATTTCAAGGATAAATTAATGGACACTTTAACTCTTAAAATAATATGACTATTATAATAACTGTGCATTGAAAACACATATAAATTAAAATGAGACTGTCCTGTAACAGGGTAGACATTTGGTCGCTGTCACATGCAAAGAATTTGTTAAAAATTATTAAATCATAATATCCTGAGCCGGACCAATATATTTTTTCTTATAGTTTAACAAGACATAATTTAGATGAAATAATAAAATCATGTAGAGACCAATGTTCACAGTTTTGCTACAAGTGTGTTATTAAACTGCAAACTGAGTTTAAAGCAGAGAATGTGCACTCAGTTTGGCACACTTGGTAAATGCATCGGAAGGCAGTGCTTTAAGAATTCATGTTAGTGTGTAAGCACTCAGAAAAAACTGCTAACATGGTGGAAACTACCACAGAAGCCATTTTGAGTACTCTGCCAAGTGTTGGATTTCATCACTGTCACAGCAGTGTAAGGTGAAGCCACAAAGCGTTACAGGTATGCAGTGTAGGTAACAATGAAGGATTGTTTCAAGGATGGGTGTGGTCCAAGCAAGGTGAGGAATTGGGGATTTTTTGGTGCCGTCGAACTGTATTGCCTCATAATGAGAGGTCAAGATTTTCCTGAAACTACTCAGAATCAAGTTTCAGTATCATTTGTGAATAATTCCTAGGGGCAGGAGTATTGTTTTTGAAGGAAGATATTTTCCAAGCTCCGTTTTCATTGTTGGGGCCTGCATCCAGAGCCAGACTGCATGAGTTTATGAGATAAGGCCCATATCTGTGTGGTTAGATGAAAAGGAAGTCTGTTAAGGCTGCATTTATAAACAAGAGCCGAACACAGAGGAATGCACTTTGTGTAGAGAGCAGGGGTGCACTCTTGCTCCTCATTATCAGTGTAACTGCAGTGTGATAGGCAGAAGCGAAGTGACTGCCCCAAAACCCTCCACCAGGGGGTGATCTCACCTCTTAATATGAAACAAGCTCTGGTAAGGAGGCACAATACACTAGCGTTATTGATCAGGTAGATATACTGTTGGGTTCATGACCCCATAGACCTTTTTCACAGCACACATCTTGACTGGTCATAGCAGGAGAAACACAGGTGAAATAAATTTAGTTGGGGATGTCTTAGTACAAAGGTAGGCAACCTGTCGCCCCCTCCAGTGGCTCCCTGTGGCTTTGACAAAAAAATATGTAGAAATTAATAACTGCTATTTTTTAATTTTTTTTTTTAACACTGTAATTTTCATTTTTCACTGGCATAGACCTTGAGTGATTGTTACATCGCCCATTGTAAAAATGTGTAGCCTATTCACAGAATTAAAAAGATAAATATATACATTTACATTTCATGAACTAAATATGCATCATACGGCCTATAGCTTTTTTTCTTTCTTTTTCTTTAATTTTGCCAAAGCTCAATACCAATGGCTAATTTAACAGTGTGCTGACACATTCATTCAAAATTTAAGTACCAAACAATCATAAAAAGCCCATTGTGGAGCAGCCACCTTGTGGTAACACATATAATAAAGGCTTATTTAGAGCTATTAGTAATGCTAATGAGTGTATTTAGACTGACTGTTCCCCTCATCATAAGGCTCAAATATAACTTCCAGGCAGATTATTTTAGAGCTTTTTTGGCCAATGTCTCTTTCCATAGTAAAGGTTGTTGACTCCTGTCTTAGTAACATCAAAGTGTCCTGGTAAGCTAGGCCAGTGAGCCAGCAGTAACAATATCAGGACACGGGTACTACAGCTCATCTAAACAGAAGGCACTCATCTTAAACATAATCAATAACACTTTTGCTTTTCCTGCTACAGTATGACAAACCTGTGTGAAAAGTCAATGATGAGTAGATGTGTCGACAGTGGGAGAATCACTAAATCACTGTGAGGAACACTAGTGGGGAGGAATGGATCTGAAATGACAGCTAAATTAGAGCACTGATAAAAGACAATTCATCAGATGCAGATTACGTTTATTACAATCAAAATATACCCAATTTAATGTAATAGCTTATAAAGAATAATGAGTGTTTCTCACAGCAGACATTTTTACTTGTCATGGTAGCAAAAGTTCAGGTGTTATTAATAACATTAATGATGTCTATGGTCAAGTGTCCCCGTGAACCATGACAGTGTGATAATGAGCCAGAATGTGCTATACAAGGACCCTTCAACTGAAGCAGCTTTAAAGCAGTTATAACTCATTTTAAGTGAAAAAAGTTGCATTCATTTTTTTTCACCTTTGACACATTTTCCAACCTAATAGAATACTTCACCCACAAAATGGCCATTTGTATATGAATTAGTCAGGCTGTATTACCCTAAATTTGTGTAGAAAACTTAGACAACAGCTAAACAATATAAAAACATCCATTCACAAACTCTCACACAACTCATGCAGTATAATCCAGAGGTGGGACCAAGTCATTATTTTGCAGCTTACAAGTTAATTTCAAGTCTTAACACTCAAGACTCAAGTCACAACAGGTAAGTCCCTTTGTCAAGTGCCAGGTCCTAAACTTTGAGGTTTGGGTCCTAAACAAGTCATAATGTAAGCAAAAGTAATGTTATTTTAACAACAGAGTAAAAAATATCAAAATTTACAAAATGATTATATATTAGTTCTTCATAGTTCTGTGTTGTCTTGCTGGGAATAAATAAATATTTGATTTAGGACTGAAGAAAATGAATTGATTAGTGAAAGATTTTTTTTTTAATTACATAATTTGTAATTTTTTTTCAAGTCAGAAGGCTCAAGTCTGAGTGAGAACGAGTAATTGGTGTTAAAGTCCAAGTCGATTTGCAAGTTTTTTTTATTATTTTGAAAAGTTGAGTCTAAAGTCATCAAATTGGTGACTCAAGTCTGAGTTATGTGACTCAATTCTGAGTTATGTGACTCGAGTCCACACCCCTGATATAATCCAAGCCTTATATATCCAGTCGTATGCACTCAGCAGCAGTACTGAGCATACGACTGGATAAATGAGAGTTGGATTATACTGTACAAGTTGTGTTAGCGTTTGTAAACTGTTGTTTTGATATAGTTTTGCTGTTGTTAAATGTGGTCGGCAATCAGAGAATCAATACGTTGCTGTTTTCCGTGGAGGCATACAAGAAAAACAAAGTTCCTTCATTAATTCAAGGTAACATGACATGACTAATTGATTTCCAAATAGTCATGCTGTGGGTGTACTCTAGCTTTCCCTTTTCTTCCATCTACACATTTTCATAGTCCTTTTCAACATCTTAGCACTGTACACACGCTAAAGGTCACATCACTATCGAAGGCCCATAAGGAAATGACTGTAACCAAAAGATTTTGTCTCACAGGTTGCACATCATCACCCCACATCAAACAGTAAGGAAGCACTGTTTACCATGCTATGTATCTGTGTGTGTGTGTGTGTGTGTGTGTGTGTGTGTGTGTGTGTGTGTGTGTGTGTGTGTGTGTATATATGTAAAAGACACAGACAGTACGCCGTCAGTGTTGCGAGATGATGCACCTCTGTTGGTTCACACTGTTTCTCTGTCTTTCTGCCAATGCAGGTATGACCATTTACTTTTCTTTAAACATTTTTAAAAACATTTTGCCATAGTTCAAGTCTGATTGCAACAATTTTCACTAGACCAGTTGAGAGGATTATTTTTAAACTGTGCAAAAATAGTTTCAGTTGCTGCTTCCTGATACACTGCGTAGATGGTTTGAGGTGTTTTTAAACCCTCTAATCAGGCAGCTTGTCTCGTTTATGACAGAGAACAATGCAGTTTGGCGAAAGTCCGGCAAGAATGTCACCTTGGAGTGTTCCTCCGCAGGATGTCCCGCAAGCATCGAAGGATATGATGCAATGTATCTTTATCTGTATCAAGATCACAAGCAGCCACAGCAGGTGCTTTACTATTTCTCTAATACAGCATTAAATGTCAGAATCACCCCAGGAGAGAGGTATGCTGGCAGGATTCAGACCAAAGGATCACTGCAGAGCCACACCACCACCATCAGCGGACTGATCGTGGATGACTCGGGTGTCTACAAATGTGTCTACGTAAAAATTCCAAGTCAAGTGGAATGCAATGTCTACACACTCTTTGTGAGAGGTGCATTTTTCCTTTTTCATCTCAAAAACTACAGTGCACACATACAATGTATTCCAAAAAATGTGCATTTATTAAATATACTTAACAAACTGTAAAATGGGTTCATGTTTGTTATGTGTAAAAGTAATAGAATCTGATTTTCATCAAATGTTTTATCTCCCTTCTGAGCTTATAAAACACCAGTAGTTAGAAAAGTATTCAAGTGGAGCTTACATATTTGCTGCAGTCATCCACCAAAGGATTTGAATACTGAATACTTTCGAATACTCCACGTTTGTTGCTTATTATGATCCTTAACTACAGAATGTGCCTGTCTATCTACATACAAATAGAATATCTACCTTACTTTATTTAGTTTTAGAGGACCCCTCCTTCAGTCCGTGGTGAATTCACTGTTATTTTGAGAATTTAAAAGTAATGTTATCAGTAGATGAAACGCTGCAGGAACATTTACATGAAGACATTTTATTTGGTATAACCCATGTTTGCCTTCATTTCACACAGGAGTGGCACCGTGTTCCAGATCCGTGGAAGTGCCTTGTGCCCGCACTGGTGAGAAAAGTCCACCAGTGGTGTTAATCATCATCGGCGCCTGCACCATCAGCATGCTGGTTATCATGATCAACATCATACTAATCGTCCCGAGGGTGAGTTCAGATCTGTCGACTCATCACTGCGGCCTGCTAGCTTCGGTTGTGGTTAAGTGCCACCAGATATTATTCACTTTCCATACACACTTTTATCAGTTTATCACACTGCATCCTTTCGAAACTACCAAACGGTTGTAAACCCAAGGTTTACTCCCTTGAGGTCTTAAGTTTGCGTGCTAATGGCATAGAAAACCACTGACTGCTCTGTCTGCAGGATGTGGGTGCAGCGTCTTTAAATTTACTGCACTTCTGTTCCCATTTCGTCCAACGTTGTCTTGAGATATATATCATGTCTCTTGGTAAGAGAGGTTTCCTTGAATAAATAGAAACACCTTTTTACTCGGTGGAGCGCGACACCTTTAACCATTAAGGACATGAGTGTCAGAGCATACTCTGCAGATCCTTACACAAAAAAAATATACTAATGTCATATCTTAAAAATCAAACGTTTTTATTCCCCTCTGCTGCCATGAGTATAATAACCTTTAAACTGATGACACACACATTTCCTCTTACCATTACAAGTTTTTACTTACCTGCAGAAAGACATCCAATCCTTGTACTAACTAAATAGGGGTATGGCCATATACTGGCTGATGATATTTTAAAATGATAATATTGATATCATGTTAATAATACACATATGATAATATCTTGTAAATAAGTCAGCACCACTTAAAGGTTTTTTTTTCCCATTCTCGCTTCGTCTGCCTCCCTTAACACTATCTGGTTGCCTTTTCACATTACATTTAGTGTAATTACTCTTTTTGAAAGATGTTTCTATAGTTACAGACTCTCTCTTCACCTCCTTACACTCGCATTTTGAGTGTAATTCATTTGTTCATTTGCCAAAAAAAAAAGAGACAAAATGCACAGTGAACAAAGATAAAGATTAATTTTATTGTTACTGTTATTGTTATTTTCCCCCCTTTTTTTTTTTTTTACAGTATAGTATCATTATCACATACTCGTTTAGACATGATAATTGCATAGTAAAAATCTGATATCATGCCAGCCCTAACCTCAATGGAAAAATCATCACAAGCACTTGTGAAGAAGTTTTGTTTATGTTGATATTATATTTTAAATTGCTCTGCCATTTCTCCTGGAGGAAAACTAGAATCATCAGCGACACAGTTAAAAAGCTGCAGCCTTTGAATTGCTGTGATGTTGGATCCCATATTAAAATATCTATTAAAATATTTTTCTACCATTAACGTCAGTCTCTCTCCAATTTTGGTCTTGAATAAACAAACTACCCCTTAAACATAATAACTATAATTTTCTGCTACCTGTACACACCTTCATGCTTTCATACAGTGATATTTCACCACTAACAGGTGAGACGGTGGAAGCGCAGCAAAAGAACAACAGCAGCAAGAGTCCGGCAGGTCTCCAATGATAATGTGTATGAAATCATGACCAAGACTGGCCTCCGCACTGCTCTGGAGGAGTCATCGCCAGACCTTAGTATTTCTTAACATCAAATATTATTGGCTTGGGTATCGAAGTGGCAGCCATGACAAGAGCTTGCTGAATTCTCTCCATGCAAAGGAAAGATGCTTTAATGAGTCCTTTCTTATTTCCTTGAGCTTAGGGTTCACTGAAGGGGGTCTTTCCTATCCTCCTAGGGTCTTATGTTCCCCAGCACTGTATAAACCTATAGCTTTTGTGTTAGGTTAGAGGATTATCATCATGACTCTAAGAGCTCTATCCGGTGAGCTACCGGAGCTCTTTGTTTTGTACCGAGAACAACTCCCACACATATTTCAGCCTTTAATTTTAGATAATAAGAATATGTCAACTGATTAATTAATCAATTAAAACAGGAAGAAAACAGAGGATAAAAAAAGAGAAAAAAATTTTTGTTTGTCAATGGTAGTTCAGTATTGCAATTTCCAAACAGGTGAAGATTAGGATGAGGTTAGTTTATTTATGAAATATTATATCTTGAAACAGGTTTAATCTAACCTCAACATAATAGGGGAGTTGATGTGAGGGTGAGTGTGAGTAACCATTCTCAGTGTGACAATTGTTTCATTTCACTTTTGTGACTTATTTCTTTTTTATTTCAATTAATCGGTAATGAAGTCATATTTTTCATTGAGTTTTCCACATTCACATAGCCTGCGTGAAACAACAAGGTAACAACTGGAAATATCTAAGATGCACTTTCAGTAGCCCATCTGCAGAATGCTGTAGTTTCACAACAGTGGACCTACATCAGTAACTTCTGCCGTTACGGAGCCTAGTGAACAGTCGGATTGTCTGAGCATTGCGGTTGTCTTTTCCTAAGCCCTTTTATATTCTCCTTCACATCTTTCCTTGATGTCATAATGTTTTCCATTTAACATAAAGAACAGTGTCTAGGAAAAGACACAGGGCGTCAGGCTTGGTTTACTTTACTTATGATTTCAATCACCCATGAGACAAAATGTAAAAGACATGTTTAATAGCTAAACATGGATTATTAAATCTCTTTAAAGCATTTCATTGTTGTGAAAGTGTCACAGAAGTTGTTTTTCATATTATTAGTAGTGATTGTCAGTACTTAAACTTTAATATTTGTGTGCTTTGTTGATTATATTTGACTGCTTTATCACGTTAATAAAATGAATGCTTTAATAATGTTTGATAATTGCATTACTTGAAATTTTAAAGTGCTAGAACTATAGCATGAAAGAGATGAGAAAAGAAGTATGATTAATACAGAGGTGCAGGAGACTGAAACAGCTTTAAGCAATCAGCTTGTTGTTTTTTCTGAATTTGCCATCAAGCACAATTCGTATTTTTATTTTTTTTTGCTGTTGTAGCAATCCAGCGAATGTAGCTTTTAAAAACAATGAGAATCTGGGGCAGGTATTTTTGAAGGTTGTGTGAGACTGTTTCGAGAGGTTGCGTGTGGGCAAAACCACAAGGCGGGGCTGGTGGTAAATGTGTGGGTGGTTTGCATGTCTACAGTAAGTGTCAAGCTCTCACGTATAGTTCTAAATTCTTTCATCCATAGATTCATAATGGGGCTATTAGGTACAGATATGACAAATGGCTAACTTAGATATAATAATGTTGATCGTAAATGTGCTGATGGTAATGATAATGGTTAATGTAAATCAGTTTGAGTGTGAACTGTAACTGTGCATCACTTATAGACGGATAATAAATAACATGTTTTATGTATGTTCTGATAATTCTTGATTCTGGTTCTGTTTTTTATTTCCTTTTCTTGTGTATATGGTGCATTTAAACAGTATTTACTGCATGTGATGCATTTACGTACATACATTTGTGCTGTAGCATCAAACTTCATACTGGTTTCGAAATGATGTCAGACGTTTTGCTTTGACAACAATGAAAGTGTTATCTGCATCTGTGGTATTTGAGCGTGTTTATAGATTTGCAAACAAATGTTGAATATTCAATAAAAGCAACTCAGATAAACTGAATTCTGATGAATTAACGCCACGTCAACACCAAACTTGTGTTTCTGTCAGTGTCTTTATTTATTTGTTTATTTATTCATGGCTCCGTGAGACACAGGTGGCTGTCAGTTGAGAGCAGGAAGCGCATTCAAACTAAACCACAGGCATTACAGAAACAAGGCCTGACAGACACCAACCACAGTGGTAATAATAACAATACAGTTCGGTTGCTTAGAGTTGAATTGCAGCGTGTTTACCCTTGAATCATTGAATGGAACCTATTGAGGTGTATTAACACCTGCACACACTGACCCAAATAACACAGTGGGATTTGGTGTGACTGTGAGTGTATGTGCTGTATAGGAATACATATAATACTGAGAAATGGTCATAGCTCATGTGAGCTCACCTCCTAACCATTGTTGTTCAAAATCACCAGGTTCATAAAACCTCTCCTTATTTGGTCTGTGTATCTTCTCCACCGGCTTTATGTCACGAGGTCTATTTTGACCTTACTAATAGCCTTGTGCTAGTCTCTCCTGTCTCTGTCTGTTTTATTTATTTATCTATTTTCAAGGGTGTATGAAGGGTGTAAGTGTATGAAGGGTGTGAAAAGTATGTTATTGAAGAAGTGTGCCACAAATCAAATAATTTCCCTCCATTTCCTGATGCAACCATAATTAACACTATTCATTCCAGGCAGGTCAATACTTAGTATTTTGTTTGCATACAAAAGCTATGGCTCATCAAGAAAAAGGAACTGCAGTATGCAAAACATGCAGTTCCAAAATTACAGACAGAGATGCAATGACTTCCAACAAACTTGATTTAACAAATAAATACAAATTTTAAAAAGCAATTTCTGAAAATGAAATATATCATTACTCTGTTGTTAAAATGGCATTACTTTGGGAAAGAGCACAGTAAGACTTGTTTAGTCAGTAAGACAGCTTCCTGAAATGGTCACGTTAAACATGAAGACATAGGTGGAGCTTTAAAATTGTCCCCATGGATTATCTTTCTTTCTTTTGTAATTTATTTTGCAGAGCTGACAAATGGTGGCAGCAAAAGTCAAACTGACTCTGAACCACAGCTTCTGTAAGAATGATGCTGTGTGTGCCAGGCCATGTGACTGCTCTTGTCTTACAGAGCCTTAGCCCACTGTATTATTTGACCAGGTAAAGAACGTTTTAATCTCATTTTCATCCTTTATTGAGTGTTTTTGATCGTTTCACCTCCAACATGCAGGCTGGTACATTTTGCGTTGCTCACTGTTACAGTGTCTGTCTCAGTTTTATTTCACTCAGTCTGCCCATTCACCCTCGTCTCCACTTCCCCAGGCCCCTGCTTTGCTCTTCTCCATCCATCCACCAGATGCCCTCTGACTCCCTCACCTGTCCCAGTTAGCTCCCACTTCCACCCGCTCACCTGTTTCCATTTCGCTCATCAGCCATGCCGTATAGATTATTCCAGCTATACATAGACTATTTATAGTCCACATGTATATATAGTTTGTCATAATCCTGAATGCAGCTGAATATCAAATGTGTCCTCATTTTAAAATAATCCTGGATGTTCTGAAAAAGAAAATGTGCAAAGCACATTCTGTGAAGTAGGACAAGATAACACAGTTTTTTGGTTATATTTTCAAATGATATGACCACACACACTAGCTCATTTTGAGTTAATGTGTACTCACTACAGCACCAAACAGAGATATATATCTCAGCAGCTCTGCACACTGCACAAAGAGATCTCCCTTCTGCCTGATGAACATGATTGCTGAAAATGTGAAAATACAAATAAAGTTAAAGTGCAGGTAGGCTATAATACAGAGCATGAAGTCCAGATGATCAAATAAAAGACATGTAGCTGTTTCCCAGCGGTGGTGTTTTTTAAAGAGGTGTCTCCATTGCAGAGGAAAGAGCGGCCTCTGGTGGTGAGAGGTGAGAAAGAAAAGCTTACAGCACCGGGTATTCCCAGGCGGTCTCCCATCCAAGTACTGACCCGGCCCGACCCTGCTTAGCTTCCGAGATCGGACGAGATCGGGCGTATTCAGGGTGGTATGGCCGTAAGCGAGTGAACGTGTAACACACACGCTATTTATACTTAATAACACACGGTTAACTGTTCATAACACTCTTGAACGTGGTTACCAATAATCTATGATTTTCATTTAAGCAAAAAAGGTCCCATGAAATGACAAAAACTAAATCTCGAACGCATATTTTCTGTGTATCCACACTTTGATGAGGCGCATTCCTCTGTGCCATAAGTTATACCTCCATGTGTTAGCCAAATTATTATTAACGAAAGCAATATCATCTAACATACAATAACGTTGCTTTTTCTGCCCTGCTCCAAAAACACATCCATAAAATAAAATCTCAACATTTGAATCTTTACAGGATCATCCCATAACACTGGCACACCCAGTACAATAAACATTCACGTCATTATTTTGTATTACTGTCAACATAGTTGTTGTACAAATATATTTATAATGTTTACACATAGACACTGTGTAGGATTATCAATATTTTTCGTTTAGCTTTTCTTTCTCACCTCTCACCACCAGAGGCCGCTCTTTCCTCTGCAATGGAGACACCTCTTTAAAAACACCACCGCTGGGAAACATCTACATGTCTTTTATTTGATCATCTGGACTTCATGCTCTGTATTATAGCCTACCTGCACTTTAACTTTATTTGTATTTTCACATTTTCAGCAATCATGTTCATCAGGCAGAAGGGAGATCTCTTTGTGCAGTGTGCAGAGCTGCTGAGATATATATCTCTGTTTGGTGCTGTAGTGAGTACACATTAACTCAAAATGAGCTAGTGTGTGTGGTCATATCATTTGAAAATGATAAGTCTTGTCCTACTTCACATTATGTGCTTTGCACATTTTCTTTTTCAGAACATCCAGTATTATTGTAAAATGAGGACACATTTGATATTCAGTAGCATTCAGGATTATGATGAACTATATGTAGCATATATATAATCCGTGAATTTGCTAAAAATGCCAAAAGTATAAATAAAGTAAAAGTACAGGCCGACTATAATACAGAGTATGTGTTACAATTCTTCATGACCGGATGACTCGACATACATGACGGATATCCATAGGCTTGTCTTTAACTCCAAGAGTGATACTTCATCACACATGCTTGTAACCAGCATTACATGCACACCGCTAGACCAGAAATTAGACACATAAAACACTGTATTACTCCGCCTACACGTCACTAACATCATCAAGACAGTATGAGTGCAGGTAGGCTGTAATACAGAGCATGAAGTCCAGATGATCAAATAAAAGACATGTTGATGTTTCCCAGCGGTGGTGTTTTTTAAAGAGGTGTCTCCATTGCAGAGGAAAGAGCGGCCTCTGGTGGTGAGAGGTGAGAAAGAAAAGCTTACAGCACCGGGTATTCCCAGGCGGTCTCCCATCCAAGTACTGACCCGGCCCGACCCTGCTTAGCTTCCGAGATCGGACGAGATCGGGCGTATTCAGGGTGGTATGGCCGTAAGCGAGTAAACATGTAACACACACGCTATTTATACTTAATAACACACTGTTAATGGTTCACAACATTGTTGAACATGGTTACTGATAATGTAGCATTTTCATTTAAGCAAAAAAGGTCCCATGAAATAACAAAAACTAATGAAGTTAAATCTCGAACGCATATTTTCTGTGTATCCACACTTTGATGAGGCGCATTCCTCTGTGCCATAAGTTATACCTCCATGTGTTAGCCAAATTATTATTAACTAAAGCAATATCATCTAACATACAATAACGTTGCTTTTTCTGTCCTGCTCCA
Source organism: Epinephelus cyanopodus (assembly GCA_026686955.1). Lineage (NCBI taxonomy): Eukaryota > Metazoa > Chordata > Actinopteri > Perciformes > Serranidae > Epinephelus > Epinephelus cyanopodus. The sequence goes on from CM048916.1 coordinate 35,965,911, forward strand.
AAAACACATCCATAACATAAAATCTCAACATTTGAATCTTGACAGGATCTGCCCATGACACTGACACACACCCGTACAAGAAACATTCACATGTCATTATTGTGCATTACTGTCAACATAGTTGTTGTACAAATGTATTTATAATGTTTACACATAGACACTGTGTAGGATTATCAATATTTTTCATTTAGCTTTACATGTAAGGAGCATCTTCATATACCTGACCCCACAGGTGTGGACTTGAGTCAGACTCCAATGACAAATTGATAACTTTAGACTCTACTTGACAAAATCAAAAAAGAATTGCATCTCAACATAGACTTTAACACTAATGACTCGTGACTTCACTTGGATTTGAGCCTTTTGTCTTAAAAATACTTGAAATCTCGCCCGAGCCCAAAGATGAAAAGGTATGTTATTTAAAAAGTGTGTCACAAATCAAATAATTTCCCTTCCCTTCACCCAGGGTTATTTTAGAATGAGGACACATTTGATATGAATAGTAGCATCAAGATTTATGATGAATGATGATTTACATTAATTATTTTTTTTGTTTTGTTTTGTTTTTTAGAACAGGACAGAAAAGATTGTGAAGATTAAAGAACAGATGAAATGCGAGAGATTAGCAGTAAATTCAGTGGAGCAGGCGATTATAAATAATTTTGGTTAACAAATGGAGGTAGACTATAACTTGTGGCACAGAGGAATACGCCTCATCAAAGTGTGGATACACAGAAAATATGTGTTCAAGACCTGACTTCATTAGTTTTGGTGTTTTCATGGGATCTTTTTTGCTTAAATAAAAATCATAGATCACCAACCATATTCAACAATGTTGTGAACAGATAACAGTGTGTTATTAAGTATAAATAGCGTGTGTGTTACATGTTCACTCGCTTACGGCCATACCACCCTGAATACGCCCGATCTCGTCCGATCTCGGAAGCTAAGCAGGGTCGGGCCGGGTCAGTACTTGGATGGGAGACCGCCTGGGAATACCCGGTGCTGTAAGCTTTTCTTTCTCACCTCTCACCACCAGAGGCCGCTCTTTCCTCTGCAATGGAGACACCTCTTTAAAAAACACCACCGCTGGGAAACAGCTACATGTCTTTTATTTGATCATCTGGACTTCATACTCTGTATTATAGCCTACCTGCACTTTCTGTGTTTTGCACACTATTATACCTGGTACCACTCCCATCATTCATACATACTAAGCTTTTATCTACCATAAATTCCTCTATGATTTGCTCGTTAATCCAAGACATTTTAAAGGACCCGTAGACACCCTGACAAATTGATCACAGCAACAGGACAAATCTTCTGGGATCAGTTTATTACTGTGCTCACTGCAAAATCAGTCAGTCATACTTTTAATTACAGGTTCCGCTCACATTTTCATGGACAATATTTCCAAACTTTTTCATGACTTTTCAAGGACTCATAATGAAGAATTTTCTTTTTCTTTCCCCACTTGCCCGGCGTTTTTCAAACATCAGATTCAAACTCTATGTAAACATAATTGGCACAAAGGAAGGGAGAGACAAACTGAGGGAGAAAATGACAAAACACACCTGATGGTAAACAAACACTGTCACACATCAACGCATATTAAAGCTACATTAAGACGCCAGCTTCAGAAAATGAATTTGCCATTATGTTACATTATTAGGGCTGTCCCGAATACCATTTTTTAACATTCAGAGCTTCGGTAGAATTTATAACGAATATTCGTTCATGGCCGGGGGGCTCCGGGTTTTTTCCTGACCTAACTGTATTGCAGAGTTTTGCACAGCGGCCACCAGATCTTTGCTCTCAAACCACAAAAAACATGTGATGGCACAACAGTCTCCTTCAGTACATTATTCTATGCTTTCTTTTGATTTTCACATTGGCTAGTCATCCTGTTTAATTCGTCTTCTGATTAAATCAGAACCGTTGAAACAAGTTGTAGGAAGCCTCTGCAAGTAATTGGTTGCTGGCAGACACTCTGTGCCGCAAGAAAAAAGTTAATCAGCAGTGCCTGGCACTGTAGAGCCAATGCACTGCTGGTTCTGACAGCCTGAATAGAATATAATGTCTATGGCAGGTCGACCCGTAACCCACGGGACTCGCAAATGGACCTGCGGGTCAGGCAGCAGTGATCGTCTGTTAAATCGGACTGTAAATGATATTTTGACATTATTGGCTATTACTGTCATGGCATCCGAAGGTACTGGTGCGTTAAGCAGGTGACAGTCCACGGTCGTTTTCAAAACACACTTGTGTTATGCACTCCAAAAGAAACTTTAAACAATAATTAATTGTACAAACGGGGGAAACAAAAGTTGACAAAAATGGTTCCATAATTCATATTAAATTCAAAAGATAATGAAAAAACAGCTACAAGTCAGAGGGAATAGTGATAAAGTGGTAAAACTTGGAATTGATCCTCAGCTCGTGTGCACAAGCTCAGTTGGTAGGTGATAATATATTTTCAACATATTTTTAACAATGCAATTTAAAAGTTTTGATTTTTATTGATAACCTACATTTACCAACAACAAAAAGACTACATTTAGCACCAAAGAAATATGTAAAAAAAAAAAAAAAAAACCCCACACATATATATATATATATATGCTAAAAAAAAGTAAAAAAGTAATATATATATATATATATGCTAAAAAAAAGTAAATAAAAACAACGAATATCGAATACCAAATTTTCATAACGAATACCTACCCATACAAACGAATATCCGAATATTTGGGTACAGCCCTATACATTACATGGAGGGTTATCCACTGAAGATGATTCTAATAATTTCACTATACACAAACAAGTTCTGCGACTTACAATGATTCTGACTAATTCCATGACTTTTCCAGGTTTTCCATGACTCTTGCAAGTATAAAATTCATTCAAACTTTACAGCAGTCTCCTCCTTTGGTTCTTTATCTCACTAGTTTAACTTTTCCAGACCTGCAATTTCAGCTAAAATTCAGGATTTGGACTTCACACCCAACTTCTCTTAGCATGCTTTATGGAACCGGCCTCTGAAAGCTCTGCCACATGTTTTGCATGTAAACAGTCTCACTCCTGTATATGTGTGTCTTCAACTGGAACCTCTGTGCTCGAGCGATGCGCCTTTGCACCTGTGTGCGTTCTCATGTGGACTGTCAAGTTATGGCTAGATCTGAAGTTTCTCCCACATGTTTTGCAAGTATACGGCTTCTCACCTGTGTGAGTCCTCATGTGGACTAACAAGTAATCATTGCGTACGAAACCTCTCCCACATACTTTACAAGTATACGGCTTCTCACCTGAATGAGTCCTCATGTGGACAAGCAAGTAATCATTGCGTACGAAACCTCTCCCACATACCTTACAAGTATACGGCTTCTCACTTGAATGAGTCCTTGTGTGGACTAACAAGTAATCTTTACGTATGAAACCTCTCCCACATACTTTACAAGTATACGGCTTCTCACCTGAATGAGTCCTCATGTGGACTAACAAGACACCATTATGTCTGAAACCTCTCCCACATACTTTACAAGTATACGGCTTCTCACCTGAATGAGTCTTCATGTGGACTAACAAGTAATCATTACGTACGAAACCTTTCCCACATACTTTACAAGTATACGGCTTCTCACCTGAATGAGTCCTCATGTGGACTAACAAATAATCATTACGTATGAACCCTTTCCCACATACTTTGCAAGTATACGGCTTCTCACTTGAATGAGTCCTCATGTGGACTAACAAGTAATCATTACGTATGAAATCTCTCCCACATACTTTACAAGTATACAGCTTGTCACGTGAATAAGCCCTCATGTGGACTAACAAGTCACTATTACGTCTGAAACCTCTTCCACATACTTTACAAGTATACGGCGTCTCACCTGTGTGGGTTTTTATATGAACGCTCAATGCTGATCTGTCATTGACTTTTTTCCCACACGTTTCGCAAGAAATCGGCCTCTCGCCTGTGTGGCTGTTCAGGTGTCTCTGCAATTTTGACTTGTACTGAAAAACTTTCTCACATATGTCACATTTTAATGGCTTTTTACCTGTTTTTGAGTTTATCACAGCAGAGGTGTGTGGACTGTTACTGTGAATTTCACTTTCATGATGTCTTTTCTCTGCCTGAAGCTCAGTGTTTCTCGTTGATTCTGAGTCTCCCTGCTGGTATTCTTCCTCATCTTGGCTCTCAGCTACATTAGAGTTGTGAGAGAGCAGCTGGTGGTCACTGTTTGCTTCTGATATCACAGAGCTTATGACTGGTATGATGACGACAGACTCTTTCTTTGCTGCACTTTGAGCCTCGTCATGAATGGAGTCCAGAGTCTGATCTTCACTGTGCTCACGTTCCTCATCAGCAGGAGTCAACATAAAGTCATCAGTCTCCTGCTTTAGTACAAGCTGCTCTCTCTCCTGACTGCTGCACACTTCCTCCTCTTCCTCTTTAATCTGTGGAGGCTCTGGCTCCTCTTGGTCCACACTGTACTTCCTCTCCTCAATACAGAGCTGCTGCTCAGGAACAACCTCCTCCTCCTCCTCCTCCTCCTTTTTACACACGTGTTGCTGTGGGAGCTCTGGATGGACACACAACACCAACAGCATACAAATGCAATGCCACAGCAAATATACAGACATGGCAGTAAATTAGCTAAATTACGTTTCACCAACCTGTCCTGTGTAACTTTATTTCAGGCTTCAAAACGATATCCAACAGTCTGCGCTGACGCTCGATCTCTTCCTCGTACTCGACGACGGTTCTTTGAAAAACTCCCAATATTTCTTCAGCAGCAGCAGTTAGTCGCTCCTTGACAAACTCTCTCAAAGACTCAACTGAATACATTGTTGTCTAATGTAGGCTACACTAAATGTGGCTCGATGTTTAACGCACAGATTAACCTCCCGAAGTTTACTCAGTCAATTGCGAAACGCGCCTGGCGCCTTTGTTTCTTTAACTTCCGCCGGATCATCTTACACTTTTTCTTCTTCTGATTTGATTGGCGGCTGGCAACAAACTGAAAGGCGCATTACCGCCACCTACCGGACTGGAGTGTGGATCAGTAGATAAGTAAACCAAAACCAAATAAATAAAAAAATAACCTAAATAATCCTAAATAATCCATTAACCCTGTTTCCTTCAGGCACTTGATCAGATGGTTGTGTGTTATCTTTCCTGTTTCACCCAGAAGGTTCTCTACAGTGAAACTTAGCTTTGCTTTCTGCAGTGCTGTTTTCAGTCTCTCTTCCTCGTAGGCCCTGCAGTCAACCAGTACATGTTGGACAGACTCTATAGATACTATTGCTGTGTGTACATGTGCCAGTTGCGTGTTTTCCTCTTTTGTGAAGTGTGCTGTTTAATCCAGTGTGTCCTATCCTGAGACAGGTGATGACTGCCTCTTCTTTCCTGTTCCTGCCCAACCTTCTTCCTACCCCAACCTGTTTTTGAATATTGTAAAGGTGTCTTCCAGTGTTGATTATGTCCCAGAATTCTCGCCATGTTTTTTTGTACTTGTCTCTTAATGATTGCTTTCCCCTCCTCCTTACTTAATGACATATTCATGCTTATTGTTTGAAATTTGGTTGCTTGCTTGGCCAGTATGTCAACATCCTTATTTCACTCAACGACTACATGGGCAGGACCCCAAATAAAGCCTACAGTCACACCCTTATTGCACGGTTTTATATATTATATGATGTATTCTCAAAGATTTGATGCTTGTGAGTGCTGCCCAACTGTCAGATGCAATCAATGCCTCTCCTTCGCTATCCAGGGCTATCAGAATAGCAATAAGTTCCACTGTATATACTGACAAATGATCTGAAGTTCTTTCCTTAATTGCTATCTTGAATTGTGGTATATAAACAGCTGCTCCTGTTCTACCCGTCCCTGGATCTTTGGAACCGTCGGTGAAGATCTTCAGTTTATCTTTATAATACTGCTATAACATATATATATATATATAATACTGGAATAACTGAAGACAGCACAGTTGAACTGAATTTTATGTCGTTTAGACCCATAATTTCTGCTTTTGCATTCCCAGTCCACCCAAAACTCATGAAGTTTGATTGATTATGCCCCCAGCAGTCCTGTAGGATAGCCTTGGTGGGATGCCCTTTATTTCATACACATACCTAGATATTATTTCTTCTCTGAATATCACAGGCACATCAGGTAGGGTATGGGTGAATAGCAGCTACAGACAAAATTGTGCTAAGTGGTAAGATTAAGATGTCCTTTGTTGAACCCAGGCATTGACACACAGTGCAAATATAAAAATAAGAGAAGAATACATTCAAAACATTTTGAGTAAAAATATACACATGATGTGAGAAAAGTATTATAAAAATGAAAAGTATGTACAAATGAAAAGGGGAACAAAACGCTGCATGTTATATACAACAGAGTGTTTCTTGGACTCTTATAAACTGTCCAATGCTGTTAATACACGTACAGACTATAGGTCTATTCATTCATATTTGTATTTTTGATGACAAGTTTGATGCAGTGCGACACCTGCTGGTCATTTTTAATAACTACTTTTGGCGTGCTTGCTTCATGTTGATAGTTTTAATGAGAGCAGACTTCACTGTTCACGATACATCCTGAAGAAAACTTACTATAGAGCTTTCATTTCCATCATGGTCTATCAGCTGCATATTGACAGACAATAAAACGCTGTTGCATTACTTCATTGCCTGTCTGTGTGGGTTGAATCTGCAGCCTCCGGGTCTGCAGAGACATCTTGCTGGCGTAAAGGCCAAGAGGTAACCTTATTTTGAAGGGCACAGCCCAAATGTAAATAACAGAACACGTTAGCCAATCGGAAGCAATAATAACAGTGTGTTATTAAGTATAAATAGTGTGTGTGTTACATGTTCACTTGCTTACGGCCATACCACCCTGAATACGCCCGATCTCGTCCGATCTCGGAAGCTAAGCAGGGTCGGGCCGGGTCAGTACTTGGATGGGAGACCGCCTGGGAATACCCGGTGCTGTAAGCTTTTCTTTCTCACCTCTCACCACCAGAGGCCGCTCTTTCCTCTGCAATGGAGACACCTCTCTAAAAAACACCACCGCTGGGAAACATCTACATGTCTTTTATTTGATCATCTGGACTTCATGCTCTGTATTTCAGCCTACCTGCACTTTAACTTTATTTGTATTTTCACATTTTCAGCAATCATGTTCATCAGGCAGAAGGAAGATCTCTTTGTGCAGTGTGCAGAGCTGCTGATATATATATGTCTATGTTTGGTGCTGTAGTGAGTACACATTAACTCAAAATGAGCTAGTGTCTCGTCCTACTTCACATTATGTGCTTTGCACATTTTCTTTTTCAGAACATCCAGTATTATTGTAAAATGAGGACACATTTGATATTCAGTAGCAGTCAGGATTATGATGAACTATATGTAGCCTATATATAATCCGTGAATTTGCTAAAAATGCCAAAAGTATAAATAAAGTAAAAGTACAGGCCGACTATAATACAGAGTATGTGTTACAATTCTTCATGACCGGATGACTCGACATACATGACGGATATCCATAGGTTTGTGTTTAACTCCAAGAGTGTTACTTTATCACACACACTTGTAACCAGCATTACATGCACACCGCTAGACCAGGAACTAGACACATAAAACACTGTATTACTCCGCCTACACGTCACTAACATCATCATGACAGTATAAGTGCAGGTAGGCTATAATACAGAGTATGAAGTCCAGATGATCAAATAAAAGATATGTAGCTGTTTCCCAGCGGTGGTGTTTTTTAGAGAGGTGTCTCCATTGCAGAGGAAAGAGCGGCCTCTGGTGGTGAGAGGTGAGAAAGAAAAGCTTACAGCACCGGGTATTCCCAGGCGGTCTCCCATCCAAGTACTGACCCGGCCCGACCCTGCTTAGCTTCCGAGATCGGACGAGATCGGGCGTATTCAGGGTGGTATGGCCGTAAGCGAGTGAACATGTAACACACACGCTATTTATACTTAATAACACACTGTTATCTGTTCACAATATTGTTGAATATGGTTAGTGATCTATGATTTTTATTTAAGCTAAAAAGATCCCATGAAAACACCAAAACTAATGAAGTCAAGTCTTGAACACATATTTTCTGTGTATCCACACTTTGATGAGGCGTATTCCTCTGTGCCATAAGTTATACCTCCATGTGTTAGCCAAATTATTATTAACTAAAGCAATATCATCTAACATACAATAACGTTGCTTTTTCTGTCCTGCTCCAAAAACACATAAAATCTCAACATTTGAATCTTGACAGGATCTGCCCATGACACTGACACACACTCGTACAAGAAACATTCACATTATTGTGTATTACTGTCTGTCAACATATACTGTGGAGGTTTATCAATATATAGTATGAACACAGTAAGATGTTTTTAATGTAAATTTTAATATGGATGTGTAAAACAGAGGAGCAGAAATTTAAAGCAGAAACTTTGTCACGTGGTGTCATAGCACCATCTATGTACATACAGCAGGTCTCTGCTATGCATGCTGGCTCTCTTTGGTTTTTGCCTCCTTGCTTCAGAGTGAAAGCAGCTGAAGTGGGCCATTGCCAGCATTCTCTTCACACATCAATGACTGCCAGTCTCATCTTTAACCAGAGGAGAGCAGCATTGGACAGTTGTTTTACTGCAACACTCAGATATGTGTCATTAACTATCTGGTAGTCATTGCAGTCAGTCACAGGTGTTCACATTTATAATGAGAACTAAAGTAAAGGTTAACTTTGTTACTGAGCAGCACTGCAGTGTGCCTGGTCAGGAAGTACATCTTGGGTGTAGATTTTGGGGGTCAGCAGGGGCACATGTCCCCTTGATATTTATAGTCCCCCCTAAATGTTGACAAGAATCCTACATCCTTCCTTTGAATTATTTTCATTATTATTGACTTAATTTATTTCACCTACTTTTAGTATGTATATACGTTTTCCCGATTGTGTCTACACGTTTTAACTTGAGAAAATGTTCAATGGACTTTCAGTAGTGACAGAGTAACAGTAACAGCAACCAACTATGTTAACAGTGTGGTATTAGAACTTTTCTTAAAGTGCTGCAGTCACGACATTCACAGCATCACACGTTTTGCCATTGCTGGGTTTTTGACTTTCCTGCATTGTCAACTCTGACACTGTGGAAAATGACTTTCCTTTTTGTTTAAGATTATTTAAAAGTACATTGATTTCACTTCTGCAGAAGTTCTTCTCGTTTTTTTGGTGGCATGTCTCCAGCTCTTGGGCATGTTCTACAGTATTTGCACACGTCACAACACCTGCCCTTATACAGCGATTAGGGGGCGTTACCTCTGCTAATAGGTTACCAAGTGGGATTGATCGTTCAGCACACCTGGATAAGGGCAGATTTGGATGATTAAGACCTTGTGGTGCATTTGGAGTGGAATCCTCCGTGATTTTTTCTCTTAACAGAAAATTAAGAGAAAATACAGGAGAAGAGAGAATGTTGTGTCTAAGTTGTCTCTCCCCCAATCAATCAATCAATCAATCAATCAATCAATCAATCAGTCATTAACTCGAATTAGACATGAATTGAATAATCCGTTGTTAACCCCAATAAACCAATGTAATACAAACTATTAGAAGAACTGAGCTTCCATTGGGATGAAATCATGACTCTTTGTTCCTCTGATGAGTCAATCACATTAATTGTACTTGAAGGCATCACTCATTTATTCATTTATTACTTTAAATAGCAGTTAAATATCTTTCTTCAGTTGGGATACGTGCGTAAAAGCGCGTCAGTGGACCCCCCACCCCCACGCGCTCACATTTATTTTACCATGGTCGTGCGGTCTTGAGACTCTGAACTAAAGTGCACATCATCGAGCTCAGCGATTCACACGGCATTTCTGCATCTGCGCTGCCTGCAGTCACACAGGGTCATCACGCACCGAGACAGAGCCGCACAAGAACAAGTGCAGGGAAACTGACACAACAGAGTCGACTCCAGTTTTTGTTTTGGACGACGGAACCGCGCGAGACGGACAGTCCCAGGTTTCCTGTGAGGACCACAGCGCTGATTTTTCCCGACGACTGAGAGAAGTGGACCAGCAGCAAATCCAGAGCATGAAGAAGACTCCTAATTCAGGTACAGATGTTTCAGAAACTAGTGTGCTAAAATACACTTAATATGGTGATACTGTATTGCACCAGAGTGACTTATTTAGTCAGATATGATATGATCTGAACTCCGCAACTCCGAATTATGCATATAACGTGACCTCATTTCGATTTATAAAATACTTTTGATGTTTTTGCATGTCTAAGTATTTGTGCACAAGCTGTATAAATATCTATAGTTTGGATGAATGTATATGTTCTCCTTAAACTTCATTTCTGTTCATCTGGAGTTGTCTTTTTCTATCACTGTCCAACTTGCCAAACTCTGTCACTTCGCCCCCTCTGTTGTTTTGGGCCAGTTTGTTTTTCGGCTGAGTGTGCAGCACCCAGGGGAGCTCCTCGGGGTCCCCTGGCTATTAAAGTCTGATGTGCATCATCATCTGTCCTTCTCAGCATGACCTTCTGTATGGATGCACTGGCCCCTTCAGGCTGTGCTCTCTGCATGGACTCATAGTGCTGCTGCTGCTGCTGTTGCTGCGTGTGTGTGTGTGAATGTTTGGCTTTTACACACATTTTGGACATTTGGTGGCTCGTGATGTTAGTGTACATGCTTCTGCCTGCTCAAGCCTGCTTCTCTATTGTTGTGCATGCATGGCACAATATAGAGTGTGATTGTGTGTGTTATACAACACATCTCTTGCTCTGCTCAGGACCCATCTGTGCGTTCCCCCTCTCTCAACATTTAGGAACACAGGATGGGCTCTGGGGAGGAAAATAAAGTGCTCTAGATTAAACAGACACAGAAATGTGGCACAAGCTGATGCTGTGGAGGCTTGTGTCGAGAAAAAAAAAGCAGTAGACATATTTATTAGTAGCAAGAGTCATTTATTTTGTTCATCTTTAACTATTTTACAAAAAGGATGTACATAAAAAGTAATGAATAACAACAAGGCAATAAATTAAAAGGAAACCGATATCGACTAAACACACGTTGGCTTAAGCTTATTACCTACCCTTTTTTTCCATAGCATATACTAGTATGCAATCCATGCACCACAAGTTTTAGGCTGTACAAAAACAAGAAACAAAAACAAACATTTTATTCCATTATTAATCCTACCTCCATTTTTTTATTACTGAGTTTGAAGAATGCCATAAAAGACCTAACTAATATTTGTTTTCAAGTTGCTGGATGAAGAGAAAGTCTTTTAATGATGACCAACAAAATGACATGACATTTGATCAGTTCTTTTCAGAGATGTGTTATAGTTGTTTTTTTTAATGATATTCCACGTGGGTGCCCATATGAGGCTTACATATCAATGTCTTTAACCAGGTCTAAACTTGAGACTTTCAAGTCACCAGTGAGAGGCATCAAGTCTCTAATCCTCACTCTTGTGACTTATCCATAAGCAAGTTTAAATCTGTGGTCTCTTTTTTGAAATCTCGGTCTTTGCCACAACATGGTCCACATTTGATTTTCTGCACCCCTGAAAAAAAATACACCCTCACCCTCCTCCTGCACCTTTCCCCTCTCTGTCTTAAGCCCGTCCTACCAGACGAGCTCGCATATCTACATGCTTCCCGCAGTAACCTGTACGAATACTTGTCATTCATTTCAATCATCCTGACTATGACTGTGATCTTGATTCCGTTATGTAGCACCAGTATCGTGTTTTCTTTTCTTTTCTAACATTAGCTTCACGAACATGAACTTCAATCAGCCACAGCCGTGAACCTAAACTATTAGCAACATTTTCTTTCTATCCCTGAGACACTTTGCTGATAATGACTCAAGTTTTGTTGCATTTATTGTCAGACTCTATGGTAGTACGCTCAAAGGTTACTGGGGATTCTTGCCCCATGACAAACAAAAACAAAACAAAACAAAACAAAAAAATCCTGCCTACCCCAGCTTTAACAAATATCACAAACACAGCGGCAGTCTGGAGCCATTAGAAATCAGTGCTTGACCTTTCAAGAAAGAAAGGTCATACTTAGAGAGACCGGCCTGTTTAAGGAGTCTTATCACTAACTGTCAGTTTCTATCTCTGGAGATCCTCACTGCTGCACCTGCACTGACACAACACTGCTATACAAACAAACTTAAACTATTTGCCGTTGTCTTTATCCTGGGGTGGATTGGTAGCTCTTTTGGTGGTCAGATTTCCCAGGAGGCTGGAAGTAGGCATTGTCACTTAAGGTGTCTGTTGGTTGCAGTTTTCAGGTAATGTGTCATTTTTTCCCACATTTTTCTCAGAAAACAAAGTCCAGATGTAATATTTCATCTAAGAGGCTTGGAAAAGCAAATTGTCCGTCACTGATGACTGAATAAGGCCGAGTATTTTAACCCTGAGGCCTTTATGTACTTTGATCTTTAGGGTTGGCTGGTAGTCTGATCTCTCTCCAGGCGAAGACAAACAAAGACCAGGCACCCACACTCAGCTCAAAGCTCGTAGTAGCTCCAGCAGTCTCTCCACATACCATCTTGACCTCAAGGTGTCTGATTATCTGTCAGGCTGGATGATTTCATGGCTGAACTGAGAGAGAACCCAATTAGCAATACCACAACGTGTTTCCTAATGAGGATGCTTTCAGTAGGGAGCCTTTGGTCTTCTACTACATATCCTTCAACTTATCCCAAAAGTTACAGTTTGAGTGAGCCGTCTCAGAGTGTGATAATGCAGGAGAAAGCACATGTTTGAAGTTTAATCGAGAGCAGCATTATGTTCTAAAATGGCCGGTACAGACCAAGAACCTTGGTGTGAAAAACCCTTTCATATTGAATCCCTATGTCGTAAACATGTTTCATGTCTTACTTTCTCTATTTTCCTTTGAGGATATCTCATAAAAGCAGAACAATACCTCAATAACAATGACCAAAAGCTGCACTCTAATACAACTTCAAAGCTTTGTTTTTAGAAATACGCCACATGTGTTTTGGGAGGAGTGCATTAGATCCATGTTTTCTCCAGTCACTCATGCTTAATTTCATTCTCCGAGTGGGAGCATTGTGTTGTCCCTCAGATCACCAACAAAAATATGTTGGCTCCCATTTAGGAAAGTCCGTAGAGACCTGGAGCTTGTTGGGCTTAATGAACTGAATGTACCCAATGTTGTTCTGTAGTTTCAAGTAATGTGACCCTGAATGAACAGGGAGACCCAGCGGAGTAAAAGCACTGTTCCTCCCCCCTTTTTTTCTTTCTATCTTCCTACGCATGAGAGATCCCAGTCAGCTGTGCTATATATTCTCATGGTTGGGTCATTTTACAAAACAGGCTCGTCCTCAGCTTGAAAAGACTCCTTTGTGGCGAACATTTGCTGGGGGCTGGACTTGTGGATTTGTCAGACTTTTCATCTTTGATAGAAAATTTCATAAAACTCAGGGAAGCGTTCTTGATGTTGATTTGTGGACTGAACTGACAGATGTGGTATTTTTAGGTCGTCATGTTAGAACCATAGACTTTATATAGAACGCACGCTGACTACCACAGTGCTGGATGTCTTGGGGAAACATTCTCATCTCTGCCAACTTTACACGGAAATGACTAATTATTAACAATGACTCAACATCTCAGCGCTGTGCAGCGCTCTAGAGGGGGTGATGGACAGGATTTAGTCCGCTGGATTAGATGTAGTGGGTGACACGTGCATACTTTGGCCCACACACTACAATATTTGACTAAGCTGAATTTTGTTACAGCATGTTAAACTGGAAAGGTACTTCTAATGAAAATAGATCACTTATTTAATGCAGGTCCTATCAATTAGGACTTAAAGGGTAACTTTGGTATTTTTCAACCCAGCCCCTATTTCCCCATGGTTTTGTATCTGTGACTAAAGCATGCTCAGATTGTTGTAAAAATTGTGGAATCTGGAAAGGATCCCTCTTTTGTATAACTTTTGTTTATACCTTTTTGATGTACTGTGGTGAGCTACTGCTGCTGTGTGAGCCGCACAGCTGGGGGATAGAGCTATTTAAAGCAACACTTACCTTTCTGGAAATTTCACACTTTTCTTTGTTTAGGTTAAAATGCTATTAATAAGCTGAGGGCACACTAAAATATAATTGAATTCCGCCAGAGATAAAAACTCATGCCATTCTTATATGTGTCTTATATATATGACCATCGGACCGAATGCAATGATTGGCCGAGCGTCCTTTCTGTCTTCCTCACATGGAGGCCTCTGACTGACCGCCCCTCAGTATTATCTCCCTTGTTAGTTGCCAGTCACCAGTGCTATCTAACGTTAGCGTTTACGTTATATTATAAAACTCATCAGTCATCACTGACCCCGGATACGTTTCAAAACACAGGGTTGCAGGACAGGTAACGTTATGTTTAGTTTGCTTCTAATACATATAACGTTAAATGACAACACAACATCCAGTTGCTACTATCTAACGTTAGCACTGTAACCTTATTCTAAAACTCATCAGTCATCACGGACTCCGGTTGAGTTTTAAAACTCCGGGGTTGCGTTTGACTGTCTTGGTTGTAACGTTACACTCGCTCTCTTTTTCTGTGTATTTAACGTTACCTTGCCAACACCTACGTCTATCATAGACGTAATGAGGACATAATGGAGGAGGGGGGAGTAGGCCTTTGGGGGGGTGGTGGAGTTGCAGGAGGAAGAAATCTAAAGCAAATAGTCGTAAAATCATCCTAATATGTCACAGAGACTAAGGAATAATGTTCATATAACATACTGATCTCACTGACAACAATAGTACAGCCAGAATATTCACATTTAGAACGTTTTTTTACAGTCTGCAAATCATGTTTATGTTTTGAATTTGTGTTTTGGCCTGTTGGGCCACCCACCACCGTCTACCAGTCACGCAGTCAGTAGAGTCTCAGCATCAGTTACAGTTACAGCTACAATGGCTGATGGTGCGACTAAACCCAAACGACCTCGTTATAACCCCAAAAACGCCGAGACAAAATTCAAGGCAAAGCGAGGGTCTGTATAGGAGATGCTTTTGGTGGGGTGGAGGTTGAAAGTGGAGAAGAATTTGAAATCGGATGTCGAAGTGGCTACTCTTCTCCTCTACAGGTAAGCTTTAGACAAAGCTGGCTGACTAGCATCATAGCTAGACTGGGATGGACATTTCAAATACTTTCAACTGTTATTCATTTTCGATCATACATTGTAGCCCAGGTGCAGGTGGGTCATCGATCCGACTGATTTTATGAGAAACAAACGTTAGCAGCACAGGAAGGAGCATTAGCAGTGTCCCGGTACATAGCATTAGCAGCCGGCTCCTCCTCTGCCGGCGGACACGACTCACTGCAGTATTTTGAATTTGAGTGCAGTAACCATTTTGGCCACATTCTTATATATACAGCACCTTTAAGTAAGTGGCTAGTTTTGGGAGTTATGTTCTTGCCAGTCCTATGGTGGCAAGTCAAGGCTATATATTAGCCAAGCAAAAGCAGCGTGCATACATCAATGTTTTTGCTCCGTGCATCCATGCTAAAGAGGGCTGCAGATAGACTGACAGAGCTTGTGTACTAGAGGATGTTACCCAGCCCCACCCACTTCCTCAGTCTCTTTACATTCACACACACACACACACACACACACACACACACACACACACACACACACACACACACACACACACACATACACAATAAGCAAGGGTTAGGGTGGTTGTAAATTAAATAACAGTATTTACATTTCGTGATGATTATATTTTCCCCTGTCTGAAAGATTCAGGGCGAGACACAAAACATTCCTGGTTAAAGCCCTGGAAGTCTGATGCTGACGACACCAACGATGACGATTCCCACAGTCATGAAATTCCTGGAAGAGTTATAAAGTTAGATTATTAAAAATAAATATAAGACCTGCCTGTAAATAGTTTGGAAGTAACATAATGTTTTGGGAAAGCTTTGAATGTATATTGCTTAGGCTATATAGGTTTAAATTATATTCATAAAAATCCCAAAACTTCTAACGATGAGTGAAATCAGTTCCTTGTATTACTAATTTAAAATCTAGTGTTGCCTTGTCTGACCATTGAAAAGTCAATTGTATCATGGTATATGTCACATCATCACCAAGCAAAAAGCAATACTGTAGCGAATTGCACCGACATCTACAGGATCTTCAATTTTCTATTCCAAAAAGGGGCGTGGTCTAATTTTTTTGCAAAGTAGCAACATGTGCCAGTCTGGTCTATTGGCTTATGAAGCTAGTTGATAGCGGAAATGTGGGAAAAGAAAGTGAAGTTAGCAAGCGCTAGCATTTAACTTATCCGGAAATGGCTGAGAAGCATGTGTTTAATCATATGAGTAAAAATACTAGTCTACAGCTGCAGATCAACACAGTCATTCAGTTCGCTGATGCATCAAGCTCAGACTCTTTTTTTTTTTTTTGGAGGGGCGAGACTGGATACAGTACTAATACTCTTGAAAATGACATGGCATTTTAAACTGCAGCATCAATCATGTCATCCATCCTCCCACTACAACCCCAGTAGGTCCCATAGAGACCGAGCAGATGAGGAGAGTCAATACAGCTCTTTATTTCACTTCAACAATGGCTCTTCAGTGACAACTGAGCTAGATTCCCCTCAGTCTGAGTCATATATTGGCCTGGACTGCCACCACATTCACTACTACTCCCCGTGATAATAAAGCTGTCTTTATTACATTGCTATTCATCGGTGAGCATGTATTTGATTCACCACCTGAGAGTCAAGCTGCCAGGCTCTTGGGTTCATATAATCCTTATCACATTAAAATCCCTGCTTGAAAGCCTCCGTGAGTATTAGACTACCTTTATCAGTCTTCCTCTGTGAGTGCCAAGTATAAAAGTCTTAGCCCCCGAGGGCTGCCTTAGATAGCGGTTATTCAACAAAAGTTTCTCTCATGGAAAGAACTTTTTCCCCTTAGATAAACTTTCCCTTAGCTATTAGCTTAATCCTTTCACTCCCACTACAGGAAGTGACACATGGATTTTGTTCCGTCTCTTATGGTTTTATCTCTCAGTTTATCTCTCCTCACAGCTGTAATTCCTGTCTGATTAAACTTTGCTTTAGGCTCTGAAAAGCTGACCCACGCTCTCGTAATGCATGCGTACCATGAGGGAGACCTCTCTCCCAGCTGAATAGTCCCAGAGACCCTCGCCTTGCACATGCACACGAGTATGACATCATCTGCCACTGCGTCAGAGTTTGGCTATAAATAGAGATGGTCGACGATGACGTTTCAGCTTAACAAAGCCCCCCCTGTGAATAACATAAGGATGAAAACGGGCCATGTCACTGCTGCTTATCGTGATGAGCAGCCAGTCAGTCGTGACTGATTTTGCCTCATGTTCATTAAAGACACACCTGATGTTACAAGCAGATGCCATTAGTAAAGCATGGCGCTGATCATCACAAGAGCATCACTGCTACTTTGCATTTGTGTTTTATGTCATCTTTTGATGTAGTACAAGGAATAACATTAACATTTATATTCTCCATGTGAAAGAGGTTTTGCTTGCGTATGCGTGTATACAAATTAATGTGGTTTAGAAAAAAAGAAACATAAGTGACCTTATCCTTATTTATCACAGTAGATCTGCAAAATGCACATTGCACATTTTCTTTTCAACCATAACACTAACCCCACATACACTGATCAACCAAAATGTTAAAATTACTGGCAAGTGGAGTTAATTACATTGATAATTTTGATACAGTGCAATGTTCTGCTGGGAAACCTTGGTTGCGGGCATTCAGATGGATGCCAGCTGACATGCTCCACCTCCTTAAACACCACTGCAGACCACCCTCTGCCATGGAAACGGCACTCTCCAAAGGCAGTGCCCCCCTCCCAGCAGGACAATGTACCATGCTGTACCATCAAAGCTGCTCAGGAATGGACCACAGGGTGTGACAAAGAGCTCAACTTGGCCTCCAAATTCTCCAGATCCCAATCCAATCAAGTATCCATGGGATATGCTGTCACCCTACCTCACGACCCACAGCACTGAACAGATCTGCCGCCCTGGTGCCAAACTCCACAGGACACCCCCAGAGGTCCATGCTTTGACATGTCAGAGCCAAGTCCACCTCTGAGGTACTGGCACATCCCACAGATGTTCCATCATGTCGGGATCCTCGGGCCATTCCTTAGCCGTTTCTATGGTGCGGCAGGGTGCATTGTCCTGCTTGGGGGGCTCTGCTGCCATCAGGGAGTGCTGTTGCCATTAGAGTGGTTGCTATCTTTGCAATAGTGTTTGGGTGGTTGGAGCATGTCAAGTGGCATCCACGTAAATACCAAGACCCAGTGTTTCCCAGCAGAACATTGCATTGTAACGAAGTGATCAAGTGGTTTTAATGTTTTCGCTGTTTGGTGTATACAGAGATCTGAATTCCAGAAATTGGTTCACTATATTTTTCAATTATGGTTTCCATCTATAGTTTACTTGAGCTCTTTGCATTTTCCATATGTTTAAAATTGTTAGTTAGAAATGTTCAGTGTTGTTGTTCATGTTTTCAGCTGCATGTACATTTCTGTGCACCTACACTGAGAGCAACACACACACCAAAAAGGGTCAAATTCCTAGTATGTGCACACATACTTGGCCATTAAAGCTGATTCTGATTTTAAAATGTTGTCTTTGGCCGACCAAGAGAGCTTTTCCAGTGATATATGTATGTACACCTTTTTCACATTAGGCTCTTGGTACACAGGCAAAAGAAAAAGCAGAATAAATCTGCTGCTTATTTTCTTGATTAATAGTTTTGGTCAATAAAACATCAACAAACAGTGAAATGCCTGTCACAATTTCCTAAAGCCCAAGGTGATGTCATCAGATGTCTTGTTTTGTCCGACTAACAGTCCAAAACTTAGAAGATATTCAGTTTACTATAATATTAAAACCAGCAAATTCTCACATTTAAGAAACTTGAAGCACCATTATCCAGCCCAGAAGTAAATGTTGGCATTGTATGTTTCTGCCAACCATAGATTCATTACATTTGTAGGTGACACCTGCGAAGATGCAGACCACTATTGGAGACCAACAAACAACAAAAGCAGTTGTTATTTAGCCATCAACCATAGTCATTGCTGCCTTTCCAGTGGCTTTTTAGACATTAAATGTGGTTTATTTTTTGTTGACCCCTTGGTGTGTTTCCAGCTGGAATAGTACCAAGAAAAGCAGTTGTTTTTTAACAAGACATTTCTACATATCTCTGATTAATGCCACAAAAAGCAGCTGTTTTTTTAAATTGCAACATTGCTGAGTTTCCAGCCAGGATTGTGCCGGGCATTTTAATCTAAAACATGATCCTTTCCTAACCATAACCAAGTAGGATTCATACCTAAACTTAACCACACATTAACCCCAGCATTGTTAAGATGTAAAGTTTCAATGTATTCACAACATTGAAATGTACAGATATTACGTATCCATGGTTTGCGGTAACGTACAATGCCAACATTTATTCTGGCAACTGGGTTCCATTTTCTTCGGCCTTTCTGCCTGAAACATTATGTAAATGACAAATTAATAAATCAGTATGGCTAATATTATTGGCTTATATTAGCTTATCAAAGATATATTTACACCAGCATGGAGGGAAGCCTAATCAAAAGCCATATGTTATGAATTTATGTCAAATGACTGATTTTTTTCCAACTTATTGATTCTGACCAAAAAATAAAAAGTCATCTATTAGGGGAACCAGAAAGCTCTGATTCTAATTTATGATACACGACATTGCGTAATGGCTCAGTGTGACAGTGCACAGATACAGTATGTGTTTCACACTCAGTCGTCTTGCATTTATTTGGGACATGCGCCGCTGCCAAACTCAACATGAACAGAGATCACCACAGAGCTCATGTGTCAGGAGCTTGCTTTGTGTGTGTGTGTGTGTGTGTGTGTGTGTGTGTGTGTGTCCGCATGCATGTGTCTTGTGTATATTTGTGTGTGTATGTATGTGTGCAGAGTATAGTGTGTAGACTGTCTGGGTCCGAGTTGTGGATTTAGACATCAGGAGCTTGGCATGCTGATTACAGAGGTCCGAAGCCACAGGGAACCACAGGAACTTCTTCTCGTTCTCCCTTTTCTCCCTTTCTCCAGCACCATCCCTCCATCAGTTCAGGCTAATTTGCGCAGATGGAGGTGAAAGCAGCAGGCCTCGGGCTAATGTGTCTGGGTTATGATAATCAGCCAAATCACATAGCTTTGCTCCTCTCATCCATGCTCCATCTAAGCTTTACCTGTACTCAATTACCTAATGCACAGTTAAGCAGTGTGGATGGTAACAGCACAAAGCACAATGAGCTGTGTTACACACTGCAGCGAACACTAAGCACTGCTGACAGACTGTTATTGTTCCAGCTTAACTAATTTCATATGGATTTGTGAAGCCAACATTTCAGGCTGTTTTTACTCTTCCTTCAGTGCCACTCAGAACCACAAAAGGAGTCCTTGCACAAATCCTGCAGAATTGATGAAAGGTGGCCGCTCCTCTATCTGCTATATCCACCCAGTGTCCACATACTTATCAATCGCTACAACAGACTCCCTCTTTCCTGCAAGGGATCTGGAACTTTGAGGATATCCCATTTTTATGTCTCCTGCTGCCAGCTCTCTCTCACATCTAATGATTACCTTATGGAGAGGAGGAAATAGCCAGCAGTGTTACCACAGCCATGCTGGGACAGACAGACTGCACTACTAGCACTTTTACAGCCTCTGACATTCCAAATGACCTGAGAGTGGGATTTAAAATGTCAAAGAACTGGAAGAGAGGAGCCTGCATGACTTATATGTTAAAGGAATGGGTTTTCTGTGAACTGAATGGACTGTGTGAGTGTGCTCCTCTGCGTATGTGTGTGTCATGCGTAGCAGGGTCATGTATTGGTTATCGTCATAATTTTTTCTGGTTCTCGCAGAGGATTGGTTCAGTGCATCTCAGCGCTGACTGGAAGAAGTGCCAGTTGCTGACTCAACATCAGTAATGTAACTTTGGCCTTTGGTTTTGCACTCTGTTTTGACTACCGATTTCATGAGCTGTGAAACATCTTCAGTGGTTGAGAGTTTGTGATAAGCTGTTAGTAATTATAGAGGTCAGTATTTCTGTGTGGAATTTTTTTTACTCATCAGTGGATTACTCATAGAGCTGGAGGACATTTAGGTCTCTCCCTCTTAAAAATTGTAGTATTTTTAGCTATGCTAAACTGACTTATTAGCTAGTGCCTCTAGCAGGTCTGACCTATGCGTTGTCTGATATTTTGGATTACATTTATGTCCAAATATCTGCACAGCTTATGATGCTCTCAACAGACCCAGCAGCTGTGGGAGCATCAGATAAACCAGTGGTTCTCAAACTTTCTGTCATAATAGACCCCCTTTTAAACATTTTTTCAGCCTAGTAACCCCTGACCAACGCAAAACATTTTTAGTAAGAAAAAAAACCAACAACAACTTTGTGCCATTAGTAATTTACTAACATCTGGGCCACAGTGTCTGGGTGAACAGTGTTACTTACCTCACTGAACTACTGTTGCACAGAGGCCTGTAGTGTTGACACACATAATGTTGCTGTTGTGGCTCT
The DNA here is from genome assembly GCA_026686955.1 of Epinephelus cyanopodus. NCBI lineage: Eukaryota > Metazoa > Chordata > Actinopteri > Perciformes > Serranidae > Epinephelus > Epinephelus cyanopodus. Next base: position 35,987,603 of record CM048916.1, read on the forward strand.
GCTGCAGAGCTGCCTGCTGCTGTAACAACTGTATTCTCACAATTAAAAGGTGACACATCTATGGAGCCCTGCAAACCACTGCATTGTTAACAACACGGTCACTGACAGTATTTCTCAAATACTGTCAGTGACAGATACATACATTGAAACTGTACTGACAGGTGATATAACGTCAGTATCAAAAGATTATCAAAAGATCATATTCACTGTCTGTTTTTGCTGAAAACTAAGTGCATCATACACAAAAAACAGGCAAGACTCATCTTCTTTAGATGTTCAGTAGTAGAGCAGCAGTCCTGAGTGGCGCTGCTCATGTGGGTAGTTTGGCTGTTCTAATCTGTTGACACAGACACCGAAATAAAAAACAAGATTCCGCAATGCATGAGAACTGCTCACACAGGCACTGTGACCCAAGCATAATCCCTTCATTTGTTAACACAAGGATTCTGCTGGGAAGCCTTTAGACCAAGTACCCCCCTCGTGGCAATGGAACTCTCTGATGGCAGTGGCCCCCAAGCAGGACAGTGTGCCATGCCACACTGCAAAAACTGCTCAGGAATGGCCCTAGGAACTTGACGAAGAACTCAAGGCCCCAACCTGGCCTCCACATTCCCTAGACCCCGATCCGATCGAGCATCTGTTGGACATGCTGGTATCCCAACTCACAACCAGCAGGTCCCAGAGGATCCACCACCAAAGCCCCGGTGCCAGACACCACAGGACACTCCCCAGAGGTCCAGTGTCCATGCTTCGACAGGGCCAAGTCCGATTCAAGAAGGCCACACCATGGATCAGGGGTACCTCTGGGCTACTGGTACATCCGAAGAATGCTTGATTCGACCTGACTGGAGGCCAGGTTGATGTCTTGAGCTCTTTGTCACGTTCCTCTGGTCATTTCTGAGCAGTTTCTGTGGTGTGACGTGCTGCATTGTTTTGTGATGTGCAGCCTGCCATTGGGGAGTAATGGTGCCATGAGGGGATGTATTTGGTCTGTAACAGTGTTTGGGTGGGTGGTGCTTCAGCAGAACATTGCATTCTAACAAAGTGATCAGTGCTATTCACTTCACCCACCAGTGTTTTTTTTTGTTTTTGTTGATCGATGTATACTTATAATAATACTGGAATAAAAGGGATTTAATTAATTACTTAATTTGCAAAGTGAGCCACCGCCAATATGAGACAAATAAATTCACTCTTTCAATTTGCAATATAAGACAATTCTTTGATTCACCATGAAGTTCTCTTATATAATGTTTTTCCATTAAATAAAACCTCCAGAGTACAAAAAGTTTGAGCTTCGTCCACACACTTGGCATCACCTCCAGAAGCTGGGCACTGTGAACCGCATCAGCAGCACTAAAGTACAGACTTTCCCCCAAAAACAGACGAGTAGGGAACTTTTCAGTGCCCAAATTATCCAGGGCATGAGTGGTAACCTATAGCTTGGAGCTCAAGTTTCATATTCATTTTGCAAGAGTTCAAGTCTAACATTAGTATGGTGGTAAGGGATAGTGACTGTTGTACTGATATTTTCTGCTGCACCTGCTTTGCTGCTGTTTGTCACAAAAGCAGTGGAAGTTGCTGATTGTGTTGCAACCTCTTGGTCTACAGTGCCTGTAGGTCTTTTTTATACTACTTTCCAATATCTAGAACAACATTTGCATCACTTGTTCAGTTTTTTCCTTAGGGTAGCTGCTCTATGTGTGGCATATCTGCCTACGTCCTTACCCTCACACAGCTACAATCTTACATGGGTGGAAAGAACTCTTATAGACTTTAGACTTAAAAAAAATTGACAATAGTCGTTTGCTATGCTGCCAATACTACTAATAACAACAAATTGGCACTGGCACTTAAACATCTCCCATTTAGCACCGGGTCTGGTTCCCATCTAACTCAGCTGATTTGTGTTTAGTGCTAATTAGGAAATCTTAGCATGCTAATGTGCTAAACTCAGATGGAGAGCATTGTCAACATCATACCTGCTAAGCATCAGCTATCTAAAGTTAGCACTTTAATTGTGAGCATGTTGCATGCGAGCGCAAAGCACGGCTGTGTTTAGCCTCACAGAACTGCTAGCATAGCTGTAAACTATTTGTCTTGTTACGTTATGAACAATTTGTCATATTTTCCAGTAATTATGGAGAAACATAAATGTCAAATGAGTGCATGGGAATCCCAAAAGTGGATTTCCTGACAAAGATTCACAAATTGCATAAATGATATGTTTACAATTCTCAGGCAATCAGTCATACCTTTTATTGAATCCAGGCTCACTTTGTTCACTTAACCCAGCGGGTCAGCAGTTCTGATTGTGCACGGAAATACCAAAGGAGTGAATGAGAAGCAGACTGAACGATACGGCTTTCATTTTTTATCTGACATGCATAATTTTGAATATATTTGATGCAATGTAAAAAAAGGAAAACATGTGTCAGTGAGTTTACATTAAAGAACAGCAGCAGACAAGTTTTCCCATTAGTTTCTCTCCCCTAATCTCGGTCAGATTCAGTGGGAATGGTTTGTGGGGCCATGTGGCTGCCATCAAGCCAAGTTGGGAAGTCTGATTGGAAAATAGAGATACAATCAGGTCTTCTTATTCCCAGATTGCTGTAATGATGTGCACTTACAGTGTCTGAATAACTCCTGGGCTTATTCTGGATGGTACGTTATGTTTAAGAGAACTGCTTGTCAAGACCAAATACCAGTTTCAAAATGTAACCTCACAGCTGTTATTGTAGAAAAACACTGAAAACCATCATCATCGCTGTGGTTCTTACAAATCACTCAGACCATGGTTCTCAGTGTTGTTTTGAAGATGACATGCCCATTATTTTGGCTCCTCCACAATCCAGTAGAATAGCACTTACAAAATGAAAAGAGAAATCTTTCAGGACCGAGGTCTTTGTGTTCACAAGAAACGCAGTTCCTCACAGTTTGCATGTGAGCATGGGGTCCGCTTTTAAAATTTGGCTTGTGTAGATGAGTGATGTGAAGAGTTGTGTCGTCCCTGTACATGCCCCAGGTTGGATGTGTAGGCTGCAGCAGCAGGGGACACAAATGAGGAGGACAGTGCTTCTCTCTCTCTCTCTCTCTCTCTCTCTCTCTCTCTCTCTCTCTCTCTCTCTCTCTCTCTCTCTCTCACTCACTCTCTCTCTGTGCATGTGTGTGGGCATGATGGAGACGAGGCAGGGGGAAGATGAGTACCGCGTAGCGCTCTGGTGAGGTCATCAGACTGTGGCTAGCAGCACCACATCACACTGTTTTCTCTTTTTCGTGCTCCACCATCTCATTGAACCTCTGCTGTAATGTCTGGAGAAAGGAGGCTTTTTGGGGACTTGAGGGAATAAAGAGATTTACAGTGTGTGTGAGAGAGAGAGTGTGTGTGTGTGTGTGTGTGTGTATGTGTGTGTGTGTGTGTGTGTGTGTGGTGAAGCTTGCCTGTTAGGCCTATTAAAGCTCAATATCAGTTGATAATGTGCAACACTTCCTTCCTGTGTTGGTGTAATAGATTTAATTTGACAGTGAACTATAAATCAATACACCCAAGGCGTTTGGCATACGCCTTAGCGCACAATTCCACCTTTAGAGTTTATTTGTGTGTAGATCCTTCTCACATGTGACCCAAGCATCTTCAGCTCCTCTTCCCCATTTCCCTCCTCACCTTATCTCCTTTCTTCTTCCCCTCCATTTACCTCTTTCACCACTTTCCTTACTCGCTCCTCCTCTTCTCCTTTCATCTTTTATCGTCTTCCCACTGTTCTTTCTCCGTCATTGTGCATCGCTGCCCCGCAGGCATCCCTTTAGTGTTGGCTGGCATGCTGGTGATTTTTTTTTTTTTTTTTTTGCCCGACTGTTATATAACTAAATTTAGCATGTTTGAGTCACGCGTTTGGCCATAGGTCGTGCTCTGAAGTGACGGCTTACATTAATGTGCACCCCAAGGCTCGTCATCCACCCGTAGTCAATGTGTGATACACAGCTTTTTTTTTTTTTTTTTTTTTTTTTTGGGTGGGGGGGTGAGTTTGTCTCGCATGAGTGAACAAGCACACGTGTCTGTCTGTGCCTCATGACCATCTGCGTTGTTGGGTGCAAATATAGGCTACGTGTTTGGTATATGTGCAAGTCAAAGAAAAAAACGAGGCTGTGTGTGTGTGTGTGTGTGTGTGTGTGTGTGTGTGTGTGTGTGTGTGTGTTCACAGGGTGTACTGAGTTTTGTGTGTGTCTGGTTTTAAGTGGACGTCATAATAGTTCTGAGAGGTCAGCGTCACTTCTGATAACGCTTCAGAGCACTGGAGTGAATAATCTACCAAGGTTTATTATTAGCAGGTTATGTTAGATTATCAGGAAAATAACTAATAGTTAAATCAATTAATGAAATAATAAAATGTCAGAAACACAGTTTTCTTGTATGCCTTGCCTTCATTTTCATGTTGCAGGTGAAATAAAATACACAATATCCATAATCACTTTTGTTACATTAATTCTGTCATTCTTTGAGTAATTTATTTCATTATAGGTCCTCAGACTCCCACAGGTGTGAATGGTTGTATGTATTTATGTATCAGCCCTGAGACTGGTGACCTGTCCAGGGTGTACTCTGCCTCTTGCCCAATGTCAGCTTGGATAGGCTCCAGACCCCCCCTGCGACCCTCAAGAGGATAAGTGGTTAGAAATTGGATGGATGGATGGATGAATACAGGTGTGTGTAAGACATGGCTTTTATTTCCGCCCAGACCACTGCTCTTTATTCTAAGGCTGCAGGGTGGCTGAGGAGTGCAGGACAATCTTTTCACTAACAACTAAAAAAAATAACTAAAAAAAAGTATGCAACACTAGTAAACTAGTACCAGTAAACTGTTGTTTGAGACTGCCCCACCCTCAGAAATAATGGTTGTTTGTACAAACAGCTTAGTATGACCCATATTTTTGTTAAAAGTCAGCAACCTCTAGTGGCTGTAGTAATTGTGACGGGAGGAAGTCTGCATTGGGATGTGTTTGGGGTGGATGGAGGGGTCAAACCAACACAGGACCTTCACCCAGGAGACCACTTTTGATGTCTCATGTTGAAGAATAAGTCAATGATGAGTTATTTTAAAGTGGCAACCTTGAATAAGAGAAGATATTTGGTGACACCTGTAGTTACAGCTGTAGTAGCAGCAAAACAAACTTTTGCTATTTTAATAAGGAAGTCATGTAATAATTGTGTGCAGCCTGTCGCCTGTAGCTCGTCATCCAATAGCTCACTGTGGCTGCTCCTGACTGTTTTATTACTACCTTCAATAATTCAAACTGAGCCACTGTCAAAAAATGCAGAGAATGACCATTGTCTTGTTTTGTAGATGCATTTTTGATGAAGGATGCTAATAATACTAAGCTCACTGAAAACACATTGCATTTCCTGTTAAAGTCATCTTTTGCCAGTTAAAAGACTAGTATGTAGGATCTAGTGGTTTCTATCAGTGAGGTTGATGACTGCCATCAACTGAAACTTTTCCCGTGTGCCAAGTGTATGCCCTATCTATAGCCAGCGTCTGGTTTGTCTGTAGATATGGAGATATAATCAGCTCATTCTAGGGTAACAAAAATATGTGATTTTTATTTTCAGGTTATTATAAACTAAAGAAAACATACCTATATATTACAGTATATTCCACTTCTGCCAACATATCCCCCTAAATCCTGCACACTGAACCTTTAAATACTTTTAATGTGAAGCTGCAGCAGTAGGAAATATTGGGTTTGTATTAGCTGTAACTTAATACAACATTTTTACACTGATGTCACCCTCGACAACAAGTGCATAATACTGCAAATATATAAATACTGCAACACTTTTGTTCGTGGGCCATTGGCTCATCCCCACTGTGTTACCTCACCGAATGATAGGAACTTAACAGATGTTTATTTAAATTAAAATCTTCAAGATTATTACTGTAAGTTATGTTAACTGAAGTAACATAACTGAACGAAACACTGTGTACTTGATGTCACATAACATACATAATTTGACCTGCAGTTACTGTTAAGTACTATACATTAGTTATGGAACAAACATACTTTTACAACTGAGTGGCATCTAACTGAGGTTGCAGATTGCAACCAACTGCCAAGGGTATAGGAGAACCATGGTGGCTAACACACAACCGCACAATCGCGCAACTGCCAACCGCCAACCACAAATGGTCCTGTCTAGAGCCAGAGTTTGGTTTGTCTTCACTGGGTTACTGTAGAATCATGGCGGCGCAACATGGCGGACTCCATGGCAGAGGACTCACTCCATATGTAAATATAAATGGCCCATATTTAAAAGGTAATGAAAACATAGTGATTATACGCCATACACTAAGGAAAACATACTTATTGTAGTAAATTCCATTTCTGTCAGTAGACAGTAAATCCTACACACTGGACCTTTAAACCTAACCAAGCCGTTTTGTCACCTTAACCTAACCAGACTGCGGCCGTTTCACAGCATAAACCGCATGTTCAAAACTGCAACCATTTACCGTCATATATGTCATTCTTGTGTTGATTTCCTGCCATCGGTATTTAGAAAACGCTCCTGTGGGTCAGATTAGAGGGTAGGAACAAACGACCTATGTGGTTGTATGGATTGGAGGACGTTTCTGGTTTACATGTATGTCTGAACATGTGTTTGTGTGTTGTGCATATGAGAATGAGTCAACAAATGCATAAGCACATGTTGTGTGTTTCATGTGTTTTTTTGACCCTGACCCTGTGATTAAGTGCAGCATTTCAAGTCTGGAAAATGATCACAAGACAGCAGGAAAAAGCCCGCGGCCAAAGAGACATGTCTCTATTTTTAAAACCACACTTTTGTCACAGCACCTGCATCCAACTTTCCATATGGATTCCGCACTGAAAGGCTCATTTTGAATTTCTCTTATTACCTTAATCAGAATTTAGATTTTGGTCCCTGTGTGCCCGTTGTATTAAAGATAAAATGCAGTATAAAGACAACACACCATCACATGCACAAAACTCAAAACTTAGACTTTATAAATATAAGTACATACCATAATGGCAATAAACTTAAATTGGCACTAATATATGTATGATATGGCAAAATATCAATACATTTAAAATAGCCTTCTAGCATGCTAAAATAGCCATTCAGACCAAATCCTCTTTATTCAAACTAAAGAATTTAGTCGATAAATCACATTGCAGGCTTATATGAATCATATTTTTACTCTGATCTTTTTGGAGTTAGTCAGAGGGCCTAACGGGGCGAAATCTACTCACAGTGCAGTAACACTTGAATATCCCTAATCTGCCTCCTCTGCTCTGCTTCTCCTCACTCTTCTCCTTACTCTATTACGGATGTCAGAAAAGGCCCCAGGACTGCAGGGGAGTGGGAGCTGTGTGTGTGTGTGTGTGTGTGTGTGTGTGTGTGTGTGTGTGTGTGTGTGAGAAGTGGCCTGTATCACTCAAGATGCTCCACCCGTCTATCATTTGTGTTCATATTCCAAACATATACTGTACAGTATAACATAATGTGAACATTATTAGTCTTATAAGCTTGGAACTATGAAACACAGACAGAGAAAAAAAAAACCTTTGGCTGCTCGGAACTTGGAGTGAATGTTCTCTGTATCAGAGCAGGTCAGATAGGGAGAGGCGTTTGTCATCACTTCATGCCTGGAGAAACAGCAGGTCATATCATTGCTTTATCCGAGCACCGGCCTCACCCAAGAAAGATGTTCCTAATGTGTGCCTGTCTGTGCTCGCATGCCGATTGCAGCTAAAGCTAGTGTAGTTGCGATGTTTGGAAGCAACCCAATCGCCAGAATAAATGTTGGCATTCTACATTTCTGCAAACCACGGATATGTTACATTTGTACATTTCATCTGTGTCATATATGTTGAAACTTTGCTTTTTAATTTTCAACTTTATGTTGTGACAACACTGTGGTCAACGTGCGGTTAGGTTTAAGCACAAAAGCCACTTGGTTAGGGTTAGGAAAACATAATGTTTCGACTCAAAATATCCAGTTTGGTCGCAACAAACATGGCTGGAAATTTCCCGACATGTCATTAAAAAATGCCCGGCTTTGTCGCAACACACTGCTGTCTGCTGCTTGGCAGGCATCTTGCTTGAGGTGACACGCCATCCAACATCTCCTTGTCCTCTTGATGAGAAACTCGGCTCATACACATGTAATCTGAACTGCGTCCATTTAGAAACTGTTGATATAATACGTTTGAAATGTAAAGTTTGCAGAAATGTCCAATAACAACATTTTTTTCTGGCGACTGGGCTGCTGGACAACATGGGTTGGGGAGGGATGTTCTTGTAAGAAAGAGGAAGAGGAAGTGAGTTGTTCAGCTGTGCCTTCTCTCCCTGACACAAAAACAAAGCTGGGTGTGTGAGATTGTGTGTGTGTGTGTATTGTATTTTCTTGGCAGTTTTTCACCAAGGCGACGGCTCGCTAAGTGGCCCCGTGACCTGGTCGAGCTGCAAGTTGAGGGTCAGGGTCTAAGCATGGCGTGTGTGTGTGTGTGTGTGTGTGTGTGTGTGTGTGTGCTGCTGTGGTAACACTGGGGATTTTTTCCATAAAATCTCTGGAATAATGATGAGTTCAGACTGTGAGCAACATGATGATGAACACGTCAGACGTCCAGTCCTTCAGAGCTGAGTTTGAGAGTCACTCAGATCATGTGTGTGAGGTCAACAAGCTTGTTGGCTGAGATCTTGTAACACTTCTCTTCTTCTTCTTCTTCTTCTTCTTATTATTATTATTATTATCATTATTATTATAAACAAACCTTATTGAAAAGCACTTCACATATGAGAGCCCTGGACTGAAGTTTATATAAAGCTGAGAATACTCTTCAGACCACTCCAGTCATCAGTTGTTTGGATGATTAACATCCTGATCAGAATGGTGATGATGACATGGTAGGAGTGTGTGTTGTTGGTTTAGTGCAGGATGTCTTGGTGGACTGCTTGAGGTTTTTTCTGTAATGAGTGGACAGAGTTTATTTTCAGATTAGGACCTTTGGTCAAAGGGCTAAGGATCTATTTCAAAGACAATTCAGCTTCAGTGTCAGAGAAGTGTGTGTGTGAGAGGGCGGCAAGCTTCAGTATCAAGGGAATAATAGAAAACACTGGAGGAAGGGAAGAAAGAACAGAGGTAAGAAAGTGTCAGTATGTGTATCTGGGATAACAGCCTGCATCATGTGTGTAGGAGAGAGCTGTGAGAGAGAAAGCAAAGAAAGCGACTCCATATGACTCGCACATGGCTGTAGACGTCTGCTCTGTTCACTTGTTATCCTGACAGACTGAAGACATTAAAACTTGGAGGAAGTAAGACGGAGGGAGGAAGAGGAGGGAGGAGAGAGGGAGGGTTGAAAGAGGGGGACAGGGTGACTGAGTCAGGCGAAAGGGGAAGTCTTCATGAAGAAAAAAAAAGGGGAAGGGAAGGGAGGAGAGGAGAGAAAAAGGAGAGGTTACATGTGGCTATTTGAGGTAGCCGTTGAGTTATGGAGCGAGACAGAATAGCCGGTAAGTTGTGGCTTTTTCCAACTTATTTGATACTTTAATGCCGAGGAGGCTTTCTTCGGGAGGGACTTTCTTTTACTCTTTTCTTTGTTAGCCTGCAGAGGAAGCAGCTTATTAGCAGTGGCAGCAGTCAGCTAGAAGCCACCCTGGTTATGTTTGCTTTGCTTGGCCAGCTGGGGTGGGAGAGCCGTTTAGATACCTCTGTCTGTCTCTGTGTTTACATGTCAACTTTACCCCTCTGATTTATCTTTCCTATATGTTGTCCGAGTACAAATTTTTCTTCTCAGACGTTTCTTCTTTAATTCTCATTGAATGGACAGCTAAGCTCATTGTGAAGTGCACACACGATTTCTGAATAGCTACCATATGCACAGCAGCAGTGAATAAACCTCATGTGATGGGCTGTCAAAGACGACTTCCCAGAATGAAGAAACTTCCAGTGCAGAGTGGCTGCTGTACTGTAATTGGCAGCCTGGGGTTCGGATGCTGACTTACAGATGACCCACATGCAGTGCGCAACTACGATCTGACAATAGACGGACGGAGTTAAATCCTCATGCCGTCATCACATGATTGGATTTTAAGCTGAGGAGTCCAGTTGTCAGATTAATTCCGACCAACACAGATGGTTTATTTTACTGTAAGTGTCGGGGAGAGGAAGCAGAGCTCATATGTCAGCTAATATGATTTTGTTTTTGACAGACTACAGACTCTTTTAAGGAATGTGTAGCATGCTCAGAGTCTGTATACTGTCCCGCATCTGTGTCAAAACTCTGTCCTACTTCTTCTGGCATGGCTATTTCTCAACAGGGATCCTTCTTGTTTCCTTTAATCAGCTGCTCATTATTGATTTTGATTGTTTAGTGCTAATGGAGATTCAGTGGAACTTCTGCTCAGGCCCATATGTGTTCAGACTGCACTGAGAGGATAAGACTAATCTGGCATCTTGCAGTGATTAAGGCTGGACATCAAGCTGAGCGACGCTTGCAAATTAGCTTTTAATTTGACCGTTAATAAGGTGGCTGAGTTCAGCAAGCCGTATGATGCATACAGACACAACGCGCACCCACTTTTATTGCCACTTGGTGGCAGCGTTGCAGTGTCATTTTGTCCTGTTTCAGTGCAGCCACCATTTCCCTGAGAAGTTCTGTGAAATGTTCCATGCGGATGATTCATATTTTGCAGGCGGAGGGATTTTTTTTTATGGGAGATGGAGGAATTTAGTGACTCCAGTGGGGGCGAGAACCGTGCAGGGAGAGGTGAGGTGGAGCATTATGTCAGGCATCACTTCCCCCCTCACTCCTCTCGGTTAAGGAAGTCCTGCATGGGCCGAGCTGCTTCCTGGTTTTCAACCTGTGCTGTGTAGTTCTGTTTGGACCCGTTGCCTTGACTTCAGCCGTCGTCCCCTAACTCACTCACCCCTGATCCCTTCAAACATTGTTTTAAAAATGATAGGAGCTGAAGTTGTGGTACATAGATGGCATTTTCAGCCTCTTGTTGTGAGTGATTCTGCAGCACCTACATGTTGACTCAGAATGCTTCATACTTTCTTTGTCCAAGCCTGCTCAGGATTAAAACAACATGTTCAATATGACATGTCATGTGCATGTCAGTCCCGTATGGTCACCACATTGACAATAGCTAATTGGTGACGCACTGCCGTGAAAATACAACAAAGGGAAAAGAAAAACAAAGGATCAGTCTGGAAATGAGAGACAATGTTGTGTCATGTTGCTTTATGTTCTGCCAATTAAGCAGGAAGAAAATCACTGTCTTGTCTGTTGCGACGACATTAATTGCAATACTTATTGGCCTGTTATACATCACACTGACAACAATAAAAGCTGGGCTTGAGTTGAGAATTACAAGTGGGACACCCTGACAGTTTTAGAAAAGGCATAGTGGTACACTCCCTTAAAGAAATAAATGAAACCTGTTTACATTTGTTAACATGACGCGGTCAGGGCCAGGACCCATACTTTTTGCATTTGTTGTAATACACATTATATTTTAATTTGTTTTGTATCACAGTTTAGATTAAAATCTAAAATTTGTCCAGTAAGTGAACAAACATTATTCATAAGGAGTTCTTCAGTGTTACTTTTAAATTGGCCTTTATTTTAAAGGGATAGTTTGGATTTTCTGAAGTGGGGTTGTATGGGGTACTTATCCATAGCCAGTGTAATAACCTGCAGTAGATGTCTGTCAGCATGCCCCCAGTTTGGAGAAGCAGCAGGAGTACTGACACCAAAGCTGAGCAATGCACTGCGGTGGACGTAGGGAGCTGTATTTGTACCTCATACCACCACACTGAAAAAATATGAGCTATGGTACTTTACAGGAGCGATATGTGGCATTCAGACCATTAATACAGCAGCGAACCACTATTTGTTAAGATATAGTGGAGTAATGGCGACCTGAGCAGTACATGCATGTTTGTTGACTCATTCTCACATTAACATTGTTTACACTGTTGCCATAGCGAGCACTGTTCATGCTGTTAGCACTGTTAGTTGCTAGCTGCCAGCACAATCACCTCCATGTTGAGAGCTGTGTACAGACAACCCTGGTTCAGACTCTAAATCACAAATATGCTCTTAATGTCGCGTACTGCATCTATAATGGCGTGGGAGCTCTCTCCCCTTAATCTGAAGTGCTGATGTATCCACCCAGAGTCCTGTGTACCCTCACCCAAAAACACACGTGCACAGTTCCCCACCCACTTCCACAAACACACATGAACTTGGAGTTAAAGGAACTCAAGGAAATCACCCAACTCACCATGTTCCATAAAAGTAGTGTACAGGATATCCTCTATGAGTGAACGCCCCGCAGTCCTCCTCCCACTAACCTCGCAGTATCTCACCTCATATTGTTTCACAGATTATTATTTCGTAATGATAAGTGAGGGAGACCATGAAATCAGCCAGCACGGGGACTTCAGGAAACTGTCTGGGAAGCCCCACCTTCAGTCCGCCTGAAGCAGGATATCTGACAGGTGAAATGATTCAACATGATGGAAACACAGCTCAAGCCAGGGGTGATAGAACAGAAATAGATCCTATGTGAAAGCTCATTCAGGTGATTGTTTACAAGCAGCTGTACTTGTGGTCAGCAAGGTGCAAAAAGGAAATCAGCTAGTGTCAAAATGTTTATATAGAAGCAGGCTACTTCCATTTCATACACACAACACACATTAAAAGTGATACTTTTCATGCCTTATAAATGCATGTTTAGAACCGATTTACAAAATATCATGAAAAAGAGTCCCTTTTCTTTGGCACAGTAAGAAGCCAGAGTTTAACTCACCAAATTTAACAGATGTGTATTTCTAAAACCTCACAATACAGTGTAGTAATAATAATAGTAACATTTTATTCAGAAATTCAAAACATTAGCTACTTAAGATGGATATTTGTGACTTTGGCATGATAAATGACTCTGCATCTCTTATAGTTAATGCAAAAAAAAACATGCAATAAATACATTTTGCTCACAAATTGCAGCACAAGAAAAAATACATGTATTAAATACATAAATTGCATGCATATTAAACCATTTTATGTGTAAATTTAGAGATGTATAAAGAAGTTCATCTATAGTTTCATCACTTCTCACATACAAAGACACAGGAAGCCAAATGTGCACGCTCAAATGTACGCAGTGGCATCACCTCTGTTGGTGTGCGAGTTGTCATCAGACGGACTTTCATGTGAAACTTGTGTGTCTGCTCGCACAAAGATAACACAGACTCCATAGATCCCTGATAAGAATGATGTTTGGGCTCAGTATGACAATCCCTTGCACAGTGAGTAACATCCAAGTCCTAAAACCGCTGCAGCGATACTGCTGCCAGCATAAATTGTCCACACAGCTATTAGGCCAATTTAAAAAGCTTACTATGAAAGAGACAAGGATAATAGTTTTTTCCAAAGAACTGTCACATTAATAAAAACATGTATGTGAGCAGTGGAGTAGACTGAAATGAGTTAAAGCAAGGCCTTATGTACTCTCTGTGAACTACCCCTCTACCTCCCACAGTCTATCTGCTCTGTCTTGAAACTATTTATTGCTTGTATTTTCCCTCTATTCTTCCTTTGGATTTGTGCAGCGGTTTCACTACCCTGTTTAATTGCACAATATTTCTGCAGTGACAGGGTGTTATTTAGGCTACAATAAGTGAGTTTATTCCAATAACATTCTGCAGTGTAATTTTGCCTCCTTCTTGCACATGTAGGTCAAACTGATCATCTTTAAAAGGTGTCATTTAGATAAACGCTGAAACCACACACATGAGCTCATTACAGGCAAACAGAAGTAACTCAAATAGAGAGGCTGGTTTTGTGCAACTTCCTGCCAATAAATGTTTGTGGTCGTGCTGAATTCCTGTTAATCTTAGACTGGCCATGCAACAAAGCTTATAGAATCTGAGATACACATCGTAGGTGTTAATTTACTGGTACGTTTGTGACACGTTGTTTTGTTTCAAGGGCCACAAAAAAAATTCTGCATGTTATGGATATGTACAGCCAATAAAATTGCAACTGGGGGAAAAGAGCTGTCAGGTCATCAATCATATGATGAATTTGTAAAGAAAAGTGATTCAATAAGCTACAAAGTGAATAACAAATTCCACAAATATTAATTCAGCATGAGTAATAAAATCTGACAAAAAAATGAATAAATGAATTACTAGGGAAACAACAATGTGTGAATTTGTAAGCAGATTAAACACTTTCACACCTGTAAATGTTGCTATTAACAAGGTACAAAACTCCCTCGGCACCACAGAGATATGGCGTTGAATGGTTTTGGTTAAGCAGATTTATCAAGCAAAGTCTTTACTTATTAACACACACACAAACACACCCGCATCCACAATCATAGTCAAGTAACCACATGTGCACATGCATGCATAGGCACATTTTCACATAATGTTACTCACAGTGCAAACGCACACACACACACACACACACACACACACACACACACACTTCTCCAGATGTTGTTTTGGAGCGTTCCCTCATTCTGTCGCTCAGCTTTGCCTCGCAGCCAGCCCAGAGTGTGTATCCATGTTTAGATAAATACACACTGGCTGGGGGAGGTGTGTGTTTCACACACCGTGTGTTTTGGTTTAATTGAGTACTACAGAGGCTTGTGGCATATGGTTTACAGCGCAGCCCACTTGGGCCTGCATGGGCACAGAGAGGCCACACACTTTGTTACGTATAGTACAGTACAGTATATACAGTATCTATATATATATATATATAAGTCTGCCCAGTTGTCTACTCCTCCAAATTACTCTTCTCTGACTCATTTATTTCTCTAAACTTTGTCTCTTGTCTCATCTCTCCCCCGTGTGTCTGTCTCACTGTATCAAAAGTCACAGATTTGATTGGCTAAGTAGCATCTGTGAGTTTCCTGACCAGCCAAACCAGTGCAGTAAAGGCTACAAATGCTGCTGTTAAAATAGAAACAGACTTTCAAAATTTAATACTTCCCATTATTTTTTCAGTTTAAAAACCACATCTGTGTATGATAGCGTCTGTGTTAGCCTCTTAGTGACCTTGGGATGATAAAGCAGCATGCCAGTTTAACAAGGGGGATGCATTTTGGTCATTTTTAGGGTTTTTCCATTGGCACTTCAAGCCACGCCGAGTCACATTATGCTTGTTTTCCACTGTCAGTTTAAAGATGCTGAGCCACGCCAGGCCACTCCAAAGACAGACCATCTCCAAAGTTGCTTTAAAAGTGTGCCTGACCGCCTCCAAGTGTGCAGTGGAGACATCTTGCTGATCGCAGCCAGTCCCTTATTACCCCGCTATGACACTCAATTAATGTCTAAGGGGAATGTATCCCCCTCCACCCCCCCTCGAATCACCTACTAGGTCCACCATCTATGTACACAGGATGTGAAAGCACACTACTTTACACGCACATATAGATGCATTTTCACTTGCTTGCCGAGATGCATATCTGTAAACATGCATGCACACAAATTAGCTATAAATACCCACACACAGCTGTCACTATGAATGATGCATATCATGTGCATTCTTACAAGATGGACTCAAAGCGTAACTGCACAACAAGCATCCAGTAAAGCCTTCCCAGTGAAGCCCCATGACGGATGGATAGAATAGAGCAAATGCAAATACTGAATGTACACACCACTGCCTGTGCCACATTCTGTTCTTCATCCTAACACACCTTTGCAGCAGTTGTTTAAAACATAACCAGACCGCACCATAAACACACAGTGTTATTCTGTGTTAACGTCGACCTCTCAGGCGTTAGGGTTAGGGGCCACTGGGTGGGCTTGGCATCCTATTAGTGCCCCTCAGAATGAAGCTTTTCAGTCAAATGGGATTTTCCGGAATACTCATAGGCTATAAAAGTGCTAGGCGCTGGTGCCATGCCTTTTTGCATTCACCGAGGGTGAAACACTCCATGTAATTTGAGATATCTGATGTGTGACAGTATCTCTTGGCAATTGGGAAGCGGAAATGCCAGCTTCCTGTGGCCCTTGCTGTAGTTTTCGGCTCCCTTTTAGCGTCGGCTGCGAACCGACGTCTACATTCACTGCTGTGACCATTACCATTAGTGTGGAGATGGTAAAAGTGACCCAGAATCAGGAACAATTTATCAAAAATCTCATTTGCAGTCACGTCTGGCTCCAAACAGGAAGCTGTAAAAAGCCACTCACTCATGGCCAATCAGTAATTACAGTGATACCATCAGTATTTGTTTGTTTCTGTGGGAGATTCATGGATAAGAAATACTGTCCCACAGGGAGACAGTGGATGTGGTTAAATAAATCCAAGGCCAACTTTGATATTTCGTCACTTTTATCAACTTCTTTTAACAGCACATCCTAAAGAACAGTCTCTAAATTGGCCACAGCAGCTTCAAGGACAAGAAGTGTAACCATACCCGCCACATCAAAAGCTGGCTCGTCATCGGTGTCGCTCCCTAAAGAAGTCCAGCAGTGCTAGATTACCTGGTCAACTGTGTCCACTGAGCTCAAATTCCCATGTTCCTCCTGATAATTTGGTCACAGGGGGCGGGTTGGTGCACGACTCACCCTCTGACTGCCCTGAGGCACTATCGTATATCCGTAATGTCAACTTTCTCCTGGAAATCTCTCCAGTGTTTTTGTGACAGGAAAGCAGAGGTGGCTGCACTTTAATTTAACATGTCAGCCAGTTTGTAGAGGTTGTTTACTCAAAACTGAAGCGTCAGACTCTCACTTTAACTGTAGTCCCTCTGCAACTGTGACAGAGTGAAACTAGCCTCCTTTGTGAGAGTTCTTTGAAGAGCCGCAATTGTAACAGGGGATCTTGTCTGATTGCAGGTTAACTTGGTTAAAGCGACTGCGTGACATGTTGTCCACTTTCACTGTCAGAGCTGCTCAGAGGCTGAATGAGGAAATCAGACCTGAGAGCCACTTTGGTCCAAAAAGGGTCTCGGGGAATGACAGGGTCTGTTGTCTGCGTGAATGCTTACACGTGCATGTATGAGTGTGTGGGGGGCAGGGGAAACACACACACACACACACACACACACGCACAGACACATACACAGGACATGAGAAAGAAGGGGGAGTGTGTTTCTAGCTGCAGGGAGGGGAGGAGAAGGGAGGAGGCTTGCCTTTTTCGCACTCTCTGAAGTTTGAATGCAGTGATATA
This sequence comes from Epinephelus cyanopodus, assembly GCA_026686955.1. Lineage (NCBI taxonomy): Eukaryota > Metazoa > Chordata > Actinopteri > Perciformes > Serranidae > Epinephelus > Epinephelus cyanopodus. Next base: position 36,004,823 of record CM048916.1, read on the forward strand.
GAGAAGTTAGTGGGACGTCAGAGGATCTAAGTTGCTCCTTTAAGAGAGTTGTGGGCTCGGATTTGTTTTCTTATTAACTTTATTTTGGAATTTGTTCAGAATTAACAGAGAGCCACTTTAGAGTTGAAGGAAGAAGAAGTTTTCTGTGTGAAAAAAATGTCTGATTCTGGAGTCAATCCACACTTGGAAGGAATTATTTCAGATTTTGAAGGTTTGTAATTTTTTTTCTTCATGTTGACAGTTTATGGCAAGCTGCAAAATCTGTCAGAAGTCTGCCATTTGTGAGTCGTTATAATATTGATAGATATCTTTCCACTTTGTGTGTGTGTGTGACCTTGTAATACTGTGCATGTGTGTGTCTGTTACTGTGTTAAAAACAGGGTGGTGAGCATGTGCTAGCCAAGTCCCTGTAGCCTATAGTCTGTTATTGATTATACCCAAGTTACGTCAATAATAGAGACAAACACAGCGCTGACACCGCACTATTCCAGCACCGGAAAGCCTTCAGCAGAAAGCACTGAGAGGGAGACAGTGGAAACCTCAGCACTAAGAGCTAACATCTGTATAACCTCCTCACACAACGTTCACAACTGTGTCTCTCCTTTGTTTAGTAAGCCAGTGAGGAGCTGGCATTAATTCCCTTTGTCCTCGTCTTCCTTTACCATTCTGTCTGTCTTCCTTCCCAACTTCTTTCCTGTTCCTCCTCCGGTCAGACTGGGTCACTCCAGCTGGTCTTTGGCCTGATGCTCATCCTGAGATGTTGTGGGTTGATGACTAGAGCAGAAAAATCCCAGACAGTGGTGGAAGTACTCATTGTATAACAAACCCTATTTCTAGAAGTGTTTAAACTGCTCAGTTAGCGCTACTTACGTCCAGTAACCTGTCTTACAGTGATTTATTTAATAACCAGTTGACTGCTTTCTCATTCAGTGAATTCCTCTGCGTTGCTGTCGTCTATCTGTCTGACTGATGTGCAAAGTTTGGAAAAGCTGAAGGAAATCTGGCTGAATTTTTAAATGCTATAAAACTAAATTTGAAGTAATGAGATTTAAGTTTTTATGTGAGTTTCAATTGCTTAAGTATTGCCTTAATGAGATTCCTTAATGAGATTAAGGTCAAATTCTAAGTGGCGACACAATACAAAGAACTCTGTTTTGATCTTGTTACTGAAATAAACTGGTTTAACTTTATTTACATCATTAGAAATACCTGATTGATCTTATACTTAAATTATGTGGACTGGTTTCAAATGCCTGGCTATTCCGACATTCATTTATGGTCTACAGAAACGTCTATGGGATAAGGGAAGTTGCCATCCCCCTCTTAAACAAAATGACCAAAATATGTCCCCCTTGTTAACCTGCCATCCCTCTCCATCTCTCCCGAGGTCACTAATAGCCAGATCATGGTCCAGACCCAGATGCCATCCTCTTACTGGTGTGGACAGCTGCACCTGAAAAAAAATCAATATGACTTTCAGTTTATGCTATATTTAGAATTTCACCACTTTACATTACTGTCAGACAGCTCTGTCCGATGGGGAACTGAAGCTGCTATCTCTGCTGTCTTTAAACTTTGACAAAAACAGTAAGTTTACCTTGCAGAACACAAGAGTTGCTGGTCTACCACTGTCAGGATTGGTTAATTAGTTAGTCAGTGTTCTTGTTGAAAGGTCAGTTCATATTCTCCAAAGTCACACAGTAACACGAACAAACTAACCGATCAAGGCAGTGATAGACCAGCAACTCCTGTGTTCTGCAAAGTAAAATTACTGTTTTTAAATGAGTCTGGTGGCTTTGAAGAGAACATAGGCAGATATAACACCTTCATTGATGGGGAGGTCGTGGGCGTACAACACATTATCTGAACTAGTTTATTTCAAACAAGCCCCAGTATTTACTGGTATGTATTGTCAAAAAAAAAACATGGAGTGGCCTTCATCTTTTGATTGAAGATTATGATATTAGATCATGTCAGTGCTGATGATAACCTAGTGCTCAGTCAGAGGCATTCTCTTACGCTGGCAGAGCATTTTTGTGCAAAAACGGTATTACGGGTGGATGGGAAATTCATACTTATTCAGTTATTCACCAGGTTCCTACCTGTACGTACTGTAATGTACTGTCACCGATTGCATTCACCTTCCTACACACAGAAAGCACCTGCTGTATCCAGTACCTAATAGTGACCACCATAATCTACCCCACCAGCAGATTATACTGGTCATTATGAACCATTCCAGTGTTTCCATCCAGGACGGAAACAGCTATAGAGTGAGGCGTATGGCAAACACTTGACTGAGTAAATCCCCATTCGATCCCAGATCATTATGTTTTCCAGTACATTGCACTGTGCTGTATCTCACACTGAGGAGGAAACAGGCAAAGAGAGGGAAAGGCAATATAATTGGTGAGCACACTAAAGATGTAATAATGCCTCTTGGATCGGCTCGTGCGCAGGACTATTATGGAAAATGGATGATAGAAACCACCATAACAACTGCACACTAAAACAATATTATGATTTCCGAAAAGGTAGAAAATGTCTCTGCTGGATTTAAACGTATGAGTCACCAGAGAATAAGCCCAGAATAAGCCCGTGTTTGTATATTCAGAGAGACTCTGTAGAGTCGTACATGGGCTCCTGCTGTGTTTGCCAACCTAAACTGAGCTTTGAGTCCACTCCAAGGTATTTTGTACTGATTATCTGTTTGAAGGTGCCATGTTGTTGCTCTAGTGTGGCACGTGGGCGCAGAGAGGAAATGAACATTGAAATGGAGAGAGAGTGTGTGTGGTACAATTTGTAAGCCTGGCAGAGACGCCAGCATGTTATTAAGTTGGTTCACGGGGATTAGGTGCGTAAATACAACACTTTCTTTACAGGTCTCAGTGGCCCTGTTCACTCTAAGAAGTATATTAAACCAGGGGTGGCAGAAAATACGTGTATTGCTAGAAGGTGACTGTGTCAGGCCTGTTATGTAAAAGTTGGATTTCTAAAGGCTGTGTGACTGAATCTTTTGTTAGTCAGTCTGTCTCTGCTCCTTCTACCATCTCTCTCTCTCACACACACACACACACACACACACACACACACACACACACACACACACACACACACACACATAATAATGCATGTACACACTCTCTCTCTCTCTGTACCCAGACGCTGAAGATAGGGCTGACAGCTCTGCACCATCATCTTCTCTACCCAGTAATTTACTGGCAGATTCAGTGTCCTGCCTTCTTAAAAAATAATGTTTTTGCTGAAACATGTTTTTTGTGTCAGGATGTGTGATTCATACAGAAAAAAAGTGCTCGGTCTGAATATTTCAATTCTGCTTTGAGGTCAGGGAGCTCTAATTAATCACATGTTTAATCCTTTGTGCAACAGTCCACGTCGCCAACTACTTTCTCTCCCCCACACTCACATTTTATCTGAACTTAATGGAAAGTCACAGACACCATGTGTTAACGAGCATTAAGTTGAACACAGCCACTGTCTCTATACCTTCACTGGTCACTGAAGTGAATCTGTTCATGAAGTGGATAGTTAACCAGTGCTTGATCAAAGGAACAGAACAAGGCTTTACCTGTCAAAGGTTGAGGCCTGGAGAGCCTGAAGCCAAGCACCAGGCCAGCTATTCAACAGCTGCCTGAATGACTCTATGTGTGTGTGTGTGTGTGTGTGTGTGTGTGTGTGTGTGTGTGTGTCAGGGGAGAAATTGCCTCTAGGTTCTGATTGGTGCTTTGACATTTCTAAAAAAAAGAGGAAGATTTTGACCAACACATCTTCCCTCTTCACCAAACACCTCTCAAATTCCTCTGTGCTGGACACAGAGGGTGTCAGCCAGACCAGCAGGGAACCACGCAGTAAATCTGACACAGTGAGCCGCACTACTGCTGGTCAGCATTAGTAAACCCAACACCATCAGCGGGCAGTGAAAGGAAGCGTGTGTTTGACAGTGTAGCATTAACATTTCCTCTGACCAAGCAAAAATACCGTAGTGTGAAATTGTATCGGTCCTTGTTTGGCCTTGTCTTGTCAAATAGTTGTTTTCCCTGGTTTGACCACATGGACTTGTGTTCTGTGGCTACTGACATCAGATAAACTCCACTGAGCATAAACTGGTTTTATATAACCAGTGTTTGACAGGGTAACTGTCTCGATCACTTGACTTATTGCCTGAGGCTAGAATTACAAGACCGATTAGGAGTTCAAGGCTGCGTGTAGTGCGGTACATATTTCATTAATTAAAATACGGGTGCAGTGGGTTTGTCGTCGTTACTGTACTCCATGCACTGTATTTGTATGTGCAGAGTTCTCCTTCAAACAGTTACAAATTTATGATGTTGTCTTATCAGTTAAATAATTTGTTTTTACAAGTGCTACAGAAGCATAATGCATTCACTTTAGAAAGAAAACTACTCTTGTTTTTCCAATTTAATATGATAATAATCTCTTTAAAGGCCCAGTGTGCAGGATTTAGGAGCATCTATGAGCAGATATGGTGTATGTTTTTATGAGTTTATAAACACCTGAAATTAGGAATTGTTGTGTCTTCGTTACCTCAGAATGAGCCATTTATATCTTCATGTTTTGTTTTGTTTTTGTCAGCCCCCTTCTCCAACACACTTGGCACATGCAGTTTCACTTCTGCAACCTCACTGCGAGATGCCATTAAATCCTACACGTTTAGTTCAATTCATTTCATTTCTAGATCCATTCAAATCCATTTGTTACATGAATGGATAAGGCAGGGTCATCATTCAGTACTCTTGTTGTCTGAGAGTAGGAGCTCCTCCTGAGCCCCCCTCCTCTCACTCTGGACCCTTAATTCAGAAAAACATGGCAAATATTTTTTTCCTGAAGTGAATACATTACGCTTCTTTGTGTTTCTATACAAAAAGGAGCAGTTTCACAAGTTCTGCTCTGAAGCTTTTTACACCAACAGAAAAGAGAGCCTTTTTTTTTTTTGACCTTTCCTGTTTTATGACATCATGTTTGCTGACCTGACTTGACACTTTGTACGTCTGTTTCACAATAAGAGCCCTCCAGCAGTTCAGGGGCACGTTACTTTCCTGGGAGGCTTTTATTGCGACACATCTGTAGGAAGTGTAGATATTCATTATCAGCTGCTTAATATGAGTTATCACAATTCATTCATCAGTAAACAGTATGTGACTGTTGTTAAAGTGATCAAATACTTCTAGAAATGTAGATTATATTGACTTTATATTGTTTCCTGGCCAGGAGCGTTCACAGACATTTGAGGGGCTGCCGTTCTAACCAAGAAAAAGGGCCAATCCCCAACCAGTTTTTGAGATTAGATAAAGCGGTTCAAGCGACAGCATAACGTAAGCCAATTTTGTATTGCTGGATGTGATGCAGTCATGACAAGCTGTACACTGTTGGTGGTGTCATGTTTCTTCACTTTTTGTTGTTGTTGTTTTCATTTTGGTTTATCTTCAGTAGCATGGGCTACTCATATTTCACTTTCACAACAGCAACAATAAAACTTTTTTTCTTCCCTTCAGAGGGTAGCTCAGCCAAAGAGGGCAAATGGGTTGTTGCATTTTAGCAAGTACTTGTGCACCTTCTATATCATATATAGAATATATCATATATCATATATCACATAATCAAATACTTTTTAGATAAGTGTAATATCATGGTGCAGTATAGGTTTGCACTAGTCATGGTTTTTCTGAGCTTATCAGACTGTCCCAGATGTTTTAATGAAATACTGCAGCATCTGTCTGCCTGGTCAGGTCCACATGACTGATGCTTTTCTCTCTCAAAAACTTGATATATTCTGAAAGATATGTCATTACTAAAATATTTTCATACCACAGAGATGTACAGTGGTAGTAATTTGGTCAAAAACATTTGACTTTCTTGTATCGTCCAGCGGGTGTCAAACATGACAATATCAACAGTTACTGTACACTGGGACATCGAGTAACTTCAGCTGTAACAGGGACGGGCACACCTTTATCTTTGCTGACTGCTGTCAGTCAGTGATAGAGAACACAATCAGCAACAACTTTGTCTTGACCTGTTTTAACTTCCCTGTTTCTCACCCTGCAACCTCTTTGCCTCTCTATCTCCAGCCTCTTTTTCCTCCTCTCCCTCCTGTTTGTTTTCCTCCCTCTAACTCTCCACTATCTCCTGCTCGTGCATCTGGGCCGAGATGATACTGAATGTTTGTGTTGGTTGGGATGTCCTTGAGAGAAAAGTGATGACACCGATGATAAAATGGCAGCGGAGCCTCACACCTGGGCTGTATTAGGACAAATGACCATGAACCAAAGCGAGGATACAGCTGCCTCCATCTTTGTTTTTGTTGCGCCAATAATCCTTTACGATATATTGTCTGTGCTGCATTATCTTCCCACATGAGACATTGTGAGATACCGGACACTGGGCGGTGATAGGTAGTGGTGGGACATGGGGAGACGAGACTCCTGGCTGCCGTTAATGAGGTTCCTCTGAGGTGGACTGGACCTCTCGTTTCCAGCTCATAGTCTGGGAATGCTGTTTCACTGGGAACGCTACTCCTTCATCCATCTGTCAGTCCCACACTCCGTCCTTCTTCTACCTAATGCTCAGTGATCCTATACTTATGATATCCATGCAAAGAGTACCCTGGATGCAAGTAAAAGACATTTTTTCCTCTTTAGCTTCAGCTGAACAAAAAAGACCCAGGAGTCTGTTGGAAGAAGCGTGATCTTTAAAAACACAGGATTTGAGTGATCGTCTGAGTGAGAGATGCCCTGAATGCCTTTTTCCATTCTCTGTATTCCCAGACAACATTAAAGCACAGAGAGATTCAAATTCATCTCTGCTCTTAAATCATGTACACTCGACTGCACGGTCTCTAAATACAAACAAACGGCTTGAGAGGAAAGCACTCTAGTTCTCTGCTGTGGTCCCGTGCCTGTGGGCATATAATCACAAAGCAGCCAAGAACAGAAATACTAATCTAAGATCACTTAACAGGTCACTGGCAAAACAAGGTCGCGGTTCAGCTTTCTCATTTGGACAAAACTTGCGAATATGGATCATGATATCCTCGTCCGTGTTCAGCTTTAGTTCTCACAGGCGCAAAGTCTACAGCAAGTGTCACAAGATGTTAGCGTGCACAGTTTCCTAAAGTGTTGGAGCTCTCAGAGGAGGTTACAATGAGTGCCTTGCTCACTACATAACGCTGCCTTGAAGGGCGCATCGCAACCTCTCAGCTCCTTATGAAATCTGCGGACCAATTTTGGCAGACCGACTTATTCTCTGGCCAGAGTTGAAAGTAGCCACAGCCTTGGACTCCCTCTCATAGCAATCATAAAACACAAGAGAGGGGAAAGCAGCGGTAAGACGGACACAGTCCAGTGGCAATATGGGTTTGGACATCAACTTACAAATTGCAAGTTTATTGTGTATAATTCTTTTATATGGATATCTAGCTAAGGTTGGATTTTTAGAGCTGGTTTATGGTGCCGTACTGAATAATGAACTCTGTCCTCATCTGAATTTTAGTGCAGAAAAAGCCATGGGAGTGTGATAAAATGACCTGGTATGTGTTTCTAACTCTCTCTGTGTGCTTATTAATGGAGTACTTCACCCACAAAATGATCATTTTTACATCAATTACTCACCCCGTGTTTCTCTCGCATGCCTCCACGGAGAATGAAAAATCCAAACCGAGAAGATTCCTCATGAATTTAAGTACAAGCGGTCCACATTTAAAAACAGCAACACTATATCAAAACATGTTTACAAACTCTCACACAACTCATGCAGTATAGTCCAAATCTATTTATCTAGTCAAATGCACATGCATTTTCACTAAAACCTTACTGTTTAAAATTCAACTAGAAGTTAAACTTCTCCAAGCTCCCTTCAAAGCCAGATTCCATTGACAAAAACAGTAATTTTACCAAGCTGAACACTAGGGGGCGGCTGGTCTACAGCTGCTTCATTGGTAGTTTGTTTGTGTTGTACGATCTAAGTGAATTTGAACAAACACTTTGAAATACAGTAAAACTTCTCATCTCAACTTCTCAACTCCTCATCTCTTTTACTAGCCTGGTGTAGCTACAGATTTTGACAAATAAAGGCCTGTCTCAATTAGATGCCTAATCTAGTTGCCAAGCGATTCATTTTTATACAAGTTTTTTTGTATGTATAAAACCAGATTGTTGACTACCAACTTGTGCTAATATCAGTTAGCTGTTTTAGATATGGGCTGAAATATGTGCCACTAGAAACTGAATTTGAATTACATAATTTGAAATTGAATCATTTATATTTGAATTTGAATTACTAGAAAACTGAATTTGAATCACATAATTTGAAATTGTATTGTTAATTTGAATCATTGCATTGAAAAACTGAATCTGAATAGTATAATTTGAAATTGAATTCATTTCTTTATATATTCACATTCAGTTCTCACAATTCAAATTCAGTTCTCACAATTCAAATTCAATTTACTGTGACAGACATCCGGGTCATTTAAGGACGAAGGAAGAGCAATCGAGCGCAGATACACAGGACTCCTCTTCGGCCAATCAGCACCTACGTTTTTGAGCACGTAGGAAGAAGCGCTTGCTCGCTTTGACCCTTGACCCATACTGGCTTGACCATGGATACGACTGGGACAAATATGGTAATTTGGCATTTTACCATATATTTTAACGACCTTTTTTAACTGTTGTTAATGTTACAGCTACTTTGTAGGAACGTTTCGTTTCGTCAGCGAGCATAAACAAATCATGTTTACAATTACATTAGGCGACTAGCACGTTAGCATTGTTTCAGCTATCATTTTAGCAACGCAGCAACGAGTGCCGGAGCTAGTCTATAAGTCACATGTGATGTTACCCTTTTAACGGTAGTGTTCTTTCTTACCATGAATGTTTTGCTGATAGCAAACAAGAAATTCAAGTTAGTAGTTGGATTTGCAATGTGCATAACGGTTGACAGTAAAGATTATATCCTTGTACCCACACTGCTGTTGCAAACAGTGCGCATATTTATGATTTTGACATTGAAGTCCGAAGGGGACTGAAATGTACGTTACTGTTATGAACATAGAACATGTTAAAGAAATGTAGAAGTTGCAAAAGAAAGGCAGTGTTATACTTGTTACAAGATGTTAATTTCTTTCAGTACATCGCCGGTGTTGAGGTCATGGCCACTTGCACCACGCCTGCTACACACAGCAGAAACTGCAAGTACCAGTTTTAGCTACTTGATTTTAGACAGCTAATATTACATTGTCTTCCAAGGACAAAAAAAGCATTTAAAAGACATCATCAAGTCATCTATTTTGAGGTGTTGCTCCTGTTTTATTTTACCCTACAGATGTGACATACTAGTATTGTCAACAAAAAGGAGTGATTCACCCTTTATAGTTAACTGTTTTTTATTACCTAAAGCAGTTATTACACTCATTTTACTTTCATAGGCACAGTGTGCATCATTGGTGACAGCTATGTCAGAGAGCTGCAGAGACTCTGGGAAGCAACCTCAGCATGCCAGGTGTCCATGTCTGCTGGTTTGGCTGGGGTGGACTGCAGAGAGGCCTTCTCTCCTTCTTTCCCCACTCCCTGCGAGGAAGAGCAGCACCAGATGTCTTCGTCATCCACTGTGGCGGCAATGGCATGGGGAAGGTCAGCAGTGTCAAGCTGGTCAGCATGATGAAAGAGGACCTGCACCAGCTTCACCTCCAGCATCCTGGCATTAAGATAATATTTTCTTCATTGGCCCAAAGGTGCAGGTGGAGGCTGGTGGCAATCCAGCAAAGATTGATAAGGCCAGGAAATTTGTTAATAGTTTATGGCTACATTTGTTCACAGTTTAAATGGTGCCATAATTGAGCACCCTCACATCAGACATGACAGGGGGTATTTTTGAAAGCTGGAGTTCATTTCACACCTAGGGAAAATGAAATGTTTTTAAGTAAATTAGTTAATTGTCTTAAAGACCACCTCCAAACGCAGTGAACTGCTTACAGTTGGCAGTGTCACTGCTTTTGAATTTGGCCTTTAGGACACGTTAGGCCTGAACATAGCCCAGGCTGACATGGCCAATGTTGAGTTTTGATATTCATCTATAACTTGTTTAAAATTTCAATAAATTCTATTACAGTTGCACTCCTTTTGTCTTTATTTCTGACTGAATCTGACTGTCAACTGAAAAACAAACAAATCATACACTACAGATAAACCCTAAAGCATTAATGTTCAACACTGTCATTGGCAAATAATTAAGCAGTCCATTTCTGTGTGGGCCTGATTATTTTAACTTTGTACTTGAAGGTAACTAAGCACCTTAGACCCAGCAGCAGAGCCTGAGAAGATTTTGGAGAGTAACCTTTGTTTGCTGCTCTGTTAGAAGTCTAGTTTTAACACAGAAGAATGTGACTCGATAAAAGGGCTCAAAGTGAAAAACAAACAATTAGCTGGACACAACAGTTTTGAAGCCCCCAAGGTATCACTTGTTCGCCAACTCTGAGAGGGTCTCCTTCAGGCAAAAGGTACTGTGACGTTTTTATAGTGAGGCAAATATAAACATAATCAGCCAATTGTGTTATGTTTTTTTTAGCCTCACTATATAAGCCTCAATACCGAGCAGAACCTTCTCATGTCACAATGTCACAAATAAATAATATCTATTACGGGCTTAAAACTATTCAGTGTGCAGATATTTCCTTGATTTTCACAAAAGGAGAATCGTCATTCAGTGAATTTTCTTCATTTGTCTTAAAGAAATGTTCAAACAAAACCAGCACGTAACATCAGCTTTTCATTTTTTCTTTACATTTTGCTAAGATAAATGCAAACTTGGGTAAATGTTAAAACATAAATGAAAACATTAAGATGCCATTAATAACTATTATATTTTGTTAAAGGTTTAAATCACCACTATATTTCCACTCATCACAGGAAACTGATGACAGCTTTCAAAAAATGTGCTTTTACTCTAAAGTAAGTTATGTCTGATCCATTTTATATAGCAAAAGTTAAAACCATTACACAAACAGTTTAACAAAATTAAGTCAAAGCTTGCATTCATGAAATCATCACTATTAAAAGGTTACAAAAAGCACACATGAAATAAATGAAAAGATTTATAACAGTAATTATAAAACCTATGAATTAGGACCCAGTGTCATAATTTGCAAAGTCGTAATTTCTTGTGAAACAACTTCTTTACTGTGGAGTAAATATCATATCATTGGTCAAGGCGTTGTAACTTTCCTCAAGTGTCCTACAAGAGAGAAAGATGACAGGTTAAAAACACAGGTAGAAAACATTGACTACAGCCTGTCTTGGTTAAAAAAACACTCATCACCAAAATAATCTTACTGCTGAGTAAGTGGCTGTCATTCATAAAATAGTTTTGTGTTCAAGTTCTGTAGATATTCAACTTTATATTTGAATGTGATTTTAAATTTAACAGTGTACTACCAAGACAATTGGAGTATGAATGTACAGTATGGAATTCATCCACATTAACATAATAGTTGCTATCAAAAGGAAACTGAACTGTTCTCAAAGCTCACTGCCACTGTGGAAATCATGCTATGTTCAGCTATCTCATTATGAGAATAGTTTTTCCATTGGTTCTTCACAGACTGTGTGTGGGGGAAAAGGTAGTAATTCTCACTATGATAAAGGGTCTTTGCATAAAATGCACTAAAATGTTAAAGTCGGTAAATACATGTCATGTTCCTTGATTGATAAAATCTTCATTTTCCCTTTTGCATCAGGGAAGATTAAACTGCACTGGTGTGTCAGTAATTTCACCTTATCAGTAATAGTACAGAGCAAGCTGTGCCCTAATCGAGTACTTATTAATATATGAAAATTAGTAATATATACAATGAATTTAAATGAATTATGGTCAATAATTTTATCATTTTAAACTAATAAGTTTCTTGACTCTTTGTGAGGTACTGTATGAAAAAGGTGTCTTTATTCTGGAGTCAGTGCTGAAGTGATGACTCAAAGTGTTCACTGCACAGACGGTAAGTCTTGTTTGGAGTCCAGTTCAGTCTTCTGGTGTTGAGTGTCCACTGATCCAGTCTGTCTGGGTCACCTAGAGGAAAACTTTACACAGACAAATAGATATTAAAATATGTGTTAGCTACCTACTTCACAGACACCTTTACATGCAAACAATACAACTTAAATTACTTCAGTGTTAAACAGATCATAATCAATTTATTTTAGCAAAACAAAAAGGTGGTGACCATCACAGTCCTCATATTCTGTCTGTGCATTATCTATTGTTGTGTAGTTACAGGCCTGTATCATACTTTTATTTTCTTAATATTTTATATGTGACAGTCAAATGTCACATTAGCCTTTTTTAATTACGTTACACACCTTACTGTAATTTCACACAGTTCGCCACTTTTTAACAAGTTAACATTGCATCACGTTAGCTAACTAACGTGGTGGACCTTTATTTTCAGAACTCACACAGACGCCTTTTGTTCAAAATATTCTCTCCCTAAATGCCTAAATCCTAACACTTCTCTGTCAGGCTCTGACTTAAATGCATCCCGGACTGGCGTCTTGCTTGAAGGCTAAATGTTAGCTGACTGGTTAGCTAGTTAACGAGCTAAGCTTGTGTTGTATCGTATTGTCTGTGGATCTGTAACTGGATGTGGATGTTGCTGCTGTGATACAGGTCGCACTTGAAAATGAGACCTCCGGTATCAACGTGATTTTACCTGTCCTAAATAAAGGCTTAATAATAAGAAGAAGAAGTTGACAAACTAGGTGGTGACCGCAGACACAGATACCCGCTAATTAGTGCTAACATATAAACGACAAACGATACTAGAATTTCCGAATTTCACTTACCAAAAAACCTGGAACACAGACTTCTTGAACGGTCTGTTGGTATAATTAATCGAACAGCAAGTCATATTACTCCAATATTTTCCTGAAAACATATCCAGCAGGCACAGACCCGGCTGAGAGGACAGATTCAATGCCTTGAACATGGACACGAACTGGCTGAGATGATGCCGAGCAGACGCCGAGTCTGAGCTCAGCTCCGCACAGCAGAGCCAGCGGCTAGTTAGCATGCTAGTTAGCCACCCGTGACAGTGCCACCTGTCACTCAAAGTGGCGACGCCCTTAATTATGCGCAATTTAAACGTTAATAACATTGAAAGGAAGAGATATAACCCCCCCCCCCCCGTTGTCATGAAAGGGGAAATTAACTATAGAGACCAAAACCGTCACTCGTCACCCTGGAGGTTGCTGCTTGGTCAAGGCGAGCAAGCGCTTCTTCCTACGTGCTCAAAAACGTAGGTGCTGATTGGCCGAAGAGGAGTCCTGTGTATCTGCGCTCGATTGCTCTTCCTTCGTCCTTAAAAATGACCCGGATGTCTGTCACAGTAAATTGAATTTGAATTGTGAGAACTGAATTTGAATTGTGAGAACTGAATGTGAATATATAAAGAAATGAATTCAATTTCAAATTATACTATTCAGATTCAGTTTTTCAATGCAATGATTCAAATTAACAATACAAATTCAAATTATGTGATTCAAATTCAGTTTCTAGTAATTCAAATTCAAATATAAATGATTCAATTTCAAATTATGTGATTCAAATTCAGTTTCTAGTAATTCAAATTCAAATATAAATGATTCAATTTCAAATTATGTAATTCAAATTCAGTTTCTAGTGGCACATATTTCAGCCCATATTTAGATCACACATACAAATATGAATGTTTATGGACTTTGAAGCCTTATTTATTATTATTATTATTTTTATTTATAATTCTCATCTTTGCTGAGAAACAGTTTTGTATAAAAGGAATTAAAGGCCTGTCCCATATATATGTCCATCCCAAATATAAGCTTGTTGAGTTCAGTGATTTAAGCAAATAATGACCTGGGCTACTAATTGAAGTTTGTACCAATGCCAAACAATAAGACAAACTAATGAAATGATAGGGGCAGTGGAAGACCAACAGCTCCCATGTTCAGGCTGGGAATGGCTGCCAATGGAGAGAATGGTTTCCCTTTCCGGTTAGTTTTAGATAGTAAAGTTTTAGTAAAAAATGCATGTGTTCGGGGAGTACTAATGTTACGACTGGATAAATGAGACTTGGATTATGTTGCACGAGTTGCGTGAGATTTTGTAAACGGATGTTTTAACACAGTTTTGCTGTTGAGAAATTCGGCCCCCTATGACTTCAGTTCAGCAAGAATTCTCTTTGTTTTTGGATAATTTACTTGCCAGAGGCAGGAATTCAGTGCAACATGGGCTGAGTAATTGATCTCCACACGATCCTTTTGTGGGTGAAGTTTTCCTTTAAGGGACATTTCATGATTTCCACACTTAATATCAGTAGTGTACAGTCATCTGGAGAGGCTAAAACTAGCTTTACAGCCTTAGTAACCAGTCTTCTGTGGTGCAAGAATGCCAAAGATAAAAGGTAATGGTGCTTTAAGGTCTAGATAAAGGGTCTACAGGGAGTAGTGGGGGTTAAGGAGATTTGTAACACAAATCACGATAAACTCCAAGACGTGAGTGCAGGTCCGTTTATTCCCATTGTGAACAGGAACGTCCTTGGTGTGTTCGACTAACAGAAAAAAAGAATAATACTTTGGCTCTGGCCTGAATTTTTCTCAGGGGGTAAATTGTATCAAATGTCCACCATGTTGGAATGAAGCAGCTTATAGCAGTAAATTAGATTAGCGGTGCTTGGCTGATGTGTGTGGGGAGACGGCTTTGATGCGATTGTGTTGAGCTCCACATCCCTGACAGAGTTTGGGCTTTACACAGACTGCAGTGGGGCTGGGGCATGGTCCCCTCCCTGTGGGTGTAGCCGCTTAAAAATAAACACGTATACATTCCCGTAACACACACTTTTTACAAGCACTTTGAACAAAACTACATATAGTTACATAAAGACACGTGCACACACAGACACACCACAAGCCACAAGCAGATCAAATAATCAGCACTGCGTTTTGGATTGCCGGAAACAGGAGATGTTCTTAAGGGTGTGCGTGAGCGGACTGGTCTAACTAGTGTGTCATTATGATACCAGCTCCTGGCCATTGGCTTGGCACAGCAACTCCACGATGGGAGTCAAATTCAAGTTGACTTTGAGCCAGTGCACTCTTCCCAGGGGGTGATCCCATCCCGCAGTATCTTCGTCTTGGACAGTGCAGCTATTTTCTCACGTCACAACTAACCGAGGGGAAGGATGTGCCTGTCTCTGCGCTCATGTTGCTCATAAACAGGGAGGCTTGGGACCTTTTTGCCTAAATGGTTGGCAGGGAACAATGCTTGGCTGATTGCAGGCATTATAACATGTCGTGAAGCACTTAAGATTGCTCCGTGTAAAACCCTAGAATTTTATTTTGTTGTGCACCACCACACACGTAGCATCCAAGTCATGACGAATCAACACATGATCCAACTTAAGCTTGTTATACAGTGTAGTGAGGAACCTGCAGCTGGTGATGGGGGATGCAGTGGAATTAGATAAGTATGGCTTAATGGCTAGTGCATGCTGTTTCCTTTGTGCCGCCACCAAAATTGCCTCTACTGCTACCCCACCCTCAAACCTCAGGCACTTTATTACTTGAATACTGTTCATACTGTGTTGTAGAAAAAAAACAATTCACTCTGTTTACTGCTCAGTTAATTGGTATGACCTTTTTGATGAATATTTTATGATATTGTTCCCACTTCCTATAAACAGCAATCTTAACCCATAAACGGTTTATAAGGAAAAGATGAGCTTAATTTGCTCGACAGAGTCAATGTGCTTTCAATATATAGCCTATTGTGTTCTGTTTTATGCACTGGTGGATTTTAGTGGGAAATACTGTATTTTTTACTCCACTGCATTTATTTGACAGCTGTAGTTACTATTTAGTTTTCAGATTAAAAGTTTACATGAAAAAACATTATTGAAAAGGTTATTAAATACTATGCATTGTTATGGATTAGTCTTCTGGCTTGTGATCTATTAGCAGCGCCACCTTAGCAGAACTAGTACTGTCAGTTTTAATACTTTGAATACATTTTTTCCAATCACCCTGCTGTACTTTTACCGATATAGGATTTTGCATGAAGAACATTTACTTACTACCTTAACTAAGTACCTAAACATTGTTGTATTGGTTCTTTATTATATATAATTAAAGTAATTTAATACTTTTCCCACCACTAGTTTTACCTTGTTCAAAGCATCAATTAAAGTGTGACTAAAAAAAATCTGAGTTTTCTCTCTAAACACATTATAAATATCAAAAAATTAAAACATGAAAGGACAGTGAACAATACAGTACTGAATTGTGGAGTTAGACTGTTTTTCATCATTTTTATGTCCAGGAGTTTTTGGATGGGCTCAAAATCAAATCAAAAATCAAATGGCTTGGTGACACATTGAAGCCATCCCTATCATAACCCCTCCCCCACTATATAAAAATGTTTGTGCGCATAGCATCAGTGTCATTTTGTTCACCCACTATGTGTAAGCGTCGAGTTTGCTACGTTCAACAAGCTCTCGTAGCTTTTTCAGTCTAGTAAATACATGAATAAGCAACTCAGTTAAATGCTGAAATCATTTAAACACAGGCAAAACAGCTGTTACAGATGTCTTTCAGTCTGATTCAGCTGCCTGGCCTGGTAGTGTACTGCTGTGGTAGTGTACTTTGTGCTAACATTAGTTGCTGAATGACAATCTGTTGCTGTGCAGAGGCTCACACGTTCTTCAGCTCAGGGGTGTGTGTGCATTAATGTGCTGCTGGGTTAGCTGCTAATGAGAGTCTGTCACTTTGCAGAGGCTTGTGTGTCAGCTCAGCTCCTTTAGCGGGCACACCCGCAGCATTTCAGAGAAGGGAATACTGCTTGGTTTTTTTAAACAATTTTGAAACCTAATTTTATATACTTAGCAACATTTTAATATGTTTAAATTGAGCTAGGTGGTTAATAAGATATATTTCTGTGATGTGACAAACTCAAATCGCATTCATTTTGCATTACCTGAACTTAAACAGCTTGTATCAGCCCTTTTTTTTTTTATTAATCAGTCAATGATCCAAAAACTCAAAGATATTAAGTTCACAATGATATAAAATGTCAAAAGCATAAAGTACTGACACTTGAGAAGCTGTTTGGGATTTCTCTTTCACATGATAGATAAATTATCAAAATAGTTGCTTATTCATTTTCTGTTGATCAATCAATCAGCAGTTGAATGACCCATTGACTGATGTGTTTGTTTCTTACATGCAGCTCTGAAGAGGTCCTTTGAGGTGGAGGATGTCGACACTTCATCTCACTTGTCCCCCGGCTCCCGTCGGACAACCAACTCCCCTCACCGTAACGCCATGTCTCCCACCAGCATCTACTACCGCGACCTGGGCACTGCCGCCCCGGCCACCAACAACAACAACCTCAACTACACCCAGCCCCGCTCCATCATGGGTGGAGGGGGCTCCAAGACTCCTGAGCCAGTGTCACGCCGATCTGAACTCTCCATCGACATCTCCTCCTCTTCCAGCAAACAGATGGATAACATCACCAGCCCCGCGTCCACACGCTTTTCAACCAACAGCGCCCTAAAACGCCCTGAAGTCCTGGGCCACTCCAGGACCCCTGAGATGAGCCACAAGAGGGAGGTCACTTTTGCCAAGACGCCTACTGATTCCCCAGTGATACGTCGCAACGAGGGCAACAATAATAACAACGGCACCAGCCGGGCCCCTGAGCAGAATCACGCTCGCAAGTTTGAGCCTCCCAGTCCTGGAGATGTGCGTAAACCTGACATCAGCATCACCAGAGCTCCCCCAGAAAACAACGGCCACCACCCAGCAGTGCACCACCCACACCACCCTAACCCTCACCACAACACCATCGTCACCACTTTCCGCTGCTCCTCACCTAGTCATGGACGAAAATCCCCCAACCCTGACAGTAAGTTTGTTTATAATATTATACTGCTCTTTCCTCCTTCTGATTTTATTTTTTGCTATTGAGAATTTTAAAGGTGCCCTGTGAAGTTTTCTTGTAAACAAACAGAAGTTGTGTTTACATTCAGTTTTATTCACCAAAATGTCCAACTCTTCATGTTTCACATCTTGGTGTTTTATTTCTTGCCGCACTAATGTAGAGGTGTACTCCGGGAAACACATTTCTAAAATACAAGTTAAGCTGGGCTCAGACTATAGGAGTTTTTGGTGGCTTTATCTCCAGTTCACCCCTTCCCACAATCGGACCTCTCAGGCAACGTCCCAAACTACTCACAAACTCATCGGGCCCACCCTGATAATTATGTAACATGTTTGATATTTAGGATTTAAAAGATGGATGATTACAGATTACATGGGGAAGCTGATAGTGTTGCCAAGCAACATGATAACAGGATAACATAGCTAGTACACTACTTTTGACAGATATTAAAACTCACATTGAAATCTGACTCCAGTTCTCGCTAAAGAAGAGAAAACTCGCATTGACTAAGTCCAAACCATTTCCTTATCCAGATTCGTTCAGACTTCTGCTTTTTATTTTCACTGCAAAGCATTGTTAGCATCATGGCAAGTTGTCGCATCACATCAGTCTTCTTTTTGTTTACACCTTCTACCCCGTGAGGTCGCGTGAGGATTTGCATTCATGCTCCCTCTTGCATGATAATCTTAATAGTATCCTGGAGTGTGTGATGCGCTATGATTTTAAAATCTTGTAGTGTGTGCGTATTTGAGATTAGAGATAAGAACATCTGAAGTGAAGTTTCTCCTCATGTGCGTGATACAGCCGGATTTTAAAAGTGCTTAAGATTTTAAAACTCCTGTAGTCTGAGCAGGTCATGATTTTTGAAAAGAGACATTGCTGTTGAGTTTTTCTGAGGTGTTTGTTTGGCAATTTGAGCATCACCAGCCGAGTGCCATCTAGTTCCATTGTATGGGAGAAATCACTATGGCTGATATCTCCAAAAATTGGCAACTCAAACCAAAACAAACTAGGCTGACAAATACCACTACAGGAAGGAGGAAAAATCTGTGTTTTGATTTTTGGGTGAACTATCCCTTTAACTAGTCACTGAGGCACCCATGACCTTAGCCTGCCTGCCTAATGTGATGAGTTAAGCTCCCTTTGTAAGAGGTTTATTTTAGTTCGGACAGTCACACAGCAAAAACAGCTCCAATATACAATAAACTAGAGATTGTCACTATAAATAGATACATGTAAAATGCTAAGTTCTGTTGAACTTTGATACACTGAGGCTAACTTTTGTTTGTACCATATATTCCTATACTGTGGTTTGGTTGGTTTGCTATTTAGTGGTGTACTTTCTGGGATGTTGGTTGTTGATTATAATGGATTGGCTCATGTTTGCAGAATGCTAACGAACAAACTGCTTACATTTGTTCCCATGCTTTGATTCTTCTTTGTCTCTTTATACATCATGTCTTTTAAAACTCATTTGGTTGTTGGCTTGTTGTGTAAAAGCGCAGCAGTGCTTTGGTGCTGTGCCTCAGCGCAGCAGCCTGTGTGATTGCTTTAGCACAGACCTCAAAGTTTGGTGTGACACTGTCATCAGTGGAAAAGAGATTAAAGTGAGTGTAACAGGCTATCTTAAACCTAAATAAAACCAAATTACATTTAATTATGTGCAAAGGATAGGGAAACGCTTCACTCTTGGCTGCAAGTTATTTTACATTCAAAGCCCACTGGGTAAAAAAAGGTCACATTTTCCAGATTACATTTCATTTGGACTCTGATTCATTTGGGTTGTTTCTTCTGACTTCATTTCTTTCCTGTTCCTTTGTGCACTCACACTGAGCTAACAGTCTAACCCAAGTATCAGATCTCTCACTAAGAAAAAAGCCAGTAACAGGAGCAGCTTTCTGATTAGTCTGATGTCTGCATGTCTGTCAGCAACATAAGTAACCATGTCCTTGGAGGCTTGTCTGTCAGTACGAACAGCAGACTGTATGTCTGTATTTGTGGTAATCCATGTCAGTTCTTAATGCAGTATTGGAGCCAGCGTGGCTTTTGTTATGTGATGAAAGCCTAACCTTGGCAGTAGCAGAACATTAGTATGGTAGTTAGATAGTCAGTAGTGCTACAGTTTCAGTGAAAAATGTGCAACAGGAAAGGAAAGATTTTAATCCACTGGGTTACATTAGTTTCTCTTATACATTTTATGACAGGATACGACACACAGAAAACTATTAGTGCATATGTTTCTGTTCAGTAAGTGAATGTTTGTGATTTTTATTGACATTCTGTTCAATCCTGTCCTCAAGATACTGCATGTAGAAACACACCAGTACACATGCCTATTTATTAGGCCCTGTCTCAACCACCAAGCTATTTCTGTAAATATGGGGGAATTTAGACACCCGATTGGGATGTAATTAGCCTGTTACATGACTGTTTTCGGTTGTACAGTTCTTCCAGTGAGGGGAGAGGGCAACCGATGATCTTATGGGCAGTGTTGATGACTCTCTGGAGTGGTTTCCTGTCTGCGGCTGTACAGCTGGCAAACCAAACACAGACACAGTACAACAGAATGCCCTCTACAGAGCAGCGGTAGAAGGTTACCGGCAGTCTCTCAGAGAGTAGTTGTTTCCTGAGGAGTCTGAGAAAATACAGTCTCTGCTGGGCCTTCTTCACAAGCGCTGTGGTGTTAGCACTCCAGGTGAGGTCCTCCTCGTTGGTGACGCCCAGGAACTTGAAGTGCCACCCTGTCCACACAGTCCCTGCTGATGAACAGGGGCTGGATGGCTGTTTTTTTCCTCCTGAAGTCCGCTACAACCTCTTTGGTCTTTGCTGTGTTGAGAACCAAGTTGTTATCCTTGCACCATCCTGTCAGCCTCTCCACCTCGTCCCGGTAGGCAGACTCAACCCCCCCAGAGATGAGCCCGACTATGGTGGTGTCGTCTGCGAACCTGATAATGGTGTTGCTCAGGTGAGGGGGGCTGCAGTCGTATGTGTACAAGGTGAAGAGCAGGGGGCTCAGCACGCAGCCCTGTGGGGAGCCGGTGATGAGGCTGAGCACTGAGGTGAGGGTGCCTACCCTGACCCTCTGGGAGTGGTCCGACAGGAAGTCCAGAATCCAATGGCAGATGGAGTCCGTTAGTCCGAGGTCTTTATGCACCGGCTTGTGTGGGAGAATGGTGTTAAATGCAGAAGCAAAATCCATAAACTGCAGTCTGACATAGGTACCTGACTGCTCCAGATGTGACAGAGCAGCGTGGAGGGCGGTGGCTACTGCGTCTTCTGTGGATCTGTTCTGCCTGTAGGCAAACTGGTGTCTGTCTAATGTTGGTGGAAGACAGGATTAAGGCACCTAAGCAATGTGTTTAGGTGTAGAATAAGATCATGGCTGGGCATATATATTTCACATTGTACTTGAGTCTTAGTCTCTTGGGTGAGAGTCCTGTGTTTTACCCTAACCCTTGACCTTATGTCCCTGGAGTCTTGTTTTGGCCACCTGATGAATGTAAGTCCAATATTCACTCTCTTTTAGCCATGTTTTTGGTCTTGGCCAGCTCCTGAGGGAAAAATCAGTCTCTCTAGCAGCTAAATGCTTTACCGTGTCAACCAGCTTGTCTCTAGTTGTGTCTCTAGTCTGCTGTTTGGTGCTGTGCAGGTAGTGTACGTTTTTTGCCAAAAACAGCTGTCCACTGCAGCCGAAAACGGCACCCTGAGAGTGAACCAGAATGGTTCAATAAGCTAAAAGTTAAATCAGCGACCCCATATCACTGTTAACCACCTTGCCAAGTCGTTTATAATTAGCTTTTGATGAAACATAATGATGGTGCTTTGTTGTCAATTTAGGCCATTTAATGTTTTACAATCCTGGTTTATTCCTTATACAGGCTATAAGATAAAGTACTGCACAGACATTTTGTAGTCAGATTTCTCACACTGTATATTTACTGTCCCACTGCCTGTCAGTGTGTGTCCGTCTCAGTGTTCTACGTTGTATAGTACACATAATGTTTCTACTCAAAATGACAAAATGATAAATTTTTGGTCTGTTCCTGTGCTGAAGATTTTCCATGGTTCTCTTCAGGATAATGGGGGTGGTCGACGCTTATTTGTCCACAGAGAGAGGCCCTAATGGGGTCTAAATGAAGGGTGACCTGCCTGGAGGGCCCAGGGGCTATGACTGAGCCCACCCAGCTTTGCCTGTAACTCACTATCAAGAGAGCTGAAACAAACAAGAAAAACATCACGATAACACTTATAATGGCACTACCTTCACAGATTTGAAATTATCGTCAATTCAAATATTGAATATATAATAAAATACAAAACACTTGAGTGCAGGTCATATCCAAGGCATGAATACACATTGTTCTCTTGGTATGTGGGGAAAAGAAATGGCGTGCTAAATGATTATTCTCCCTATTGATCTAATTGTAAATGCTTTCAGTTGATTTTCTTCGGTGATATTTATTTGAAAAAGTGTCCACATAAAAGAGCTTTTGGAAATATTACACACAAAGACTGCTTAGCTTTAGATTTTTCCATATGGCTGTCAAAAATGTCTATGGGAGTCTATTAGATAAGCTGCTTTCCTGCTCATTCAGTTTTTCCAGGAGGAAATGACATCACACGTCATTTGTGCGCACACACACAAAGGCACACGGAATATCCTGTGCTCCCTTCCGTGTTCTGTCAGCGTGATTGTTTCTCCTGCTGCGTGACCTCACTGCAGTGCACTTCCTGTCTCAGGGGTCATGTGATCTAAGTCAGACAGCTTCCCAGCAAATATCTCTCTGTACTTTGATCAAAGCATCCCGGAGATTGACACACACTCGAGTGTTTATGCAAAAGGTCAGCATGAAAAGGATTATGGGCACTCATACACATACTGTAGAGTAAACCACAACTATTTGAAGATCACTGAAGAGTAAATACGTCATGTTTTGTAGCTTGATGACCTTAGGCAGCGGACGTCATGCACAAACACAGACACATAGACTAACTTCCTGTCTAGAGCCGAAACACTTTGTTGATGAAGCGATAAGACTATTGACAGCAATTGAATCAGCAACTGTTTTAATAATCAGTTATTCATCAAGCAAATATGCCAACAATGTGCTTTAAACTGCTCCTCTACTGTGATGATTTGCTGCCTTTTTCCAGTTTAAACTGAATCTCTTTTGGTTTTGGACTGTTGGGCGATCCAAAAAACTAATCTACTACTAAAATAAATAAAAATGAAACATGACTATGAAAATAATTGGCATATTAACTGATAATGAAAATGATAGTTAGTCACAGTCCTGCAGTATGTCAGGCTGTTCTCGTGCACTTTTTACTAGGAAAAGTAACCAAAATTTGTACATATCCCACATAATGATGAGCCAATAATTTGTGCATGTATTTTGGTACCCTGGAAATCCAGAGTTCTCACTAGAGTACAGTTTGAATTTGCTCAGCGAGGCACTCTGGCAATCAGTAATGATGCTCATTACCCATGCCGTTGGAGCACCAATCACATCGGTGTATCTGATGTAGGCGGGCCAGAGGCGAGCTAAACAGATGACGACAGCGCTGCGATGACGAAGTCCGGAATCAGTCAGTCAAGATTGCAAGATCACTGCGGGTGAACACCAGCTGTTTGAAATGACTTTGGCCGCTACAATGAACGAGTTAGACTTGGCTTTTTCTCTAAAAGAGGAACAAAAGATGGTGCTCGAGTCTTTGCTTTGCAAGAAGGACGTTTTTGATGTTTTGCTGACTGGATACGGAAAGAGTCTAATCTACCAGTTTGCTCTGCTGGTAGCCAAGCTCTGGATACGTCACCCTGTGTATTGTTCTGATTGGTCGTAGTGTTATCCAATTGCGTGCAGTGATATTTTCAAATGCATGCTTGGTGCCGCCCCTTGAGTTGGGTCATTTGCATTACTCATAGCCAGACCCTAAATAATAAATACCAATAAAGAGGCAGGTCGGGGTGGTGGATGGGTCACAAAAGACAGGACTTTCCCCAGGAGACAGGTGTTTGGAATGGTGTAAACTTTGAGTGAACTTTGAGTCATTTTAAGGTACCTCCTCAGCATGTTGTTTTTCCTAAGCCTAAGCAAAATAACTTTACTTGCCTAAATTAAACCTCTGTAACTTCACATTAATTATGTAACTCAATATTAAGGACATAATGTCATTTGCGAGGCACTGATTCATAGGATATGATATAAACTGATGTGTGTTAATTTTCATAGGATATCATACACACCATTGTATGAGGATATGTCACCCCTTTAATGTAACTGATGGTTTGATGGATCCTTCATTGTAAACTTATGTTCTAAGAGGCAAGTGTTGCCCAAAGCATATGAATTTTAGCCAAGATGCCAAGGTTTCCAGTATATTAAATTGTCAATTCAATTGAAATACAAGGAAATATGAATAAAATGAGTACAAGACATCCAGACTTTTCCATTAGGTGTAATTTAAAGCCGTAAACTTTAATGTTTCAGTCACTTTAACTCACTGTAAAATATAGCTTTGGGTGCTGGAGGACAAAGATAGAGAATCTATATATATGTAACTGATGAGATCAGTGACGTTAGATGTTAAGAAGGAAAATGACAAGGAAAAACGTGACCATCAGGTTCACTTCAGGCTGCAGACACCAGACTCATTCTGATGTGTATCTGCTCTGCTCCGCTGTGTCAGCCAGACAGGGAACGTTATCTTGACAGGCAGGCCTGCTGTTCATCAATCCATCAAACACCGCAGTACGAACTTTATCTAACATCTCCAGACAGAAGAGCGTATAGACCACCTGTGGTCACAAGTGGCGCATTTCTCTATCATTCGTCAGACCAGCTTTCACATTTGGGAAACTTTGTTATACCTGGAAAAGCGGTCTGAGCCAGATTTGTTCTTCATATGTAGGAACGCAGTTGTTGTGGGGGCTGCAACTAACAAATATTTTCATTATTATTCAATTTGCTGATTATTTTTTAAATCAATGAATGAAACTAAAAATTGATTTATTGATTTGAGTAATTTGTTAAGAAAAAAACAAAGGTCAGATTACTCTTCTTCAAGCTTCTCAAATGTTAATATTTTCTGCTCGATTTACTCCTCTTTGACAGTAAACTGCAGGTTTGCGGACAAAAGAACATTTGAGGATGTCACCTTGGGCTTTGGGAAACACTGATCAACATTTCTTATCATTTTCATATATTTGATAGAACAAACAACTAATCGAACTAATCAAAAATATACGTCAGATTGACTGACAATTAAAAAATAAAATTAAATCATTAGTTGCAGCCCTCCGTCCTCGTACACTGCAACCGCTCCTCAACGGTTCATTAGACAGACTTGACCATAAATAGCGTAGTTATCACTGGGATGATGGGACTGTAAGGTTATCATAAGGGTCACATCCAGCAACCTCATTTAGCAACTGCTTTAGTGTTTTATTGGGATACAGGGATGGAGGAGATGTCCGTCCCAACCAGATTTCTATAACAGCACTAAGGAGAACGGAAAGGGAATAAATGGCTCAAGTGTTGACAGTGCTGCTTTCTGCTGTGAGGAAGACATGTGTATTCACTGAGGAGTCACTTTGTGTAGTGCCATTGTGTCCTGTCTTCCTGTTGTAAAGAACAAAAGAGTTAACCTGATTTCAACCTTTCCAGATTCTGTATGCTGAACTGGAACTTGTCCTTATATCGCCTAAATAAACACATTATCTTGAAGTGCATTTGTTTTACTGATTGAGGTGTAGTAATTATGGAGGAAAGAGCAAGTGAAGCCATTTGTCTTTTATTTGAATTGACCTTCTGGAGGTGGGGAGGAGGGGACAACGGAGGGCGACGGGCGATTTGTCTCTGCCTGTCCATGGGTCAAGAAAAGGCACAAACACACACACTAACATAAACACTTTCTTCATCTCACATTTTTTGTCTTACTTTTGTTGTCTCTCATCGACACACACACACACAACACACACACACACACACACACACACACACACACACACACACACACACACAGGCACCCTCAGGCGAAGGCATATCCGAGGTCAATCCTCTCCCAGTGTAATTACTCTGGACTGATCCCAGACCATTACTCAGTGTGACCCGTCGACTAATTACCCTGAAGAAAAGGGAGAGAGGCAAAGAAAGGGAAAGAGAGATTTTTGCATATGTGCTTGTGATAGGAAACTGTTGCTGACTGAGAATTACTTAGTTGCTAAGTTGCAAATGTGGCTGCATACCTCCGAGGCTCTGTAGTGGTCGTACCTGTTGAGATTTGGTCTGAGGAAGTTCAAAACTATCCTAGGGGCTGATACAAGTCTCCCCAGTAGAAAACTAATCAATTAAGTAAACTTCATCACAAACTTCAGAGCACTTTTTATTATTCCTGGTAAAAAAGTTGTCTTTTAGCAACTTTTGGTCTCATCATGTTAACTGGTCTTCACTTCAGTAACACTACAGTAATAACAAGCATTGATAAAATGGTAAACTGAATTAAGCTTTAGTTAATAGTTATTTTACTGTTACCAAACAATACGATGATAATTAATAATGTTTACTAAGGCACTGTTCATTATTTTTGAGAAGGGAGGGGGAGGTGCTTGTCAGATAACTTTTTAAGTGCTGGGAAAGGACTTACGTTTTTTCATTTTGGCATGGGGAGAGGCATACAACTTTAAATGATCAGTCAGTTTTCCTAAAAATTGCCAAAATGACACAATTTATCATAGCCAGAAAAAAACAGAAATTATTGTCGGATTTTCAAATTTGCAACAGTCCATGAACATCAAGTGTGATGAATCATTAAGTAATTGTTATAAGCATTAGTTGTTGTTGTTTTTTTTGTTTGTTTGGTTTTTTTGCTTGATGCAAATGTATATCAAAAAGACTGACCAAAAACTTCAGGGACCTTTTTTTCATCTTTGCCTAAAGAGGATCACAGTATGATGCTCCTCCACTGAGGCACAGATTGTCCCTGACTGTGTCTTTGACTGAGCTGCCAAACACTGTTCAGTTTTTGCTCACTTGACGTCTTTGAGCCTCTAGATTGTTACGTCTTTTCAGTTCAAAAATGTCCCATGGTGATAACAGTGACAAATGTCACTTCTTATTATCTTGAATGTGACTTTCACTGTTGGTGTGCTTCCTAAATAAGCCACCAGGAGGCAGTGTGTGACAGGTGAAATCTGTTCAGACACAGAACCTGGATTTCAGGTGAAATAAAGCTGTATTTCGTCTTCTTTTAAAGCCAGTCTCATTCACAAAGGACTCTCTAAATGAGTGTAGTACTTCTTTCCTGTCTTTAAGAGGACTGAGCTCGATAAAGCTTCTTCAAACAACGTTAGGGTCAGAGGCTGCATCTGCACTGATATACTGGTGCAGAAACACATCCAACACACAGATGTCAGCCTTTTTCCGTTCATGTTTTTAACACTCCAGTATATCACTGGGAGAGACAAATATTCAAAACATTGTCTTGCAGCTCTTTGAAGTGTGGACACAAGAAAAGTGGACATGAAAGGTTTTCTTCTTTTTTTAATTAGAGGAGTAGGAGGGAGGAGGAGCTGAGAGAAATGGGAAAGGATCAGCCCCAGATAAATAGACTCAAACACACACACACACACACACACACACACACACACACACGTACAGAGTTCCCCTCTCCCCCAGATAAGGCTTTCGGAAGTTGAGGTTTACATTGAGCATCTGGGGGAAGTCAAGGGTTAAAGAAGTTTCCCACCACTGCAGAAAGACCTCTGTCCTCTTTAGTCATCTCGCCAAATCCCACAACTGCAGTAAGCAAACACTCCCTCTTCATTCACTTTCTCCTGCATGCTGTGAGGCCTACACATTCACACATTTTACATACATGTACACGCACATACATGTTTAGGTACATGCACACTGCTTCCTCCCATCGCACTGGGAATACGACTTCTGGCTGAATGATTACACTGTGTCTTCCGCAAAACCAGCCTAACTTTGGATACACACACAGACTCACACAAACATCCTTTATCAACCCTTTTCCATCACTATAAGATAAAAGACAAAGATATGGGCCATCAGCGCTTGATGAAGCAAACTCAGATAACGTTTAGTCTCGGTTGACATTATCTTCACTCTCCGGGTGAATCCCCGCTCTTGTTTATCCAGATACTAGACTCGGCTGTGGTTCCTTTGTCCAAGAAACTGATGGGAAAATCATGTCCGTTATCTTGGCCATGGAAATAAAGAAATGGAGCCAGAGTAATGTACGGCCTTGAAACGGAAAAAAACTCACCATGCCAACATGAGCCATAGAGTGTGTTTCAGTGTCATCAATCAAACATCGCTGACCTGGAAAAATGAGCCATTAAATTCTTTATTGAATACCTAATTTAACAGACCTGCAATGCAAATGTCTTACTCACAAAAAATGAAAAGAGGAACACTGTGAAATGTGTGAATTCAACATGTGAATTTGATGGGAGCGTCCGCAAACTATATTTACACTCGGAGTTGTTTTAATGAAGACGACAGGTTCACACGAGGTGAATTTTTCTCCGCATTCTCTGCTAATGATGTTTGGCCCACTTGTTGGCTGATAGAAGACATACTCGAATAACAAAATTGTTTTTTGTGTGTGTGTGTGTGTGTGTGTGTGTGTGTGGACAGACAGATGGCCATTTGTGCCACAGTCCTGCCATCTGCTGAAATGAGTAGATGAGAGTAGAGAGAGCAGAGGGATTCTTGTGCGAGGGTGTGAGTCCGTCTGAAGTGAGCATGTGTGGAGAATGAAAAACGAGAGGGTGCAGTCTTTTCCCGTATGTTACACCAACTACAACTGACTACACAGTTGACTGGGTGTCCTACTCCGCCATGATATAGCAGCTTTTGGCCATTAACATAATGTTAAAGTCAGGATGAAATGGAAAAGATACCTTTTTAACACATTCAGATGACATCCTTGGTGTTGGTTGTGCATCGAGTATCGACAAAAAAATCTATTTCCTCATACTCTTTTATCAGAATCCAATCATGTTTTTTCCCGTCAAACAAAAGTCTCGTCATCGTGTCAATTGTGTCTAGTCTTATCTATTGTCTGTCTAATGTCTACAATGCTGGATTTATACAAAATACTTGCCGTCACACTCATCATTTCATGGATAACCAACGACAATTCGGCGCTGGCACTACTAGTCAGCGACCAGGGATCACTCACCTACAGTCGGGCGGATCTCTTACATCTCCGGGCCCCTCCGCGCTCTGCAACCAAAGACCACCAGTTGCACTTCCACCGGAGATAAAACCAAGACGTAGAGGCAGATGGGGAGGTGTGCAAACCAGACTCCAGAGGTGTCCCTTCAGGCCTCCTCTCCCCTCCATCATACTGGGGTAAGTCCGCACCCTCAAGAACGAGACGGACTGTAGCACGCCAAGTGCCTGGTGGAGAGAGCCTACAAGGAAGCCTGCATCATCGCCCTCACCAAAACCTGGCTTGACGATGAAATTCCAGAGTCCGAGGTCAGTCTTGATCACTTTTCCATCATAAGAGCTGACAGGACCCGTCAGTCAGGGAAGGAGAGAGGTGGTGGGATCTGCATCTACATTAACAGCAGATGGTGTGATAACATCAAAGTCCACAAAAGGATATGCACACTAGACGTGGAGATGCTGACAGTGGCCCTGCGTCCCTTTAATCTCCCGAGGGAATTTCCCACAGTGATTATCAGCTGTGTTTACATCCCACCCAGTGCTAACGCTAAGGCAGCTGCGGGGCTAGTAGCCGAGAATGCCAACTTCATGCTAGCTGCCTATCCCGAGGCTCCAGCGTTTATCCTGGGTGATTTTAACAACTGTAGACTCAGCGATGTCCTGCCCTCTTTCCACCAGTACGTGGACGTTCCCACAAGAAAAGATAACATCTTGGACTTATGCTACGGCAATATTCCCAACGCCTTCGGGGCCTGGTCTCACCCACCACTCGGTTTGTCTGACCACAACGTCATTTTCCTCCTTCCGCAGTACAAACCAGAACGGAAACACATCAAACCAAAAACATACAGCGCCACTCAATTAATCGGACGATGCAATTGCACAACTGCAGGGCTCTCTTGCCTGCACACAGTGGTACATCTTCCAAGGCAGTCTGGATGAATCACGGACTACATCAACTTCTGCATTCACAGCACCATCCCCGTGAAAAATGTCACCAAATATCCAAACTCCAAACCCTGGATCTCTCCCCACATCAAACACTCCCTGAAGGAGAAACAGAACGCATTCAAGCAAAAAGACAAATGAACTTGCCATCACACATCTAGCATGTGCAATAAACAGCCCCGACCATCCCCTGAACCAATTTTTCATACTTCTCCCATCTGGCCGCAGATACAGAGTACTGGACTGGAAAAAAGCCCATTTTAAAAGAAGTTTTGTCCCCTCAGCCATCACAGCCATAAACAAAATCATGTAGATTTAATATTTCACCCCTGTACACTGTCTATGTCATACTTGTTTATATTGTTTTCTGTGGTATGTGTGGGAGAGAGTTATTTGTTATTTGTTATCTGGGGAATATGTGGGAAGAGGGTCTGTTATCTGTTAAATGTTGTGTGTGCTGCCCTGAAACCAACCTGACTGGTGATGTGTGAAAACAATTATCCCTATGGGGAAATTAATGAGCCTAACCTTCTAACCTTCATCAGTCAACCTGCAACTTTCAGCCACACACAGATAAGATTAATTGGCTAGCTAGCTAGCAACAGCATTGTACATCCAGGCCCCTCAGTATGCCAGACTTTGAAGCCAGTTAAAAGACAAGTCTCTTACTTGTCATTTCCTCGTTCCTTTATCCTCGCTTGAACCAGGAGTTGTTCTGTGTGCCATTTTGAACACTGTCCCAAAGCTCTTAGGAGCGAGGATTGAGGAGCGAGTAGGGATCTCTGAGGAGCCTTGAGCCAGGATGCCTTCATGGAAGTCTTGTTTTCATGGCCCCGTATTGGATTGATTGGACGCTGCAGCTGATCAGACTGATCTGATACAGCACATCATACCAGAGTTATACTGAAGTGAAAACAGATAAGAGATTAAACTCAAGTTTATCACTCCAAAGTTTGATTTTTGATTTGTTTTCTGATTCACCATCAAGTTTAAAAACAGCTGTTTAAATTGTACATCTGAACCTTCTACTTTTAGTTTTCACGATCTGTTACTACCCCCCTTAACTTTTATTAGGCTATAGATACAATAAAAGTCTGTCAACAAGAAACACTTTCTACCTTATTTATCGTCATTTCCATTTAGCCACACCTGAGGCTGATAATTCTCGCACATCGGATTTATGAGTTACCACTGCAATTTTCCCTGAAAAATGTAGCCTAATAAATAATTTCCAGTAATCAAAACACACTCTAAACATATTCTGAGTTACTAAATAATGGCTTGACAATCTCAATATCAAGAAATACAGACACACATAATGAATAAATACAATAAAGGCATTCTGTGCCTCTGAGTGTGACACAATAGAATATAAATACAGATCACAGGTCATTAATCGTGTGCAGGTTTTTGTTAAACAGAGAAAAAATAGCCCACTGTTGCTCTGGCAGTTAGAACGTTGTGCCTTTATTAGCATGAGCACCTCAGTGCATGTGTGCAGACACAAACTCCAACAAAAGTCTCTCCAGCTGTTGAAGCCAACTGACTGATGTAACTGTGATCAGCTGCCACCGTCATTAGAAACGGATGGCGCTTCACATGACACTCCAGTGGAAACGTCTCATGTCTCTAAAAACTTATTTCCTTGTTTCCCTCTTCTCACATGGTTTCCGTGCATCTCTCCGTGCATCCCTAGTGGTAGGGACTAAGACGCAAGGGAAGGACACAAATGAGGGGAGCGTGGATGTGATATACGTAGTGGACTTGGAATGAACCCATAGTGGAGAAACTGTGGAATTACAACTTCCAGGTCACATGATGCTGTTGGGCTCAAACAGATTTTTTCCCCATATACTTACATTGGTAAAAGAAATGTCTGTTTATCAGTGGATATATCTTTTGAGCATCATATATCCCATGAAATGACACAGTGAATCACAATCAGAACTTAATCCATTTGATCCAACTTCAAAAGTCTTGAGGAGCCACACAATTAAATCATTCCATCCATATTCAAGTTAGCGGAGAGCAGCTGCTCTATGAGCCCAATTATTTGGAAAATCCGGGAAATTTTATACCCAGGAAGTCAAACTTTTTTGGCTTCATGCGCCACTGAGCATCTTTCATAAGAATGAATGGGGCCCTGCCTCCAACACTCTATCCAGCTCTTTTTATACATCCATGGGTACATCAGATTGTTCACCAAATGAAACCTTACATTGTTTCCCCGAAATGCTGTGGTTACAGGCCCACTGGCTACAAAATACTCATTTTGATAAAAGATAATCACTACAACTTTTACAGTGGACTGCTTCAACGACCACATGTGCCATCGTCTCTCTCTCCCTGACCAATACTGCTATTACATTAGGGTCAGAGATTTAGGAGTGATAAAGAGAGAAGTGTAAATCCTGCACATTAGCTGGTCTGAATCAGTTGTGTTAAGGAGATTAAACAGAATTTAAGACAATAGATGCTTAGATTTGATCTTGCAAAGCTGAAATGCAAAGCTTTGGCTAGTGGACACCACAAAACAGCTCAAAGTCAACATTTTCACTTGGAATTTGTGATTTCAGGCAGTGTATAAAAACCCACTGTTAGAGTGTTTTCCCCTCATAAACAAAAAATCAATCCCAGCACGAGTTGTTTTGAAGTGCCGCAAACAAAATTAAAATCACACTTTCAATTTGGCAGAATATGTATTACCATGTTCGTAAAAACATCATGGTGATGAAGTGATGCTGAGTTTCAGTGCCATTTACTCTGTTTCTGGGGTGACAGCTATGTAAAAGTAAAATCTAACTGTGGAAGCTCTGATCTCTACTTCAGTTGTGAAACTCTCAGATCACAGGAAGCACTATGTAAAGATAAACCCAAAGGAAAAAAAAACACATGACATCTACCGTTTAACATAGCATTGTGTTCAGTGCAGTCAGAGTAGAAGTAATACATACCATTTCTGATAATAATCCTCATTGCCTCTTTCACATTTAAGTACCCTCACCTTTCTCACCCCACAGATTAATGTTTTAGATTAGCTGAGTAAGCCTCGTGCGGACGTGCTGCTTAGCTAACTGATTGGTGTCTCAGTTAGGAATACCCAGGCACCTTTTTTTTAATCATCAAGGACACTCTCAAATTTTAACTTTGCAGTAATTAAAACAAACTTAAAAGGCACTCAAAAGCAAAGTCTGGATCAAACCTGACGTTTGTAGTGATGATTTAGAGATTTAGAGAATATCTCAGCAGCTTTTTGGTTTATGGGCAATTAGCTTTTTGGAGGAACACCATCATCTGTTGAGAAAAGCCTTGGCAGTGGAGCCTGGAAGAGCTTTTGGTGAACTATGACCTCCAGCCTTGATGGCGTGAAGTGCTTTGTGATGCACAGCCGACTGCAGACGTCAACATGACTCACTAGAAGAGGAGGCAGATGGATGGCATTCTTGCAACTGAAGATTTGGAGGAAAGGGCAAGTTGCTTCGGATGAGTTACTCTGTGTTACGCGCTGGCAAACTAGAATTCAATATTCAGTGGAAGTTCTTCTTGTTTTCCAGTCTTGGCGAACAGATTTTGAATGTAACACCAATCCATCCAAAAAGATGATGGTTCATGATCTCTAGAAGCAGAAATTTCTGTCTCTCTGCGTCCATGTCTCTGCACATGGAAGGTCTCTATTATAGATAATTAGCATCATAACTGGGCTAGATGTTTCTGGAAGACATGCAGCAACCGCACAAAGAGTTTAATCACAGAGCTCCTTCCGTCTTCTCGTTCGTTTCTGGAGTTGAGTCATCCCTGTCCCTCGCCCCCGCAGATGTAGCGAGGGGCCAGGGATTCCCCAGAAGGCCGATCCCTTGGAGTCGCTGTGTTTATTGTTCATCAGGGAAGGCTTTGACTCCAGAACATCAACAGAAATAGAGAGTACGTGTTGATGTGTGTATGTGTGTGCATCGGGAAGCATAGTTTTTGAGATTAGCTCGTGTTCATCTGCAAAGCAGTAACAGCAGCTGCCACGGGCTGGGAAATATTCAGAGGCTTTCTCGTCTTATCAGAGTTTTATTTTTTCTCATTAAATACTGGAAGCAAGAGAAAGAAGAGACAGGAAAGGGCAAACAGAAGACATGACTTCTACTTGCAGTGAGATACGCAGCAATCACGAGATGGATGCCCTTTGTGAGTATTTGTTTAGTTGTCTTCTGTGTCTGTGGGGGAGCTTGACTCTTTTAGACTCTGCAGAGGCAAGAGGGACAACTGGTTTCTATTAAGGCCAATCAAGTTGAAGCATTATATCCTCTTCAGATGGGGAATGTAGGAAATAGATTCACAGAAAAAACCCAAGATGCTGGTTGAACATTTGTTGCAAACCTCATTGTTTAGTTGAAACAAATCTGCATACTGGACGCTATTTTACACATCCTCATAAAAGTTATGTTGCGTGCTGAGAGTTGATGAAACAATGTTTTATGGTTGTTGAAAGTGGAAGGGGCTAGTTGTGCCCTCTGTCTTCCTTAGCCCTTGTTGCTAGCGTTCAGTATTAAGCAGAGCAGCTGGGAAAGCTTTGGTGGCTTTAAGAGGCAAAAAAAGGACCATAGACGAACACTGCTCCATAAACAAACGCTCAGACCACAAAATCTCTCCAGTTTATCCTTTCTGTGGTCATCGTTAGGCAAACAGCACAGAGTTTTTTTTGCACTTTTTGTAAAGTAAGAAGCTGCTGAAAAAGCAAACACAGGCCTGAGTTATTGTAACCTTGAGTTAAAATGTGCAAGCCGGGGTTTGAGGAGGAACAAACCTGGAGGAGTGTGGTATTTTACTGTCAACATGTGAAGTATAACTACACACAGATTAATCCATCTGCACTGATAATGTATGTACAGTGATTTCAGTCAGAAGGGGGGAGGTTGGGTCTTGAGGCCACTTTAGGGTGTTGAGATAAGCCATCGTCACTCATCACACACATGCTGTCTCCATTTGCACCACAGGGGAGCAGAGCAACCACAGCAACAAAAAAAAAAACACAACAGGAAGTCTCCAACAGACTGAGCTATCTTCCCCGTAGACATCCAAGCCAAGCCAGATGTTCTTCTTCTTTCCCCTGTCCCTCTTGTGCCTGACTCTTCCAACCACCCCCTCCTCCTCCTCCGTCTCCTCCTCCATATGTATTTTTCTTTGCCTCCTCTTTCCCTTACTCCCTTCCTTAGTCTTCCTTTCAGCCCTTCCTGTGATGTGTCACTGACTCACTCGGTCAGCTGAGTCATGGAGGTGACTTTTTTAATCAGCTCCATGTGTGCTCTGCCCTGATTTGGTGGCCTTCAGCAATCAGCCCTGACCTCCGGGCCAATCACGGAGCTCCCCAGTGGGGCTCCTGGCATGCCAGTCATCACCGCATATTACTCCTCAGTTACCTCGCCAGCACACATGATTTGATGCTACCAAATGTTTGTGAGTGTTTTGAGACAAAGTGGTTGCTGTGTTTTGAAAGAAAAAAAACGATGAAACACAACAAGAATCCCTTAATTTGAGCTTTGAAGAGACGCAGTAAACTATAGTGACTTCACTGCATGAAAATCTGACTCAAGCAACCTTTTGTAATTAAACTTTGGAGGGACATTTTGATTGCACTCGTAAAACGAGTAAAACTGCTGTTTTATAAATTCTGCCAATGAAAATGTGCCCATATTCTGATGACTATGTAATGTACACAGAAAGCTGTATGGTACACTGAAATCAGTCCACATCAAAATTGAATGCAAACACACATACTGTGCGTGTCCGCTGCCTAACACCGTGAATCACCAAGCTTGGATTCTAATTGAATTTATTTGCCATAAATCTTTTGCTCAAAGCTTCTTTTTAGGCTCTCAGGAAGACTAATGAAATAAAACTCAGCACATACAGCAAACCCCTCCTTTGATCACTGGTTCCCACAAGAGGAAATGGTAGCTTCAGATAGTGGTGGGCCATGAGTTTCACTGACAACATTGTTTATTGTTTAGTGAGCGCTATATATAATGTTTACTTTGCTGAAAGGAGATATACAGCGGAAATGTGTCAGAATTTGTACCCAAAGCCTCCCAGAAAAAGCTGTTCTTCAGGCTTGCAGGACAGTAAAAACATTTACTTTCTGTGCTGTTTCCACACTGGAGGTGACAGATTTAGGACCTTGAGAAAACAGAATTTGCTGAGAGAAAGACCATTGCTTAACTGTTTTGCATCGCTGCAATGAACCTATCGATAAATCTGTTAGCCAATAAAATATTGACAGGCTAGAGCAGTAAAAGAAACTGAAGGCCCATTAAAATGTTTAGATTAAGAAGCTGATAGGTTGTGCATGCCTATTGCTCTTCAAACACAATCAGTAGTGTTTGCTAGATACTGACATGAGATCAGTTTGTCAGTGTGGATATGGAAAGTTCATCTAAACCAAGATTCAATGGTATAAAATTATTCAGTTTTAAATCAAGTCAGCTGCATGTTTTGAGACCTATCAGACCTATAAATGGAAACATATTGAATATGGTTCAATAGTGTGCAGCACAGATTACCTGATACAAACACACAGACGGATGCATTCATGCTTCCGTACATTTAGAATCACACCGAAACCACCAAGTGTGAGAGTCAGCTCCAGCTTCAACAGGAAGGAAGCATTTTCTGCTGAATGTTATGAAAACCTCTCTCAGGCCTCCCGTCTGTGTGCTGATGGAAAAAAAACTTGAGCCATATTAACAAAGGAACAAATGAATCACACTCCTCCCAGACAGTCAGAATCGAATCCATTTCATTACCAGAACCTTCTTTAATCATAAGAGCTATTCTTAGATAACATCATCAACGTGTCAACTACGCTCATGTTTTGCAGTCAGCAGGGTTGGTGGCGATAAATGTAATTCGCTCTGTTGTGGTTGAACGGGGACACAGGAAGCACAGCTGAGCAATTCATATTTCCAGAGAACATTGAGGTTTTGGAACCGCTTTCAACTGTTTTGCAGCCAATATTGACTTCATTGCAGCTTTATTCGCTCAAGTTGTTGGTGCATGGGGATTGCTGAGTGGTAGCAGGTCACCACAGCAAAATAAAAATAGAGAAAGCAAAACAGCAGCACAGAACATTTAAAACCATCGATGACAATCATCTGTATTTTAGTCAGAATCTCCTCTCTCTAAAAGGAATAGCGTGGCATCTTGGGAAATACAGTTAGATTAGTATTTGGTGAGAGTTGAGATGAGAAGATTGATACTACGCTCACGTTTCTCCCTTAAATACGAAGCTCAAACCTGGAGATAACTTAGCTTAGCACAAAAACCAGACACAGGGGCAACAACTATCATGGGTCTCTCAAAAAGTAAAATTCCTGGTGTCTTTTTATCAATGTGAGGTTACCAGGCAACCAGCAGAGACTCCAGGAAGTCACTACACCTAGCCAAGATATAAGCCCCTTTTATGCTGCCTTGAACAGGCGGTGTAAAAAGGGCTTTGTTGCCACACCATTCAGCATAAAAGGTATGAGCGTGGGATTCTTGCCTAAAAGCCAGCAGTGGAGGTAGTAACAGCGCCTGATCAACATCTGTGTAAAAGAGACAGCTGGCAGGATCGGACAGGGGTGACTTTTGAGGGGGTGTTATGGACACAACCCACCACCAGGAGATCACAATCAATCAATTCAGTCAATCAATTTTATTTAAAAGCCCAATATCACAAATCACAATTTGCCTCACAGGGCTTTACAGCATATGACATCCCTCTGTCCTTTGGACCCTCACAGCAGATCAGGAAAAACTCCCCCAAAAAACCCTTTAACAGGGGAAAAAAATGGTAGAAACCTCAGGAAGAGCATCTGTCCCTCTTCCAGGACTGACAGACGTGCAATAGATGTCATACAGAACAGATCAGCATAATAAATTAACAGTAATCCATATGACACAATGAGACAGAAAGAGACAGAGACAGAGACAGAAAGAGATGCAGGACATACGGAAATGACAGTAGTTTACAACAACATCAATGAAAGTAATAATATTATAATTATAGTTCTGGCTACTGTGGTACAATATGTTGAAAGTCTATATTAATATCTGATAGTGTACATATGTGACAATAATATGTGACAATAATAATAGTCAGCCTAACTAGGGGCTGGTACAAGGCAAGCCTGAGCCAGCCCTAACTATAAGCTTTATCAAAGAGGACAGTCTTAAGTCTAGTCTTAAATGTGGAGACGGCGTCTGCCTCCCGGACCGTAACAGGAAGATGATTCTACAGGAGAGGAGCCTGATAGCTGAAGGCTCTGGCTCCTGATCTACTTTTGGAGACTTTAGGGACCACGAGTAACCCTGCATCCTCCAAGCGCAGAGTTCTGGTGGGATAATATAGCACTATGAGCTCTCTAAGATATGGCAGAGCCTGACCATTTATAAGTTAACAGTAGGATTTTAAATTCAATTCTGGATTTTACAGGGAGCCAGTGCAGAGAAGCTAAAACAGGAGAAATATGATCTTGTGTCTTAGTTCCTGTTAGTACACGTGCTGCTGCATTCTGAATTAGCTGGAGAGTTTTTAAGGACTTACTAGAGCTACCTGATAATAGAGAGTTAAAGTAATCCAGCCTTGAGATCTTAATGCAGTAGTAGTTAGCAGCTAACTCAAACAAAAAGACCAGTAGCTGAATATGACAATGAGGTACAGGAGTGCCTTAGCCTCTGAGCCGAGGATAAGATTAGCCGCCATAAAACTGGGATGGTAAATGACTGTTATTGCCATTTTATGCCATTGCAATTGTTTAGATGGGCAATGGCAGACCATACTGGCTGATGGAGATGGCGGACCCTGTTTGTGAATGAAATCCTTCTGACTGGCAGTTCAGTGAAAACCTGACTAAAGTCAAAAGGGTGTGAGATTGAAACAGACTTGTTATATTAGGTAAGATTTTATTTCTTTTTAGCCATGAGCTCTTTAGCAGAAATGTTTTGTGATGTTTATGGCATCGTTTGCCAGCACATGGTAAATACACTTTGTTCTTTCAACACTGGGCCGTGTTGTTAATGTGCTTACTGGCTGAGTAGTGTCTTGAATCCATCCTGGCAGTCTTTCAGACTCCCTTTTCAAATGATGCATACAGACTTGGGCCGCCTGCTGGTATGGAGATTTATTTCCTTTTCGTGCAAGCACAGAATGTACATGCTAGGTGACTGTTGGCTGTAGTCTCTGTGGTGTGTTCTGCGTAACTTTTCGGACAAGACACAGGCGACATCAGGCGACACAACAGTCAGCCTACATTGCCACAAGATATTTGATGTCAGTTTAGTGTGTCTGGACATTTAGAGAGGCTTTGCCCCTGTTTTCAGTCTCTGTGCTAAGCTAAGTTAATGGTCTGCTTGCTCTAGATTCATATCTAGCACACAAACATGAGGATGATATTAATGTCCTGAGCTGACTCTCAGCAAGGAAACAAACAAGCGTACTTCCAAAAATGTCAAGCTTTTTTTGTTTTCTAAACTTAGAGACGGTCTGTTTTAGTCATGACTTTAGTCACGAGTCAGCCACAGTTTTGAGGGATGGAGACTTTTGTGTGTTTGGCAGAGAGAAAGGGAGAGAGGGCCCTGGAGGACTGAAGGAGAGAGATGACCAAATGCTTTCAGCGTGCACACACACACACACACACGCACACACATAATCCAATACTCTGTGAAACAAAGCAGTGGGAGGGCGAGAGCAGATGGACACACACAAGGACGGGGAAGTAAAAAGGATATTGCCTCTTGTCTTGTGCAAACACACAGACACATACATGCACACACACAGAAAATCCTGAAAATAAATGTTCCTGTATTTTGACATAAACACTCTCTCCCACTGCTTTTCAGTTTGATTAAACTACACACACACACACACACACACACACACACACACACACACAGGTTTTATCTCTAGTGGGCTTTACTCAATTGCACGTGGTTAGAGATTGCTGCTATCCACAATGTTCTCCATTCACTTTCTCTGAATGAGGGGTGTGGCTGCCGAATGCCTCCCCAGCCACTTGGGATGGCGATCATGTGACAGAGCTGTGGGCGTGGCCAGGGGGAGCAGCAGCGGCAGCTCCAGCCTCACCAGCTGGAGCTGTGATTGAGAGAGGAAGAGAAAGAAGAGAAGGAGAGGAAAGGGTTGGGTGAGTTGTCGATTTTTATGTTTGCCGTGTGCTTTTTTGTCTTACAGGGAGAGCTGCGAATGATTCTGGGGAAAGACGTTGAAGGGGGGGAAAGAGTGAGAAACAGAAGGGGGAAGAGAGGGATGATTGGTGCTCTGAGGCTGTTGGTGTCAAAGTTAGTTAGCCAGGTGTCGCGTGTGTGCTGTGTGGAACATGAAGTTTTGAGGTAAAGAGGTGGGGTGTGTTTTTGGCAGGAGATCTGTAGAAAACCATTTATGTAGCGTGCAGGCCTTGTACTTTCTCATTTCTTACATTTTTTTCTTTCTGTATCCTTTCTCTTTCCCATTGTTCAGCCATCGGGGAGAGTTTGGGGGGTCAACACTGCCTCCCCCCCGCCCCTACTCCACCTCACACTCCTCCCCTCTCCTTTTCTTTCTCCCTTTCCCTCCCATTGTGTCCTTCAGCTCTGGAGCATGCATGGATAATCAATCTGCCATAATGGGACAGCATGTTGACCAATCAGGATAGCCAACCATTACTCTTAAAGGTCTCAGGTCTCTGGGGCTCTCTACAGTCATGTTTTCTCCTTTGGCCTCAGCTCTCGTCACATCACACAGAGTTTCCAGCCTGACTTTGATCCAGTGCAGTGGATTAGCCAGGCTGATGGAGCCAAGCTGTTTCGACGTGATTTAATTTTGACAATCCCCTTGTGTCTGCTCTCCGGAGAGTTTGTTGTGAAGTTCAGCTAGAGTTGAGGAGTCGAACAGGTCATACTTTCAGTTTGATTTTGCTCTTCCACGGGGAATAGTAAGAACTCCTCTTTTTCCCCTAACTCTTGTCAGATGCTTCTGGTGGGAAGAAAATTAGGTTGTAGTGAGTCATTTAGCTTTAATTTTGTGCCCTGGAGGCCAGAAAATCTTTTGAAATATCAGCCATCTTCCATGTTCTCAGCACATCACATGGTCTGCTCTTACCCAGTTTGCAGCACGGTGTCTGAACGGCTGCTTTGTTGGATGCTGCAACCAGAAAACCTTGTGAAGTCTTGGCTGAAGACGTAGAGATCCTTCCTTTACATCACCCAGCCACATTGTATATTCATATTTTTTAAGTAGAGTGATGCATTTGACCTTGCACATTGAGACAGCTGCATTAATAAAATGCACTTGTGTGCTTCCCTCATGTCACTGTAACTGTGTCCAACTGAGCATTATCGAATTAAGAAATTAATTTGGATTTATTTTCCCACAGTAGTCGGCCAGCAGTGTCAGTGTGGAGCTCAGCACACACAATACAGTTGATACCAGCAAATTCCTAATGCTGCCTCCTATCTGATTCACATAAAGAATTATTACAATATGCTTCACAATAGGCGCCAGTTAAAGCCACTCAGCCATTGTTTGCCTGTTTCTAATCAGATTAGCACGCTGATAATTATGTCTAATTCAATCATGACAGATAAACATTTCATTAGGATTGTTTGGGACCAGCGACATGAAATACATCCACACTGAAGTTGTTTTTTACTGCGATTTAAGTCATTTGCACCTTTGTGCTGCAGTTGCAAAGATCACAAACCTGATTCTTCAAAGGGGAATCCACCCCTGCATAGAATTAACCTGTTCTCTCCATCATGTTGGATGGTTTAGTACACTTTAGTTCCATGTTTTCCACCAAAGAATTTGCCCCGAAGGCAGCAGAGTTGAAAGAAGGGGAGGCGTGAACATGTTTTACAGTAAACAACCAGACTGTTTGTCTGAAAATATTCTTTCCCACATTACGGTATGTCTTCATAGACCCCCCAGCTAATTGTATCCATGTGTGTATAACCTCATGTGGTCTTGTCTTCTTTTCCTGATCCATCAGCAAGTGATGAATGCATATACTATTACTCTTTTTGGGTTTCCCTCGTTGGCACATTGAAGTAGAAAATAATGGACTAGCAGTCTTTTTGTAAAATATAACAGTTAGTCAAAAGGAAACACATTGCTGCAAACACTTCTGGCGCTGCGTATCAATCTAGCTGCCTGCAGTGGGGGGATGTTTTCCGGTCTACATGTATGTCACAGGAGGGAGGAAGTCAGACATGTCATGTCCTGTTAGAGGTGACAGGTTATAGTCCTGGAGAGTTGGAGGGGAGCGGGTGATGTTTGCCAGTTTGTGGTGTTCTCATGTACAGTGCTGGGGCAGTATTATGCCTCAAGCAATGCATTATGGGTCATTGGTCACAGTGTTTTTCATTCTGGGATGATAATTGGATTTTAAAGGATATTGTCGCAGGCATGCACAAACACAAACACCACATGGTTATTCACATTAAAATCAACTTTCAGTTTATTCTTCCAAAAAGACTTTTGAATTTTTGTGTTTTTGTTACCTTAGAATGAGATGTTCATATCTACACAGGGGGCTGGTCCTCGCCTACGGAGTCCATGATGTTGCAGCGGCGTGTTTCTTCGGTAGCCCAGAATGGACAAATCAAACACTGGCTCTTTCATGCTTTCGAATCAGCCACCATAGTTAGCAGCCCCTCTGCAATGAGCAGCATTGGCAAACAAAGATTTTTTTTTTTTTTTTACAAGAAAATCATTATTCATTCAGTGTTTTTACCAGTTTAAATCAGCGGATCTGTTTGTTTTGGAGAGGAGGAGACCTCTTGCGGATAATTCTACTCCCAACAAAAACCTCCTGAGCATCTGGATCTTAAGTTATCAGAGAAGAGGTGCTTTGCGTCTCTGACTAGCCAAAGACCATTGGAAACTTTGCTTTGAAACTGTACTGCTTTATTCAGTGTTTTAACGGTTTTGGAGAGGAGGATTCCTCTGTGGACAGTCGGCCCAGTAACAACCTCCTGAACAATGAACACTGAAGAAATTCTAACTGGGGGAAGTTTTAGCTGGTTGCAATCTGAAGTCCTAACTGCTAGATGCCACTAATCCCCAAAATCTTACACACTGCTTCTTTATTTTTCACTACAGATTTAACTGTACAAGTAATCATTTGGTTTACACAAAGATGTTTAGAAACCTTTTTATCTTAGACCACATTGATACAATTTTTACAATTTTGTCCACTTATTTTTGTGTCTTGTGTTTCTCTTCACAGTTGGATTTATACACATGGTTAAAGGAAAATGGTGAACTATTAAAGAGACCTAATTAGCGGTACGGTTTATGGACAACCTACTGGTGTGACTCAGAGAAATAAGAACCATCTTCAAGTGCAGGAGTCAGCTCTGATGCTTGTCAATTCTTCCCATAAGCGCTACACAGTATCCACCGTTGAGACATTAAAACCAGCTGGCCCCTTTCCAACTTCATACTCTCTTGGTTGTGAGATTTACTGCACCATAGGCTGTTTGTCCTTTCCCCTGTCCCAGTTCCCCTATTGCAGCTGTGGATGGGTCTGCGGCTGGACCATCCTAGTTCCCCATCCATGTTTCTCAGAAACTTTTTGGGCTTTGAGTTACGCTTGTGGTCAGTTGGCCTACAGTAATGAGAGCTGCCCAGAACAACGGGCTCTTACAGTTGTACTCGGCACCACAATGACTGCCCTGCTGTGTTGGGTTTTGCTTTCTCATTTTCTCAGTCTCTGCTTGCAGCTATCAACCCAAACCACGCTCACTCATGTTGTGTTTTTTAGCTCGTCGCTGTTATTGTAGCATTTATCTTACATCTCATCCCTCCCTGGTCATGCCCTTTACCTCACTGACCTTTCATCTGCAGCTTTGCCTCTCTATTTCTTCTCACTCTTTCAGTCATTTTTAGGGGGTTTTGGGACAGGTCATTATCTACACTACCAGAAGTTTCCGCGTGGAGAGCCATATTTCAACACTGAGCAAACACCATCTGCTTTGCTCCCCGTTAGGCCAGGGGTCGCATTCTCAGTGGGCCGACACAAGTGACAAGGCTGAAAGATGATGTGGGCCAGTAGCATTCTTCAGACCTTTTCTAAAGTGCCGACGTCTGTTTGTGTCGGCTGTAGTCATCATCGAGCCCACCGAACCTCATCGTCTTACACAACAGTGAGTTGTTATGATGAGGAAACATGTCTGGATTTCTAAATCTCCGTGCACCTTTGGTTTCAAAGTGCGGATGGGGGATTGAGTGAGAGGGATTTCCTCTTGGATGTAGATGACAGCCCAGTAAGAACCTCCTCTATCCTCCCAGCTCCCTTCTGTCGACCTCACTCTGTCACTACCTACTGTAAATACACCATCATGTTATCTCCCTC
Source organism: Epinephelus cyanopodus (assembly GCA_026686955.1). Classification (NCBI taxonomy): domain Eukaryota; kingdom Metazoa; phylum Chordata; class Actinopteri; order Perciformes; family Serranidae; genus Epinephelus; species Epinephelus cyanopodus. Next base: position 36,049,353 of record CM048916.1, read on the forward strand.
AAACAGCATGCAGTGGAGCATTGAGCTCCTGGCCTGTGCTCCTTTAAAAACATGACATTGAAGTCACCACACCAGGCAAAAAGTGGCAAATGCTTTCGTAGAGATTTAAAGGGAAACTGATATTTTTCAACTCAGAGCCTATTTTCCATGTTTTTGTGTGTAAGTAATGAATGGGCTTTTGATATTGGTCCAGCATTGAGAGAGAGAGCGCTGCAGCTGGCAGCCGCACATTAGCTGCAATGTAACCATTTGGGGCATTTGGCAGTGCTGATGACGTCCTCTAAAAGTGCTTGTTTTTGCCACTGACAGGCTCAAATTGTTATTATGGTTGTCTGGCAACAATATGGCAAAAGATCTGACAGAGACATGAAATGTTTCTCTTTACGTTTTTATTGATTAAGTCTGTTTGTCACTATGTGTAACCATGTCTTGCTCAAGGAGAGGCCTTGTTCTGAAATCTCGCAAGAGATGACTTGTCGCAAGAAGACAACGTCGGATATGTTCATGCAAGTTGACTTGTTGCGTCATAGAGAAACCTAGCTTAGGGTTATCTAAAAGATTTTCAATGTCATGGCTCAGTATTTAGCTGATTCTGACAATGTAAAAATAACTAGAAGATTTTGAAACAAGATCTTGTACTTGAGCAAGATTTCACACACAATGGCAAACAGACTGGATCAGGGCAACAAAAAACGTTTCATCTCTCTTTAGGGTGCTTTTGCATATTGTTGTCAGACTCATAATAACGATCTGAGCCTATCAGTGGCAAAAACAAGCAGTTTTGCTGAGCATATATTGAATTTAAAAATTGTTGTTTACATGAATAACTTAGTAACATAAAACCACAGCAAAATGGGGTCTAGGTTGTAAAAATACCAAAGTTTTCCTTTAAGACATTGGCACTTTTGAATGTGTGGTTGGCCCACCATCAGACCTTTTACAGGGTGTAGACAAAACGGTATTAACACCTCCTTGGAAAAGGACTTTTATGGGAAAAGAACACCTTAAGCCAGCACAGTAAATCATGACTGTGAGCACTGCCACAATGTAGTATCATATTCTCCAATCAGTTTGACCTTGTGGCTGCTGTTACTGTGTTTGGCCTATGCTGTGATTATTTTGACTGCAACTCCACCGACATGAATGCTTTGAAACTTCTTTGACCAGTGCACCTGTGATCTGGGCACAGATCATACAAAGTCCTGTCTTTTGTTTCTTTAAAGCCTTGCATACCAAAGGACGCTTGCCAGGTCTCTATACTGATGTTGACAAACGCTGAACTAATTGGCAACCAACCCAATATGGGCCACCTGTGCAGGAGCGCTTGTAGTTATGATTGCCTTAAAGTGTTTTTCAGTGAAGCTTAGTATTATTTCGTCTACTGCTGTTTCAGTTCAGCACAAGGGCTTTTTTGCAAATGTTATTCAGTCTGGAAGCCTTTATATCAAAATATTAATTTAAAAAGACCACACATACACTTATCCCATTCACCATCTGAACCTGTGTCTCTGCAGAGTACAGCAGGTTACACCTTCACTGCACTTAAACGCGCAGCAGGTTTAAGTCACACTCTGCATAACAGATTGCCTGTCTTATTGTCACAGCAGGGGGTAAGTTCCCTGTATTAGTGTCATTACTTATTATCAGGGAAATAAGCAATTAAAGTGGGCTTGAAAATGGCAGCGATGTGTTTAAATTGGAGTGTGTTTAATATGCTTATGTCCCAAGTTGACACCGAGCATTTCTCATTTGAGACTCTGGCTTAAAAAGCTCATTCTTTACCTGACCGTACTCATAAAACTATCTCATAAAATTTTTTAGATGATATTAAACAGCGCATATGTTAATCCTGTATTCATGTGACACAATGAATTACTGTCAGTCAACTCTGTGTGTTGCCTTCTTCTTTCTGGACCCTCCATCAATTTCATCCAGACTTCAGCAGACATAAAACTTAACGATCTCTTCCTCTTCAGAAGGAGACACCAAAGGGCCAGTGGAAATGTCATCTCTGGTTTAAGAAAGAGAAAGTGGGGGAGAAAAGAGAGAGGAAAACACAGTCGCATAGGAAAGGGAACTTTTCAACTGAACTGTTTCACCTCATGGGAACCATGTTTTTTTTCTTAAATAACAGAGCAGACCGTGTTTAAGAGCTGTCAGTAACGGTGTGTGATTGGAAGAACAGGCGTGATACCTTCTTTTCCCAAAGCACAAACCCTTATGGAGTGACCTGACAGCTACTGAGCATATGCTTAAACAGACTGAAGGCAGGGAGGGGAAGAAAACCAGGTATCTTGTTGGGAAAGCGCAGCTTTAAAATGCGCTTGTACATGAGATTATTTCAGTGAAGTAAAAAGTTTTGGGTGGATTTGGTGTCCCACAAAACTTTTCATTAAAGGTAATGTTGTGTGCTATAAGTGAAAGGGTTAAATTTATAGTTAAACAACCTTTGTAATGACCACTGGACTGAACATAACATTCAGGGTAGTCTTGTCCTCAGTACATCACTAGTTTATGATGAAAACTGGAGATAATTTAAAGTTGTCTTCATTTGATTACTGATTTGGCATTCTGATGATTGTCAATGCAACAAAGTCCAATTCCATGTGCCAACACAACAAAACAGTTAATTATTGTTTGAGGTCTCATTTCCCTGCATCTGTGCCCCGCATGACGGCAACAGGCTTTTGCAAACATTACATCTTCGAGGTAGAGCAAAACATCAGCATGCACATTTAAACTGTAGGCAGAATTTGTGTGATGAACTGTTTGAATCCAAAACTGAAAACAAATTATGGTCAGCTATAAAAATCCTCCCACGTAGGCCGGTTCCTCATGTAGAGCGTCAGTCATCAACCACACTCATTTAAACAGTTTGGCTCATCTGCACTAATTACATGTTGTGCATGCCATGAATCATTTTACTGATTTCTTTTTCTCTCCTTTGCCCCCCCCCCCTGTCTCCTTCTCTCCCTTTCTGCAGGGTATTTACTGTACTGATATTGTCAGGGCTGGAGTTAAACAATAACACACACAAACCTCCTTTCTCATGTAATTTAAAGCAGGGCTGAAAAGTGGTGAAGTGGCGCTTGTGGATCGAAGGAAACTGAATTTCTTTGGTTTTTAAGAGACTTCTTGAGGAGACAATGAAGCCTTTGTTTCTGGCATTGGCACGTTCAAGTTCCACTCAGTGAATATTAAATGTAGGGTTGGATGTGATGTGCCTGATGGGATTTTAATGAAAGGCTTGAGAGGGGAGTGTTGAGTTATGTGTGAGTCTGGAGTGGGAAGGGGATTCTCTGTTACAGCAAAACAGAAACTTGTATCTGATCGAAGGGGAACATTTTGTATTGGTTTCCCAGGAGGGTTATGTTAAAGGTCATCTTGAGGAAGTGGGTTTGATGCTTCAGGATCGTGGTTATTGATGTCTGTCAGCTAAATGTTTACATGTTACATACTTCTTGAAAAATTAACTTGATGTATTCATTTTCTGTGAAGGTTAACCAGACAAGAATGCTGCTTGAAAGCAGTTTTGTGTTTTCTGGTCTCTACTGAGCTATGCTGGCGTTCGGGATTAACAAGAATAAATTATGCTGTACATGTCAGACTATAATGTTTTTCAAGAGTGCTTTTCAGCTGAGTGCTCTCTCACTTCAAGACAGTTTATTACTTTTGCCCTGCCTAAAATAATGAACTGGATGCAACCAAGAGGTTTATATTAAGAAGCTTGTCCACACACAATAAAGACATTAGTACTACCTTACTTTTCACTGTTTATGCACAATACATAGGATATCATGTGGATGAAAAATAGTCCCTTGGAAGCTCAATAAAAGGAGTGATAGTTCATATGTCAATTACTCACCCCAATTTGTATTTCTTGCAAGTGAAAGAAGAATCCAAAAGATGGAGAAAATTTTTGATTTATTGAAGTCATAGGTGACTGTATTTTTCAACAGCAAAACTATATCAAAACAGCAGTGAATCTTTCCTCTTTAAAGCCAGATTCCATCAAGAAAAATTCTATTGTGTGACTTTGATGAATCTGAACTAACCCTTTGAAACACCAAAGTCATGCAATAACAGCAGAGGCCAAGATATCCTGACTTTTAGCCCCTAATATGGGTCATGATTCAAAAACATTGGATCCTTAGTAGCATTTTTCATCTTGTCCTCCCTACCTGGTAAAAAAAAAGCATCTCCAAGCTCACGCTGAAATAACCCTGATGACTGCAGGGTTGTTTCCTCAGACTTGACAAGGCTCCCTGCAGGGCCACAGAAAACATCATCTGCTATCACAAGCTGAGCAGCACTCCTTGTGACACATTAGATGACATTTAATGTGTAAACGTTGTGTAGTACCCATTGTAAGCTACAACCTGTTTTCGTGCGGCTATAAATGCTGTGGCTTTGTCTGCTGTGAAGCCCTTGGTGACAAACAGGAAACCAAACAACTACCATAATGCAGATTAAACACACGACAGAAACTCATGTTTCATAGGGTTACTGTATGCGAGAAATACAAGCACTGAAACACATGCAGTGACTTTTCACCAATAATTTTAACACTGCAGGCCATGAATATAAAGCACAATGTCATCTTCACATATGTAAGGATAAGTAAATGCCAATGATGAAACTTGCAGCAGCCCTCATTCAAGTTTAAGTGCTCTCATTTGAAGATAAAGTCCTCACTTTGATGGGATCTATCCATTCATGCAAAGAAAAAGGCTGAACTCATCTCCATTCAGTGAACAAAGCTCTCAAATCAGTTAATCCTGAAATGCTGCTTTCGTGTGTCACGAGGCAAAAAAAATCCTCTGCCTACAGTGGTGTATTTATTGGAAGCAATCTTCACACATAACATCTGTCTGCACTTTTTGAAAGATGTTTTCATTTGGAGACTTTGCATAGATGAAGGGAGATTAAAGCAGCAGACCAAATATTTTGATGTGTTTTCTAATTGAGGGGTCAATTTAGGTTCATTAATGCACCTGTTTGGTCGTCTTCCTGTATTATTCATTTGAATGAACTGTGCACCCCACTGGCGTGGCTTTTTTTGGCTTCAGTTAAATGAAACACCGCTCTTGGAAGGAAGTTTACTTCAGTGAAATCTCGCACGTCTGATACATCGTTTGATTTTCAGTGCACTCATTGGGTCTGCCTCATATGAGAACAGTTAGGATTCAACGGCCGAGGCCACTGAGTTGTGATCTGAGTCATACTGTATGTCTGTAATGAGGTTACTCATGCAGAAATGTAGTTCGCCGTGGCAAAGGTTATTGACGCTTTCTTTGTGGAACATCATAACGCTCCAACGAAGATCTGACTCATGAAGAGAGGCTTTGTTGCAGATGTAAATGGCAGAACTGTCACTCTGATACATAAGGCACATAAATAGTGATGTAAAGAAGCAGTGGAAGAGGATTGCTAATGGCCAGCTCATCTTTAGCCTGGAGAATGAAATCATTAGGAAGCCGTGCTGATGAAAATGAAAGTGCTCAGTTGGACTGTTCAAGAAAGAGAAGTGAATATGGAAGCAGCAGGGTGGTTTGCAAGCTGGGTTACATTTCTGACTCTTTTGAATTTTGTTTTTTCCACTGCATGTATGACTCCCATTCGACAGTTTACTACGCTTTGTGTGCTTGTCTCCGCTACAGTGTGACTGTTTGTCTATTCTTAGAGAGCAGCCATGAAAGCCAGCAGATGGCCCATGGCTGGCATTGTCATGGTGCCCAGGAGGCAGTTTGGCTGCAGACCTGGAGTATGTCATTAGAGCTAATCTGCATTCTGTCATTCAAGAGGCTACTGATGCAATTGGGGCTCAATGTTAATAGAGTTCAGTGCAGGGCTAGCCAAATGACACTAACCAAACATTTGCAAACACATCTCACGGGCTAAAGATGAATCGATCCAAATGCCTCAGGATTATTGTATCATTTTCCAAGACGCTGCTTTTCTCTGTTGGGTTTTTTGAGGACAGCAATGCAGCGCTAAATCAGCTTTAGTCCACCATGATGAGGTATTCACAGGGGGTTCATGTTACAGCATGGATTGAACCCTACCCCTGCTTGCTTTATTTCTTTGAACAGTAAAGTGAATGTCCTTGCAAGAGGGGAAACTGCCTCTTTGGTTGTGGAAATTATTGCGCAAAAACAAAATCTTGTACGCTGATGATTTACTGAGTGATGATAGCCATGGGGGGGTCGGTGAATTTTTCTTATTTTCCCAAGACTTTTGCAGTGGATTTGTCAAGTTTTAGCCAAGCCACATGTGGTATCACAGTACAGTTCATCCAGTTGACTGTCTGAGGATTAAAAGTTGGAAAGACTGATGAATAGAGTTTTGAGGGTGTGGTACCTTTTCTCATGGCCCAAAATTGTAGCTTTTATTCTTGTTTGGAACGTACTGAGTTCAGAGATATTCAATTGACTCATCACTGCTCCCATGACTTTGGATTTTTAAGGTGTGCAAATGTCTTGGAGAATGATAATGAGATGTCAGTGCATGTTCTTATACCATGTATAGCGTTAGTGCATATATGATTTGTGAAGTAGAAAAGGCTGATATGTTCATTCACACTGTTTAATTTAATCCCCAATCAGCCAGTGTTACTTCCTGTTTTTGCCTCTGTCTTAATCAAAGAATGGAGGTGTTCTTATGGATGTATAAGAGAGATGAATACAGCGTTGGAGGCGGGGCTTCGTTCATTCCCATAAAAAAGTTGCTCAGTGGCGCATGAAGCCAAGAAAGTTGGAATTCCGGAGTGTAAAATCATCTGGATGCTCTTTATCATTTAGTCCGTAGAGCAAGCATGCCTGAGACTTTGCCGGCCAAGTGGCTAACTTCTACCATCCGAACTGGCCTCTTCTGTTTTAGCCCTTCACTAACTTGAACGGGGATAAAATTGTTTAACTGTGTGGCTCTTCTAGACTTTCAAATGTTACTGAACAATTCATCAAATCTTGACTGTGAAACAAGTTATTTCCTGTGATGCTGAAAGAAATAAATCCACTGATTTAGAGACGTCTCCTTGGAAGTGTAGTCTAAAGTATTGATGGATCCGAAAGTTTTAGTTACACAATTTGGCCACTATGTCAAATGGACTTCAAAGTCCTTCATAGAGGCCTGGGGTGTGTTTAATAGTCGATTATAATCCATTACCATGGCAACCAGACTGCTGTTGTAGTGTAGGATATATGTCAGTGATAGTATGGATATAAGCATGGATAGAGATAGTAGTCACTCTAAAATAAGTTGTGAGGTGGAGGTTATTTTTGCCACGTCCTTCACCTAAAGGTAAAATGGATATGACTCTAACTTAAGTCTGCTTTCAGTTATTTCTGAATGATGACAATTTAACTGAAAGTTGATCTGAGCAACTTCTTTGTTTGCTACTTTGCACAACGGCAACTTCATGTGGGTAATGAGACATAACAGTGCACCTGTTACAACGTCAACAACCTTCTTTTTTCAACGTTGAACACAAAATTAAGTTATATGTCAAAAATACTTGGCCAACAATGTGGCTTATCAACATTGTCAGGAAATGCCCAAATACACTGCAGTGGGGCTCTAAGTGGTGGTTACACTGAATCTTTCAAGATATACCATCAACTTTGTGTAAATGTGTGTTTCAGTTTCGTGTGAGACAGGTCCCAGTTGTGCCCTTAAATTAAAAGCACCCACAGTGCTACAAGGGCTGCACAACGTGGTTATTAGCAACACTTTTTCCAGGACAAAGTCACAGAGACCCAAAGAAGTGGGAAGTCTGTACTTCATAGTTACAGTAAAAGCTGGAAAATTGATACTCTTAGCAAGATCACATGCCTCTTACAGCCTCCCACTGTCCTCTGTGTCTCTATCTCGCACTGTCTCCTCTGAGGGTCCAGGAAGGCGAAGGTCTGACCGGGAAAATTAGATATCAGAAAATGTTCCACTGTTATTTGTGCAGCATTTAAATTCTTATCACCAGTGTTACAGGCAGGCTGTCGCTGTGTCATGTCAGACAGACAAATGAAAGGCACAAAGCCTTCTATGTTCTTCAGCAAAAAGCTTGCTGCACCTACATGTATGTGGAGTCAGGATGGATGCCTCCCCTCAGCTTCAGGTGTATGTGTCTGTGGTTTGTAGTGTCTGTTACTGCAAACCTCACACAGACAATACCACAAGTTTCTCTCACAGCACAGGAAATCTTGTCTCCTCCTACATTCAAAAGAGTGTGAGTCTCTGCTGCTGCAAGCACATACTAGCACATTTGGCAGAGTCGGGCTGTGTTTTAGTCTGCTCGTTGCAGCGCTGCCTTGGCACACAGCCTTCATCTTCTACACAACAATTGATCCTCCTTAAAGTGAGGTAAGCCGTGATTTGTAGTTGGCAGTGCTTTCCCCCAACAAGGGCTGTTCATTTTGTCTTCCTAATCCTTTTAGGATTATGAAATTTGCCTCTAATCTACAGCTGCACCGCTTCACTTTGGTTACAACTTCCACATCGTTTATTTCTGAAAAGTCAGAATTTCTCTTGTGGGCTATGCTGCTAACATGAGGTAGTTGATAATCAAAATGTATGCAACATTAAGCAGCAGCAGATGTATGCCTGTCCCTGTATGATTTATTGGCTAGTTTTACCAGTTGAGTGTATGCACTGGAGTAAGGAACACTGGGGGAAAAAAATTCTTTATTGAAAAGTTATGGGGAATGTTTATCTTGTTGTTTTATGTTTGCATGCACATCTGCACATGTGTGCACATGTTTTCCTGCTGGCACAAGTTGAGTTTTTGGCAGACAGTGTAAAAGACAGATTAACACCCCTCAGTGTTGTCTTGCATAAAGGCGGTTGCTCACAAATGTGAATTTTAAGTCTGATGTATCCGGTTTCACACAGGAAGTGAACTGCTCAGATCACTATCGTCTGTGGTCCTCACACTGAACACTGCAGTTAATATGATTTTACATACATTTTTGTACTCAGTCTTGCAGTTGTTTTTTTAAGTTCCTGCATCCATTTTTATTACTAACTTCATGCATGCACTTCACTGCTTAAAAGTCTCGTGTGTGAGATACCGTATGAATATAAGCTATAAATCAACATCTCTTAATTTCCTTGTCTTTTCTCTTTATTCTTTGTCCCACAGGGTCAGAGGTCAGTCTGAGCCACAGCAACATGTCAGAGTCCGCCAAGCCCCACCACCCCAACCCACAGGGAAAGGGGGACAAGACCCATGGCAGCGACTTCAGCTACGTGGGCATCGATGCCATCCTGGAGCAGATGAGGAGGAAGGCCATGAAGCAGGGCTTTGAGCTCAACATCATGGTTGTGGGTGAGTCTGACATTCACACATTAAATTCACCACTTAACAAAAACAGTCTAAAGGTTTTGTTAGTCACTTGCAACTTGAGACCACACATGGACACTCAAAACAATTTTAAAAACACCCAGAACAACAGCAAGCTGGGCACGATTTTTTGGCTCTCCAATTGCACCAAAAATACATGTAGAGTCCCTGCTGAACGTGTTCAGTGTGCTTGACCTTTGTTGCCGTTGTAGTGTTATTGTGTGTTGTTAACCCTAACCTTGTCTCCCACACATTACATTCATATGCAGCTAATTTGCAATAGATTTGGTTAAACCTTATTTAAAGGAGCTTTATACGATATTCAGATCATTAATATAGCATCGAAGTACTATTTGCTATGTAAAGATGTAATGGAGTCATGGCGTCCTGAGCAGAGAATGAAGTCACACTACCTGTGTGTGTTGTAATCCAAGCTTCTCCTTTTGTTGTGGTAGATGGTCCAACTAGTCGTGCATGTGAGTCCCTGTGAGTGTATCCCACTGGCTAGCTAAACAGTCCCACTCTGCATGATGCTCATATGGTGCTTAAACAGTGTTTACCACTGATATCGTGACCCCATTATTGTACTGTAGAAGCGTAACCCTCCAGCTCCCTCCCTGGTTGACATTGTTAGCTCTGTCAGCACTGTTGCTGTTGTTAAGCGCTGTTTATGGAGTTAACACCGTTAGCTGCTAGTTGCCGGCTCAGTCACAGCCATATTTAGAGCTGTGTGCAGACAATCTCAATCAGACTCTGAATCTCTGAATATTGTATAGAGCTGCTCCAACTATGCTTTAGTTGCCATGAGTAGGTATCGTGGGGACAAATGAAACTGTAAGAGGTTGAAAACATGCGTTGCTAATGCTAAATAATCATGCTTATATAAAGAACTTCTATGAGAAAAGGTCTGTCACCACATATGACTACAACTACAAAAATGTAGTATGATGTAAAGACTAGCTAATGTTTCCATCCAGCCTGACCTTGAGCTTTTACATTGAGCTTGATTACACCTCCATGTTAGATTTGGATACAACTCCTAAAATCTAAACTGACACAGATGTATCTGAGAAGGCTTGAGGCTGTAATTGCTTCCAAATGTTTACAACAGTTATTGACTCAGTACTGAATTCAGCAAAAAAAGATCAGAAGGCATTTTCAATTAAAAAAAAAAAAGAAGCAGAACAAAGCTCAGACGACAGTATGCCATACACAACATGCTTAGTTGGCAGATTCTCTCTGATCTGGAAAATACATTCTCTATTCTTTTTCTTTATTACATTTATCATGAATCTTCTCCTTTGATGCAGTCAGACACCAGAAAATAAATAAAAATCTGTGTTTGTGTGTGTGGTTCTGCTTGAGCTGTTTAGTTAAGAGTCAGCCAGCATGGTGCCTCCCTCAACAAGCTCTTTTCTTTGTGTCAATGATGTAACAAACAAACACACTTGAGTGGACAAAAGGAGGCTGTCAGTGCTGCGAAAGTGGCATAATGATGGCGATTACTTAGACGAGCTGTAGCAGCTACTTACCACCAGTTACTGTAGATGTCACAATCAAGTCTGTGCACACACAATTATCCTTGAATGCACCTGTGTACATGCACGCAGGCAGGCACGAACAAACCTATGCACATGTTGTCTTCAGAGAAAGGAATGTCAAGATGTGTTTTTATCGCACACTGAGATGCAGATTACTCATGAGGAGTAGGTTGAAATGCCTCAGCTACATCACGATTGGATTTTTAAGCCTTGCTGTTTGTTTGGATCACATTAGCATGGTGGTGGTTATAGAATGCAGTCAGTCTGATTTCAGGCCCTGCGGGGCAGTGTTTTGTACATGCAGCTAAGATGACAAGTTGGCACAACTCCAAGGAGGACCGATACTGTTCATCAAAAGAGGCATATTGATTTATAGATGTAAGGGACTGAAGTGAGAGAGTAAGACAGTGAAAAACATATTTCTACATAACACCAACATGTATCCACTTGTGGTGCTTCGACACCTAAACGAAACTTGTGTCGTGAGATGATTTAACACTGTGTTGTAAAATGATATCTCATACCATGCACACTGGAGTAGAATACAATCAAAGTTCACAATAGAAAAGAACAATAATGAGTTTAAACCTGTGTGAAGTGTTTTTGATTGCTAGAGGGAGCTTTGATATACAGTGTTATGGCAACGTGTCAAGTTCCTCTGGGTAATGCATTGGCAGATAGTTGCCTAACATCTCAGGGGAGTCCTGTTTCTCACTGTAAGGCTAGTATTAACCTGCCTTTACGCCTGGTCCATAAAATCCTGAGAAAACTGTCTTTGTTTTATTAGATGTTGACTTTATTTGTCACTCCTTAGAAACTGGGTGGCAGAGGTTGAGGTGTTAATGACAGTGTTCTCCCATTGCGCAAGATTACAGTATTGAAACTAACAGGACCTCATAGCTTTTCAATGTTTAGTCTGTATACATTTCCTGATTTTGACCGTGTAGTTTTCTTAATCTAGCCATTACCTATGATTTAAAAGTGTAGAGTTAAAGACATCATGAAAGAGTCACTGCCATGCTAGCAGCTCTTTGAGGCTGTACGCTTTGAGCTAAATGCTAACATCAACATTCTAACATTCTCGCAATGACAATCTAAAAGTTAAGTGGGTATATGTGTTATCATGTTAGTGAGTTAGTATGCTAACATTCGCTGATTAGCATAAGTGTGGACTCGAGTCAGACACAAGTTGCAAATTTGATGAATTTAGACTTGACTTGACCAGATCCCAAAAATTGCAACTAGATTTGGACTTTAAAGGGATAGTACACCCAAAAATAAAAATTATAATTTATCTGCCATTATCTACTGACCCATATGGGTCAGTGAAGTTTTAGAGTCCTCACAACACTTCCGGAGATCCAAGGGGAATGTGTGTGCGCTTGTGCACAAAAGCACGTGAGCACACATGAACGTGATGCCCATGTCTCACGGTCTCGCACAAGCGCGCACACGTGAGCGCGGTGCCCAGAGAGGCAGTTAGAGCTACAGGCTACAATGAGGCTAAAAACAGAATTCAAATGACAACATTTTATGTCGGGGCTTCAGTGTTTTTGGACATTTGAATGTGGGGCTCATAAGCCTCCATTAGGTGGAGTTTTGTTGCTACCTGCTTTCCCCTGGGATCTCCCCAAGGGATGTGAGGACTCTAAAACTTCACCCGGGCCTCCCTCGGTATATGGGTCAGTAGATAATGACTGAATTTTCATTTTTGGGTGCACTGTCCCTTTAACACCAATGACTCCTGACTTTGCTTGGACCTTGAAGATACTTGATACCTTCGCCCACGACCAAAGATTAGAGAGTGTTTTGTTTAAAAAGTGTTTCGCAATTCAGTAAATTTCCCCTCATTTCCTGGGTCAGCTAACGCTGAAACTATTGATTCCCAGCAAGTCGACGGTTAATTCCCCAGATCCGCTTTGTTTTTGAACTGATCCAACAGCATCCTGTCAAGATGCAGGAAAGAATCATGAAGAAGATGTTATGTTACTGAGAGCCAGTTTTTTTACAAAAAAAATGATACCAAAGATAAAGTTACGAAAACTGCATGGTGGTCAAACAAAGGGAATTGCAGTATCCAAAACTTGTACAGTAGGTTGGAGACACAACAACTCCAGACAAACTTGTATTAACAAATAAATACAAAATTTAAAAAGTATTCATGATTTTATAAAATTTAATACATTACTACCCTGTTGTTAACTTGAGTGCAAGGACTTGACTTACTTGTGATTTGCAGAACAATAACTTGGTGCTACCACTGAAAACTAGAGCATCTTTTGTGATCCTAAAAAACTTTCCATCGGCCAACAGACTTTTCACTTGGATGGCCAGTGAGGACGTGAAAGGTTAGAGCAGCCGTGGTCTTGGCCGTGTCCACTGTGGTCTCCTCTGTGAGACGCATTTGCCTAATCCCTGCCCTCAGCCAGCTGACCTTTTGATTTCCACCACACAGAGCAGAGAGGGCAGCCAGGGTGTCTTAGTGTGTGTGTGTGAGAGAGAAAATGTGTGAGTGTGTGGGTGAGTGCAAGCATCTGAGTGGACTGCATGTAGGGTGTGTGTGAAAGAGCAAGTGTGCGACAGAGACGGAGAGAGCGGTGGAAAAGGCCGCCCTGGGTGTCACAGAGGGCCTGGCAGCTTGGCTACGCTCCACACGCCACAGCGGATGCCCATAGGGGCTGTGAACAGAGAAATATGGAGGGAAATGAAACAGCCGTGAGAGTTGGTGTATGTGTGTGAATGCATATGTATGTATGTATCCCTTTTATGCAAGAATTATTCAGTAATTCAAAAGAATAACACTGATTAATGTGTTATACAGCTCCGATTTTCCGAAGTTATACACTGTACCCCAGCTATTTTGGAATTGGATTGTATATCCATTTGCTTCCCTAGCTGTTACACAAAATCTTTTGTGTTTCCAAGGACTAACCAAACAAGTAACGTCCTGAATGTATGAAAAAAAACCTTGGAAAATCAAAGTCACCTCAATTTGGACTTTTCTCAGTCTTATCTTGTATTTTGAACCCACAGTTTTCTGTAAGTGTCTTATTCTGATGGGGTCACACAATAAATAAAAATGGATTGGATCATGATTTGATGCACAGAGGTTTGGTGTCACTGAGATACTAATAACTAACATCTGATAACATGTCATATTGGTTATCCCCTGGTGGTTTGAGTGCAGTGATACATCTTTAAATAGTTTAAAAAATGGCTTTTGTGCATGTCTGCATGTGTGTGTGGTCTCTACCATACATCTGTCCTCTTGGCCTCCACAGCTTGCCTGTCTGACCCTGCAGCTGTCCTGCTGTGCTCATCTTCTGTTGACACACACATGCACACACGCACACACTCACTCCACAATCCATACATTACGGATGATGTCATGTGCATATTCAATCTCGCTGGTTTTGTTGGTAAAAATCCTTAAAGAAACTCTTGTTTTAGAAATGAATGAGGCTCTTGTCTTTGTGAGTCTCTGGGTTTAAAACCACCAGTGAATGTGTTCCCAGTTTCTCTAACTGTTGTGTGTGTCTGTGTGTGTGTGTGTGTCTGTGCTTTTTCCTGATCAGGCCAAAGCGGCCTGGGTAAATCCACTCTCATGAACACCCTGTTCAAATCCAAGGTGAGCCGCAAGTCAGTGCAGCCTGACCCGGAGGAGAGAATCCCCAAGACCATCGAGATCAAGTCCATCAGTCACGGTTGGCCAGTGTTCATGTTTCGTAGCCTAAAGCCAACATTTTTGTAATATTATTAACATGTGTTTCCTGCTGCTCCATCAGACTACTGAGTTGTTGCTTTGTGTGTGTGTCCAAATGAAATACTGAATTGTTTGTTTGTGCAGACATTGAGGAGAAAGGAGTGAGGATGAAGCTGACAGTAATTGACACACCGGGCTTTGGGGATCAGATCAACAATGAAAACTGGTGAGCTCACGTTACCTTATCTGGAGGCCTCACTAGCTGTTAGTACAGTCATTTCTGTCATTGCATCTGTAAGATTACTTATTCACTCTGATTTGGATGAGATCGTTGTTTTATTTTATATAGCATATTACATAAAATCAGTATACCTGCATGAAATCACATTATTCATTACTATAATTATATAATCCCTCAAGTGCTGGTGTAGCTTTAATAACTGGTGGCAAGAAGTTTTGACTGTGGGCTGATTCCTGTTTCCTTTGTCAGCTGGCAGCCCATTATGAAGTTCATCAACGACCAGTATGAAGCCTACCTGCAGGAAGAAATCAACATCAACAGGAAGAAGAGGATCCCAGACTCCAGGGTGCACTGCTGCATATACTTCATACCTCCCACAGGCCACTGGTAAGATCACATATTAAAGCGCTCTCCTCTGACTAAGTGCCCCACTTTTTTTGCTCCTGATTCCAGCAGTTTCTCCCACAGCTGCAGAGACTAATCAGGCCTTCTGGGAATCTCCCCTGACCCATTGTCTGTCCACAGCTCTTTAACCACATCCTTCTCCAGCTTTTCTTTATCATCTCTCCCTGTAGTGACCACATGTGGAACTCATTCTCTCCTCAGGGACACAGAATATCACACAAAGAGTCAGATTTCACAATGAAATTGGACTCTAGGGTTCTCATGGTTTACAGAGAATTATCAGAATGTTGTGAGTGCCTTATCTTGAGTAGGAGAAGGCATATTAAATACTAAAATATGCCAACCTTTTTACCAGAGCGTGTTAATCATAGGCTCACTGATTAATGTATTTACTAATAGAATGCATAAAATTATGTGACCTTAACATGTCAAAACTTTCCTCAATCCGCCAACCTCCTCATCTAATGAGTCACTATGCCTGAAAGTGTTTTTCCACTGAATTTAATTTGAAAAAAAGGGCTGCATCAGAGATCTGGATTTGATCATTGATTCTGTGCCTTCATTTTTCATCTGGAACATGTTGTTAAACAGAGAGATGGGACACTGAGTGGTTCACAGATCCACTCCAGGTGGAGCCAGACATGACAGTAGTCAGAGACGAGCATATTTTGGATGAGGCTGCGTGGAGCCAGAGCAGAAAAACTATTGTCCTAAGTGTATATAATGCGAACAAATCAAAGTTGCGAGGATTTTAATAGTAACGTTGCTGTAATTTGGCACAAGATTTATCCAAGTAAATGAACCGAAGGAAGGTTTCTTGGAAAGACAACCAGTCATGTCCAAAGTGTCCTTACAGCTTCTTGGCAGAGCACACGCCTCTCTTCAGACAACCAGGTGGGCTGATTGCTTTACTTACACTGCGTCTGTGTCGGCATATTTTACTGCGGCAGAGATAACACAAACCACATTTCTCCTGCTGCTTTCTCAGTGATTAGGGTCTTTTTTTCCCAGGCCCACTCTGTAATTTGTTCGATTTAACAGCGATGATTAGTTTGTCCTTATGTGCACTGAGGGTCAAGGAAGGGCACACAGCAAGCCTCACTGCACACACACAGAATTTATAGTCCATAGAGGAATCTTGAAAAGAGTACTGTTTTGTACACATGGAGATAAAAGCACACAAAACACCCATGTGCATCAACTGTAAACCGATGCTCATTCACAAACAATCTGAGTCCATATCTCTGTGACGGCTGCCGCTTCATATTTCCGTGCACCACCAACTCAACAGTTGTCCTCTTCAACGCTCTCTATGAGTGGGGGATGACATGTGTGTGTGTGTCTGTGTGTCCTGCTGTTTGACAGACCCCCTCATCATCTGCTCATGTCGCCACAGCTGCAGCTTCAGAGAATGTGTGCATCCCTGTTCGTGCAAAGCAACGTGTGTAGTGGACTCAAGTGGGAAGTCGGCATGCTAACACTTGTGTAACTGCAGTTGTGTGGACAACCCTGAATGTGTTTGTGTGTCATACACAACTTACAGCTGCTAGGTTCGACAGCACACATACTGCTCACTTCTCTGTCCCTGTCCTTGATCCTCAAATGTCTCTAAGCATGCTATATTGAAACTGTCACACAAACATCCCAGATATGCACACTTTCATGAATGCATGAGAATGCACACTCATTTTGAAAACAGACGCAAACATCTGTCAGGAAGTGGTGTTTTCATTCCAGCCACACAGAGGGTATCAAGCAGCAGAACGAAGGAGACATCTGCTAGGGCTACTGTTGTGACCTGGCATAGTGATGAATGTACACTGATCAGCAACAATATTAAAACACTGACAGGTGAAGTGAATACCATTAATCATCTTGTTACAGTGCTCTGCTGGGAAACCTTGGATCCTGGCATTCATGTGGATGCCACTTGACACAAACCACCCACCCAAACACCATTGCAGACCAAGTATGCCCTGTCATGGCAATGGCACTTCCCCGTTGGCAGTGGCCCCCTAGAAAGACAGTGTGCCAAGCCAGACCACGAAAACTGTTCAGCAGTGGCTCGAGGAATGTGGCAAAGAACTCAAGGCATCGACTTTGCCTCTAAATTCCCCAGATCCCAATCCAATCAAGAATCCATTGGGCATGCCGGGACCCCTGAGCCAGGTCTGTTCCACAGTGGGGTCTCCTTGGATCAGACTTGGCTCTGACCTTCTGTGGGTGTCTTGTGGTGTCTTGCATCAGGGTGTTGGCACTGGATTCTTTGAGTCCTGTGGGTTGCAAGGTGGGGTATCAGCACATGCCACAGATTGGACTGGGATCTTGGGAATTTGGAGGCCAGATTGATGCCTTGAGCTCTTTGTCAGGTTCCTTGGGCCATTCCTGAGCAGTATTTGCAGGGAGTATTATCAGGGAGTGCCATAGCCATGAGGGGATGTATTTTTAACAATGTTTAGGTGGGTGGTGCTTGTCAAGTTGTCCCCACATGAATGCCAGCAGATCCCTGCAGATCAGTATTATTCACCTCATCTGTCAGTGATTTTAATATTTTGGCTGATGGGTGTTAAAAGACACATATTTATGTGTGCGTATGTTAGGTATGAAGGCTTAGAATAGAGGACACGTAGTACATATTTGCAATCTAATTTTCTGTGCAAAAACAACAAAACACTTTGTCTTGGCACTGATTTGTGCTGAACAAGTTTTGTTGTTCTCCCACAGATTTTAGCTGTTCAACAGGGGGGGAAAAGTGCTGGAACAAACTCTAAAATCCTTCTCTATTATTCTTTTTTGCTTATTTTCCCTGGCTTTTTCATTTCACACAGTTCAAGTTTTTAAATTAGGGCCTGTAACCAATTACACAGACACGGCGCCAAAAGCCTCTGCATGCCTCTGCCATGTGAC
Source organism: Epinephelus cyanopodus (assembly GCA_026686955.1). Taxonomy (NCBI): domain Eukaryota; kingdom Metazoa; phylum Chordata; class Actinopteri; order Perciformes; family Serranidae; genus Epinephelus; species Epinephelus cyanopodus. Next base: position 36,067,484 of record CM048916.1, read on the forward strand.
CACAGTCCAAGAATGACAGGCAGAAAAATGATGACAGGACTTCTCTGGTAGCTCTCACAGGCCTCTATCATTTGAGATATTCTGGTTTTTGTTTGATTGTCTATTTGTCTGAAGTGTTTAAAACAGCAGTTTGTATTTATCGAGGCTCTAATGTAATTTGCGTGTCAGTGATTTGCTTTTGAGTTGCCTCTGTGGTTTCAGATAGACGAACGGTGCTCAGTGAAGCAGAACACACTCATGGCATCAGCAGCCATTTCCGATAATGGCTGTTTCCCCTCTGGCCGGTCTTGTTGTTACCTCATTTAACATGTCTTCCTGAAAAGAAGAAGGCTGCACTTTGACTCTCATCAACTCAGAGCTGCTTTCTGATCTGTTATATAAAAGAAGGAAGTAAGAGCCGCAGAGCTTATCGTATTCAAGTCATAAAAACATGACTGCTATTTTTTCTGCCACATAAAAAGGAGAATTTGTGCATGCAAGCAGGCATTTAAGTGGACATCTGTGCATGCATGCATACTTATTTATTGCCCATATGTTCATGTGCACAGATACATGTGTACACATGAAAGTGTGCATGTATGTTCAGTCGTGCATATGACGCAGCTCACATGCCAATTTGAACGTATGCACGTTACATAATTTATATTCAATAAAAATTTGCATGAAGAGATCATTACCCTCTTTCCCTTTGATTTCTCGCTATCCTACCTCTCTGCATGCACACTGTGACACGTACCAGTTGTCCCCTCACCATGAAAAATGCATAAAAAACATAGTGATGTCTGGCTGAATGCACCGCTTACTGTGTCATCTCTCTATACCTTTGCGCAGCTCTGTTTCTCCATTCCTCTGTCTCACTCCGTGTAACACATGCTCCCCTGCGTCTCGTCCTATGTTGGTGGTGACATGCTTGTCAGTCTGTGTGTGTAAGAGCCAGCCAGGCCTCTCCTCCAGCTGCCCCTGGGTCTTTGAACCAGGCTGGCCTGGCTTGGCTGGGGCTAATTGGAGGGCAGAACAGACAGCATGAGGGGAGTCTGTCTGGAGGAGCAACTGGAGGCAACGTTGAGGCAGAAAAAAAATAGGAAACATGCGGGAGCAGGGCAGCAGTGTAGAAGTGTGTGGAGTGATTTAAGGACAGCGCTATTCAGTGCGTCACACAGGCACAACCATACAGAAGGAAAGTGAAAACCTTACTTGACATGTGGAGAATATACTATGTCCCAGTTGGCTTTGTGTGAAGTGAAAGCAGAATATTTGAGACAAATGGGAGACGGCAAACAATGAGCTGCATTAGACCGACTGTTTTTATGTATTAACTCTTAAAATCTTAAAATCTATATTTTCCTGAAATCAGTGTCAAGCACAGGAAAGAAATGGCAGCATATGATAATGTTGTATGATTAGCTTCATCATGAGAGACCAGAGTGGACTGCATGGAATGGAATAGACCATGATTGCCCTCTAGTGGTTTTTCTGATTCATTACATTCATTTTGAGGAAGTCACATGCTCTAACTTCCTGTAGCCGAGGATGTTTGCTTTGTGCCACATAACAAATAAACAGGTTTAAAGATGCACAAATCTGCAGTGTTGAGAATTGTTTCCATTTTTTGTTTCATCCCAGGACACTTTGGAGACATTTAGGCATGAAAATAAGTTCTCTCTTCTCTCTTATCTCTCTCGTCCTCCAGCCTGAGGCCTCTGGATGTGGAGTTCATGAGGCGTCTCAGTAAGGTGGTCAACATCGTTCCCGTCATCGCCAAGGCCGACACACTCACCCTGGAGGAGAGGGACTTCTTTAAACAGACGGTGAGAGGAGTGTGTGTGTGTGTGTGTGTGTTTGTGTGTGTGTGTGTGTGTGTGTGTCTGGTTGAGAGAGGTGCTTTTACAAGTGTCTGAAAATATTTTGTTAGTATGAGGCTGGTTTTTACATGTGCCTTTGGTCAATCTCATCCTCCCCATCACACCTGCAATAACCTGCAGCAGGTATTTAACGTGAGTTTAAAATAAAGGGATCAGTAGGTTAAACAGTCGGCGGGTTCCCCGCGCTAACACACGTGTATGCATACCCACAACCACAGCCTGGTAACATATGAAGACCTGCCAGGCACCACAAACAAAAGCCATCTGGGCAAACCCACAATGTACCCATCCTGGGGAATACTGTACCATCTCTATAACTGTAACATTTCGAAACTCATGCTCAGCCCAGACGGAAACATTTAAGATCTCTTTATTTGAAGCATTTATTTACTGAGCGGCGTTCCACAACTCTTAAGTCTGGCTCTTATTTTAGACGGGGAACCTCTGCCCAGTTGCCAACCGAGCAGGCAGGCCCGTCATTACCAGTGAATTACTGGGTGATCGTACAAGTCAGCAAGAAAGGTCGCCACTGTGTGGAGCATGGAAAAAACATGACCCCTCTGAAGGAGCTAGAAAGTTTACCAAGTTAATTTATCCTGTTTTTGATTTTTTTTCAGCGATTGACAAAGCTCTTTACAGATTGCACATCTGTAAGTGCTGACAGTCAGCTCACCACTTTGATCCAGATTAGAATATCTCAACAACTATTGCATGGATAAGCACATGCGATACCCCCTAATGGGTTTTGTGATCCCCTGTTTTTTCTGCTACTGTAGCACCACCCTGAGGTTCACATTTGTGGTTTTGGGAAACAACTATTAGATGGAGTGCCATTAAATGTGGTACAGATAATGACTTTGATGATCCCTTGACTTTAACACTTGATAAACTAATAACATTCCCATCAGCCTCAGCTGTATTTTCTGATTAAGTGCTAATTAGCAAATGTTAGTGACACACTAAACTAAGATGGTGAGCATGAATGAGGATTAACATTAAACCTGCTTAACTCTGTACTGTCATTATGAATACATTAGCATGTAGCTCAAAGCAGGGCTGTAGCTAAGTACAACCTTTGCAGAGGTGCTGGCATGACTCTTGGAGCTTTTCTCATTTCCCAGTTTGTACATCCTCATTTCCTTTCCTTGCCTCCTGCCCTGACGTCTTAATCACGTCCACCTGAGTTGTGACTGCAGGAGTCAAGGAAGAGACACGAGGAAAGACGAAGTTGAAATGACTTCCATAAAGGATACACCTGTGCATCCTTGCTCATAGCTCCTATGGCAAGCCTCCTCTTTCCTCAAAATGCATTTTAGGAATTGAGACATCCTTTCAACCTTGTCACAGGCAGGAGGACAGAGGAGAGGCAAGACGAGGAAGCACAAAATAGACATGTGGAAATGTTTTCAGTATGACCTTAACTGTATGATTTTAAATGACAAGATTAGGAAAAAAAACACCTAGCCAAAGTCAGCAAATGTATTTAGACTAAACTCTGGAAGCTATGAAGGTTTTTTATCTAGAAGGCACATTTTAAGTCACTCTCAGGGTCATTTGCTCTCACTTGGTATGTTACAGAAGCTTCATTCATCGCAAACACACGATACTCCCCAGTCTGATAATCCTCCACTGTAACATCACCTCCTTATCGGCTTTCCCTGCTACAACAGATACCTGCTCCACCTGGCTTGAGTCTTAAAAGGTCCCTGCCGCATCCCTTCCTCAGTGTGTTTCTGCTGGATAATTCACAATCCACAGGAAGCAGACAGCCACCTGCCTTCCTCCATCATTTCCTTTATCTCTCCATCCCTCCCTCCAAGACTCTGGACTTCCCTAAAAGCTTTACTCGTTTCAGAGACGCGCGATGGGTGTCTTGGCCACCGTTTTCCCCCTGATGCATATAACACCGTCCAATAAGAACAAAGCGGGGATTGGACCAGGCCCTGGCAGAGAATGGAAGCCGCAGGGCTTGTAGCTGGATTGTTTTGGTTGGCCGCACATGCTCTGTATGACCCTGAAGATTATTGACTAAAAGCCTCTCGTGCCAAATGTTTTTTTTTTCTTTTTCATTTTCCCTGCAGCAACTTACAAACAGAATAAGAGGGGGTTTTCTAATAAATGTTCAGCCTCAGTGTGTCCAGCTGTGAGTGTCTGTTCACATTCCTCTAACCAACAGTTGATGTGGCTTTTTTTTTTCTTGCAGAATTTCACTCGGTTTGCATCCTATAATGTAAGCCTGAGAAAGCTCCCAAGGATAAACAATAAAATGTTTGATCAAGGACAGAGTGGAAATTGCCAGAGTAGTAATTGTGGGAGTGAACAGTCATTCATTAAAAGGTCATTTCTTCCAGAAGCTTGTCTGTCTATTTTTCTGCATTCTTCCCTGAGTTTCAGTCATTATACCGACATACAGAGAATACGGGAGGCCGCTTTATAAGCCATGCCTCTGTCTGGATGTTTTTGGGTTTTTTTCCTAAGAGCGGTTAACCTCCATGTTAAGTCCTCCGTGTCAAGGATATTAGGAACCATTTAATGTCAACACCAGCCTGTATAACATATTCAAGTGTTTATTCAAGTCCTCGAGTGGGTCAGAGCAGCTTCTATTCAAGTCTCCAGCCGAGACTTAAATACCTGTATGTAAACAGGATTCAGTTCAAGCATCAAGTGGTGTTTATGGTTGACTGACTTCGATGTTAGCTGGGATGGTGAGATGATGGATGGAGGGTTTGACTGATTGTTTTTGTTTGACAAGAGGGCTTCCTTTTCTTCAGTGCCTGTTTCAGTTCAACGGAAACTTTGGTATAATGGTTCAGCAACAGTGGAAAAAATCTCTTTGAAATTGATCACTGAGACTTTCAAGACTATTTTAGAGTGGTAAAATATCGATTATTAAAAGATTTAGGTGGTCAGTAATGTATTATTAAGTGCCATTCCAATCGCCAGATAAAATTTGGTATTGTACATTTCTGCTAACCACAGCGGATATGTTGAAACTTAACATTACAACAATGCTGTGGTTTAGGCATGGTTAGGTTTAGGAACAAAAATCACTTGGTTATGGTTAGGAAAAAAACTTTTTTGGGCCTAAAATACCTGGTTTTGTGGGCAGAGTGCCTGCTGGAAAAGTAGCGATGTCTCAATAAAAAGTAACTTCTTTTCGTACGTTATCCCAGCAGGAAAAGCAGCAATGTCTTGGTAAAAACCGACCCATTTATGTACCTAAAAAGCTGCAGGAATGACTTGCAAAATCACAACCAGTTTTGTTATTTGTTGGTCTCAAACAGATGTTTGAGACATCACGCCTGGGTGACATGCCATCCACCTTCCCCTTCAGTAACAAATTCAGCTTAAACATAATGTGACTTTAGAAATGTTGATATGATATGTAGTATGACATGTGCAAATGTAACGTAATTGTGATTTGCAGAAACACAGAATGCCAACATGTTCCTCTGGAGATTCGACTGTGAGTGCTGTTACTGTGTACACTTAGCCACTTTGATTGAATGTTGTCTGTGTGTCATTGTGCTCGGCTTCGTGCAGATTAGGGAAGAGCTGCGAGCCAACGGAATCGATGTTTACCCTCAGAAAGAGTTTGACGAGGATGCAGACGACAGGATGATCAATGACAAAATCAGGGTAAGTTCACACAGGTTCTGACAGCTCCGCAGTGACGATCCTCCCGTGGCTCCAGTACTTGACATAGCAATCACAAATGTGTATTTTGCAGATTTAAAATCAAGCCTTTGTCAGATGTAATTTCTTCTGTTTGTCTCCTGTTCTTTTCTGTTTTTCTTCGGGGAACTGTAACAGTCATGATTGTGTCACACACAAACAAGTCAATTTCATCATCTTGTTCTAGCAAAGGTTTAACAACCAAAAGCATGACCTGAAAACAAATCAGCAGCGCTTCAGTGACCGTGTGCATTTGTGTGTGTGTGTTTGCATGTGTGCACTCAACAGGAGATGATCCCTTTTGCTGTTGTGGGCAGTGACCAGGAGTACCAGGTGAACGGAAAGAGGATTCTGGGAAGGAAAACAAAATGGGGCACCATAGAGGGTAATACACACGAATCCTAAGACACACACACACACACACACACACACACACACACACACACACACACACACACGCACACATAAAATGGCACAGTTGTTTTACTTGACCTGCCAAACAGACAATAGAAAATGATTCACCAGACAAAATAATGCATGTGTCCTGACAGTCAACCATGTTCACTTACAGCTTCACTGCCAGCATCAGTTAAAACTGCAATCCAATGAGTTTTGTGAGTGACATTAATTTATTACAGATTTACCTAATAATATATTATAATGTCCATCTGTACGGTGGAGTTCATTCAAACACTAAAACGTTTAATTTACTGCACTCGCACCTGTTCAGCTGACAGTGCCAGGCCATGTACTGTAATCACTCTGATAGATGATATAATCACACACACCTTACCAGATCAGTTGATAGCATTCAGACAACGTCCCAGCAACATTGCTGTGAAACAGCTTCGCAAAGAGGATGACAGATTCTCATTTTTCGTGTATTTTCAACATGTGGAAATTTACGAACTGCAGCTTTAAAATCTGGCCAGCTGGTTTAACCATCTGTTGTTTGACTACCAGACGTTTGTTTACATACGTCTCTCTGAGTCTGTAACTAGGGACATGTATGAGACAGGAGGAAGAGATTTACAAGGACTTTGTGTGTCCGTTGGGATAACAAAGACATGCTGCCTCACACACACACTGCACGCAGCAACTGTGATACAGTTTACATTTGTTGGCCTGCGCTTCATGCTCACACTGCCAAGGAGGTTCTCAGTAAGTGAATGTCCTCACATCACCCATGAGTGTGTGTATATATGTGTGTGTACACTCGCATGAGAGTCAGGGAAAGAGAGACAGAGAGGACATCTGTCTGGACAGGGAGTGAAAGTATGATTGGAGGACAATTAGACAGCTGAAGGTTCTCCTTCCCAGGATGCACCTCAGCGCCTTCCTCTGCAGTGCATACTGAGGTCTAGTTTATTGGCTGAGCTATAAATGCATTGTAAAATATAAATCTCTCACTAAAAATAAACCATTTTTATATCTTGTAAATTATTCAGACTGTAGAATGTAGAAAGCTGCTTGTCTGTTTCATCTGTGATTCAGTGTGGTTGGGAACCACCTACTGCTTCACTGGGAATATGACCTTCAAAGACATTGTGAGAAACAACATACTGCACATCTATGTAAAGTTAGCTCAAGGACAAATCAACTATTTAAGTGTGGTGTAGGTGAAATTACTCAAGTTCTGCACTTGCAGAAAGCAGAAGTCTGAGTTATTTTCTGCTACTTTATAGTTCTGCTTTACTAGATCTTAGAGGTAAATATGTATGCTGTAAGTCACACCATTTCTCTGAATGCTGCAGTTAATCATTTACCTAGTTTTTCATTAATTTTTAAATAGATATTTCACATTAATCATGTGAAAAGCTTAACAAATACGATACAAACCCTATCACAAAAAGCAGTGACTACCTGGGGCCCTTCACATTTCAGATGTCTAGTTGTGAGATGTTGGCAGTTCCACCAAAGAAAGATCTTCTTGCTAAATCCCTTAGATGGCTTTATTTAAACAACAGTTAAATGCATGTAGTGCTAAAATTGTCACAGAGTTCATAAAAAAAACAAAGATCAGAGATTTTGGTCAGAAGTTTTTGGTTTTTAAATTACTAGAGCCCCTGACCCTGTGATTGGGAACCACTGGACCAAACTACCCAACTGAAGTTGAAACTAGCTGCACCTCAACGAGCTACAGCAGTTGAATGATGCCTATGCATGAATGCATTTATATTAACAATCTAATAACTAATTAATAATTTATCAGTCAAAAGCCCCAGTATTTTTACACCGTTATATTGATACTTTTACTTAAGTAAAGTTTTTGAGTACTTCTATCACCACTGCCTGAAGGGACAGTTCACTCCCAAATCAAAAACACACATATTTCCTATTACCTGTTTATCATCTTAGGTTGTTTTTGTGTGAGTTGCCAAGTGTTGGAGATATCATAGCAATGTTCTCTTTCTATTGAATATAATGGAACTACAGTAGATGGCGCTCGGCTTGTGGAGCTCAAAGCGCCAAAAAAATACATTTAAGAACTCAGCAGCAATGTCTCTTTCCAGAAATCATGACCTGGTTACTCAAGATAATCCACACACCTTATTGTGAACTGTTTCATGTAGGAACTATTTTCTTTCTACCAAACAATACCCGCCAACCATATTACTGTATGGAGGGATGCATGCATCTACTACTAGCTCACCTAGCACCACTGAGCTAGCTACAATTACAGCTAAGATGGGTAGATGCCATTAATGTTTACATGTCATGCTGTCAGGGGGACAGGCCTCTCTTCAATGAGTAGATGCACGCTTCTTCTGTGCAGTGATATAGTTGGTGGGTGAAGTTTGGTAGAAAGAAATTAGTTCCTACATGCAACTGCTCACAACACAGTCTGTGGATTATCTTGAGTAACTGGGTCATAATTTCTGGAAAGAGACATTGCTGTTCAGTTTTTCAAATGTATTTTTGGCACTTTGAGCTCCACAAGCCGAGTGCCATCTAGTTCCACTATACTGGAGAGAGGTAGACATCTTTATGGCCGACAACTTCAGCACTCTGCAACTCACACCAAAACAATCTATATTAATAATTAGGGTTAGGTTAAGAGGACAAAAATGTATTTTTGATTTTGGTTGAACTGTGCCTTTGAAAATCATTAAAACAACAGCTGATCAGAAGAATCCAGTGTGAGCAAGTGATCAGGAAGCAGTCTTCAAGACTTAAAAGGTTGTAAACATGCTGCTGTTGCAACTATAGTTATTGTATTATTTTACTTCTAATAAATGATTACTTTGAGTCTACGTGAAGCTCAGATGTGCAATTAATTCAAACTAAAACAAGGCAGTTGTACTTGCTGAGAAGATGACATTTTTGGAGGTATTACCGTGAACCCCTTTAGTGTTAGGAACTTGAAGGTGACTACTGTTCTCTCAGCAGGCATTATGAAATTAACTCCACAGAACTGCAGGGGCAGGAGAGGTGAAGTACACGGACTGTGGGACAAATGCCGTCTTGTCCGGCTAAAAGAACAATGGCTCCATTCTAGTAAAGCCAGGCGGTGGGAGAGAGGGAACAAGGAAAAGGAGGAGAGAGGAAGCTGCTGCGCCGCTGGACTTGTCGGCACCGACATAATTTAGGCCCCAGAGGAAAAGTCTCGGTATATCATGAGTCGAGAAGAAACTATTTATTTTCAGGGGCTAGGGGGACATTTAGAGATGGACAGAGGAAAAGGAGTGAAGTACATATGCATTTAAATGTATATATCTTACTGCATATAAGGACTTATAGGGACGAGTTGACTGGAGATACCAGCAGTGCAACTTGTTACAAGTTAGTGGCGTCTTGCCTCGATGCCACTAATCAGCGCTCACAGACCCAGCAGTTATTCCACTCTCCTCCTTTCAAAGAGAATTTAATTTCCTGCCCATGGATTTCAAAGCTTTACATAAATAGCACCCTCCTTTTTTCATTTACACTCTTGACATAATCTATAATTCAAACATGTGTTAGCCCTACTGGAGGCACCAGCAGCTTGTCACGGGGAGTTTGTTAAAACGTCTCACTTAAAGTTCTCCAATATAGAGGAGAGCCGAGATGTATTAAATTACTCCAAAGTGGAGAAGTGTGTTATCTTGGCTTTAGAAAATTGCAGGAGATGTCATGTTAGAGGGTGCCCTTCAGTTGACTCCTGTGCAACACTGCCACTTGGTGGTGCTTTGAGGAATGGCAAGTGAGTCGGAATAGAGGGGATCATAAGTTACCTCATTTCACATGTTAAGCATCTTTCCTTGTGTGTGTAAATCCCTAATTTATCTTCACTGCAGCATAAAAACTGAAGATTAGTTATGTAATTCAACTAATGTTTCCTCTTTCCTCTTTGCAGTTGAGAATATTGCACACTGTGAGTTTGCGTACCTGCGAGACCTCCTCATCAGGTAAGCTTCCACCATCACTCTAGTGTTTATTAAACTAATTTTGTGATATACAGGAACTGATATAAAAGACCTGTTATGGGCCGAGCCTCCTGCTAGATTGGAAGCATCTCACTTTATTTGCTGAAATGAATTGGAAACAGCACTGAGACTTTATGAAGCTTCACTTCCCCACTGAAATCAATACTAATAAAATTCTTTGAGATGGGTTGAGTGCTTCCCCAGACAGTGTTACAACAGACATTTCTACTAAGGTACTCCAGTAAATGTTGGCATTTGCTTGTTAGTACAGGAGTCTTATAAAACAATGGTTGCCATACCTTTTTTTCTTTACACATGCAACCTTTTCAGTTAAAAATGACCATGAATATTTATTGTTAATAAACTGTCAAAACAAATAACAGCGATGTTATCTGGAAAATGCTGGATTTTATATCCTTTTTGTTTAAAGGTAGTTTTTTTTTTGTTTTTTTTTGTTTGTTTGTTTTTTAACATTGATCTCAGTTCAGGCTAAAACATACACACAAAGGGACAATTCAACCTCAAATCAAAAATACACATTTTCCCCCTTACCTTTAGTGCCAATTATTAATCTAGGTTTTGGTGTGAGTTGCAGAGTGTTGGAGATATCAGTTATCGATATGTTTTCCTGCACTCAAATTTAATGGAACTAGATGGCACTCAACTTGCGGTGCCCAGGATGCCAAAAAATACATTTGACAACTCAACTACCCACGCCAACTGTATCACTGTGCAGGAGGAAGCGTGCATCTACTGCTAGCTCACCTAGCATCAGTGAGCTAGCTAAGGTTGCAGCTAAGGCAAGGAGAACACCTTTACTGTTTACATCATAAGCTCTCCTGAGCATAAAGGCGCTTGCACATGACCAGCGTTAAAACTCTCTTGATGCCTGCTGTGGCATTGTTTTCCTATGGAAGCTAGTGTTAACACTGATGTTGGGGTACTATTCGACTTTGACGTCGCGTTGTGGGCTTCACCGGCATTTTGACGCAACACCAAAGTTCAGTTTTGTTGAACTTCGGCCCTGTTTGACGCTGACCTTTCCATGTAGAGCCATTGATTCCGCCGGCAACACCGCTTTTGGTCAGCCATCAGTGCGTGTGTACAATCAGCGTTGGGTCATGTAAAAGCGCCTTAAGGCTCTCATCCATGAGTAGATGCACACTTCCTTCTGCGCAGTGATATGGTTGGTGGCTGTTGTTTGGTAGAAAGAAAAAAAATGAAAGATGAAAGAGACATTGCTGTTGAGTTTTTCAAATGTATTTTTTAGCGGTTCGAGCAAGCTGAATGCCATCACAAGCTGAATGCCATCTAGTTCCATTATATTAGAGTGAAGGCAGGCATCTCTATGCCCGATATCTCTAACACTTGGCAACTCTCAGCAGAACTATCTAGATTTATAAATAGCCCCACACGTAAGAGGAAAAATATGTAGTTTTGATTTTGGGATGAACTGTCCCTTTAAGACAATACTCACTGGTGTTGTAATACTGTCTTCTGTCTTTCAGGACACACATGCAGAACATCAAGGACATCACAGGCAGCATCCACTATGAGTCATATCGTGTCCGCCGGTTAAATGAATCCAACGCCCATTTCAGCTCACACCCACCCGACCATCCTGCGGCTCAGCCGAAGGCCAACGGTCAGCCTGAGGAGCAGCCCAGTGTCGTGCAGGCCAACGGAGTGGCTGCTCAGCATGAAGCCCTATCCCACGAGATGTAGAGTCAATATATGATATCAGGACACAGCCAGGCATAAAACATACACTCTCACATGTACTCTGTTTACATGAACAAGCCCACATGCACACAAACACACACACTCATGCTGTGAAGCCTATTTTTGTTTCCTTAGAAGGACTCCTTTTTTTTTTTTGCCAAAAAACTACCTAACCACAACTGTTAATTTATCAGGAATTTACAGGACACATGATTCACAGTCAATCCCAACTTTTTCCTTCCGTGGGCTGTTTTTTTTTTTCCAATCATTACAACGCTGAGAAAAATCATGTCTTTCTTCGCAGATCCACATACTGTACAGAGCTCCTCTTTTTTCCCATCTGCCTGACTGCACAATGCAGTCTACATTCAGGATTGTTTACAATAAACCAAGTTGTCAGGTTATGGATAAACAAATGTAAAGCTATATGCCTCATTACTGCTGGGTTTATTTTTAGAGCACTCACTGACTGTCAGGTCTGCAGTGGAGTGCAGTAGCCATGCAGTTAAGATGTGAGTAGATCAGTGGAAACAATGTACAGGATTTTGATCAGAATCAATGAGTATAGTGGAAAAAGAGCGCCCATTAGGGAAAACAGTTGTGTACAGAATACCTTTGCAGGATCTTGGGTTGACAGACGGGAGGTTTAGCCATGCAGGGCTGAGGACAAATGACATAATTCAAAATGAAGTACAGCACGTCAGATGATACTACATTAGTTCTTAACTAGCAATAACTGTTAGTGCCATTGGCCTGGTCTGCTTTGTGTTGTGGTGTATAGTTTTGTATAGAAACTAGGGATTAAGTAGGGATACTTAGATTAGGTTATTGTATCATGGAGAAAGTAAAGATATTGTTGACACCTCCACACTGCAAAATAATAGTACAAATTAAAAAAGAAAAAAAAATGTGAGCAGTGTCAGTGTGGAGCAGCATTCGGAAAAATTAGTCCTCTTGTCATTTTTCCGTTGTGTTATGATGTTTTTAAAACCCCCTTTTTGCCAAGCCATACTGTCTCTTTCTATATAATGCCGATGTCGTGTAATACAGTCATACCTTGCATTTTACATTGCTTATTTACTATTGTATTTTTATTGCTGTTGTTCATGTTCTAATATTATTGTATACGATGGGAGTTGTGGAGGAATCTGTGCAACTGTTGTCCCATGCAGCCGTTTGGTCCATTTTCTTCTGACTGTAAACCAAATAAAAGTCATTTTTTTCTGTTCTAAAGAGAAGCACATACAGTATATAGAGTTGATTTATGAATAGGTATTTATGTGTATGTCAAGTGTAATCAGTTTTAATTCAGCTTTCATTCCAGCTGTTGGCTTCCAGAGATTTGTTGCAGGTCTCTAGCAGTGATGATCTTATAGCTTTAGACAGTGTTTGAGTTTTCGTGGCCTGCATTCACACAGCATGTTGTACCCTGTTGGCCAGGCTGCACTATAACGAGCACCAAAGTGCAAAAGTTGTTTATATTTGTACATTGATTATTAATAATTACAACTGATCCTGCCAATAGTCAATGGTTAGAGTAGTGACATTAAAACATTTTGTCAGAATTTGTGCCAAAAAAAACATAAACAACAGTTTATGTTAATATTTGTGTGCATTGATACAAACTCAAGGGATATTTTACAGGGGCTACATCTAAATTAAAAACAAACTTATTTTCCTAACAAAAATAGAGTGTACTTTCTGCCTCTTAAGTCACAACAAAGATCCATACATACAGAAGAGATAATGCATTCAGAAACCAAGAGATCTATTATCTTCTATCCAGAGAAAGTTATTGGGTTACACTTTGTTTACTGTTGTATAGTTCTTGTGTAATTTGTTATGGTATCATAGATTAAGGTTTTATCTTTGGTATGCTATCTCAAAGAATAAAGATTGATATTTTTATTGTTTAAAGTTGATTGTCTTGATTGTCAACACTTAACTCAGTAAAGTGGTGCAAATTAGCGCTGATGCTTCTCTATGCTGATGATTCCCAAAGGTTTAATTAATTAGAATTCCCACAGTGTTAAACCCATGACAACATATCATTATTCATCAGTTGGGTAACTAACTTTAAAATGACAACATTATTTAAATAGTTAAGAATATTTTCAGTGTGTCCTGTTTTTGAATATAATAGATTTCACTTTAGATATGATCAATGGAGTCTCTTTCATCATCATTTAATCATTCAATCACATAAACTCATACTCTCTGACTGTATCCTTCCTCTAATTAAGAAATAAGCAACAAAACATATTGCTTACTGCAGTCAATTTAGAACATCCTAAAGAGGTATGACTCATATAAGTCTAGTGTGTAGGATTCATTGGCATCTGGCAGTAAGGTTGCAGGTTGCAACCGACTGAAACATGTCCTGTTTGCCAAGCATGCAGGAGAGTTAGGTGGGCAACATGAAGACGTGAATATCCCCAACTAGAGCCAGTGTCTGGTTTGTTAGTCCGGGTCCACTGTAGGAACAACATGGCAGACTCCGTGGAAGAGGATCCACCCTGTACATAGATATAAAAGGCTCCTTCTAAGGTTACAAAAACACAACGTTTCGTATTTTCTGTTGATTATAAACTAAAGGAAACATAGTTAAGGATATTATATTCCATTTCTGCCTATAGATCCCTGAAATCCTACACACTAAGGCCATTGTGTGAAAAAATGAAATGCAAATGTTGGACAAGTTCCTGGTACATTACAATACTTTGGCCAACAATAGCAAACATATTGGCTCCTGCTCAATAATTACAATAAGAGAGCAGCATCTTACTTTTCATATATATATATAAATATATATATACACTACACAAAACAACCCTAACTAGAAGAGAAAGTGAACAGGAAGCTTTGCAGTGGCATCACACCACACTCACACAGCCATGGTTTAATAGGGCTTCTCATTTACACCTCCTGTCACACTTTCTCAGCGACCCCGCTGATAGTAATGTGTTGACAGTGTTGTTTGTCGAAGGTCATTGTCACCCTTTCACACTCTGGAGCTCCTGCTGTGGCTTTCTCCTGCCATCTCTGCCTTAGATTCATTGGTTTAAAAACTCCTATGCGCTGAGGACGACAACGCCGGGGTGACAAATGACAAACGTGAAGGTGAGAGACAATAAAAGTTCCAGAAAAATCAGTATATATTGAACACTCACCTAACGTTGACACTCCTATCTAAACTGTTTCCCAGGCAGCCATCCTGAAGCATAAAGGTGAGTGATAATGACAACTGTGACACTGCTATGACAGGTCCGCCGGCTGGCACAGGTACTAGACCAATTTCGCGCTGCATATGAACTGACATCTGCACTTTCTCACTGGTAGAGCGTGTTTTTTTTTTTAATCTAATTCAGTGACTTTTTTTCAGTGGAAACTCGTGTGATAGTGCCATGTATTAGATACTAAAATGTGCCACAAAGATTTAAAGGAATACTTCACCCCTTAAATGACCTTGTGTATATCTGTTATTCACCCTGTGTTGCATTGCATTTGAAGAAAACTTATTATGAAGAAAACTTGTCACTGCTGTTGACAGACTGTATTTTAACAACAGCAAAACTTTATCAAAACACCTGTTGGCGAAACAACTCTGGCAGTATAATCCAAGTCTCATTTATCCTGGTGTATGCTCAGTGCTTCCCAAACAGACAGCCCTTTCTGACGGGTAACTGAACTAAAAGCGTAACCTATCTAGGTGTCTTCATAGCAAGGATCCATTGACAAAAACAGTAATTTTACCTCGCTGAACACAGGAGCTGCTGGTCTACCACTGCCTTAATCTATTAGTTTGTTGGTGTCATTATGTGGCTTTGGTGAATCCAAACTAATTCTTTAAAAAAACAAAAGTCACACAATAACAGAAACAAAGTAATTGATTAAGACAGTGGTGTACCAGCAGCTCCTGTGTTCAGCGAAGTAAAATCACAGTTTTTGTCAGTGGAGTCTATCATGGCTATGAAGAGACCAATCAGCTGCCTGTCAAAAGGGCTGTCTGTCTGGGAAGTTCTGAATGTATGACTGGATAAATGAGACTTGGCTCATACTGCACGAGGAGTATATTAGTTTTTAAACAGATGTTTTGATATAGTTTCGGTCCCCTATGACTTACATTCATCAAGATATTTTTCTGTTTTTTGGATTCTTCATTCACCAGAGACATATAAGAAAATAAAAGTTTTCACAAATTCAAAATAACACAGGTTGATCAGCTGATATACAAATGGCCATGTGAGCGAAGTATTCCTTTAAACCAAAAAGATTCAGTGTGGCAGTTAGTAGCTGTGAGTGTAACCAAGACTTTCCCATCTTCTGCCAAAGTCACACAGCATTTTACGCTACATGACACAGGACAGATCTGTTCAGACACCAGACAGATTACCTTAAGGCACAGAGAAAGACTGCCTGAGCCAAACAGAGCTTTCAGAGCTTCCTCTTGAAGCGGCAGATTGTGGAAAAATGTGGGTTGGGGGGGAAAATAATTTCCAACGTGTGTAACCTTCTCAGAAAAGACAAATAGTCTTTGATCAAATGCACAAAGATTGTGTTTGACTTATGGGAAATGAGGTCTAAATTTTGACAGGTACTAATAATATTCCTGGTGGTGCTATAAATAAAATGAACTCATCTTTGCTCTCATTTGGTTTATAAATGTCAAAGAAGACTTAACTTGAAGGCTGACTTACTGGAAGCATCTGTACTTGATTCAGACAGTACACTTTGTGAAGGGTTATTTTATTCTATTTTATTTATTTATTATGGGTAAAATCACAACCTGTATATAACCAGTTGCCAGTTTATTAGATACACAACTGATGCACAGAAAACCTACAAAAAAGAAAAAGAAACTAAAGACCTGAAATAGCTTCTCAAATTCTCATCCTCCAACTTTTCTGAGAACTTTTATTTTGAAAATGCTTTCTGCTGTAAGTGAAGCTTCCTTTAGGGGGGCAGCCTTTTGTGTGCCCAACCCTCACTGGATAATTGATGAAGAACCTATACAGTCTATGTAAAGAACTGGTCTTTTGTTGTGGTGTAAAAACCCTAATGAAGTCTCTGTGAGCAGACATGTGTTGGTTCAATCAAGTAAGTCAGTGTTGTCATGCTGTCCTTCATAATTTTGCTTTTCTTGTCATTTGAGCACCTGGTTGCCTGGCGAGGTGGCTACAGCAATGTGCTTTGCAGTCCTTTTGTTATTTTATTTTTGTAAAATTATATTAACTTGTCATTAAGTGAAATTTTTCAGACACAAGAGAAATAGAGGCTTAATGAGATGAAGGTGGGTGTAAATTAGCAACGGTTGGAGCGTTGGGTTTTTGTTGTTTTTAATTTTAGTGTGCAATAAATTCACACGATCCATGCTAATGAGCAGGAGAGTGGACGAATTCAGAGTAATTCATACTGTTAATTAAGCAAAATTCGAATGTTATGCCTAATTTAAGTCATTTCATACGCACATATATCATAATTTTAGGTCCACGTTGACATTTTAAACCATATTATGTTTCAGTCTTCAAAATAGCAATTAAAATGTTTTTTTGCTACCTTATTTTAGCTACTAGTTAGCCACCTACAAGGTGGATACAAGGTACCCTGCAGTTAGTGGCTAAATACAGACTATTACATGTTCCATGTGTTTCTCCAGATTCATGAGATGATCATGTTTACCAGATTATTTGAGTTTTTTGCGTACGAAATGCAAAACTAAGGATAGTCTAGATGGGCTGCCGCTACTTACTGTTACAGACTCCCCATTTAAAGGGGAACTACACCCTTTTTCAGAGTTAATTGATGTTAATCCTATGGTCCATGACAGTCAAAAAATATACTTAAACCTGAACAACTCCCAAATTCAACTAGAGTGCTAAAAACAATCCAATTTGTGATGTCATCAAGTATAAAGTAGCTTAAGTAATAGCTGCTCCATAGAGAATGAATTGGGAAAGATGTTCTAGATGACACTGGGAACACTTGGGGGAATGTTATGGGAACATTTTTTGTGTCAGAGCTGACAACACTACAATAGACTAAAGCTAATTTGAGTTTAAAAAAGAAAACAAACATTATGGGTCCACAAAATCAGGCTTCCATTTAATGTCTATGAAGCAGCTTTAGACTTTTTACTAGGGGTGGGAATCATCAGAGGACCCACGATACGATGTTATCACAATAGTTAGGTTATGATACGATATCATTGCGATATTGTGATATGCCGAGTATTGCAATACAATCTTTTGCAATATATTACGATTTATTACCTTTTTTCCAGCTGCAAATTATTTCCCCAAAGGAAAACTTTGTCAATATCAGTTTTGTCCCATAAGAATACCAAAACCATAATAAAACCTGTCAGAAATGCTGCATACACTTGACAGGCTGAATTGTAGGCAGATTTAACGGCCTGTGCGAGGCCAGATTAAGCGTGAGAGCAAAACACCTCATAGGCAGGTCTCATGTTAACTGGATGGCAACACCCATGTTGGAAGCATTTTCTGTTACCACAACAAGGTTTTTGTAAGCAATCCCCGATTCTTGTATGTTGCAGGAGGTCTGCAGAGTTTGCTTTGGTGTGACTTTCCTTTACGGCAGTCTCCAGTCCTGTGTGAGATAATCTGCCGTTATAGTCACATATGAATCCACTGACCTTAAAGTCCAAGCGTCACAAGTTAATGCCACCGCTCCTGCTGCTGTACTTAAAGATTCCTCAGCTTTATGCTTCACTTCTCTGTAGCGCTTGAGTATGGCTGTGTAGCTGGAAAAATATCAGGATGGAGTCACATACCTGAGTTCCAGTGTTTTTGGCATGTAACAAAAGCCTCTGTTTTCAACAACGCTGTATGGACGCTGTAGGTGATGGACTGTGTTAGCTCTCTCAGAGTTGGATGGTAGTTTTGTCAAGCTAAGTGTGTCCATGTTGGTTGATTTTTCAGCAGAGCATGTTTAGCATTACCTTGGCCATTAGTGGCTATTGCTATCTCTGGATGGTTGAGTGTGAGGTGACACCTCTTGTAGTTTTCCCAGAATATATTATTCTCATATGACACTGCTTGCAAATCGCATGTGTCATATCCAAGTCCTCCTTTCCCTCTGTGTTAAAAAATTCCAAATAAGTCCAGAAATGCTGACAGTGCATTTCTGATTCCTTTCCGGTGTCTCCATCTTTCTTTTGATAAACTTCCTGCCAAATGCCACTGACTGAGACCTCAGCTGACCAAAAGTTTTATTAAGATGTGTATTTGCAAAAATTGATATTGTACATGAAAAAAGACAGATGCTTGGCATACATGTATTGATACAATATTGCCACACAAAGCTCATGGAAGCGCACATTTCAGTAGACATAGACTGCAGAATTTGTATCAATATTAATGTTTAGATAAGTTTTCAAGTATAAAAGTGCTGTAAAGTAAAATGTATAATGGTGCCTGTTACCTCATGCATTGTTTTTACTTCTCTGTTTGTTAATAGGCCTATATATGCCAGGAGGCTGCAGTGCTGAGTTCAGCTGTGTGTATGCTTGCCAAAGAAACATGAGTTCATCATGGTAAGTTGTGTTTTTTTTTTTGTTTTTTGTTTTTTGCATTTGGCCTTGTGCACCTGGAATGCTCGGAGGTTGGAAGCTGGGCATTTCAACTGGGAAATTTCGACCTCCACCTTTGACTGGACCGCAGCTCATGTTCACAAAAATCGATTGACCTTTCCTCGGCCATGGAAAAAAAAAAACCAAGAGAATTTTTAATTCAGGTGGTGTTCAGAAGTGAGTGTGGAGTGTGGAGGACGAAACGGGGTTACACTCTTTAACCACCTTGTTTTTGGTTAATCTTAGTTTTTTATCATTTGATGAAGTAGTTTATTATGCCATTGATTGAACTTTGTTTTTGTAAAGGTCTATTTATTTGGGGAATGTTTGTTTGTGGAATTTTGTTTTCAATTTTTTAACACGACAGTCAAGACAAACCGTTTATAGCGTCATCTTGCAACTCTCCACATCCTGCAAATCAGTCAACTCTGAAGCACCTGGATCATCAAACAGTGAGCAAAATGAAACCAAAGACCATGGTTTGTTGAAATGCAGGACACCCCCAGAGGACTCAGTAGTAGATTCTGTGCTTTCCTTGAAACCTGGTGTCAGCACTTAAGCCATCCATCCATCCATCCATCCATCCGTTCAACCATCCATCCATCCATCCATCCATCCATCCATCCATCCATCCATCCAGCCCACCTGGGAACTTGAACTTATCACAGCATGCATTGGCTGGTTGCTCAGAATGACTTTTATTCTAATCGTCTGAACAGCTGACGTTAACAGGACGGCTGACTGTGAGAGCTTGCATTGGCCTGCTCAGCACTTCAGAATCAGTGAAGTTTTGACTCATCAAAGCCTTTATTTCTAACAAATATGTAGATAGAAGTCACAAGAACAGAAGAAACCTCCCCTGGGAGCTTTTAAACATGTTTTGCAGTGTTCTCCAGAATTGGCAGATGCAACTATGTGCAACATGTAGCAGCGCGCTCCAAAACACTGGGAGGTCTGAATTAATTAGCCATTCAAAAACACCCAGCTCCATGCCGTGATTTTAAGTTATATCAGCTTGAGCAAGGTAGAACTGACAAGCTTTTAAATCTGACAGCATGGTGAAACGTGTTTCATCACTTTCTCTCAGATGGTGAGCGGTCTGTCTGCAGGTGGCCGGCTGGGCTCAGGGCTCTGTGATGATGTGTCTGCTGGATTGACAGCATTGGCGGGGCAGTTGGAGATTGGCAAGGTTTGAGTGTGCGCTGGATTTTTTTTTTTCCAATGGAGCTTGATAATAATTCAGATGGGTTGTAGCTCTTTCAATGGGATGAAAAAAAGTAAATGGCTCAGCTGTAACTCTGTGCTGATTAATTCCCAGGATAAAAGGGTGGCTCGCCTTTTTCCTTCACCACAGAGCTGTATTCGAAATATAGAAATCCATGCCAGATCTAACAGCAGGTACATTATGAGTCTCAGCTGGATCATATCACCTAATATATCATTGCACTTCACCCACCACCATATTGCTCCATGGCGGCACGTTACCAGTGTCTGCTGGCAGGAAATCACTGATTCATGTTGCATTTGTAGGAATAATGCCAGCACACTGTTCTGCCTTTTCCACCATTGTGATTGAAAAGTGTCTCAGTCCATAATGGCTGCTTATCTGATAGAAAATACACTACTATCCCTTCGTGCATAAATTTACACCCAAATGCAAAAGGAGGGATCAGAGCCAGATTTTAAGAAAGGAAAGAGAGAGAGAAGAAAGAGAACCCCACAGTGTTGAGAAACACAGCTTTCCTTGTTCCTTCACTGGCTCCGTCGTTACCAGGCAGAGTTCTTCCAGCCAGACAGCCAATGAGCCACCAGGCCGGCCAGACAGCCAGCAAGCCAACCAGATAGACTCCCAGTCAGCCAGTTCACCATCTGGCTGGTAAGCCTATCGAGAAGCGAGCCAACGCCTGTCTGTGCTGGTGTGGCACCAGTGGCTAGTTGTCTTGCTTCTCTCAGTCCCAAACACAGACACACACACACACACAGACACAGACACACACACACACACACACACACACACACACACACACACAGACACGCACACATCTTTCGTCAGCCTCTGTCTCCTTCAGAGCTACTTAGACACACACAGAACAGGAGAGAACTCTGTTATATCTGCCTGTTTCTCAGTCCTCAGCCGCAACAACAACCCAAAACAAAAGATCGCTACCCGTTGCCCAGCTCACACACTCCCTGCCTCGCTGCTCAGCGCTTCCAAAGTAATCGACGCAAGGTAATTTGGTAATTAATCGCCGTTCGTTAATGGCTTTGCATTTATTAAAACCGTGCATGCTGACGATTGTGTTTTGTGTCTTCCTCTTCCCTCTGGGATAGTCAGTGCCTTGAAAATCACCAACTTATTTACACGAATACAAACATGTGTACACACACAGACCACTAGTGTTCTCTAATCCTCTGCCCGATTTACCCTTGAGCCCTGCCAAGTCACTCTCCTGGACGCGAAGCATGGCGCCCCTGTTTGTTGTTGATGTATGCTAATGTGCAACATCCATCTGTTCGTTTGCTTAATTTGGACTGTGCTTGTTTCCAGCCATGTTCCCGCCCCTCCTACTCCACTGTTCCCTCCCCTTGCCCCCCATCCACACCTCCTGCATCTCTTGTTCCTCCTCCTCCTCCTCCACCACCTTTCCATCTCCTTCCTGCCGCTCCGACATCAGGAGTAGCTCGTCTGCCTGGATCACAGCCAGCTCTGGCGCGGTCAGGGTGGCGGAGGGGTGGGAGGAGGGTCCACCGCCCCTTCCTGTCTGTATGCAAATTGGCCTTGTTTTGATTAAAAGACAGCTGCATATTTCATTAAAGTCGCCAGTGGAGGTGAGAGAAGAGAAGGTACACCTCTCTGGGGAGGCGAAGGTTGTTTAGCTGGAGTGAATGTTGTGGGAGCTGCTGTTTAGTGCTGCTGAGGGGAACAAATAGCGAAGACAAAAGGGCTGCCCAGGGACTGCTTTGGGGTTTAATGGGGCTGACTGACTGGCACATCAGTTAAAACTCACACTGATGCAGAGCGCGAGTGAATGTGCGTTGCATGATAACAGGAGCAATTGACAATGAAATATAGACACCCCCCCCCCATCAGCCTTCAAGGTGCTTTGGCATGCCAAGGCAGTTGTGTTGCTACCCACCACTGCCAAGCTGCTGGGAGAAAAACAGCAATCCCTGTGTCTGAGTAATAAAAAGAGAAATGGCTTCTCATGTGACCATCTTTTACTTTATGGCAGATAGGCTGCTCCCTTGTGGGCTGGGTGAAGGGAAAACATTGCTTCCCCAATACATTTCCACCTCTTCAGTAAAACAAGTTGTTTCTCTTAAAGTTTTCAGTGTTTGAGGGCTGGCTGAGCAATGCTACAAATCTATCATTTGTGCTTCTTTCATTTTGCTTATTAGCATGAATTTGCGAATGGTAATCTTTCCCCACCTTGTCTTCCTTTTTCTTTTACTGGTTGAGAGTGGCAGTCGCCTTACCAGAGGTGCACAAGGGTGATGTATAGGTGGGTGGGCACCATATGAGGTCAGAGGGTGGGAATAGGAAGGATGGGGGAGGATCTCTTGGCGCGGAGCCAACTCCAGAGGAAATCAAAGACATGGGGAGGGATGGGAGGACGAAGTGGCGGTTGCTCTGCATAATCAATCAGAAACAATAGAGGAAGAGAGCAAGTGGTTCTGCCTTTCTTGACAGGGCTGATTGTATTTATGCAGGGATGGAAGCGAAGGGGGGAAAGGCATTAAAAGGGATTGGGTAGTAAGATGTGGGCAGGTGCAGGGAGTGCTGTAATGGGTGGCCCCCGCTGCAAAGCCAAGGACATATACCCAAGAGGAACTGATTGAATGCCATGCCAATAAAAGGAGGCAGTTTCATGCACCATTGACCGAGTTGGCATCCTCACAGTCACACTGCGATGAAACCCCCACTTCGAGGTCATGATAATGTGAATCACATTTTGTTCCTCTGTGGGTTGTACTGCTCTGTGGGAGAATTAAACTGCACCCTCAAACCTGATTTTTTTTTCCCCGCCTTCTGTTTCTCTTACGGATTGTAGCATATATCTGATGTATTCATTGTATGTCAAAACATGGGGAAAATCAGATTGTTTGTTTGGATAGAAATGAAAAGATCAAATTCGGACTCACAATAGGTGGGGAAATAATCAGATTTAAGCCTGCAGTGCGCGTACAGCCAGAGAGGTTGTCCTTTCATTTTCTCTGTAGGTAGAGCAGCGTCTCCCGGAGTGGGCTAATAGAATGCTTGTCTTGTATCTTCTCAGCCATGAACTTTTCTCTGTCACAATTACATTCAGACTGGAAGCCGCGTGTGCCTCGCAGCCAAATACAGTATATTAGCTGAAGCACAGCAGTCAAATGCTTATGTTGAACTCGTCAAGGACGTGCATTCATATACCTCTAATGTAGTCCTGATCTCAGCAAAAAGTGAAGAGCTCGCTTTATGTTTATATCATGAGTTTCTGGAAAACAATAAGGCAACATAATACAATTTCTCTCGGTTGCTCTGGCAACACAGTTTGCACTTCTCAAATCCGCAGCTCATTTCCTGATACAGTGTATGAATTTCCTGATAGTTTCACATAAGAATCAAATGTATATTTAACTGATGCAATGAGTTAGTCTTGGTGGTCAAAGTGGATTACACTGCTTTTCTGAACTGAATTACTCTCAAAAATATTTGAAGAAGCTGTGTTTGTTTTGGAAGTTTAACTAACCTGTCACTGAAACGAAAGAAATTTATAGCATATGAGTCTTTAACTTCAGTAAGTAACATGTTTACTCTCAAAATTAAGTTTACAGGTGCGATTCCACAGCTATATTTGTTTGAGGCCATGCAGCAGGTGGGGAGGTAGACTGTACGGCCTAACCCGGCGGGGGAGGGGGATAGCCTAACAAGGTTTCCTTCCCTGGGTCTACCTCCTGTGTGGTAGTATAGGTAAGGTAAAGGAGGTTGTGTGGTCAGTGTGTGGAGCAGTGAGACCTGGCATTAGGGGAGTGTCTCTGGGACGCCAGAGTTCACTGTCTAGCCTCCTGGAGGTGTCGTGGGACCAACTAGACGAAACACTGGTGAAAGGAGGTTCCCACCCGATGACCCCAAATACGTGTTAGTTATCACTGCTCATTGGTCTGTATAGTTAAGCCTTGCCATAATAGCGTATCATAGGGTTTAGGAGAGTATTCACTGAGTGTTGATCCTTTTCTAGAGCACAAACTTCTTGTGTTTATTTGAATGAATAGTTCACACATACGGTGTGAAACTGCAGCTACACCAACTACACGTTCCAGTTTTTTGGAACCCCTAAAATGGAGACCTTTGGAAATGCTTCTGACAACTCGGAAACAGAGACTTTTGTTGAACAATGACACCGACTTTCACTTCCAGACTGGGTCTTATCTATCACAGCATGTGAAGGCAAAACATTATAGCTAAACACCTTTTGTCTTGTGTGGGGTCTCCTTTCCCATCACTGTGACTTCCTCCATCGACAGATAATGCTCCAGGTACCACCCTGACATGTCGCTGTATTTGCTTCATAATGACTCCCAGTCTGTTTTCTGCAATCTTGACAGCCTTAAACTCATGTGTTACACCTCATTGTCTGTCCAAGCAAAGAAACCTCTGATCTTACTATTTGATTGTATCGTTTTCTGCAACCAATCACTGAATAGATCATCTGCTTCCTGTTTACAGTGACATGGGCATGTCCAGTGATGTGTTGCCAGGCATCTTAGTGTGGATGGTGATTATTTCTGAGACAATGGTAAAATGCTTGCGTGGACGAAAGATCGTTTGTGCTTTAGAACACCATTTAATTTGAAAATATATCATTGTGGATATGGCTTGAGTTGTATCTCAAGAACACCTTCAGCAATTTCTTTTCAAATTTGGCACAAATGTCCACTTGGACTCAACAATGAGCTGATTAGATTTTGGTGGTCAAAGGTCAACAGTCAAGGTCACTGTGACTTTGCATCAATCTCATTCTTGTGAACATGATATCTCAAGAACACTTTGAGAGATTTTTTTCAGATTTGGCACAAACATCCAACTTGAGTCAAGGATGAACTGATTTGAATTTGCCGGTCAAAGGTCAAGATCACTGTGACGTCACAAAATATTTTGGCCATACACTGTAAGTCAAGAATTCATAATTATGACAAAACTTCACACAAATGTCTAATAGGATATAATAATGAAGTGATGACATTTTAATATTCAAAAGGTCAAAGGTCAATGTAAGTACAACATCATAAAGCTCTGCAAATACACTTTTCCAGTCATTATTTAAGGCCATATCTCGGGAACAGAAGGTCAGATACTAAATTGGTGATGCCAATCTTGAGTGTCCATCTTGAAAGTGTGCTGATTGTATAGATCCTCTGTGCTGTCGGGGGGAAGATGTGTGTGAAGCATCCACGTTTTCATAGACATGAATGTAAAGTGCAAGTGCAACTTGACTGGTGCACAGAGGCATACAACCCTAAAGTGGTAATTCAGTTTTATTTAGAACTTATGTGAATGTGACGTTTGTTTTTCCTAACTTTGTTTCATGTGTTTTCGGTTCGTAAGGTACGTATTACGAGTTGGGGACATACCAGAAAGGTGAACAGAGACGGTGAAAATAGACTATTGAAGCTGGACGAGCACAGGTTTATTCGGTCAGCTGTAGAGGATATTTGACTCCATTACTGGGTTGCTGTAGACTGAATAAGAAATTACATCAAGAAATACTGTTTTATTACCTTCTGTCATACTGACGTAGTTCTGTAGACATTTGCTTATTTAAGCAGTGACAAAGAGACATTTTGGATGCTGTGATGCATTTGATGAATTTATTTATGTTTGAGAGATGCGTTAAATGTTTTGAGTGAGTGATAGCCTTTTGCAGCACACATGAAGTATTTTTGCTGCATGAACAGATGAAGTGACTGCGCTGTTTCGTTTTTTGCAACAGTGTTTCAGAAAATGTGCTTAATGGAGGAAAACTGTAAAACAACAGATCATAAAATGAAGGTGGGTAGCAGATGGGTACAGCTAGTGTGCAGAAAGACCATGTGTCTGCATCCGTGCTGCTGATGCTGCACCACTGCCTCCTGCTGTTTGTCCCCAGCACTAACATTTCAAGCCTGTGCCAGCATGTGCAAAAAAGCTAATTTCCCACTGTCAGCCCCTGACATTAATGCATATACTGATCCATGAGCCCCTTGGAGCCCTCTCCACTCCATCCATCTCGCCTCCTCCGCCCGCTGCTCACTCATGTCATCAATTCACTGTTTTCTCAAGGAAAATATAAGTTAAGCTCACCTTATTTACATTTATATGATCAGATTTTCTTCCTTATGGAAGGTATGCAAATTTGCCCTTTTCTCGAGTCTTAGCTACTGAATGTGTAGATTTGTTGCGAGGGATGGAGGAAAAAAAATAATAACATTGCCCTCCAGGAGGAAAGAAACCCAAGTTAGGATTTTTGGACCTCATGAATTTTGTAATGATCAATTTTGTTTACCGTACCCCCTCCAAGACTTATCGGGACATTTTGAGCCAGGGATATATAACATGAGATTGATTTACACCCGGGATGTCTATCTGTCTTTTTCTTTTTTTCCTTTTATAGTGTATGCCCTTGGTTGCTGCCCCTGCAGTGCTCAGAATATAATTTTTCATTTTCTTCATCTGATGGCCTCTAAATTCCACTATCAGTTTGTGTGTTTGTGAGATGTGGAGAGGTGTTTTTGCAGGGTGTGCTCAGGCATCGGTCACGTCTTAAATCCTCTGTGTGTTGGAGCAGAGGGGGAATGAAAGGCAAATCTGAGGGCTGACTGGATGAATGCAGTGGGCTTGTGGTTATTTGAAGAAAAAAATCTTGCTTGTGTGTACGTGCGAGTGAGAGCGAGACAGAAAATGTGTATGTAGGTGAGTGCTTTACCCGAGTGAAACTCCTGAACCCATTGTGAATCGAATGGCCAAGCATTGCATTGCTTTGGTGTGTGTGTGCTTGTGTGTGTGTGTGTGTGTGTGTGTGTGTGTGTGTGTGTGTGTGTGTGTGTGTGCGTGTGTGTCCGGTGGACACCGGAGAGGGAATAGCACTCGAGCAAATTGCTTTCTGCCAGCATATTGCCAGCGCCAGTCTTTATTCCTCGGGATGGGGAGGCACGTCTCAGACGATTACAGCCCCCAATTCAGACTCACACTGCTGGCCTGGCCTGCCCAACCCATAGCCCTGCTTTACAATACACCCCTCTATACCATGCTATACCCTGCTTGATGAAATGCTGATGTGGAATATTTAAGTGACACTCCAAGCGAAACCTAATAATATAATCAGGTAATAAGAAATTAATTTTCTCCCTGGCTGCACTTTGACTGGGGTGTTGATACAGGGAAGGGGAAGAGAAATCACGAGGCAAATGTTGGTGAGGGAATGTCGTAGGTAGCCTGGCCTCTCTCTCCTCTCTCTCTCGCTTTCTCCCTCTGTGCATGAACATTTCTCATGACACACTCCGGCGATTCGATAGCCACCCCCACGCACCCATTCACACGCCCCATGCTCCTGTGCACATACAAATTTGCAGAGACCCACACAATAACAAGGATGCCTCCCTCTCTACACCACTGAACTGTAAATGACCAAAAGCAAGACGACCATTCACACACACCAGTACAACTGCACATAAACACACACATGCTGTAGCTGTCAGTGAGGGAAACTTGATGTCCCCCGCAGGCTTACATTGTGAGTGGCAGTGCTGGCATTGGCCTGCAGCACAGACATGGATGATAGTTGATGTTAGAAAGAGAAGCATCTTGCTGTGCCTGTGACCCTCTAAATGTAACTGGGTCTCCTCTCTCTTCTCACTGTCTCTCTTTATCTCTCTGCATGCATCTCTTTCTCGCTCTCAATCTTGGCGCCTGTCCTTATGTAGTTAATTAGGAGGCAGGAGTCCATCGGTGTCAGTGCTCTGGTGTTTTATTGCCCCCCCCCCCTCAGCCCCCAATGGGGAGACATCAATAACCCTCCCCCACAGCACACACATGTACACACACACATACTACGTGCCAGAGTTTCCATGGCCCTGCCTGCTCCTGCCTGGCATAGCCATCCATCTCTCTGTGCAACCCCCCCCCTCGCCTCCTCTTCCTCAACTCACCACCCACCCGACCGCTGCTCTCTCCTCCTCTTCCATCACTCCCCCCTCCTCCACTCCTCTCCATCCCCTGCCATCGCCTCTCTACCTGAGAGCATTTGTCATCCCGTCGCTCTGCGAGCCGCGGCCAACGCGATGCGAAAAAAAAGAGACAGAAAAAGAAAAAAAAACTCAGCAGCAATATGCAAAAATGCAAAAAGGTAGATGCGGGTTGCCCTGGCAACGGCTCCGAGGTTATTTCCAAGCGCTGATGGAAATCAATGTCATGTGCCAGGCAGGCAGGCACCTCCGTCCTCAGGAAAATTAGAAAAAGAGGGGGGGGGGGGGGGGGGGGGAGGAGGCGGATTGGAAGGACAAAGAAAAATGCAGAGGAACAGAAATCTGGTTTTTCTTCTCTCTGAACCTTAAGGGCTCCTGACTTTTCTTCAAAGGAGCTCGAGGCATGCCGCATGTCATTTGGGCGCCGCTCGGGGTCACTTTCTTGGGGTTTTTTTTCTGCCTTCGCATTCACCGTAAATTCTGCCCCGCCTCTGCACACTTAACACCGCCACTGGCCTTCTCTCATTTGTTTATGCACAAAGAGGAAAAACAAACTCTCTGGCTGTAAGTGTGCCAAATCAAAAAGATAAATAAGGGTGCTGGAAAGGGAGAGGAGGGGGGGAGCGGTGGCGGAGGGAGGGTTTGTGTTTGTGTTTGAACTGGCCCAACAAAATCTGTTCTGTGATACAAAACCAGCAGCTTCACACAACAATGACAGCAATGCCACTTGGGAAAACGCACTCTGATACGTTAACAATCTGAGCAGTGTGCCAAGATTGGCTGTGTTGGGCAGGTCTAGACCAGGGACAGAAGTTAGACCTGTCTCTGATTGTATATGTGGTTAAATATTTCAGTCTTTGCAATGGCAATATTTTTCTCTCCTGCGAGAAGCTGAAGGTGCTCAAGGGGAGAGATGGCACACAGCTACATTTGTGAAACTTCTTCAAATCACATCTGATTATTAATTCAAAACTTGACATTTGGATTTGGGGAAAGTGTGTCCCTTTTAGCCTCTTGAGTGAATCCATGTCATACTAGAGTATTGCCAAAATCCACTGGCCATGTTTGCAAACTGCAGTGCCAAAGGGGCTGAGCTGACAGGTCAAACATTGTGAACAGCTGAAAATAATGTGTTCAGCTTGTTATGCAGTATGTTAAAAACCTCTTGAAAATTTGTCCAGAGCTCTGATGTTATCTAAGACTACATCCACACTAATATGTTTTTATTTTAAGACGGCAATCCCTGTCCACATGAGTGTTTTAGCTATGTTTCAGAAAAGGTCTCCTTCTGCACTAAGCCCTGAAAATGTGTATCACATGAGCATTCTGGTGGTGTAATTAGGAAGTAGATTGGCCTTTTACATGCAAACCTGATCATTTGCTGGGGTTGATCAGGGTCGATCCTGACATTCAAAAATGTTCTTGCCAATCCTCAGAAACTACAACTTTCTTGATAAATCAAGGCACTGACTCTTCCAGCCTCACCCAGTGCTGGCACTCCAAATAAAATGTCCCTGCCTTTCCATGTACGGCTGACAGTGCTGCTGGATGTAAATCAATAGAATAATAACTTCCCTCCTTTGTATGGTGGCAGTAGTAGCATTATATAATGCAGATTTTAACTGTACAATAGTTGTGAGCATAGACAACAAGGTTAGCAATGCCTCTGATTCGTTATCAACACTGAATAGTCCACACTGATGTCATTTGTCCCGTGATAAGGGCATGACGAATCAGGAAAGGAACATGGGTGTTTGCATCATTGTTTTCTGCCCGTCCACACTAAAACACAATCCCATAGTTTTCAAACGAAAATAGGGTCAGCAATGTTTTCAAAATTCTCAATTTTAGGGGTTCAAAGACACATGAAACACACTGAGGATGCACTGATTTGGTAGACAGAGACAGATAAAATCAAATGTGAGTTTTGGCCATATGTGAATGTTGTAATTTAATGTGTTGCTCAGCTTCAGCCAGTGTATTATTATATTGCATGTTACTGACATTAACGCTGCGGAATTTTTCTGAAAATACCTGCCCCGGTTGGCACAGCAGTCGAGCTTGCATTCAGATAGCAGGACATTTTTGTTAGCTCACAGTGAGAGATATATAGAATTAATTCCCTTAGGTTGGAATCAATAACCCATAACCTCTAATTTATAGTATAAACCGCTGCAGCCACCACAGGCCATCTCTGACAAGCCTTGTATCACTGTGGCAGGCTGCCGTGGAATAGATGGGCCATGCATGCCAAGCCAATAGGTTCTCCTCTTCATTTGCATACCTAACATGGCGTTCACACTCCAGTTGACACATTTGCAACCCGCCACTTATCCCATTACCGTCTGTCCCTGGTCGCAGCATTGTTTGCTGTGTCGGCACTCTTTCTCGCTGGCTGGCCAGCTCATTTTCCACTGTGTTGTGCGTCGAGGCACTCACAGGTTGTTTTGGATGCAGCTGAACTCAACATTACTGAGCTCAGGGGCACATGTGCACAGACATGCATGCCAGCACACGTGCACACATTTACAAACACGTATGTGCATACTATACACAGATGTGCGATTCTCTGCTGTGCATTCCAGGTCATATCTGTTAAGGGATGACTGCAGAAAAACCATTTATAAAGTTCGTTGAACATAAATTATATTTTGTCTAACATGATGATGGTTGCCTACATTCTTGTTTCATAACATTACACTTTAGCTGTGTTTCCATCAAAAACTGTCAGTATAGTACCTAAAGAACAAAAAGTAACCCCTATGAACATGTGCCTAGACTCTGTTTAGCATTTCTGCAGATATTACTCATCAATGTAGGCCAGGTTGTTGTCACTCACTGCCTCCTCCAGCTCTTCACAGGCGATGCAGAGAAAAGTCTGCACCTTGTTTATCATCAGAATGGGGTTTCACGGCAACATTTTCAGAACAAAAAAGAACAAGCTGGAGTGAGAGTCTCTCTTGGTTAAAAATAGCGAGTTGTGCGTTGAATCCTTGTTAGGCAAGAGCAGGGGATTAGTGCTTTTGGAGCACACCAGAAGGATGCTCCGCCATTTTACTCGACGTAAGACATAATCTGGTTGGAATTCATAAATGCTTCTTAAATGCTTAAAGATCTAGTCATCACTAAAGCGTATGTCATTAAGAGAGACAATGAAATTAAATGGAACAGTCAGAGGTATATTGACTTTAAGGTGCGTTGCTGGATTCACATTGTCAACTCATGCATTGAATAACATGCAAGACAGCGTTTCACCTTTATGACCACCAGCAGTCAGCGCAATGAATTAGATAATTTTTTTCTCAGTCTATAGCTGCTAACTGTTAATAAAGATGAAGAGGCAGCAAAACATCCTTTCATTGTATAGTTAACAGTTAAATGTTTGTACAGCTTGCCAAGGTACAAAGAGTGCGTACGTAACCTTCAAAACCAGCCGCAAGTCACCCCTGAGCAAGAGTGATGGTTCTCTATTGACCAATCAACGGACTGCAGTGTTCAAAGCTCCTCCTTTTAGTACTGGATCAGTGCGCTAGGTACCGCAACAGAGGGGTGACAAAAAATAGGGACATTAAGGAACGGTAGTAAGCCTATTGGTACCATCCACAACTTTTCAACATGGGATCAGAAAAATTACATTTCTAATGTGTACCGAGCTAAACTGAACTGAGATGAACCGGACTGCTTGGTGAAAATGAGGCTTTTGCTTACACTGTAGACTTTGCACCGCGTCTGCATTTTAAACATTCATGATTTTACCACATTTATATTTCATGAGGTCTCTAACCTCTTACCCCTAACCCTTACCCCTAATCTTATTTTATGAGGTCCTTTCTATTCCAATTTTTAAGTAAATGCTCCTGGAATGAGTGATGTTCAATTGTGCACCAACACAGAGGCTCACGTCTGATCATTGTGAAGGTTTATCACTGGTACATATTCTTGTTTTAGGTTAATGTGCAGCATATGAACAATAAAGCTGATTAGACCACATTATCTCCCCCCCCCCCACACACACACACACACACACACACGCATAAGGTCTCCCAAGCTGCGCTCCCTCTGTCTTTTGTGAGTTGCTAATATGGGGGGTAATAATTTGTCATTAAATGTTTAATTTTTGTTGGCGCCTTTGCTCTGGATGTTTAATTTAAGTCTTAAATAAACTCCCCAGACCCTGCAGCCATTTTTTGTGTCCCTACCCTCCTCTCCCTCCTTTGCTCCCTCACTGCCTCCTTCACCCCCCCCCCCCCCGTTCTCCATCTCATTCCCTCTCTTTTGGGAGGGCAATATAAGTAAAACAGATTCCCACAGGCAACAAAAAGAAACACCCATTAGTGTTCAGGGATGAGCTACCTTGCTCACCTTCCACATCGCTGCAGGATATAGTCCGTTTGTGTCTCGGAGCCACAGTGACATTTGGCTTTTTGCTGACAAGGAGAGTTCCAGTGTGTTGTTGTGCACACAGTCTTTCAGAGTTTCATGTTTTTACAGCAGGGGGTCCTGGTATCTTTCACACAAGACTTACATGATATTGTAGAGGTCTGTTATCAAATGGCTGTATAAACCGGCTTACACCAAGACTCTGAACTCAATGAACTTAAAATCACTGAGCAGATTCTCCTTGGTGGAGGGCTGCAGCTGAATGCTGTATGTCACCCATGGATTTTCTGATAAGATCATTTTCCACCCTGCACCATCTATTTTTGATGTGCTGTGTTGGTGGCGCACTGAATAGATGAATATTCATGAATGTGCAGAAAGCCTATATGTATCATAGTGATTTCCACCCGTGTCATCAAGCTATGCAAATTACATCCTCACATCTCCACACAGCCACGCAGCCCCCTCTTTCTCCTTAATTAATGACGCTGAGAAAATGTTTTTTCTTCCAAGGAAAATGAGCTCCTTCAAGACAGAATCAGTGCAGATATTAATGGGAAGCGATAATTCTGGACTTGTTTTGACTTGATGACTTAAAGGAATACATATTCCCCATCGGACGGTCACACCTCTTTATGTGGCTATCGTAAAATTGAGGTTGTAAAATACTTGTGATGTGAATTTACTGCCAGTTTTACCCTGCGGGGGATAGTAAATCAAATGTAATATCTGGTTGAATAGACTTTCACCTAGTTGTATTACTATTGTTACAACCATAACATAACACATTTAACCTAAAACCTAAAACCATTAATTCATTTTGCATTTATTCACTGACAAACTTAAGTCAAAGCTGCAATCTACCAGCCCTGTCTCCTAGAAATTACAATTATATAGTGGTCATTTCCAACAGCACATACGGCAAACAGTTATCTGTATTACTGAATGTTTTTTATCCACACAATGAGGACATTTTTTATTATGAGGATATCTGATCATTTAAGTCATAATTGCAGTTACACATCCAATCTTCTTTGTGTATCATTAAGGTCATTATATTTCCCTCTAGAAAGATTAGAATTGTGAATAACATACCAATTCTATCAAGGATTTTAATGAAGAAAGTTTTGTCCACTATTATTAGGGAGGCTCTGACTAAGAATTTTCCTAGTCAACCAATAGTCGTCATTCAGGGCCATTAGTCACCTAGTCACCCACATGTTTATGATATTAATTCTGAGAAAGAATAGTATCAGTAACATTGTTGACACTGTGCTACATTACAATAATGAACCTTCATTAATCTAGGCCTATATTTTATCTACAAGTACACGTCACACACTGAGCGAGCCGCCTGTTAACGACACTGTCGGCAAAGCAGTAATGATTGTGCCAAGTGGCTAATGGGCATGTAGCTACTTACATGTTTCAGATGATACGTGTTTGTAGTTGACGAATGACAGGCAAATGTTTGCCTGCAGAGTTTACATATCACCTTGGGTTTTTCCTTCACCTTCTCAAAATGATCCCACACTTTGGATTTATTGTCCATTTGTATCTTGCAAAAAATATACATTATACAAACACTTTTTTATCATTTTATTTTAAATGAAAGTAGGTTGTCTTTAACCATTTGGCAGTGCCTGCCTTCCTGCTCCTTGTGTAATTAAGGGGGAGCTGGTGGCAGTAGTGCAACACGATTAGTATTTGGGTACTGTCTTAGATGACAAGTTGTTTTGATGTGAACACTGACGGCATCTGTAAGTATGTATGTATGTTAATAGGACAATCATGAGATTCCTGTGTCTGTCTTTTCAAATTAAATTCCCACATGGTCCAGTCACCTAGGTTTTGATGTATTCTGACAAGGCGTGGCTCTTAATAGAGTTTCACCATACCAGTGAAATCTTGCAGACTAATGACCTTTCTGGTCGACTAACCTTTGATTGGCTGTTAGGGGGCAACCCTACTAGTTATTGTATATTATACATTGATATGATCATACTTACAGCCATGGCCAAAAGTTTTGAGAATTACACTAGTATTGGTTTTTACAAAGTTTGCTGCTTCAATGTTTTTAGATCTTTTTGTCAGATGTTACTATAATATACTGAAGTATAATTACAAGCATTTCATAAGGGTCAAAGGCTTTTATTGACAATTACAGAAAGTTTATGCAAAGAGTCAATATTTGCAATGTTGACCCTTCTTTTTCAAGACCTCTGCAATTCGCCCTGGAATGCTGTCAATTAAGTTCTGGGCCACATCCTGACTGATGGTAGCCCATTCTTGCATAATCAATGCTTGGAGTTTGTCAGAATTTGTGGGTTTTTGTTTGTCCACCCACCTCTTGAGGATTGACCACAAGTTCTCAATGGGATTAAGGTCTGGGGAGTTTCCTGGCCATGGACCCAAAATTTCGATGTTTTGTTCCCCGAGCCACGTAGTTATCACTTTTGCCTTATGGCAAGGCGCTCCATCATGCTGGAAAAGGCATTGTTCGTCACCAAACTGTTCTTGGATGGTTGGGAGAAGTTGCTCTCGGAGGATGTTTTGGTACCATTCTTTATTCATGGCTGTGTTCTTAGGCAAAATTGTGAGTGAGCCCAGTCCCTTGGCTGAAAAGCAACCTCACACATGGATGGTCTCAGGATGCTTTACTGTTGGCATGACACAGGACTGATGGTAGCGCTCACCTTTTCTTCTCCGGACAAGCTTTTTTCCAGAAGCCCCAAACAATCGGAAAGGGGATTCATCAGAAAAAATGACTTTACCCCAGTCCTCAGCAGTCCAATCCCTGTACTTTTTGCAGAATATCAGTCTGTCCTTGATGTTTTTCTTGGAGAGAAGTAGCTTCTTTGCTGCCCTTCTTGACACCAGACCATCCTCCAAAAGTCTTTGCCTCACTGTGCATGCAGATGCACTCACACCTGCCTGCTGCCATTCCTGAGCAAGCGCTGCACTGGTGGTGCCCCGATCCCGCAGCTGAATCAACTTTAGGAGGCGGTCCTGGCGTTTGCTGGACTTTCTTGGGCGCCCTGAAGCCTTCTTCACAACAATTGAACCTCTCTCCTTGAAGTTCTTGATGATCCGATAAATGGTTGATTTAGGTGTAATCTTAGTATCAGCAATATCCTTGCCTGTAAAGCCCTTTTTGTACAAAGCAATGATGGCTGCACGTGTTTCCTTGTAGGTAACCATGGTTAACAGAGGAAGAACAATGATTTCAAGCACCACCCTCTTTTAAAGCTTCCAGTCTGTTATTCTTACTCAATCAGCATGACAAAGTGATCTCCACCTTGTCCTCATCAGCACTCTCACCTGTGTTAATGAGAGAATCACTGACATGATGTCAGCTGGTCCTTCTGTGGCAGGACTGAAATGCATTGGAAATGTTTTTGGGGGGATTAAGTTCATTTTCATAGCAAAGAGGGACTTTGCAATTAATTGCAATTCATCTGATCACTCTTCATAACATTCTGGAGTACATGCAAATTGCCATCATAAAAAATGAGGCAGTAGACTTAATGAAAATTAATATTTGTGTGATTCTCAAAACTTTTGGCCACGGCTGTAGATGCTTAAGTCAGTTTGTAGTACTTGAGACTGGACTCATGACCACTCTTGAAGGTCTCACACTTGACTGCATTTTTACTTGGCCATGTCTTGATCTCAGGATTTTATTTCAAAATCACAACTGTGGGTATATCATTAAATTGCTTGTGTGAGAAAAGAGACACTAAAAATGTACCCCTGCAGTACCTTTTAATTATTTTATGAAGACATTTCTCATGGTAAACTCACACCTATATATACGGCAATGAAAAAAAGTGAATGAAGAGTAATCTTTATTTTTCGATGGGTGTTTTTATGTGAATGTTGATCTTTCAGATTAGTGTCATGTTTGTTTGTTCCACATTTTACCCTACATGGGGCTTGCACTGGATGGTCTTGGTCTTGACTTGGCTAAGGTGGTCTTGACTGTAACACTGGCTTAACTGGTGTTTTTCAGTGAGCTACATGTTATACCTACAAAGACCCCCCACCCTGCTCTATTCTGAGATAAAACATACCTGACAGCAAGCAGATTTGCTGAATTACAAGTCATGCATTCAACTCATCATGTATGGCCAATATGGGCGACGAATCTCATCTTCATCTTCAGAGATGAAAAAGAAGATGAGGATTGGTGGGGCATAACTTGCGAAGAAAAGAATAAAGGGTGTAAGTTAGGATAAGCGGTAAAGCTGACATGAGGGTCAAGTGCTGATCTGGCATCACATTTCCCTTTCAAATCCATCTATATGCATATGCTCACATGCACACATTAGCGTCTTTAGCTCCACGTGTATCGCTGCACACCCACGTGCTCTGCTGGGAAACCCGCCAGAGAGAGGTTAAGTCACACAGCGACAAAAAGCAGATGGATGAAATCAAATGAGTAAAAGAGAATATCGCAGATTATTTAAGTGTGTGCTTATGTGTGTGTGTGTGTGTGTGTGTGTGTGTGTGCCGCACAGAGAGAATATATGTAGGAGGAGAGCGAGGCTGAATCTATTGAGGATGGAGGTAGTAGCTCACTGACAGACTGCACTGCCATGCTCAGCCAGTTCATTGCTGTCATTCCTTACATCTTTTGACATTTTCAATTATGTCTTTCACACATGGCTGGGCACTTGTTTTTTTTCCTCCGTGCTCCCCTCATCATCCTCCTCTGCTTTTCTCTCGCTCTCTCTCCTTTCAATTCTATTCCTACACCTTCATTCCATTTCCTTTTTAAGTGGCCGCTCCCTTCTTGCTTTGTGCGTCGGCTCTTTTCATATGTGGGGGTCAGGTAGCCCACGGATCCCATTACTCCTCCTGCACTGTGGTGGATGGAGGGAGCAGGGGACGACGGCGTAGGGCACGCCGAGGAGTGAAAGGATGCTGTCAGATATGTCAAGGACTCCTGTTCAATTTATCTGGTGATCCTTGGGGGGACCTCACAGGGCGAGGTGCAGAAAGTGTAGGTAGACTAGTGTTTTTAGACAGCCACATCCAACCTTACAATAATGGAGAGGAGATTTATATTTGGCAGTGATATCTGTTGTAAAGGTGTTTTCAATGTGCCATTTTTTCTTTGATTTCTGAGGTGTTCCTGAAATTGGCAGCGGTGATGATATACAGTTAGCTTGTGTGAGAAACCTGGACTTCAGTCTTAAAAATGCTTTAAGATTTGCAGACAGGGGTGGAACGTAAGCATATTTACACAGTTACTGGAGTTTTATGGTACAGTTTGGGGGTACTAAGCTTTGATTAAACAACGGACAGACACAGTTAGTAAAGAAAAGCTAATCTCGTAAAATATGACACATTACCACAAATCAATCTATCCCAAAGTACACAGTGGTTGAGTAATTTTACTTTCAATACCATCTGCATATTTTGCTATTAGTACTAAAAATGTGTTGTAAGTATAAAGCATGGACCACTTTTATAGTCTAGGGCAGAGTCTAGCATCAGTCTGATTTTCAAGACCTGCTCCCAAACCAGACATTATAATGTTTAATATCACAATTGCCCAGCCTCCCGTACATTGGACAATTTAGTTCCACAACCCCACCTATCAACACCCAAAACTGCAAATCCTGTAATAATAATGCGCTATTTGAATAATTAAAGTGATAATTTTGGGACATTTCATACATATGAAACTAAGATATAATATTTTAAAATGAAAGTAATTCAGGAAATACAATAGATTTTTCTTTTTTTGTTATTCTCATAATATTGGGCAGCACTTTATGCACTTTATTGAATCAATTCTCATATTTCGGCCAACGCAGCAGTCAGAGGATTAAAATATTAAAACATTTCATTAGATTATTATTCTCATTTTATCATGATATATTTATTATCCAACACCCACGATCCAGCCTGTATGTTTGTATGTATGGACTCCGGTCAGGCTAGTTTGAAAATTTTACGCTTTGGTATGACTACTTTTATGTAAAAGATTCTAATAATTTTCTTTTATTGGGAATGTAATAGACATGGGGACAGTATAATTACAAAAATCATAAAAAAAAATAGGAATAATGTCAAATGTCACTGTGTCTGTGACTGTAGAATGCATTTCATACTGTAAACACACCAAATAGCGATTGATGGATTGGCTCTGTGATTAATTACCTGGCTGACTAATTGATTGAGTCATAATGAGGACATGATGTTTTTCTCCACTAAGAACATCAGAGAACACACAACATCCATAATGCATGTTCCATATTAAGAGGAGCAGGGATCATTTTCCTACTAGGCCAACTGATGGATTTACTGATTGATTGATTAGCTGACTGACTAATTGATTGGTTTTGTAATGAGGGGAAAACACATTTTTCTCCATTAAAGCAAACGGGGGGGGGGGGGGATTCCCCTTGCTGGCAGCCATGATGTAATGCGTAGGTTTCTAATGACCTCAGCATAATCACCACCATTATGAAACAGGCGCTCAGCTCTCAAATCCACTTCATCACCAGAGTGTTGCCTACTCATGCCTACAGCCATCGCTCATTCACTCCTCGCTCCTCTTTCTGTCAGCCAAACAGATCACCAACGCTGCTGCCAGATCTGCAGCCAAATCACAGCAGAAATCGAGCAGGCTGCCAACAAAGCTTTGTTTGCACGAAGGAGAGAGTGCGTGTGTGTTTGTGTTTCAATGTGTGGTATAGTGGACTTTTGGTGCTTCCAAACTGGTGGCCCCGTCTGTACTCACTTTCACCAGGGGGCAGTCAAGGAGGTGGGAGGCCAGGTTGCTATTTTTCAGGCTAATCATAGGCATGGGTTGCCAGGTCTTTCCCCCCTCTTACCCCCTCTCTCCTGC
The DNA here is from genome assembly GCA_026686955.1 of Epinephelus cyanopodus. Taxonomy (NCBI): domain Eukaryota; kingdom Metazoa; phylum Chordata; class Actinopteri; order Perciformes; family Serranidae; genus Epinephelus; species Epinephelus cyanopodus. Next base: position 36,107,183 of record CM048916.1, read on the forward strand.
TGACTCTTAACCCTGACCCTCCAGCAGGAGATCCCTCTCTTGGCAAGAGGGAGGTAGAAAAGTGCGAGGGGGGGAAAAAAATGGGGGAAGTCAGTGGCGCGAGCTGAACAAGAGGAATGGGGGAGTCATGGTCAAGAGCTGATTAATGAGCCTTTAATTTAATCAGCAATTCCCATCTCGCCAGGGCCTCTCCACGTGGCTCTGTAGCAGCTTATTATTTTTAACAAGTCTGTGATCTCCCACTTTTCCTTTGCTCTTTTTCTCCCTCTTTCTGTCTTTCCCAGTTCCTCTTTTATACCGAGCTCTTATCTGTGTCAGAGTCGGGGATGTGAATAGAGAGGCAATGATTAATGAAGATTTAAGACCTATGAAGGATGTCTAATCGCTCTCTCTCTTTCTCTTTCCCTCTGTCTCTCTCTCCTCTCGTGCCTTAAACAAAACTGACTGCAGGAGACTGAGTTTCAGACTGGGCAGCTGCTGTTATGTAGCCAATTACAGTGATGAATGCTCAAAGATGGCCCATGACACTTATTTTATATTGTAAGATCAGAGGTGAGATGAGAATGAAAGAGTGTGTGTGTGTGTGTGTGTGTGTGTGTGTGTGTGTGTGTGCGCGCGTGTGTTGTGTACATTTGTATCTGCCGTGTATCTTCTGCCGTCCAAACTTTGTTTTCATTGATGTGTCTTCACACAGAGAAAGATTTGTTTCACACTTTGCCCTCACATTTCCACACACAGACTAATAATAGTGCGTCTGGTAATGATAATAATTTATTGCTATTGCACATGAGCTTCTCGTGCACACAGTGTTTTCATTTAGTTAAGATAGATTAAATGATAACCTGCCTGGCCCTAATCTCTGTAAACAGAATCTGTAAGTGATGGGACAAGACTTTGGTATCGGAAGTTTTCTGGTTTCTGTGTGTGTAGTATGAGTAGTATAGTCCATTCACGTTTGAACGGCAGGTAAATAGTCCATGTACAGAGTCAGCTCTGTATTCACTTTTTTAAGAATTTATTTCCATTCATACGCAGACACGTGCTGATAGAGATTTGGTGAAATGACTGGTGCATGGGAACTGGCTACACTGGAACAGCCCGAACTATTAATCATCGTCCCCAGAGGCTTTAGGACGCATTCACACTGGCGCTATTTGGTCCGTTTTAAATGCACCCTGGTCTGCTTCAACGGAGAGTTCGGTTCGTCTGGAGTGGCGTGAACGCTCATTCAAACTCTGGTGCAGACCAAACGAGCGAACCCTGGTCAACTTGAAACCTGGGGGTCTCGGTTCACTTGCAAGTGAACCCTGGTGCGGTTTGCTCACAGTGGTAAATGTGAACCAGTGAACCACAGATAGGATGTGAACCAAAAAGAGGAAGTGACGTAGAGTGCAGTGCATTTTGGGTAGAAAAAAACCAAAGCCAACAGCGTGAACCGGGAGAAGCAGAGGTAAAAAAAAAAAAAAAAAAGAGAGAAGAAGTTAGAAAATATCTTGTGGGCATACATGGAGTAGTGAGGAGGTGCAGGTGCTTATTGATATATGGTCAGAGGACTAAATATCGCAGTTGCTTGTGGCTACCCACAATAGATTTTTGTTTTCTGTCCTGGCCAATCGATGAGCCGGGTTTTCCTCTACCTCATGCTTTTTTTCTTTGTCAGTGGTCGTTTCAGGCAATACTGCCACCAGATGAGCAGCTGTTGTAACTGCGTAATTTTGTCCAGGCAGTTTGGTCCGCTTTAAAAAGTGCAGTATGAAAGTGAACTGAACCATATGTAGGTGTGAAATTTTTCGGCATTCCCTGCCCAATCGAATTGAGTCCCCCGGACTATCCTGGTGTGAATGCACCCTTATTGTCGTCAGGCCAAAAGCTGATGGGTTCTGAGGTTGGTCAGGTCCTACTTTGCCCCTCATAATGGCATGCATCTTGGGTGATGTGATCACAAGTGAACACCTTTAAGTACAGGTGTGAATACACTCATTGTGTCCTTAAGGCATCTTGACATCCGATCACTCAGACCAAATTTGGAGGTGGTCTGTGCCTCCTTCGCAGTTATTTACAGACTAGGCCACATATGTCCACATTCTCTATGCATTATATGCCTTGCTTATCCAACTGCTGCTGCTGACAGAGGTTAGCTGTGTGCTGAAGGACCATTCACTGTCCGAGTCAACGAGTTCACACTCCCACAGCAGTAGTCTCCCTATTGAATAATCATTCGAGACACACTCCAATTCCAGGTGTCCACTGCTGATCCGTTCACCTGAGACAAACATTAATACCAGGAGTAAACAGGCTCTATGTGTCAGTACCAGGGTCTCTACTGTTCTCTGCTGTTTTGCATGTATTACCACAAGCCACAAATTCTCGGACTTAAGAATTTTCAAAGCTGGATCAAACAGTTTTGTTCAGTTTTGTTCATATGAGGTCATTCTTCTGTCTTAGCCAATGTTCAATCTCTTTTTATTCTGAATTTGTTTTGCTTTTCCACTTTCAAAACAATCGGCTGACTGGGTGCCTTGACACATTTCACTTAAACCAATCAGATTTTTGCCACAATCTCTGTGAGCCAATCATCTCTTTACTGTCAAACTGAAATATAACTGATCCCTTCTCTGCTGCCGTCAGCTGTCATTTCAGTGTCACATCAATGCGATTCACTTCACCTTCAGTTTCATCAAAACCACCTGTCCACCATTCCAGCCACTGAGCTCATCAGATCACATCCATCCACACCTTCAGTGAGGCTGTTCTTCACTCCTTTATCCAATCCTTTGCCTTGTCCCATTGTCTACTCTGTATCAAATGAATCCACTTCTTAATAGCACTTTAAGCCCTTCTTTCACTTGGTCTCTCCTGATTAAAATAACATTTTACTCAACAAGTTAATTGCTAGGATTTGGGAAAATAGCCAAATCACTAAGTGGGAAAAGAAATGAGAGTGATCATATGATCCATAGAACCAACAGACACAACAGTTCGAAGTACAAAAAATATGTATATAATAACTGAACTTATCCCTTAACAATTTAACTGTGAAAGTACTGTAAATGTTGAAACAACAGTGTATGTACTTTATGTAGCCCCACACTGACAGCAAGCTAAAAAAAAAACCTTTACATGTACCTTACACAAATAGTCGCTCTGCATACTGTAGATGCCCTCGCTCACATTTTGGCTGGATAAAACAGCACACACAGCACCTTTTTTTTCAAAAGCAGAAGCAATTCATTTATTTCTAGATAATTAGAAATGATGGCAGGTTAAAAAAAGAGAGAATAAGAAGTGATGGAATAAGAAAGGCTTTGTAGTGAGTCAGAATGGAGATGAGAGAAGCTCTTTAATTCTACCTCTGATTACTAAGTGGCTCCGTCCATTATCTTTACACAGTGAATAGCAGAACACCATAAAGGTAAAATGTGACTCATCCATCCCCACCGGTTATCACTCTCAATGGCTTATGTGGGAGCTGCCCCCCACCCCCAGCCCCCAACCCCATCCATCCCCACACAGATTGACACAGTGCCTACTTAACATAGCCCTTTAGAAAGTGCTTTTACAGTAGGTAGTGTGTGTGTGTGTGTGTGTGTGTTTGTGTGTTTGTGTGTGTGTGCATGTGTGTGCGCAGGAGATGTTTACACATACCAGCATTTTACACTGGATGCTCATAGATATATGTTTTCAAGAGAGACTTTTGTGTATGTATGAGTGTTTGTGTATGCATGAAAATGTGTCTTTGTAAGAGTGTCAGGTCATTTCATATGTGTCTCCTCTCAATCGGTGACAAGGGGAGGAGTATGTAGGTCCCCCTCTCCCATCCTCTGCCATGGGGGCTCTGAGAGGTATTGCCTCCCTTATTGCTGTTGAAAAGCCCCATCAGTGCCAGGCGCGCTGATTTATGTCCCTGAAACCCTCCACCTCCAGCTCCTTTCCATTAGGCTTTACAATATTCCCCCCATTGTTCAGCTCCCGGCGTTATCGGCCCTGCCCAGGCCTGTCAGCAAGACCTGCCCCACACACAATCACGCCGGGAGAAGAGAGGAGAGGGAGGGGAAGGGGGGGCTGATAGGACGGAGCGAGAGATCGAAGAGGAGGGGTACAACAGATAGGAGGAGGAGGAGGAGGAGGAGGGGAGCGAGAGAGAGAGAGAGTGCTGGGATGAAGAGGGAGATAGAGAAGTGGCAGGCAGAGATGGGATGAGAGGAAGATGAGGTGGAGGGCAGCGTGTTGAGGGAAGTGCAGAAATGGGAGATGTCCATCTAAGGATTGGTTTTATTGTTCCTGAAAGGATGGAGGGGGAGGTGGTGGTGGTTCAGGGAGGGGGTGGAGGGAGACGTAAGTTAGGCAAAATGCAAGAGGTTGACTGTAACGATGAGGGCTGGAGATGCCATTTGGGTGCATTATTGTAGGACATTCTGTTGCTGTATGTTCATTAAGATATAGATTTTATTGCCTCCGAATGGGTTTGGGTTGCTGTGTGTTCTCCAGTGTTGCCGAAGATAAGGCGATGACGGCAGTGCTAGGGAGTGAAGCTTTTGATACAGACCCCACTCTGTCAATTCCAGTCAGCTTTATTGCCTTTGAAGAGAGGCTGGATGAAGCAGAGGCACGCTGATGCACTTGGTTAAATGTAGGTGCCTTTCACACTGAGGTTTACAATGTAGCACTGGCAGATGCAACGGAGTCGTTAAGCGCGGTACAATGAACGCTTGAAAGGCAGCCTCGAGAAAGGTCGAGGGGGCCACATGAGCAGAATGTGAATGAGGAAGGACTATTTAAAGAGATTCAGGATCGATGCTTGTCTTGATGATGTGGGTGCAAAGACAGAGCACGTAGAGGTTGTTTGTGAGGGCGAGGCATTGAAAGTTTCAGCTGCTTAGCAATAAATGTGCTGCCAGTTTTAGCTCACAAACACCACGTGGTAACTTTGCCATGACAGTACTTCAAGTGACAGTTCACAACTGAATCAGAAACATATTTTTCCTCTTACCCGTAGTGCTGTTGATCAATCTAGATTCTTTCAGCGTGAGATGCCGAGTGGTGAGGTTATCAGCCATAGAGATGTCTGCCTTGCCCTCGAATATAATTTAACCTCTGGGTCGGGCAGCTTCAATTCCAACCTGCTGCTCTTTGTTGCATGTCATTTCCCCTCTCCCTCCAGCCTTTCATGTTGATCTTTAGTTGTATTGTCAGTTTAAAGGCCAAAACATTGGTAAAAAAAAATCTGGAAAAAAAAGTTATTAATAACTTACAGAAACATGTGATATGTGCTGTAGTCCACCATTAGTTCCATTATCCAGTTTTGGACCTGAAAAATCTAGTATTTAAATCTCTCCGGTCATAATATCCAGTAAAAATATTTCCCTCCCTCTAATGTCATGTCCCAACATCAAGCAAGTGTTTCTATGTCCACACTGAGCCCTTCTATAACATTTCGTGAAACAAACCGCTGTACCGGTCAGCTGTGCGCTAATGTAAACAAATCATATAGGTTATCAGTTTTGCGCTTGAGATCATACTGAAGTCATGGTACCTGTCATCTTAGTATGTTTGTACTTTTTAAACATAAAACACACATTTCATAGTTTGTTAGAGTTTGCAGTGACGCCAATTATGTTCCACCTCATTAGTTCATCGCATGGAGCGTTTAACCTGGCAACAACTGCAGCTGGCTCAAATGTGATTGGTCAATATCACACAGACTACAAACAGCCTATAACCGGAAACCAGGGCTCTTTGCTCTTCTTCCAGAGGCAAGATCTCCGGGGCTTGCCTACAGACTCACCATTCACTGAATGTAGAGTCGGTATATAGAGACTATCTAGAAAGAGACGTTACTGTTAAATTTCAAAATGCGTTTTTCTTTTGCACTTTGAACAACAAAAGTCAGACGGCAGACATCTCTACAGCCAACATCTCCAACACTGGGGAACTCTCACCAAAACAGTCAAGGTTGATTTATAGAACTGCAGGCAAGAGGAAAAATATGTATTTTGATTTGAGGGTGAACTGTCCCTTAAAGTCGTATTTCTCTTGCTGTTAATAATGCAAGGGCAAATCAGTGGAATGTCATCATAAATATTCTTTTCCCCACCTTCTGCAAATGGATGCCACCTTGACTTACATCCCCCCCGTTGTAATTGTAACAAAAGACAATCGTTCACAAATGGCAAAATTTTCCTATTTATTTCAGTGCTGCATATGCCTTCCCAGACAATGACATGGTAAATTTAAAAATGAATTGCAAATTGCCCTCATTTTGTATGCAGGGGCCTCTCCTCCCTTGAAGAGCCGGCTCATTCCTGTAAGAGATCCTTCTGACATATACCTTTAAGAAGAGGAAGATGAGAAAATGCGGATGAAAAGAAGAAGAGGAAGGAGAGAGGAGGGGTGGAGCGGGTGGCAGATAAGCTTGCTTGCTTTCAACTCTGTGGAGGATAAGGGAGAAGAAGTTTTAATATCTCTAAATCAGCGGCTCGATATTGAAAGTGTCATCTAATTGAAAATGATTTAGGACACCGGGCCCGCCTGGCAATCATATATAAATTCACTCCTGACACCAGCTCCAAAGTCTCTCTATTTCTACTTTATGAGTCATTTGCATGGTGGGGGCCTTGGAGAGTATAAACCATGCAAATGATATGGAGCGCTGCACAAGGTGATGTATCCCCTCCCCGCTCCCTCCCTCTCCTCCTCCATCTCTCCATCTCTCCATCTCTCTCTCGTTCTCCCTCTTAGCCTCAGGAGAAATGCTTTCTGCTTTGCTGCTGCCTTTGTCCAGAAAGTCATTTATTTCTCTTGTTGTTCGCTCGCTTGCTATTTTACAGCTTGCCGCATAGGTTAGGGGGAAAGAGTCGGCTGCCACCCCATTCAGTTGAATAACTGTCATCTCCCATTTGCGAGCTCATGTTGTTACGTGGAAGTCATTTCCTTATTTTGCGAAAAGACAGATAGAGATACCCACAATAGAAATGCCGGTGTGCATCCCTATAGTACATAACAATAAATATAAGCATGCTTTAATGTGACACTGAAAGCCTGGGAGTACATCTTTGCACTTCAGACTGTAATATGAAGTAATACCTGTACTGTCTGTGACTTGAGGCTGTTTGAAACGTTTGGTTTTTATCTCTCAATGAGCTTTTGTCTCCTTGAGAGTAAGACTGCTTTCAAGTCGCTAAACACACATGACAGGCGGAATCAACATAAAGAGCATGACAAAATCAGAAGCCTTGAAACAACGCAACTCAAATGAAGAAACTAAAGACAGAGAATGAAAGGAAGGAACCTGCAAACTGAAAAGGAAGTAAGGGTCTCTGCTATTACATTATTTCCAGAGCGATTCTTTACCTGACTGCCCATTTCTTCTCTCAGATGGATATAAAGAGCAGGGAGTGAGAGTTCAGAGGGGCCGACTGTACATGCTTACCCTTTACGGCTCCTATAAAACTTTTATGACTTGAAAATCCTCTATTTCTCTCTCTGGAGAGAAACACTTAGATCAAAGGATGAAAGGATGAGGGGAGAAATGGAGACAGATAGAAAGCAACAAAGTGAGCGCCCCTGTTGCTCCTACTCTCCCGTACATGGACACAAATTTTCGGCCTGTCGTCCCGGCAAAAGCAGCTGTTATTGAGGTGTAAGTAAATTGGCGTAAGGGGAATATCCGTGTGCACATTATCATCTAACACTGTGTGGCCCTTCGTCGTGGAAACGGGGCTAAGTTATCCCACAGGGTGTAATTGTGTGTAAACATGTGTACCCTCGTTTTTTCCCCCTGGATCTGTGGTTTTGGTCCATTTAGCAAGAGGAACAGGGCTGCGCTTTAATCCGCAGTGTATGTTTGTGCGCATATGGTTCATGTGTGAATTTTACATGAATGTTTTTCAGCTCCCAAACATGAGCGTCTCTGCATGGAGAGTGCTAATGTACGTGTGTGTGTTTTTATTTGTGCCAACATGCATTAATAAGTATATGCAAGGTTTAGAGGTAGGACTGCGTGTGTGTGTGTCTGTGTGTGTGTCTGTGTGTGTGTGCGTTCAAGAGCTGGTGAGTGAATGACTGCTGCAGTCTCAAGTGTTGCCCAGGGAGCTCCTGCGTGCGGTGGCAGTCTTGTTTGTCTTCCGCCGCTGCTCAAACAATGGCTCCCCATGGGCCCGCTCTCCGCCTAATTGAGAGACTACAGAGAGAGAGAGGGGGCGAGAAGTGATAGGGCCACGCTTACACCAGCTCAATTACACACGCATACACTAACACACCCAACACTTCCACGCACACACGAGTAAACACCAACACACACATGTGGAGGCATGAAGAAGTGTAAAGCATTACAAACTGGTAATAGAGCCACTGTACATGCCCTGTTATTTGTATCAACAAACACTCATACACACACACACACACACACACACACACCAATCACATCTGATGAAGAGGCAGCCGCACTTAATATAGCAGCACTAAGAAGTCTCTCAGCGCAGAGCAAGGGTAAACCAAATAGTCGATACAGTGTTCTGTTGTGTCTGCGAGGCCTTGAAACGTCTCTCACTCTCTCCTTCAGGAAAGACGTGACTTTTCGCTCTATACTCAAATAACACGTGGTTACAAGACCTTGTGATTCACTGCATCGTGGGCAAATCAGAGTTGCATCATTATTGCATCAGAGCATGTCAGCACACACTGTAATGAATAATGAATCTGTTACAGGCAGGGTTTTAGCATTCTAATCATAAGTGAAGATGTACAGATTACAAGATGTCTATTTTGTTTTTACTTTAAATATACATCATCAATATTAATATCATGTAGTCTATTATTTAACCTCTTCATGGGAGATAATGATGTAAGCTGCGTCCCAGTTATGCAACATGATCATGTATGCGTACGAAAACAAGACATTTGATTTTCCTGTCGACTTAAACTATCGTCCCACAAAGGAAACAGGGCTGCTGCACAGGCTGGAAAACATTTAAATTAACTGGTGGTGAGACAGCTCTAAAAAGAATACTTAAAAAATAAATAAATAAATAAAAATAAGTCTTAAATCTTTTCAAGGACATTTATGCTTTCTGTTTGTGAATTTTAATCAGCAGCGACATTGAAAACACACTTTGATTGATGTTCCTTGTGTCAAGTTTTAACTGTGTAAAAGTTCCTGCTGTTATAAAAAACAGCAACATAGATTTCTTGCAAACAAAAATATAGAGGCAGGCTAGATATTGATATTATATCGATATCATGATATTAGACTTGAAATTTTCTTAGATTTTGGGTATCGTAAGGGTTGTCTTTTCCTGGATTAAAAGGCTGCATTAGCATAGGGTGACGTCATTTTATGAACTTACTGGATCGTTCTGTTATTTCCCTTTACTTTCATAGTCGTTATAGTTAACTGATGATTATTTATCAAAGATCTTTATGTGTTAATATTTTGTTAAAACTCAAATACTCAACCTGTGCATTTGCCAAAGTAGCAGAGGACTTTTATTTGACCAAGTGTAGACATTTTGACTATAAACTGATGGAAAAAGGGCACTAATTGGTGCAGAAAAATTTACCAGAAAGCAGGAAATGAAGTGTTTCACACTCAAAATTTCCTGGAGGAAGATCCCCAAACAACCCCCTTCATACTGTATGTGTCCATACATATATTCAGTATGTAGACTGGACTGAGAACACAGTGTTTTCAGTCAAAAGACTGAATCAGCTGTATGTAAAAAACACGGAATAACTGTTGGGGATTATTTCTGTGTGTCTTTTCATCAGTCACACACACACACACACACACACACACACACACACACACACACACACACACACACACACCTACACACACACACACACACACACACACACACACACACACACACAGTTTGGAGGCAATGGCCCAACATTTCTCTTGCTTCTTTCTCAGCACTCCAAGACCATTAGGGGAAGAGAGAGAGCAAAAGAAAGACAAAGAGTGTGTATGTGTGTGCAGTGAGCTCTGTGGGCCCATTACAGTGGTAGTGCAGGGCAACTACCAGGAGAATAGACTGCAGAAACAAGTGGATTAGGACTTTCTAACGAGGACAGGCAATACCTCTTGATGGATGACAGCCTCCATACTGTGCTGCCGTGCTTATAGGATGTGTGTGCTGAGGGGGGCCCTCTGAATACATGTGCATGTTGGTGTGTGATTAAATCTGAGTGTGTATGGCAGTGTATACTGGTTTGAATGTGCATTTCTGCATGCGATTGCTGTCCTGTGTCAACGCTTGTGTATCCACTCTCAGATGGAAAGTGCGACTATGATGTCCTTGAATTTCATGTTCTTATAATCAGGTTTCTTCCTTCTATTTTTTTTTTTTGCATCAAAGCCGTGTCATAAAAGATCCACTCACGGATGTCAATATAAATATTTGCCACGCACTAACGCTGCAAGCCTATTGAAAAAAGAACCCCACAGGATATTGTTGAACAGGGCGCCTGTGTTCGTCCAGCGTCGTTGACACATTCACTTGGTAGTACAATAGAGGCAAAAGCGAAGAGGCATGGAAGTGTCGGCTGCTTGTGTAGTCAATGGGGCCCTTTTACAAGCTATTTAAGGGGATAAAAAGCATGTCCTTTTCAGCGTGACACCGGTGTCAGTGTGTTTCAAAGGCGCTCCAGGGCCATTTAGGAGCAGTGGCAGCAGCGCCGCCCGCTTTGATTAAAGCGCTACAGTGCAGAAAGGAGAGAGAGGCAACACTCTGCTAAGTGAATATGGAAATGACCTCCACCATCCTCTTTTGCTCCCACGCCAACCTCTCCAAACGCACAGAGCAGCGTGATAGAGACGAGTATATGTCCTGTTTATGAGTCTGCGTCAGAGCGTTAAAGGAGTTTGTCTGTGCATATGTCGTTAAGATATAGCACGCAAGGGAGGTGTGTGTGAGAGATGCAGAGGAAGGGGAAGAAATGAGAGGAAAGAGAGAGTGTGATGGCATGATGAGCCCTGAGGAGTGGTTGTGACTGGCTCAAGTGTCCTGGTTTTGTTTAATTAATATGCTTCCAGTGACAGACATAGAGCATGGCCAGGACCTCTCCTCTATTTTCCTCTGCTCTCCTCTTCCTGTCCTCACCCTTTTTCTTCTCTCGCCTCTCCTCTCCTCTCCTCTCCTCTCCTCTCCTCTCCTCTCCTCTCCCTCTTCGCTTCCTCTCCTGGTGGAGCGACCAGCATTACACACCAGAGACTAATATAACTAATACTGGAAATACACGCAAACATAAATTATCTCTCCGACTCTCTTTTTCTCTCTATAAATATTTACTTTATGGCAATATATCCACACGTGGACAGCCTGGCTAGATATATGCATTCAACCCCAACCTTTATACCTATGAAATAGTGATAAATTACCATGAAAGAAATCCCTTTATCTATCTCTGCAAAAAATGCAAAAGCTCGCCCATACACACCAGCGAACTGATCCTCATCCATAACACAGATCACATACTCCAGCATGGCTGTGTCCTGTACTGTAGGTGAGCTCATTTGCATGTGCGCTCTGTTACGTGCCATTGGCCCTCAAATGGATGTGTCCCGCCATAGAAGATTCCAGTAATTAACCCAACACAACATAGTCGTCATCCGGTAATTGACCTAATTGTTTGGCTTGTCAGCTCCCGTTCTACGTATTAAGCATTAAATATGCTGGGTGTCATTAATCAAAGGATTATCGTGTATCCAGGCGAGGGCGAATGCACTGTGTCTTGTTCTTGTTTAGCAAGTGTGAGATGTTATAGAGGGTCCGCAAGGTGTTGTATAACCCCACTTTTCTCCATGTATTTTAATCGCCATAACATTTTTTACGGGCTTTAAGCTTTTAATAGCTTGTGAAAGTCCTTATTTTACAGCCCAGCAACACTCCATCAAATTATCCACAGGGTTTACAGTGTGCCGTCTTTACCGGGCAGCAAAGTGGGGTTCTTTTGAAAATTGTGTAAAATTGAATTTTGTTTAGCCTGGGTAAATCACAAATCAGAATCTGTTATTCCCAACACCATCATCCCATTACTGTAAAGCTCCCCACTCTAGCCTTAATGTACTATCTGTGAGTGCCAACATCAGCTTACCAGCCCTGATACTTTTCTATAGGCACTTATGGAGGTGTGCGTGTTTGTGTGTGCATGTTCGTGTACGTGTGTGTGCCCATTTCTGTTTGTGTATGTGCGAGCAAGGCAGATGGCTCAGGTCCAATTCACAGCTGATTCACGGCTGAGGCTTATGTATTTAGAAGCAGATTGCCTCCAGGTTGCTATAAAAGGTGTTGAGCTGCCACTTTTATTGGATTTTTAAAGTGAGGAGATTACATCCCGTATATGTCTAATGGTTCCCCACACACTGCTTATTCAGTTTTGTCTCTCTCCTCTGGTCAGGTTTTTGTATTGTCTAGAGCAAAGGAGGAGGGGTGTGTTCCCTTATACCCTATGCACACACCCAGTGCATTAATAACAATAACAATAAAAAGGTAATCAAATCTGTAAAAACAATATGTACTTAATGTTGGCCCAGGATCCACTGCTAAAAGCCCACCTCATCAAACTGCAAATTAGTCTCGGCCATAACTTTATTACGGCCTGGCCCGGAGATGGGCAGCCATAAATAATTCAACTGCACCGTCTCTGGAAGCGGTGAGATTTAATTCTACTGAAGGGAAAGTGTGTGTGTGTGTGTGTGTGAGAGAATGTGTGCGCACTTGCTGAGATGCATGCATGCCTGCAAGGTTTTGTTTGAGCTAGTGTGTGTATGTGTTTGTGAAATTAGACAACCCCTCCTCCATACAAACACACGCACACCGCCAACACCACCCTCCTCTTCCCCTCTGTTCTCCCATTGGCAGGCGGCTGGCTTTAGCCTCCCATTGCAGAATATTCCCCACCAGGTAGCACCATGGCAACGTGCTCAGCCTCATCCATCAGCCAACCAGCGCCCCAACCCTTCCAGCTACAACCACCTAGAGAGAGACACACACACAGGGAGAGAAGGAGTAGTAAGGGATGGGGTAAATCGGAGGAGAAATAACAAAACACGAGAAGACATGGAGAAAGGGAAAGATGAAATAAGAAGGCAGCAAAAAGCAAATAGATGAGAATTAGAGAGGCAGAGGGTGAGACTCTTCATGTTATGTTAACTACCACACAGTTTGGGCATCTTATAAAGGCTCATTACAGTTTACTACAGCTTAGGTCTTATGTTTTTTAATTGTGTCCATCAATCGTATTGTAATGATAACATTTTACACACCATTTCATTTCTGAAATTCTTGGATTGCGGTAACAACACTAAAGGAGTCCAGTGGGGCATTCAACAAAAGTTTTATACAAACTCTGAGGTTAATGAAACCTGGAAGCCATTTAGGATCCCATCAACAATCGATCTGATAATCAGTATTTTGGGGGTTCTGGTGTAGCCAGCAGATATCAGGGCCAAAACGTACTATTCCGTGCGGCCATCATTGTTTACAGTCTGATTAGCAATTTGAGAGGTTATATACACAATAATGACACTCTATGAACACATGTCTGCATGTAGCAGTAGCTAAATTGTTGTCGGATGATAGCCGATAGATTCCAAGACTGCATTTTGGCCAATATGTTCTGCCTTTTTTTTTTTTTTTAAACTTTGTTTATTAGAACACATCACATCATGTTACATACAAATCTTGCATGGATAAATGTGTGATCATTTTTTGAACCAAACACACATATAGAACAGGCAAAAAGGAAGCAGAAGAGAAGAAAAAAATAAAATTAAATAACAAATAAATAATAATAATAATAACAATAAAATCTTACAAAACTAAACCTACCCAAGTCTCCCACCCACCCCAGTCTTCCACCCCAAGTTGGTCCACCCTTGTATGTCAGTGTATCATACCAAACAGCTTTGACCCATATATTGACAATGTTGGAACAGTACAACTGGATAAGAAAATACTGATGTTTTGTTTTTCCTAAGTAGTAGGGGTTATAGCTACATTATCAAAATATGAGAGAAGAGGCTGCCATGTACTATAGAATAATCCAGTTGACCCTCTAAGTGAAAATTTGACCTTTTCTAGCTTAAGGAGTGACATTAAATCAGTCTGCCAAGATTGATCTCCTGGGGGTTTTGGCGATTTCCAGTGTAGAAGGATACGTCTGCGGGCAATCAGAGAGGCAAATGCTAAGATATTTAACTTCTGTTTATTGAGTTCAGAGTGGTTTAGGAGAACTCCAAATAGAGCAATAAGTGGACAGGGAGTTATATCTGTATCTAAGACATGATCTTGGAAAAGTTCTAACAGAATCTTGTTAACTGAGTATGACCAGAAAGTATGCGCTAGATCAGATGGGACAGAGACACATCTATTTCAGGTCTCACTGGTGCTGGGAAAAACCTTCGCTAGTTTGGCTTTGCTGAAGTGTATGCTGTGTATTACTTTGAATTGTATTAAATTAAGACGGGGCACAAGATGAAGAGTAACTCACTTGTAATTTGGCCCTTCCCTTGAACTCCCACCTCATTTTCCCACTCCTGTTTGGCTATGATCAATGGAGAGGGGTTAGCTTGAAGGATACTTGTATACAACTTAGATATCATTCTTGTATGGCTTTCTGGCGTATCCAGAATGTTTGGTAAGTCTGCGGGTAAACATGGGAATGTGCTGCACTAGTCTTTAACAAAACTGCGAACCTGGAGATAATGGAAGAAATTGCTGTGAGGTAAGTCATGCTCACGGGACAGCCTTTCAAAATCAACAAATGTGCCGTTTAAAAACAGATCTCTGAATGATGCGATACCTTTCTCCTTCCAAAGTGCAAAGGCAGAGTCCAGTTTAGAAGGTAAGAAAGTATGATTATTACATAATGGACCAAGGAGGATAAGACTGTTTAGTTTACAGTGTTTGCAAAACTGTGTCCATATTTCCAAAGTTGACAAGATTACAGGGTTTGAGGTATAGTTTGTGGCTGAAAGTGGTTAAGGGGAGCATGTTAGGGCCACAAGTGAGGAGGAATGACTCCATTATACACCAGTCCAACTCACTTTCATACCACCAGGTACGAAGTTAGGCCCAGGTCCCCCTCTTGTCTTGCTGCCTGCAGAGCGTTTTTATTAATTCTGGCAATTTTGTTCTGCCTTTTGTTCTCCACATGAACTGTTTACCAGTGTGCAAACAAACCCTGCTCAAACATCATTGGTCCATACTACTCAGAATACTAAGGGAAACAAGAACCTTCTGATACCACAATATTGTCCATGGGCTCCAGTTTCGAATATCTGTGTAGAGATTAACGTGGTAGAGAAAACAAACACGAATTGTGAAATTCTTGCCCAAACTTTAGGTTAAGAAACTGATCAAAAACTACTTACTATCCAAAATGTCCATGAATATCCATCATAGTTAACAGTCTGACATCTTGGTTTAACTTTAACCTACCATGTTGGAACCCACTAGTTGTTGTGCAGTGATAGATTAAAAACAACATTGTGTTCACATTCTCTTTTGGTTTACCTCCAAGTAAGGACCGTTGTGTTACACCAACATCACCAAACAATTTGTAATCGTGCTTGCACACTGGTCCATGTTGATGATTGGCATGCTGAGACCCCTGACCCAATCGCTTCCACTTCAAGAACACATCGACAATCAAATAGCCACCATCATTATAAAGATTAGACAAACAAGGAAGCAGGTACTAAACAGTGTCAGCTTCTTCTTCTACAGGTATCCTCCTGTTCATTGCTGTAGAATGGTCCTAAGCACACGCTACAATGTCAGAGAACAGTGGAGCCTATCCTAGCTGACATTGGGCAAGAGGCAGGGTACACCATACATACTGGACAGGTCACCAGACTATCACAGGGCTGACACACGGAGACAGACAACCACTCACACTCACACTTTGGACTGTGGGAGGAAACCAGAGAAACCAGAGAAGATCTGCATACATAGAACATGCAAACTCCACACAGAAGGGCCCCAGCCAGCAGATTTTCACCCTCTTGCTGTGAGGCAACCGTGCAAACCACTGCACCATCATGCCGCCAGAGACTCACGTTGTAACAAACAGAATTCTCCTTTAATAACCTATCGAGGGGAGGTTTATTTAAGACATGTGTCAGCGCCATGTCATATTTGTTGCCAGAAGACAATAACATAAAATCATCTTGTCACAACTTGCAGAGTTTTCCATCTGACAGCACACAGAGCTCATTTCCCTAAACTCTTCAACACATGCTTCTCGTGGTGACCAAAACCATGGACTTGCCAAATCACCGAGCAGACAGCCGTGGTACAAATGTATAAACCGATGCCTCGGGGACAGATGGAAGCTGTCTGCTGCCCATGAAAATGTCATCATTGTACCTGCCCCATATATCTTCATTAACACAGCACAGATAGGCATCAGGGGAAATGCCCCCAGTTTGATGGGAATGCTCAAGTGCAGTGTGTTAAGCTCGATGTGGAGCACAGCAGGCAATTTGAATTCATTGTGTGTGCAGAATCAACCTATTAGTGGCATTTAGCTTTCAATACCGCAAAAGTCTCCCCAGCATTGTGTGTCAGCCTTGTTGTGTGTGTGTGTGTGTGTGTGTGTGTGTGTGTGTGTGTGTGTGTGTGTGTGTGTGTGTGTGTGATTGTTTTCAAGGCTAAATGACAACAAGAGACCTTAACATGGTGATGTATGGTGCGGTATAGCAGTGGAGCACATTACCAGGCGCCTGTATTCTCTGACATCTGCACCCTGTTTACTGAGTGAGAGAGAGAGAGAGACAGAGAGAGACAGAGAGAGAGAAGGGGGGGGGGGGGGGGGGGGGGGGGGGGGGGGGGGGGGGGGGGGGGGGGGGGGGGGGGGGGGGGGGGGGGGGGGGGGGGGGGGGGGGGGGGGGGGGGGGGGGGGGGGGGGGGGGGGGGGGGGGGGGGGGGGGGGGGGGGGGGGGGGGGGGTGACCCTATCCTCTGGTGGGTGGAGGGGGAGGAGTGTGGGTTGGGAGAGGGAAGGGGCACAAAGGGGAGCCCCAGGTCTCACTTGTAATTGAGGAGTGGAATGAGAAAATGTGGACGGGAAAAGTGAAAGTAGTCATAGAGGGAGAAGGGTGGGCGAAATCTGAAATGGTTTTTCCCTGCCCCTCCCTTCTGTTTGTGTGTGAGTGTGTTTGTGTGCATGCACACGTGCGTGTGACTCGCCTACTGGCAGGAGCAGAGGTTGTGGGAGCCTTGATATGGCTGGATGGCAGGTGATAGCAGTGGCTGCATTGAGAGGACTGCAGAGCGTTAAGAGGTGTGTGTGTGTGTGTGTGTGTGTGTAGGTGTGTAGGTGTGCGCATCTTGAGGCATATAACACCAAGGCAATATCAGTGGCAATATTGGTGGCCTAAGAAGGGGCTTGAGTGAGCAAGACCTGGGGGAGTTTGTTTCTCTCTCTCTTTATGTGTGTGTGTGTGTTTGTGTGTAAGGGAGCAACAGCTCTTTGGCCGCAATCAGTTCCACCAAGCTGACATTCCACCAGCACCTGCCTCGCCCTGCCTCACCTCGCTTCCCCCCTCCCTCCACCACCACCAACACCACCGCTGCCCCCACCCTGTGGCTCACTGAGTCTCGGCATGGATGCAGTGGTGCGAGCGATAAGGCCAATATTACTCGGGGATAAAAGCGGAATTAGCTACCTGCTGTGAAAAACAGGCACCACAAGCCATGATGGAGAGCCAGGGGGTACAGAGTGTGTGTGTGTGTGTGTGTGTGTGTGTGTGTGTGTGTGTGTGTGTGTGTGTGTGTGTGTGTGTGTGTGTGTGGTTTGGGGGGGGGGGGGGGGGGCGTTCTGATAATATTGGATCACTGTGAGAAAATGGCTTTACAACATCCCTTCAGCTTGTCCTCATATAGACCCTCACTGCTGCTCTATGATTTGATTTCACCATCCTCTTATTTTTCATTTATGGCTTCTTTATCTATTGCTGTCTAGTTGTTTTTACCTAGCACTCTCTTGAATGATATTTTGAGTAGAGGTCTTTATGGGTCTACCTGGACCCGATCCTTAAAGGAGCTATATGTAAGAAATCTAAAGCAAATAGTCGTAGAATCATCCTAATATGTCACAGAGACTAAGGAATAATGTCAATATAACCTTATATATAACATTTGTTTGCCTTCATTTTCTCCCCAAAATAATGGCTTACATAGTTGTTTGTTTAAAACCTGTCTGATCATCTGACTGCTCATGTTTTTTTGCCTCCATTTAATATCCAGATCTCAGCAGTTAACTTGATGAGTACTATGTTATTATTACTGACAAGGGTGGTGGCCTAAACTATGAAAATTAGACCCTTATCCTTTCACTGGGAAAAAGAATGGTAAGGATAAAACAGAACAAGACAGAGAAGAGTGAGACGAGTTGTGAAACAAGCCAGGCTGATGGAATCCAGAGACGACCGCCGGAGGGGTCTTCTTGTGACTTAGCAGCAAAGTCCCCAGAGATGAACTGCATCCTCACTTATTGGACATACTGAAACCTAAATTCAGTCTCAGTTTGAGACGATGTAGCTGTGCCTCCGCCTAAACACATAAAACACAGAAACACACACAGACCTCAGTGAAAGCCCATCTGCGCCGTTGTGCTGTTGCTCTCGTTCAGGTGTAACAGCTCGTTTCCTAACACAACCCACCGCCCGGGGGAAGGGAGGTTGGAGGTGTGATGTGGCCTATCATTGTACAGATAAGGGTAAATACAGTATAAAGGAAGGGAGCTGAAATATTGATGAGGGCCCGACATGGAGCCCGCAGCTCTGTAGTCTGGCTACTATATGAGGTGCTTTATCATTCCCCGGCTGTAATTGAGCAGTAGGAGAGTGAGAGAGGCCCTCAGGGCAGCTTGCAAGAGCCAGCAGCTACACTCCTGTTCAAACCCAGGACCTCCCATGATGCCTCACAGACTGAGAATTGTGGGGAATCTACTTGCCCATTTCGCATTAATTGGACGTCATTTATCCTTCAAAAGCTCCTAAGTCTGTCTTCTCTGGGCTTGATTGCAGCATTATGTCAGGATTGTGCATCTGTCTACATGAAGACTGTATCTTTCTCTCAAATGTGTAAGATCAGTCTGATCAAATTTGGCTGGTGAGTGGGACAGGCAAGTTTTGATTTCTACATAATTTCCTCAAAATACATACAGCCAAGAGGGATTCATTTATATTCTACAAAAACAAAGAAATTGCCAGGGCTGAAACTGCTGCAGGCAGGACTGTCTATGAAACAGAAAATTGTCGCTCAGACAGATTTTGTTACATTTCATTTTATGTAAATGAGATTTCTTTTTTTTTTTTTTTTTTTGCAGTTATCTGTTGGCTTAGTTTGGTTGGGAGATGTTCCCCAGACTCTTCAAACTGTGGTTTTGCACTTCTACCAGCATCAGATGCTTTGACATCAGGACACAGCTCTCTCTGACTGCAACACTTAGCTTTTCCTTCTTGCTCTATGACACTTTCAACATTGCTCTCATTTACATATTTAGCGTAATCCCTCCCCGTGGAGCTGCCCATGATAATGACCATGTTGAGAAATGAGCGTCAGTGCCCGTGCCAATGAGACATGTGGGCACGGGGGCACGGTGGCTTGCCAGTTGGCACGGCGAACAGGCTGCCTGGGTCGATAACTGTAATCAAACAAGTCAGCGGTTGTGTTGAAGGGTTGGAGAGAAGAGGCAGAAAAGGAGGGATGGAGAGATGGAGTGAGGAATTTAATAGAAAGAAAGTTAGGAAGTGTGAGATAGAGATGGGTTTGATAGAGTAACTGGAGGGTTTACGAGGAATGGGAGGCGGTTCAGAGACTGGAACCCGCGCCCCGTGTCACTCTGCTACGCACTCCCATTTAAATCGGTTAATTAGTACAAGGCTACATAGAGGGAGATTGACGAGTGTGTTGCCATGAGACGACTTGGCTGCTAATTAAGACGAGCTCTGGGAGGGAGGGGGATGACTCTGTGTGTGTGAGTGAGCGCACGCTCGCATGAATAACCTTTTGCATAAATTTGTGTGCGTTTTTGTGCTTGTGTATCTGCGTGTATACTCCGTGTTGTGTAAGTACATGTGAGCGTGTGTGCGTTTAGGGAGTGCAGGGGGGGCTAACAGTCACACAGGAGAGGAGGGGTTGATGGGAGTTGTTGTAATCTGTGGGGGTACCCGCATGAAACAAGCGTGGAAGGTGGAGAGGGAAAATCTGTTATTTTGCGTAATCACCTCGTAATTGTGTCTCTGACTGTCAGTGATTGCTTTGTTTATCAGAGGGAGAGGGGTAAATGAACTCCTGGTGGTTTGACTCATACCGTCTCTGCTCTTGCTGGTGTCTTTATTTCTCATTGGGTATGTGTGCCTCGTGGTCTTCTTTATTAATGTACAGTAGACGGTTGGTGTATTAGCAAAGTGGTAAGAAAATGTAACCCCAGTCAGCTAGACAGTGTGTGGCAAAGTAGAGGACATTTGTATCTCTGTGGTGTGCTGTCGTCAGCTCATAACAAGTCAATTCAGGCATCCAGTTAAATCCTTAAATGAATATTACGGTGGACTCAAATGAAATACAGTTGTGTAGCAAGTCTTCAGCCAGATTTTGTGTTAGATCACTGAAACCCACTTGATCAGTATCCACTTGAAGGTACAAAGTATATGCTAACTGAAAATAGTCCAGTAGACTGCACATGCAGCTGTGATCTATACCAAGAGACTCCTCCACAAAAAGCAGCATTGCAGTACACGCAAATGCTGTTTGCTCAACAGCTGGCAGAGCTGTACAATACTGCAGTAATACATGGTATACTTTTATCATCCCACATACTTTCTTCATATCCTCTGCCCACAGTGTTTTACAGACAGGGAATTTTTTTTGTGCTTTATTGAAGGGCAAGACCTTTCATACTTACAGTCTCCATAGCCTTCGTATGAGAAATGACTCACTCTGTCCATGCAGCACTGGATTGTGGGAGATGACAAGTGTGCAGCATGGAGGTGGAATGGCATATATATATAAAAAAAAAGGTTTTAGGATTCGGATCTGTACACATTGTGGATTTCCATCATGGTGGAGGCAGTTCACCAAAGAAAAAATGATCTGCTTCTACAACAGCCAATATCAATGTTTCTAAAGTGGCATAGAACATGAACTGACGTTATCACTGGGAGGTGTAGAGGGATGGTGGATGGCACGACACCTAAATGAGCTGCCTGCCAAGCTGCAGACCACAGTAAAAGACCAACAACAAAACTAGCTGTGATTTAGTCATTGCTGTGTTTCCAGCAGCTTTATAGGCACCAAATGTTGGTGTTTGGTTGTGACCCATCACTGTGTTTCCAGTGGCTTTTAAGGCAGCAACTGTGGGTGTCTTGGTAAAGACCTGTTGCTATTTTTCCAGTGGCTCTTCAGGTACCAAACGTTGGTGTTTTGTAGCAACCTCTTGTTGTTTTTCCACGGGGGGCAGTGGAATGAAAAGCGGTGGTTTTCATACTGGGACATCACTGCTTTTCCAGTGGGTATGGTGACCCCTAAAAATGGGTATTTTAAGCCAAAACATGATCATTTCCTAACCATAACCAAGTGGTTTTTGTACCTAAGCCCTCTGCACACGCTAACCACAGCATTGTTGTAATGTCAATTTACGTAGTAACGTGCAAATGTAACTTATCTGTGGTTTGCAGAAATGTACAATGCCAGCATTGTTTCTGGCGATTAGGTCACCTGCAAACTGCACCAACTGAAATGCTTCCGTCGTGCTCATTTTCCTAGTGACTACAGCAGCATTTGGTTGCCCACTACCCAGGCAATTTAACAAAGTATCTCACGTGAAGATGTGGATTTTTAGTATGGGTGGGTTCAACATGTGACATCTACTGTTAGCTAGGGCTACACTAAGCAGTAATTGTTTTTCATATTTGAGTCTTTTTGTGCACTTGCTCTGTAAAATATCACTCATGTTATTGCGAGAAAAGCATATGCAGAATTTAGTCTTAAACTGTTACATCCTCATGTAAGGCTGTTGCTTCACTCTCCATCTCGCTCTCCTTTTTCTCTCTTTCACTTTCACACATTCTGATATAGATATGCTCAAAGTGAAAGTACCAAATGACCTTCAGCTGTCTCTTTCTCCCTCTCTATGCTTCTCCTCTTTCTGTTGTCTTCTAAAAATAGAGCCCCCCAATCATCAGAGGAGAGCTGCGGCTGGCCCTGTGGGCACAGGATTTGGCAAGAGGGTGCCAGAGATGAGCCTAATTAACTCATTGAGACTGAGAGAGCAAGGGAGGAGGAGGTGGGGGTGAGGTAGAGAGGAAGAGAGGGACAGAGGCAGGGGGTGGGTGAATAATGACAGAGATGGAGAGGGTGAAAGATGGAGTGGTGCAAAGAGGAAGACGAGGAGGAAGAGGAGGAGATAATGAGAAGGAGGGGTCAGAGACGGAGGAGAGGAGAGGCGAAGCAAGGTCTCTGGGGTGAGGATATAGTAGTGAACAAGGCAGAGGGAGAGTGATGGAGAGGAGCACTAATTAGACGTAGGACCAAAGCCCCTTCTCACTTTACATGGTGGCAGAGGGGCGAATGGAAGAAAGGAGGAATGGAGATAGATGGGTCGGGCAGCTGCAGCGCCAAGATATGAAAAGGAAATATGTAATCTTCAATATATAGAGAGCGAGCCGAGTGACGGCAATCTAGCCAACTCAATTAGCCCACGTCTATAAAACAAACTGCTCTTAATCGCCTCTGTCAGACACTCATAGGCAAATGAACTAGCTGTTTCCTGAAGGGAGGTGGGGGAGAGATAACGGCGAAGATGGAGGCACCCCATCACCACCACCACCGCCGCCACTCCACGTCTCCTAGCACTTATCTGACGTCCACTCAAGGTGCTTAAAAAAACATGTTTTATCCATTCTTGCCTGCTTTTTCGCTCAGCATGTTCATTTTGGTTACCTTCTTCTACTGCTCATGTTTTTCTATATAAATTATCTCTATCTTTTTTTCCCTCTGTCACCTCATTTGTACTCGTCTGCCTTCTTCAAGGTAAACACTCACAGTGAAAAACAATTTTTGTGTTTTCTCCTTCAGTGCCGTATTCTTCTCTACTCTTGTAATGCTTTAATCAAAAGTATTTTCTCATACTTCTTATTTACATATTCTACTAACGACTTTCAGTGTTGTAATGTTAAGTGTATAATTGTCAGTTTTGTATACATACATTTTAACATTCTGAATTTCAGCCCTTTGTCAATTTACTTGCACAACCCTATTTTTTCCTACATGAGCATCTCAGTGCTTTTGTGTTTTTTAGTCCCATTTACTACAAACCACAGCTTACCATACCATCCCACCATTGTATTCGCCGGTTTCTAATTATTCTTATTAAAAAATATCTCTGTGCACTTTTGAAACCATCATTTTTTTGTCTTAGTTATGGTATTGTAGTGATGTAATACAGTGCAGACTTAAAATGCTTAAAAATTAATCTATGCTTTACCACTCAATAATAATGTAACACTGACATGAATTTATGCAGACTTAGTCCTCACGCTAATGGAAGTCAATGGCTGTGTTTAAGTGCAGGAAAAATACATTAAAGAATTGAATGCATTTTGACTGGAATGTCACCGGTTTGATACCTGGCAGCATCGCAGGATAAATCTGGGTGGGGGAGTGAAAGAACAGCACTTTCCCATCCTTCATTATCACGAGTTAGGAGCCCTTGAGCAGGGCTCTAAACCCCCAACTGCTCTAGTGGAGCTGCTCAGTGGCCAACAGATCAGTGTGCTTGTATTGGGCATCTTGTGTGTAAATGTGCAACGTGATCTCATCCCTACTCGTCATCTCATCCCCCAGTGTTATTAAAATGAAGCTAGGGGCAGCCTTTTGCGTTGTATCTTGATGCAGAAGGGGTCAGCAGTAAGTCACGTGAGTCGACTTATGTGACTAAGAAGGGGTTGGCGGTTAGGTGTAGGCAACAAAACTACTTGGTTAGGGTTTGGAAAAGGTTGTGGTTGATGTTAGAAGTGGCTCATCTGACAAAATATCTCAATGTTGACTTAGTTTCACAAGAAAACAATGGTCTCCAGGGTCAAAGTCCTGTGCTTGATGGGCCCATCCACCTTCACTCCTGCACAAACTAAACAAACATTTGTTCTCTTTATACAACTTCATCACTCAGAGCATCTAATAATAACATGAACTGGTTTACACTGGAGTTGGTTGAACGCCCTGTGTGTCTCATACAGATGCTAAGTGGTGCTCTAGACACTGCCCAAATGGTGTATTTTGATGCTCTGGGAGTGAAATCAGGCTGGACAGTGTGAGTCTGTACAAGTGATGGAGGATGCAAAATAGTCTCATCTTGAATTTCTTCTTAGTTTGTACAGTTCTCTACACTCTTAGATTTATGCACCAGATTCATGCACCACATACCACCTCAGCCATATGTCCCCATGTTAACCCTGCCTGCCCTGCTGTCTTGCATTCAGTGGCCCTTGATGAGTGTCCTGGCCCAGGCTGACTGTAATTACCAAACAGGAGGAACAAGTAGGCTAATTAACACGTTAAGGAGCACCAGCCAGCAGACAACACCGCCAAGCGTGGGTCTGACAACTTCATCCCATCTGTCACCCGGCACGCACACAGACATGCACCTGTGTGTGTGTGTGTGTGTGTGTGGTGTGTGTGTGTGTGTGTGTGTGTGTGTGTGTGTGTGTGTGTGCGTGAATTTGTATATGTGCTGCACAGCATACGACAGGATCCACCCCTTCTGCACAGAGGAGGTGAATAGAGATGTTGATGGAGTGCGATGAAGTCAAGTGCCTTTTGTTCGTCAGACTGGTGGTACCCTCCCGGTGCCACTGTGCAGGGGGCCCCTGCCAAGGCAGCGCCATACATCACAGTTGGCATCAGCCAGGTGGTCTGGCTGTCTGTGCCAGGCCCGACCATGCTGTGTTGTGCTGTGCCACGCTGAGGAGAGGCAGACCATCTCTCAAAAGTGTTTGTCTGTGGTTGGGTTTTGACCAAAATGAGATTTTGAGGGAAAATTATGTTTTTATTGAATTTTATTTGATAGTTTTTTCCACAAATATTCAATAATAAACTGTCTATCAGACCAAAGCTGAAACAGCCAAAGCATACCATGGAGTCTGCCATTGGAGATGACACATCCAGCTCCATAGAAAGACCAAATGGCTTCAAAGGGAGCCTTCACTTGATTGATGATATTTGAATGTATCACCAGATTCTCAATGGTGGAAGTGTAGTTAAGCAGTTAGCCAGTGCCATTTTGCATTTACGGAGTTAAACAAGAGTCTAGCAGCCAGGTGCTTATCCCTTTCTCTTTGCCAGGTTTGGCCAGCTGGACACTGCCAGTCACCACAGAACCACCACCTGAATTCACAGAAAAGATGATTGAATTAAAATCACTAGTCGTTTGGCTGCAAAAGATGTCGTGGGTGGTGAATAAATGATATCATCCAAGAAATTAAGAAGCCGAAAAGGTGAAGTCGGGGAAAGTATTAAGTTTTGGGGCTTATATTTCTCCCATAACCACAGAACAATCATGTCAGAGTCAGTGTTGAATAAAAGTTGTTGGTGCTGAAACCTGGTAGATGAGCTGGTAGTTGACTTAAATGGATTCTTCTCAAAATTAACAAATGTTAACATAATGCATCCAATAGCAGCAAAAGCTAAATCTTCCTACGAGAGGTATGGACTCCAATCTCATGACTTGGACTCAAGTCAGACTCGAGAAACACATTTGATGACTTTAGACTCGTCACAATAAGCAGCATCCAATCAAATTGCAGAAGGGATCCACAAATGTTATGTTACTAAGTGCCATTTGAACAAAATTATACCAAGGGTAATTTTGTTGATGTACGACACAATGGTCAACAAAAAACAAATTGCAGTATGCAATACACACAGGTCGAAAATTATAGACAAGGATGTAGCAACTTGTATTAACAAAAAAGAAAACAACACAAATTTTAAAAAGCATTCATGAGTTTTGTAAATTTGATATTTACAAAATATTACTCTTTGACTTAAGTGCGAAGAGACTTAGGCCCCATGCCCACCCCAAGCATTTTTTTTGCCCCAGCTGAAAATGTAAGGCACGAAAATGCCCAGCTGGTGTTGTGGAATAAAGAGACTCAAAACACATAGAATTCGACATTTGAGAGTTTACTCGCCAGAAAGCCAAAGAAGTGTTACGTCATGACAATTTTTAGTGTCTGACAAACAAGCAATTTCACTTGACAAGCCCTCAAGCGTTCCAATACACACATTAAAAGGTATTTCCTGTCACTTAGGCTGCTGTTTCCTGTCATTCCAATAACCAGTTCTGGGAGCAATTGCTTCTTCTCATCTACCCAAATTTGGCCAGAGCCACGTCAGGTCATCTACACTATATTGCACTTGCGCGTGCTTTGGAGGTGCAGTTGAGATGCTTAGACTGCGTGTGGTCGCTATGACACGTATTATCCATGGAAGTAAAAATGTTGGCAAAAGGTAGAGTACTTGCTCTGGATAAAGGGAAGGCTAAAGCGTGTAAGGAGAGAGGAGGAATCCATTGGTCTATGTGGGCTAATGAGAGGAAACTTGTTAATATACACGATATTTACAGATCTCTCTTTCACTGTACATGTAAGATGAGACGGCTGGTCCTTGTGGTATTTGTCCTGCCCCTCCTCCACAGTGACGGCAGGATAAAAAGTGACAGTGTTGAATGCAGCGTTCTAGCAAAAGCCGAATATTTTTCAACTCTCGGCGCTCAGAAAAAAAACCCCACCAAATGTGTAGCAATCAGCCCAGAATAGACGCTCAGCATGTCATTACCGTGCTGCCATTTGTAATGTAGTGTAAATACATAACACTATGATCATAAAGAATTGCAAATATTCATTGTTACTGAGTAATGAACATTGGAAAAAAGAAGTCAATGGTAGTCATCTCTGATCCAATATGTTTGGTATCATACATCAGGATTTGCTCATTCTGTCCATCCTGCTTCTATGAACCCAGCTCTTCCTGCCAGTCTGTGCCAGCTGTGTAATGCCACGGCCCACAAGGGTTAACCAGCAGCAGCTTAATGGGGAACACTGGTAGCTGGCACAGATACAGACAGCTCACCATTACTGTCATATTGCTGGTGCACTATTACCTGGAGATGACTCTAGACGTGTTAAATTGGAAACAAAAACACTGCACTGATATCAGTCTGCTGAAAACAAGACTAGTAAATAACCACATAAGAGTTACTCATAGTGATAGTCAGCCTTGTATTCTTTTTTTTGTACTGCAGTCCAGACTCTTGTCAAGGTTCGTGTTGGCAGTCTGGTCAGGATATTACAGCAATGAAGGATAATGGGCAACTTTTTGGTGCATTGCTCATAGCTCATTTAGCATTCCGGAAAAAGGCAGCTGGGGTGAAATCAGTGTAGATAACATAATGGGCTGTGTGAACAGTTTTGAGGCAAAATAGCCCATCTCCATCGCTTCACGTTGCCTGTGTGTCCTTGCCTGCAGGAAAGAGGGAAAAAAAGAGGTGAATATTCCACAAAGGTTGATGCTGTAGCGCTGATTTTTGTGAGTGCTGGATGGATTTAATGGGGTTTACACAACGCTTTTTTCCGTTCACCCCTTCTCATGTCTCATTCTCCATCCACGCTCACAGTCCGGGGTGCTGCTCTCGTTCTGTCTCGTTCTGTTGTCAAGACAACCGCACACAGTGGCTCAGCCCGTGTGTCCATTTGTCTGTCTGCCTGCGCCTGTCTGACTATTTTTATTTGTCTGGTACTTTCCAGATATCCAAGTACTTTGCAGAATGAGAGCAATATTTGGTAGCAGTTTGGCAGCAGCTTGGCGTGACTGATCACAGTAAGGCTGCGTCTGGCTGATAAACTGGCAAAACTAGAGGCTTACGCTGATGCTTATATAAATAGAATATATGAGCTTCTTTTTTCCCTAAGTTGCGAATGTAAACTCAGAGCATTTTTTTTCCCATGACCCTGTTGTTGTCTAATCAGCGTCTTATTGTGTCTGTGCCTGGAGTCTGCAGTATCACACTGTCTCAACAAACAGCACGCTCTCCCCAGCGGCTCGGCTATGCTTCACATCCAATTGGTTTGATTTCCTCTCTGAAGGAATACAAGGCGCATCCTCCCCCCACCCCCACCTTCAGCCTTCTGAAGTGTGGCGGATAGTCTTTTCACGCAGTGTAGACCCAGCACTCTTCTCATTCATCAGCTTGTGTATTTGCATTTTCAATTAATTGCCAGCGTCACGCGCGGCGACTCCGAAAGCAGCCCCAGCTTTGTGTGCGACCCTTAATTGCAATCATTACGCAACGCAAGTAACCCGCCTTTGAGTGTTCAATTGTACACTGGGTTTAATTATGGGAACGGAGTTAAAAGCATTACTCAACAGTCTAATAGACCAGATACTGGAGCCGTTTTCTCTGAAACTGAATGAAATGATGGTCGAACGCTGAACTGGTAATTACTCACAGTTGTGGCTGCTGATTTGCATAGCTGCATCGTTTCAAAGAGGATGCGAGCGTATTTGAAAACACAGACGCCACTGATGCGGTTTGAAGGAATATTCCAACATTTTGGCAAATTAGCTTATTACGCCTCACTGAGAGTTAGATGAGATTCATATCAATTTAATCACATGTGTATTCAGTGCAGAGGTAGCTCTGCAGGGGAGGCTAGCTGTTCCCCACTGCTCCCAGTCTTTGAGCTAAGCTAGGCTAAACCTGTCACATGTGTTGGCTTTGAACACACAAAGATTAAATTAATATTATTATCCTCTAATCTAATTTGTAGAGTTAGATGTTAAATGTTGAAGTATGGCTTTAAACACAAACAAACTGTGGGTCTCACATCCATGCAGACGCACATACTCACAGGCAGACACTCCTATTTATTCATATGCATGCGGACACACACTCACTCACAAATAGATGTCACTTCTTGCATGTGAGCGGTTAGGAACAAAGAGGCGACGTGATGCAGGGGGATGAGAAAAAAAGCAATTATTCTGTGCAGGGCTCTGTACCTGGGGTTAGAGCCTCGCCTCTGGAGTAAATAAGTCACTAGGAGAGTGTGTGCTCACGTCGCAGATCTAAGGGAGACACACATACATGCAAACACACACTTATGCACATACTCCCAGGAGCAGGCACAGGCGCACAAATTCAATCTTGCATCTCGCTACAAATGCAGAACACACACACATGCTGCACACACTCCCCACCCTGCATCCTGTCACACAGATAGCCCCCACGCTCCAGTAATGAAGCTCTGTGTGTTGCATTCACGCTCGGCCACTGAGCCAATAACACAAAGGCTGCGGCAGAGAACCCCCGTCTGCTCTCCAACTAGCTTTTTCTCTACCCCCCTCCTCACCTTTTCCTCTTTTACTTCTCATTTTTTTCTCGCCTCGCTCCCACCTTCCCAAGTCCTGATAAGAAATCGTCCTGTCGGTGCCATGAAAGAAGCAAGGACAATTTGACTTGAGAGAGAGAGAGCAGGAGCGGGAGATAGAATGAGTGCGTTTGAGAGAAAGAAAGACGGGGAGAAGAGGGAGCAATTGTGTACTTGTCAGCGTACGACCAGAGTCTCTGATATAAATCTTAATATCCTATTTAAGGCTTTTCTTCATCACGGGCCCTGATTTATTAGCGGGGCTTCCCCTTTCAATTCATCAAAATAAACTATGAGCGCACGGTCGCGGCCGGCAGGGCAAATTAAAGCAAACAACAGACTGATTGGGCGGGCGGGTGGGGGGGGGGGGGGTTGTCATGAAGGGAGACGTATGCACACATACAATCATACGTCTCTCTTACTCTTCCTTTCTTCACCTCTCTCCATCTCTATTGACGGTTCTGTGACAGGTGAGGCCAGCTAGTGTAAATGGTCGAGCTTCCCAAGAGCCAGGGGTTTTTAACCGACAGCGAGAGAGACAGAAACATGGGGGGAGAGAGAGAGATGAGGGGACACCAGGGAGAGCTTTGTGTAAAAGCTGGATAAATTTGTTTAGGGATCTCCAGTGTATCAGTTGTGAGGAAGGGAAACCTGAAATCCGCTCAATTAGTTCTGTGTGTGCATTGCTGAGGAGTGTGTGCGTGTGTGCGTGTGTTTGTGCGCGTGTGTGTGTGCGCGCGTGAGCAAGAGACAGGGAGAAGGGATGTGTTAATTGATGTGTGCGTAGATAATGATTGCCTGTTTTTCTATCCTGAAGGCTATAATGTATTTGGTTACTGTATATTCCTGTGTACGCTTGATTACACACATGGCTCCTGTTAGTATGTGTTTGCATTTCAGAATGAGAGACAGAGGGTAATTCTTAACTTTATGCAGAAAGGCCTCAGTCATTGCTATTGACATTGTCATTATTATGTTACTGTATGATTACTGCATTTACCCATCATGTGTATGTAAGCACACTTGAATGTTGTAGTTGGTTGAGCGGAA
Source organism: Epinephelus cyanopodus (assembly GCA_026686955.1). Lineage (NCBI taxonomy): Eukaryota > Metazoa > Chordata > Actinopteri > Perciformes > Serranidae > Epinephelus > Epinephelus cyanopodus. Next base: position 36,137,669 of record CM048916.1, read on the forward strand.
ACTACTTTTAACTGTTTGATGAACGTTTAGGTAAATTCATTTGTAGTAGCATATCATATTTTATAAACTGATTGTTGTGTGTGCGTGTGTGTGTGTGTGTGTGTGTGTGTGTGTGTGTTATTATATGTATATTTTGATGTCTTTTTGTATCTACTATAATGTAAACATACCCCCATCAGCCTACTTATAAGGGGAATCTGCAATATTTGCTGTAGAAATATTTAGAAATATTTATTGATTTGTAACCGATTCTTTACATTATGTATTTCCCTTTTAGATATGTGGGGGTTACTTTAGACTGATGTCACACAGAGATTTATGTTTTTTGCTGTCTCTGTTTGTTGTCATTGTTAATAACCCAGTGATGTTTTTCCCCTCTGTGTTTAGCACGTGGGAATGGGATTGGTTGTGGAAGCAGTGTTTCCACTAGGATTTTTGCCATAAGATATTATGCACATCCGCTGACATGCCAATGGCCTTAGACACATATTAGATTCTTTAATTTCATTTATTTGACCTTTAATTAACCAGGAAGTCCCATTGAGATTTACGAGAGAGATGTGGCCAAGGTAGCAGCCAATCAAAACACATTTAAAATACAACAAATAGGCTACAACATATGATAAAAAAAATCCACACTAAAATAACTATTCAAACATAGTGGCCTCTCAAAAAAAACAAGCACGTCTCTGTCACCACATTCTTTATGATGCCCTTAAATTCATCATTTCTAATTTTAAATCTTTTTGAAGATTGTTTCATGTCCAAGGTGCATAGTAGGAAAATGCACATTTCTCCAGATCTGTTAAAACTCAGGGTACATTAAAAAGCAACCACTTGGAGGAGTGTAGCTGGAAACTACCAAAGCTAACACACAGAAGGGTGCAGAGGTGGGCCGGAAGTTTGCCCAATATTGCTTTATAGATAAAACATATACCAGTGCTGTTGTCTTCAAGTGGTCAATGATGTCTAACCCACCAAATAAAGTGATGAGTAAGTGACTTTGCATTTGTAATAAAAAGTAGAGATGCATGGTATACTGGATCAAGGCTACATAAAATGGAGGAGGTTGCATGCACATATAATACTGTCATCTATCCGTATACCCAAGTACTTGTTTGAGGACACTCTTTCAGTGGATTCATCATCAGAAATAAAGATGCTAAAACCATCAAGCAACTGTGAGGGAGCGTTTGAGAACACCATAAACTTTGTTTTCTGAGCATTTAAAATCAATTTTAAACTCAGCAGAGCAGTTTGTAATGATTGAAATGCAGTCTGAAGCTCTTGCACTGCCTGCACTAGTGAGGAGCATGCATGCATAAATGACAGTGTTATCTGCATATAAATGTATTTTTGCTGGAATATCTTTATCCAAATCTTTATGAAAATAGAACACAACATAGGCCCCAAGATGGAACCTTGGGGGACACCTCTAGATACCTCAAGAGATTCTGATTTATGGTCTTCTGCATTAACACATTGAGTATGATCTGCAAAATCATTTTGGAACCAGTGTACAGCCTTAGGACAGAAACCACCATTCCTTAGCTTCTTTAGGTGTAGTCTTTGGTCACAATTGTATATGTCAAATTACATTTAGTAACCCATATGCTGTTACAATCACTCCTGCAAGTGGGGGCAGATATCAAATTTGACAACTCAGTGTTTCTCACAAAGGGTGTTCCCTGTCTAAATTTGGATTTTTTTTGTGGGTCTGTGAATGCAGAACTCAGTTTTTTGTGCTCAGCAGCTGTTAATTCGATCAGAGTTGATCAGATTAATCCATGAGAGGAGCGGCTCTTTTTGACTGAAAGCAAACTTTTAGACCCAGCATAATGTACAATAAGGGGCCGTTCACATGTAGTGTCTTTTGCGTGCACAAATCCATTAGTTTCAATGTAGACGTGCGCAAGTGCGCTCACAATCCAAAGCGCCGCCGTAGCGGCGTGCATTCGGTGTGACACGCCTGTTTTTTTGTGCGTGTCTGCGGCAGACAGAGATGGAAAAATCTCAACTTTTTCGAATGCAGCAAGTGCACTGCATGTCATGTGATAAGAATTAACCAATCAGCTCCATGGGTCTGCTTCCTCCTTTCCGTCCAACGGACTTCACAACATTATGTATCTAGTAACACACACTATCTCTCTACCAGCATCTCCCTCTCTCCCTCTCCTCCATACACACACATGCATATACCTCACCTCCTGATGCTTGCTGGAAATCCATTTAACTTTTGGACAACTTTGTAACTTTTTTACTCCCCCTGTGAGTGACAGGCGGTTTTGGTTGCTTAGTAACGGCAGGCGCAACAGTAGCACAACCTCTGCAGTCTTTTTTTCGTCAATGATGACAATGACAAAATTATTTCGTTGACGCCCCTTTTTTTCATGACGATAACGACACGGTGATAAGATAAACATGGCTCTTTGATGACTAAAACATGACGAGACGTGTGTGAGTTTTCGTTGACGAGACGATGGAGACATAAATGTTAGTAGGTGGTCTGTCAGACGTTCAAAATACATGATATTTCTGCTTATTGTACGTGTAATCTAATGTCCGGTTTTCTGTGTGTGTGTTAGAGTGCAGCACGGGCCGCATATTTCTGTACGAACCCGAAACAAGCCCGACATTATTTAATGACCAAAGCACTGAGTTTGTGTCACACAGTTGTTATGGTTACAGGGTATTTAGCAGGCCGGGCGTGATCAGCGGAGAGTGAAGCCTGATTTATGGTCGTGCGTTGAATCGACGACGTCGCTACGTGGTTGCCGTGACGCTGTCGTGAACCCTTCGAACTTCTCCGTCACTCTGTTTTGTCGCGGTGCAATTCACCGCCAGAGCAGTAGGAGGCTGCGTTCCTTTCCTGAGTGGTAACGTCGTCTCTAGTTGATTCTTTAGCTTCCGGCTTTTCCGGTCACAGAGAAATGAACGTGGAGCACGGACAGACAGCTCCGGCCGTATCTGTATTGAACGTTGAGCATAATGGCATATATATAATGAGCCTTAACACTGCAACATCTACATCGCAACAGAAGATGTTTGAAGATGGCGGGGATGGCAGAATCTGGAAATACGGAACTGTGCCGGTCTGCGCTGGGTCTGCGTCGCCTCGACGCATAGTTACATTTTTCGGGAGGTGCACGTCAGGCTACGCCGGGGGCTACGGAGAGCCTTCTGCGTAGCCCCGTACCCTACAACGTCGATTCAACGCACGACCATAAATCAGGCTTGAGACCTCCATGTTTGAGACGGGAGCGGGAGGTCCGACGTTTCCAGCGAGAGGAGAGGGAGAAATTAAACAAAATAAGATAAAATAGGAAAAACTTGTCTCCATCTTTTATTTTATTTTCAGCGTTTAATCAAGGCGGAGGCGGGCGCCGGGAGGTCTTGAGGTCATCTCTTCCAGTGTGGGGAGAGGTAGAAACAAACAGCCAATGTGTGTCTGTGTGTGTTCTGTTCAGGTGTTGTCACGTAAATAACAGTGCCCAAGCAATAAACAGGACAGACAATAGGCTTTTATTTATTTTTACACTACATTTTCACTGAAAGCTGACTGAATACGACCCGAGCCTGAATACAATTTATAGCTACATTTTTGACTAAATCCGGCCCGACCCGTCACAATGTGTTGAACTTATAGATTTCACAACTTATGTGTGACACTCTTGTATGATGAAGTAGGGCATCAATTCATGAAAAAAACAGTTCAAATATGTTGGAAAAAAAGTTCAAAAGTTGAAATATGGAGATAAAAGGTGTCTGTCCAACAGCAATCTCCAATAATTATTGATCTAAATTAATTTGTTAAAAGACTATACTTCTTTTTTCCTTTTTTTTTTTTTTTTTTACTAAAACTGACTAAAACTAGACTAAAACCTTTTTGAGTTTTCGTCAACTAAAACTGGACTAAAACTATCACATATAGAAATGACTAAAATTTGACTAAAACCAATAAGCATTTTAGTCCAAAAGACTAAGACTAAGACAAAATCTAAAATGGCTGCCAAAAACAACACTGAACCTCTGAAGCGCCTTGGATAAAAGGATGGAAACGGCACAGCTGGCGTTTTCCACGCGCTTTTAGACGCTACACGTGAACGGCCCCTTAAGTGTCACTTTCACTGGCATGACGTTCTGCTGCTCTAGTATGTTCTGTGCTCTGAAAGTGTGGTGCAATCAAGAGCGGAATGGTATATATTACAACAGTGTTCCTAATGAATGCTCCAGATCCAAAAATAGAAAATCAAAATGTGGCGACAGATGTTTTAACCATGGCGGGCAGCCACATTTAACCAGATGTAGTTGAGCAGTACCTGAGGAAATATATAAATGTTCCACTGCTCTGTGTCACTATTTGAACATTCCTCCCATTAATCTTCAAACTGGGACCTAAGGCCAGGGGTGCGCCAGGGAAGTCTACTGTTACCTTGAACAGCAGGCCGGATTCTCAGGAGATCATGTGAGAAACAAGTCACACAAAATCCATCTTGTTAGGCCTGAAGTGATGTGCACCACCAATGGGTCCAGCCAATCAGTGTCCTGTGAGAAGCTACTGGCAGCTGTGAGTGCAGTTTATGTGTTTGTGACAACACAGAGACAGCTCCTAAAGTGGTTGCCGTAGATGCTGTAGTAGCATCAGCTATATGGAAACTGAACAGAATTTTTTCATGAAGAAGAGCAAAGGACACTGGAGGTTTTTCTCGGTCTTCTTCTGACGGACCCCTGATAGACTGTGATAGAGAGATGGTTCATCCAGTCACCAGATAAGTGATGAGTTTTTGAAAGTGTCAGCCCTTTGCCAAACTATTTTCAGTGCAAGCCTCTCTGGTGATTGTGTGTAACAAACCATCTTACACGTGAATTTAAGTCTACTGTCCTCACATCCACGAAAACCCAAACGACACACTTTTCAGAGCCAATCAGTGCTCTGTACTGTCAGGCATTTCCACTGGGAAAACCTGCTTTTATGTGTTTGTGTGGCAAGCAAATGCACACACAGAGAGGGTTGGTATGGGGATTCAATGACAGGCATTGACAGAGCGAAAGAAGAGGCAGGAGGAAACTGAGGGATGAGAGAGGGCTGAAGAGATGTGATTCATAGAGAAGGGCAATAGATTTAAATGATACACACACATAACAAAAAAAACCTAAAGCGAGAGATTTGAAACATGTAGCCAGAGGCTTAAAGGCAGATGGAGGGATGAGGGATAGAGAGATCTAAGGTGAGATCAGACTTCTCATCAGACAGAAAAGCAGCAGCAGAGATTGATCAGTTAAGAGGAGGAAAGGTTACTGAACATATTTTAAATGGATTGGTGAAATGTCTGTTCCTTTTTTCATTTCACATGTTTGGAAAACATTTTATCTTGCTCCTAATATAGCTTTTGTAGGATCAATCATCTTCAATTTTCCCCTTCTGGGACAGTCATGTATTCATCAGCCATGATTTCCCTGCGGGCAAGACACAGCATCGACTTAACCCAGCGGTCAATCAGCCATGAGGTAACTGATCACCATCCAATAGCGAAAAGGCCAGATGAGGTCATCGACCTCATCACCCTTGACCTTGCTCCTGTGATCCCTGGGTCTGGTCTGGCAGGAGTCTGGCGTAGGGACGCCAGGTTAATCAATAGCAGTGACATTGTGTGATAAAACAAGGGTTCCCCTGGGAGGATCCCAACCGTTGGCATATTCTGAATGGCCAGACTGCCTGTCAGTCAACCACTTGTGCTCGTATTAAGCATCACTCTTTTTTACGAGCTTGTTTGTTTTTATGAGCAGTGACAGAGAGGGGATTTGAACAGAGCTGAACATTTTTGTGACAGGATTGAGCTCAGAGATGTGTTTTTCCCCTCCTGCTGTTTGATTGTCATGTTTTTTTATTTCTTTTTGTTCTTTGCATTTTTACAAGTTAAATAGCAGTTAAGATAGGTACATCAGCTGATGTTTATATAGCGCTCAAAGCTGAATCATTCTATGAGTAAGTAAGGTTTGTTTACGATTTTGAGCTGAAGCTGTTAGGCCCGTCTCTTTATTCAGTGTTCCACCATTTTCCATTTGTGTAGCCAGGGGCGAGGACACAGTGGGGTCAGAGGTCCAGAGGGTGATGCATTTATACATATATATTATCTACCAAATTAAGATGTTGAAATTGGTTATTTCGCTTTTGGTAATAATGGCAGTATAACAAAAAAAAAAAGAGTCAGATATATAAAAAAAAAAAATCCCAACAGTGCTGCTGTCATGTTTTGTTGTTGCAATTGTTTTGTTTTTTTTGTTTTGACATTTAACTGAAATGTAAAAAGGGTAGGCGCAATAAGCTTTTGCTTCAGCCTACACCTTTTCGGCCATTGTAAAATTTATCAATTGATTTTGGAAATGTTTCTTGCTATGCAACTGGACCGAAATGAATTCTGATACTGACACTTGCAGCATTACCGCAAAGGGTCCTTATCTTTGATGCTGGATTCTAGCATCCCTTTAGGAGGATATTAACTTTGACTGTAAATAAAAAAACTGGGCCTCAATATCTTCCAAAGTTTTTTCTTAAAAAAACTTTTTTTTCTTAAATTTGTTCTTACGAAAGGTCCTAAGAAAAGTCTATGTCAGATTCACGGTTGTTCACAACTGTGCTCTTATAATGATAAATCCCATTGTCCTCGAAAATTTAAAGTGGGTGCCAGTAGACGCTATTTAGCATAGGTAAACATTCAGCCAATCTCCATAAAAGGGCATGAGGATGCAAGGTCATGTGCAGACACAGAAACTGAAAAGAATAATTGAGAGAATTAAGTAAAGAACGTCCAAAGGAAAGTCTAAAGAGGGTGCGGTTCTGAAGTGGAGGTACTTCTGCAGGAGCGACACATGGGATGCTGTTACTCTTTCAGTGAGCACTATATGTGAAGAGGAGCACACAACTGATGAAGTGAAATAGTGAAATAAAAACCATTCAATCTCAAATCTGAGTCCAAAAAATAATGCCACAAGCAGGCCTATAGTGGGATCAGTCAACTATTGGATGGCATGGTTACCAATAAACATAAAAGGTAAAGCAGTGAAAATATTCTACATACAGCATACATTTAAACTGATAGAGATTTTTTTTAGGTGGCAAAATATGTTTTGTATGTTGTGTTTTTCATCATAAATGTGCTACTGTATTTAACAATTGCTAATAACGTTACACAGTGCTATCACTTTACTTAAAGCTCACAAAGTCATGCTATAGCGTATTATTGATGTTTATGATCCATTTCAGAAACTTTATAGTCTGTTATAATGCATTATAGCAGTTCTTTGTGTCTTCATAACTGGCTGTGGTAGTTTTAACATGCTGCTCTTTCAAACACTTGTCACTTTGGTATGGAGGTAAAGAGCATTATGAACACTGTACTTGTAATACCTTATGGTCACTAGGGGTGTAAGACACTGGTTTCATCACGATTTGATATTATATTGATTCTTTCTTACAAAATCTACCACGATATGATTTTGATTCAGTGGGATTTAGGGGCCAGCGGTCGATATGAGACGATATCATCTGTCCATTTAACACAATCGATTACAGAAGAAGCTGCCATCCCATTTTTTTTTCTGCTTTTGGCCATTAAAGATAAAAACAACACATAAATTATGTAAGTAATTTTAGTTGCTGAAGTGCAGTTGAATTTACCTTAAAATGATTCCACTAACACAAATAAAACAGCACATGGAATTAAGTTATCCTTCAGGGCTTCCTGCCAGACAGTCCTTTCTGAAAGAAATCTTCTCATTTTAACCCAAATGCTGATATTTTTCCTAAAACTTCAGGGTTACCTGGCTTAAAGATCTGAAGGCAAATTTCTCCAAACAGCCGGAGAACATGGATTAACATCATTTAACATGAGTATCAAATTCTGCTCAATAATAATTTTTAAGGTTCATAGACAAAACAGTTTTTTTTTTTGCTAACAGCAATTACCAACTTGAGCATGCTGACATTGCATAAATTAGTCTACCGGCTAGCGGACTTTCCTCCATTTACAACTTAACAAATTACATGTGGCGTTATTATTTTTCTTACCCACCGTTAGTTTAAGTCACTGCATCTACCGACAGAACAGCTTGGTGGAATTTCAGCCTGCATGCACATTTTTTTACCTGAATATTGCTGAAACTGAGCAGCTGGTGTTACTGTCATAAGAAGTTAGCAGAATGAGATGCCGACCAGGTAGTTAATGTTGCGTCGTGTTTTGTCTCATAATGGCATTGTTTACATACGCCATATGTTCTGTTGACCTGTATTTTTTAAGAAATCCAAAATATCCTCGTCTTTCTCTCGTCTCTTTGCCATCTGCCTGCTGCTGTTTGGACAGTGATAGAGGCTTTCCAAATGAAAGTTTATCCTGAAGATGACGATATAGATCAATGTTTTCACTTTGCATTGATGATATTAGATCGTTGATCGTTGAATTGATACAACAATCCAGATCGTGGGTCATTACACCCTGAATGGTGTCATTTATAATACTTTGTAAACCTTTTTATGAGTTTTCATGCACGATTGAAAACATTAAGAGTTATTTATATCCTTATAAATGCATTATAATGTCTTATGAATTTGCTTATAATGCATTACAGACATGACCATCACAGAAAGTATTGTCAGTGAATGAGGTCCATCGATCACATTTCCAACCCAAAAAAAACAAACAGAAATAGGAAGTGAAAGTACTGCAGTCCTCCTCACAGGCTCCATATGACAACATTTACTGGTAGAGCTTTACTGCTGTGAGCGCATAGTGATAGTAGAAGATGTGGATATCAACATTTTGATCGACTTAGATCTCTCTTTTGGATTTTGGGAGCTAGATGATAAGACGCCACTGTTTAGAGAGATTTAATTGTGCAAATCAAACTAAAACTGGAAACAATGGGGAACAAGACATGAATTTAGAGGGGTAAACTGTGCCCTTGTGTGCAGTTGACAGATGCGTGAGTGATTCTGGGTATACTGTGTTTAGAGATGGTCTAACTGACTGAAACTGTATGCTTGGCTTACAATGGCAAATCACAGTAGACTATTTGTCCTGCACGCTCCCTACTCCTATCAAATTACTGTCTCTAGGCAGATTCATTTTCACATAACCACCTCTCTCTGTTCCCTCTCTCCTCTCTGTCTTTTCACCAAAGACGCAGTTCAGCCCTTTTTCGTTTCCTTCTCTTCTCCTGATCAAACCTGGGGCCCAACCTTTCCTTCCTGTCCTTCTCTTTCACTCCGACCATCTTTCTTTTATCTCCGTCTCATCGAAGTCTCCGGTGGGAGCAGAGAGGTGACAGGCGTGTGTCTGCTTGGCCCTGCTGTCTGCCTTTCTAATGAGCCTGAAACACAGGGGGTCAGCCTATTATGGAGATGAGGAGATCCAGGCAGGCCAAAAGGTGATGGACCTCGCTAATAGGGGGCCCTCCCCCCCCCCCCCTACCTCTTCTTTCCTTTCCTCTTTACTCCTCTCCTCTCCTAACCTTGTATCTCCTTCCTTTCTTCCATCTAGTCCACCCTGCAAGGTCTAATGAAGGGGCTCATATGCTAAACAGGAGCTGTGGCCTCCCGCTCGTCCTCCTCTTCCCCCTCATCCTTCCTTTCCTTTTCCCTTTATCTTTTCATCCTGGAGGTTGTTTGAAGTTTCTCTCCCTCTTCGGTCGGTCGGTTCAATCATCTCTGTCAGCCCAGGGCCACCTCTGTTTGTCTGCTCAGCCTCAGTGGGGTCTCTTTGTAGCCAGGGCCTTGAGCCGGAGCCCACTACTGCTTCCTCCAGTAGAAAAGTGTATGTGTGTGTGTCTGCATGTATGTATTTATGTGTGCTGTATTTCTTCAGCCTCTCTTCAAACGTATGCAGCCCTCCCTTCACTTTCTCTGTGGCCAGGCCTCAGTCAGCCAGGTCGGCTTTGAAATGCAGCCAGGGCTTGGCTACACAGGGACGCAGTGTTTTCTCTACTTTTAAAGATTTGTGTTTAGGCAGGAGATAGCACAAACACACACAAACACTACACATGAACAGTTGAGCACTCTTTTTATCAGTCGTAAATTACCTGATACACATTCACCCCTCCTGTCTCCTCTCCTGCTCTGTATGTTTTTTTATTTTAGTATGCAATCTCGTTTATTTCTCATGGGGGAAAGACAGTGAATTAACCCCGGGTAAATACGTACCTGTGACTGTTTAATATTGAGTTGTAGCCTTGATGAATCCGTGGGGGTGCATTCAATAGCCCTGGTGCAATGTGAAGCAGCAGGGTCACCCTCATCGGGTAGCGGCTCATTAAAAAGTAAAAAAAGGCTCAGAAACCTGCCTTGTTAGCTCTTTTCTTCGACATTTGATTTTTTTTTTTTTAGGTCCCGCCGATGTATTCAGTTTCACTGTTTGCCAGTCGAAAAGCTCGCCAGGTGCTTTCGGTTGCTAGGTCAAATGATATGATTAAACGGGAAGCGATTCATTGGTCAGATCAGGTGATATGCAGATTAGAGCTGCCATGCTGTGCCAATGCCTGGCAAAGGAGAAAGCTCCAACGCCACATGCCGGGAATATTCTGAGATGGTTGTTGCTAGGGGAAATTTGGGGGTGAGGGGAGCTGTAAGAAACACACCTGTATCTCTTTCAGCAGGCTTTGTGCATCACTTACTTGCCAATTTTTTGAAGACTTGGTATTCCTGATGATTTCTTTTTTTTTTTTTTTTTTTAGTTTAGTTTACAAATCCAATAAAACCACATGCTCACTCAGCCTGCATATTGGAACAGAAAAACTACTCTACAATGAAATTATCAGTATTTGAGAGTATTAATAATTAATAATAGTGACAAAAGGGATGTTAGCACTTCTGTGGCCATTCAAGTGTCAAATCACACACACACCTCAGCTAGTTCAAATATTTGAGACAATTTATTGAAATTTTATTAATAAAATGCTCCAGGCTCCTGTAATTATCTGATTGCCAGCGCCTGAGGTTCCTGCCTCTGAGGGATATTTAGTGTCATAGCTGAACTCACAGTGAGAGGTGGTCCCGATGATTAGCCCCTGTTAGCGTCAGGTCTCATCTACTTCTCTGTGTTATCCCTTAGCATTAGTCTAATGGCCCAGGAAACACAGATAATGACTCTCAGCACAGATTAGCATCTGCCGCTGCTGCTAGACAACACTCCACACACACACACACACACACACACACACACACACACACACACACATGTACGCGTGGACACTTGCAGACAGAGACTATGCATTATCACATAATCACACATGCACACACAGAGAGACACAAATGTACTAATGGTGGCTGCAGAGCAAATTACATGCATGGTTTAGCGAAGGACACCAGAGATGAAAACAAACACTGTTTTCTGTACCTTTCTATAGAAGCATGTTCCCACTTTATCTCTTTTTGTGTCTTTGTCACTTTCAGTGGTGGTATTGAAGTACAAATCTGGGGAACTTTAACTTTACATGAGTATTTTCTCGTGCTGTACTACTACTCCTCTACATTGCAGAAGGAAATATTGTAGTTTTTGTCTGCACTATATTTATCTGACATTTTCAGTGAGCACAAATTAATAGTTTTGCTTTTTTGCAAGAGATTATAAAATATGAAATGTTATTCATTTAACAGCCCAATAATACAAGCAGAGCTGAGATAATTATTCAATTAATCAAGTAGTCTATATTTCAATTGATTAACTATTTTTTCACGTAAATGTCAAATAATTCCTTTCAGTAATTTCAGTTATTTTCATGTATGTTTAATAATTTTGAAATTTGTACTATTAGTACTATTGGTTATCTCATGATGCAGCCGGGGGGAGGAGAGGCTCCAGTTTAGGGACCTCAGAATTGCATCTCTGCTCTTTGCAGATGATGTGGTTCTGTTAGCTCCATCACACCGTGACCTCCAGCATGCACTAGGCAGTTTGCAGCCAGATGTGAAGCTGTCAGGATGAGAGTCAGCACCTCAAAGTCTGAAGCCATGATTCTCTGCTGGAAAAGGGTGGATTGTCCCCTCTGGGTTGAGTGGAAGTTACTGCCCCAAGCGAAGGAGTTTAAGTATCTCAAGGTCTTATTCACAAGTGAGGAGCGTGAGATGGATAGGCAGTAGTGTCTGCAGTGATGCAGGGGCTGCGCTAGCAAAGCTTTCGATTTACTGGTCCATCTGTGTCCCAACACTCATCTATGGACAGGAGCTTTGGGTAGTGGATGAAAGAATGAGATCATGAACAGAAGCAGCCAAAATGAGTCTCTAGAGGGTGGCAGGGTTCAGCCCTCAAGATAGGGTGAGGAGCTCAGACATCTGTAGGGCGCTCAGAATAGGAGTGCTGCTCCTTTGCGTCAAAAGGGGCCAGTTGAGGTGGTTTGGGAATTCCTATTAGAAAATCCTATTAGAAACTTATGTGAAATTTTGTCATATTTAAGTATGAATTTTTAAGTTATGGCCTAAAAGATGTTTTGTGAGGTCATGGTGAACTTGACTTTTGACCATCAAAGTCTAACCAGTTCATTATTGAGTCCAAGGGGACGTTTGTGCCAAATTTGAAGAAGTACTCAAAGTGTTCTTGAGATACTGCATTGACGAGAATAGGATGGATATATACTGTAAGGCCAGCATGGAGACTCCTTTGAGACAACTACACAGAAATATGTACTGGCTGTGATTAGACAGTGCCACAGGATGCTGTGTGTGTGTGTGTGTGTGTGTGTGTTGCTCTAATGGTAAAGCATTGTCACTTACTGTTTGTAAACACACTTGCCAGAGAAAGTGAAAGTGAAAGCCAACCCCAGATTCACTCTCCTTTGTCAATTTGCTTTGCTATATTTGTTTGTATTGGTGCTGTGTTTCTTGGATGCCTGCTGCTTATACTCTGACTCCTGGTCGCTGCCTTTTTACAGAGCCCTGCCCTCACCTGAGCGCTGCGGGATTACATGCCTATCAACATCCCAAACACAAAAAATACAGGCAAAGCACTGAGTTTCTACAGAAAAATACACCGCCACACACTTCTAGAGGGTCATTGGTAATGATTAAGTGGGTTTACTTCTGTATTAGTCTTTACATTATTTGTTGGGAAAACCCTGCATAGTTCTCTTTAATTACATCATCCCGATTACACTTGTACTTAAGTAATATTTTCAATGCAGGACTTTAACTTGTAATGGAGTATTTTTACAGTCTGGTATTTTTCTTTTTACTTGCGTAAAGTATCTGAATACTTCCTCTATCACTGGTCACTTGTCTTGAACTTACGCACATTCATCAACAATAGAACAACCCTCCATCTCAAATGAAGTATATTTTCCAATGTTTGCAATTGTATATAAAAAGGTGAATCAAAGGAAAAACAAAACCACGGTATATAACCGTTTCAATTCAAAGGTAAAACTCATTTGTTTTATAGCTGAAATGTTATACAAATACCCCGAACTTCCTCTGAAGTGATGGCCACTGGCAGAACTGCTGCTGCTGCTGTGAATGTGAGCAGCGGAAAACCCAAAAATGTAATGCGTGGTTGTGTGTGTGCGAGTGTGTGTGCTTGGAGGAGGCCCAAGGCACCGTCTGTGATGTGTTTTCTGAAGGAGTAGTGTGTGGGTTGCAATGCAAATTTGTGTGTGTGTGTGTGTGTGTGTGTGTGTGTGTGTGTGTGTGTCTGTGTCTGTGTGTGTGTGTTTCTAAATGTTTTTCTGCCACTGCATGCGCATGAATGTTTACAGCTGTACGGGTGAACACTGTGTGCGAATCTGCTTGCTTTGTGCATGTATGCATGAACGCAGGCTTCTGTGTACATGTGTGGCAATCCCTCCTGCAGGGCAGTGGAGTGGGCTGTAGGGAGGAGGCTTTTTTCTGTGCTGTCTGAAGTCTAGCCGTCTATAAAGAGGCCTCTTCACGTGTGGCGCACTGGTGATAGATAGTCACTTATGCTGCAGCTGACATCCAATCTGGCATCAGCGATTATAAAGCCCTCACCTCTTGATGTGTCCCTCTGTAGCCATCGGACCCCCTCTGCTCAAACACAGAAATCCCATTTTGTGTCACAGGGCAGTGAAATGAGGTTGTGTCTGGGTGTGTGTGTGTGTGTGTGTGTGTGTGTGTGTGTGTGTGTGTGTGTGTGTTTTGGTGTGTCTGCATGTGAGAGAGTGGATGACAGAGAGTCCACAGGGTGTGTGTGTGTATGTGCCATTGTTCATCCTTTGTGTGATTGTGTAATTTTACCCTAATCCAGTCTGAACTAAATGATAATGAATCTGGCCCTGCTCAACCACCTCCATTTTTTGGTTGTTTTCACAGCAAGATGTCTGCTGAGCTACCAGGTGGTTTCGTCCTGTTCCTGGTGCTAAACTAAACAAAGTCTCCAGTTGTTCAGACTTTATTTTGTTCCTTTGTCTCTTTACTTTTATCCCTTCTTATTTTTGCCATACACATAAATCTCTCCACTTCTCCCCTCCCTACAGTGCAGTTATCTCTCCTCACCTGACCTGTCCTGTAGTTTCTTGATCACTAACTATCCCTCTGTGTGGCAGAACCCGCCGCTATGATCAAGGCATGATCAAGACACATGCACACGCTGGGCTGGCATTCACCAGGGAACTGTAAGGCCAGCATGGAGACTCCTTTGAGACAACTACACAGAAATACGTACTGGCTGTGATTAGACAGTGCCACAGGGTGCTGTGTGTGTGTGTGTGTGTGTGTGTGTGTGTGTGTGTGTGTGTGTGTGTGTGTGTGTGTGTGTGTGTGTTTGATATGGTTCCTTTGTATGTGAAAATCAGAAGCCTGTATCTTCTGTGTTTTTGTGTTAGCTCCTTGCAACACCAATTTCACTTGATCCGGAGGGAGTCTGGTGCACCTTTAATAAGCCTCCACTCACATAGAACAAATAGCTCCAGCATGAACCATTATACAAGAACACCAGTTCAAACCCCCAAAGCCTGGCTCCACGCCATCTCGAACCATTCATGTATGACTTTGTGTGTGTGTGTGTGTGTGTGTGTGTGTGTGTGTGTGTGTGTGTGTGTGTGCAGCACAAACAAACTGGTCTGACTCACAGGATGTAGACTGTGTATATGTCATTGCCATTACTAATGCCACTGGCCACCTTTTTCAGACAGAATCCTCCTCCCCTTCCGCTATCTGCGTGTGCTGTTTTAAAAACTCCTGTTGCTACGTGAAACAGCAAAAACTGCCTCCAAGGTAGCATCCTGCACGTCTTTAACTCTGTCAGCTGCAGACCCCAGGTGGGCCTCATCCACAAACAGTGAACAAATCTGTGCTTAAACCATGCATGCACGTTTTAGTAAAAATTTGGGACTCATCAGTATTAACTTACCTGAAGTTTTTTCGTACTCTGCGAACAAATTTAGAACTAGCTCAGACCACGTGTACGCACAAATGATGAAGACCTAGCTGTCTCAGAAAATCTAAACACACATATTTTAACTAAATGGACAGCATATTAAAACTGCATTCATTAAAAAAAACAACTTTAATAGACAACAATATTTAAAACCATTAATTCACTAATATACTAATGCATGCACTTATTTTGTCCTCTGCTTTTCCTCCTCATTAATTATTGTCATAATTAAAATATTCCACTATAAAGACCAAATGTCCCAGTCCTGGCTCACAGTGGAGTATATGAGAATGTCCAAATTGAAATGTAATAGTTCTGGCTTGCATTGTTTTTATTGAATCTGCCTGCTGGCTAATGATGGCTACTCCCACCATTTTTCAGTGCCACAAAATTATTGACGAATGGTTGATCAGCTGTTCTCGGCTGCCATTACATTCACAGATGCTCACTGGCGGTGACACTGGTGTGTGTAGAAACAACTTAATTGCTTACTCCATGATACACCTTTAGGCAAATTTATTTCCTTGTGTAGGGAAATAGGGGTGTGGCAGTATGTTGATTGCAAATAGCGGGCATGTGCCTGTCAATTTAGAATGATATTGATTCACTGATGTACGCATGGTGGCAAGAACAAAATCATATGGTACACATGCCTTGAATCCAATGGTAACTTTGCATGTGCACATATTTTATGTGCAGAGTAAGAGCATTTCTACACATATATTAGTTGATGAGGCCCATTTACTTCGCCAATGTACCGATCCGTTACACTTCACACACGCTTCTGCAATATTGGTTTAATGACATTCTGAAAAAGCCACATACAGCTATTGAAACGTCTGGTTTTTAACAAGTCCAGTGAGCTCCTCCACAGCTAAAGTGCAGTCAGGCTTCACCTCAGTGGCACCGATGGTCAAATAATGTTTGTCTTTTTTATCAGTAAAAGTAGTATCACATTGTCGGCGTATCTCTTTCAATGTTTCATGGGGCGTTGTCACAGGGATTTAGTCTTTTTAAAGTCAGGGCTCGCCTCGCCATGTGCAAATGTTCCAAAACCAGTTATTCCCCGGGACTACTCTGCACAGGCACTGCAGCTAAGTGCTGCCAACTGAGATTGATTTCAAAAAATACAAACAAATCATGAGGGTTTTTTTCCCGTTAGTGGAAAATTATGGTGGATTCAGCCGCCTTTTCCAGCACTGGCACAGTGCGAAAAAAGTGTGAGGACAGGTCTGCCTATACGAAACTACAAACCACCAAACTAGCACAACACTAAGAAAACTTAGCAAAGCTTAACTTAAAGGTCCACTAATCAGTGTGTGTTTACATATGCAAAGGATCAAATGACTGTGTGATGTGGAAGTCACTCATACCGATAAACTCGGCCAACTCTGCAGTTACACTCAGTTTTTTGGAGCCTTTGCCAGTCCTTTGTAGTGTTGTTTTTTGCTCTCAGGCCCACAGTGTTGCTCTAACAGCTGTTTTCAATAAGTAAAGCTTCAATAAATCCCCTGTGCCCTACCTGGAAATGCCCCAAATGACAAGCAAAGTTAATATGGTGGAGCAACGAGCAGCTAGAACACCAAATATTTCTGTAGGAGCTGGTGGAGACCAAAAGAAAGCTAAAAGGAGATTCAGTACTTTTTTTTTTTCATTCATTAAGTGGCCAGAAACACAATCTTTGAATGAATGCTCATTTTGCTTCATTTCTTCTGGACATGTCGATAAGACATCATTTCAAACACATTTGCCACATCAACTTTATAAGATGATAATTCCAATTTTCAGTTTACAGCTTGTTCAACTGGCCTCAAGTGGCCCAAACACAATTAATGTAGCTTTGAATCTCTTATGTCAAATGTCTCGATCCATGCATAATGTCTCTGTAAAGGCACTGTACTTGTGAATAAGATGGATGTCAGAGAAAAAACAAAATTACTTTTATGTGATAAATATTACAATTCTTGATGAAATACAGAAAAAGAAACAAGGACCTACTGCTGTTCTGTTCATTAGTAATATCCCTGCTCTAAAACTTAGTATAAAAAAAAACTATTGTACTGTAAGTGATATTTCTAAAAAACAGTGGTAATTAGATCTTTTAACTGTTAAAGAAAATGTTAAATGTGTTTTTGGCGGTGCCACATACGGTGCCACCAGACACCAGTAGGCCCTGAGCCACACAACCTCCTACTTGCCATGAATCTGTGAAAAGAGGACAGAGCACAGACACACAAAAGAGGCAAAACTCAAGAATACCATTCACACAGAGGGAAAAGATCCTGAGGCTGAGTTTCCTGGAGGATGAAGATTCAAATCAAATGCCTGAAATTAGATCAGGATGTTGATTGTGTGTGGTGTGTCTGTGCATGAGCTTGTACTCTTTTTGTTGTGCCTGTGTGACTTATTCTGTATTCTCTGTACATGTCTGATTTTCTGTTACTGAATTCTCAAGCTCCTGGTGTCCTTCTATTTCCGACTTGTCAAATCTGATTTTCCTCAGTGGGGCTCTGATTACAGCATACCAGAAACAGACATATCCGTGCTGTAATACTCTTACAAGGTCCAAAATATGTCCTGCTGCAAAGCCGACATGATTGCTAATGGAAGGACTTCATGTCCTTTCAGCAAAGCATAAAAATGGCTTTTAAAATACCACACCCCCGCTTTCTCCATTAATGAAACCTCTCCTTCTCTACTTTTCCTATTTTTGAGACTCACCTCAGAGGAAAATGCCAAGAAGACAAAAAAGTCAAAGCCAGGATATTGTATGCTTAAGCAGCTGGCGATAATGATGCTGCATTGAGTCACTAATGGATTTTCAGAATAGCTCTTGTCTGCCAAGAAACAGCTTGACCCCTCTTTCACTGTGCTTTTTATCATCAGAGGACGAAGCATCCAAAGTGCGTGGTGCATTCTTTCACATTTCCTCAGTATGACTACAAGATCAGTGTTATTAGAGTGATTACACCAAGAACTCAGAGGGGAAAAATTAGAATTTTACATTTAACCTGAGAATATTTAAAAGTTACATTTGAGATTGAAGTGTCTAGAGAACAATGATGACTGATCTTACATTAATACTCATTTGTGCATCCCAGTACCCAACAGACCATACTGTATAGTATGCAAGAAAAAGATTTAGTACGTCCAAACACAAGGTACGTCAAATAAAGGTAATGTTAGTTGATAACGTTAAGATCTCTGCGTTCCAAATCGTATACTTTTTGGTTTTACTTCAATCTCATGTGTATCAAAAGTTCAAGACGCAATGTTATGATGAAGTAATATGACCCAACTGTGCTGCGACTGCAGTGCGTGATTCGGATTGCAGCAACTATGTCATTTTAAATGACTTTAAGGTGCCTTCACAAATTCTCATTTTTTTCCTGTTTAGAGAGGGAGCTTTTAAATTATTAGTTTACTAATAATTAGTAAGCTCTTCTCTGCAGACTTTGCATGTTCTCCCCGTGTCAGCGTGGGTTTTCTCCGGGTACTCCGGCCTTCCTCCCACAGTCCTAAAGACATGCAAGTTGGCTTAATTGATGACTCTAAATTGTCCATAGGTGTGACTGTTTGTCTGTCTCTATAGCCCCTTTTACGCTACCAAATTTTCCGCAAATGTTGGGCCGTTTTGCCGGCAAGCTGCGAGCGTTTACACACACAGAGCGGGATTGGCAAGTTGATCCGAGGTGCCCAATTTTCTGCCTTGTAGGGTAATCATGTTGACAGGACCTGTTTAGTTTAAAAAGACCAAGGCGGCCTTCCACCACGGGAGAGGCTGTTGATGACTTGTGGGAGGAGCTGTTGATGACGCCGCGCGTGCGACCCACTGGTGTTGGACTAACAGGAAACAGCTGAATTAGCGAGCAGCTAGTAGCAAGAGGGAAACGCAAACCTGACAGACACTGTAAAGATGAGCAACTGGGGAGACAAGGCTTAGCCCTTGCAAAGTAAGAGGCCGTTAACCGTCAGATGACGGGGACATTGAAGGATGGGCCGACTTACGAGAGAATCACCGAAGGACTGACCAGCCACTGCTTCCCTCCCACGTCACTGTTTATGTCACACGCTGAGCTACACATTTTGTTACTTGCTCACGCCCCCCCATTGCCCCAAAAAAGGCGCATTCTGTATAAACAAAAGAAGGCAGGCAGCATTTTGCCGCATTCCCCAATTTTGTTTTTATACTGCCAATGCTGAAAAAAGACTGATTGGGCTTTCCTGCAAATTTGCACAATTCCTATCTAAAAAGGGCTTATGTGTCAGCCCTGTGATAGTCTGGCGACCTGTCCAGGGTGTACCTCGCCTCTCGTCTGCTGTCAGCTGGGACAGGCTCCAGCCAAAGAGAATGAATATTTGACTTACATTGGCCATATGGCCAAGTTTCCAAAGAAATAATGATGTTTCTCTGTAACTGCTGAATGATTAAATAAGCAACTGTTTGCAAGAAGTTTGTCAAATTAACTTAAAAGGGGACTTTGTCCAATCATATGTTGCACAACTTATTTTCTCTGCTTCTAACTGACCAAAAAATAGTCAATAATAATTATTTGAGTTCATCCAGGGCACCAAAAACGCCACTGTTCATTTTATTGCAATTTTCAGTTTAAAGTGACATAAAATTGTGGAAAAATCTGAAAATGTCAGTCTTACCATCTTTTCAGTGGTCTGTAGTAGTTAATTATTTGAAATATATAATTGTAGTTTCCAATGTGTAAGTTGCTGCAACACAATTAAATACACACAAGCCTATGCATGCACAGACACTGTCTTTCTCCTAAACACTCACACACACACACAGACACAGACACAGACACAGACACACACACACACACACACACACACACACACACACACACACACACACACACACACACACACAAAGGACAATAGCACTGATTAATAAAATTGGACACTGACAGTGAAGAGCTCACAAGGATCTCACATCTTTGACTAAATGCATTCTCTCCTTCTATCACTCATCATTCCTCTGGCTCGTCCCTGTCTCAAGAGCCATGTTTACCCTCCTTTTCTTTATGGAAGATGGAAGACAAGAAGACTGGTAATGAGGACAGATGGGTAGTTGGTAAGTGAGCAGTTAATGTCATTTGATGAATTGTGCGTGTTTATGTGAACAGTGCGATTTAAACCCCCTTTTCAATGTGTCACTCTCAGTGAAATGTAGGCTACTTGAGAAAAATGAAAACTGAAGTGGAAGTTTTGAAATAACAGCAGGTAAATTACTGCAATTCTGCTTCCAGTAAACTTTTATCTTTCCATTTTCAATTCATCTTGAGCTTTCCAAAGTGCAATAACTATTAAACCACATAAACACAAATGCATGTCTGTCAATACTGAGTTTTCAAGAATAAGACTCAGCATATTGTACCTTTTCTTGTCAGTGTGCTGTCACATCATAATTACAGAAATGAGAGATGTATGATTTTGGTATTTAATGCCAGACTGCCTGTTGTTTTTGTCCCCTGTGGATGATTCCTGCCTTCTTTAATTAAAGCCTCGGTTATAATTGGTGTCACAAGTGCTGCAAACACTCCGCGTTTATGTGAGTAATCAGTGGAAGCATTTTTATACAACCACTACAGGATTCAGTGAATCATTCTGCAAAGATCATGATGCACATGGGAGACATTTTTTTGTTTTCGCTAATGAAAATCTTAGTATAAAAAGTGATGATCATGGATATCATGTCTGAAGCCTTTTGTTTGTATTTACTGCATAGTGCTGAACGTGCAAGGATTATAATTCTCTCTGTTTTTATTTTTCAAAAATTTTAAATTTATGCAAAACAAATTGGCGAAATTTGATTTCATCATAATAATACAAAAGGGGAAATTAGATTTTAAAAAAAT
This sequence comes from Epinephelus cyanopodus, assembly GCA_026686955.1. NCBI lineage: Eukaryota > Metazoa > Chordata > Actinopteri > Perciformes > Serranidae > Epinephelus > Epinephelus cyanopodus. The sequence continues at coordinate 36,158,919 of CM048916.1, forward strand.
GTGGTGCACAAACATTCTATCATTGAAATGTTTATTGATTTGGTAATTATTCTGAGGGGCTGTGATGCATATTCAGCAGCTAACGTGTGCTCACTCTAACTTTTTTCAATTTAGTTTCTATCTTTGGAAACATTTTCTGAGCTGTGAACAGCAAAGGGACCTCACTGTGTTCCTGCAGCAGGAAACATGACAGTTTTGAATGTTAAGTTTAGTTTGTCCTCATTCCGTTTGGCTCAGTTCTCTGAATAATTAGTTTTTCTTCACCACAGGTTTGAATTTCTTATTCATTCAAGCAAATTACTTGTGTTTTGGAACATGTGTGTAAAAGCAAGCCTGTGTCCTAGAAATTACATTTATATACAAATAATTTGATACAGCAAATATGCTCAGAGGGAAACGTAATGCTGAGTGAACTATGTTCTTTTATTATTAATGTTGCTAATTAGCATACCTTTTTTACCGTAACCTTTTTCACTAATATTTAACCAAAATCACAACCTTTCAATAAACCTAACCAAAGTGGACTTGTAACTTAAACTTAAGACAGGAGTCTGGACATGAATCCAGGGTTGTGGTGTCACGGTCCTGCACTTTACACACTGGCCAGCTTCCCCAGCCACGTCCTTGGGAAACCTGTGCGGAACATGAATGTATTATTTCGCTCACTGAAAGAAACGTTGTCTCTAAATATAATCCAGGCAGCAATGAAGTTGCCACAACAACGGAATTAGGAAAGCACTTAAGTAATATACAAATGTAATTTCTAGGAGACAGGGTTGGCAAAAGAGTCAGTACTGTACAATTGTCTACAATTTGCACAGTAACCACTTACGCACGGCTTGCTGTTAAAACTGTTGAGTTGATTCTGAATTTTCATACTCTGAGCTCTCAGATGCAAAATGATCCACTCAGTTTTAAACTCTGTTAAACATACATATATATCCAAAAATAGCTACAACATGGAGTTTGTAACGTCACCAAATTGTCAAATTAATGGCCAGGTGACAGTAATGAACTAGGAATCACATCAACCAGCCTTTTTTGTTATTGTTTTCCTGTTTTAACATTAACATCATTTTGTGGCAAATTTTCTGTTCACTCTGATTTCCTATGAACATCAAAGGAGAATTTTCTGTTTAGAGCATGTCACACATTGCCATGCAAAGAAATTTACTGTACACTTGTAAATGGCATATCATTTGTCTGTGTACCAGCAGTATTGTACAGTATTGAGTTTTCCCAGTAAACTTTAAGCTACTGTTGAAATCAACCCATTTACCAGAAAAAAATTTGGCATTGTACGTCTCTGTAAACCACAGATATGTGACATTTGGTTGTGGTGAGGAAAATATCATGTTTTGGCTTAAAATACAGTTTTGGGGGGCACAGTCCCTGCTCAAAAAACAGCAAAGAGTCACTAAAAAAACAACCACATTGTGTGTGGTCTGCAGCTTGGGAGATGACTAAGGATCACGCCATCCACCATCCCCTCCATCTCCTGATCACAAAGTCAGCTCATACACTATGTCACTGTAGAAACATTGATTATGAGACGTGCAGAAGTAACACATTTGTGGTTTGCAGAAATGTACAATACCAACATTTTCTTCTGGAAACTGGGCTGTTGAACTTGGAATCCGAAAAGCCCAGTACAATACACAGTATCATTCAGCTAGGCAAAACTGGCAAACTTGTACAGTACTGTCCAGTAAACAGTGTCAACAGAAACAGTAGAACAAAACAGAGATTTCTATACATTTCCAGGGTGCCATGATGAAAAAACATTAAAACATTTGACCAGTAAAGCTCACATTGGTGGCATTGGCCAATTTACTAACACAAAATCAAGGTTTCAAGCATGACAATGTTGATTGAGTCCATTTGCAGACAATAGAGTTGTGATATGCCATGAAACACTTGTGACATGTACAGTGTAGAGAGTGTCAAAGGGGACCTATTGTACATTTCTGTATTTTGTGTATGTAGAGTCACAATGAAGGACGTTCATATTAAACTTGGCCAACGTTTAAAATAACGAGGTAAACGTATGTAAAGTAATCCCTGTGAGCAAGAGCCTTGGGTTCCTGAACAGTCTGTTTCCAAAGTTTTTTCTACTCTAGCTACAGTGTGACATAATAGCGTGCCGGATTTCTTTATATGGTCATCTGCTCCTGGCACGCTGGTGCAATTGTTAACATTGCATAGCCTATACTGCAACCAATCAGCAACTTCAAAGGCTGAGGAATGAAGCCAATGCAAAAGTACTAAAAACTGCAGTTCCGCTAATGGCCACTTGAGGCTGGCTCCAAAACAAAAAAAACCCACATAGACCCCCATGTTAAAATGCCCAACTTTACAGCAGAAATAAACATGTTTACAGCCTGGGACAAAAAACAGTTTGGGTCTCTATAGCTAATTTAAACTGCACAGGAGATAAATGATCATATAACTCGTGTTTACAACTTATTAAGGCCCAAAGTTACACATATTAAAGGGCAGGGCTGCTTGATTCACAGGCTGTCTGTGAGGTGTCGTTACCTGTCACTGCATTCTGTGAGTCACATCCAAACCTTGCCCCTCCACAGTGCCAACCTCTCATCCAATTATGGTCACGTCTGGCTCCAAAACGCCAAGATGGCAATGGCTAAAATGTCGTACTTGAGGCTTCAAAACGGCAGTCCACAAACCTAAAGGTGGCATCACTGTAGCTATGTTAATTGTTTATACAGTCAATGACCGCAACAAGCTACACGCTAACATCAGAGACATATGTAAACTTGGTTGTTAATTTCTCTCTGATTTCTGATCAGATTCTCGCTGAAACATGTTTGATTGTGTTTAGAAGCTTTTCTTACTGATTGTTCACAATATTCTCAATATTTCTCTCCATTACAATCTTTCCACAGCTGCAAGTACATTGCTAATGTACATGTAGCAACATAACTAACATTCATTCATTTTCATTCATTTATTTTCCATAACTGCTTATCTTGTTAGGGGACGCGGGAACGCTGGAGCCTATCCCAGCTGACATGGGGCGAGCGGCGGTTTTGGTGCCCTGGGCAAACTTGAGTAATTATTATGAGGCAATAACTGCCATAGGTAATTCTTTTGGTCGGTTAGAAGCAGAGGAAATAAGTTGTGCAACACATGATTGGACATGGTCACCTTTGAAGTTGATATGAATAACTTCTTTGCAAACAGTTGTTCATTTAAGCATCCAGCAGTTACAGAGCAACATCATAATCTATTAGGAAACATCTTTTTGGCCACTTGGCCAATGTAAGTCAAATATTCATTCTTTTTTAGCTCTGTTTTTGGTCTTTATGAACTCTGTAGGGAAATATCCTCTGTCTCGTTATCTGTTAATTGCTCCACTATGTTTATCATCTAGTCGCCAACTGCGTTTGTCTGTTGTTTGGTGCTGAGCAGGTGGTGTGCAGTGGGTCAAAAACTGTGCTATGACAGCGATAAGAGTGAAACAAAATGGTAAACAGGTAGACAGCTGAACAATAGGCTGAAATTCTCTATTAAGCTGAGGGAAGTAGCAGTCAAGTGATGATGTTCTGTAGGTTAATCATTATTAGCAACCCCTTTCACATTATTACTATTATAAGAATATCAGTTAGAGCTGCTTTAAGTTATAAGATGCACATTTTCTATTTCTATTTTATAGGCTTTTCTGTAGTGGGCATCACATGTACTATCTGGGTGGTGCTGCCACTGTAAACCACACATAAACTAGTATTGTATGTGTCATGGTTGTGTGTTCAGACTTGATTGAGAAATGACTCTGAGGTTAAGGGATGCAAAGTAGTACGAAGCCACTTTTTTTGTCCATAGTTAAGGCATTTATTGCCCGTACCACAAATGTAAACATATGATTCATTCATTCATGCATTCTTTTTCCGTAACCACTTAATCTGTTAGGAGTCACAGGAGAGCTGGAGTCTGTCCCAGCTGACACTCGACAAGAGGCGGGGCACACACTGGACAGGTCGCCAGACTATCACAGGGCTAACTCATAGAGACAGACAACCATTCACACTCACATTCACACCTGTGGTCAATTTAGAGTCACCAGTTGACCTGCATGTCTTTGGACTGTGGGAGGAAGCTGGAGTACTGACACAGAGAGAACATGCAAACTCCCTACCCTGGGTTCAAACACCCTCTTTTGTGAGGCGACAATGCTAAACCGTGCACCATTGTGCCACCTACATAATAACATTCTAATTGACAAAATTGGCAACCAGGTTACTGTGTTTTTTACGTACTAACATCAGGGAAACAATAAACTTGGTTGCCAGTGATGTAAATTTCTCCCTGATTTCAGATCAGATTCCTGCTGAAACACGTCCAGTTGTGTTTAGAAGCTTTTATTAGTGATTCTTCATGTGTGGTTACTCTCTGTTACAGTCATTCACCAGCTGCAGTGACAGTGTAACACCAAGATATGGAAGACCTGGAAAAGCTGACCATTCAGGAAAAACCGGGCTTTTTCAGGAGACAGGCTTGAGGAGACAGGCGCTCAAACAGAGCCTGAATACAGGTGTTCCAGCAAAGACAGTATGAGGAAAATCAAAGCCAAAGTAACTGGGAAATACTGTTAAAAATTACAGAAAAAAGCCTAAACATATTGCATTTTCATTTTTAGGAATTAACATTCAGTGGGATAAGAGGGATGATGTATCTTCCTGTTACAACACATGAAATCCTTTTTGCTAGAACTTGTAAATCAGTTTTGTAGTACACCCTAGTGGATACAGAAAAGTTATTGTCACTGAGCAGAGTGAAAGCAGTCAAGCTAAAACAGACCAGGTTCACTGAAAAACAACTTCCCATCCCAGTCAGGTATCAGTCCCCAGATTGTTACAGTAATGACAAAAAAAACCCACCCAATGAGGGTGAGGATGATGATCAAAACGAAATGCCCCGTAAAGGACCTCATCATCACACCACCTCAGCTGTGTAAACAATAACACACACACTGGCAGAATGATGCTCCATATTTCCACTGTCTCCCTCTCCCTCCTGAGATCACACACCAATTTTCAGGCCATCACAGCGGTGATAAAAAGACGCCGGGCTCAGGAGGGGAGTCTCCCTAATGCGCTCTCCCCACAGCGGGGTGTACGGTCTTCCTGCGCGCCTCTTCTACCTGCTTCCCCTTCCCCTCCACTCCTCATCCCCCTCAGGCCCCGGCTAGATACATCCACACTAATTGGATTAGCCGTGACAGTAATGCACTACTGGGTCTCTGTGGCACAAATACACACTAATAAATTGCGCTGGGAGAGAATTAGCGCATTCACTATCATTTACGAGATTAAAAGAGATTATGAGTGGCAGAATTAAGTAAGTGTGTGAGCCCCTTGACGAGAGGAGGAGAAGGTTTGTGACCTTGGAGCTGTGGACCGGCACCATGCCTGGACAGTCAGACACAGTAATTAGCCTGCAGACTAAGTAGCACACCAGCAGACAGGCTAATAATAGTGTCATTGCTATTAATAATGAGAGTGATAACAGCGCTCGTAATTATGACAGTCATAATCATAATGATGTAAATCATGTTCCGAGTTAACACTTTAATCGTTGTGTGTGTGTGCTGTTAGGAATAACATGAAGGTGATAGATTAATTTGAGGGTGTGTTTATGATTTAATGTCATTAGAGCTCTGTGTGTTTCCATTGGATTATCATTTATGTGACAGCACTTTGTTGTTGGAGTTATGTGTCATGGCATTGTCGGGTTATCTATCTTTTGCTCACTGTTGCTCATGTTTATATAAAAATAGGCTCCTTTCTCTGTTGCTCTTTCTATTTTAAACTCTCGTTCACACACACACACACACACACACACACACACACAAAAGAGTCACATGTGAAAACCACATGACACTTTTCTGCAGCCCCTCATCAACTTGCTCGTTCTGTTAATCAGGCATCAGCTACCCTCTCTCCCCGGTCCTTCCTGCTGATCCTAGAGAACATGCTGTTCCTGACTCCACCACATTATTTTGCTCACATCCACCTAATTTTTACTGGTGCCAGCCGACCTTTTCCCACTGCCTCTCCTCCTTGCTTCCCCTTGACCTTTTGCTGGTCGCCGTGTCTGCTTTGTCCTTTTGTTTCGCCCCGAGGTAATATCTCACATTTGGGCTGGGTGATTTATTTACTGCCTTTCTTAGCACTGGGCGCACACACACACACACACACACACACACACAAATACCCATCACAAGTGTATTTTCCTTCTGTCTGTCCATCTTTCTTTCGCTGTCTTTGTCTCAGAGGCACAAAAACATTCCCTTCCAGGAGTGTGAACAGAACAAACTTCTGTGCGGCCAGTCATAAAAATGTTCTTTGAAATAAACTCAGAGAAGAGCATGGGCTCGTTACTGCAGACAGCAGAATGATTTTGTTATATTAAAGTTCCTCACATTCATATTTCTCGGCTGAATCAGCCATCAAGGAAGCCTCTTCTGTGGAGTGCCATAATCCTGCAGGACAAATGTAAGGTGATGGGAATTTTTTACAATTGTTAGGATTTTATGTGGAACGACCTCCTAAATAAGCGACTCTTCCAATTTCACCTTCTTCAACTCCATTTCCCCTTTTAATCTGGTGACTCGCGCCTCTGTTTTGACTGACTGTCAGTCAGCCTAAGTAGCGTATGATTGAGGTTTATTGCAGCAGATTTGAGAACCTCTGTTCGTATTTGCCGGAGGCTCTTTCTCTGCTACTGTGTGTTGAGCTGAATTCATTACCAGGCACAGGCTTGGTAAATTTCTGCTGTAGGTGGCAGCATCTCTCACACAGGAGCTCCTGCTCTGCCAGAGTTGAAGTTTGCCTCGGGGGCACAGTTCAATTCAAGACTTTTGCTTTGATTTTTGAGAGCAGATTTGCTCTGCCGTTGACCCGGACCTACTGTGCACACTATCATAGATATCCCACATTAAACATCAATCCAACCAGCATCAAGGGAATACACATATACTACAGAAAAGGCACAGTTCAAAACTTAAATGTGTCAAATAACTGCTTGCCAAATCCAATCATGAAATCTCCCATTGATATTTGAGAAAATAAAGTCCACATGCATTACCTATAGGAGTAAGGCAAGTACACATGGAAAACGGCAGCACAGGCAGAAAAATGAAGCCAATGCAGAAGTGCCAAAAACTGCAGTTCTTTGAATGGCCACTTAAGGCCACCTCCAGAGGCCAGTCAGTCCCTATAAGCCCCTTTTCCACCAACATTTCCAGGAACTTTTATAATCAGGAATTTATTTGCCTGGTTAAAACAACTCCTGGTAATATGTGTGGTTTGCGTTTCCACTGCACCTCAAAGTTCTGGGAAATTTATTCTATATTTTTTATATATGATGTAGATGATTCGGCGTGTGCCCTGTATTTGGCTCCGCCAGCTTGGCTGGTTACATGCTGGTGTAGAGAGTTTGTCTCAGCCAGCAGCTAAGTTTAAAAGTATTTTAAGACAAGTGTCAAGTTAGTCTACACACAGACAGCTGTCATTTGAGCTTATTAGTAACAATTCACTATCAGCTGAACTAGCGTACTGTCCTTGTGTAAGACATAACATTAGTGTCGGTGGATGAGAGACTGTGGACGGAGCATATTGAATATCACTGTCTACATGTTTACATGTTCATAGTAAAGTATTGGCTTCTTACTTGCTAAGGGTTAATGTCATTTACAGTAATGAGTGTCGCTGCTGTCAACTGTGGTCATTTTTGAGTTATCTTAAATTCTTTACACCACAGCCACTCAGCTGTTCACCAGTTACCGTGTCGCGTCAGTGTATGTGTGTGTGTGTGTGTGTGTGTGTGTGTGTGTGTGTGTGTGTGTGTGGAGGAGTTCAGCGTCGGCACAAAAGAACCGATACCATTAGCGCTTATCAATACTACAGTCTTTGATAATTTTGCCCCAAAGCTAATTCAGTAGCGGGTTTCGGTAGCCATCCTTAATCAAAACAGAAACGAAGTGGAGCCTGTAGAAGTGAAATAAAGTTTGCAGCGTCTGCCTGTACCAGGAAGTGCGGAACGCTGCAAGTGTGTTCCACCGATCAGTGTTCTTCAGCACACAGCCCTGCCCCTCAAGAATTCCGGGTAATCTGAAAAGTCCTACCCCCCGCTAGGTACTTTTTCCAGGGTAAATTTGGGGTTGAGGGAAAGTTTTTACCCGGGTAATTTTGGTGGAAACGTGCCAAGGTTTTTAAAAATCCTGGGTAAATGAGAAAAGTTCCTGCAGTGGAAAAGGGGATATAGACACTAATGTTAAAATGCCCAACTTTAAATTGGAAATAAACATGTTTACAGCTCCACCCTCCTGGCCAATTAGAGTCACTTCAGGTCACTTCTGGCTCCTTAAAGCCAAGGTGGCGACGGTCAAAATGCCAGACCTGATGCTTAAAAAAGGGAGTTCACAAACAAATAGGTGACATCACAGTGGCAACATTCATTATTTTATACAGTCTGTGATTTAAATTTGTTCTCAGTTGCTAAAGTAAATATAATCAAAATGCATGTTTTAAAGATTTGTTTGAAGATTATCTACTGCTTTATAACCACTGGTTAACTAGAACACTTGTTTAAGGGGTGGTTTAAACCAGTGCTTCCAAACTTTTTGGCGCTTGTTACCCCTTTGCAGTAAAGTAGTGTCCACTTGTGGCCCATCGTCACAGGTTTTGCCTATGTGCGAGGAAGAGCTATGCACAGCTTGACCCAAGTGTGATTTCCCTATCTGGTGCTGTTTGATGAGAAGGATTTTTAGATACCTAAAAAGGTGGAAGTATCATGTATTTCTCAAGGACAAAAACAATGTGTTGACCCCTAAAACCCAAGGTTGGGAAACACTGGTTTATCCCTCAGGACAATGACCATATGTTAACCCCCATAAATCAGACAGAAAGACAGAACATTATAAAATATTCTTTCAGTTCCATCAGCAGAGATGTTTTTATTGGTATTATTTTTGGCTCTTATTCTAAAGCGTGACTACAGAAACAAAATACTAATTTGGTTCTAGAGTCCAAAATCTGAAGAATATATGATTCGCTTACTCACAAAGGAGAAAAAAGCTACTGATAAATTTGCTCAAGCATTCAGATAATCGTCTCCGTCAGGCTGTGTGACCAAGCAGAATGTCTGCATTATCCGTACTACAATACCCATAAGCCCTAGGGTTTACACTGTCAGCCAACCAATTAACTCCAAATGCTCCCGTCAGCCAATTATGCTGAAATAATGATACTTTGGAATCCCCCAACCACCAGCACACACACACACACACACACACACACACACACACACACACACACAGATGCCACCTTACTTCATCAACATGCCAGCTACTCTGTATTTGTGTGTGTGTGTGTGTGTGTGTGTGTGTGTGCATAAGCGTGTGTGTGTGTGTGTGTGTGTGTGTGTGTGTGATGATGATGAAATAGCCATCTGCCACAGGCAGGCGTGTGTGAATCCCAAATGAAGATGAGTTGCTGGCTTCAAACAGCAGCAGCCTGTAAATTGTAAATGAACGGGGAGCATTTCTGCCTCTGGGCAACCCAACCTATATCTACCTACACGGCGCCGGCGCCTCACACTCCCTCAGATAAAGAAACACCGGTCAATTACTCCCTTTTTCTTCAATTTAATCCCTTCTCGCCCCTTTTCTCCTTCCTTCTCGTTTGATTTTTTCCCCCTCTCTCTTTGAAGACGATACCATCGGAAGTGGGTCAACAGAGAGCAATGTCAGCTGTTTGCTGATATTTGTAGAGTGAGAGTGTGTGTGTGTGTGTGTGTGTGTGTGTGTGTGTGTGTGTGTGTGTGTTAGAGAATGAGAGGGGGACAGAGAGGGAGAGAGAGAGAGAGAGAGATTTACATTGTGTTTGATGTGTGTAAGCCCGGCGCTGTGTTCATTAAGGTGCTCTCAGGGTCTTGCGTTCTCATGATCAAATGATATGATGATAACAGTCCAGCCCTAATAGTTGATGGCAATTTAAGCTCTTACTGACAATTTGTGTCTATTAGAGGCACTCCATAAAACTGAAGATATACAACTGAAATGAAATTGAACATTTTTTTTCCTATTACAAATGAAACCTTTGATTTCAATGAAATTGTTCCCTTAAAGACACTTCAACAGACTTCTTTTTTCATCTACCAGGGGAAAATGATACAGTTGAAACACGGAGCTGAAGTTCCACCTTTTACTACAAAAGAAATTTTAGCATTAAAATTAGTCTTACAATAAAATATGACTATGATTGCTGCTAATTGGGATCCTTTTATGAGACCCTAAAGTTACCGGCGCAATCACTCATGATTAATTTTACCGAACAATGAGCACAAGGTAGCATTCTTCTTTTTAAAAATGAGTTCGGGGAGTTGGGGTTTGGAGAGAATCTTTCACCCCTCAAAAACCCTTGCCACTAGCAGCAGCAATGGATTTCAATAGAACCTTTCACGGCGTACGTTTTCACTTGTCAATGTGGGAAAAACACAGGTGAAACAAATTTTGTTAATAATGGCTCAGTCTCATCAAGTGTCCCGGTACATGACAATGAGCTAGGATCCATCTGTCTTTGACAGATGACATAGAGCTCTCTATATCCAAAGTGCATTGTAAGTTTTTTGCCATTTTTGAGGTATTCTGCATTTTCTTTCAGTTTGTTTTGGGATGCTTAAGTAATTATATTGTATGAAAAAAAGGGTAAGATCTGACGGTTCTACTTCCTCCTACCTTTTTGAACGTATTGATTTCTTTATCAAAATGGTAATTTTGTCAGTGACTAACTAAACTGATATGTAAAAGGTATTAACTGCAAAAGAAAAAAAATATGGCAAAGTCTCTGTTAATTACAGAGCCTCTATAGTCCTGAAAGGTAATATTTTTATATTGGGTGTTAAGATAAAAACCTTTCGGTACTTTAGGGGCTCCATTTTATGCCCTGATGAGTTTAGATGAAACAAAATATTTAACTTTGTTCAGCCAGACAACCTATGTTAGATCACAAAGGACATTCCTTTTAAACCAGTTGCATTAACCATTAGCTTGCCTTGCTCCATCCACCGATAGCTTACGGTAAATATCTACTCCTTCTATAAAATTATTTATGATTTCCTATGACTCATAAACAGACACTAACTTATTTGGCAAACATTTCACATAATTCGGTATTCATTTTAGCAACATGTAAAGGGAATAAATGTTAATGTTTCCCAGTTAATGCTCGTCCGCCTCCATGACCGTTTACATTTCTGTAACTGCTAATTTATTATATCCTGGTTCCGCTGAGTGAAACATGATGGCAAATTTAGCAGAAGACCTCAGTAATGTCAGCAATGTGAAGAAGTAGTAAAGGAAATAATTTTAGGCATTTCATTTTATATGAAAGAAGTGCGGGAAGTCAGCCAAGCTAAGCTCATAGCTCGTCTAATCAGTCAAGTTGGACTTCTTGTCTTATGTGAATATACATGCAGAAGAGAAAATCGAATATCTGACCAAGTACGTCTGACTCTGCATCGGTAGGCGGTGCCATGTCCTTTTTTAATATAATGTGTATTGAACTAGTTCCGGTTCTTGTTCAGAAAGTTTTTTTTAGATACATCTGCGTTTCGCGTTTTCCTACCATCCATAAACTTCAAAATGTTTAGCTCCTTTAGCTGTCGGAGCATGAGTGTAGTTTCGTCGTCCGTCCAGAAGTGCGTTCTCTGCTTCTTGGGTGCCATGGTGTTTGTATGTTTGTTTTTACGGGACTTACTGCACTGCTGCTGCGTCATCTCCTTCTTATTCCGGGTGAAAGCCTGCGAAAGAAAAAGTATGCATGTGCAGAGTGCCGAGTCCGACTCCAGTCAGACTAAGTGGATACATGCAGCAATAGTCTGATTTTCAATCAGACTATCTAGGTGTGTTAGTTGAGCTATGTATAGTCCAATTTCAGTCGGACTAAGCCAATAATTTGATTTTCTCAAGCCGCATGTAAACATACTGAGTGACACATTCTCAGTCTTCGATGAAATGTGGAAGATTCTCCACCCAGCCATTGGTGAAATGTCTGTGATCTTTCAGGGGAATTATAATTTCTGAACTGTTTACAGGTATATGCACTTAAACTATAAACAAGATAGTTGGTAATATCCATAGACTGTGTATAAATACCCAAGTGCAAGGTTTTTGGAAGCAATGCGGGGTCAGCACTCCAAACTTTTTGCTGTCAGGTCAATGGCTCAGTGTTGGTAATGGATAACAGTTCCGTGTAACGGTCCCTGGCATCTCTGCTGAGTTTGCCTCCGTATGATATTCTTCACTTCTGCTTCTCCACTTTGACAATTTAATGGGTTGAATAACTGACTTATTTGTATTGTTGTACTGCTCACTCTAGCTTTACCTCTGAAATGGCACCTTAGTGATGTCACAGATAATGCACACAAGTGACCGTCAAAGTCCGAAACCTGGACTCTGAAACTCACTTACCTAAATGGCTTTTTAATGTCATCATTCACGCGTGTGCTTCTCCTGCTATGACAAGCCAAAATATCTGCTGTGAAATGGCTCTATTAGGAAAGCGAGTAACATACTAAAAATCCATATGAATGAAAAAACATTTCTGCAAGGTGTGTTTGGGAGAGACAGATCACTAATGCATCAAAGTCAAGCGAATGCATTAGAGACCACAAATGTTTATGTGAGGCTGTACAGCGACAGTGTGACAGCAAAGGTGGGATGTCTCCCTTCAGAGCTTATCAGTGTCAATCACAGTCAGGCTGCTGCGTAGGTCCCATTATGCAGTTACTGTCATGTCTATGTGTGCATGTCTATGCTCATGTGTGCATATATATATATATACATGCTAATGTATGTGTGATTACATTGCTATAGGAGTGCTTGTGTACAGTATATTTGTTCGTTTTCATGTCAGCCTGCATATGCATCCTGTTTGTGTGTCTTTGCATTGTGTATGTGTGTGTGTGTGTGTGTGTGTGTGTGTGTGTGTACATTTGCCTCTGCACATGCATCGGCATAGACAAGCCCCACATGAGACCTCTCAGACACAAAGGGGGTAATATATGTATAGAAGGGCCTCTGTGTCCCAGTCTTATGGAAATACAGTCTAGCTCACTGTCTCCATGCTCCCTGGTAATGCCTGCTGCTAAACCCCAAATGGACCATTATGTGTCTGCAGAGTGGGAGGGTCAAGAGACCCCTGATGGAAATTGGAATGGGGGTAGGGACACATTAATTCAACTTAGGTCTTGTGATACACACTCAAATGGGATACGCTCATTCTGTGAAGCGTGCACAAACACATCCGCACACACCTAGGAGATGCATACATGCAGCTAGAAAGGCTTAATATGCAGACATACAAATAGGGTGGACACATATATGCACCAGCAGGATATGCATGCATTATTAACTGCACTGGATTCAACACACAGGGAGGTACACACACACACACACACACATACATATACACACTTTATCTTGGACTCCAAAGCTCCATGATGGACCTAACTGGGTCCCATAATCTACACTGGCCACATGCTTAGGAGATCAATGCTGTGATTACACCAGAATGGCTATAGCTCGGTCTCGCGTCCGACCCCCCCCCCCCTCCTCACTCTCGCTTTGCTCTCCTCTCCTGTGCGACCTTATCTCCCAGGCTTAATCAAATTGCCAGTTAGAGGTAGAGGCTGGTGCTGAAGGTTGTGGATGGGAGATAGCCTAGGAGAGAAAGCCTCGGAGAGAGAGAATGTGAGAGAGAGAAAGAGAGGAATAATGAACACGGCTGCGCTCTGCCTCAGAAAAGGGAAAGGTGTTATAATAGATGTGGACAGACGTTCTCTGTCAGCAGCCAGCGCTCAATTCAGCCTCTCATCTCCTGCATTAACACCCTCGTGCCATCCCTTCTCTCCCCCCCCTCTACCTCCACCTCCACCCCACCGCTTCGACAGTTCTCTGTAACCTCTTGCTATATTTGGCCGTCAACCTCTCTCTCCCCCCCGTCTCCCTCCATCCTTGTCTCTGTCTCTCCCCGTCTCTTCTCTGCTGGAGTCTGACACCCCATCTCTTTTTATTTGGTTTCCTTCACTCCCTCTTCCTTCTTTTTCCTCTCCTCCTCCTCTTCCTCTCCTCTCGCTCTTCCTCTCTGCTGCAGTCTCTCACTCAGATCTACATATCTTCAGCAGTAATTGACATTTTCCATTTGCCAGCCTCTTTTCCTATCGGCTGCCAGCCAGCGTCACCAAGGCAACTGCGATAGGCCCCTGTGCTTGGCGAGAGAGAGACACATGGGGAGGAGGGAGGGAGAGAGGGAGGAAGGAGGGAGGACGGAGGGAGGGGGGGTTGTCGGTCTGCACTGCCTTCTCCTCTCCCCTGACACACGCACACACACACACTCACACACCACTCCTTTGACCTGACAGGACCCTCGGCAGCCCACTTAGGGAATAGTTAATAAGCAAAAAAATAATCATGAAGGTGGCGTTCAATAAGGGCATTTAAGCTAATTTAAGGAATTAATGAGCATTTTATGATCCCCGAGGGCAGAAAGGGTTGGCAAGAATGGTCATGTGCTCTATGTACACACATATAATCCTTCAATATGTTGTGTCCGTATGGATTATGATACAGAGAGCTATTAAACGTAATCGGCATCTCATGTCTTTGTTGGAAACATAAGAGCAGTGTAGCCGGTTGATGTTCAGACGGACAGATGGTATATTTATCTTTGATCTGTCTGTGCCTCTGTTTTCCCCTTCTCCTCTCCGTCTCTCCATCTTTTTCTCTCTCAGCTCTCCTGTGTCACTTTCTCTCTCTTTTTCTCCCAAATATGTAAAGCGACTGATGTCCTCATTTGAGTTAATTTGTGACTTTAATTACCCCAGTGAAAGGCAACTTTGTCAGCCAAATAACCAGGCAGTGCTTCAGTCTGCTTCCCTGCAGCCACGTGCCAACTTCAGTCATGTTGCACTAAAGAACATGATACATGGGTATCATTTTAAACACATCAAGATGAACAACTCTCACTTGCATTGATTTTTACTGTGGTTATTTAATTCATGAGATACCACTGTTGTGTCTGCGTCTATTTAGATGCCAAATCTTTGCATGCCACTGGCAGCGTAAATGCCCACTATTATCGTTTTGCCGGGGTGAAAGTTGGCAAGTGAGTTAAAAAAAAAAAAGAGAAAGTCAAACTATAATGTGGGTGACAAAGGAACAAAAGTAGAGTCAGAGGTTTGCCTTAATTGATGACAAAATTTTTCGTTTACAGCACAACCAAAATTCCTGCCCTTCCTGTCTCTCTTCCTAATGATCTGCCAGCCATTAAAGCCAACCAGTTTTCAAGTCGCACAGACTGTGATGGCAGACAACCCAGAAGAAAGATAAAGATCAATGTGAGCAGTGTGTGATAAAACGTGCTATTGTACATTTGTGATTTTGTGAGTGTGTGCGTGCAACACAATGTGTTGTCACCTCGCAGTGTGTCCTGGGGCCAAGTAATGAGAGAGAGCATAGTAGAGAGATCTGCTGTCACTGTTCTCTGTTGTTCAATAGTTTCTCTCTTCTTTTACTCATTATTTTGTTTTCTCTCTCTGGTTATTTTTGATTTGTGTCACTGCTTTTAAAATGTGTTTTTTTAAATAGTTTAATAATCTTGACTTTTTTTTTTATTGTGCACCACTTTAAGTTTGCTCCAGATTAATTTTAGGGTGACAAATAGATGTTCACATGATAAAGAAGGGAGCTCTCAGTCATGGACTTCATTATGAAAGCTTTTTTTTTCTTTCTGGTTTGATTCTGAATTGTGTGGCAGACAACACAAGTCTCTTTCTATGGTCCTGCTGGTTCTACAAATCCTCACCATTTAAAAAAAATCATGTCAGCAACTATTACCCAGAGTTGTGTGCTGTTTGAGGTTTCCTGTCAACAGTTATATCTTTTTTAAAGGCAACCTATGGAAAAATGCTTTTAGATTGTAAAAGGTTATTTGTTGTTGTAACAGTACAGTTAACTACTGAGATGAATTTGCAGCAGGGCTCACTTTCCATGCAGTAACCTGTTCACAAATGAAAAGTCCCTGTTACAGTGCCAAACCGCTTGCTTTTAGCAATTAATTTAAAACTTGACTTTAAACTCTGCAGTGGTGTGTGCCGCTTCCAGCAGAGCATACCTTCCAGTCTGAGTCAGGCAGCAGCCCTTCCTGGTTAGTTGCTTTCCCCCACCAACTCATGACTCCTGTTACCAAGCCAGTGGAAGTACAGAGTCCACAGTGTAAACAAGCTGTATTAATTACTGCGGTGAAGTGTAGCTTAGCAGTGTGTGTGTGGTGATGAGTTTTACCCTCCCTGCTTTCCAAATCCACAGTCAAAACAACAGACTGAGGCTGACTTGTAATTTTGTTAAGCAAGTGTTTCGGCCATTCGAGTAACTTAATCGCAACACAAAGTTATCACTGTAACAACCGAGAGATAGAGGGCATGGACGCGGCGTGTTGTGTGGGTGGAGTGGAGCTGGGTGTTTTTACCTGCTACACTGTCTTCGTCTCATGTGATAACTGCCAACTTCACGTGTGAGAATTGTGCTTTGCCAAGTAGTAATGCAGTAAGTTATGGAATGGTTTGGAAGTGTACAGACTGTATTAACTGGTACTAAATTAAAATAACTGGATCATTTTAACGACAGGATGCACTGATTTGATTTATTTTAATGTGAAATGTAAAAAACCACACAAGGTTGCTCTTCTGCTTTCATTGTCTCGTGTACAATGATGTATTCATTTTTATCATTTTTAAACAGACTGCTTGTTTTTTTACACACGTGTTGCACTGTGCCAGTGTCCCATGTATTTGTTATGTGTCACTTGCTAAGTTGTGAGACATTAGTTGTCTATTTATGTATGGATTAATGGCACTGCAAACACATTTTTCTCATTGCTGTTGATATAACCAAGATGTAAGAAGCTTGACAAGAACTTCTGAAGATGAAAGGGTTTATTAGAAGCTGCTACAGATATGTGTAACATGCCAATGTGTCCTCATGCAATGGTTTGTATGATATCTAACAAAATTAGCACCTCTACTGGTTAAGTTAGGTTTTGGAAAAGATTCATGGTTTTCATGTGACGGTGCTCAACCATGAATGTAAAAACATTCTGAATTTCATCATGAATGTGAAATTAAGATTGTATCAATTTGGAGTTGGCTGAGCTGGTGGCTAGCAGGGAACAGTGCTAACTCCATAAACAGTGCTAAACAATGACAACAGTGCTGACAGAGCTAACCTGGTGGGAACTGGAGGATGGGCGCTACACTTCCAACCAGATGCTGTCCCCATATATTTAGTTATGAGAGTTATGGAGGGAGTTGTTTTCCCAGTATTCACTGGCTAATTATTATTACACGGCTAATTATCAGTTAAATAAATAATGTGAGACAGAATATTGATTAATTATACGATTTTTATTGACTTATAAATTAAATCGTGAGGAGAGAAAAAAAAAACTGCCGGCAACGGCTGAATCTCCTTGTCAGGGCAGCGTCCCTAGCAACGCTGGGCTACATAGCAACGGTCATTACACAATAATATCAGACCTGAATGCCGCGACTGACCAATCAGAATACAGCATTTAATAGAGCCGTGTAATAAATAGCAATAGTGATTTGCTGCTATATTGATACTCTGAATGCCACATCCATCCATCCATCCATCCATCCATCCATTTTCATAACCGCTTATCCTCTGGATACCCTGGACATGTCGCCAGACTATCACAGGGCTGACACATAGAGACAGACAACCATTCACACCTACAGACAATTTAGAGTCACCAATTAACCCGCATGTCTTTGGACTGTGGGAGGAAGCCGGAGTACCCAGAGAAAACCCAACCTGACAAGGGGAGAACAAATATGACCCGAGGTGACACCTTATCAGTGCTATTAATCTGTTTAGTTGTTTATCTTAACATACAGCCTTGGTAAGTAGCCATTACATTTCAATGAATAAATAGCATTTGTCAATGAACTATGGGGTGTTTTAACCTTAACTGTCTCAGTACTTGAGATTAACAGTGTGACAAAATATTTATTCATTGTTTTAAGGGTGGGGGTGTTACGCTGTGTATGTATTCCTTGCTGCTGTCCCTTTTCCCTCCTGCCCAGGTGTGCTGCATTACCTAACAAGGTGCAGCACACCTGGCATGGAGGAGATGCTGAAGAGCTCCTGTGGCAGCAGCAGAGGGGAGAGGCTCTGGTGTGGGGACTGCTGGTCCTGCTGCCTCTCACCATGGGGTTTTTGTTGTCAGGCGTTTGCCTGTTTTAATTCTAATAAGTCCCATGGATTTGAATGTTTTAAAGGTGTTTATTGCTGGGTCAGTGTTTGGAGTTTTGTTTGCCCCATAGGGCAGCCTAAGGGTGGGGCGCAACACATCCTGTCCTTGTATACTGTCACTCTGTCATGACTTACTTGAGCACTCGAAAAGAGCAGAGCAATAATGTCAGAGTACTGTGCTTTATAGTCATCATATATATTTGTCTCCAACTGTACATTTACAGTCAGTCATTACTAAATAGAATATGATTCATATGCAGTGACATTTCTTGAAATTGCCCTACTGTCTGAAGACTATTAGAGTACAGACCATTATGGAGACTTGACTTGGATTCTAACTGAAAGAAGAAACTTGACTTGTATTTTATGACTCACAACCAACGACAGCTGTGACAGGAAGCATTATGTTTTCTGGTTGTTCCATCCATCCATCCCATCCTTTTGAACGCAATATCTCACAAATGTCTTGAGAGAATTTCTTTGATTTTGGCGTCCACAACACACAAAACTTCACAAAACACATTTTTGGCCATAACTCAAGATTTCATATGCCAATTATGACAAAAATTCACACAAATGTCTAATAGCACAAAAATTATGATGTGATGGCATTTTATATCCAAAAGATCAAAGGTCATCTTCACTGTGACAGCATTACATTCTGCAAAAACACTTTTCTGGTCATTATTTAACACCATATCTTAGGAACAGAAGGGGAGACATTTGGTCAGACACTGAATTGGTGATGTCCAGCCTGAAATTGTGCTGATTGTACAGATTTATTGTGTTGCTGGGTTGAGGATGGGTGTGAAGCATCGGCGTTTTAGAATATGTAGCTTCTTTGCAGCAACATCCATCTTTGAAGCATTGTCAGCTGTCATGGCTACATATGAGTCTGGATGGACATGGGTGTAAACTAACTGCAACTTGGCTGAGTGGTGGAGGCATACAACCACTAGATGGTAATTCTAGTCTGACTTTTAAACATCTCTCACACACATACACGCCTAGATTATCCATCTCCATTGTAGTAAGACGATAGAGCTGCTTCGTTTCCTCTGCGTTTAGTGTGTTTGGATGGAAAGGTAGGAGCTGATAGCGGTGTGTGGTGGCAGGATTGAAAAAGCAGATAATCAGCAGGACCGGAACCACGCGTCTCGTAAACCACAGCGAGGGCTAAATTGAAGACCGGCGCGATTTCCGTCAGCACAGGGCTTCATACCACAACCAGCAGAGATTTTAGCCACGATTAGGGACAGAATGTATGAGATATGCCCAGTCTTTTCAATATAACATCACATCATACGTGCATACTCTCTCTCATTCACAGCCTTTATCAGACTCATCTCACACATATCCAGTCGTTAGAAATGCATCTATTTGGTTACCATGTAAAGCAATCCCACAAATAGGCTGTTGGCATGGTGAAGGCAGAGCTAAAAATGACTTACATTCTGTGTAATAAGAAGCTCAGTAAGCAGCTCCAGGAATGTGTCAGTTTTTACTTGCATTACTTGCAGGGCCCTGAATAAAGGCTCCTTCCGGGCAAATTGCTTCATTACTCTCTTTGTCTGTATGCCTGTTTTCACGCACACATGCACACTTTTTCATCTCTCTCCTGTCCCCCCTCTTGAAGGCTTTCTCCCTTAATGAGCAACTAAATTATTTCAATTAAAGTGTCACCTGTCAGTCAGGCAGCTCCAGGTGATGCTTTGTACTGTTGAGCCAACATCAGAGATCCCCAAACCCTACTGCCAGCGGAATTCATTTCAATCATCTCTGCCGTGCGTGGTTGAACCCAGGGACTGAGACAATCCCCCAGCCTCCACAGATACGCACACCTCCTGTACTGTCTTACCTCCACCACCACCACCCTCTCTCCCTCCCTGGCTCCCTCCACCCCTCCCGCTTGTCTCCTCACTTTAATTAGCTCCGGATTAAATTAAAAGCTATATGTTGGCGTTAATTGATTTATCTTGAGACAGGGTCTATAATTACAGGTTCTCAATGGAGAGATCGACGCTGTGACGCTAGAGGCTTCTCTCACTTCATTGTCTGGCTCCGTGTGTGTGTATGTGTGTGTGTGTTTGAGTGTCTATGCATTTACGTGCTGCCGTTGTTTGTGTGTGATCACCACCGTAAGCATAATAAGCATTGTTTGAGCCAGTCAGAGGTTAGCGAGCAGGCACCACTCGATGAGCAAGGGAATAAAAAGATGATGCAAATAGATGTCGTCTCACCATAATGAAACACAATTACAGCTTTATTAGACGATGTAATTGCTTTGTTAGAGCATCTCAATTTGTCCTTGTTGTGCGCCGTTTACTCCTGCCATTATACAATGCACACGCTCATCCATACTTGACCTGCTATGTAATATGTGACACCCCCCCCCCCCTTTCAGTTATTATTCTGCAAGCATGGTGAGTTGTCTTTATTGTCTTTATAGAGAGAGAAGTGGGCTTTCACTGGTGATGGGTGGTTTGCTGTGAAGTACAATGAGGGAGCATGAAGGCTTTGGCTGTAACACCGGCAATTGGTATTCTGTGGTGTAACACACACACACACACACACACACACACACACACGCTGAAAATGTACAGACAGCTCCTGTAACACACAGGCTTCAGCACGGATGCACGCAATTTAAATGCAGATGCACGCAGCAGACTAGCATGCAGGCCCACAAAACTATACACACACTTCTCTCTCTGCCCAAACTCCTCTCACCCAGCTCGTCTAAACGGAGGAGAAAATGAACCTGCCGCACTTCAGCGTTTCCTTTTTCCTCCCATTCTTCCTCCCAGTCCACTGTATGCATCCTAATCAGGGCCAGCAGAAAGCCAAGTGCTGTATGTCTGTCAGTTGTAACACCACACGCTGGCCGACTGGCTGGCATCAGGCCTGGAGGTGTGAAATGAGCCCACTGGGGGCTATAGTCTGGGCTTGAGCACTAGTCGAACAGCTCCGGACATCATGAGAGAGGGAGAGAGATGGGGTGGTGGGGGTGGCAAGTGAGTGCAGTGAGGTGGAGGTGAAAGAAAGAAACACACGATATGAAAGATTGTGAGTGAGAGGAGGAGGCAGAACAAAGGAGCGAGGGAGAGCGAAGGCCAACTCATCTGGAGAACGAGGAACAGAGGAAAAGAAGGGAGGAAGATGGATAGAGAGAGGGGATGAGGGATGGAGAGACATGGCTCATCTGCCGCTGCTTTCTGGCTGCCGCGAGATTGCAGGATTTCCTAGATCAGCCAACTGTGGAAGTGAATTTTTCCCCTGCTTGTCTCCTCTCACTCGCTCTCTTCCTCCACCTCTCTGGTGCACTTTCTCCCTCTCCCTCATCTTCTCTGCCCCTCACGTCTCTTCCCTGTCACTGAGCAATGGATTATATTCCTATTTCCTTTCCAATGGTGTTGTGATGTCAGATAATACTGTCTTATCCTCTGTCTGTGGTACCTGTCTGTCTTTTTATGTCTGCAATGCCTCTCCATTGTCACTATATTCCTTGCTTCTAAAGTTAAAGCCCTTTGGTATCCTTTAAAAGCAAAACAGATGCATGAAGGACAGAATTAAATCCAGATATGCTGTACCATTGTAAAATATTTAAAGGCATACGTCACCCCTCCAAATAGCTATTTGTGTATCAATTACTCACCCTGTGTTATACTAAATTCATGAGGAAGACTTTGCTTTTCTCGGCCTCCATAGTGAACATAGAGTCCAAAAACTAAGAATAGAATAGAATAGAAGTCATAGGGGTCCAAGTTTAACATCAGCAAAACTGTATCAAAACTTCCGTTTACAAACTCTCACACAACTTCAGTATCATCCAAGTCTCGTTTATCCGGTTATATGGTCAGCA
This sequence comes from Epinephelus cyanopodus, assembly GCA_026686955.1. NCBI lineage: Eukaryota > Metazoa > Chordata > Actinopteri > Perciformes > Serranidae > Epinephelus > Epinephelus cyanopodus. The sequence continues at coordinate 36,181,136 of CM048916.1, forward strand.
CTTCCCAAACAAATCTATTTTTGCTAAAATGTTACTATTAAAACACGTCCACATAAACAGTCACGCATGGACAAGTTGCAAGCCTGCACTGTTTATGCTTACGTGTTCTGAATAGCAAGGATTTAATGAAAATACATGTTGGGAAGTACTGTACGAATTGTGTAAGATTATGTAAACAGACGTTTTAATGTAGTTTTGCTGTTGTTTCACACGCTCCCCTCTACTCCAATTCATCAAAAGTTTTCTCTGTTTTTGGATTCTTTGTTCACGATGGAGGCGTGTGAGACGTTTCCTGAAGCTTCCTGAATTCATAGGGTGGATAAATGATATACAAATGATCATTTTGGGGTTGTATTCCTTTAAGGTGGAAAATCAATTGATCTATAACCTCTGCTCTGTGGTCAATGAAATGTAAAGAGATGGGGCCTAAGGATGGTAATAGAGTGATCCAGGAATGAGTTAGCATTTACCACACCCAGTTTCCTTGTCTTGAAGTCAATGGGTTTTTTGAATGGGTTTTGGTTAGATGCCTTAAATAAGGTCTGTGATTAACACAAGCTTAAGAGACTTCTGAATTTTGAAACTTTAATGTGTCATGAAAGTGATGTAAATGTTTGTTTGCCGCAGATCTTATTTTCTGCAATAATCCAAATACTATGGAAAAAAATCAATTTTGTGACGAGGGAACGAGGGCAGCACTAATTTCTGCATCAGCCTACAGACAATCATCATCCCTGGAACACTGTAATTGTCAGTTGGAAAGTCAGTTCAGTGGTTAATGCATCTATCCACCCATACAACACTTTGGGACAGAACTATATATCTTGACAGTTAATGGCCAGAAGAAAATGAAGGTTGATTGTTATAGAAAACAAACTTTGTTTACACAGTTTTTTATAAGTTTATTTCTTTGGCAAATACAGCCACAAATGTATTACTTTTTTACATGTACTTTTTGCTGGTTTGATGTGAAGGAACACGTTGTGTATCTTTAATAGGTTTTTTTAGTAGAATGGAGTATTTCAGGTCTCACAAAATAGATTTATAAAACTGGACGTGCAAGTTGACTGAAAGATACTGGAAATATAACAGGGCTCACTCTCAAATGCTGAGAATTCAACATCTTAATAGCATGTTTCATCAAATGTTATTCGCACATACCATGCATGCAAGTCTGACTTGAACTCTAATGAACCCTGGGTAATAAAGTCCCTCCAAAACTTTTTTTCTCTGAGAGAGTGCTTCAGAGAGGAATGACAAAAAAAGTGGTATGTCTCTGAATATTGAAGTATCACGCAGGTTATGCTGTGCCTTTGGAGAAAGTAGTTCTCTGCTTTTCACTCATTTGAATCTTGAAGCAGTAGGTCACAGCTCACAAGGGATGTAAGGTCACTGCTTTCAGTCCTAACCCTTACAGGCTAAGGCAGTAGTAGCTCTAATACCCAACAGGTTTGGAAACCAGAGTACCCCAAGGACACATATACCACATTTTCCCTTATGCCACATGATACAACACAGCTTGACTTGACTGAAAGTGTTAGGTTTTCCATTGGCAAAAGTCATGGATATCACCTGGTCCCTTGTACTTTCTTTGGTACCACCTCTGTTGAGGTTCCAAGCCAGCTGAGTTGAAACAAGAGGATGGAGTTAAATCACTGTAGAACACTGAGTGGTCAGAGAGAACCATCACTAGAATAATCACTTGCGCAAAATGAGACATCCTCCACAAATCTGCCATTTTTTTTAACAGCCAATCAACTGTCAATAGCGACAGCAATTTTTAAAAATTCACTCAACCAGATTATATAACCACGCTGTGGTCAATTCACTAAGTGCAGACATCGCTCTGTTTGGCTGCCAATGAACAGATTCAATGAGGAAACACACTGTGTTTGTGTCGTGTTGAGGATGATGTCCCAGCAGTTTCACATGGCGTCGCTATGATGCCTTCACCTACATCAAGGCGTTGTAGACTGAATCACTGTGACGTCACTCTAATGACAAATATCACTTCAGGGTAGACAACTGGCAATTGATTTCAACTGTGACAGTAATCTGCTAACTAGTTTATTACTGTTGTTATTTTCAGCCATTATTGTAACATTCAGAGATGGAGGCAGTATGCAACTCCACAAGTAAAGGCCCAAATCACATTTGATCCAAGGACCTCTTGCTGTGAGGTGACACTGCTCCCTCTCACCATCATACCATTCAGGAGCCCAGTAGGGTCGTATATTGGTAATGACATAGAAAACAATATTGCTTTAAATTTCGTGAAAAATGCTTATCTGTACTCATAAAAAATATAATGGGAAGTACCCCAAGAACCTGCTGAGTAAAGCTGTAAGCTAGTGACAAGTGGTTAGCCTCAGCCATTTCATATCTGGCTAGCTGTCAGAAACCAAAGCCAGCTCCCCATCTAGATTACAGTTTGCCAGCCTGCCTCCATCCATCTCTCTTCCTCTGGACGGATGGACAGCAGATTAGGCCTGCTTCCACTGCGGTATGTTATACCCCATACTGCGCTAAGTGACCTATGATTAATTGCACATTATTAACTTAACTGAGATTGTTCTCCAGATACGTAGGCGTCGATAATGTCTGATTCCTCTTTAATAGGCCACTTCTGACAGTATTCATAATGTGCCATTTGCCCTGATCCCTCCCTAATGTATTCTCGCTTTGTGAAATTTTCACTAATTTAGGGGTGGGGGGAAATGGGCCAAAGGGAATGGCAGATCAGGAGTGGGATGATTCTCCCATCGGTTAGTTAGCCCACAGGCACAGGCTGATGCCTTTGGGGATGGAGTGAAAAAGCAAAGTTTGTTCATGTGTGAAATCCCCATCTTGGGTTTTTTCCTAGGGAGAAGATAGACAGTGTTCAGTTATCTAGGTTTACAGGATACAGTCTCACCAGATATTTGAGGGGTTACACTGTGTATTTATAGATCACTGCAGGTATTCCATTTCCCTATTGTGCACTGTTTATTTTTCTGAATGAGGGCTTTTATGCTGTTAATTACTTGGGGTGATATTCACACGTGCAGTGAAGCAGAACAGGTGGGAACAGCAGCTCTATTTTAAATGGAACAAATCCAGCATATCACTCTTAATTAAAGTAAAATTTAAACTATTTCCCTTTTTTTGTATCATGCATACTAATCACAAGTTGATGAGCAGTTGCTGATGTATGTGCTATTACTAAAACCTTCTTGTAAGTACTTGACAACTTTTCCACTGTCAGATTTTTCCTCTCCCTCTCCAACTTCTAATCTCGGCCCGACCGCCTACACACTGTATCTCCAAACTGATGTGCTCACTGCTGTCAAACACACTCTAGTTGACCACCTTCTTCTCCACTTTTGTTAATCTGCCTCTCTCCAATCTGCTGTGGTCATAAACCCGTACACAGTGTATCTCCAAATGAGGTGTCCACACAAGACTGCGTTCATCTCATGTCTCATAGAACACCCAAGCCCCCATACACACACACACACACACACACACACACACACACACACACACACACACACACACATGCGCCTGCTTTCCCATCTGTCCACCAGCAGCTCTCTAATCCCCCTTCTCTCTCTGTCAGGTGTGTTTGAGTTTGTGTGCCTTTGCGTATCTGTCTGCGGGATTTTGTGCATACACGTGTATCTGTGTGTGATGTGAAAAGCAGCAGGGTTTATCTTCTGTCTCTGTGTGATGCGGTGCAAACAAAGGCACCGTCCGTGCGGCCCCAGCCTGTGCTGCAGCAGGACTGTAAACATGGTGCCACTACAAAGGGAAAACCCTCACTGCCTGCCTGCTTGTGTAAATCCCACTGCTTTCACCAATTAACACTCGGGAAGAAACTCATCGCTTGTGTGCCGTCTGCTGGTGTTTACCAGTACAGAGAGACTGTCAAAGAGAGAGGGACAGAGAGGGAAAACATATTGCTTAGTCGTATAGCAACTGTGGTACAATATGCCGGAGCTGACGTTTATGACTGTTTAGATAGCCATAACCACAGCAGGCGGTGATGGTAATAATGCTGTGTTGACATTAGCCCAGGTGGGAATATGTCAGCATTTGCGTCGCCACCGCCAAATTGCCACTTCTATTGTTGAGTAATTAATGCTTAATTAGGAAGCTTGCTTCAATCAGCGGTGGGGTCGTTAAGAGAGGTGTCGCACGCGCTATAAACAAATGTTACCTTTGCGAATGCAAATCGAGCTGTTATTTTTTTTCCCCATGCCCTCTTTTTGTCCTTGTGCCGCCAAGCATAAGGAGTAAGCGCACCAAGGCATCCATCTTGAGCTGGATGTGGGTGCTAAAGGATTGAACGGGGACAAGGTTTCTCACATACTGCTGCTGAGTTGCTTATTTTGTATTTTTGTTTGTCTTTTTTTCTTTCCAAGGCAGCTCCGATATGGTTTATTATGTGCTCTGGGTTGTTATTTGGAGATGGATCCCCCATGCCACTGTGCTGTCACACTCCAACCTATGGATGGAGGCTGGGAGGGGTGAGGAGGTATGGATGGGGTGGTGGGTGGGGGTTACAGTCGTTGGAGAAAGGGCTGTGTGTGTGTGTGTGTGTGTGTGTCTGTGTCTGTGTGTGTGTGTGTGTGTGTGTGTGTGTGTGTGTATGGGGGGGTAAAGCTTAGCTAGGGGAGGAGAGCCAGAGAGAAGAGGAGAGCATGCAGCGTGCAGCTGGAAGAGGCAGAGATGAGCGGAGGCGTGAAATTGGCACTGCACCGTCCACCACCCACAACCCCCCCTTCAATCTAAACCTAACGCCTGCTTGCCCCCTCCATTCCGTTCCACCGAGGAAGAGACCACGTCTGCACTGACTAAAGCACTCGTGTGTGTGTGTGTGTGTGTGTGTCTGTACCCCACTAAGCTACGTATGACACTTCTGTTTGCCATGCCCAAGTGATGCATTCTCTTGCTCCCTCCCCTTATATATATCTCTTCGTTAACGCACACACCCGCCCACACACACACACACACACACATAAGCACACTTCACCCCACCTTCCCTGCCCCTTCTATGGAGTGGTCATAACTCACCTTAATTGTATTTCGTAGGTGGTGCTCAGACGTAGAGTGCATGGTGAAATGTAGCTAAGACCGTGAGAGAGCAGTAATGGGAGTAGGGCAAGGTAGTGGAAGGAGGGAAACGACCGACCTATTGGCCCCTGAAAACACACATTATGCATTTAGGGTGGACACACACACGCACATACACACTCACGTAAACATACTCACCTTCAGCAAATATGAAAACACTCTACACTAAAGCAGACACGTGGGCATTTAAGGTAGCACGCATACAAAAACACCGTATGGAAACGTGCACTCTTGCAAAGCCAAACACACATACATAGAGTAACTGCACAAATTATTAGTTATTGCACCCCTTCTCCGTTGTTCACCCTTTTCCTGGACTGTTAGTGTATGCGAGGGGACCTTGAGATGTCCCAGTCTGGACTATGTGCTCAATAAAAGTGTTAAGAACATTTTGCTCCTCACATGCATTTCGGACATAGCCACAGTGATATGGAACAAAAACCAAGAGGTGTTGCTGTTTGTAAAAAATGCAGACAACCAAGGACAAAAAAAATAGCCACAGTGATAACTTCAAACATGTCTACACATGCACTTCATTGTTAATCAGTGTCACAGTAAATTAGAGGCCTTGGGTGTGAGGTTGGGTGGCATAATAAGCTCATATGGTCAGTGAAAAGGTTCTCCCTGCTGCTGTGTTGACTGGTCTCAGGTAATTAAAGCAGCAGCTACAACTGTGCCGTCCTGTCCCCCCCTGAGTCCTCCATTGTCACTCCATTAGCAACTAACCTGGACAACCTGCATTCAGGTTGACACACACCAAAGAAAGCCAGTATGATGTTAATCAACTGCGCTGGGAGGAACTACAGTATTATGTGGTATATAATTGAACATTTCCAAGGGAGAAAGATGAAAAGGGATGGCATACAACTGAGAGTTCATGATTCACCTTGGTAGATTGATGTGAAGGACGCAATACTTGAACTGTCCATCATCCCGTTTGTTGAAGTAATTGAATCAAATGTGTAATATTATGTAATATTATATGCATACTGTTGTTTGTTGAAGTATAAAGGCAGCAAGTGGGGAATTTATTGGTATTAATCAAATGTTTTTATATTACGATTGAATCAATATACATAATGCGTGTGAAGGAGGTTTCTCAAAGTGATCAATTATCACACAGCTCTGCCACGATATGGAGGTTTTTAGCCTCTTTTGCTCATTGTTTTAGTGTGAAGCCCCACACATTTATTGTATGGTTGTGTCCAGAGTATGTATAAAATTAGCGACGTAGCCAACGTGACGTCATCCATTGGTTTGTGGACTCCCACTTTAGAAACCCTGTAGATATAGACATTTGCAGTGCATTATCTTTAAGGTGATTTGGCTTGCTTTACTCATGGTTATAATGACTTGTTTGGCTCATTGGACTGGCTTGAGGTCCAATGGTTTGTGCAGTTAATCAATATACTATATTACCGAAAGTATTTGCTCACCTGCCGTGACTCACATATGAACTTAAGTGCCATCCCATTCCTAACCCATAGGGTTCAATATGATGTCGGTCCACCTTTTGCAGCTATTACGGCTTCAACTCTTCTGGGAAGGCTGTCCACAAGGTTGAGGAGTGTGTTTATCGGAATTTTTGACCATTCTTCCAAAAGCGCATTGGTGAGGTCACACACTGATGTTGGTCGAGAAGGCCTGGCTCTCAGTCTCCGCTCTAATTCATCCCAAAGGTGTTCTATCGGGTTCAGGTCAGGACTCTGTGCAGGCCAGTCAAGTTCATCCACACCAGACTCTGTCATCCATGTCTTTATGGACCTTGCTTTGTGCACTGGTGCACAGTCATGTTGGAAGAGGAAGGGGCCCGCTCCAAACTGTTCCCACAAGGTTGGGAGCATGGAATTGTCCAAAATGTTTTGGTATCCTGAAGCATTCAAAGTTCCTTTCACTGGAACTAAGGGGCCAAGCCCAACTCCTGAAAAACAACCCCACACCATAATTCCTCCTCCACCAAATTTCACACTTGGCACAATGCAGTCCGAAATGTACCGTTCTCCTGGCAACCTCCAAACCCAGACTCGTCCATCAGATTGCCAGATGGAAAAGCGTGATTCATCACTCCAGAGAACGCGTCTCCACTGCTCTATAGTCCAGTGGCGGCGTGCTTTACACCACTGCATCCGGCGCTTTGCATTGCACTTGGTGATGTATGGCTTGGATGCAGCTGCTCGGCCATGGAAACCCATTCCATGAAGCTCTCTGCGTACTGTACTTGAGCTAATCTGAAGGCCACATGAAGTTTGGAGCTCTGTAGCAATTGACTGTGCAGGAAGTCGGCGACCTCTTTGCACTATGCGCCTCAGCATCCGCTGACCCCTCTCCGTCAGTTTACATGGCCTACCACTTCGTGGCTGAGTTGCTGTTGTTCCCAAACTCTTCCATTTTCTTATATTAAAGCTGACAGTTGACTGTGGAATATTTAGGAGCGAGGAAATTTCACGACTGGATTTGTTGCACAGGTGGCATCCTATGACAGTTCCACGCTGGAATTCACTGAGCTCCTGAGAGCAGCCCATTCTTTCACAAATGTTTGTAGAAACAGTCTGCATGCCTAGGTGCTTGATTTTATACACCCGTGGCCAGGCCAAGTAATTAGGACACCTGATTCTGATCATTTGGATGGGTGAGCAAATACTTTTGGTAATATAGTGTAAATCAATGTTGTTCCAACACATATCCAACAAAGACAAATAGGCCTCACCAATAATAAAAAACAAATTAAGTCCAAGGAGGTTGAATTAACCCTAATGCTATTTGCTAGCTTGGTTAGCACAGTGTATATACAGCTATGGTTAACTGATGCTAATGCTAATTTTCACAAGTAGAAAACAGGTTTAAAACCATTAAATCAAAAATCTGAATATCTGACCACAGAGAGGGTCAATCTAGCACAATCTATGGGGGTCTATGGGACTGACTCACTCTTGGAACCAGCCTCAAGTGGCCATTTGATGTAAGGCAGTTTTTGGCACTTCTTCATTGGCTTCATTTTCCAGCCTCTGAGGTTGCTGCTTGTGGTGTCTCACCATTCTTATAAACCTGGTTTGATGTGTCTCAGATCATTATTACTAGAGTTGTACCGATACCGATACCAGTATCAGAAATGCCTCCGATACTGCCTAAAATGCGGTATCGGGGATCGGCGAGTACAGCCTATGGCCAATCCGATACCTGGTAATGCCTCACGTCATTAAGCATATGCACGCGACAGGCAAACGGAAACGGAAACAGAGCGGAGTTTAAAAAGCGTTACTGTAGCTGCACTTTAACCTGTGTCTTGATCTGTGTCAACACTGGATAATAATAATAAAAAAAAGTTTTATGGCATTCATTCTACCATTATGTATTTAATTCTTAATATTTTTACATAGAGTTGTAGGAGTTGAGACATACAACAATTCATATCCCATCCATTTATATGTTACATGCTGGTATCGGATCAGTAGTCAGTATCAGCAGATAGCCTACCTAAGGTTCAGGGATCAGAATCGGTATCGAGAAGGAAAAAGTGGTATCGCTACATCTCTAATTATTACATTATTAGACATCATCAAATCAAGTCTTTAGCTACATTTCCATCCAACGTTTATGCAAATTTCAAGCAAGTCCTCCTCCTTTTCTTCTCTTTATTGATTCCCTGAGTTACCCTCAGTCAATTTTTTTTTTTTTTTTTTTTTAGTCAGAGCTTTAAGTGGTTTTTGGCATTGTGTATTCAGGTTTTCTTAAGTGCACATTCAGTGTGCTCATAAAAACAGGTGGGTGGAAACATATCACACTGTCATCCAAAGTCACTAGACTCCAGTATTTCCCCTATTGCTAATTATGGGGGTTATGAGGGGGGTTTGGACAAGGTGTTTAGCGTGCTTCCATCTGACAAGGTCCAGTAATGAGAAGCCAATTGTCTTTCCACTGCAGCCTTCTGCAGCCAAGAAGACAAGGAACAAACCTCTCCATTGTTATCTCTTCTTTCTCCTCTTTCATCCCTCCCTCAGTGGTCAAAAGAAGGAAGGTAATTCCAGCCAGGTCCTACTTCACACCTTCAATTTGTCTTTTGCAGCTCCCACCCCCTTCCTCCCTCCCACCCTCCCTTCCTCCCTCTCCTTTTTCCACTGCCTCCCCCCTTCTTCCCTCTGCATGTCTCTCTCTCTCCATCTATCTTTCTGTCTCTCTCTGTCACTCGCCCTCTCTCTCTTCCTCTCTCTTTCTTTCCCTCTCTCCTAGTGCAAGGTGATGGAGGCGGGTGTGTGTGGGTCTCAGAGAGCACGCCTCAGGGATTATACAGCCCGCTCGCATGAAAGATTCATGATGCTCAGGAGTGTGTGTATGTGTGTGTATGTGTGTCCCTCACGCTCAGGCACTGACTGGAAAAAGGGAACAGGGAGAGACAGAGAGAAAAGGAAAGGGGGGGTACAGAGTGTGAGACAAATTGGCGGTGCACAGCAGGACTAACTCTCCAGGCTGCGATTATACTACTGGCTTTTTTGCACACACTTTCAGACGCCATCTTGATCAGACTGGCCTTACAGAAATGACCAGTTGCCAAAGTTTGGATCACAAATGTCTGAATTTTTCAGTATTTTTTCAAATAAAGTAGCCTTGACATTTTGGAGAAAAATGGTAAAGGTCATTTGGACCCAATCAGTAACTGACCTGTGAAAAATTTGGTTGGTGAGCATAAATCATTTTTCAAAAAAGAGAGACCCAATCCAAAGAAGTCCCACGGATAATTGGATCCAATCCAAAATGCTGTGGACCCAATCACACCCTAAGGCCTTGTTACCACCAAGCAGTCCAGTTCAGTTCTGTTCATTATGCATAGAACAGTTATTTTTTGTGTTTTCAAAAGTTGTGGATGGCACCAATAGAACCGTTCAATTCCACCATTTTTTCTTCACCCCTTTGTTGAGGTACCTAACACACCAATCCAATACTAAGAGGTGAAGCTAAAAACACTGCAGTGGTCAATAGGGAATCGACACTCTTGCTTTACAAGGACTCGACGCACGAACCGTTGAGCCACTATTTTAATATATCCCATTGATTACAACAGAGACTAAACACTCCAGCCTCTTCTTTTTTGTTCTGAAAATAATGTGCAACCCCATTCTGTTGACAATCAGCGACATGGCTATTACCATCTGGTAACATCCCCGCCTACATTTAAGAGTACTGTCCACAGTGCAAACGCAAAACAGATCTACAGTTTAGGTACATGTCCTTTTAGCTAACATACGGTTCTAAGGGTACTACACTGAAAGTGTTTGGAGAGAGAATGCCAACACTGCCAGCAGTACGATGCACTATCAATTATCAAGCAGATGTGGTCAAAAAAGCTGGAATATAATAACAATGTCTTAAAAATTAATGTTATTAAAACTAGTTAAATTAGTGTGCTAGTGCTATAGATACTGTCTGCAGAATACAATGATTTTCTAACCTGTAAAAGTGTCATTAAATGGCATAAATCTTTCACACGGTCAATGATTTCCTGAGATATTTTCTCCCATGGTGATTATGACATGATCAGAGCTGATAATGAGTGAGCTCACAACCGTTTAGATCTACTCAGGTATTAGTCATAATGGCACATAAAGCATTTTCGGACCAAACAGTTCTGGGGACTCCCTAGGAAGAACTGCCCACTGGGGAGCTCCCCTGAGTACTACAGTACTATTTCTACTTCAAGGGAATGCATTAGCACCGCCAATAGGAATGCTGTTATACTACTGTCACTTTGGCTTGATGAGTCAAAACTGAGTTGTACTCCACCATCGCATATATGCTTAGTAAAGTCTTGACTTCATTGTTAGCCCATTTGTCTGTGTTTTCTTTCATTTATTTTTCATTATTAGCTGTTGTTTGTGTTTTCTGTTGTTTACACAGCTAATGTTTTTTTTAAAAACAGCCGCTGGCGATGCTGCATTGGCTGTGCTTGATCAGTCACCATACACTTAGATCACTTAAGGTTCCTCTTGTGCTACAACAGTACCTATTCTATAATAGGAGCTAAAAAAGTGCCTCCATACGATATTTGAAGTACTAGAATCGTCCCTAGTTCTTAGGGTCCAGACACATCAAAAAGGGGGGATTCTTAGAACTATGAAAAGGTTCCTCAAGTCCGACAATGCCAATAGACACAAGACACATGGCAGTTAAACAAGACCCTACCCAATCCATATATACTGAGATAATTTGGACCCTGTCCAACTGGGATCTCTTGTCAAATCTCAGTGACACAAGACCCCTCCAATACATATTTTTTACAGGCCAGTGACCGTACAGCTGCCATTTAGTGCAAGTATACAAATAAACCGACCTGTGCAAATCCAAACTTGAGTTACTTTTCATAGAACTAAAAGGGTGTTCAGACTGAAAATAGCACTGGGATAAAAATCACAAGAGGCTGTGTTGGTGTGGGCGTATCGCTCCAGGTACTGGCAAAAAGAGATACAGTTCAGAAGTTCACTTCAGTTTGAGTGATATACTTCCATGAGTTTTAACACTTATCATACACACTAACAGAAACACAGCTGTTTGTAATACTACAAAACAAGAACCAGGAAACACCTGCCAGAGCCCTGCGCATCAGCACCCCCACTGTGCCAACTCCCTGACACAAATGAGGAGACTGTGTTTTTCAGTACAGTAACGTTGGTCTGGACACAGCTTAACAAGCAGAGGTAAACACACAAATACACACGCTTTGTGTCTCTCTCGGTAAATAGATTTTTGTGCTGTCAATTACCGTTCACAAACTTGTTCCTATACTGTGTGGAGTGAGGCCAGCCACAGACAGACGCAAGCGTTTAACTATTTGTAATGTGCAGGAGATAACTAAGTCCAATGTCAACGCAAAGCACAATCAGTATGATGATATAGCAAAAATAATCATTTCTCAATAGTTTTGAAAATGGTTTGTAGTTAGAGAAAGTTGTACCCAATACACAACTCTAATAATGGATAGATTTAAGGAGTTTGGCACACGCCAAACTCTTCCTGTGTCCTTATGTCCCCTCTCACACTCTCTGTATGTAACTCGCTTCTTGCCAGGTCCATGCCAGGAAAGACCGTCTGGCACAAGAATTTGCTAGGAGCTTCTCAGCCAGAGGAAGTGTGCCATTGCCAAGTATCTATTGGTGTAGGACAACTCTATTCATGTGCCTTCACCTTGGCAGCCTGTCTGCGAAACAGAGGGAGGGGAGGAAGAGTGGTGGCGGTTGTGGTTGTGTGTAATGCGTGTGTGTTTATCTAAACCTCACCGCGTGCTCTAATAGCCCCTCGCAGGCCTGTTCCCCCTTTCTCTCTCCAGCATCTTCAAACACATTACATTATTGCTGCTTTTGATTGCATTTCAGATTAGAGAGCGCTGGTGGAAAAGAGAGCAGAAGAGTCAGACAGACAGGGCTGGAGAGAAAGAGGAATGATGGCTGAGAGAAAGAGATGGATGAGTGCGAGAGATATAGGGAGAGAGGAAGGGCAGATCAAGGGGAGGCACGGATAGACAGACAGACAGGGCGGATGATAGGGAGAGTTTAAATGAGAGACAGACGGAAAGAAAAGGGGAAACAGAAAAAACAGAGAGGAAGAGCCTCTGGGGGAGCGTATTATACAGCCGTTACCCCCCTCCGGAGTGGCAGCGAATGGGAGAGGCTGAGTACCCACTATTCCAGTGACCTTGGAGGTCAGTTGGAGGAAAGCAGCATTAATCAAACTGACGCCCAGGCTGAGGCGGATGATAGCAGGCAGCAATGCTCACAACAAACCCCCCCTTCCCCAAACACTCACCCACCCATCAACACCAGCACCCCTCCAACCATCCACACATCTACCACATTTATTTGCATTCTTCCTCTGCTTTCTTATATTTCATCTTTCTTTTTCTGTTGTCTTGCTTTTCACACATCACCCTCTGTCCTTTTTACTCTTTCTTTCCCCCTCTCCCCTTCTCCCTCCTCTTTGCACGCCCTAAACCCTCTCTGGATCTCCGGCTACAAACAGTGAATTAACCCATCTCCACCCTGTGTTAATGGACTTCTAAATATCAGCCCTCGCCTGTGGATACGCCACCAACATTTACATTGGATGTGGGATTGAGTTAGATGCCTTTTGGCCACTCGCAGACGTGCAGACATCGATTTGCTTGTTTCACTCTCTGCATATTTTGTAGAAACGGCTTGTGGGGGGTCAGACTGGGACGTTTGCTTGAAATGTATGTGTGCATGTAGTGAATGTGCAAAGGTTTGTGAAAAATGCAGCACAAGACCTCTGATATCGGCCTATTCACGTGGCCTTTATCGTGCCCTTTTATCTAATGTCAAACACACGTAAATACAGAGGCAATCATTATTTGCACAACAGTGCAGTTTGACCTTAAAGTCAGGTGGAAGTATAAAAGATATTCAATTTGAAACTTTTTTAAACAATTACTAAAATAATTTGCCATCGGCTCACTTGAAGGCGAAGACCTACGCATCCGACTTTCCTGTTTCTACAGCTGGGGATCCATACAGATACTGTGGCAGTTGTTCACACCATGCGCACTGAGATTGAAAGTAGCCAAAGGCAGTGGAGACTGGGCTTTGAAGCCAATTTTACATAGTGGCCAAAAGTGGAATTACACCTAATAAGTCCATCACAACTTTGATCCATTCGGTCCGATAAGATTTTGAAAGTTTAGAGCTGCACAATGGAATCATTTCTTAAAAACAACATACAACAGCTACAACAGCTAACAGTTGGCAAAAAGGTTGTTGTACTATTGACTTTCACGCGGGAGGCATTTAGACTTACCAGGTGGAGGCAGTAAAACATAGTCATGGTCAAGGCAAGGGGCAGTAACTGCACCTGCCGAGGTGACATCCTTCCGAGACCCAGCCCTGACATCAACACCAAGTAATTCTCTGACCCTCTCATATGCCATCTGCCATTTTTGGCTAGTTGCTCCAGACACACCTCGACAGAACAAACCTCTTCTTAAGACTTCTTACACCCTTTGGAGTTGAATCGGTATCCTCCTCATAAAATGAAGACTGCAGACACAAGTGCACACACAAAGATTTCTGAATGTGGTGTCCTCGTCTCTTCTGATTGCTGTAACTCAGCAAGTCCACAGTCCATCATCTGTTGGAAAGTTGTAGAAACTTCAATAAGGATGTCTTGGCTTGTTGTTGGAACAAGACGGGACAATACAGTGACTTTTGCAACTCGATTGTGCCATGGTTTAGGTCAATTTCTCAATGGTAGCATTCAACAACTGGAAGTAAGTCTCCACTGCTTTTGCCTACTTTCTTTCTCAGAACGCACAGTGTGAAAATCCCAAGCCCCCAGGAACCACGCAGGGCATTGATTTGGCATAGAAGCCAAACGGTGGCTTTTTAACTTCTAGGTCCATCTGCCTTTGGCCCAATAATACTTTTTCCCATAGACTTACATTGTGAAAGAGAAGTTTGTCAATTAGTAGATACATTTTTTTGAGCATCACAACCCCGCAAAATGACCAATTTCACTGTCAAGATTTTATCCTTTTGGTCCGATAACATTTCAAAAAATTAGAAGAGCCCCACAATGCAATTATTTTGTCCCCATTCCAGTTTGCAAAGGGCTAAACCCAAAGCCGCTCAGCTAGCGGAAGTCTCTACTGTGCTTGCTTTATGGAGCTATGATGCGGAAGATCATGTTCATTTTATACCCAGGAAGTCAAACTTTTTTGGCTTCATGAGCTACTGAGCAACCTTCATAGGAATAAATGGGACCCCGCCTTCAACACTGTCTCAGCTCTCTTTTTATATTCATGGATAAGCCCCTATAGGGCTTCCCTGACCCAAATATACAGCTTAAACCCTCCACCCTCCCCAATATGTGCCAGCCAGCCAGCCAGCCAGAGAAAAATAAAGTCAACAAGCAAGTGTGTACATGTGGTAGTTCTGTGTGTCAGTCAATACAACCCAATCAATACACCCAGGGCCCTTACTGAATCAGGTGTGTGTGTAAGAGAAAGTGAGAGTGAGTGTGTGTTTGGGTTGGGGGTGGGGGTGGTTATAGGAGGCTGGGTTAATCTGCGACCGCTCGTCTGCACTGATGATAGTATTGATCTGGTGAAGATCATCTGAAGGTCAGGATATGTTGTCTCAGTCTGGACCGCCTTGATCTTAATACACTGCCTGTCCTTTCACTGCTGGTATATAACAGCATATACCACTTCATTTCTAATAGAAACATCAAATATAACAGCAGAGGGCCCATAAAGAGCAAAGCAGCGGACAGAAAAATAAATCTCTGGCTTTAGGTTTTACAAGTATGAGTTTGAAGATAAGCTGGACGATGTCTTTGCGTCAGTGTTCCGAGTGATAGGAAAGTAGAACTATTCATGCATGGCATTATTATAATCAGCCTCTATAGTAAACAGGGGACCGGGAAGGAAAAGTGTATCCTGTGATGTTAGCATTTTTTGATTGACACGTCTACCACCTTCCCTCTCTGTGGGTCATTATCATCATTTCAGAATGATGAAACAGAAACTAGGCTTGTTAGCACTTAATTATTCATTTGAATCCATAAAGGCAATCAATTAAGCTTAAGTGTGCAATAAATCTGATTAACCAGTCAGTTCCCAAAACACCATAAAATCCACGCAGGTCTTATACCCTGGTAATGAGTTTGCAAGTAGGGAGGGGGAAGGGGCTAATAAGTGAGGGTGCTCACCCACAAACACACACACACACACACACACACACATACCCCTGGTATACAAACCAGTATTGTGGTTGATGCTTTTTTTTTCCTGGGTGATAATTTGACGTATTAGCAATTGGGGATGAAAGATAAGCAGGGCTTAATGTATGCTAATATTAAGGTCTTGCAGCTTGTAACAAAATAAAGCAAGGTCATCAGGAAAAGGCGCACTTGTAATTAATAGATGAATTCATTACAAAAACAATGACTCAGTTCAAAAACACTCATTAACAAGATAAGGCATTTGAAATGAAAATAGAAACGTTAATGTGTTGACAACGAGAGAGCGACTACATTCAACCTTGAGATGCTGTTAATGCAGTGTGTCTGTGCGTTTGATTGGGCGAATCTGCCCGGCCTCTTTTTTTCCACCACCGCTGTATCATTCCTCATTATTCTCTGACACACTCGCTCGCTGCCTCTCTGCCGTCCTCCCTCCTCCTATCCCTCTCTCCCTCCCTCCCTCTCTCGCTGGCCTTTACCTGCTCGCTCGCCTCAGGGGAAATTACCACAGCTCAGAAACGCTGTCCTACTGCACTGCAACGCTCTGCTCTGCCCTGCCTCCCTCCCTTTACCCATACAGCATACACATATGGACACACACAAGCATGCATGCACACAAAAACACCCCCACATACACACAGAGGCTGCATAACCCCTTCCCCACCCCTTGCATTGCCCCTTTACCAGCCTGTTTCTTCTTACTATTGTCCTCCCCCCATAATATATTATGTACTCTACAGAGGCACAGCAGTATATGGAGGATTTGAGGCATTTGGTTGCCAAGGTCTGCACTATATTTGTATGCGGGAGTGTAATAGTGCATCTGTGTATGTCCCCATGTTTGTATGTACATGTATGCAAGTGTGTTTTAGTGCAGAGAAGTGAGTGTGCGTGTATATATTTCCCCACCTAATGGCTTTTATGTGTCGGACCTCTTCTGTTCAGGGTAATTCACTCTTTAGTCTTAATGAAAGTTAATGAAAAGGATCCCTCCTCCTCTCATGGACTTCCATGCCTTCAGCTACTTGCAGTCTGTCTTATCTCTCATTGCAACGCTGCAGACCTTGGAGATGAGCAATGAGCAACTCAGCAGGGTTTTACCACTCTTCACTATTATTTAATGGATAGGCACTTCAATCACATTGCTAATCAGAGTAAGAAAAAAACTCCCAATGAATGTTTCAGCCTCAATCGCACAGCTACTACTTGCAAATTTTGCCTTGAAGTAGCAGGACTGGGAGACTCGCTGCACAACACTCTTCTTTTATGTGCAGTTAGGAGACGGTTTCATTTGGCACCGTCCTCCCTCAGAATTATCATCATGACGGTCCTTTTGCATATGTCAAGTCATGCCTTTGGAAATGTCACTTTGAGCGAAGCAGCAGTAGCTCGTCGTCTGCATTTTGATTGCTCACATGCATAAAGTCCAGACTGTGGAGGAAGGGCTGAGTATTCATAATCAATATCAAAATACTGCCCCCCCCCCCCCCCCCCCCCCCCCTTCATCAGTCATTCAGCATCACACAGCAAACTATGAATGTCTTCCTCTAGAAGGCAGCGTCTGGGGAATGACGATTTCAAACCCAAGATCTGCTTTTGGATTCAGCGCTGTCATGAAATGTTTGGCTACCCCTCAGATCATGTTTGTCTGGTTAATTCCACAAGATTAGATGGTAAGCATTTGGATACGGGCTTTGTATTTAAGAGTAAAGCAAAAAAATTGATTTTGAGTACTGTGAAATTCATTTGATGGTCCTATAAATTCAGCCAGTCTTTCATAAACTATGGAGTATATTTTGACTTCCAAAGCAGAAAAAATTGCCTGTTGGGATTCTTTTATGTAATTTGTCTGCTGATGCGTCTGCGTTTTACGAATGTGTGTGATTATTAATGTTTCTGGATGGAGTTACTTTCTCTCATGGGAAACATGTTTAAATGATAAAATGTAGCCACCGAGCACATGCATTAAATATGCATGTAGGCACGTAACACACAAGTATTTGTGATGTGAGAGTAAAGACAGTGTGTGTATGGTACGCATATGAATCTTTGGCTCGGTGTATGCACGTGCATTCTTGTGTGAATTTGTGCATGTGTGCGTGCGAGTCTGGCAGACTCCGGCGGCAGGCTTGAAATTAAAACCTTATGCGGAACGCGGCTCATGATTGGAATTAAAACAAAAGGCAGAAGAGCGCACTGAAAAAATCGGAGAGAGGGGAGAAGGAGAACGGCGAGAGCAGGAGCAGGAGGAGGAGGAGAAGTGTATTGTCTGAGAGGGGAAGGAGTGAGCGATTGCCTCTGCTGCAGTCCTACAGCTTGTGTCTGGGCTGTTTCCTATCAGAATGTCAGGCGGACCTTTCCCATTGGCTCGCTTCTGTCAGCAGTCTGCTTAAATGTGAAAGCAATTGGGGAAATTGGTAGAGTCAAAGAAACATCTCAGAATAGCTGGAGAGTGGATGTGCAGGAGGAAGGATGTGCACGCACACATACATACAGTACACACACACACACACACACACACACACACTCACTCTCTCTCCCTGTCTTTTTTCTTCTCACACACACACCTGAGTAGCTCTTGCCTTTGATGGCTAAGATCGTGTCAAACCACTATCGTTTCAAGTCTCAGTTGTCCTTTGTGCTCTACAGATTTCCATCTCCATCTTTGATAACTCGTGTGAGTCTACATGAAGGACATTTAAGTTACAAGTAATGCAGGCACTTAAGCTTGCCTGATGTAATAAATCACTGCATACATGCCTCCAGTAGGCACATTCGATAATCTCTGAGACAAAATGTTTACACGGAACACAATTTATTTAAGTGCCACGAATAAACAAATATCTACAGTTTAATAGTCTGTGATCCGCGGTGAACTACACATCCCTTCAGGCGTTTCTGTAGGCATTAGACCTCTGCTCTCACCTCTCTTAACCCTGTGTATGGAACATCTGCTTTCTCCATTCAGTTGGAGCTTGCTATTTTAATAGCTCTGGGCATCTTGCCTTGAAAAGGAGGGGAAAAAAAGTTTTGGACGGGGCCCCTGGCTTTCTCATTAGCAGTCTCTCCCAGTGATGTATAGGAGCCCAGAGCTTTGCTGAGAGAGTTCTCACTGGTCAGCCTTCCCCTTTGTGGACTGCAGCCTTGACCTGTTCCCACCTCGCAATGTGTGTGTGTGTGTGTGTCCGTCTGTGTGTTTGTCTGGGCACGGAACGGTCATTTCCATGAGAAAGGAGCGCAGAGAATGGACAGGGGCCGCATTTTCTTTTCTCTGAGGCGGCTGCAGACGCGGTTCAGGGGGCACAAGGGCGACCTCATCCATCATGTTGTGAATAGCCTGGAATTATCGCCCCATGTTTCTGGACATCATGTGATCAAGAGATTCTTGACAAAAGGTCATCCTGGGTAGGGAGACCCGCGACGGGCCCTTTAAGAGGCATTTGATAAAATAAAGTTCATGATGCAAGTTCCAAACTGCTTGTAGTTTTACGACTCATCCATTTCTGTTTCTCTTATGCACTATTTTAGTCATGAGTCACATGAAGTATGGTGTCGTATTTCTATACTATAAAGTATTATGTAACAGTGTCACTAGGAGCCAGTTTGGATTTTTATAGGTACTTTCTATCTTTATAATACCATCCTCCCAAAATGTTTAACAGCGTTGCATTTGTTGCTTTTTTAAGCGCACGGCACTGGCTGCATGCTTGAGCAATTACCTTGGAAATATGAGCTGCCTGCCTGCCTGTCCATCCATCCTCTGTGGCCGCTTGGAGGTTTGGTGAACTGGGGGAGGGCGGGCCGGAGGGCGGCGGGCGGAGCTGGCGTCTGCAGCTTTGGTTGGTCGGGAGTGACGTATCTGGAGCCACTTCCTGGTCTGTCTGCTCTCTGGGAGGAGGAGAGCGAGACTGCAGTGTTGTTAGTTTGAACAAAATGGCTGCGAGACCACTGTCAACGAGAGCTCACTGAACGCCTACCATGACTGTCCGCTCCGCTGTCTGGATCCACACAGAATGTATTTCCCCGGAGTCGTTTCTCACTTTGCATTCGCGGTAGCCAGCCCGTCGCTAGTCGTCCAGCTGGCGACCTAAACTCAAAAACAAAACAAAAAAACATTTCTTTTGCACTTTAAAACAAGTTGGCTGGCTGGCTGGCTGACGGCCGTCGGCTTGCTCTCATACGGCGAGAACTCAACGGCGATTTTTTCAACGAAAACTGCCTAATTCGCAACTGTCGACGACGTACAACGCCAACCAGCTAGCGTTAGCTTGCGTTATTTAGCTGCTTTTCAAAGTCATTTTATCCGTGTTGGTTTTTTTTGTTTTTGTTGTTAGTGGTGCTTCGTTCCCCTCCCCGCCCCCCATTATATCGTGACGTTTTTCTAACAAACTGTTTTTCGGCTAGTGTAATTTCACGGCATATTTTGTTTTTGATTTTTTTTGCTCAAAGCATAAATTACCGTACTTGCTGTGTGTAACGTTATATCTTCGGCTGAGTAGCCGTTGTTTACCTCGGTATCTTGTCACCAAGCTGCTTCAGCAGCAGTCGGCTTATCTGCCAAGTGTGACTTTAATTGCGACTGAATCTCTGCTCCATCTCTTTTTACGGGTAACTTTAGAAAAGACATCGGAGAATGCTGTTCTTCATGTGTTTTTCTGCCATGCACCGACTCTTCACTGAAAGCTGCCAAAGCTGTGGTTAACGCAAGGTAAGTTTCTAATGAATGGCGTTTCTCTCATGAAATATTGATTAATGTTATCGCTGATCACTGTGTTTTGAAATCAAAATCTCAGCGGCTGGACAAAAGTGGACAGAAGCTCTGACAAATAATATCGCAGTGTTACTTCAAGAGCATTATTTTATAACTCCGTTCATTCTATTTACAACTGCGACGTTAACACTGGGCTATGGCAAGCAATGTTAAGTGCTACATAATTAATACAGCCATCAACAACTATCTCTGTTTATTTATGCTGTAGTTTAGCATTTTATTTACAGTGTTAATGTTGCATATCCCCAGAAACAAGACTGAGTTGTATGAATTTTAAACAGCCTTTCCTAGAGCACCCAAACACCCAAGGGATTTTTGAAGGGAGTCCCCTTCAAAAATTAGTAATAGCGCTTAATGTGGTGTTGGATCGATGAGAAAACCCTCCAAAAACGACTGACAGATCAGAGATACTCTCCCATGTGCTGCTTTTGGGTATTCATTAAGAGGTTGATGATTGAATTTAGTATGTGTGTTGAAATGTTGGGAACTTTTGTGTTATATCATAGGTCTTTCATGATTGGCTGAGTGGACTGGAACACACTCAGTACATGTGAGCGTGTAATGTGATGGTTTCTTGAACTGACTGAGAGAATCGCCGTGCCTTTTCCAATGTTTCTGTAGTTAATAGAAGGTCATGGTGTGGTAGCAGGCTTACTTTGGTCACATAGGACTGTCTATAGGTTGATCGTTGACAGAATAGAGCTGTATTATGACAGCAGGATTGTCTTGTTTTGTGGCTGCACATGAAGCTGCAGTGTTTCCCAGCATGACACATCCTGACATTGTATGCCAATTGTTCCGTTGTCACTCCTCTTTAGCCTTTGGTTCATTCGGTATCACATCCTGTATCTTCCACACCATTGTACATTCCAATACACTAATTCCAATTACATTATTAAACATAGCTGTCCTGTCTCTCTTCCCTCCTTTCCTCCACCCCTCCCGGCACAGTGAGAAAGCCGGAGATACTGATTGAACTGTCGCCTTCCATTGCATCCCCCCTTCCTGCATCCTGTCCCCAGGCACTGGAGTATAGCTTTTAATATCTCCTCCGCGTGTCTTAATTGAAGTACATAATTTCCCGTTCAATTTCAAACCCCCTTTTCATTCCCCCCCTCTGACATCTCTGTCACTACTGTCTTATCTCTATCGTCACACACCAGTGAGGTGATGAAATGAAAAATGTGCGCAAGCAGCAGTGGCACACATACATGTGTACATTTGCAGTCGGATGGGGAGACTGTAAGGGCGTTTGTTTGTGTGTGAGGCACATACACATTTGCATGTATGCCTTGGAGCCTGTTTATGTGCATATCTTTGCCATGTTTTGAAATGTAAGTGTGTTCAAGATTCAAGATTACTTTATTTGTCCCTAGGGAAATTTGTCCTGGACATAAAGGCTGCCACATAAAAATATATACAGTTATAGTGCAATAACAGACATAAAGTGCATAGTGCAGACATAAAGTGCATTCAAATATGTGAATCACAGCCCCTCATTTTACACCCTCCTTATGTCCTGAGTTTAGGGGATTTGCTGGTAGAGGGATGAAGGATGTTTTAAACCAATCAAGGCATCCTCGCTTGTGTTTTATTGAAACCCTATATCACCTACCTTATAGGAAAAGTTCATTTTTGTGTTGTCGCAGGTGTTGTATGTTTGTGTCTGCATCAGCCAGTGAATACACTCGTGGAATGCCTGTCGTTTTTGCCATGGGAGTGTGTGACCGTTTAAGTCAAGCTCAAAGCCCCCGGCAGTTGGTTTATGCCCTGCAGTTGTTCAGGTTGTGAGCTGCCTCCTGCATGCCCCAGACACCCGGCTGACACACACACACACACACACACACACACACACACACACACAGAGCCCTGTTCTTACCCAGGGTCAAGGGTCCTCCTCCCTTCCATGCGCACGCCTGTCTTTCCAAAAGGCCGAAGTGCACGCAGTAAGGGGGTGGCTGTGAAAAGATGTTGCAGGGGCCCCTCCTGTGAGTATGTAAAACGAATGAATAGGGTAAGAAGAAGAGGAGGGAGACTGCTAGTTTTCTTAAATACCATACAGTTAGGCTTACCCTGCCCAGACATAACCGCTTAAGCACCATAGCTACCACGATAGCCACAGCGGGTGGCTCATCTGGAGGGCACTAGGGCCAATAGGGAGTGTATGTAGGCATTAGGTCACCAGCACAGCAGTTAACTTCAAGGCAAGACATGTTGTGATGAAGATGTCAACAGAGCTTCTGGTTTTGAATCTTCATACTGATGTTATGTCTATGGAATAGTTTTAAAGGTTTGGCTTTGTTCCTTTTGATTCAAAGGGAACGCATCAGTTATCTGCCGGGAGAACGTGGATTGTACCAATGGTCTATGGAGAGCATGGATAGTCTGTCAGTGCATGCCAACATCTGCAAATCCAGACACAGAAATTGTAGAACTCTAAATTATCCCAATCTTGAGGTGTATAATTGGTTCTTTCCCAGTGCAACAAGACCCAAAATGAGAAATCCAGTCTCTCACTGGGGCCCAGACTCACTGAATTATATTACTACTTTTGCTGTTTTGGCAGAGCACTTGGAGGAAACCCATAACCCATGTTGGCTCCAGATCCAACCAGGCTGTAGGCTGTTGGCATCTAGACATTGTTTTGATTAGAGTGTATTATAACAAAGCCATGAGGACAAACCCTGGCAGTAAGTCCATCTGCAGCTCCTTATCACAGAGGAGACCAGGGGCATTTGTTTAAACTCAAAGCTTGCTTCCCCTTGTCTGACCTTTACTGACAAAACATGAACACTAGTCCAGTTTTCAGGTTGCAATCAGTAGCTTGATTCCCCTAAAGGGCCAAATGTATCTGAATTGGGCCAGCTTGTTCTATTTCACTGTTTTGAATCTTCTGCTTTGATTTTTAATTTCTGCACAGAAGTTCGTCTTTTTGCCTGGGAGGCTGCAATTCCAAATAAACAAAAAGTTCTTTTTGTCCCCCCGTCAGACATTTTGTGTTTGCTCTGGTAAATCCCACTTAGTTGTGCTTTGGAAAAGTAGCTTGTGTTGTCTATCCTTTTTCCCCCGTCATTGACCTTAGCCCAGGTCTGTCTGTGGTAGTTACTGAGCCAGTGATTATGAGGCTTTTCAAACAACTGGCACAGTCCTGATAGATAACGCGCTTAACACTGCCGCAGGGTGCTGCTGCAGTAGGGGGGTGTTGACAGTAGAATCAGCTGGATTCAATGGGAGGCTGCCAAAAGCCATTACCCTCTTCCTCTGCTCTGTTTTGAAGTCGAGGGGGGCAGTATAAAGACTTGCCAGGCAGTTGTGCTTGGTGCGGCCATTGTACTAAATGAGGAGTGTTTGTGTATGTGTTGTGGGAGCCAGCAAGGTGGGAGTGTATGTTGACTGTGGTGTTGGCAGTAGTAACGATAGGAAGCCAGGAATAGTTGTTGTGTCCTCCTTTGGATGGACATAAACCTGAAAATACATAGTATCAGTGGGTCCTTAACACTTCCAAGTGCCCAGACTGACATTTTCTGTGAGTGGTGTTTTATGTTTTGTTTCAGTAGGTCTGTCTGTCCGTTTATGCAACACGGGTTTGCATGTTCTCAGCCAGAGTTCACTTTAGGTCTGACACTAATCTGCTTTGGTATGAGACATTGATCTCATGTTATGATAGTCATGATCTTATCTTCGAGTGCTCCCAGCCCTAAATTCGCCACTTCCTGATAACAAGTGTCTTAAAGTGTGAGTTGCATTCATGTCTTATATGGTAAAAGAATGCATTGTTTTTCAGAGGAAGGTTTAAAGAATGGATTCAGTCCTGCCACCAGGTATGTTTTTGTGACCAGTTGTCCCACGTACAAAGACAAACATGGGTTGATCTCCTGTACACTATGTTGTACATGTGGCTTTTGCATTAAAAAGTATAGGGTAGTTGTAACCAAAGAGTCCTATGGGTGTTGGGATGGTTTGGGCGTCTGTGTAACCCCCGCCTTCTTGTCCAACTTGTGCGCCAATGGAGGAGGCAGGGGCTTAGGGGGCCCACCAGGGGTAAGCCAGGCTGGAATAGAAGCAGGGGTATGGGGGAAGCGAAGCTGAGACCGGCGAGCTGCTGCCTGTGAGTCTTGGCAGGGGTCCAGGGGAATGTTCTGTGTGTGGAGGTTTGGTGGGGGCCTCCATCCCTCCCTCTGTTCCATGTCGGCTAATTGGAGAGACGTGGAGAGAAGGAGAGGCCCATCACATGGTAGCTGACAGAGAATATGCAGGACATCCAGCCTACAGTGTTCCCCTTTTTCCTGCTCCAACCAGACATTAGACAGCCTCACTCATTATGTAAAAGGACTTAGTTCCTACAGAGCTTCCAAAGCTCTCAGTTACGGCTATGTAAATAGCACTAGCATGCTCTACTCTCCCCCTATGCTAAGACCTTGGCTTAATCTAGTAAGCTCAGGTCATTTGTTTGCTGTTTGGACTGTTTTATCGCCTTAATCAATGTGAGTACAATCAATGAAATTCAAGTGTTTACTTTTATGTTGTGTATTTTGATTGTTGGAGCACATTTTAAGGACTTAGTCTGATTAAACAGAACTGTCGGAAACAACACACAACACATTTCTTGTGATGTTTGAGTTGTGACCCTGTTCAATCACAAAATAGAATTTCTTCTGGGCAGATTAAATTTCAACAACAGTTTGGCATAGCCTAATTCTTATTAATTAAGGCACTGGGGATATGAGGATACTTAAGAATTTGGGCTAATAAACTGTTGGCCCAACACATCATATTGTACTTTCTTTACTAATGTTTGATACTGAGATTCCTGCAGTAATTTGTTGTATTTTCAGTGTTTGTCAGGAGCTATAATGCATATCTGCCAGATATAGCTAAAGATATTGAGAGTGCAGATCTCAGGATGCCCATTCTTAATAGTTCAATAAAACTAAGCTAGCTAATATTTACTCAAGATAGAAACACGTCCGTGCCACTGCTCTGCTTTCCCTGATATTTCTACATCTCCACCGTCATCATGACAGCTTTACAGTGGGGGGTGTCACTTCCATCCCTTTCCCTGCTTTTTCTTGTCCTCATCTATGTCCTTCTTACATCAGACCAGGCTTTGTTCCCTAACCTAAGCACAGCATGTATTTTCTGTCTGTATTATTGCTTACACTGCTGACTGCCAGGGAATTCGACTGGCATTTTGTATGTGTGAATGTATAGAGGGGGTCAAAGTAACCTTGACGGGGCCACAGCCCAACTGGATAGCTCGTTTGTTTTAGCATGCATCATGTGTAGGTATGTGTCCTTTTTTCTTCTGATTTTGATGGTGAGATGGTGGCAGTGAAGACAGGCTGTGTAGTATTTGAAAAGATCATTTTCAGTCCTTATTTATATCCCAAACATTAAATAAGAGATGTACAAATGACAGCTTTAGGCCTGTCACAGCAATTACGTTCTCGACTTATCAAGGCCAGCGAAAATGACCAAGTTCATGTCCATATATCAGACGATATTGTCCCTGTTTTTAAATTTGTTTGTTTACATACATGTCATCAAAATTTTTGCCAGCATGGTGCCAGAATAAACAGCAGGGTTACCCATACCATTATAAGACTAAGCTGAATGAACAGAAAAAAAACTATGCTGAGATATGTTTTACTGTCATCCCTGGACGTATTAAAAAGGAATTCCTTTTTGTAAGGGCGTGCTTGCGTTATAATGTTATTATATTATAATATTATTGGCATAAAATTGTATTAAAATGACAATTTTATTGTTTATCCACATAATTTCTGGGGCAATATATCGTCCAACAAAAGAAGTTATCATGACAGTTCTAGACAGCAGTCACACTCAGTTGTGAACCTTGTTTTGTCTGGTTCTTGAGCTCTCCTCATTATAATGTGTTTGTAACATCTTGACATCAACAGAATGCCATCAGTGTGTTTTAAGAATATGGAATCTAAATAGGTAAATTTAAGAATATAAGAAATAAGAGATTTGCTGTTTGATTGATCTGAATAGCAGATTAGGATATGTATTGGTCTACCGCAATTTTTTCAGTTGTGTTGAATTGCAAACAGCCAACCAGTGTTTTTGTGGCCATGGTATAACGCTTAATTAATGAATGCCAGTGTAATTCTAGAGGTGCTCAGTTTTGGTCTGTGGCTAAAAAAAGTTTGAGGAACTCCTGGTTAAGGTTAATCATGAGAGGTCAGGCATTTGTATTAATGCTAATAGCACCTCATAACTATCCAGACCTTTTAGACAGGGAGTCACCTCACAGGCTCTTAAACTGCCAGGCGGGCACACAGATTAAAACAAATGCACAAAATATGCAGGCGTATGCAAACCATGCACAACCACTTATTCTCATAAACACAAAGCAGTCATAAGTAAAGACAAACGCACACACCAACACACTCGACTTGACAGTTTCTTCTTGAATTCAATAAGCTTTAGCGGTGGTGCTGGCAGGGAGCAGGCCTGCTTGGTCTTGTGCATTGTGCTGTTTTCCTATTTAATGAGCTGCCATCGTGTTAAAGTTTCATATCGACTTGGCAGAGGAAGCAGCCAAGACACTGAGAGCTAATTTTCTGGAGGCAAACCTCAAAGCTGTTATTTATAACGCAGGTCTGCCTCTCACTATCCGTTTCTTTGACTTTCTTTCTCCATCTCGCGTCGCCCTTCATCGCCACTCTCCACCCACCTGCTCGCCCTCAATCAGTCCCTCGTCTACAGATTCCAACAACCAAGAATATTTCCGCCACAGTTCATTGAGCAAGTCCAGTCTAGTAGCAATAAAGTGTACTGTGTATCCTCACAAGCCACTCTCTCCACCTGCTGAAAGCAAAGCTGGTATGCAGTGAATGCTTACAAACCAAGCGGCTAGTGAAACTGTTAGTGTGACTGAGGGATGGAAACACACACACCTTGTTATTGCTGCTTATCAACTGTGGAATTTACAGGCTTGTTTTCCTCAAGCCATTCAGGTCAAGTAAACAGAAATGCACACCCACACGGAGAGAAGTCGAGGTCTGTAACAGCAGTAGCAGGTTTTGAGGAATTATTCCCCAGGTAAGGGCTGTCCATGATAATGTTCCATGTAATAAGACTCAGGAGAGCCCTGTGGCTTCTCTAATGCCACAGGAATGGGTGGCTGGCCAAATGGTAATGTTGGTGGAGAGTGGATTTACCACATTCTGTGGCCACGACCTGACCATATTACTTTTTTGCTGAGAAAGGAAAGTCTCCACTTCTTCCTCCTCCCTTCTCTTCCCCTCTTTTGTGATTGGTGTTGTGTCTGCGGTCGATCTGACAGCGTTTCAGAACACGTGAAGCTGCATGTTTTCCTCGCAGCTCGTCCCCTTTTCAAGTTCTACCTCGGTGTCTCTCTTCCTTTGTCTCGCCCGGTCTTCACATGAGCGCGGCTCTTTTTACTCCCCTTTTATTCTCTTTTTCTCTCACCCTTGCATGGTTTTCCCCCTCATTCTTCGCTTTCCTCCCTGCATCTCTAGATACTAGCGATCAAGGGGCATGGATATTTTGGTTTCCCCCCCCCCCCCCCCTCGTCCCCCCAGTCTCTCCTTGTCTGCCAGCCTCAATAGTGCTCCGTTCAGATTTTTTTTTCCAACTCCTCCATTTCTCCAGTGAGGATTCTTTCTGTCTTTTCCCTCTCCCAGCCTCGTCTCTCTTCTTTCTCTCTGTGCCCTGTCTGGTTCTCCGGCGGCTGTCGTTCTTAATTGGTGTTGCTCTGCGTCTGCTTTCATCCTCCGCCTGTTTTTTCCCTTCCTCTCACCCCCCCCCCCATCCTCGGCTCTCCTTCTCCTCCTCCCACCTCTCTCTCCGCTGCATCCCTGCCGGAAAACGACAGGCATCAGACAGACTGCCTCCTGCCTGTGTACATCAAGCTTCCCTGTGTGAGCCTGTGTGTGTTTATGGGATTGGGTTTGTGTGTGTGTTGTGAGTTTCTAGCCTGTTCATTCCTGTACAGTGTGTTCCTGTTGTCATGCCTCCTTTTCCATGGCTTAGCCCTATAGTCCCAGGATATGGAACTGTCAGGAAGAGAGGATACTGCCTCATTGTGCAATTTCTTCACAATTTCCCTGCG
The DNA here is from genome assembly GCA_026686955.1 of Epinephelus cyanopodus. Taxonomy (NCBI): domain Eukaryota; kingdom Metazoa; phylum Chordata; class Actinopteri; order Perciformes; family Serranidae; genus Epinephelus; species Epinephelus cyanopodus. Next base: position 36,209,863 of record CM048916.1, read on the forward strand.
GCCGTCGTTTGCTTAGACTCAGGATGTTTTCCTACTTATTTCTGTATTCTTAAGGAAAGCCATGAAGTCAGTGTAGGATCACCGGTTAGGTCAGGGTTTCAGATAGAGGAGGGGGTAAAGATGGGGTCCTCATATGTTGTATTTGCTGTAGGATTGCTCTTTAAATGTGAGGGAATGGTGGTAATTTTGTCTAAAACAGATCCTAGCATGCCAATGTGCCTTTCCTAGCATCAGCTCCAATAGAGATTTGCATTTATATTGTATTACTGAGTTGGATGAGAATATAAATATCTTTTTTTACAATCTATGCATCCAATACAAAGGTAGCTTTATGCTTTGCCTAGCTTAGCTTGAACAGGTAGCTTAACCCCAGCAGAGGTCCATTCCAACAACTCAAAGCAATGTAAATGTTATGTCGTATCCAATACATGTAGAAACAGAAAAAGACGTCTGAGCTGTCTGTGCACTGAAGCAAGTTTTTGACCAACAGACTTAACGCATCTGCCGGCTTTACATACATGTGCAACTTTGGACATTACACAACTGCCTCTTGGACATATTGGTGAACAGCTTGCTAGCTAACATGATACAATATGTAAATTAAACAATTTGGCATTTTGTGGGAAGCATTATATTTTCTCTTTTCATTGAGGCTAGACTTTGGTTTTAGTATTTGTTCTGTTAGGCTAAACGAACCACAAAACCATATTTGCATCAATATTTTTCCTCTGATCTAACTTTTCATAAGGTGTTAAATGAGCAAATTCTCCAAACTGCACATTGCTTTTAACAGTTTATTTGATTATTTTTTAAATCAGGTTTTGTTTTTAAGAGCAAAAGTGAAATAATTACCGTTTTAGTTACTGCCTATGTCATGTTGACTATGGTGATCTGAGCCCTTCTAATGTCAGAGACTACTGAATGACACTAATGTGGCCGTGTAGGTCAGTAACCTCAAAGCAGGACATATTTTGCCTAATTGCAATGTCATACTGTCAGCGATGGTAAACCTGATGCTGGAAGGCAGCACAGAGACACCTCAGGGTCATTGCTGAGGAGGTGCTGGTGTCAGCAGTACTGAGCGAGAGGGAGAGCGATGGGGAGAGGCAGGTAGGCAAACGAGGTCAAGAGGGAAGCTAACTTTGGCATCAGCTACATCAGCTCAAAAGACAACTGGCTGCTCTCGCATTTCACGTCACATGTTTTTTTCCTAACCAGACTGCCTCCAGCACCCCAAAAAACAATAAGCCTTTCATAGTTTACTGATGTATATGAATTTTAATACATAATGAATATATCATTGTGGTGACAGCAGCAGTTGTAACCAGATAGGGTGGGTCCACTATTATCTGGGGGGGGTGAGACTACCAGGATGACATGGTCAGCTGTAGTGGAGAGGTCCTGTCACTAGCTAGTAAAAGAAAAATCTAGCACACAGTGTAATGGCAGAAGCCAGTTTCTTCCCACTTACATCCCCCACCCCTTCCTTTGCTGGCATGCTGTTTCCGCTTTGAGGAGACCGAGATAGACTACTGCACATATACTGCACATACTACACACATACTGCATATAATTATCTGAATGCTCCTAAACAACCATACATAATTTGAGCTCCTATTTATTACCTGAGGGCTACCTTCCCGCTAGCTGCTGATGTAGCACAATGACATACACACACACTCACAGACTCCTCAGTTTGAAAAATAGGACTGTGTGAATATAAGAGGGAGAGAGCACTAGAGAGCAGTGAAACAGGGAACAGGGAATGAAGGAGAGAGAATCCAGATGGAGGCGGGAAAAAAGTAATGTAAGGATATCTCTTTTCTTTCATTTTACCCTGCTGCCATGGCCACTTGTCTGGCAGTCTTCCCCAGGGTTTGGCTCTAAACTCACTGTTGACAAGTTCAATGTCTCTCTTCCTCCGTCTCTCCCTCTCTCTGCCCATCTGTATGTCTGTCTAACCCTGTCTACTTTCTCCTCTTTCTCTCCCTTACTGCCATAGAGACATTACCCCTCCATCAGACAGCCTCTGTGAGGCCTCTCCTGTCTTTTTGATTGACAGCTCCCTCCCCCTGCCAGTGGGCAGCACAGTGGGAGGCAGGCCTTTCATTAATCTCCTGTTATGAGTGTTATGATTCATTCATACAATCAGATTTTGATTTATTTCCAGGCCCTGTGTTGTTGGCAAGTTTGGTATTTTGTGTTCACTTTACTTGTCATGGACTGTTTTCAACTAATGATTTTTATTATCAATTAATCTGCAAGGTTTTTTTCAGTTAATCAAAGTTTGTTCAAGATATCAGAAAGAGTGAAAAATAGCTTCTTTTGTCCGATGAAGAGTCTAAAATCACAATAGTATGTAACTTAATTTAGCAAATGTTAGGTCGCATTCAGATGTCATAATGTAGCTATTACTTTAAATGTAGTAGTTGTGAGTTAGTAGTTATGATGATGATCAAGTCAAAGACTGCAACTAAAGATTAAAGATTATTTTCTCAATTTTGGTTAGTTGTTCGGTCTATGAAATGTCAGAAAATGATGAAAAATGTCAAGTCAGCATTTCCAAAAGTCCAAGGTGACGTCCTCAGATGTTTTGTCCACAACCCAAAGGTATTCAATTTACTGTGATAGAGGACTAAATAAACCAGAAAATATTCATATTTAAGGAAGCTGGAGTTAGAGAATTTTGACTCTTTTTGCTTAAGAAGTTCTCAAGCTGATGAATCGATTATCACATTAGTTGGGGATTGATTTAATAGTTGACAGCTAATCAATTAATCGTAATCAAGTCAGAGTTAAAAAGGATTCTCTGAATTAAGTTCTGTTGTTGGGAGTATTACACGTAATAGGAGCCAGAACACAGTGCATACAATCCAAAAGAATTTGTCCATGTTGTTACAGACTCTAACACATAAATTAAGGGTTTTGAGTTCTCCAATATTTGCTGGCGTAGTGGTCCATTCCTTTGTGGCTTCAATACAAAAGGCAGACTGACTGAAAGTAGCTACTTTTTGCAGTATGACGTTGGTGATTATTTTTGTGAAACTCGGTTCTCGTGTTTGCAGCGAATGTCTCTCGAGCAGCAGTACAGTCTGAAAGAAAGTTCTTAGAGTTCACGAGGATGAATCACAATAGCCCATTGTAGAAGGCAGGCGTGCGTGTGCATGTACACGTGCACTCTTATCAGGGTGGCCAGTAAATAGGAATAGACCATAATTTCAGATTGACGTGAAGATGATCAATTGTATTTGCTCATTTTTACAGAGTGGCGTCATTGATTTGATATGACATAGTGCTGTATAATAGATTAGTGTCCATTGCACTTAGTGAAGACTAAAGACACACACACACATTCGATCCCTATGGCCCAGCTCATGCCTCTAATAGTTTCCAGGAGCTTTCACTAAAGCCGAGCCAAAGGAAATACAGGCTGAAAAGAAGCATTTAGTTTCCCGGGCCCTGGGGCAAGCTATCTTGCTGGTTTGACTCACGCCCACTGGAAACAGATCTTTGTTTAAAAAAAAAAAAAAAACGGCCTTGTGTCTTATTCTGTCAGTCTGTTGGCCTTTACGTTGTCTTCCTTTTAGTCCTTTTAATCCCTTGCCTTTTTATCTTCTTGCCATTTCCTGCCATCTTCACTCCTACTGTTCTCTGTATTTATCTCTCTCTTACTCACACATGTGCCTTTTTTCCTTTTCCTTTTTATAACCCCTCCATTCCACCTTCTCCTTTTACAGTTTTTGACCATGAGGGAAAGTGTTTCTCAGAAGTGCCTGACATGATTTTCGTATGAGGTGATGATTGTAGATGGAAAAGTTTTTCCAGACACTGAGTGCACTTTGGCTCCGGCTTACACACGGATCAGAAGGAAAGAGGTTGAGAGTGTATTATTCACTCTGTGTGTGTGTGTGTGTGTGTGTGTGTGTGTGTGAGCGTGTGCGTGTGCGTGTGTGTGTGTGTGTGTGATCACAACACAATTGTACATTTTTGTGTGGAATACTTCTTTGTGCAGACAATATAAATGTGCCTGAATCTCAAACAAGTGTAAAATGTATGATGCACATGAGTCTACAATTGTAATTGCAAAAAAGTCATGAACACTTGGTATTTTGAGCTGAATCCCAGCTTTTCTCCTTCATGTGTTACTCATTGCCCTTTTCCTTTTCTTCTTGGACAGCTGAGAGAAGCTCGCGACAGGAGAAAGAGAACCATTTGATGGAAGAAAAGAAAAAGAAAAAACAAGACGAAAAGACCAAGACGGACGTTGCTCAGAAAAAGGTGAGGGTGAAAATGATGCACATGTTCACAAAAACACACCCATCAAATTGCGAGTCTGCTAGCAAGCAGAGGGATATGCAGAGTTCTATAAAACCATCAGTCTTTTTTAATGAATGGTCTTTGATTAAATCAATAGCTCTGACTGATTTGCCAGCAAAAATCCAATGAACCTCCAACAACTGACTTCTTCTGTTTATTACCTGCTGCCATTCAACAGAAAAAGTTACTAAATCATTAGAAAAGATTGGACGACTTTACTAAGTAGCACAAGCCCATTTCCTGTTGAATAAAGTCTGTTTTGTTCTTAAGTCCATTTCTCATTTTTTCTCTGCAGGCTGCTGATCAGAAACCCAAAGGTGAGTGTCATGATCAAGTAAAGTATAGTGCACCCTCTCATCTACCTCATTTTCTAAACGTACATTCCAACCACTGATGTTCTGATTAAAGGGGACCAATTATGCTTTTCCTTATTTTCTGTCAGATATACAAAATTACAATGATATTTAATGTGGCCAAAGTTTCGAAGAATGATATAAACATATCTAAAAGTAAACCCTGTGAGGAGAAACCTTACGCCTCAGACTGTTCTGAATGTTCTGTTTCCAAATGGGTTTTTTTCTTCTATCAAGACAATCTGATGTCAACTTGAGTTCTTTCTATGGTCATCTGCTCCAGGCATGCTGCTGCCAGTGTTTACATTATGTAGCTACATGTAGCTACAAGCTAATTTCAGGAAAAACATGTAGTCTTGCTTCCAGATGTTGATTTCTCACTGATTTTGGATCATATTCCTGCTGGAACATGTTAAATTGTGTTTAGAAACTTTGATGGTTGATTTTTCAACAGGTCAATGTATCAGTATAAATAGTCGTTCTTTTGCAGCAAGTGCACTGCTGGCGTACGTGCAGCTACGTGCTAACATCAGGGAAACGTGAACCAGGCTGGAAGTGTTGTCATTTCTCCCTGATTTCAGACAGGGTTTCTCCAGGAACATGTCTGGTTGTGTTTAGAGGCTGCAGTGAAGGTGCAGAGACCCCGAGATGGGGAATTCCCGGGGAGAGCTGACCATTCAGAGCACACTTTTTTGGGAGGGGGGCTGAAAGAGACAGGCGCTAAAATAGAGCATTTCAGACAGTGGGTATTTATAGCACAGACGAAGAATGTAAATATGTTCTTGTAGAAACCCGAAGAACAAGTATGAACCTAAAAAATGAGCATAATAGGTCCCCTTTAATCAGCTCTGATTAACACACACTGACCCGTTAAGGCACACACACACACACACACACACACACACACACACACACACACACACATTATTCACGCATTACACACATATAGCATTTAGCATTCTAATACACAGATGGACACACACATTTTGCACATGCATGCACAATTGTGCCGTTTGAATCTCAAACACACACACACACACACACACACACACACACAGCAGAGCAAATACAGTGGAGTCTAATGCAGAGTGATGCAGAGTGACACCCAGTACGCCCGCAGCATCAGGCAGTGAAGCGTGAGGGCACCCAGACAGCACACGGAGTGTGGTGTGGGCAGAGGGATGGGGGTAGGGGGTGGATAAGAGAGGGAGACAGAGGAAGAGTGGAATAAAAGAAGGGCATGGAGTCCAGCTGACATGCAGAGAGAGTGGGACTGAAAGAACAGTGTCCTCACATGCCCCTAGTGTCCTCTTAAGATGCTAAAATAGATCCTAAGAGGACATTGCTGTGAAAATGTTCTTTTGAAATGTGTTCAAAGTACTGGGAGTTGCCTCTGAGATGCTTCAAAATACAGAAAAGGTTGTACCCATGATCCTTCTGAGGAAATATATAATAATACATTGTAATAAATGAATGACTGTGTGAGAGAGTGAGCCAGGTCCTAAGCAGAAGATTTATGAGCCCCTGTCTCCTCCGTTTTTGGCCCTTTCCTCATCCTGTTGTCTTGCATTATGTTGTCTGCTTTTACATCGGGATATCCATGCGTCTTGGCCAGTACTAATTGTGATGCATAGCATTCTGCTTTTTGTCTTTTTCCCTAACACCACTCTGAGGTTATTCTTGCATTTACAGTTGGATATGATGTAATTAATGCCAAATGCTTGAAATAGGTTTTGTTAGTGCATGATTGGGTTTGGGTGAAGGCGACACAGAATTGTAAATCCTCCTCAATGTGTCTGTTAGCGCCCGTGCCTATCCTCCCACAGTTTGAGCAGCAGCTTGGCCATCTGGGTATAACTGTTGGGCTTTAACAAAGGTCAGCACAGCTTGCCTTGGACTGTGACCTCTCTATTTAATTGCCCTCCCTGTGTTTCACTGTCCTGACTGTGAGCTTGGCCTATTATCCAAGTTTTAAAGCCTCCACACAAAGCTAGCTGCCTCTAATTTGAATACGCATTTAATGCTACTTGTTCTTGAGTGATTGAGATGGAAATACTTTCAGCAGAGAAAAAAATTCAGACCTCTCCAAGCATTATTATATATCTGTATCCATCTACATACATATACACTATAGTACCCTGCTCTAATAGTATTTATAGAACAACAGGGAACTCATACTTTATAGTGTGCAGTGCCTTTTTTTTTTTTTTTTTTTATCGTTATTTACACTGAGCATGAATGTTCCTTTCCAGGAACAACCTGCTTCACACTCACATAGTTTAGATTCACACCTGGACGCTGTCTTTTACAACCACAGTCACAATCTTTTGGCTGCTAAACAGCATTACTTGAACAGTTGCGGTTTAAATGCCGTGCTCAGAGGAATGGAAATGGTGGTGATGAGGAAGGCTCGAGTGTTGCTTTTTATTGGTCTACCTAGAATGTTGACTGAGTAATGGCTGGTGAGGTTTTTTTGTGGAGAGGAGAGGTTCCTAGTTGTTAGATGGTGGCATTCCACATGCCCCAACGGATTATGTGGGCAACAATAAATGTCACACACTCTGAGTTTGGACCTCTGCTTGCACTACTGTGTCTGTTTCTGTGTCCTCTATGTTTCTGTCTGCTTGTCCTCACATACCTTTTAAAGTTCAGTTGTATTATGTGTTTTTCTTTGTCTTGGCTCTGTACTGCAGCTAGTTAGATTTAAAATGAAACTACCATGAGTTTTAAGTGAGCACACACTCGGTTTCTTTCCTGGTGGAGCTCTGACAGGCCTGTGCTGCAGCTGTATTGCACTGTACTGCCAAATGGCTTTTATTGGGATGGAGGTCAGGTTATAACCTCATCTGTTGTTGTATTTGTTGATGATCTATGTGCCTCTGCATTGTAACTCATATTCTTTATCTCATTTCAAATCCAATGTGCCACATTAGAGCCAAAGCAATGAAAGTAAATCTCAGCCTTAATACTTTATGACTACAGTGTAAGAGCTGTGTATTTGGGCTGTACCAAGTGTTACTGACAGGAACTGCAGAGTCAAAGAGGAAATATTGAAAACTCTGCCTGTGTAAGAGGCCAATGGACAGGGGCTAGAGAAGCTAAGATTGAGAAGGAGGGAGGAGGAAAGGAGAGTAAGAAAGAGGAAGTTTAACGGGCCGTTCTGGGGCCAGATAAAAGTGAAAAAATCAGGAAGGAAAGGGAGGAAAGAAAGTAATGAAGCAGTGAGCACTTTAGACGAGTGCCAAAAATGACCGTCGGGAGTCAATGACGGTGCTAATAGAGAAGAGGACTAATGACATGGACATTTGTTTTATGGTATGTTTAATGAGAGATAGAGAGAGAAAGGGACGTGGAATGAGCAACTGATTGTGTGTATGTAGTGGGTGCTCATGCAGACAGAAAGATAAAGAAAGTACAGGGAAAGAGGGCCTGTTTGAAGACTAATCGTTCAGTGAGCCATCAGGACCTCTGAGTTTGCTCATAACCTCCCATCTGCAATATGTCTTAAAAGGAAGGTGGCATCAACTGGAATGAGTTGAGTTTTCATGCGTGACTCTAAATAATGGAGGTGTGTGTATATGCAGGCGGGGAGAAAATCAGTATGCGGTAGTGATTTGTGTCTTTCCATCCATATCAGTGAATTCTGCCTTCCTTATACACTCTCAGAAATTCATAGACACATACACATGCACGCCACCTCCCCCATCCACGATGCCTTTTTCTGCTTTCCTCTCTGCAGGCCTCCTTGGTCCCAGGCATTTCAATTTGTTTGCGGTAATCGATCTCAGCCCGGCGCGTTCATATGTATGAAAATGAGATAAAGCTTCGGCGCAGTGGAATTAACTTCTCTGCCCCCCATTAGGCATGGAGCTTCACCGAACGCAGGGTTCCAGGAGGCAGCGTCCCACTGCCCCAACCCACCTCCCCCAACCCACACAGGCTGGACCTCTGAGGCAGGGCCCCTCCCTAAACCACCCTTCCTCCTGGTCCCCATTACCTCAGAGGGATGCTGATTATTCACCCCCAGCACACATGCAGCTTCATCACAATCTCTGCCGCCGCTGCAATCACAATCACTCAGTTTGACTGCTGCACATACTTGACAAAAACATGCACATGCCAAGACACACACACAGAGGACTGCGTGACAAGTATCTGAAAAGAGAGTATCTGTCAACCTGCAGATTTGTGTTCCTAGATGCCCACAGTCATATTAAAAGACATGCACATCCCTCCCTGCAGCAACTTGGAGCCTTTCAATCTCTGACTGAAGCAAATGCTTACATTGTGGAATTGCAAAGCAGCAAAGGAAGTAATGTACTAGCCATGGTGGCTTTTAGTATGCACACACACACGCGCACAAATGTTATTGAAGTTAGCAGGAAGTTACACAAATGCAATTCATGAAACAGGTGGCTAGACGCAGGCATAGAAAGCCACAGTAATACCACACTGTGTCTGTCGCTTTACCACACCCAGATAATCAGAAAATCTGCAATCTCCATTTTTGCTGCTCGTGCACTTTTCACTGCTGAAAGGTTACAGAACAAATGTAATGCCTGTCGCTGACTCGTCCCTCACTTCCCTCCATACACACGCTGTTTCCTCCGCCTGTTTCATTTCACCCACGATATGCTCGACCACATCTGAGGAGAAACATATTTACACGGTGTCACCACGGTGATAACAGCATTATGTTTTTCAAAGTGGCAAGAGGCGCACATAAACACAAGTGCGTCGTATAATTCTGCATTGCATTAATTTGCAATTTCACATGCTATTAATTGCGTCAACACTTTCGAAAGGGAATTTCATGAATCGCAATCTAATTAGAGGCTAATTTACTTTAGCATTCGGGCTGCTTTTCTCTTCTGTTAACCACATTTATAAACACTCAATGAATTAATAGCGAATAGCTTGTGAATTACATCCTGTGGATTTATGACTGCCAAGCATAATTGTTTTTCCTCTACCCCCCGTGTGCTCGCCCTGTGTGCATGTCAAGTGCTAGAGGAGAGTGAGGGATGGAGAGAGAGAGAGAGAGAGACAGGGGGCAGAGAGAGAGGAAACGAGGGGTGCACACACTCAAACAATACTTTCCTCTCTGTATATTCATGTTGTATGATCACTCACAAGCTGCTGACAAGAGAGCCCTTTGGGTGCATCTTGCCCCTCCCCCATTGCCTCCTCCCTCCCCCAACAGTGAGCTGCTTTATGTCAGATATCAGGCAGATTAATGGGATGTAGCTCAGCTGATATGAATGACAGTTCAGACTGTGCTTTGGGGCAAAGGTGTTCACATTTATACAATACATAGCACAAAAAACCCACCAACATTTGGGTTTTGGTGGGAAAGGTTAGGATTGGCATTCATTCCCTGGGACAAATGATTTTGCAGTAGTCATGAGTAATAATCAGCTCCAGTCACCGGTGATGGAAACATGACACCTGGGCGGAAGCACAAATTTTTGCCTCTTTTCTGGTGGGATGCAATAACCCACCACCAAAGGTTCCATCCATCTCCCTTCAGCAGCGCTCAAATATCGTTACAAATAGTCAGAACAAAGCTTGAAGCTGAGATTGAATAAGTAACGGATATAAAAAAGTAAAAGCCATATTTGTCTCCTTCAGAGCTGCATACACAGCTCTGGACTGCTGACTGCGGTCTGTGGCATATTTTAGTGGGTTTCCCCGTGTTTAAAAAAGCCACACATGTGTGCTAATTTTGGTGGTGAGGGGCTATATATGTCCAAAAGGTTTAAAGACTGCCGGTATGCCTGCATTAGTGGCTCCTTTCGCCCTTCCCTTCAGCCATTGTCAAACAGCAGTTAGAAAAAAAAATGTCCACACCTCATATTATTTTACCAGCTGAATTTCACTTGATGAGATTGTTTCTATTAATTGAATATATTGCATGGTTATAATGCCTTGAAATATGTCATATTATATAAGACTTACATATGAATAACTCACATTGAGACTGCAGAAGGGCGCTGCTCCATTTACCTGCTGCGTTCCCTATGCTTTACTAACCCTGGGGCTCTGACTGTTGGAGGCCACCATCCTTGATTTGGGTGTCAGCCTTAAAATGTTGAAGATGCCATGCATCATGCTTCATATCTATGAAATCCAAAACACACCTGTCCTCAGGCAGTTGTTGGCCTCAGGCACTGACCGCGGATGCAGGTGTAGCATGATCCTGTTAAAGCTCTTAACCCAGACAGCGAGTTTGCTACTATTAGGGCTAAAAGGCATAAAAGGATTTCTCTGGGCATCTCGTTCATAATCTTAACAGGTCAGAGAGGAACAGTTGAGATGAACAACCGAGACTTGAGAGAGAGGAAGGAGCTTGGCATTGAGAGTAGGGGGCGGGGGCACTAATTAGAGAGAAAGGGTGGAAGGGGCGTGGTATGGGAAGGGGTCACAGGAGGCACAGGAGGTCACAAGAGGCAAATGGAGGTGCGTTAGCCAACTGTCAGTCTCTATAGCAACGGCCCGTTATAGGAAGGGTGAGGGGTGAGAAATTTTGCCTTTTTATTTTGTATGTGAGTGAGGGTGTTTCTCTCCACTAATACTGACAGATGGGATCTCATAGAGACACACCCACTTGACCCTCCCTTATGTGCATAAACATAGGCACATACATTTGCTTTCTGCAGTGAAAAGGTCCTCTTGGTAACCGCATCAAATCAACCAAGTGTCTTTGTAAAAGAGGATGTAGACACATTTTGTGAATTGTAAACCCAAAGTATTGAGAAGTGAAATGACTAGCTAGTTCCATAGCAGCAGAGACAGTCAAACTGCTGTTGAAATATAAGAAGTGTAAGATGATTTGCAGAAGGAAATGAGAGGTGTGATATAGAGGAGATCATGAACTTAGTCCAAACTCAAATTGCTTTCGGTGTGCGCACTTCCTGTACTCAGCAAACTCCTCTATTTGTGCCTCTGCCTCCATATTGTGTTGAGACAATTTCTTGAACCAAACTGATATGTCACAAAGGCACGCCTCTTTTCATTAGCTTGTTTTGATGAGCGAAAAGAAAACATTGACTGTACACAGATATAAAACCACTTCGACAAAAACAGCATGTGTACAATTGTTATACAGAGATGTAAAACCACTTAAAAACATCCTGCATTTTCTTTCTCTTCCCTCCGTCTGCGCTCTTATTGGATTAAGAAACGCACCATTGTGCATGGCATATAGGCCTGTGTGTTGTGACCAGCCCTCCCCCTTCTATAAACATGGCTGCATAATAAAGTGGCTGTGCAGACAATAGACAGAAGAGATGTGGGAACCTGCGCTGCCTGGCACTAGGCTGAGGGAACCAACCACAATTGCTCTTTACAATCACAGATCCCCTACCTCCTTGCCCATTATGCCTTGTTCATGGATTTTCAACTCCATATCTGATTCCTTTATGCATTTCCTTCCGCCTTCTATGCCTATTTCACCCCCTTCATCTATGCTCACTTGTTCTCTGTTCCTATGCACTTTCTCTTTCTCTCACTCTCTCTCTCATTGTGTGTAATTAACCATTTAGTGTGAAGAAGGGCTGTAATTAAAAGTTTGACGTAAGGTTGCAGAGAGCGCCTCAGCTAGAGGGTTTAATGGAATTTACAGTGCACTTGATACAAATGCTAATTTAATTGGCTCTCCTTTTCTACTTCAATTAGAGGTACTGAGGCCACCACCACATTAAAGTCTATATTTGGTTTCCACAACACACCCCTTTAACCTAAATATTTCAGTATATACCTCTCTGTCTCTGCAGCATGCATTGGTTTTTTATTAAGATGATATCTAAAAGTTATCATTGTCCACTGATGTTACTCAAACAGTTCACAGTCTGTCTAGTCATCACTTTTGTGGTCAGAAGATGATCTCTGATGATCAATGTTGTGCACATTAAGAATTCACAAGGGCTCAAAATTCATTTCACCCAGATTAAAATGAAGTAATAAACATTCATAGTTCACAATCTGAATTTTGAACAAAGTTCACAGTCCCAAAAAATGAACTAGTTTACATTCAAGCATTACATTTTTGTTTGTTTGTTTTTTAAATAAGATCTTGTGATCATTATTCATGTACAGATATTTCTGAAGACTGGTCGGATGCTTTAACTCGATGTGTTGTTGAAAATTTGTTGCAGATGTGACTGACATACAAACTTGTTTTTTTAGATCTGGCAGGCACACTTGGAATAAAAATGTGAGATTTTTTCTGTTAGGATCTGTACTGATTTGTTCATAAATCACCTTCGATGATTCATGTGTGCTGGCTTCAGCAGTAACATCACTGCTGCGTTGTCTGAATTGGCATTTGCACTAGCAATGCTAGTGTGTTGAGCAGTGTTTTCCCCTTGTTGAAATTTGTAGCCCTAGCCCTCTGTGGTTAGGTGAAGGAAAAGGTTTAGTTCAGATTTACTTAGGGGAAACACATGTTGACGAGGAAACAGTCTTTGACAGCACACTGGCATGCTAGGTGCTTAATCCTAAAGTGTGTCAGAGTCGGTCACTGTTGTTACAGAGAGTGGCGCTTGCATTTATGTGCATTAGTTGAAAACAGAGATGTTCAGTTCACCATTCACCAAAATACAGCAGCATGTTCAATGAGTGCACTCCGTAAGTCAAAATGTCTGGTGTCATAGGTCATCTAGGAGCAGTAAAAATGTCAGTCAGTAATCATAGAAGGAAACTTCACCTACAGTTGGGGCCTATTAAGCTGAGAAACTCTGTTTCTGCAAAGCTGTTAGTCATCCAGTTGAGTTCAAATGCAGTACGCTTGCAACGTCACTAATTTCGTGTGGATTTCATTGCTTTTCACTGGAAGTGAGTGTAACCATCATACCCTTCACTTTCCTCATTTAATCTTTTACAGACACTCATCTGACGGCTTTCCCCCGTCTTTTTTTTATTAGTGTTTTTCTATAGCCCCCAACTCTCCAAAAGCACTTAACCCATCAATCATGGATTAAGAAAAGATCTCTCCTCCTCAAAATGAAAGATGTGTCTCAGTAGATGTATTTATGTTTATTCAGGGCAGAGAGGAGCGGTGTCTGACACAGACTATTCTTACCGTCTCATTTGTGTGTGTATGTCTGCATACACACACTTCTTCCTTCTCGGGAGAACATTAATTCTCACTGATACACTTGTTAAATACAGATTACACCATAGATGGCTACACTTTACCTAGCGGGATGGTGTTATAGCAGCACTTTTCTTGAAAAATGTCACATCTTTTTTCTAAATCTTTTTTTTTTTCTTGCGAGCATAGAATAATGTAATTGAACAGGTTTGTGACTATGTATACTGTATCATGACTATTTTAGAGAAATGCGTCACTGCTTGTGCAGGAGATGTGGTCATCTGCAACACAAGGGAGTTGCAGCATGGATACGCCCTTGTTGCTACAACAACACAAACACAGGCTGTGTGAAGCAGGGTGTGTGCGAGGCACGCTGGAGCTGGGACTTGTGTGTCTGTCTTCTTAGTTCGCCTGCTTCCTGTATCAGACTGGCAACAGACATAAACAGTAAGCTGACTGAGTAACATCCTTATGTGTCTTTCTGACCAAATTGTTTAGGAAACTTAAGACTAACTCTTTGGAGCTCTGGCAGTTTCTTTAGCGTGTTTAATCCATGTATGAATTGCTAAGATTTGGCAAATTAGATAACAGATTAAAAAGGAATCCGTCATTGAGAAAGCAAACTGTTGCGTGACTGTGTTGTCAGTAAGGAGATGTGCACAGGTGGAGAACGAGATCAAAAGAGGCAGATAGCCAGAACGCCTATTTTTGAAGTAGGTCACCTGCTGAATGTTTTAGTGGCTCATTTTTCTGCTCATATTCATAATCACACACAAAAAAATGTAAATACAGTCAACTTTCAATTTAGTTTCTTGCTTGTCAACTATTTGGGACTTAGCTACAATAATTGTCATTTAAATCTAACATACATTAAATGAAATTTTGTATTGCTGTGAAAACTAACAAATTTATACTTCAATCAACCGTATTTGTTTGTGGTTTCTCGACAAAAAAGAAAATTTTACAAGATTACAAAGGAACACATCAAGAGAACACTATAATATGCCTCAGCACAATAATAATTTTTGCTAAATAGAGCTTGAATGCATCATAATGTAACTCGTGTTGTTCTGGCCACTGGCTGCTAACCTCTAACGTTAAGTAGCTCTCCTTCTGCCGATGTCAACACAGATTTGTTGTTCCCAATGTAGCATTATCAGGGAAAAGACCAGGTGCGTCCCCTGATGCCTCAATAGTCTGCTAACTGTTTCCCTTTGTCCCGAAGGTGTCCTGGGAAAGATTCATCCCTAACAGGTTTTCTGTTGTACCAGGATTGACAGGACGCTGTTAGTTTAGAGCACTGCTCTTAGCCTGTGCAAAATTGATGTGGCATAATAGAAAAACATCAATGCCATCGCTGAAAGTTATCTTATTTGCCGATAGGCTGATGGCAATCAACCAGGTGAATGTAGGCCAGTACTGATGTTAGACTGATAAATTGGTGCATCCCTAGTTGCCAGACTTCTGTTTGAGCAGTGAGCAACATCCAATAGTGCAGACTGCATCCTGGTAGTTCCTGGAAGAGTACAGCCTGGAACCAAAACTAGAACTACGTTTAAACTTCCTGAGGTCTTTAACAGGTTACTGGGTTTGTTAAAAAGTTCTGTCACAACCTTCAAGTAACACCTCACAGCAAGGGAAAAAGAGAAAGAGATGTCAGGACAGGGACTGGGGGCACAAAATGTGCACTAGGTAAAAAATTGGTTGGAGTTGGAAGAGATGAAAGAAATGGAAAAGAAAGCAGAGAGCGGTCGGGTGGAGGGGAGACATTTGGAGTGGGGAGATGGAGGACTAGAAACAGGGAAATGGCAAGGTAAGGAGACCGAAACAAGACGGGAGAAAAAAGACAGGAGCACAAGAGATGAGGGATCAAGATGGATAAAGGCCCAGAGGGAGAATAACAATAGTGAGCAGAGAACACCAGGCTGAGAGACAGGTAGACACAGGGGAAAAAAGGGAGATGGAGATGGAGACGGAGAGAGAGAGCAGTGGTGTTATGGAGCAACCTGCTGATGGAAAGACAGAGAAGGGAGGGGAGGTGATTGGAAACGAAGTGGGGAGGACAGCAAGGAAAGGGGGCAGGGCAGCGTGTGTTCACCGTCCTGCTGTCTGATTGGTCGAGGCAGTGTCAGGCGGGCCGGGATGAATTTAATCAGCGATGTGCGTCACCAGCTGCAGTTCCAAGCCAACAGCAAACCAGCCAGATACTGCTGGAGGGGGCAGGCCCTCTCCCTCTCTGTCTCCCTCCCCCTCTCTGTATGTGCATTTGACTAAAATCTCATCAGTGAAAGGGGCTGAAAACAACAACATCTCTTTTGTAGTGTATGTGTTATACATTGGTATATTTTCAAGAAACATGTAGAGGCGTTTGTGTCTGTGGACGTGCGTATGTAAAGGGCATCAATAGAAGAAGGACGACAACAATGTTTTGCCCACAAATACCTCACCACATATGCACAGTAGTTCTCTTCCTGTGGAGGAGTTGTGTTTTGGATGTGTCTGTGTAACTGCAAATTCAAGTTCCTTGCATATCTGTGCTGTTTCTGCGTGTCAGCAGGTAGGCAGCCATCTGGATTAGTGTTGCGCTCACTGAGAGGGCCTCTGTTTTTAGCTTTTAGACAAGCTCTTGGCAGGCACAGTGAATACCTCTGCTCTCTGAATTTACTTTAACCTCCAGTGTGGCAGCTTTGGTGTGTGTGTGTGTGTGTGTGTGTGTGTGTGTGTGTGTGTGTGTGTGTGTGTGTGTGTGTGCGTGTGCGTGTGTGTGTGGTTAGTTGCCAGCAGGAGTGGTTCTCACACTAGACAGAGTGAAGCTTTAATTGACAAATTATTTCTATGCCATCAATTTCCCACTATTTCATGGTTTAAAAAAAACATCCCCTTCCCTCCACACACACTCACACAACCTTTGTCTTTGCCGTTACTCTCTCTCCTCCCTTGAGTGAAGGCAGACTCAGCTGTTGTTTAGAACAGCCATATCTATCTTGGGACTATAGAACATCATCAACTCTATTCATCATGCATTTACCCACAGACCAGGAAACTGTAATTCACAGCAGCTCTTAGGTCACTAGCAATTGGCAGTCATTATGAAAGCAGCTGTTTGTGAGTGGCAGGGAGCTCTCAGGTAGAGTAGTGCCATACCAGATCTAATCGAGTTTCCTCCTAGGTGCATACAGCCACAGACTCGCAACAACATCCTCCACAGCATCCTCAGTAAGAATTATTCAGCGTATAGGTCAGGCAGTCTTTTTCCCCTCAGCCTTGCAGCACCCCAGAGAGGAAACTTTAGCCAGGCCAATCTGTTTGGTTGCTAGCTGTCCAGGCTCTACTAATAATAACACCTTTCAGGCTAACGCTCAATTAGATGGCTGGCTGGTCACTGCAACCAGCAGGGAAAGGGTCAGGCCGAGGCCAAAGCAGCAGGGAAAGGTGTGTGTGAGTGTTTGTGTGTGTGGGGAGGGGGCAAGTGAACAGGGTGTAATGAAGAGGAAAGGATGTGTCTCCATGTGTTCGTGTGTATGTGTATTTGTGTGTATGTGTGTATGTGTGTGTCGGTGTTCAGTCAGCAGAAAAAATATGACCTTTTCATAGAGTGCGCCTGGGCCAGTAACATATGTTCGACAAAAGGCTGCATGAGGCAGTTAACTTAAAGGGCCATGCCACACCAACATACCGTGCAAACACACTCAACTATCAACACCTGCTGTGTACTACACATAAGGTTCAATAGACGAAATTAACTTTTCAGAGACTGCATGAGCAGGTGTTGAAAATAAAACATGTCTGTTGTGCATTCTTTAAGGATTTTCCCCATAAATAGAACCGTTCCATCTCATACTGCTCGAATATAACATCATTAGATGGCTTTTTTTGTGTTATCTCCACATGTACAGTTCATATATATAGTAGCCCATTTTCGCCAGTGTGATGAAAAAGGATCATGCTAAGTGATTATGAGAAACTATCTGAAAATGACCCAAAATGACTAAGTATCCAAAAACAAGGAGTTAATATCTCGAAATAAAGACGAAGTATCCCAAAATAAGGAGTAAGTATCTCAAAATAATGACCAAGTATCCCCTAAATTAGTTTGCATCTTAAAATATTGATTATGTATCCCAAAATAAGGAGTTAGTAACTCAAAATAAAGACCAAGTATTCCAAAATAAGGAGTTAGTATGTCAAAAGAACGACCAAGTTTCCCATAATAAGGAGTTAGTATCTCAAAATAATGACTACGTATCCCAAAATAAGGAGTTAGTATCTCAAAATATTGAGTAAATGTCCCAAAATAATGAGTTAGCATCTTAAAATAACGAGTCAGTATCTTAAAATAACAAGTTAGTATCCCAAAAATAATGAGTTAGCACCTTAAAATATTGACTATGTATCCCAAAATAAGGGGTTAGTATGTCAAAAGAAAGACCAAGTGTCCCAAAATAATGAGTTAGTATCCCAAAATAAGGAGTAAGTATCTCAAAATATTGACTATGTATCCCAAAATTCTTAGTATCCCAAAATAATCCGTTAATTAAAATGATAATGATAATTAAGATAGAATAATGTATCCCAACATAATTAGTTAAAATAACAAAATAGTGACTTAGTATCCCAAGATAATGAGAAGCTTTCTTAAAGTATTGATTTAATATCTGAACTTAGTGAGAAACTATGTTTCTCACTAAGTTAAGTCTTTATTTTGAGAAAGTTTATTCTTATAATGACCTAACAGGATCATTTTTATGACACTGGCAGACATGGACTTCCATACATATAGAGATATTGTAACATGGCTTAAACTGGACTAATGCTCAGGAAATTTCTGCCCCCTCTTTTTTGGTCACCAGCTGTCAAATGTCAGCACCACACAGCCAGATATCATTTCTGTTATTTAAGGGACTAATAGTGAGTTAACCTAGACGTTAATACCTTGCTACCTGCATGTGTCTTTCTGTGTGTGTGTGCCTGTGTGCCTGTGTATTGTATCCATCCAGTGCCAGAGCCTGCTCCCACTAAGCCCAGTCCCGGCCCACCCCACCACCTCCACCCCGCCAGCCCTACGCTGCCCCTCTCCTCCTCCTCTTCTTCTGGCAATGGCAAGCGCGCCTCCTCCAGTAGCCAACTCCCGACTCAGACTCCCCCTCAGCAGCAGTGCCAGTTGTCCTCTGCCAGTGCTCGCTACCCGGCCAGAGAGGTGCCCCCGCGCTTCCGCCAGCAGGAGCACAAGCAGCTACTGAAGAGAGGCCAGCCACTGCCTGCAGGAGCCCTCAGCGCTCTCACCCTCTCCTCCTCCTCTTCCTCCTCCTCTTCGCCCTCATCATCTTACTCTTCTTGTTCTACGACTACCAGCAGCACTTCCCCAAACTCTGCCACGTCTACTGCAAGCAAACGCCACCCAGGTTTGTGTCAATACAGTCAACAAAATTGCCCCGGAATAGATTTATTTATTTATTTCATTTCAATGCTTTTTTGGTGGCTGTGTGCAAATTGTTTCACTCTTTAAACTTCATTCAGTCTGAGATTGTTTTTAATTTTTGTGCATGTCGGCTGTATTTTGGCTGCACATTTAGTGACATTTCACTCAGTGAGCTTTAAATCTAACATTGTGCTTCAACCTTTGTTTCTCTCACTTTGATTTTCCCAAATTTTGCTAGACAAATATAACATGCTGGGAATTATAAATAGTTTTTTAGTATCCTACATTACACATTCATTTCAGAGTTTGTATTCAGTTTGCCTTGGCGCAGACACAGCAGTTTGCAAAGCAGCATTGACAGATTTACTGCGTTCTAGGCATAATAAATTATGCCGATTATAATTGTAGTTTAACAACACACCTTCGCTTTCTGTCAGAGTAAAATAATGACGACATACAGCTCCTATATTACGTGGGTAGGCAGACAAATTTAAAGCCAAATTAAAATTTAAGACTTCAGCCTAAGCTGTTTTCAGTTGAAAGGATTCTGATAGGTTTGTGCTATTAGAGTGTGCAAGTCTGGATCCTTGTGCAGATATCACTGGCAGTAATTACGCCAACCTCTTTCAGAGCCTTGAAAAATCTTGTTTAGACATTTTAGTGTTAGTCAGAAGAACACGGTTTAGTTGTTTAAGCCTCTGCATGCTCTTTTGCACGACTCACAGGACCACACACTCGTACATACACACTCGCACTCTCAGACCTCTGTAGCCAGCGGTAATCTTTTAATGAACTCACCGGTGGCCTCTAAGATCACTAATACTGAACCTGCCTTAAGGTGCTCATTGTGAGGCAGCTTGTGTGTATTCGTATGCAAGTAATGCCTTGATAAAGGATGGTCATGATTTATTTATAGCATTGTTACAGCTATTTTTCTCTCCATTTATGGATATCACGGTATTTCTTTTTCACATGCACACTCAAGATTTTCTCAGTTTTTTCAATCATTATTTCTGCTTATTGTGTGCGCATTCTTCTGAAGGCTTTTTCTGTGTGAAGCAATCACAACCGTCTGCTAATGTACACAGACACACCTCACATCTTCTAATGCAACACACACAGACATAGATGCAAGGATATCTCTGTAGCACGCCACGCAGTGTTTTCATGTTCAGGTTAGCTAGAGCTTTCTTGAGTATCTGCTCACATCTTTGTTGAGTTTCTCTTCTCTCAGTCTCTTTTTTCCCCTCTTTCTTTCTTTTCATCAGTGCTCCTTCGCCGCTCTGTGCTGCCTTTCATTACTGATTCAACATTTGCTGGGACAACACCAGGCACTCAGTAAACAAATTTGCAGCAGCTGTGTGGTGCAAGGCTAGCTAGTGAGCGAACTACAGCCCTCTGCATCACAGAGGCAACTGGTACTTGAATGCCCTGTTTAGTCGCCGTTGTTTTTGTACTTGGGCCTATGCCACCAATAACAGCTTTAAACAAAAGCTTAAAGTTTGTGTAGCCAGTCAGTTGATGTCTGTTTTTTTGCAAGCTGTGCTTTATTTAATTGTTCATTTAAAGAGTAAGTTTAGTATTTCAACCTGGACTTAAATATCTCACATTTTTTGTGTCAGATTATTATTCATTTTAGTGTCTGGCAACTTATAGAAAGCATCCCTACAGAGCTCAGTCTTTTTGTTAGGAGAAGATCTTTTTTTTAAATCAGAAACAGCCCCGAAAATCGCCAACGCCAATTCCACCAGAATCCATTTAAATAAACAGTAATTAGCGTGTACAGAGCCAGCATATTTTCACATCTAGCTGGGTGAATTGAGGGTTTATTTTAACCAAACCAGAGTTGGTGTGTTTCAGTGAAGTGTGCTGTACGGTGGTAAAATTACTGTTTGTTTAAATGGAGTCCGGTGGGTTTGGCGATGGCAATTTCAGGGCTGTTTCTGGTTAAAAAAAGATTCTTGAGGTCTGTCTCTGTAGGGATACTTTCCATAAGTTGTCAGACACTTGAAATAATAATACGAGTGTGTCCATAGCAAAAGCACGTTTAGTGGATGTAAATTGACGGTGCATAATTGCTCGAGTGGTTACATTGCAGCCTGTTTTGCTGTTGCCATCTGCAGCCCTCTTGCTCAGTAGTGGACAGTTTCAAAGATTTTTGTTCCCATTAGTCACCTAGACATAAAACATGGAAAAATAGGGTCCAGGTTGAAAAATACAGAATTTATCCATAATTGAAAATGTTATAAATCAATCTGCTTTTTTTCAGGATTTTACAAACAATATTTAAATATTGATTGGTATTTTTTTTCTCTATTTATTATGAGTACAGAGGCTAAGACTTTCTATTATGATATTTATTTTCTGTGCTCAGCTGTTTAGTGCAGGGTTTCCTCAGCTGTGGGCCAGGATCTAAATTTGGCTGCAGGCTTAACTCACTCAAGAGAAGCAGCACCTCTAAGCCTTTAGATTTAAAAGAATATATTTCTCCTTTTGGCTTCAGACAAGTTAAGCTCCCCTGGTTCAGTGTATTAACCTATAATGTCCTTAATATTGTCTTAGTCCAGCGGTTGTCCTTTTTGGCCTTTACCTTGCCCCGGTTTTCCCAGGGGTCTCTCAGGACAACACTGCCTGTGGCATAGTAGCCACTGGCTCTGCCTTCACCCCGTTTCCCTCTCGTTCCTGTCCCAAGGGCTTCCCCTTCACAGCCTGTTCTGTCCTGTCTGCTCAGCTAATAGCCTCGAGCTAGTGGCCCTGTTGTTGCAATGATTCTGGCATACATAATTTAGAGAGTGGACGTTGTAGTTAAACTTACTACCCTGCACTTGAAGATTTAAGCCCAAGTCTCTGCTTTATTCACCCAAAACATCATTACTTTTGAAGTGGAGGAGTTTGAGAAACAACATCAATTTACACAAAAAGTACTATACCAGGTTCTGCTTTTGTAGTCCCGACAGCACTGGTTGCGTTTGCAGCAATATGAAGAATCTGAAATGGAAATGGAGTTCCAACAGATTATTTTATCTATGCGTGACTTCTATTTTTGCAAGACAACACATTTCCAATGCTATATTTTGAACTTACCCAACCATGTAAACAAAGTACATGGATTAATTAAATACGTTAACCATCAAGTCACCAATCATCTACATCATTATCATAGGTAAGAGAATCATTTATAGCTTTTTTTAAATCTGAATTTGCACAACTTTTATCAAAATGACAGTATCATGTCAGGTTCATGCAATATTTTATGTACCCGGTCTGCATGCAGAGACACAAAGTTTTCTTTGTCAGTATAACTGTAAGGAACTGATGAACTCTGTTTTGAGGACATGTTTTTCTGACCTCACTGGTGAGGTTACTGTCGCCCAAAGGGATCTGATGATGTTCCTCCACACACTTTTTCACTTGTGTGCACATGCAAACACAAACACATGTGCATAGATGTAGTGTCTGTGCAGCAGTAAAAAAACACACTAGTGACCTAGTTGTGTCCTCTCAGATCTGTGTCTGCCTTGCAGGCCAGCTGGCTCAGAGTTTAAAGGGGTACACACACACACACACACACACACACACACACACACACACACATGCGTGTTGGTTTATAAGCCAGCAAAACTGCAGTATTATTGAGTATCCAAAGGTGGTTAAATGCATTCCTTTTGACCTACTTTTGTTTACTTTCCTCACATTTGGTTCAGAAAAATCAACCTGATTTCATTTCGATGCTATACTAAATTTAAGTACATGTGATTTGTAACATTCCAGCAGGCTACCCACACGCCCCATCCTGAAAGTCTGAAAGGCAACCCCCTCTAAAGTCAAGGGCATTCATACCACTCCCATGTAACCTCCGCTCTCTGAAACCCATTTAATTGTCCCAAACACCAGACAGAGACCCCCTGTCCCCTCTCCCTCCCTCCCGTCGCCCCATCCCCGTCTCTCCAGCTGACTGGGGACCATTAAGTAGTCCTGAGCAGCCAGCAGCCGTCCAGACAGGCTCCCCTGTAGCAGGTGCTGGAGTGGGGGGTCTCTTAAGACTGTGGGAACTGCAGCCCAACAGCTGTTTGCTGGTCACCCGGTTAGAGTATGTAGCCAGAAGGCACTCTGCTGGGTGCTGTTAAAACACTGAGCCCTTTCATTTGTGCCCTTTTGATTTTCAGGTGAAGCAGTTGGGCTTGTGAGCATATCTTGTATACGTTAAATGCATATTGGGTACGTGGAACAGAGTGGGGTTGTCTTTTAAAAATGCTTAAAGGGGTTCTATGCAAAATTCAAAGTGAATGAGTTGTCTGGACACAGTTCTCAACATGGAGGTGGCTGATCCAGTGGCTAGCTCCATAAATAGTGCTGACAGAGCCAACGGTTTTAACCTGGAGGATGGGTGCTATGCTTGCTCGACAAGTCCAGATATCAGTAGTAACTGGAGTATGAGCGCTGTGCAGTGCAGCAATGAGGTAGCCAGTGGGATACACACATGCACTAATATGCGCTAATATGCACATGCAGCCAGACCAGTTTACCATAACAAACCACATAGAAACTCAGATTACATCAGAGGTAGTGTGACTTTATTCTCTGCCAAGGATGCCATTATTCCTTCGTATCTTTAAACAGCAAAGAGTGGTTTGCTGCTATTTTTATACCCTGAATGTCTCGTATAGAACCTTTTAACAGTTTTCTTTTTAAAACGTGTTCCTCAAGTACCTTCTCATGGTACCCTCTCATGGTAATGTGAGTGTGCTTCTTCAAACATGGTACCATTATGATATAAAAATAACTACCACTTAGATCTTGTATGTTTTAAAACCATAATCACAAGACTACTTGGCCCTAATGAAGCCGGGGAGGTATAGATCGCCCCATGTGCTCAGGCTGTGACACATATACACACACACACATACGCACACAAGTGATGGAACCCCCTAGTGGCTTCATTAATCCAGCCTCTGTCAGGGAAACCAGAGAAGTCACCATGGTCTCGCACTCCTATTTTTTCTCTTCTCTCAGCAGAGGTAAACAGACATGAATAATGAGCTTTTTAAACCCTCCTGTGACCATTTCCTCAGTCTTTCTTTCCCTCCCTGCTTCCGGAAAAACAAGTACACGCCGTCTTTGATCTGAGTGGGCGTAAAAGCACTCCTCAAAGAGAGATGGAGAGGGTCTATTTGAGGACAAAAGACTACTAAACGTCCCCTCCTGCTCTGGTTCTGGTGTTATGTCACCCCACGGTTTGCTCTGAGAAAACCAAGCGTAGTGTTCAGCACACAGTTAAACTAAAGATTTCATTTATTGTCACACCATCTCTCTGAGTCTGTTCATGCTTTCTCTCTCACCGTCTCCCTTTCTTTTCCCTTGCCACTGCAAGTGCCAACCCCTCCCCCCAGACTTTCCTCCATCTCTCCCTACCACCCTCTCCCTCTCTCTTTCTGTCACCCTGCCTTTCATTTCATTCAAAGGGGAGGGGAGGCATTTAATTCTTGGCTACCTGCCCATTTCTATGATGGCAGCTAGTCTCATTATCAGAAGCTCATCTCTCGCTTATTTCTGCCTCAACTCTGGCAAGCTGGCATCGCAGCTTTAATGTGTTGTCGCTGTTGTTTAATGTCACTTTTTCAGCATAAGCACTCCTGGTGTGCTCATCATTAGGAATTGTTTTGTTGTTATTTAGCTCCAGTCCAGGTTCTATGCAGAGAGCAGGCATGCATCTACACGCATGGACTTGCACATACATACGCACAAAAAGGCACCCATGCTTCCTGTTGGAAGCATGAGGAGCCATAAAGGGCCCCTTGCTTTTTATTTTTGACCCTTTTCATTCACAGAGCGTAATAAGAGTCTGCCCTCCTAATTGCAACCAGAATGAAAGCAGCACCACATTACTGACACATGATTGCAAATGGTGGATGGAAATAATTGTCCCCTTTTCTTTGTTTTTCATGTTCAGCTTGCTTTCGACTCTCCCCCCCTGCCAAATCACAGCTTTGCCAAGAACCAGCAAGATCTTTCTATTGGAATGTCTGGGGAGGGAGTCGAAAGGGGAACAACAGGGGCATGTTGAGGTGAAACAGAAGAGACTTCGTTAAGCATTAGTCCACAGAGGTAGACACAGTAGCATTAGTGCCTATACAGTATATTGCAATCCAATCCAGTAGTCCAGCAATAAATACTCCTAATGCAGAGCTCCTAATGTTCCATTTTGGTTCCCACATTTGCCATTTATGTTGCACATAATGCCTGGGCATTCTGCACATACTATTGGTCCAAAATATAACTTGCACCCAGTAGCAGCAGTGCATTGCTGGTATCCATATTGTTTTTGAGTGGGTAGCTTGCCACAGACATACTGAGAGGATGTCTGCTGTTTCCCCATCCTTGCACAGATCTGTGTAAGCACTCTGAGTGTGGCGCTGGTGCACCTCTCCTCAGGTATTTTTCCACTCTCTCTCTCTCTCTCTCTCTCCCCCCGACTGACCCCTTTTTTCCACCGCAGGCAACACACACTCCTTTTTCTTTCCTTTTTTGTTTTATGTGGATTTTTTTGTTTGAAATTTGGTTCGTTCACAGTGTCTGTGACAGAAGTGATAAAAAGACGGCTGCTTTCCAGGCTTTGATTAATTTATCATGTAACCTTTTTTTACACTCTTCAGGAAACAAATGTGCAAATGAGACCGAGACAAAGAGAGAGAGAGAGCGAGAGAGAGAGAAAGAGACACCGGGTGGGTGAGGGGTCGACTGAACCAAATTTTCCTGAGGCTGCAGCCTCTGAGCTTTTTGGCTATGTTTCAGGTCTGATAAAACGGCGCTTCTCTTTCTGCTCGCAAAACTAGCATTGGCAGAGCACGGACAAAACAGAAAGGGAGTAACATCAGTGGCCTTTAATGATGCTGTCATATTTCTCTCTCTGCGTTCAGAAAACAAAATCGCTACAAGCCACTGAGAGCTTGCAGTGGTAACTGAAAGGACCAGCTGTTTGGCTTTTGTTCTTTTCTTTACAAATTGACTGGGTGGCAAGCAGGCATGCGCCAAACCAATAGATCTGAAATTGTGCCAAACAAGCCTCTCATGAAACAGACACTTAACACACAATTTTGGGGAAACTCTAACCTCATGAAAACCTACACTTAGGTGCATTAAACATGTTTTATTCTAACTAAGATAAATGTAGTTTGCTTATTTGCTTTCCTATAGACAAACATATCTCATTATTCAATATGTGTCAACACCAAGTCCCAAAAATTGTTTCTTGATGCTCGTATTAGTTTGCTGTCTTATGGGCACCAGGCAGTTTCTATCTTACCATTTTTTGAGTCCACTTTTTAAGAGTGAAAGTTTGACTGGACAGGTTTGTGTGCATGCATTGCTTGTGTGGTCTATATTACTTCAGACATCTATAATGTCAAGACCAAGGTATTATGAGATGGCTGAGAAAACAAAATGTATTACTGTAACATTTGTTCCCTGAACACCATATGTGTTGTACTGAGTGAATCGACTAAAAGGGAACTCATAAAAAGTCCAATTAAAGGTTTTCTAATTGAAAGCTCACATCTGGCTTGTTTTTAAGTTTGAACAAACTCCCTTCAAAACAATTGGCACTGTCACAGCAGCTGTGAGGGATCATTTTTGATGTGATGTTTAAGTAGTTTTATTTCTATGATCAACTGATTGCAAACTGCAGACTAGTTTGTGTTTGTACGTGCGTGTCATCAGTCTGACGACCCCGTGCGATAAAGCTGCCTGGGGAGTGGAGATAAGTGTGTTCAGGCGAAAATTGTATTCACAGCCACTCTGTGGCGTGTTGCGCAGTATCTTAAAGCCACATATCTGCCAGCGTTTGTGTGTCCACACACAACTCAAACAAATGGACTTTTCCCTCATCTCAGCGGATTGTTTTGACCACTGGGTCTTTATCTCATGATGGATAACTTATAGCTATTATGGAAATCAGTGCAACAATCTGATGGAAACTAATGGCAGAGTAATGGAAGGTAAAACAGCTTAATTACCGAACAAGGCAAATATTTTACAAACACAGCCTGGGTCTTATAATTAAGGGTTAGTGAGCCACGCTTACTGCAGCTGCTCAGGAGGGTAGCCAGAAATATGTTATTGTCTAGTGGGCTTCTAATGCTTGTTGAAAAGGACTGCTTGTGTTACATATGGTTTGGTATCACATTTTGTTCATGTTTAATGCATTGCAGCCATCTGAAAAAAAACCTTTATTAGGCATGTGCACTTGTCAAAAGGCATGTAATGTTTGCATAAGAGTACCATTTTTACATGCAATACTGACTGTTCACGGAAACATTGACATTTGCTGAATGTTGGAAAACACCCAAACTCTAAAATAGATAAATCTAGTTTTCATCTACACATTTTGATTGTTTAATAATACACATTAATTTTCCTCTCTCCTCGTAAGAGTTAATGGATGAATTTCTCCCTTCATATCCCTGGATGGCATTTGTGCTTTCGAGATTCCTTGCAGTTCTCATTGGTTTTTAGCCCATTACATGAGGCTGGCCTAGTGGTTAGGATGTTTGCATGCTGGATCGATAGCCTCCCTGCTCTCACCCACTAGCATTAATAAGATTATTGATTAGCTGCCTCCCACTGATTGATTACCCCTTTACAGCATCGAATCAGTCTATTATTAGTCCCCCCTCTGATGGGATGCTTTTGTGCCTAATGAAATTGCTTGTGTGCGATACCATGTTGGTTAGAGAATCATTAAAAATGCTGTTTTTGGTAGAGTGGTACTGAGTTTGTGAAGTAAGTAGTAGGACACGATTTACATGCAGTCCTTAGCTCTTGGATCGTGATACATGCGTGCACATGCAGTATTATGTACATGTAGGTAGTGAGAAGCCACCAGAGACACGCACGTATTCACACAAGCTTGGAGGAAGTGTTTCGTGGATTCTTAGTGCAGTGCAGTTGGAGGAGGAGTAGGCCCAGCGGAGCGTAGGGAGTGATGGATGAGAAGCCGTCCTGGTTTCATTCCAATAAATGAGCGGCGTTCCACTTGGGCTTCCCTTCACAGCCCCAGCCAGTGAAGCCACGATGGAGACGGATGGGCCTCTCACTGCTGGGTGTTAGAGGAGAGCAGAGGGGAGAGAGGGAGGAATTAAAGGCTGTGGGAAGAGACGGGGGCAAAAAGTGAGAGAGGAGACATGGACAGAGAAAGAAAAGGGGGAGGAGGGGGGTTGTAATAGATAAGGGAAGCTTGATAGCGAGAAGGAAGTAAGGGGCAAAACAAGACTGCTAGGAAAGAGGAAACGAGACAGAAAGGAAAGTGGAAGAGGATGTTAAGTGAAAAGTGAAGAGAAACAGAAGAAAGAACGGTGGATTAAAAAACAAAGAAAGCGGGGTTTCATCTCCCTCTTTGTGTTTAGCCGACTGCACCAGGCCAAGGATATATGGATATACCGTAGCTGATATGACATGTAGCATGCTTGGCTGTGCATTCTGATTATGTGTTGGATTGTGAAACGTGCAAGTGTGACCATCTCCTGCCAAGAAGTCTGATAGCTAGTATTAAACAGCCAAGAAGATAAAATTGGTCCAGGGGACTTACAGGGTGCTGCATTACATGATACTCCTTAGTCTAAACTAATGTATCCTCCCAGTTTTGTTTTCTCTTTTTCTTTGTTTGTCTCTACTCCTGTTACTCTAAATCCTCTTAATTTCTTGCATCTCTGCATCTTCTGTCATTTAAATCTTATTTTGTTTCCCTCTGGCTGACTCATCATCTCCACCTATTTCCTGTGTTGGATTCCTCTGTTACACTTTGTCTTAACCTCTCTTTCCTCTCTCCCGCTTTTCTCTACAGACATATCCCTCCAGAGTGGCTCCATTGCCCAGTATGAGACCTCTCATTGGGGAGCCTCTTTGCCAGTTGACAGCTCCTCCAGTGCCAACAGCTGGGACAAAGTGATTATTGACGGAAGTGACACAGAAGCTTGGCCCTCCATCAGCCGCAGCAGTGACCCCAGCCACCCTGCAGCACCAGAATGCCCCTTGGGCTCAGCTAGCTCTAACGCAGACACCAGTGCTGTCACTACCACCAGTAGTAGTAGTTTTCTGAGTATGGCCACAGGTGCCGCAGGCCAGCAGGCCCACTACCCCTCTCTTAAAGCTAACAATAACATGATGACGGGACCTGGGTCAGCCAGCACATGCGGTAATAGAGGCTGGGGCTCCGATGGGAAACAGGATGGTATGAACGGCGGCCGAGTAGGGCCGCCCAATAACTGGGGCTCGCCCAATTTTAACTTGAATCTCAATCCCAATGCCAACCCATCAGCCTGGCCTGTTCTGGGCCACGAGGGTGGTGGAGGTTGTGGTATTGGCGCCAATGGCGTGTCAAACTCCCCATCTCTCCCACCAGGTATTAATGGCAATGGAAACATGGGAAATGGGAGCCTTGGAGGAGCAGATAATGGTGGGGGAGGTTGGGTTGGCATGATAAGTGCTAACGAAAATGATCAACAGCACTCTTCAGCCACCACAAGCTTGTCTTTCAAAATGGAACCTTCTAACCTTAACACTGACGGACCAAA
This sequence comes from Epinephelus cyanopodus, assembly GCA_026686955.1. Lineage (NCBI taxonomy): Eukaryota > Metazoa > Chordata > Actinopteri > Perciformes > Serranidae > Epinephelus > Epinephelus cyanopodus. The sequence goes on from CM048916.1 coordinate 36,239,614, forward strand.
CCACACTAAGCAGCAGCAGCAAGCTCAGGAGCCTATGAGTCCTATCCATGGGATAACTGGCTGGGGAGGCCAGTCGCCCACTGAATCATCCCAGCTCAATGGGGACACAACAGGCAGCTCTGTATGGGGTAGTGGAGAAACCAAGGCAGCTGACTCTCCCAAGGACTCAGGCTGGGACTCAACTCCCTCTGGAAACCTTTCTGCCTGGGGCCGCCAAGGCAGTGGTGGAGGAAGTAGCGGAAGTGGTGGCTGGGGGGACTGGGGAAAATCCTCTGGTGGTGGAGAAACATCTAAAGGTTGGGACTCTGTAGATGCTGGTAGTACTGGATCAGGCCAAGAGCAGCAACTTGGCTCATGGGGACAGCAGCCTAGAACAGCCCCAGCAAGCGAAGGTAGTGGGGATAGCAGCGAAAGTCAATCTGGCCACAGAGACAGGTCCTCCAGCACGGATTTTACCCCCATGTTACCCCGGCAGGACCTGGACCCTAGGGTGCTGAGTAACACTGGTTGGGGACAGACCCCCATCCGGCAGCACACTGTATGGGAGATGGAAGAAGCAAACTCTGATGATGGGAAGAGCAAAAGCAGCTCAGACACCATGGCAGGCTCCAGCTCTAATGGTGGACCCTCATCCATCAATGGAGGTACCATCAACCCGAAAATTGGCCCCAGTCAGAGACCTGGGTCTGGAGAAAAAAGTGACAGTGAAGGATCATCATCCTCTGGCTGGGGAGCCCCTCCACCTCAGCCTATCCATACTGGATCAGGATGGGGGGACCCCCCACAGTCACACAGCAAAGCGCCAAATGGCACTACCAGTGGCTGGGGTGACCCTTTACCTACCAGTGGTCCTAGAAATGGAGGCGCACCATCCTGGGGCTCTGAGGACAAGTCAACCAGTTGGGACGATGGCCTGACGAAAAGTCAGCCTACTAGCTGGGGAGAGGGCCCCAAAAGTTCCCATGGATGGGGCAACAGTAATGGGGGCTCCAATGGCTCCAGCACAGGGGAGTGGGGAGAGGTGGAGGTCAAGAACAATGGATCCTCTAGCAGCATGTGGGAAGGAGAAGGAGGGAATGGAGAAGGTGGTGGATGGAAGGACAGCCCAAGGGGAGGAAGTAGAGGAGGAGGCTGGGGTAAACCCGCTCCTACTGTGAGTAACAGCAGCTGGGGGGAGACCTCACGTGCCAATGGCCCAGTGCAGGGAAACTGGGGCTCTTCCAAGCCTCAGGAAAGCAGCAGCAGCAGCACTGGCAGCGGAGGAGGTGGCGGCATGGGTTCATGGGGTGGTCCCGGTACTGTTAAGCAGAACACATCTAGCTGGGGCAGTGGCAGCAAACAGGACCAGGGCATGGAGCCCACCGGCTGGGAAGAGCCCTCCCCTCCTTCCATCCGCAGGAAGATGGAGATTGACGACGGAACGTCCACCTGGGGCGATCCTGGCACCTACAACAAGACTGTCAACATGTGGGATCGCAACAATCCCAATAATAACCCAGGCAACAGCGGCCCACCTCCCAGTAAGAATGGTGGAGTGATTATCCCCAACAATAACAACAACAATCACTCTGTCGGCCCTGGCAACAACAATCACCATCACACTCACCACATGCACCACCATCCCCATCCCCATCATGGCCAGCCCCCAACTCACCTGCAACACCATGGAAACAACAATGGGTCACCCAGCAATGGCACCCCACATCCAGGCACGGGCCCCCAGGGTAGACCCCCCCTCGCCAACCCAGGTAGCACACTGTGGCTAATTTTTATATTTCTTGAGATTTGAAAATGTTTTTAAAGTTCATAATCTCTTTAAAACTAATACAAAAGACACAGGAATGTAAAAATAGTGTGTATGTATCAAGCAGATTTGATAAAAACAAAACAAAAGGAGAAAAAAAGGGTTTCAAAGTTTTTATCTGACAGCATGGATGTCGGTCTAGAGAGTTGGTCTTGATAATAAACTAAAGTATGGAGATAGACAAAGCCTAAATAGAGAGTTGTTTTCAGTCAAAGTGACTTAATTACCAATACAAAGCAGTGTTGGCAATAATAGATATTCCCCTTAAATATTATTCCTTTAAAGGATTTTCTCACAGTTACTATTAAGCAGATAGTCTCAGAGGTTTTGAAGGCCTCTTAATGGTCATGCATACATAATTAAGACTTTGTACAGCAAGCTTAAGTTAGCTCTGCAGCCAGTTCAAATAAGTCTTTGTGAAGACAAAGGCCATGCATATATAGACATGGCACAGCTTTAATGCACAACATTCTCCTCTCCTTTTGATTGTGAATGAGACCATTGCCCCCTGCTGTTTACCAGTTGCACTGCAGCTACCAGAGAGCATCCTGGCCACCATAACACTTGTGCTGATCACACTTACACCTAATTACCCACCTCTGCTGTAGCCAGTACAGATAGAGCAAAGATGCTGCCGCTTTCATCCGTCTCCTCCTACACATTCATAGACACACACCACCTGATGAGACAGACTAAGCTGGTCAGGGGCCTGCTGCTGTCGGGGGGAGGCTGACTGAAAGGCCTCTATATATAGACAGCGTGGCACTATCTCAACAGACAAGCTTACTGCCAGTCTCTCTTATTAAGGTGCCTCTACAGTGCTGTGGCTTGCAGTTGCTTTGATTATCATGATATCGTTTTTGGTAAAAGGGTGAAAGACCTGACCTGTGTGACTGTAATGCAGATTTCAAGGCCTTATATACCGTCTTAAAATCAAACTCTTAATACTTGGGAGCATATTTCCATTTTAAGTACTTAAGAAAATACTGAGGGGGAATTATGTTGAACTGCAAGTAAACATTGCTAGTGAATGAAGATTTTACTGCAGTGAAACTCATTTTTTGTTCTAATTCACCCCTTTCTTCCAGGTTGGGGAGAGCTTCCCAATGTTCAACCCAAGTCGGAGCCTGCTTGGGGAGAGCCAGCAGTTCCAACATCAGTGGACAATGGTACCTCTGCGTGGGGCAAGCCCCCAGTCGGAGTCGGAGGATGGGGAGATGGTGGCCACGAGCCCTCTGGACCCTATGGCAGGGCCAATGGACCCACAGGTTCTGCACCCTGCAAGCCAGGTAATACATATTTATTATATTTACATTGATGCGTTATGTCAAAGCTGGGGAATCAGCATGTACCAAGATGCAAGACTATGGTGCCATCTGTTATGATAACCTTACACACCCCTTTTGGCTGCTATACAACGATAGAAAACTATCAGAGAATAGATTATAGTATGTGTAACATAGTGTCTGATGTGCCGGTGTACGACAAATTCACACACTAGACAATACCCCACATTGTCACCTTTACAATTACGGCATTTGAGATTTGGGCTGTGTCCAGTGGTACTACACCTTTGTTAAAGACTGATTGATGGTAACTCCCAGTATGTGTGTGCCACCACGCTTCAGTTAAGAGAACAAAAACAGGAAGTTTCTTCAGACCTGTACCGTTTGTGCCAATTCTGAAGGTGTTTGTTAGTGCTACTGGAGTGTTGCTGGGATTAAAGCAATTCCACGCTTCAGTAGGTCTTGGTTATTTGTGCTGCTGGTATGAAATGTTGGAGATGGTAGAGGGAGGCGTAGGGAGAAAAATGCAGCATCTCAAATGGCAACAGTGGCACCAAGTGGTCAGGTTGAAAATTACCTGCTTCTCACCCTCTGACTAGACTTCTGTATTATTTTAGTGTGAGTGTAGGATATGTCACCGATATTAAAACACTGTAACTGATAACTAACTAAATGTTTATTGTCATGTTATTTCATTGCTTTCTCAGGCCCCAAACCTATGCAAGATGGCTGGGGAAATGGAGGAGAGGAGATGGGCATGTCTACCGGCCAATGGGATGCTGAGGATGGGGACATGTGGAACAGCCCCACCTCCCAGGAAAGCAGCTCCTCCTGCAACTCCTGGGGCAATGGACCCAAGAAGGGCCCGAGCAAGGTCAGAGAACACTTACATACGTCATATATATACTGGCAGATGTTAATGGTGGGAATTATTGTCACTCAAATTTTAATTTCATATTTTTATACCTATCAGGGGAAGATGGGCAAGCCAGATGAGGCTTGGATCATGAACCGTCTCATCAAACAGCTCACTGACATGGGCTTTCCGGTAAGTTCTCACTCTGACACACAGCACTGACTTTTTTCTTCTTTTTTTTTCTTTTACTCATCAAGGCCAACCCACCTGTTCCATGTTCTTTTAAAAACTTGATCAAATGAAGGGTGTCTGAACTCTAAGTAAACTGTTAAAACTGTTAAGGGAAAATCCAACCTTTTTTGCAATTAAAGTGGAAGACGTCAGCTTTTCAACTTTTCCCCTCTAGTGGTATTAGTGTTGGTGCAGCTGTCGCAAAGACAACTGGGTTGCTTTCGGTTTTCCTCAGAGCCTAGCAACTGGGCTCTTTTTCTTCTGGTTTCCACAGTTACTTTGGTTGTTCACTGTCCACCATTTCTGTTAGTAGGGATAGCAACTGTAAAGAACTTACACTGATACTCTTAGGTAAATGGGGGTCGCTGCTGACAACTACCAGGAAGACACACAGGCTATCCTGTTCCTGTTTTGGTTGCACAGTGGATGCCTATCTTTTGTGCCATAAATTGAGCCTCCATTCTCTTGGAAGATCATACCTGGTGACAGACAGAATTAGTATCGGGAATGGCCACAGGGAACCAGTTTGAATGCATATAGTGTCATTATTCTATAGGCGCTGTATTGTACAGTTTACATTTACTTTATAATGTTATATTAAAGCAGAACTTTTCCACTTTAAACCATGGTCATTGACAGGCTTATATTGTGTTTTACAGAGAGACCCTGCTGAGGAGGCTTTGAAGAGCAACAACATGAACCTTGACCAGGCCATGAGTAAGTTTACAACAGATGTGTCCTTGTGTGTTCATTGCAGATGTTAACATGAGATGTGTTTACTTAAAGGAGCTGTATGTAAGAAATCTAAAGCAAATAGTTGTAAAATCATCCTAGTATGTCACAGAGACTAAAGAATAATGTTCATATAACATACTGATTTCACCGACAACAATAGTGCAGCCAGAATATTCGCATTTAAAAAAACATTTTTACAGTCCGCAAATCATGTTTATGTTTTGAATTTGTGTTTTGGCCTGTTGGGCCACCCACCACCATCTACCAGTCACGCAGTCAGTAGAGTCTCAGCATCAGTTACAGTTACGACTGAGCTGCAGCAGCACGGCAAGCAGCGTTAGCAGTGTCCCAGTACACAGCATTAGCAGCCGGCTCCTCCTCAGCTGTATCCCGGCAGCAGCGTAAGCAGCAGAGAAGCCAGACTTGCTCGAACGGTCCGCTGGAAAACCGAAGATCAAGGACGCGGCGACACAGCCCTGCCACGGCAGCATGCCGCTGTCCAGCAACCTCGAATCTGTAGGGGAGGGGGGGCGGACATGATTCACGACAGTATTTTGTATTTGAGTACAGTAACCGTTTTGGCCACATTCTTACATACAGCACCTTTAATACTACAACGCAGATATGCAGTTGTCTTACTTTTAAGGAATTGAGATCAGAATTTGTTCTTTTGCCAAATTTCCACTTCAGTTAAAAAGGGTACAATACCAAGCCACACTGTCTTTGTTAGTGTAGTATTTGATCTCAGTGAATGCAAGATTTTGCTTACTGTAAAATACAAAGGAAAAAAGGCCAAATTACATCACTCAGATCAAATGCATAAAAACATTATGTGTTAAATACATGTTTCATTGTCTACACTTAAAATAAATTTACCTTTCTCCTTTCTGCTCCCAGGCGCTCTGTTGGAGAAGAAGACAGACCTGGACAAGCGGGGCATGGGCATGTCTGATTACAACAACGGCATGAACAAGCCCATGGTGTGTCGGCCCTCTGCACTCTCCAAAGACCCCTCCGACCGCACCTCCTTTCTTGACAAGGTCAGACATTAAGCAGCAGAGCAGTCAGGCCTTGTCCAGTCGTCTGTTGGACATGATTAGTGTAGTAAAAACATAAAGACACAGTGCTTTTACTCAGACCTTGATCTATACTTTGTTTTGGCACTTTTTTATCTTTTTCCTTTTTTAGTTTGAAATTGTCACTATTTTGATATGCTACAGAGAAAGGTCAAAGGATTGTTATGACTTTCATTATCTGATCATTGCTATTGTCAGTATAAATCTAAATCTAATCCTCATTCAGTCATTGTTGTTGTAATGCAAGATGATAAATGTTTTTTGTTTTTAATCTGTTTGTTTCTCCATTGACCTTTTTTTAATCTGTTCCAGGATGGTGTTCTGTCAGATGATGCCCCCCCATCACCGTTTCTGCCTTCCCCAAGCCTGAAGCTCCCCCTGGCCAACAGTAGCCTTCCTGGGCAGGGTCTGGGACAGGGCAACCCGGGGCTGGCCATGCAAAACTTGAACAACAGACAGGTAACACATCGAGCACACACACACTTACACTACACACTTAGGCAAAAATAACAGAAGAAATTGACACTATTACACAGTCCAGATAATAGACCTGCACTAAAAACTGTCTGTGGGAAGCCTGTGCATATTACATCGACATTTTGGGAATTTTGTCATAATATACAGGACAGCAGTATTTTGTGAAGTGGTTATCTTCCCCTCTTTTAATTTATAGTGAAAAACAGAGTTTATTATTTCAAAATTTAGAGCAGATAGGCAAAAAATGCAGATTCACACACCATTTGTGGTCCAAAATTTATATTAGTATTTGAGGACTTCAGTACATTAGCACAAAACAATCTAATCAACATTCTGTGTATCACACTACAAATGCATAAGCATCATTTTAAAATTTAACGCCTTGTACAGGATTTAAGTTTATATTATGCAATGATGGAAACAGCTGATAGATAGAATTTGTTTTACACACACCTCTCTACCGACATGCTCTCCCAACTCTCCGCTTTTCTGTTGCTCACTTGTGTGTGTGTGTGTGTGTGTGTGTGTGTGACCTTGTCTGAAGTGCCCATTGAAATCAGATAGTTATGCTCTATCAAATATCACCCCCAGGGGCAGCCATGGCCCAGAAAAACTACAGTGTGTCCTTGAAGCCCAAACAAAGGCACTGTAAGAGGGCCTTTTTTTGCACAGATTAGAAAGACCTCTCTAAAAACATGGGATCGGGAATGGAGATGAAGATGCCCTTTACATGGAAGTTTTTTTGGCTGATTTGATATATTAATGAATTGACATTTAATGAGGGTGCGACATGGAAGATTTTTTCATCAATCGCTGGAAGCAGTATCATCTAATGTGGAAATACCTGAGGGCCAGCTGCTTCTAGCATCATATGAATTATTCAAAAAAAACTCACACACAAATGAGACAAACACAACTGTTTCATCTTTCGACACAAGAGCATTCAAAATTTCACTGCCACTGAAAGCAGCGGTCCTGGACACCTTCTTGCTGTGGCCATGTCTTTTACCTAGAAGGAAATGTCTGCTGTCAGGTTACAGTTTGTTTGCTTGTTTACTATCTGTTTATTATAACACATTAGCTCCGCCTGTGTTGTTCCTACTTTGTGCATATCTACAAACTGTATGACATTCCTACCATCGTGAGGTGAACAGAAAAATGCAAAGTGATTTTGTTTGACTGACCGGGCGGACTGCATATAGTATAATTTGAAAGACAAACTGCATCCTGTTATGTCAAATTTTAGTTGACTGATAGTTTGGTCATTTTAGTTTTAACTTGGTCAAAGAAGACCTTAACTTTTTAGTATAGTTTGAGTCAGTGAAAACTGCTGACAGCCTTTGGTAGTCATCAGATTATATTGAACATTTCAGTCAATCTAGTTTAGCCAAACCCAATAATTTAGGGAGTTTTGGTCAATAAGATTTTATCTTATCATGCTACAGTTTCACATCGACATCTCCCTGCATGTAACCAACACTTGCAACACCGACCAACACAGCGCTTACACACACACCCACACGATTGTGTTTGACCACCAGACTATGATACTTTGTCTGCGTTTTAGTGGCACATAGAGAAAATATTTTGCATCATTTGATTGACTCTCCTTATCAGCCTTCATAGAGACCACTGATCAAACTATGTAGAACGAATATAAGCCATGATCGGTTGCCAAAATAAACGGGGCAAACTTTATATTTATCAAATTGAATAAGCATGGAGGTTTTGAAGAATTTGACTCATTGAACCTTCATCATCTCTGTTTCTAGATACCCAGTGGAATGTTTGGCAGTAGTGGAGCAGCACAAACCCGGGCCATGCAGCAGCAGCCTCCTCAGCCACCAGTGCCACCTCTCAGCTCCTCCCAGCCTAGTCTACGTGCTCAAGTGCCTCAGTTTCTCTCCCCTCAGGTAGATGTACACACAAAATCATGAACATATTTGATGTGTAAAATAGAGCTATATCGGGTCATGAGATACAGAAGCAGGTAAAGGTTAGCTGGCAGATTGTGCTGGATGACCCATAACCAGGAAACACAGTTAGACTGACACACTTATGAGTGATATGCTCGACAAGAAGACGAAACTGGTAGTATCATTTCATCGTATGCTTTGAAAATTCAAATTTTTTTAAGTTAACCTGCAGAAACACATTGCAAAGATTTGAAAAAAAAAAAAAACCATCACAAGTTATTTTCTGCGAATCATACTAATGCCTATTACAACTCCTCTGCCAGACCCTTTCTCCTCTCTCCTCCGTGCACGCATGTAGTTGTGACTAGTGTCACCTTGCCAGAAGCTGCTTCTGTACAGCTGTTGTGATTTGCAGTGACTAACTTGTCATCTCTCCTCTCTGTCGTCCCATTCTTCCCCTCCTGCCCCCAGGTCCAAGCACAGCTCTTGCAGTTTGCAGCAAAAAACATTGGTCTGAACCCTGCACTTTTAACCTCACCAATAAACCCTCAACAAATGACCCTCTTGTACCAACTTCAGCAACTGCAAATGGTGAGTCTGAGTCCCGCTTTCCATCCGTAAGTGCTGTGCAGCTTGTACTTAAAGGTCTGAAGGAGGGAATGTGTCTTATGGACTTTTATTTGTATTATCTAAATGGAAAGTAGAGTAACAGACATCCAATGAAATATTAAGATTGTGTCCGTTTTAAAACGCATAACACAAACAGATTTTTAAGATGTAGACAGTTGACCCCTCTCCTACTTTGTTGTGTTTTCCACTCAATTTCTGTATTTTGTTATCCTTTTGTTCCCCTCATTTAGGCGTACCAGCGTTTACAAATCCAGCAGCAGATGATGCAGGCGCAACGCAATGTTTCCGGCCCCATTAGACAACAAGAGCAGCAAGTGAGTCAACAAGTGCATGATTACACCCACAGGAGGAAAAAAAATGAAGATAGTGGTCATTCATTTTATGTGCCTAACCCCATGTGAGTGCTGACTCAATACACTACCGCAGCTTCATATCTTTCTCAACAAATATTGTGGTTCTCACATGATAACCATAATAAACAACAATGGGGGAAGCGTCATGCGTTGTTGCAACAGAAGTTGCTCAAACTTAAAGATATCAGCATGAGAACAGGTTACTTCTCGTTGAGCATGAGCCAAGAAATCTTTCTTGAGAAAGGAGAGTTTGTTCTCCTTTTTGAAATTTTGGGGCTTCTCTTAGACAGATAACAGCAGCATGCCGTAAGATAGGGCCTGTTGAAAGAGGGGATGCTTGTGAACAAGTTGCCATTTCCCCCACTGTTTTTCCTCCACTTCCCATACTACCTCTCCTTTGACTTTGCCCAACAGTCTTTCATATACAGTGGTGGAAAAAAGTTTTCGGACACCCTTAAAATTTTACACAATCTCAAATATTATCATGAAATATTTGTGGAAAAATCTTTTTTGTGTTTCAAAAGGTGTGGCTGCATTAGACAGATACAAACAAATACAAATTATATTTTTTTTTTGTTTATTGTTTACAAGAAAAATTAACAAAACTAAATTCTTGACAGTTTCAATATGTCAGTTCTCAACATTGTCGGTATCAAAGTCAACAAATAACAGAGAATGTGTTCAAAACTGAACAAAAAATAATTAAACCATCACATCATCAAATTAATATTTAGTAGTCCTGCCATTGGCACATAGTAGAGCTCTAATCCTGGTTGGCATGTTCCCCACGAGCCTTTCACATTGTTGAGGGGTAATCTTGTCCCATTCTTCTTGAATTACTGCTTTTAAGTCTTCTAAATTCTTTGGTTTATGCTTTGAAACAGACCTTTTGATAATCCACCACAGATTTTCAATGGGGCTCATGTCCGGGGATTGAGCTGGCCACTCCAAGACCTGGATACTGTGCTCCTGCAGCCAGGTTCTACTGGCCTTGGATGTGTGGCACGGGGCATTATCTTGTTGAAACATCCAGTTTTTACCTCGACGGAACAGTGCACGCGCAGAAGGGAGCATGTGGGTTTCGAGAATGGTACAATACTTGGTAGAGTTCAATGTGCCATCACAGACGGTGAGATGACCAACACCAGCAGCACTCATGCATCCCCAAACCATGATACTGCCTCCACCATGCTTGACAGTAGGTACTGTACGTGCTGGAGATAATGCTTCGCCTGGCCTTCTGCGTACCCCCACATTAGTAGGAGGAAGATAAAGCTGGAAACTGGACTCATCTGACCACAAAATCTTCTTCTAATTCCTGGCTGTCCAGTTCTTGTGTGCCTGGGCCCAACGACGCCAGGCTAACTTCTGTCTCTCATTGATCAGGGGCTTCTTGATAGCCTTGTAAGACCTTAAGCCATGATCTAAAAGTCGGCCACGTACAGTGCAGGTGGAACACTGGACACCAGTTTGGTTTGACCACTGCTGCTGAGGCTCCTATGATGTCATTCGGCGGTTTTGCCTGCACATGCGGATCAGGATGCGGCCATTTCTTGCTGAAGAAACCCTTGGACGCCCAGATCTTGGTTTGTCTTCCAAGCTGTTGGTTCGTCTGTATTTCTGCAGAGTGTATCCAACTGCTGAAGGACTGCATCTGCACTTCCTGGCTATCTGGCGGCAGCTGTACCCTTCCTGGCTGAGAATCTTTATCTTCAGGCGTGTTTCCTGCGTTAGGTTCCTTGTTTTAGCCATTTTTGTGTCTGAAGAACTTTCAAATGTGCTGCCTTTATGTAGACACGAAGCTTGGCAACAAAAAATGTGTCTTTTAATAAAAAGAACGACCTTTATCACTGGTACCAAAATGACCCAATACTCAAAATTTCTTATGTATTTTCATGGAACCAATCAATTTTAAGTTTTTGATGGCTTTTTTAGGATTTATTTAGTATTTTGGCTGTGACTGTACTAAAAGAAATTGCACTTGAAGACCTAAGAGTGATTCTTAATGCAATATTTCACAAATGCATGGGGTGTCCGAAAACTTTTTTCCACCACTGTTTATCCTTGTCCTTCCAATCTCAACTGCTCTGCCTCCTCCTCTTCCTCCTTCCTCTTTTCTGTCTTTCTTAATGTGTTCATCGGTTTTGCTTTTGCCACCAGATAACTCCATTTAATCTCCTTTTCTTCCCCCTCATTGCCCAAAGTGCTTTTTGTGATATATTGTTTTGACACTCCTTCTCCTCTCCCCCAGGTTGCACGTACAATCACCAACATGCAGCAGCAGATCCAGCAGCACCAGCGTCAGCTGTACCAAGCGCTGCTGATGAAGCAGCAGCAACTTCCCTCTCATTCCTCCTCTTCTTCCTCCTCCTCCGCTGGTCTGCATCCCCCCGGTGGCCCCGCCGGAGGCCATGGTTCTGGCAAATCAACCCTGGACCCCTTCACAGGCCCACACCAGGCTCCGGGCCTCGCCGACACACTGCACACCAAAGAGCCGCCGTCTTCGCCCAACGCCTACAGCACCTACCCTCTCTGTGAGTCTGGGATGGGGACAACATAAAGTTGAAAATATTTCTTTTGGCTGCCACTTTGGCTCAAACAATTTGAATCTGACTAAATGTAGCTTGTATGTTGAGGGTAGCAATTTTCATCTGCAGCCCTTGAGGTACCAATCTTGTCATACACACATCTGTAGTTATTGCATATTGTGTGGTCACCCACAAATCATTCAGTGAATTCACCCAAATAAGAACACAGTAGGTCCTTAGTCATTTTTCTTTGAGACAAATGTGCAGATTCACATTTAGAGTCCTCCATCTGACATCTTTCAATGTATTAATACCTACATCAGTATACAATTAAAATGCAGGCTTTTCCTGTTTTGTTTTGAGCTGTTTTACTACAATTTAAAAAAAAATAAAAAATCTTTGATCACTGACTTGCGTATTCTGAACAAATTTAAAAGATTTTTTTTTTTGTGTGTTTGTGTGCAGCTGGACTGAATCCAAACATGAATGTAAACTGCATGGAGGTTGGGGGTTTGTCCGTGAAGGAGCCCCTTCAGCCCCAATCCCGCCTGTCCCAGTGGACACACTCCAACTCCATGGACAGCCTCTCTGGCAACTCCTCAAACATGGAGAACAACCTCAATAAGCACGGTACGTGCAAGAGAAACATAGGCAGGCACAGGGGCACATATACAGTCATGGAAAAAATTATTAGACCACCCTTGTTTTCTTCAATTTCTTGTTAATTTTAATGCCTGGCTCAACTAAAGGTACATTTGTTTGGACAATTATAATGATAACAACAAAAATAGCTCATGAGAGTTTAATTTAAGAACTAAGAACTATTCATTTTCCATGGTTTTCTTGATAATAACCAAAGTGACTTAAATTCTTACATCAATAGCTATGGCATTGTACCGCCAAAAACACTACTTTTAAGCATTCCATGTTTTCTTTTCTGTTTGCTTTAAACACATGATACACACAAGAGTTAATACTTGATTGCATAACCATTGTTTTTGATGACTGCAGCCATGCGTCTTGGCATGCTCTCCACCAGCTTCTGACATTGTTCTGTTGTCACAGCAGCCCATTCCTGTTGGACAAATTCAAACAAATTTTCTTTGTTTTTGGGCTTGTGGTTCTCCATTTTGAGTTTGATGATTTTCCACAGGTTTTCAATTGGATTAAGATCTGGTGATTGAGCAGGCCAAGGCATGGTGCGAATGTTGTGGTTCTCCATCCAGGCTTTAACTGACCTTGCCGTGTGGCAAGGGGCATTGTCTTATTGGAAAATCCAGTCATTCGAGGCAGGAAAGAGTTTTCCAGCTGATGAAAGAAGACTGTTTTCAAGGGTAGTCCTGTACATGACCTGGTTCATTCGGCCTTCACACAATTGCATTTGCCCTGTTCCACTCAGACTGAAACAACCCCAGATCATGACTGATCCACCCCATGTTTTACTGTAGGGGCAAGACAGTCTGGGTTGTAAGCTTCTCCAGGCTTCCTCCTAACCAGTAAGTTGGCTGGAGTGGGCATCAATTCAAAATTGGATTCATCACTGAAGAGAACCTTAGCCCAATCATCAACAGTCCAATCCTTGTGGTCTCGAGCAAAGAGTAACCGGGCCTTCCTCTGCCTTTCATTGATGAAGGGCTTCTTGCGTGCTCTGTGTGACTTCAAACCAGCTTCAACAAGTCGGTTTCGAACTGTCCTTGCCGAACAAGTCACATTTCTCGACAGTGCCCACTCATTTTTAAGGTCCCTGGAGGTCTGACGACGATTCCTGACACAGGAACGGATGAGTGCACGGTCATCTCGTGGGGTAGAAAGACGTTTCCTGCCACGGCCAGGTAGCAATTTGGTAGTGCCATGTTCAGCTTGTTTTTTTTTGTTGTAATGAACGGCTGTCTTGGAGATCTTCAGTTTTTTCGCTACCTGTCTCTCACTCATGCCAATTTCCAGCAGTGCCAAGATGGCTGCCTTTGTGGCTTCACATAATTCTTTTGTTTTAGGCATTATGTGAGAGCTGACAACTTCTGAGTTGTGCTACGGCTTGAATGTAAGCAGGAAACCACTCTAGGCCTTTGCATGTGCAGTGCTGCTTGTGACATGAAATGGCCTCTTATATACCCTGGGAATCAATTAAGCTTAAGAATGTCAAATAGGACATAAAGTATTATGTGACCAGCTGCATTTTTTGTTGTGTTCATTGTATTATACGTTTAGTGGTACCAGATATTAGAATGAACAAGAAATTGAAGACAACAAGGGTGGTCTAATAATTTTTTCCATGACTGTATATAGTGTTTAAGAAAAAATACAAATGAAACGACCTTTACTATGTCCTGTGGCATTATATATCATATAGAAAAATTCCCATGCCATCTTCAATAAATGTACACATTATTCTGTACAGGCCCTCTGCATACGTGTTGCATTGTGAAAAACCACCGGACAGCTAATATGTTGAGTAATAGCCACCATAATTCAACAGGGATTTTAATTATGAGAATAATGTCATTCCTTTTAGTAGATGCAATAGTTCTCTTCTGTACAGCAGAGATCAATGAACTTTTGGGATTGTTAGAGATACTTGAAAATTTGAGTGTGCAGTGGTGCTATGATTCATAGCTAAGACTTATATTTAAAACAGCTTTTGTGGTAAAAGGCGGGTAACTTGATTATAACGGCTTTCTCAAATGCTGTTAAACATGATCATAATTGATTGACAGCAGCCCGCCCTTACATGTTTGAGCCTGATGAGAAACTCAAAAGCTGACACCTTTCATCGCAGCAGCCTTTTGTTTTTCACACATTTTGACTGCAAGCTCATTCTCAGCTAAGCTTTGCACGCTTTTTTCGGTTGGTCGTTCACTTACGGCTCAGGTGCACAACTTGTGAAACCTCTCCTCACCTTAAACGGAGCCCTGACACCACTCTTTTTTTTTTAGACTGGGAACAAGGAAATGTTAGGTCCTTGAGTAAAACATAAGATAGATATTATTCTTATATTTGAGCCAGTGTGGCACCACTAACGTACACATTCATACACACAGAACACACATGAATAATGTTAACCACCTGCCAAAACACACTTGGCTTGTATATTGTTTGGAGATGAGAAACTAGCTAACACTGACACCAACTTGTTGACTCCTACGCTTTGCATTTTCACATTTGAGATATCATCAGCTTCTGCTCCGTGTATTTTTGTTCCCACACATTCTGCCACTGATACCGAGATGAGAATCTATCAACCACAACTCCTTTTTTAAAAAGTGTTATTCATTTGTGTTGTCCATCTTCTGTGGAAAGATGTATTTACGTCCTTAAAAGACACTCAGGCCTGGTCCACATGGACACAGGTGCTTTTCAAAAACAGGGTTTTTCCCTCCTTCGTTCACCAAAAAAAATTCTGTTCACACATGCACTGTTAAAAAACAATTGAAGCACTTTCAAGAGCCAGACCAACAGGTGGCGATATAACTGTAACCCTAAAGCCATGCAAAGTACAAGAGCAGTAAGGTGTTGGCCAATTAGAAGCCTGAGATAAAGCTGTTACGGGAAGGCTACCTGGAGCAGTGACCTCCGTAGCACATTCTGACATCTCTGTTTTTTGGGGGAGTTTTTCCTTATCCGCTGTGAGGGTCTAAAGGACAGAGGGATGTCGTATGCTGTAAAGCCCTGTGAGGCAAATTGTATTTGTGATATTGGGCTTTATAAATAAAATTGATTGATTAATTGAATATATAATGGAAGAGTAGTTGTACGTGTATGTATTCACATGTAAAGAGTCCTGTTAGCAAGATTAGAGGCAGCACTATTTTGGTCATGTTCACCATGGCAGGAAATATTGCCTCATTTGTGATACCTCATGAAGAAGATAACGGTGCAAACTCTGATGTCAAAAGCTAAAAAGTGAGTATTCTCAGTCTTCTGCACATCAACACTGAAAACAGAGTTTCTGAATGTCTTTGCCCTTAACAGAGCTTTCAGTGAACTAAAAGAAGTTTGTGTGTGGACGAAAGGTCAAACCATTCAAACCACATTTTCAAATATACCTGGGTGTATACCTGTGTGGAGAGGTCTCAGAGCATCAGAGCACAAATAGATAAACTTACCGCAAACATCACACCAATGACATGTTATTCTGAAAATGCTTTAAATGTCTATCTATGGTATTAATGCTGGCGAAGAGCATTTTCATAAATAAGGCCCTCAGATCTAATCTCTTGTTTGTCTTTGCATGTACTAGGTGCCATATCTGCTGCCTCCACCCTGGGTCCCCCTGGGAAGCCCCCCCAGATGGAGGACTCATACAGCCCTTACAATCTAATGTCCAGCTCTGAGTCCCCCACCAGCCCCCTGGTGCCCCCAGACAGCTGGGGTCAGGGCAAGAGCCCCAATGAAAAGATCTCCAATGGGACCAACATTAACTGGCCCCCAGGTGAGGACAAGATGCAAATACATAACCATTAAAGCCCCTACACATCCATTGTCAACTCAGACAGATGTTTGCACTTATAGTTCCTGATTAGAGCTTCTCTCACAACTCACTCTCTTGTTAGTTTTGTTGCTAAGACAATATCTAGTCTAATATCACACAATCGATATAATATACTGCCCAACCCTCCTGTAATGTAGCAAAAGGGATTTACTCTCTAGTTTAATATTTTCTGCAGCAGGCACATCATTCTAAGAATCAGTCTTAAGAAAGCAGTGGCTTTGAGGCTTCTGTGAATTGGCTAAATTGTGAGGAAGTCATGAGATGGCGTAAATTTCCTCGAGATCCTGTTGCTTTCAAAACCCTTGATTAAGCTCTTTATTTTGCTCCCTCAGAGTTCTGCCCAGGTGTGCCATGGAAGGGCCTTCAGAACATCGACCCTGAGAATGACCCCAACATGACCCCTGGCAGCGTCCCCAGCGGTCCCACCATCAACACCAACATCCACGACGTTAATCGATACCTGCTGCGGGACAGGAATGGAGGTATGATGGCCACTAATATTTTAAGACAGCCAGAAGTCCCAAACCAGTGACATGCTGTGGAAAGTCAATCAGATGTAGATGAAAAGTCGACCCATGTTAGTATCTCTACTTCACTACTGGCACCGACATCATGTCCTTGTGCTGATGCATACATGAAGTTACTTGTTTTTTTTCTCTCTCTCTGTCTCTGGTCACAACACTGTACGACTGTATAGCCACTTCCCCAGCTCCACCACTTCAGAATGGCTCTCTGCCTCCGACCAGCAGTGACTGGCCAGTCAGTGGTTATGCTAGCTCTTTCAGTCTGTCGTCCTCTGATGGAGACAGCTCAGGTACACATCCAGAGTATCCTCCCTCCTCCTCTGTGTGGACCTGCCAGACCTCCCCTCATCCAAATGAGAGCCCTGACACAATGCTGTCTTAGGCTCCCTACTTATCCTAAACCTTACCTAACCTCTGACCCGTGTTTATGACCCTTTTCCTACTCCAAGCCACACCTAAACTTGTGCCCCTGGTGCCTTTAGACAACACCTTTACCACTACTAAGACAGCAACCTCGCCTAAATGTGACCTTCAAACATCTGTGCCTCTGTGACCCAGCCCACAAAAAAAAACAAGCCTCACCCCTGCTGCTCATGACATCAGTACACACCCTGTGTTTGAGTGTTTGTTATGTGCTTTAAGATGAAAAGGGAAAAAAAAATCACAAAGAAATCAGCTCTGTACTTTGTGGCCGTGTGTCATCTGGGACATGATTCTGTCCAAAAGCTGTTTTAGACAGAATTTTTTTTGGTTTTGCATTAACAGAAATGTAGAAGGAAGGCAGAGATTCCAGAAGAGAAAAGTCCAGAAAAGCAGCACTTGAAACTGAAATTAACCTTGAAAATATTAATGTTGCACATAGTTCCTACTTTCAGTTTAGCATGCATTTATGTCTGCTTTAATATTATGATTAAGTTCTCTTTTACAGAACAAAGATTCAGTGATTCATTTCTCTTCTTTTGCATGTTGTGCTGTAAAAACTTTGGTGAATTTAATTACATGAAGGAAATATTAAGACCCACTGAAGCTATCAGGGCTTTAGCTGAACGAGTTAGTGGTGCAGGAAAATAAATGCTTTGTTGGGAGCCTGTAATCAACTTAGTTCTAACACTAAATCTTCGTCTGTAACTGATTGTCTTGATCTTCACGTCCTCTCTCCATCTAAAGGGAAACTGTCTGACATGAAGTCCACCTGGTCCCCAGGGCCAATCTCCCAGAGCCAAGCCTCTCTGTCCCATGAGCTGTGGAAAGTCCCTCAGGGGCCACGCAGTAATGCAGCCCCCTCCCGGCCCCCACCAGGCCTCACCAACAACAAGCCCTCTTCTACTTGGGGCGGCAACTCACTGGGCCTGGCCCAAGGCTGGAGCGGCTCCTACTCCTCTGGTGAGCACTCTCATCTGAGCTACAATGCACTTATTTAATTTCTATTAGCAACAGCGTTGGGTGTCATTTACATTTCAAACAATACCGGTACCCAACAATACCTTTTAGAGCATTTTGTCAGAATATTTTACACACCACCATACCTCCCTCCCCCCTTCCAAACCCATCCCTACAACCTCCAGCCTGTCAGTCTGTCAGCAGGGCATACTATGAGACCGCTGTCTTGTGTGTCTCAGAGGAAGTATAGTTTAATATGATAATAGTAGTAGTAGTGTTTTCTGGAGCATTAACTTTGCATTTACACATGTATTGTCAGCAAAATAGCTTTGAAGTGTAAATAAACGCATCAGGTCGCAGTTACGCCTCTGAGACGCAGGCAAGACACGAGCCTAAGCATCTGTTGCATGAGACCTGCATGTGAAAAAACGCGTCAGACACATTTGTGGTCTACACACGGGGAGTTTTGTCCTAGCCAGCTTTGCATTTCACATTACAGATATTACCCAGGGCATTGTCCAGTTTTGAAATGGTTACCACACTTTGGACAGCTTTCCTGTCATTGCCTTGACTCATTGTGACTTTAAACAAGCTGCAAGGGCGATGTAGTCTTGCTCTCCCTCTTTCTAAACCCTTAAGTTACTCTCTCACCTGATTTATCTTGAAACAGTGCTTGATAGTGCCAACTTTATTTGGTCAGTACCCTCAAAAGTCCCGTGTTTGGTACCTAATCCTAATTATTAGAACCAACTTGAATGGATCTCAGTCACAAACTCATGCACTGTTCCTCCAGAGTTTATAACCAACCTGCATTTGAACTGCATTTCAAAGCATAATATTGAATGACAGAAAGATTTGATAAAGAAACAAAAACAAAAACATCTTTCTATGTTGGCTGGCCACATAAATTCTATACATGGGAAACGCTGCTAAGTTTATTAACACTTCTGAGTCTCAGGTTTCACTTTGACATGTTCCCTACCAGAACTATATCTCTTCAATATATCAACATCATTATAATCTTAAGTCCATTAACATATGAAGAAACAAACATGTTGCTGCTGAGACTGTTTCTGAGATTGCAGAACTGAAAGTCATGAACAAAATCTCTGATTTACAATAAGCGTAAATGAAGAAGTCTCAATATAGCCTGAAATTGAAGACAGCTTTCATCAAAGTGAAAGCAACACATACTATATCAATCTTTATGATGTATTTCACACCCAGCAAAACACAGACATGACTGAAGATGTGTAGGTGTGCTGAAGTTCACAGCTGCGACCCTGCGCTGACAGCACTCGCTGTGTAAAGGCTGGGTGAACACGCCCTGCTAAACTGACATCTTGAGGTTTACCGGCTCTACAAGTAGCCTCATTTAAACAACATAGATGTGACCTTGTTTTGACACGACAAGTATAAGTTCATGTAGACTGAACAGGAAAGAGGACTTGTAGTGTAGACAAGAATCATGTGTGTGAAAATAGCTAACAGTCATTGGAAAGTGTGTCTGAAAAGTTTGACCTAGAGCTCAGAGCACCGGGGCACTCTTCATAAGAAGTATTCCAGTGGCTGGGAAAAAACCTGACACAAATTGTTTCACAGGAAATTACATGTGAAGCGTTTCCCTTCTAGAGCTCTGTTATAAGAGTACTGATACTTAAATGTATTTGTCACATACTTTGTCCTCACACCTTGCCTATATGGGTGTAATGTGAAAGGAAATGCTTGTAGTGATAAAGACAAAACAAATGCACTGACATTTTATCATTTATCTACTACTTCCCTCTGTTTTTCTTACACCTAATACTAAAACATTATATTTGACATGTCTGTTACAGAGGGAACCACCTGGAGTACTGACAGCTCCAACAGGACCAGCAGCTGGCTCGTGCTGAGGAATCTCACCCCACAAGTACGTACACTGCTGCTAATTCTTGCTCAATTGAAGCCACAGTGTTTTATGAGTAAAGCTAGCATGTAAACGTTAGGAATCATTACTATGTCTCAACTCAAATGATGGCTTTAGGGGAGGATACTCAAAATGTATTCTGCGCTCCCAGCAAGTTTGATACGAAGCGGTTGCATTGTATTACTTTATTTGCAAACTAAAGAAAAATAAAAAATATATATATACAAAAAGAACGTTCTTGGGCAGATGAAATATCAGCTCAATTGTACTAAAACAATAAATGAAAAAAGTGTGGAAAAAGAGATCAATAGTGACTGAACGTACAGTGTAAAATTCATGAATCAGCTCAGATATTAGTTGTAACTGCAACTTTGCTTTCTGTCGTGCTCCAGATTGATGGTTCGACTCTGCGGACCCTGTGCATGCAGCACGGCCCCCTGATCACATTCCACCTCAACCTGACGCAGGGGAACGCTGTGGTGCGCTACAGCTCCAAGGACGAGGCTGCAAAGGCCCAGAAGTCTCTGCACATGTAAGCCTCTGCAAAGTCTCTTGCATCAGAAATTAAGGAAACATTTTCTTTCTCAACTTCTGCTGCCTTTTTGTGTTCAAGTGACGCAGTGATTACAGAGGGAGAAAATGGGAAACACGTGGGGAAAATCAAATGTTTCTGCGGTCTTAATGGTGTTTTCCCATGCTGGGAACAGTTCAGCTTTTTGGATGAGTGCAGACGAGGATATTTTTGTATCTGGACAGTCACATGGAAGAGGAGGCAGAGAGTCATGCTGCAGTCAGACGTATTGTAATGTTACAGCGCCTACTGTAATAACCAATCAATCAATCAATCAATTTTATTTATAAAGCCCAATATCACAAATACAATTTGCCTCACAGGGCTTTACAGCATACGACATCCCTCTGTCCTTTGGACCCTCACAGCGGATAAGGAAAAACTCCCCAAAAAAACCCTTTACCGGGGAAAAAAAAATGGTAGAAACCTCAGAAAGAGCAACTGAGGAGGGATCCCTCTTCCAGGACGGACAGACGTGCAATAGATGTCGTACAGAACAGATCACCATAACAAATTAACAGTAATCTGTATGACACAATACAATAATCTGTATGACATCCTCGATAATGACAGTAGCTTACAACAACATTCATGAAAGTAATAATATTGTCGTTATAGTTCTGGCTACTGTGGTACAATATGTTGAAAGTATATATTAGTATCTGGCAGTATACATGTATGATAATAATCATATGTGTATAATAACAGTAGAAGTATGACTAATGATGGCAGCAGCAGCAGCAGGAGGCATCTGGCAGGACCATGGCAGCAGCACAACCACACACGTCACACTATCGAGGCACCGCTGCAATACGAGTTAACCTGAGAGACAGTGGAGCACAAAGGCTCCGGAGAAGAAGCCGAGTTAGTGACATCCAGAATGGCCGAGTAAACAAGATACAGGAAGTGAACAGGAAACACCAGTGAGGCCCATTCTGGGGCCACATTAGCTGTTTTTTTTCCTCTATTTGTTTCAGGTTTGTCCCTAATTTTGCTTTGCCAAGAGTGGCAGCCACTGCAGATGGTTGTCATGGAAACAAAATGCAAGATGTGTGACCTATTTCTTTACTATCAGCAGCAGGAAATGTGGTTATTGCAGGGTAGGAAAAAGCATAGTAGCATGGTAAAGCTGTATAAAAACAGCAACATTTGGTTAAAAAGTATCTCAGCTATGTGTGTTGTCCCATTTTTACTTGTAAAGCACATATAACATGAAATATTAAACTGCCAGTTCCTCATTGCTAGTTCTTCTCTTTAAGGTGTGTGCTTGGAAACACCACCATCCTGGCGGAGTTTGCCGGCGAGGAGGAGGTGAACCGCTTCTTTGCACAAGGCCAGTCGCTGGGGGCTAACACCACTAGCTGGCAGGCCAACCCGGGAACCAATCAAAACCGGATGGGCGGGGCAACACAGTCCCACTCTATGGGCCAGTGGAGCAGCGGCGGCGGCGGCGGTGGAGGCAAGGCCAGTGGAGGCGACCTGCTGTGGGGCGGTGTGCCCCAGTACTCCAGCCTGTGGGGACCGCCGAGCGGAGAGGACGCCCGCGTGATCGGGAGCCCCACTCCCATTAACACCCTGCTGCCTGGAGATCTGCTGAGTGGGGAGTCCATGTAGGATGATGCCACGACACACTAACCGACCAACCCACCACCACCATGTCATGTAAGCCATCGGTGGAGGGTGGGGTGGAAAAAATACAAAACAAACAAAAAAAAATTCAATATGAACAGGAGCAAAACCCAAGCAAATCATGTGGCGATAATCAGTATCAATTTGAACTGTTTTGAACTGTGAATTGTGAATCAGAAGGCCGGGGTCCCAACCACATAGACTGCAGACTCCAGTCCTTCTGTTTTGCTTTTGTCCTTTTTCCGTTTGGTTTACCTTTTTTAGGGGGAAAGAAAAGCATAGAAAAGTTCTTTTTTCCCCCTCTCGGTATTTTTTGAAATGCATCGTATAAACAAACTGAAACAAGACACAACACAAAGAACCTTTTAAGTGTTTTTTGTTTTGTTTTTTTTTTAAGTTTTTCCATGAGTATACATGACATTGTGTGTGAAGTGTTTATAGGAGAAGCAATCAAAGCTGCCATCTGAGACTTTCCTTTTCCCTCCAAAAGAAAAAAAATCATCCCAAAATAAGACTTAAAACGACCATTCCCAGCATGTCCATGGCCAATGATGTGGTTCAAAGATCTTTACTAGTTATGTTCACGTTTGTTTCTCAGCACTAATATTAGCCTTAAGTGCTCTCTGGCCCAGGTCCTTCCCAAGCCGCCTTTTTTTAGTTTGTTTTGTAACTGAAGAAATAGCTGAAATCTTGCACAGTTTCACCTCTGAGCCAGCAAGTGGTACAGGACATGACTGGTGACCAACTCTGTCACTGGGCAGTAAGAAGGCCTGGCCACATGACTGGCCCTACCAATCATCAGCTTGATTATTTTTGATTCAAAGGGATTGACACAGCTGTTAGATGTTCCTCTTTTTTTGACCCAAGCGCATTTTTTAAAAAATATCTATCACAACATATAAGCTGAGAGAAGATTATTTGACAACCTCGCTGCGTGTCTCCATTTACGTACATGTCTACGTATGTCCGGCGGCACCTAATCATTGACGTCTGCAAGCCCAGATCCTTCTGGTCACCTTCAACCCAGTCGCTTACTGGTGTTTTGTCGTATTTTCTATTGTCTGATTTGTTATGAAGCCCAGCGGTCTGTATGGTCAGCCAGTTTTCGGAGGAAAAAAAGAACACAATTTCACCTTCATGTGACAGTTACATTGTGCAATATACACCATAGACCTTTCTTCCGTCCATACTCTGTGTCCACCGGAGCTGGTTTCTCTTTTTTGTTTTTTTTGTTTTCATTGTTGCTGATTGCAGCAAAAGACTTTGGAACTTCACAAACCTTATCCCCCTTTTCAAAACTTGGATTCCCTCCAGGCCGCCAATCCCCCTGAAAACTGTTGGGAAAACTCTGCAAAGAGGAAGAAGCAGCTGTTGAACTGTGCATGCAGCAAACTGTACTAAAGAGTGACACTGAGTACACAATAATGCACACTTCCTCTCTGCGTGCCACAGCCACACCCAACAGAGACTGAATCCACAGCGGGATTGGATGGTTCTGGGTATCTGGCACAATACCAAATAAGAGGGGTTTCTCCTAATGCAGTAGACCTACGAGTGTTCCTTGCGTTTGGTACTGTACAAACAGAAGAGACTAAGACTTTTATAAATTCAAAGGGTTTTATCATAGCACTTATGAAGAGCAAATCGCTTCAACTGCAATCCAATAAATCAAAAAAAGAGCAGCATAAACATAGAAAACAAACAAAAAAAATCCTGCTCTTTTATGTACTATATCTATTCCTTGGAAATGTGTCTGGCGTTGTTCCTCTGGTAGCAGGATGAAGGGAAACAAAACTGAAATGTACCATTGGACTTTGGGGGGAAAAAACTGCAGTCTATGATTTTTTTTCCTTCTTTGAACAATATCAAAGTGAATATCACTGTTACTCCAAATGTTTAGCCTTGTTCTGTTTGGAGGCACTAGACTTGCAACGTCAGCTGTCTCTGACGCCCGCCGGCCGGTCAGTCGGCAGGCGAGTCGGAGCGGGGTGGGTGAGGGGGAGTGTCCACTGAGTGCCTCTCTGCTGTGGTCCTCTGGGTGTCAAGCGGCAGCCCCACAGCGCAGCACTTCCTCCCGGGCTCCACTTGACCCTCCCTCAGTCTGGCAACGGAAAGCGGCTCCTCCAAGACCGGCCAATCACGGCTCTTCGCCGCACATGGCATCTCCAATGGGGGGGGGGCCCCGCCACCACTCGACCCTGCTGTCGTCCCGCCCTCTCCCCCCATCTCTCAGTTCTTTGACACAAAGATCACTTTAGCTGGAAGATGTAATAGTCATATTTCTGGAATTTTTGCCAGTGTACTTATTTTTTTCTTGGAAAAGATCATTTTGACCTTTTTTTTTTAATGTGTTATATTGTTATTTTTGTCTACATGCAGTGGTCTACAAAAATACTGGCTGCTGAACTAGCCCTTCACTGTTCATATGCAGAAACACTTTGGTCAGAGGTGCCTCTGTATGTTCATCCTGTGTATTGAATGCAAAACGAGGATCAATACTACAGAGCGTTATTGATTGTCTATTTGTTTTTAACTGATCATGCTTTTGTGTTCGACAGTATTCTGTAGTACTTCCAGGTAGTATCTTGAGATGTGTAAAAATAGGGTGTCTCAGACAGGGGGGTGCAGGTGTTTGTCGCTCCAAGCTGCTCCGCCTGCCCGCAGGCTGTCCCCCCTTGCCCTTTGCCTAGCTGCTACGCTATGACCTCCTCTCCTCCCTCACCTCAACCAGACCCAGTAGCCCTCCCCTGACCAGGCACCAACAGGCCCTCCTATCTGTTTCTATGCAAAAGACTAGAGGCTGGGGCCCTTTACAGCACGCCAAAACTGACTCGGGAATGAGCACTCCTCCCAGAGCTTGGCGAACCCTAACACTCGTCCCCCCCCCCGTGCGCTTCTGTCAGCACTTCAGAATGGCCGCCGTTTCTGTAAAGTCAGGCTAAAGCCACCAGAACACTGTCATATACTAAAGTCCGAACACTTTATCAAAGGTCGGCCTTTCTCTCTGCGCTGAAGACACTTCTGTCCAGCTTGATCTCAGGGTAGGGGAGTAGATGATACCAAGTATGAGATGCAGCTCTCCATATCTGTCCTTTCTACTGTGAGAGCAAAGTCTTAAAATTAAAGGCCATCTGCGCAACAATATGTACGGACCTCATGCCTCGAGCTTAATCCTAATTGGAAGGGAAAAGGCTGGTATTGTATCCTTTTCTCAAAAGGTGGCCTATCGTACTGTTTCGGGGCCCATTATTGCGTGTAAAAGTTGCCAACGTAATGTGCCAATATAAATTTGCTGTGTCATACTGTATCTTTATAGAGAGCACTTCTGTTCCCTGTTTGGAGGAGCTTTGATAAACTTTGCAGAGGGTGCAGCGGGGGACAGGAGGGATCAAACAAATGGGCGGCAGCATCACACCCTGAAACGACTGAGATTTTTTTTTTTTTTTTTTATGCTTTTGTGGGGAATGCCCCACGCTAAGGAGAAAATCTTTACTCAGTTGGGGGTTCCAGTTTGCTACAGTGCACAGTTGATGATGGGTAATCCCGGGTACATATTTTTTTAAAACCAAAAATGAAATCGCATTTTAACGTCATTTTTATGAAGTTTGACATAAAAATCTTGAAAATGCTAAAAAATCTAAGTGAAAAAAAAAATCTATAATATGTTAAAGCTCTGCACTTCTAGCTGAAACGTCTCCGGTCATCAGCCTCTACTACCACCATCTAAAGGAGTAGACTGGCGGCCGGGGTGCCTTTTTGTGGATGCTGTATTTATCTCGTTTTTATGTTTGTGTCCTGCTCAAAGCGGGCCCACTGAACTGTACATTTCCACAGACCCAGATGGCTTGGGCCCACTGTATCAGCCTCACTCTCCTCACTCTGCATCAGCAGGAGGGGAGGGGCACATTTCAAGAGGTACAAAGTCTTAAAAACATTTTAGAAAAAAGTTTAAAAAAAAAAAAAAAAAAAATCTAAAAAAAAATAAATAAATAAACAAGAAAACGGGAAAAGGCTACCTTTCAGGACTTGCAGTCCTGCAGCACACAAGCAAAAATCACTATTGCCTGTTTCTGTAACTGCCTTGATCCAAGCTCAGACAGACCCAATAGCCGAGGACCTCCCAGCATCCTGTACTAACTGGAGAACCCTGACAGTGAAGGGGGTTTCCCATGCTGCACCAGCATCGAGAGGTTCTCCTCTCTACAGCTCTGTTCTAGATAACAGTATATATGTATACACTACATATACATATATATATATATACTGTGAGTTCGGTGTGTGGTATCACCTCTTCAGACTTCTTGGATCGTAACCTCTGAAACTTTTCATTTTTGTTTGAAAGGTCTTGGTTTAATACAACTGAAAAATGAGCAATATGTATTTTCCCCGCAAATAAGTGATACGAAGGAAAGAATTCGGGTCGGGTGTAAACTGATACTTGATTGATTGAAAGCTGCGTCTTTCGTATATGGAGTTGGATATGCACGTTTCTGGTTTATGATGACATATTACAGTACTTTGAAGTGCTTGTACTGTATATATGTGTATTTGTTTGTTAATTAGCCTGTCTAAAAGCCCAACCCAACCAGTCGATTAAAAAAAAAAAAAAAATCACAAACATATCAAAACAAGACAAAATATTGAACACAAATACTTGAATCATGGAGCGCCAATAATGTAATGTGAAGTCAGTAATTCTTTTTTTTTTTGTTCTCTCCATCTGACAGGTACACTTAGGGGCTTTTAGAGAATATTAAAAATGTATTGCATTAAGTTACAAATACGAAATCTTTGAAAAAAAATGCAAAAGTCATCTTAGATGTGTGCTTGAACGTCAGATGTTTGTATGAATGTGTGCGCAAGAAACTGTGTGTGTACCAGGCACATGGCCTGCTGTTATGTTCCACTCAGTATGTTATATTTTGTGTCTGTTTTTTATCTTTTTTTTGTTTTGTTGTTGTTGCTCTGTCAAAAACTATTCTGATAGACATTGTTATTATCTTCTAACGTTGCACTGAGTGTCTTCTACCCCTCACTCAGCTAATCGTAGATAAACGAGTCTAAGTACGGAGGGGAGATGGTGACAATTCATGTGTACATGTTTACTCAAGGACTTAATGGATTTTTTTCATTCTATCTGTAAAAAGTTTATCTACCTTATAGTGGCTTTTATTGTGGAATAATCCAATACAAGGATTATCATTGAGTATTGCACCATTTTGTTCCAATTATACAAAAAAACTGAGGAAAAAAAAGACAAAAAATATAAAAAGTACAAAAAAATTACAAAACAAAAAAGGGGAAAAAAACAAAGAACTGTGGCCATAGATAGCTGTAGAAGGACTAGTAATCCCTATGTTAACTTCATGGAGAAATGGAAAGGGATAAAGTGTGGGAGGTGAGTTTGTTACAAGACTCATTTCAGAGGTGCCTATCTTTTCTGTTTGTTGTTTTGCAAAAGCCACCTGTCGTTTACAAGCATTTCATTTGTCTGAAGTTCAAGGAAATAGGAATTTATAACAGGAATGTTGTTTAAAAAAAAAAGAGACAAATTTCATCTTCCATCAAATATGGACATGAAAATCTTGCAAAATGAAGATTTATGCTACTTTAAGAACTCTGGGATTGATCAGTGTTGTGTCATATTTCAATTTTTGAGTTCTCTTTCAGTGTCGACAGACTATCTCTGTATGTATTGAGTTGTGATTTTTATGTTACCTGTAAGCGACGCAGTTTGCTCACTATCTTGCACACTCATAAAAAGATGTGGATTTTGTCTCAGGAAGGCCAGGGTTCCAGATACCAACTCCATCATTTCTAGGTTTAATGTTTGTGTGGAAAAACAAAAAAGCAACTGAAAACAATTAAACTCCGAGCAAGCACTGAAGGTCATGAGTTTAACAGAATATAGAAGAGTGCCATTGTTTCTTTAAAGCAACAACAAAAACGTTCGTAGCAAGTTATATATTTACCAAATAAGACTGAGAATCAACTTTGAAAAAAGTGGAGTGCTTTACATGTGAAATCTAAGTAGAATTGCTTTACATTTAAACTGATCAATGGTTTGATTGTCAAAATGACAGTGACAGAAAAATGCATTTGTATGTTTTGACTTTAAAGTTTCCATCCTGTAGTCCAGGAGCGTTGTGCAAGAAGTTTTTATGTTGTTTGTTTTTAATCATCTCTCCTGTCTGTTAACATGTCTGTTCCTGTGACAGCTATTTCAATAGTTGAGAGATTTCTTAACATGTAACAGATGGTTTTCAGAGGCAGGTTTGAAGTGGAGGAATAAAGCTGGTTTTTAAAGGATCATGATCTATGCACAAGTGGGAGGGAAGAGTCCAAACCCAGCTGCTGTACTGCGGGCGTTTGTCGACTCAGACTCTGGGGTTCAGGGTTTGATGTAGGGTTGTTCTTGTTTTGTCTCTTGCTCAAATTTCCTCCACTCAACTTCCCCCTTCCCTCCTCCTCCTTATCATCATCATCATCTAATGTTTTAGCAAAACTTTACATTGCGTCGCCATGCTGTGTAATCCTTAACCAATGAGCGCTTATCCTTCTGCTGAAGCACTGTGGGTTGTACTGAAAAAAAAAAGCCCATGACTTTTAAAGCTGTCAGTTTTTTAAAGGGGAGGAGGGTGGGTGGGGGAATGAGGGTACTTTGCCTTTGCCTTTCTCTTTACTTTGAAAAAAAAAAACATTAAGGAAAAATGTCTGTAACTGAAATACAAAGTTGTGGCTTTTAATGTTGTTCTTTTTATCCTCATAGAATGTGATTGTTAAGGACATGCACCGGAAAAAAATGTTTCCATGGATTATGGAGCTTATTTCGGACTATATTAATAAATTACAAATTTTCTTGGCTGTTACTGGCTGTCGTGTCACTTTCTTTAAAAATGGGTTCCTAGTTTCACTTAAGATGTAGAGTGATCTAAAGTAATTTTATTATTTCACTGCATACTGAATTGCAGTAGAGAGGGAAAAGTCAATATTAAACAGTTTATTACAGTGTGGCAATATGGCCTTACTTACAGTGAAATGACAGATTGCCAAAAACAACTCTGGATAGTATGTCGGAAAAATGTCACAATAGAATGCAATGAAATAATCAATTTATAACTCGTAACAAATATTGTATAAAGATGTCATAAAAATGTCCTACGTAGAGTCATAACGGTGTCATAGAAATCATAGTATGTAGTACAGATGTCAGTATTGTATGTGATGAAAAAAATGTACCCCCGAAAATGTCATAGCAGTATATGTCATAAATATAATTAAGTGTTTCGTTAAAAAAAATGTTATAAAAAGTCATTTAAAAAAAAGTCACAGTATGTTATTTTAGTGTCATACTATAGTATACTGTATAATGAAAACGTTAGTAAGTATAGTATGTTAGTATGCCATAAAAATGTCATGGTATGGTATGTCCTAGTAAAGTGTCATACCTAAGTTTGTCAAAAATGTGAAAAAATGTCAGTATAGTATGTCATAATACAGCATAGCTGAAGTCACGAAAAATGTTGTGGTATAGTATGTCAAAAACATGTAGTAAAGTATGCCATAAAAAGTTTTAAAAAGTTTAGTATGTCCTAGTAACATGTCATACTTAAGTTATTAAAATGTCATCCTACAGTGTATCATATCAAGTTGTAGTATGCTATGAAAATGTCATGATAAACGTCAGTATAGTGCGTCAAAAACATGTAGTACAGTTTGCCATAAAAACTGCCATAAAAGTCATAGTTTAGTGTGTCCTAGTAAAAGTTATAGTATAGTATGTCCTGATATAGTGTCTTACTATAGTATATAATGGAAAAAGTTAAAGTATGTCCTTAAAATGTCATACTGTAGTATGTCAAAAAGATAATGTCATTTAGTGTCATTAAAAAAAGCCATAAAGGTTCTAGTATAGTGCCACAATATAGTTTGTCATTAAAATGTCATACTACAGTATGTCATAAAAAAGGTATGGTGTGCTATTAAAATGTCATGATAACGTCAGTATAGTGTCAGAAACATTTAGTATAGTATGCCAAAAAAATGTCTTAGTATAGTATGTCCTAGTATAGTGTTATACTATACTAGGACATACTATACTAGTATAGTGTTATACTATAGCATGTCATAAAAAGTTTTAGTGTGGCATAAAAATGGTACAGTGTGTCTTACTGCTGTATCGTATCATACTACAGCATGTCATACATAAAAACATAAAAGTTATATAACGCAATTAAAATGTCATGAAAAATGTCATGGTACTGTATGTCCAAAAATATGTAGTATAGTATAGTATAGTATTGTATAAAAAGTCATAGTATAGTATGTCCTGGTATAGTGTCACAGTATAGTGTGTCATTAAAAGTCACAGTACGCCATTATTAAAATGTCCTGCTGTAGTACAGTATGTCAAAAAGATATAGTATAGTATGCCATAAAAAGTCATAAGTTAGTATGTCCTAGTAAAGTGTCATACTTAGGTATGTTATAAAATGCTAGCTTGACATTGAATTTCATGAAAAATGCCATACTGTAGTACGTCACCAACATTTAGTATAGCATGACACACAAGTCCTAGTATAGTGTAATTCTGTATGTCATAAAAAAGTTAAAGTGTGCTGTTAATATGTCATGATAAATGTCAGTGTAGCGTCAAAAATGTTTAGTATAGTATGAAAAAAAAAGTTGCACAGTACAGTGTGTCCTGGTATGGTTTTATATGTCATGAAAAAGTTATGCATGAAAAAAAAAATGTCATCGTGTAGGATGTCAAAAATGTGGTAGTGTGCCATACAAATGCCACAAAAGTCATATTAAAGTATGTCCTAGTGTAGTGCCATACTATAGTATGTCATAAAAGTTATAGATAGATAGTTATAGATAGTTATAGATATATAGAAAAATGTCAGGGAAGAAATGTGTGTCTTTGTGTGTGTGTGTGTGTGTGTGTGTGTGTGCGTGCATGTGTGGAGTAGTGTTGCACGGTATACTGGTACCAACGGTAGACTGCAGTAGGCTGCTACTTAAACAACACGGTATATGACATGGTGCCACTACTGTGGAATAAGTTCAAAGTCCAATCAAAGGAGGGTGAGTGTCCGCGCTGGCCAATAACAGCCATAGTGAGAAACGAGCCGTTCACATTTCTCTCTTTTGTGCCAGGTAACGGTCCACAAACCTCACCGCACTTTAGGGACTGTTCTTTACTTGTCAGGGGAGGAGGGTGGCTGGTTGATTTTTATTTTATTTATTTATTTTATTTTGATCCCCCCTATGTTAATCACTTATTGATGCTGTTTTTGAAGTATGAATAAGTCAATAAGTAATTTATTCCATTTAAATATCAGTGATGTACTATAGAAAAGTGATTTATCTTTTTATAAATGACAAAAGGCACATCTGCCTCATTTTTGCTGTGGTATCATGATACTACTCAGATCCATGATACTTTCACTGGTATCGTACCGTGGGTCCCAATTTTGGCACCGTGACAACACTAATCTGGAGAGAGTATGAGAGAGGGAGAGACTGTGTGGATGTGTGCGTGGAGAGAGTGGGAGAGGGAGAGACTGTAGGTGTGGAGGGGGGATGGAGAAAGACAGTATGAGAGGGAGAGACTGTGTTTCTGTGTATTTCTATTCATGGTTATTCATTTGTGTGTGAGATAAATAAATCTGGCTTTGAAAATTGGAAATGCATGGATTTTGATTCTATGTCATTTTGTGTTTGTGTGAGAGAGGGAGTGTGTTTGTAAGCACACGTGCATGATGTGGCTCTTTGTACTACCATGGTGATTTTTGTGGCTCTTGGCCTCTGAGTGGTTGGCCAACCCTGGTTTAGTGTGTCCCAGTATAGTGTCATACTACAGTATGTCGCAAAAATTGAAACATTTCAGAGAACGA
The DNA here is from genome assembly GCA_026686955.1 of Epinephelus cyanopodus. Lineage (NCBI taxonomy): Eukaryota > Metazoa > Chordata > Actinopteri > Perciformes > Serranidae > Epinephelus > Epinephelus cyanopodus. Next base: position 36,271,910 of record CM048916.1, read on the forward strand.
TGTAATTCAAAATTGTCACTGTATAGTATGTTATTAAAATGACATGAAAAATGTCAGTATAGTGCATGATAAAAAACAAATCTCATAAAAAATCATTTAAAAAGTCATACTGCAGTACAGAGTTCAAATTTTTGTTAACATCAGGATTGCAATGCTTCTTCAGGATTGGATTTTATCAGGGTGTTTGTTAGACCTCAAAGACCACAAAAGTCCTTACAAAACTCCACAGGGTACCTTTAATTTGCTCAGACACAAACACACAAACATGGGCAGTCAACATTTACAAAGGTCCTTGAGAAAATGTCAAATACAAACACTTGTTCAAACTATCCCCAGTCCAATATACATGACATATAACAGTCTGGCAGAATCTAAGCTGTTTGAATGTGTTGGAGAAACTAATTAAAGTAATTTAATAGAGCAAATTTGAGTGCAGTAAGTTTCAGGCAGCTGAGTTGATAAGTTGGTCTAATATTTCATTTCTAAGATTCACTTCTGGGTCTGGGGCTTTCGTAATGGTTTTCAGGACATGATTTCTTCACAGGGCAGTTTCTGTATTCAGAAGACTCCATTTCCTCTCGATGGCGGGGGGCCAGTTTTTGACAGACAGGCTTCACCCCAGTCATCTCCTCGTAGATGGGGGCCTGAGGGTGTGACTTGACACTGCGGCGTGCTTTGCCCTGACAGTCATAGAGACAGAGGGGAAAACAAATCAGTGAAGTGAACAGAGTGAACGCACTCTCGATTTCCTGTTAAAATCAGAGTTTTTCATTTTCTTTTAACTGTGATAGGAAGTCGTAGCCAAATCCAGTCCTCACTATGCCGTTTACTGTAACTTAAAAAAACAGCAACACTGTAGTACACAGCACGAAAAAACAAAAAAACGTCTTCAATATGAACTAAAAAAGAGAATTAAGTTTGCTACCTTCCTCAGAATTTTAAGAAAAACATGCTGAGTGACAGCAGCAAGTTGTGAAACTCGTGTGGTTTTGTGGTGAGCTGCAGAGGAACTTTCTGGCACGATCTTAACAGGCAGGTGCTGTTCACAGTGATCTGTTCTGTTTTTCTCCTTTTAGCTTGTGTAGTGTCAGAGCAAGCCACAAGTCCACTCACTTTATAAATCACCACAAATCCGAAGATGAGGAGGAGGAGGAGGACAGCCACAGCCGCGGACAAAGCATACAGCAGGGTGGAGTAGTTGGAGCAGCCGCACTGACCTCCTGTGAAGAAGCAGAGAGAGATGATGAAGATACGAGGGTCGACCTCACTGCTGCTGCAGGACACAAACACCGAGGGCCTCGACATCCCCTGAAGCCACCCTGACTCACTGCACTGCTGCCTCTGACACTTGCGAGTGCAGTTATAAAATATTTTAAGATGAACAGCAAAAGCAGCACGTTAGTACCGCAGTGAGTGGGTCAAAGGCAGCTCAAGTGTGACATGTTCAATGGAATTTCAAAAACCGCAGAGCCAAACTTCCTTCCTAGTTGCAGCCTGCCATGTGAATATGTTCCTATTAGTCAAATTAAATTAGTCGCCATGGGATGACCAGGTTTATTTATTACATTAGGATAAGCAGCGAAAACTTCAGAAACAGGGAGACAAACATCTGTTATCATGGCCAACAGGAGCTCTGATTGGTCTGATAATATCAGGAGGTGATCGCAGTTTGGTTTGCTCAGCGGGGTTTGAGCACAACATCTCAAACACAAAACTCTCAGCAGAATTTCAATAAAAAAATTTTTGAATCAGATGTGAATATTCTATAGTCACAAATTGTGAAAATCTATCATTTTTGAATGAAAGTTGATGAAAATAATAAAAAGCAAAACCAATTTTAAAAAACAAAAAGCCACAATATATAGTATCATTTTTACAAAAAGGTCAAGTGACTCGCTCACACCTGTCAATTAAAAATAAGTCAATTGTGTATTTAAAAAAGAGTCAGCCAGTGTGGAGAGGAATATCGGGTTTTGGCCACACAGAGAACACTTGATAGGAGGATTAACCCACCGGTGGTTCTGATCATTCTGTGGGAAAATGTATCTAAAACAGCACCAAAATAATTTTCTACATCTGTGCATCAGCGGTTCATGCCCCTGCCCAGTGTTGCGTAACAAGTCAGTTATACTGGGACAGCATTAGAATTAGATATCACCAGATTGATTGACAGATTAACAACTGGCTGTTTACACTTGATGCACACATAAACTCTAAGTGTGGAAAAATGTGAATGTCATCTGTTAGTGATGTCTGATATTGTCAAGTGTTATCAGTGGTGCACACACCCACGGACGCACAAGTGAACAAATATAATGAACAATTGTTAGTGTTTGTGAAACTGACAGAGGAAACAGAGAGGCCTTTTGCGCAGGTTTCAAATCATGTCAGTGTCACCACAAAACCTGAATCTATTTAATTAAAATCATTATTTGAAAAGAAACAAACAAGACAGTTGGCAAATATGAACTTCAGTAGTTATAGCTGCAGTTATGTTAGTAGGCGGCTGACATCCTGAGACGTCAGAGCTGGACTGAAAGACACTGAAAGAACAGCACAACAGAGAGGGAGGAGAGAACTGGGTGCAGCAACAGAACAACAGTTAGTACCCAAAAAAAAGTCATTTTCTGAAGCCTGAAAAAAAAAATGCAGTTAGTATAAGTAACCTTGCGATCAAGTCCCCCTGTGACCCACCTTCCACAGACACAAAGAACACTTGTCTGCCTAGACTGGTGCTGGAGTCGGGCCCACCGCGCAGGAGCAGCTGGCAGCTGTACAGGGCGCTGTCGTCTGGCTGCAGCTGCTTCAGGGTCAGGTTGTAGGTGATGCCCCTAGGACCGGGAGCAGAGGACAGCTGGACCCTCTCGACAGGGAACTGGGAGGAGGAAGAGCCGCCGCCATGGTGGCGCTTTGAGTGGTACAACACCTCCACAGGCTTCTGGCCTCTTTGCCGCATCAGACTCACACCCTCCACGGCCAAGGCCTCCCCGTGTTGGGGGAAGCAGGGGAGCACGGCCGAGGCCCCAGAACACGTCTCTACTGAACCTATGTTCACCGACCCAGGGGCATCTCCGGAGGGGAAAGGGAATAAAACTTAGAGTAGGACCTAAAATCCCATTTCCTCTGATTAATCAAATTAGTTTTGCGGGTTTGCAGCTGTAAGGTTATCAGGGCGAGATCTTGGTGATTATAGTAGCCAGATAGGACAAACTGAGCGCAGCCTTTGTAACCAATCAACATGTGCAGCCAACAGGAACAGTAAAAGTAACAAAAAAAAGATCTACCCTTGAAAGCATCATCAGGGTGCTGTAGGAACATGTATTTTTGGGGTACAATCTGAGGTGTAGATCAGTATTTATTGAATATTGTTGCATCCAGGAGAAGAACAGTCATCTCTTGTCTTGTCAAACTGGTTCAGTGTCTGCTGTTTTAGAGAGGATGAGAGGAGCTGATATGAATTACATAAGCTCACTCCATCTCCACAGTGTTGTGGGCACTATTACTCTACATTCTGATATTAATAAACCTTCCATTTTCACAGGTTTTTGATGCCGGTGATGGACTTGTAGTTTCAGATGTGGAAGCAGCACTGCGTAATCATAGGAAGTATTTCACACCATGGCTACTCTAACATTTGACAAATTTTAAATACAAAAAAACAGAGTGAGTCACCGTGGGCCGTCAAATACGGAGAAAGGAAGCTGGTTAGATTTCAGAGAGCTGTGCTGAAATTTCATTGTGTTGTGATGGGCATGTTAGTGGTTTAGTTGTTACACCACAAAGAGAAAATAACACGTCATGGTGCCAGTTTTAACAAGGCATCATTTATAAAGGGTTTATAAGACTTAACGCTTGATGTGTCAGTAAAGTATCACTGATAAGAGGAGCTTTTGCATGTTCAGGGTGGTGATCATGCTCCAGTTTATGTGTTTAGCTGGCTCTTTAATTCCACCTCAAATTAAAGTTCCACTACTTTATTCTGCCTGAGTGCACCTGGCGCAAACCTCATTAATTAACAGCCATTATCATTTACAACCCCTTATAAAACATGCCTTATTAGACAGTGGTGCTAAGTGGCTTCAAACAACATCACCAAACTTTCCAAATGCCAACCTCTCTGTATTTGACCTTCTAGTTTTCTGTTGTTTTGGTAAGTGTAACCTCCAGTGGGCGACAGATGAAAAGTGAGAGGAGATGAAAAGAGCAAACGCTCACCAGCATTAACGAGGAGGAAGAATTCCGTCTTCCCACGTATTCGATCGTCTTCCGAGGAAGGGTTGGCCACGAGGAACTCGCAGTAGTAGCGGTCTGTGTCACCGGCATTCAGCTGAGAGATGGTCACGCTGAGGGAGTGGTTGCTCGGGTCGCCGCTGACACTGATGCGGTTCTTGTCATCATTATCGTTCAGCCTGAAGTTGCTGTTGGTGTACTTGAACAGCACTTCCTTGGGACGCAGCCAGTCGCGCTTCAGGTAGGCGCCATAGGGCGAGGGGTTTGTGGGGTCAATCACACAGGGAAGTACCACAAATTCCCCCTGATTCCTCTCCATGAACTGAATGTCACTGCACACTTGATAAAAACAAAAATAATTTAGAATATATATCTGCAATTTTTAGTTATGCTCTGCACACTTAAAGATGTGTTTCAAAATAATAGTCACAGTTTTAGAAGCATTTTGCAGCTTATTTTTGTGATATATATTATATTACATATGTGCACTGTGCACACAAAAAAACAAATGGAAAAAAGAAAATAGAAACCTGTTTTTAGTGAGCTGGACAAATTTACAGCAACACCTCAGAGTATAATCCAAAATGATACCACCACAACCTGCTGCCCAGAAAATGACCAAAGGTAAATTAATGACACTTTTTTATAGTGGTGCATTACATTGTGAAGTATTCCTATTATTTTGTCCACACCTTGAATAAGAAATGGACTCCCCCCGACTTCCATCAGACTTACTTTTCAGCTCCAAGCACAATTTAAACTAAAAATATAGGTAACGACAGAGCTGAACTCACCAAATCCAGTTTGTGTCAAGAGCAGCGTCCACAGACAAGCCAGGTACTGGATCCCAGTCATCTTTAACCACACTGTCAGAGGACACTAACATAGATCGTGAGGGAAGTCAGTGATGTAAACCATGACAGCACACGTACAAGCTCTCAGAACTGGATGTTAAAAAGGTTTGGTTAACTGTAAATGAAACCAAGAGGAACTCCATGAAGCTCCACCTTCAAAACCTCAAGACGAACACAAGAGGAAGCACACACTAACCAACACGATGTATGACAGATCAGCTTCTCCTATGGCCAAATGGTAATTAATCAAAATGGTAACAATACAGCAGAGCTGAGGCTGAAAGTTTAGGATCATATTAAGAAAGAATAATCAGCAGCACAGTCAGGACCAACATGTGCACGGAGGTGCCTTCAGATTTTTTTTGTTACAGGCAGTTTGACCCGACTCTAGAGTTCATTTGTGTCATTCTCAGTGTTGTTTTTTCCTTTAATTTGCATTCTTTGTCTTTGACACACTTGAGAAAAACCTTCCACAGACAAAACTGTTTTTGCATATCCCAGGGGAAGTGACTCTGACGGCATGTGACAACAGGATGAGTCTGCCTATTTGATAACTTGCACCAGTGGACAGAGTGCAGACTGTGAAAAACTTTAATCGGTCTAAACTGACAAAAATGTGAACTTGAGGTTTGACTGGTTAAAGACTTGACAGAACTTTTCACAGACTATATGGACACGAGGAATAATTACAGCAACATATAACTTTTTCAATGGCATATGAGTAATGTTTTGAGCTGGACTTGATGTTTAAATGTCTTGTCATTTTATGGTCACCAATACCAATTTTAAGACCTCCCATTTGTTATGCAAGACTTGTGACTTGAGACTTGAGGCCTATTTGAGAGACTTGGACTTCTTAAGACTTGTAGAAAGTCTGGTTTCTGTGTATCTTGAAGTAGTAAGTCAAGGGCTGCTGGACTTCTACCAGCTTGGGGTTCACACTCGCTCTTCGTCAGACTTGAACTTTAACAGCCACATCAAATCAATAACATCAGCAGCCTTTTACCATCTAAAAAACATTGCCAAAATCAAAGGTATAGTGTCTAAACCTGACTTGGAGAGACTTATCCACGCATTTGTCTCTAGTAGGTTAGACTACTGTAACGGCCTGCTCACTGGCCTCTCCAAACGGGCCGTAAGACAGCTGCAGTACATCCAGAATGCTGCTGCTCGGGTCCTGACCAGAACCAGGAAGTACGAGCACATTAGTCCTGTGCTCAGGTCTCTACACCGGCTTCCTGTGGCTCAGAGAATAGACTTTAAAGCAGCTCTGCTTGTGTACAAGTCTCTCCACGGCCTAGCACCAAAGTACATCTCTGACATGTTATATGAACCATCTCGGACTATGAGGACCTCAGGGACCGGCCTCCTGCTGGTGCCCAGAGTCAGGACTAAACATGGGGAATCAGGGTCCAGTTTTATGCAGCTAAAATCTGGAACATACTTTCTGAAGATGTGAGACAGGCCTCTACTCTGACAATGTTCAAATCTAGGCTCAAAACAGCTCTATTTCACTGTGCATATGACTGAAAGGATCTTATCTGCACTCTTCTCTTTTAAAGTTCATTTTATAATGATTATTTATGTTTTTATTTTGTATTGTGATTTTAATGCATTTTCTTGTTCTGTAAAGCACTTTGAATTACTTTGTGTACAAATTGTGCTCTACAAATAAACTTGCCTTGCCTTGTTCTTGTTCACACACTGAACTGCAGTTAGCACATAAACAAATGACGCAGTAAATTATAGACCATGGAAGGGCTGTAACATAATTTGAATGCAACCTACAAAATGGCGAAAAGCAAATGGCCTACATTTGGGCCGCACATGTGGAAACGTGGAGAAGCCTGAATGATGCATTATTCATGTGAAAACACACCAGAAGAAACGAGGCTTGTTTTCTCTTGCATAAAGTTAGAGTCTAAAATTGATAGGCAGCATTTACTTCTATTCAGGCGGTTTGCTCTGTGGTTCACGTATCTTGCATCTGTGCAAAAGATCAGTAACCAGCAGCCTCATGCGATGCACTATCAGCCCTGATGAAGAGTTGTTGTCTTGTTCTGCTCGTCCAGCAGGAAACCACAAATAAAATGTCTTGTTTAACAGGTGGCTTTCAGTGACTGTTTACTGGCTGCTATTGTTTAAGAAGGCTGCTGCAGTTTGTGAGGCTGCAACTCGAGGGGCCTCATTTAATCATTTATTGATCTGATAAACTTTTGTTTGCCTGTGAATGCATTCAATTTTTTTTGAAGGAGACTGTTTATGAGGTCTGAAACTACTTATGCAACTTATGTAGAGCATTTTTGGCATCACTGATGCGTCCAACCACCAAGTCAGGTTAAAAAAAAAACAAAAAAAAGCATGACTAATTCCTGGAAACGTCAACAAACAGCCCGCCAGAGGAAGGCAGAAATCATAATCATAAGGTCCTGAAAGTTTCCATTAGATGACCTTTTCCATCAACAGAACCTATGCATCTAATGGCTGCAGTGCCTGGATATTATAGTGATAATTTCAATTCAATACATATATAGCACTGATGTGATGTTTTGAAAAATAGCCAATACTAAATAAAAATCAAAATCAACATAAGGGTAAATTCTTATTCATGAATACAGAAAAAAAATCATCTAATGGAACAAAATAAATTGTTAAAACAGTTTAAAATAGCATTTTCAGAAAATTATATACAAAAATAATCTTAATTTAATTTATTTAAAGTCTATCATAACTTCAAAGTCACGTAAAAGTGAGCGCTGAATGAGTTACAACAAATATTCTCATCTTAAATGCTGGACTGCTCCTTTTAGTTTCCCCCATCTGTAAGTTATCTGACCTGTCACTGCTTTAATCAGGCTCCACACTACATATTATTGACAATTCTCTCATATACTGTACACAATTAATGTATCAGACTGTGTCTAACAAGACAGATCTACTCAGGATTTTTTTTTATCTTTGGGCAGCAGTGGGTCTAATGTGGATGTTTGAGGAGTCAATAATATCCCCTATATGCCACTAGGTGGTGCACTAGTTCTTATATGCAGACACTTACCAACCACAGGTGTTGCATGGGTGCTGGTGACACCAATGGGTGCTGAAGGCATGAGGCGTATCATCTCTGGCAAAGGCACCAATTTATGCATGAAAAGTAAAACATAAAAAAAAAAAAAATGTAATCAAAAGTTACAAAGGTGAGTAATGAAGGAGTCAATCTTAAGCCTTTATCTTTTTCAGAATCTGACAGAGAAATCAGGATGGGTGCCGATAGCATTTTATTTATACTACTACTCTTTATCTTCACTTTCTTTATTAATACTCTCATCCGTCATTTTTCATTACTAAATAATGGCTTTTTCAAAAATATATTGTTTGGCCGATGAGCAGAGAGCTCCAGGTGCTGGCAGCCTGGAGGGAATTACCTTGTTTAAAGCAGTTTTATATGGTAAATAATATTATTGGGTTAGTAGTGATAATGATTCATCAAGATGTAAGATGTATTCAAATTGTGTAAGCTGTCAAGGTGAAACCAGTTCTCAACTTTATATATTGTAGGGTAGTTCAGTCTTTATAAATGCAGTACATTCTATAAACGTATCTTAAATAAGCTGCATAAAATGTTTAATTGCAAATTAATTGCAAAAATTGCTTTTCTCACTTATTGTGTAGGTGTGTGTTTACCTGTGCTGATATTTCCAATTTAGCAATTATTATTAGTAGAAGTAGGTTAGTAGTTGTCATAATAGTCGTAGTCACTCTCAGCCAGCTGATTGGGGACATTTATGTGTGTGAGGCTCAGAATTAGTGTCAGGAAATGATCAGTTATAAACAACACTATCGAGAAAATGTGTTTACACCATGTTTCTTACGTAGCCCAAAAAATGTGCTAGAAAAATGTTTACACTCTGAGGTGATGTGTTAAAAATGACACGTGTTGAATTTCAACACATGTACAGAGTGCGCTCAGAAACAACACGTGTTGATTTCAACACAGCTGATGTGTAAACTGCTCTTACACACCAGCTGTGTTACATGGCTCAACACATAAATGTTTTAGTTTTACAAACTGTCTTTAGTTTGTTGCACAACATATGCATTGAAATGCTCGTCAAAGTACTGAACTTTAAATACCCTAATAAGAAAGAGGAAAGTCTCACCCTGGTGTGTAACATGAACTATCTGACATTGTACTTTACAAATTTAATTTCAACAGCAGTCACTTCAGGTGGGCTTTGCTTTGCTAGTTTTACTTAAACCACATTTATAATGCAACTAGAGTTACAGTATCTTTCTATATCAAAACTGAGCTCCTCTCTCTTCCACGCCATGACTGTGAACAATAGCGTGCACACTCATCTTAAACATGTAGAGTGTAAACACTTGTGCAGAGGCAATCACACACCCACTCACAAAAAGTAAAGGACTTAGGCTATGCATGCAGTGTGACATGAGTGGTTCCCATGGGAACACTTTCCATAGATTTGCTCCAGAATTTATTTTTCCATCGGACATCTACAAAGAATGTCACATCAGTATAATCTGCACAGTAATTTGTTGTATTTTGTAGATATGGAGCACTTACTCATCATGCAATGGAAAGTTACAGAGTGATCACCGAGGCAACACGAGACCAGACAGAAATGAGGTTTATTCAAAACACTCTCTCTCCTGCTCACTTTGCCAAAAGGTGAAGTTCCTGGAATCGTAGCGACATGCTGACACAAGTAAACACAGTTGAAATAGCATTAGTAAGCTAAAAGTGATAAATCTGACCTCTATTTTGACTAAATTAAAGACATTTGCACCATAAACTGGTGCACAAATGTATCAGAACGCAGGGAAATAAATATGTGATGCTCAAAATTGGTGTCAGGAAATGATCAGATATAAACAACACTGTAGAGAAAATGTTTACACCATGTTTCTTACGAAGCCCAAAAGATGTGCTCTTTTAATGTGAAAAAAATGTTCACGCTCTCAGAGGTGATGTGTTAAAAATGACACGTGTTGAATTTCAACACATGTACAGAGTGTGCTCAGAGACGTGTTCATTTCAACACAGCTGATGTGTAAACTGCTCTTACACACCAGCTGTGTTACGTGGAGTAACACATAAATGTTTTAGTGTTAAAAATAGTGTAAATCATGTGCAACGCAGATAGTCAAATGAAAGTGTTACTTTTACACATTGTGTGTAAATCATGTTTTATGGAAGTATCAGGTGACTGTTTTCTGTCAGCAAAAATGAGAAGCAAAAATACTTTCATTAGCCATTTATTTAACATTTTATTGCGAATATTCAACTACCAGGCGTTACATTCATTGGTAATACAAAATGTAATATTTCTAAATGTAATTCATGAACATGGCATCATTAAACCATCAGTACAAATACACCTACAAAATCATATAGCTCAGATTGAGACAGAGATCATCAGTGCTAAAATCTGACATAATGTCAAGAGGTCTAACATCTGCAACATCTTTTAATTTATCGTATCGGATGTTGTGCAACATATACTGAACTTTAAATACTGTAATAAGAGAGCGGTATGTCTCACCCTGGGGTGTAACATTAACTACCTCACCAAACAAGTGCTCCCTGTGATGCTGTGTTGTTATTGGCAGCACAGATCCAGTCCTATACAACACTGTCTTCATGGAACAGACTGTACGTTCTCCTTATCTATCATACAAAACTGGTAAAACCTGTCTGCAGAAAATCTTTCCACATGGCTGCACAGTGACTGTACTGCCAAATTATCTGCGATCCAAATTTAAGAGTTCCACACAGCATCTGAGTTGATCCCAATTATCATGAAGTGCTTTGAATGGCTGGTAATGACACACACAAAAAGGACAGCTGACATGACAGTAGACCTCCACAAATACACTTACAGGAAGCTCCACTCCACTGCTGACGCCATCTCTTCTGTGGTTCATCAGGCCCTCACTCACTTGGAAAACAACAACTCCTAGTTAGTTAGCTAGTTAAGTTCAGGGTTCTGGTGTTCCAGTATTACAAAGCTGGTTCACTTTTAACCAGGAGAAATCACCATGGTAACATATGATGAACAGCTAACCTGCTCCGCAGCAGTATAACTTCAGAGGATTGGGTTCACAACCTGTTAACACCCCGACCACTGACCAATCAGATACCTGGGGAAAAAAAAGGATCGAGACATGGACAACAGTCCAGAGTGACAGACAAAAGAGTAGGATTAATATTTTTTATGGCCCTAAACACATGACGATGATTTTAACTTTAGTTTACTTTATCCCAGGAGTGACCGCTGACATTGTGAGTATTTAATCTGATTCAATCACTGAAACTCAAAACATGAGACACCGGTGTGATGAGAACCGGGGAAAAAACAAACCAAAAACAACAACAAAAGATCTGCCTTTATTTTATTCAAAAACGAATCCACACAGTTAAATGTCTCCTGTTATTTTAAATGCGACATTTTGGTCAGATAGACCTCATCACGTTATTATCTAGACTACTGTTCCACCCTTAACATCAAAAACAGCAGTCTAGCGTTACTTTAAAGTGTTCTTGCGTAGTGATTTTATTTCAATTTTTCCAACTCATTAGCATTTACATATTCGGAAATTATTTCCAGTGTTTCTACATCTTCCCATCCTGTTGTGGGATTATGGACTATCATTTTCATTACATTCCGTAAATGACATTTTGCTGTCGGATAACAGAATATTCCCGCGGCAATTACCAACACAGTCTCATATCATACGAAGCGGCCTGCTTCATTCATGGTTCTGATGACATTGCTTGTACCAGTTATCCAGATGGTCAATGTTCAGGGTTCATGAAGCCACTTAACAAAAAGATATTGGGTATGTTAAACAGCCTTCCAAGTACAGGCCTCTGATCCAAAAACAAGAGGATCGGTGATCGAGACTTAGATGGGATTTTGACTGGTCATGACAGTTCAGGTAATGAGCTCATCTGCACAATGAATAGTTTTACTTTTAACACTTACGTACATGTAGTTGCCAAAATCTTTTGAGCTTTTACTTTAAGAGTCACTTCACCCAAATCAAAATAAAAATGATTTCCTCACTTATTGGTAGTGGCATCTAGAAATGCTCATGTTGCTTATAATGCAATACGACTGAGGTAAACAGATGCCTATGGTGGTTTGAGGTTTAAAGAAAATGTCCCAATAAAAATGTTAACTGGGTTGATTATTCAGACTAACAGGAACACTGTTTATGGTGAGTCATTTTGTGACTTCTTTTAAATGTAAAATTCTGTGATACCATAGAAAATTCTATTCACACTGAGGCTTAATTTTAAAAGGGCACTCCACATTAACATCAGTTGCCTGTAATGAGGACAAGTACTCGACCCTTAAAAACAGAAGGCCCAATCCCAATTCATGGGGGTGTCAAGTGTGAAAGACATGGGTGTTCACCTGGCTGCAGGTACTAATGAAAAGTTCAGATGCATTGTGGGAAGTGTAGGATTTAAAGTTTGTATACCTCCAGATTTATGGACGTTGAATGCCTCTTTTCAGAGGTAACAAGCCAAAAAGGTTGGAAACAGCAGTGCCAGATACCACTTAATAAAAAGTGATCGTTTTCTTCGTTGTTAAGATGAGCTGAGCCTTAAACATGACACACACATTGCTGACCATGCCAATTTCTAACCAGACAAAACAAAACCATTAAAATTCAACATTTACATTTCAATACCCAAGTCTTTATCTTTTAAATAACTAAAATAGAACTGTTATTTAAGGCACACTCTTCTTCTCTTCTCTTAACACTTACGTAAGAGTTAATTATCTTATACATTTTAACAACAAGCTTTAACATTACATCATGTAACACAGGCCGAGCATCCAGTTGTACAGGACAGACCCACACTATAATAAACATCAGGTACTTACTGGGTTTAACTGACCTTTCATGCCAGCTGAGTGGGTTTTAAGGCTGTTATGGATGGGCTACAGACAAAAACAAATACAAAGCAGTAAGTGATATGCAGAGGAAAAACTCAATCCCTACAGTAACTTTTTGCCACCATGGCCTTTGATCCTTGTATGAACTAAAAACTCAAATTTGGGCACCTGCTGGCTACATCTTTGCAGATTTATTCTCTTATTTTTTGTGATCAATTTTTTATTCAGATTTATTCTCTTCGAGATTGCTCTCTGTGCAGCAATCTCCAACACAGGATCACTGCAGATGACACTGGCTGATGATTATGTCAAACGTTTAAACAGAAGCATGGACAAAACAGGAAACCACTCAGCAATACAAACTAGCGCTGCAGTAAATACCAATCAAGTAAAGCAGTTTTTCTTGAGCCGTCTCAGGTGTTTATGTATAGTTACGCTGTCATTTCAAATTCTGTTTATACATATATGGTTAGGTATGTTAGTGCTGGAGAGGGTCTCACTGAGTTTTCTTCCATTTGGATTTTGCCCTTTAATTTTAACTTTTACTTTCTACATTATTTCACAGGAATACACCAACAATTCAGGATTTGCTGCTGTAAATCTCAACTATATACGCAAACTAAGTTTCCATTTAGCAGTTTGTGCCACCATCTGAGATCTTCAAGCATAAGGAAATAAATGTAGTTGGGAGAAGAGGGAATTCCAGGTTAAGATTAGAAACAAGGTCATGGTTTGGGTTAAAATGAATAGATGTCTATCAGAAGGGGCTCTCTGGGAAAGCCAAGAAGGAAAACTTCTCCTATGTGCAATTTAAACAAGGGCAAACCAATTAACATGACCACTGAATTGCTGATCAGTTACAATCACCATGACAAAAAAGGTTACCAAAGTATTAAAGCATTGATCAGCTTTTTAATTTATGAAAAATGAGAACTGAGCTTCACAAAATTGGAATTTAACACAGAGCTACTGTATTGCTGGGTTTGTTGTTTTGCTTGCCCCCTGTGGTGCATTATGGGGACATGACTGTGAGATGTGACAAACACTAACATTATAGCATTCATGCATGTTTGAGTACTGGTATGTATGTACAGACAGAAAGGTTAATGATTCCAAAAAAGTTTCTCTCTCACTGTGTCAGTGCACTCCATCTTCCAAGTGTCATTATTTAATCTGCAGTTATTTCCATCATTATCATGACATTAACATGCAGTATTTGGAACCACAAGTTGGCCAACATCTTAGTTTGGAGGTGGTGGTGCACCAGATTTCAGCACATTCTTTTTTTTTTTTTTTAATTGTTTCAGAACTAATGGAAATGCATTTTCTTCTGTACTTAAATATTCCGTCTTTTATCGGACAACATAAGGTGGAGTCCGCAAAAATTAGATGATGGCAAACTTGGTTTTTAAATACCTGATGAGATCCTGTCGTTAAACAGCTGTAAAATGTCAGTACAAACCTTCATCACTCACCTCCACGCACGTCAGGAAAAACCAGCATTGGATTTCAAGATGAATTTTATTACAACAGATTCATAAAACATTACAAAGAATGCATACAGGTACCCTTTTGACCAGGAAAGATTAAAAACAAACCTGAAATAAGGATAAAGCTAGAGACTGATGTGGTGTGAATGTGTAACACTACTTAGCTGGAATCATCATTATCACTGAGACCCTCACCAACCAAAGTTGGGGACGCAAGTCCAACAGCACCTAAACGTGCTGTGAGGGCCTCAATCAATATATACCAAAGAAAAAGAATAAACAAAATAAAAATAATCAAATGTTTACAAGAGAAACTTGCCTTTGTAAGGGGTTGGTACGTTCATGTAACTCCAGCAGCTTCAAAAGAAATATGAACCATTTAAACACACTTCACTTCTATAAACCTGAGTGAAACCTATGGGGGGAAAAATATATCCTCACATGTAATCATGACAACAAAATAGCATTCAGGAACTTGTGTGGTGTTTGGCTGTTTTCCAATAAAGATGTTACATTTAATGTCCATGTGTCCTAACAAATAATGTTTGTCTTCACCACCACTGGTCTTAACTGCTCTTTGCTTGCAGCTAGGTTTGAAAAAGCACAAGGATGAGAGAAAGGTGTTAACCTCAAACCTAATGTGGTGGCTGCTTTGCTGCTTCAGTAACGTCCAGCCGGAGACATGACGGGTGGCCTCATGCCCATGGGAGGGCCTCCTTGGTAAGGGGGCACCATAGGAGGACCCTGCCCATATGGAGGCATCCCTCCAGGCATGTAGCTTGGCATGCCCTGAGGAGGAGCACCATACTGACCTGCAGAGAGAACACAGGGAGAGCAGAATATGGTCATGCTGAAATTCTTACAGATTCAACAGCTGCCGATTAAGTTGCAGCTTATATAAATTTGAGTACTTCTGTATTTAGATCAAGTTGGGATGTCCCGATCAAGTTTTTTTTTTTTTGCCCTCAATCCATATCCCAGGGATTTAATAGAGTATCTACTGATTCCAAGTCCAGTTCAGATACTTGTATTTTCCTTAATACAGCTGCACAGTGCACACTTGAAGTAACTTAAAAGTTATTGAAATCAATCCAACGTATATGTTTGACAAATAAATAGCGCTACAATGCATTATGGAAAAAAGTCCCTGTACCCAAGCTGTTTCTTAATATTTTTTAAATGTATTTTTCTGTTTCATGTATAATATAGCAAGGCCTCTTTAATCTCTTTGTTCTTGTAGCTGCCTCGATGGAATTTCTGTCCCTTTAAGAACTTCCACCACTGTTCGTTGCTTTGGTGCAGCTTTGCTCGATCAGATTGGGCTCTAGATTAGCGATCCTGATCATAAAAAAAATGCCCTGATAGGCCTGGATAATGATCATGAAACAATAATTCATTAATCAAGTAACTTAACACCCAGCTTTAGCTTGACCCTGGCATCTTCACATATCCATATAATGCATTCAAATGTATACTACAAGCTACTTCACCTAATGTGCCATAAAAAAGCATATATGGAGGAGTGCAAATGTTTAAAAATGTCTGGGAACCAATGATCTAGAGGAAAAATTACTGTAAAAAAGCTTAATGTTCAGTGCAGTAATAACTGTAAACTAACACAGACAGTATTAATAAAGTGACTGTAAACATAACTGACAAACTGAGGAAAGTGTTGTAGTGATAAAAGTTTGAAATGTAAACAAATCTGAAGGGTGTTTTACACCGACTGATTCCTGAACAAGCATTTTCTTACCATGCATGGGATGCCTCATGCCAGGCTGCTGTGGTGGCATGCCTTGCTGTGGGGGCATTATGCTGCCTACAGCTGCCACTGGGGGAGCAGCCGCATGGGCCTGACCCGGCCTGGGTGTAAGACGCTGGTAACGAGGCAACTGAGCTTTCATCTCTTCCTGTTAGCAGGGACAACACACAGAGCAAATATTCAGACTAAAGAAACTCTGTTATGCCCCTTACAGTACACAAAGATAAACACTCACAAAAATGACGGGGGATTGGGTACCTATGTAGACGTGCCCTGATTTCACACTGAGGATATTCAAGTTCAGAATCATCCTTCAACATAACCACAAAAGAGAAACTACTAAGAAAAGATAAACAATCTAAATGCTTGGCGGATGTCCCAGAAATATCTAACTTCCTACCAAACTTCTTAACTGTGATACTAATATTCAGGACCAGACTGATGGTCAAATATGGCACTAACCCATTCTTTAATAAATGTACTATTATATGTATCAGTCATTACTTACTGTGAAAAGGGCAAAATAGAAAGCTCAAGCAACTTACCAGTGAGATATCCTCATCAGGATGGATCAACTTACTAGTTGCACTCGTGGTGGTGAGGATAGCAGGCTTGGTGGCCACTGTGGCCGGGGGTTTGGCCACAGTGCTGCTAGAGGGGTTAGAAGAAGAAGAAGAAGAAGTGGAAGAGGAAGAGGAGACAGAGGGCTGGGTGTAGGCAGGGAATGTTGCTTTGGGAGGGTCGGAGGAGGCGGCTGTGCTGTGGGAGTTTGAGGCTGCAGCTCCTGAGGTGCTCTGCTGGGCCTGTACAAAGACACAACACAGGTAACTGACTGGTAGTCCAAACTGCTGCTTTCTTATTTTTCAAAGAGGAAGAGAGACAGAAAAAAACTTAACAGTCACAAAAGTCCTCAGCAAATTCTTCACTGCGACAATCATTATGTAACAAAATATTTTAGGTATTATTTGAGAAACCCCAAACACTCCATTTATGGGTTTGTTTTTTTTAAACACTCAAAATCATGTTTTCATCTCTGATTTGGACCTTCTGATTTTTTATTCATATTTGGATTCCACTTGAGATATGTAAATTATTATCATTATGACTTGTGAAATCCCCAAAAACTCAGTTAAGTCTTTTTGATTTGAGGAACAAGACAATTGTCCTTTACATGTACACCATTTACTTTCAACTGGAGTGTAGATTTTCCATGAAATGAGTCAAACCCTTCGTATCCACAAAAGTCAATAAATCATCAGATGAAAGACAAATCCTGAAATAAAGGAATAACCAGCCACCAGACATTAAGAATTCAGATTGTGAGGAAAAACCCGACAGTGTGTTATGCACTACTGCAGCGTCAGAGAATGATGAGTTATTGCAGAATTCATGCTCCAGTGGTTAGGAGGGGTGAATAATGCAAAGTAAGATCCATGTAAATCCATTGCTACACCTCATTCTGCGTTAATCAAAGCACATGCACAGTAATAAAGCTCACAGACAAACAGTATGTCAGTTGTTGTCAGGGATAATCATCCTCCGACACCAACATTATAGCCGACGTGCTCAGTTTGATGCACAAGGCAAATACTGTTAGTAATCAGCCTTGTTTACAACTTGAGAATTTACAGGCGGAGTTAATAGATAAGCAACATGCAGCTGCCACAGCCCAAGTCAAAGTCCTGTCTGTGAGCCTACTTGTGGCGTGTTAGGAAAGGGAGGCTGGGAGGAGGCAGACTGAAGGTCTGCGGATGGAGAGGAAACGGCTGCTGTGCTGCTGTGAACACCAGCGCCCATCTGCAGCATGGTGGAAAGGAGATCACAGTATTGGCAGGTAACATGTCCACATACTCTATCCAAATTCAATAATGAGAACAAAGTATGCTATAAAACAGTGACACTGATTTAAAAAAAAAAAAAAAAAAAAAAAAAATGGTGGTGAGGAAGACAAAAGGAGGAACAGCTGACCACAGAAAATGAGGAATAAGGACATGAGAAAATAAGAAGTGTTGGGAAGTAGGTCAAAAACATCCCTGAGTACCGTTTTCATAAGAAATCACATAGGAGGTTCAATATCATAACATGTCAACAACTATCTACCTTGAATGACAAGCATACATAAACCTCTAAACGCTCTGAAATGCCTATGTGAGGGTGTGCTGTTCGGGCGATTGCATGGGGCCCACCTGTGCTGCACTGGGGAAAAGAGGTTTGGTGACAGCGGGCTGAGCCACTGGTACTGCAGGTCGACTGGGTATCGCTCCTGCCGTGGGGGCTGGGGCCATATGGGGCATTCCTGGCCTTGGGGCCATGTGAGGTGGCATTCCTACACAATCACCCAAACACAGTCAATTAACCCTTCTTGCACTATTACATTGAAATCATAAAAAGAACAAAATAAGCAAAAGTGCTCAGAAGGAGCTCAAACTGACTTTAAATGTGTCTTGTTACTCTAACCAAAAATACAACAACTCACCGTGGGGTATACCGGGCATTCCCGGCATCATGGGAGGCATCATTCCACCCATTGGCATCATGCTGCAAAAGGTAGACAATGATGCATGGTGTTATGTTCACTGAAACACTGAAATTGAAATATAATTGAAATAGATATACCCAAAACAAATAAGTTATTTAAAAAAAAAAAAAAAGAATCAAAAAGGAGAAAAGCATCAAACCTAAGATAGTATCACTGAACACATGCCATTAAGAGATCTCTTACCCTGGTGGCATTCCATGCATGGCAGGGGGCATACCGTGCATCATGGGAGGAACGCCCGGCATCATGGGAGGCATTCCTGTAACAATGAG
Organism: Epinephelus cyanopodus; assembly: GCA_026686955.1. Classification (NCBI taxonomy): domain Eukaryota; kingdom Metazoa; phylum Chordata; class Actinopteri; order Perciformes; family Serranidae; genus Epinephelus; species Epinephelus cyanopodus. Next base: position 36,290,985 of record CM048916.1, read on the forward strand.
CAAGAGGAAATGTATTGTTTACCAATAACTCAACATTACATCACTCCAAACAAGCAGTGGCATGTCAAGGTAACTGAACACACAACAACAAAAAACGTTTTGTGCTATCAGCAATCCCACAACATGTCAGTGTTTCCCTGCTCTATCTCTACAGTTTCTTGAACTCGGTTTTGCTACATTTTACATGTTGCAAGCCTGCAGCACTCTGAATGCTTAACAATTATTAAATGCAGAGAAGACAACACAAGTCACGTAGGGTGTTGGTGGGAGAGGCTTACACTTGACACTGCGCAATACATATATATTTATGCTCAAAAAGAAAAAGGACAAACTGACAATATGTGTCCATCAACTTGATCACCTAATTACCAGATGTAGGACCAGATCAATGTTTGCAAGTCACTGTTAAATCGAGGCACCACAAATGATGAATTCTTGTGTTCGGTACTTTTCACCAACATCATCCTTTGATACATTAACAGCCTTGTCAGAGATCAATTTCCCACAATTGCATTTGTAAAAGGTCATGAATGCAATTCAACCTACAGTAACTCATTCATCTGTGGTCCATAGTCCTGTTATACAGGTTTACATGTAAGCTCTCTGGTAGTGCCTGGTAAAGGCTGCTAACACTCATCAGGGAGTATCGACATGTTCTATGTGAAGTCATGAGTCACTGTCTAACTCAGAATTAACTTATGAGTGTTTGTTTAAATTCTATTTTATCAAGACGAGTCAGTACTAATTTCCAACTTCCGCTTTTCGCTAAGAGATCCTTGCCTTGATAACCTCCAGGATGCATCCCAGGTGTCCCAGCCACAGGAGGCATCCCAAGCTGTGCCATTGGAGCAGCGTAGCCTGCCTGGGGCTGGACAGCAGGAACCTGCTGAGCTGATGGTCCGGCTTCATCATCATCGTCGTCATCTTCATCAGAGTCGTCCTGATTCGACTTCTTTTTTTGACTCTCTGAAAACAGAGAGGTAATGCATACATCAGGTAATAGTGAGGCTTACACATAATACAACATAAATCAACCTAAGCTTCTGCAAGACAAACTTTGATTTCAATGTAAGCACACCACATTAAGAAATAAAGTAGAGACAGAACATAAAATTAATCAAGATGGGATACCCCTGGATTTATGCTCCCCCAGCTCTCATGGCTCTGATAATGCTACTCATTACCAAGAATCTCCCTTAGCTTTAAATCATTCCAAATACACAAGACCATCGTGAACTCTAAGATAAAATGTAACAGAGACATCTAGGCTTTTATTCAATTTGGAAAGAAAAGTACATTAAGATGTACAAACCTTGTGATTTCTGTTCTAACGTTCGTCTTCTTTCCTGCATGTCTTTCTCTGGAATCCCCTCCATACCGTAGATCTCCAGCTCGATGTCTGTTCTTCCGGGAATTGCATTTGGTACACTGTCAATTGTCTCTTTGTGTACCTGAAACGCATGCAAAATGAATCAGTGTGTGCTGTCATAATAAACAAAGTTTATCTGTTATCCACTTTATGAGAGAAGACACCAAACTAAGTTAACAGACAAAAAGCACCCACCTGCATGCAATGGATAGCCAAGCCTGGACCTGTGTACAACTTCTTGTGGCATATGTGACATTTAAAATGTTTTGCCTTCTGATGCTGAATGAGGATCTTCTCATCATCAAAGTCTCGATTACAGTACCTTGGGTGTGGAGTTAAGGATTATGTCGAAGCATAACACCAAAAACACATCGTGCAAATACTTGCATATGTTACCTAAAAGACAGTTCCATGCTCTGGGGTGTAATCTTCATCCCCACTTATGAGCAACGACCGGGCAGTGAAAGTTGTAGGGTTTCAAAATAAACTCAAATGAAAGGTCTTTAGACTCACCACCTTGGAGGCGTGAATGGTAACGTTAGCTGTTACCCTGAATCATCAGTGCATGACTAACAGGTGAGCTCGCTAACATCGCAGCAGAGATAGCTAGCACTACTTCCCTTTTAGCAATACCAGGAACTCATCGCAATCTACCGTTACTAGCTACTGCGTAAATGCACTCGACGCCAAATACTTTACAGATGTAGACTGAGTAAAAACAATCCCCGAGACGCTTTTCTAGCGCCCAATGACCAAACAGTTAAGCTAACGCTAGCTCACAAGCCGATAAACCCTCTTAACGGTTAGCTTAGGCCTTCCTTTTGTCAGGCTAACGCTTAGCATCTGACATTTCTGGGTTGGTATTGCCTCGACCGGTTAAAAGGATACCAGCACCATGGCTTCATCTGCTTCTTCTTTTTCCGTCCCATTTTTACTGAATACTGAAAAAAGTCTTACAACGTTAAATGCTAGTCTTATTATCTGTTTGACAACAGCATGCTGTAGTCCCGTAACAACGCCGAAAATGGCGCTTTGCTGGAGGAAGTTGTAGAGGAGACAGTATTCTCGCGTGCACAGAAAACAGACGTCATGTCATAGACACGCCCCTAGTTATACAGACAGGTAATAGCATATTAATGATATTATTATATTATTATCATAACATGTGGTCTACAATCAGATCTTTTCAGTGATTTTCTATAATGTTATTTTGATTTAAAGGGTTTTCTTACAGGCTTTAGACTGTATTATTATGTACGACCCGCTTCAGCACAGGTCCACATGTCTCAAACACTTCAATACAAATGACTTCACAGTTTTTACAGTGAGTGTATTTGTGCAGCAAAACCTGAAAAATAAACATAAGCAGGTTATATATTTATGGGCTATGACTTGACTCAGCTGAGTACTAGGAGTGACTGAGGTTGGTTGGCACACTTTTCACTCTTTGCCATGGCACACATGAAAGGTTAAGGTGTCAATTATAAATAAATATATTTGAATGCACACAAATGTTTTGTAAAATTAAGTGATTTTTGATTAAATTCATGTTTGCATCTATACCAGTCAGCCACATCATGAGGTTAGTTGGCACACTTTTATTTTATTTATTTATTTTTTTATTTTTTTACAAAAAATGAAGCAACCAGTGTAAACAATTTGAGCCTTCACTTCAAACGAGAACCAGAAAACATGAACATTTAATTGAATTTCTGCCCATTTCAAAAAACACCTCTCAGCAATTTATCAGTAGGAATGTTTAATTACTTTTGCTATTGACCATTCAGATTAATATTAAAAAGATAATGATATAAAAAATGTTTTTAATCTTTCAAAAAGGGTTTTGACCTCTCTAAATACTGTCACAGGTACAACTGTTAATTATAAAACCACCAAATCAGTGTTTCAACCAACGCTGCTAACATTTGACCCAACACTGATAAAATTCTGTTGCCAGCTGATCACAGACTTTCAAATCTAATATCAAAATGTAGCTGATTCCTTTGTCTATTAACTAAAAGTTATTACCAATATCTCTATCTCGCACAGTTTTAAAATACATTTAATCCACAGACCAGATACTATCAAACTGAAATGTTAGGTGAGTGCAGGTGAAAAAAGCAAACATTTCTATGATGCCGTTTTGGTTCTGTCACCCTCAAAGGACTAGAAAATAGCTGTGGCAAACCAACCCCAGTCTCCCCTACTTGCATTTTACTGTCTTTGCATTTGTTTTATGTTTTTTCTTTATTGTAACATTTTATGTTCTTGTTTACGTAAACCGAAGACATGCAATTTGGTTCCCCTGGATACTGAGTATTGTGCTCCATACAGAGAGAAGAGAATGATAGTAACCTCCTATCACATGCATATGATTGCAACTTGTTGTATCATCAGTGTCCACTTGATGGAGACAGCGTTGCAGAAATAGAAACTGGGTCCTCTGCCTTGGCATCATGGATGCATGTTTGGCATGCAATTTGTGATTTTTGAAAGGCTGTTTATTTTGTACAAAAATAGACTACCCATGGGAACAAGGACATAGATACCCCCGTTTGCAATCTCTTCTATACTCCTGGTTTTTCATAGTTCCCTCCATTCCAATTAAAGGACAACAGGGAGTCAAGGGACGTCTAACAATAGCTAGTTCCAGCTTTGTGTTAACAAGTGTGGGAAGGACTTCACCTCTTTTAACTTTCCAGTGACCTCACGCACAAACTGGGGTCAATAAAGAAATGGTCTCCTGTGTGCGTGTGGAAGACACAGATCCATGACCTCAACCTCATCCACCACCTTTGGGATAAATTATGACACTGACCTCACTAATACTGAATATTTAAGATGAAGAATGAAATATTCACGGGTGTAATGTGTATCTGCATACTTTGCTTGATTTTCCAGTGTCATAATTGCCTGTGTTGTTTAGGCACCGTCTGATGTCCACTGACCAGTATCCTCTTACTGAATATACTCTTACTGAGTACAAATTCCCACACATGTGCACACAGACACACATGCAATACAAAGCATTACTCACACATGCTGACAGAACGTATCAGTACACCAACAATGCCACAGTCACACCATTATCACCATCATCTCATTAGAAACATTGGTAATGTTTGTGTAAACTGTCAACCTAAATGCCTGCTTCTAGCAATGACAGTAACTCCTGAAAAGATGTAAAATGCAAATGAAATGTGGCCAAATTGTAACAAGAGCAGCTCTCAGCAGGCAGCATAAATGCAAAGACACTGCAAATGCATTCACACATTCACGTTTCCCCTCCCTGCAGCTTCGCTTGTCTTCTCTTTCTCACCAAGGTGAATGATTACCTCTGAAATTGGAGATTTATGAAGGGGAAACACAACTGAGGCGGCTTTCCTTGGCCGCTTAATGAATTTTTCATTGTACGCCTTCAAAACCGCTACTCTCCATATGGTTGTACTGGCTAGACAGAGAAGACGTTCAGTGACAGCTTAAGGAGTCCCTTCTCTGAATGAATTATGGCTGATTCTTGTATGCTCGCGCATTTCATTGATCACTTTGACGTCTGCTTTTTTTTCCCTCCCAAAGGCTCTTAGCCCGGCTCTTCACTCCGGGGCCCTGAGCTCGCTCTAAACACTGGGATTGGAAAGCTAATCTGGTTTCAAGGCTGCAGACCTGCTTGGTTTGAGCCCTGTTCTTTGCACAATGGGGAGGTAGTTCCTGTCCCAAGAATATTGAATAAAAAGGCTATGTGCGAGTGTGAGCATGTGTGTTAACACTGATATAAATGAAGGCAAATCCAAAGAAATCATACTTTGTTTCAGTATAAAACTGTTTAATGTACTCCAGTATGTACATATCAAATCTACAAAATATGCACATTGTTAAAATATTATCAGCGATTTACCCCTCACTCACTTTTGTGTCATAGCCCTTATTATATACAACCCCAGACCATCTTTAACCAATTCTTAAATAGGATACATACAGGATATAGCTAAGGTATCACAATGCAGACTGAACAAACAATTCACACAACATACCAATATCACCAAGTAAAAAAAAAAAATCAACAGCAAATGCATGTTAAAATATTAATCTGTATATAATTACATTATAATAACATTTGTGCGAAGCAGTTACCAGCGTAACATGAGGTTAAAGTACAGTACAATTTGAGACTTACAGCTTGGGGCAGGGGTCGTTTTCTGTCCCGGTTACATCAATTAACAATTTACGTTGTGACAGGAACTAATGAGGGAGCATTGATTTACTTCTTTCCCCCCACTGCCTCCTGATATGAGAGTGAAACGACCCCAGCCCGGATGTAGTCGAGGTCAGGCATGTGTGCTCTTCTACGTTTGGTAATGAGAAAAAGACTTATTCAGAATGACCCAGCTGCTCCCACTGGTGAATGTTTTCATTAGTCTAATCCCACTTTGCCTTAATTCACCAATAAAAAAAAAATCAATAAATAAACTTCTGTCACATCTTTGCAGTTTTAAACAAATTGCAAAAATCACTGCAAACACCCAGAGGGGACAACAAAATGACAATTTTACTGCATTTCTGGGTTCTCCCAAGGGTGTCAGTGTTCTTTAGAGATCTTGAACATATTCTGTTACATATGACCGACTCCATAAAGACAAAATTAGATTCATTTTGCTTGCACAAAAGCAATTCTTGTCAGGGGATGTGCTCTCCCCTTCAGTGCTCGTAGCAATGTTTTGGCATCATTTCTGAAAGCTTAAAAGTCTGAATGGCACTTCTGCTTCTTTCTTCTATCTGTACGCACAATGGTACAATTGTCACACTACTTGCACACACACACGAAAAAAGTTAAAAGACACAAGTTGGAGGTTCAAATAGTGCTGAACACAAATTAATCCTTCTCTGGGGAAGTGCCAAATGCTGAAGGCAACACTGAATAGAAACCCACACTTTCCTTCAAAGGTAAATTTATAATAACTTCTGAAGGTTGCCACAGCCGATACACACTCCATGCTCCCTTCAAATGTGGAGAGGTTTAGCTATCTTGCTGTTGGTTTAATCTAAACCTCTCATGCTTATGAGCTGCTTGTAATGATGAAAAAACACCAACTAAGCCTAAATTCTCCTATGACCTTATTCTTCATTTACTGATGATGAGGGCGCAGGCAGATTACAGGATTTTCAGGAACTCTTCTGTCTGAAAACGGTTTATACTGCAGGGTTTCACTGCCGTCACCCCACACAAGAGGCAACTGTGCAGAAATACTTTCACCAGGCTGACGTCTCCATGAGAAGGCACCGTTGGATTGAGGAGGAAGAGGCATAGGAGGTTAAGCCATGTCGACAGGACAGCTCCTGTTGTGTTAGATCCGAGGCTTCACATTTGTCAACACAGTGTTGTCAACAAAAGTCCCACTGGCTGACACTCATGGTACTCATGAGACACACGTCCAACAGAGATGTAGACAAAGAGCAGATGGAGGTTAGCTTGTAATGGTAAGCGGAAATGATGGCAAGGCTTAACCCACAAAGGGAGCAGGTGGGCTGAAAAAGGTATGACGAGACCGGCAGCAAGGCCTGCTGCATGTCCGGTGCATTGCTGCATCAGAGCGCTGGATGTAGGATGGGGGCGGCCGTCAGATGACTCTGATCACCCCACGACAACGCTCAAAATATGAGGGGCTGAGGTGACTCATCCAGCCAGGCAGTCAGGCATCTACCAATAGAGGAATAAAGGGGGATACAGTGTCTAGTCTGCCGCTAACAAGCAAGTCAAGGTGGCGGGGGCAGTCGCACATCAAGCAAGCTGTAGGCAAAGATGTTCCAGAAGACGGCGCAGAGCACAAACAAGGTGTAGACACAGAAGAAGATCCAAAACAGGGACTGCTCCTGGAGTCGCTGCTCATAGTTCTGCAGGACCACCACGCCAAGCGTCAGGCCTACCACCACTCCTCCCAGGTGAGCTACAAAGCTGGGATTGGGGCACGGAGGAAAGGCCGGAGGATAGAACCGCAGCCACACCGCCCGACCAAACTCTACACTCACTGTGAGCAGACAGAGGGAAAGAGAGAAAACACAATATTAGTAAGGTAGTTCCTCACAAGTAGTGCACCTATCAAGATGTAAAATAACAATCTCTTCTATGAGGCAGGAAAATTTAAAAAAGAATTTACAGGATAGGGAGTGAAAGAATTCACCCTCTGTGTTTTCATAGACAGTGTTTCCATGGTGAGCTGGCCCATTGAGGGAGAGTAACAGAGAAAGGGAAATTTGTACTAATAAGACTCTGACTTAGAAAGATACTCACCATACTTGGTAAACTCAAACTGCTGAAACCTCATATTAACTTCAGATAGACTGTGGAGTTCATTTGATTTATTTCTGGCCAGTCTCACTCACTGTTGTGGGAGTGTCGAAAGGTCACAGGCTAGCAAGTAGCTTGCTCGCTGTCAAACATTGTGTAAGTAAGCAGCCCACAACTTTTCCCAAAAATTTACTTGGCAGTGTGCCAAGCAGCTCTGCATTTTTGTTTATATGTGTGATCTTGGAGGAAAGAGACATACAATAAAGGCATCTTGGAAACTACAGTAATGGTCTTCTCCTCCACAAACACGTATCGACAAAGACGGGTCAGATTTGCCAAGTTCAGTTGGTCTTCACAGTTAGCAATTCTCCATATGCTAGAAAATTTAAAGTGGCTCTATGAGACATTCAGAGCGTATGAGTTCTCTGGACACTGAGCTGAGTCGGTGGCTAGCAGCTAACGGTGCTAACTCCATTAGCAGCTCCAAACAACAGCAACAGTGCCAACAGAGCTCAGGGTGTAAACAGGAGGGTGGGAGCTACGCGTCCGTGGTGACACCATTTTGATATCAGTGGTAACGACCGTATCCAGGCGTGATGACCTAATCCAGGGGTCGGAAACCTTTACCATCAAAAGCTTTTCCACTGCTCCAACCCTGATATTCTTGTTGAAGCCTCAAGTAGCCGGTGGAGAGAGGCTGAAGAGCTGCACACGTCCCTGCAGGCGCATGTTGTCTACCCCTGAGCTAACCAGTGGGCTACACACATAAACTAACATGCATGTGTGGCCAAACTGGTTCACCACAACAAACCACAGAGAAACTCGGATTACAGAACACATAGAGGTTGCGTGACTTCACTCTGCTCGAGCGCCATTACTCCACTACATCTTTACACAGCAAATAGTGGTTTGCTGCTATACTAATGCTCTGACTGTCTCATACAGGACCTTTAATATTGTTGCTGTCAGAGCAAAATGCACATTTCTCAAATAAGGAATCTTTGCTGTGAGATTAAATTCTGGTGATGGAATAGCATCATGAGCAGATTAAAAGTGCAACTCCTGTGTTAAAAATTATTCTTGAACTGAAGTGAAAGGGGAGCGTTGCATCTGTATTCAGACTTACTGCAAACCAGAGCCATGGCCATCCGGAATAACTTAAACTGACACTTCATTCCCGACCAATTCTACAGAAAGAGAGAGAGAGAAAGAGAGGATGGAGTAATTCAGAAGGTCATTTTTTTACGTTCTGATGATAACAGACAGAACAAACTGTGCTAGAAGGTCAAGTCCTCCTCAGACACACACACATACACGCTGACATGAAATGACATGAGATCTCGCCCTCTGTCTCAATTCACGTCAATTTTGAAAGCCCCAGAGACGCCCTGACCCCCAATCTGTTCTTGCTGTGTTAGATAATGTGATTTCAGCTGAGAGGAGGGAGACAAACTCCTCCATCCTGACGCCAAGAATGTTGTGGAGGATCTGGCAGGGTACATAATGAGTATGTTATTATACATAATAGAGGTTCACCTGAGTGCCTTTTGCCTTAGGTGTCAGTGATGACCCACAGGATGGGGAGTTTAACCAAACAGAGCAGATGTCAGAGGGGCAAATTCACAAAGAATGGATTGCAGCCGCTGATAGCACCATAAATTGTGCAACACTTGCAACCGCTATCTTCCCTGTGTCAAGGTCCGATTCACAAGATATAGATACAGTCAGTATTTATGGGAACGTCCACGAAATGTCACATCCTTTTATGCCGAGGGGAAAAACAAAGCATTCACTACAGTCCTGAAAAGGTGCTGTGTGGCTTTCTGCACATAAAAAAATCCAGATTTAAGGTGTATTATTCAACCTGGACCCTATTTTCTCATTTTTTTGTGTCTAAGTGACTCATGGGAACAATGGCTGCCATGTAAACACAAGGTATGTTCATGCAGTCAATTATAGTTAATTGCAGTTAACTATAAGTGCTTGTTTTTGCCACTGACATGCTCAGATTGTTACTATAAGTGTCTGACAAGATTATTAAAAGGATTCTGACAGACACAGACCTTTTTGTTAAAGCGTGAGATCCTTTTTGTTTAACAAAAACATAAACAAAATCATCAAAACCGCCAGAATACATTTAAATAAACACTAATTTTATCGTCATAAAACACACGTCATTCAAAGTCAACAGAAACAAAATAAAACAAAACCTTAGCTTGTCTATTAACTGTTTTAGCAACTCATGTTTGCTTTAAACAGACCCAGTTACATGTGAAAACATGATGCTAAAATTACTGTTTATTTAAATGGAGTCTGGTGGATTTGGTAAAGGTGATTCTAGGGCTGTTACTTATAGCACAAATACACCCATAAAATTTTACAGTTGTGCACAATTAACCCTTTTTTGCATCTGATTGCATCTGTTAACCATGTGGCAAAGTATAAATGTTGCCTTTGCACCCAGAACAGTGTGCAGAACAAAGAGAGAGAAACAGAAACATTTTAGCACAGAAGCTTCGAGATCCAGAGCTACAGGTCCTGATAAGGTGCAGAGGTATTCCTCAAAAATTTAGGCAAGGAATTTAATGTTATGGAGAGACATCATATTTGGGATTTATTATCCCAGTCTGTCGATGTCGTTAGTTCCCACAAACTCTCTCAGTAACTGTGTTTCACTAGTAGTACTGATGTTTGTGAACTGGATTGTTTTTGCAATAAGGCTCATTTGCATAGAAAGTGGCCATTTTTGTGCCAAATGTATGCACATTACCTATTTTAAATAAGTGCAAATAACAGAAGCACCGAGACGCTATTTGCTTGGCAGCGCAGTTGGGATGTACATCACGCATTGCGGTTGCTTTTAAATATTACACGCTTTCTTTTTGTCTCATTTGTGATGGTTAAGCAACTACAAAAGCCGCTCAATCCTTTTATGAATTCGCCCCAGAAGCTGCAGTGGGATGGGATTTCCTTGCATGCACCCGCTCACACACTTTCTGATCTTTTGGGAAAAGGAAAACTGATGGTGATGGTGAGGAATGTATGGCATTTGTAGATAGAGCAGCACCTGCTGGGCCCCAAAACAGGCTACTTTAATGATGTGGCAATGCTCTGTAGTGACAGGACAACTGAGTGATGTGATAATCATCTACACACATGCACACACACACAAACACACACACACACACAGACAAACTTACCATTACTACATTGGCCAAATGTGCTGAGACCAGAGCGTACACTCCACCGGATGAGCCGACCACTGGAGCTGTCATATCAGTGACAGAAACCGCCAGAGACCCTGTAGTGATGATAAAGGAACACTTTAGCTAAATAAACAAATAAGGGTTTTCTTCTATCATCTGTTTCTTTTGATGAAAATGTTTTCTCATCTAAACTAAATTTGTTTAGCCTGGCCATTTTGAGGGTAAATGGATAAATATATTTTGTGCAAATATTGCATAATGCAATACAGTATTAAATGATATATGTCTCTGAGTCTCGTGCTATAATCTTGAGTCTGAGCTTTCACTATTCAAAAGGAAATCTGAATATCTTTTCCTTCAAAGGATCATACTGGCAGACACTGTAACTAACCCGACTAATTTAAACTGTTTTTGTACAAGCTGTGACCATTTGTGCCCCGAAAACATCTATTTTGAATGGCATAAAGGCAGCTTTGCTACTCACTATTTAATGTGGGTGTATTATAAACAGGCCTTCATGAATAGAGGCTTGCTCATACTGTACCAGCACACACTGGGATTTTATGTAAAACAAATGCATTCATACAAAATTGGGCTGCTGCAAACAGGGAATAGCTCTCTTTAGCACCTTGGTACCAATTCATCGCGTGCACAAAAGATCCAATCAAGCATTCAAAAGTTTAAATGTGGGGACATTCAGAGATGGAGTCACCCGAGGAAATGTGCTCTCACCACAGCGTGTGTGCAGAAGGCAGGAGAAAAGAAAAAAGGGAGACAGAGATGTGCTTTTGGACTATTAAATTACGCAAACACAAACTCTTTTTCACTCCCTTTTTTATTTTCCTTCTCTTTCGCTCTCTCTCCACTGTGCATCAAATCCATCCACTCTTCATTTTTCAGTATATCTTATCTTCTTCTTCTCTCCATGGCACTGACCTGTGTACATTATTGATGCAAAGTACATGAGACACAACTGCCCACACACAGTCTTCTCACCTTCACTCCCTCATTCTCTCCATCTCTCTTAAATACAAATATACTTTATTTGCACAACACATGCATGCATATGCTGTACATTAGAATTTACATTCAACAGAATTGGGGACCACTGGAATTTATTTTAATCTAACGTTGCTCTTTGTAACAATTTAATAGTGATGTTCATTTCTTTGAATCCCTATGTTATTGTTAAGTTACAGCAGGCCTAATATAGTAGAAACGTAGAATAACAAATACCAATTTCTAAATGGTAGTAGAGGTTTTTGATATTAACACATTCGCACTCCCAACTTGTCAAATACAGCAGCCTTGTCAGTGGCCCCGTGCTTCAAACTATGATACTCTAGGTACCCCTCTAGGGTCCGTTTTGGACACTAAGGAACGATGTGCTAATTTTTGTTTGTTACATGCACAGTGTCTTGTCAGGCAACAAAACTACTTGGTTAGGTTTAGAGAAAAGATGACGGTTTGGGTTAAATGTTTGTTTCATTACTCACCAAAGCGTTGACGAATATGTCGTGATATGACATATGTGATGTATTTCACCTAACATGTATATCACATGAGGTTAACTAGGTAACATAGTTTTAAAATAAATCAATGTTTGACAACGGACATGAACAGCAGTCTCCTGGGTGAAAGTCCTGTGTTTGTTTGACCCATCCATTACCCCTTCTTCCCGTGAATTTGTGTTTCCCTGGATTATGAGGGCATGACTTCCCCTGTTCTGCTTGATTGATTGGCTAACCCAGGCATTCTTACCCTAACCAGTCTGACTCCTGTTGCCTAAATCTAACCAACCCAAACAATGAGTACTAGTCAATCAAAAGGACGATAGGGAGGGTCATGCTTCCGCTATCTCAAGATACACAAATTCGCCTCCCCCCCCATCCTGCAAGGACTTTCTTGCTATTTATGCTATAACATTGCCATGGATGGATTTATACTGGAGATAGCTGAAAACCCGCTGCATCCCATACAGGCGCTAAAGCGTGCATTGAGCGACACAATCAGATGCAGATGGTCACTGACAAAGCTGCTGTAGTTGAAGCCTTGGGAAGAAGAACAGGCTGTCAATACATGTATGAATGAATTTTTAAACTAAATCAACTATAGTGAATCATCATTGTCATTGCGCCACTACATAGTCAGTGGCAATGAACCTTTGAACTGAACTGAACTGAATGAAATGGTTCCTATCAGCGAGAAAATTCATGATTTCCACCTCTAAATGTAGCAGTTGTAATGGTTATATTTATGTAAACTTTCTCTAATTGCTTAAAATGTACAGTTCCATTGGGGCCATGACAAACTTACAAAATGAGCTCGTGGTCAGGCAAGGGTGCATGTAGTTGGTGTATGAGAGCATGTTAAATGATTGTTAATTTCCTGAGGGATAGATCTTTGTTAAAACATTGCTCTTGTCTGTATTTATTGATGATCCCACTCCATGCAGTAATTCTGGAGCAAGGACTGCATGTCCTTGCTCCAGAATGGTAAGTAAATATAAACAGAATAAACAGGCTTACTGAGCGGTAGAGCCCTATTTAGATTTTAAAGCCTGTGTGACTTCTGGTAAAAACGCAGCTGACTACAGTCAGAGCTTTGATAGCTGTAAAATCAACTGACTAAGCTTAAGCCACATTTAGCCGACCTAATAACTTTGTACATTAATGCCGTCGAGTGGTTTGGACGATGCTCAGCCCACATTTAGCTCAATTTCACCTAGACACATTTAGTCTCTCACACATCCACAGAGTATACTACACTATACAGTGTGCAATGAGTATATAATTACAGCACACAGAAAGGGCTGCAGAGTTCATAGATATCACATCACCATAAGGAGGAATGATGGGATGAGCTATGGCATCTCAATCATGATGCTATTTATGGGAGTGGGCAAAGCAGACGTAACAGAAAACTGCACAGACACACACACCTACACTGGTCCACAAACACAAGCATGAGAAAATATGTAGCCATACACCATACAGATGTGCAGAGAATAACAAAAACACATGCAGTATACTACACACACACACATACACGTACACCACCATCCAAACATGATACAAAAACAAGTTTAACTGAATCCCCTTGATGTCTGTGTCCTTACAGTAGCCTCATTCTGTCAGTATGTTTACAGAGTTTGGCTTTTATATTACATTTTTACGGTATTTTATTTGTATTTGGACAATACCGCACTGCAAACGCTGAAAATACAGCATGTTTATCTGGGAACTGTTTGCTAAAACACACACTGCATGATGCTGTTCATTGCAACAACTTGTTGTGTAATAAAGAAGGTATTCGATGCGGTTGTTCTGTGCTGAAAGTACTGTGTTTTGTGGAAACCCTCATGCTTTCAGAAATTTAACAAAACATTAACTTATTCCCAATTCCTCCCATTCCTATCCAAGAAATGTGCTCTAATACTAATAATACCAATTAGGATTATTATGCTTCCACACCAGCAATAGCCATAGCCAGAGGCATTATGTTTTCAGGTTGTCCCATTTGTCCCGTTCTTGTGAACGTGATATCTCAAGAACGCCTTGAGATATGTTCCTAAGATTTGGCACAAACATCCAGTTGGACTCAACGATGAACTGATTAGAATTTGGTGGTCATAGGTCAAAAATCAAGGTCACTGTGACAATGTCTGTCCCATTCTTGTGAACATGATATCTCAATAACACCTTGAGGGAGTTTCTTGAAATTTGCCACAAACGTTCACTTGGACTAATTGGTGACTAATCTTGAAACTATCCTGATTGTATAGCTCCTCTGCGCTGTCAGGAGGAAGATGTGTGTGAAGCATCCATGTTTTTATAAACAGGGATGTAAACTATAAGAGAAACTTGACTGGTGTGCAGAGACATACAACCACAGGGTGGTTATTCTAGTTTTATCGTTATTTCAGGAAATACTAATTGTGTTACATATTGTGTCCCGATCTGGCACTGCTGGCCAGTCAAATAAGCTCAATGGTCCACACCAGGTAGAACACATTGTAGTGTGCAGGTTGTGACACTACACTAATTTGGCTGTTTACTTCCCTGGCATCAAGATGAAAGAAAAAATACTTCACTAATTATTTTCCAGAGTTTTAAAAATCATCAAATGTTGTGTCTTTGTGTTTGATTCGCCCTCAACACTGTGACCCAAACTGAGTTTCAAATTAGTGCACTGGCTCCTGGCCCTGTCTTTTCAAAGGAACGTGACAGACAGTGAAATGAAAGGACCTTTTCAAAGCTGGAGCTGATATTTAGCAGTTTCTTCTTTGCCTAATATGTTGCCCTCTCAGGTGTGTGAAGCTTAATGGCAGCACAGCGAGGTGGTGTAATAACAGCATCTGATTCACCAGGTCATTAAACACTGCAGAGTGATCTAAGCAGCTAGGTGATTACACACACAAACACACACCCACACATGCTCACATGAGCATCTACACGGTTTCCCTCTCTCTAATAGAGAAAATTGATTCATGCAAGAATCTGGATCCTTTTCCTCCTAGTTCACGTTTCTGAATTGGTTCTTAAATTCTTTTTTAAAAATGAAGAGTTCAATATCAAAAATTATAGAAACACTAGCCGTTTAAATTAAGTCTAAATACATTTTTATATCAAGCATCAAATTTGAATTATAACCCTCAGTAATAAACTTGAGTGGTAATATGCACAACAATGGCCACTCCCTGGGTTACACCCTTTAAAGGCACTCTACATTACTTCCTTCCTCTCTCTCTCTCTCTCTCTCTCTCTCTCACACACACACACACACACACACACACACACACACAACACACACACACACACACACACATTTCAACACCTGGTTCAGGACACCTCCAACTCTTGTAGTTCCTGTATTTAGGAAGTGCGTCTGTACAGGATGACCCCCATCCCTGTAATTAACTTGGTTTAATAACATTATTTTAGTTTAGTTGTGTGTGCACACAGACGCACACAGAGACAAGGACACATCTCTTCATAATAGTCCCTCAGCAGGCCCCGGGAGGCCTGTAGTTTTAGAGTTGAATGTGGCATCTCATTTATCTTGGCTGTTCATCTAAACTGCAGAGAGAGGAGCGGGAACATGAGGGGGAATAATAACGCACATCAGCACTCATTATGGAAAAAGTCAACAGTATGGCTGCATGTTGAGTTGACTGAAGATACAAAGTCATGTGCCAATAGTTGAGTCTGAGTTTGTTTGACTTAATGCGACTTCCCCTTTCTCTCCTCTGTTTACCTTCCTGTATACATGTTTGTGCCTGATCCTCTGTTGTTGTGCGCATGTTCGTGCCTTAATTGTCTTACGCCGTCTGTACAGGAAGACCCTGTTTGTTTGTGTCTACGTACTTGTCTGCTGTCCATAAGTGAACACTTGTGTGTTTGCATGCAAGTCCATTGTTTCTATTGTTAAAGAACTGGAGTTTGTGTTGGCCCCAGAGGGCTATCGACCTCTCTTTGAGTCATGACTTGACCTCTGAACTCTGCCCTGACCCCTGTATGTGCCAGCTGAGCCCCCTCTCTTCACTGCTGTTTGCTGTGTTTCTTCAGCCAATCTGGCAGTGTGATTGTGCAGCACATTTGAAGTCGTTGTTTGCCTTGTTAATGATTGTTTGTGTTGTCTACCACCTGTCGAAAAGAGCTCAAGGATGGCGCGCCCTGATGGCTCACTTGGGAGAGTGTGCGCATAGGTTGAGTCCTATCTTTATGTCATATCTATCTGGCCTATCCAATAAAGGCAAAAAAGCTGAAAAAAATCTTAAAAAGAAAAAAAGCTCAAGATTTAAGGTAAAACCCACAAAATGGCCATTTGTATATCAATTACTCACCTGTGTACCACTGAATTTGTGACGAAAACTTTGTTTTTCTCACCTGCCTCCACAGTGAACAAAGAATCCAAAAAACAGTGAACATTCTTGATATACTGAAATAAAGGGGAATGGCATTTAACAACAGCAAAAGTACATAAAAACATCTGCTTACAAACACCTTGTGCAGTGTAAATCAAGTCTCATTTATCCAGTGACATGCTTGGTACCTTCCAAACAGGCATATGCGCACACTTTGGCATGTTACTCATCTGTGCCTGAGACTATTAATGCTAAATGTTTAAAATAGTAAGGTTTTAGCAAAAATGCATTTGTTTGGGAAGTATTGAGCATATGACCGGATAAATCAGACTTAGATTATACTGCACACGTGGTGTGAGAGTTTGCTGTCATGATTTTATATAGTTTTATTGTTGTTAAATGTGGACACCATTCACTTCAATTCATCAAATTTTTTTGCCACTTTTGGATTCTTCTTTCACCATTGAGGCATGCAAGAATAACAAATATTTTCTTTACAAATTTAAAATAATACAGCATTAGTAATTGATATACAACTGGTCAGTTTATGTGTGATGTATTCCTTTAAGCTAAACTGCTGAAATGGCGCAGACAGAGATGGCATCATCCACGAGTTTTTCCAAGTTTTTCAGGAGTAGGCCTATCTAGTGATGAAGTGAATATCTATTTAGGAATCTAAACCATGTTACGATATTGTAGTGACCCTGCAGTAAATGTTCTGTTATAATGTCAATGTTCTGTGAGTTAATGGCATGTTTGGGATTGAATGAGTATAGGTAGGGGGGCGGGAATGAGGGCTGTGTGAGTGTGCGTGCTTGTGTGTGCATGAGCGAGCTGGAGGAGAGAGCAGGAGTGCACAGTTGGAGTTACAGCTAAGTTCTTGTTTGTTGGTTGTTTTGGCATATTACGGCCAACAGTAACCTGTACTGTTTAGTAATAAACGGTGGTTTGCCGAATAACTCAACTCAGCCCAACTCAAATCATCCTTTCCACATGTCCTGACGGACGCTACAATATGTTATAGCTTACCAGTGATGTATAGGTTATCTGTGAGATATAACGTTATGTTAGGAGTGTTTTATTTCTAATTGTTTTGGTAACACGAGCAAACATTAGCACAGTAATGCTAAAATAACACATTTATGTGATAGTCATGGCACAGTGAAGCAAATACGGGTTGGTACGATTATAATATATGTGTCTCCAGAGTGTTCTTCCACAGGAGTTCTTTCCACCTGGAATAAGCAAGGCCGATATTCACTCGTGTTTTGTCCCATCCTCGCTTATCTGATCTTCTTCTTTTATTTGGTGGCATGGTTTCCCTCTTACAGGGCAAAACGTGTGTGCTCCTCCATTTAAAGTGCGACAGAACCATAAAAGTACAAAGCAGGTTCACGCAGAAGTGCCCCGGATTGATCTTTTCCTTAACCTCCAGTGACGGCAAGTTCTAGGTAAACGCGAAAGGGGACGTGCATGTATCTCTGTCGGCCACATGTACCCGCGCCAGAAGGCAGCCTCCAGCAGACCGCCCTGCCTGTGTATATATAGAGAAATCAGTCTAAGCCTATGAGAAAGCTTCCATTTGTATGGGAATTACATTACACTTTAGTAAATATATATTTATGAAAGCAATAGTTGATATTTGCTAATTAACAACCACGTAAATTACACATTGTACCTTTAACAGCTTGTGACAATGATATGCACTGAGGCAGGGCATTATTTTACAGCTGAACAATAAACTTAACTATCAAAAACTAAAATACTAAAAGATTATGTTTTCCTATATCTGTCCCGTTTTACTATCCAATTAAATGCCATAAAAAATGATCACACATTAAACTGCAGGTTATAAAACCTTGATGTGTATATGACACAAATACAATGATGAGCAAATATCAGCTTATCACATGCTACCACTTGTTACTAAATGCTGAATATTCAGAAAATTGTGACTTTGGCTAATGTCCTCCTGCTGCCAAAATAATGCAAACAAGCCCAGTCAGACATGACAAACCCAAACATCACAGCTAAACACAACCAGAGTGTGCCTCCCCTCTTCCGCTGGTGGTCGATATCTAATTAAAACAGCAGACTTGTGTGTTGTGTGTGTGTGTGTGTGTGTGTGTGTGTGTGTGTGTGTGTGTTGGTCTGTGTGTGTACATAAGTGTGTGTGATATATGGCGCGTTTCCTCCTTATTTCAATGCAAGGTTAATACTACAGGCCACCACAGCTGGGTATCCCCAGGGTATTTGTCACTGACCCCTGCGTGCACACACACACACACACACACACACACACAGATGGACACTCAGAGATGGAGACACTGAGTTATAATTTTCATGAATATTAAACAAAAATGGCACTGGCTGCGATTTATATTGGACAATTCTTTGCTTTTTTCCACAAAAACAATCTTCACCCGCAGAAATCCATCAACAACTTTGCAGATATTCTGCAGATTGATCAAAAAAAGTTATCTTAAATGAATATCGCAAATTTTCACTCCAGATTACGGCTGAAAACTGTTAAAAAAAAAAAAAAAAAAAAAAAAATCCTGCAGATTTCATTTGGGTCTGGCTATCATTTACACACACCACATCCTCACTGCCACAAGGCATCACGTCTCCGTCCCCGAAAATCACACTCATCTCAAAAAGTAGCCCAATAATTCCACTCCAGTTATCTTGTAGCTAAGGGTGTCACCCCTGGGCACCTCTTTTTAATGCTTAAATTTTTTTTGGAAGGGGCGTAAACCAGCACATAGGGAGCGGGTAATTTTGTTAGTTGGTACTGATTCAGTAAAGAAAAACAGAGCTTATGATCACACTTACACTTTCACTCGCGCGCACACACACACACACACACACACACAAATACCGACTGACTGTCTCGGCTGAACACGGAAATTGTGCCAGTGCCTGAGGTTTATAGGGCAGTAGGAAGGGAGTGGTGACATTTCGTTCAAAGCTGTGTGTCTGCTTTTTTTCCTCATTTGTAGCTGCTCACTCGACTTCTCCTAAATCTCACCCACTTCCACTTGTCTCCCATCTCTGTGTTTCTCATATTCTGGCCCCCCTCTCCAAACCCTCTCAGGCTTATTAACACTTATGAATTCATCTCCCCTCCTCCATCTCTTCTATGTCTTCGTCCCTACCTCACACACTCCCCCTTCCAATTTCATTATTACTGTGTGTGTGTGTGTGTGTGTTCTTCTGATTGAGCTCTATTTGAGATGACTCTCTCGGCTCTGCCCTATTGTACATGACTGTAGGGGGATGCAGGGGCTTTGATGGGGCAGTGACAACCCCCTACATCCCAGCACGTCTGCTAGAAAAACAGAAACACTAGGCCATCTGTCCTGAACACCCCCCCCCCCACACACACACACACACACACACACGCTAAATTTTGTCATTGACCAGTATCCACCAACACAGTCTGCAACCTGATAGGCTGCTGAATGCCTGAAAAACACACAACAGGCAGATGGAACAACGGTGGAGTTGAAAGGCAAACTCCATAGTGTAGTGTGTGTGTGTGTGTTTATGTTTCTGGTGTAGACTGCGTGTGTAGATAAGAGAAAGGGAAATGTATGCAGTGAATGGAGAGGAACTGAGATGATAATTGTTGCATGTGTATGTGAGACACCACATGCCCACCTGCCAGCACACCACACACGTAGACCAGTCCAATCCGCAGGGCTCCGTGGACCATTTCTAGAGGGACTCCCACCAGCAGCTGCATGGCCATATTCAGGCTCAGATGTTCTATCCTGTAAAACAGAGAGAGAAAGAGAGTCAGTGTTAAAATTAAGATAATAACAATAATAACAGAAATGCAATGATGACATAAAAAGTGAATCAGAGACAAAGTGATCGTTGCAATTAAAGTAATTTGTTGTTCGCTGTTAATTCTAATAATATTCTTATTAATCTTTAGGGGCCATATGGGTCTGAAAAATAATGAAATACTAATTAATTTAGTGAACCTCATAAGCTTATCTTCCCCAGTGGCATTAAAAGTACTGGAAGTGTTTTGTTTAATGTGCTAGCATAAAGAAATTACACCGAATGAGCAAAGTGTCTTTCCAAAGGCATTGTCTGAGTTACTCAGAATAATCCACAGAGCATGCAGTGAACATTTATCATTATAACTACATTTTACTGAAGAAATAGTCCCTCCCCGGGGGGGTCAAAGGGCACAGAGAGTGCTGGGTAGCAACTAGTTCAGGCTGTTCCCATAAACTATTAGTATGTTTTTCAACGGAAAGTAATGCACCCAAATTTGCACATATCATACATAATCTTGAGCCAGTAATTTGTGCATTACCCATGTATTTTGGAAGGCTGTGATCACATGACTAATGTGATGAGGAGCGTAAACAAGGAAGCAGTAGTCATCTTTATGAAGGCAGGTTAAGGGTGGTGGATGGGTCACAAAACACAGGACTTTCCTTAGGAGATGTCATTCGTGGTACGCTAATTCATAGGATATTATATGAACCACTGTATGTGCATTTTTGTAGGATATCATACAACCTGTTCTATTAGGATATGTTGAATAGTTACATGCAATTGAATTACAAAACTAGAAAAGCAGACCTCTACCAAGTAAGTGATATTCCCTCCCCCTCTGCATCAGATTTTGCAGCCTGCATCACAATTAGGTTATTTGCATCACTATCATTACTAGGTTATGTATGCCTTCACTATGGAGACACTGTGGTGTATTTACTTCGTTTTTATTTTGTACCAACACAGAATATAATATGGTTTTTTTTTCACTTTCTTTTTTCCAACACAGAACATTAATTTCAACTTTAGAATTTCAACAATATTTAGCATGTATCAGTCAATCAATCAGTTTTATTTATAAAGCCCAATATCATCATGTAGAACAAGACGTGCTTTCCAGCTTTCCAGCCACCAGATGACGCTATTTTCACCGTCTTAATTGCTGCTGAGGCTTCCAGACCATAGACTTTATTTATTATTTTAATCGACTGCTTCAACCAAATACCACCAAAATTTTATCATCTGTTCCTTGTCCCATTATCCATCTGTCCTGAAAATTTCATCGGTTTATAACTTTTTGAGTTATTTTGCAGATAAACAAACAGACAAACAAACAGGCCAATGCTGGCGAAAACATAACCTCCTTGGCGGAGGTAATAAATGTACTTGTAATCAGTATCAGTTAAAGATACTGAGAAAAAAAATATACAATTAAATTACAGTTACTTATCAAAATGTAAGTGATAACAAAGGAGTTACATCTGAACATAATATATTGTTCCAGTAAAAATATTATATGTAGAATATAACATTCACTGGGGCATTGATGCCTTAGTGGGTAGAGTAGGTGCCCTGTGTACATGGCTGTTGCCACAGCGGCCCGAGTTCGAGTCCAGCCTGTGGCCCTTTGCTGCATGTTATCCCCCCTCTCTCTCCCCTTTTCAAACTTACCTGTCCTGTCCATTAAAGGCAAAAATGCCCTAAAACATATCTTTAAAAAAAGAATAAAAAAAAGAATATAACATTCATTCTGTTGCCTTACAATTTTTTGCTCTGCAGGAAGGCCTTCTTTTGACATATCCTATTTCTGTACTTTATTACCTGTTTAAAACATCTGTTAGAAAAGTAATTGGTAAGTAATCAAATATAATAAGATACATTAGTTTGATGAGGAAATTAAGTAATTACATTACTTGTTACATTTTTAACAGGATAATCAATATCCTATTACATTTCAAAAGCAACCATCTTAGCACTAGGTACTCAGTCCAGTGACCCCAGTCCATGGCCCAGTGGGGGGCATGTAAAGGTCTATTGTTGCCCCTTTCATGAGGTCAATTACAACAGTTTACTTGCTGACTTAAATCACTGGCAATACAAGTTATATGTATTTAATAAATACATGTATTGTTATCATCAAAACACATTACATTAAAGGTACATTCAATGTGTAGAATGTATGTGTGCTGCTAATGTGAAGATGAAACTGAAACTTGGTCAAAATGCCTCACAAAAATCAGGGGCTAAAAAATGGGTATAAAGAGAATAGGAATATGAAAGGAGCAGAGAAGCAATGGCCAAATTTCTGGCCAAAAAAAAAAGTTGCACCAGGTGTGACAGATGAAGATGACCGTGGCAAAGGTGAGGAGCTCAGCAGACTTGAAAATAAAACCCACTGTAGACAGCTCAGTTTTAAAGCCAGAGTGAATGTGACTATGCAAATAGAGCACTGCCTCGATGGGTCTATATCACTGGACTTGGTTGTTGGAGACTCCCTCTCTGTCACTATATGGCCAATGACCAAGAGCTTATTTGAAATTGCCCATGTTGGTATCAGAGCCAAGGGTGGTGGTGGTGCTGGAGTGGGTGTGGATGAGGGGCCCGATTTGGAAAATTTGTCCCCCTGTCTATAATTCCTAATGACTGGCCTAATTCTGAGAGCCAAAGAGGACATCTTCCAATGTCTTGTTTTGTCCAACCAGTAGTCTCAAGTATGTTATATACAAGAAAGCTAAACATAGAACAGCAACAAATGTTCACACTTGAGAAGCTGGAACCAACAAATATTTGCCATTTTTGCTCGATTTGCTAAATGAAATGACTAATTGTTATCACAATCGCTGCTCATGAATGTTTCGTTGATCCATGCAGACAATTAATCATATTGTATCCACTGATAGCCAGTATAAGGGATAAAATGTTAATGTTTTGTAATTTGAGTAAATCAAGCCTGCTAGAGGAAAAGAAACTGAGAGCGAGATGGAGAGTGGGCGAGTCTCTATCGTAAATATTTACAGTCTGTTTTGGTTTGGAGAATTGGGAAGGATCTACATTGCTGAGCTGTTGGCAGGATTACATGGTTCATGTGTGTGTATGCAGCTACTGCTACTGAGTAGGAACAAAAATGACAACTTAATTGCTTAAAATGCTGTTTAGTTGTGATTCAATGTGACGTTTTAGTGTTTTATTGTGGCTACGAAGCACTGCAAAACAAATTGAGCACACCAGTGTTCATCTAGTGCCTTTTACATCCATCTGCAAACACATTTTCACAATCATTTTTCAATCCATGATGCACTTGTTTAAATTTTTATACAAACTTGCTATCAGCAGCAGTATGAAAATAACTTATTTCCCCTGCCAGAGAAATGCTCCAAATGCAAGGACATGGATTGGATGATAAACTCCGAACGGGCGACATGCATCCATTTCCTCCTGTGCGTAAGGTGTCAGATGATTGACAGGAAACACACTCGGCTCTGGCACCATACAATGATAAAACAGAAACTGTGACAAAATCAAATCCCGGGTTTATGTTTACTGAGATGGGAGCTGTTTTCTGCACTATGCAGGAGTGAATGGCACCAAATGGCTTCATGTGAAAGGAGGAAAACAAGATATCTCAAACTATTTTGAGTGTACAGACATTAGCAGAAATATAGAAAAGAAAAGGGCAACCTAGATGGTTGGTTAAAGTTAAAGCAAAACTAAAACTTTAATAAATAAATAAAAGAAATACGGGTGGAAATCCTTCAGCAAACAGTCGTTTACCACATATACATATATATTTTTCCAGTCCAAAATCATTACATCACTCATTAAGTGATGTAAGTGAGGAGACAGTCACGAGTGTGCAGTTTTTATAAAGTAACTGCCTTTTCCCTCCAAGACCATATTATTATGCTGGCTCACGGACACACACACACACACACACACACACACACACACACACACACACACACACACACACACACACACACACAGAACATCTGCTCCTTCATCAAACCACACTGTCGTGGCCATCAACAGATAATCATCAACACACTCCAGTGCACTCAAACATTACATATGAACACAGACAGTGGCACACAGACAGTGTGTATACCCACTCACCCACAAACACATACATATACACATGCACTCACACAATCACAGAGACACACACACACTGCACAATAATAAGATAAAAGAGGTGTGCGGCTGCTGCAAATTTACCCAAATCCCTTCACGGCTTGTGTTTCAGTTTGATGACAATAAGCAAGGGATAGCTTGTTCAAACACACACACACA
This sequence comes from Epinephelus cyanopodus, assembly GCA_026686955.1. Classification (NCBI taxonomy): domain Eukaryota; kingdom Metazoa; phylum Chordata; class Actinopteri; order Perciformes; family Serranidae; genus Epinephelus; species Epinephelus cyanopodus. The sequence goes on from CM048916.1 coordinate 36,315,797, forward strand.
CACACACACACACACACACACACACAACACACACACACACAGTGTCCTTCATGGCTGCAAAGTCCCTCCAGCCAGACCTCAGTCAGCAGCACAGACACATCGGGGTGTCACAGCAGAATATAAGACGAGAGCAGCGAGCATAATCCTTCTCTCTTTCTCTCTCATAATCTTCATCATTGTCTCTCACTCGCTTCAATCACTCTCCCTCCTCTGTTTTCCATCTGCGTATGAATTACACTGTCATTTCTGTTTCCCATTGCTGAAACAGAGACGACAGAACGTAGGCGGGAGACAGAGAGACGATTCTCCTCTTTTTCCCCCGTTCAACAGTTTGACAAACTGAAGCGCTGAATCCTGTGTGTCCTGCCTGTCTGTGCGTTCATTCAACAAACAGCTTCTACCTCCTGGAAATGAATGCACACATTCCCATAAACAAACAAGCACGCATGCAATTCCCCCAATACAGACAGGAAAAAAAAAAACAAAAAAAAAAAACAAGACAAGGCCGATAATCTAGTTTGAAACAACCCAGCCACCTCAGCTACAATGCCGACAGAGAGGATCGTTCCAGTGATCAGAGAGACAATGTGGGATATTGATTAGCTGGGAGAGGCTTGTCCAAATGCACAAGGACAACTCCACTCCAGATAACAGCGGCTATCTATTTCTATACTGCTAATGAGGCAGTGAGGGATGGGCTGCACTGTCGGGCAGATCTGTGGATACCCATGAGAGGTCCTATTGTGTCCAGATGACCATGGTCTTTCAGGGCATCCAACAAAAGCACTGTTTAATCTTTTCCCTTTTTATTACTGTCTCACCAAACAACAGCTGAACTCTTACAGTTAGTTGAGTTTACTGCACCATCAAGCACTGAGCTCAGTGAAATTCCTTTTTATGTCTCAGCTACATTGTAAAAAACAAACAAACAAAAAAAAAAAAAAAACAGCACCAGAATTATTTATTATTATAGGCCACACATTTCATGATAATTAGACAGGTGGACAAAAGCAAACAAATGCAACTGCAAAGAAATCTTTTGCTGCAAAATGTTCAGAGTAATGGTTTAATCTCGCAGGAAGCTAATCTCCCTCAAGTTTTAACAGCTGCTACAGACACTGTTTTTGTGTGTGTGACACAGATTGAGAGAGAGGTACAAAAAAAAGAAAGAGTCTTCATAATACTCTACTGAGGGATGTGTTTGGGCCAATATTTACACTCTGTTTTAGTGTTGAGAATTGGGAAGGATCAGTCTCACTGAGCTCTTGATAGGATTACACGGTTATGTGTTTGAGAAAGAGACTGTGCATGTGTGTGTGTAGGAGAGAGAGAGGGAGTGTGTGTACACACAAGTGGCAACCTCTAGGGTTGAAAAATCAAGCCAATGCAGAGGTGCCAAAAACTGCAGTTCCTCTAATGGCCACTTGAGGCTGGCTCTAGAAGTGAGTCAATCCCCATAGACCCCTATCTTAAAATGCCAAACTTCACAGCAGAAACAAACATGTTTACAGCTGGGTAATAACAAAGAAAGCAGTTTTGGTCTCAGTTGCTAATTTCCCTGTTCATCGCAACTGTACAGCGTCTTTTTTAAAAGTTGCCCAATTCTATGTTATACTGGCTTAAAGTTATGCATAATTAAGAGAGTTACTGCTTTGAGTGACATCTGATGACAAGTTAGTATCTAAACGACAACGACAAATTAGCAGTAACTTTATCACAGTTAACCATATCTGTCAATGTACTGGCTAACCAAGCTAGCTAGCGTTAGGGATAATGTCACCCTCTTGTCGAAATTTGGACATTTCTAGCTTCAAAAATTCCAACGTGGCAACTGTGCCTTAAAATAGTGCAAGGGTTTGACGCCAATTTGACATAGTGGCCAAACTATTACAACTTCCAGATTGTCACCTGATGCCATGAGGACCAAAAATACTGTTTCCCATAGACTTACATTGTGGAAAAGATGTTTGTCAATCAGTGGATACATTCTTTTTTTTGAGTGTCACGACCCCCACAGAGTTGTTTCAGTATCAGATTTAAACATTTTGGTCCAATAATATTTCTCAAGTGTAGCAGAGCCATACAATTAAATCATTTTTATTTTAACAGTTAACAGAGGGCCAAACCCGAAGTTAGCCACTCAGTCAACTTAAAGGGGCAAGAAGCGAAATCGTTTCTTCGCTAGGTTTGCTGTTGTGCACTGCCTGTAGACCAAAACAAAGTGTGTCATGAGCCACACCTCCCTCTATCTCTGCTCTCCACCCCCCACTCGCTTCGTCTGTGCAGCCGAGCGCAGCAGCATCACACGCACTATTACATCCAGACGGTCTGGTGTTTCTTCCGCAGGCTCCACTTCACTCAGCTGCCCGATATACCTGCGTCTTCTTCCCACATTAACCTGAATAACAAACCAGGGCTCGGTGTTAGCGTTAGCTCCTGGAGTTAGCACTAGAGCTACTACAGCTACTTGAGTAACTTACAGCTATGGAGCGCTTCTACGAGCTCCTCTAGTCACTGAGCCTCGCCTCCATCTCAGCAAATATGTTACATTTATTACAGGTACCATCATCATTGAAGTAGGCAGGGGAATAGCTAAACACAGCTGCCAGGCTGCCCGTCAGGCTACATTTTACAATGCTAATTGCAAATGTTAGCTGGGCTGCCGGGCTACTCACCTAACACAACTGAGTGCCGAAGTCACGCCCCTTCTGGTAGAGCTCATTGGACCTTAGAACGGAAAAAATATGAATGGCAGTGAATGGGGAGAGCAATATTATCTTTTGTTCCCGTTTGAGTTGCAACATGAAATCTAAATATGTTGTTAATGAATTTCAAACATAAATTTTAAGGTCAAGAAAGTCATACTTTGTGGTAAAACTGTTGAGATATAAGCTTTTTAATTAGAAAGACTCAAGAGTACACACAGGAGGAGGTCGTCTATGTGACATCATGGCTTTCGCTCGCTTCCTGCAGCTTGGCCTCGCCGCTGAAATTCCACTGTTTTATGATTAATTGATTCATGACTGAAGATGTCTGTGTGTTTTGTGCCAGGCTGCAGTCACTCCAAGCTGCAGGAAGCTAGCGAAAGCTATGACGTCACATACACGACCACCTCCTTCGTACGTTTTTTTCAAAAGCTTATATCTCAGCAGTTTTACCACAAAGTATGACTTTCTTGACCTTAAAATTTACGTTTTAAATTCATTAACGACATAACTTGGATTTCATGTCACAACTCAAACGGCACCAAAAGATAATATTTCTCTCCTTATTCACTGCCATTCATATTTTTTCCGATATAAGATCCCATGAGCTTCACCGGAAGAGGCGTGACTTTGGCTCTCAATAGGGAGGGAGGGCCAAGGGCTCTGAGGGGGGGGCGTTGTAAGTTCTTCACATAGCAAATTTTTAATTCCTTCAATCTAGAAATGATGAATTTCGCTTATTGCTCCTTTAAGTCTCTAGTGTGCATCATGTATGGGCCTCCAGCATTGTATCCAGTTTTCTTTAAACATCCATGTTCAAAACAGGAGTCAATAAACCAATGGGTGATGTTACAGTGGCTACGACCATCATTTTATACAGTCTGTGTGTGCAGACAAAGTAGTTATGGAAATAGTGGCATCAGCCAGTCACAAAAGCTTTTTAAAAGACAGTTAATCATTATAAGCAGTGGCTACGGAGCAGTAAACAGCACAGTATAGTCTTTACTGGCGTCTCAGTGTGTCAGCTGCACACAATCAAGCTTTTTATTCCTGTCTTTGACCTTTGTTAAAGATCATTCCATCCTTGCACCAGTGTTTCCTGTGAGTGTTAAGCAAATTACAGCTTTGCAATGTTACATGATAGTAACTCTCAGCATTTATCTAGAAAGGCCCAAAATATTAATTTAATTAAGAAATATGTCGAGAATAATTTTTGGATGCTACAAGTTCTCATACCACCCTCAGGTGCAATGATTAAGCTCCACGCTCACCACTCTTACCCTGCAGGGATTTATTACATGAACTTCCCCTCCTTGTATGATTTGGAATACACAGACGTGATGTGTCTTTAATGAAGGTCTGTCCCAGTGGCTTCAGTATCAGCATTAGCAAATTAGTTTGAACTGGTTAAGTCAGCCAGCATATAACGACAAATGTTTTTCTGAGCCATTACTCCAAGGGCTCTACTATGAACCAGTAATGAAATGTTTACACCCTGAATTATTGAAAGTCACTTTTGATCAGCCCGGCATATCTGTGAAGTTGTGTGGTTCAAACACAAACACCCTTTGAAAATAAAATCTACAAAATCTAAATAAAATCAAGGCCAATGAATGCACTCATTAAAGACTTAAATTAACATACCAATGCATGTTGTCATTTCGAGCATTATAAACATCAAGGTCATAATCATATCAGCGTGTTATGTTTTCCTTGAACTCAGGGTTTAACTCATTTACTGCATCCCCACCATCTTTACTCAGAACATGTACCAGATACTGAGTGATGGGCAGCTCTCCATGACTGCAAAAACACAGTGGCTGAGATTTTACTGTTAAAAAGATGTTGCTGATGTTTCCATAACAGTTACACCTAAACCATTTCCATATATGATCGAGTAGATTGTTTGACAAAGATAATTCCCACAGGCTCTTGTTTCTTTTTACAGTCACTTCCACTGAGGACCTAAATCATTTCAGTATGTTCCTGTGTAATCAGTGTATGTTTAACATCCCACCTCCCTCCTTTTATCACTCCATTCATCCATTCTACTTCATCTCTTAACCACACACTGTCATCCCTGCCGTCTCTCCCCGGCACCTCCAGGTTCTCCTAATTAAATTACCATTTTATTAGTTCTCACTATTGCCTCAGACTGCATTTACCCAGAAGGTTAATTAAACCTGGATGACCTGGCCTGAACTGATAATAAAATAGTCTGGTGCTCGTGGTGGCAGAGGAGAGGAGAGGAGAGGAGAGGAGAGGAGAGGAGAGGAGAGGAGAGCGTAGGCTGAACAAGTATAATAGCAGGTTTTATGTCATAAAAAATGTCTATCAAGTTAATATTTGGTGGTTTCTTTTAGTTTAAGAGAGTTATTATAGACACTGATGTTTCCCACACTCATTGTATTACACCACATTACAAAAAATCCAATAATAATTGCTTGTTCAGGAACACTTGAGGTTTATTTGTCACTTGCTTATTTGTTTTGTAACTTCACGTACAGTGAATTAACTGAGTATTACGAAATGCATCCAAAGACTAATTAGCAGCTCACAATCCCCCATCTCCTCTTCCTTATCTGCATTTATCCTTCATGAATGAAAAGGATTTAATTGCTTTCAGCTGGTGTGTTTCACTGGAGATTAATGGCACTGTGTGTTTTTGTTAATGAAATCGTTACGTAACGAGCTCTGATTCACTGAACTTTTTAAATGCTACAAACCCACACCACCCGAGGCATCATAGATATGAGGCACCTCTAGTTTGCCAGTATGTTATTTTTCACCCCATGCTGTCACACGCAATCCACTGATCGCATGACTGACCTGAAAAAATTCAAGTGGATGAGTTCACGTCATGTCAAATGTGTCACTGAGGCATTTCCTAGGAGAAATAAAACTAGAAAATAGCGAGATGCGAACTCACCCGGTGTGCATGAAAATGTAGCTCAGGTACCTCCAGGCCTGGGCTCGGAGCTGGGGGTGGTAAGGTAAGGGGCTCTTTAGGAAGGACGGGCTGGACACCTGCAGTACCAAGCGGTCCAGCTGGAACCCATAGTACATGAACACGGCCACCTGGGAGAACACAGATGGATAAACACAGAATGTGTGATTTCAGGAGGAGTGGTATACACACCTCAATAAACACTGTGAAATGAGGCTCAGCATCATAAATCAGAACACACTGGTCTGGTGATAAGATGAAACTTGAAACACAAACTTTACACTTAATTTCTTTATTATCTTCAGGCATCATTAGTCACAAAACAGAAAAATACAATCCTGGCATCAGAAAGCTAGTGTCAGTTTTCTAAGAGAAGATGATATTTCTTGAATATTTCAAAGTAATCTGTTTTAACTGGAACACAGATAATGATATTGGATAATTTAGAATTTGGAAATTATTGCACCAAGCCTGAAAAAAACCCAACCTTAAAATAATGTAAGCACATAATGATGGAAGTGATACTTCTGCAGAGCATCACAGCCTATCATGCATGCCGTTTTGTTGTTTTATTATTACATATTTAAAGGTACCCTGTGGAGTGTTTCTCACTAAAACACACAGCAAAAGTTATGAAAGCATTCCCATCCTCATAAAATATTTGCAAATTGTATTTTTTTTTTGAAACCTGCAGTCTTTACATCCATATTTACATCAGCTAACTGCCTCCTCTTTCCTTACTTTTTTCTGGTGCATTGCTATGTTTCTTGCTGTGTTACAGCACTTACTGTTATTAGCAGAATAATGCAAAGGACATCATACCATAACTGACATGGCAAATCTTTGTGGTAAATGACATGCGTGCACGTTTACTACACGTTTGCACGGCCTAGTCGCCAGAAGAACATGCTGACATTGACGATTCTGCAAACCACAAATAAGTTTCATTTGTACATTTCATACATATATCAATGTTTCTAAAGTGACATACTGCTGAGCTTGTCATCACGAGGTGCAGAGGTTGGAGGATGGTGTGGCTTCTGTTGACCACTGTAGACCTCAGTTCAAAACCAACAAACAATATAAGAGGTTGTTTTTTTAGCGGGTCACTGTTGAGGTGTTCTGTTAGTGACCTGTCGCTGCATTTCCTGCCAGGATAGTATCACTAGAAGCGGTTGTTTTTTACAGTGTTGTTAAATTGTAAAGTTCCAATATATCCGCTACGTATTAATGTACAAATGTAACGTATCTGTGGTTTGCAGACATGTACAATGCCAACATATAGTCTGGCGGTTTGGTTCATTTGCATTAGTGCCTCCTGCAGTTGGCAGGACTGTTTACTCTGTCACCAGCATGCTCAAGTGCATACATTCATGCATCCTTGTGTGTGGGCCTGCTTATCAAAACATAGCTCCGTAGTGAAGCAAGTGGTTTGAAACTCTGCAGCATAACTTTTACAAGAGACAGGTTCAGAGCACATTTTGGACTCAGGCTCCCAAACAATTTACCTCAGCAATGGTGATAGCCAGGATGAGCCATGGTGGGGGACAGTAGGTATAGCTGTCAAAGTACCACTTGCGGTCGACCTCGCGGGGCAGCGTCTCGTAGGCGACGTGTCGGACCAGCCTCTGAGACAGCCCCAAGCCCGCCTCATCTCTGAGACTGCAGCCTTTTAGCTGCCTGCTCCCCTGCAGGATGGCCCTGCGGAAACTGTTGGAGCGCTTGTTACTCATCTGGAAGAAGGAAGAGAGGAAGGTGATGAGGGGGATGAAAGGGAGATGCAGGGAGGATGAGGGTTAGGCGCAGAGAGAGGAGGAAGGCCATAAAGGAAGAAAGAGAGAAGGAGGGGTGAAAGCTTTATTATCAGTGGTTCAGCATGTTAACGACCATTCTGTTATATTTAATACTTAATATTTAATGATCATTTCGAGGTATTTCATTTTATGAGTATATTCCTCAATGCACAGCTGGAGTCTCAACACACGTACAGGCTACACAGTCCTCCTCAGTCCAGCACACTGACGGACCCCTCCCACTTCGCCACGGCAACAGAATGCCTGTATCATCACCTAGCAACCACCAAGCCCCTCTCTTAATCCCTCTCTGTCTACGAAGAGTTAATTTCCAAACATGGGCGGGGACCTCACAAGCAGTTCATCATTCAGAGAAGATCTCCACCGTCAGAATCATTATCAATATCAAACCTGACGAAATGACTTCTCTGCTCTCATTTCAAAAGCGCTGCCATCTATTTTGATTTAGTGCAATCGTTTTTATAGCACAGGTGTCTCATTTTTCAAATGGTGGGCTACACATTTTCAAACACACTCACACTCACAGTGCAGATATATATAGACAGCCAAAACACACACACATGCACACATTTTCAATCAAACATACACGCACAAGCCTGACACACAACAGTGAATATGTCCGCAGAGAAGATTTGAAGGATGTTTTTCCAATTTTGAATCTCATGCTAAAATTATTCTTGGACCTCCCATAGACCAAGAGGTCAGTTACAGTTCAGACAGAGAACGGCAGAAACATGTCCTTGACTTTTAGATGCAGAAATAATGAAAGCATGTACTTTAATTTTAAACCTCAAAGCAAGGGATGAAACATTCTCATCATACAGTGAAATTACACTTTATCTGAGTGCACCAGCTAGAATCTACAACTAAAGAAGGACCATATATTTCATCACTGACAATGTTCCTCATTGAGGGGCAACAATTCTGTAACAGTCCATCAAATGGGTGGGAAAAGTGAGAGTATGTAGATGTTGCAGCAGCTAGTATTAAAGCTGGGGAAGGCAGTGTTATTGTGGCGTCCCTTGGGAAAAACCCCATAATAAACTTTGAGTATAATGTTTTTCAAGTGGACTGAGAGACAACTAGATGTCTGCACCTCCTCTTCGCTCTGCTTTCAGGCTTTAGAACATTTAACCTGTGACAGGAGACTTTGGCCAATCACTACAGGTGGGAATGTTGCAATAAAATATATTTTGATATATTGTGATTTATTACCTTTTTCAACTGTCTCCAAAGGAAAACTTTGTCAAAATCTGTTTCACGTAAGAAGATAAAGTTTTAAGTTTGTTCATCTCACTTTAGCAATTTTTTGCAGCAGTAAAATGTATCTAGTGGACTGAAAAAGCAATTGATTATATCATTCTAGCAGGTCCCTTAAGTCTAATTTGTATTTGTAATATTAACAATATATATAATAAAAAATCTGTCCTTGGCATAGTGTGACGATACGATATTGCCACACAAAAATATTGTGATACTATGCTGTATTGTACCCCAACCTCATTTTCTGCCGCTACAGACCACCTCACTGTGAGGAGAGCAGGCAGCAGCTCTGGAGACGGACCTCCAGTCAGCAGCTGCAGCAACCCGTATCCAGCCAAAGCAAACCTCAGCGCCAAGTGGCTCAGACACCCGCCACATCAGCAAACTTTCTTTTGATGCCGTTACACAGGTTAGACCCAGCACTCATTGGCCACCAGCCCGCTTTGACACCTGGTGCAGGGGTGTCAAATTCTGGTCAAATGTGAGACGCCAAGCAAGGGCTCGTTTTCTAAACTCCTGTAATGTCCTCACAGGAAAGCAGTCCATAGAGGCGGGGAGTGAGGTGGAGGGATGATGGGGTGGCTAGCCAGCTAATTCTCATCTCATTTGTGGTCTGGCAAACAGAGAGAGAAGGGCAAGAAAGGGCTGAGTGCTTGATGCATTGTGTGCAACTCTACAATTAAATATCAATAGGAAATCAATGTATGGGAAACACTGGGTTACTGTATGAAGTTGTCTGGTGGGAGGAGCTTAGGCCAGAGAGGAGAGAGCTGCAGAAGGAGAGATTTCTGCCCATAGTAACTTTAAATTGAAAGAAGAATAAATGATGTTAAGGGTTTGGGCTTGTCACTTTTAACAACAGTTGACATTGGGTATTTCTTTGCATGGATGTAAAACAGATTCAGGTTAATCGCTCCTGTGACAGCCTCCGCTCTGTGCCTAAATCACTGCCGCTCCAAGCTTTGTGTCTTTTATTACACTTGCTGTGTGTTTTATAACATTCTCCATTACAATGCAATGACTCTTGTCCCACTTCACTCCTCCACAGACTCTTTCTTACCCTGCTCTGTTTATGTCACACTCCATAGCTCAACCCTACTACAGTGTTTGTATGTCTATAGGAGTGCAGGACACCCAGACGTGTCAGTTAGTGGATGTTAATTTAAGGCAACATGGGTGACTGATAATGTATTCAGCAAGGGCAGAGGTTGACGAAATAGGAAAAATGTAATGTGGCTATCTGCAATAAAAGTAAATTAATAAGGCAGATGGATATAGTTCTGTAACTTCAAAAGCTACAACTTTAAAGCATCGCCTGTGTATTGAAGTGACAATTGATGTTTATTCAAGTACAAGCGCGGATTTATCAGAGAAATAAGGAACACTTTTGTTTGAAGATAGTGGACATACTTATCTGCCTTGCAAACAAAGGCACAGATCACAATTCGTTTCACTTTGACTGAGTTGGAAGAAGAAAACACAACTAGGAGGAGAAAACAGCGATAAGAAGACAGATGTAAAATCAGAATATCAATAAAATCTCTGTACGAACAGTTGGCTGATGGTTCTTCTGGCACTATTTAATGAGACTTTAGTGTCTCTGCATGGATCTCCGTTTGGAGATAAACTTCAGAAAAAAAGCCAATTATTTCAGCCTTTATGTTAGGCACAGAGAACTGTGGGAAAATGATTACGGGTTACCATGGCCACTTCCAGACCGCATACCAAGGAGAGCGCACTCACACACGCACAGACCTCCCCCAGGCAGCAGTGCTCCATAAAGACAGTCAATTCTTCGTGTGAAGTGACTGCAATTCCTCTCCTCTTTGTAGGACACAAAAGAAAGAATGACGTTCTGTCTGTTTACCCACTGGCAAGAGGAGAGGGGAGAGGGGACGGGGAGAGGTGAAGGGGACAAATGGGTGTTCAGCCGGCAAGAGACAATTTCACTGTTTGATCAATGGAAAGCACAGTCGGAGAAGAGGGACAGGAGAGAGAGACATAAACAAGAGACAGAAAGAGGGAGAAACAGATGGAGTGAGAGGGAGACAGGGGAGGACAGATGGAAGAAGGAAGTAGAGGAAAATGAAGAGGGTTGTAAAAGAGGGACCACAAAAATGTAATCAAAAAAATGCAAGGTGCTGCGTTGATAAGGGCGTGTTGTTCTAGATAAGACAGTGAAATACAATCTAGGGATTCCAGTGTTAGTAAAAGGTCCATGAGTTACAATCATTTGATGTTTTGTCACAACAGGTAAACACGAGAAATATGGCATTTGTTCTACAAAGTAATCCACCAGGAACGTATATTAACTTGATTGGCCAGCACAGCGCCTCGACTGAGGATACTGTATAATGTTGCAGTGGGATTTTTGGCATATCCTGCCTTTATTAGAAATGACAGGAAAGGGACAAAAGGAACTGAGGGGAGAGAGACATGGGGAACATTATGCAACAAGTTCCAAATTAGACATGAACTGGGAACATTGTGGTTCATCAGTCTACCAGGGCGCATCCCAGGTTCATGTTGTGCGATGTTAAAGGACAGTTCATCCCAAAATTAAAAAGAAACAAACATATTTTCCAACTTACCTGTAGTGCTGTTTATCAGTCTAGATTGTTTTGGTGTGAGTTGCTGAGTGTTGGCGACATCGGCCGTAGAGATATCTGCCTTTTCTCCATTATAATGGAACTAAATAGCACTCGGCTTGTGGTGCTCAAAGTGCCAAAAAATCAACTCAACATTCAAGATAATCCACGGATCTTGATCTTGTGAGCAGTTTTCTACCAGCTACATGCGCCAACTGTATCACTGCACAGAAGGAAGTGTGCATTTACTCATAAATGAGAGGCTCATGCCCATGACAGTGCGAGATGTACATCAACAGGCATTTTAATGTTAGCTAGTGAGCTAATAGTAGATGCACACTTCTTTCTGTGTGGTGATGCGGTTTGTGGGTGTAGTTCAGTAGAAATTTGTTTGTGCTTTGAGCACCACAAGCCGAGTGCCATCTAGTTCCACTGGAGAGATCTCTACGGCTAACATCTACAACAGGTAAAACCACTAAAGGTAAGAATAAAATTTGTATTTCTGATTTTGGGGTGAACTGTCCTTTCAAAACAGAAAAAGTTCTTACCCAAACTTTTGCCACAAACTTACAAACTAACTATTGTCTTAATCATAGTATGTTGTGGCATTAAGATTTCCTTTCTTGGAACTAAGAAGCCCAAACTTTGAAAAACAAGAGGTATGTCCACATAGTGTTGACAACAGGGTATCTCAGGCAAAATCAAACCGTATCGGGCATACACACAGGACATTTATGAGTGTATCTGTAAGCACTGGCACACATCCATCATGATCATTCCACAATTTCATCCCACTGGGGGGGAACAAAGCGGTTCAACCTGTTTGTAGATATTTTAGGAAGCATAAACATATTACTAAGCCAGCTTCTACCCAGAACAGTTGCAGAGAGACAGGAGGAGATGGATGGACAGGAAGAGGAAGGAGAAAGAGGCACTGATAAGGAAGGCGCTGAGAGTTTATGCAAAGGAGGAGAGAGACTGAGGGAGAAGGTAAATAGCGAGGGAAGATCGAGGGAAGAAGAGGTAAACAGAGGGAGGGAGCTGAGGTTTGAACACCGTCTGTGACGAAACAGTAAGCGGGCAATTACTGACAATCACATTGATGGAGGAGCTGCGGTGCAAATGGGAGATGGCGCAACAAATAAACCCCCTCACAGTTTGTCTCTGTCTGTCCTGGCCTCTTTCTCTCCTTCTGTTCCTCTTCTTTCCTTCCTTCTGTGAGGGCTGAAGAGAGATAGAGATGTACCAACAGAGACCAGGCAGTGATAATTAACTAGCTGGAAGAACTTTCTCTGTCTCAGGCTCCCATACTGGATTTGACCCCTTTGATCTTTATCATAGAGACCATTAATGCCTGCGCCTTACAAAGTCCATTACGCTGCATTTACATAGCTTACATTCCTTGAGATATTCATTTCATATTTACAAGCTCTTGCAGAAGCGTGGGTTCGCATGCAGAAATCCTTGTAGATAACAACCAACATTTAGCCTTGAAGAGCTGACTTCTCAAACAGGAGGTTCAGACTCTCATCGCTCCAAAAGCAGTACTTTTAGTATTCAGTGTAGGGCTAAATGTATTATTTTCATGATAACAATCTGTTGAATGTTGTCTTTTCACTTATTCTTTAACTTTGACTTGGTCTATTGAAAAAAAAAAAGGTGTCATGTTGATGTCTTCAATTTTTTTGTTCAATCACCTTATGAACATCTGAGGGTATTTGATTAAAATTATTTTAAAGAGAGACAAGCAACATTTCCTCACTTTTAAGAAGCAGAAACCAAATGAAATTTTAGGTATTACTTGATCTGATTTTGGTCTGCATTTGAGAGAGACAGGGGCAGATCTCTGGATGGAGGGAAGTTTACCACAGGTTACTGCCCACATTGTTTTGATACAAAGCTGGTTGAAAACCAGCAAAATATCCCTTTGACTGTTACACAGTCGAATGGCATGCTGGGTGAAGCTCGCTCTTTGTTGCTTGTAACTTTTGGAATAAACGCATTTGTTCCTGGGAAAAGCCAGGCTTTGACTTTACTTGAGCAATAAAATGTTTGTGTGAGCCTTTTGCACCCGAATGCTCTTGCATTGCTAGGGGTTGCAGCTAAGTCATGGCAGGTGTATGGCCGAGGAGCCAAGGAGGCATTGTGTTGAGAGTCAAGTTGTTTTAAGCAGCAATACTGGAGGCCAAACAGTTGGCCCGTTTCAACAGTCACGTTTTAAAGGGCACTGCACTAATTACATGAAAGAGAGAAAAGCAACAAATCTTCAAATCTGAGTAACTGGAACAAGCAAATGTTGACATATTTGCTTGATAAATGATTAATCGATTAATCTAACTAATAGAACTACTTGCTTATTCATTTATTGCACAGCATATTACCATAATCATGAATTGTCATCACTACTTTCCCTCCCTCCCTGTGTTCAGCTTCTGTTGTGCCTGCCTCTGTGAATGTATGAACTATTGAGGGGGTGGACACAATAGCGACTAAGAAAAAAAAAAGTGAATGTACACACAGATGCCGGTACCCCATTCCTCTCTGTCCCACTTCCAGTTGCACGCCCTGACCCACAGCCTGTCACATGACACGAATGCACCAATTGGAAAACAACAGCCAAAAGCCCCTTTGACATTTTTCCAAGCTTCCTACAGGCCTCATTCCTCACCCACTGTATCAGACAATAAACAGCTCTGAGGAACAAGAGAGAGAGGGAGAGATGGGCAAACTCACACTCACAGACAACAATGAATTCCCTACAGTCTCTGCAGACGCACACACCCCCACTGCACTGCCACCCAGTAGTTATTGTGTACCACACAACTACTCCCACTCTGAGATCACTCCACACTGTCCCGGGTCAGCGGTTCAGCCTCCCATGAGGAACAGCAGCAAGACAGTGGAAAACGGAAAATGAGAAGGTTATGTGGCAGTGAGCACAGCTGGAGATGCTTGAGCGAGACCTTGGACAAACAGCAGCAGGCTGCAGTTTGAAGGTGAAACTGAAAGTGGGGCAAGGTGAGCGTTAAGAGGGGAATTTATCACCGGACTGAGAGTCATTTCCTGTTAGGAAGACTCTCCACCTTGCAGCTGAGGTGATTTTGGAAAAAGGCTTTTGGGGTTGGATGTAAAAATGAAAAAATCTCTGATGTGTGATTAAAAAAATAGTGTGGGTAATGTAGACAGACGATGGAGAGGCGGGATACAAACATTGTTTTCCAAATCATAAATAAGTCTCAATTCCTGGTTATTGAGTCATGAGTCAAGAACCAAGTCAAGATAAAATCCTAAACTTCATATTTCAAGTCTTAAATAAGACTTTTATATGACAGATTAATTCAATTTTTTATAACATCATCTTTAATCTTTGAGGCCTGTGAAGGATATCACATCATTACAAGTCAATGGGCCCCATCATACACCCAATGCAAAGCAGTGCACAGCACAGTGCAACTGTCAAGTTGGTTTCAGACCAACGCTGTTGTAATTTCCATGACCAGCGTAATCCAAGTACTTGTGCTTATCTGTGCACGCATGGGCGTGTAGGCTTAAAACGAGGTGTGGTCAGGCCGTTGTTGTTGCAATGCTATTTTGAGGCAGCAGCAAGTGATTGTGCCATTGACCAACAAAAACCTGATCTAAAGTAACATTGGTGCAGTATTTTCGTACTATTTCGAGGTTGCATTATTCAGATAGTAAGATGCACCTACACAAGTAGGTTCCTGTACATTCTGCTCGTTACTCACAATGGAACACGCAGATGGGTTGAAGGGTTGTGGGTGGGTGAAATAGTACATCATTAATGAGGAAAATCTTAATGAAATTCTCTAAAATGTGGTCATAGCAGGGAGCAGAGCAGAGCTGTACTTAATAACTGCAGTTGTCAGTTTTGCCACTTAAATTTCCCATGAAATTTGCTGCAGTGAAATGTATTTATTCGCCCCGTCACTGAATAGAAGTGAAAAGAAGGTGACAATTAGCCAATGTCAGACACACACACACACACACACACACACACACACACACACACACACACACAAAAGAAGGCTTACGTCTTTAATTTGCTGAATCCATCATTAAAGCCGCTGTATGTAAGAATATGGCCAAAACAGTTACTGCACTCAAATTCAAAATACTGCTGCAAGTCGTGTCCGCCCCCCCTCCCCTAAAGATTCGAGGTTGCTGGACAGCGGCACACTGGAGACTGATTTGTTTGCCCACGGGCGGCTGCCGTGGCAGGGCCGCGTTGCTGCGTCCTTGATCTTCGGTTTTCCAGCGGACCGTTCGAGCAAGTCCGGCTTCTCTGCTGAGGAGGAGCAGACTGCTAATGCTATGTACCGGGACACTGGATTTTTGATTCTGTTGTTTATTCATGTCCAAAGTCATTAGATTCATGACTTGAGTCCAACTCCATGTGAAAACCACAGCATGCAAGAACATATTGGATATATCTGTTAATACTCACATTAAAAAATGTTGTAAAGATAGTGTGCTGTAAGAGGTGCCAATAAACCACTGATTTCTAATGAACACTGTTGTCAGCAAGTCTGTAAAAGGGTAAATCATCTCACCAGGTTGACAAAGTCTTGGTAGCAGATCTTTCCGTCGGCGTTGCCATCAGCGAGGGCCAATAGGACTTCCAGTTTGTGGGGGTCAAGCTCAGAGCCGTGGGTCGCCAGCAAGTCCCTGAACCTCTCCGTACTGATGAAGCCTGAATTCTCTGGGTCATACTGCAAATGAACACACACACACACACACATGCAAAAATGAATATGACCATACAAAAATGAAAGGCTGTTCTCATGCACCGTTTGTACATTTTTCTACGTAAAGTAATGCACCAAATCTCCTACATATCCGACATAATGATGGGCCAGTAATTTGTGCTTAACCCACATATTGTGGATGGCTGTGATCATATGACCAGTGTGCTGACTGCAGTAAAGATGGAGGCAGTCCTGAGTGGTCCAGTCAGATGGAACATTGGGGAAGTGAATGGGTCACAAAACACAGGACTTTCCCCGGAAGAACGTTGTTTGGAACCATGTGAATACTGAGTGAACTCTGAGTTATTTTAAGGTACCTTCTCACCATGTGTCTTTTCCTAAACCTAACTTCCATAACGTTACGTAAATTATATAACCTAATGTTGAAGACATAATGTCATTTGTGCAGCGCTAATTTGTAGGATAGCATAAAAACCACTGTCTGTGCATTTTTGTAGAATATCATACAAAGCGCTGTATGAGTACATTTTATGTAAGTGTAGTGTAAACAGAACAGAATTAACACAAGTACTGTACATCTCTCTAAACAGTAGTACGTCAACCAAGAACCAGATTCAAATAAACGTGAGAAGTTCACGAGCAGTCAGTATCCCCCCCAGTGCATAATTTTCTGTGCAGCCAAACATCAAAAGCTCAAAAAAACCATCAGCTGCGGTTTAGTCACAGTTTGAGCACTTAGAAAGGAGCCCTAATTGCTCCAAAAAGGCCCAACTGTTGAGATGCAGCAATAACTTTTAACAGCTTTGGATTTCACTTTGAAATGACACTGAGGGCCGCATTTAACCACAGGCTGTTTTTCTGCTTATTCAAAGCCAGAACAGAGGGGGGATTCAAATGCATCTGAAAAACACCAGATATTCTGACAAAACCAAAGATATTTTCAATAGCTGTGAAACCTTCAGAGCAGTAATCACTTAAGCACTTGAAAGTGAAAAGAGCTCTGCACTTTTCCGCAACTCTGTTATCCCAGACATATTAGTTCCACACACTCTTTTCTTTAATAGCTTCAGGTTTCACATCTCAAAGGAATACTTTATCCACAAAATGGTCATTATTTATCAATTACTAACTGTGTGAAGAAAACGTTTTTTCTGCATGCCTCCACAATGAACGAAGAATACAAAAAAGGCGTAAATATTCATAAATTAAAAAACAGCAAAACTACATCAAAATATCGTTTAACTAACTCTCACATAACTCATGTAGTATAATCCAAGTCTCATTTATCCAGTCGTATGCTCAGTACTTCCCAAACACATGCATTTTCACTAACAATTTAAAACACGTGGACAAACACGTCTCATGCATGGCCAAGTAGTGCACTTGAACTCTGCTCAAGCAGCGCTCATATGCATGCACATTTTCAGGCCTGATCATGGTGCACTACTCATGGAGAAGTGTTTTTTACATTGTAACTTTTTAGCAAAAACGCATGTGTTTGGGAAGCACTGAGAGTACGACTGGATAAATGAGACTTGGATTATACTGCATGAGTTATGTGAGAGTTTGTTAATGGACGTTTTTATAAAGTTTGCTGTTGTTAAACGCAGTCTCCCTCAGCTTCAGTTCATCAAGAATTTTCTCCATTTGTTTGCTGGGGAGGCATGTGAGAAAAACGTTTGTTTTTTTCCACAAATTCAACGTAACACGCAGTGATTAATTGATCTTTGATCATTTTGCAGGTAAAGTATTCTTTGACAGTTCCTTCAAGTGACAATTTACAAGTTATATTTGTTTGTGTTCCATGTTGTCAACTATATCTAAGAGCTAGACACTATAAGAGAGGTTTAAAGATTGCAGAGAAGTGAGCAAAGACAATTGTAATAACCTCTGCTTCTAATGGCATAGACTGCCAGTGATTCCGCCTGGATTAAGTAAAAAAAATAAAAACCAAGCTGCTCTTGATCCCCTAAAACAAGGATAAAAGAGGGGAAAAGGCTGCAGCTGTGACAGTATTTGTCTTTTCAACCAGGGACAAACTGGCCTGAAAATATATATCAACCCAGGACTTGAATGTTTGATTTAAATGTCAGGTTGTTTGTGGATGCAGGCAGAAAGCAGATGCTACATCTCGGTCTCATTGTGCCTGTGTGTGTGTGTGTGTGTGTGTGTGTGTGTGTGTGTGTGTGTGGACCTGTATATTTGCGAATGTGCATATGCGAGTGTAACCATGCCTATGTGTGTAAATACAGCGCATTCATGCATAAAGAAATGACATTCAGACAATATGAGCCGCCTGCCAGATTCCAACACCCCTGAACCAGAAATAGTGACCGTGTGCATGCACGCGTGTGTGTTTATGGGAGTGTGTGTTTGCCATACGGCAGTGCTGGCAGACGCTCAGTAAAGCCACGCTGGCAGTTTGACCAAATGACTACAGGTAGAAGAGGTTTTGGCTCTCTCTCGTGTTGTTTTTCTCCATGTTACCTAACGGTGAGAAGGCTTTTTTTGGCTGTTCAGGCTACAGTTGTCAGTACTCTTTTTACAATGTCATCTCTGAGATCTGGCTGTAATATCATTCACACTTCACGCCTGAAATTTGATTTTATGCAGCCTGTGTGGCTGCAGTTTATCAGTCTGTGATGAGAGGATTGTCTCCAGCAACATCCTTGTGTCTTCAGTAGATAGCTCTGCGTGAAAAGCGTGCTAATGCTATAGCAGGTTCAGTATATTAAGTTGGATGGCATGGAATAACTGCAGTTGTGAACTGTAATGTGTTTAATGGAGGCAAAAGAGATAATTGCTCAGAAATTTATGCTGATGGACATTTTTAGTAAAAGCAATAATTTCTAGGGGCTACCAGATGGGAAACATGGAAATGATAAAAGGTCGTATCTTCCATCTGAGAAATGCTCTGGGAGTGGTAGCATAGAGAAGACAAGCAGATACAGGTACCTCACGAAACGACAAGGCTGTACCCCTTCTTGGTCGGATAGAAAACCAAAACTTGTAGATGACAATGCAATTTGATGTACTTGAAATATATTATCAATTCGTTTGTGTGCATGTATTTTTTGTTCAACAAAAGTTTGTTTTATTGGTATGTCTAATAATTCTACAACCTTGCCTTAACTCGAGCGTTCGCAATATATCCATAAATTAAAATTGTACGGCGTGCCATCATGCCCCTTCAGTCGACAGCCACTGACACAGTGACTGGATCTTACTCATCTGTATATCTATACATATTTGAGTGAATCACAGGGTATCATGAGACATAGTCTGTAAATAACCAACCTGTTAATAGCCAACCATTTGATCTAGATTTAGTTGGAGATGGCATTCTGATGCTGTTATACTGTATGACTGTACAGCAGCAGCCCACTCAAGCCCCTCTATCCATCAGTAGGATCTGTCACCAGCATCATTCAGTCATTTACCACACTGTAAGTAAATATTCATGCATCTTATGTGGCTCAAATCTCCTTTTATTTGTTTCACAACCCACTACACAATAGATTTTTAGCGTTTTCCTGTGTCTTTCCTAATGTGCTAGCACAACCCTTTCTTTCCGCTAAAAGGTAGCGCAGCCTTGGCGATGATGCCATGCTGATAAAAGCATTGATACTTAGATGCTTTTTCAATACCACACATCCGAAGCAATACAATATCCATTAATTATACAGTAAATAGTATTGAAAGTGCCGAAGCTACAATAAAAAAGAAAAACCTATAATCTGAAATCAGATTTTCAACCCATGTCTGCACAAATGAAACAGGGAAGAAAAGCAACTGGTCCTTGACCTGTGGCAGAAGCACAAGCAGGCAGGAGTGTGTGAGTGGATGTTTGCAAGTGGATGTCACTGTTATTCAAGATTTTCTCTACCAGCACTGTGTGCACATTTTTAATTGAAAAAATAAAATAAAATCCTATTTTGTGTGCCTAGGGCATGTTTTTCTTTTTGCCATATCAATTGTGTCCAGAGGTTTTTGTTTGATTTTTTTCGTACTGGTGCTGTATTACAGTTTAAAATTCTGATAACAACATCAGTCGGGTTTATGTCTTATGATCTGCTAAAGGTCTTTACAGCCAAGAGCTTAGATAATAAGTGTAGGGAGATTTGTGTTCAGGTGTTGAGGCCTTTTTTTTTTAATTTAGTAAAGTTTAGAATATAAAATTCCCAAACAAGCAAACATAATTTGATTTTAGCAGAGTGATAGCTGGAAAATAAAAGTTTTGTCATCAAATAAAATAAGAAAATATCGATAAAATAAATAGATAAATGCATGGTGAGGAAAATGAAACTAAATTCAGATGTAATTTCAAGTAATTCTCACTTTTCTCACAATACTTTCCCCCTCTTTACACTGACTCATGGCTGTCAATGCTAAATTGAATCTGGATAAGACTATATGTGACAACCTCCTTTCATGTACATGTGCATATCTGGTGTGGGAAGGTGTGACAGCAGCAATGT
This sequence comes from Epinephelus cyanopodus, assembly GCA_026686955.1. Classification (NCBI taxonomy): domain Eukaryota; kingdom Metazoa; phylum Chordata; class Actinopteri; order Perciformes; family Serranidae; genus Epinephelus; species Epinephelus cyanopodus. Next base: position 36,336,319 of record CM048916.1, read on the forward strand.
GAGTAACATCCCATTTTAGTGCTATCAGAGTGAATCATTTTATGCATTCTAGTGTGCCTGGATAAGAAAAGGCAAATTGGGGATCACAAATTTGACCTTAGCAGAAGTGAGCTGTTCAGTTATGACAACCGGTCTGAATGTGTGCCATCTGCCACATGGCATCCGACAGAAGAAAAGGAGGAGGAAGGAAGTGTTGCAGGAAGAATTTGTAGATTCTTATTTAACTATAGAATATTCTTACAATGCCAGTGCATTTTTATCAAAAAAAAAAACAAACAAACAAAAAACACTATCATATTTGTGCAAAGGCAAACAAACAACTCCTGAATATGATTAAACCTGCACAGCTTGGTCCAACATGCGAACTCTCCACAAACTCACATACACACCAATACTTCTCTCCTTCTCTCTCTCTCTCTCACACACACACACACACATACACACACACACACACAAACACACGTGCACACACACTTGATGCATAGAATGTAAACTCTACTCTACAGAAAGAACCAACCTTCTCTTGCAGTAAATCAACCAGTTTCTGCCGTGGCCATTTTGTCATGATGAAGTAGCACCGGCCAAAGCCAGTCTCACCACTCACCGCTCAGTGTGTGAGCGAAACAATGTGTTGTGGGTGTGTGTGTGTCCCTGTCATATTGTTTGTCCCAGACTGCGCAGGGTTATTTCTAACCAGGACTAAAGGATTACAGTCCAATCCAAGACCCTCAATACACACCTCCCCCATCTTTCTCTCTCAAACACGCACACACACACAGAGACACACACCCCTAAAACCCTAGTCACCCTCCTCGCTTCGGCCCGCCCCACACACAACACCCCCTCACCCTACATTCACACACCCCTTCCTCACTCTCCCTCCTCACTTTCTCTCTCTAAAGCTAACATGTGGGCTCCCTCCACAGAAAAATAAATAGTTCAATAAATTTGCCCGTTATCTCTTTTCCTGTCACTCCCAGAGGCAGGCAGCCGTACATTATTTTCCTCACACACACATACACACACACACACACACACACACAAACACTCCCTTGCTCCACTTTCACGACACCACAGGCTTCATAGTTGAGTGAGCACTCTCTGAAGTCAACAGGCTGGCTGCTGGGGTGGAGCGGCGGAGGGACACACACTCAACAAAGGGCCTCCGATGGCAATTTCATGCAAGGTTCGCCCAATCCCTTTACTCCAATTAGTGTTCATTTCCTTTTGATGCACCCAGAGGTGCATGCAGAGAAGGACACTGTATGATATGAGACTTTCCATCTGAGACCCCTCGAGCTTGAGGACAAACTGAAAAGGCTTTTCATTATCCGTTAAACTGCTAATTTTTTTGCTTGATTGACTGATGAGGAAAATTCCAGATGAGGAAAATTCAGAAAAAAAATGTGAAAAAATGAAAAAATCTTAAATGACTTCCAGTTAATTTTCTGTCAATAAATCAACAAATAGTTTCAGCTTTATTCAGTTGTAATGTATTATCTATATTTTATCTATATATTCACACTTATTTATGTCTTTACAAGGTCACAATAACTAAAAATACTTATTATCTGCACTGAGCCACACCATCACAAATACGAGGAGAGGATTTTGGGTAATACACTACTTAAGTACTGGTAAGTATTTTGCTTGTGTGTCGGAACATTCACCAGATTGTGAATTTGACTGAACTTTTATCCCAGCACATTTTCCATTTTCATAACCGTGTTATTGTCTCTGCTCCATAAGGCTTGTTTTGCAAACAGCAAAGGGAGCGTGATGCAAATCCCTCAGATTAAAATAAGCACAGACACACACACACACACACACACACACACACACACACACACACACACACACACACACACACAAATCCTGGTGCAGACATAATACCACAAAACATTCACAGCCAATGAGCTTTCATATTGAGGGCTTCTCAGCAGGCTGGTGTCAGTGCGGAGGAGAAAAACAGCCAAGGGAGGGGAGCAGGAAGTGAAGGAGGATTGGTGAGAGCTTGTTGGGGGGTGGGGGCGTGGGGGGTGCAAACACAATGTACGGCTTTTTGTCTTCAGCCTCATTTTCATAAAGCTGAATATTAAGGAACCTTACAGTAGGCTGTTTGTAAGGGTCAGGGAGTTTTCCCAAGTCTTGAAGTCTGCACAGGGAGCCTGGAGAAATTATGTAGCCTGGGCCAACATTAAATATACAGAAGGCTACAGTGAAAACAATACTCAAAAACAATTTAAATTTTGATGAAATCTAGCCCTTAGGGTGACAGACTGAGCAATCGCAAGGTCTTTAAATACACAGTAAGTGGATATCAAACTTTCTGACCAATTTTACTGTATTGTCCATATATACTGTAGAAAATCTGGGAAAGATTGTCCCTCACTAACTCTGCAAGTCCTCTGCAGCACCTCAGGGGTAAGGCTGCGTTCCATTGAACCTCCAAAGTTGGAAGTCAGAGCTAGGAATGACGTCACACCAGAGTTGACCATGTTTCGGTACAAGTAGGATTGGGTACCGATCTCTATACTTTTGAGGATAGTAAACCAAATAACCTCGGTTGTACAAAGTACCAATTTACTTTAAATCCATCAATGCCAAATGCCAGTACCTGAGAGCGCGTCTGGGTGAGAACTGTGGGTTTAGACAAGAGGCAGAAGTGGCACGAGGCTCTGAAGCTTGGAAGCCAGCCATGGAGCTCCAAGGCCAGCAACAGAGCTCTGTGGAGCCACTGGGTTGAACTTCAGACAGGAGGCAGAAGTGCCCCAAAGCTGGCAATGTCAGCCACTCCATCAGCTGCTCCATCAGGCAGCCATTCCGTTATCTTCCAAGTGAGACAGTAGTTTCGGCGTCTGGTCTATTTTCTTTTCTGTATTATTGTAGTTATAGCCTAGTATCACTGCCAGACAAAAAGACATACATACACAGCGGTATGCATACATACATATAGAGGCAAACAGACAGTTAAGAGGTTTTTTTTTTGTTATCACAGAAAAAGGAATGTACTGAAAAAAGGTGCCATTGTGTACTAGTACCAAATTCCAGCTACTGGAACCAACATTAGTTCAAATGTCAACAGTACCCTAACAACAAGTTGGAAAACCAAGATGATGTTAAGCAATACCAGTTCTAGTCAGGTTTGCCAATGTTAGCAATACCAGTTGATAAAAACAGATTACACAGTATTTTGTGCATACAAACACTGTAGCAACATTTCCATACATAGAAGTTGGACAGTAATGTGCACACAGCTGTTTTAAGGAGACACAAATAAGAATACAGCAGTGCTAATGCAAAGTAGGTTACAACGCTTTTGACTACTGTTGATGAGCTGAGCAGCCATCCTGGATTTTGAGGTTGAGGTTGGTTAGGTTCCTTTGTCTTTCAGAGTCAGAAATCCGACTTTAGGGGGCATTCCAGTTGAAATTTCCGACCAGGAACTGGGAAATTTTGACTTCTCAGGGCAAACTGAACGCACCACTGGTTACAGGGGATTTACCTCAAGACATTAACTTGTTTTCCTGAGTTACACCCGCCCATCAAATCCCTTAAAACTAAGACAAAGAGAGAGCCTGGACACAAGGTCATTTAAGATGTTTTGATCATCTTTACTACTGACTCTCAGACCTGACCTCACTTTCAGTGACCTGTGACATTCGACCCAGACTGATACGGGTCACTGTCCAGGAGCTTTGAGCTGCAGATGAGCTACTTTCTGGAACAGTAAGTGCCCAGCGACAGGAAAGAAGGAAGCATGGGGCGTGAATGAAGAGAGTGAAGAGTTAATTAAGAGAGACAGTGAGAAACTCAATCCTATCCTGGTGTACTAACAGCAAACTGGTGAGCAAACTGAAATCCTCTTACACCCGCAGTACGTCACTGAACCTGTCTTGTACTAAAGAACTGATGTAGTGAATGCTGGCATGTGATAATCATGTATGGAAGTGAAAGTGCTGCAGGATAATAGCCCAGTAAGATATTTTACTCTCATATGCATAAGTGCAAGAAAACATTTTTGTAATCTGTTCTTGTCTATATCTGTCCAGTGTTACATCTCAAAAATGAGCCGGCACTTCCAAGTAATCTTTTTCTGGAAACAAAGGAAAGAGCACAAAAAAAGTGAAAAAAATCAGTAGCTACACTGCTGACGATAAACTTGTGTCTAATTTATGCCGCATAAGCAGAAAGCGGATCCCAAAAAACCTTTGATAACAACATCATCAACATTTCAGACTGGATGCACCCTGGGAGCTCTGCGGGAAACAGCTCAAACTGTACCATGTAATCACAAGCTGTTGGCTTTGAACTGGTATGAAGACCTTTGCTGTGAGTCATCCTGTCAGTCACTCTCTCACTCCTCGCTGTCTTCTATGTGAAGACGCAGAAATGCTGCAAAACAAACTGACAGGGAAAGAAGCTGCGGTCTTATTCCAGATAAAGCCATCTAATTTTACACAGGGAAATAATACAACCGCACAGGTTCATGCAGTAACAGCCATGAGGAAGACATTCAGCACTGTAACATGTGTGACCTGTCTCTGGTGTGTTGGTGGACACAAAGCAATATACTCACTGAATAAATACAACACATGGCTGCTGCCTAAGGCGTCAGTTAAGATTTCTAATGTCACACTTTCTGATAATAACATCCTCCAGACTGAGGCAGTGTAACAGGCATGACCAATCGGCATGGCAACACGCGTGACGGGACTGACTGAAGGTGCAATAATGTGTAACCTAAGAAACGGGAGCTCTAATCGCCTTTGAGTTACAGTATGACCGTAATGATAATGGGACAGAGGACAAAAGTAAGTATTTTGTGTGTATATGTGTGTGCGTGTGTGTGTGTCTCTGTGTGCAAGCATTAACCCTTCTCCCACCAAAATTAGCACATATATGAAGATTTTTAAGCCAGGAAAACCTGCAAAAAATAAGCTGTAGACTCATTTTTATTGCCAGTAGACCAGAGCCACGTACACAACTCTTTAATAGCACTGTGTGTTTTTTACTGGTGTGATATGTTCAATGTCACAGATGCGCCTGAAAACAAGGTAGGTAAGCAGTAGAAACAGTATGGAGGCCAGTGAAAATGTTACATTGATTACTTCTTTTCTATACCTGTAACTTATTCAGTCTCTCTTTCAAACTTGGTGCTGACTAATTTGGAACAATGTCTAAGCGGTGTTTGGATAGATGCCTGAGTAGGTTTAGCAATGGCCGGAGGAGCTAAGTGACCCACCCACCAGCTACATAACTCACCCACCATGCCTACAAATCAGTCCACAATCCACTCCCCTTGCCCCTTGGTCCAGAAGCAGAGACACTGAAGAAAACGCTAGTTAAGACTTAGCTAGCTATAAAGTATTAGGTTAAAAGAGAGGGGGGTAGGGTTAGGGTTACATCTCGTTACTTACAAGGTGAGTTATGTCTTTAGGTATAATAAAATATAAAGTGTATTATTGCCATGTTTGGACAAATATTTATTCATTACAACGTAGAGCTTAGATTCTCTGTCCGAGCCCGTATGTACAAAAGGCTCACCCCATTAAGACACTGCTAAGCATAAGGACCGGCGACTCTCCATTGTAATCCATTAGTTGTTTGTTGTTTGCACCGCGTGGCCCATACCTGTTGCCGTAGAGCTGTGATAGCGCGGACGGCAGCGGTGACATCACCACTGCGGAAGTCTATGCATAAGTCCGCATCGTTCTCATGTGTGCTCATTAGCTGGCGGCTCTACCTGTTTTTCAGCGGTCCTCAGGAGTGTGCGTGAATGCCGAAGTAAGTGTGTATGTGACTATCTGTTAACTGGGAGGAGTCTGTTGCCGGCATAAGTTTATGAATGTGATGATAGGTTATCAAACGTAACTTGGTTGCTCTGAGTTCTACCTGTTGGTGTTGAAGGAAGTATAAAACCCCCTTTATCCTTAGTTATTGGGTATATTCTGTATTAATATGTTTTGAGGAACCTTCAGTTAGACATCAGATAAATCTTATGTTATTATTTCCCATTTGAGTTGCCTTGCAGGCTGCATTTTCATTTAACTGGTCACAGGATTGTTGCTTAATTTCTTTATTAAGTGTGTTATTTATTTTATATTATTGTGCATTTATTGTTGTAATATCTCTGTTGACAGAAACCACACATACCCTGAAATACAAGCAACCTAAACCCTACTTCCTGCTCGTCATTGTCTCCTTACACCTCAGCCAAGTCCATGCTCCTGCCTGTGTCCTCCTTAAACACCTCCCAGCTTAGATAAGTGTTCTGGCCGACACTCCAGGTTGAGGGTGGTAGTAGAAGCAACGAGTGCCTTACAGTCCTACCCCTTGGCTCTCCTGTACACCGTAATTTCCGCCACTATCTCCGGGCTCGGACAGCTTGGGGTCCTCATAATAGAGCTAGGCTATGGAACCAACTACTTATCACACCTGGGACGGCCCCCCCTTGACGGCGCTACTGGCCGCGCACATGTGAGTTGATGACAGTGACAAAGTGTGTGTCGGCTTTGTCGAGTGTACCAAGTGAAGCACGATGCTGGTATATGACAGCAAAAACACAGGGACCTCGACACTTAAGAGGCACATGACGAAGGCTTGCCATGGAAAGAAAGACGAGAGTCAGCCTTCAATGTCCACATTTGTATCCTTAAAAAAAAACATGTCTGATTTAAACTGGGCTCGGGCTCATAATTACAGTTAAAGGGACGTGACAGGACGGGCTCAGACAGAACATGCACAAGCTCAGGTGAGGTCAGGCTGCATTTTTTGGGCCCAATGTAAGCTCTGTTACAACGTCACATTGTAGCATGGTGCAAATAACTGGGTTTGTAGGGGGGTGCCGTGTAGGTTCCAAACAGAATTTTGCTGTAGCTACACAGACCATGATGGACAGAATTTGTGGTGGTGCGTCATTGCATTATGCTGGGAAAGGGGTGAAAATTAGCTTGTCATGTTTCCATCACTAATAATAGGAACCCATTGACCAAATCCTGACAAAAAAATGTGGTACATTTCTACAAACCACAGATAAGTTACATTTGTACATTATGTTGGAGCACATATGTTGAAACTTAACATTTTACGACAATGATGTGGTGAATATAGTGAGGAAAATATTATTCATTCATTGATTTTCTGTAACTGCTTATCCTGGTACAAGGTCGCAGTTATGCTGGAGCCTATCCCAGCCGCCATTGGGCAAGAGGCAGGGTACACCCTGGACAGACTGTCAAAGGGCTGACACATAAAGACAGACAACCATTCATGCTCGAATTCACACCTACGGGCAACTTAGAGTAACCAATTAACCCTTGGATTGTGGGAGGTAGCCGGAGAATCTGAAGAAAACCCACCCTGACATGGGGAAACATGCAAACTCTACACAGAAGGGCCCCAGCCGGGCAGTGGATTCCAATCCAGAACCCTCTTGCTGTGAGGCAACAATGCCAACCACTGCACCAACCAGGAAAAGATCATGTTTGGTTGCACAAAAGCTGCCGGGAAAGCAGGGACAGTTTGGTAAAAGCACCCAGGTTCCATGGCTTAAATGCAGTTGGGAAACGCAGTGACGTGTTCCACAGCTCAATCATTGATGTGCTGCTAAAAATATGCAGGTCTGATGCAACCAACACCGGTGGAAACGCTAAAAAAGGTCACCAAAAATGATGTTGCTTGTTGGTTTCCAACAGTGGTCTGCAGCTTGGCAGTTGTCACTCCTCATGACATGCCTCCACCCTTTCGATGACAAAGTCAGTCAGCTTATACTATATTTATACATCATTTTAGACAATACGATTCATATCAAAGGTGCAAATGTAAAGTATACATGGTTTGCCGAAATGTACAATGCAAACATTTTCTACTAACAACTGGGTTGACGCCAACAGAGCTGGGGCCCAGAAATATCCATGTATACTGCAGAGTCAATTGCCTCAGGAATGAATGCTGATTGTAACCTATCCCACTAAAGACAAAAGCCAGATGTTAGTGGATGTTAGTCGGCTTTTTGTCTGATGGGAAAGGGGGCTATATACTTCATGTGGTTGTGAGAGGAACGTGCCAAAAATAAACAGTCTTCAAGATGCAGGAAACTTAGTTTTGGGAGTATTGTTTCATATTAACATGCTTATATTATCTGTACTATTGTGCATATACTGTATATATATATATATATATATATATATATATATATATATATATATATATATATATATATATATATATATTTATTTATTTATGTACTACACAGAAAACATCCCCCTACTAAATTGCACGTCTGGAAAAAAATACAGTCAAACTAAAAGAATGGTTCTGCAAAGCTGTGCTCATCTCAGATATTTACTTTATGCTACATACTGTTATTTTGGGTATTAAGGACAGAAATATATTACTATATTATTGGATCTCTGTATATCATTATTGCCTCCTCCTAGTTAAATAACTGGTATGGCCAAATCCAGCCAGTGTACAGCTTGTCCAGCAGTATAATTACTTCCAATCCCCCCACAGAGTCAGACAGTGTGCACCACTGAGCTGTTGCTATTATAGACGGTGCAGTAAAAAAACAGCCTGTACCTGCTCGATCTGCTGACCTACAGACAAAACAAGCTATTACATTATCCAGATATCAAGGCTCTTTTGAATATTTTCCACGCTGACCTTTTTTTAAAAAATCTTTCAATTCATTCCTGCACAATTGCAAGCCTTTGATTCAAAGGGTACCACTGTATGTGCTGATAATCTATTGCGCTACACATAAAATCTGTTATACTCCATGAAGGCAGACTAGCCAAGACAGACTAATTACCTGTGGCTGACATTATAACAGCCCATTTAATGAGCTGGCAGAGTCGTGCACTCCTAATGGCTTTCCCTTTTTTCCCCGTCAGGTATGGAACATGAGAAAATGGAAATAACATCATGTTTTGCTATATTAGCAAGCTAGCTTTCTGTGTGCGTCACACCTGGCACTGTCTGCATTCAGCGTGAATGCTCGTGTATGACTACACCCTAAATACTGTATTTTTGCCATTGTATCACTGATAACCATCTTCAATCACTGATCAACAGGTCTCCATGAATAATAGCCGTTTTGATAATAATGGCCTTTCATAGCAGGAAAAGCACAGGTGTTGATGATATTAAAACGACTGCCTTGCATTGAGGTGAGCTGCTTTCAGAGCCCCGATATTGAGCATGCTCCCTTATCAGAGTCATTCTAATGTTCCCAGGGTGCTATGTTCCCCAGATTTATAAGGCACATAAGTTAAACATGACAAAGGCTCCTTTGTTCCCCAGTTCTACACATGTGCTCACCCAGGGTCCTATGTTCTCTCGCTCTGTATAGCCCATAATGGGAACCTGAAAGCTCTGTATTCACTTAATATGACATGGGCTAGGTTAGGGGACTAAAATCCAAACTCAAAGTGGTGACACTGTATTGGCAAAGGTCTGTATTGGCAAAGGTCTGTGTAAACACAGTTGCTCTTACTGTCATGAAAACAGTTCCAAATTAATTGCAGCCTAAGAAATTGGGGAATAAAATATGAATGAATGAACCTCCTAGGACCCTGTGTCCTCAAATGAGGACATCACATTTTGGGTTTACTGGACCTTATACTTCATTCTACTTAACTTAGACCTGCTGTGCTTGTTTGTGGACACTTTTTTGTGCCATCTAGTTGCAGTAAGACCACAATACACCAAAACACAAGATGGCAGCCATCTCTGCCAAGTCTGCAGCCGACCCTGTCACAAAAGTGGACAAGGTCCAAAACCTGATCAAATTTGATGTTTGAAATGATGTTTATTTATGAATAATACTGTTCGCAGTATGACAATACATACAATTTTATCAATGTTAGCAATGGTAACAAGCTAAGACACTGTTAATTAGAAAGTACTCAATTGAAGACATAAGGAATTTATCATCAGCTCATTGAAGGACACTGGGACTTTATTATTGTTTCGTTTGAGGATATGGGGCCTTTATTATCGTTGACAATGTTTAGTTTTTTATACTTACCAGGTCCCACTAATCCCAAATAAATAGGAGAAATTAAAAATGCAAACCAAACAAAAGTTTGGGTCTCAGGAGGCTAATTTAAAAATAAAAACTAACCACTTCAGGAAGGAAAAAGAGTTATGTAAGAGTTAGGAAACCGGGGCTGTTTTCTTAGAAATTCCCCTTAAATTTAAGTACTTGTAAAGATAAAAGTTATTCACAGAGCATTGTAGACCTTTAAAGAGCTCCTGAGGTGAAACACTGTTGGGAGCAGGGAGGAGGACTTTTAAGAAGCTTGAGAGTTTCTTAGTCAGAGGAGAAAATGGTGGAAACATGAACAGGCCAGAGAAATATTCTCCAAGCGCTGGATGACAGTGAGAAAATGAAATGCTACAGATTAGATCATGCAGGGATAATATTTGCGGTTGATATCTTTAGGGATATATCACGCCAGAAATAAAATGATCACAACAGTAAGATATGGGAAACTGGAAAAATGCAATGGTGATGACTTGAGTCTGTCTCAACCTTCCATCAGCAGAGTGATCACACTACAAATGACAACACGTCTACAGTCAGCAGTTCATTTCATTTCCACTGGGTGTCCACACCTTGAAGGCTCACAAAGGGGCGTGTCTCTGACAACCAATCATATCTGTTAAAATAATGCATCATGTCTATAGCAATGGGGTCAACCACACCTCCTCACTAAAGTAAAGTTCTGCTCTGAGAACGTTCCTATCTGCGAAGCTGGGACTCCTTACTAAAACATTTGGGGCTAAATTAGGAGCTCTCTGAGAGGATTCTTAGTGTGTTTGTGAATATGGTTGCTGGTCTAGGGCCAGGCCTAATTCCCAATCTCCAAACAGGTTAAAGTACAGTCTTGTGTATTGATGTGCAGAGTAAACCAAAGCTAATTTAGGGACAGAGAATGACAAGAACGTGGCATGAACACAAAAGGAGGGTTGATGTGTTTAACACATTATTGAACTCTGAACCATTGTTAATGAAATTTGCTTCACTTGTGCTTTTCCTGCTGTGACAAGTGAAAATTACTGCTGAGAGAAAGTTCTATAAAAAGCTAATACACCCACGTGGTAAACCCACACAGGTGTTTCACTTGTGTCTGATTAAAACTCTATTCAGGATTTAAGACAGCACTTGATTAACATCTCTATCACACTCGTTAATTGTTAGTCATGTAAAGTTTAACACGTGTAAAGGTGCGTACAGAGATATATTATTACATACGTGTTCACAATTATATATTTAGACGAATGCTACAGACTTCAAAAGTTTTCTTCCAGTTGTCTATTATCGTGGGTATGCAGTTGTCAGCAGGGTAGCAGCACAGACTGCAGACATTCATACATGCACACGCACACACACACACAACCCTCATACACAGTTACTCTGCTTCCCAGTGCTTCCTGAACACAAAGCCGGAGTATTCCCTTGATATGGAGCAATTAGCAGTTCTAATAAAAAGCCAGCCTCGTTAGAGTGGGAGAAGCTCGTTAGTCTCCTTGATAATTATACTGAAGCACCAGGGAGGACAGGCGAGACCGGGGGCACCTCATTCACTGGCCATCACTCACACACACTTACACACGCTCAGACATAGCAGGTACAATAGAAACACACTCACCTTCTCATGTTAATCAGGCTTTTCAGAGCGTGCCCTTGACACCGGAGGGTTTTCCCTGTGTGATATCTCTCCTGCTTCTATCTCTGTCTCTTTCCCACACACACATGCACTCTTATGTCACATTATCTGACACAGCTGAGAGAGTACATTATCAGTGCTATTGGCCACTGTAAGCTGGGAGAAGCTCCATGGTTTTGGGGCTTATCATCTGGCCCCGGAGGAGGGGCCCAGAGTTTGTCTCATATAGGAGACTAGTTTAGGTTGAGCAGCTGTCGACAGCTTGTCAGGGGGCAGAGGCTCTGATTGGGAGGGGCAAAGCAGTGATGGAGAGGTGAAAAGTCAAACACTCATCGACCAGAGGACCACAGTCAGGGCTGTGGGGCAACCAGACATCGCAGATGGAAATCCTCATGTCAGTGAGGAGGTTTATTTGGTGTGTGTTTGTGAGAGAGAGTGGCCACGTCCACAAAAAGTGGGCTCAATTTAAAATGCATCTTTTTCGATCTTTCTAGACCTCTATTGACATCTTTCAGTGAGTTGGCCCTTTTTCACAGAAGACATTTTGATATGTCACAGGAGGAACAACACAGGTGTGTAAATAATTAAATTAATAACGGCTGAATTCCATTGAGCTGCTTTGATTTCAGGATCCTTGACTTCTGCCTGGTTGCTCACTGTCGTCTTACTCTTTGCTTTAGTTTCTAGGTAGCATTTATAAGCCAAGATCAAACCATTTTATACTCACTCAGATGGAAAGATAAAAAGACTAATGGGAATGGGAATGAATACATAGAGTTCACAATCAACAAAAGTTGATGAGATAAAACTGGGCTTTTTCTGTCCCACTCAGACTGTATAAAATGATGGATTTGGCCACAGTGACATTAAGCATTGGTTTGCGCACTCATGGTTTAAAGGCTCAAGTTTGTCATTTTGGTAGTGGCCAGTGGTGAGGGGTGGATCTTGCTCATAAGCCCTTTTTAAATAGTATTTGTGCAAATTTGCAGGAAAGCACAATCAGTCTTTGTTCAGCATAAAAACAAAATTGGGGAGTACAGGGAAATGCCGCCTGCCTACTTTTGTTTATACAGAATGTGCCTTTATTTGGGGCAATGGGGGGCCTGAGCACTGTGATGTACTTCGAGGGAAGCCGCGGCTGGTCAGTCCTTCAGCGATTCGCTCATAAGTTGGCCCATCCTTCACCGTTCCCGTCATCTGATGGTTAATGGCCTCTTTGTTTGCGAGGGCAAGGACGGCGCACAATTTCTTGTTTCCCTAGTTGCTCACCTTTAGGCGATGTTTACACGAAAACCATCCACTGAAAACAGAATCGTTTTTCATTGTCATTTTGAAAAAAGTTCCACATTTAGACAACAACGTTTTGATAACAATCCCTGTGCACACGGATCTGCAAAAATGACCAAAAACACAGCAGTGTACATGCCAGGCCAGTAGTTGGCAGTGTGACACTGATGCTTCCTTCTACAGAGCAGTGACGTATAAACAAACAAAATGGCAACCGCATGAACGTTTGTCTGGATGGATGATGAGGTGGAGTTGCTACACTAACTCTCTATGATCGGAGCTCGGGAGTCTGCCATTGCTGTTGTGATGGTCGACTTTCTTGCGCATGCGACCAGAAGCCTAAGTGCAAAAAGTCTCGTTTTCAGAGGAACTCCATATTGCAAGTTTACATGACACATTATCAAAATGTTGTCCTCTCCTTGGAAGAAGATGGTGAAGTGTACCAGAGACACAGCCATGTTCCAAGTGCGAGTGGTGACGTATATCATACGCGTCGGGAGCAGCAAAGAGCTGTAGTCCACAAAGCGCTCACACACAAAACCTAACAGTATCAAACTTCTTGCCGCTAAATTGTAGCCTTCTTTGCATAAAAAATTACATTAAAAATTCACAAACAGAATATGTGAAATTCATGGCACAATTCAAACGGGACCAGAAAATAATTTTCTAGCCATTGAAATACATTATGAGAAATCAATTTTTAAGGTCCCATGTACTGGAAATAGAAACACGCAACTTATGAGCTCTATAGAGACCAAATACCTGTTAAGTCAGGCATTTTAACATGGATGTCTATGTGGACTGACTCAGTTTTGGAGCGAGCCTCAAGTGGCAATTTCAGGAACTACAGTTTTTGGCATTTCTGCTTCATTTTTCAGCCCCAAAGGTTGCCATTTGGTCCCACTCCTTACCAGATGATAGCTGAAATGCACAATTTTGTTGTTTGCCAACCCACAGACAGAAGAGAAAGAAGGTAGGATTTTGCCTTTTCTATCGTTTTGGCATTTTAACAAAACCATACCTACGCCATGATTTCAGATTTGTTAGCCTTCGTGTGTGCATGCTTAGCTCCCTACTGAACATCCTATTGAAGCACAGCACAGATAACTCTTTTTTATTAAGAACAACTTGTATAAACTGAAAGGGATGTTGAGCCTTGCACACACACAAATGCACACATAGGCCAACAAAGCGGTCAGTGCACTTTGTAAGAAAAAAACACCATGCTCGCGGAGGTCGATCTGACATGAGCAAGCCTAATCTCTACCACAGTCTGTGTCTGACCTGACAGCTCCCGGCTCGGCCAGGCACTGATGCTGACGGGGTACCAGCCAGTAGCCAGTGGGTTGTTTCATTGTTCTCTGACAGAGAGAGAATTCAGAGTTACTCACACAAAAGCAGAACTGTTCAGAGGAGAAGTGAAGATGCAGGAATGCTGCAGCATCTAATAATACAAACTCAAGAGGGAAATTGCTCTTTTAATTGTGCTCTGTGTGCTTGGCGTTTTTCTTCTTTTTAATCTCAGAGGATAGCACCTTCCTCTGCAGTGGAGAAAAACGATGAGCTCAGTCTGACTTGTGTGACACCAAGACTCTCGTCAGTCCGCCTGTCACTCAGATTCTCATTCCTCTTTTCAATTTCATTATCATCAAAGCATTCAAATTGAACTCTGCCTGCATCTCAGCTGGGAACAAATTCCCACCAGGGACAAACACAGATGGGCAGATCCAATACCTCCCTGCTCTTCCCAGTCAGACTTCCCACTGGTGTCACTTGACAGTGACACAGAGAGAGCAGAGTGGGATGTAGAAGGGAGGGATGCGATGAGCCGCCGTGGTTTCACACCATTAATTACCCAGACATCACCTCTCCGGTCACAGAAGATTCTGCAGGAAAAGGTCAGCCGTCTGGCTCGCATAAAGACCAGCTCGCCATGCATGTCACGGCCCCCGCTGGCCTAGCCAGTGCTTGGCCCACGTCACAATTCAGAGACATGACTAATGCCTGAACAAGACTTCTAATAGCCCCCAAAATGCCAGAGCAGTGCCTGTTAATGCTGCTATAAACAACACCTAGACTTGGAGGGTAAAGCCAAGGCCACTGACAAGTAAGGAAAGAGTGAGGTGGACAGGAGGGAGGACAGAGGGGGCGAAGTGGTGGAGTCTGTGGAAAACAAGAAGTAAATAATAAGAAGAAAAAATCAGGGGTAAAAGCATTATTAAAAAGAGAAGTAGCTATAAATAGATGAGACCTTAGCGTGGTGCGCTGTGCAGAGACCTGCCTGTACTGAACCATGTTTCAGAAAATTGAGGTTAGAACAAGAGAACAACAAAATATCAATATTTGACATTCTGGGACTGGACGCTGCTATTAAACACTGGCTATCCTGCTGATTTGTCTTCTTCTTTTAATTGACTGATTCTAAGTTCTGCCTCTTAGTTACCGTTGCTAAGTCGGACAACAAACAAAACAAAGAAAAAAATGCATGGTGATGCTGGTTCCACTTTGCTGAGTGCTACAGTGTTTGTTAGGGATTTTCTGGGTGTCAGGCAGTATAGCTTCAAGAAACCTATCGTCAGTCAACATTATGCCTGCGGTATATATATGTCCCCTTTTACCCTTCTGGTGATTAGTAAATGGCGGGGGGGGGGGGTCGGACACACAGCGGAAGTCAGCAAACCAGAATACGGCACCCGAGGCGGAAGTGATTCTGCTCGCCTCCAGCGGCCCGCAGCGATTAAACCACAGAAGAAGGAGCCATGTTTACAGTGTTCTTCGAGTAAGCAGTACGCAACGGGCATTACTGAACACATAACACCTAACAGTTTTACCAGAGATGTATCTATTAGGACTTGGTTGTACTTTTTGGCGGATAACGAAAGAGGCATCATGTAAAATTCTGTGACTGTGACCATGAGCACAAATATACAGCAGGCAGTTGTCCTCAGTTTATAAGAAATTCAGAGCTACACCAGAACATTTATGAACAGGCTTTACTTTACGACTACTTGTGTGTAACGTTAGCATGTTAGCATGTTTCCACTAATTACTTGGACTGACCTAACGTTAGTAGCGTTAGCTTTGCAAGTGAAGGCTGCAGGTAACAGCTTTGCTGTGTTAGGATTATGTTATGTCTTCACTGTGTATCTTCACATCAAAGAATACTCCGACGATTTGGGAGTTATGCCCTTTTTCTATCATTTTTACATTGAGACAACATGATCAATATCTTTTTTGTGTCTGTACGTCCAGTGGCTGGGTCTCAGCGGTTAGCATTGCGCTTACAGGGAGTCAGTACGCCCTGCGCTGTGATCCGCAGAGGGATACACCGGTGAGCAGGCACAGACGTAGCTTGTAAACAAACTCAGCTGTTTATTTAGCCTAGCAATATCTTCGGACTATAGCAGCTGCAATGGACGACTTTGAACGTGATTTTGAAGAGTTTCTTGTAGCGGACACAGATCCAGAGCCATACCTGTTTGAGCTGGAGCAAACAGATGAGGAACTCCATGTGTTGA
Organism: Epinephelus cyanopodus; assembly: GCA_026686955.1. Classification (NCBI taxonomy): domain Eukaryota; kingdom Metazoa; phylum Chordata; class Actinopteri; order Perciformes; family Serranidae; genus Epinephelus; species Epinephelus cyanopodus. Next base: position 36,352,802 of record CM048916.1, read on the forward strand.
CTGCTGAGCAGAGATGAGAGAGGCTGAATCCTCCGCTACTATTTTCCTGCACATAGTGGGATTCAGTGCTGCCGTCGTTGGGGAGAAAACCGCCGCAGAGAGCTGATGGACAGCTTTCAGTCGGGTGAGTAATATCGTCCGTGTCGTCTCTTTGTTTGCCATTTACTGAGTGACCCAGCGTACCTGTCCCAGAGCCAGCTGCAGTTGTTTCTCACCGGTGTATCCTTCCGCGCAAGATGTACTGACAGTGCCATGCTAACCGCTCTCTCAATATGAAAATAATATAGAAAGGACATAACTCCCAAATCGTCAGAGTTTTCTTTTCACATAATAATGCGGACTCAGCAGATGACTTGTTAACTATTTATTCCTCCTTACACCGAACGTACACGGCTGCTTCTCACTGTTTCCAGTAGCACAACAACGGTTATTACATTACCCAGAATAACCTGAGGCTCACACTGCTACGGAAGCCTTAGTAACTCAAAATACACAACAGATTAGATTAGATCAGAACAGAAACACGACAGGAGAATTTACTGAATTTAATTTTCCACTAATTACTTGGACTGACCTGATGTTAGTTAATCCTCTCGCTCTCCAAAACAAATGCCGGCTGCAGTCGGAATTTTATGACACCAGGCTGTGGGTGTCATACCGCTTCGACCAAAGGGGCGCTATAATCAACAAAAACGAAAAGTTCCGCACAGCTGCTTTAAGTATGATCTTGAGCACTCAACTGAAATCCTATGTGGTTTGTTTCTATGAGTACAGCAAGTGAGGGCCTTTCTGTCCACGCTGAATTTGTTAGGACACAGTGTTAGGTCTACATATTTGCAAAGTGAAACATTTTTACTGGGACTAACTACTTAGCCTCTTGACGGTCGCGGGGGTGGGGGCTGGAGCCTATCCCAGCTGACATTGGGTGAGAGGCAGGGTACCAGACTAGACTATAGCGGGGCTAACACAGAGACAGACAACCACTCACACTCACATTCACACCTGACAATTTAGAGTCACCACTTATTCCCAATATGCATGTCTTTGGACAGCGGGAGGAACCCAGAGTACCTGGAGAAAACCCGGGATTAAACCAGGAACGCTCTTGCTGTAAGGTGACAGTGCTAAACACCACACCACTGTGCCGCCTACATCATCACCAGAGAAAATAAATATGTCTAATCAAACAACAATTTTCCTGGTCAAAAGCCAAATAACAGAAAGCCTGAGCGCCGTGAGTCACCCTGTGCATCACTACTAGAAAGTAACATTAGTTACTAGGGGTGGCACGTAGCCTTACAAAAATAATTTCAAGAAAGGAATGTTAGCCTTAATCTTTTCTTCCCACCAATAATTTATGTCATCTCAAAAATATGTCAGCAACCAACCTATCTGTCCTTTTCCAAATCTCTTTTATGTTACCACGGAAATCTGGAAGAAGCAAACCTGTCTGACAGTGATGCAGCACATAGCATATCAAAGTATAACAGTAAAGGTGAAAGGTGACTGAGGTTCTTCTAAATTCCGAGTTTGCTGTTATTGGAGCACAGAGTGAAAAGAGGACTTTGGAGGGAACCGTTACGTTAATGATACACTTGTATGTGACAGGATAACACAATGATGCCTCCACTATGCAATGTGCTTTAACATTATTTAAAGGAATAAGCAGACTTTGCTCAAATAAATCAGCATAGCTTGCCGGACAGAACCGAGCTACAGTTGCTGGCAGGTGAAATTAACTGCCTTTGATAGGATAACCTTCTGCTGGGCACAAACTGAGTCAATTAAGCAACAATCTGACATAGCATACATCAGCAAGATCAACAAGCTGAGAGAGGACCTCGCTTGTCCCAGCACAGCACTCTATCATAACCCACTTTCATTAAACAGCAGCTCCTCCACTATTTCTCACCCACTCTCCTTTCTCACCCTCGTTACTCATGTTTGAATACCAGCAGTGTTTTCCCCCGGGGGAACTCAGCTGAAAGACTGAGGGGGGCAAGTGTTGCAAAGACTGCACACTTGAACTTGTTATTTCCCCGGCTTATTGTGCGAGGAGATGATTATTGTAGGGCAGGGAGCAGACCGAATCTGCTTTGAAGTGTGAAGAGGAACAGGAAGGGGAAGGGAGACAAAAGATGGGGCCTAATCACTAGCAGGTGATAATTGTGAAGTGTTGTTTGTCATTTTTTAAATAGAAGGGAAAAGAGGTGGCAAATTACTAGAAATTAATTATAATACAACAATGGAGTACAGCAACGCCACAAACTACAGACAGAAAAATAACCACAGATTTAAAAACACATCTCTCTCATGGTCTCACAAAGATTTTGCATCATGAGTTTTACAGAACTAGCTTTTATGGCAGGTTATTGTGATCAGTTTCATTATTATCTCTGCTACGTTCAGTTTGTTAGTTTTGTTTTCGACAGGACAGATACACAAACTATTTTTCACCATTGTTAAACTTGTAATATTTGACATTCATACTGTGGGCCCAGATTGCCTGCACATGGATCTCACCTCAGATGTCACAAACAGGGAAATAGCTAAGCCAAATTGGCGGCCCTGGAGGGTAACCAGAGGATGGACATACACATCTGTGACAACATTGTTAGCGGTGACCATTAACTGAGCATTTCCGTATGTGCAGGCACTCTCTCAAGCACTCAAGACGCTATTAAGGCCCAACATGATCAACATTAAATACGGATCAGGATATGGACGGAGCCTTCTGTCTGTGCTCTGTGTTCATTTCGTCCGTATTTCTGCACGTTTCCATAAAGCTTACGGATACGGGCCAAACGGAGCAGTACCACCGGAAACCGTGGGGGCAGTGTTGCTGTCACTAACCGATACCTAGCTCTAGTGAGACACGAAGAAGAAATAACAATGGCAGAACTTTTTCACCTGAAATGCTGAAGATAAAATAAAAGAGGGAGACAGGTTTTTCCTATTTTATCTTATGTTGTTATATTCCTCACTCTCCCCTTTCTGGGAGCGTCCGACCTCCTGCCGCCGGCTCCCGTCTCAAACACGGAGGCCTGCCTCCGCGGAGCCCACCATCCCAGCCCCGGCCCCCGCACATACTCCCGAGGCTCGGGTCTCCCTCCCCGCGGAGCCACCCGCCCTCCCGGCTCCGACCCTCCAACCCTCGCACCCTCCGACTGGGGTCCCTCTGTTTTTGTCTTTTATGCAAGACGTACATTATCAATATCTCCTCCACAGTCGCCATGTTTGTTTTTGAGTTTGTTATTGTCATAAACTTTGACTCTGGGCTGCCCCCTGGTGGATATATTGGTTAACATCCATGCCAACGTAAAGGGAGCATGGAAGTATGTGGGCAGTGACGGTAACATCGTTTGAAACAGATGTATACATTTTTGTATGTAAAGGGAGCATAAATGGGCCTTTACTCCACCATATCTTTACATAGCACATAATTATTTGCTGCTATATTCATGCTCTGAATGTCAAAAATTGCACCTTAAACATTGTAGGATGGGGCATTTGGCCTTAACAGACGTTTGTGCTCTCCAAGTGCTCCTCTAGTACTCTACCGGTGTTTTCCTATCTTAGGTCTGCCACCCACTGTATAGGCTTACTGCTATGCAGCAGCAACAGAAAACTTTATTATTGCCCCTTATTGGTTAAATATACTTTAAAGTAATAAGATCTCCCTGACCTTTTACCAACCACTGTTCCACTCCTGGGACACAATCACAGTGTAGAACCTTCCCAGACTGGTAATACTATGGAGAGTTGTTTGAATTTGTAATGTATGCATGTATAGATTAGACTCCCTCTTTTCAGTCATTGTGGTCAGTTTGAAAGGGAACTCTCAGAAATAATCCTGTGTATGACTAAAATGTTAAAAAAATGTGCTGTCTCTTCTGATTCCAAGCAGTCTGGATGTCAAGTTTAATAAATCCTCACTGACTATGTTCAAATTCATCTCAAGGGTCTAGAAAGAGTTAAATAAGGCCTCAGGGTCCGGCGAAGTCTGACAGAGATTCAAACTCATATCAATACCTATGGGTAATTTAGAGCCTTACTTGACTTTCATGTTTTTGGAAAATGAGTGGAAAACCACGTGGACACATGGAAGAATAAGACTCAAATCCTTCCTGCAGTGAGGCTAAAGTTCTCTCAGCGGAGCAGCTGCTCCTATCTGGACCTGCAAATGATACCAAGTCAAAGTCCCAATATAAGGCCCAAATATTAAAGTTTCAAGTGCATGACATTACTCGTGGAGCTATACTCACTCAGATTAGTCTTATCAGCAGGTACAGAGAGAAATGACTGGCAGGCCCTGCTGGCTGCTTTATCTCCTCTCTCTTCCTCTTCTCCTTTCTTTTCCTCATCCACTCTTTCGCTCCTCCCTCCACTGCTCTCCTGTCCTCTGTGATGGGAAATGCACGCAGTCTGCCACAGGTAATTGCTTTCTCTCACATGCAGTCTAATGTACTCTCCCTCTGCTTTCCTTCTCTCATTCATTCCTTCTGTCCTCTCCACCAAAACATAACTCTGAGTGCACACAGGCCATATTCAGGGACTAAAATGATTCTTCAGATCAAGCATCTGTTGCACTGTTGTGCTGTTTACATGCAAAACAAATTTAGTTTTCTTTGAACTTCAGCCCTGTAGTGCAAAATTCTGTATAGCAGCAAGGAGAGTCAGCTCCAGCACTGCAGTGCTGGCTGAAAAAATGTTAGTCCAGATTTAAACCAAACATTGCACATACAGTACACATAAATACAATAATGTGAAAGTAATTGCTGACAGATTCCCACATAGTTCCTGCCAACAGTTAGATTTTGCTTTCAAAATAAAATTTTCTGGCAAAGTCACCCAAAATGCTCATTCAGTCAATATAACATGGATTTCAGACAGTCCTGAATTGGCCTCCTATCACACAAAGGTGTGTTTCATAGCGGCTACAGGGATGACTGACGTCGTGTCTGTCTGAGCTAATCAACAAAGCGCTGGGTCACCTGTCTTGCTCGACAGATTAGAAACCCTCATTCATCTCCCACACACACACACAGTCGTCTGAGGCCATCACAAATTAGCACGGGCCGTCACCGTTTCCTTGCCAACTGGCCTGTAACCAAGCAACGTTGGTCGTTGTGAAGATGTCTTCAGTGTGTGCATGCACATATACACACACGGATGGGGGCTTGATATGTGGATAGGTGTCAGACACTAAGGTATTACTTTAAATCCTTGGACATCTGATCCCCTTGTGGACCCGAAGCACATAGATTCAGCACATGCAGACTCACAAGGACACACACAGACTATATAAGATTGAAGCAGCTGCACAGTTCACATCTGCAAATTCTGATCTGAAAGATAATTGGGAGCTGTTTCACCTTTAGCTACCACTTCTTCTACACCTATCATTTCTCTGTGTGACCTTGAACATTAAGAATTCTTCATCTCGAGACTGGAGGAGGAAATCTTAACTGCACAGGTTGCTTTTAACAAGGTTAATCCTCCAAGACACGATCCGCTTAAGATCATATAAGTGAAACCTTGAATCGGCAAGACATCAGAAAGATAGATCTCAGAGTCATCGTTTTAGTCCATCTGTGCGGCAGGCAATCTAACCAAGATAACAATTAGTGCCTCATTCCCTCAAAGCTTTAGGTGATATCAAAGCAGCTGTCTGAATGTTTGAGCTCTATCTACTTTATTTTAAGTGCACTCTTCTTTTTTCTTTGTCATGGACACTAAAGGTGTGAATGGCGTCTGTGGAGCTGATACGCCGTGTAACTTGTGTTCAGCAGGTCTTTGCAAACCTCATGTAATATTAGTTTCTGCTGAGGGTGTGAAATGTGCAACCTTTCTTTTCCCTGCAACCAGCCCACCCATTGTTGTGAATAATACTGCCATCCTCTTCATCTTGCTTGACTAATTAAGGTTGAATAAAATCTGCCTTAAGCAAACTCTCTCCCAGGAAAAGCATCCAAAAACTTTCTTCCACATCAACATAAGGACCTGAGGACTGATACTGCCTTAGAGCAGATTAATCCAACTGAAATGTTTCTCGACAACGCAGTATCAATACGCTTGATCAACCAGCAGCATGTTCTGCCTTTGTCCCATTGACACCTCTGCTAATTCCCACCATATCGCAGCAGCTCGCTCCACAGACAGTCACTGTCTGATCTATTACCCAGCACACCCACTCACCATCCCTGTCCTCTGTCTCTGCCTCAACCCTGAGCATTCATTAACACACACACACACACACACACACACACACACACACACACACACACACACGCACACACACACACGCACACACACTTCATTGCACTTACTGCACAGAGCCTACTTCCCCTCCACAAACTCTGTCCCTAAAGTTTAAATCGTGTTCCCCTGCAGGCTTGGTGCTATTCCAGACAGAGAGGCACTCAGGTCTCTAAGGACACAAGATGCAATCATCAGGGCTTTTATTTAACAGATGCTGCAAGATCAAGCATAGCATGACTGTACCACCAATTTCCCACCCTTAGACCCAGTAACATTTTAGGGAAGTTGCTAATACACTCGTGTCATGAATAAAAGCAGTACCACTGTATAGAAAAGCATAAATGGTAAGTCCGTCTCAAGAAAAACGTTGTTATGTGGAGTGAGTGAACCAGTCATAAGAGTCTGCTAATGATGTACTTGAATCCCCGTCTTTTTAAAGGTTTGGCATTTACGCCAGTGCAAACTTGTTGAATATTATATGCATTACAAGAACATTGGCATCAGACAAAAACAGCTCCTTATAATGTTCCAGGAAAAAGTAATAGAACTCGTCAGCTGTGTACATACATGTACATCCAGCAGAAAGTCCTGCAGTGCTGGTTGTCAGCTGAAGCTTACTCCCTGGAGGCCAAAGGAGACTGTTGCAGTGACATAGGGTAAAATAAAAACATGCCCATAGTGTGAACAGGTCAACATGTGTTACTCAAACCGGTTTGACACAACTCAGCTTTGGTAAAAGAAAGTGCCCAAAGCAGATTACTATACTATTACCATAGAGGTACTGCAACACCATGTAGCCCTCTTTACCAAAAATTTGGACCAAACGAAGAAATTGTATTAAACTGCGCTAGGCGGGCAGGCCTTTGAATCAGTCCACTCCACCAATTAGCCGATTATTGCCATGGACAGGACCAACACTGTTGTGAAGTGGTGCACTTGAACCAATGAGGAGTAATAGCAATAATGGCAAGCACTTAAGACAAGACAGATGCTGCGATCGAGGTAACATATCCTCTCCAAATCACCCAACATTGTAGTTTGGTTGACTTCACTCTGCCCCACTCTTAAAACCCCAGCAAAACAAGTATGTTGGCTTGACTATGTATCAATGTGGACTTAATGGTGTTAGATTCAGCCGGATATGTCTCTAGGTCTCTAGAGAGTGATTAGAAAAAATCAAATTTCCCTACTCAGAGGAAATTGGTTAAAGTGGACGCCATGTCAGACTTAAGACGGCAACAGTGTCACGAGTTGACAATTCTGTCTGATATCAGGCAAACACCATCTGAAATGTGGACAAACAGAACTATTGCGGAGGGTGTTTTTGCCACTGTATGTTTGTGAAAGGTTGAATACAAATAAATTAGGTTTTCTCCTTGAATACAACTGCCATTTTCAGAAAGCATATCAAAAAGCCCAATTTTAGAGCCAGACATCTAAAAGAGGATGGAGGGGAATAAAAACAAGAAAAGGATGTGTTTCCAAAATGATCTGCATTAGCATGGACATGGCTTGATGGCGAGATGGAGCAAGAAAGACAGGTTGATAGTTTAAAAGAGGGGAGTGAGACAGACTAAATGAGAGAAAGAGAGAGAAAGAGCGAGAAAGAGCTGTATTGCCCCCCCCCCCCCCCCCCCCCCCCCCCCCCCCCCCCAGGGTGTCTCCAGAGGCAGAGGGGATTGCAGCAGACAGCCGAACGCCCCTCAGCAGGCTCTCTAAGCATGTGTTCAAATAAGCACTTTACCCCCTGTCGCTGCTTGTGAAAGCATTCACACTGGAGAGACGCATGTATGAAGACACAATGAAACACACACACAAAAACACACACAAACTCAATCCAAGACACACCAAAAAGGGAAAGTATTAACCACTGGAGCTATTAATGTCAATCTCAACTGAGACACAGACCTATTTGCCAAAAGATACAGAAGTCACAGCACCTTTGACAGCCTCATCAAACAAACACATACACACACAAAGCTGTGATGGAGTATTCGTGTCACTCAAACATAGGGCACAGGCAGGTCACCGCAGAGACAAAGATGGAGATTGGTGACCTTTTCCCCCTAAACCTCCCATTTACACCGAGGTGAGAACCCCTCATTAACAGCAGGCCCGGCCCTCCACCAAACATCCCTTCATGCTGCACACATTCAGCAGCTCTTCACAGAATAAGAAGGCGAACAAAAAGAAGGGAGAAACATTTGTTTAACGAGCCGTCCCTGGGCTGTCTTTCTCTCCTATTCAGTCCCTTCTTCTGCTCCAGGCCTGCCCCGAGGTCAACCCCCCCATAACACCATCAAAACCCTGCACCACTGATGGCAGCAGTTCCATTCAGCATAGAGATTTATGATCTCTAATAGCTGGCAAATGGACCAGAGGCTGGGGCTGCCCTGAGGGGAGGCCCACGACTTATTTTCTTCAAATCTCAAGAAGAAAAGGCATTGAAAAAAAGGGGAGCTGAGTGAGGCTGGGGGGGACTGTCGGAAACATTTTCAAGGTTGCCATCTGGGTCGGGTGGGACCTTTCAAACTGTCTGTCAATCTGCAACAAGAAACCCTCCCCTACCAGATGGATAAGTCTATAGGGAGAAAAGGACACATTATAACAGTATGAGGGACAAATACCCTGTGGCACCACTGGCATTTCACTTCCTGAACTGTTTTGGGGGAAATTCTGCAAGCAAGAGCTTTTATAAATCTACTACAATCAGGTGGTCAGTCTTGGTGGTGGTGGAAAGCCCCACTCAGGCACCCTTTACTTCCTAATCCTATTCCCATAATCCTCAGAGGTCAGCGACCAAGAAACAGTCCTCACTCTCTCCATGACCAACTCCCTATTCCTGTTAAGGCGAGAGAAGAGTTCTTTTAAACTGCATTACTGAAGTAGAGGAAAAAACTATGAAGAAAGCCAGTTCAGGGTGCTAAAGAGGCAAGGCAGATATAATGCCTTCATGCAGCAGCCAAGGGATTCACATCTTTATGAAATCATGAGAACAAGTTCAACTTTTTACTGGGAAATGATCTCCTCATTTCGCTTAAACAAAGAGGTTATTGCCAATCATAGAAATAACACATGCTCTGTTTCACCAAGACTCACAAGTCTCATTCCGATGTTGCACCTATGTGCTTTTCCTCTGATTTAAAGAAACAGTTTGGTATTTTGAGAAATATGCTCACGTGAACTGTTTATATGAAGTTGGGTCTTCATAAAGTTTATAAGAAAAGTCAGTTCAAGAGGCAGAGGAAGTAAAATTGCTTAACTCTTCTTCCGTCCTTCCCTGTGTGATTAATTGGCGCAGAGTCTCACAGCCAGTATCTTTACAACTTGCAGTTCTTGTTGAGGTATAAGACAGGCTCAAAATAATGAGATCTGCAGTGACACTCAAGATAATGAAATGAACTATGGACCCTAGTTTTTTTTAGACAGAAAATACCCTAATGACAGAGCACACATACAGCTGTTTCATTAGAGGACTCAGACAACATAGAGCCTGTTTGCACCTGGTATTAACATGTGTCTTGGGTGATCCAATCACAAGTGGACAGTTTTAAGTGTGTCTGTTCACAGCTGGCACTAGAATACGTCTTGACTGACCACTTGTGATCAGATCTCACTTCCCCACTCTTTATGCAAATAAACACGCACACCAGTTCAGTCTGTAAGGACCGACTGTGTTATTTTTAACTGGCAGGAGGTTTGTTGTGCTACATGCACACTTTCAGCATTTACTGTTAAAAATGGGTACAGTTTTATTCCATTAAAGAGCTGCATGCAGCACATTAATTCCCTCAGCTTGTCCTCAGCCATCCCTTTTTCTTTCTTTCTCTCTCTGGTTATCATGCAACAAACATAGCCTGCTGTCCCGTCACCTTCTGGCCACTAGGAGACTGCTGCCGCAAGAGTTTGAGCTTTGCGCCAAGGACGGTTGGTGAATGAGTTTAAAGACAGAATCAAGGACTTTTGGGGCTGGAGTGTGTTTGTTGGTACCATTTAACAGCTGCTGCTATGTTAGCTAGTGCTGTTAATGCTACCCAGGCAGACATTGAACTGACTGTTCGCTGGAAGGAGAGCAGCTCTTGAGACGGTCCTCCAGTGCTGCATCTAACCTGTGTAACAGCAGCAACAGAAAGTTTTCTTATTCACTGGGGAGTTGGATAAGCAAGGCCAGCAGCTGAGTAGACGGTCCTTCAATGTGGCCCAGGACACATTAGTATATACACTGCTAAAAGAATGTGGCCAAACGTGAACTGAGATCAGATCTCAAGACAAACTGAGGAAACATTGATTGTTTTCACACCTGTGCCGATCAGCAAGACCTGTGTTAATATAAAGTGTAAACAGGGCCATGCCCACATAAACACTGTTATACATACCCCATTTAAAAGTTTATTTTGGAAAGCTCGTTCTGTAAAAGTGACGAATAATAGAGGATCCTTATTCCACCTGAAATGAAACTGTAAGTTATCACAACCTTGGCAGCTGTTACCCTGAAGGAGATAATTCTTATCATAATGACACCCCTCAGTGCCAGACCCTGACAGGCACCCTGATGAGCTGCTGTATCTGCAACTGTGGCTGTGGTAAACCCAGCGACAAAGATAAGACTTCCCCCCATTTGCCCCTGAAACGCTGAGAAGATTTCTATTAGACACAGTGGCACTGCCAGGGTGATAATGTTGTCACTAGACAGGACAGCCTAAAGGCTCTCCTTGGCCCCGTTTTCACACTTAGCACTAACATGCAGTAATCCGATGCCAAGCGGACAGCTGTAAATATAAGTGCACCTAAAATGCATCAATGACACACTGGGATTCACTGCAGCCACATTTGGAGGTGACATAACCACATGAAAACATAAATTCTCTGGCGGGTTTGCAAATGATTTGGGATTGATCCAAGCACTGAAAGCCTTCCTAATATATAGTTATATAGCTCCCTTGTCGCTGTCCTACATGTCACCCTAACAGTTCCTGCTGATATTCAAGGCATTACAGCAGCAGCGAAAGCACAGCAAGCAGGAATTCAACAGCTAGTGGGGAGGCTCTTGAGAAATCCCTACATTGATGTAGTAAATGCAGTTTTTATGGGCCCATAGCAAAAAATGAAAGTAACAGATCACCAAGGGGCTAGGAAGGGTCATCTGCTCAAAGTCAAATGGCAATAATACTCGAGAGAACACCCAGTGTTTCTGAGCAAAGTTTGAAAAAGACAAACAGAGCTAAATTTATATGACCTGACTAATTTTAGAACAGTTGCAAAACCTATCTCCAACCATCCATCTTTAAAACAATATCTGGAAATAGCCATGTATTGTAGTAAAGGTTAATTATGAAAGACATCGTGTATTTCTGAGGAAGTGGGAACACCGCGCCATGCCAACAACTACTTACTTTTAAGTAGGGATGCTCCAATCTCACAGGCCAGATCAGGAACCACCCTGATATTGACTTCATTCAGGCCATGATGTGACCAATCCACATTATACAATGTTTCTTTGAAAATGAAATGTTTAAATTGTGTTTTCTCTCACAATTACATTTAGGCAGCCATGGTAGACCACTGACATAAACATTATTGAAATGGGTTCCCTGTAATGCGGTTAACAGATTTTTAAATTGGGAATAACGTTCTACAAAAGTCACGGTTTGGCTCACATCCCAGTTTAGGAGTCACAGTTTGGTGCAAGTTCAATAAAGCTGCAAAAAACCAAAACATTTAGGTCTCGTTTCTTCTCTTTATTTTGAATAGTTGTTAAAATGTCAATGACAGACACAATCCTCTTGCTGGGGACTGAAGACAGTTTGCTCACTGGCAGCTTTAGAAAACTATTTTCATGATAAAAATACAAAGCATTTCTGTGTTACATTGTACAAACACTGAACAAACACTCTCCCATAAGGCAACAGGTCACAATAGGCTATAATACTGAAGCATCTCTTATTCTGTAAAACTGAAACTACAAAAACACACAGTTAAATAAAAATAAAACTTGTTTCAAATAGTTCAACCTTGGCTATATTCAATCAATAAATCATCCAGGTGATTGGCAAATTGGGTGATGCAGCCGAAAGTGCACCAGCATGTCCATTCAGACCCTGCAATGGTGGAGCAATGCAGACACGCTGTTCCGTGTCTTACACGTTACTCCAATGTTCAATTTGCGCTGACTTTCGCACCAAGGTTTGCTATACTGACCTCAGCATGTGTTGCAAACGGCGTGTGGCTAAAATGTTCTGGGTGGGCTCGCACTTGTGATTGGTTTTGGTTACAAATACACGAGCCCTAGAAGACAGTCAGAACTATTGGAATTGTTGTTGGGAGATAAAAAGTTGGATCAGAGCAACCCTACTTCAAAGGTAAGATTTTGGGCCTTCAGTGTTCATTTTACAAGACCCAAACCCCCAACCTACATGAATTTCCACCTGCTCAACCATGAAATGAGCAAGTGTCACAAGATATTTGAGTTAAAGCCCAAAGGCCTGTGAGAATATTTTACAGAGTGATGTATTACCTCTTCACTAGATTAATCTCTGCACAATAGACTGTATATGACAATATCTTTTAATCTTATTTACAGACAATTGTATTTTGTTACTGCAGTCCTGAACAACCGAGGTTAATCTCCTCTTATCATCAAAACAAAAACAATAATTTGTCTATATAATTAGGGCCATGAGACAGGGATCACAGAATCGTCACAGACCCTCATACTTCATGGTAAACCTGAGAAAATTTTATTATCAATAGAACCAACTCCTTCTGTGACCTTTTTTTTTTTTTTTTTTTTTTAACCTATTTTGGCACGAGCCTTTGTCAATGTATCATATAAGACACCTGGCCAAGTTTTTTTTATGCCGGATAATTCCATGTTGCATTGGAGCAGTGTTCTCTTTGCAGTGTGTTTAATTTACCTCTTCATGAAAACACACCAGCAGTCAGCAACAACACTGCTACAAAGTCAGACATCACACTAGGGAGTAAAAGGGTCACAAATGGCTACATATTTTCTATTGGTCTGTTTTTTGTGTGATGTGGTTTCTCCTTGTCACAGTTAGCCACTTCAGCACTTTGGCCCTGCTGGCAGGCTTTGGCATCGATGCCCTGTAAGACGACACGGAGGGGACAGGACGGGAACGGAGATCTGGGTGAAAGCTAAGCACTGTCGCTCACCTTGGGCATCTGCTGAGCCTGCCGAGCTGGGCCGGGCCAAGTTGCCATGACAACAGCAAAACAGCCTGGGGCTTTGAAAAATACTTTGATTTAACAGGCCAAAAACCCAGCTTTACTGTCCTAGAAAATTCAGCAGGTCATGTTGAAAATGACACTGATGATGTTTACAGCCCATGCTGTCTAATAATCAAAAGTTAAACCGATTAACTCAATCTGTGTTAACAGTCAGCGATGGACCAGTGTAACCACAGCAAAGATAATACACCTGATCTTTCAATTCCAATTCTCTATGTGTGAGGACTAAACAAGACTATATGACTTTATTCTCAACATATTGTAATTTTACTTGTAAAATTGTGACTTTATCCTCAAAATTATGCTTTCTTTAAGACCTTATGCCCTATTATATATTATGATACCACCATATGATCTGGTTTGAAGAGGAAATGAACAAGTTTTTTGCTTTAACGCATCATTATGAAGTAAATGTTGATAGTATAATGTAGTGGCTACAGAATAATGACAACATCTGCATTTAGAATGGCTCCCTATAAGCCCTGCTTTCACTATGCAACTCTGTCTGGCACTCAAAGTCCATGGGAAAACAAAGTCCGTCGACCTTTGTGCAACCAAAACAGAAAGAGGATAGCGCTTTTGTTTTTCCCTGTAGCTATCTGCGGCTATGCCCAGTTACCAAAGAGTATCAATATAATTACGCTGCAGTTTCTATCCAGAGGAGCGGAAATAGCAGACACTGGAACAACCAAAGTAACTGTGGAAACTGTGCTAGTTGCTAGACTGAGGAAAACAGAATGCGATTCAGTCGTCTTTGGGACAGCAGCACCAACAATAATTCCACCCGGAAATGCCAGAGAGGGAAATGTTGAAAAACTTCCACTTTAATTAAAGTGAGAATAACGCAACTTAAAAGGAGCTCTATGTGAAATTCAGAGCATTCAAGTTGTTTGGACACAGTTCTCAACATGGAGGTGGCTGAGCTGGCGGCTAGCAGCCGACAGTGCTAACTCCAGAAACAGCACTAAACAATGACTACAGTGTTGACAGAGCTAACAGTGTTAACCGAGGTGAACCAGAAGGTGGCCAAAATGCTTCCGCAATGTCGTCAGCCTGATATCAGCAGTAACTCCCATATTAGTGCAATGCAAAGTGGTGACAATGAACTAGCCAGTGGGATACACACACGAAAGTGCAGCCGGAACAACTTACCACAACAAACCACAGAGAAGTGTGGATTACAACACACACACAGATAGCATGACATCATTCTCTACTCAGGACAACATTACTACACTATATGTTTAGATTGCAAATTATGGTTTGCTGCTATATTAATGCTCTGAATGTCATATACAGAGCCTTTAAGGGTGTGTATCACTGCAGCATGTACTTCTCTGGGTTAACACACCGAGATAAATATTTTGAAACCTGCATTTTTAGGGAAAAAATAAGCTTAATTTAAAGTAAGCTTATTATTCACACCAACTTGTCTATTCTGTGAATATTAACAGTGTGGCTCCTACTGCCTGTCTTCAGGCACTCTGATCCTGGAACTGGGACAACCACAGAGTCTGGGGGAAGCCACTTGTGTGCTTGATTTATTAGAGCAATCTCACAGTGCTCGTCAGACAGAGGAATCTAACACAGGGCTGCATGGAGAGAGAACAACTGCGATGGGAGGAGAGGTTAGTGTGATTATCACTGTCTATCACAGGCCAAAAGCTGACTGGGACCCCACCTGCTTTGCGCCTAAGTGGAAATTTGTTTTTATTCCCGATAGTGAGCTGTCAAGTTAAGAGACAGTGTTTTTGCTGGCTGCAAGGAAAGGATTTAAGCTTTTGGAAAGTTGTCATGTAAACAAAAACCAGGGAAGGCGACGCTGAAGAAGGACAAAATGAGAGAATAGGCACTGGGTTGTTCCTGATGTCTTTAAAGGTAATATTGCACTGATTTTTATGAAAATATAGACAACAAATGCTACTTTTAGAAAATGAGCACAGTGAACCCAGAGAGAGCAGTGGTTGTGAAGTGCAAACTAAACGCTCTACCTACAGGTTTAGCGTGGGCGTATATAAAGCAGCAAAAGATGCCATTACCTTTGAATTATGAGTGTCTCGAATTATATTGTCTACACCGCAGTCTGCAATGACTTCAGTACAAACTCTCCAGAGAGCGGAGGAGAAGGAGGAATAAGCAGGGAGACAATGCTGTTTGAACAGTGCTCCATGGACAGCTGAGCACATAGCAAGACAAAGTGATCTGAGAGCCAGCAAACAATTTGGAGTTCAAATCCGGAAAATTGAAGCTGGCATCATAAATCCAGCACACACAGGCATAAACATCTGCGCTGGTAGTTTTCGTTTGTGGTGGTTGTCAACCTTGCCATCTGTCTCAGCGAAGACTAAACTGTTCTTCCGAAGGGAGAATGAAAGAGTTGGCTGTGTTGTACGCTCTGTGTGGAACATTCCCTAATGGGCAGCGCTTGACTGAAGAGGCAGAAATCAGTTAATGCGCACACACACACACACACACACACACTCACAGGTGTACACAGCAAACACAGGGTTATTGTACCTGTGTCAGCAGTGCACCTGCCAGGCTTCACTGCGGACCTGTGCAGCCTATGGCACAGGAATGACTCCCAAAACATGGGGGCGTGTGTGTGTTTTCTGGAATCTTAGTCGGTGGACATTCCCATGGTGACTTCAAGCTCTGTGACAAAAAACAGACACTTTCCATTTTGTGCTGCACAAAAACCTCTGAGCCGTCGCCAGGAAACAGAAGAACAATAGTCCTACAAGTCTGTCACACACTTATGGACACAGACAGACACACCCACACCTGCCCCCAGGTGTTTGTGTGATGGGTCACAGCCAGCACGTCACTCTGTCAACAGCTCTGTAACTATAACCTCTGGGAAGGTATTAGAGTTTCAACCATAAGGAATGAATGGACCTGCACTGTGTCTTTGATCCAGAGACGATCAGAGTGACGGACTGAAATAGGAAGCTGAGAGCTGTTTCACAGTGTCAGTGGACTGCTAAGTTGAAGGTAAGTAAGATGTTCTTCAACTTCTAACAAAGGTAGTCTTGCTGTCATGTGTAGATGCAAAAAAACAACCTAATGATACACTCTGGCACAACAATTAAGACGTCGGTATGCTATGCCCTCAAGTCTGGACATTCGTAACGTCTATGAACACTTCTATTGGACTGGACAAAACTTTATATCAGTCAGTTTGTTGGCACCTTTGGCCAATGAAAAGAGAAAACATCTGACTGTAGTCTTTCCATGTTAAGTGTGTGGTATTCCACATTCTATAAAACAATTTTTGAATACTTAGGCCTTATGGTGAAGATAAGCTTTCGGCAAAGAAAGCTGCATGCTTGCTCCAGCATTGACTTGGGCTGCGTGGCAGAAACACCTCAAACCTCCTCTTGTTTTAACACTTGTTTTAAATGTCAACATAGCTGATTTCACAGTTGTCTTTTGGCTGTATTATGTTGTTTCAAATGCCTTTGTTCTCATAAAACTGTGATTTGATTGCGCCAGCACAGCAATTACTGTTCTCCAGGTTAACAGGTAGCAATCAAATCACTTACTCTCATACTCTTTCAGCCGTCTGTCAATAAAAAAGAGAAAAACACATAAATGAGAAGCAGAGGAGCAGAGGACAGAAGAGAGGTTTAAAAAAGAAAACAGCTTTCTTGGTTTTAGCTGACTTTTTATCTGGTGCAGATTAAATACATACTATGCAGGATTTTCCTAAAAAACAATGCACAGATGCATTCAAGTGTAATTCCTCTCAGTGATCACTTGTGACCCACTAGAAGTTTGTGGCGGTGTATTGTCTGCAGAGACTCTGCAGAGACTCTGCCCTCTGCCTGTATTTCTTTGAATTTTGCCATAGCAGAGATGTTCCTGAGCTGCAACCTTTTAGGCAGCAGGTATGTAGCCACCGGCCATGACACCGTTCACGTGAGGACGGTGTAACAATCAGATCTAAAAATTGTAGACACAGTGCCAAAAAAAGAAATCTGTAAATATGGCAAGGCGAAACACCAAGTGAACAAAGCTTGTTCCAAAACAAATCTGAATCTGAGGTTTGCTTTCAATTTCACTTAACTGACAAATGCTGAAACAGTGGATGTCAATGAAGAGCAATGTGGAGTTGGAGTTCCATTAGCTTAGTTAGCTTGCTAAAGTATAAGCTTTTCCATTACAACAAAGATACAATAGGACCTCACAGTGTATGAACAAGCCACTGACATGGATGTATTAAGAAAACTGGATACAGTGATAAACATAAGGCCTTGTTTATTTCTACGATAGCTGCTCAGTGGCGCAAAAAAATGGTTCAACTGCTATGTGTAAAATTACCCAGATCATCCGGGGGTTATCGGCAGTATTTCTGCACTGTGAGGCCCATGGAGCAGGTGCACTAGAGACTTAGCGTAGCTGAGTGCAGCCAAGCGACTAACTTCCGGTTAAGCTCTCCACTAATTTGAATGTAAATAAAATGATTTAATCTTGTGGCTCATCTAGACTTTCCAAATGTTATTGGACCAAATGGGTCAAATCCTGATGGTGAAGGAGTCATTTCATGAGGGAATATGTAACGAACCCTGAAAATTACAGTACCACTATTTGGCCACTACAAAAATTGGTCTCAAAGCCTGGTGCACTTCCTGGAGACCTGGCCATTGACTGTATGATAAAGATGGACCGTATGACAGCTGCCCAAAAGTGAAGCCAAAGTATCTTGAGCACCCCCTGTAGATCATAAACCCTGCCCCCTCCATGTTAGGGGATGGGACATGGGCCAAACTAAAAACTCAAAGTACACTTCAAATACAGTGGTGATTTTTTTTTACAATGGAAGGAAGTGGAGATGCGTCGTCCATCTTTATACACAGTCAATGGTAAAAGCAATGTTAGTGGAGTGGCCAAGTTTGAATGTACAGTATCCGACAATTCTCTCGAAGTACACCTTTATCATTGATCGGAACAATATGGTATCAGTCAGTCTAACTGCAATGGCTGAAATGATACTCCTCCTAACTAAAGTAGGTTACAGCCACCAGTGAAGCAAAGACACTGGGCTCACGACAACACACGTAACCTCAACGAAAAACACTCTAAGCTCCTTGATCAAAACCTAATTTGAAGTTTTTCCACTGGAGCCCTTCAGTTTCTGTGCCATTATTATACAACTGATGTAACTAGCATGTGGCGAACCTTAAACAAAGCTAATGAAAAGAGACGACATGAAAGCATCGATGAGCAGACTGAGACCGAAGCCTCTTCACATCTGCAGTGTCATCCACTTAACGCTGATGGGGACTTCAGAACAAAAAGATGAGAGACAGAGAGAGAAAGAGAGCTGGAGGTAATAAGTGAGAGGGAGATGAAAGAGAAGATAGAAAACAGACAAATCAGGGCTAATTTGTGTAGGAGCCCCATCACAATTCACACTGACACTGGTCCTAAAAGGCAGCTGGCAGCCTCTGCCACACACACATGCTTGTTCAGCAGGGGGTTGTGTGCTGCCACTTCAACTGCCCTCCCTTGACCTCTAGTAATGGATTTACTTTTTTAGGCCTGGCGGGTACAAACACACTGTATGTACACACAAGCACACACACAAAGCATATGGAAGTTGCCACATCAGTGAGCCATTCAACTATCAAAAGAGACACTTCGATTTCGTGCCACCACTGCTATGAGTCTGCACACTGTAGCCAATTATGGGTAAACTGGCACATCTTCTTTCTCCCATTTACAGATCGACAGGCACAGCAGCTATTTTTACCTCTGCATAAAAGCAGAGACTGTTTTCACACTCCGCCAACTGGAACTGTGCCTTTCATTAAGGAAATCTATTTAGAGACGAACAGGGAAGAGAGGCAGAGGAGCGTGGAAAGATGAGCTCTGATTAAATCTTTCAATGAAAATGTTTGAGGCTCTGTCTGTTATTTCATCACCACACAGCCCGCCAGCTTTTTTAATAGAATGGGGCGGGCTGCAGTTTGCTGCCTTCAACTACTTTTACGATCCTGAATCAAGACAACACATTTCAAAATCACCACGAACTGTCATCGTTGAGTTATCTCCAAGACTCAGCTGGTGTCAATCACTGCTGTAGAGTTAGATGAGCAGGTCATCAGACTGTGACCTCGCCATCTGTGTATGTGTCAGTGGCAATTAGCTTGATAAGCACATCAGTGTACCAAAGATGTATGGATGTAAGAGAAAAAAGAATCTACACACTATAAAGGAAAGAAGAGACCAATTGATGCAAACATCTATTTATGAGTTGACAAAATGGTGCATAAAAGTGCCTTAAGAAGAAATATTTTGGTCAAAGGATCAGTAAAATATACATTTCTATTTGTTGACCTCTTCTCAGATAACTTGAAATTCTACACTTTACAGTGTAGGGGTTCAAGACCCTGATACATCATCAGTATTTGTCAATGGCTTTTTGTGAGCAGATGTAACTATGGCAATAATGGTTTTATCCCAATGACTTATGCCATTTATGTGATGGACGCTTGCCATTCATTCACACACACAAGTTTCACGCAATCAATCAAACAAGTCATCAAATAATAAAGAACACTGTGGTGCCCCTAGTGGTGCTCTGTGGGCTAACATTAGCAGCCTCTGCTCCTGCCCTACCAGTCTGCACTGATATAGGGCCCTATTTAGATGGTCTAAAACGCAAAGCACCAGGCGTGCGGTGCATGGCCATGTCCCAGTCAATTGCTAGTTAGACAGCACGTTTTCAGACTATTTTAATGTGCACAATAATAACCTTTCACATTGTAATCATATTCTTATTTATCTTTTGCATACGTGTGGCTACTCCGTGTGTGTCTGAGCAGAGTGCACGCGCGTTGTGCACCCGCCTAGAGACGCATATTACTAACTTGTTTTACAGTGAAATACTGCGCCGTTGACTTTAGACCAGGTTTTTGTTGGTCACTGGCGCATTTGCTTTTTACGCCATCTAACTCGCAACGCGCCATGCCTGCGCCTGACCACTCCTCATTTTTTAGACCAACACACCCTACGAGGGCACAGGGCATGAAAGTGACAACTGCGCCTGCATCTAAATAGCAATGACACTTGCGACATGGACTATGCGCCCTCCACCGTCCGCTTTAGACCATCTAAATAGGGCCCATAGAGTCCACAAGGGATGAAGTTTTTCTGTAGGCCAATGTGGGAGTTAGCATTGCACTGGTTCCCTCCCTCATTCCTGGGACTCTATCTCTATTAGAGGAGCAGTAACAAGCGCAGAAATAAACATTATAATATTAGCTAGCTAGCTACTTAGCTTCAGCATCAGCATAGGGTTTACTACTAGTGATTTTTTGTCATGATTTTTATAAAGAAAAGGACCATAGCACTTTGAAAAGACATTGCACTGAGACAATAAAATAGATATTGTAACTTTTAAACCTTTGTTAATAAAGAAAATCAGCTTCTTTTGTTGGTTGTGCAGCCATCTTGCCGATGACTTTTCAAACTCGGTTTGGAGTGTGACTCTGAAAACCCTGTTTGTAGGTCCATGTAGCACTTTGCCCTACTCCTCTATCCAAACGAGAATCATGATACCCTAACCCTAGGCCTGAACACGCAAAATGGAAGGGTAGGATGAAGCGGTAGTGGCAAAGACTGTATTGGGATTGAGCCTTTGAACTGATGCACCTGAAACGTTATTTTTGGACCTAATAAAAACAGACTTAAAAGCAGCAGCTACAGTCCCATCTGTGACCGCTGTTATGATCTCATTGTCCACACCTCCTTTTGCTTTTAATGTAGGTAAAACTGACAGGGCGTGGCGAGACATGCTGTATGCACCAGTAAACGCAGCTGAGGGCTCCTTATCCATTAAGTGCCTGTTACCTGGATGGTGGATCATTCATTTGAAGTGCACTTAAAAAAAAAAAAAAAAAAAAAAGGAGAGCGACACTGAGATGGATGCCAGCTGTGTCGTGCACAGGATGATGAGGCGAGACGGTGCTGTCAGACAAAACGACTTTAAATAATGACCCTCTCTCCGGCGTGGCCACTGAATGTCTAACTAACAAGCTCATTGAAACGCACGACAGAAACTCTGGGAAACACGAGTCCCGCCGGGAACAGGTGGCTTCCCCACCACTGAGTTTCTGCTTGTTTTAATTAATGACGGTGGCTGAGCTATTCTAACACCGGACCTCACTGTCATTACTTTAGTTCAGAAGTAACAGAGTAATGATCATAAATCATGCACACGGAGTAAAACCCACTGGCTAGACGACATTCCTGAAAGATCTGAAAGACTTTTATTTGTGCAGTTAGAGTGAGGAGTTTTGGGATCATAACTCACATTCAGAGGCTTTTCTATACCACCAAGCAAGAAATGAAGGGGGGAAACACATCCATGGAAAGTATGCAGCCATGTGAAAGTGTTTAATCACTAAGCTCCTGCGGGCGCGTGCCTGGGGCATTTCAACATGCCGTTGGGAGCAGGCTGTCGACACAAAGGCAACTGTGGACACACACATGGATCCCTCTCTCTGTCACACACACACACGGACACAAGGCCCAGAATCACAGAAATGTTACTGTGCAAGCGCTCCATCTACTTTGAGCTGAGCCGTTTCCAGTCTGTGCACGTGGGGACTTCCAATCTCAACCTTTACAAGCACTGGGACATTCCCAGTCCCCTCAGATAAAAACTTAGTGTGTTTGCTGTAGGTGTAGCCCTTTTTAATCCACCTTGTGCAAAATCACTCACTGTGCAAAAGCGACTTCAAAACAGAGAGGCCTTCTACGTTCCACCTCTTAGAGATGAACATGAGAAGCAAAAATGCTAAGGTACAAGACAAACAATTCTCGTAAAACATTTCTAATCGTCTAACAAGGAAATCCATCTGATGAGCCTTCCCAGGGAGTACAAAACAAATGTGTTTGGCTCATATCAGGGTACAACGTAAACATGCTTTATACGGTTTATCAGATAAATCCTGGACATTAACTGTGGTACATCCTTAAATCCCCAGAAAAAAAATATGAGAAACAGAGACCTTTCAGACTCTTACAGATGATACATATTGTATGTAATCAGGCCCCCATGACTGCAGGCTTCCCAGGCTGGGAAGTATGTGTGTCTAAAGGACAGACAGAGGCTGGGACACTTTGATTATGAAGGAGAGAGAGGGCAGTGCAGCTGCTATCCTCCTAACAGCATCTCCTCTGCTTCATTAGACCGTCTCTGTCTGTGTTCAGTCCTCATGCTTGTTTCAGGCGATGGGGAACACGAATCAAAGCATTCTGAGGTTTGCTCTCTTACTACCTGCACGCAGAGGAGGAAAGCACTTATACAGCAACAAAATCCTCTCCGGGGACACAAGAGAGGAGTGAAGGGGAAAGCGAACAGAGCGACGCAGCACTTTGATTCCAGCCCCCGACGGTCTGAAACCCAGAAACTGATAGCTGTATGTACCGAGTTCACACAGGGGCTGGTAAAAATGATATGATGGGGAAGGTTTTGTACATAGCCCAAACTGCATTGAAGAGGACAATGGAAAGTCGTAGTCCAAACAAAAAGTGAGAAGATGATCCTATGTTTTCTTTTCTGTCTTACTGTGTAAACACTCCTGATAGGATGGGCAGAAATGAATGTGCTCTGCATTTGACAAGGCAGGGATGACAGAGTTGATTAACACAAGAGATGCATCATTGTCTTCATCTCTGGGCATCTTATTTTGTCAGTGTTACACTCACTGGAACATTTTCTTCAAATGAATAAGTCACAGCCACTACCAAGAAGGTCAAATTGTGGCTTAAAGGAAGTTTGGATAAGGTTTAAGAACTGAGTATGCTTGAAAGAAACTAGTTTGAACAAAGGACTGTCCGACCACATCTAAAGGCAAAAATGTTGTGACACAGGATAGGCATGGGAAGACAGTGTCTAGACGCTCTTCTACAATCCGACAAGAACTTCATTTGAAGCATGCCAAAGCTTGTGTTGGTTTGTTGGATGTGTGACGTTGCCCAGCCACCTGGACTAACCCAATCTTTACTCTCTTTACATAAAGGGCCATAATGAAAAGGTCTCGGACAAGCGGGTCATCCATTAATCGCAGGGTTGGCAGCTCGATCCCCGCCTCCTCCAATGGAAATGTTAAACTGTCCTTGAGCAAGACTGTGAACCCCAGCTGCCCATTAGACAAACGTTAGGCCAGTGCGTAAGCCAGCCGTCACTGTGCGAGCATGTGTGTGAATCAAGGGTCAGCCTCTGGGGCTGAAAACTGAAGCCAATGTGGAAGTGCCAAAAACTGCAGTTCCTCAAATGGCCACTTGAGGCTGGCTCCAAAAGCTAGTAAATGCCCACTGACCCCATGTTAAAATGCACAAACTTTACGGCAGAGATGTTTACTCTCTGGTGCAAAAACATTGTTTTTTTTATCTCTATACTTAATTGCTCTGTTCATGACAACTGTACGGAGGTGAATTTTTATATAACTCACCTGTTTGAATTTCATTAAGGCTTAAAGTTATGCATAATTAAGGGCGTGGCCATTTTGAGTGACAGGAAGGCGCTGTCCACTCTCAAGTTGCTACCATAGCATTGACATGACAGACCTTATGTGGACTGCAGCCCATTTTTTGGGCTGTTAATTGAACTATGAATAGAACCATGCGCATGTCTGCACGACTATAGCTGTCTGCAGACGTTCAATGTAGACAGTATGTCTGAGCCTTCAGGAATCAGTATTCCTGGTCAGTACATTTTGTTTAAATGATTTAAAGCCCATTTTTTGTTTGCAAAAATTAGCATTAGCATTAGCAGTATCACAGTTAACCAAGCTGTAAATATTCTATGCTAACCACGCTAGCAGCTTTTGTTAGGGTTAGCCCCAACCGCTCATATCCAAACCTGGTCACTTCTGGCTTCAAAAATCCAAGATAACAACAACCAAAATGCCAAGCTCAGCTTCAGAATGGAAGTCCTCAAACCAATGAGTGTTGTCACAGTGGCTACGTCCATTATTTTATACAGTCTATAGTGTGAAAAAGTAAATGACAGGCAAATGCAGTCTATATATCATCCTGATATTAAGAGGAGCGTCATTTTACATCTGCCCTCTCAAAATGCTGCAAAATAAAGCAACCTACACACACACACACACACACACACACACACACACACACACACACACACACACACAGAGGCACTTCATAGTGTGTATTTGTCCATTAGACAAGTAAAAGCCTAAACCTCACTCTGTTTTCAACCAGACCTTGACTTTTGTCTCTCATGCAGTAACACAGGTTGCCAGACTGGTTTAAAATCCTTCTTTTCCTCATCTTTAGTGGCCCATCATTTCTCTTCCTTAGTTGCTTCACAGAGACTGGGGGTCTCAGAGGTCAGCCCCTTGACAAATGGAGCAACTCATTGTGAGGAAGAAGGAGAAAAGGAGAATAAAAGAGTGAAAGGACATTTGTTGCTGCCAGACCGGGCAGCGACCTCACCATTTGGACAAACCCAGGTTTTTTAAGACTGACGTCCACTTGAGGAAATTCAAAGCTGTGCCGCACGCATTAAAAAAGCAGATTGAGAGGCCCACTTAGTGCTTGTCCATAGACTATGCTCCATCACTACTACACCCACACACACACAGACACACACACACACACACACACACACACACACCCCACACCCGAGCAAGCCTTTCCCGTAATCCCATGGGACCTCAGTCCACCGCTGAAAGAGTGGGCCTGACACGAGCCTCTGACTCAACCCAACATCCCCGCTGACCCCCTGCACACACACACACACACACACACACACACACACACACACACACACACACACACACACACACAGACAATTCCCCCCCACAGAAAGTAGGGGGCCCCAGGTCGGGCAGGTGCTGTGGCAGCCCTACAGAGTGGTGGCCGTGCGTGTATAAGCGTGTATAGATGTGTGTGTATTTGTGTATGATAGTAGGGGGCCCGCTTGCCGTCTGTCAGTCCAACATGCTGCATGCATGATCAGCCAGTCTGTGTTTTTCTTCTCCTGGGGTTTCTTGGCTCAGTGTGTGTGTGTGTGTGTGTGTGTGTGTGTGTGTGTGTGTGTGTGTGCGTGTGTTAGCGTGTGTGTCTTTGTGCGTCCACGCCCGCATGTTTCTTTTACAAGATCGGTCTGACTGATGGATCAATGCATCTAGGATTATGTATCACCCTAATTGCATTATCAGGGTCAGTGTCAGCAGACGACACACCCACAGCCTCCAGTGTCCTCCCTCTCATCTGATGTTCTCACCTCCGCAGGAGTTTGGCTTGACGAAGCCGCGGCCTGGTTACATGTTATGCCATGATTGTTACCCAGCAGGCGAAGGATTTAAAGCTACACTAGGCAAAATTTTGATCTAAAAATACATTTGTCTAATCAGCCTAAATCACAAACTGGGGCTGAAGAAGAGAAGATGGAGCTTTCTCCACCAGCTGAGACCTGGCAGTTTCACGTCATTCAGCTAAATCCAATTCTGGTTTCGAGTATGTTTACCCACAGGGACAAACAAAGACAAGCAGGGATGGTAAACATGAGCGTGAGAAGTTAAGCATCATGATACATGATTTCTGTGTACTGGAGTTAAACATTTTCTGACAGCTAGCTCTTAGTGCCAGTGACATAATTTCTTGGTGCAGGTTTAAAGGGACAGTTCACCCCTATATCAAAAATGCATATTTTCCCTCTTACCTGTTGTGCTGTATATCAATCTAGATTGTTTTGATGTGAGTTGCTGAGTGTTGGAGATATCGGCCATAGAGATGTCTGTCTTCTCTCCAATATAATGGAACTAGATGGCACTCGGCTTGTGATGCTCAAAGCACCATAACAGACATCTGAAAAACTACTCAGTAACGTGTCTTTCCACAAATCATGACCCGCTTACTGAAGATAATCCACAGACCTTGTTGTCAGCAGTTTTTGTGTAGGAACTATTTTCTGTCTACCAGACTAGACTTGCCAACCATATCACTGCGGAGAAGGAAGCGTGCATCTACTGCTAGCTCACCTAGCATCACTGCGTTAGCTAACCATACAGCTTACCGAGGAGGACACCATTTATGTTGACAGCTTGCACTGTCACAAGCAAGAGTCTCTTGTCTATGAGGACATGAACGCTTCCTTTTGCGCTGTAATGTGATTGGTAATGTGATTGGTGACTCGGCTTGGCGAAACCACAGACACCTCTACAGCTGATATCTCCAACACTTGGCAACTCACACCAAAACAAACTAAATTACTGAATAGCACTGAAGGTAAGAGGAAAGATATGTAATTTTGATTTTTGGGTGAACTGTCCCTTTAAGTCACTTCCCATTAGTGGTAAAGCCAGTGTTAAAGCATGATTATAATGTCAAGGCCATGATACATGGACAAAATCTGCAAAAGTCACGTCATTATAAGTAATTTATAGGCATGTATTACATTAAAGCCAGAAATATTTTTCACATAAAGTAACTTCATTCTGTTTTCCTGTTCCCACTGATGCTTATGATGCAACATTTCATTTAAGTTCATCAAAAATCTTCTCCATGTTTCATGACCTTTAAGCAGGACAATGCAGCGTTTCATCTGGCCAACACATCTGTGCCAGTTCAAGCCAATAATAACAGACATTAAGCCAGAGGTTATCCACGGGTCACTCACACAGATGAGCGTCTTCGAAGACAACACTGCTCCACAATGAGTGAAACATGCATATGGTGAGAGGTTCAAGCCACTGTAGCTTCAGGTACATACCTTGTCAAACAGAGACTTCCATTGCTGAGACAAAAGGAAAGAGGGGAAAAGTGAAGGAGTGAGTGGAAGAGATCCAAAGGAAGAAGGGAAAAAAAATCTCAGAAACAGGTGCATGAGTGGAGAAAAGCACCTGTTTGGAAATGATGAGACTTGGCCAAAAGGATTCCCTGTCTGTGCGCATTTGCCTTAATTGCAGTCTTGAAATCCCATGCTGTTATTATCTGATCATTGTGCTCAATGAGCCACAGCAAAAGATAATAAGGTACCAAAGTGTGGCTCATTATGTGTAAGGGGTTTCTTAAAGTAGGCTATTTGGATGTTTGAGACAACTAATGGAGCAAGAGAGCTGTGTGCGTGTGTGTGTGTCCCTTTGAATAAAATCACTAATATTCCTAAAAGGGGTGTGCTGTGTGTGTCTGGTGGCTGCCCTTACTTGTGTGAAACTCAACATTTTAAATCCAATCTGATCTCACTGTAAACCTCCAGTTGTGCCATGACATTTTAAAACACATTTATGCTATGACATTCTGCTTCAGGAAATCAAATGCATTGGAATATTTTGGACCAGTGCAAAGGAAAGTTTGGGTCCTGCTGCGTAAGTGCAAACATGTGAAAAGGTGCACTTGAGGTCCCTCTGTGCTGTGTGTAGACTTACGTCCTCTGGGGCACGGGGAGGACGTCGGTGCTTTCCAAAACCTCGATCTCCTCGCCCTCCGCGTTGGACGCCACCGCCGGAGAGGAATTCACAGGCGCCTCCCGGGTTCCGCCCGTCATCCTCGGGCTGCTCTTCTCCATGCACCCGCGGAGAGCAGCTTCTCAGTCCTCAGGAATGACTCCACATAGTTTAAAATTCCATTTCGCTCCCTATGTGCGCGTCAGCAACGACAGAAAGTAAGAAAGCGGAGCATCATGCTCGCTTGCGCATCCCTTTGAGACTGATCACTCTTGGATTTTGGGCAGTCAGATGAGTCCAGGTGAAATGATGGATACCAGTTAATTAATATGTCCCCAGCGCACTTCTTCCACCTAGACAGGGCAAACAAATCTGCATCCGTAAAGAAAAAGTTGATTTGGAGAAGTTTAGTAGGCTAATAGTTCTGGGCTGTGCAGTCCGTTTGTGGTGTCACACCACCGTCCACAACATCGTTAGTCAGCAGTGACAGGGGTTTGCAGAGCTGGAGAGGAGCCTGGATTTTGTCCGCCACGAACAGAGGCAGCGGTCCAAGTTTGTGAAGCAGGGGGGACGCACATTTACAGAGTCTCCTCACTTTGAGAGATGCGACGCAGCAGCAGAGCGCGGATCCATCTGAAAGAAATAATGACATCATCAAACACTGAACGACAACATGTGAGGCAGGTCAGAGATGACAAATCGGACTGGATGACGCACAGGTCTCATATGGCTGCTCCGTCCAGGGGAGCCGGTGAAACTCGACTAAAACCAGCGCGGGCACCGCCACATGGCAGACTCAAGAGAGAGAAGTCCAAGCAAAGTGCCCAATTTTTTGGTGCGTCATGATACCTGGCACGCTGCTTCTCTGCCGGTCGGCGGCGCAGCGCGGGGACAGCCGTCTGCTCTCTCCGCCGCGTGCCGACGGGAAGCTTCAAAGAGGGGGGTGGGACTCACCGACCGCCTCCGCTGGGATGGTTGGTTTAGCTCCGGGAGACGCCGGGACTCTGCTCCAGCCGCATGCGTCCCTCCAGGCACACAGAGAGAGATGGAGAGAGAGGGCGGGGGCGTAGAGAGGGAGAGAAGGGAGGCAGGGAGAGATTTGGCCGGCGGTGAGGAGGGATCACCAGCCACTCCCGCCCGGGGGTTTCGAGGAACTCCGGCTCCCTGAATGAACAGCTGGCTGTCACTGGCTCCCTGGCTCACAGGCTGTAGGTCGTCTGTGCATGATGCTGACATGTAGTAGTTGTGTAATGATATGGTAATTTACTACACCAGTCTAATATTCAATAATGTGACCCTATCAGGTGCTTTTTTTTAGTAAAAGAACCATTTATAAAGCCTTTATAAGCATTGACTAATGGCAAATCTGTCAGTGAGGCGCCATTAACAGGAGGATGAGGAAAAAAACCCCTCTGCATAATCCTGTTTGTTATAAATGTTGGTTATACATTTATAAAGGGAAATTAGTTAACATGTTTGCAGTTATATTTAAATTAGTCATAAATAGCTTGGTTTTTTTTAACAATAATTCATCAAATCTTCAGTTGTAAATGTTCATAAGTTGTTAATTAATAAATAGATTTAAATAGGCAAGTACTGTTAAAAGGTCCATGGGGGTGGTTTTCCTATAAAAATAATCATTAACAAATACATTTTTGTCGACTTAAATGTGTTATATGAGGTGCATTCAGAAAGTGGTTAAAGAGCTAAAACATTTTTATCACTTTTTTCTCTTTATTAATGTCGCAGTAGGGTTCAGAGGCAGAGTGCAGGGTGGCCCTGAATGTTTTCGCAAAATCCCTGAATCTTTTAAAGTTTTTAAAATAACTACAACCTTGTGTCATTCAGATAACAATAGCCTGTGCCCATGCTGTTTATCCCACTGTTATTCCCTAAAGAAACCTAATATAATAGAGTTATTTTTCCATTGTTGGCCTAGTATTCAATTCAGAGTATTGAAGGCCACATTTACTTGACATTGTTGGGAATCCTTGATTTGCAACTGACCCTCCACCCAGCCCCGCCCCCATGATGGTGCATCAAGCTGATGGAGACAGAAGCAGACACAGGGTTTACGGTAGGTGTTTGAAGGACATATCCAGGAAGTCAAGCTCACTCAGCAGCAAGACCAGGTTAAAAAGATAACTATACAGATCACAGTGTAAAATTGAACCATCACATCACTGGCGATCAAGACATAAGACGATGACTATAAAGGGAAACTTTGCTGAAATAGAACCAGCTCTGTGTCAAAGCAGTGTGTGCAGATCAATGGTGTTTGGCTTCCCACTGTGCCGTTGCCAGTGCCCGGACTTCACAGGGGGGAACTCCAGGGGGAGCTAAGCAACGTTCATCTGTACTGTGATGACGCACAGCTGGCTGAATACTGGCAGAGTTTCTCTGCTTCCCTTCACTGATTCCTGTACAGCAGGGTTTTCATGGTCTGATTTTGATTTTGAAACTAGGTTGAAATGTATATCTCCTTCCAAGCTCTCCAGTCAGCAAGTATCATTATTACACATGCCCCAGGAACAACATTTAGCCGGTAATCCAAAAAAACAGCCTACAAATTAAGATAATATGACAGGACATCAGAGTCTATGAAGCACAGCTGTGTTGTCAGACCCTCGCCAGAGCTGGGCAATGCTACGCTATGATAAGTCAGTCTGCATTCGAGGAGCAGGACTCAGTGAAGAGTCAATTAGAGCAGCACAGACTATTATAGGACAGATTCAGATTTGTCAGCGAAACATTCATTCATTCCTTATTATCGTAATGTAACAAAAATAAGTTTAAAGATTTGTAATGCTGTTTGTGCCAACATTCTTATCCTGTCTAACTTTGAGGTGGCAGGAGTGAAAATGAGTCATCCTCAACATTTGTTGTGTTATGGTTTCAGAATGATGAAGACAGTTATAGAATAGTTTGATACAAAATAGGATGCTCTACAGGATGATTTCTTCTCTTTGGTAACTATCGTGTTTTTCCCAAATGATGTGCAGGTATTTAGGCATTCTATTGTATTATATTAAATGTCTTGGAAAGTAGCGCATATAGCTGCTGTAAATGGGGGAAAAAAAAATCTCCCTGAGGTGCCATGACTCTGAACCCCCCTCGGTTTGGGCTGAGCCGCGAATGTTTACAACATCTGGCTGCAGCCCTGGTGAGGTTCATTCACATTTAATGCAGTCTCATCTCATGTTATAAATACTAATTCATCATGTCCCACAAAGCAGCAGAAAGTCTGAAATGCTTAAACACTCAGGAAGAAGGGAGTGTCCAAGGTTGTAAATTCCATTTTTTTAGGGAACATAAACTGCCCTCTCAAAGTCTGCTGCCACAATCACCCAAATGACTGAGCCCCATTTCATACCAACACCCACCTATTACCTCCTGAGACGTCAAACAAAACTAATAGCAGAGTGGAAGCCATGTATGAGGAGTAATGGTGCGATGGCGGTGTGGTCTGCAGTGTGTAGGTTGATCAGTATCCTTGTAGTGAAACTCCCCCAGGTACGGTATGTGATAGCATTGCCATGGAAACAATATGGCCAGTTGATATTTTTAACCCTAGGGGTCTTTTTCTGACTCCCACACAGCAGCGTCGGGTTCAAGTTGGAGTCAGATATCTTGTTAAAAAACAGACCCAGGACTCACTCTGTAACTGTGGTCAGCTGCATGGCCACATTTTCAGACTCTGTATTTTCATGCGGTCTTTTGTGGATAGGAAACAAGTTTTAGGGGAGGTAGTGATGCCTCATACACACACTAACAGCCTCAAAACTATTCACTTCAACCTCTCACATACTGAAAACACAGAAAAACTAACGTGCAATATTACAGAGTGTAACAGCACTTAACTCTGTATGAAGACGATGAATAATAAACTTTCAATAAAATGTATTGTTTGTCTCACAATGACAAAAATGAACTAAGGGCACAAGTTAATGAATAAATAAACCATGTAGTAATCTCCCTGGGACATATCACATCCAATCTTTCATATTACCAAGGCATGAGGGGAATTATTGTCTCGTTAGCTGCAGGCGCCAATGGGAATTTCCATTAAAAGCAGCTAATTGGACAAAATAAGCTTTGACGCGGCAGCTTTCGCAAGTCATGCGCCAACGTCAGCTGAGGAGCTGTGACACGAGAGCGAGATGAGGGAAGAGAGTGTGAACAAAACGGAGCGTGAGAGAGACAAGACACACAGCAAGAAAAACACCTGCTAGTGGGAGAACTTAGCTCATGTATAAATTAGCAGCTGGGGAGGATTGCTTTCTCTTCGCATGAGCGTCTCTCTTGAAGATGTTTGCAGGCACTAGCTGATCTTTGAGCTAGTGGTTCCCAACCTCTTCTGTCTGACATAACCTCACAGCTCCTTACTGATGAACTCAAGTGCCCTTTCATCTCAATACAGTATCAGTGAGTTTCCGTATGTGTTCATGTGTATTGATGTGTGTGTATTTATGTGTATTGTCAGGTTTGTGTTAAGCTGGACATTTCTGTCTACTTTTAGCAAATTCAGCTGTTCATATTGTAGGCTACTTTCAGCTAACCATTTCAATTATTTATCAGTTACTTTTAGCTCTCACTGCATGGGTCATCCCTATGTTCCCAGGATTCTGAGATAGTAGAACAGACGGAGATGGGCATTTTGAATGCAGTTTGAATGGTAACGATCTGTTCCGCCACTGTGGAGATATCAATGTCTAAAGTCAAGAAAACTGTCTCACATACGGTGAACATTTGACCTGGAAAAAACACATCGCTGTAAACATCCAAGCCTCCGAAAGGTCTCCTCATACTACAGGATTAGTACAGGTTATTTTTTTTTATTGCTAACATGCATGGGTCAAAACTGAAGTCACATTGTCAAAACTCTTCACACAGTCAGCGAAACAGAGGTCTTCATGGATCAAACTCCAAATCATTTTTCATTGCTTTCACACAAAATGCATCGAGTGACCACATTTTGCAAAATCCATAAACTCTTTTCTCATTTATACTCCCCCACCTGCAAAAGCATTACACAGTCGCAGCACATTTTTCAATCACTGCCCTCAAAACTGCTAAAAACTGAAGACTTTTTGAAAAAGTGGCCTCAGTATTGACAGATGCTTGTTAGCAACCTAAGAACACTGTGAGAGGATACTGAGCTGGGGAACACACTGTAGATACACTTCCCAATTTCAGTCATTTAGTGTCAGTCAATTACTTTTAGATGACTATTTCAACCATTTCTAATTAGTTGTAGCTGCACTGCTTATCTATTACTGTTAGCTAACTACTTCAACTACTGATCCGTCACTTTTAATGAACTATTTGAGCTGTTTATACATTTTAACTTCTCTGCTTGCTCACTTGCAAAGTTTTCCCTCATTCTGAAATGCGAGAGTGGCAGGCAGGTGTAAAAGCTGATGCAATATGTGCACAGCCTGTATACACACCAAGGAAACTGCAGAGGTGCTCCCCGAGATACAAGTACATATGGTTGGGAATGCTGTGAGGAAAGGCCTTGATGTCCTCTTTGTGTCTGTGCAACTTTAGATTACTTTACAGGCTTCAACAGAACGTAGGCTGTACCAACTTCACTTTTAATGGTTAAATAGGAGTTCTCATGCAGCACAGTGTCTGGCTGTCTCCCATAATTACAGATACTCATTAGAGAGAACCAGTGATGCCTTAAATGTCCTGACAAAGCAGCTGCACCAGAAAATTCAGCTTCAGATGTCCACATGCAGTGTTTCTCAAGACTATATGGATTTAACAACCCCAAGATGAGTCTGGGGCCTTTTAGTGTCTCTTAAGTAGCCCTGGGTATGCTGCTTGATTTAACACAATTTCGGGTTCTGCTTTTAAGAAAGTTTTTGGGTTAGTAAGTCGTTCTGAAATTAGGTCTGGAGGAGATAAAAAAAAATTCAAGGTCAAGACTTTGAATAAACCAGATAATCCTCTCTGCCACATGCCTCATGAAGTCATACTGCCCAGTTGGTTCAACTGAAGCAGCTCCACAATAATATGCTTGAAGAAATTATTTTTGTGAAACACAAGGTAGAACAGGTACAACTGCAGATGTAGCAGATTCAATTTTAAATTCACCCACATTATTTAATACTGTGTGTGAATGCTTTAAATACCATCTATGTGGGATAAATCCATTAGTAGCCCAATACCAAAAAGCCGCTGTGAAGACCCAAGGGTGATATTACATTAAAGAGGGATCACATTGACAAGCAGTTACTTAATGAGAGGTTTTCATCTGGAGACACGAGGCCCATTTGTTGAAGAGCATGTGTTTCGTACATCGAGGTGAACTCTTGATCATATCTTTTTACTGTGCTGGAACATTATTGCAGTAAGATAATGATCCTATATTTAAGCCATACAAGCATGATATTTGTCATCATAATCATAATGCATGTCCTATTTACTGAACAGCCTCACCTCACCTTCTGCCTGATGTCACCCTGATCCATCTCCCACTGCAGGCTGTTTCATTATGGAAGCTAGTATACTTTTCTGATCACATGAACAGACTTGAGTCAGTTTCACACTGCATTTTAAAACATACCTAACAAGGGAGCCACTCAATTTGGCAGCAAGTTTTATCCAGGCGATTTTTAAGCAATGCTGCCCTCTTGTGATTAAGTAAATTCTGTTTTCATATCATTTCACGCTTGTTCTATACAATCTGAACCTTCTCAGTACAAGCTATCACCTTGTCAGGGTCGGGCAAAATGAAGTTGCGTATCATGGGATATCAGAAACAAAAGCGTAACAATAATGATGCGTGATGCTGCAAATAAATGACAAAGTCTCCATGTCAGTAATTAAAGAATGCCGTCTGCAGCTTGCTCATTACAACACATGATCCTTGTCTGCCCCCCAGCTTTCTCAGAAATACACAAGAGACAAAGCACCTTAATTTATTGCAGGAAGCTCACCTTACAGCCCAGTAGCCAGAGGAAAAATATTGGCAATGTACATTTCTGCAAACCACAAATGTCACATTTTGACGTTTCATACGCATATTCTACAGTGATTTAGTACATGAGCTGACTTTGTCATCAGGAGGTGGAGGGGATGGTGGATGGCGTGACACCTCGGCGACACACCTGCCAAGCTGTGGATCACCTTTCGAGACAAACAACAAAACCGATAGCGAGTCATTGCTGTTTCCAGTGGATTTTTAGCCACCAAACATGGGTGATTTTAGCAAGCTGTTGCTGCTGTTACAGCTGGGCTTGTGCCCCCCAAACCTGGGTATTATAAGTCAAAACATGATCTTTTCCTCACTATAACCAAGTATTTTTTATGCTTACATCTAATCACACGTTCACCACAGCGTATCCGCTACATAATAATGTGCAAATGTACACATGGTATGCAGAAACATACAATGCTAACATTTTTTCTGACGATTGGGTTGTGCCTATCTATTGGAAAGTGAAAAGAAATTTCATCACACCAGATGTAATAGAGATATTTATTTATTGTAAACTTTTGGAAAGGCAGGGCTGAGTGAATACATCAAACTGAACCTTGTGGCAAGCAGTTACACTTTCAAGTCAATCAACATTGGGAGCCACGTTACTGCATCTTTTGCGATCAGGAGAAGTGACCTGGAATCACACAATGGTCAAATCATTGTCAAACTTCACTATGACTCAACTATTCTCTGTTCAGCACTCCTGTCACTAAACATCACTACTATAATCCCTGGCTTTTTGAGGGATGGAAAGCAACGTGGAGAAGTCGGCCTTGTAATTCTCTTCTGTAGTAAGTCTTTAAACACTGGAACGTGGTCAGGAATTTTGAAGCATGCAAAACACAAAATGTAGAGAGTGGTTGTAAAGAGTCGATTTTAAATATCTTATGACACTGATGCACGCATACACACACGCATGAGCTGACGGATAAAGTGACAAAACTTGGGAAGACAGGAGAGAGAGCAGCAGAACCTTTTACACATTCACACTCACTGATCAAACACTGACCTGCTCAGATGTACAAACATTACAAAAAATGTGCATCCAAGCATTTGGCCCTGAAAGGCAAACCAACATCTGTCAATGTGAATATTCAATGCTAATTTGTATGAGTTCTAACCAGGCTGTGAAGCTAATACCTTTGCATTCAATTTTTTGAGTGTGAATCGTTTCTGACAAAGACAAACAAATGTACAGTTTACTAGATTATATACACTATTTACAGACTGTTCAGTCTAATAAAAGCATCAATGTTATTGCAAACCTCTCATATCACAATCCCTATCACGACTGACACCAAGTTCATTTCAATCACCAAGCAACCAAAAAATAGCTATACATGTAACTCACTACGGTTCGCTACGGCTTACCCTCATTTTTTATATAAATATAGATTTATTACTTTGCAAAAAACTTGCAAATAAACAAATTAAGCAAATTAGCAATTTTGGTACAAAATTAAATATTTTTCTATTTTATTCCCGAGAGGAGAATTTCACAGTGGAATGAAAACGCAAAAAATAAATGTTTGCTAAGGTAAGCCTTCACACTTTTTTCTTTCCCGCCAAAATAAAACAATTTTATTTCATTTGGGACCCATTAAAGAGAGAGTCCACCCCAAAATTAAAGAATACATATTTTTCCTCTACCTGTAGTGCTATTAATCAATTGTAGATTTTTTTTTGTGTGAGTTGCAGAGTGTTGGAGATACCTGCCATAGAGACATCTGCTCATGAATGAGAGGCTTGTGACATCATGTGAAGTAAACATTAATAGCGTCCTCCTTGGCTGAGCCATAAGGTTAGCTAGCTCAGTGGTGCTAGGTGAGCTGGCAGTAGATGTAAGTGTCCTGCATGGTGATACAGCTCGTGAGTGTAGTTTGATAGAGAGAAACTAGTTCTACACGAAACTGCTCTGCGGATTATCTTAAGCAACCAGGTCATGACTTCTGGAAAGAGACATCGCTATTAAATTTTTCAAGCGTATTTTTTGCCGCTTTGAGCACCACAAGGCAAGTGCCATCTAGTTCCATCATATGGGAGAGAACACAGACATCTCCACGGCCGATACCTCAAGCACTCGGCAACTCACACCAAAACAATCTAGATCGATAAACATCACTACAGCTAAGAGGGAAAATATATCATTTTGATTTTGGGTTGAACTGTCCCTTTAGGATACAGAACCAGGACACATTTTCAATAGATTAAATACCAAGTGGGTAAGCCTAATGCCGTGACAGATCAAAATAGCTCTATATGTACCATGGGGTGAAGAAGGTTGGACCAGGGTGCCCGAGGATCACCGTGGTTTGAGCAGCACTCTGTACATGGCGAAGCCCAGCACTGCAAACACCGTGGCCCCGACACTTGCTCTGAGCCAGAACGTCGAGCTCTTCAGGTCTGCTTGGCTTACATGTCTGCTGAACAGGGAGAAGCAGAAACAGAGAGAGGTAAATACAGAGACAGGGTGAAGGGAAGGACAGTAAAGAGATAAAGAGGCAAGGTGTTGCTGAGAAGGATGATGTCAAAATAAATAACATGCACGTAAAGAAAATAAGAATGAAATGACAGAACAGGGGTGCAGCCTTGAAACATTGATATATATGCTGGAGAAAAAGTCAGTCAAACATGCAGGATTGTAGTCATGACATGAGAAGACAGGAACAGAAATCAGCTTTGACATCTCTGTTAGATGAGACGGCTGAGCTTCAGTGACATGAGTAAAGAAGACAGCAACAAGGAAGTTGATACCAACCGAATGACAATGGGACTGAGATCAAAACAGAAAAGTACATGCTTTCAATTCAACTGTAGTATAGACGCTCACAAGCAATATAAAAGAAGGCGGACAGAAAATGAAGATATCAGAATGGTTTCTTAGATGGAAAATGACAAACTCAAAAGGACTCTGACAGCATCAAATAAGAGGACAGGAAAAAATATAGCAGGAAATTATGATGGAGAAAATGCGAGTGACTGATTATCTAATTTCAGGGAAACTGTTGGCTAAAAATATAGTTTTGCAAAGAAAATGAGGAGAAATGAACAGGAAAAGCTATAGGCAATGACGTCGAAAGTGAAGTGATCAGAGGTAAAGACAGGGTTGTAAAAGAGGTAAAGAGAACCTTCGGAGTACAACAGCGTAGAGTTTGGCCCTGACCGTCTGCAGCAGCTCAGAGTTGAGGAAGTTCTGACACAAGCAGAAGGTGCACCGGTTACAAGTGCACATACAGCGCAGCCGGGCGTGGCTGAGGAGAGATATGGGGAAGACAAACACCAACACCGCAGTTTATATATCAAACACCCAAAGAGGAGGAAAGGTAGAGCTAAAGATGCCACCACCATGAAAGGAGTAGCTTGTGGCTCATCATCATGAGAGCCAGAATCCATAAATGACAATAAAATAGATAAACCTTACTAAAATGAGATGCAATGGGCTTATTTAACTATTTGGAAGAAGGAATGAGGTGCACTTTAACTTTACCTTATTATTGTTGTGATCCTGTCAGAAATCATATGTATTACAGCCCCTTTAAACAGTAACACCAACTAGGAATATAAGTAATTTTCACAAAGAGAAAATATTCTCCTCCTGCAGGGGTTGTAACAAGTATTTGTTTAAACTGAAACACAACTGAATCTTAGAATAGTAGTTGACTAGGCTGTGGATGATACACTGACGTAACTATGTAACCGTGTGTGTGCAGAGAGGCTCTGTGTGTCGACAGCGACACTGCAACCTGACTGACTGCAGGAGTGTGAGCCTCTGGGAGAGATCAACGCAACTGCTCAGCAGGGAAACCCACCTACCCACAGTGCAAAACACTGTGGCATCAGGCTTGAAAGCAACATATCCAGAAGGCAGTGAAGTGCATTAATGTGGACTAAAGTACATGGTGTGTGACACTGACACTGACACTGCAGAGAGTAGGAGCAACCCCAAGGGAGCATGTTTATCCTGAGGCATGGAGTAAAGGCACAGACATCACACGCAGTAAAGCTTTAAATTCAAACTGTAAAATGATAAATATGGTGGACTGCAAAGTCAAACAAGATATCACATCTACCGGTTTCAGACAGGGTTTCCTGACAATTATGACCAAGCTGCAGAATTGAATCTCACAGTGTAGAAGAAACACTAATTAAAACTGACTATTAAATGACTATTAAATGATTAAAAGACAACTCTGTCTGTTTAAGAGTAGCAAACAATCACTCAGTGACTGAGCAGCTTCATCACCTCAGGCCATACGAAGAAAAACAAATGTTCAGATGATCTGTTACTAAAAATTTACAGGACTAACTGGCTAGTGCAATTTTCCACAGACCCAGGGGGCTTAAAAATGTATCATGTGAAGATATAGGCAATTATAAAACACAGGCCCTCTGTAATCTTTTGAAGGAGCAACAAGACTGCAATGCAGCTGCAGTTACCAAACTGCAATTCCTTTTTTTACACTCTTAGGGAGCAAAAATTAAAAGTCATCATCTGGTAAATGATGATTTGCACCAACCATCATATCCTAACATTACAGTTTTTCATTAGCTGGTAGGTTTCAAGACACAGCTGCCTAAAACCAATACAGTAAAACACTGAAGTCCTGCAATAAATCCTACCTTGATAAAAGATATACTTTTCAGTTTTTATTAAAACTGCTGTTTATATCAATGAGGGTATGGTTACTAATAGGGGTGGGGGAAGAAATCGATACAGCAGAGTATCGCGATATTTTTGTGTGGCAATACTGCATCGTCACACAGCGCTAAGTGTCAAGTTTATTATTAATATAAATAATCAATATGATAAATACATTATTGGTTAAACTTTTGGTAGCCTACTAGGATAATGTATTCCAATGCTTTTTCAGTCCAACAGGTGTAGTTTGTGGGTACAAAAAAAAGAAGAAAAAAAAGAAAATTGCATTATATTTTATAGCAATTATAATGTATCGTGACCCAAGTATTATGATATAATTCTCACACCTACAAACTAACGGAAACACCTTCCTGAATAATGCAATGCGATTCAACAACACCACAAACTACATTGTCCAAATTGATTATGTCGCATTGACACATCTCTACAAAAAAAGTTTCCACGATTTATTGTTGGACTGTTGTAATTCAATGCATTAATTTCAGCAAGGTGTAACTTACACACTGGCATGTAAAGGACTGTATGTCCTGCTATAACTTTGAAACACTTAGAACCAGAAAGTTGGACCTCGTATGTAAGAAAACCTCAGAAAATTAGAGAATGATAAAACTTAAGCATAGGCATAGTTTGCTTTCATCAAGAAATAAGACAGTTCCTTTGCTGAATGGGTGTGATAAAAATTTCAGCTCCAAAGACACTAGTTGGATTTATTTAAATGGCTTGTTAGTAATACAGTAAAATCAGTACAAACTCTGCCACCATTTGTATCACCTGGTGTGCAAAAAACAACAAGTGCATGTTTAACAAATCTAGACCAAGTGTCTCCATACTTACGGGTACATGGCCATAGTAGTAAGTTTAGTGTAGATGTCTCTGCTGGGTGCTGGTGCTGTGTTACAGGTGAAGGACTGGGGAGGTGGCATCTTGTGCCTCCTACAGAAATCCAGCGGACTGCAGCCGTACATCTGTTTAATCTCTGGCAGATCTGACTTTGCCGCTATCATCATACATGGAATCTTGCTGTCCATGAAGTATTGCTGAGGATGGAAAGAGAGGGCGATGAATGATCGCAGTGAAGATTAGAGATGTGCACAATTAGTAGACCCTAGTTAAAATTTTATTGATATAATGTGCACACCTTGAAGACTTTGGCGCAGTACTCAAAGGAGTACGGGTTGCTGACATCATAGACCAGGCAGACAATGTCACAGGCCAGATCAGCATCAGACAGGTAGTCGAAGTCAGGGAACACTTCATGAAGCTGAGAGGAGAGGAGGAGGAGAGGAGGGGAGACAGTTAAAAGAACACTGCCAAGTTTCAATATTAGTCACCAGTGAGATAGCTGCCAATGTATCACTGTAGTCAGCTCTGGTGGCCTGGTTTACTACAGCCATTAGGTGACATTTTCTGGCATTTATGGATGTGAAAGAACTGCAGGGAGAGTTTGTCTGGCTTGAGTCTTCCCACTTTATTCTCTCTACTTCTGGAAGCATCACTGTAGCTCAGCAATAACAGCTGAGAGTGGATATAATTTGACCAGCAGGACTCTTATTAAGATACACACAGGATATGGATTACTGCAGCTTTTACAATGCGCTGTCAGGAATTAAATGTACTTAAACGAAGCAGAGTCTCCTGTTGGGGATGTTCAACAAAGAGAAGCACATGCTGCTGATTTAATGATGCAGCAGCGTCATGAGCAGCTATAAAAACTGAACCACACAGGAGCATCTGTACTCCAGTTGTTACAGAAACCAAGTGACTGTGCTGCAGGGTGTTTCAGTGTGGACGCCAGCACAGAGGGAGTGCCAACAGAAAAAAGTGCAGTTGATGTGTTAAGTGCTTGAGTAAACGAACACTATGTTTAAACAGCGCTAGCAACGTAACACTATTTCAACTATTGTGGTTCATTTGCTAAACATATCTGGCTTGAAGAAGTGTTAATATGGGGTTCTATACAACTAGCCATATTTCAAGTATGTGTTTCAACACAGTTGGCTTTGCATTTGCTGTTATAGGTAAGCAGGGCAATGCAAATGCTTTTATCAAGTAAGTAGAAATGCTTGCTTGAGAGGAGAATTGGGTGAACGTGATAAGAAGCTTATATAAACAGCAAGGTAAGCACAGCCAACGTCAGGCTGGGCTGGCTGGGCTGTCACAGCTGACCTCATAATAGTGATGCATAGAAATAAAAAAACATGTCTTTTAATAAACAGAATAAAATGATTACATAAAACTTAAATGAACTTCTTTTATCACTGGAAAAGCTACATTTATACACAAGTCATGATTATTATTATTTTTTTTTTTTAAGTGGTATTATCTGTGTTTTTGTAACTCACAAGAAGGTATTTCTCCTGTCCGTAAACATAGGTTGTGCTGATGGCGTAGTAGGATCTGTGCTCCTCTCTAATTGTTTTTTGGCGCTAAGAGGAGAGAAGAGAGGAAACATCATGTAAAAGCAGATCAGGACATGAAAATGCATGCAGTAATGAGAAATAGTTTGTCAGTTGATACTATCCAATATTTGCAAGAGATACTGTACAGTACAAGTATAGTCTGTTTCATTTAAACCTGGAACACACTGTGAAACTGTATTCATTATTGCTGGTGCTGATTTCTGTTTACCATGAGGTTTCGACCCAGGAAGGCTTGGAGGAAGCCGCTCTTGCCGCTGCCAATGTCTCCGAAGACATTACAGCGGAAGACGCTGCGCTGGGTCTGCTTCTTCTGCAGGTCAATCTTCTTATCTCTGGTCACTGCAGGGGGGAAACCACACACACACACAGGCATCAGAGGATCAGTTCAGACTGCGGCTCAACACAACACATGCCTGCAGTCAGTCAGCAGCAGCATTTAGAGTCAACTGTTGCTTTAACCGTCCAATGGTTGCTGTTATAATGGTGTTGTTTTAGTTTTGTCATTACTGTCAGGGTAGGTAGGGTAAAATAGTTCAATGACACATACAAGAATGAGCTAATGATACTGAATAATACTCATGCTCAAATATTATGATGTATGAATGTATATGACAAGTACATAGTCATTTTTGTGGTAGTGCAATCAACTTTTACATGTGTACAGATCTACAACTGAATAAGAAAAAGATGATGTGGTGGTGTAATTCACCTGTAATTCCTGCTGCTTGGGACTCCTGCTCAGCGATTATTGAGTAACCAAGGTAACCCAAATACTCCAGGCATCGCTGGACATCCAGATACGTTGTTAACCTGAACAGATATAGGTTAAAGGCAAAAGAAATATGTACATGCAGACATGGAAATACTTGTACAATGGAGTTTTCCTAACAACAATGATGAACATGGTTAATAAACTACAAAAAAAATGTTGAGGCCAATATTTGTAGAATTCTAAGTAAGTCTGATACCTTGCCCTAGTAATGGTGGCACAGGTTTTATGTCTTTAGACAAATGAAGCAACTGATGGCATCTTTGCACCATCTTTTCAGCCCATTCAGCTCAGTAGCTACATGTGAGACACAGTATCTTTTTTAATACCACCACCAAAGGGCACCAAAGTGAGAAATGTTCCGATTCTGCACATACTGGCATTAACTTAAAGCTTCTGTATGCTACATTCAAAGCATTAATACAGCAGCAAACCACTGTTTGCTTTGAGAAGATATAGTGGAGTATTGACCTCCCATGCCTCTCTTTGTTGTAATCTGAGCTTCTCTGTGGTTTGTTGAGGTAAGCCAGTCCAGCCCTACACGCATATTAGTGAATATGTCTATTCCACTGGCTACCTCACCAGCGCTGCTTTGCACTGCGCTCATACTGCAGTTACCACTGATATCAGTACGGCAGCGTTGTGAAAGCGTAGTGCCCACCATCTGTTTCCCCCGTGGTTCACACAGTTAGCTCTGTCAGCACAGATATTTAGCACTGTGTATGGAGTTAGCACTGTTCGCAGCTAGGCACCGGCTTAGCCACCTCCACATTGAGAACAGTGTCCACATGACATAGACTCTGAATGTGACAAAGAGCCCCTTTAAAGGAGCTCTATGTTTAGAAGTAACAGTCATATGAGTGCAGTAC
Source organism: Epinephelus cyanopodus (assembly GCA_026686955.1). Classification (NCBI taxonomy): domain Eukaryota; kingdom Metazoa; phylum Chordata; class Actinopteri; order Perciformes; family Serranidae; genus Epinephelus; species Epinephelus cyanopodus. Next base: position 36,396,446 of record CM048916.1, read on the forward strand.
AGAGACACAACGATTAGCTAGCTAGCAGAAAACACACACAAGGACTAACGTGCACTAGCAACCGAGCTGGATACCACAAAATAAGAACAGAAAAGCTCAGATTATAACACACACAGGGGGAGCATGATACCATTCTCTGTTCAGCACGCCATTACTCCTCTATATCTTTACATAGCACAAAGTAGTTTGCTGCTATATTAACGCTCTGAATGTCACATCCAGAGCCTTTAACTAATCATCACTTACGTCCACTGGGAGAGATATCCTTGGTAGGTGATCCAGCCCTGGTCATTAGTGCAAACTGTGTTATTGACATCTGGACCCCAGGGCATGTACGGAAAAACATCAAACAGGTCCCCTGTCTCCTCTGGTGACAAGGCACAGTCACGGTCCTGAGACACACAAAGGTTGGTTACTGTTCAGGACAGTGAACTACGGCAAAATGTGGAAAATGGTGTTCAAGGCAGGAAATATTTCAGATGGGATACAAAAGATGAGATTAACTGATGCATTTCTAGCTGAGAAAACAAACATGACTGAAGCACTCATTCACTGTTGGACAGTAATCACAGTGACAGGAAGCAGATCATGGTGCAAGCTGCCACTTTCACTCTTTGACTTTCATTGTAACCTCACGGCTAATTCTCCTGTCAATCCTTTCACTGTGACAAGACGTTAGATCACGCCTCAGCAGGTGGTCAGCATTGGCTGTAGGAGTGTATTTTGGTTTTGTGTGGCGTCCCCGTACTGAGCAGCTTTTGGTAAAAGCCTTTACAGGGCAGAGGCTAAAGTAAATACAGAACAGGATTGTACCTTGTCATGTTTGTCAAAGACGCTCTGGAGGAAGAGGTAGGCATTGTGGTTGAGCTCCGTGGTGCAGCCTGGAGGAACTTTCAACCTAGAGGTGGTGAATATTTCAAAGTAAATGTCGCAGTCAATAGGCAGAATGCAGGATTAACACAGAAAGCATTACTGCAAAAGATTCAGTAGGAGCATAAATGTTACACTTCACCTAGGAAAGTGGCTCAGTAGTCAATAACTAGAGTGTTATATCAAGTACTGAATCCAGAATTTAATTTAAGGGCTCAACAACCATGACAGCTAAGGCAACAAAAGTTAAAGACAGATGTCGCTACACCATCATGTTTGTTTAAAATGAATCAAAAATAGAACACTGTCTTTGAGAAAAATACAGCATTACCCTAAAATGAGGTGTCTCGCATCTCTAAACACAACGAGGGAAATTATGATGCTTTCAATAAAGGGATGCACACAGGATGGAGTAGGTGGTGGGTGTCTAAAAAATGACGACTGAGACTCACGGAGGGAAGAGGTAGTCCTGATTTAACTCCAGGTCGTCGTCGTACCCAAACCTCCTCAACACTGTCCACGTTGTTTCATGGCGACCTCGTTGGATGAACAGAGTGTGGAGGAACAGGAAGCCTGGAGAGGAAAATCACAGTCAGGAGTAGTGTGCAACAACTTTTTTCTACGTTAACATAAGAAGGCAGCCAGTCCATCTGTTCCTACCTTTCAGAGTGAGTCCATTGTCACACACTCCGTCACTCAAATTCTTCCTCACCACATTCTTTACATCCTCCAAAGCCTGCGACTCTAGTGGGGTGTTGAAGCAAGTCCTCTGTAGGCAGTCAGACAGAAACATCTTTGTTTGTTTTTTTTAGCCAAAAAAAAAGGTCCTGTGAGGATTTACTTTGTATTAAACCCACTGTTAACTTTCTCAGCTACAGCGATTATCAGCTGACTTACCTGGAAGAAGTTGAGCTCATTGTCATTGAGAATCCCATCATTGTCCAGGTCAGACACTTTAAAGATTCGAGTCAGGGCTTTGACACAAAGTGGCTTCATCTGGGAATCAAAAAGGCAAAAACAAAAGTGATTTCAACACAATTCAAAACTGTGGGCTTACGACAACCAAAACATTCAAATACTACATGAGATGTCTCTGTAAAATGTAAATTCATAGATGTAAAACAAGCCGGCAACCACTGCATCGCACAAACAGTGCTGCAGAATTCACACTGTATATTTCCGCCCTTACATCTTTTTTCTCTGGACAGTAGAGAGGACCTGTGGGGTGCAGGACTGCCTTTTGAGCATAGTAGAACAACTCTGAGATGTTCTTCAGGTTCTTCGCTGAACACTATAAACAAACAAAATAAAATAACAGGAAAAAGAAGAAGTGAGTTTGATCATGTGTATATTGTTTTTTCAGTACATTCTTATTGCATATAATAACCTTAACGCCTTTGCAACCTTGTGAAAATACAGTGTCCCAACAAAGTAGGGCTGTCCCTGTTTACGTAGCCGTCTGTGTGTGTATGTCTGTATATACTGTAAGGTGTGTGTGGGAGCTAAGTCAGGGCCAGACAAGGTATTATCACACAGGATCCGTCTGAGCAACACGCCTGGTTTAATTAACCAGTCTAGAAAAAACACACTGAGTTAAGCTCACGGTTGGTGTCACGTATCAAATCCTCTTGTACGGTTGTGCTTCCTGTTTGTGAATACTGTATATAGTAAACATGTGCAAAATATAACGTCATTCATAGAAACTTTAAAAGAGGGCAGCGATAGCAACACTATTGATAAAAGGGTCAATTAGGGTTAATGTATACGAACTCAGAGACAAATCAATATTATTGACAAGATTATCTAAAGGCTGCAGGCTTCCACAGTTTGGCAGCTCACCAAGTTTAAAATCACATTGTTGAGACCTGGCAGACAGATATATCGTATAGGAGAGGCACGTGTTCAGTTAGGCTGATCGTGAGGATCATAAATGTAAAGGCTGTAGAGAGCTTTCTATAAATGACAAGAACATATTCTTATTTTGGTCCATCTGCTTTTTGTAGATATTCTGTTCCTATATTGTTCTATGAAAACAGTTGAAATCGGTTAACTGAGATTTTACTGTTTGCACATGAACTTAAAGGGACAGTTCAGCCCCAAATTTAGAAAATGTATTTTTCCTCTTACCTGTAGCGCTATTTATTAATCTAGATTGTTTTGGTGTGAGTTGCTGAGTGTTCGAGATATTGGCCGTGAAGATGTTTGCCTTCTCTCCAATATAATGAAACTAGATGGCACTTAGCTTGGGTTGCTCAAAGAGCCCAAAAAAAAAAAAAAAATACATTTGAAAAACTCAACAACAATGTCTCTTTCCAGACAGAGACAGTAGCCCTTTTTAAAACAGGAATTGTGCAAATTTGCAGGAAAGCCCAATCAGTCTTTTTTCAGCATTGGCAGTATAAAAACAAAATCGGGGAATGTGGCAAAATGCCGCCTGCTTTCTTTTGTTTATACAGAATGCGCCTTTTTCGGGGCAATGGGGGGCATGAGCAAGTAACAAAACGTGTAGCTCAGCGTGTGACATAAACAGTGACGTGGGAGGGAAGCAGTGGCTGGTCAGTCCTTCTGCGACTCTCTCGAAAGTCATCCTGTTCTTCACCATTCCCGTCATCTGACGGTTAACGGCCTCTTACTTTGCGAGGGCAAGGAGGGTGTGCAATCCCTTGTCCCCCCAGTTGCTCATCTTTACAGTGTCTGTCAGATTTGCGTTTCCCTCTTGCTACTAGCTGCTCGCTAATTCCTGCTATCAGCTGTTTCCTGTTTATCCACCACCAGTGGCTTGCACGTGCGGCGTCATCAACAGCTTCTCCCACAAGTCATTAACAGCCTCTCCCATTGCGGAAGGCCGCCTCTGTCTTTACTAAAAGGGTTCCGCCAATATGTCTACCCTACGAGGCGGAAAATTGGGCACCTCGGATCAACTCGCCAATCCGGCTCTGTGTGTCTAAAAGCTCGCAGCTTGCCGGTAAACAGCCGAACATTCGCAGAAAATCCGGCAGTGTAAAAGAGGCTAGTGAATACTCAAAATAATCCGCAGACTTTGTTGTGAGCAGTTTCATGTAAGAATCAGTTTCTCTCTAAGTGTGCACTTACTGCCAGCTCACCCAGCATCACTGAGCTAGCTAGCTTTACAGCTCTGCCGAGGAGGACGCCATTAATGTTTCCATCTCATGTTGTCACCAGCACAAGCCCTTGTCCATGAGTAGATGTGCGCTTTCTTCTGTGCAGTGATACAGTTTGTGGGTGTAGATCGGTTGTGAGAAAATAGTTCCTACATGAAACTGTTCACAACAAGGTCTGTGGATTATCTTGAGTAACTGTGTTGTGATTTCTGGAAAGAGACGATGATGTCAAGCTTCAGTCAAATACATTTTGGGGTGCCATCTAGTTCCTTTATATTGGAAAGAAGGCAGACATCTCTGCAGCTGATACCGCCAACTCTCGACAACTCACACCAAAACAATCTGGATTGATAAATAGCACCACAGGTAAGAGAACAAATTAGTATTTTTGATTTGGGGGTGAACTGTCCCTTTAAGTGTCTCCAGTGGTCTGATCAAACCCTTAAAAGCACAGCAAATGAAACAAATAAAGTCTGGATATAAACCTAAAAACACTCCTGTTCCTCTTGGCTCCTAAAAGTGTCCACCCAACAGTTATTGCTGAAAAAACTTCTTCCCCTCTTTGTTTTGTTTTATGATCAGAAGAAGAAATTGATTTCCATTTGTGTTTATGTCTGTTCTGACCTTGTGTACTGAGCAACACCTCTGTGTCTGCCCGCTGTCTGAATCAATAGCAGCACTGCTACTGCATTACTTGAACACAGAAGTATTTATCAGGCAAATCCAAACAGACCATCACTCACACAGGATTAACTTAATGGTTTTACTGTTCAGATAGAAGAGAAACTGTAAACAGAGCGGTCGCTTTCCTCACCTCCACACAAGTCTCTATTTCACTGTGCCTGTTCATGATGGGCAGTATGGTCTCCATGCTGCTGTGTTCCACCAGGTCTGACTTGTTCCCCACCAGGATCAGAGGAACCCTGGACACAACAACAGCACACACAGACAGCATTGTATCAATACTAATAAGAATTTAACTTTAACAGATGTAACATTAAGATTCAAGCAAAGGAGTACTTTTCTTTTTATATATTTTAGTGTCTTCCCTTCCATAAATGCAGCGACTCATTTCAAAGTGAAAACCTAACAATACAAAGGGCTGAATCTGCTGGCGTGAAATGCTGCATTTCCCATGCAACGCCCTGCTTACAGAGAAGCATTTGTGAGACATTTTCCACCCTGTGACTGTAGGTCAGGGTTTCAAACACTAGCAGAAAAATTCCTTGATTGGCCTCTGGCTACAGAAAATGGTCTTTTGAAAGACTTTCCATTGCGCTGATCATGCATTAGGAGCCTGCTGTGCTGAAATACAGGTTGAGAAAGAGGCACCTTCTTTGCCCTATATTTCACCATCCAAAACTGAGCGGACAAAGAAAACTCTGCACTATTTTTAAACAAGTTCGCACCTGCTGTCCTTGTCTGTGTTCTCAGTAATGAGGGGGATCCAGTGGCTCGTCACCTGTGGGAAGCAAAAGGTAGAAAAGATAGAAATGCGAAACATCATCACCATTCTGAGAGACAGCTTCTAATTTCACGTCACAGCCTCACAAATTTTACTGTTTAACTGCAACACAAACAAATTATGGAAATGGCGGCTATAGAGGAGGCTCACCTTTTCTATGGACTTCTTGTTGTTGACCGAGTAGACAATGCAAATCACATTTGCCTATGGGAGAGACCAACACAGACGCCCATTAGGCTTTTACTTGAACTCAGCACTTCTGTCTATGTAAACAGGAAAGCATAATGTAGTGACTGACCTTGGAGATCTCCTGGAACAACTGCTCATCTGTCTGCTCGGCCTCTGTGGGGGAAAGACAGGTGTGCTACAGTTAAAACCAGGAGAGTGTTCTTCTTTCTTTGTTCCCAGGCAACTTTGTATATTTATGATTTTATAACAAACATCACCGCAATTTAATGCAGTTAAATCTAAAAACAAAGAAACAGTCATGTGCTTTAAGTACCTGAATAGTCCACAATATGTGTGGGAACTCTCTCTGGTGTCACATCTGCAGGTATGGTGATTTCCTCAGCTCGGTAGGGAACCTAGGATGATGACAAGCAATACAGTCTTCAATAACACATGGTGAAACTCAGCTAAACTCCACAAAAGGCAGACACTGAGTATAAGACAGAAAGGCATCATCATGGCGTCCACCATCTGAGTTAATAATCAATATCCATACCACATTTGGGAACTCCTCGCTGACCAGGGACATGATGAGAGAGGTCTTCCCCACTTTGGCTGTCGAATGAGGAACAGAGAAGAGAGTTCAAATGAGACTGATTGTTCTGTTGACTTTAGCTAACACTCCGCCACATTTGCTTGCAAACACGTTAATATTTAAACTGTGGCAACATCACTTATTAATTGTACATGAAAATAACTGTCACTGAGCTTAACAGGCAACTCAGGCCATGTGACTGGGGCACAGATTTCACATTATGGACATTACAAAAACCAGAGGGCAATTTTTGATTGGGTGTGCACCATCTATGACAAGCTTTTATATGGGCTGGGCTTCTCCCCAACTTCCTCAGAGACTTTTAATATAAATTATATTCCTCAGGGCTCCTAACTCAAAGAATAAACTCTGCTTCCTGTGGAGACATACACACAGTGTGAAGAAGGAAGAGTCTGGGAAATAAAATGATCTGTCTGTCTGGAGTTTACTTCCCTAAATCCCATGATATTCCACTAGTTCAATGACCAGGGGAAACCGTAACAGTCACCTGACAGAGCAAGAGTTTCAAAGAACTTTATTTTCCAGTAAAGTGCTATATATTCCTTTGGCTTTGTTGCTAAAAAAAAAAAAAAAAAGGTACCTCTGCAGATTGTAGTGATTTCAGTGTACTGGTCAACATGGAAAACATGGGACAGCCAGCTTGCAGTATCTGTCTATAGGTTGAGACCTTAATATTAAAGTGAGCACCTTTTTCTAGTCTATGTGCAACATGCAATGAAATCATCATATACATACCTACTGTTTTAAAGCTACAGCAGATGCATGGCATGTTTAATAAAGGCTATTTTATTTTTTAAAGAGTGTGCTGGCCGCTGGGATGCACAACATACCAACAGCATGACACAAAACATATAATAAAACCATAGGTGAAATAAAAAGGACTGACTGAGCAGCATGATGGTGAGGCAGTGGCGTGGCTGTCAGCATCACATGCCCAGCTGGTAGCATCAGTGCAGAGGGAACACTGAGGGCTGACACTGCACACTGTCACCACTGACCAACACACTGTAAATGTAAATGTATTACAGCTTTACTCACGCTCCCCCACTAATAATATCCTCACGTCCTTGCGCATCCTCTCCGGCGTCGACAAACTCGGTAGTGCGTCTTGTGTGAAACATTTATGCTCCCGTCTGGATGAAGGATACAGCCAGGCAGCTCTCCCCGGCCTGGCTCGCTTGCTAACGGCTACGATCGCATGTCAGCTCCGGTTTACGCTGGTTCAAAACAGACGGTTGTATTACAGCGTAGAGAGCTGAGGGACCCGTCTAATGTCCGGGACACTGACACGGTGTTTTTATTAAACGACACCTGCGAGGCTCAGACAGTCTCTGCTCCTGCTGCTGCTGCTGCTGCTGCCCAGGTGGTTTAGCTAATCTTCACACAAACTTGACTCTTATGTGACCATTAGCGGGCGCTCGCGGGCCACCCTCCGTCACGCGCCTGCTGACTGTGAGGGCGAGCAGAGATCGTGTATTATTAACAGAATCACGCGCCCATTTCATAAGTATTTCATAAGCAAGAATATAATGACAAATTAAGATTTAAAATGAGACATAAAGGACGTACCCGTATATTTTATTATGGTAAAGATTTCACATCAGTAAATGTGCAAAAATATTCACAGCTAAATGTGTTTTTTATTAAATTAGACCTTTTTACACGTAGCATTTTTATGTTACACTTAGTGGAGTGAAGAATATTAAACTGCTTCATATATTGTTAGATAGTTTAATTGTTAACAGTAAACTGTAAGACAATTCCAAGTGATTAAAAGGGGAATAGTATGCAAGTAGCTTATATAAAGTAGGATGATTTTTAGCTAAACCTCGGTATGGCAAGAATACTTTAAAACTATACTTGAGTACAGTACTTGAGTAAACGTACTTAGTTACTTTTCACCTCCGAGCTCTCAATATTTTTCACTAGCGCGATGACATTTCTGGTACCAGGAAAATGGCGCAGAGTGAGACATCTTCCGTTTTCCCCCAGCTCAACAGCGCCTGTCAACCAGTGTGTGCTGTCAACACGCGCCACAGGCAAGGATACATATTATAACAGCGGAAACCATATGTTTTGCATAATGAGTGTATGAAGCGCACATTTATTTAAAGAATTTCAACATGTAACCATAACATGAACGGAAATGGTAAAGGCCCATCTGCATGCTCTTAAGATGAAGTATGCCTGTATCATGCAGGTGTTGCTTTTATCTTTACAGTTTCATGTGCTTTATAGTATTAACATATTTGATCATAATTAATGTGCGTGGATGTGGGGGGCCTGTGGCAGCTGCCTGTTTGGTAATCTACCTTTGTCTACCACCACAACCTGATCATGAAGGCATCCAGAGGCACATCTGCCATGCCTGATATAATCCTCGACTGTCATGTGTGATTTGAAGAGGAATATAGGGCACATACCTCTAGAATTTGTAAAAATACTTCAAGCATGACTCAATTGTGTATTCAATTTATTAAAATTATGAAGAGCTTTTAGTTTCACATAACTATTTACACAGCAAAACTGAAACAGTGTGGAAAAAAAGAACCTTTTATGTTCACAATGTGCAAATTGAGTAAAACATAATATAAAAAAAACTGCAAAACAACTGCAAATTAAACATAAACCATTTTTGCCTTATTCTTACCTTATTTCAAATAAATACAATATTTGTGTGTTCATAATGTTTTGCAAAGGGTTCTTTGCAGTGGTGTCATTGTGGCAACGACAATGCAGTAAATTCAAGATGTGTAGCAACGTCCCAGCTGTAGCAGACACTTCTCCAAGGTGTGACAAAGAAGGTGTAATCACAGACACTGTAGTCTGCGCAGAGTGTTATAGTGGATCATTTGTCTGTGGTGTCGAGCAGTTCTGCCAGCAAAATAAAGAGTTTGTCTCCATTTCTTTTTAAATCCCTGCTGACAGGTTCAAGAGCATCTTTTGACAGTAAGGCTGTCAGTGTGTTAAGTCCCAAAACAATACTCGGTGCATCCTGAGCTCCTGCAAACCAGCAGGAAGTGCTGCTCCAGTCATTTCCCCCTTCTCAGGTTGGCTTCATCTACATCAAAGACAGAAAGAACAACATTCACTTTCACATCACACCTGATAAACACAGGAAGACATAGCTGCACTGTATCAGTTGTATCTTACTGGCGTAGTCCTCTGGGGTCATGGGTTGAGCGATGACCTTTCTGAAGGCCTCCAGCCACTCCCTCTGCTCCTGCTCCTGCTCACACATAAACATACTGCCTCTCCGGAGTGTGCAGCGTGATGCCATTGTGCCACCGGCCTCCCCTCGAGCTACGCCCGCTGCTCTCTGAAGCAGAGTAGCTGTGGCTCTCTGTGCCGATGAAGACAGCCTTCAGCTCTGTAGCATCCTGATGGTGAAAACAAACAGCAAAGAGATACACTTCGAGAGGATGTTTTGGATTTATTTATTCATCTATTTACACAATCACTTTTAAAACACACTGTAGTAGACGTTGTGGTATTATCTGTTTATTACCAGTGGACTTTTGAAATACAGAAGCTTTCTGTTCATCGAGCACAGTGTGAACCACCTCTTCTTAAATGGCTCCCGAAGCTGAAACCACAGAGACGTACAACCAGACAGAGAGAGAACACGTTAACTTCAGTTGTCATATATAATAAATGAAATAAATCAAATTACTTTTGTAATAAAGTCGGACAGTTGACAAACCGTTGGGCCAGTTTTCTCCATGTATCCTTCCTTCAGGCAATGTTTTGTTAGCTGAGGTATTAACTGTGCAAAGAGACACAGGCAACAGCGTTAAGTGAGAGTAAGTTGCAATTTAAGACTTTCACTTTTATGAAATTTTGTCTCACGTCATTATCTCGAAGAGTAGGATGTTTCTTCTGGAGGTATGCCAGGCGTGTTGCTCGAATAGCATTGAACAAGGACACAATTGCCTATAAGACGTCAGATACAGGAGAGCACATCAGAAATATATGAACTGCACGCACGCATGTAAACAGTCTGGACAGGTTAAAAAAGAGAGAGCTATAAAAACCAGGATGGTTGAACATAGTACCTGTACTAGCAGGTAGCAGGTTTGTGGATATTTTCTGATGGGACATTTTGGGTTATATGTACATTTTAAAGATCTTTCTGTACACCATCTTACACCTGTATTCAGTCATGGAAGAAGTACTTAGATCTTTTTGGAGTAAAAGTAACAAGTACAAGTACTGCATTCAAACACGTACTTAAAGGGACAGTTGACTGCAAAATCAAAATATATATTTTCCCTGTCACCTGCAGTGCTATTTACAGTCTAGATTTTTTTTGTGTTGAAGACATCGACATCTCTTGTTTATGATGGAACTAGATGTCACTTGGCCTCTGGGGCTCCAAGCGCTAAAAAACTCAACAGCAATGTCTCTTTCCAGAAATCATGACCTGGTTACTCAAGATAATCCACAGACCTTGGAGTGAGCAGTTTCATGTGGGAGCTGTTTTTTTCAACCAAACTACACCCGCTAACTGTATCACAGCACAAAAGGAAGCTTGCATCTACTCATGGATGAGAGGCTCGTGCTCATGACAGTGTGTGATGTAAATTTTGATGGCATCCTAATCATCTGAGCTGTAATGTTAGCTTGCTCAGTGATGCTAGGTGAGCTAGCAGTAGATGCACACTTCCTTCTGCACAGTGATACAGTTGGCTGGTGTAGTTTGGTAGAAACAAAGTAGTTCCTACATGAAATATGATTATCTTGAGTAACCGGGTCATGATTTCTGGAAAGAGACACTGCTATTGAGTTTTTCAAATGTATTTTTTGGCGCTTTGAGCACCACAAGCCGAGTGCCATCTAGTTCCATTACATTGGAGTGAAGACAGACATCTCTATGGCAGATATCGCCAACGCTCGGCACCTCACACCAAAACAAGCTAGACTGATAAATACCACCACAGGTAAGAAGAAAAATATGTTTTGCTTTGGTTTTTTTTATTTTGGGGTAAACTGGCCCTTTCAGTAAAAGAATCTGAATCTGTAAAGTAACTAAAGCTGTCAGATAAATGTAGCAGATTTTTAAGTATAATATTTCCCTCTGAGCTATCGTATAGTTGAAGTATAAGGTTACATAATGTGCCAGACAGACATCTCGGCCTATCTGATGAAAGCAGAAATAAAATAGCACCATGGCAGTCGAGCTCACCTGTCCTTTCTCGTGAAAAACAAACAGATTCCTTGTGCGTTCCTCGTGCACATATGAGATCTGCAGACCGTGACTGTGACCGATCTTCTCCGGCTGGAAAACTGCATTCAGGTCCTTCATGGAGATGACAGCTTTGGGAAGCTTGGACTTGGTTTTAATGAGAGAATTCAGGAAGGATTTCAAAAGATTAGAAACAAAAAGTACTTGATAAATCAATAAAACATTGATGATGAGGCAAAACTCACATCCTCTTTAATATAGTATCTGAGGGTGAAGTCTTTCCGGGACAGCAGGAAGATCCTCTTTAAAAACTGCTTGTTGTCTTTGCCCTTCTTCCATAGTGTTGACTCAAACTGGTCTAAGTCAGATACATCAAATAAATAAAAGAGATGAAGAGCAACTAAACTTCTATCACTTCATATAAAAAACAAATATATTCAGACATCTTTATGTTAGTATAATGGCAGGATAATTACCTGAGCAATAAGCTTGCTGAAAGTAGTTGTTTTCTCCTGTGAATTCTCTTCTTTCATACTTTGCACGGATCCACTGATCCTTAAGAACACTACAACAAAACAAAGCACTCATTACTGTTTCCCTGTGGATGACAGACAAGTGTTTATTCATTAATGAATGAGTTATTCATAATGTCTGTAATAATAGCTCCTGTTTGGAACCAAACTCCCACTGTTTGTTCCTCTTTCTGTACCTTACCACACTCATTCACTAAACATAGCAACTTCACTTTTCACTTCCACTGTGCCAGTGAGGTGAATGGATGGCAAATGCAGTGACGGTCACTCACATGCAGTCTGTTTGTTGTGGCCGGTAAAAGAAGGCAGGGACACACTTCTCATAAATGGCTTTAGCTGCAGAATTTCCCCTCTCCCGCATGAACTGGAAACACAGTATGTGAGATTTAACAGGACATTTCGTCCCTGGCATTTCATTTTTTTTTTAGATCCATGTCCTGCAGAGCAGGGCTACTCAATTTGGAACATACAAATAAATGTATACTGTATATACACATTGTTGGTGTCTCAGTATTAAAGGGTAACTTTGGTATTTCCAACTTGGACCCTATTTTCCTATTTTATGTATCTAAGTGACTAGTAGGAACACCAATTTTTGAAATTAGCTTAGTATTGGGTGACAGGGCTGTAGCAGCAAAACCGCCTGTAATGTAACCCCTGGGGGCAATTGAGCATCTTCAATTTATGTCCACTAAAAGCGCTTGTTTTTGCCACTGACAGGCTCAGACTGTTATTCTCAGTGTCTGACAACATTATGGAAAGGATCCTGACAGAGACACACCTTTTTCTAAAAGAGTATGATCCTTTTATTTAACCATAAACACACCCATTATAGCTGTTGTCTAGCCCACCAGACTCCATTTAAATAAACAGTAATTTTAGCACTGTAAGACACACTTCATTCAGAGTTGACAGGCACAAAATCAAACTCACAAAAGTTGTCTTGGTTTATCTCGTCACTATTCCAATTAAATTACTGTTTATTTAAATGGAGTCTGGTGTGTTTGGCGATGGAGATTTTTGGTCTGTTTCTTGTTAAATAAAAGGATCTAATGCTTTTATAAATTATCTCTGTAGAGATCCTTCCCATAATGTTGTCAGTCACTATAACAACAGCATAACAACCTGAGCCTGGTTGCTGCCCTCTCTTATAATCACTAATTTTAAAAATTGTTGTCCCCATTTATCACTTTGATACAAAAACATAGGAAAAAAGAATTCAAGTTGAAAAATACCAAAGTCACCCTTTAAGTGGAGTGTGCTAATTTTCAGTATGTAAAAATGTCAATTGAGTAAATTATATATAAAAAAGTTAAAGTTATTAGCAATCCAATTACAAACTTATACCTCTACTAGTGAATCATCCCAGAGATCCAGACGTATGGATTTGACTCTGCTGACAGCAGGTATATTACGATGCATCCCTGAGCAGTTCAGGCACAAAAAGATACCCAGAGTGTAGGAGGCCCAGTCAGGCTCTGTGAGCGAAAACAATATATAAATCACAATGTTTACACTGTAAGAAGGAACCAATAAAGTGCAAGTTCTAGCTGTGTGAGCGGCAAACACAGACCACGCTACAATAAAGTGTAAGTGACAATAACAGCTTCTTTAGTAGGCTGATGTGCACAACAAACCTGTGGATAAATGTAAGTATTTAGTTTGTTGTTTGTCTTTTTCTCTCACACACATTATTAACTCCTCGTCACTGATGGCAACGTGTTAGAGGGAACAATGAAGTCATACCACAGAATATACAGTAGCCACCACTTCCCCTTAAGATAGTTTATATAAAACGTGACTTGGCTATCTATAATATATGACTTTAGAGATAGTTCTGTTAACAAACAACATCACATGGCCCAATGAAGCAGGTTGCTGTTTATCATTCTTTTAACTTTGATAAGGAAGGCACATTGATTCACACAGAAATCAGGTATGACGGTCTTCGACAAAGCGTGTATTGTTGGTAATCAGTCAAACAATGGTATCAGTCATACTAAAATGAATGTATTATGCCTTTCAGTCCTCAGTGTACTCACCAGGAGCTCCACAGTCAGCGCACAAGTTGTTACCCGGCTGTCGCACCAAATCGAGCAGGATTTTGTTATTTCTCTCCAGATTGGCCATAGGTGAAGGTGATATGTTTCAGTCAGAGTGACAGCTGAGTCCCAGCAGAAGAGCTACTGGGTATTAACTCCATATTGGTCCCACACATTGGATGGCACAGAGCTGCTCTGCTCAGTAGCAGGTGAAAAACATAATTTCTTCTCTGGCCAGTGGCCCAGCATTTCCTCTTACCAGCACAGCATCATGAAGTTTATTGTTCTGCATACAAGCGCAGAGGTCCAGAAATAACAGAGAAAGGAAGTGAAACAAACGTCACCATAAAACAGGGTGATTGAGTTACAGTACGAGACGGATAGACCTATATGTAGCCTGAACTGTGAGACTGGTGTGGGGGAGGCGTTGTCATATTAGGACAGGTACACTGTAAACATCTGAAACACCTTTCATTTACAAATATTCAATTTAACTTATTTCAATTAATGTATTCAATTCGTCCAAATGGAGGGGAGACTTAAGAGAAACTTCTCTATAATAGAAGGCATTTTAGATAAATATATTGAAGCATTATCTAAACATTTTAATCCCACTTCTCACAACCTGGACTAAAACTTAATGTTTACTTATTAAGTACGTGAGGTTTTAAAGGTTCTACACATTTCTGAGTGTTTACACTTATTACGCCGTACTTGACTGACACGTATATCTCCCGCCTTTCCCACTAAAATTACCACTAAATTCACCTTTGCTTTAAAAATATTACATGTATTTTGATGACCTCACAATATTCCCTTATCAGCCAAACCTAATGAACACACCTGTATGTGTGATTGTGCAGGGTCCTTAAAGACAAACCCAGGAAAACAGTCTTGTTGCCAAAATTTACTTTAGAAATGTGACAATGTATTGACCTTATGCAGCCCACCACCATATATAGTTTGTTCCACTTCCGGTTTTGTATCTTAACTTCTGGTTGTCATTGCTGACTGTTCCTGATTGAAATATACGTCTCAAACTTGAGAACGCACATCCACATTTCTGCAGAGCTCATATGGCCTGACTCCATATAATGCAACCTATTCCCACTCCCAGTGTGGACAGGAAGGCATAAATAATGGAGTCTGAGCACTTCCTGTTTGTTGAAACGCATAAGGTCAATACAGATGGATGAAAGATAAATGTATTTACATTGAAGTTAAAAGCTGCATTGACATATTCAAGCCACTTGGCGGCAGAAAAACAGCAACACACACTGATAGATACTGCCTTGACACACACACACACACACACACACACACACACACACACACACACACACACACACAGTTATTTACCAGTTATCTAGGTACCTAGGTAAAATGCTAATGCAGTCTACAGCACTGCCAAAAAAGAAAAAGGTCACTGCAACTGTAACAAGAGTTGTTGACTCAAAATCATGGTCATTTTGGAGACTGGTTTGAGGGAACTGATGAAATCTTTCAATCTTTTGAGTAAAAGTCGCAAGACAAGATATAAATATACTTTGTGAGTAAAAGTCCTGTATTCAAAATCTTACCTGGGTAAAGGCAAAGCCATAAATGAGTATTATCAGCAAAATTAACTTAAAATGATCAAAAGTGCCTATTATGCAGCAGAATGGCCAAACAGTGTCACATATCAGTGTAAGCAGCATTATCATACTGTAGCTGGTGTAGGTGAAGCAAATTTTAACTACTTTATATATGGCTACCTACTTATATTTCCAGCCTTTTGTCCTTTCATACCAGCAACTATTGCACTTGTTCTTCAAAACATATTCCTTTAAATGTCCCCAGGGAGTGCTCAGAGCTCGGTAAAACTGCTTTCCCTTCTTATACACCCTGTGGATGGAATGAGCTTCAAAAGCACTCCCTTCCTTGAACACTTTTAAAGGTCTTTTAGAAACTGCTCAAAAGGAAACATGTTGTTGCTTTATATAGTCCTCAGCCTAGGTGGACTGTGTATAGACATCTCTGCTATGGCTTGTATATCCCTTTTCTTTACTACTTTCTCTTGTTTTGCTTTTATGTATTGTATGAGTTTCACTGTGTGACAGAGTTTTGTGTTGTGTTTTTGAATTAAACTGCTTATGTTGATTGTGCTGCCATCTTGACCAGAACTCCCTAAAGGAGAGGCAAAATAAAGGCTGATGAGGCTTAATGAAGGATAAAGGATAACTAAAATAAAATAAAATAAAAATAAAAAAACAAATTAAAATGCCATTAAATGAACCAAAAATAATATTAAACATACATGTAGGCCTTCCTTTTTTATGTAGCTTTGTATTAATTCCGCTATTTATTTATTTTCCATTTTTTTCCCCATTTATTTGTGTATTTTTTTTTAATGTAGGCTATTTATGGGTACACTTATTTATTTTCAATTTATTTTCAAATTTATTTGTAGTCTACCCTCACTCATATAAACGGGGTGTGTGTGTAATCACAAACAATATGAAATAATCCGACTACGGATGCCATTAATCAGACACCATATGAGTGGTTGCAGTGACTGCACCACAGAAACAGGGCACACTCCTGTACAGTAGGCGGCAGTGTTCACCTTCAACATCGGTTTCTGGTCCGTCAGTAAACACAGAGAAGAAGCACTGCGGAACCAATGGCAGTGGTGTTGTTTGTGCACCGCCGGCGGATTGAAAACGTCGAACAATAAAGGACAAAGTTGTCCAACCTGTATGATGTTGTAGCTAAAACGAACGATTATTTATTTTAATTAACGATGATGTGGGTGGCCAGGCGGTTTCTGTCTACGGTGGCCCAAAGAAGTCAGTGTTTTATTGAAATGTTTTGTGTTTTACTGTTTGAATTTGAGCTCGCAGACTAACTTAGCTGTGGTAACGCTAAGATAACAAACGTGGCTGTTTCCTCGCTAACTTAAACTGTTTCAGGGTATATTAGTATTTCCACAGTTTTAGACATTAACTTGAATTAACACCGCCTTTGACTCTAACATTTATTTGAAAAGTGTACAGTAACTGACACGATGACTTTCTCTTCTCACGTGTTGTGGAGAATCAACTCGCAGTAGGTTTTAATTCATGCACACACAGGTTGATTGTACCACTCATCCGGCTATTATCTCTCCTGCAGGTCAGTATGCAGGACAGTCTGGTTTATTCCGCCGCCCACGGCACGGCTGCCTCCCCGAGCTGGAGCTGCGGTATCTCCAGTGCACATGCTGCTGGCGGAGCAGGGTTCCCGTGGCAGGCTTTGAGACCCTGAACGCCGCCATCTCCTCCAACTCCAACTCCAACTCTGAGCACTGCAAAGAGGACACCAGATCCCTGGATGAGTGCTACACCTCCGAGCAACGGGACACCATCCTCCAGCTGCTCAACAACGCCACACCGTCAGAGCTGGCCGGCGTCAAGCTCCTGAGAGGCCGCAAGTCCAACAACATTGTGGAGTACAGGACTAAAAACGGACCCTTTAAAACTCTGGAGAGTGTGGTCAATGTACCGCTGCTGAAACACAAAAGCGCTGTGGTAGTGTTCAACTCCATCCTCAACCCGGTGAAGAAGGAGAAGAAAGTGAGGATTCAGTTGGCCAAGTTTATCAGGCCAGAGGTTGACAAGTCATGGCTGGAGGTGAGGTCCTTGTCCATTCTCCACTCACCTGCCCTCTTCTTGAGAAAATGCTCATTGTAGAGACTGAGTTTTAGACATGAACTTAAAGGTCCAGTGTGTAAGATTTAGGGGGATTTGGTGCATGTAGCAGTCAGGATTGCAGACTATGACCAGCTGAAATTTCTACATGTAAGAATTCCTTCAGTTTTGTTCAGGAGTTGTTGTTTTTTTTACCAGCAGCCAACTTATCCACAGAGGTCTCTTCCAAACTGACCAGGTGATTAAAACTGGTAAAAACACTGGATAAAGCAGTTTCACATTAGGACTGAGATACAGATGAAACACATGCAGCAGAGCTATCCTGACCTTAGTCCCGCCCTATTATGGCTTAACTTGGTGTCAGAATTAATTGCATTAACTGCTAAATAACACCTATTATGCCTCTCAAACTTTATGTCCCATGTTTGTAACTGCGTCCATGGTCCCCTGATACAGTAACTGCACTGCACCCACCACTGGCCCGCCTGATGAAAATAATTAGAGGCAGATAATCTTTAAGGATTTTGTGCACTTATGTTTAAGCTAGTGCCAAGGCAGTGGTATACTGTGAAACTAGACAACCTAAAGCATCCATTGGCACCAACAGCATAATAGAGTTCCTAAACATTAATTTATGGCTTTTGGTTTTGGTGTGCCACCCCAGGATTGTCAGTGGCCCCATCTGGTTCATTTTCTTGACAAAGCTCAGCATGAACCATAGAAAATATTATACAGCTGCTTCCACACATTATGTAGTACTGTAAGGCGGATAGCCGGCACTGACCTTTGACCTCCTGGCTGCAACAGATCCAGTGTTTGTCTCATCTCATTTCAGATGTCACACAAAATGTCAAAATAGAAAGTAGGATAATTCACTGACAGCTTGTCATCATTCTGTATGTGTTTACTCAGGATGCCAGCGCAATTGTGTCAATAGTGTGTGGGACTAATAAAATTGCCTGGGCTCATGTGGACCGTGGGATGACGGTGCTGGATTGGCAGCAGCTGGAGTGTCCTAATTTCCTGAGAGGGACATACTTGGCTTCTGCTTACTTGAATGATGTGAGTATGACTACCAGTGTCCACGGTATTACTGAAAATGACACAGTGGCTATTTGAATGAGTCTTCACAGGAAAACCTTTCAACACCTATTATTTGTTTTTGTTTTGTTATTAACATCTGTGTGGAACTCAAGTTATGAGCTGATACAGAACAGCACAGTTTGTGATTTGTCTTTTCTGTCATTAGGTCTCTGCGGTCCTGGCACACCTCCCATCAGCTGACTTCTACATCATTGAGAAGACCTCATCTCGGTCCAGAATACGTCTCTTTTCCCCATCATGGCCCACATGAGGGCTGTGGAGGCCATGCTGTTTGCTCTGCTCGAGCCAAGAAACCCACCACCTGACTCAACGTTCCTCCCAGGTGGGGAAAGAGGGATTTCAAATCAATACACTTTTTAAATGTACCTGGCCTTTGATTTATGGTTGTGGGTTATTTGTGGGTCCTGCTTGAAGAAACCACAGCAGTTCATGAAATGACATCACAAAATATCTTTTGTTTGTTTCCTGCTTCCTTTGCAGAGTTCTGAACATGATGCGTACTGCTGTGGGACGTCACTTTGGACTCATGGTGGGCGAGTCACGGACCAGCGGGGCACAGACAGTGCGACGGCTGATGACTGAGTCGGTGACACAGAAGCTTCCCAGGATAAACTTCCCCCCGGAGCTGCTGCTCAAGCACAGCAGTTCTTTCCAGATGGGCAGCAGGAGAGGAGGGGAGGAACTCTGCGATGCTCTGCTTCAGGCAGTGGCTTTTTTCGAGCTGGTCGGTGAAGCTTCCAGTTAGCCACCACATGGAACCACCTCATGGCCACATGATAAATAACATCCACTAAAGCAAACCTCTTGAGCCCTTTTGGACTTTTACCAAACGGTTACCCCTTGAACAGATTTGGTGGCGGTTAACAGTACGTTTAAGTATTAAATATATTTATTGTTACAAAAACACTCTAATACTGTTTTTTTGGGATGCTGATCAGGAGGCTTGCTGCACGGCTTTGTTATTTTTGCTGTCTGCCATCTTCCTGCTGTCTAGGGATTTTCACCCCTCTTGGTTTGTGTTAAGGGTTCATGTACTTCACCAACAGGGCTGGGCAATGTATCCATAATCAATATGGTGAAGGTACCAGACCGTTTTAGCTGTTATATTATTTGCCTTTACCCACTACATCCACATTCATTACTGATGATTATTTTTCAAAAATCTCATCCTGTAATTATTTTGTGAACGCACCAATAGTCAACCTTACAATGTTGTCATAATATTGATGTTGACGTATGACGTAAAAAATACAGTGATGTTTGATATTTTTCCATATCACCCAGCCCTACTATGCAATGAAAACACTGTACCGATCTCACCAGCAACCGCACCAGTACCTGAACAATCAAAGTGATTTACATTCTACAAAAATGGGCAACACAATTTACAAAAATAGAATGTTTTAATTTAAGTTGCACTTACATGTAAATAAAACGCAATATTTCAACTCATCTGCACTCAGTTGATTTGACTGACAGTATTTAGGTGGAGATAGTGTTCAGGTGAAATGAACGCACAGTAAAATAAATATTGACTGGAGTAAGGTGAGGTAGTAAGGTTCTTTTCTCTATGAGAAATCTTCTGCCAGGAGCTGAATGGTCGACTTTGAGAGGCCCAGGTGTTTGCTGCTGAGGTAGTTCAGGCACCTAATACGGGGGATACATTATTTGAATTTTGCCTGCAGATATTGAGTATTGTTTGGATGTACAGAATTACAGCAAATGCAGCTGATATCTCAAACAGTCAGCAACTCGCACCAAAGCAATCGACATTGAAAAAATAACACTACAGGTAAGAGGAAAAACGTGTATTTTTGATTTTGGGGTAATCTCTCCCTTTAAATCTGTATTGTGTCTGGCTCACCTGACTGGCTCCTCATTTTTTTGCTGCTCTTTCTGAAAGCGACAGATGAAGCGGAGGACTGGCATGTAGTCGACATTAACAGCTCGTCTGTTCCCCAGAAGCCTGAAGGATTCACTGTTGAGCACCATCCTACTCAGTTCATACCTCCTCTGGGATGTACTGGAGGGAAAGCCATGAGAATGAGATGGTGAAAAATAGCTATTTGTCACATGCCAGACTGTAACAATAGACATTAAACTATCTGAATATTCAGAAGCTGTGATGGAAGTAGACTTACCTTGCTGGACACAAAGGTTGAAAACTGAAGCTGAGACTCTGTCTTCTGGAAGAGGAGGTTGGCGTTAGTCTCTCCGCCAGCTTCTCCCATCTTGCATCTCCAAGTTCCTGTCTATATTTCTGGGCTTCTGTCCATGCCTCGGACACTCGCTGACAGCACCTGTGACACCCCAAGCCCTCAACTG
Organism: Epinephelus cyanopodus; assembly: GCA_026686955.1. NCBI lineage: Eukaryota > Metazoa > Chordata > Actinopteri > Perciformes > Serranidae > Epinephelus > Epinephelus cyanopodus. The sequence goes on from CM048916.1 coordinate 36,417,544, forward strand.
CAGCCTGGATATCCAACAGCTTCTCCCGACTCCAAATCCTGTCCACCTCTTCATCCTCGCCGATCTCATCCAACAAACCGTCCTTTATCGCAGCTCCTGTCCAGACAAACGCGTCAGGTCGGCACGAGCCTGAAACAAGTGGCGCTGCAGCTGCTGGTATTGTGGAATCAAGGTACGACATGAGGTCAAAGAAGTCTGTCAAGGCATCCAAACAGTTTGTTGCCACTTTGGCTGCATTTTGTTCAGTCGTGTCTCTTGAACTAGAGGAACTGTTTGATGATAATGATGTTCTTTGAGGGTTCTGTGTCAAACCAGAAGATGACGTGGTGTGAAACACTGCTGGGATGTAGTTTTTCCTTCTGCTAAGCTTGGAGATATTTCTCACAGATTTGCTGTTGGTGGCTGACACCTTTGGACTGACACATCCTTCCTGTTGCTGGACATGAAGGTTGATGTCAGCGGGTGCCAGCTCACTTTGCAGCCCACAGCAAGTCATTTTGTCAAGGAGGTGGACTGAAGTCCCCTTGGCCCCGACAGGTAGAAGAAGCTCCAGGTTAGAGTACAGAAGAGGAGCACCTCCTCTCCAGCTCTCAGCGAGGATCCTCAGGAGCATCATCATGTCTATTTCAGACCAGAACTGACACTAAAGATTTAAAGACAGTATTGACAAATGTTCATTTATTCTTTGATACAAAGCTAATTGAGTTTAAATACATGAAGTGAAGATATCAATACTTGCCTTTAGCAGATTTTGCAGGTGGTTTAGGGTCACTGGGTGTAGACCAAGCATGCTAGCAGTGCAGCCTGGGTCACACCGAGAAAGTTGGGAGTCTACATTGTCTCCTCTTTCAGTAACACTCGAGTCTAGATAAAGAAAAGGAGAAACTTCCTGCACATCTATTGTTTTTGAAAACAAGTTCTTTATCTCGAATGAGGTTTGATTGTGATTCACACAGAGCAACTTACACTGCACAAAAGTAGGCTGGAGTGAGCCTCTGCTCTGAGATGCCCGCCCTCCACCGCTGTGCACCCAGAGCTGCAGCTGAAGCAGACAGCGTCGGATATCACCTCTGGATAGCGTGAGGAGGCTGCTGACATCATCCATGTCCAGTCGCACGCTCTCAGCCAAACCCACCAGCTGCAGGTAGCTACAGACGTTCACCTTGGAATAGATGGAGTAAGTTAATGACAAATTGGGTCATTCTTGCTCTTTAGGGCTGAGATGATACGTTTATTCGATCAAAATACTTTAATTTCTAATTTGATATGTATTGCGATTGAGTTTATATACATTATATATAAGTTTTTAACATGAGACCATGGGAAAAAGCTGTAAACCTAGGGGAACACTAGCTGCCACAATATCAATGTTGACTGCCACTTACTGATTTTCTTTTTAGTATTTAAAATGGGTAAAATCTTATTCCATTGTAGAGCTACACGCAGCACATTGATTCATTCGGCTTCTCGCCCCACTCACTCTCTCTGTTTGTCAGGCCACAAATGAGACAAGCACGTGGTCCCTCCACCTCACTCCCCGCCACTAAAAGACAATTCTCTGGGAGGAGAGTCAGTTGAAGGTCCGGAGATGGACTTGGTAGCTATGGCTATGGCTACTACAATTCAACCAGTGGCAGCAGGCAGGTTTGATCTGTAACAGCAACAGAAAATTTGTTGATCTGGTGGAGAGTTTACGCTGGACCGGCTAATTTCAAGTTGCTATTCAAGCAGCTGAATGTCCGTGTCCTCTGACTGTCTGCCATTTTCTGCGTTCTCGCTTCAGCTTTGATTTTCTTGAAAGGAACATGATGTCATGTTACTTATAGATTACCACATTAATCGCAACAACTTCTATCCACTTCTGCTTTTGAACTGTATCAATTCAGGCATTAAAAAATTGATTAAAAATTTGATAAAGAAACATTGCCATACTTAAGTATTTTTTTCCCCCCCGCAGCCCTACTGCTCATATTTCCTGCATGTGGTGGAAGCCTTTATAGTTCACCAAGCAGCCAGCAGAGGGTTTTTTTTTTTCACACAAAGAAAGTGTGAGTTTCTTCAGTAAACGTATGCATTTCACACTGAAGTTGTACTAGGGTACTAGGGATTTAAAAAAAAAAAAAAAAAAAAAAACTTACCGCTGATGGGATTTTGAAAACAATTTCTTCCAAGCTGCAGATGAATCTCTCTTTGAACAAGGGATCTAAGGACGACATTTATTTTTGCATCATAGCTTGTCCTTAAATCTTTTCCAAAATTACACAGTGTGTGCATTTACCATTGGTGGTCAGAACGACCGGCCTCTTAGTGGTCATCATGAAAGTCTTGATTGCTGCGAGGAAACCAACATCATCATCAAATATGACATCAACCTGTGGGGGCAGACAGTTACAACGGGATCAAACCAGACCAAACTCGGTTCATGCGCCGCCTCATATCCATTAAATTATACGTCTTACGGCGTGGGGTTACCAGATGGTTTACCTCTTCAAACAAATGAGTGATGTGGCTGTCTTTTTGTTCTGTGGCACTGTTTGATCAGAGCTTGGTGATGGGTTGCCCAATTTCTTGCTGACTAGTTTTTCAGATGGCGACGCAGACGAACCGCCAAAGTGTAAGTGATCTGCTTTGGCCTTCATTTTAAAGTAGTTGGCCAAAGTGACCACAGCTGGATTCACTTTTCCTTTACGGCTGGATTTCTGTGCCTCTCTCTTTTTTGAGGTAGAGGTAACATTTTTGGGTCGCACTGTTTTTCCTGTGAAAGAAAAGAATAAAAATACCTGTAAAATATGTGAATATGACATTCATACGGTCCTCAGATGTACATTTAAACACTACACAATCCTGACACCATACGGTTTTTCACCTCTGCACAAAACAATCTTGTATGTCAGTAGCCAGTACAAGATTTTTTATGATTATTTGGATTTTAGAAATGTCTTCATCATTTACATCCTACCAGGTAAAGTCTCAGATTTCAGAGTGCAGCTGTTAATGTTGTAGTTGTTGAAGTAAGCTGGTTTGAGTGGGTCCTTTCCTGATATCTCCACTAGGTGGGACTGGGTAGCTTCCTTTAGCTGGGACAGAACATGGCGGCCGCTGCACTGTGAGGAGCAGTTCACTTCAAATACCTTTGATTGAAATGGAAAAGAAAAAATAAAGGATAGTTCTTGTTATTTAAGTGTGATGTCCAGATATTTTTTTGCTGTGAAATCAGTCTAGAATCTGGTCAAACAGGCCAAATAGTCAGGATACATAATTTCAATAAGCTACAGAGCACTGTATTTAAAGATGTTAATAAGGATGTCAATAATCAGTCTCTGGGAGCATTAATTCAAAGATAAAGGTCCAGTTCCAACCTTGAAGCCAAACTCCTGAGCGCAGGCATACACTGCAGCAGTCTTGCCCACACCTGGAGGTCCTGTGATCAGCATGGTGTTACACAACGGCTCCTCTCTGTCTTCCTCTGCCCCAGCCTCACCCTGGAAGTCTCCACAGTCCCACGAGTCTGCACAGGAAGTAGATACTTTTCCCATGAAAGATGGAAATTCCTGGGAAATCCTGAGTCATTAAATGTCATGTGGATACTCAAAAAACATAAGCAGACTTGTTAAAAATTTTTTGGTCATGGCTCATGAAACCGCATTAAGATGTTGACCCTGAGCTGAGATACAAGAGCAAATGTTAAGTGTGACAAAGGCCAGCTCTTACCACTGCTGTTTTCTTCTTGTTTCCTCTCCTCTAATTTTCTCCTCTCGTCACAGTCAGCTCTCAGTTTCCATTTCTTCAACCAACTGCATGTTAGAGAATAACCAAAATAAAAGAATATGTTCACACGGATATCAAGACCAATATATCAGTGAAAGTATGAGAGAACTAAATATGTAAAACTAACCTTTGCAGTTTGTTCACAGAGGCAGAGTTGCCAATTACTTCACTTGAATGCAGAGGACTGTACTTGTCTGTCCAGAGAACATCCTCGAAAATGGAATCTAGACAAAAGAGAGGGGAAAATGTTACTTTTCTGCAATGTAAATGACAGAAAAACATGTCATAAAACTATCACCATACGACAAGTTTACCTCTCTGGATGATGTCAGAAGTTGTGGTTGACTTGCTCTGAGATTCTGTGTGATTTATCAACCCAGAGTTCAGACCACAGCTGTTCACCAGGCCCGCTGGGCTCTCACATAGCTGCCTCAGTCTGTAAGTGCGACTTAGCTTGTTGCTTCTGAGCTGCTTCTTGATGGCGTCTTCCTGAGCACCTTGTGCTGACACGTGACAGTGACTGAGACTGGACCTCGGACGTTTGAACACCCTCTCAAAGCATTCACTTTCCAGTTTCCTTTTTTCTTTTAAGGTGTTCTGTGGAGAGCTCAGATTTTCTGCTTCGGAAAGTAGAGAGATGCATAAATGGTCCCCTGCTTTATGAATGAATAATGAATGAAAATAAAGTACATTCAGAATAATAACTCAGTCTCTCACCTGTTGGTCCAAAATCCTGCTGCCTTTCACTTGCTTTCTTCTGCAAAGTGTTGAACACGTCAGGGCTGGAAATGCTGGGTTGGCTGTTTGGATTTCCTCCAGACAGCTGTGCAGAGCTGAGGGGGACAGCTGTCCTCTCCAGGACCTCCTCCTCTCTGTCAGGTGAGAAACTGTTGATACATGCTGCTGACTTTTCACCAGCTGCACATCTTCAGTCTGAGGAGGGAGCTCTGATTGCCGCAGCTTCCCCACAGGCTGATGTAGCTTCCCATCACTGCTCCGTTTCCTCTTGCTGTGCTGCGCTGCATGAAAGAAAATTGGTGCAATTTTGATGCCTCCTGTGCATAAAGTCGTCCTCTGTACCTGAAGTGGTTTGACTTTGGTGGAGGTGCCTGCAGCAGCAACAGCTGAGTCTCCTCCTGGAGATGTTTCATCATTTGAGCAGCTCGACTCTGACACCACCAATGTTATCACGTCGACGGTTCGCGGGAGGTCTTTGCTCGGACATGAAGCATCTTTGACACATTTCTTGCTCCGGCTGAGTTTGTTTCGCATCATAAAAGACTCCGCAGTGAGAGACTTTTAGCTTTGGCGCTTGCTTGTCACACACAATGAGGCAGTAACCTCATTTTTGCGCTGTTAGCTTCGGCGAGAAGCGTCAAATGTCTCTTACGACGACCGAGCTACCAAACCTTGTATATTAGGTGAATTAATTAAAGTATACAAATGTGAACGCTACAAACAAACACAGCAAACTTCTGCCTTTCACTCCTCAACAGTCGGTGTTTTGAAAACCTGAAATGACGTTTAAACTGTGCGCGAGAAGGTTGAGTGTAGCCGAAGATCGTGTATGACAGACATATCACACCGAAGCACTCGTGAAGTGCAGCGAGTGAACCGAACTGACTCAGATGTAACAAAAGTCGTTAAAAAGTAGTCTCAAGTAAGTGTTAACGTCATTAATAAATGCTGACGGCATTAAAAAATAACTTTAATAGAAATGGAGGATATATTTTCCTCTAAAATCGTCACTCCAACACAAATTTTCTTTCTCCCCCAGAATTAAGTGCGGAGTGGTACCTCTTCCTGTTGTCAGCTGGTTTTGAGTGTCTTCCTAGATCGTATATTTTGCCGTCCTAACCTGGTCCTAGCTCACAGAGAGCAGCTTGCTGTGCTGTCTAAAATGCATTATATTGAAAAGCACAGCCCTTCAAAAGCACACTTCTCTTTTTTTTGGTAGATGACTAGCCACCAGACAAATTAAAAATAAGTTAAACTAGGTGTGTGCCAGCGCTTGCATGTAGTAAAATTGTGTAAATGGTGAGCATGTTCTCTTTACTGTCCACAGATCCTTCCTATCAGCCAGGGGCCCCTGTCAGTAAAGACATGTCAAACACATGACTTTTTTTTTTTTTTGCCAAGAATCATAACAGTCCTCTTATGACAACTACTCTTTATCTACACATAAAATGTTTTGATACCAGCAAAATGACTGAGGGAGACAGACTGTGCTTTATATTGCTACAGATGCAGTGTGAAGTCTGAGAGAGGAAACATTTCCTGACAGACTCCTAGGAGCTTCATAATTAACCAGTTTAAAAAAAATAATGATAAAATAAAAGGAGATACACAACTGAGGAAGACTCTTAGAAGCAAAAGAGTATTGAGTATTTCCTTCTTTTAGATCAGGGGTGTAAAACAAACAGCCCACAGGTCAGAACTGGCCCGCCCCAAGGGTCCAATACAGCCCACTGGATGACTCAACACACCCAGTATTGATGCACTTGTGAAGGCTGAGAGCTGTCAGGTTTTAGGAACAAGCTAAACAGCGAGTTTCAATTTCATGTAAAATGCTGCTTCAGAGGATTTTCCAACCTGAACAGAATACAGCTCCCAGATATGACCATGAAAAAGTCTTGAGGTCATATTTAAAGATATTGAACACTGTGCAATATATTGTCAATCAGCTGCTTCAACACAAAGACTCTGTATCAGAGTTCTATCATAAAACATTAGTGGAACCCTTTTGCTGAAGCACTGAAGTGGTCTTCAGTGGCCTCCGCTTTAGTTTGGTGTGGTGATGCCAGCATCACTATACAGGAGTGGAAGGAAATGTACAGGAAAATGCACATGTAGAGACAGTAGTGATGGACTGAATGTGGAAAAACTGAGATATGTTACTGAAACTTTATTCATTTCTCTTAAGACATACTGTACTTCTGCTGTACTTCTTTACACTAAAGAAAGGGGAAATTTGGAGGTGGTGTTATTTATAGGTTATTATGCAGTGATTTTACTGGTCTGGCCCGCTTGACATTAAGTTGGACTGTGTATGTTCCTTGAACTAAAATGAGTTTGACACCCCTGCTTTAGAAGGAATGCAGACCAGAGTCTGCAAAGACTTCATTTCTGAAGACATTTTATGTATCTGGGAAATTTGCAAGATTTGCACTCTCGTTAGTCCTATTTCTCTTGGTATTCACTGGAGACATGAAAAGTTTCATTTAGCATGTACTTCATAGTCAGTGTTGCCTTGTGTGAACATTTGTATTAAAACAGGTCTGGTCTTGAGAGCTTGTTAGGACTGGACTTCAGCCACTGTGATGCACCTTTACAGTTTATTCACATTGCAATAAAACTGACAAATACGTCACGAAACTAAGGCAACATTCAGTTATTATATTCAGTAATTAATTTTGAGTAACTTGAGCTTGACCATTAATTCTTTACCTTGAAAACAACAGATGAAAAATATCGTCTCACTAACTTGCCTGTTCTTGAGTACAACTCTAAGAGGCATGGACTCAAGTCAGACTTAGATCACAAATTTGATTACTTTAGACTTTAGAAAAAGTAAATTTAAAACGTGTGCTACAAATAAATTCATTTCCCTTCATTTTCCTGAGTCAAATAGTGTTAACACTGTTCATTCCCTGGAAGTCGAAACCTTATTCCCCAGATCCACTTTGCTGGAACCAATCTGAGTCCAGTCAAGTTGCAGGAGTGAACCACGAAGAACTAACATTGTTTCTGAGTGCAACTTAGCTAATGTTAGCTTAACAGCTATGAAACTTTTTTTTTTTTTTTTTTAAACAAACTTGCTTCAACAAATAAATACAAATTTTAAAAAGCATCTATAACTTTTCCAATTTAATACATTATTCATGTTGTTGAAATGGCATTACATTTTGTGAAGAGCGCACTATGACTTGTTTATGACTATGACACTACGGTTAGGACTTGGAACTTGCCTGTCTTGACTTGAGACGTTAAGGCTTATTTAGGACTTGCAAAACAATAACTTAGTCCCACCTCTGAAAACTGTCTAAAGCAAACTCAATCTGGTGATGAGGGCAGTAACATACGGTCAAAAGCTCCTGAAAAACTGAGTAAGCAGCTTTGAGGAAAAAGAGAACTGTTTTTCTAGTTTGGATTTTTCTCAGCCTAAATGACGTGTAAAATAAGATGCAGCTGACCATGTCTGTAAGAAGAAACAGCTATGCTACTGAAAAACTAAATTCCACATACAATATATTTTTAACTTTTTGTTGCATGAATTGTTTATATATAATTTATAAACTGAGGTTGTAGCATGAAGGGAATGGTATAACTCAGGCTCGATTATTCTACAAGTGGACCTGCTGGGCAGAGACCATGATGGAGAGAGTTGTAATGATGGCTAATGTCCAGAATTGCTAAAACATTACAGCCGTGCTTAAAGGTCAAATGTATTTTATTTCTTTAAATATAAAAATCCCCTTAGCCAGAGTGTACAGTTCACAATTTTTCACAGGGTGTTCTGACAATAATGGTGAATGTCTCCCTTTTTCCAGATGAATACAGAAACCTTCCATGAATATCAGAGAGAGGAAAAATATGTTGTCAATTTGGTTGTCAACGAGGAAAATCCTAATGAAACAATGTGTGGTGATAATGATCACCTATTCATGTGCACGCTAGAAAACACTACTGCTGCTGCTTAAAAAAAAAAAAAAAAAAAAAAGTTATGGAATGAAGAAAAGAAAAGATGCTAAATAATGTACAGAACTAAGAGGCTGATGAAAGTATTCCCCTTTGGCATAAACTGCACCAAAAAAAAAACTTGGACCTGAAAACCAACCATCCAATAAACAGCATATTGCTTTGAGATAAGAACTGCAATCTGTTCAATATTGGATTCAGAAGGAAAACAGCTAAACATCTGATGTGATTACATGTAAACACATTTCTGTCAATCAGCTACTGACGCTCAGAACACTGTGATTTCAACATGTTCAAACCTCAACGTGAAAAGACACCACAGGTGATCAGAAAACTGTTGACTTGCTGTGCACTCTGCTGGATACATGGGGTGATGTGCTGCTGGTTGTTTCAGTAAATCTGAGGAGAAAGAAAAAATTCTGAAAAGTTGCTTTCCCTGGCTTTCCTTGAGTTATTATCAATGTAGACCAAAAGGCTTAGGGGTGATGGAGTAGGAGTTTCAGCATGGACCCAAATCTGAATTTATTCTCTTGTCCAGGATCCAAGGCTTACAGTATATAACTATTGTCATGGCAACCTACCAGCGAAACCCACAATCCATGTTGGGGTCCTAACACAAGCTTTACAGGCTTTATATACTCTAGACATTGATGCCAATAGTGTCGATTCTTACCGTAACTGTATGACCCTTCAAATTAAACGTCATTCACAACAGTGAAATCAAACCCACTAAAGTTTCTCCACTGATGACAGCGGAAAAGCTGCATTTAACATTTGGCGCAGCATGATTAAAAAAAAAAAGAAAAAAAAAAAGAAAAAAAAAAAAAAAAAGGACAATTTCAAGGTAAGCTTTCTAAATACAAACACCAAGTGCTAAAATAATCAGCTAAAAAGATAAGTTCTCAACAAGGTTATTGTGTACGTGTACAAATAATCAAGAGTGACATTATTACCAGTACAGTTTTAACTGTAGTCTTGATACAGTTGTCTAGAACGTGGACACAACAGAGGCAGTTGTGCCACATCAGAAGACTCAGTTTGTTCACTCTCTCACCCCAACACAGATACTTCAGTGGCTCCTACAAAATGCATATTTAGTAGGTTCAACTTACATTATCCAGTCCTCAAATTCCTGGTTTGTGTGGTAGTGGGTGATTCACTTTTATATTGTTCATATTTGGTTCAGTTCTCAAGTTTCAAAACTTGTTTACCTTGTATACTGGTCTGCTTGAGATCAGATCCTCAGCTGACCAGTTCTCCCACCTATCTAAGCACCAAAGGGTTGGTAATGTTCATTGAAGAAAAAAATAAAATAAAATAAAATAATAATAAAAAAACCCCACAACAATCATTGTTCCATCCATCCATCCAACATCAGTCCGTTAGTGCGCTTTTTGTCCTCTTGCCCAGTTTCCCTCCAGTGGAGGTGACGGCGTTGCCGTTGCAGGCTCCTGCTGATACCAGAGTCTGGTCCAGCTGCTCCTCCACAGTGTCCGGAAGCTCTTCTTGGATCTGTCGCAGACGGGCCATGGCACGGTCGATGGTGGCTGTGCTCACCAGGTTGAAGTCGTGCATGCTGACTAGATGCAGGAGGAAGTTACGGCAGAGGTTGCGGCGGATGATGTGAGCACCGCTGTCCTCTGCGAAGAGCATGATGGCCTGATTCATCTGGTTGTCTGCTATGAAACTGCAGGAAAATAAAGAACAGAAGAGCTTAGTTTCGAATGTTTCCATAAACTGACAGGACAAGAGTAGCTGTAACTACAAGAGTACAACTGTACATATGAGAGATTACAAAAGAAGTTCTAAGTGCTCTCTTCTCTTCAGTTTGTGTCTACCACCTCCTATGTAGTGATGGGCGAAAATGAACCAAACAAATATCATTTTGAATGTTTTTTTACACACATCCCTGAGCACGTACCCGTGCTTCATGACGTGCAGGTTCCACAGCTTCATCACTTCTTTCTCTCCCTCGTTGACATCTGTGAACTCATCCAGTTGCTGTAAGCAAAGCACAACATTTACAAATGATGACACAATTATGGTGATGCAATACCAACACATATTAGCTGGTAAAAACACCACAACACTGAAGATAGGCCAACTAAATACCTTAATACCTGATAACAGATTTTAATAAAAGTTTCCTCTTGAGAGCAGTGGAACAGTTTTAATGATGATCAATTTATTTCAGGTATTTTTTGCTGACCCTGAGAGTAAAATTACTGTAACATTGATGGAGACTACAGCACGTAATGTTGGCAGGTTCCGGAAATCAATACTGAAGTGATAAAAATGTTGTGTGCGACTGTAAGAGCAAGCTGAAGAAATGTTCTGTCTTGGCAATAGTTTCTGCTCCGAGCACCTTTAAGTTATTTATGGGGAGCGGGGCTGACCCAAATGCTTTTACTCTTTGTTGCCATGGTAATCCAACACCAAAAATCCGTACTCCAAAAGCTTGATTTTTTTCCACCCTCTCCAGATTTTAGTCCCTGGGCTCCACAGAAACACTCACACACCACCACTTTTATCCAGTTTAAAATATTGTGAGAGTCTGATTGCGATAGTTTCCTGGCCTCAGTCAAGGTTCCTACACAATTTTTCCCTTAATTGGTTCCATTACTGCGTTCACAGTACTTGCAGTGGAGGAAATACAATTGTTTTAACAGATAAAAAGAATTGTTGTCACTCTGAATCAATGATAATCGCTACAAATGATGCAGCTTTCCGGTCAAAATGCTGTGCTTCCAGCCAATCTGTATGTATCTCTGCAAAGCATTATAATGTAAGATTAAGTGTGCATTAACTTAACTGCATTGTCAAATCAATGAAACTGCCCGGATGTCCTTTTACATATTGACAGGATGTTGTGTGGAAATTCTTATCTTGTCCTCCTTAAAGCGAAACACACTTCAACAACACCACAAACTACGTCACTCATTATCACACACTGAATAAATCGATGCCTCTCATTACATAACAGGAAGACAAAGAACTGAATACAGTAAAACATTCAAGTATAACAGAAGTGTAAAAACCAAGCAAAGACGATTCTGTGTTTGAAAATCGGAGCCGGGAATGCTGAAAAACCTAGATGTTGTTAGCAATTGTAAGCAATACCAGTTGATAAAAATGCATTATGGTGTATTTTATGCATACAAAACACCATCGCAACATGTCCACAGATGGAAGTTGGTTTTAATGAGACATAAATAAGACAGAGGTGCTAATAAACAGTATATAACTACAGCTTTCACTACTGCTGATGCACAGGACAGCCACTTGAGATTTTCAAGTCAGGGTTGGGGAGGTTCCTCCGACTTTCCAGATCAAAAATCTGACTTTGGGGGGCATTTCAGTTGCAATTTCCGACAAGGATCTCAGAAGTCTTTACTCCGCACCATAACTAGAGAAACTGACCTCTAAATGGATCATTGTGATTTTCTAAAGTGGGGCTGTATGAGGTACGTAATCACAGTGAGTGTATTACCTACAGTGGTGACTGTGATTTTGGTGTTCTGCAGGATTTGTTTGGATTAACCAAAGTCACACAGTAAAGTAATTGATCTAGGCAGTGGTAGACCAGCAACTCCCGTGTTCTGTGAGGTGTAATTACTGAGGAGTCTGGGGGCTTTGAAGAAGGCACAGATAATGGCTTCAGTTCCATGTTGGAAGTTGCTGTCTGACATTAAGGTTAAGTGGTAAAAATATTATAAATATTGAGTACACTTAAACTGATAGTGATTTTTTACGTGGCTAAAATATGTTTTGCGGCTGCCCCTGTCCACAGCAGTACATTACTTGGCTTCCATGGCAGTATTCTTGCCTGCTTCTCCAAAGTGAGGGCATGCCGACCGCTACCTACTATAAGTAAACACAACTATTGATAAGTACCTCATATAACCCCACTTCAAAGGGATCCCAACTATCCCTTTAAGGGTGTCTCTGTAAGTGGTGTGACAGTTCAAGTCAACTGTGAAGCCAGACACAAACACAACACAATGAACAATGGCTTCTCACCGTGGCAGTCTTCTCTCTGAGCCACTCTGGATCTCTCTCGTCCTCACTGTCCTCTTCCATCTCCTGGGGCCGCAGGGGCATGCAGCTGTCACTGTGGAAGTAGAGACGGTTGTGTCCGCTGACGTAGGTCCTCTGCTGCTCCAACTCTCCGTCCTCAGACTCCAGGAACTCTGACAAACTTGGTTTGGTTCTCTTGGGCCTGGTGGAAGGAGGGGAGAAAACAAATCCTGCATGTTGGAATCAAGGTGCAAAAAATTTTTAGCTCACCTTTATCAGAACTTCATATCTTGCCTTTTTATGCTTTTGTTTACCACACTCTTTGTCTTTAATTACCTCACCAGTGTGAGATACCTGCTGACTGACAGAAGCAGATCTATTTAGGTTCTTGCAAGTGTCAAAAACTGTTCTTGTTCTAATCTGTTTTAACGCAGCTCACTGCTCTCGAACAGTTCATTAAAGTTAATTCAATTGATTACCAACTCATCACTAAACCAGATGGAATGAAAAGCAAATTAAATTTAAAATAAAGTTAAATAAATTGTCGGGCATGATTGGACTTTGAGCGTGAACGCTGGCTTTGAACAGAGGTCGCGGGTTTACCTGCAAACCAGTATGTGAGTTACAGCAGTCCTCTTAACTGGGCCGTTGCGGCTGAAAGCAAAGCCTGGCTGGCTGTGGATGTCCTGAGGGTTTCCGACATACGACCCGTCATAGCACTCATTGATGGACACGTCTATCCTTGCTCCTTTGGGGTGAGGCTGCAGATTTACAAGAGGAGAAAAAATAAATGAAAAATAATGAGGAATTCTACAGGATATTGTGCTGAGCAAAAACAGAAGGCCCGATGACTGACTGGCAGTAACTGTAAGGTTAGATGCAAGATTTCTCAAATTGGACGCCACATTATGCTTTAGGTAGGAATGCCTGTTCAATCAGAAAAACTGAGGGTTCTCTACAAACACCAGGAGCTATGTAAGAGACAGAGGGCAGAGAAGGAAATGATGGTGGAGAAGAAGAATTAAAGAGTAAGCTGGAACAGACACTGGTTGCCCTTTGTGGTTTGACACACAATTTGCACTGCAACACCTCAAAAGCTGAACCATTTAACATTTATCTTTTTGCATTGGGCAACAAAAACACAGCCACATCACAGGTCTCCCCTGAAAGACCTGAAAGCTACAAGTCACTTTATTCCTTTGAAGTCCCAACTAAAGACAAAAAGCAAAATGCATTTCTCCTACTAACAAGTGCGGTTTGTGGAGCTACAGACAGACAGACAGACAGCTTTGGCATCAGTGTGATGCAACACTGATGCCTTTTTTATTCATTTAATTTATTTCTTAGTTTACTAAACTAGCAAAGTGTAAACACAGAATATTGTCCAACAGTGTGTGCAGTGATGTCTGTCTGACAGTTGCTTCCCAGAGATCGTCAAAGAAGCTGCAGAGTAAGCTAATCAGCATCTGTTAACCAAGCTGTCCATGTTAGTTACAGAGTTGTGGTGCCTGAGATATGGCGTTACATACACACACACACCCAATGGGGACCAGAGCTCCCACACAGGAACTTAAGCGATTTTATGTTTGCAGACATAGGCAACATTCACACTGTAAGCCTTTGAGCTCAATTCCGATTAATTGCTCAGATCCGATTCTTTTGCTTGGCTGTCACATTATTATTTATTTTCTTAAAGATTTTTGCCTTTAATTAATAGGACAGATAGAGGGAAGAGAGGGAGAGAGGGAATGACAAGCAGCAAAGGGCAACAGGCTGGAGTCGAGCTCAGGCCGCTGCGGCAACAGCCTTGTACATGGGGCGCCTGCTCTATCCACTAAGCCACCGACGCCCCATCCCATTATTGTCACATTATTTTTTTTAATTGTGGTCACAGTCCTGAATGGACTCACCTGGAACAAAGTAGTACAAAGTAAACATGGGGGCCACTGATGTCAGTGTTCATTAATAAGTTGCTGTGCAATGAAAACTGGCAAATTTTTGAGCAGGTGATAACAAGGACAAGGACAAAGAGAGACAATTTTTTTGCGGAGCAATGGCTGCTACTTCTTTACAGAGGTATGTGAGAGTCTGAGTGGGAGCCAGAAGTGGTGAGATTGTGACATGAATGGCTTCACTCAAACAGGACTCAGGATGTCATGGGCTGATTTTAACTACATCTGTCAGCGACTTAAACATTGCTTGTAAGGAAGTCATGTCATGTGACTAGCCCAACCACACACGCAATTAGGAGGCTTTAATCACAAACAGTCAGTTCCTTACCACATAGTTGAAGATGAAGCGGGAGTGAGAGAGTTTGAGGTGTTTGAGCAGGCTGTAGAGTTTGCTGCAGTTCAGGGTACACCAGGGACAGTGAAGATCGTCCCGTGCCTCCGTTTGCTGCCGCGTGTTATTGTTGTACAAGAACTAAACACAGACAGATGACATTCGTTACGACGTAAACCAGAGAAGGTCGACCTTCAGCAGATCTAAATGGATGATTCAATTCATACTTTGGTACACACATTCTGAGGACTGAGTGCCCAACAGGTTCAAAACAGTACAGTTTCAGCTATATTCATGAACCGTGTACTTGCCTTGATGAACATTTACAAACCAGTTAACTTATTAAAATGTAACAGTTATTCCAAATTTTTCAAAAGCATTGTGCTTTTCAGCTTCGTCACCAAAACACTTACAAATCAGTTGCCCAGGCCCAGTGCAGTTCTTACTGTGGTGAGGTATACCTGATAAAATATACGTAGCTTCTGCCGCGGCTCACACTGGACCTGCTCTTTCCTCGTCTGAATGTCTGTGCTGACTGACTCTTTCACTGCTGTCAGGAACAGATGGAAAGGTTAATCACCAAATCAGAAATTTGATTTAATACATTCAAAGTGTATTTGAGAAAATGTAGTGTCCTTCCCCCCATAACAGGAAGATTTAAACACCAAGCACACATATGCATGAACATGCTCACCACTATTCCATATTCATGTAAACAGCATATGCCGCTTGGATATTCTGAATAAGGCCTTATTACAAATGTAGCATTTTAAAATTAAGACGTGGGATGTGCCAGTATTAGTCAGGTTTTAAGAGTTTTTAGACATGTATGTGACACATTTGGAATATGCGCCTCAGTTGGAGTTTTTAACCGCAGTTTGCAAAACATGGCCTCTTGCCTGTTTAAAGTCAGCTCTGTGCGTCTCCATGGTGCACTGTACACAAACCAAGTAGCCAACACTTTGCAAGGCTGTGGGGTACAGATGCATGCCCAAAAGAAAAGCCCAAAATTCTGGTGTTTGGGAGAAACACACCTGCTTTTAAACATTATGAAAGACTTGGATACATTTTTTTGTGCATGTAAATGTAGTAGCTGTTGCTGAAGCCGCTTTTAGATATTAATTGTCACATGTGGAATATGCAACACTGCTGGTTTCATCTGCCTGTTTAAGTAATGGCTTTTTGGCATTTAAACATAGGTCTCTATTATGTAAATCTCCTATAATGGTTCTGTTCAAAAGATGACCGAATCTTCACAGGTAGAGCAGCAATACATGATGGATTCTTTGCTCCTGTAACAGTCAGAACGTAACAAGGGAGAAGAAGAGCGTTTACAAGTCTCTCATTGGTTGCATCAGTGTTGAATTTTCAAACTTATTTTGCAGTTGAATTAACGCTTTTCTGTGGCTTGATTAATAATGGTCACGAGTGCTGAAGGAAGCTTCGGCACCACTTCTCACTTGCCTGTGCAACCCTGTAGACAGACTGATATAACATCTACATGCATTTTTTCATGAATTAGAAAGAACATACAGAATTCAGCCGCCTGCTTCTCACAGCCTAGACAGAGTTAAAAATGACAAGATGTTAGGTAATGACGAATGTGATTCCGCTTTGCTCATATGCAGTATGCAAACATTTTGCTTGACACTCACACATACTTCATGACTGCTTTAGAAACATGACTCAGGGCCTTATTCAAAAGAGCGACATGTTAAGTTGCCAGAACATTCAAGGAGTGAAACGACTGTCTCAAAAGGACTAAACAGCTATGACTCATAGGGCGCCTTTTGCCAGATTCACAAATACACCATCACAAATAGACCATCCCACACCAATGTCACAAAATCCAAAATCAGGCTCCATTCAGACTTTGGCTCAGAGAATCTGGCATGTGATGAATAAATGATCATCAGTTCTTTGCTCAGTGTCAATTATGAACACTTTTACAGTACTTTAATAAAGCAGAAGGTGGAACTGTTAAATATTTATGTCCCCTCCCAATCCTTCATCATCTATAGACGTTTTCTGCCTCCTGCTCTTAAATGTAATGTAGGATTAAATATAATTCAAGATGTTATGAGGGATTTTGCAAATACTGATGTTTCCACACAAGAACATTGACAGAAATCCTCCACATCACAGCACATCTTAAAAAGTTCAAGCAATCCTGTGGTGTTTCTGTACTTACTCATGAGGGCAGCTCTGTGATTGCTGGTCCTAGTCTCCATGGGGCTGGAGCTGTCGGAATTGCGTGTAGCGAGGGGTTTTGCTACAGGGGCAGTGGACTTTCCACTAGCATCACCTGTCCAACGCAGCATGAACTGCAATGTGGGTCCCTGAGAAAATGTCTCAAATGGTGGCAGTCTCTGTGGGACAGTCATACAGAGTTACAGTCAGTGGTGTGAAGAGAACAACCAATTCTAAAGATAGGAAAGGGAGCCTACGAGGCGACGCTTCATGCCGACACATTTACAACTCCCCCCTACCTTTCCATCAAGAATGGTTTCCCACGTGGCTCGCTTCTTGCTGACAGGGCTGTCCTCCATCCCTTGCATCGACACCTCATATTCCCCATCCAGCAGCTGCAATCTCCTGAGTAGAACAAATCAAGATCAGTGATTTTAATGTACAGTCAAACGAACAAAAGAAGCGATTTTAAAACCTGAATGGAAACCTTACCTATTCTTATCAAAGACAGTCATCTGTGCAACAAAGGTCTCTGTGGCCTCCCCTTCGTCTCTATGAGATGAACTTCTCTTCTTCCTACTAGGAGTATCTGTTACATCTTTGCACACACAAAAAGATGGCAAGAAATTTCATACACAACTAGGATCCATTTCAGTTATCGTTAATTTTTTTTAAATTTTTTTTAAAGACATGATGTGTCCAGAGAGAGACTGGCTCGTTGGGACCCCCTGCTTGCTGTGGCCCAATTCTAAGCATCATAAGCCCCTTTCAAACATGCACTGTTTATCTAGACATTACTCGGGGGGAGCTGTATATGAGAACGCAAATGTCTGAATCAATTGAACCAGACATTAATCTGACTTTACCCTGCCAGCTCCCTGGTAAAAAGTCTTTGTAATGTTTGACTGAGCAGTGTGAATAGAGCAAACCATTGTTCGGGGAATTCACATTAAGTGTGTGGGCGTGATGATGACATTTCTATCATGCAAATGGCGTGAAACCAAAAGAAGACAAATATCTTGGGGTGAAGAAGGGTCATTTACACAAAGCAACGATGAAAACGTCTAACTGAGATTACAAAATTGAGGAACTTCTGTCTGTAAGGGCCATCACCGAATGATGAACAGGCTTATGAACATAACTCTGTGATTTCCGCAGCATATTTTTTGCATCATGTTCTCCCTCTTCTACACTCACCTAAACTACAGAGAGTATTTCCTGAGGATGAGTGGAACGCAAAAGGTATTGATGTGGACTTCCTACCAATGTTCTCGTTGGCCTCTCCGTTGACTAGACCATTAGTATCCCTCCTCCCTGTGCGTGACACCCTGAAAAGGAGCGAGTAGGACTTGACCATGTGGCTGTTGCTGGGCTCAAACTCGTTGCTGGAGACCAGTAAGGAAGGGTAGGAGCCAGGCTTGGTTTGGTTACTGTCAGGATTCAAAGGCACCTGCTTTTTACCTGTAGGCACTTGCTTTATCGGACAGCTGACATCCTGAGGGAAAAATAACTTCATTTAACGAACAATCAATAGTAGGTGACATGAAATGACTTGCTGCTAAAGTGAGAGACTGTCTTGATAATATTTTACTTTACCTTGCGTTTTTTATGGCAGACTTTGACAAGTAGCACCTCTAAGGACACGGAATTTTGTTCATTTTCTGAATTCTGAGATGGCTTTTCTGTATGGCAGCAAAAAGAGTTTTGTGTCAATCAACATATAGTAAAGCACACATGATTTTTATTGTTATCTCTATGCAAGTCTAATACTCTGTTGGTAGACAAACATCTTCCGTGATGTCGAGGAGAAGTGTCCGCTCCTACACTCCGTAGTCAGTGGGTGTTTACATTTTTTTCCCTTTAGGCTAACCGCTTGCTTTACCACAAATCTTTTAGCATTCTTGTGCTTACTAACTGTGGTTGGGTGTCATGGCAACAGCGTACTAAATATGAGTGTGTATACATGCAAACCTACATCCTGATTTTTAGTTTTATTATAGTCTTGATCTTATTCAGGATGTTTAAACTGAACACTAGAAACCTGAACATGATTTTAACAGTATCCAGGTTTCGGATCACCTGTGTGCCCCTGTGTGTGTCCTGACTTCTTACCATCTCTGAATAATCAGAAACCTGAATAAGGTGTTGTCGTGACACAGTATTCTGTTTCCTATTAGAGTACTCAAAGTAGCACATCCAACACAGAATAAGGGCTTAACCAGGATACTCCACAGACCTGATCAGAACCAGTATACTAGTGTGCATGTAAATAAAGTGGCCTGATGTCAGTCAGAGCAAGACTATAAGTTAAAAAACAAACTTCTTTACTCAGCCAATTCTTTATGCATTAGTATCTTCCTTATAAACGGATACACTGAACACAAGCACTTGAGCACAATCTGCTCACCATCCTTATGGAAGAACCCAGTGAAGGTTAACTGTAGATGTGAAGACAAACTGAAAGACAAACAGAAAAATGCACAGGTGAAACTGGGTTACATCAAGTGCTGCAACAACAGTGGTATATGAATGGTAATTAATTATGTCAATACAATTTCTCTGGTATTTACATCCCCAGAAACCATCCAGTGATAAAAAAGGGGCATATCAACTAATGCAGATCTGCGTTACCTTGGAGAATCCTGCTCTCCCTTCATCCTCTCGACTGTCTGCAACATATCATCCACTTTGAATGTTTTCCTGAAGGAAAGGTCACAAGTCACACAGGTTCAAAATCAATTTGTTAAAGCTGTGACAGAACATAAATGAGATTGCAAACATATCAGGTATGAATCATGTTTTATAATTCTGTTGGTGCATCAAGACACATCGTTAGATTTCATACCTTTTGGCATTTGTTCGGCCATTTCTGTGAGACATGAAGGTGAGCGTCCTGTGCAAAAATATGGGCTGAAAAGAGAATAAGGACAAATTAATCACTCTCATTTTAAGTGTGCTGGCTAATCAATACAATGGAGATATATGTATAGTAGTTTACTTACTGCAATCAAATTCCTTGTGCGGAGAAATCTGTATATCTGAGTTGGTTCTGGAAACAGAAAAAGGGATCATTATAATGTTTACTTTGGAAACCATCACATTACCCTATAACTATGTTTTCTGGATAACTACCCCAAAGATTTTAAACATGTTCCAAGTAAAAGAGGAGTGCAGTTGTTCTGCTTTACGAGACAGGCCCCTCCACCAGTCTGCTGTCACTTCATTTCACTGTGTCAGCATCTGAGAAATTAATCCATACTACTGCTAACACATGGCAAAAGAAGGGCTGTTAACAGGTGGTGGTTAGGCAAAATATCCACCAGCCAAAGAAAAACTGAAGACATTAAACAATACATGCGGTTGCATTGAGTACAGTCAACATTAAATTTGTTTAGTTAAAACAAACAATATCTGGAGCTCCCTGTTGAGTATAAACTAGGGAGGCCTGTCAGCCAAAAGCAATTATTGGAAACAAAATTAAGTATCAGAAAAGTTCAGCGGGTAGCTACAGGCATTCTGAGAGCATGGAAAAGTTCTTCTCGTGATACCAAAACAGAGAGGTTGCATTGTAAAGTGACGAGTGTTGAAATCTCACTTTCAAAGGCCTGTAGGAACAGCTCATGGTCGGCCTGAATCTGCTCCATCTTCGGCTTCTTCACAGAGTTCATCACTGCTGATGAGGCGGGGTACACGGCGCCGTTAGCTTTGCAACTCGCCCCACTCATAATATGACCTGAGTTCTGCGAGTGAAACAACGGCACGTGTTAACAAATTAATTATCACAGCACAAATGGGGGGAATACAACATGTTAGCTTAGCCAGTAGGCAGATACTCGCGTTAGCAGTCGAGCTAGCTAGCTCAGCTAAAAGCACAATGCTAACATGTTAGTGAGCTTGGTTTTTCAGCGTAGTATCCGTTCGTTTGTTCAGACTTCGATTAACAAAAACCGTAAAAACGGCATGTGATAGAGATCGGGCATAAATAAAGGCAACCCACCCTGGCCGATGGCATTAATTTGTTAGCCTCGCTGCCTCCAGCACAAGCCTGGCAGACTCAACAGCAGAAACCCATGAAGATGAAGAGGAGGCGACGAGACGCTGGCTAGTTAGTTAGCTAGCAATGCTAGCATGGTTTACTAGAAAACAAACCACCGTATGCCTGAGCTTCTCTCGCATTCAGCTGCCTCAAATACCGTTTGATATCGTTGCTGGTTGGAGTATTTTGGATCAAATTATTGATTATCTATCTCAAATTTATTGTCGGTGTGGTTTCCTTCAATTTGTACTGAACAACAGAGCAGTAGTCAGTTATCAGCCAATAGGAGACGGACTGAGAGAATGCAGCGCTGTGATTGGCTGTTAACCTCCGGAGATGACATACAACCCGCTCTCGCTTTCTGCGATTTTGCGGGAAATCGAGTTTATCAGACTTCTCATCAAGACAGCTCGACTTATCCCGCATGCTGTGGATTTCCTCTGTTTGATTGCACGCCGTGAAATGAATGGATTTCATGGTAAAAAAGAAAATAGAACGACAGTCTACGTTAAAGGCATCTACAATACACAGTAAAGAGCTTAAAGTTATTTTTCAGGGTAATAATACGACTTTCATCTCACTTTGTGGTATTACTATGGAGGCAAGGACATTAATATCCTGGCAATATATATATAATTCATATATATCATCAACATAATCTTTTTAAATAATATTGGCATTCATAGTATGTGGTATTTAGGGATTGTTCATTACTTATCAGAGGAGAGGGTGGCTGGGTTGTGACTTTGTTTTTCTTTTTGCTTGCTCGTTTGTTTCAACCCTCCCTGAAGCTACAAATATTTCTCCTTGATCCTCCCTGACTGGCAGAAAATGCATGAGCCTCCCTCCACCACAAATTAGTTGTTAGATTATTAAAATTTACCCTTTGATGCTTGAAAGTAAAAAGTGAAAAGCTGAAGACGAAGTCCTGGAGTTGAAATTAAGCCTTGGGTTTTCACTCTCGTCATGCATGCTGGTTAGTTATTGCAAATGGTTTATTTTTAGCCAAATGTTAAATGAGACTAGTTTGAGCTCAGATACAGTTTTTTTTTTCTCTGATGGAAGTCTTTATGATGTATGATGTGACCAAGGATTCTTGGAAATGTGAAAATCCAACAATAATTCCTGTTATTACAGTTTCTGGCTATCATGAATGAGACAACTTTGGCAAAAAAGAAAAACGATGGGTTTGGAAGGCATATTGAATATTGGCAGAAAAATGAATTTAAATTTAAATTATTTTACATGCCTCCCCCTTTTTGCACATAAGTGATGAACTGTGCCTTACTGTTTCAAATTAGTCAGACATGCATCATATATTTTAGGGACTGTATTTATAAATATATGTGCCCCAAAGCAAATTGAAAAACACAATTCCCTTCCCAAAAAAAATATTTGAAGTACCTCCCTTATTTTGCACCACACCTTCTCCGCTCACAAGTAACTAACAGTCTCTTACAATCACATTTCTCACTGAGACTGAACTTCACAGGAACATACTGTACATAGCAGACTGTACCTGCAACAGCAGCAGACTACAGTATGGTACATGGTAACAGAAAGACAGAAAATAATAATGTAAATGAGGAAAGAATTTGTCATCAAGTTCTTCACATATACGTCAGCAGCGGCTTATGAATATAAGTCCCTGTTTTCCAAAACAGTGATTCAATACAATTTAAAATTAATTTCCTTTAAATGTTTTCTCAAAATCTATTAAAAGTTCCCCATCAGCAATTTTGTATTTACTTTCAGGTATTTGACAAATACTTTTGTTATTTAATGCTATTTAAAAGCCGTATGTGACTCCTAACATCAGTGGGTTGGCTGGTTTGAATTTATTTTGCCATCACTCAGACCACACACTGTTGAAGACTCAGACACATTTCATCGTGTTCCCACACGGAACTTTTTAGAGACGGAACCGGAAGTGCGGCGAATCACAACTTCCACACATGTGTGGGGGAGAAAGATGCCTCATTGCTTACAGTCAAATGATATTCTAATATAAAGTCGACATATATAACTCTAATTCAACCAAACAAAAGTCGGACCTGACCTCGTTACGTGTGCGCGGACAAGATGGCGGAGATCGTTCAGCATCGCATCGAGGACAGAATCCCTGAGCTGGAGCAGCTGGAGAGAGTGGGACTGTTCACCAAGAAAGAAGTCAAGTAAGACGACATGTCACTTACCGAGGGTTTCCAGTTGTGTTCATCCAACAGAAAAACATATCAATATACAAAGGGCATCCTTTTGATAAGATCGTGCTGCCACCCACCTGAGAAATGTGTTTGTGGGCAACAGTCCACAGTAATGTGGAGAGATGACACAGAGATAAACTTCAGTTGACCACACTAGTGTAGAGGAGATAATCGTGGATTTAAAGAGAAATTAACCCTAAAATAAACATGGCGTGTACAGTGACATGACAGAATCAAATCCTGGAGCTGCTCCACAGGTGCTGAATAGTGAAACAACCTATTAACCCATAAGCTCATGGGATCAGTCAAAAAATAGGGCACTGTAGTCTAAATAAAAATTGTGAAACACTTTTGAGCTACATTTTTTTGTAAGAAAGGTGCCATATAAATAAAGATTATTATTATTATTGTTGTTTCAGATCCATAATCAAGAGAGCCACAGCTCTGGAATACAAGCTCCACAGGCTGATTGTAAACAAAGACGACTTCATTGCATACATCCAGGTAGGATGCCTTTACTGTCATCATTATATAAAAAAAAGGAGAAATTAAAGTTGTTTTTAAAACACTAACGTCAAAATTGTGTTTGATTCTAGTATGAAATCAACATTTTAGAGCTCATCAAGAAGAGAAGAGCGGTAAGTGGTGTGTTTTTGGCTTTATGTAGTGTTACTGTTCACTTCAGATAGGATTCATTTTAAGGTAGACATTTTTTGAAATTTTTGTGTTGAGCTTTTGTTAACACAAATTCAAAAGAAGTTAATTTACTTTCACATAATCATCACAATGTTTGAGTGTGTCTAACTTTGCTTTCGCAGCACATACGTTACCAGTTCAAAAGAGAGGAGATCGAGTACCCCATCATCCATAGAATTAACAGTGTCTTCAGAAGAGCAACAAAAAAATGGAAGGTAATATCACCATCACAATTCTTAAGAATCACAAGAATATTATTCACGTTCATTTATTATGTTATTCGCTTATTTTTCCATCACTATTTACTTTAAGATCAAATATGTAGCCCAATGAGATACAATTTATAGTTACAGAATCATTGTAAGCATAACTGAGTGAACACTCGTGTCTTCTTTCGTCACAGGATGATGTGCAGCTGTGGCTTTCACATGTTGCTTTCTGTAAGAAATGGGTATGTGATCTCATTATTTGCTTTAAGTACAACTCAGACCAAATGCTGCATCTTCTCATGCTAAAAATAATCGTCTCCTTTCTCTCATCAGGCTACCAAAGGCCAGATCAGCAAGGTGTTCTCAGCCATGCTTGCTATACACCCCGACAAACCAGGTACAGAGGGTTGTGTTTTACAGTCTGTTGTAACAAAGCCGTTATTATCTGACATTAATAGTGACCATGTGCTTCTCTGTCTTCAAGCCCTGTGGATCATGGCAGCCAAGAGTGAGCTGGAGGATAGAAGTTCCTCTGAAAGTGCCAGGCACCTGTTTCTGAGGGCTCTGCGCTTCCACCCAAACAACAAGAAAGTCTACCAGGAGGTAACAAAAGCTAAATATATGTTGTTGTTTTGTTTATCCAAGGTTATCGCCTGTAACAGTGAAAACCTGTACAGAGAGATGTTGTTCACTGGTGTGCTTGAGTGAAATATAGTGAAAAGAGTCAGTAGCTGCTGTTGAAAGAGTGATGCACGTGCATGTGTATTTGTCAAATATTCCTACCTTACTATGTCCCACGACTTCTGTGTCAGTATTTTCGTATGGAGCTGCTGCATTGTGAGAAACTGAGGAAGCAGAAGGAGGAGCTGGAGAAAGCCCAGATAGATCTGGTTAGTGTGTCACACATTGACAGTGGAAACAAACACACACACACACACACACGCACACAAAGCTCTCACTTTAACACTCTGCTCTTCACTCCTACCAGGGGGAATATGAGTTTTCTCCAGAGATCCTGAGTGGCAAACTGGCTGAGGTTGTGTACAGAGATGCTACAGGGAAAATCAAAGGTAAGTCTTAAAGTGATACATTTTATGTCCTCATTTAAAGAAGAATATAGTCAGTTAATTTTTATTTTGAGTTTTGAGTAAGAAAACTGATGCTGTGAAGAAGGCCTACATTGTCAAATCATTTTTTTATTTGCACTTGGCAAGTATGTCACACAAAACGCCTCATAAAACCACAAACTTTTGTTTTCCCATAAGAGCTTTACAGGTGCTGGTAGGCAGATTTTGTTAACTTCAGAGTAGTAGTGTCAAAAATATCAATTTGATTCATATCAACTCTAAAAATTTGAAACAGTTTCTCAACTAATTTTCCGATGTATCGATACACCAGTGCTAGCTGCGCTTTGTCGCTGTCTGTTATTGTTATCATGCACTGTAGTCATTCTGCTGTTGTCTGCTTCTAACCATAAAAGAAAAGTTGCCATTGTCATGTTACATCTTTGTTTTTTAATCTTTCAATAAAGCTTTTACATAAAGCTTTTACTTATAGAGCCCCTATGTCAGTTTTCCCCTGTGGTATCTAAATATTATTGAATATGTTAGAAAGTCCAGTATCGTCACAGCACTAAAACAGGTTAGCCATTTCCCTCATTTCCATTGTTTATGCTAAGCTAAACTACACAGCTGCTGGTTGTAGGTTAATATTTATGATACAGATATTGTCAAGTCATGTCAATTTTATTTATAGAGCCCAATGTGACAGATTTGCCTCAATCTGTACAGCATACGACATCCTCTGTCCTTAGACTTTCACTTCAGGTAAGGGTAAAACTCCCCCTTAAAAAGACGGAGGAGACCCTTGACTGGTATCTTTTCATCAAACTGTTGCCAAAAAGCAGATAAGCGTCCTTCTCAAAATGTCCAACTTTTCCTTTAACAGCAGAAACTCTCAGATCTTGTCACTTCATGTCTTGTGTCGCTGATCTTTTTGTCCCACAGAGGCCGAGTTTGTCGTCTCACTTTTGAACATAGCTGCTATCTTTGACTTCACCAAAGAACTCCAGGACTTCATCCTGCAAGAGTAAGTCACCACATAATTCACCCACACTCACACGCATTCCTGAACTCAAACAGAACTCCATCACTAAGCATGAACATGCCCACTCCCCCACCCTCGTATCGCAGCCTACAGGCGAACTACACAGAAGACAGCTTGACGTGGGATTTCATGGCTAAGAGGGAGCTGGAGGCTCCGGGGGCAGGGGAGGAGCTGCACACAGCCAAAGGCCGGGCCTCAGATATCAACCGCAGAGAGGAGCGCTGCTGCCAGGTTTATGAGGAGGGAGTCAAGAGCCTTGACACGGGTAGGTGCTCACACACACACACACACACACACACACACACACACACACACACACACACACACACAGCAAATAGACACAGTAGTTGGGCTATTTTCCAAATGGCATGATCACCTGCAGAGACTGAAGCATGATGGATAGTTGTAATCAACATCTTACTACAGGGACCTGTGGATTTTATGAAGTATAAAAACGAGCTAAAGTATTAAAAGTAGTAAAAATTAAAATTACAGTGAAGGTTTTATTACTATGCAGTGACACACTTCTTCCCACTGCATGTGCTTTAGAATGAGGAGACACTTAGTTTTACAATTTGAAAAACATACGTTTTGTTGCAGTGTGGTCGAAGCTATACTACCAAACCAGATTTATTTCATTTCAGATATTAATTTGCTTCCCTTAATTTATTTTGGACATACTGTCAATGTCATTTCCATTGTTGAATTTGCTGCAAGTCTGTTCACCCCAAAATCCAAAATATATATTTTTCCTCTTACCTGTAGTGCTGTGTATTAGTCTAGATTGTTTTGGTGTGAGTTGTCAAGTGTTGGGAGATACCGGCCGAAGAAATGTCTGCCTTCTCTCTAATATGATTAAACTACGTAGACTGCACTTTACTTGTGGTGCTCAAATTTTTATTTAGGGGTCAGCTGTCACTTTAAATTTGCCCCTCTGAAATCTATGGATGTCTTGTGTTAATTTCCTGCCAACTTGATGTGTCAGTATGGTAACCCTTCCTGTTACCTGCGCTCTAGAGCCCATGTGGAGTTGCTATGCAGCCTTCTGCCTGGAAAGGCTGAAGAGGAAGACCAACGTCCAAGAGCTGAAGGAAAAGGTAAGTGGCCGTCCACTGAAAACTCTCAGTGGCTTGAGTGTTTTGGGAGGTGGGTGTTGAAGGGGTAAATCCTGACAGGCGTGTGTGTTGTTTGTGTCACAGAGGCAGGAGAGGCTGCTGGGAGTGCTGCAGCGCGCCCACGACTCCTCACTGCTGAAGGAGGATTATTATAAGAACTGGGTAAGATAATGGCTTCATTAAATGTGCAAATGGAATCATAGGGGCCCTTAAGCCATAATGGTTCAGTCTCCCTTCATTTGCATAATGACTCGTCAAATATCTGCTCACAAAAAGCATTTCTTTGCTTCCATTAGTTAAGCTTTAGTTTGAGTTTGAGTTGAAGTCTTTCAAGTGCTGGTCAAAGTCTGGGGAGGCCAACAAGCATCTCTTTGTCAGTCTCAGTCTGCTCCTCCAAATGCATGTAACTGTACCGTGCTCAAAACAGGTGTTATCTGAAGCTGGTTATCAGTAGTCACTTGAAAACCATGGCATAACAAAATGAAACCAGGCTGCTGTCTCCAGTGATGTCCAAGCTCCGAAACAGCTGATGAAAATAAAATGTTTGAAAAAAGGATGTCCTGGTGACCTTGAGGTTAAAGGCTCATACCATGCAGCCATTTTGGTTTTGACTCTAGCCAAGTACCTTTTTATGCCCCACATTTCCTCTTACTCTCTATTGTTTACCATCTAATTAAGGCATTAAAGATGTCCATAAAATAACACAGAGCAGCCTCTTGCTGCCAAAATCATGTTATCACAACTGTGTTGAATAAACAAGTTACTTATGAGTCAGTGTGACTGTTATTTACAAGTCCTATTTAACTTTTAATTTGGCAGCGTGAACCTAAATAAGTCAGATAAGCAGAGCTGAAGTAATAATTTTAAAAAAGGAGATGAAAAACGGAGGGAATCTGCTCCTGATTTAACTTTCTCTTTGATTGTCAAATAAAAGTTGCAGACCCTGCTCTCATCCGGAGATACTGAGGGAGCGGCCAGTGTTGCTATGGCAGCAACGCAGCGCCACAGCCAATCAGTATCAGTGTGGAGCCTGAGTCTGCAGACGCTGATGCAGCTGGGGAGTGAAGACGTGGGCAGGCTATTCCAGGAGGCTCTCACACACGTCAGTCCCAAGGTACACAGAATACACACACACACACACACACACACCCTCAAAATAATTTGTTCTCAACCACATCAAGTTTGGTAATCTTCTCTGCTTACACTGTGCACATACACCACATCAGTCGTGCCCACTGTACTAGTATAATTGTTCTCTTAGGCGAGTGGAGGCACTTGGACACACACACACACACACACACACACACACACACACACACACACACACACACAAGCCACCAGCACTGCTGTATAAGTGGGCCATCTCCTTGGCCCAATTACCCTCTATTTCATTTTATTAAATTTCCTCAAATGGCTTCCTCTGTCCCTTCTATACGTGAGGAGAACTGAAGACATATATATATATATATATATATATATATATATAAAAAGACCTCAATTAAGCAGGCACTTAAAGGAATACTTCACCCACAAATGACCGTTTGTATATCAGTTACCCTGTGTTACCTTGAATTAGTAAAGAAAACTTTGTGTTTTTCACATGCCTCCGCAGTGAATGAGAAATCCAAAAACTGAGAAAATTCTTAATGAATTGAAGTCATACTGGGAACTGCGTTCAACAACAGCAAAACTCACACAACTTGTGCAGTATAAAACCTATGAAAGCCTTACTATTTAAAATATTTTTATATAAAAAGTCTAATGCGCGGATGAGTAGCGCACCTGGGCAAACGTGGGTTTGAACTCTGTTGAATGGAATTCACAAGCAGAGTTCAAATGCACGCACTTGCCTGGGCGCATTACTCGCAAGTTATTAAAATAGTTAGGTTTAGTGAAAATGCATGTTTGGGAAGTACTGCGCAAACAACTGGATAAATGAGACTTGGATTATACCGTACGAGTTGTGTGAGAGTTTGTAAACAGATGCTTTGATTTAGTTTTGCTGTAGTTAAACGCGACTCCCCTTTACTTCAATTTATCAAGAATATTCACTGTCTTCAGATGCTTGGTTCACGGTGGAGGCGAGAAAAACAGTTTTCTTCACAAATTCAAGGTAACACAGGGAGAGTAATTGATATTCAAATGGTCATTTTGTGGGTGAAGTATTCCTTTAAGCAACCCTCAGTTATAAACGCAACATGAGATGTGTAATTTGTGTCATTATTCACAGTCAGAATCACATCATCTCAATTTAACTTGACAGGTAAATGAGCAGGATACCGTTAAACTCTGCACTCTAAATATAATTAGAAGCTTTGGATGCAAAGTGAACTACAAATCCCTCATATTTGGAGGTAGTCACAGTCATCATCATTAAGCTAGCTTAGATGATTTTCTCATGTTGTTACCTAATAGCTGAACTTTTATATAAAACTAAAAAAAAACAGCAAGCAACAGTTTTCTCTCCTTAGATTTGTGTTGCTCTAAATAATCACTACACTATGTACTCACTACACATAAACTTGGATCCAATACTAGATTTAAAAAAGACATTTGATACCTCTTTGCATACCATGGTAAAAAGAGAATAAGTCTTTGGCACACACAATAGGAAAAAAGAATATTTTTAGAAAATAACAACCTGCACACAGTGCTGCTACAGAAAAAGTCACTGAACACATGCCCTCTAGTTATGTGGTGGGTCCATTGTTAGAGAGAATGCTGTAACAGCCACAGGTTGAGTTCATTTTCTCTTGTGCAGATTTGGTTAAAAATCTCATTGTAGATCTGTTTTCTTTTGTTTTGTTTTTTTCCAGCTTTGTTACTTTCGATACTATCAAATGTACAGTTAATGGAGATCAGATCATTTTAAATACATGGTATCAAAAATAGCAACAAAGTACTGATACTTTTCACAACCTTATTCTGGCATCCTTCACATAGCTGCACTGTACATCACAGTAATGTAGGATGCTGTGTGTCTGTGGATACTCATGCTCTGACTCAGTCACAGGCCTTTACAGTAATGCGCAGAAAGCTGGTGATTGTTTCACAAGACTGTGGCCCTGAGAAGTAGCTGTGTGAGGAGGATTACTACAGGCTGCTCATTAGGCAAAGTCTTTTCTCTGGAGATAAACACTCTTCTTAAGCATTGGGAAACAGTATAAACCCTCAGGGTATGTCGAACAATAAAATGTTTCCATAACTGCAGGCACAGACTTTGAGATAAATTAATGGAGTCCATCATGATGTTTTATTCACATGCACTTTCTAAAGGCATTTTGACCTGTTGGAAGAACTGCTAGCTTAGAACAGAAGAAGGTGTCACTTCAGGTGCTAAGCTAGGATGTATTACTAATTTTAAAGTGTCTGCATATAGCGGGACAACATTGTAGCTTAGTCTTTGAGAATGGGTCTGGTTTAAGCTTGGCTTATTCGGACGAAAAGAAGATGAAGATGTTGAACGACACTGGCATCACTGACCTCCACCCAGTGCTACAGGAAGCAAGTGGACTATCTGCTGAGCTAAATCCTCTCTGTCTTGTCTTGACAGGAGAGTCTACCACTTTGGCAGCTGCAGATCCAGTGGAGCATGGCCAACCTGAGTCCAGAGGAGACGGAGGCTGTCTTCAAGGTAGTACACTGGAATCCACCACATGCAGTTCCAGTCAGCTTCTGCACAGTGAAACATTCAGCACATAGTTTACACTGGAACGCTTTTTGGCTAGGCTGGTGAAGTAGTTCTTAGTAGCTTCTATGATTGTAGAAAACTGGTGATGTCATTTGGAGCCAGAGTCTGGGCAATAGTGTTTCGGGAAGTGGAGCTGCGGTATTGAGTTCCTTCCATCCATACATCTGCCCCAACCAATTGTGAGCAGCTGCATTGATTGCTAGTAAATAGGGCTGCCACGATTAGTCGACTAATTGATGAATAATTGACTATTAAAATAATCGGTGACTATTTTAGTAGTCGACTAATCGGTGTGAGTCATTTTTCATAGAGAAGTACTATAAAAGTACCCCAAAATACTCTTATTGCAGCTTCTTACGTTCCGATATTGGCAGCTTTACACACTCTTCCATGACAGTGAACTAAAACCCTTTGGCGTGAGTACGACACAAGACATTAGATGACGTAATTTTGGGGTTTGGGCGAGACAAATTGTCATTTTTCAACATTTTAACACATTTTTTCGATGAAATGATTAGTCAACTAATCGAAGAAATAATCGACAGATTAGTCGACAATGAAAATAATCGTTAGTGGCAGCCCTACTAGCAAACCGTCAATCATATTGTCAATCATGACGTCACTGCCACTTTTGATAGCATCGATAGCTAACTAAATTCAAATTTATCTGAAATATGAACACTTGAACATTCATCAGCATGATAAGAATTGAAAGAAACCATCTAACAAAAATTTGAAGGGTACTTTTGTCTTTTAGTTTGGTCCATGGGGGGAGGCGGGGTTTTAATGACGTATACTGCAGCCAGCCACCAGGGGGTGATAAAGATGTTCTGACTTCACTTTTAAGGGGCTGTCAAGTCGTCCATCTTTCGGTCATTATGAAAACCTATGCAGAAATCCCATAACTTTTCTGGACAGTAATATGAAGTACTGTGTAGAGATAAACTGAAATAAGAAAAAGCAGGTTCTGTCAATGCTTCCATGCAAATAACTATAGATGAATAGCCCCTTACAACTGCAGTGTTTTGGCCTCCAAAATGAGACTGTCTTGCAGACGGTTTGTTCTCGTTTGTTCCCAGAGAGGTCTGATGTCTGCAGTAGCGGCTGTTGCCATGGAGATGAAAGAGAGCTTCCTTGATTGGTCGTACTGCACCGGAGGCTACAAGAAAGCTAGAAGGACCTTTACAAGGTAAAAACGAATCACTTTGTGTGCTGATGTTGTCGTTAATTTAAGTGATAAATACGACAAAACAGAATGCAAATTTAATGGGTCCCAGAACACTGTGGCAAAATGCAAAAATAAACTCCTGAGAAGTGTATCCTGTGACAAACCTCTGGATTTTAAGATAGAAAAACTTTTTTTCTTCTTCTGTAGCTTACAGGAAAACCGTCCCTTGTCCAAGGCCTTTTTCACCAAAATGATTGAAATCGAGAAGGAGCAGGTATGTGTAGCCACTGCTGTATCTAATATGTGGAAGCTCTAATGTAACTGCACCTCAGTCTTTTAGATTTAAGGTGGAGAACAGATAATCTTGATAATAGTTTGGATTCTGAACTTCCGTTTGATTGACACATTGCTTCAGAAGACTTTTATCTCTGCCAAAAAGAAGAAACAGATGGTGGACTTTGATATTATTTGTATTACTGATGAGGTGAGACAATCCTGAGTAGTGATAACAATGTTGTTTGTTCTTCCAGGAGACTCCGAAGATGAACAACTTAAGGGACTACTATGAGAGGGCCCTGCAGGAGTTTGGTACCTCAGACGATGGTGAGCAAAGCTTAAATGCCTTAAAGGAATACTTCATCCCCCCCAAATGAATTTGAATTTTTTTTATTCTCGTCTCCATGGTAAACAGAGAATCCAGAAATGCAGAAAGTTCTTGATGAATTAAGTCATAGGAGTCCACATTTAACAGCAAAACTATATCGAAACACCCATTTTTCAGATAAGTCAACGGAAGCCAGACTCCATTAACAAAAACTTTCATTTTTACTGCTAAAAATGGGAACTATTGGTCTACCGCTCCCTTGATCAACTAGATAGTTTGTGTTATTATATGACATTGGTGCTTTAAAGGGTTAGTTTGGATTCATCAAAATCACACAACAACGCAAACAAACTACCGATTGAGGCACTAGACCAGCAGCTTGTGTGTTCACCAAGGTAAAATTACTGTTTTTGTCAATGGAGTTTGGCTTTGTTGAAAGCACAGCTAACTTTCACTTTTTGTTCAGTTCCCCGTCAGAAAGGGCCGTGTATTTACGAAGTACTGAGCATATGACTGGATAAATGGGCTGTTGTGAAACACGATCCCCATTTTTGTATTCTTCATTCATTGTGGAGGCATGCGAAATAAAGTTTTTGTCACAGAATTCAACATAACATGAGAAGAGCAATTGATATTTGGGGGTCATTTAGGGGTGAGGTATATCTCACAGGGAACATATGTCAAAAAGAAAAAGCGTTAGTTAAAAAATTTATCCACAACATTCTGTTAATCAAGTATTAAGGAGTAAATTTCAAGTTTCCATCAAACAAACAACTGTGTGGACCCCACACAAACCAGTCTGGTTACTAGGCCAAAGAAAAAGCCATCAATAGATAAAGGAAGTTAAAGAACTCCTGTTGATTATCAGATTATTTAATCATCCTTGCACAACTCCACCTTTTTCACTTAAAATATTTTCTGTTGTTTTTTTATTTCCATGAAGATCTGTGGCTGCAGTACATCCAGGAGGAGCTGGGACCCCTCGGACAGCCAGAGAACTGTGGCAAGATTCACTGGAGAGCCATGAAGTTTCTGGAGGGGGAGAGCGTGGAGAGGTTCACTTCCAAGTATACTCTGATTCAGACTGGCCACTTATGAAGGGTCCGGGTAGCGTAGATCGAGGCCTTTAAGTTTAGATAACGACAGCCAGTGTTCAACAACTGAGTAGAGTTTATCAGCTAAAGAAGCAGCACATGTTTCAGAGCAGGTGTTCATCTTGGTCCTGTTTAAGTCTGGTGCTGTGCCCATCCATGAATTGTCGGTATTGCAGTTTCTGAAGTTTGCGGTCCATCAGGAAAAGGCCTGTCGATTCTTCTTCAAAGGTTTCAGCGGTGTTGGAGGAAATGTTCTCAATTGAGCCACCTCTGATGTTTGCGGTTTCAAGCCGTCATATTTTACAGCTGTAATTCACAACTTTTTATTTTCAATTACAGCAGTTCGTGCTGCATTTGATACCAGACTGATTTTGGGAACATGTTTTGTAAGGACGTCCGGTTTGATTGAATTCCACATTTATTTGTCAAACTTTGATGCTGTTATAATATTAAAACATTCTTTCATTCTGGTGCGATCTCTGTTGTGGTCCCTCTGACACAGTGACATAACAGATACACACACATACACCCCAAAAAAAGACAGCACACACTTTTTCCTAAACTCCAAAATTACACGAATTACACAATAGTTTTCAATAACCCAGTCTTTTAAAAAGGTTCATGGTAGGTAAGTGAAGTTAATTTAAATTACTGTGACAATAAATATCCTTTATCCTCTAAAATTCTCAGTTCACACATCAATCCAGTGTTCGCAGTCAAAAGCAAGACTCATTATTCAGATTCTTGCCTGTCATGGTGCAAAATGTTGCCTTAAAAACACACAACCACACATATAAAGCAGCAGTGGTATGAGATAGTTGCACATCTATAGTCTTTCAATGGCCAGCTAAAAACTGTCCATACACATCTAAATATATTTACAGTTAGTTTTTAAGGACACTTAAAATTGTAATGTCTTACAGCAGCGCGGTGTCTACAGTGATGTAACAGCTATAAGGTATGGCAAGATGTTAATTTAAAAAGCATTATATAAATGGATCATGAAATTGCACTTTAAAGTCTAATAAAATACATTATGCTCCTATAAAATTGTATCACGAGGAATTTTACGTTTTTTCTCTGACACTGCTCACAGGCATGGACAGTGTTACTCAATGGCCTCCTCTATTCATTGAAAGAGATGTTCATAAGACAACCATGTGGCCAGTTTTAGGGGGGAATGATAAATATATTTCCTTTGAGATATTAAAATACCTCTGCACTCTGACACTAGTTTCAGTGGAACCGGCTTCTCTGGATTTCTCAGTCAGGATTTAAGGAAATGAGTGCAAACATGCAAACAACCAAACATGTATAACATGTACTTTAAGGCAGAAGTTGTTATGGCAAAGGTCTTTTTTTTCAATGACGATCACTTTAGAAAATAAGTGAATTAAGATGGTGAGGGAATGCCCAGTTACATCCTGTCAGCTGAGGTTTGATATACTACTATTACTGTGTGTGAGAGGGGGTTTCTAACAGGGTTGGCAGACGTACTGGTTTGCTGATATATTGAGCTACTTAGGCTATTTAAAACAAATTGGCCAGTTTACGGCTGAGATAATGGAGCGTCTGTGCTGACACTGGGTGTTTTTGTTTCTGAGAGCAAACCTGAGAAAATATTAAAATGTGTTAAGGACATATTCTTAGTCAGCAGCTGCAGCCTGCAACACGTGTGACGAGCCGCTGAGTCACAATGTCCCATGATGGTCTAAATGCTTTATCAGAGGCCTATTAAAAATAACATTTAGAGGGAAACAATGAATCCTTTTAGTAGTTGAAGCTAACATTTTTAAAGGCACAGTTCAACTCATATCAAAAACATATTTTTCCTCTTATCTGAAGTGCTGTTTTTCAATCTGAATTGTTTTGGTGTGATTTGGCGAGTGTGAGGTATAGGCCGTAGAGATGTCTGCCCTTTTTTTTTCCCATATAATGATACCAGATGGCACTTAGCTGGTGGTGCTCAAAGCGTAAAAAAAAAATACATTTGTAAACTCTAGAGCAATGTCTCTTTAGCGAAATCATGACCCTGTTACTGGAGATAATCAACAAACCTTGTTGTGAGCAGTTTCATGTAGGAACTATTTTCTACATACTGAACTACACCTGCCAACTGTATCATTGCACAGAAGGAAGCGTGCTTCAACTGCTAGCTCACCTAGCACAACTGGGCTAACTAATGTTACAACAGAAGAATTAATAAAATAATAGATGTAGCTACGGTGATGTCCCTCATTGGTTTGTGGACTGTCATTTTGAAGCCTCAAGTGTGACATTTTGGCTGTCGACATCTTGGATTTTTGGAAACAGAGGTGACCATGTTTGGACGAGAGGGTGGAGCTGTAGAAGAGCGAGGGGAGGGTCGGACTCGCAGGCAGTCTGTCACTCAAAATGTATTTTTTATTACCCTCCCCTGCACGACACAGTTGTCAAGAATGTTGAAATGAGCTACAGAGATCTGCTGTAAAATTGGGCATTTTAACATGGGGGTCTGTGGGGTTAGCCTCAAGTGACCTCAAAGAACTTCACATTGGCTTCATTTTCCAGTCCCGGAGGATGCCGTTTGGCTACTGCTCAGCCGAGGAGGACGCCATTAATGTGTACATCTTGCATTGTCAGGAGCACAGGCCTCTCTTCAATGAGTAGATGCACACCTCCTCCAGCACAGTAATACAGTCAGTGAGTGTTTCAAATGTTTGGAGATTCGAGCGCCACAAGCCGAGTGCCATCTAGCTCTATTATATTGGAGACAAAGCAGACATCACTACGGCCGACACCTCCAACACTCTGCAACTCACACCAAAACAATCTAGACTGATAAACAACGCTACAGGTAAGAAGAAAAATATATTGTTTCAATTTTGGGTTGAACTGTACCTTCAATAAAAATTTGAATATTTTGAATACTGGCACATGTAATCTGTCAGCGTCAGTAAAAATACTATCTATACTGGCCAATAAAAAAACAGCTGGACCCTGTAGCTCCACATGCTCACATCCTCCACAGCCACTCCTACATTACTGAGAGAGGACATGAACCTCAATCTGTTTTCCCCAAAACAGCTTGATGTTAAAAATTACCATCTGGATCTTTTAACACATATTGCTGCTCCTTCCTACCTCCTTGTGTCCCCGAGTATATGTTAGGTCCGACGCCATCCCCTCCTTACTGTCTCCTCCCTCACTGTACACTCTCCTACATGTGCCCTTCAGCTCTTTCGAGTCTGTGTAATGTGTAAGAAACTCCCCTTTGTCCGTCTCACCAGTGTTTGCTTTAGCACCCTTGACACTCATGTCTGATTCTTGTCGGTCTACCACTCCCACGTCACCCCCAGCCCACCCCTCCACACATCTTCAGAGCTTCTTGAAAAGGATGTAGGTGAAGAGTACCAATACGCCTGCTGACAGAAGTCCAATCACACACTGGTGGATGGTGATGACGTTCTCCAGGGCGTGGATGCGCTCCTCCATGGCGTTGGTGTGGATGTAGTCATAAATGGAGGCCCCGATGCTCCACACCGCCCATACAGCATCCACCAACGCTTTCATGGTGGGAGAGACCATTGAGAGGGCCGCCCGCAGCCGGGCGCCTGCCGCATCCGCTGCTTATTGGCCCTACTGCACTACAGAGAGAGAAGAGGGTGACACATGGTGCAGTGAGGAGAGAGCTTTGTGTGGGTGCACTGTTAGCCCCCGAAATAGCAATTACAGTTACACATCTACAAACGTGAACAGAGCAGATCTTTATACTTTCTCTTTTTGTTCTGATTCATGAAGGAATACAATTAAAAGATTTCTGTAATTTTACTGATGGATTTCCAGATTGCCATTTGACTGACTTTATTATAAGTAAGAGTAGTGTTTAAGTACAATTTTGAGGTACTTTTACTTTACTTGAGTGTTTTTCTATTATGCTATTTTATACTTCTATATTCCACTACATTTACTTGAAAAGTGTTTTCACTCTTCACAGTGGCACCCTCAGACATTTTTCATGGCATTGGGGTGCCATACCAAAACCACAGCCATATTGAATTTCAGGAATTCTATTACACTGTTGTAGTATGGGCTAGTTGAAAATTGTCAGTATGAAAGTTAAAGTTTCAGTGTGTAGGATTATATTGGCAGAAATGGAATATAATATAAATATGCTTTCTGTGGTTTATAATCAACTGAAAATAAGAATTGTTATAAATGTGTTACCTTAGAATGAGATGTTTATATCTACATAGGGAGTGGATCTCTATCCACAGAGGTGGCCATGTTGCATTTGCACATTTGCATTTTTTCACGTTGGCCACTGTAGATAGCAGCCTCTCTGCAATGAGCATTGGGAAACTGATTTGTTTTTAAGATTAAACTGCTTTATTCAGTGTTTTTAAAATTTAATCACCTGGTTTGTTTGTTTTGGAGAGGAAGAGACTGCTGCGGATAATTCAGCTTCTGCTAAAATCCAACCAAACAAAAAACACTGAATTCTGACCTACAAAGGTTTTAGCTGGTTGCAATTTGCAATCCTCACCACTAGATGCCAGTAAATCACCCTAAATCTTAAACACTGTTCCTTTAAGGAATCACATAGGCTGCTTATATACTTCAGTTTATTATTTTTAAAGTTAATGTTATTTATTATATGATGTGCATACCTGTATAGTTAACATTTTGGGTTCCACAGCAATCATCTTTTAATGTGTGTTATATATCTGTACATACATATTTTATTGTTCTTTAAATAGGCTGCTTGTCCTTTTCCCTAAAAAGACAAGAGGCAACCGTTTTATTTTGAAGGAGTCCATTGATTGAAAGGAAAAAAATCATTCACTAGGAGCAAGTCTACAAGCAAATTACCTCCA
Source organism: Epinephelus cyanopodus (assembly GCA_026686955.1). NCBI lineage: Eukaryota > Metazoa > Chordata > Actinopteri > Perciformes > Serranidae > Epinephelus > Epinephelus cyanopodus. The sequence continues at coordinate 36,456,279 of CM048916.1, forward strand.
TCTTTAACATTAAAATGCAGGTCACACATTGATGCATAAATACTAATGCAATAGTTTCCGAGTGCTCTTCCTTTTGATACTATCAGCACATGTTGTTGACAATACTGAGCAAACATTTTAGATGCAAGACTTATGACTTCCTGTGCTTCCTCTTCACAGGCTCTGCCTACTTAATCAACAGATGCAGTATAACTTTCAGAGTCTTTCTGCCCTCAACACAGTCTTTACATTCCTCTCCCTCCCTCTGCCCTACTGATCGACTGGCTGACTCCCCCATCACACGCTGACGCCATGTCATTATCAATAAACTTGGTCCAATACTGAACAGGCTCCACATGATCTGACATTTGGTCTTGTGAAATCAGAAAACTCCGAATCTGCAGATCAACAGGAGCCTGAGTTTGAGCGAAATGACTGGTGTTGTACACAGAGATCAAAACGCACAGGCTGTGTGACGGAGACATTTGTTACTGACGGCCTCCAAACTCACCGACGGCTGTCAGACGTTATTGCGATGATGAAGATGATGATGAACATCCGTCCTGCTGTTGCTGGAGTAATGAATATGTTGTTTAGGAGAAGCTGGGATTGTTCCTGTCGGACATTGCTATTCGGCATCAAGTCAGCCTTAATGCAACACATCGCTTCCGGTCAAACCTTTACAAATAAAATGGTCCTATTTTAACCTCAATTAAAGGACATTTTGGTGACAGAGAGTGCCCTTGTGATTAGAAATGTGCATGGGAGAAGGAATATGACGGCAAAAGACACTACATAAAATAAAATAACCGCTATTCACATAAATAATGGGTCCCTCAGTGGCAGAGCATCAGGGCATTTATTTTATTTTGACAAGAAACTCGCCCAATTTCCGGTATTATTGTGGGATGCTTGTCTACATTAAGCAGCTGACTGAAACCATATGAGAGCGTCACCATGGGCACTAAAAGTGGAGCATGACCTCGAGAATAGAATAGGATGCGAAATAATAAAATAAAGTAGAAAAGCTAATAGTATTAATGGTAAAATAAATAAATAAAATAAATAAATAAAATAATAATAATCATTATTATTATTATTACTATCTTAAGAACACAGAGAAAGGTCCATAGCACAAACTAAAAACAAACAATATGTAGAAAAATAAAATGATACAATAGGCCTATAAGAATAGAATAGCATAGAAAATAAGGCAAAATAGCAGAGAGATCAGATCAGAACAGCATGTACTGAAATGTGAAATGGAAAAATAGGATAGAATAGAGAAAAAAATGCAAATCAGAGAGTAGAAAAATTAAGTCAAGTCATGGAGCAGCAGACAACCCAACATGACATAACGACAGAGACTAGAAACCTTGCTGACTTGTTATAACATTTGGACTGAAGCCACTGATTACATTTGTCCAAACGGATCCAGCTGTCGCGCTGTAATGACCCCCTGATGTGCAGCTGCACGTGATCACACTCAGTGATCTGAATAAAACAATAAGATTGTGTTTCACACATGCATGTGCTGAAGTGTCAGGGCGCGTCGCTGCCACCAGGGGTCGCAGCACACTAACATGTTGCTGGTTCAGGGAGGTAACATGAGAGGTGTGATGAACCTGGGATGTATATAGCCTCCTGAACAGCATCGATAAAAGAGGGGAACACCTCGAGAGAGCCGCAGACGAGCCGCCCTGGAGCCGCCGGAGACGCAGCCGAGGGCGGCACGGGGCCTGTGTGGCGCATGTGGACGGGCGAGCCAACACACCGCAGGAATGTGTGCAGTTACAGGCAAACACACATGCTCGGACATTACTCAGTGTAGTACTCTTGGCCGTTTTAAAGTCCTCTTACAGAATAATTGGGAATACGGGGCCACATTGCTGCGCCCCCGACGGAAACCTATAATTGGAGACGAGCCAGTGACGCGCTGAAAATAACCAGGTTACCACTTAGCACCGGTCCATTTTGGGGAGGGCCCAACACGAGGGCGCAGCACCATATATCAGCTCCTTCCAGCTGTTTGGGAATATCCTGCTCATAATATCGAGGCTGCAGCATGGCAGTAGCAACAACAGGCTCCAGTCTCTCTCCCCGACTGTCTCTTTCCAGAATGGATATTGGGTGACTGGCTGGGTGCTGGGTGCGCACCGGGGATCTCTCGGTGGGAAACGCAGAAGCGTTCTTTTTTTTGAAGGGAGGAAGGGCGGGAGGGGGGAGACTGGCACAAGGCGCGACACTGTTGCGTCTGCATGTTTTTTCCCCTTGGACAGAAGGAAAAAGATAGGCCGGGGGGGGGGAGACTGTCCGACTTCTTCCAAAAGACAATTCGTTCCCCCCACCCCCGAAAGGATAATCTCGCTCAATCTGGGATGCGTGCAACACCAAGTGATCAGATATTACTGGGGCGGCGGTGGTGCCGGAGCTGGCGGTGGATGGACGGCGAAGTTCAACTTCGCTTGCAGACGCGATCTCCTCCAAGCAGCCAGACAAGCAACCAGACAGTCGGCGCTTTTTACGCGAAGTCCCCATATGGCTGCGGGATGCTGACACCTGCGCGGTACGCAGGTAACTACAATTGGGCAGCATCACTCACTTCTGCAGACACTGACAGACAGCAGATCAATGGGTATGTATCGGCGTGGTCACAGGTTAAACCCTTCGCATTCCTTCATTACCTCGTCTGGAAGTTATAGCCTATCTTGTGGTGTGAAAAGACACTTCCAGAATCCATAGGTGTGTAGTTTCCTCCACACTGAGTCCCCGGCGATGGGACTGATGATGATGATGATGATGATGATGATGGTGTGTGTCAGAAGCTGGGTCTTTGCGGGCAAGGTGAGTCCTCAATTCGTTCAACTGGCCTACAAAGTCCCAGTTTCTGGCTCATGTGACCACCAAGTTATTGCAAATGCACTTCTGCTACATATTAATGTGTTAGAGAAAAGAAATGGGGAACAGATGGGAAGTCTCGCGGAGAATATAAATAGGCGTTTTAAAGAAGGACAGTGATATCTCAGGAGATAAGTCTCACTGTAATGCTCGATAAGGTCAGTAAATACACCATTTAATACCGCTGATAGGCCTGCATAATATTTTAGGGGAATATTATGGCAGAAACACAGCAGCCTACAGTACAGTAAGGTCATTATAAAGTCACTAATAAATACCACAGGACCCATTACAGACCACAGGTAATATTATACCAATATTACACTTAATTTTCTTTTATCTGAATGTATGAGCTGCACTTAAGCCAGTACAGAAAAGCATATAAGATGACTGCATTTGCAAAGCAGCTGCAGGTACTTAACCAAAGGAAATGTAAAGATATGTAAAATTAATTATTTAATATCTCAGAGGGTCAAACGGTGAATGTCATTGCCTAATAATAGGCCAAAACCTTTGATTAGTCAAACTTGAACTTTTCAGCCTTGTGAAAGGGAAGCATGCTTCTCAAGAGAGTCACAGAAAACCAGAGCAGAGGGTGTTTCTGTCTGATGCTTACAATGATGAACAACTTTCACATGCCATTTCTCGAGGAAAAAAAAAACAGCCCTGCATTTCTCAGCTGGCCTCATTCTGCTGTACAGTTTTTGATGAATAGTATTCAAAACATTTTTTTTCCGCCAGCTTTTTTTATTTGTGAAGTCCAATCAAAAATAGATTAGAAATTAGATTAGGGAAAACAAGAAAATCCAAATTTACAGGGAAAACCAGCTTGTTCTTTGAATGAATCCATCTTCAAAGAGCAAAAATGATAAAAACTTAAATTGGTTCTGTTACAAGCAAATTACTCCTACCCTCCCTGAATTTAGATGTGTAATTTAACCCAAAGTTTAACCATTTCCGCAGAAGCTTACAGCCTACACTCAACATTAACACATCCAAATAGATTAAAAACTGACAAAAATCACAAAGTGCAACACTCTATTATGTCGGACAAGTGTGTCAAGTGGGGAAGAAGTTGTTTTGGAGGCCTGTTTCTATATCCGTCCTGACCCTAGCATGCCGTACATACCTCACTAATGAATTTAGCATCCTGACACTAGATGCTTTATGTAATTAATAGAGCGGAGGGCCAGGGTGGCATCTCCATGCTGCAAGTGACACATAGGTAAGACATTCGCTGAAGCATGGGATTTTTATTTTAAAAACACGAGACCTCCGTGATTATTAAAACACACCTAAAACAGGCCTGTAAATGAAACGGACTCCCTTGGCATCATGGTAGGTGAGAGTGGTTGCATTAATCTTTCCGTCAGTTTTATTTATTAAAAAGTTCATGCTTGATCATAAGTTATTTGTAGGCCGTGTATAACACATCAGTGGCAGGTCGTTTGTTTTTACGAGCCTGCTATTTCTTGTAAGAAGTTGCGAGGAAAGTTGTCAGAACTCCTCGACTTCTAATTAAATTCCTTTAGATGTAGGTGATATCCTTCTGCTAATTACATGTAAAGAATATTTCAAACATCCTTTGTTAGCAGATTACAAAATGTAGTTAAAATCAAATAAAGAGAATAGATAAAAATGTTTTCTCCTCAGATCGGACAAGATGAGCTCGACTATCATCATTGATTCCCTCCAACGTAGCCCACTAAAGCGCAATGACACATCACAGAAAGCAGATAAAAAACCTCTCCAGCCAAAAGCTCTCCATATATGCTGCAGGAGAGTACGAGCCAGTGCGAGTATGAGAGCTGAGGGCCTAGTAAGGGAGGCTTGGTGGAATGAGCCTGGTTTGAATAAGCAGCATGGCTACGGGGAGCTCTGGGATAGTCACCAAGTGTGCTGATTAAAGTTGTGATATTAAACAGTGCTGGCTGCTACCGCCTGCCAAGCCTCTCTCAGTGGCATTTCACATTGTTTAAAAGGCCCAATCGGACTCATCTCGCCACTTGCTGCACAGTGTTGGTTACATCTTTTTATTTTCCACCACGGCTGTCTCGTATTCTCTCCTCACACCATTTGTTAGCAGGGTAGTAGACTTACTTTAAATAGACTTTTCCTGCATTTTCCTACAGGTTGTTTTCTGCTCAGGGTCAGTGGGTTCATGCAGTTCTCAAACAGGCCACAACAATGTGTATGTTATTGTGAGCATCATATAGAAACGTCTGCTAAAGGTAAAAGCTTCAGATTGTGTTTACCTTTCTGTGAAAGCTGAACTCCTAATGAACACATGGAGCGCTCCTTCTCGGAAATTCTGCTCTGAACTCATTCAACCCCCTTTAAAAACGTCACTGCAAATCCCAATAAAACTCTGCCATTATAAATATACAATTCATAAACACTGGAGAGTGTGCTCGCTTTTTGTGAAATATATGACCCAGCCCCCCACCCCCCCTTCTTAAAAGGTCAGACGCTGCGGTCACTCCAGGTTGTTGCATTTCTTCAGCCACGATTGAACAGATACCAAAGTTATGCACCCAATCGCACTCGAGGAGCCAGCGAATGTTGTAGTTTGATCTCAAAAGTCTGGAATGAGACATAGAAAGCTTAAGCTAGGGAGGGAGGGAGGGAGGGAGAGAGAGAAAAGGCAGCAAGAAAAGTGAGGGACTTTTAGGGGCAGCTGTGTTTTATTAACCCAGTCATAATGCCCCTAAAAATCCTTATTGCTCTTGCAATGGTCAACAAATCTCCTGTTGCTGCACGTAGATGATCTGTGAACGCCATGCAGGGATTCAAATCAACAACCTGTCGCACATCGCAGGGCCAGGGCACGAATCGATGTTTACTGTATGTATTGGCTGCATAGGTTACATTTAGAAGGCTAAACCAAGCGTAGAAGTCGCAGCGCTTATTGAATTGCAGAACACGTGAATGGAAGGATGCAGTCTCACGGGAGCTGCTGAAATCGAACAACAGTAACCTTCGTCATAAGTTTCACAACACGTTTGCTGATGCAGATTAGCACAAAGTTGGAAATGTTAACAACTCTATCTTGGAACTGCACAGGCTGAATGAACAATATACTAACAATACCAATGTTTCCCTTTGGCAGACTTATGAATTACGCTGTTATTGTATTACTGCAGTAGTTTAACATGCAGACGGGGGAGTCAATGCTCCTTGTCCTTCGGTATTTTGACTTTGCAATCAAGTGCCAAGGGACGGACTGAAAGATAGAGACAGAAAGGCAGGTAGACTGACAAATAAGACAGGCTGGCAAGCAGCGATGGCAGACTAACACAAACTCAGGGAGTATTAAGATACACAGTACAGGCTGGTAGAAATACAGGCAGGCAGATGGGTGCATAAAGACAGGTAAACAATGAGACATCTTGACAAGACAGCAGCAGCAGCAGCAGCGCAGAGAGATATAGAAAATGGCAACCAGGCAGACAGAAGAAGACGGGCAGCGATACAGGCAAACACACAGATAGAGAGACAGAGAGAGAGACACTGAGGCAAGCAGGCCGTGGAGGACTGGGATCCAGGCCTGGGTGTGGTGAGGTGGGCTGTCGTGGCTGGAGAGCGGGTGGTGTGGAGTGGAGCTCTCGATGTTGTTGAGTGAGTCATCGGAGGGAGGCTATTCTGTTGAGTTTCCCTGTGGGACGGCCGCTGCCGAAGGAAGGAAGGAAGAATCCTCTTCACATCGAGGGAAGGAGAGAGAGAGACAGACAAGGGGAGAGGGAGTGAGGGAAAGTGTGGACGATGACTCAGGGCCACGAACCACATGGTGATGGAGGAGGGAGGGAGGAATTACTCATCAGAGCATGTGGAATCTCATACGGCTATCACAGGACTGACAGTGTGCTTCCCCCATGGCTGCTACTGAGCCTCCGCCACCCAGCCGCCATCATTCCCTCAGGCACCAGCTCGACACCAATCATCCTCGCTTCCACCGAGCGAGAACAGAGTGAAGGTGGGGATCAGGGTGAGCCGGGGGTCAAATTCACACGGGAAGGTTTTTTTTTATTTTTAATTCTTTCATCAAAGCCAGATCCCCTCCAGTTTAGGCACCTCAGGGCGTCATGAGGCACAAACTGACAATAGATGAGTTTCTAAACTCTTTTATCAAAGCTGAATCCACTCCAGTGGGTCTGAGTCACACGACTTTTTTTCCACAAAAGTCTCGGTCACTTGGCTTTGCGCAGCAATCCGTGTGACTGTCGAGTGCATGTTGAACATACTGCATCATTCTCTGACGACGCCATTTGAGTTTCAGCAGAGGCTGTAACAGGCCTCCTGAGAAGTGAGTGTCATTTTGGGTGAAAGAGAATATGTCAAATTGTGGGCCAAGTGGAGCAGCTACTAAAGTTTCTAGAAACACCTGAGTGTGGGAGGCCAGCCTGGCTCAGGTTCTGGTTTTAATCAAGAAAGATAAGTATTATCAAGTGTAAATATACAGGTATTTTGAAACAGGAGTTTCGCCTCAGTTCCTGTCTGCTTATATTTGGGTTTTTAATTACAGCAAGTTGGTGCAGGCCTCTGTGCTCTTTCTCCGAATTAGGCAATACTGTCAAAATACATAATCAAAGGAACTTTTCAAAAGGACTGAAAACGGTTTTACGAATATGTATCTGCAGTGCAAGGAGAACAGAGGATGACATTTTAAGTCCAGTTGCTTCTTTTCTTCTCTGTGGCTCGGCTCACAAAACAGCTCTTTCATGGCAGTGTAAATCCATCTTTACAGTGATAAATGTGCCACTACAGAGAGCCTGTGGGTGACAAAGTTGTATTGAGTGACGACAAGGCAGAGAATCTAAACGGGTGAAAGGGCCACAGCCACGGCATACACCATGGCTTCTCTTTATCTGCTTGAGAGTCAGCAGCTGAACCTGCAGGTGTCCTTGAATGTGAGTGGTGGTGAATTAAGTGTTAACACATAGCTCAGTGGTGGAGGGGGAAGGAGTTGGCAGAAAGTTTGTATAACAGCGAAGACACGCATCCAGGTCGTATTTATATGAGTGTATGTGTCCAGTACACCTGTCGCTAAGATTTTTGGTAGGCAACAATTTTTTTTATATCTGCATGTGCAGCAAAAAAAAGATGGCGATGAGTACACCATGGTGGCATGACTCAACAGGTGAAAGGGGCACGCCCATGAGACTAGTTTTGCCCCCCCCTTACCAGTGGCGGCACAGTCCCAGATCTCTCTCTAACAGAGGTTGCCATTAGGGTGTGGGCTGACAGTACTCCAACACCAGAAGAACCACTCAAATCCAGAGCAAACACTGCAGACAAAAGCGAGAGGGCAAGAAAAACTGGAGCAGACCTTCCCTGTGTCGATCCCTGCAGCACCCCTCTTTAAAAAATGAGAATGAACCCTTCTGACCTGCTTTTAGCCAATCAGCTTTTGTGACCAGGCTTTGGTATGACTAGAGCAAATAGAGAGGAGGGTAATCAGCCATCACGCATCTGCGATGGTAATTTTCCCAACTTAGTAATACCTTTAACCAAATGAATGTGACGCTGTTGTTGCTGTCTACCGCCTTTGTGGATCCGCTGTGGCTGGTTGCACCAGCTCTTTGTAATCACAAGGCTATTTGTAATGTTAAGTGTTTCCTGTGTGAAGATTTCTGTATCACCAAATGAAACAAGGTTGCACCACACAAACTAGTTCTTACACAGAGAGTAATTGTGAATAAATACTGTATTTACACCCAATAACTGCCAGGTGTAACTTTTGAATTAACATTGTTAATGTTAGCCTGCTAATATATTGCCAGTTCAGACTGAACATGGTCCAGACACTTGATAATATGCTGTTTAAAAATGATGAAAAACCCTGGGAAAATTTAAATATGTAATGTCTTAAAAATGAACACAATGTGCATCAGATTAGAATATGCTGTGCCAGTAATGTTTAACCTGTTCTCACTCCCAGATTGTTAAATAGCGATGTTTTGTCACACCCCTCAACTTCTTAAAGCGACACACAGGGCACCCTTTAGTGTCCAATATAACTCACAATTGAAACACATTGTAAAGCCTGCTTAATGTTGTGAAACGGTTGTGGTTAGGTTTAATGAACAAAACTACTTGATCAGTTTTAGAGAAAGATCATATTTTGGGTTAAGATAAGTATTTTTTACGAAACGCCAGTATGTGTTGAACATAAGGAACATTTCTTGTTTGACAGCACTGACTTTTGGTTTTAGTCGGGACACAAACTGTGATCTTCTGGGCGAAAGTCCATTTTTCATGCCCTACGTGGACTTTCTTGCTCTTTACATTATGTCAGTTGCTGTCAGCATCAAGTATGGGTTTACATTGGAGTTAGTTGAAAGCCTGGTGCGTGTCATAAGCATGCTAAAGGGTGCGTTTAGCATCGATATCACACGCAGAGGGGCGTAACAAAACGTTGTTGTTTAAAGCCTTGGGGAATGAGAACGGACTGTAATGTTAGACTTAAACTGTGAATCGAACAGCCTGCTTAACAGAAGAAGTGTGTTAGCAAAGCAGTAGCATTGTGTTGTTAATGAGTGTTTCGTTCAAATTCACTGAACATACTACAAGCCTGCTCCTCTCATCTCCACTTTCTCATGTCTAACATTGTCGAAGTAGAAGGTACCACATATTTTATTTAATAATTTTGTGGCGCAAAAATATATGTGCTGTACATAATAGGGTAGGACCTTAGCTTTCAGTTTGCAAGCGGTGTCTTTATCCATCTAAATTCTCAGCTGACTGGCTTGTTCTCAGTTGCCTAGCTAGCACACTAAACTCAAAGTTTGGCCATATTTTAGTTCAGTCAGTGGCACTATACAGTCGGAGCTCCAGTCAAGCACTGAGCAATTCAGTGAATGAACCTTTTAAATTAATCTTTTTAAGTAACGGATTCTAGAAATATAGAAGTCTAGACTGGATTGAACTCCTTTGCCTGTCACTACAGAGCAGCAGCTTCAGTGCTCGTCTGTGTCTACACAGAATGCGTTCAGGCACAGTATTGAGTGTGGGACAACTGCATTTCGCAGCGCTCAAAACCCAACACGCAATGACTCACAAGTTGTATGCGTAATACAGATGTAAATACACCTGAAGCATGAAAATATGCAAATACGGTGAATAAAATGTGAACTGACATGCAGCGTAAGTACTGTGTGCCGTTGTTTTGATTAAAACAGAAGCTCATCTGTTACCTGAGACAGATGACTATAAATGGTGGCTGTGTAGACATGCCATAAATGACCAAATACCTTCAGCTAGGTTAGCATAATCAGATATTTCCAACCTATTTTAATATGCGTGAACACTGCTAACCGCATGTATCTCTCCATGTTTGCATATATAAATAAAGCAAATTGGACCTATGTTCACAAAGACTGCCATTTAAGTGTAATATATCCTTTGGCCCTAATATTTTTTTGGAAGTTATGCTCCAGTTCGTGAGTGACATCACGACATTGATTGATTTTGATCGGATGTTTCCTAGCAACCAATTTACACATCACTTAAGTCTTTATTTGCTAAGATATTTCTTAATTTTTAATGGTGCAACCCAGTTTAGTAGTGAGCTTGAAACCAGCCAGTGGTTACTAAGAACTTTGGGAGGGGGCAAATTTAATTTAATGTGAGAGATCCATTTAAGGATTCCAGCATCAATAAATAAACTCTGGAGGAAACAAAATCCAGCTGATCCTTTTGAAAAGGTCTGGCAGCAGTATGCTGCAATTGTAAACAGATAAAATAATAAGGTTGTGCTGCGCAGTGCAGTAAGTTTCAGCAGTAGGTAGACTGAAAGGTCAAAATAAACACCATACATGACTCCCAGGCTTCGGCTATAGGTGTAGAAGGTGTGTCTCTGTCTTTTGCACATATAATGAAATGAGATCTTTTGACCCAGGGGTCAGTGCTGTGTACACACAAATATATACTCAGTGACACACTCACACAAACGCACACAGTCAGACACATTAACTCTCTACCTCTCGACCTCTCCTTCACTCACTGTTTGCTTTTCATATGGAATGTCAAACTGCTCGCAGGTATTGAACTTTTCTGCGTCGGCCTGCCTTCAGCTCAGTCGGCAGCCGGGCCTCATCTTCAACTGTTTGTCTTTGTGATTATGTTTGCATATATGTACGTAAGCGGAGTGTTGATGTTTGTATTGTGTGAAACTATTTGCTATAGTATGAAGAGAAATAGTTGAGAGGTGCTCTGCTGCCTGAGCTTGAGCTCAGCCTGAATATTTTGAAGTCATTCCTCCTCTCTTCTCCTCTATCCCCCTGCCAACCACAGACAGGGACACGTCGGTTTCCAGTTGTTTTCTGGCTATTTGGGGTCAACGATGCATGTTGGCAGACCTCATCGGCACTTTCTCTTTGCATTGCAAAATTTGTTGGAGGCTGAACTCGGCTCGGCATTTGTGGGCCCTGGTATTGAGTAACAATGAGCTCCGCAGGGCGATTGGCAGATGTCTGTTTGATGCTGCAGATACAGTCATGCCATTGTGTGGAGTCAGCAACTGAGATGTGTGTGTTCACGTGTGTGTATGTATGTGTATAAAGGGTGAGAAAACGCGGGTGTTTGTTTTGGCATTAAGATCATTTGCCAAAGAAACGGCTCCACTGCCAAAACTTGCCAAACAAACCTGCGGCGGCAAGTATCTTATCTGTTCAACCTCCACAGTAGTTATAATAGAAAGGTGGCCATTTTACTTCCACTGTGCCCACCTCCTTCACAACCCTTTGTGAGCTAACTGTGGTAGGCGTATTTCAGTGTGGTGTTTCTTTAAAATACAAAGAGACAACAGTGGAGGTAAGCATTTGTAGCTAACGAGGGGATGAAGTAAACATTTTCAGCTAATCAGGGGCACGACAGAGCCTCATGGTTGCTCTGATCTTTTCTTCTATTCGCTGTGGCTCACTTGAAGTCCCATTGTCTGGCCCGAGCCAACATCCTCCCGTCCAAAGGGCCTGTGTGCCAAGCTTGGCTCTGAGGATATTACAAAAAGGGAAAACCCATCTTCCCGAAAAACCTTCTTCCATTACAGAAAAGAGGTTTTCCGCTTCTATCGAAAGCTGTCAATGGAAGTTATTCAAGCCGCTTGGAAAACATCAATTGGTGCTTTTTTTTTTTTTTTTTTTCTCGGTCTCATGTTGGCAAAATCATCAGTCACGGGACAGCGTGATCCTGCCATAGTTGCTTTACAGAAGAAAGGGAGATTGTGTGTGAGTGTGCATGTGTTTTTATACCCTTGATACTCTATAGTGTTGTATGCAAGTATTGTTGATCTGCAGAGCACATGTGCAGCTGGGTCTGTGAAGTATCAGCATCTGCATTGCTTTTCTAACTGTAACCTTTACAGCTGATGTGGACATGAATAAGATGTCTGTGCGTGTGTGTCTGTGTGTGTTTGGAGTATGTCTTGTTAAGTGTTGAATGAAGAGCTGTTTAATGTTTGCATCAGAGTGATGGGAGCCACAATGTGACAGGCAGGCCCGCGGCGACCTTAAGCATTGTAATGTGCCTTCTTGGAACTTCCCTCTCATTCCTTGGGCATAAGAACAGTGGCGAAGCGCCCGCCTGACTCCAAAACCAACAGTTTTGGAAATATCTTTTACATCTGCATCCCAAATATTCAGATACACTTTAATGACTCTCTGATTTGGGTTGACAGTGTTTTATTTTTCTTCCTTTATGCCTGTTGTGTTTTCTTGTTATACTTGGCTGTTTTCGTCTTGACTCATCTCCTCGGTATACAGGACGGGTTATTTTGGGCAGAGTGGATGTGTGAGTGTAAACAATATGTACGACATACAGTATGGCTACATGCAGGAACAGTGTGTACAGACAGTTTTTTTTTTTTTTTTATGTCAGATTCCCCTTTTTATGTCACCACATTCGACACGGACTACTTTCCTATAAATGGTTTTCTGTAGTACACTTTGATCATTCTTAAAGGGACAGTTCAGCCCAAAATCAAAAACACGTAGTTTACATCTTACCTTTTGCGCTATTTATCAAACTACATTGTTTTGGTGTGAGTTGCCAAGTGATCGAGATATCAGCCGTAGAGATGTCTGCCTTCTCTTGTATATAATGGAACTAAATGGCACTCAGCTTGTGGTGCTCAAAGCATCAAAAAATACATTTTAAAAACTCAACAGCAATGATTCTTTCCAGAAATCATGACCCAGTTACTCAAGATAATCCACAGACTATGTTGTGAACAATTTCACGTAGGAACTATTTTCTTTCTACCGAACAATACCTGCCAACTGTATCACCACGCAGAAGGAAATGTGCATCTACTCGTGGACCAGAAGCTCATGCTAGTAACAGTGCGAGATGTAGAAACACCGATGGCGTCCTCCCCATCTGAGTTGTGACATTAGCGAGCCTGGTGGTGCTGGGTCATGATTTCTGGAGAGAGACATCGCTGTTTGGTTTTTCAAATCTATTGTTTTGGCGCTTTAAGCACCAGTAGCTGTGTGCCATCTAGCACCATTATATTTCAGAGAGGGAAGACATCTCTACAGCTGATATCTCCAACAATCTGCAGCTCACGCCAAAACAATCTAGACTGATAAATAGCACTACAGGTGAATGATATGGTGAATATAAGGTTACTGTAAGCAGCCTCTTAGCTTAGCTTACCTTAGCTTAGCAAAAAGGCTGGAAACAAGGGGAAACAGTGAGCCTCGCTCCACCCTGAGGTAACCAAATCCACCTACTAGCACCTCTAAAGCTCACTAATTAACATTGTTCAACTTTGTTTCAAGCACATTGAGGCCTGTATGTTGAACTACAACACAGTGAGTTGTACTAATGCTTGTCTATTCAGATTCTGACCACCTGCATCACAGTCTGATCCCTCATCCTCTCAGTTTGCTCACGTCTGGTGACATTTCAAACTCCCTGTGCGCTTAATTGTAAAACAGCCTCCGGCTTTATTAAGCAAGGGGAGGATAAAGACGTCTCAAGGCAACATCAAATGAAGAGATAGAGGCTAACATTAATGCAACAAGCACAGAGTCCTTATCCTGCCAGAGGAGCCTTAGCAACAGCTACAGTCATTTCATAAATCAACTTGTTATAAAGGAACATGTACATAAAAGAATAAACACTCCCTTTTTCTCAAGGCTGTATGGGAGGACGGGGGTCAGAGGGTGATGGAGTTTGGAGGACAAACTCAGCTCGGCTTTGTCAGTCCCCCCACCCTGCCATCCTCCCCTCTGCACCCATCCATATTAACCTGCTCTAATACAGTGTGCAAAGCTAACAAAGTCTGCATCTAAAAAAGCTATTAAAGAGCCTGAGTGACTTTGTCTCATTATGTAAAATGTCAAGAGCTTGAATAAGCACCCTTCATACAATCAACTGTCCCTCCAGGAATAATTAACACAAATTTAACCATTCCTCACATTATTTGTGTGAGTTTGCAGTTTTGTCTGATGGTGCTTGCAGATTTTAACAGTGACTGCATATCCTCACATAAAATAATCTAATTCAGAGCCACCACCACAGGCTCAGGTCAAATAAAACCAAAACTCGAACTGAACAAACTTAATTTTAAAACAGTTAATGCCTGGAGGATTTGCAGTCCCCTGACGTTGGCTTCTTGAGCAGTGCTTCCTTTCAGCCTGCACATCAACTTCAACAAGCTGAAATCCAAGCAAGCCATTTGTAACCTTATACCTGAAACTAACCACTTGATGAATGCAGCTTGTTGGGAGTTGCACTTGGCGTGCGGGGAGGATTATATCTGATTTAATTTTGGTACTGGATGCACTTCATCTTATATATAGTTGCCATCATAGAGCATGTCATAGAAGCTGTCAAAATAGGAGAGAAGCAATTTGGATGCCCAATTCTAGTTTTCGGGGAGCTGTGAGTTTTCCAAGATGCTGTGTCAGTTGTCTTCCACTATGACACACGACATGGAATAAAACCAGTTATTGTCATGCCTGAAGCTAATCTCTGTAATGCCCCACATTGTTGGTTTTGGCCAATATTGGGCTGATACTGTATCAGGATTCCTACAGCTTAAATCAAGTTAGATTTAAGACCTTATAGGACTTTTTTTTAATGGCACTCAGAGTTAAATTTTTTCCCAGAAAAATAATACTAATAATAAAAGCATGAACTGACATCAATTACTTAGGATTAGGGCCAGTTGCCAATATTTTTTTTTTTATCACAAAACATGACTTTTTTTGGGCAATATCTCGCCTTCGTTGGTGATTTTCTGCATGTGGGATTCCACTGGCTCGATTCCCATGTTGCAGAGTTTGAAAAACTTTTTACACAAAACACACCAAGCCTTGTATGCATTTCTGATATCTGTTCAGCCATGCCACGAGATCTTGGTTAAATACCCCATGTTGTCCAGGATACAGTGAAAGCTAGCCTCTGCTCTGAGGATGGAAAAGAAATTTGTGTTTTTGGTTTCGCTACCCTAATCTGTGTCACTTAAATGTGAGAGGCATTTGTTAAATCTTTTTTTTTTTTAATTGTTTCAAATTTAAACATTGCAACATCAGAAAAAAACTTCCCATGCCTGAATATTTTTGGGACTTTTGAAAGATAAATTTAAGACATTTTCATACCAAGAAAGACCTTATTTTAGATAAACTAATTCAATGCATTTTAAGACTTTTTAAGGATCTGTGGGATCCCTGTGTTTGCTGTTATCTTATTCCAGCATACACGTATAAGGCACCAGCTGTAATGTCTAAAGATACTTTTATTGGAACTTAGTGCATATTTATTACGAGTGAGTTCCTTTCTGCTCTCTTTTAAACCGTTCTTGCCATTTTTAAACATTATCTCAATTTATTGCAAAATAACTCAAGAAAAGGTCATAAAATGCATCACTGTTTCTCGTGATAGAAGCCACAGATT
This sequence comes from Epinephelus cyanopodus, assembly GCA_026686955.1. Taxonomy (NCBI): domain Eukaryota; kingdom Metazoa; phylum Chordata; class Actinopteri; order Perciformes; family Serranidae; genus Epinephelus; species Epinephelus cyanopodus. The sequence goes on from CM048916.1 coordinate 36,472,056, forward strand.
TACTCATTTCTGGCTGCAAAAATCACACCACAATCTCTGCAAGATCTTGGTGGGACCAAACAAAACAAGTGCAGAGGAGAGCATGCAATCTGATGATTGATTTCAAAAACTGAATTTTTCCAAGTGTTGTTTTCACTTCCCTGCTGAGGTGTTGCCGTCAGCCTGGCGGTGTTCAAATCGTGGCTGTCAGCAATTAGCATATAGGAAGATTTGCGATGTAGCTTTGGGCACGATCTTTGTTAGCACAATAGGAGCTTTTACAAGAACAGCAGTGTCCACATTCCCAGTGTTCATGCTGCTTCTCAAAGCTGGAGCAATGATCTAAAATCGCAGATGTCAGAATAAATAATGATAGATTGCTGGACATGGATCTACAGCTCAATAGAACATAATGATACTCAATCCAATAATACCAACCCAACAGAGACAGGCCTGTGACTCCAGTGTCCTGGGACTGCGCTGATATACTTCATTTCGACAGGTTGTGCACCATGCCACAAAACAATTCTTAACCAAAACAGCAACTCATTAAAGTTTTGGAACTTTAATAACAGTTTCCCCCTCTCAGTTCAAGCTCAAGTTGCAGGCAATTAGGTAGGCAAACATCACATTTGTATGTTGGCTGCAAATTTGGAAGCCAACAGTATTTTATCCTGACTATGTTACATTACAAGGACTTATTTGGGTGGACTTTGGCAAGGCGCTGTTACACTGCTGCAGATACTAATGTCTTTAGTGTCATTTTGGGAGTCGTTTCAACGTCAACCTGATCCACTCTTGGTTGTCAAAGCAAGTGGGGGCTGTATGAAAAACTTTACTTGAGCTGGTAACCACCACGTTAACTGTCTTTTTCTTTGTTCTTTGTGGGATCTGCATGGCTCAGGCTCAGAGGGATGTGTTCTTCAGCATGCACAGAGATAATTAAGCGGTCACAGTCTCGTTTTCCTGGAAGTTGACTGTATTAGCAAGCTCCTTCTCTATTCTCACCTCTCCTTTTAATTTTTTTTTTTTTTTTGCTGGCAACTGTCACACAGAAAGCTTTGGAGTGGGTGTAAATAAGAAGACATGCATGCTTAATGAGCAAGAGTAAAAACGGCTTAATTCTTGTTTTAGCAATGTAGCTCTGCTTACTGATCCGAATGTCAAGGCTGCGGGACTGCTTAATTAAGTTGTCTGTTAACTCGAAGAGACGAACGGTCACAGTTGTTGTGTCAGTCAGATCATATCTGTTTAATTTCATACTCTCGATGAAAAAAGTCCGAAACATCTGCAAGCAGACATTGAGATTTCACCTCCTGAACTCACTTGTCAAACAGATTAACATCTAACCATGACTTGCCAAAAGGATATAATGAGTCCGTATTAAACACTGACAGTCACCGCTTGTCAGTGTTATGTGCAGTGCCGGAAAGTTAAAGGGAGAAGAGGGAGAGAAAAAAAAAAAAAAGCAAGTAAGGAATGGTCTTCTACTTTCAGATTTACAGCCATGGGGTCACCAGTGGAAGTGGAGCTGGAGCAGAGTGGTGCAGAGCTCTACTCCTCCTCCTCCTCCTCCTCCTCCCTCCCTCCCTCCTGGCCTCCTTCGCCTCCCCTGCTCCACTCAATTTTTTTTTTGCTCTCTGTTATTGTATATGGGTCATACTGCGATTGTACATGCGGGTAAATAAGTTCTCTTTTCCAGTGAGCGTATGGAAAGAAGTACTCAAACTTGTACCTTTAGGTAAAAGTAGCAACACAGTGGAACAATGCTGCATTTAAAGTAAAAGGTCACGCTTAGAACTTACTGTACCAACACATGTACCTGCTACATTAAAATGTGTGTCAAAACAAGTGCTCGTGGTGACAGTTGATGGCTTGATTCATTTACACATAAGAAGTTTTTCGAATGTTTTAGCTGGCCTAATTTTTTATGTGTTGATGAAGTTTAATCAAAACAGCATTCTATGAGCTTTTTCTATAAAACCCTTTTTTTCTGTAACTTCTAACTATAGACTTGCAGCGTCATTAAAAACAATTGATTCATATAATTATATGAACTTGAGAACATGTAATTTGCTGTGCTCAACATCTTTCTCCTTTCACATTGTTACCTGTGTGCTTGAACGGGTGCGTGTCGATGCATGAGGAGCATAAGCCACATGTAATCATTTACAGTATAGAATACATACAGCACACATTGTTTTAGGAATTTACCCACACAGTGCAGTTCCTTCCTGAAGTATATTTCGCAATATAAGAAAAAAGGAGTGGTTAAAGCAATGCTGTTATTTACTAGACAATAACTTACATTGTTTAAAATTGACAATTATTGCACCAGAGTCACAGTGCAAGGTAGTATTTATAATAACCAGTATGTTATATTCTTGTAGTCAAAATAAACTGTGAAAATAAGACAACTTGTCTTTTTCCGAGAAGCTGTAACAAAATGTGCGTGCTTGTGTGTGTGTGTGTGTGTGTGTGTGTGTGTGTGTGTGTGTGTGTGTGTGTGTGTTCCCACTAGTTTACCTGCACGAGAAATGAGAGAAGTCAACGCGAGCTCGGTCCAAGCAGGAAGGCAGGATGTTTTTGATGAAGCAGTGAGCTTAATTTAGGTCCAAGCATTCTCAGCATCTGTCACCTAACTCCCAACGATCTCAATACACAGTGTGTGTGCGTGTGTGCTCATGTTTATCCAGGCAGGCGGGTTATATATTCAAGAAACATACACCAACACTTTGCCATGCTAAAAAGATGAGAATACTTCCCAGTGTAAAGACATGCCCATCCTCCTTTTGAGTTGGTGAATTATATTAATAACTGCAGCTTTACAACAGACTATTGTGATACGGTGGCTCTTTGATAGGATTTTATTATGCTTTACCAATACCAGCTATTTAAAAAATAATACCATTAACCCTGCCAAACACCCAAAATCTTGATTTCTTCTTCTAAAGGAATTGGCTTACTTGTAGCTCCTGCTTGGCCGTAAAATAACCAAACAGGCGCCTGCATTGCCAGCAAACCAGCAAAAGCAAAAGACGAATGCCAACAACCTCTGCCAAAGACTTGAGCTTGCACCCAGTGTTCTCTTACATAGAGGAAATTTCTGCCTACTTCTTTGAATCACAGAATTTTTCGGCCTGTATAAAAATGTTTTTATTCATAACACTTGAATAAGAGCAAAGCAGCAACACACTGTATAATATAATGACATGAACCTACATTTTCTAGCCCTCTCTCTAAGCCTGAGGTGTAATCCGTGTTTGATGAGCACATGCACACGCTGAAAGGAGCAATGTGGGTTTTTTTGAAAACCCCGTAAGAGAACCTTGCGACGCTTTGACCTCGAGCTTGTCATCACTTTAATGTTGCATTAAGTGAACGTGCTCTGACTCGTCGAGCGACTGCATGGAGTGCCGACAGGAGGAGGCGTGTGGTCGTCATGCATCCGTAACGAATGGAAAGAAAAGGAAGACCACACAGTGGCATGGTCAGATCAGGTTGTCAGAGACCATATTTAAAATCTGGGTCAGAGACCAAGCCATAACCTCTCTCCCTCACCGTCGCTCTGCACTCACTACCCCTCCTCTGCACCCTGTTTCTCCTTCATCTCATCCCACTACCATCACTTTGTCTTTTCTCCTTCTCCATGCAGCTTTATCTCCTCACCCACTTTATATCCACGTCTTTATTTCAGTCACTCCTTCCTGTCTTTCTTTCTCTCCATATGCCGTGCCTTGCGTGTGCCGCCTGAGCCATCCACAGAGGCAGCAGCTTTGTGTTGTGTTTCACAAACAGCATTTTCAGATTAAGATTGTATTAGTTGTAAATGAATGGGAAGATTGCATTTGAAAATGTAGTAACAATCTGAAAATATCACTTTAAACTTTTGTTGAGAATACAACAGGGGATTTTTTTAACTATTGCTTTTCTCCCATGAGGAATCAAGAAAATTGAAGGCGGGTGTAAGGAACAGCCATATGATTCATGTGCAGGTCCAGTGGCAGCCAGATGAGTTATGAGTCGTTACAATAAGCCTATTCAGTCCTACTTCATAGCATAAAAAACAGGCACAGCTGTTACTGCAGTACTTACACAGGACTTAAAAATTCAGGTACTTCTATTATATGGTAAAGAAGTCAGGACAAAAAATTGGAAAGTGATGAGCTGTATTTTTAAGGAATACTCAAATGTGGGAATCACCCTCGATTGGCTTGAAAACTGATGTTGGTTTCATCTCAGTGGTGTCACATGCTGCACAGTCACTCGTCCCACTGGTTGTTGGTTAGTAAATAGCTCCAGTGCTTAAGCCAACTACTCGTTACACTACATTTCCTTGCTGTTTTTCCAATGTGTGTGAAATGCGCAGAATACAATGTGTGCAGGGAGACTGACCATTGTTTCGATGGCCCATTTTCCCCCAATCCCAATAGTCAGAAAAATGTCCCGTTGGACTGAAAGCCTGTTTGACAGCCTGTTGCCCTGAAAACAAACTTGTGTTGCTCCATGGCCCATTGCTCCAAAAATACACTGTCCCAACCAGAAGCGCATGGCTAATTATTATGCAGAATGAGGGGAAAGCATGATCTTTCTCTGATTGACTATAACTTGTTACCTTTGTTAGTTTGATTGGTTAGGTTTAGGCATGAGGAGTGAGACTGGTTAGGGTAAGAATATCAGGGTAGGACTATCAGAGGCAGTGTACAGCGGGTCATGCCTTCAGCATAGTAGTAAAAAAAAGTCATGGAGGCTAGACTGTTGGACCTCACATTCTGAGCTCATCAATTCTTCTTTCTTGGTTGGCATTATTATGATATTATAATGGTAGTGAGAGCTTCATCCCCTATGAGGAACAAGATTCAATGTTTCTTCATGGACACGCAAAGGTGATCATTGTTGCCATTCATTGTTGGCAGATCAGAGGTCCGATGTCATCGAACATCATTTCCAACAGTCAATTATAGAGAAAGATGCTTCCAATCAACTGGGGGAAGAGAAGTGTGAAGCATTAGGTGGCAGGGCCAACTTATAGCAGGCCGTGAATCTTTCTAACTGCAAGAAGAGTGTGTCTTTGGAGCAATGGGCGTTTGTTTTCGGGATACTGGGCTGTCGGACAAATGGGCTTTCAGTCCAAAGAGACATTTTTGGGGGTTTAATAATGGGCCATTAGAATGATCACATGGCACCGTGAATGCGTCTTTTACAATGTTAGGCTGCTTGTTAATCCTTACTTTTAGACATTGTGGTAAAATAGATTAAACATATCAATCTCTGCATTAAAGAGAGATTAAATAGATGTTTTTAAATCTAACTCCTGGTCAGACAGAACAAAAGTTTATTGACTTAAGTGCTGGAGTATTCCTTTTAGCCATGAAGTTGTAAATTAACCACCTGAGTCCTTCAGATAGTCTGCATACGCTTATGGGAAATCCGATGTATAGCTGCTCGGAAACTGTTAAAGAGCCAGTGATGGAGTTTGATTGAAGATTTAAGAGGTGCCACACTGATGCTTATTCACCGAGGCAGACCTGGCAGGCCTGCAGCGACTGTAACAGTGTTCTTGCTACCATTCATCATGGGGAAATGGCAAACACTGTACAAATCAACTGGCATAAATGTCCGTGCTTCTTTTCAGCTCGGTGGCTCCGAACCTATTGTGGAGCTAATATGGCTGCCAACAATAAGACATGATGACATTGTCCTGTTTTCATGCTGGAGGCCTCCCAGTAAGGAGTTCTCTTGAATACCTCTTCAGTGTGACATGGAGTCAGGCCCGCAACCACCAGCGGAGCCGAGCTGAGCTGCAGAGCTGCTTTAGAGCCCTGCTGAGACCTGCCAGACCCACAGCTTTCCCTGCCAGGGCCTCGGCTCGCAGTCAGAGTGAGTTACAGCCCATAGCTCCTGACACACACATGCTAATCCTGAAACACACATACGGGTAGCTTAAACATGTACAGTATGTACGCATGCATACGTGGAACACACAGTGGAGCATATGCGTACAACCATAAACCAATACACACTCGCAGGCAGAAAAAAAAACTGTATATAAGCATGTGGGTAAATGCTAATATATGCACACACATGCAAGAACGACCACATATTCATACATAATGATACCCCACTAACAGTGAGTGTAGTTCCAGTTAATGCATTAGGAAGGCCCCTGCATGCACAGCAACTTTTATAGATACGGTACATGCAAACAAAATAAATGCACTGCATGCTTGCACACACGCAGTAAAGTGAGCATGTCCACTTACAGGAGCTCTATCTGTCAGGGTTAGTTTAAGGTCGAGGTCCGGCAGCTGCTGGATCAGCTGGATTGATTTGTCTGGGTAAACATGTAGGGTGAAAATGAGCATGTTTGTGACTAAGGGCTTAGCAGAAGGTGTTTGTGCACAAGTGAGTGAGTGTAAAGCATTGATATGCGACTGTATATGTACTGTGTAGAAGGGAGCAATGTGCAGATGGCTCAGATGCATAGGTGTGTCAGTATGTACTGTACTTCTAAATGTTTCTTCTTTAGTGCTTGTGTTTAAGATTATTTTTTATTACTGCAAAACTAAATTCCTTCAAATGTAATCCAATGAATTGTCTGTTCTTGATGAAAAGTTTTTTGGGCATGTCTATCCAGTAAACTCAACAATGGTGATTTCCATGTTTATATTGTACTACAGTTACATGTTTACATGGCTGCCAATGGGCTGAAAAAAATCCATGGCGTCATGCCCTAACAAATGAATTTAACTTTAAAAATGAATTAGTGATGGGGCATTAAGGGTGATTTTTCTGATCACATAAAGCATGAGGTAAAAGCTCTCTGTTGCTAATTCATGCACCCCAGTGTCTGCGCCTGACAACCATATTTACTAAGGAAAATGAATTGTTTTGTACATGTTATATTACCTCAGGGCACAATGAACTGATCATCGCTCATAGAAGAAATGACCACAGAGACACACGTCACCCAACCATGTGCCAACAAATCTCCCAAAGGGCACGGTTGTTGGGTCTATGAACACCACCAACAACGTGACTCAACTTTTTTCCGCTGTGACATTTTTCGACCAATTCATTGTAGTACAGCTGCTGTATGTTAAACCACATGTTTAGGGTGTGGTTACGTTTGGACAACTGAAAACACTTGGTTAAAGAGAACTCCATAGATTTTACACATCAAAGTCTGTTTACAGGTGTTGGGGAGTACTACTGCATATATGAAAGAGAGATGTATAAAAGCCTTGTGTATTGACTTAAGTGATGCCACTTGAGTCAGTGTTGCCTGGGACTGAAAACTACAAGTTTAAAAATGTTGATGTGGAGTTAGAAAGGCTTGGGGGTGTCTGTTTTGTCATAGCTTCAAACCTTCCTGACATTTCAACAGGGTATTCAGTATATGATGACATTTGTGTGAAAATAACTCTGCAGTTTCTGCTGGGAGATGGGGTGAGAGCTGAGGTTGCTAACATACCTTTCACAAACTAAAATGTCATGAAAGGAAATACTCTTGCACCTATTTTCCTTATTAACAGAGAAATACAAATGTACATCCTCTGAATTCTAGTTTGTCTCTTTCACTAATTTGAATTTGACACAAACAAAATAAAACTCTCTCAAAATAAAACTGTCTTGGTTAGTCTTTCCATTCTTCTAACAATCACCAACTCTGGTTTGGTGTATATAAATCCTTAATTTAAAAAGTTGGATGTGAAAATATTTTGGCTATGCCCGTGTTCCCCATTGCCTCTCTCTGCAATTGCTGGCTTTTGACCAGTCTTTCTCAGCTTAGCTGCCTTTTACACCAGCAGACAGGTGACCCCGTTGAAGGCCACAATCCGAAACCCGTTGGTCTTGCAATAAAGTTATTCTAAGTACTACACATGTTGCTCAAGTTTTAACGCCTTTTATTTGTCTCCCCTCTCTAACTGTGGTGTGGAAGTGGGTGAAGTTGTGCCAGAAACCCCCATCAGTAGGGACTGATCTCTGGTGGCGCATGCTATGCACGAGTACATTGCCTTAATACAGTATCAGTTTAATAAAAAGAGGCACATCTGTATTTTTGAAAGCAAATTGTCTGGATTTCTAAATACCCTGGTATATCCTAATACTGTGAAACCGCCCGAAGCCTGTAGCCCGCTCCTCATCTCACTGTGGCTAGCAGCTTGAGGCTACATTAACCACCACTAGCATAACATACCTGAATCTCCTACCAAACTGTCATTGGTTGAGTTGCATTGTGGGTAATGTAAGCGCCAGGTTTTACATCATGATTGGAGGTCCAAGCTCAAATTGCACTTTGCAAGGATCCAGGAGGGTCAATGACGCTAAACAGCCTAAAATCTATGACTGACTGGCTGATCTGTGCTGACAGGACACACTGAGGGATCCAGTATTCTGAAGTCCGAATATGCAAACTGTTCTTCTTCCGACATTGTCAAATGTAGATGCACTGTTGCCCATTAGTGAATCATCACCACACACAGGGAACCCTTTAGCGTCTCTATATGATGCACAGCTGAAACGCCTTGTTACATGTGGTTAACGTTGAGAACAGTCTAGAATACAAACTGTGACCTTCAGGTAAATGTTTCAGAGCCAGCAGTTGCAAAAACGTCTTTAACCTTTCTTTCCTCCCAACGTCTAACACACTACTCAACAAGAAAACAGGTAAAACCTTATTTATGTCGTTCATAAGCAAGGAGTCACTGTTGCATTTAGTTTTATACATCATGTTTTATGCTTTTTATTATTTCCTTCTTCATGTTTAAACTGACAATGTATTTCCATTTTTATTGCAAATGCATGTGCAATTTTTAACATATCTTGTTTTTTATTTTTGTTTTATGTGATTTATTTGTCTTTGGTGTACCACTGTAGTGTCTTGTTGGCTACATATTGTTTTAAGTTGACTGCTGCTGTGTGTAGCACTATTGCCCAAGCAAAATGTCCCTTTGGGAACAATAAAGTATATCTTATCTCGCGTGGGAATTTTATCAGGGCCTTTAGACAACAAAACTGGTAAGAGAAACTTGAAAATGTTTGTGACACATCACATCTTACTCACCTTCAATTATAGAATATAGTTGGAGTTTATAACAGAGCTGTATCTGGACACAGCCATATTTAGCACTCACATGAGGGCTGACAAACCGTTTTTTGGCTAGCTGTACAAATGTATCTCACAGCAGTAATATATATTGTGTGTGTGTGTGTGTGTGTGTGTGTGTGTGCGTGTGTGTGTGTCTGGGTAGCTATAGAGCTTGTGTCTACATTAATCTCAGGAATGTTGATGTGGTCCAGGGTTTAATAGAACGAGGCGTGGGCGTGGAGTAAGAGTCCCCTAGAGCAGAGTTAAGGTCTTAAAGTACTAAAAAAGCTTTGACCCAGACCCTTCGCACCCACTCACAGGGACACAGCACCTCTCTTCCAGCCCAGCACATGCTTTCATACTTTGGCTATGCAGCAAAGAAATACACGCTTGGACACACATGACAAACACAGACAGAAGAAAGACGAGAAGAAGGATATAAACTGAAACAAAAAACATATTTTTCTCAGATGAAGATGAGCACAAAATGTACCCAACTGCAGATGTTGGTGCGTTCGCTCTCCTTAGCTCGAACAAACACACATACACAGGCCGAACACATCCCTGTTGTCTTGTGTTGCTCGTCATGCAATGAGGAGCACATGACTTAAATCGGGTGTGGTGCGTGACCTCTTATCGGACAAAAGCGTCCCACAGAGAGCTGATGGGGGAGACTGGCCTCCCCGCCTGTCCTATCTGTCGGCAGTCATGAGGTCTCCATCCCGTTCGCCATGCCATGTCTCGTGGTTCAAAGGCCATAAAATGTTGGCGGCAAGTTGTCAATAATCAGCTGCTTAGCCCGAGAAGAGCAGCATTAACAATGGGGGCAGGAAGTGCAAGACTTCTTTTTAAGGCATGTTTTGCAAGAATGAGGCCTTTGAATTTTTTTTATCGTGTCCTATAAATGTTTCACCTTGAGGGCCTGAAGTCTCTCAATGAGATTCTCTCAATGGTTGGTTTGTATTTCACACATTTACCCCAAAGCCTCCACATGCTTATGCAGTCACGCAGAGCTAAATGCAAATATAACAAGATGTTTTATCTCATACACTGATCTCTTGTCAGTGTCTTGCTGATGAGTTTGTATCATTTAGCTGTCATCATGAGATTATATCTCTATGTTAATGCAATAAGTCTTGTGTCTCTTGTGTTTCTTGTCTGCTCAATGTTGCTAGTCACACTTCTATCTCAGCTTCAGCGACAGGACAAACTTTCCAGTATGGATGATATTTTTTTACTGAATCTTCTGCAAAAGTTCTGGAGCCCAACAGTGCTAATACCATATATTTTTCTTCTGAAGGTGTTGAAATGGCTATTAAAACAAATCGCTCCCCAACCAGCGCAAAGGGATCTTTTTAGAAAATCAGTGAAATGGAGTCCAGCGAGAAGAGAGGAGGGTTATAAAAGTTTAAGTCCGAACATCCTCTCAGAATGTTCCCTCTTTGATTTGGTTGATCACTGACAAAGGCTGGCAAAGTGTAACCAAAAGGGTGAAATCAAATTAAGCAGAAATGTCTTAGGACATACAGTGTGCGTGTGTGTGTGTGTGTGTGTGAGCCTGCTGTCACATCACAAGGTAGCGTCACTGAGAGACAGTGCCCCCAGGCAGCTGGCCACAGGCCACTTAGGGCCACTTTAAATCAGAGTAGTGTTCACTGACACAAGCTCACTGGGTTCATCCACTGTGGAGATATGAAAAAAGAGAGACTGTGTGGTGCAGAGCTGATGGCTGCATGAAAATCAAGTGAAAAGGCTCTGAATTACAGGCCTATATGTGACCGTGGTTAATTGTGGAGAGAAGGAGAAGCAGATACAAATATAAATGGCCGTCTCTTTAACTGAAGGCTACCTTGAGGAGTTAAAGGGGAACTCTGCCCATTTTCAAAATTCATACATATTCTTCCAATGGTCCAAAAATATCATTAAAAATGAACAACTTTTTCCCAAATCCAAAATCTAGAGTACTAAAACTCGAATTTGTGATGTCATAGAGTATAAAGTCTGAAGCTGCTCCATAGACAGTGAATTGGGTAGATAATCTAGATGACCCTGAGAGCACTCAGGAGAATGTTCTGAGTATATGGGTACATTTTCTGTTTCAGCACTGACAACACTACAGTAGAATAAAACTCATTTGGGGTTGAAAAAGAATACAAACACTCAGGGTTCCCATCCCATGTCTGTAGAGCAGCTCCAGACTTTACACCCTATGATATCACAAGTTTGAGATTTTTTCTCTGGTTTCTGGCTTCGAGAGAGAGTGGCTCATATTCACAAACACAGATTGAACCTTCCTCAGCCATGGATATGACATAATGGAATTATCAGTGTAGGTGGTGTTCCCCTTTAATGATTGGCTGTGGAGTACAGTGTTAAAAGAATTAATGAAGTGGAATGAGGTTTGTGAAACTTTTTATTCTGTATACTAATTTAAGTGTAAAATGTTGAATAAAGGCTCTTTTAAAGATAATATTAACTGTGTTATCTCTGTGAACTTAAATCAATAAATCAATAAATTGAGTAACCAGCAAACAAACATTTGCTGCTTCATGTGAGAATTTGATGCTTTTCTTTGTCATACATTAAGTAAACTGAATAGCTTTGGATTTTTAGACCACATAAAACAACCATCTGAAGACTACTTGCTCTGTGGGAAATTACACTGGGCATGTTTCACTATTTTCTTACATTTTATTGACAAATCAGATCACAAAATATGTAATACATTAAAAATAATTTCTCATAACAGGTGGACACTGTAGCTGTTAGCACACATTACTCAGACAGGAGTAAACTTTTGGAGACTAATTTCAATAACACTATAATAATGTGACATGGTGCTCTTGTGAGTATTTATGGCAGCAGGTTGGTGGATGTGGAGTTGACTCAAAGTCAGCTACAGTGCTCATGCTCAGGGTAAGGGAAAGAACATGTCATTAAGAACAATAGAGTGGCTCATTGATGGGTTTTTAATAGTTTTGGGACAACAATGGGGCTCTAGAGTTTATTCCCAGAAGTATAAACTCTGACAATACTTTACAGTATAATTAATTCATCCTTAGCTTTGTTCTTTTCATAGGATTTGTTGACAATAGAATATCGCCACACTTATCTTTAAAATACCTGCCAGAAATAAAACCACACCTGATGGGTCAGGTGACGAGCTCATTTGTGTAAATTTTACTTGTATAGTTTCATTAGTTACTGTGCATGATAAGTGCTCTGAAATGTTTGCCCTGTGCTCCTAATAAATACAGTAAGACATGATTCATTCGTTGTGTGGGTCACATGCAGTGTTAAGTTTCCTATTTACAACGAACAGTCACAAAATATTTTCATTTTATTTCATTCAGAACATCTGCCATGGTGGAAAACACTGAACTGCACGACTCAGGAATAGTTTACAGTATAACATGCGCACAAACACGCACAGATACGCAAGCATATTTGAGGTAGAAGCAGGAAGCTCATTCAGCTCTTGAACAGAGAAAAGACGTTATCAGGCTCCAGTTGCTATGTAAAGAAAAAAAGTAGTTGGGCCTCTATTCTCTATGCAAAGTGACAGCTAAAGAGACAGTCCTCAGAGTGAACTCAGTGGGGAGAATGAACGTGTAAATGATCTAATGATCTAAGTAACCTTGTTAAGCTCAGCCTGTCCGATGATGTAACACACACACATGCGCGCGCACACACACACACACACAGGAATAATGAGTCAGACATTCCATGCATATAAAATACACTTTTCTCTCACACAAATGTTTGATAAGCTAGGTCATTGAGTTGGAGTTTCTATGGTATGTTACATGCTGCTGTTTGCCAGCAACGCACACAAAAAAAGGCTTTACAGTTTTCTCAGAGAAAGAGGAACGACAGAAATACTGCAGCTTTAAGATGTTTTAAAATAGATGGTATTTAATTGCAGCAGTTTTCAGTACCTTATCTGGTATGTGTTGATATCACTGTTATTCACGTCTAAAGAATCTGTGAGTGTTTGTGTGAGTTTTGTCCCTGAGGCAGTTAGGCAAACCACAAAATTCCAAATGATTAACTGCTCTGAACAAAGCAAATTGTAAACTGCTTGGAAATGTCACAAGAAGCAAAGTTTGAGTAAAAGCTGATGGACACAAGCAGGATCTCATCGCTTTGACAGGGAGATGTGTCACTCTGAGTTTAATATCAATCCTCACTCATTTGTTATTATTAAAGCCTATGAGAGCTCATGCACTGTGGGAAAGCATCTAATGTACTCAAAGGAAGGAGGGAAATATGATCTTTTACCTGCTAATTATCCTACTTATCCAATATTGTAAAAAACTTGAGATTCTGCCAAACACATGAAGAGCGGTTTAACTGTGGGAGACCGGTGATGTGCCCCACCCAGAGAGCTGCATCATGTGGCCCATTTATAATGCCTCTGAGCCCAACCCTGCAGCTTCATCTCAAGGCCTAGCCATAATGCCTATGAGCCTGACCCAGGAGCTGCATCAAGAGGCCCGGTTGCACAGCCTGCGATCCACACCCTGGAGCTGCATCGGAGGAACTGCTTACACAGTCCAGCGGGACCAGTCTAGGATTTGCAAACACGCAGACACGCCTTATCTGTGCTGCAATTCCTGCCAGACACTGAACAGACACACGCAGATAAAACAGCAAAGCCAGATGAACTCACACCTACGACCTTTGAGTACGGCTCTTCATATTCTATGTTCAAAACACCCCGCCGTTAACAAAAACTAAATGTGGTTACAACAAGGCTAAAATGTCCGCAGTTACTTGTGTGTTTATCATCGGTAAATACACACAGCTGTTAGCGTCCAGAGTAGCTAGTGAACAATGCTGGCAGCTCCACACCTCCAGCACAAGGGACACATTAAGAGAAATAGTAGGAGGAACTGGCCCACTCACTCTACAGACCAGTCCCGTGTGTCTGTGTGTGTGAGAGTGAGTATCTGTATGTGCATGAGTGTTTAATGTAAAATGTCCTCATCCTTAGTGTAGGATGAAAGTCTTATAGCAACTCACAGTGAATAGAACATGGCTGCAAAGTCTAAAAGTTAAAGCGTAAGATGAAGTAATGCAGGAGTGGAATAAGACCCATTTGAAGCCAATAAACTGAATTTACATTTTCTTTTCAAGTACTGCACATGAATCAAGAGCTTGAAAGCTTCTCAGAAAATGTCACACTATTCAGTTTCGCTTAAAGTTCACGTTCAGTTTTGAACTTATCCCAGAATTAGGCCACTTTAGAGCAACCCTAAAGCTTTTAGTATATGCGCCTAGTGTTTCAACTTGCTAAGTTACCTTAAAAGCGTCAAGCATGATGACTCACACATCTGACCATCACACGTTTTCTTGCTGGCATTAGTCAAGTCCCACGGAGGGAGATGATGTTTCAGATGCAAATAGAGAGCGATACCACACTCACTCGCTGGCATGTTCCATTGCCCAACCTGTTGATCAGGCTCTTTCCTGAAGGGCCTGAATACATATTTCACTATGAGCTGTTTCTGTTAAAAGCGGCAGGTGTTTTTTCTGCCAACTGCCCCGAGCTGAAAGGATACATTTATTTTAAAAGTTCCATAAGCAGGGCAAATTGTCAGTATCAAACATGTACAAACTGCGTGTGCAAGTTCGTGCAAATCAGCACGCAGACTGAGCAGGGTTTTGATCAGCAGTAAGCAAAACACCCTATTTTTGCCTTTATAAAAGCAAGATGTTGATAATGATGTGGGTGAAAAGCTGAACTGACAACAAGCAGCTGCCAAAAAATGAACTTCAGTGTCTATCTGGGTTTTGCAAGAGTATGAAATCTCCAGTTTCAACAGCAATCCCTATGGCCTACAGCGACACATGACCCCAACACCACACTTGGTCACTGGTATAAGTGTGTATCTCCTTCGACACACACACACACACACACACACACACACGTGTTTGCACACACACACATGGGAGGACGCCCCGCTCCCTCTTTGCGATCCCTCTCTTTTTTTTTTCTAATGGCCGTCGCGAGTAGCAGACGGTTTTGCCATCCCTCTCCCAAAATAGCAACCCGTTAGCACAGCCAGGTCAGATGGTTTTGAAACATCCATGGCAAAGGGTGCTAGAGCGGAGGGGTGGAGGGGACAACAAGTGCGTGACCACCTCTTGGAGAGCTCCGGAGAGGCGGTCATGGGTGGGCCTCAAGAGGAGGTTTCTTTCACACTTGGGTGACGATGAGTGCTGGGGAACAAAGGAGGGGCACCACAGAGAAACTGGTCAAGTGTGCATGTGTTTGCAAGCAACAGGTGCTGGGCTTTTGATTCATAACATTTTAACACACAGATATAGAGAGTGGAAGTCATGACACCACATCCCGTGAGTCTCTATTCCATTGGCTTCTACGAGTCAATGCAATCTGCTGTTGAGTATTACTTTACTCTGAAAATTAAGTGTGCTCCTGGGTTCTCTTACCGTATTTTAAGAGAAATTGGCATCCACTCAGCGCTTACTATTAGAAAATTTAGCCTTTATGGTTTTAATAAAAAGTTGAAAATGATAAGTGCACCTCCCATGAAAATTCATAAGCATGGCGAACTTGTTTCATCCAGATACATAATATTCATGAGGACCTTCTTTTAAAGAAATTTCTTAAAATTTTTAGCTTTAACCTCTGCTATCTAAAAACTTCTCTCCCTATCCTGCAGTTATTACATACATGTCTGAGCTAATTACAGCCTTTCAACTTGTTCATGAACTGCTGTCAAGCCACAACATTTAGTTTGAGATGATCTGTGACTTAAAGGCAGCTGAAAACTAGAAATATCAAACAATAATCAATTTTTTTGTCTTTTTCAAATAACCATCCTTATCTAAACATATGAAGTGAGCCACACAACCCACACAAGGCTATTTTAAGTTATCGGGTGGTGCGGCGGTAACGTTTTTGTAGGCCAACCCGGCAGTTAACATCGCCCTGGTTCCCTTGACAAAAAGCCAAAGAAATTTATCCATTGGATTTTTGATTATTGTAGAAAATAAGCTCCATTTATAAAATTTTTGACATGTTTTGTTCAGCAAGAAAATCTTAAGCTTGTGTTAACCACAGACATTATTTCAGGCATCTAATCAATGACCCATTGGCTTTGAGATGAGGGAACCGGACGTACTGAAGTGCTCACTCATTTTTGGGTTTAAGGACTCATTCCTGCACCACTCTATTTGCGTTGTTACAAATGTCAGTGGGGTTTATTTTGAGGTTTTTTGTTACTTCTGGAACAGAATCCGGAAGATTGAGTTTCACTTCAGCTCTCTGAGTGTAGTCCAAGTGTGTACATGAGATCGACAGTGTGAAGGATTGTTGGTGTTCTCTACAGTCAGAGCTCCTGATCGGACACACCTGTCAATAAGACTTTCTGGTGTGTCAGAATTTTGCCCTCACTGTGGCATATGGGTATTGAAAAAAAAAAAGAAAACAAATGCAAGGGAAAACAATGTGGGGTAAAATTGCTTGCTCTAAGACTCTATCTGTTTAAGCTTCATGAACTTAAAAACAAACACAGGCAAACAGTGGTTTCTAAGAAACAGCTAAGAATTCATTAAAGTTTTCACTGAGTAATTAGAACCATGACAAAAGGCTTTACAAACGTCAACGCCATAAAATTTTGCTGACAAATTTATAGGCAGTAGTGAGCAATCACATGCACCATCTGGTTTGACTGATGTCGTATCGAAGGGTCCCTTAGCCATGCTAGCACACACAATCTGTGGAGGAGTTGGCTACCAGCTGAAATGATCAGGAGCCAGGCAAACCAGAAGATAGAGCCTACTGTGTGTGTGTCCCTCTCTTTCACAGGCAGGCATTGAGATTATTGATTCATCAGAGAAGTAGGCTGAAGCTTGACATAGCAACCGAACATGCAGTCTCCTAATGACTTAACCACATCAACTCTTTTTCTTCTGTCCCGTTCACCCTCCCTCCATCTCTCCCTTCAGGCACCAACCGTGGCTTGAACACGGTGAGTCACGTTGGAACAAAAAGCCCCATTCAAAACACACACACACACACACACACACACACACACACACACACACACACACACACACACGCACACACACACACACACACACACACACACACACACACACAAAAACTCCTGATCAACTCTAGCCAGCCTGCCTCTTAATAAAACTTCTTCTCTTCTCCAGTAGCCTCCCCCCACCCTCTGAATCTCCAGGCAGAACCAGATCGCTGGGGCCAAAACCATACAAGCAAACCAAATCTATTTTGAAGTACGATGACTTCCTTCCTCAAACTAGGCCTCCGTTGCCTTTTTTGTCCCACATGACACACCACCATGGTCACTTGCTGGCCTTTTTGCAGGCCTCTGCTCTGATCATGGGTGATTTATTCATTTTATTATTCATACATTCACAGGGTTGAGAAATTTTTAGTCAAAACTGCAACTCACCAGAGTTTGCCAAAGAAACAAAGGTCTGGTCAGCGAAACTTTTTTAAATTTTAGCTTTAGTTTATTTTCCCTTTGGCTATATTCAATTATTTAAAAATGAATGTGTGATGATACAGATATATAAGGCTGCAACAAACAATTATCTATTTTTTTGACATTTAGTTTACTGCCATAGGGGAGTAAAGAAATTAGAAAATATTCACATTTAAGAACCTGGAATCAGAGAATTTGGAATTTCTTTCTTTATAAAAATCACTAACTAATAGATTAGTCATTGTGGCTCTAGTTTCAGCATGTAAGTAATGATGGATAAAGCACTCAGACCTTTTGCTTAAAAAAAAGTAAAACATACTCCATTAAAAGTAAAAGTCCTGCATTCAAAATTATACTTAAGCAAGCTCATAAAAAATAGAAAATATAGGCCCTACTTAATGAGAAAGTAAAGTAAAATATATTATTATTATTATTGTCATTATTACTAATGAGCCTATAAGCTGCATCCTAATGTTGCTTGTTGGTGAAGCTCTCAATCGATAGTGTAATAAAAAAACAACATAAATGAAGAGTAATATAAAGCAGTTAAAAGCAGAACTAAAAATCTATAGGTTTAATGGACAGAAGACCATGACAGTGATCGAAAGGTTTACTGTTTAACAAGTTAAACTAGTTAGCGAGTATTATTGAGGGAAATCTCGACTTAAAGAATCTTGTAAAGGCCTGCTCTTTCTTCACTGATGTGCTATTTCAAGGAGATTTTCAGGATCTCCACCATGTTGCCTGGACTTGTTTATCATGACAGCAGTATAAAACATGTTTTCTCTAGGCACTGTGCCAGTATTCACACCAGCAGTCTACATAGGAGGAATCTCTCTGTGGGTCACAGAGTTTGAGTCACACACCAGTGTGTGTGCCATGTATAGTCTCTGATAATAGGTTCATAAAGAGACAGTTCGCTGTCAGCTTTATGGCCTTTTGATCTGATGATCGTCTGTATCTCGACCTCCTTTATGGTTCAAAGGTTTCTGAACCGCCTTCGTTCTCAAGCAGGAATCCTGGCAGATGTGAGTTGGTGAAAATGTTTTTCTTCTTTTAAACTTAAAGTGCGTTCCCATGAGAGACAGCCCCGAACAAAATGAAATGAGGCATAGAGTCAAGGTAAGAGGCCTCTCGAAGACTTCAGTTGAGCTAATTTGCCTGAAAAAGCTTCATTCTGTGCATGATTGTTCTCTCCAGGCATGGGGGTCAAGTCCCCAGTCAAAAAGCCAGTAGATTATTCAGCACATTTGCCTTTGATACTGCACGGATGAGGGCTTTGGGGCAGGAGTGATTCCTGGGGGAAACTGTCTACCTGTAAGATATTAGACTATTATTCAAATACATCAAGCTTGTGCCGCCTACATCCATTCATGCAAGGTAACTGTTTCTGCATGTTCTCTTGCTACTAGACAACATACATACAGGAAAAAAAAAAAAAAAATCCCCGTCAAACTCTGGCCTATACACGTCTACTCATACTGGCCAAATGCTTCACATTATCGTGTTAAATATAAAAGAGCATGTCAGTTACATCTACATGTTAAGTGTCAAGCTTCCCCCACAGCAGATTTGCATTTTCATATTAAAAAAAAACATTTAAATATGCTGCAAGACAAATTCCCAGTGCATTAGTAATATAGTTGTGACTCAGAGTTATTTCAGATATTTCACTCAGCTCAATGAACTCTGGCAGCACAGCCAAACATATATTTACATTGGCTACAGCCCAGTGTATGCACAGTCTTACAATCATGATCTCAGTTATTAAGTTATGGGCATGAATGGCATGTCTGTACATTTTACCTCATGAGGATTTTTGCCCTGGGCAACTAACCTTTAGCTTTTGCAGGTCTTTATTAGAAATGAAATATCTAATCACAGGAGATGTTACACAGGAAAATCTTAGTTTAATGCTGAAGCTGGGATTGAAATGTAGGACTCCCGATTTGAAGCCTCGAGTTCGGCACTTCGCCGTTGATTTTTTTTTTGAGCCAGAAGTTACCATATTTGGATGAGAGGGTGGAGCTTATGAGGAGTGAGGGGTGGCTCTGACATACAGACACTGGGGACGCCTCACAGACAGCAGCCATGCACGTTATGTGCACCCCAAAACCAAGACTACGTCAAAACCGAGTATTTGGCAGGACTGTGTATGAAATTTTGGAGGGCCTTTATTTTGAAACAGGAAGTGGTGGCATTCAGCCAACTAATGGTGAAACTTCATCAGTTGGTCGGTCGGTCAGTTCTTTTGCTGTTACAGCGTTGGCCTGCTGTTGCCATTCATCCAAAAAAATCATGTAAATACATCTTAAAATAGACACAGTCACACAGCAGAAAGAACCTGCTTTCCCTGGAGCTTTCGGCCAATATCGGGGGCAAAGTTAACAAGTTTATATAAACGAGTATATGTTTATAACAATGGGTATGCCAAAACAGTTAATTAGTTGACTTCTACCTATGTTCACCATCCTAGTTTAGCCTGTTAGCATACTAACATTTGCTCACTGGACCTCAATATAAAGAACAGGTGAGGTTGATGGGAATTGTACATTTAAATTTCAATCCGATAAGGGAAGAAAAGTCAGGGGATTCCCAACGCTATTAAAACTCATCTATACTAAATTTCAGAGCAATCTATCCAACAGTTGTGGCAACATTTACACAAAACCACAAATGTGAACCTGGTGGTGATGTTACGAGTAAAGTCAGGTGATCTCCAAAGTCATTAAAATCAACAGTCTCACAGAAAAACAAAAAGTAAAATTAGGTGCTGGCAACATGAAAACAATGCCAATGCAAAGTCTTTTATAATGGTCCCAGTTTGGTTGTGAAATGGTTGCAGTTTGGTTAGGTTTAGGGAAAGAAAGTTGTTAGTGTTTAGACAAAAAAAACAAAAAAAACAAAACTTGGTTAAGTTACGGACAAAACAATTGTGGTTTCGAGTAAAATAACCACAGGTGAGTAGTTATTTTACTAGTTACGTAAACTTACATACTGTGCATAGTCATGTAAAGTACCTACATAAAGTCAGGGTTCCCAAATACTTTCATGGACAAAATTTCTAAACTTTTCCATGACTTCTCAAGGACCCACAACAAAAAAAAAATTGTGCCACTCATCCGACGTTTTTTATACATATCAGATTCAAACTCTATTCAAACATAATTTCAGCTAGCTAGCATACATCAGAGAGCAGAACACAGAAAATGAAGAAACGGTCATGATCAAAATCAAAATGTTGTCACACATTGACTTTCATTATTTTTCACACTATGAAATCTTGTTATATCTTAATGTTGTAGTTTTATTGTTGTCGTGGTGTCTTAGTGTTGTTGTTGTTGTATTGTTGTACTTTTATTGTCGCAATGGTTTGTTGTTGTGTTATCTTGCTGTTGTTATTGTTGAAGCTGTTGTGTCATGAATATGTTCTAATTTGTGACTGTGTTTTTTATACAGTAGTGTCTTTTAGCAAAGAAATAATTCTCTGCTCCCTGCCCAGCTAACTCTGGTGCAGCCAAGTAGCTGTGCACTGTCCCTGTTAAATAAATAAATAAAAAAAAATAGAAAAATAAATAAATGAATTAATTGCATTGAAGGTTATCCAGGAAAGATTACTGTGACAATTTCTTTACACACAACAAAATTCCATTACTTTTCCAAAACTTTCAGTGATTCTTAGAAATTTCATGACTTTTTCAGGCCTGGAAAATGTGACTGTGAATTTCCACAACTTCTCCAGGTTTTTCATGACTGTGGGAGCCCTGTGAAGTACTTTGTGAAGTTACGTAAATTCTCCGAAGTTAGGTAACTGTGTTGAATCTTGGTTTCACACAAAATGTGAAGAGCGGTCTCCTGGTTGAAAGTCCATGTTTGTTTGACCTATCCACAATCACCCTGCCCACCACACATCAACATTCTCGCTCTTTATACTTAATTTGAGTGTCTACCACAGCAAAAATCCTCTTTGGCTTTACATTGGCATTGTTATTGTGTTGCCAGCACATCCTGTGAACACATTTGCGGTCCACCACAAGGTAATGTGTTGTTAAGACTTTGTGTCCACTTCAGGTATTTAGAATGAGCTTAAAATAATGAACGTCCGTACAAAAGTTCATGAAAATTCATGTAGTACTTGTTGAGATATTTCAGTTTGGGGCCACAGTGGTGGACCGACCAACAGGCAGAGCGACTGATGCACCAATGCTGCTGTGCCCAAAAGCCAAACCGCTAGCATTGCTAAGAAAAACACGGTTTCTATGTTTCTATGAACTGAATGAATAAACAGAATGTTGTGGAAAAGGCCTAAAGTTAGTGCCGCTCGAGTACAGATCTATAAACAGTATAAAGGCAGCACAGTACTGTTTGAGTAAAGCTGGCAATCAGTTAGAGAGACTTTGTGGTTGATGGACTGTACATATTTTCAACAGATTTTTCCTTGTGAACCCAGACAGATTTTCCAGACTATTGTGTTTTCTTATCTGCAGCATGAGTTGCATCATTTGGAGTACTGTACTGTACAAATGATGCAACTCTCTCCCTTGGCATGAAAAATGACATATCTTTAGGCTATAGTGACTTCATCCTTACGTATAGGGGCACAGGAAGGCTTTAGGTCTCAGTTAAAAGGCAGAGGCAATAGATTTACATGCCAATTTTCTCTGAATATTTGCGGCACATTTTAATCTTCCCTTAACTCTCAATTGGGTCCTGACCCAGATTTAGAGAAAAAAGGCCTGTGGGGGACTGTGTGTAGACCTACAGCATGCTGTACAGTGTGCGTAACACTGGCAGGGTGTGGTGAGAACAGGAGCCATGATGCAGAATACTAATAAGAAAGAGGAGAGCTTAGAAAGCAAGGATGACTCAGTGTCATCACCCAGACTGTATCTCACTACAAAGGGTGGTGGTTAAAACCTGTCTCCCCACACCCACTCTCCATCCCTCCCATCCATCCATCCAGACAGACAGGGGGAGGAAGAGACCAGAGGGTGGTGGACTTCACCAAACCCGACACCAACCCAGATTCAGAACAAGCCAGCACCAACTTAGTGTGAGTCACAAAGGAATTTCCCTGACATATTTTTAACCAAAGACAGTCTTTCTTACTTTCAACTTCCTATTGGAGATGTGTGGCATCAAGTAATCTAGGTCATGTGCACACGGGCCTACAAGTTTCGGCTTCACTGAAGACACACCTTAGCAATCATTTAAATATGTATAAATCTGTTATCACTTGTTTTTCTTTAATTAAGGAGTGTTTTAGTCAAGCAGTCATAAAAAATAAAAAACTAAAATAACATTTTTGCTCAAAGGTTCAGTATGTCGGATTTAGGGGGATATACTGGCAGAAATGGAACAATTTATGTTTTCTTTAGTGTATAGTCAACTGAAAATAAGAATTGTTGTGTTTTTGTCAATTAATAATGAGCTGTTTATATCTACATAGGGAGTGGGTCCTTGTCCATGGAGTCCACCATGTTTCTACAGTAGCTCAGAGCGAACAAACCAAATACTGGTGATGCCATTAACATTTTCACATCGACCACCATAGTTAGCAGCCTCTCAGCAATGACCAGTGACTTTTCAATGTGAAACTGCCTTATTTAGTTTTTTAACTGGTTTAAATCACTTGGTCTGTTTGTTTTGGAGCAGAAGAGTACTCTGTGGATAATTCAGCTCCTGGTAGGAACTTCCTGAGTGTCTGAATCCTAAGTTATCATGAAAAAAAAGTAAGCACACATTAGCAGGTGCTGGGCGAGCAGCCCGTCTGCAATGAGCCAAACAGCATTGAAGAAACACTGAATTTTAACATTAAACTGTTATTCAGTGTTTTTACTGGTTTTAATCATCTTGTCTGTTTGTTTTGGCAAAGAGGAGAACCTTGCAGATAATTCAGCTCCTGATAAAAACCTCCTGAACAATAAACACTATCCTAACTGGGAGTTTACGCTTGGGAGACATTTCAGCTGGTTGCAATCTGCAATCCTTACTGCTAGATGCCACTACATCCTACACACTGTTCCTTTAATTGTAGTTATTCTTTGGTCTTATTCCACTAAATGTTTTTTTCCCCAGACCTAACAAACGATAACTTCAGAGGAGTCCAGATGTTTTAACAAACCGATGTGCCGTCTGATTGACAAGACAACCTGTGTTTCTACATGCTCTTGTTTGTCTAACAGATGGACAAGGCAGATACTGTAAATGCCTGGAATGGAAGAAGGGGGTGAAATACCTGCAGCTTCATTGTTTGATTTTTTTCTGTTGGTCTCTTTGCCTTTTTCTTAAAAAAATACTAATATGAAAAGAAGATCAGGAGAGAAGTGTGTGTTTTTGAGTGCATCAGAGAGGAAGATAGAGCCTGAGATGTTTCAGCGATGTGCAACTGTGTGTGATTACAGGCTGAAGGGCAAAGAGTTGAGGTGGTGTTTGATGCTAGTCTCAGTGGCAGGCTTCAAACAAACTGTCGCTCTGCTTCTTTTTGCAGCATGCACGCGCGCGCACACACACACACACACACACACACACACACAAACACACACACACACACACACACACACACACACACACACACACACACACACACGTCCACCCACACATACACACATATGCACTGACGCTCTGTTGCTCTGTTGCTCTGCTTCTCTAGCTCACTCAGGGATTTCTACCAGCAATAGGGCCGACCATATAAAACCCCAGTCTGCTCTGTTATGTGACACACATGCAGTAACACATGCATGCACAGAACATAACACATATGCATGCATGTACAGCAGTTGCACTTGCATGCCTGTCAAAGCACACCTACAACAAAGAGGCCAAATCAGGTTCATCATAACACCAAACTAATTTCCTGTGGAACAAACACACAGGTGAGTCATGGAAAGAGCTGCCAAATATGTACAAACACACACACACACACACACACACACACACACTTACAATATGCATATAGAACAACTGTGTGTAATCATACATACACTCAAGAGTGCTAAGTTAATAGATAAAGAGTGTATTCTCTTTCTCACGTACACACATTTAAACAGTGCCCAAAGTAGCCGGGGAGTCTTGCTCTTTTCTTAACAGTGGGTCATTTCCTTCAACAGATTTATCACCAGTGTTGCACAAGCCATTCGATTAGCTCTGTGCATGACTCTGCATGTGTGTGCCCTTTGTAAGAGTAGTGACCAACAGAGATTCTGTGATAGTGTGTGTGTTTGCCTGTGAGTCTGTATCAGAGGGCCGTAGGCTCAAGCTATTAAGATCAATATAGTGGTTAGATATGTGATCTGAAGGATGATACTTAAGAGCAGAGAACAAAGCAGATGCTTTTGCAGAGAAGAAACTGTGCGGGGCCAATGTACAAGCCCTGGGGGACCCCTCAACAATGCTAGCTTTAGAGCAGCTATTGTAGCTGGCCAAATATATTACAGCCAACAGTTAAACCTAATACTCTACAAAGCACTGCCAAGAAAATCTGCTGCGCTATTATTGCCACATTTCACCATCTGTGTGCAGTGAGTTCTAATATTATATTTTTTCTAAATTTCTTATTCACAAAGTTTTTATTTTATGCTCTCACAAGAGAGAGGACTGTGACAAGGAGTAGATATTTCTGACAGAAACTATCAGGGGCTTTTGGTTATGTTGTGTGTGTGGCATACAGAGGTGAGTGATGAAAAAAGAAAGAAAAGGAATGATAAAGCAGAGCAGAATTAAAAAGATAAAAAGAGTCAAAGACCGCAAGATCATATGAGAGACAAAGATCAAGTGGGAATTTCAAGAAGAGCAACAGTTGGGAGAGATGGAGAAAGACAGATAATGTGAATGAAAGGAGAGGAGAAGAGCAAGATAAAGCCAAAGACACAAAAAGAAGAGGAGGAAGGAGGAGAAAGATCATGAGAGGGGCGTGTTGATCAGCAGATTAAGGTGAGTCAAGGCATCTCATTCACTGCTAAGCAGTGACTACACAAGCACACACATACCTTCACACCACCGATGGCACACGGTCCAACTGCTTGCCAGAGCTCCCAAAAAATACGTCACCAACAAAAGCCAAAGTTTTAGAGGGCCGACTGGACAGAGCTGCAAAATCTACCATTTTAATGCTCTAGAGCTACCAATTTGCCACAGTGACACATAAAACCTGAATGAAAAAGGCAAGTGGTCAGACAAGAAGCAACAAGAACAAGAAGTCCGGAAAACCGTTTGTGAGTCACTCTGCAAATCATCAAAAAATCCTGCTGTCATACAGTACGTCTGTGTCTTCCGATTAAACATTTATCAACACTACAATGAAACTGCTTTTGAGATAGTATTTATTATATTTATATAATTAAGGACATTATACAATACCAAAGAAAATCTTGTTTTTTAGAACTCTTTAACATTTAAAACTAAATCTAACTCTACCTAAACAGGTTGTTTATTCAACCTCTAATAAGGCATGTATTACAGAGAAGAAAAATATATTTTAGAATTTATATAAATACGTGTAAAATGTGTGTATAATGGAAGCTCACATGGGATAAATTTAGTGATATGCTGTGTGATATATTGGCTATTATTACTACTAATATAATAGCAGATACTATTAGTTATGATTAATGTGGGAACAGAAAATCGCAAATTGTACCTGTGATAAGAAAATGAATAACACAGTGTTAAGCTTATTAAACAGTAAAACAAAAATCATTAATACATGTATTTATTTTACCACGGCAAAGCAAATGAGCAAAAGACCTAAAATACCTGACCAACCTGCTGGATCTTTATTTTAATTACATATTGTTTCAGTATTATTTAGTATTGTTATTAAGCATTATTGTGCTCTTTTTATGAGAGAAAAAAAGGGATTTGATTTAAATGTTATGTTAGACTGCTGTCATTTTCATTTTAAAAGGGAATTTAGTTTTGAATTTACATAAAGTGATATAAAAAAAATAAAAATTAAAAACACAGTTTTTAAAATTGTGCTCTACATAGTGGATTGTGTAACTAAAATCTAGAAAAGAGTTTCTTGATTTTAAATAATTTGGCTAAATCAGCTTAAACAGCATTTTTTCATTTCTACTGTAAAGTCATCTCAAATGTTTTGGTGAAATAACAGTCTTTCTAATTTTGTTATTTATTTAGTCTTTAGTAATGTATTACACAAAATAGTTACATAAGGATCATTATTTTAAATGAACTTCTTCTGTCAGTCAACCCTTTTAAGACAAATAAAAGTACCTTTAAAATACAATGTTGTTTTAATGAATTAAATATAAAGTTAAGATTAAAAAAATAAAGGCAGTTTTGTTGTGGGAGAGCAAGTTATAAACCTGTCTAACGAATCTATTTTTACCAATGTGAGATACCTGCTTTACAGTCAGTCATAAAATATATAAAATACTTTCAGTATGTTTTTTTTCCCTGCTAAATGTCTTCAGGAGGTAAAGGAAGATAGATACTTGAAAACACAAACATCACTGTGTCAGGACGGCATTAGATTTAAGTCTATTATATCAAAAACAGACAGCATAAATCAGCATTACTTTCATTTAAATCTTATCAGCAATTTTTTAAGAACTCCCAGCCTTGAAACTGTGCTACGATGTTTGCAACTGTGCTTGGCAGCAACCGGCCGCCTTCAACCGGCTCCAGCAAGACAGTACGAGCACACAAACATGTATGAAGTTCAGAAATATGAATCCATTCTGCCTATCTTCAACAAATCTTTCTCTTTTATTGCACTTATTGAACCCCTGTACATCTGAAATAGCTTAAGGCCTTAATCCAGCCAAATTCTTATAAAGGAATCTTCTGTCAGTTTCACTCCATTTTCATCAGACCTCGGTTTGAGTTTTGGCAGCGGGAGCCGAGCCAAGCACATTTCTCTGAGTCATCAGAGAGGGGGGAGAGAGAGAAAGAGGGAGGAGGAGAAAGAGGAGGAGGTGGAGAAGAAGAAGAAGAAGAAGAAGAAGAAGAAGAAGAAGAAGAGGAAGAAGAAGAAGGAGGGGGAGGAGGGGGAGGAGGAGGAGGAGGAGAAGCAGGAGGTGGCAAGTCCGGGGTTTCCCTCTCGCTTCTGCAGGCGAAGGCCTACACTGAGCAGCAACAAGCTGAGAAAACCGTGCTCTATTGTTTCAGGCCTGCTGGCAAAGTGAGCCTTCCTGAAACTCAGCAAACAACTATCACACACACATGAGGGAGAGCTGCCAAAATACTGCTCACTGAGAGACCTGCCAAAATGGTAGAAAGCGGTTGTGTGAGAAGTTTACTTTCGTAGAATCTGTTGTTTTCTTTACCTGGCAGCAGGACAAAAAATACTTCCAATGAAATCTAAAAAAAAAAAAAAAAAAAAAAAAAAAAAAAGATTGATGAGAAAGAGTTCAATGTTCTCTGAAACATTTGTGACTGAAATGAAGAAATGACGGATGATAATCAATGCGTCTTTAATGACAGGTTATAATTGTGTTGTCTCAGTGTGGCAGTGACAGAGGAAAGATGGCCCGTGTGACAACCTAAAATTATCAATCCTCAAAAATACATAGCTGAAAGTAAACAAATGACACCTTTTTAAAAGGACTTGCGGTCGTATTATGACACTTGTCCCATTAAACTGCATCATTTGTGGCTAATATATATAATTTAAGTGCAGGCTGTAAACGCTGGCAGCATTCCAGCTTACTACAAGAGGCAGAACTCAGCAGCAGTAGGTGTTACTTGGAAGAGGAAATAGACAATGCTGTCACATGATTGACGATTGTTTCCAGGAAGCGACTGAACATCGCTCTCCTTCTAGGAATCCTCACGGCATATCTTAGAATAGTTTTCAACATGAGAGGCTATACTGATTGTAGCAGCATATCATTACAGCCTGTAAGAAACTAAACCATCTGACAGTTTGGCATCTTCGTAGCGGCTGAGACCGTGAGAGGCTATTTATGGGGCTCAAAGTGATGTATGACAGCAGGTTGTGATGTAAGAGGGAGCTTCAGTCATGGCGGCAGACTTATTGCCCCGTGTGTCTGGCAATAGGTGGAAGGTGGAGGAAATGACAAATGAAATGCAGCAGCTTTGAAGTGCAACTGTTCTTGGGCTGTGTTCAAACAGTCCACAGGTTCTCACGTCCCCCCTGGACCTGTCAGGCAGCGCCACTGTTTGTTTTCCGCTCCCAACGTGGGGACAGATTTGGACAAGGGCGACAGCGGAGTCTATTTTCTCCACCTGGAAGCTTGGAATGGAGGGGAGCGAAACTCAAGACTGGTTTTACCCGCTTCCTGGAAATGGTAAAGCAAGCGGGAGGCCCCAGTGTCAGGAGAGGGGTAGAGAGAGACTGTGTGACAAAGAGTGTGCAGAGAGAGAGAGGGAGAGAGACTGAAACCTCTGGTCAACAGATAAGCAATATGTGTGAATGCATGAGTGGGAGTGTTTATGTGTGTGTGTGTGTGTGTGTGTGTGTGTGTGTGTGTGTGTGAAAGAGAAAATGGCAGAATGGTATAGAGCACGTGCTCCAGCCAGAGGATTTGCTGATGCCCACGAAGATCTGTTTACAGAGAGTGCCCCTGATGACCCCCTGGAGGATGCAGGAGTCACTGCCAACAAGCACACAAACACTCACCCACACGGACACACACATCACCCAGGCCACATATCTCAGCAGACATAGATACAGGAGTGTCTAAGGGCACCTGTTAGAAACATCCGGAAGGCTAGATTCCAGACAAAGCATGTATCCCTGTCATGACCCAAAAGACCCAGCATGGAGGTAGGTGTTAGTGGATGTGCGATAGAGGAGAAGGTGCAAGAAACGCTCCTCAGCCGCAGCTGACGATGGAACCCTGCACACAACGTTTTACAGCTGAACTGCATTGTGGGGTTGTGTGTGAGGAGATAAAACACACTAAACAAACTTGCGCGGCAATGGAGGCCAGCAAGGAGCACGAGTGTGGGAGTTTAAAGGTTTGTTCCAAGGCCTGAAGGTAGAGAGACTGCAGAGAGAGAGATTTGTGAGAGGAGAGACAGACGTCAGCAACGAGTGCGAAGGGTTGAAGAACAAGGAGAAAGGGAGAAGGAAGGGCACACAAGGCATGAATAAGAGAGGAAGCCTGAAAAACTCAATGTAAAACACAAAAAAGCACCTTTGACAACGGCTGCACTGTTAAAGGAAGTGTTTGACATTCAGGAGAAACACTTATTTGCTTTACTGCTGAGAGTTAGATGATAAGCTTAATATCACACTAATGTCTGTAAGCTAAATATGACACCACAGCCACCAACAATTAGTTTAGCTTAGCATAAAGACTAGAAATAGGAGGAAACAGCATTCCATGCCCTGTCTAAAGTATAGGAAATCTGTCTAACAACACCTCTAAAGCTCACTATTCAATAATCTTGTCATAGTGAGGTTTCCAGGCAACCAGTGGAGACTCCAGTAAGTCACTGTGCCCGGCTAAGAAATAGTCTGGAACAGACCACCCAGGCACCCAGGAAGGGCACTGGACTACTACTGGCTAAACAGGGGAATCATAACTTATGAGTCCGTTACATGATGCCAGTAGGCCCAAAATGACTTTTTACCACAGACTTACTGATGCATTTTTTTTGGCATCACAACCCCCCTCGAAAAGTCCAGTAACATGAAGGTCTAGAAGAGCTGCATGACTGATTAATTTTATCCCCATTCAAGTTAGCAGAGTGCTAAATTAGAGGTAGCTGGCTCAGCCAGTCGAATTCTCAGGTACGCTTGCTCTATGGGTTAATGATGAGGAAGCAGTGCCGATCATCAGGGTAATTTTATACACGCATTTTAGCTCCATGCATCACTGAGCAACTTCAAGGAATCGGAGGGGTCCCGCCTCCAATACTGTATCCAGTTCTCTCTATACATCCCTTAAAACCACAACATGTAATTTTTACACTTTGGTTTTAGTACGAATTGACCAGTCCTAAGTCCCGCTCTCCTTAGTTACTGTTGCTTAGTTGGATAAGCTTAACAAAAAAACAAAGAACAAAATAATGCCAGTTCAGCTTAGCTGGGTGCCACAGTGTTTATTGCTTAGTCTCTGGGCATCAGGCAATTAAGTTTCAAGAAGCCAACAGCGAGGACTACAATATGTGATGGAAGGATATATTCAGAATGTTAACTTTAATAAACCAGGCAAAACAATGCGAATTTAGGCTTTACAGTCTCAACGAAAAAGAAAGAATTAAAGATCGAGGATGACAAGACCATCAGTCAACATTGCACCTGTACTGACAGGTATGTGTCTCCATTTCACCTTCTGGGTATTAGTTAAGTATTCTATTTATTAAGTAATGAATACAGACCATGCTGCTGACCTAATGTTCATCTCCCTTTACTGCAGAAAGTTATATTAGCACAGCCTGACAGAAATGATATAAACAAGGAATGTTGGCCTTGATCTTTTCTGGAAAACACCAATTCATGTCATCTTACCACTATGTCAGAAACTTAAAGCCTTTGGAAACGCAGCTTGAAATAGTAAAAATGGAGATATTATATCAAAGTCGAGTGTCTCATTAATCATCCACAAAAATCTGAGTGAAAATAACCATTCATAACTATTAGAAAACCTGGTTTAAAAACAGCTCATTTTGCTGTTGAGATCACTTGCCAGGACAGAGTGGGCGTGGCAGATAATGCTCTGATTGACAGCTCCCTCGTTTTGATTGACATCTCCCTGGCTCAGCAATGACTGCCATAAATTTAATCCAGCCGTACATATTTGAGCCCTCTAATGATTCAGAGGACGAAGCAGATGCCCTGCCAGCTGAAAATGATACCTTTCAGGTGGTCACTGAATGGTAAGTTTCAAAATGTTTTGTGATTCATATTGATGTTACTTCATAGAATATTTAGCATAACTTTTACATGCAATGTTAGCTGAGATGAATGACAGCAGGAGGCTAGCACTTTGCCTTTCTTCACTGAGATACGTTTTCATTGAAAACATAAATCTGCTCCGTTTTTCTGATAATAGCCTTTTTCATTCAAACAAATCCAGTTTTAACAGATTAAATATGTCTTTACTCTGACACACACACCGACCCTCAAAGCGGGAGAGACCGGTGCCGGCCGGCTGTCTCTCTGGCGTTGTGTAGAAGTATTTGCCCGCCTCGAATAATGTTCCTCTCCGGCTAAAATTGTGTTGTTTCCCGCAGCATCACCTCCGCGATTGGGGATATGTTTTTGCATAGCACAGCTAACCGCTTGAGGTTGGGGTTAGGGGTGAGCGAGGGTGCACATTACGTCCCCTCCCCGCGAGCCATCACCGGGCCCGGGGGGCAAGCCTGGCTGCCCACAAGCCACCTCTTCCTGCAGCTCCATGAGCTGCAAAGGCTCGGATTGTCCGGGCTCTGGAGCCGGTCAACCTGATTTGAGTGCTGCTGGGAGCCCGCTGGAGGCAGAGCCTCTGCTGGGTCACAGCCGAGCGGCTCAGCCAGTTTACGATCTGTATTTTCTAAACATCAGACTCGAAAGCTGTTTGTTGGCTCGGACTCAAATAGGGGGGTGAGATGAGACAACTGACGGATGATTTATATTGGTTTGGAATTTATTGCATAATAAATCTCAGAGATAGCCACGGCCAAATCAAACCCAATTTCAAGAATGTACAAAAACTTAAAAGACAGATATTTCGAATTTGGATGGAAACTGATTTCTTATTGTTTTTACATGTTTAATATTATGTACATAAAACCCTAAATTACATAGTTAGAAGGCTATTGTGGATTTGGGTTTCCAGAGGCTTTAAAAAAAGGCCAAGCCCCCAGGAAAGCAGCTAAATCGTGCAGTGAATTGATCCCAGTGGCTACTCGCAGTATTGCAGCAAAAAAAATCCCCTGCATCTCAAAAAATATTTATGTCTGTAAAACTGTTGAATGGTGCTTTTATATTTGTAAAAATTTCCTCAAGCCAAGAAAACCAATTTAAAAATCTGTGATGTCATCATGATGTAAAGTCTATGAGCCGAGTGGGAAGTTGTGGGGAACACAGCCTGAGGAACACTTTTGAACATGTTCAATGGGACGCATACCACAGAGGTAAACCACGGACATAGAAAACTTTTTTTTTGTGTATGTGCCAGGTGAGTAACTTCATCAGAATGAATAGGCGCTATCTTGGCTTGAGCCTCCTCTTGATGTAGTTAAACATTAGCTAGCTAGGTAGCTAACGTTCTGTAAACACTAGTTAACTTGAGTAATGACTATATGCAATATAATGTGTCCATAAAGACTGTGAGAGTCCCCCAGCCACATTCTCTAAAATTTGCACATTTTAGCATATACCATATCTAAGTATAACAGTAAAAGAGACAAATGACAGACAGTCTGCCAAATACCTATCTTTCTTAACTGTTTCTGGCACAGAGGAACACAGAGTGAAAAGGGGTGCCATTTAAAAAGCTGTAATTAAAAAAAATTAGATTATATCCTATAAATGAGTGAGCTTTTGAAGTGCGAGTAGGCAGATTTTGCAAGTCGAGAGAGAGCTAGGCTAGCTCTTTCCACCTGTTCCCAGTCTTACAATGCTGAGATAACTAACTGGCTGCTTCATATTAAGCGTACAACAGGAGAGTGCCATCAATCTTCTTCTCCTGGGAAGTAACCAAAACAAATAGGAAAGCTTATGTCTAAAATGCTGGACTATTCCTTTAAATCCTCATCTTCCTCCTCCTCCTCCTTTTCCTCTCTGCCCTCCCAAGATCAGCCCTGCCGTGCTATTCACATTTGCACATGATAGCCAGGTTTTAAGCCTGCCTGTTACATTTCAGTGGTAGACCCTCTTGACACACATGGATGTGAACGCCTGCTGACTCACCAACCTGCTCGTCTGTCAGAGTGATTAAGTGTGATCAATGCTGCACGGCAACCATGGCTGTGCTAATGTACAATAATACGGCCCTGCACAAAAGGAGCTGGCTAAGATGAAGAAGGTGGCTGAGACAAAGAGTAAGTCAGATAAACTTAACACAGGCTCTAAATTATAGGGCGTTGCTTTGATGCTATATAATGAACAAGGCCAAGGTCCAAGGTGTTTATATGTGGTGTGTAGGCACACCAAAGTACACTCAACATGGACGCTGTATGTAGAAAGGTAGAAAATAGAAGCAGAGAGAGTTTAATTGTGCCCTGAAGTGCGTGAGGAAGTAAATATGTGAGTGTATGTGAACAGAGAATGTGTCTATAAGTGTCACCACAGAGACAGAGATGGAGAAAGAAGGAAAGAAAGAAAGAGAGAGGACGGGGAGAGAGAAAGTGGGACAGATAGCAGCGACACAAGTGCTTAACTCCCTCCTCTCCTTTCCTGCTCCATCCTCCCCTCGTTCTCCTCTCCCTTTTGCCACTGAGGGGAAGCGAAGGAGGTCACCCACTCCTACGAGCACTCAATCAACCTGCGCCGGTGACCTTGCTCGTCCTGGATACAGTGCCCGCTCCCTCTGTTTGTCTGCCTGCTAAGCTGCCATCCTGCTGCCATCTCTCTGCAGCCGGTGCCAGGTTACACCGCCAGGAGCACAGAGGTGCCGTTCCACCAGATGCACACTTTTCTGCCCGAGCTGTGCCAACATTTTAATGGCAGGCAGCTCTGTTTTACGTCCGTGTGTGCGTTAAGAGAGGTCTTTGACAGGGAGCATGACAAAACATGCCCAGGTTAATTAGTATGTGGGGGATCTTCTGCCTGTTCATATGAAACACAAATGATTTATTCATTATGAAGGGATAGTTTGGCCAAAGTGAAACAGAGTGAATAAGTGACATGCATATGAAGCATCATGTGAGGAGTACTATCCAAGAAATCCTGTCAATTACACATGCAGCCACGTTCAGGTATTGATAACAAATAATCTGCTGTGACTCATGAAAACATTACACAACGGATCAAATCTGTTAATTAGCTTCCCTCTTTATCTAATGGTGCCTTAGATTGTATACAGAGATGGACAACCCATCCCCAGTTCCCTTCCACTGTACAAAAATAAAGCCGTCATTAGGAGACAGAGTCTGCGCAGTAGCGATCTTTGAAGTATCAAGTTCCCACCCATACACCCGTCCAATCAACTCATGAGCAGCACTATTGATTCTGAGCACACTGATTGACACACACAGCTGTCAATCATGATATCACGCCACCTTTTTAAAGCATCAAATAAATAATTTACACCAAACCTTTCAGAAAATAAACACTTGAGCATACATCAAAATAAGAAGAACTACCTAATCTAACAGAAGCCATCTTTGGGAAAAATTCCAGTGATGTATACTTTATTTTTTTTAGTTTGGCCAATGTCCCATCCACTAACATGGAGGGGGCGGGGTTTGTGACCAGTACTGCAGCCCGCCACCAGGGGGCCATCGAGATGTTGCGGCTTCACTTTTGGGGAGATCATGTCGTCCAAACACGTGTATATACACACAGTCTTTGGTTGGTACATATAAGGAACAGGGCTAGAACTATTGAATATTGTCACTATCGATTAATCTGGAATTATTTTTCAATCGACTGACTGGTCTATAAAATGTCTGAAAATAGTGGAAAATGTCTAATGTCTTACATAAGCCAAATACCAAGATACAATATTTGTAATACTATGAAATATAGTTGGTGATTACTGTTCTATTGGTCAGTTTTATTGTTTAATTTAGATAGACAATAGATCAATAGATTTCTGGCTTTAGCTCTAATCAGAGAATAGTGAACATATTCAATTTTTTTTCTATAAAGCAACAGTCAAAGCCCCACAAGTGCTCAACTAGTTATCATATAACATAAAGGAATAGAGCAAAATTTCACATTCGAGTAGCTGAAACTAGAGAATCTTTGCTGAAAACATGACTTAAAACATTCAAGAAATAGTTACAGATTAATTTGCTAATTACTTAATCAGCTAATTGTTTCACTCCTAATCAAAATCACCACATGGGTATACTCCTCTATATGTCATCCTGAAAGAAGTGACTCCAAAAGAGAGTCAAATTTAACAAAACAAACACATGTGGTGTGCCAAAAGAAATGACTTGACAGCTTTACTTTAGGAGTAAAGTGTGACCACCAAATCCTGGCAGCATCCCAACACAGCAGATGGCCAAAAACATATTGCAGTGTAGGGTTCTGCATGTCATGGCTGAATGAGAGGTGCAGCTTCTCATCTCCAAATAATTAATTTTTACAAGCATCATTCCCATACCGCCGCCCACAATTTGACGTTGGAGCACGAGTTAAAGTGCATTTTCCAGTGAAGATAAAGGGGAGGGAATGCTCACTGTGAGAACGGCTGTAAAGTCAGACTTGTATTACAAGACAATTACCCGATACTGTAATAATGGTGGAACAGCTGAACTCCACCGCCAGCTACTGCTACGGTGCAAATGAACACATGAGGCCACAGATATCTCTATCAGCTGTGACAGTCGGGTCACATTCCTTTGTTATGTGCTGTCAGACGGGCCTTCCCCTACGGAAAGTTAGTTATGACTGTGGATACAGCTGCAAAGATGGCTCCGCTGACCACAGCTCCAAAAGGCATGGAAAGACAACACATGGGCCGAGACAGACGAGGGAGGAGGGAGGGGCGGAAAAAAGGTTACGTTTTTCTGAATGGATGGCAGGAGAGCTTGAAGACCCTTGGTCATGTATCAGCCTGTTCAGTTCGCACACTTGTGTGTGTGTGTGTGTGTGTGTGTGTGTGTGTGTGTGTGTGCGTGTGTTTGTGAGTGAGAAAAAGGGAGAGGCAGACAGAGACAGGAAAGTGAATGTAATTCATCTTTAAAAGGGCAGATTCCTGGGTGATGTATGGTGTGCAGAGTGCGAGTGTGTGTATGTGTGTTTGTGTATTGTAGAAATGGGCGTGGGAGGTGTAAGCTAGCTAGCAACAACTCCTCTTATCGCTCCACAGAGCAATGTGGAGAATGAGGATTCTGGGTTCAGCCCTGCTGATCAAAGACACGCAGAGAGGATGATATAAATAAAAAAAACCTCCCGCTCTTCTTCCTTTCTAGTGCTTTCTCACTCTCTCTTAAACACACACACACACACACACACACACACACACACTGAATTACTAGCTCAGCAAATAGCATGTAGGCAAATGCTATGAGCAATCACTCTACACTGAATAAAAAG
Source organism: Epinephelus cyanopodus (assembly GCA_026686955.1). Taxonomy (NCBI): domain Eukaryota; kingdom Metazoa; phylum Chordata; class Actinopteri; order Perciformes; family Serranidae; genus Epinephelus; species Epinephelus cyanopodus. Next base: position 36,508,741 of record CM048916.1, read on the forward strand.
CAGTGGGAGTTAAGCTAAATATGTGAGTTGGACATCTTTAATGAAGACTACCACCTGTTTAAGCACATGAGCTTCTACTGAGCCCACTAGACTGTATATTGAAGAGTCAGTTCACAGCACCTCACCAGTGGCGCCCCCAGAAATTTTTCATAGGGGTGGCCAGTTGGGACCCCTGAAAGTGTGGCACACCAAAACCAAAAGCCATTACTGAATTTCAGGAGTTCCAATAGCTGTTAAAGTATAGGCTAGCTGAATGCTATGTTAATATCATAGACTGTATAATAAAGATGGACACGACAGCTCCCCAAAAGTGAAGCCAAAACATATCGATCGCTCCTTGGTGGCTGGCTGCAGTACAGGTCATACACCCTGCTCCCTTCATGTTCGTGGATGGGACATGGGCAACACTAAAAAAAAATTACACATTAAATAAATTTTTTCGGTAGTTCTTATTACAATTATGTTATGTTTTAATTAGCTACTTGACAGTATAGAAAGGGAATTTGATGTCATGGCTGACAGCTACGTGTGGCACTCTCGATTGGTCGGACAGGTGTTTGGGCGGGAACTTGAGACTGCAGAGATCTGTGCTGACTCTGGCTCAAAATGATGTCACCAGCGCAAGATGACAGCAGCCGCATCTAGGATATTTTGGCTTCATTTTTGTACAGTGGGGGTAAGTGGAGGTGTGTTGCCTATAATTATATATACAGTCTATGACTAATATAATTATCTGATGTCCACAGATTAATACCAGTGCAGTAAACATTTTGAGTTCCACAACAATCCTGTCTTAATATGTTATGTATCTACACGTTAAGCGATTCATTGTTCTTCAAATAGGCTGGTTGTCCTTTCCCTTAACAAGACAAACATACAGCTTTAAATTGTAGAGGTAGATCTATTGTAAGAAATAAAACATTTATTGAAAACACACCTTCTCAACTTTAGGTGAGACTCATGGATATCCATAGAACCAATTTTTATTCAGATATTCTGAGGTGACAGTTAAAGGGACCCCACTGAAAATGGCCATCCCAGTTGTTCCCTCACCAAAATTTAGCCTGATTTTGGACCATTATTTAGCCTCCTCGCAAGCTACCATTACATGGTTGGTATCAATGGATGCCTTAGGTTGTCTATTTTCATAGGATATCACTAGCCTCTTAAAGACAGTGATGTCAGCCTCCAATTCTTTTCAGTTAGGGCAGCAATTGTAGCAGGGTGGTCATGGCCCCTGACCTGGCCACCCCTTGGGGGCGCCACTGCAGCTTAACTAACAATTATCTTCAATAGACAGATAGATAAATAGAAGAAAATACTAAAAAAAATGCACAATTCCCTCGAGTCCAAGTGTTCAAATGGCATTTTCTGCCAGACCAAAAGATATTCAATTTTCAATATTAAGTTGAGAAAAGCAGCAAATCCTTACAATGATGAAGCTGGAACCAGAGGATTATTGATTCTCAAAATAGTTTGCAATTAACTGTATTCTGTTTGTTTTTTGTTGCAGCCCTAAATAACTCAATACATGACTTTAGTGCATCTCTTTATTTTATGCCCACTGAAGTTCTACATATATTTACTTTAAATATAGTCAGAGATGAGTGTTTGGCCACACCACCATGCAAAAAGAGATATAATATGCCCAGCTTGTCTGATGAGATTAACTACAGCCAGAGTTATGTTTTATACAAATGAGCCGTAAATTTGTAACTCCAACTGCAGCACTTTACACTCGCCGCTCTCATCTGTAATTCAGATGCAGGTCTCATCACAATCACTGTGTGCAGAGACCCAGGAGTCTGACACTACATGACTGCCTGTGTGGGTGTGCAGGCGTATGAGAAGGTGTGAGAGGGATGGAGTGTGCGGTCAGATGTGTGTTTCAGCGCATATTAAGTCCCTATAGAGTCACGGTTCTGCTCCTCAGACTAACAGTACGTCTGCGTGTTAATTCAATAAAGAAACAGCAGTGGAGTGTAAGCCTCTTAATAAGCAGTATGCCTCGTTTCTCTCTGTCTCCCCGTCTCACTACTTCTTTCACTCAGTCCGCTCTGCTTTCCCACCTATCCATCTGCTTCATCCTCCCTTCGTCGTCTCCCTTTAATGCACGTCTTGTCTCCATGTGTTCATTCCTTCCCTGCCTCTCACCCTCTCTCTTTCCACACCCTCTCTTACTGTATGTGCTCCCTCCCTGTTCCTCTTTTTCTTTTCTCCATTTATCTCTCCTTTCATCTGTCACAGCCTCCTCCTCCCCCTTTCTCTCACCCCCCCTCCCTCCCCTGTATCTGTTCTTGTATGTGAGTGGTGGGTCTGCGGGGTCCTTGTTATCCAGCACCTACCCAGACATCCCTCAGCTGGGAACCCAGACAGGCAGACAGAATGACAAAAGACGACCAGAGAGGAGGAAAGGACTGACAGCTCCGCAGCTACTGCAGCAAGACCGACAGGCAGGAGGAAAAGCATGAAAAAAAAAAAAAAAAAGGCAACTGGACGGGATATGTCCAGAGAGGCAGCACTGAGACCCCCAGGCGAGTAGTTTGACAAGGAGACAGAGAGGGCTGTCAGTAAGAGACTGCCAAAACAGGTAGGAAGACAAATATAGGCAGGCGAGTAGGAGGCAGGCAGACAGGTAGGCAGAGCAGCCAGACAAGCAGGTCGTCACAGGCCGGTGCGTAGCAGCCAGCCGAGCTACGAGCCCAGCATCCCAACAGGCCAGAGGGTCAGTAGCTACATGGCTGATAAACACTGCCTCTGTCTGGGCCTGGCACGGTACTGCAGGCATTAAATGCTGCCTGCATGGAGACAAATAACCCTTTAATTACTGCGTGTTTAGCCAAAGACTCAAAAGAAGGCGATTATCTCCTCCTAACACCTTAAGGAAGGCTTCAGGTAAGGATGGTGGAGGAATGGAGTATAGAACAGTTAATGGGACGGTCAGTTTGGGCTCGGGGTTCAACTCAACATAGAACATTCAAAATGTTACAAGGACATATGCAATCTAAATAAGGTTAACACACTTCACCAACTGCTTCATATAGTAGAAGAGCTGAAATGATTAGGCAGCTTCTTTTACTGGTTTTCGTCTCTGATACCAAAATGAAAACCTTTGGGTTTGGGACTGTTGGTCCGACAAATCAAGCTCAGTGTCTATCTGGGTATAAGGACCATTTAATTTCTTGACATATTATCAGCAAAGGCCAAAAATGTTCTTACAATAAAAATTTTCAGTCAGTTGATATTAATAATTATCATGATAAATGTCAAATCATTATTTCTTTCAGGTTTAAATTAGGGCTAAGCCATATGGAGAAAACAGAACATCACCATATTTTTGACCAAATAACTCGATATCAGTACTGCAACCGTATTGTAGGGTTAACTATTGGTGCTTTCACAAAATATTTCCAGAGATTCTTGATAAATAGTCATCGGGAATGTGAATACCATAAAAAGTTATTTGTAGCGGGCTAGTGATTACGGCGCCCAGCGAGTGACTGGGCGCCGTAATCCTTGAGTACCATAACTTTCGCCTTCTGGGCTAGTAAAAGCCCAGAGTGGCTACAAATTTTGAAAAATAGATGCTTGCCTCAATTAGAGGCCTGTTCTGGTTGCCAAGCAGTTCATTTTTTTTAATAGAAGCTCTTTGGATGTATAAAATTGGATTTTTGGCTGCCTTTAATTATGTGTTCATTCCTCGATTACCCTGTAAGTCCTCAGATCAAAAGTATAAAAAGGGTTTTTCATAAAGAATTCATCCAAGTTGTGTGTACTGTTTTAACAGGATAAAGTGGTCGATAAGCTGGGCACCGTAATCCTCGAGTACCATAACTTTCGCCTTCTCTGATGTTTGTCTGTCTGAGCTAGATCGAATGAATGATTCATAACTGATTTATAATCTGAAGCCAAATTTTCAAACAAGTCATGTTCATACTGGTCTAAATGCACAATTTAATTGTATTTCCAAATCTTTGCTTTTTTTGTTTGAAATGAATTAAAGGCCTGTCCTATGAAGACAACTGTCCCAAATATTGGCCTAGTGATTTCAGTGATTTAAGCAAATAATAGCCCGGGCTACTAATTGAAGTTTTACGATATAATGACTAAGTGAGTATAGGCAAATAATAGAACAGCTAGAACAGTCTGGTACGTTAAAAGAATTACATCACTTTACTGTAATTCAACCAGGAAAATACAACACTTACCACATTACAATATCCAAGAACACTATATCTAGTCTCATACCATGATATCAATATAATATCAATAAATTGCACAGCCCTATAAGAGTCCAAACAAAGTGATAGATTACAAAAGAAAATCAGTTTAATCAGATTAATTTAAAATGGAATAATTAGTTGCAGCCCTACTGGTTATATTTAGAGCAAGGTGACTATTACAGCAAAAAAGGCAAGATAATCTAATTCAACCTAAAAGAAAAAGTAGGACTTTCAAATTCTTAAAAGAAATTCCTTTAAGTATAGACTGAGCGGACAATGACCTGATCATAGTCCCAGTGGCTTCCTACACAAAGACCTTGAGTCAATTTAAAATGAAAATTACTCCTGTGTTACAGGTGGCCATGATAAGAACATGAACAAGTCTAAACGAGAGCAACACTAATCTCAGGCTGTACAACCTAAGCCTCCTTTCTTTGTTGGAGACTAACTGTACACACATTCTTGAATCTATTTTCGTATAACATGTACCCGTAACCCTGAGAAAATCATCCTGACAGTTTCTTCTTTTCTCCTTTTAGTTCTCTGTGGAAATGTCTGTGTCAATGTGATATTAAACATCTAAGGATGGCACAGTCTTTTACATCTCACTGTGTAATGTTAGAGACAGTTGTGAATGTCCACCAACTGGACTGTCATTCGGCATAGCTGACATATGCTGCTATAATTCAAGTCAGGAGGACTATGTTAAAACATATGTATTTCCTTAACTGTAAGCTCACAAAAAGCCATCATGTTACAATAGGAATGTCCTAGAATAGTATTACAGTGACACTCAGGAAGTCAATTTACCAGAGCCAGGCTTGTAGCACTGGTGCAGTGCTCTAGTTTCACCATATGGTGAAGATTTTACTTCAGGCAAACGCCCCCTGATTCCAATCACTCTGACTCAGCAAAATCTGTTGCCCTTCCTCTGTTCAACAGATGTGGCAACGGCTTCTTTTAGAACAATCCACCCAAAAACACTTAATGTGCTAAAACTTATTAAGCACATTGAGTTTTAAACTGTCTCAGGGTGAGAGCCCGCAGATGACCTAGTGTATAAGCTCACCTACTTGGAGGGACAGTCAGGACAGAGCATTGCAGCACCTTTGTTGTTTCATCACAAAGTTAAGAAACAGTGTGATTGGTCATCAGCCTGCTGTAATCTTTGCAGACAGTGCTGCCAGCTATTTCCACAGGCTATGTGCATTTCTTTCTCGATGGTCTGTCACCCAGATCCCTTCAACCTGGCTGTCTTCCTACTGGGTCAAGTCACAATGACAGGAAACCATAAAGTCTTCTTTGGGAGCGATACAGTTGGTTTACAGAACCTCAGAGAAATCAATGTGTTCACGTCCTAAAAGCATAAAAACAAACAATTCAATACTATCCACCATTTGTATCCACCAGAAAAGTTTAGAGAATTCAAAAAGTGCCAAGGAGCCATTAAATTTAATGCTGCCAAATTTCTGTAGAAAAAAAAAATAAAAAATAACACTGGCATGGCTCTATCCTGACTGAGGCACTTTTTCCAAAAGGGCCTTGTAGTTTCCATCTTTTACCAATTTTCACGACTGCGGACTGCAGATAATTGTTCAAATTTACCAGAATTCCTACCCCCGAAAAACAGCCAATTTATTTATGTTTTTGTACTGGTTAGCTCTGGCTGTGGTTAGCTAACCACAGGCATCTTCCTGTATTTGCCAACATACTGTTACAAGATCAATCAAGAGAAGGCACAGGAAATGACCAGACACACTGAAGAGAGATGAAAAAAGCCATGACTGGAGGTGAGTCACAGAGGAGAAACAGAGAGCTAAGGGCCTGTCTGAACTGGATGTGCAATTTATCATGCACTGCAGGAGGTCATTTAGAGGAGGAGGAAGGGGAACAGGATCCTATTGATACAGCACATTGTACTGGCTGTTTGTATGGAAGAATGTGAAGGAACAGAGGGTTTTTTTTTTTGATGGTCTAACTATGGCAACCTAATTGTACCCTCTATCAATAAAGCACTTTGGATTAGGAGGACGGACACATTAATATAAAACACCACCCTTACAGTATTTTGGTTCTGTTTTTTAGTTTCTAACACGTTAAACCAGGCAACCTGCAGAAAGGTTCTTTAGCCCCTTTAAGTGGCTCCCTGTGGCTTTGAATACTACTGCTTTTTTAACATTTGATTTTTTATTTATTATTGTCGTAGGCATTGAGTGATTTTGAAATTCCGTATATGTAGAAATGTGTAGACTATACACTGATATAAAAAAAAAGTTTTATAATTCATGGCCTAGTGGCACCTTTTCCTCTAAATATTGCCGAACCTCAATCTGACTAAGCCTAGCAAGGCTAGCTATGGATTCCAAATCCAAACAGAAAGGTCTCAAGGTGAATAGAGAATTTAATAGTGCATGGACAGCTCTTTTTGCTTTCACCGCCAATGATACAAAGTTAAAGTGGCAAATAATCATATATGGCCCACTGCAGAGAAGTCCCTTTGTGATTAAACAATTTAATAAGTGGTCATTTAGACATTATAGTCAAGTTGAGGCTGAGGCTAAGAGGCTGTGTTACCTTCATTGTAAAGCTCAAATATGTTGTGAGGCTCCAAACCCTTAAGCCTGCTTAAAGGGGCAAAAAGTGAAATTGTTTCACCGCTAGGTTTACTGTTGTGCACTGCCTGTAGACCAAAACAACTTGTGTCATAAGCCACACCTCCCTCTATCTCTGCTCTCCACCCCCCACTCGCCTCGTCTGTGCAGCCGAGCGCAGCAGCATCTACACGGACTCTTACATCCAGACGGTCCCAGTGTTTCTTCCACAGGCTCCACTTCACTCAGCTGCCTGATATACCCGCTGCTTCTTCCCACATTAACCTGAATAGCAAACCAGGGTTCGGCGCTCCGGTCTAACGTACATGAACGTGCGGCCGGACCGGCTTGTAAACAATGGGCTGGAGATCAACACAGAGAGGGTGTGTGAGGTCATGCTATACTCCAGATGAAATTATACCTCTAGTTCTTCACATAGCAATTTCTTAATTCCTTCAATCGAGAAATGATGAATTTCACTTATCGCTCCTTTAACCTAAACCTAAATATTTTACAATACCCACACTGGAATCTGCTAACTAACCCCCCCCCCCCCTTTAAAGTGGCACTTGTTTACGTTAAGAAATACATAGTTGACCTGAAGTTACATGTGTTACAACTAGGTCGAACATTTGGCAGCAGCGTCCACGTGGAAGCACAGGAAGGATTAACCATTAGGACAGATGGTTTAGAATAACGATTTTTCTAACAAAATGTCTATCCACTATACCGCAATGTGTTTGCTTTGGTTAGCTGCGGGAGGTTAAACTGACCACAGTCCTCCTTCCTGTCTCCTCCTGGGTCTCTTCCTGTGCCAGGCTAACAAACCATTATGTTGCCAGATCAATCGAGACGCTGAATGCTAAATGACTGGTCACACTGGAACCAGATGAAATAACTGGGGGTGATTCACATCTAAGAAATGTGGTGCTATAAAGGCCTGGACCTAATTTCCCAAAGTCATCTCAGCACTGGGAAATGTAACTTGTATTATCATCAAATTCTGTCTGGCTATCAATGCAATAAAATAATGTGTGTGGTCAGTGTACTACCAACACTCCTAATAATGTACTCAGCTTCAGTTAAAACATGAACTATAAACAATAAACTGAACTTGACCAACACCATAACTGCTGTGTGGACGTAGGCGGGCAAGCAGTCTGCTTATTTGTCCAAATGCAGGATGTGGAGAAAGGCTCCATTGAGACATATAGGGGCATTAATCACTCACCAGGATTACAACATGTATGAAACACGCTATTTCCTAACATTGTAACCCTGATACCACCCCCACAAAATTAGAAAGCAAGACTAATACAGCTACTGCAGCTTTCTAGGGGAAATCCACCCTAAAGAAAGCACTTAAAAAAAAGATGCTGGTTTAGTCAGGATTTGTGAATGTGAAGCAGCTTCTCACAAAGCTAAATGTGAGGGTATGTGCGCTGCTCCAATGACAATTAATAACAGATGGGTTTTGTGTACAGATTCCCAGTGTTGAGGGGGGACTATAAACGAGGAAATTTTCAGTGAAAAGCACTTAGTTTTCACAAAATAGGTTCAGCAGAGTTGAGAAAAACAACACTTCCTTTCAAAGAAGCAGCAACAAGACCTAATCACATGACGATATGACAAATTCAATTCTGGGTTTTCTGGTTTCTGGGTTTGGGAGAGAGTTCTGCGTACACACAAATATTTATTAAACTGTCTAAGATCAAACAAATAGCATATGTGAATTCTGCCTCAGAGCGGATTTTCGCAGAAGGGCGAGCCAAGTTCGCAAAGAATGATCAGCGGTCGGGTAAATTAACAGTGACATTTAGTGTGGGTCAGCTTCCTGGAAACTGACGCTTCAAACAGACAAACAGATTAAAACTCACATTCTGACAATCATCCATCTGTCTATTTTCTAAACTACTTCTCCTGTTGAGGGGTGGAGGGTCTATCCCTACATGCACTGACTGAGGGGCAGGGTTCACTCTCGACACCCTTAGGCCATATCCACACTGATACTTTTTTTTTTGTAAAAAGGCATTTTAAAATCAATATGGTCTTTGCGTCTCCATCCATACTAACACGCCTGAAATCCCATGCCACATGTCCACATGTGAAAAGGGCACGTATGCTGGTGTAAACAGGAAGCAGATAGTCTACTCAGAGGTTGATTGCTTAGTTACAGGCAATACTAAGGAGATGGCGAAAAGTAAGACCAGAGATTTCTTTGCTTGGACCGACGACAAGGTAGAACTGTTACTGAGAGTAACACGTGAGTATAAGGCTGTCAAGGCAGCCAGAAGACAGGATGTGAATCATTACAAACAAATCCAGCTACATATCAGAGCTGTACAGGCCGCAAGCATTATCCATTGCTGGAGGAACCCATAGCGATGGGAAATGAGTGCCCACACAAGGCCTAGCTATACTGTTATGACCTGACAAGCTGTGACTGATAATACCCAATTGGAAAGTGAATGTGGGTGTTTGCATCATTGTGTCCAAAAGTCTCTGTTTCTGCCAATTCAGACTAAACGCAAGCCCCAGTTTTCAGACGAAAACGGGGTCAGAAGTATTTTCAAAGGTCTCTGTTTAAGGGGTTCCAAAACGCCGGACTGGTGTGGATGCTAGGTGTAAATGTAGCAATAGTTATGTATTATAAAACAAAAACATATTAGTGTGGATGTAGCCTTAATTTTGGCATGTCATGTTTGTCTTATTTCACTTCATTATTACCTGTCTGCAACTCAATATGAACACTTCAACATGACTTAAACACAAATCGCTCAGTAGCCATTCAGTCCCCACCTTAAGTGTCTGCAAACACCAAAAAAAGTTCAACATCATCCTCCCCTATCATCACCATCAGCACTCCCCCAGTCACATTTTGCCCTTTACATCAACAATGAAATTCACACAGATGGCTAGGGAACATCAAAAGCTACCTCATCTCTTTGATAGGAAATGATCTGATGTTGTACACTTCGGGAAAAAAGAGCTCTACTCAGAATTCAACTACAAAGTCTCATCAGAGCACACAAATGATAATCTCACCAGAGATTATGACCTCAATCTATTATTGACATGGTGTCTGTGGACATGAATGATTTAGCACTATTAGATGACTTTAATCAGCTTAGTATCAGTTGCCTGCAACTCTGTCTTTAGTTGCATTTTGAGTAAAACAACAGGGGGGAAAGGGGGTTTGAACAGTATGCAAGTAAGTGCTTGTGTATCTCAAGTCCTTGGGAATGAACCCATTGAACTCCCAAAGGTGCACTGAGGAACTGCGAGGAGGCTACATCTGACACCAGCTCTACCATCTAGTGGCCAAAAGTTGTCATTGCTGCTAAAATCTCCATAACATGAGACTGGTGGGATATATACATACTGGGCAACACGATAATATCTTTTGATTTATTAAGTAAAATGGGAGAAGTGGTCGTCCTCTGTTTAAATCTCTCTAAACAGAGGACGACCACCTCTGTCTGGACAGCCCTGCCACACTCGACTGCAGTGGGTACTCATGGAGATAAACATGCAAGGTTTGACCACAGCCAGGTAGAGGAAAATTTAATTTATTGTGGTTGTGATAATGAAAATGAAAGTCTGAAAGGGCGGATAAAGATTTGCTGCTGTTACATAATCAAACCATAATTTCTTGCTGACGTTTACAGTCCCCAAATTAAAATTGCTGCTTCGTGTACTTGTTGTGAACGTTCAATTTATGAACAACAGAATTGATGGATCAAAAGAGCAACTTATTATGACAAGTGTTCCCATATCAGGCGTTTTAAAACACAAAAAACTGTACATAAAAACTATTATTTCAGTTCAGTTCTTGGAATACTAGCAAAATTATGAAGGTATGAATGGAAGAGTACATGCATGACCGTTTTCAGTGATTAACTAACTGAAGTGGTACAACTGCAAAGTATGGTAGTTTATCTAAAATCATTTCTTAAGATCACAAAAGCCTGACAAACTAATATGTTACAATATAAAATCTGAATATAAAAGAGAAAATAAAACCTACAATAAAAAAACAACCTCACTGCAACCTAGGCTCCACCATACAATCTTTGTCTATGACAGCATTAACTTATTTGATTTTAAAGCTTTGCATTAACGCTAACCTAGAGTACATTTAAATTTAATTCCTTCCGCTAATGTACTGCATGAGGTAAATAACACAGATGCAGACTAAACAAATATTGTAAGCATGGGTACTTTCCAGGATCCCCAAATCTGAACGTCAAGAAGGGCTAACTAGATTCACTGCAGAACTCTTCAGTTTCTTTTTTCTATGTGAACATTGATTTCTACTAATCCTCTAACGCAACAGCACGTCTGGCTTACTCGTCAGCGTCTGCAAACTGGTCAGGCTCAGTGGGAATGCTGCAGGGGGACCACTTGATGGGGAGTGGGTGGTGTACGGCTGGTGTGTAACTGGCTGTCACTGGCAGGCCAACTGTGTCCATTTGCTTGAGTGTCAAGTCCCTCAAAGAATAAGGGATCGCATCTTGTGGACCTGAAGGAGGCACAGGATACCGGTAAAACTTCTGACCTGGATCCTTATAAGAGTTTGTTGTGAGATAAACCTTGAGAAAAGGTGACATTTGCTGAATACATTTTTTTTTTTTTTTTTATCTGATGACAGTGTTGGAAATGAGCACCAGCTACCAGCAATCCAGTGATTTTGCTATCCACCAGCCACAGTGGCAGGTAGCTCTTTCAAGTTTATTTCCAATCCTCTAACAATACTACTGTAATTATTCTTACTTCTACGGCACAAGAAGGATTCAGATCATTGACTTGAAGGCATACTATGCAGGATTATCTACTAGCTGTGTGTTGCAGTGTCTGTATCTGCAGAGAACCTGCCCTCTGCCTGTGTTTTCTTCTAATTTTGGTTTGTCCACTACGTGTCTGAGTGTCCACCTTTGGGTAGTGGTGTGCAGCCCTGAGTCAATAGCAGTGCAAGGTCAGGACTCTATAAAAATGCAGTGACCAGGTTACACCGCTGTCTCTGTCCTTTTCTTCTGCTCACTAGATGCGGGTCTGTGTGTCTGTTTGATCAAGGGCGAGGTTGAGCCACATGCACGCACGCGCACACACACACACACACACACACACACACACACAGAGCAGAGAAGCCAAGCTGACATGATAAATCATGTGCTTCAGCTGAATTCACACAAATTCTGGTCATACAGCAACTTCCCGCAGGGCTGTGCTAAGGTGAGGGTGTGTTTATTTGTGCTTTAGAACGTAACTGCCATGAAATAATCAAAAAATATTTTTTTTTACTTCTTTGATTCACTGCTTTGTTCTCTCTATCCCCTCTTAGTCTCATTAAGCTGAAGAGGGTGGGCCAAGTATGAATGTTGTGTTAACAAACAGTACGTGAACAATCCTGTATAGTATGCCTTAAATTAAAAGCAGCAACATCACAGTGTAAAAATACACTGTTAGAAGTACAAGTCTTGCATTCAAAATCTTGTGTAAGTACAAGTACACAAGTATTAACATCAAAACATACTTAAAATAACAAAAGTAAAAGTATTCATTATGTAGAATGGTCCATTTCTGAATAGTATATATGATGTTATCAGACTATAATTATTGATGCATTAATGTGTGGAACTGGGCGATTAATCAATCTCAACAGGGGATTGCGATTCAATCTGTGTTGATAACGGTGATCATTTTTGGACATGAAACTGACTTTAGGATATGTTTAACTGTGGGAACTGACGACAATGCTCATTATACATAAATACAACAAAAGGGACACAGTTTGAGCAATTTTTCAAACATGTTGAACAAGCAGAACAAATGTAGTGTCTTTGGTCAATGCGTCCACACTAACTTCTTGCCTCCTCTTAATCCACATCTGTTGTTTTTATTTTATTTTGTTGTACATAGCTACGATGCTTGTTATGCTAAAGTTCTGAAAGTGACCTCGCATTAACCTCCAAAGCTTGTGAAGTGGTTTGGAAATTTGAAAAGCAACACACAAAGTCATCAGTTTGTGTCAGCCAAGACAGGAAACACAAGAATTTGAGAGTTACAGATGTAACTAAGGTTCTATAAATTCTGGATCATAATCCATTATTTTAATGTCATTGAACTTTTTTTTTTTTTTTTAAACCACAAAATAAATTCTAAACCAACCATGTTTACACACTTACGATTTATGTTGTTATAATATATATGTTAAATAAACAATATTCTAAAGTTTAACTGATGAACCCTCAGGTTCCTTCAAGCTTCAGTCAATATCAAGATAGTCTTCAAACTGGCAGCATTATTAAACTTTATATCGTAATAAATATCGATATAAATCACCATGGAAAAAATTACTGTGACATATTTTTTTCCGTATCGTCCACCTCCACTTAAATGTTGGGGCTTGTAAAGGTGGAGCTCATTTTATTTACTTTATATACTGCTGGCTAGCTTAACCTATAACATAGCATCATTATTGAGCTGATTTATAATTTGTATTAATTTGCATAGTAACTGGCAACTAAAACTGTCCAATAAATACAGTAAAGAGTACAATATTCCCCTATAAAATACAAGTACCTCTGAATTGTGCAGTACCTAAGTACAGCACTTCATTGCGTTCCAAAACTGTTAATTCATATTAACTTATCAGCATATATCATCAATAACATGCTTTGGAAGAAGAAATAGTAATATTTAGGTGTTTTTTCTTTACCGTAGGATGTGACACCAAAACAGTTCTCTTCCCAGTCAGTCAGTGTGACCTCTTGGGCCTCTTTTTCCCAGTCCTCCGCCTCTTGTTGTGGCATCGGTGGTGGCACCTCCGGCCAGAGGACTTCAGTGTCTCTACAAAAGGCAAATTTGTTATTTGCATACAGAAATCAGCAAATCTTTCCATACGCTATGTTTGATAATCTGATATTGCTCGTCAGTTCATATCTATTCAGAAAGTAGGAGTCATTCCAGATATCAGGGAATACATTTATTTGCTTTCTTGCTGTGAGTTGGATCAAAGGGTTGATATCTCTCTCATGTATGTTTTTATTAAATATAAGGCTACAACCAGAAGCAAATGATCTTGTCTTAGCATAAAGTCTGGATACAGGGAGGAGAGCTAACCTGCCTCTGTCCAAAGAGGCTGCCAGCACCTCTACGCTCACTAATGAACACCTGACATCTTTTTTGCTTTATTCATGAAAACACCAAAGTGTATGAACAACTGTCGGTTTAACAGGGGTTATGTGTATGATTATTCCTTGCTGTTTGCCCTGATTCAAGTCTCCTGGCTGTAGCCTTTTGTTACATAGATGAGAGCAGTATCAATACTCTGATCTAACTCTCAGCAACAAAGGATATAAATGTATTTGCAAACAATTCCTTTGACATTGCACTTACTTATCTTGCACAGCTATTTAGACAGTTGAAATCACACCGTATCAGTCATATTTTTAGTTGCCTGTCTGAAAGACAGGATACATTTCTATTTCAACTGAGGCAACTGTCTACACCGGCCTTGTAACAGCTCACACACAAGTTATTCCGAGGGAGAGTGGATTGAGAGAGGTGTGAGTGACTAAGCATAAATATATTTTTTACTGATTCATAGCATCTGTAGGGAAGGTGACACACCTCTTCTTCCTCTAAATTTCTGTCTTCTTCCTGGGTTCCTTGATGCTGTTGACCCGCTGGGTCGTGGTGCAGTTCGGTCAGAATTACATGGTGAAGCAACAGTGTCTAGACTGTTGTGCCCTTCCACTGAGATACCACCTGGAGTTCTCGCACTGCGACCCCTGCCAGCTGCTGAGGCATCCTTGACAGCCGAAATCGTGCTTCCTTGTTTCCTGGGGGTTCTTGGGGGTGCAGCTCTTGTACTCTTGCCCTTGTACCCATGGTTAATATACCCATTAACCATGCACTGTGGTTTGGTACCATTCAGTGTGCCACCTGGTGTCGTCTCACTGGTTTCTGTAGCGGCAGCCGGGTAGCCATTGTGAACAACAGCTCCATTAACCCAACCTGTGCTTGGGACCTGACTGCTGGCTTTCCAGGTGTTGTGACGCGCTCCTCCTCTCCTGCCCACGTAGTTCATACCATTCTGAGGCATCACTGCACCTGAAATGTGTAGACGGAGGGTTTGATGTGAGTGAAAAAGTGAAAAAAGCAAAACAAAACAGAAACAGTCACACACAACCCCTCTTTAATAATTGAAAATCTAACTAAATAGACTTCTATAGACTTCTATATTTTTTATATTAATGAAAGTATTATATTTGGTAACTATTGGGTGTATGGTGATAAAATTAGGTTCATTCATGGTCTCGGATGAATTCCAATAAGTCCAGTCAATCTAACCCAAAAATGGGCCCAACCTAGGAGAAGCTGCAATAGTAATGTTAAATAGCCTTTAATGCTTCTAATGGTCAAAAGCAAAGTTTCAAACATTTTTTAGTTACATGCTCTGGGTGAAATGATGTTAATATCGGAGAGTCTATGTACACATATTCAACATATCTAATGTCTTTTCTTAAGTTTTTGAGGTCAGTCTTTTCAATAAAAGTACTTGTATTTCGGGTAATACTACACGACAATCTTTTTTTTTTTTTTTATTGCCAAATTGTCCACATACAGTTTGTGCCAAACTGCTCCGATGGGTGTATCCACATCTAATCTGGATGTAAAGTAAATATTCTGTATATATTTAGTATCTATAACGGCATCATTTGCTGTAATTTTGAGAGTGTGTGTGAGCTGTCTGGTTCCATTAGCAAGTTTTCTACTCTATTCTATTCTATTGATGTACCAGAAAAAGACATCCCGTACGTCTTAGATGGGATAGGACAGGAAACACATACGGGACAATTGTGGAAACTTCTATTCGTTACGGTTGAAAACATTATGGAAAATCGGTGGTGATTGTGTTTATGGGTCCAGTCCGTGGGCCCAGGTCAGAATTTTCACTAAGTGGTACTACTCAAGGTGGCAATTTCTAGTTTGGTATAATGAAAAACTCTTTATCTCTGGACCATATTTCAACATAAATAACCCTTTTTTAAGCGGAAGCTCAGTTAAAGATATTAACCTTCAGTGGCACCAACAACAAAAGTGCTGACATGCACCATGGTTGTCATGGACCAACAACTTTGTATGTGCTGAAAACCAAATGATTATATGCTTTATGGCCTAATTTCACTGACTTTGTTTGGATTAAAAAAAATAGATCATTTTGGGGTACGGGTAGCCACTAAATGCACATATACAGTCAGAACAGGTCGTATCTGATGGTTATATGGGAAAGAACATCCTAAAAAACTAATGTTTAAACATAGGCTATCTGATATGAAAATATTATGTTCTGAAGCAGACACATGTACTTCTTTGTCTGATGCTGTGACATAATGGCCCCAAATTTCAAGCCCCGCATTTACCTTAATACACTGAATATGTAATGCTATACTTTTAATATAATATTTGGATGTCCCAAGAGATCACAAAATGCCATGAATGATTTCTATTGTAATTTATACTGGGTCAAACCACAGATTGACTGGCCTGAACGACTCTGGTGATCCCCTGACATAGGCCTCCCTTTGTACTCGTACATCTTGGTTGTACTGATTGAAATCAATAAAATCATAAAATCCAAATAAGTAATAAACCCAGTACACGTGATTTACACCCTGGAATATTTTAAACTTTGTGGATAACACTGTTAACTCTGTCAACACTGTTGCCCTTGTTTAGCACTGTTTATGGACTTGGCATTGTTAGCCGCTAGCCACTGGTTTAAGCTTCCTCCATGTTGAGAGCCATGTTGAGACAACTCATCCACTCTAAATTCCATCATCAAATATATATGGTGCAATTGTGTTACACCTCTATCTGGCTTCTTGTGGTGCAAATTAGCATCTCTTTGTAATATTGTTTATGTCATCTTTTGTTGACTTTAACACTATTGTTGCTTCTCAACACTCTGGCTTTGCCTTGGCGCACTTTACTGTTACTGTTTGATACAATGTCAAGTTAGCCACGTCCCGTTGACATCAATTAAATACACTGGGTCAGATCCAAAATGTTTTTTCCCCACTATCGTTTTACACGCTTCATGAGTTGACATTGTGTTCATCACAATAACAGCTACATTTTTTACAGTACCTGGATAAAAGCCAGTTTAAGTTAGCTTAGCTTGTTTGGCTCTGTGCCAGCTGCCTGCTAACTACTCATTAGCGCTGTGATTGACATTTAGTGTCGGCTGTTGACAGTTTATGTGCTCACCATGGGGAGAAGTTAGCAAAATACAGCTAAGGGGCTCCCAGTAACGCCTTTAACGAGAAATCAACGCCATAAATTGACTCTAAATTGCTACTTACCTGTACTGTAGCCTGAGGCGGAATGAGGTAACTACACCCTCCAGGTGCAGCACACACGAGCAGGAAGGAAGCAGGCGATACGACGATAGGTGGCGCCAGAAAACACATGTCATATCCATGGCGTGGGTTTTTTTCGTATACCCAGTTTAAAATGTTTTTAAGAAAACACGCCGTCAGGTTCCCCTGTCATGAGCCTGTGGCGCCGTTTTATACAGCTGAAAAGTTGGGAAGTTATTATTTTAATGCCACCACATCCCGATGGGGAGGCCATGACGTGTATGATTGAAACAGGAGCAACCACGGCTGAGGTGTTCAAATGCCACTGGTAAATGTAGTCACTTTACATTCCTTGAAATATTTAAAGTAAATCAGGCAATATAGCAAAAATATTGTGCTGCTGTCAGATAGATCAGGACAGGTGAAAACAGGTGTGTGTGTGTGTGTGTGTGTGTGTGTGTGTGTGTGTGTGTGTGTGTGTGTGTGTGTGTGTGTGTGAGAAATCTGCAAGATAAGGACAGACAAACTCTTGATCCTGCAGTGTAGACACACTCCATCTTTCATGTTACACAAATCATACAGGGTACGTAAGGAAAGGAGGGACCCTGAATGCATCTCAAACTGAGCAAATTCGTATTGAGTATTACAATCAGACTAGAGACATATCCGCCACATGAATATACGTATATGTGTGTGTTATTTTGTCTGCCGCAGCTTCCTGCATTACAATCCCTGCAGGAATTTGTAATATTGCATTTTAACAATGGAAAATGGACAAATCTACAAAACTCAGTAGTAACAGTAAATGTTTATTATAGCCCAAAATACTGATTCTTTTTAAATTTGGTTATTTTACATGGATAGTTTTGATTTTGATTTGTAGCTTATATGTTGTGTTGTGTGTTCGAGCACTTCTACCTGTTTGGATAGAGGAGGCTGTTGTTTTGTTCATGCCCCATGGCAAACAGTTGCTGAATTGATTGTTCTTCCTGCTCCTTACCTGGCCCAGAATCTGACAGTGATGTAATTTAAATTGAAAAATGCTTATATCATAGTATAGTCTTCAACATCAACTCACCATCAGCACAAAAAACCCCAGAATGTGCGCCACCTTTCAATGTATGAATGTTAAATGAAACAAAAAAGTATGTGGACCTAATATTAAGACAAAGTAAACATTTCATACTGAACAGAATTGGCTCATATAATCTACAAAAAATGTCCCCTGTACTACCACAAGGAAACATTTGCATTTGTATTATGATAGATACACTCCTACCACTGTCCACATGCATTTACAGTATGCACTTTGGAGCTTTTAGTTTGGCAAGCTCCCTATTTAAATTAAAGGAAGTCTTAATGCTATCCCATACAGTGGTGCGTCAGTGGTGCTTCCAGCTTTAAGGCTGCAGTTCAGGAAGGCTGCCTCCTGACTCAGCATGACTTTGCCCCCTCAAGCACAAAGCAACATCCCTGATGAAATGGTTTTTGGAGTTTGGTGCAGAAGAACTTGACTGGCCTGCACGGTGAACTGGAAAGCTACTGGAGGCCTTCCCACAACAGTGTAGGATGTTACAGCAGCATTTTAACAGTGTGATGAGATGTTCAACAATCACACTTAGGTGTAATATTAGGGTACATACCTTGTTCTTCTGCTCACACATTTTAGACAAATACTATAGGCTTCACGACAAAATAGATCTATCCCTCCCAACATGTTTTTCAACTCCAGTTGTGTGGGCCATCTTCTGAAAGGTGTTCGAATGATGGCTTCAAATGCAACCAGCTTTCCATTAAAGGTTCAGTGTGTAAGATTTAGGGGGTTTAGTAGCGTCTAGTGTTGTGGAATGCAGATGCAACCAACTGAAACTTTAAGATTAGAATCCCTTCAGTGTTAATTGCTCAGGTGGTTTTCACTAGGAGCCAGATGATCTGCAGAAGTTTCTTTTTTTTCCAAAACAAAGAAGGTGATTAAAACTGCTAAAAACTGCTATAGTGTGCTCAGATTTTTTTCTCCAACTTAAAATCTAGATATTCAGGAGGAGTTTTTACCTGTAATTTGTAACTTAATTCAAAATGATACATTTCACACGACAGCATCACTGCCAAAGCCATTTTTATTGCTGTTTATGGTGACTACATTGCATTGGAAAGCCCTAATGACTGAAAATTTAGGAGCTACAAGAAATGGGTTTGTGACAAATTTTACAGTTTAATGTACTGTTTATTTATTCATTTTTTAATCTAGAATGGCATGAGCAGCTAAAGAGTGAAACGATTTGTGAAGCAAAACAAGACACAAATCAGCAGGTATTGGTAAATAAGTTAATATTGCTCATAATGCTCACCATTTAGTTTAAGTTAGGAAGACAGTTTACAACCATATAAAAAGCCAGTTTGAAGCAGGTTGAAAAGCAATGGCCTTACCATGACTAACAAAATAAACTGAGAAATGAGAGAAAGCATCCCCGAATGCATAAAAAATTATTACATTGACAAAATATTCCCGAAGTGCTAACCTGGCCTGCGTACCATACAAAGCGTTGTGCTATAGCCTACTGCTTTTCTAACAGGACACCTAAGCAAGTTCTTTCTTGATAAAACTGTATAAAATAGTTTTCATAGTATTAATCTGAAAAAGAGTGGTGAGTGGCACATGAATACAAATTATCACTATTTAATTACAACATTTACAAGTCGAGAAAATATGTCAGACGTAGACATAGAATGTACCTTCAAAAAACTATGTAAATCTATAGCAACATCGTCTTGAAAAATGTCCTCAAAAGGCACAGACAGAAGAAAAGGTGAACCATGCAAAAGAAAACAATTTTTTTTGTGCAAGGAAGCAAAACTCAAGTTTAGAAGAATTACATAATACAGCAGATTGTAATTGTTTTCTTTCCCCTAAACAATGCCCTCTTCATTACAGCACTGAATACTGTACGTGTGTGTTACCACGTGTCAAAACCAATGACTGAGATTTAAAGTCAAAAAGCCTTTTTGGCCTCACAGAAAGTGAAATATCCAGTTGTACATTCATTATATTTACAGTATTAGAGAGTTTCAGAGGGCTTTAAAAACAATCTGTAGGCTTCAATGAGATTGCTAATCCAGTTGTTTTGTACCAAAAAGTGAGTCTCCAGTGCATGCTCACGTACAATATCTGAGTTGATTTCACTGAGCATAAAGAGATGATTCAGTAAACCATGTTACAATGGCTACCAGTCACTCCAACATGAATCCACCACACACCCTGTACATTCATATCCTTACATTTCTGTGCAACATCATTGGATCTATTGCTAGCAACAATGTACCTTCTCAAGCCAACGCATTGCTAGCAAATAGCAGCCATGGAAGTTACAGTTTAAAGACACTCCTTGGTTGCAGCTTCTGCTCCATAAAGTGACACTCGTCTGAACCAACTAAGGGCCACTTCTCAGTGGACTGATTGACACTGCAAGTGCTGTTGCAAGGTTACTGGAAGACATGTTCTCAGGAGTAAAACAAATTCACCTTCAATTAACCATCACCGACTTCACTAAAACCCTCCTTTGCTTGCATACACGGTCCATCATCCGACACCCCACTTCTTTCAAAATCTCCTGCTTCCCTTGAAGTTATAGGGGTTTCCATTGTTTTCTTTCTCCGACCACTTTTGACACTCTTCTCTTTCCTCTCTTTAAACGTGCCTGTACAAATATGTCATCAAATGCATTCTTCAGAGAACACCTACAGAGGAGAAAAGATGGGCAGTTTACAGATCAGGCAACGCTCGACTGGTCTGCCTTCATGCCTCTAAGAGTCGGGTTTACAGTCTGCTTGCCAAATTGTTCGTCTGTCTCAACGTATTTTCCTAAAACATCACACCAAACTGTCTATCTGTGGATAATACAGCTAATATTACACCAGGATACAGCAGAATCCCCGTCAGGTTTGTTACATCCTTCCAGTTTTTATGCCAAAGTACAAATGTCCAGTGTACTACATGGAGCGACTTCGTCGATCCTCAAAGCATGTTGAGCGCAGGATATTCCTGGGAAGAAATCACCTGTTTTGTCATATGATCTCAAAGTTGTGACAGTAACTACAGTTCACAGCATAGACAGCAAATAAAAACAGAGCAGGGTCGATCAAGTCAAAGAGTCACAGTAGTATGACCTGCAGCCAGAGAGCAATCCCTGGTTGAGAAAACTCCCTTTCTGTTCCTGCCACATACAGCAGGGGGCGATGTGTGTCTATTTCTAAGTTCCAGTTTCTAAGCCTGGCTCTGGTTCTCTCCGCTTTCCTGTACAGATTCCTGACTCGGGTTGCAGGTTCTGATCGAACAACTGGAATGAACGATTCTCACTCCAGTTGAGTCACTGCTAGTTGCCCTTGATCTCCAGGATGGAGGGGTTGTGGTCCAGGATGGACAGGATGATTTTGTCCATGTACTGTCGCAGACGTATGTTGATTTCTTCCTGCTCCTTCAGGGCTTCCATTAACTGGTGGGAGAAATGTATAACACACATTTTCATTATAGTTCATCAACATATATTGTAGCACAAGAGTCTCTTAGTTTTATTTTGCTACAGATATTTAATTCTGTATTTAGTCTTGGCTACATTCAAATTCTTTTTTAGGGGTACACCTGTAATAATCAGGCGTGTTAATTGTTATGTATACAGAAATGCCACTTTTGGCCTTTAAACACCTGGGGCATTGTTTTAGTGTGACTTACTGACACCTCCATACAATCTTTTAACTTCTGCTCTTGTCAAAAGTGCTTTTACCAGAACGTAAATCTTTTGCAACGAAAACGGGACCAAATTTTTTTACTTTTTTTTTTTTTTTTTTGGAACAAGGACAATTTTCGGAGCTTTTGCACCGTAAAAAGAGGCATCATCTAACAATGTTGTGCAGAACAGACGTTATGTCACACTGTCATGAAAATGGCGGCCTGTTGCAAATTTGAATCACTGGAGCATCTCACATTCTTTTGTCATTCATTAGTCACATCCTTAATGTGTTAATTACTGATTAAGCTCTTGACTCTCTTATTGTTTTTGATCAATTAATTTATAATTTGGTCTATAAAATGTTATAAAATGGAAAACAATGCCCATCACAATTCCCTACAGCCCCAAGTCCTTGGATCAATTTGCTTGTTTTGTCTAACCAACAGTCCACAACACCCAAAAGATCTGTTTTCTAAGACACAAAACAAAGAAAAGCAACAAAACACATATTAAAGGAGGTGGAGCCAAAGAATATTTTGGCATTTTTGCTTAAAAAAAAGACCAGCAATAATCCATTACCCAAATAGTTACCACTCCATTTTCAAGTGACTGAGTTGTTTCAGTCCTAATGTACCTACAGGTAAAAATGAGTGCCTTTTCAGGGTGTCTACATGTAACAGACACTTAAATTTGTTATTTTTAAGACCATTTCAAAATCCCTTTCAACCAAATTTAAGATTGATATTTGGAGAAATCACCTTGTTCTTAATCAAGCATTGCAGGTAAGTATAAACGTAAGTAGTATATATGTAGTCCTGTGCAGAGGTGGGTATTATGTTAGAATATGGTTGTTAGAGTGAGTTAGGTTAATCTATATTTGCCAACTGATGAATGTTAGGCTTAGTGGTAGGTTGAAATATTTGTCACATCAGAAACGTGGACTTTCACCTTGAGTCCCCTACTAGACTTTATTAGTGACCTCACTTTTATTCCTCATGCTGATAGTGTTCCTGAGATGAAGCCCATTACAGGGGGTAAAAGGGTTCCTCACTATTCCTTCCCCATGATCCTCTGTACCTGTTGTCTACTCTACTATATGCCTACACTTTTTAAGTTTTTATCTCATTGTTTCATTTTTATTCTTATTTAGGTCTGTTTATTTATTTTGTGACCATGACCAACGTTGTTTGTGGCAAGTAAGACCTCACAAATACAAATTCAATACTATTTAAGACTTTTAAGGGCTAATATTTATAAAATTGAATTTTAGACATTCAAGGACTTTTTTAAGGACCTGCCGACACTGTGTTGTCCCATTTTAGGCATGGACAGCTTGTTTCCATGGTGTTGGTCAGAGTCTATTGTGAGAAGTGACCTCCATATTATGCGTAATAGATTCAAATCTACAATAAATTAATATCTAGAACACTGTCGTGCTGTGCTGTGTCCTAGAAATACAGTTACTCTCTAACTACTGTATGTAAAGCATCAATAACATTGTTCAAATTAAATCCCATTTAAGAAGCTTGGTGGTTTGCATAACAGGCAACAAAGACAACATAGACAGACACGTGTTCAAGAATAAACTACATTGTGTATATTTTTCTCATTTTACCTGGTCTCTGGACGCATTTTCTATCTCAGCAGCTAGAGACTGGGCCTTGGTCTGCGTGGCAAACAGTGTCTTGGCTTCATACAGACTGAGGCTGAGGATCTGACCATTAAGATCATCGTTCTGCTCCTTCAGCTTCTGGTTCTCCTAAAAGTACAGAATAGTAGAGGAGAGAGAGACAGATAATGAGATCTGGACCACAAAAGTGAATCAGCACAGCGGTGATAATGCTTTTCAAAAGATGGCCGCTACTCAAGCCTCACTCAACCCATACCACAAAACACTGCACTTTGCACCTCATCCAGCAGCAAACACAGCAATCTATTTTGGCAACACCTATGGGACGTAACGTGGGTTATACGTGTTACAGAACAAACTGCTCCCCTGCTTTGTCTGGTGTGTTATGAAAGCTCCATGATTAAGTTGCCTTTGAGAGCCGACAAGAGGTCAGTTTGCTTTTCCCTCGCTCGGTCCTCGACCATTAGTGAGGAAATTGCAGCACTGACCCCAATTCAGCTTGGGCAAGTTCACTCTACTCCATTGTGATTAGTGGTTAATCGGGAGGTCAAAGGTCACGGAAGCAATTTTACCATCAGACCAGGACGGAGCCGAGCCCCAGACAACACCAGGTGCTGGAGTTCAGGGGGAAGAAAGTCCTGGGACACAAATCGCTGCACACACACATACAGACATTTACAGAAGTGCACAGGCAAGCATAAGATAGTGAGCTAATCCTAATGGATGTCACAGGGCAGTGTCTTTCAAGGTAGACGCACAGCTACATAATTTGTTCATCCAAGCACAATCAAATTGTTCTAAATCTAAACTGGAGGAAGTAGCCCAGGACAAGAAGTTGAAATGTTCAGAGACAAAAACAAAAAAAAGAAGAATCTGCAGATTGAAGCTGGAATAAAACCATTATTATCAATCGCCTTTTTGTTTGTCTGCACGTAATGTGACAAGCCTGGTGTGTGGCTACAAGGGGACATGGACTTTATAATCTTAGTACCTGATAAGACAGACACACTGTGCAAATCCCCACTTCTAACTGACTGACTGGCTACACAGAGTTTATTCAAAGCTGAGTCATTTTAGTAACTTCTGCTTTTTGAATGGCCTTTTCCATTAGCTTAGGAACTTGGAAGCATAATTTCTAATGCATAACATTACATGTCACGAAAATGAGTCAGAAACATGCTTCTACACAACTTCAAATAGCATTAACATCTACTTTTACTAGTCTTATCAGAGAGAACATTCATCCACTCCCTTGACTCTAATGTTTACTTTGCACCAGGTCTGTTCACTTTGCAGGACTGGGAACAGTAACATGACATTTATATCTGGCAGGCAGATACCTCGAGGCAAATGTCACTGTATCTGGGAATACAGAAACTAAAGAATGGTGTAAAATATAGAGAACATGTGTACTCTGCAGTCTGTACTGAATTTGTTGGGTTAAGCTCCATCACCAGATTATCAGTACAGCATGTGGAGGATGGTGCTGCTGTTAAAGGGGATTTTAAGGGAATAAGAAGCCAGTGTGATTGGCTCTGATCATTACCGGAATAAAAACACATTGGTATTGCATGATAACATATTCTGCCTAAACCCACCCTGTTTCAATGTCAACCACTTATGCAGCCATGATCAAAACAATAGTGTGACTTGGTTTATGAAAACAGTGCACTTGATGCCATTGTGTGTAAAATAATTGAAAAAGTAGCATGGCGGTCAGTCATGTTAAATGGCGAAAAATATATTTTAAGAAAGCCTTAAATGAATAAAACAAATAATAAAAACCTGTATTCCATAAAAAAATGTGTAAAATTAAGAAACACTTTAGAAACCAAGGATAGAAAAACAAGTAATTTGTGCAGCAAGTGAATTAAAAACAACTGGTCAGCCAAGATACTGCTGCAGCTGCTTCGAAAAAAAAAAGCAACCATGACAAGTATTCTGTAACAAATCAGGTATTTGTACATAAAAGGCAGCATTCAACTTGCTTCGGTGCTTTCAAACCAAAGCTGTACAACAGGTGCCATTTTACTTCCCACTCTCTAAAATTAATGTGAAAGAGTATTATCGCTGCATCTTAAAACACACTCAGTCGCTACACTGAGCTGCCTATGAACAACAAAGATGTTTGAACAGTCTTATCAGTACCTGTTTGAGCCTCTTGACCTCGTGCTCTAGCTCAACCTCCCTGGTCCTGCTGTTGAAGTCTGCCAGCCCGGAGGAAGAGCTGCGACTGCGGCCGGGCCTCTCTGCCTCCAGCTTGAAGAGCTGCAAGTGCTCCAGCTCTCGACGCAGGTCCTCTATCAGCTACACACAGAGAAAAGACAGATGAGCGAAGTTATATAATGCCAGTGCAGTATTTTGAAGGTGTAGGCGTAGGTGTATGAGGCAGCGAGAGAGAGAGAGGAGTGAAAGAGAACAGAGTGAGCAGCAGAACACACAACCCACTCTGTGCATGCGTGTAGTTGCATAAAATAGTCCCTCCCACCTCCTGCATGGCGTCCTTTTCTTTCTGGAACTGCTGTCTGTTCTGTCTCAGTTTGTCCATCATTTTCCTGTAGAGGTCCATCTCGTCCTTCAGGCGCAAACTGGTGTCCTCCAGCTTGTCTGTCATCCTTTGCTTCTCCTGAGGAACGACAGATACACAGACAGTTACAGTTTAAAGTTTGTGTTATTCACATGTTTCAGTTATGTCAAATCAGACAAGCCCACATAAGCTCATACATTATAAGAAAGGCATTCCAATTTAGAGTATGCAATCATTCAAAATTTACAAACCCACCAAAACATGCATGTGTATAGAAACTTCTGCATGCATAAATATAAGCAAAACAGGTGTTTGGCACAAAAGGCTTTCAGTGTGTGCATTTATACATGAAAATTTCACTGACAAGTGTTTCCATATAGAGAAATGTTTTCTGACTCATTTCTGTGACACCTTCAGTCACACATTTGTATTATGTGAGCAAGAGTTGACAGCTATCGGTTTTGGTGGTATTTACATAACACTGTCTCAATATAGAGGTGTGGTTCAGCACCTAGTGGCTGTTTTTAACACCTCATCTCATAAATAAAATACAGTTCTCCATTATCTGTGTCTGTGTGTGTGCAGTTTGAAAATTACTGCCATTTTTTTAAAAGGGCAGTGGGGCTGTGTTGACAAGTGTGGAAGTGGAAATTACAAAGACCTTGCATGTGAGGAAGAGAAACAGACAGTTAACTGGAGAGTTGATCCAGGTAGGAGCATCAGCTGGATGTGTTCAACAGCATTGGCATTGCTCTCTATAAATTGTTGGACTCGCAATGGGCAGTTCAAAGTAAAAATGATTAAAATCAATGCAGCAGAATAAGAGATATGCTCTTTCCCCCCATACGTTCTCCTTCTTTTCAAAACCTGGTGCCTACATTACCCACAATACAATCCTTCTGTCATCAGTTCTGGTTCAGGTCTGAACCACAAAAGGCTTTATACAGCTTTTTCACACATGCAGTAGTACACAACTTGTAAACAAAATTGGTGGGGTTTCCCCTTCAATGTATGTCAAGGACACAAAAACAAAAGACAAACAAGATAAAAGAAAGCAAACATAGGAAGAAATACAAAAAGTAAACAATGTTTACCTCATCCAGTTTCTCTGTCTGTGATTTGAGGCGACACATGCTGAGACTCATCTCACTGTTGTCCTCCTCCAGCTGCTTAACACTAAAAACACAACATTCTGGACATCAGTTTACTTTTATATAAAAGCTGAGTGTGTCTTTTAGTAAGCTAAGGCAGCGGTTTAGGCAAACGTCCACAGTATATGCTGTAGCTCCACAGGCAACTGACTAACCCCAGGAGGAATCTCTGAGCTGTGTTTAGCATACAGTTTTACATTCTGCACTTTCTCTGAACAGGCAGGCATGTCAATGTCCATACCCAGGGGATTTAAGAGCCGCAATCCAGCTGTCCATTATCAAAACTGCACCTCAGCATCTCTTTAATGAATTCATACATTTGCATATAAATAAAAAACATCCAAGTATGTGTAGTGTGTGTAATTATCTGTCTGTTTCTCACCGGTTGGTCAGCAGCTCTATCTGTGTGTTCTTGTCTCTCTCCATCTTGCTGTAGGACTCTCGGTGTCGTCTTAGCTCCTCCTGCAGATTTTGTTCTGCTCGCGTCTCCTGGTCTTTCAGCTGCTCCTCGAGCTCATGAACCCTGAGACAATGAACACATCACACAAAATTCATTCATTATAGTATTGTAACTGAGCTGGGTGTTAATGACCTCACTGCAACACTCTGTTACATCATGTCTACATGATTTATCATTCAGGAAATAAAACATTTTCAACAATGAGAAGTTACAGAGAATGATCTGTACAATATGCTTGTGAGTTGGTCATTTATTTGTTCTAGTTAATCTTGTGTACTTATGAAATCCAGTTTTCTGACCCTACCTGTGTACTAGTTGTGTGTTCTCCTGCTTCAGCTTGGACTTGAGATCCCCGTTCATCAAAATCTCATTCTCAAGCTCTGCCACCTTCTTCTCAAGAGAAGTCACCTGATAAAAACAGAAAGTTTATCAAAACCTGACTTTGCACAATAAACGTAAACACTGTGACGATTATATCTCAAGACTGAAGATGCTGAAAAATGCTGGCCAGTCTGAAAACTAGGAAATATCCCTCAACAAAACAAACACAACAACAACACTTTCCAGAATTCCTAAAGTAGTTGTGCAACTCAGAGGGTCTTAAAGGCTTAAAATAATAGCACTATTCTTTGGATTTGCACATGTAAAAAGAATCCTGACAGGGCTCATCCTAAAATTAAGCTGTGCATCCACCAGGAACAACTCTTCACTCTCTGTGATTTTAGTCCCTTAAATGCTGAAGGTAACATATATTTAATCTTTTATGGGTTTTTAGTAGTTATACAGAAACAGGAAGGGCTATTATTACTTCCTACTGCAAGCATAGAGTGGTGCAGGAGTGATTCCTCAAACAGAAATGAGTTGGCATGTTTGCACTTCAGGCTCCCCAGTATAAAAGCCAATGGGCCAAATGAATGGGTTTTTGGTTTGATGCCTGAAATAAGATCTGTGGTTAACGCAAGCTCGAGAGATTTACATGTTTTGTTCTGCAGCATTAAATATGTCAATAAATAAATACCTTTTTGAAGCTTTTATGCGTCTTAAAAAAGGCGGTTGCTAATAAGAGGCTAAATGAAACTAAAGAGGTTGTCGGGAAGTTTAAACATCATCGCACACAACACCGAAACTCCCATTAGCTTTTTGTCCTGCAGCACTCTGTCTGAGTAATGCCCAGGTTTTCAAAGGCTAAAAAATGTTAACCCTGTTCCTTGAATTTGCGGACACAGAAGGAATCCTGGCAGGGCTCGTGCTAAAATTAAGCTGTGCATCCACCAGGAACGACTCTTCACTCTCTATGATTTTAGTGCCGAAAAATGCTGAAGGTGAGAAATATTTAATCTTTTATGAGTTTTCAGTAGTCACACAGAAACAGGGAGAGTTATTACTCCCCAAAAGCATTTGTTCAGTGCTCAAAAAGAAGCTTAGTTACATAAAGGCCTGCTGATACTGATCAACATATGAGCAAACACAACGGCATGCGCACAAAAGGACATGAACATAATCATACCTTCTCATTGATGTCAATGTCACAGGAGTCGATGCTGTCTCGGAAAAGGTCTTCAGTGCTGCCATTACTGCTGCTCAAGTTGCTGTTGTGAAGCAGCTGCCTGCTCAAACACACAGAGACACAGAAAGTTAAAGAATCTGCCCAGAACAGATCCAGGTGAGGACCAGCTGGATCTGAGAGCATTTACTTCCAGTATATACTGTATATATGTGTATATGAGAGAGAGAGTGAGGGGAAGTGAGCTCAGCTTTGTAGTGCCCCTGCTGCAAGATTGCATGGATGGTATAGGACTATAAGGACAGTGCCAAGCAGAGAAGCTGCTGCAAACAGAATCTAAATGAGTACACACACATGCTTTAACAGACACCCACACAGGTGTGGGTATAGCTGACTTTGTCACACAATCAAGTATGACATTCATGCCGTGATGTAACTACAGCTGCCATCTTTTTCCTCTGATGGAAATAACTCGAGAACAGCAGGCTTCTGATCCATTACTGAGATTAGCAATATGGAAAGGAGAGAAGGAAAGATGAGAGAGGAGAGGAGATAAATGAAAAAAGAAAGAAGAAGAAAGGAGAAAGAACAGAAGAGCAGATAAAGAGAGCAATAAAGTGGAAGAAGTAATCAAACCGGACAGAGAGGACAGTAGAGGGAATGAGCAGAGAGTACCAAACCTTATACTGAATACATAGATCAGGTCTGACAGGCCATTTTCACTCTGTCACTATAACTCAGTTACTGTGGGTGAAAATAGGACAGAAGCCTGGATACAAAACATTTCACTTACTTCAGATCAACAGGCAATGAAGAGGTATACATGGCTGACACTAAAAAAAAGCTGATGTCCGAACTCTTTTTCCCCTCATCTCCAGAAACAAAAACAAAAGATTTTACAGCATCTGGTTTCAGATCAGATTAATTCCATACAGATTTTCATGCATTTTTTCCCAATAACCAGTTACTAATTAACTGGCTGTTAGGGCACAATGGTCAGGCAGCCCAGTGATAACTAATCTTGCCGTGTGTGTGTGTGTGTGTTTGTGCGCCTATGCCAACAAATAGAGCAAACACGTGCAGCACGGGCTGTATAGTGCATAAACACACAGAGTACAAGTGAGTGACCTTCCCTGTAGACACACATAGAAGCACGCACACTTGGACACACACAAACAGGTGAGTGACTTACCTTCCAAAAGCAGTGCTGGAGATTTTCCTGTTGGGGCTACACAGGGGAAAAACACAAAAATGACAAGACATTTTTATTACAGTGAATTGCCACGGATACGTCTAGACTCCCAGCTCGACGACACACTGAAACTAACTGCTGATGGCAATTAAGATTTTGGCTATTCAGTGTGACAGACATTCAGGACAGACAGAGAGAGAGAGAAAGAAACACTGAAGGACATGTCAATGATAACACAATTTCACTCCTGGTTCAGTGAGCGGGGGTTTCTGTCGGCTCAGCAACTGTCTCAGGGGGACAAAAGCCCAAAGACTCTTTCAGTCTGATGTGGCTGTCTGTGCTGGGTTTCACATCGGATTAACACAAACGAGCAAACATACTGTAGGGCCACACAAATGACAGTATGATGTAGACATTAAACTAACATTAGCGCCAACTCCTGGTAACGTGGTGCATCAGCAGCGTACACTCAAGTTGGCTAATTCTATAAAAATCTACTCTGTGCAAATACAGGAATGATCACTGTTGCATCCATGTGAAACAGTTTGTGTGCGTCTATCTGTGTCGTGTCAATCCTATTTTTTTGGTACCTACTCTGGAGAAGCTCAAAAGAGATGTATGTTATTCAGTGCAGACAGCAGTTGTGAAAAAAAAAACCACATTATAAAATGTTACAATATCAAGAGGCTTCACCAAGAAATAACTTGACAATGGTGTCTCAGAGTCTGATCATCCTGCATAACCTCTCAGCATTTAGATGAAGCAAAATTTTACAGTGTTTAATCCTGAGTGACAAAATGATTCCCCTGCAGCTAATGTTTCACTTAACCTAATGCCCCCTTTGAAGAAGTCTAAGAAGCTAAAACTGCGGAGCCGAATTACTGCTAGAAGAAGTTATCTTTAATCACTGAACTTTCATTTGCACAAACACATTTATTATTGAACATTCCATGTAAAATGCATGTGACCTGTGTGATCTTGTTCCAGTCTTTCATTTACTGGTGCCGTTATGTACAAAATGTGCTAATTAAAAAGTTTCCCATTTTTAAGTTCTTCACTTTGTGCTTTTACATGGTTAAAATTATGAGCAGTGCATTTCTGGGGTTGTGCTCCAAAACTTAAACCCTCTACTGTTGCTTCTTCCCATAAGCTAAATGATTAAATTTATAAGTTACACACAGATGTTCTCAAAAGTGAATGCACATTGACATACAGTGTGGTAGAGAAATAATCTTTCACACAAACATATTACTAATATTTCCTGGACTGGCAAATGATACCAAACATTTTGTGTTTAACACGAATTCTCGTTTCCATGGTCGCAAGCATGTCTTCCTCAACAATCCCCTAATTTTTAAACCATATTTATAACTCATGCTTTACTGTGGCCAATTTAATGTAAGTAATTGTGTGTTAAGGAGCCTGACAGGTACAAGTGCTCCTTTAAATACTGTATGTTGCTTAATGGCAAAAGCTCCTTCCTGTGTCCATTCAGAATCCATTAAGTCTACCCTGAAGTCAGTCATTCTTTGGATTTATGCATTTTATATTCATTAGTCTGTATCCATTTCCTATGAGCTCACCCCATTTCAAGCAAGGCTGAATGACTACCTGAATTGAAATCTATGTCTTTTTTTAATGCAACACAATCCAACCAACCAGAGGACTGGAAACACCTTGCCCCTTGGGCTTCATGCGCACATATACTGCCCTTCGCTCCACGTGACATATGAAAATGAGTAGATGAAGAAAACTACTTGTAAATGTCATGCACAAGCTTTGATGGTGTTGTTTTATTAGTGTGTATGTATTAAAATATTTTCTATGGGACCGACTGTAAAGCTCTGAGTAGCCTTGCAATAAACTGAACAATTTCTCCCACATATTTCCCCCAGACCGATATTTACGAGAAAAGGAAAAAGATATGCTGGCTGTGATTGGTTGTTCCCTGTCACATGACATGCAGTGCGCTTTGCTGTGTTCCTGTAGTTGAACTTTGTTTAGCCTATTTCAGGGTGCAGCTGTTGTGCCCCAAAAAGTGGGTGCTTGCACGGCGCAACAGTATGGCTCTCACTTTTTAGCGTGTCTTCTGCGCATCTACATTGACACAGGATTTGAGGGTGTAAAAAACGCAGCATGTAAACGACCCTTTCACAGTGGATGAGCTGGTAGAGTGTTAGCCTTGGAGTGGGCATCAACATTCTGAGCATGGTTTGGAAGCTGAAGCAGAAACAGTTGTTGCACATGTTTCTTACAGTACTGAGATAAACAAGATTCATATTTATTTTTCAATAACGAAAATAATAATGCAGATAAGAAAGAAGAGAGAGGAAGATAAGGACATTTCAAAAAATTAAGTTGTAATTGAAATACTGGTCTAAATCAGATTTTCAATTTATTCTGATTATTATTCTGATTCAGCCCTGATTTCTCCGATTGATTTCTTTTCATTCTTTCTTACTCTTGCTCTTTCCACTGTCTCTTTCTGTCCATGTGTACTTCATTATTCATAAGGTGAAAGCATAGCTGTTATTAGAGAGACATGCTGGATTATGGAGCCGTTTCTCCCTGGGGAGAAATCCTGCAGAGTCAGCACAGCATCCAAGTGACAAAGACAAAAGATGACTTCACAGTTTAAAAAGATTATTCTACAACATTTAGTGTTCTTTACTAACTCTGTGTGTGCGTGCATTTGTGTTCGCAGGTAGCCAGTGGAGCTATTAATGGTCACCACGGATTAGGTTTCCAATAATAGATTCCCTATTACAATGGTTGGTGAGGTAAGCACAGGAGTGAAAGCCTTATGTAACAATCAATTAGTGTTTGTGTGTGTGCATGTGAATGATGATGATGTGTTTGTGCATGAAACGGAGGTCGAACACTTCAGACACATTCTTATCAAATTATACTAAACAAAAAGAGCTCACAAAGCAAACAGTGACCCCTGAGTCAACCTCACCAGTCATCATACACTTCAAAACCGTCTGAATGTTTCCTGCGCTTCACACATAATGGCTGACATTTGTGTCTGTCTCACATAAAAACAGGGTGGTGTATCATTGCTGTCATATATAATTATGGCACTGTCTATTAATATACCATTGTTGTGTTTAGAAATTACCTGCCGGGGTGATTAATGCTAGTTTCTCACAGAATTGAGTCACCCTACCGGTTTTCAAGTAGAAGCTTTTGTTTATGGTGTTGGGCATTGCATGACTGCTACAACATATTTCACCACACAGAGTTATATCGACTTAAATTTGAATTCAAGTGGCAGGAAAAATTTGCAGTCAGCGAATACATGCTGATTTGATTTGACTCTACTTGACTGGCTTAGAGTCAGAATAAGAGTACTGTGGTCAGCTGGAAACATTTGAGGGCAGAAAAAGGCCATTTGGTGGGTGTATATCCTGTGTCATACTGTGTGTGTGTGTGTGTCTGTGTGCATTTGTGTCTCCTACCTGTTAGCCTTGAGGTTTTTGAGGCGAACCTCCAGGTCATTGAGGAGGTTGACCTTTTTGCTGCACTGGGAACAGTAGACATCCATCAGTTCACCGGTGTAATGCTGACGCACCTTATGAGGAGTCTGGCCCGCACTGTTAACACACAGAGAAACATATACAGCTTTTCAATACACTGAGAAGGTGCATCATGTGTTAACATAGGACTGTTTGAGACACTACATGAGTGCAATAAAAAACAGGAACAGACGGAGAAAAAGATGTCAAAGATTAAGGAGAAAAAACATGTTCTGACCATCCATGAGATGATCATGTTTTCTGAGACAGATCATTTGCTACAAAGGAATTTAGTAGATTTAGAATTTAGAAATCTAACTTGCAGTCTCCACTTTGTTTATGGTGTTACAGTATGTTCAGAGGTGCAGACACTTAAAGCAAGACAACAAAACAAAGACTAAACCAAAATAAGAAAAAGCCATGATGCAAGACATGCCTGTGAAGATACACTTACTGATTTTTGTTGTCAAATAACTCCCATTATTTTCTCCCAGCTCACTGAACTCAACCTCAACCTAAAACTCATTTTTGGTTTAGGGGACACTATGCTAAAAATAGAGTGCACCTTTAAACTTCTTTACACTGTAGTCATTCAAACTTTTTTCCCATGCTGAGCTGTCTAAGACTTCTTGTAAATCCGGGCCTCATTTTGAATTTAAATCTCCACGCCAACTCCATTTGGCGAGTTTTGTCTGCTTGGTATGCGTGGAAGGAGCATAGAGCAGTATTGCCACTCTATCAGCCGGGAGACTTAATCCCATTAAACACAAGCCTTTGATGAATATTAATGTAGCCTTAAGGGCAAGAACTCCTAAGCTACACTGCTACAGTCAAAACTCAGAATAATATGAGTCAGGTAATGATTCTGCAGAGCGGAGCCTCAACTCCATATTATTCAACACAGCTGAAGCTACAGAAACGGGTCGACATCTTTATCATAACGTGACCTTTACCAAACTGAAAAGAAGCCTACACACAACTGAAATGTGTAATTTTCTGAACCGAGGACCACAGTGGGTGCTGGGCCACAAAACATGTGCTACTGGGCCTGGAAGAAGTGCTATGATTCACTGAGAAAGCTGGAAAACAATTATTTCAGTTTATCGGCTGATTAAAACTATTTTTGCAGTAACCATCTTCTCCTTGTGATTTGTGTGTAGTTTCTCTACATCACTCCCTGTTACACCCAAAACAACATGATACTGAATTCAAACTAAAGTAGGTCATCAGTAAAACAATCTCAATAACAAAAGTAAATAACCATCTGTCATTATCCACTTAGCTGCACAATTAGCATGTGTGGAGCTCCTCTTACTGTTGCAACAAGCCTACTTGGGTAAAAAGCGCAGCTATTCAGAGCTTGAGAAAATTTGACAAAACACGACATTTCTTTGGAGGAGGCAGGGGAGAGACCTAATCACTGTTTTAACATTTAAATGTTGGACATTTATTTTGGTGGCCGTGACATTAAAATTTGACACTGCCACCAAGGTGACCACTCCAAAACACTGTCAGTCAGTTGTCAGCATGGAAATTATTGGCAGAGGTGGCAAACCACCTGATAATCCATAAGTCTCATCTCATAAGTAGCAGATGGCAGTCTCCACACCCATTTAATACATAGAAGTTACTGTGTTAAATAACAACTCTGCTCTTGTTTGCAGAACATTAAAGTGGACCTATTATGCTTTTCCTTTTTTTCTGTCATACATTAGGGCTGGACGATATAGAAAAAAAGAATATCGATAAAAAAAAAAATCATATTGATCAATATCGATAATTATCAAAGAATTTTGAAACATATATTTTAATTGCAGCCCTGGGCGTTTTATGCTATTGCTTAATGACCTACTTTTAATAAAGAACACACAAGCACCAAATTCAAATTCAAACCTTTATTCAACCACCTTTTAACACAACTGAAAGTTTTTTTAAAAAAGAAAAATAAATCAACTTAAGTGACCTGAGTGACAAATATATATAATATATAAATAAAAAGAATACCTTTTGGTGGGAATAGCACACTCAATAGGTCAATAGGTTTGACCTATTTAGTAGGTCTAGGTTAGTAGGTAGTTAGTTTAGTAGGTAGGTTTGAGACATTTAAGTGTTCATATTATAATTCATATTATTATTATTCATTAGTGCTGTCATGAGATAAAAAAAAAAAAAGAGAGATTAATTATGATCTGTAATTAATTGATCTAATTAATCTTTTTTAATCTCACCTAAAAATTGCTGAGAAAAGCCCTCAACTTGAGGTATTTTCATTAAAATCCATTACATTATTGTGGCAGATCGAAAAATTGATTGATATTGATACTGATGAGTATTTTTAACAATGATTTACTTTGTAGACGGAGTAAATGCGGCCGCGGCAGCTACGTACCCTCGTGACGTCATGGCCGTGCGATGTGGTACAGGAAGCCACAGTGAGCAACATGAACAAGCACGTCCTGCAACTCCTGTGTAGCTTCTTACAGGAACCGTGAAACGACACCGAAAAACCACACAGCCTCCGACACGGCGGCGGTTAATTTGATGACAAGGGAATACAGAGCCGAGGTGGATTTACTGCCGAGTTTGGACAGTTGAGTCAGAAGAGAGGAGTGCTCACAGAGTTAGTCTGTGAGCCGTCGGCGCTAACGGCTAGTTAGCAATGGCAGCTACGTGCAGTCGTTAACTAGACAGTCAGTCACCAGGAATCACCTCGGCACTGTAATGATCTCTGTCATCGTTGTTGAAGGCTGTGTGTTGCTCTGGTCCGGAGTTATTCATTGTAAACGTGCTGTTTGTTAGCATGTCTGACTGTTAACTGCTAATTTGACAAGTGTTTTTCTATCGAACTTTTTATCGACCCGTTTTTTTTCTATCGCATCACATGTCTATCGATCGATATATATTGTTATCGAATTATCGTCCAGCCCTATCATACATATAACACCGCAGTGTTGGATGTTCATCTGGAACACGGCCAAAGTTTCAAATAATGGGCTACAACAGCATGTAAAAGCAATCCCTGTGAACAATGCTTCTCTGTCTAAGTTTCTCTTACCTGGAAGGAACAGATGAGCCGAGGTCCGAGTACCCGTTGGTCCGAGTCTCGTCGTCCGGGCAGGGGCTGCTGGGAGTGTAGTCTGGTTCCTCCCCTTCTCCGTAGTCCTCAAACTGCTCCTCGTTCAGAGAAGCTGAGGAACGTGTTGATAAGTCAGAGGTCACTGAGACACTGGTCTGACCACACCTGAGGAAAAAAGAGGGGGAGACATTGTACTTACTTACACTCTGTATTCAGTTCATTCATTTTAGGTGGTAAATTAAAACAAAATTACTATACGTAATGTTAGGAGTACAAAATATTTCAGATTCTGACCTAAAATGAATGATGACACACGATTACAAAAGCAGCCCCTGGTATATTGTACATTTTTTGAGTTAAGGATACCCCAATAACCACTTGCAGACAGATACATTATACAGAAAGAGTGCTGGGGAGAGGAACAGTGGTTCTGTGGCTGTGGGACTTTGGCCCTCATTTCAAAATAATGTTTTTAGTCTGACAGAGAATTTTAGAGAGTCTGATTGAGAAAACAGCAGTGAGGAGCATCCAGCTGAGCAGAAACAGACATTTGTCCCCATGAATAACGGCCTCTTCTGTTTGCAGCACTGAAACAATACTTACTTCTCTCCGGGGAAAAAGAGATCTCCCAGTGAGTCTTCCTTGTCTCCAGGTCTGATCAGCCCGTCAGAGGTGTCTGACCCTTGGGTACTTTCCACTGCACTGTCTCTGTCTGATTCCCTCTCCCTGCCCTCGTCTGCCACCTCCTCCTCAGGCTCCTCCACCTCTCCCGGGAACAGCTGGCACTCAGGGACGGGGTCAGGATAGGCCCGCGTGCACATGATGACCGGGCACAGCCGCTCCTCCTCACCACCCTGGAGAATGATCAGAGGAAAGGCAGAGAGACAGTGTAAGGAGAGTAAGGAGCGGGGGGAGTAAGTTTACACACACATTTACACTGACCTGTAAAAAAAAAGAAACATTTAGAGTTTGAGAGTGGTTGTTACTGTGATTATGTGGTGATGCTGCCAAAATCCTTTTCAGTGAAAACCTTTAAAGTGGCAAGTTTTTCCTTTAATTAATCATTACAAAGTAAATCATGATTGCACAATGTAATGGCTTTAGAATAATGTCACCATCAGTGTTTAGATTGGTTCCTTATAAGCCTGATTTTCACTGTGCAATTCTGTCTGCCACCAGGTACAATCTCCCAGGGAAATGATGGCTCTTATTAAAACTGGGCAACCAAAACATTAAGAGGATATTGCTTTGTTTTCACTTGCAGCTATTGGTAGCTATCCCCTGTCACCAAAGAGTATCAGTGTAAGTTCTTTGCAGTCCACCCCCAGTAGCTAAAATGGCAGACAGGTGAAACCTTAGACTGTATAATACAGATTGATGACAGTTCCCCAAAGGGAAGCCAAAACATCTCAATCACCTCCTGGGGGCTGGCTACAGTATAGGTCATAAAGCTTGCTACCTCCACGTTAGCAGACGGGGCATTGGCCAAGCTAAAAACCCCAAAGTACAAGTCAAATACATTTTGCCCAACGATTGTTTCTTTCATTTTAGGTAGTTCTCATCATGCTATTGTATGACCAAGTGTTCAATTTTCTGATAATTTTGGTTTCAATTAGTTATCTGATGCTATAAAAAGTGGGTTTAACCTCATCCCCATGCTAATACCTGTGCCCGTCAATGGGCTTTATGCACAGCTCCACTATTTCCTGAACTTAAAGCAGCTCCTTTATTTCCTGTCTTTCATTATTGGACAAACTGATTAACCCAGGTGTGTCTGACCATTGTTGTGACTAGTACTGAGGTCAGACACACCTGGATTAATCAGTTTGTCCAATAATGTAAGACAGGAAATAAAGGAGCTGCTTTAAGTTCAGGAAGTAATGGAGCTGTGCATAAAGCCTATCGAGTGCACTAGATTGACCATTGCAAGAGCAGCAAGGTGTATCAAGATGGCTAATGTTAGCATTAGAGGAAACATCGGTGGGATTAAGCCATAGATGTTTGAGTCTCAGTCAGACCCTGACTCATATGAGCAGTGTGCTACACACCAAAATCAGTGACTAGCATATTTGCAAGTGTAGTTAGCATCTTTTATTTATGTTGTTTGCTTGCTTGTTAGCTTGTAGGCTAACTAGCAGTGGGTGATGCTCTGTTAGAGTTTCTGAAACATAATATTACAATAATTGCAACGAAGGAGTTTTTGGTAGACAGTGGAAGGAAGCTCCAGGGTCTAGTTTACATCCAAAAACTGCACATTCCACTATGTTTGCTGTCAATATGTTCACTATGCAAACTCATGCTCTCTGTAATGACAAATCCGCTGTAAGCAGGGGGTTCCAGGTTTCTTTGCCAGTGTTTTGTCGACGTCTGTTCCCCCATTGATATGCATCTCCCATACTGCACAGCGATTGGCTTTCATATTAGTGACGTACCTAATCTACCTTGGCCGTTTGAATCTCAGATTTTAGGGACAGTGCACAGACATTGCCCCTTTCAGTAGAGGAATGTGAAAATATCTTGCACAGATTCAAGTCAGTATAGTCAAGGTCAGATATTGTAGGGGACATGGTCATAAGAATCTTTTTTAAAGCAAAAGATCCAGAACTTGTATTATACCACTGAAATACATTCAAAGACAATGGAAGTACTTGGAATTCAGCATTAACCTGTGTGATGGAAAATTCTGGTATTTGGTGATGCTATGATGTATGATGTGTGTTGCTCATTTAACCCCTACTGTGACAGCAGTGAGAGACATCAAGGTCATGAGCCAGGGAGGCTCAGACACCAAGATTATGAGCCAGGGAGGACACCAAGTGTCCTTGTTAGTCTCAAGAGATGTTGCGTTTTAGGAATGTCAAAGCGCCACATATTTTGACTGTTGATGTGCATGTGTTTTGGGGAACTATAAAGATAGCAGGGCGAGAGGACTTGCTAGGCATTCACTGACTAAAGGTTCATGTGGTTGTATGCGTGAGTGTCTCCATTTATGAATGCTTATTAAAACTCAAGAAAGACAGCTGACGTGTGAAGACTTTTTCTTTAAAGTGTTCATTAAATAGTAGTTTTGCCACCACACCTGTTATTAGTTTCAGCAGAGCTGTTTATAAATCATCCCATTTAGTAAATTCTTTCACTGCGGGAATGGTCTTAAGTGCACACAGGAGGTCTGAGGGCTAGGAAAGGTCAGAGGGCAATATGTCAAAGGTCACAGGTCCATCTAGTTTCACTCTTCAATGGCTCAAATCCCGTCTAATTTAACAGAGAATAAGGAATTATCTCAGCATGACTGAACAGCTGAAACACTGCAGCATGAAGCAGGAGGGTAAGCGAATAGGTTATCAGGAGAGAGAGCTGGGTGACATGTTGGGTAGCAACAGAAAGGGGAAAGAGGTGGTATGGATGGAGGTGGGGAGGAATAATAAGTATAGCAGAGAACAGCTAACAAGAGAGGAGAAGAAAAAGAGGGCATAAAGAACAAAGCCAAGAAGGAATGAAAAGGAATTAGAGGTACAGTGTGAGGGCGAGATTAGACGAGAATGTGAGTACGCTGAAGGAAGATATGAGAGGCAGCGAGATAACAAAGTAGCTTGAGGACCGTCAGGTGGGTATTAGACAACATTACAGGCTAATAAAAGGTGTCAGCAACTAAGATTCAGACGGCTCTCTGTCTCTCTCACACACACAACCCTGACTTTTCATCTTTTAAGTTCCACTGATGTAGAAATCTTGGCTGAACAGTGAATTTTCAATCCCATATGAGGGGTATGTATGTCACAAAAATATATGATGTCGGATTTATACCAGAAGTGAGCAGGGCCTACATCAAAAACTTGTTATAAAAGATCTAGATTGTACGTAAAATTATACAACAGTTACTTCTGACAAAGTAGAGTGTTGATATGGAGTGCAATGCCACTGGGACTTTTAACTATGCAAGTGTCACGTCACCCTACAGGTGTTCTAAACCATTAATTACTTTAACTGACAATTAGGCTACGATAATGGTCATCGCAACAAACTTTTCACCACAGAGAGGAACTTAATTCCACAAATAACACTTGAGTTAAACTATGAATGGATGTAAGAAGAGGACGAAGGGAAGGAAAGAAGCCTGGATACTTCACTGCAAACCTCCAGGTGTGCTCATGTCAGCCGATGTCGCAACGCCCTGTCTGATTCAGCTGTTAACCCACATGCCACCAAAGCGACTGTCAACAGACTCTTATTTCACTGGCTGCACAATAAATGGAAACATACAAATAACTGTGCCTTATACAAAGTAGCTGGCCTGTGGTAACATGTAAACCTACACAGAACAGAAAGTTTTTGTGCAGGAAATGTTTATGTGTTGCATGGCAACAGTCCAGTCCCAATCTAATTATGATGCTATTCGTGTTGGCTGAGCTAAATAAAGTATAAATAAACAAATAAATCATAATCCGTTATCACGTTTTTTCTATTGAATAATAAATGGCACTTTTAGAACTGTTATATTAAAACAATATCAGATAGGTTGTCATCATAGGTTGTGCTGTTTTACTGAATATTGGCACTCCATCTCATGTGATATATTAAGTAGGTGGTATGTATGTATAACAAAGTATACAAAATACCAATACTTGAGCAATGTACCTAAATAATCAAATAATACAACATGATTTGAATTTGATCATTATCTTAAAAAAGTAAGTCTTAAATGACTTGTGTAACTTGTAAGGGAGTGGTGAGAAATAAACACAAATAGCTAGATTTTTAGAGAAAGAAATGGAACTTTTAAGAGTCTGTAACAGTGAGAAAACACAATTCAAAATTATAGGTGCTGCACAGCAATGGTTGGGCCGGGCAATTTTAGGCAAAATTAGGCAATTTTGAGCAACACACACACTAAAACAAAGCATATCACTTGCTGAAGCGCCACTATCAGGACTATAGTTTCATCAGTTTCAATCAGTTTTTGAGATAAAATTCTGATATTTTCCAAACATCATCTACCATGACTCCAAAATTTGAACCTTGACAATGTATTGTATGTATTTAGCAAGAATTTGCATGTATATGTTTACAATACCGTTTACAGTCAAACATTTTGATGCACTGTCGGCTCAATTTTCGATAAATCAAAAATCTGTGTGGATTGTTTGTGTAGGACAGTCTGAAGATGCTCTGTAGCTAGTTTGGTGTCAATTGAGCAAAAATTTAGTGATGGACTTCATAATTTGCAATAGGTTTAAATGTACAAAAATTTGTTCAGTATTGGGGCTACATTTTCGTGAAAGTTGCAAATCTGTAGCACATATGGTTGATTTGTTGTGAATTTTCAAAATTTTGAACTTTAGAGGCTTGCTGTAGTGCCACCATCAGGACTATTGGCCTGTTTTTGCAGCTGAGGCAATCTGGCATGGGACTGGACCTTTGTGCAAAGTTTGGTGATTTTTCGCAAATTGGAAGTAGCATTTCCTCAGAAGAAGAAGAAAGAAGAAGAACATGCAGGATAACAATAGGGTCCTGGCAGCTTAGGCTGTCCGGACCCTAATTACATATTTCTTGATTTTTCCTTAAAGACTGGAAGTTGTTTACATGATGAGAGGAGGTCCAGAGAAATGCAAAGATGGCCTTACGCGTCTCATAAAAAATGAGAACGCTAATGAAAAAGAAAATGACTAAATCAATAAAAACACAAATAATCAAAGAAAGGGGCCATAATACCTTAATTGGGCCATATCACTTAATCATAAAAAGAGGTTGTGTAAGCAGTTCTGATGAAAATAAAATTGGTTTTAAGTGTCTATGAAAAAAGGCAATTGACAAAAAGTTGTCTTGGCCATTTTAATCTAGAGATGGTCTGTAAATCACAAATATTATTATTATTATATCATACTGCAATATCCAAACTGAATAATGTATTCATATTTGCTTACATCCCTATCCCATACCCAACCCAACAGGAACCTTCATGCTTGTGCACAACTAAATTAAAAAGTGCCCACTGAACTCATAAGCTGAGGCTCTGTGCTGTTACAAAGAGCCACCATGGGGTCTGAAACTGAGTCACAGAGAATAAAACCA
The DNA here is from genome assembly GCA_026686955.1 of Epinephelus cyanopodus. Taxonomy (NCBI): domain Eukaryota; kingdom Metazoa; phylum Chordata; class Actinopteri; order Perciformes; family Serranidae; genus Epinephelus; species Epinephelus cyanopodus. The sequence continues at coordinate 36,551,773 of CM048916.1, forward strand.
GGGATAAAGGTCTCTTTAGCATTCCTTAGACCAGTCTCCTTATTTCCCTGCAGCAGAAAAAAGAAACAGTGAGGAAACCTGCAGCTCCCCCACCCCCCGTACACCACCACAACAATTTGAAAATTGAACAAGCAGACACAGCAGGGAGGCTCGACACCTGTTGCGCTTGTTTTGAGGAAGAGAGCTGAGGAGGTTTTTTTCCATATGTAATGCTAGGTCATGTAATATAAACTAAAAATAATGTGAGAACGAATCAATAAAAAAAGAATCGAGCCCTCAATATGGGCTGAAGAAGAGAGATATTCTGCTTATGCAATAAATTTACATTAACAGGAAATTTCTAATAGAGCGATAAAAAAAATCAGTAATAATTATATCTATATAGTTATTCATACTGTATAGTGTACCTACATCACACTAATACAATCAACCTAGTAGAGATTATATTTAATTGTCATTTCAAAAATATAAGAGCTTCATTTTCCTCTGTTGAGGCGAACACTGAAGTGTTAAGAGATGATAGATATTGAGCAGTCAGTCACGTATCATGTTTGGGAGAAAAGTGTGCCATCATTTAGGCTGCCAATTAAATCTGGTCTGACAGCTGTTGTTTCAGGCAAAGACACTGATGGACACTAACATCCTATTTTGCACTCTGCTTGTCACTCTGATGAGAATAGTAAAAAGTGATGATTGACGGAGGAGCTGTGTGTGTGTGTGTGTGCATGTGTTTACAGTAAGCATTTCTCTGTACCTGCCTGCTCCAGAAAAGCCTTGGGGCTGTAACTGCCAAAACACGAGCCTACAGACTGTTCTGAGCTCCTTGATTCCCCGGAGCACAAACACAGCTGGCCTGCCAAACAGGGTCCGACCTGCCAGTGGCTTTGAACCCCGGATGCAAAGATATACTGTGCTTTTAATTGCAGTGGCTTTGCCTGAAGCCTGACATGCCTTCAAATCACCCTTTTGCCAAAGAGGAAATTTTTATCACCTTTAAGTGTTTGCTTGAGCCAAATCAGCCCTGTTAATGACTACTTACCATTAAGTTTCATCAGATGAATTAATCTATGATTAATTCATCTTTTGGTGTTTGCTAGTACACCTGATGTACAACACCAAAATCTATTTTTAACTATAGTGTTTATTTTTTGCAAGTGCATATTTTCACATATCACTAGCATTTTTAACGATATGTTATGATGCCCTACAGTAAACATGTATACCAAATATAAGGATGAATAATTCTATTTAGTCCAAATACACAACAAAACTTTACTGAATTAGGAGAACTTACACTGTGTTGTACTTTGAACAACATTCATGTCCATGACAGACCAGATGTAAGAACTCTGTGGCTTCATAGCATTGCTCTGCACGGCATGCATGCTGCCGTACATGGGTTTTTCCCCCCGACATTCTTAAATAAAATAGGAAGAAGATTTCTGATCTCTCCAAGTCTGTTGCTGCAGGGTCTGACCTAGTTAAAATACAGACATCGAATCTTTTCTGCTTTTCTTCCCGTTCTCCCAGGTGAGGCTAATGTCAGAGAAGAAAAAGATGAAGAAGACAAAAGAAAAATCCTGTCTCCTTTTCTGAGATAAGAAATTCAGGCTGACTGAATGACTATTGCTATGTGTTTGTGGTCTAGTCTGATAGTCTGATAATGTGTCTAATATATATATATATATATATATATATATATATATATATATATATACATATATACACACACACACACATACATACATACATACATACATACATACATATATATATATATATATATATATATATATATATGAAGACAACGTGTATGTGTATACAGCATGTTAGTGTATGCTCTTTCTGTCTAGCTACCCTCTTAGCAGAGCCCTGTCAAGGTGCTGGGTTTGGAGATGAGCTTTTACACATCCTCATTCAGCACTGAATGTGCTGTCTGACACCCACATGTGACAGATTTATTACATGTCAGGTGTGGCTGAATAAGTATGTGCCCTCTACAAACTCTCTGGGAAAACACAGGTCAGACACCTTCAGTGCCAACACAAAGACTGTTAGCCCAGATTTTCCAGCTACAGTTTTTGTGCAACAGTTGTGCAGCATGAATAGTTATGTACGACACAGAGTAAGGAGGATGTTCTAACACAGCCAGGCTCTAGGAGAAAAATGTATTATTTACATCCATTGCAGCTGCAATAGAAACATAAGTGAGGAGAGAAGAGACAGAGGGATAGAAAATAAAGAGCAGGGACACTTGTTACTCCTCTAAGGGAAGCTCAAGAGATTCAGAGAGACACTACTACGTGTCAATTGGAGAGAAATAAAAGAGACAGATGGAACAGCAGAAAAAAAGGCCGGAGACACTGGAACTAACTTAAAAAGACAACTTAAAGCACTACTATTAAATCTGTGCAACACATGCCTCAAATGTAGAAATCTATTTGAAGTAATGGAAAATAATTTGATCTCCTAAGTTTCGGTTGAGCTTGGCGGTGACATTAGTTTTTCAGCAGTGCATAGATGAATGTTTATGTAACATGAATGATGAATACCAATCTCACCATGTTGACACAGTTCTGAAACACAAAACATTGAGTAATGTATTTGTCATGTTACCGTTGTTGAGCAACACTGTGAAAGATTACAGTACTGAAAATTGTTATTGTATTTTAATTACTGCTACAGTGCTAGTTGCTAGGGAGGCAAACATACAGTATTTTCTTGTGTGTGTTTATGCAAGAGACAGGTTTGGAACAAACAGGTGAGTGGGAGGTGAATGCTGCATTCAGAGATGCACTGGAAAGTTTATTTCAAAGTCATCCCATTTTCACTTGCAATCTAATTTCTTCTGACGTGGCCTTTAGTCAAATCATTTAGCCACCCAAATTCAGGATGCAAATTCCTCATGGAGATATGTTTCACTGGTGCGCAAACAGTAAAAGTTATTCTTAGGAAGTTCAGCGACACTGAATCTTCGTTCTTAGGAAACTGAATGCATCATGTACTATGTGTCATTCTAGAGCAAGGGTGTCAAACATAAGGGCCGCAGCAGCAGCGCTCAACTGCTGCCAAATATTTAGCACCACTTTATAAAAATCTCCTCATACACAATTAACCTGCTAACCAGCAGCATACTGACTGGATTATGGAGGTAAATGCAGTGTTCCTGAAGCTTGTCTAGTCGCCCCAGGAGGCATAACCTGTATTTTTTTGTCATATATGCTTTTCATCTATATTAACAGGTGTTAACCTTTTTTTCATAAATGGTAATTTTTTTCATATTCTACGTTCAATGTCTGAATATTATTAAAGAAGTAAAAGTTCACTGCTCTTTAAAAAGGTTACAATAACATTATTACACTATTATATTATAATTATATCAATGAAGGAAGGGGAACAATTTGGAGGTGGTTAAGGTTAAGGCTAAGGTTATTATACAATGGTGTTACTTTTCCAGCCCACTTGAGATTAAATTGGGCTGTATGTGGCCCATGAACTAAAATGAGTCTGACACCCCCGTTCTAGAGGGAATGGGTAAATCTTGTTGTTCTATTTGGAGAAGAAAAAAAATCCATCTTCTAAAAACTTTGAGAAAATATCCAAATTTATTCTGTTTCTTTTATTGTAATTGTCTTCATTGTCTTCACTCTGACATCTCATCTTTTCACAGTTAAAACCAGGTTCAACTTTTTGACTAGTATTCTAACTCCTGTTTTCAGTAGCTAATTAATGTTCTATCATGCATCAACAGTGTATCCTTGTAATCAACGTTCACGCACGTACACGTACAAAAACTCCCATAGAGAGTGACAGGCAGAGTAATCACTCACTGAAATGCCAATTAATTTGAAATTACTGTTCAATTTCAAAGTCATCAAAGACTCCAGCTCTTTATCATGTTGGACAACAACAACAGCAGCAGTGCTGTTGTTGTCATTAAAAAGACCGACTCTTGATCCACCTCTCCTCACACCCCTTTAGTCTATGCTGAGTGCTGAGAGTCAATAACAGTTTAGTGCTGAACAAATCATTAATCTGCCCTCCTGGCACAGTGAAGAATTATGTGGATGACGATGCATTTCACAGCCTTATTGATTTACATGTAAAAAGAGGGAGTAGATGGCTTTGAACTTAGCAGACCATGACTGGGCACGACTGGTACAACCTGAATATCTTATTTTATCAGCTAAAGATGCTGCCAGCACAGGGAGATTCCCACAAGTGTCTAATTTAGTTTCACTCGTTTACCATGAACTTTTAAGTTGTTTTTGACTTTACCCTGGCAACATCTAAATGACCAAACAAAGGAGACATATACCGTACATATCAATGAAAGAAATAGGAACCGAGAGAATTCTTGATGCAAGTTGATCTGTTTGGTGGTTTATCAGTTACAGAAGTAGCCGGAAAGATGGTCTTTTCATAACACTGGGCTGTCTATACAGAAGACAGATGCATATGCTTCTGAAATTGATGAACAAATGATCTACAATTACAGTTAAAGCTAAACAGTTAAGCTAAAATATGCTTCTGAAAACACTGGAGGCAAGACATAGGCGACCCACTAACAGAATCTTGGTTTACATTTGATCGGCAATGCCTAGTTTTACCGTTTAAGTTTTTCAGCCTCCATTTTTACAATACTGGAAACAGTATGGCATCCACTTCCTGTTCAAATTCTAGTATAACAGCTAAACAGTGCACTAAAAATATGTTTCTGGAGACATTTTTGGTGAGAAATAGGCAATACAGTAACAGAATATTGGTTTATATTAGATCAGCACTGCTTAGTTATACAGTTTGATTAGAGTTAGGTCTCAGAGAGAGAGAAAGAGGGGTGGTTCTCTCTTTCGGTCTGCTTCTACTCTGTGGTGGCAGGTGAATGAAAATGCCGAAGTATAGTTTGTGGCAACAGCCCTAGAGCCAGACAAAAATCTACCAGACCACCTTTAAAAATGTTCTGCATTTTAAAAGTTTAAGCTTCTTGCCTTATCAGAGACGCATCAGTCTTATAAGTCTTCAAACGAGCTGTGATCTCCATTGGGGAGGACCACCCTCTGAAAATATCTAAGGAACATTTCTGTGGTTTGTCATTTGAGCAAAAGTAGATTAAAGGAACAATGCAGCTTATAGGGCATTAAAATGTGTTGTTCCTGTTGCCTATTTGTTATATAACTAGTAGTGTGGTAACCATCTTGTTGCTGCACAATCACGCAAAACAAGTGTTGTGCAAAAGAGAAGACAAAACAGAGATGGAGTGCTACACCAGCGTGGGGAGGGACTGGATGAGCAGATGCATGAACTGACACTGAGTGGATCGATCCACACTGATGAAGCTATGATTTAGTGCGAGTCAGCTACTAGAGGATGAGCGGGAGAGTGAGGGACAGACTGAGAAAGGGGGTATATAGACGATGAATCAGAAGGAGAGAAAAGAGTGAAGCAGAGAGAAGGGCAGCAGGGAGAGAACAGCAGTCTCTCCGCTTGTGTTTGTCAGTGCGAGCTCAGAGATGAGAGGCGTTTCTCTGCAGGGGCTTTACGTCTCTCTCTTTCTTTGTTCATTTCATCCTCTCTTACTCTTTTTCTCCCCATTCTTCGAAGCCCTGAGCTCCTCAAGTGCTACCACCACAGAAACATTCACCTATAAAGTGAATCGTTTAATGCCTTTGCTTTGATATCCAGCATTTTAACTGTGCTGGTGGTGGGTGCTTCTGTCATTCTGAGCCTCAGATCCCACCAGTGGGTAACGAGGCTCTGGGACAGGAGGGACATAAGAGGCTTTACAGAACCTTAAAATGATATTCTAATTCGCAAACATGTACAAAGGAGGCAGAAATGATTTGTCAATTATTTGATTAGACAGTAATTTGAGCAATCTGCCAAGTGTAAGTGCCAAACATTTGCTGGTTCCAGCTTCTCAAATGTGGGGAATTGCTGCTATTCTTTATCACTGATATTAAACTGAATATTCTGGGGTTTTGAACTGTGGCTTGATAATGTCAGCTTGGGCTCCATGAAATTTGTGATTGATATTTTTTGACATTTCTTAAACAAATAAGCAATTACTTGAAAAAACTATCAACAGACAAATCTATAATGAAAATAACAGTTAACTGTAAACCCTAATGGAAAGGTATTACCTTTAAATAATCTTTAGTTGTTAAGTGATGATCAAATCCACACCTATTATGATTGCTCCTGTACCACTTTTACAAAATTCTGTGATAAGGTGTGCGTGCATGTCGGCCTGCATGTCTGTATTATTCAGCTCATAAGCAATACTCTTCCTACACATCCACACACTCACACAGTACTAAAAGGGGAAGTAATGATGACTCATATTTCACAACCATTTTGTTAAGTCAACACTGTGTGAAACTTTCAGTAAATGAGATACACACACAAAAAAAAAAACACCTGAGACTCCAAATTGTGAGGACTTTTAAATAAAGCCTGTCTTTCTTCCTGGTCATTCATCTTTCAGTCATAACTGTAAGTAACATAACACTGGGGCTTTAACACAAACAACTACACATGAATGAAAACATTACCACTCCGCACAGGTTTCAATCACAAACTCACACATTTGTTTCCACCTAGTCCGAACCGGCAGCTGCTTGGATTACCAGGAATGTTGCGTGGACTAAGGACAATGTAGGGAGGGACTGGAGCTGTACACTGGAGACTGTGTGGCGGTATACTCAATGAAACCCAGTTAGATACACGCAAGAAGCCCCATCAGGTGAGACAGTATGTGCCTGTGTTTTCTGTTATATGTTTGCATCTACTGAATGGAAAGAAAATACCCTTTAAAAGTAGAAAGCCAAGAGTTTATTTTGGCTTCTCCTGACTTCATCAGGGCGAATTTTAAGGTAAAAATTTAGAAAAAAATTAGAAAAAATGTAGAGTTAAGATTTAGAATAAAGGGTTAAAATCATGGAGTGGTGACAGTTGAGGCTAGTGATGACTAAAAGAGTGCTGTCAGCCAAGATCGTTGGTTCACTTCCAAACGTTTGTTTGTGTGTGTGTGTGTGTGTGTGTGTGTGTGTGTGTGTGTGTACAGTAGGCCCGCTAAACAAGGAGAACTTGAAATACATCCCTTTAGTACAAGTAATTAAACGGTTCTATTATGCTGTTTGTGTGTGTGAATCAGTGGGTGAAGCTTGCCTCGTCTTTGATTACAAAGAAAAATCCCTGAGAACATGACAACACAATTTAGTTCAATTACTTGTGAATTACAAAGCTGCACGCAAAGCACAACATTCAGTCAATGCAGTTCATGTGCAAGTGTGGGCAGCACTATTTACACCATGTGTGTTACATGGCATCTTGCACGATCACATAAAAAGTGGACAGCTCTGAATACAGGTGTGAGCGCACCCCATGCATCCTCAATGCGTCTTATGATCAGATTGTTCAGACCATATTCAGGGATGGTCTGGGACACATATGGCCACATTTTTTCAGCAGTGAGTATGCAAAAGTGTTCTGGGCCACATTGAAGGAACACCAACTCAAGTGTGCAAAACTTCTTGCATGTTTTGGCTTGCCTGAAACACACTAAGAAATAGAACCTTTCTGTACTGTTTTGATTTTGCCCATAAGCCAGGTTTTTGCAAACTTCTTCTTTCCATTTCCAGCAGACTAGGCATGGGAAGTGCACTGCTGCCTCTGTGTTTAAAAACAACAACCCAATTGGTCTTAGCAAACAGAAATTATGTACATGTTTATTTGCATGTAGAGCAGGGAAGTGAGATCCAATCACAAATCATCACTCGAGGCTAGGGCTTTCCTAAATACCATTTTTGGGCTCCTGAGTTTCAGTAATCATGAAAAGCAAACATTCAAAGTTTTCGGGGCCAGGGACAGCTGAACATGACTTTTCTATTTATCTATTACCTTAGCTCAGCCCCACTCTCACTCTCTCTGTTTATCATAGAATATTGCTGCAGGAGTGTGAGCAAAATGCTGGAGACAACTGGTGAGAGTCCCCTCGCATACACACAGTGACAGGGCTAACTGTTAGCATCGCACTACTAACATTATCCAACAGTTATTAACAGGTTTGACAACAGAATCAAACTCAAGCTCATACAAACAGGGCAGATTTTGGACTGACCATTTGTCAGCAGGAGAGCAGTTCCGCAGACTCAGCGCTGCATCGAACTACGGCAACAGCTGAATGTCGGGCGGGGATCAGCTGTTGCTTCCTCCCCACCATCACAAACAGACTGTAATTCTGTGGGAAACACTGAATGCTCATAATAATATGCACAGAATTCAGTGATTACCCCGTGACAAATCCCTGTGAAAAAGAAGCACAAAAATGACAAAGTGCCAACAAAGATCTGAAAAAGATAAGATAAATCCAGACATTTGAATCCCGAATTTGAAAATCAAACACCTACCCAACGAACGAATATTCAAATATACGGGTCCAGCCCTAGTTGGGATGCATGTGAAGATGCATTCTGTTGCCAGGTTCGAACAGACAGAGGGAATATGTGATACTGGAATAAAACCTCTCCAGAAGTTAAACCAAAGAAGAGATATGTTGTACTTTCTCACCCCTGTGCACATCGGTTACCAATCCTTGAAAGAGACTTAACTAGAAACTAAATGTTTTTGTGGGCACATGTTCCAAAAATCCAAATGTAGGCCAAACAGCTTCCCTGACATATTGAAGTGTAATTAAGGGAAGCTGTCAAACCAAGTTGGCAGGTGTGTGGGGGTTTATTAATCTATTTGCTCTCTATGTGCCAACCACCTGTTCTCAACTCCTAAGAGTTTGACAACTACTTACAGTATGTTTGAACAAAACACGCTGCGGCTTCACATCAAAACTAGGAAGTCAGCATTCACCCACAGAAGTCAAACCAAAGTCATGTGAGTGTTTTGCTTTTAGCCCTACAACAGCATTGTTGTTCACCAGGGGCTGCATCCTAATGATTGTTGTCATTCAAAAACAGTGACAAATGTCCCTCACTATCTCCCAGAGCATCAAGTAATATCTACAGATCCTTCTTTGTCCAACCAGCAGTCTAAAACTCAATTTATATCATTACTCTAAAAGGATATAAAACTGAGAAAGCAGCAAAACGAGACATTTTAGAAGCTTAAACCTGAGAATTTTTTGCCTGATAACTGCCCTAAAAATGTCTCCCTTGAATTACAATCATCACTAGTATCATTAGGGATTACAAGAAGAGAAGTCTGATTCATTTTCAAGGAAAGGCACAACACTGACTCACATGTAGCAAACACTTGTCAAGTCTCAGTCTCATTTATTGTTCGAGTGCCACGTTTCAAAGTGTGTTGAGTCTAGCGCGTTGATTGTCCTTTCTGTGTCATCAAACTCATGCCCAGTGAAAAGAAAAGAAAGTCTTTCTTTTACAAAATGCTTTGTCTTTCTCCTTAAGGGCTGCTTGTCAGCCCTCTAGTTGAATAGAGCATGTCAGTGTGTTGCAAGTGGCAGACCCTCAGCAGGTGGTCAGGAGCCTGCTTCTTTTCAGCTGTTGCATGTCATTTTAGAGCTCACATTATGTGTTTTGTGCTATAAATAACTAATCTAAACGTTTTATCAAAGGAAAATGGCAAGCATAAGAAGCTCGGAGGCAATATATGGCTTTAAAACTGCAGAGCATTAACTCTAAGAAAACACAAATGCATTTGTGTTGCTAACATTCTTTGCTTTGTCTAGAGATTATTCTTTCTTCTCTCTCAGTATCGATGTATAACAAAGTATGACAGAAATCATAAAGGGCTGCGACTGTTCTAACTCCTGCAGATTAGCCTCCATTCATGCAGTACAGCTCAGTGCTGCATGTTAATCTAGTTATTCTAGTCCTGGTGTACTCACTGTGCACTGTCAAAGACACTTGGCTGAAGTCTGTCAATCTTGTTTAAAACAAGATTGTTTGAAACAAAATCTAATTACTGTAAACAGCAGCAATGTTTAACTATATGACGATAAGGACAATTATTTTAGATGAAAATAAAACTCCCCTGTCTCTGGACAATCAACAGAGAATTTCCTGCTTGGCTGAAGAAGAGTAAATCTCATTATGTAATGTCCAGTCACAGACCAGGAGCATTCGAAACGACTACAGAGTCTGACGTCATGTGTTGCTATTGAAATCCCCACAATAAAAATAAACCTCACCTTGTCTTTCTATTTTTGGAGGAACAAAAGGATCTAGGAAAGTACAAAAAATACAACAAGTAGGCCCAGGAGTTGTACTGTCACCAGCATTGTGTACATTTTTTTTTCTAGATGATCTAAATCTAACATGTTTTAAATGAAGACACTGTCAACTGACTGTCAGTACTTTAATTTTTTACTTCTAAATTATTTGCATCATGACATCATAGTAGTAAATTAAACTTATTTCAATAAAACACTAATTCCTAAGCCCTGTTATGGGTGTAATGTTTGCACAGACATTCAGTCTATTTGGTTCGAAACACAACGTGATTGTTATGATGTAAACTTCCCCTTTTCCACTGAACTGCAGCCTAAATAAACAGACTCGAATAACTTGAATTACACTTTAAAGCATCAGAGGTTTTCCAAACTGCTCAATATTAGTATTAAAGATATTAAATGCACAAGACAGAGCCTGAGCCCTGAATCATATCAAACTAGATTGTCCTACATTTATGTGCCAAATATCATTCCCCTCAGACCTGTTAAACAACAAACCTGTTGTTCTCACATTTACCTCTATCTTCTCTGATCTAGCTGTATCCGGCCATGCTACATCTGTCCTGTTCCCTGCACACTTCTTTTGATCTCGTTCAGTCTCTGTCATTTCCTATCCTTGCAGCCACCCGCTTTCCAATTAATCCCATTATCATCAGAGAGATGTTGAACCGCATCAGAGCCACCAGTGACTGAGGCAGGAACAGAAAATGTTAGGCAGGGATAGTGCAGAGCAGACAGTGATGGGATGAGAGCTAACAGAAGAGACAGGACTGTGTAGCATGATGACACAGACACCGACAGCTGAGCAACAGAGACAGGGAAGCTCTGAGGCAGGGTCAACTGCATGCAACACACACATTCAAACACAAACTGGGGGACAATGGACTCTGCGCTGGCCCCCTCTTTAACAGGCCAGCCACCCCCCTTAACATAAGCTGTCTGTGCTGCCTTCATGTTTCTGCCTTTCTTTCACCAAACCCTCTCATCTCTCTGTTGAATCCTTTCTCTGTTTTGTTCTCATTCTGTCAAGTGATCTTTCATCACCCCCATTTTCCAGCTGGTTGGGTGCAGTCTGGTTGCTTACCCCGTTTACTAGTGAGGGGAGTCCATGGTCAGCAGTCCCCGTCTTTCCACCAGCAAAACCCTCATCAACTGAGGTCATCCACTGTTCCCTGATCACCGGGGCTAAGTCCGTTGCCTTGGCTCACACACAAACACAAACACGGCACACACAGGTGTTCCCTTCAAAGGCAAGAGGAGGAGGAAGCGTCGGGATAGTCCAAAGGGTGAGTCCCTGTTAGTGGTATAGTCCAAAGAGAGGCAGAGGAGCGGAGCAGGATGTATCGTTCACTTTAAAACACTGCACCGGCTGCCTGGCTTCTCTTACACCGACAGAGACTGCCTCTCTCACTGTGTAACACACACACACACTCACACACACAGACACACACAGGCACAGACTCTGCACCCCACACACTCACACACTTTCCCTCTCTCGCTGCCTGGCTCGCCGGCTGACTTGCATTCACACAGTAAGAGCTCAGATCAGGCAACAGTTGTTGAATTCATGGCCCCTCCTCCCCCTCCCTCCCCCTTGCGGGTGGTTTCCTAGCAACTGGCTTCTGTGGGCGGGGCCTGTGAGAGTCCTCACATTGCTGCACACTCTGCTCTCGGCTGCCGCCTACTCAGGCTATATTTGCATATCAAGCCCTGCCTGCCTCTGTGTCTGTCTCTGCTGGGGAAGAGGCCAGTGCCTGTGTGGGCTGTGGAGGGGGGAGGGAAGGTGATTGTTGTCACTTAAACTGAAACAGTTTGTCTTCAGTGATGCAGCAGATTCCTCAAGATGGGTCAGAAAGAAAAGACGTGCTGGTTAGTCACAATGAAGAAGGAGAAAAGGGGCGCGGAAGCATTAGAGAAAAGGAGGGAGGTGATGGCAAAGCAGCAGCTAGAGGCACTTGTTTGTCCATGTCTCACAGCTCAAACTGTCTATGAGTTCAAAAACTACCTGTATCTGCAGTTTTTCCCATTAATCAATTAATACATGAATCAGAAACTATTTCAGTGGATCAGTTGTCGAAATAAAATTTAAAGCAATAATGCCGAAAATACTCTGTGTCCAGGTTCTCCAGTGTAAATATTTGTTGGTTTTATTAAACTTTTTACGTTATCAAATGGACTGTCTTTGACTGCTGGTCAGACAAAACAAGAACTGAATTTAGCATACTAAGTTTTAGGGACAGAGTGATCTTGCCTTTAAGCCGGCAGCAGAGGTAGTAACAGCGCAGAGTCAACTTATGCATAAAAGGGACAGCTCTCAGGACAGGAATATGGACAGGACAAGTGTAAAGTTTAAACCCTGCACCAGGATTTTTAAAAAGCAGCTCGCAGCACTTAGAAGCTAACTCAAAGCAGAAGAATGGCATCCAAAAACGTCCACAAATTGGGAGACAATGAGAGCTCCGGTGGTGATCAGGAGATCATACATTAACAGGGACAGTAAACAGTTGTTGTTGGTATGATATTGCTATTGTTTTGATAGAAAGCGCTGGCGACATGTATGTTATTTATTACACTAGATGCAGACACTATTCTGTTAGATGTCACACCCATCACACCTCTTGCTTGCAGGAAGCCGGCTTGCTATCTAAAAAATCCCACACTAGGGTGACATAATGCTGCTGTTGTTTGGATCCGTGCAAACATGCAAAGGCGGCAGCCTTGTAGCAGACCTTCAGTACAATCTCTGTGTAAAAAGGGCTAGAGGTAGCTACTGATGGGTAAAACCTTTTTTAATCCAGTGTTAGAGACTGACATGTTTGTGTGTCATTTGTAGGATCATTCAAAGTGGAGAAAATCTTCATATCTTTAGTGAAATCCTTTCAAAGATTCAAAGTGGTCAATTTACATAATGCCATTTTTCATGGTTTCTGAGAAGTTAACATTAAAAAGATTTAATATGTTGTACTGATGTGACAAGATAATATGTGCCAAAACTCCAAGTCTTCATTTAAAAAAGGTATTTACTATTACTTAGTTATCAGTGAAGCTGATGAATAAAAAACATTGATACTTTTTTAAATTGATATGCTGATGAATGGAAACTTTAAATTCCCTTTGCACCAACCCCCTTTAAAACTATTTTGCTATGGTATAAAAAAAAAACAATTTTCAGCTTTGCCATTGCTACTACATTGCTAAATAATTTCACTGAACTTAAAGTCTTATGGATGTGCCCTTAAGCGTTAAATCCATCCCTCAAAGAGACACCAGAGGTTTTAAATAAAAGTAAGGAAATATTCTGCGGTTGCACTCTCCATAATGTTTACCTTTTTTTTTTGTTGTTGTTGTTGTTAGTCTTATCTCAGCTCTGCAGAGCATTTCAATCATTCTTTCAGCTGCCACTCTTTACTTTACCCCTCACTGTATTTTCAAAATTGCTCCTATTCTAATTAAACAGTGACCAGACTCTATCAGAGTAACAAAAAACAACTTGTAACTGAAGAGACCATGCTTCGTCTAATTAGAGCTCCAAAATGTGATTATCATGTGTGTTACTATTGTTTGGTGGTGTCTGTCCCTAGTGGAGCTATTTTGCATCCAAAATTCATCTTGCCTTAAAGACATCTTGTTTGCCAAGTGAAAAGGTGAATGTGGCTGGAGTTTACTTTGCTCTAACACTACATGATCATAATTTCAAGTAACTTTACACCCCTAATGGGACACAAGTGAAATGAGGTCCATATGGACAAAACCGTGATACAACAGCAGTCAGAGTGCTGGTAGATAGAACCATTTTTTAACGACCAGTGTATCTGTGTCGGTGTGAAGCCATACATTTTTCATAAAGACAATGGGATGACCTGGTTTCATCTGGGGTGCACAAAGCAATACAGGCGGAGGATATGGTCTCATTTCTATAAAGATTTCCAGTAGCAATCTAAATCTCACATGCAATACTTGTGCTTCTTATGTGTATGTATATGCAGTGAATACAAGTAGAGGGGTTGCTAACCACATAGGTATGGGAAAGTGTAAGATAGGTGAGCTTTTTGGATGGGGATGCCATGTGCCATCTGAATCAGACTGAATCTCTTTGTTTGTTCACTTTGTTCTGTTTATTTATGTACACACAATAAAGAACTGATCACAAACAAGATCATATTTCACTGTGAATCATTTCTAAGATATATTTGCTATAATGCTGCATTATTGCTTGACTGATCAAGCTACTATTATTATCCGCTCTCTCATATTGTCATCTGAGGACATCCCTGCCTCCCATATTTCTGTTGTCCTACTTATTTGAAGGACCTGCTCCCCATGCTGTGGAAACATAAATCACACACTCTACTGCCAACAAAACAAATCCCCCTCCGCTCTCTGTGCTATTTGAAATAAAAAGAGCAGGATGATAGTTTGTGTATTTTTCTCTTCTTTTTCATCAGTATGCTATTTTTGTGCAGTTCTTGTATTGTTATTTCTCCTCATTGGTGTTTATATATAGATTCACATGTCTTTAAATTACATAAACCTATTTTATCATTGTAATGATTATAAAATCTCGTATTTTCGGGTATATGAATGTCTGTTTTAAGGCTTTTGTTTGTATGGTGTTAGCTCAGGTTTCACCACCTCATGTCTTGTTCCAGTAACTAGACTCCGTCAGTAGCCCCTGGCAGGACCTGATGGAAGCTGAGCCAAAACTTAATCCTTCTAAAATTAGGAGGAAATGTCAGTGAACTTCTTACCTTCTTACTATTTGTCCCTCTCTTCCGCCTGTTGACATATTTCAGTATTAATTTCATGACTAATACTCTGCATGCTGGCTAATCTCCATGTCTCATACAGTATGTGTCAGAGAGCCATAGATGCTTGAGTCCTGTTGCTACATGTGAGTACTCTTACACTGATGAAGTAATGAGAAGAGGAGGGAAAGGTGGTGAGAAAGATGAAGAGGAGGAAAGAGATATGATCCAATTGGAGGGAGCCAAATAAAACCTAATTATGTGGAAAGGAATTCGCCCTTCCTACGGTCTCCTTTCTCTCTCTCTCTCCCTCCTGTTCTTTCTTCTTCACTTTTAAAAGATGTTGGCAGTGGCTCAGCCAATGGCCTGTGGCTATTTGTTTATGTGCAATTTGTTAGAGGGTTGGCCCCTTTCCCCCTTTTCAAAGAAGCCATTTACAATTCTATTCATGTCTACCTGCCTCATTCAGATGGCAACACACAGTTATGGACCAAGGGCCTGGTTTTCACTACGTGCTTTCACAAAGTGTGAACACAGTTATGTTAATGCTATTCAGAGAGGAGAAGACATTATTGCATTACTTTCTATAATGGTGTAGAAAGGAGGTAAGGGAGGTGTAGTGTTAAAGTGATGAGGGTAGGTGTCAGAGAGAGAGATGGTGGTTGAGAAATCTGTACTATACTCCTCATAGATGAATGGACACAGGGCTAAAGCAAACACACAGACACTCTTAAGAGCATTCACACACACAGTAGTAATAAAAAAAACTAACAAATGTACGTGTAGCAGAGTTCAGCTGAAACAGCTCTGTGGGGATTCTCACCCAGCTGCTGAGGTTCGCAATGCAGCAAGACGAATGACAGAGAGAAAGAGGGTGGGGGCAGAGACTGATACAGGGAGAGGAGAGCTGAGGAAGCTTACAAGAAATAAACGAGGCAGGGATTCTACCAACCCACTGCTTATTTAGGCCGAGTGCTGTGGATGCCAAAAACTCCGTTGCTACTTCTTGTGGACAAAAAAAAGTCCAAATGCATGTCCAGATTCACGTGCGGTACAAACATGCATTTATGCATTGCCGCACTTAAAGTGCACATGTGACAGGTAAATTTCATTTCAGACCACAATTTAAATTTTATATGCCATAATTATCTATCATTATGCAGGGTTGGAGGTTAGAAACATGTAAGCACTTACTTTGCAACTCTGTGAAATTCACTATCATGATAATGTAGGCGGTGAGAGGAGGGGGTCAGATAGAGTGTGAGTGAGCAAGTCAGTGAGCGAGAAAGCGAGAGAGAGTGATTGAAAAGTCTGAAATCTGCACTATTATTTCTGCTGCTATCTTGAGTTCAGCGGGCCTGACAGAAAAAGCGACACCATGAATAACTGAGTCTAAGTACGTGTGATTGAAAAATGTAGACAATGATTTTTTTACAAGAGGGGAGGACACATGAACAGAAGGGGGAAATATAAAAGTCAAATGAAAAGAATGACGGCAGACAAATACATGTATGCAATATGAATTTTCAATCTAGTTTCACTGCAACAGGAGGCAATGCAGACAGACTGTACACAAACCCAGTACAGACAGAGATAAAAAATATACATTCACACAAAGGTACATATAAAGGATATGAATGACTGCTGTCAAAAAGTATGAACAGTGATCTAGTATCAGCTTCCAAAAACATATTCTTGTACTTAATTCATGCAATAATATACACTATTATACGTAATAACCAAATCGCAAGAATAATTGGTTGCATTGTACATTTCTGCAAACCATGGATATATAACATTTGTATGTTATTTTGTAGTGGTCATGTTTCTTTACATTTCACAAACACTGTGGTTAATGTGAGGCAAAAATCCTCTTGGTAGTGGTTGGCAAAAGATCAAAAACCTGCTTTTGGTGGCACAGTCACCACTGGACTTGCAGTAACTGCTCACTAATAAACGTTCATGTTTGGTGGCCCAAGTGCCGCCGGAAGTACTGCCACAGCTTGCTATTGGCACAGTCACTGCTGGAAACATAGTAATATCTCTCTAAAAACAACCGCTGCTTTAGTTTATTGGTCTTAAATAGTGCCTTGTTGTGGTGCGCAACTTAGCAGCTGTCAAGCTGGGGTGTCAAGCCATCGACTAAGCTAGGCTGTGTGTCAACAGTTTGATGCACTTTGAAGTCACAAGCAACAATAGTACAGTACTGCATGGATTGTATGATTGCAACATTATCTCTAGATCCATTAAGAACAACATATATTGTCTTTGAAATATAAACCACAGCCATTACAAGGTTCATCAGCTTTCAGATGTTGTTAAATTGAAATGTAAGTATCCAACAACACAGAATATTCTGAAGGAATCCTGTAGGTCAAATAAAGAAGGAGCCACTTCACACAGCAGGACACATCTGTCTCTTGGTGACTATATGGCTGTAACATGAGTGAAAGCAGGCTACTGGGTTAGTTTTGCCTACAGGGAAAACTCACACACAGTTGTGGAGGTATTGATTACATTTCACATGGTGAGAATGCATCTGTGTATGGAAGCACACAATGTACTCTGACACGGTTATGAATGACAGCATCCAGCATACAAAACACTTTAGACAGAGAAGACGGTATGCACTTTGGGATGATATGCAAACACACAAACATGTACTGTGGGTACATGTATAAAGTAATGATGCAAATGACGGTTTCACAGAGCTCTCCACAGCAGTGGAAACATTTTTACTATAAAGGCAAAAGTTTGTTAAACAGATAAAAACTTATTTTTCCTACATGTTTCCTCTTTTTTTCTTTTTATGCAAACTGTGTGTAGAGTTTTGACTCACAAATTCATATTGACGCCAGCTGTTGGGTAAAAAAACATTTTAAGATAAGATCTGTGGCAGTATATCATAACTACAGTATATTTAGTGTTATTTCTAATTGGCATGCAGGCACAGATAACAAATGGATGGATGGATGTGACTATGTCTCCATTATGTGCAAACTAACACAGTTTATGAGGAACTTTCATCCCTACAGGCCTACATAAGCAAATGCAATGCTGTGGTGAGCTGACACTTGCTATGTTAACAAGAGTCAAAAATAGATTGTTGGAGAAAAGACACGTAACCAACACACAGAGTCTTCTCTGTCAGTATGCTGAGCAGGCCTGGCTAACATCTGACTGACAACAGATGAAAGCCTGATGATCAATACACAACCAGACCATCTATCTATCAAATCACTACCAGACCACTGGGACAGCAAGGGACAGAGGGATCAATGAGGTAGTGAGGAAGATAAAGACAAGACTGATTAAACACTGAGACAGAAAGAGGGTGAGAGAGAGAGAGAGAGAGAGAGAGAGAGAGAGAGAACCCGAAAATGAACTTTAAAGATTTGTGTTTGTAAGTTACACCAACACTCAAAGTTCTCTCATCATTATATCACAACCCCGGTGTAACTGCAGCTCAGAGCTGAAGAAGTGCTACAGAGTTTCTGCAGGATGTTCAGGTTTTAATGGAGGTTTTCACTTCCTCTATTAAAAGGTTAGAGTGGGCAGAAAGGGTTGGTGTGAGCTGAACCGAAACAATGCATCCAGACAATGGCTGCTAATTAGCCTGACAGACAGGAGGAAAAACGCTGAACCATGAAAGGAGTTATTGACCAAGGTCATGGAATATAAATGCGAAGAGATGTATGAACCCAGAGGATGCACACAAATCACACGCACTGTGGGTGAGGTAGATGAATGTAACAAGTTGAAGCAATAGGTAGATTAACTGTGTTTTCAAAGCTTCAACTGTTCAAACAAGTTATAGTCTTCTATTCTGAATGGACACATGAATTATCTTGTTATCATGCATGAAGACTGCTGCTATTTTCACAGCTTTGTAGTACTTTACAGCTGTCGCAAAGTGCAAACAACAGAAACATTGCACTAAAGCACAAACATGAACTGCAGTAATTTAACAGAATACCTGACATGCAGCACTGTCACTACTAATAGGCTTATCTACCTTCAGATCACAACACCACTGAGAGCCATCAATTGTTGTGCGTTATTTTTGTTTTAACCGCAGTGTTTTAATTTGTAGTATTATTCCAGTTGCTCAAAGGAAGCTGTGCAACTGTGTTAGACACCTGAGTGTCAAAGCAGGAAGTTGGCTGTGGTAAACATTCACACTAAGGTGACTCCTTTCTTTCAGTCGCAGGTCTCGTTTGCGTGGAAATAGGGAAAAGGATTTGAGCTTGCTGAAAGGATATTGTGCATTTTTGTGTGTCACCCTATTATGACACTGTGGAGGACACAATATTTGGTGAAACACCTGTTGAAACAGTTTGTGCAAGCATTAAACTTCCTTAATGGCTGCACTGTGACTCTGAGGCAGAGGAAACATTCATGTGTGAAATTGCCTTGTTAACTTGCTACATGTGCTGCTCAATCTATCTGCTCACAGCGGGAACAAGTTGATCCTAGAATGTTAAGTCACTTTTACTGTTGATAGGGGTGTGACATGATGCACCTATTTGCAAAATAAAAACACAGTGACACTGGAACTAAACTAAAAACTGATATTTAACCACCATTTTCTCTAAATTCAAAACAAAGCAGTCCGTTAAAGGTTTGTGGCCCTTGAGTTAACTTCCAGTCAGTTTGGTGAATCAACCACCAACCACCAAGTGTGATGCAATGCCATAACTCCCACTATGAGTGGGAGTGTGCGTGTTTATATCTGTGTTGTTTATGAAAGAGGGGAGAAAGAGAGAGAGAGAAAGGGAGCGAAGGAGGAGGCAGTGATCCAGAACTGAGCTCTTGTGACAGCTTTTCTATTCAGTCCACACATCACAGGAAAATCAGCGACCTAATTAAACAAACAGAAAGAGAGTGAGAGAGAAAAAAAAGAGAGAGACAGAGAGGAAAAGATGAGGGGAAGAAGGAGAAAGTGATGCTGGAGGAAAAAATGTGTGGACTGATCGGAAATTTGTGAGAAAAACAAAGGAGAGAATGGGGAGCAAAGTTAACAAAAACTGCAAAGAGAGGAAGGGAATCAGAGGAACTAAAGATCTAGTGGAGAAAATCAATGATTAAATCAGGCAAGACCCAAATAAAACATGAGCAGCAGAATAGGAAAAAGTAGAGTAAGACAATGGAAAGAGGGGCGGTAACAGAGGTAGTGAAGAGGGGTGCAGTGTTTTACACACTGGCCTTGACTAACAAGAAATGCTGGCTCAGATTTGTAGGACAGAGAGAAAGAGAGGTTGTGGGCAACAGTGCTGTTGCAAGCAATTCAGTTTATCCACTTTGAAATGAGAGAGAAAGGGTCTGGACACTCATTATAGATAACAAGACAGGCAGACGGGCAGCAGAGATCTGTCCAGACCTCCAGCACTGGTCATGGGAGATAACAAAAGAGAGACACGTAAGGCAAAAGACAATAAATTACGGAGGAGAGTGAGACTGACAGTAAGAAAGAGAGTAAAGTAACTAATTCAGTAAGACTCAGGGCACAAGGCTGGCACAGGGGTAATGTTTGAGAAAACAGACTGCTGGACACAATGCCAGACTACACAACAGAATGTATCCTGTAGGTCACACTGATTCTGACACTTTAATGACATTCAGATTCAGTATGACAAAGTAACAGTGCAGTCTGTGCAACTCTTGTGACTGAAAGGGTAATTTTCTAGTGGAAATGCTTCTATATTGATGTTGGACATACTGCTAGCTTGTTAACTACAGTACAGTACAATTTCTCATTTCAGCCTTGATGATGATAAATATGTGTGCTTTTTGAGAGTACATCCACTGATAAGTATTGACATGTGTGATTTGGTGTTTTATGCTGGCAAGAAGTGTCTGCAGATCCGTGTTGACATTTGCAACAATGTCGAAGACCTTCATGCACAGTCACTTTACTGTCTTCTGCTGAGCACTTACTTCTTCATTCTTTGCAGAAACCACACTTAACAGCTGTGCCAGATTGCATGTTGTCTCCTCTGCACTCTGCTCTATCGTGCATAGAATGATGACAGAAACACCCAAACAGAAAGAGAAGTTGTTTGGAAATTAACAGCTAAAAGTGATGGCAAAGCAAAGTGTTAAGAGGGGTGTCATTAAAAAAGGAAGGGCCGGCTGAGATCAACCACGCACATACTGAGATGGACAGTGAGGACAGACCAGCTGCATAAGCACATACAGTACTTTATAGACTGTCTGCATCCCAACAAGTCCTCAAAATTAAATGGGGAAATATGTTGTAAGTCCATGCCCTTTAGAATAGGGATGCACCGATCCACATTTTTTCACTTCCGATCCGATCCCGATACCTGAATTTGGATATCTGCCAATACCGAGATTATTCCGATACTAGAGCTCTGTTTGCTTTAATATTATTATTATCAATATTGTTGATTTTATATGAGGCTGTAATAAACTCCTCTCTACAGGCAAGTACATATCGTACGTATGTATGCATGTATGTCCCAAAAGACAACTTGAGGTAAGTCAGAAAAACAGGAAATCCTGTTCACAGGAAAAATCCCATCCTGAAAACAAATATGCAGCTGTAAGGGTTTAAAATTTATTGTCAATATTTATAAAATTCCAAGACAGTGTTAAACTACTAGTGCAATATACACTATCAAAAAACAAAAAGTACCTGTCATATTAATCTGAACATAGTAGACACTACTATGTAGTAGTGTTGTCACGGTACCAAAATTGGGACCCACGGTACGATACCAGTGAAAACATCACAGTTCTGAGTAGTATCACGATACCACAGCAAACATGAGGCAGATGTGCCTTTTGTCATTTATAAAAAGATAAATCACTTTTCTATAATACATAAATGATATTTCAGTGGAATAAATTACTTATTGACATATTCAAAAACAGCATCAATAAGTGATTAACATAGGGGGCATCAAAATAAAATAAATAAATAAATGAAATAAAAATCAACCAGCCACCCTCCCCCTCTTCATAATTAACGAACAGTCCCTAAAGTGCGGTGAGGTTTCTCGGCCGTTACCTGCCACAAACACAGACATTTGAACGGGTTGTTTCTCCTCTGACACATCACATACCTGTGTGCCCCCACAGTTCAGCTGTTCAGGTACTTTTGGGCAGTCATGATGCCAAGAAGAGGACATTATTGGACCTGGAGTTGGTAAGCCGTTCTTGCGCCACGCAGCACTATGAGCTTCCGCCGTATTTGACAGGAATACATTCCCGCCTGTGTCTGTGACCCCCGTTCAACCCACAACCGGCAGGATTTGCCTTTAGTTTCTGTTGACCCAACAATCCATGCTGACTTTGCCGCTTGAAAACAACATCACTTCCTTATTTGTTCCTGTCATTACTACAGCCTTGTCACCTGTACATAAACTTATTTTTAAGCACTTACTTAAAACTAAATTAGTGCCTTGTGATTGTATGTGTCTGTCTGTGAACCAATCAAGTTGCAGTTACAGTTTACAATCATGGCTGTGAAAACATGGACGGTAGACACACGTCTTCCCCCCAGCAGCACAGAAAATCTATACAATCCCTGCCATTTCAAGATTAGTGTCACCCCTTCTGTTCTCCAATGAAGTTGACCATCATCATTTTATCCTATGAGACAACTGTGTGAAATCGAATGAATTCTTAAATTATGACTAAAACCATGTTTAGTGAGGTCACAGTGACCTTGACCTTTAACCACCAAATTCTAATCAGTTCAGTCAAAATGGTCATTTGTGCCACATTCAAAGAAATTCCCTCAAGGCCTTCTTGAGATACTGCATCCACAAGAATGGGATGGACACAAGGTCACAGTGACCTTTACCTTCAACCATCAACTTCTACTCAGGCCATCCTGGACTCAAAATGAACATTTGTGCCAAATTTGAAGAAATTCTCTCAAGGTGTTCTTGAGATATTGCATTCACAAGAATGAGAAGGATGCAAGGTCACAGTCACAGGTCACAGTGAGCTTTAACCTAAAATCTAATCAGTTCATCATTGAGTCCAACTGGACTGTTTTTGCCAAATTTGGAGAAATTCCCTAGAGGCATTCATGATATTGGGTTCATGAGAATAGGACATACCAACATACCAACATACCAACAGCTATCACCGGCACAAAAGCACAAAAACAATGCTGCCGTTCCTCTCTATCATGTCTTTCAAACACACAGACACTTGCTGTCCCAGCAATAAGCCAAGGGATAAACCACTGCATAATTCATTGTAGTGAAGGTACAATTATGCTCCACTTTTCTCTGAGACAGTACAATAAAACTTCATTCTCTCCATCTGGTGATTCACGATAGAGTGCAGAGAAACTTCCTGGAACTCAGTCTGAAATTCTGTGAGTACAAGAACACTTGCATTACAGAATCAATTTGCTTCTCTGCAGCTAAGCACAGAGAAATAAATGCATGCAGCACGCGTGTGTGTGTGTGTGTGTGTGTGTGTGTGTGTGTGTGTGTGTGTGTGTGTGTGTGTGAGAGAGAGAGAGTGCGTAAAAGCTCATGCTTCATGATCTCCACCCAGATGCTCCTGGCAGGAGGTGACCTCTGTCCACTGACAGACGGTCTGGACCTGTGGCAACACACACACTCACAGGGATAGCGAGAGAGGCTCAAAGCCTGCTCAAAGTCAGAATAAAGTCACATAAACTTACAGAGTAACTAGTTAAAGAGGAACGGCAGAAATAACCACGAAACCACTTTCTTCCGCTTCTACTCCGACTCCAGCCTCGCTAGTCTCATTCATTGCAGCTCTCTTCCAAATGCTAATTCACCTCACGACACTGCC
The DNA here is from genome assembly GCA_026686955.1 of Epinephelus cyanopodus. Classification (NCBI taxonomy): domain Eukaryota; kingdom Metazoa; phylum Chordata; class Actinopteri; order Perciformes; family Serranidae; genus Epinephelus; species Epinephelus cyanopodus. The sequence goes on from CM048916.1 coordinate 36,575,527, forward strand.
TCGAGCTTGTCGTGTAACGTAATGTAATATTCTCATATCAGCAATATGACTGTTGCTATAAAAAGATTTTTAACACCTTTAGTGGAGTTTGTAAGTTGTTAAATATTGCAACTCTGTTTTGCATAACACAAGAGAAACAGCCCTGGGACACACACACACACATCAACATGGTGGGATTGGCTGAGGTTATCAAACCCCAATGAGAAGCATAATTTATCAGAAAGTTAAGTTGTGTTTTACTCAGTGCACTGCTGCTCTGCAGTCTGGCTTTCCAAGAGACAAATGGAAAGTGGTGTGGTCTACAACACAAAGTATGAGACTATTGATGCAAAAAATAATGTTAGAAGGTTGAGAGGGAATATGTAAAATTTTATGTACAGCACATACATGCATAAACATTACACTGGGGAATCGGACAGCACAACAGAAGCAAGAGCCAGCATATAAGATATAGCCATTGCTAGTCAGTGAGATTGTGGGAGAAAGGCGACTCGTATGTGTGATGGAGAGAGAGAAAGAAGGAGGAAGAGAAACAGGGAGGGTCTCAGGGTGAACGAGTGATGTTTCTGTTCATTAGCAGTCCTCCCTTATAGCCGCACAGTAACAGGATAATCATGTCTGCTTGGTGGCGGTGTGTCCTTGACTGTCATTGGTGGGACTCTGCCGGGCCTTGTCTCTATTCCAGACTCTGTGTGTGTGTGTGTGTGTGTGTGTGTGTGTGTGTGTGTGTGTGTGTATGGAAGTCTTTCAAAACTTTAATTAAACAACTAAGCCACACACAGTGGTGCCAAAAACTGGAAGGCTGCAATGCTTGCGCTCTTCCAAATCAACAACATGTAATTTCCTTCCCTCCCAATCAGCCTATTGTGTGCGCATTTCCTATCCTCCGAGAATATGATGTATAACTGAGACAACAGAAACAGCAATGAGTGCCATATTCTGCATTAAACATTTTTTTCTGGTTATTAATTGGCAACTGACAGTGTGAAGCCGCATGAAGCAAAGGGGAGGAATAATTAACAATGGTTGCAGTTACATGCACCGTGTCCCATTTTCACTAGGATGCCTTGCTGTGTTTTCCTTATTGATACGATCCATTGATCGCTCTCTGCTTGAACGGAGTTAGAATTCTTCTTGCAACTCCACAGTATTGGCCTGACTGGCTGCTTTTCTCAAGGGCATTTTGCAGACTTCTGCAGCACTGTGATCGATGGGTGAAAAATTTAGCATATTTTCCACACAGCTGCATTACACTTACTGTTTTTTCATGTGATCACATGTTTTTTCCCCTAAATTCTGTCAGTGCAGATGGACTCTCTATTTCAGTGGCCAATTCAGCACAGAGAGACACACAGACATAACATATTTCCACATAATTTTAAAGGGACAGTTCACCCCAAATCAAAAGTACATAGATTTCCTCTTACCTGTAGTGCTATTAATCAATCTGTCTATTATCTGAGTGTTGGAGATATCAGCTGTAGATGTCTATTATCTCTTCAACATAATGAAACTAGATAGCACTCAGCTTGTGGTGCTCAAAGCATCAAAAATGCATTTTAAAAGCTCGACAGCAATGTCTCTTCCAGGTTGCTCAAGATAATCCACAGACCTTGTTGTGAGTAGTTTCAGGTAGGAACTATTTTCCCGCTACCGATCTACCATTTCGCTGTGCAGTAGGAAGCGTGCATTTATTCATGGACCAGATTCTCATGACAGTATGAGATGGAACCATTAATGGCATCCTCCTCGGCTGAGCTGCAACATTAACTAGCTCAGTGGTGCTGGGTGAGCTAGCAGTAGATGCATACTTCCTTCTGCGTAGTGATTCAGTTGGTGGGTATAGTTGGGTGGAAAAAAATAGTTCCTACTGTACATGAAACAGTTCACAACAAGGTCTGTGGATTATCTTGAGTAACTGAGTCATGATTTCTGGAAAGAGACATTGCTGCTGAGTTTTTCAAATGTATTATTTTGGCATTTTGATCATCACAAGCTGAGTGCCTGTGTATTTTCTTATTTTGGGTAAACGGTTCTTTAAAATAATACACAGGCCATTCAAATTTCAGATAGAATGCGATAAAAGCAAGTTTAGCAATTTAAATAATTGTAAAAAATACTGTTAAATCAACAGAAGATGAAACTAACAAGTCCGAAGAAGCCTAAATATAAAAAAGATCTTGATGAATAACTTGAATAACATTTAAAAAGCAATATTCAAATGCACTGTAAACTGTTAAAATCTTTGGCTAAGATAATTTAAAGCTTTTTTCAGGATCTGTGTAATCCATGTTTCTTTTAAAGAAAGGCAGCCCCAGTGCAGCCCCCACACACTAGTTTCTGGCTCACCCAGACCATATCATTCGTTCCTGTTTCCATCTGAACAGAGAACTGATTTAGAAGTGAGGCCTGACAAGTGTCACCTACACTAATGGGCCCTGTCACTCAAAATCACAGGCCAAATGGCTCACCCATTAACAAATTAGATAAAGGTGCTGCTTATTTTATCTGTCTCTGTTCTTCATCTCTTCTTTCTTTGTCCACCTCTTATCTTTTCTTTATATTCTCTTGCCTGTTTTCCTTTTATCTCTCCTCAGACTCTTTGTCTGCATTCCTTCCACAGCTCTTATCTCTTTCCAAACTCTCGTTCCTTCACATCCATAAATCTATTAATGCTTTCCTTGTGTCATTCTTTATACTGTCATCACTACCCCATCATTTTCTCCTCGCTTGCTCAGACAGAGGTAAACAAAGCTGACATAATCTGTATTCTCATGCACGCTGGCTTCCCATAACCTTCTTTAGATGTACTCAAAGTCAACATACTATCGAAATAACAAACAAACGCAATGAATACCAATTGATTTTTGCTTAAGGCTCTATGTTCTACAGCTAGTTAACCCACATGCTCTGCTTCTCCCATAGACCGAGGCAGAAATGCTATAGTCCTGTAGTCATTTCACTGTCATATGTGTACACTATATGTATGGCAACTGTGTAGCAAGATACCTGCAATATTTTATGTACCAGTATGTTATAAATGTCATACTGGTCTCAATTTGCCCCTCCATCAAGAAGTTCCAACAGCCCCACACATCAAATACAGATGCTTGGCCTGTGGCGCCAGATACTGATACACCAAGGCACCCTTTAGCATCTGTAAGAGATGCGTGGGGCCACTTATTATTTATTTGATACAACCAAAAGTCAATGTTGATTTATTTCAAGAATGTAGCATACAGTACCTTACATTAGTAAGTAGAGTAACAAATGCTTTTGCTGCCCTAACCTTAGGAAGTAAACCTAAAAATGAAGTAAACCTATGTCAGAAGCACAGAATGTTAAAAAAAAAATGGATATAGCTACCACAACATCACACACTGGTTTGTGGAGTGCCGTTTTGAAGCCTGGAGTTCTGCATTTTGGCTGTCCCCAAATTGTTTTTTTGTTGTTGTTTTTTTTTTTAAAGACAGAAGTGACCATATTTGGACAAGGGGGTAAAACTGTTGAGCTGTAAACATGTTTATTTCTGCTGTTAAGTTGGGCATTTTAATATGGGTGTCTATGGGCATTAACTCCTCTGGAACCTTTGTCAAGGGGCCATTCGAGGACCTGCAGGTTTTGGCACTTCTTTGTAAGCTTCATTTTTCACCCCCAGATGTGGCAGATTGGTTGGAAGTTTAGTTTGTAACTAGACTGTATGCATTTCCTGTGTACACAGAAGTTAGTTCTGAAAAGACCCTATGCATTTAATAAGTGGATATTGACATGTGGGGCGGCACGGGTGTGGGAGCCCTTCTGTGCGGAGTTTGCATGTTCTCCCCGTGTCAGCGTGGGTTCTCTCCAGGCACTCCGGCTTCCTCCCACAGTCCAAAGACATGCAGTTTGGGGATTGGGTTAATTGATAACCCTAAATTGTCCGTAGGTGTGAATGTGAGCATGAATGGTTGTTTGTCTCTATGTGTCAGTCCTGCAATAGTCTGGCGACCTGTCCAGGGTGTACCCTGCCTCTCGCTCGATGCCAGCTGGGATAGGCTCCAGCCCCCCCGCAACCCTCAAGAGGATGAAGCGGTTAGAAGATGAATGAATGAATGAATATTGACATGTCGTTCCTGCATCCAAAGAGGGGTACCTTGAGCATCCTAGCTTCATGGCTAAGCCACTAACCAAAGTTGTGGAAGTTGGAAGTGAGAATGTGTTGGTTCTGACAGAGCATCCTGTCCCCTTCAGACTAGTGGAGGTGTAAGAAAAAAACTCCACTTTTAAATACTGAACAACACACTACTGTACTGAGACCGTGTCATGCATGTGTCTTCTTAAGGATTTGTATGATTAACAAAGACTTACAGATCGCACTAAGAACACGTGGCTGACTAGTCTACAAAAAGATTAACTTCAGGGTTCCAAACGGGATTTATTACAGATTAACTACAGATTACAACTATATATGAATAATACTACAATAGTGTTTATAATTAAAGTGGATTTCTCACTAATAGCCACATCTGGTTTACCTGTGTCACTGTGGCCATCAGCTACATGGGTTCAACTACCCACTGGCACTACATATCATGACCATGATCCAATTAATGCATAAATAATTGATAATACCTACAGTTTTTATTAAAATACTCAAAAGTAAGTGTACAGTTTGACACCAAATAACAGTTTTGTCAGTAAAACAGCAAAAGTCAAAACTGATCCACAGTGAAACCAACAAAAACTGCATTTACAATCTTTGTTACATGGTAACAGATTTACAGCTGATACAATGAGTTTTGTACCTGAAAGCAACGTTTTTTTTAATGATCTAATATCAGCTTGTCTTATGAGTTGCTATCAAAAAGGAGAGACTGAATCATCACAATATGTGAAATTAGGCTGTGACGCTCATTTCAAACCCAAAATATTTGTAATTCTGAGAGTATAAACATTTCCACAAATCCTCAAATATTTTGAAGCTGTAATTGCACATTGCATTACTGATGTGTAATTGTTACTGTAGGAAAGTCGGCATAGTATGGCATATGACAGCTGTCTCAAATTAAATTTCAAAAAGACGTTAACCGCAGCAGCTGAGAAAAGGTCTGGGTCATTAGCAGACATCACAGAAAAAACACACACTGCCAGCATTGTCCTCTGATCACAAGAAAAATGGCAAATCTAAAAGACAGCTTGTCATAATGTGCCATCACATCACATCATACCAGATGGTTCACAATGTGGCACTGCGTATCGGAGGGTTTCCATGGCTGTCAGTGGGCTATCAGTCAGCACTGTTGGCTTTTTAATGTGGCCAGAAAGTTTACCGTGTTGGTTTGGGATTGCCCAAACATCACAAGCTTGCAGGGATCCACACACCCTGCTCCACATGTGTGCCAAAAACACAAAACACACGGAAAACAAAGACACAGAATGGAAGTTATGTCAACCTCTAACAACTGGGTTGCCCAGTCTGCAACAAAGACATGACAGAAGTAGATTTCATATAGTGCTGTTATCCTGATCAGAGTCACTGTGGAAACAAGAGTGAGCAGAGCAGCTTAAACACCTCAGCAACATCTTTCAGTTACTAATGGGGGCTCGCAACAGGAGATGTAGTCGATCCAGCATGTTCTACACCTGCCACAGTTCAGCCTGGAAACCCCTCAAACTTAAACCTACATGCCCTCTAATTATCTAATAAGTATTACTACTAAAGGGACAGATCTGTCTCTGCCTTCAGTCATGTTTTTTACCACAAATTCAGCCAAAGACATGATCCAATTAAAGTAAGTAAACTAAGTCCTTCGTATTTGACATTATAATATGTGGTTTTGTTGCTGCCTGCCAAGAGGACACAAATTGTAGCATTTTCAGATCTGGTGCCCCGACAACCAGACAACATAATTCATCAGTGCCTTCCAAAACACATCTAAGATTATTACTAAAATTATCTGTGTTTTTTTACGATCTGCCACTGCCATGGTTAAGGTTCAGTCAGGCTTCGGTGCCAAAACTTTTTGGTCAAGGTTACAGAAAAAGTGGGGTCATGGTTAAAAGAAACCAACTCTGATTGTTGGTAGGGAACAGGTCATGGCCTCTCATGTCAAACTTACACACTTTGTATGGTTGACCACCAACCATGACCTCCCTCAGTGGTTTTCAGGTGCCAAAACAACACCATACTTTTGCCTCTGAGAAACAACAATCACAATCTGCAAGGGTACAAGCCGTTCTTTTTCAGTAAACATTAGTAATAGAAGCCATCTGAACAAATGCCTGATGTTGCTGTTCTTCTGGTGACGACGGTCTTTAGGAAAGGCGATGTTTAAGTAGGAAACAAACACAAACAGTTGTGGCATCCAGTGATACCGCAGACAGAGTATCAACATTTAGTCCTGGGTGGATGCAGTGGTTAGCTATTCATCGTGGTTTATGGCATACTGTAGATCCATTCAGCATGAAATGACACTGTGATACCAACCATGAGCCATTTGCATCATTGCATTGCTGAGTGAGAGGAGCAAGACTACTATGCCTAATGCATACTGCATGAACAACAACATGAATACATTATCCATAAACTGATGTTGACCTTCAGACAAACTTCTGCTAACTCAGAGAGTAACTGTAAAAAGAGCCACACAGCTCTGAGAAAGGTCTGTTGACAGTTATGAGGAAGTATTCATGTTGCAGACAGCAATGGGGATGTTACCTCTGCCTCTTAGTCTGCAGTGCGGCTCAGCTGGCTGATTTTTCTATCATGCTCTTGCACAAACAATGGTAAACAGTAAACCTGCCCTTTGTATTCTCTCTTTGTTTCTTTTTGGTTCCTTTTTTTTAAAAAAAAATCCCTTTTATGTTTTTCTCTGTTTGTTGTTTCAACTTTCACTGATATTGCTCTCTGCTGTCTCGATTCCCCCTCTCAGCCTCACTTCCCTCCCATCACAGAGCTTTAATCAGACCATGAAATGACTGCAGAGACTGGCGGAGCAATCTCCTCCTCACTGATCATCTGAAGTGCTAATGTGAAAGGAGGGAGAAGAGGAGGATGGAAGTGGGAAGAGATGGAGAAATCAAAGGAAGGGAGAGGAAGATGTAGACAAGCAAGGGGAGAAGAGAGAGGGAATGTGGCAATGAATAAAAAAGATCTCTAGTAAAGATGAAAGGAGAACAAAGCTCAAGTTAAGGGAGGCAGCAAAGTGCTGGAGAGTGATGGATAATGAATAAAGGCAGGAGATGTGCTACAAACAAGAGTAAATATTAAACAGAGGATGAGAGGTAAAACTACAGCAGACCATTAAAACAAAGAGACAAGAGTGACAAGATGACAGCATTTTGTGGTGCACACCTCTCTGACCTGCATCCATGAAACACACACGAACAAAATCATCTCCATGATAACCCAGGGAGGACGTGCATTCAAGACAGCACAGAGATCAAAGGAAACAAGCAGGAGATGTAGAAAACACACACACACACAGAAAGAGCAGACAAGCTTCGACAGGAAAGCAGATTAGAGACAGAGAGCTCAGATGGTTCCTCTGACCTCTTCGAAACCCCAAGGAGAAGAAATTAACATCTCTCCATGTGAGGACAAATGAGGTGTAAATTACTGATTATTTTTCTGCAGCAGCTCAGCAAATCTGGGCCACCACACACTTTTCATATCTTTTCAGGATCTGGTTTTTGAGGATCCCTGCTGGTTAAGGACTGGTGTAGAGTACTTAGGGTTTGCACTTGGGCTTAAAATTGCCTCTCACCAAAAGTTTGTGAATGTTATGCTAAAAGTGGAATTTGATTGATCAACATTTGAAAAGCAGACATTAGTATAATCTGAAATATGCATATTTATATAATTACTTTGTGGGAGTTTGCTTGTCAGCTGTCTCCAAGGAGATTAATGCAGTTTAACTGACCTGATTAAGTAATAGAAATGGACATCAGCAAGTCACTACTTATCAGGTGTGTAAATCCTTTTTAGGCCTAGTCCACATTTATGCGGTTATTCTAATAAACAGGTTTTTCTATGTGTTTTGGCATTTTGTCCACATGTGTTTTAGGTCACAGAAAATTTACTTTCTGTAAAATTCCATCCAGGGTGAAGACTTTCAGAAACTCTATTTTTGTGTGTGTATGCTGTTACCCAGTTTGTCAGGCATCACAAATGAGCTAGCTTGTCGTACAATGGCAGACATGCCTAAAATAGTGCTGGCTGTAACACTGCTAACAGGACTTTTTACTTGGTAACATAAATGTACATCTACTGTTACTCTATATTAAGGAAAAGAGGCGTCAGAATGTGCTAAGGAGGTCACTGCTCCAGGTAGCCTACCAGTACCAGTTTTTCTCCAGGCTTCTGATTCGCCAGCATCTTCTCCATGTAGCTTTAGGGTTACTGCGCTTCAATTATGTTTTTGCATTTTCATTTGGTAGGAGATTTTATTCATAACAGTGTGTGTGGAAGGGCTTTTTTGGAGGAAGAATGAAAGGGAAAAATCCTGTTTCCAAAACCACCAGTGGCTGTGCGGAGCAGGCCTTAGAGGTAACAAATCACTGACAAATGTTTGTTTCCAGACAACATCATTTCCAACAACATCACATTATTAAGCAGGTTTGATTACTTAAAGCTGCACTGATCAGTAATTTCAAATTAATTGAGTCAAATGACTGCATGTAATGTGAAAGGATTTGTAGAGACAAACCCACAGACAATTATCATCCAATTGCGCAGTTCCATCATCTCAATGGAGCATTTTATGGTCTTTAGCTCACTTTTGTTTTTACAGCCTGCAACCTAATTACAGTTTTGATTGACTGCTGGCAGCTGTTTTCAGCAAAACTGTTCACTACCTACCCTGCACCAAACAGCAGACAAAGATAGAGATGTGTTCTTGAGTTTACCATCTCAAGCATGTCTGACGAAACAAATAAGCTCCTATGCCTCATGTACAGATACAGCGTCAGCAACTAGTTGGTGAACATAGCGGAGCACTTAAAAGCTTAAGAGCCAGATATTTCCCTCAGGAGCTGCTGTAGAGCAGAAACAGAGCTAAAGAGATTGAATATTGGACTTACATTTGTCAGGTAGCCAGAGACATGGCTTAAATGAACCCTAATGTTGCTCTCTATTTGCTGGATGTATAAACTGCTTACTAAGATATTTGCCTTTGCAACTTTGTAAAGTGGTAATATGTTGTAGGTGTGCTGTCACAAAGTCCCCACATGGCCAAAAATCAACTGATGCTATCAATATCAATCAACTGATGTAAAATGTGTTACATGTGAGCCCCATAGTGTTCTGATGTGTTCACATGGACAAGCATTTGTCTGTGCAGAGTGCAGGGAGGACAATATGTCCACAGACAGCTGCCCAGGGTTTAAAATACTTCCTCTGTGTACATGTTTTGAAATTACATGCACCCATTTTTTTTACTTTACCATGTGGTGTGAGGACACACTCAATGTGTCTGTACAATCATTTGCAGTAAAATGAATTTAAAATTAATGGTTGTAAGGACATTTTGAGGAGGTCAGAAAACCTAATATGGCGCCTTTTGGTTTTTCAAATTCTTGTAAGGACTTGTATAGTGACACCACTTATTCAGCAAGACTTATTTAATACATAAATTATTGCTGCAATGCGAGTCTTAGTGCTTTTTATCTGCTCCAAGTATGGCCATAGTAGCAGCACAAATATATGTGCATCAAAATCCAATTGGCAGCTAGCTTGACCACAGTGTTTACACGATGCTACTGTGCTGTGCTGCTGTGTCTTGTATTTATATGCGCTGTCAGCTTACAGTTGTTTTAATTGTGAATCTGATTGTGGCACATAAACATGAGTGAAACAAATAAAAAAAATTAAATAAATCAGGATCAATGTGTGAGAGCTGGCAGCCCTTCACTTCACATGTTCTGTACCAAGTTATCTGCAGCGGTGAGTGAACAATAATAATAATGAGAATTACATGCACAGCTCAGCTTTCACCTGCACTACCAGCATAGGCACATTGCACTGTATTTCAAGCCACGTTTTAATGTCAACAATGATGCTTGACTGATTTAACTTCATGTTATATAGATTTTATACACTTTGTCTTTTGATCCAGTCCATAAATTTGATCAATTACAGCTTTCTTCCACCTTTTCTCCTATTGATCTTGCTATTCCTGTAACGCTGGGGCTATACATGTAGGCCACTACATCCCTACACACACACACCATATATGTATTCTCCCAGGTGCTTAGTGCACCAGTTCAAGCCATCTTTGCTTCATGCCAAAATTCATTTCCGCACCTGCCTTGGCCATGCTGAGTCTTTCCCTTGTACTTACTCATATTTGTGTAAGTGTGTGTGTGCATGTGTATGCATCCAAGTGTGTGAATCCAAGCAGCAGGAGAGAGCAAGCTAATAAATCCTCTAATGAGACACTTCTCACCTTTCTTCCCGCTCTTCTTTCACTCCCTCTCCCTTGCCTCTCTCTCTCACTCACACACACACACACACACACACACACACACACACACACACACACACACACACACCTCTGCAGAGCTACCCTGGGGAGCTCTGGGATTCCTCCCTCTCCTTGCTATGGCAACACAACTTTACTCCTTGACATTTTTCCCACAACTGGACACCCTAGCACTCACATAACTGGGCTTCTATGGATCATAAATCTAATTACAAAAAAATATGCAACATATGTTCATCCAACAAAAAAAGAGAGAAGCCTCTCCAATGTGAGAATGAGATAAGGAGTTGTTTACAAAAGATCTCAAGTAGACAGAGGAGATGTTAATAAAGTGGGTGCCAACAGTGAGGAGGTTAAATACTGTAGCAGTCATTACTTTCACATAATCTCTATGCAACACAGGAGGAAAACTCCTTCCTACAGGAAAGTGAGATAAGCGCTGCATAGACCAAGACCGATAGATGAAACAGAGGAAGGACCTTCGGGTTGCATACTGCTTTTCTGTGGAAACCAATAAAGCATTGACTGGCTGCAACATCCAATGAGTTGAAATGCAGCGGCTGCTTTTTCATGCAGCAGTTTAGAGCTGGTAGAGAATTTCACCCAAGGGAATCATTCGATAAAACATAAGTTGAAAAGAAGAAGTGCTTTACATAGAACACGATATATCTAACCTAACAGCAGAGCTCTTTACACACTCCCTGCAAAATGCTATCTATGCTGCTCAGCGCGATCAATGATTTATATTGGCTGGCCAAGCTGCTGACATACCAACAGCTGCTTGTAGATTTACCATAACTTCAAACAGCAGTAATAAGAAGGTGATGTGTAGCAAAAGTGTCTTTGTGCTGTATAAAAAAGATGTAGCTATCTTATCTTTTTTTTCTTAGCCTTCTGAAAAGATTTCCTGAACACTATCCTCACTGTCAGCATTGTCATTAGCTTCATCGTATTCAGAAGCAGCAGTATCATCCTGGTCATCTCCGTTAACATCAGTCTAACAATCCTCAATGTCCCAAAGTCTCTACATTGCAAAAAGAACAGCAACGTGCATATTTCCATTCGGTCTAATTTCTTCTTCCCCAGTCATCGCAAAGACATTTTCAAGGTTGAAACACAATGTATTTTTACCCAGACAACTAAACCCATAACTGCAACACCTACCTGTCACTTTGTGGAGAAAATGAAGAGCAGTGAAAAGTAATCTTGGATAAAGGCACACACCTGTTCGTGGAACACAAAATGGTTTGAATGCTACCGGATCTTTTATAAGCCCAGATTCAAAGGGAAGTGTGCAAATGAGACAGCATTTCCAAAAAAAGAGAAGTGTTTTGTATTGCCTGTGAAAGATGCAGTAGGTAGCGACCGTATTGCATTTCACCCAGTGTGAATATTTTAAGAGCACTTCTCCATTGGTATAATGAAATGTTACACTGTACCAATGGCAATGAAAAGGCTCTTAACTTCTCTAAACCTGTGGAGTCATGTTAAAAGACACTCTACAGCTAGAATACTGACGCAAACTGCAGCATGATCAGTTCTAACAGTTATTTCTCAACTATGAAGTGGAGCTGACGTTTATTTGACTTTGTTGCTATGCAAAGTACCCATGTTATTACTACCAGGGGGAGTGGTATTGTACAAAGTATTAAATTTCCCAAGAGATAGTCTCAGGAATTTATGAAATATGTGTCACATGTAACACCTAGGGATCTCAGTTAGACTGTGATGTAACAAACTAATTATCCCAGCTTACCAAGAGGTCACATGAGTCAGACAAAAGACTGTGGCCATAAGAACAACTACTACATCTGTAAAAAAAATTCCATCCTTAAGATGATTTGGAAAATCTGTTTATACATTGTGAAATCTTGACAATAAACTGCTAACATACAAGTGAATAAGTGTGTAAGTGATCTTGACACACTGTTTGTCTTCCACTGCGAATCTTCAATTGAACACTACCACCAAGTGGACAAACGAGTGAAGTACAAGTTGCACTCAAAATTTATTGCACAACAGTTTTGTTAAACGAATTAAACTCCCCACAAGACACAGTCTTATATTGAGGGTTATTGAGGGTGAACATTTAGCACATTATGTTCCACTTATTTGCACATTGATAACTGAAAATTTTAGTTATTTATTTGTATGTAAACCTGTGGTATAACCCACACACTGTAAAAAGGGGACTCTCCTCAAACAACTGCTCATATGTGCACAACAGGACTGCAAAACTAAAACAGTGGGAGTCACTGGGAAGCTGCAAAGTCCTTTTTGTAGTTTGTTGCTGTACTACAATTAACCACTTGCTGATATTCATCTATATAAACACACACACAGTATATTATCCAGCTAGGTCTGGGCAATAAAGAGAAAATCAAATATCACTATATTTTTTACCAAATACCTCGATATCCATATTACAGTGATGTTGCAGGGTTGACTATTGGTGTTTACCAAAACATTTATGCTATGAGATTTGATAAATAATCATCAGTAGTGTAGATATAATGACTAAGTGGGGAAAGGCAAATAATAGAACTACAACAGTCTGGTAAGTTCAAAATGAACCAGCAAAAGACAATATCTAGTCTCATATTATGATATTTATATCATATCAATATAATGCCCAGCTTATATCCAGCATTCTCAGAGATATGTACAATGATTTACATTATCGTTTTAATGTAGGATAGTGGGGAGAGTGTCAATTGAGAAAAAAAGTTGTTGGGGTTGATAAATTTCAGTTCAACTCAGTTGGACATGCACACACACAGACTCAGGCACTTTAAAAACTTACCCGATAGCAACTCTTAGCCATCTCATATGGCCTTGTGGTGAACCGTGCCCCACTTTTCTTTTTAAGGATCCCAACATAACCTGCAAAGAAAAAAAAGCATGCATGACTCATCTCAGTCTGTCTGAGATTCTGCAGAGCAATCATTTCCTATCCAGTCTGCTAAAACTAAAGGTGCTGCTAAATACACAGCTTAAGAAAAAAAACACTGGTATGTTGTGTGTTGTATTTTATTGTATTTTCGCTGAGGATATTTAACTGCCGTTCTTGTCTTTGTGGTGTTAACTGACGTAATATTTGCAGTTTTCATCTAATGTTATTCACCTGAACACCATTATTTTTATTTACTTTGAAAAGAGAAATTTTAAAAAGGGAAGAAAGTGGAAACTGTCATATTAGCTTTGATTTTCAACACGACAGTGTTCTGCAAACCTATCAAAAGCCACAACAACCAGACTCTCCTGTGTGGTTTAGAGAAGTAGAGAAGAAGCTTCACTGATGCTCCCAAACCACTTCAAAAGCAGCGGGTCAATATCAGGACAAAACCGCAAACACTCCCTGTGATAAAACTTTTAGGAGAGAGCAGATAAGTGGTGTAATTTATGAAGCCGATCTATTATTTAAGAACCCAAATCTGATGAGAGAAACAGGAAAACAGTTGTGAAGTTGCACCAAGGGGAGGGCTTACAGTTGAAGTGAGGTAAAAGATGCAAGACTTTCTCCAGCAAAAAGCACAATAAACTGATGTATGGGATAAAAACTTTTGCTTCAATCTGCAATAACTGTTTTCTTTTGGCTACATGAGGGCAGAGGGAACAAGTGAACACAACATCCACATGATCTTCACCTTTTAAGTTGATATCTTAGGTGCTTATTCACACATCCAGCAGTTAAGGAGCAAGATTACCATACATTTTGAGTCGTGTTTCTGTCCAATATTCACTCTCTTTTACTGCTCTTTTTGGTCTCTACCAATCCCTGAGGGAAATATCTGTCTCTTTAGCAGCTAAATGCTCCATTATGTTTTGCAGCTAGTCACTAACTGTGTGTGTCTGCTGTTTGGAGCTGAGCATGTAGGTTACAGAGGATTTTAAGAGCCTTTTTTAACTAAAAACAGCTGCCTGCTACAGCTGGAAATAGTGCTGCCAGGATGGTGAGAGTGAACCAGAACAGTTAAGTTGTTAAACATTAGCTAAAACTTGCAATAAAGCTCAGTAAAAATGACGCGAGCTGCCGATTCAGTAAATAATTCCCCTTAGGTTGAACACTACAATAAACTGTCATTCAAACTGCACTCTATTAGTGTACATGATACCATTATAACAGAGAGACTTCATGGAGTTTCATAATGATATGCAGTACTGTGGTGAAATGGAAGTCTAATGGATGTCACCTTCTGTGTTGCTCACACATCTGGAAATAGATCATAAAGGTGCAGTCAGTGATTCTAATCTAATTCATGGTGTGTCACATTTAGCAAATATCTCCTCACTTGTTCTGTTTGTGCACTGAATAGGGTGTGCCATATCATCACGCTCACGATAATACTGGTATATTCTTTAACATGATATGAAAAATTCATATTGAGATACTCAAGATATTTCTACTTGTTGACATATTGACGTCATATTGCTACCCCACGGCAACAACAAATATGACTAAAAGCAAAATTACAGAGGAGCGGCGTCAGTATTGTGGAGTAAAAAGTAGCCATCAGGCCTGGATTGAATGCTTTATAAACAGCCTTGAACTTCTCAGACTTTTGTAGTGAGTTAGCGTGAATTACTCTCCCTGCAGAGGGAACTCATTCAGCGGCTCCTCTGGCAGCAGAACAGCATCTCTCCCTCTACTCTCTCACCGTGCACACACAGGAGTCTGTGTCGTCACGTGATTAATCCTTTGGTAAGGTAAACCTATGTGCCACTCGCAACTCGAAAAAAAACTACATATATGTGAATGTGCAATAGTTGTCAAAGCATTAAAGACTGTCACAGGTTACAGTGTGATGATTAGAGGAGAAATGGCAGAACATAAAGGTCCAGGTGGAAAAAAAACCCAACTCAATCATTTAGGATTTTGTCAAGAATATTGTTATTGCAAAAATACCCTGAAATATCGCAATATTATTTTAGGGCCATATCGCCCACCCCTAGCACTAAAAAAAATTTGTACAATTTCATACAAAAAGTGGCTCAAACTGAGCCACACAAAACCATTCCAGTCTTTGCAGCAATAGGGGGTGTTAATGCTCATGCATAAGTCAGGGGAAAGGAGCGGGACAGTAAATCTGGCACATGCCAACATGCTGAACTCCAAAAGGCATTGTCAACAATCTTTCTCCAGAAACGCCAACTCTACCTTTCACTGACAGTCGAGTGTTAAATGAACATCGTATCATATGCCAGGTCAATGCAATATAACTCAATAATGCAGAACTAGGAACTCAAATGTGTTCCACTGTGGTTCAGTGGTAGCACCCCTGCTCTGTCCCTGTGTCCTCGCTGGCCTGGGTCCACAGTAGTGGATAAGCTAACCTGGTTTGACAGTGACTCTCAGTCTGGGCAGAACACAAAGAGAACTGAAGCCAAAGAGAGGAAATATGATGAGTGGGCATAATGATACTTTATTCCACTTGGTTAAGCAGGGTAGCACTATTATGGCTTCACTAGAGTCATACATATAAACTCATCATTTATTTCCTTGAACGGTCTTCTCTTTTCTTATCTTACTTTTTTCTACCTTTTTTTCTTAGTTTTAAACACTTTTTTTAAAATCAGTTTTCTTTTAATACCTGATTATTTTATGACTTGTCTGTTTTATTTTCCTGCCCCATGATGCGCTTTGTAATGCAAAATAATAATGATTATAGTAATCATTGTTATTATTTTATACAGTATGCATTTATAATGCTCAGTGTTACCCAGTTAAATATATTGTACAAGAGCATTAATCCTCTGACTGTTGCTGTAAAATACAAAAAAACAGTGAAATAATAAACAAGTGACTCAGTATGCTCTAGGAATGCCTGCAGGCAGCTGAATGAACATGACAAACCAACGGTAACACTAAATTATGATAAAAGTTTGGTTCATGTCATTTCTAGGAAAACAAACTTTTTAACTTTCCTCTAGTGGTACCTAGCCATGCACACAGTTTTGGCTTTATGATGATTGCTGCCAAGGTTTTTACATATCTGAATGTAACCACTGGCATAGGTAGGTGTTACTCCATCAGGCTGTCTTCATTTTTTTTTTTCACTTTATTAATCTGAATAAAACATCGCGGACATACCATTCCCACATGCATAAAGCTATCAACTACAAACAGGAAAATTTATGATTTTTATTGGACTTTCTTAGTCGAAATAGAAGTGTAGCCTATGCTAAATTATTCCCAAGGTTACTGTAAAAGGGAGCAATATATTTACAGACTCAGCTGCTCCCTAAAATACAACCTGTGCAACCCTTAAATCTATTCAGTGAACACTGCAACTACATTCTCTACTACATCTCTTGATATGACCTGCTAACGGTCTCTGGCATTGGATGGTCATGTGTGCCTGTAAGCACACATGACCATCCAATGCCAGAGACAGTCACACAAACACCCACATTTCCTCAGGTGCCATACTTGAGCTCACTCTGACCTTTCATGGTGAGGACACCACGGCAGAAGTCTTTGAAGTTAATCCTCCCATGAGAATCGGGGTCCAGACATTTGGCCAACTTCTTCACCTGTGAAAAAGTACGGAGAAAAGATCATGGCTATCAGAGCACACCAACCACATTTCTGTTAATGCACGGTGAAATTAATCAAGGATGAGGTTTATTTGCTTTCGGTTTCAGTTAAAAAAATAACACTTCTGTCTGTCTGTTTGAGGTCCTGTGGAGCAATCATCAGGGACCATGATACTAAACCTGCATTATGTTCATAAATGACCAGTTACTTACAGCCCAGATGATACAAAATGTGCCCATGCACTAGTTAAGCTTATACTTTTTTAGACATTATACGTACATTGGAGATATTATTTTGTTGCATGAAAAAGAAGTTTTGTCAAAAAAAAAAAAAACTTTTGTTATAACATAAACAACTACTGTATTTCTTAGGTGTACCACTGGTTTAATAGAACCAAGCAATCATTGGTGTTCTTAGTTGGGATTGTGCTTTTTCTGCTAAGCCAACTCCAAATGTGTGCTGTGAAAAAACACTATAACCAGTACTAACAGGATATTGCAAAAGTAACATTTATCATCATCTTCATCCACCTCAACATGTATTTCCATGTGTGTGTATATAATTGTGTTGATGCAGGTCTGTGTCTCCCACTGCCACGGTAAACCAGTTGGTTTCCGAGAAAGAGGTGGCTGATAAGCATAAAGCAGTTAACTGTGCATGACTCATCCTGCCTTTTAACAGACTCTTTGCAGAGATGCAATGCTGTAAAAGGGTTCATATCACCAGCCATATTAAGAATAACAGTGATAATTTGATACTCATAATATTCTCTGATGCTGTATCCGTCCTCTCTTTTCATTATCAATGCAAGCAAAACCATGGCTTTTCAATTGCAGACTTCCCAGGCTGTAAAATAACTAATGTCCATCAAAAAACAGAAACCAGAAGAAACTTTGTTTTTAAAATGTTGAAAAAAAAAAAAAAAAAAAAATTCAAATTTTACCTCAAAGCTTCTACTATTCTAAGTCATGCAAACAAAAAGGTCACACACGATGTTAAAAGATTATGCGCTTGTGGGATTATAACCAACAATAAATGTCTAAATGAAAACTGTTTATTGCTTTTATTATATTGAAAACAAAACAATGTTTACAGCCTCACTGTTATTGAGGGATGCAATGTTATAACACAGCACTTGAGCACTATAATGTGGGTGTTTGGCCAAACAGCTATTACTATGGTTTTGATATTCTTAGAGCCTTAGGAGTTCTAAGTGTTAAATTTATCTAGACAATGACAACAGAAGGGAAGGCAACACAGTCATTAAAATCAACAATGTTTATCATCTAGGCAAATTCAAGGCAATCTGCCTATTAGATTACGAGATACTGGATGTGCAAAACTGATATGTGGGCCTGATTGTGGTGCACATATGTGCAAAATGGACAGGAATCAGCCTCTGGGCACCCACTACACTAATATTTTCTTGAGTAAGTAGAGTTTGTCCTTTTGTAATGGCCTCACCTGGTGCTTCCCACATAACTGATTTAAATGTCAGTAACTCTCCTGCACACACTTTCATTTTCTACCGTTACATATTTGATAATTCATTACTCCTCTGTTGAGATCTGACCTCTGACACTGAGGACCCGTCAGCAGAAACGATGACAAACGATGGCTTCAGATTTATGCTTCATATTTATAGTTTTAGTTTATGGTTGTACATTAGTTTGTAGTTATAGTGTACACATTTAGTTAACCTCTGTACAATCACACTTTAATATGTATTTAGACAGTGTTGTTGGGGGTAGTAACCTACATGTAAGTAAACTATAGTACCTAGTTTATATACATTTTGCAGTAGTTTGCTGGTAGTTCAACTACATACATACTATGTTTTAATCAATTTTGTGTAGTGAACTACTGAAACTAAAAACAAGCCATAAAAGAAAAGGAATAATTTTTCACATTTATTCTACCATTCCTTTAACCCCTTTTGACCAGCCCTGTTGCCTTTTTTTCTCCCTCCTGACCGCTGTGAAGACATGCCCAGGCAGTGCGTTCATCAGAAAGAATATGTTAAACTAAACTTCAATATACTGGGTGTCAATAAGTTAGAAATATGGATTATTGCCATTTGCCTAACAAATGTTCACAGAAGTTGATGCATGATATTTACCTTACCTAGACTCTAGTTTCTGAAGGCAGACGCCTCACTGATGGACATTGTAGACAGATGCAAAGCCGTCATGCCTTGCACTTTCCCATGACTAATGGTTTAGTCATGGGAAAGTTTTAATGTGTAACAATAGGCACTTTTTGTTTTTGCAATAAACTCTTTTGAGTGGCATTTGATTTCTTTGTATTATATGTTGTTACAATTTTGTGTCTCATGGACACTGTCAATTTGATCTTTTTTGAGATCAAAGTAGTTTGAACTATTTATTCTCAGTAGCTCCAGTTAGCCAACCTGGATTTCACCCTAGAGTACCTTTGCTGCAGTTCAACTTCTTCCAGTGTGAAGTAATTGGTAGCTTGAAAAACTGCCTTCAAAGTAGCGTCCCCAGCACTGTCTTTAGACAAGTTTGCCTTCAATCATTCATCATTTCCATTTCTTTGAGTTACCAGGGCTGAAGGTGCTGCTGTTGGTGAATGGATGTTTTGTTAGGCCTAAAGCAAAAGATGCACCATTAAAAGCAGAGCAGTTAAATACAGGAAGTGGCCAATTGGAGTGTACCACGTGTCCACCACATCGTGGGGGTGTCGTTCACAGACTAACACACATTAACGGCTCATCTGTACTTTTTGTTTTATTTTTAGTTTAGTAGGTAGTGTTTGTCTTTGTTACCCCATTCTTTCACAAATGGTCTGATCACTCATTACATATACTGTATGTTTCCCTGTTGTTTTTAGTTAGTTTAGTCAGATTTTGTCATGTTAGGTCACTTTAGTGTATTCAGTTTATGTTGAGTAAGCATTGCCTGAGTTACCTTCTGTTTAGTTGACCCCCTTAATGAGCCCAGAACTTTGTTGCTCATTTTCTTTAATGTTTGTTTTATTTTTGGTTAAATAAAAGCCCTTTTTTGTTTTGAAAACCCACCTGTGACTGCTCATGCCTGGCGGCTCATTCCCTTGCACCAAATAATGACCAGCCTGGTCTCACAGAAAAGGACTTTCAGCCAGGAGACCGATGTTTGTGTCCCATGTGAAACCAAAACTCAATGTAGCTATGTGACTACACAGACTTTATGTAAGTGCGCAAAGTTCTTTACAAAGTTAATTTATGTAAGTACATAACATTGTACCTTTACATCTCAGTTTCAGTTTATTTTAACTGAATCCATAAATCTAGTCCTAAACTTAACCAACTATTTTCGTTCTCTTATCCTAAACAAGCGTTTGTTCTTTTGTTCATTAACCTTACCAGACTGGGACCCTTTCACACCAAAAGTGCAGCCGTTGGTAGACGTATTTTCATTTCGTTGTTTTCGTGTTGCTGGCACATAATTTTAAGAAGTTTCGTGCCCACCACCACATAATGTGTAAAAGGCTGTATCCATTTCATGTATTTCTGTCAGACTGTTGCAATGACAGTCCATGAATGTGCAAGAGGTCACCAAAATCCTTAGAAAAAATTCCCCTGGGAACCATGATAATGTGGAGTAATTTACATAGAAATTTGACTAGGAGCTGTATTCTTCAGAACAGACCTGCTGTCAAACTAATGGACAAAATGACATCGCCATCCTCAGGCCCTCACTGAGGCAGACATGATTACCATAAAAAACACTATAAATAACTTTTGACCTAAACCAAGACTGAAGGCAGTGGGCTGCTTATTTAAAGGAACCAACAAACCTCATGTGCAATATCACACATTTGTATAATTCAAGTGGCCAAAACATGTCCAAGTACATGCACATTCTCCACCCACATCACATCACTGAAGAGGGCTGCTGCCTTTAAGCATTCTGCACCACGGCTGAATAATGCATTATTCTCTTTGCAAGCTACCCACAGCCATTTCAATTTTAACAGCACTAATTTTAGCAAAGGTTTGTGACTAGATGGAAACAACATCAGAGTTTTCCCAGGTTAAAAAAAAAAAACCTTGAGTGGGACTTCGATGCTCAAACTCTGAGAGGTAAAGACAGCACCATGACAAGAGTCAAAATAAGAAAAAAAAACAGTGTGTCACTACTTATTTTTTTTAAAACATTTCCAGTTTTGCTAGTCTGGTCCAGTTTGTGGGCTTAAACCAGCTTGATTTCATGTCAACCAGCTGTACTGGCATTTGTCATTATTACACTTTCTGCCAAATGAAAAAGTAGCCCACATCAGCAACCTGTGCCGACAGTGTCACAGCACAAGAAGCAGACAGAAAGCTGGAATAAAACACAAGGAGGAAATAATGATTCACTCTGTTCCTTCCATCACAGTCCCTGCAGCGCTGTTTGAGCAAAGCATTCTTGTTGCTGAATAACTTGCCGACATCTTGCCTCTGGCTATCATAGTAGCCAGACCAGCTGTCTGTAGTGCTATGAGGCAGGTGAGGGTCATGTCTAGAAGGTAACTCTAGATTCACAAGATGTTTCAAGTGATCATTTTAACCCAAGCTATTACCTTTAATCATGCTAACCAAGAGCTTTTTGTGCCTAAACCAAACCAGACCTTGTCCATAGCGTTGTCACACCATAAAATAGCAAGACATTGCTGTTGAAGCAGCTCACGCGAGTTTCACAAAACTTGATAAACATATTATATTTGTTACTAAATGGAATAATGGAGCCACAAGCGTCTCAAAGGCTATGAGGAATTTATGGCCAACCAGAGGCCAGTGTTACACCAAATCCTGTGACCCATCAGATTCTGTGACCCAGTCTCTTAACCATAACCTCCTAAACCTTAACCCCCACCACTTGTGGCATACAATGGCACACAATGTGTCCATTAAATATGCCTGTTTTTTGGGGCAACGTGATGAGATGGAGCACCTTATATAAAGCCTGTTTAAGGAGGGAATATTGTAAATTTAAATTTAAATATTGTTAATCATTAATCACTAGTAGTTCTGTAGGCTATAAAACATGTGAACACATAATGGGAGGGGCATTGTTATTCTGCCATTTACCTGGCAGTGGAGACAGTAACAAAGCTGAGTGTCATTATGTTCAACCTGGGAGTGGCTGCTGGGTCAACCACCCAGTGTTGAAATTTGGTACCAGTCTGGTCTGGTGGTTGGCTTAATATCAAACCAGTTTTAAAATTTTTAGACCCACCCAACCCTATTGCCTTTTACTAGAACATATGGCACACACTCTGAGATAGGTCATGTCGAAACCTCATTACGATTACCCTGGAAACTGGGTCACTCAAAGTGCCGCTCATTAGAGCATTTTGAGGTGTTTTTAAATTGAGGTCACTAGAGGACTAACATCAAGGTAACCTGTCTGTCTGGATGAAACACAATTTTAAGAGATCTGTATAAGTCAGCTGTTCCTGTTCAAGAGTGCTGTCAGCCTAGATTATTGTTTCTGACTTGTGCCTAAATTTTAAGGACAAAGTGAAGGGGAAAGAAAAGAGGTCAGAAAAAAAACATAGGATTACGCTAGTGTGTGCACATTTCCATGCGTCTGTACGACTGGGAGAGTGTCACCTACTGTGTACAATACTAGGTCAGGTTGTCACGGAACAGCCGGTGGGATTTGCCCATATAAGACAATGACATGAGAGGGTGATGTATGCAGGACACTGCTTAATGCAGTGCATCAATTAAATAGCACAAACAAACAGAGTAGGTGCAATTAGCATGTGTGTTTGTTTTTCTGTATACACATCTTATTTTAGTCACATTATAAAAGAATAGATTTTCTTTTTTGTGCAAATGCTGCATTATTTCTAATACAACAGTCAGAGAATTGGATCACAAGAATGGGATGATCCTTTTTAAACAATGATTAACAATAATAAAAGGTCATACTAAGTATAAAATGTTTTGCATCATGCTGTATTGTATCAACTAATGTGTTGGTCCTTAGTTATGCATCCACTTATATAACCCATTTCCCAGGTCAGTGGAAGCTTCCCCGAGGAGCTAATCAGTGCCTCCACAATGTTCCTGCAGATGAACAACACAACACCGAGGAGCCAATCAGCTACAGAGTTCTGTTCAATTATCCTGACATGCAGCAAGTCACGAGGGATGTCCACACTGACACCTGCACTGATAAAAAACATCTAAAACATAACTCATAATATTGCTTATTCATTAAAAACTAAGCTCTTTGAGGTCAAATGAGTTACAGAAGATGATAGTATTTTCTACTTTGTTATATAGGTAGGTCTTTCATAATGATATGCTAAAAAATATGTCCACAGTCAGACAAAGCAGTATCCCAAATCGAGGCAATCGATCCAAGAGCCTATGAGCAGCAGTTCCTGAGAAAGAGCTCTCCTCTGCTGCTGTCCTGGTCCTTTTTCCAACAATAAACCCTCATCGGCTTTCCTTTTACTCCAAAACACACTCATATACTGAAGTGCCAATCCTGTTCAGTGCTGCCAGAAGTTGAAGCTGTTTCACAGATTGGGTGAGAGGCAGGGTACACCCACCCTGAACAGTCTAGATTTAAATACACGTCATGTACAAAATGTTAGGGACACATATCTCAGAGCACTTACACAGGCTTACACTGAGGATTGCAGGGGCAAGTGGTGTAAGAGAAAAAATAAATAAATTATAGATAGATAGATAGATAGATAGATAGATAGATAGCATGTACAGTAGATTATCTTAGTCTCAGACATTACATCTTAGTATTTCATTCATTTCTTTAAGAATACTAAATTCTAATTTTTGAAATTAAGACTATTTTTAGCTATATAAATTTAAAAGTAACGGTGAAGAGTTGAACACAAGGAATATTCACAGAGCCATCACTTTCTGATAAAAAGCCTGCATATAGACCTATCCATAAAACATGTCACTTAGTAAGGGGGCGTCAGTTTACTGAATAACAGAAAAAAGGGTCCTTTAAGAAAAATGTGGTGAACCACTGTTTTAGAGCATAAAAATAGTATTATGATATATCAGCTGATAGCCTCTTTCTCTTAAAAATATAATAAAATACAAACAAACATTTTCAACATAGATCCTCTAAACAGGGTTATTAAAAAACTGTTTCCAAGACACCAGGTTTTGCCCTTGAATAAAAACTCGAGTGCTCTCTGCTTAACTTATCACCTCTCAGTCATATCCACTAATACCAATACTTCAGCAATAAGATATTATAAGCAAATATATGGCCTATACTGTAGCTACTTATCTTCACACTGAGTTTCAGTCCTCTGCTGGGCCAGTTTGAACTATTCACATCTCAGTTTTCTCAGTAGTCACCACGTTCTTATTCCTCTGGTTTATATGTCGGTTTCATCTCCTTTTTTTAATATCAGATTTTGTCAAATCAAACAGATTTTTTTCTACATGACTTCCCGCTTCAGATCAGAAATGTGATGCCTCTACTATTCTGCACATGCAATTAAAATGTTGGAAAAATGTTAAAAGTGAATAGCATATTTCCACCAGACAGAGTGCCCAGTGAGCATTCAGAGTAACTTTCCTGCTACAGTAAAACTTACAGTAACAACCATCGTAAGTATTACACTGAAAACTTTCAGGTCAGAGAGGTAAAGGGTCATCAAGTTGTTTGGCTGGAGTGTCATATCTATTCCCACTGTTCCCTGAGAAACAAAAAATATATTTTTGCTTTAGCTTCAACCTGCAGAATGTTCACTGTGCACCTCCTCTGCATCAGTCAGGTCCGTCAACTGAGCTCTTCACAATTAGCCTCTCATGTCAAAAAGTGAAACTTCACGTAACCTTCTTCATCACATATTACGTGTAAAATATTTTCGAGAGGTCAGATACAGTAGCCTGTATATTTCAGATAATAAAGAGGGTGCGGGCAAAGGCTGGCGTCATTATACTGTAACACCTGACCTCACTATAATGGCGGAGGGAGCCAATAGTTTGAGGGGAAAAGACACGCTAGGCAAAAATGTAAACTACTATGTCCAAGACAGTTCTCACCTGATCTGTTTGTCCAAACTGAGAACCCAACTGCACAAAGTGTTCAGGGTGGATAAACCCGTCTGAGTCCTCGTCACACACGTCAAACACCTCTTTAAGTTTTCTCACAAATGTCAGCAGACGCTCCGGCTCAGGAACAAAGTCTTCACCCATGACTTTATTGCTTTATTCGTCTTTCTGTTCCCGGGTGTGTTACCCCGGCTGTACAACACACCATGCTGTTAGGAAACCGCTCGAGCCGCGAGCTCGTGGATGCTGCTGCTGCGCGCGAGAGGAGGAGTGATGCTCGACAGAGGACAAGTCCCAACCCGGAAGTAGAGGGACGCACAGCAGTGGTTTCTCCATGACCACCGGACCGAAACAGACAGTGTACAAGTTCACTTATTCCTCACCTCCTGCCTCCTACTCAGTTTGTCAGCACTTTTTCTGCTTCACTGAAGTGTTTGTAAGGCATTTAATTGCTATGGCAACCAGTGTTGCTAATAATTTGTAATAGTAAGAGAGTAAAACAGAGGCTATTTATAAACTATATTAAACTATTCCCTAACTTTGCCATGCTGTTACAAGATACCATAGCACAAGAAACATAATTTTACCTACAGGCCAAGATAGCTGCCCTTTGAGCTGTTGTTTGGCTCTGAGCCTTATGTCAGTAGAGGAGCAGACTGATTTCCTCTCACTGTATCAGTTCCCCAAGTTTATAAATGTAAATGTATCACATCTTTCCAATGTTGATACCTTTTTTTCCTGCAAAATATGATCGTGTATATGTTTACATTTATACAGATTAAATATTTATTTTAATGCATTGATTTAGCATCCCACCTGAATGTAGGTAGGCTATGTGAGCTCTGTGAGCTCAACACGATGTTACAAAGATGTCACTGACCAAGGATATGTTGTTCTTTGAAGGGGCAGGTAGCAGACATCAGACATCCCAGTTATTTCTGCAGCCTTGTGCTGCATTCATTGACGCTATCGAGCACAATTCTTCCTTCCTCTCGCTTCCTCTCCTCTACATAGGGTCATGAGAGGGTTTGTCGTGCCCGGGTGCTACAGCTGATCCCCAGTCGAAGGTTCCCTGCTACGCATTCAGCAAAGCAAATAAGCCATGAGTAGTACAAGCCTCCAAAAAATGAGTTCCTGATCATATTTCGTGGCTCACCTGATCAGTTTCCTTTGCTCTTTATTATAAATGTGTCGTTTAAAGCTTTGAGTTATAAAATACAATACACATCTTCTTTTTGTTGTTTTCATATTAAAATTTACAGCTCATCAGCACACCGAAGTTGGAAGGACAATCATTTGAGGAGCATGCCAATGCACCATAGGCCTTAGCTGGCAGAAGTCTTGACTTGAGTCTGATCAGTCTTTGCTCATTAATTCAGCCTTATTGCTGCACTACCTTACAGCATGTTAGGGATTAATGAGTGCTCAGACACTAGCCAGGCTGACCCTGACATACCGGACACTGAAAAGAGCTGTTTATTTCCACCCATCACTAAATTTCAGCATGTTAACATGAAAAATGACACAACTAATATGCTGTTGTAAGTACAATGTTTACCATGTTCGCAATCATTCTTTAGCATGTAAGTGTGCTCACATTAGATGATAGGCAATAGATACAAAGTACTGAAACTAATGATGTCTTTCTTTTTTCATATTTGCATGAGCCCAAGATTTTGACAAACCCTTTTGACCTGCTGATGGTGCTAGAGGAAAAGTTAGTCCTGAGAGGGACATCAGTGTACCAGATTTCATGGCGATTAATCCAACAGTTGTAAAGACATTTCCTGCAAAACCACAAATTTGGACCTCATGGTGCCTGGAGGAAAAGTCAAACCAAGTCCACCAAAGTCATTGGGATTTATTGTCTGCTGGACATGAGCATTTGAGCAAAACAAAATTTCGTATTCCTATTCATCAAGAAGGCAAGATGTTGAGTTTTCACGTGACAAATAAAAACTTTGACCTGCTGGTGGCAGTAGAGTAAAGGTCAGGGAATCATTTAAGTCATCAGGAGTCATCATCAGGACACCACGAATATCTGTACTGCATCAGCTGCATGTGACTGGGTATCATGTGTGATCACCAGTTAACATTTGTCTGTATTATAGTAAGTGAGGCATGTGTTTTACAGAACAATGGTTAACATGTGTTTTAATGTTTCTGGTGGCATCCTTTTGCTATTTGTGCATACAAGGCTGTATCTGTAACTTTTATTTAACTAGGTACACTTTAATAACATCTAATCAGAGACGATTTACACCCAAGATGGGAGGTGAGTGCTGTTAATAAGTCAGAAGAACAGAAAGCAGCAGTTCTGGATCACATACAAGGACCAGATGTAAGATCACAGATTTATGAGGAGATACACATGTGCTACTGTCTGGAGAGAAAACAAAGCTCCCTGTTTTATATTGTACTGTCTGCTGATAGTAGGAGTTATGATGCTGAAATATAACCCACCATTTGTTTTATAAGCAAACAGTGTAATATTTCCAGTGTTGGATGAGTATTTCTGGTGTTAGACAGGATGGTGGCGATGTACGCATTGATTGGTGGTACTCATATAAACTATGATTCAGTTTACAGTAACCAGAGTTGCTGTGGTTGAGTGGTTACAGGGAATTTTGATATCATGATTAAATAGAACATAACTTTTCTTCTTCCTTAAAAATTTACCACCAGCTCACCATAGCCACTGGTTTTTCTCTTCTGTATTTGACATGCGTCAATGTCTTAACTTCCCTGTACATGTTTCTGTGTAATGTGTGGGAATGACACACAGAAGATGAATTATTAGAAGAGATTCTTGAAAGCAAAAGTAGCAAATGTGCTGTAAAGTCATCCTGTTAATCTCAGTTTCCTTAAAAGGACAGTTTACTAATCTGTGTACCCTTCTTTCTTTCATTTTTTCATTTCAAAACCGAATCTGAAAAACAGAAAAACGATCTAGTTTTTCTGTTTTTCAGTTTTGAAAACAGAAAACAGAACAACAGAAATCACACAAGAGACATTGCTGTTGAGTTTTTCAAATGTATTGTGGTCATTTGCTGAGCATCATAAGCTGTGAGCCATCTAGTTATATTATATAGAGAGAAGACAGACATCTGTAACACTCAGCAACTCACACCTGAATCTGGTGATCTGTCCCTTTAATAATCATGGACTCTGAGATGCAGATGTTGTGTTTTTAAGAGTTTCAAAATGTTGTTGCACCTGAGCACTCTTTGCAAAAGGAGGCTCCTGAAGAAAAAGTGATAGGCAGAGCGCCCTCAAGGATCTGCACTTAGATTAGATTTACTACTCCTCTATGGCTTGACTGTCAATAAAATTCGAGTAGCAGCGATCCTCCTTTTGATGAATTTATTGTGAAATACAAGTCCTCATTTTGCAGGGTTTTAGGGGAAGTTCCCAAAATAATATTCCCAGACTAATGTGATTTAAATCTGTACCCTGACCCTCTTTAGGGATATTTACCACCTTGAGATAAATTAAATGCATAATGTGCACTTTAATACTCCTCTAGACTGGAGTTATATTCCCTCTGTTATGCAAACTAAACTACTTCTGCTTCACAGCGATTCAAGTTTGGAGTTGTTGACAGAGTTTATAAACATCTTGTTCTATCTATCAGTGACCTAATTCTTGGTCTCTATTATCCAGTTCCTCTTTTCTTCTTCTATCATCTGCAGCTGTGGCTGTCTCTAACTTTTCCCACACTTTTATGTCTAATTCTTTCTGAAAGAATGAAAGAAAGAAAGAATAGGCTTTTGTGTAAACTCCAATAAAGCAGTCACTGAAAAAGGCCTGAAAACAAAAGTTGAACGTGTTGTAGGCCTACTTTGCAATTAATTTATGGTAGTGTTTAGTCTTTATTTCCACAAGTAGAAATAAAGGAAGAACAATAGATTCTTTCACTGGAGGAACAAAAAGCAATGTGTACTTCATTATCAGGGTAATATTTCAGGACACTGTTTCTTTAATAATGTTAAAGATGGTACAACCTCCATTTCTTTTAATGAAGTCCTACATTTGCAAAATACAGTCTTGCTTTTATATAGCACCTTCCTAGTCTTCCACACTCAAAGCACTTTTACGCTTCATTCATCCATTCACACACACACATTTGTACGCTGGTGGCTGAGGCTACCTTACAAGGTGCCACCTGCTACTCAGTTAAACACTCACATACATTCACACACTGATGGCATGGTAAGCAATATGGGGTTCAATGTCTTGCCAAAAGGACACTTCAACATGCGAACTGCAGGAGCCAAGGACTGAACCACTGATCTGCTCATCAGTGGAGGACCTGCATATATATACAAGAAATTGCTATTAATGATTATACATAATCATTTATTTGTTGATCTATATTTTGTATTATTCATATGAAACTGTACAGTAACTGATTCCTGATGATTGATTATTTGCCTCCAAAATGTAGTGGAGTAGAAGTATAAAGTAAATAAAATGTAAATATTCAAGTCAAGTACCTCAAAATTGTACTTACGTAGAGTACTTGATTAAATGTGCCTAGTTACCTACATTCCACCACTGATTATCAAGCATATCTATCACATCCTAATGGCATGTTGGGCAACTCTGTGTTTGCTGTGTCTTTAATGTGCTGACACAGGAACATTTTATACATCTGGGTTACTAAGACACAAGGCTGCTATTTATTCTCATCATAACACACATCCGACCAGTGGACTCCAAAAAAGGAAGTGTGTTTACTGTTTCAACTTCCCCCGATCGTTATGCCTTCAAGAGGATGTGATGCGTGTTGAAAAAACAGAGGAGAAAGAGAGCAGCCGATGGTTGTAGGTGCTGTCTTGCTTGTACTCAGTCTTCTTCTTGAGTCAAAGATGCAGGTTGGTGGTGGACAGTCACTCTGGATATACACTCTGCTAATCACTTCTCTACAAGTTTGGGGTAAGTGCCATGCCACAGGTGTTTCTATTTTCATCATTAGTTCTTTTGTTTTGTCTAAAAACTAAAAGATATAAAATATATTTCTACCAGAAATATGTATTTAATGATTTCTTTGGGTTTAAGAAGCTGTAAACAGTGGGGAAACTGCCAGTAAATATTTAATCATGAACACAAACATTTCTATCTGTTGTAAATTTACCAGATATTTAAGATAAAGGCAAATCATCTATTTCTTGTTTTATGTTCAGTTGTAATTTTCACATCAGTTGCAGTCACAGATTTGGTACAAAGTGAACGTCACCACATGTCGCAAACACAGCAGTGTTTTTATATTGCTGCTGTACTGTTGCTCCACTTCAAAAGGAATTTGTGAAATTCAACTGATGTTATACCTTTCTCTGTCCTGCTTAGGAAGACTTTCAGCTTCCACTTCCTCTCCTGCTCTTCCAGCTCCTAAACTTGACATCTATTCGAGGTCAAGGGGCTCAGTGGTTCTGGTCTGCCGGGCCCCAGGGGACCAACAAGGGTTTCATTTCATGTTGTACCGAGACAGAGACAAGGTGAATCTTTTTATGTAATGTTTTCTGTTGTGTCTTCCACTGGGCCCCCGTGGTTTTATTCCTTTCTGTGTTTCTCTCAATCATTGAGGTGGACTCTCAGGAGCTGCAGTCTGGTACTCACGAGGCTCAGTTCACTGTGACGGTAAAGGAAGAGGATTCAGTCCGCTTCTTCTGCTGTCTGTACAAGGACCAGGGTGGTCGTTACAGTTTATTCAGTCCGTATTTGCAGCTGGAGCAGCCAAAAGGTGTGTAAATGATGGAAGCTTTCTCTTTCTCTGGCAAAATGGTAAAAACATTTTGAATTTCAACCTTAACTCTGGTCTAGTATAGAGGACAACGCAGAGAGAACATGTGGTCTGGGCTGTACCTTTATATCTTATTAAAACTGAAGCAATAGAGTTTGCAGAGTCAATCTGTTAAGTCTGCACCCAGTAGTGATTCTACATGTGGTATA
The DNA here is from genome assembly GCA_026686955.1 of Epinephelus cyanopodus. NCBI lineage: Eukaryota > Metazoa > Chordata > Actinopteri > Perciformes > Serranidae > Epinephelus > Epinephelus cyanopodus. The sequence goes on from CM048916.1 coordinate 36,606,512, forward strand.
AAATAACAAACACTCCCACCCGCCTCTCTTCAACCCTTAACACACACTGCTGCATGCAGGTGCTCTCTGTGGTCTCTTATTGTCCTCTGCTCCGTGGGTGTGTGTCGTGGTAGTTACATCCTGCACTTCATATAGAAACCACACACCCTGACACACATAAGAGCATCAAACACAGTGTGTGCTGGCTTCCAGGGTTAACGGTTACAGAGGGAAGTTTGGCTAGCAACTGTGGCAAATCAAGGTTGTTAGCATTATTGTAGGTTTTGCTGACTTTTATGTCAAGAAATGAAATACGTAAAAGTTACGAAGCCACAAAAATATAAAGATACCTGTTTCTTTTTCATTTCCCTTTTCCAGATGCTACCCCCACACGCTCTGTGCCCTCTTTCCCTCCTCCAGTCTTGTCTGTGGAGCCCTCAACCGGTGTGGTGAAACGTGGAGAGGTGCTATCCTTCAGCTGCTCAGTCCCAAATCTGCCCCAGTCTCAGTCTACCTTTAACAGGAAACCAGTGACCTTCCTTTTGCTGAGAGCCTCTGAGCACACAGGGGCGACATCTATCATACTCCAGCCTCAGGCCAGTCTGGTGTCAAACCCTGAACTCCAGCCAGGAGTCTTCACCGTGGGACCAGTGAGAGGAGGGGAGGGGGGCGCGTACACCTGCCTCTACCAGATCACCAAAAAACGGGGTTTGGTTAATTCAACTGTCAGCAACATGGTTCAAGTTACTATTACAGGTGAGGTCCACATGAATTTTAACCCTGGAACAGCATCTGTGCTGTTTAACTTGTTACTAATGACTTCCTTTAAATCATTACTAAAATGTTTATAAACCTGATTTACATTCACTAATGTTTCCTTTGATTTTGTTGGTTGCCAGATGAGTTGCCAGTCCCGACCCTTGTCCTCCAGCAGGAGACAGACGTGTGGCATTTGCTCTGCACTGGGTCTCCTGCTTACCCCAACGCTGTGTTCTCCCTCTACCTGGCTGATAATGAAATTCCTGTTGCCACTCACCGTGCCACCTTGATCCAGCATCAGGCCGCCTTCCCAGTGCCTGTCCAGGAAGCTCCAGTGGCTTTGTACGAGTGCGCGTATGGTGTCCACTTAGGAGGGAAATTGAGCAACTCTGAGCGCAGCCTCCCTTTGGCTGTAACCAAAGGTGCAGATTTACAGTTGTTCTGTATGTGTTTAGTTTATTCGAGTGCTACATGACACAATATATAACTGTGTGCTTCTTTTATCATCTTCTAGGAAATCCCCCCTCCATCAACAGGTAGACTTTCAATAACATGTCATTATTTTATATGTAGTTTTATCTATTATGAATTTTGAGCTGCAGAAAGTTAAAGAAAGAAAGACAACTTATACTCCAGTGACCATGAATAAAAATATTTCATATATCTCACAATAATGCTGGTGTGATGTCTGCAGATTGGTCCGGTGTTGACTGGCCTCTCATACTGGGCTCTTTCTCTGCTGTGGTATTGTTCCTCTGCTCAGTGGCACTCGTGGCTGTGGTGGCACACAGGAAAGGTACTTCACACATGAATCTCCGCATTCTCACATGATATACTGTCACAAATAGCCTTCCGTTGTGAAACTAACTATATCCTCTCTTTCCTCTAATTTTAAGTTAAAGCAGCGGCTGAGGAAAAGAAGAAAAGGTATTGTGTTTTTCATGCTCATGAGTCTTAAAGACCAGTAAATGATCATTGTCTTTGTATGTCTATTTTTGTCTTTCTAAATTTCATAAATTCATCATAAATGATTAAGACGGCGTGACACATGAGCAACATTTAGAGGCAGTGTTAACCACAAATATTTTCCATGAATTATTCTGAACATGCAGTTTAAAATAGCTCAGAATCAGAACTTTATTAATAACTCTCCCAGATTATGAAAATACATTTGACATTATAAGCTTGCATTTACACAGCCTTGCTTTGAGGTTATCTAATTGATTTTTATATGACTTGGTACATAAAACTTCTTATTGCATTGCATATAAATTGGTATTTTTGGTATAAAGTGTTGCTGTGTTGAACTGCTTCAGACAGGAAGCACAGTTCTGGACTCAAGTTCACGCAAAGGATCATGTCGTCGGTGAGTTCATGATCATATTTATAACTTGTTAAAAGTCCAGTGTGTAGGATTTGATGACATCTATTGGCAGAAGCAATAGATGATATTCATGAGAATGTTTTTGCTAGTTTATAGTCACCTGAAAATTAGAATCATTTTGTTTTTGTTACCTTAGAATCAGCCATTACACACGGTGCAGGTTTTCTTTGTTGTTTCTACAGTAGCAAAGAACAAAAAAATCAAACCGGCTCTAGATAGGGCCATTAGCATTTTTGCATTTGGTGTCTGCCACTGTAGTTCTCCTATAAGCTTGGCACACGGAAGAAGGTTTAAGTCTGCAACCCCACCGCTAAATGCCACTAAATCCTACATACTAGACATCTAACGCATTTAACAGCCTACCAATTCAATTCTCTTTGACTCCTCTGAGGGGATTTTAATATTTCTGCAGTATATTGCATGGAAATAAAGAGAAATACTGACACAAACCACTGCTTGATAATGTGCTTGTTTTTCTTCTTCTTTGTTTTGCAGATCTTACACTCCCGCGTGCAGGCTTCACATCTCAGGTAGTTATTAAATCAATACCTGATTTACCAATTGCCAATAAAAATTATCGTATTTTCAGCTAAGATTAAGTAAAAGCTTCATTTTTTGCCTTTGCACTTTCTTATTACAACACTTTGAGGTAAAGGATACGGTTGGCTGGCTTTTTATTATTGTCAGAAAATTCCTTGAATAGATCAAAACCAACAATGTGTTAGTCTATCACACACTCTTTCTGATTGTCTCAGACTGTCTGTGGCATTCAGCCTCAAGCCCGTTAGTTTCTGATAAAGATATGAATCTAAAACAGCTGGACACGGCAGTTCTTGGCAAATGGTACTCAAATAAGAGCAAATAGTACATTTTTTGGAGACAAAAAAAGCAGTGGATTCATATAAATGTGATGGTTTGAGTATTTACAGAAGCAGCATGTTTAGATACACAGTACTTGTCCAATTCATAGCTGGTTTTGGTCTTTAAATGAGATCTGTTGACGATAACAAAACCATAGAATAAGACCAGACTTATCCTTTAAGAATGTTAAACGCTGCACTGACAACAGTATCCATTTTGACACAGGTCATGTACAGTTTCCTGACATAAATCTTCCTCTTTCTTGCGGTATTTCTGCGGCCTCTACAGTATGTTTCTCCTGTGGGTTCACTTGGACAAACACTGTAAACGTCCCTGATCCCTTTTGCAGTAAACAAACACATGCACATATATGCACACACAGACACACATGTACACACACACACTGCCATTCATCAAGCATACTGTCAACCCACACATTCCTCATTAGTGCTAGCACATGGTTTGGGTCTTCCTCTCATTAGCTGCAATCACTTTCATTAATTAGCTCAATGAAGGGCTCTCATTAAACTAAAGGCTCTCTCCAGGCACTCTCTTTTTCTCTGTGCACTGTTACTGAACAGCCATCTTAGATAACAGACAGACACTGTCATCTCCAGCTGATGGAAAAATTAACCAGTTATCATGAACTGAGTATTTAATTTCAGATGTGTCTCAGTCTTGGCAAATCTGGAGTGTCCTTGTCTTACCTTCTACCTAAAGAGCAGCAATTTCACCAAGGATAGCAACTATTTGGGATATATTTTTGTCAGTTATCTCTTGTTTTACTGCACACGGTCACTACACAGCAAAAAGACATGCAGGGTTTTTTTTGTTTTTTTTTAAATTACTCCTTCAAACAGTGGCGCCTCCAGAAAATCTACCGAAAATCTTGATGTGGCACATCAAAACCAAAATTCATAACTGAATTTCAAGAACTCTGTTATGCTGTTGCCCATGTGAGACTTAAGGAATTACATACAGTACTGATATACTTTGTTTTATTATTTTACAGTTAATGTAAAATAATAAAACAATAAAACACCCCTCGGGGATGCTACTGCCATTAAAGAGAAATCAGTTGGAAGTGTATAACAATATTCATCAGCAGAGAAAGACTGTTGATGTGAAACATCTTAAATTAAATGTAGGCCCATAAGAAGAAAGGAGATAGGACAGCGTCTCTCTGGAGTCTGAATGCTGGTGGTGATGAAGTGAAGCCTTTGTGCAATTGATCAAAACTTTTCGCTGACTCTCCGTGGACATACTGGAGGGAATGGTGGTGACTGGGAGGTGTGAAAGAAATAATTGTGGCTATATTTAAAAAGAAGCATCCAGCTTTAAAGACTGATTCACTCTAGGAACGGGGGGCAGAAACATCTTTATTGTGTCAGAAATTGCAGCTATGGTAACTAACTTAACTGATAGCGTGAGAAAGAAGAAGTGACAGATTAGTTCAGAACAAGAGGAAAAGCATAATGTAAGAGACAAGATATTCCTTATTTAGTTTTTGCTAAAGTGTCATTTAAATAATCGTTAAACAATCATGCTGGAGATGAAGAATATAGGTCTAATCATGTTCTGGGAGTATCAAAAATGGGAAATGCTTGGTGTGATGTATCAGCATTGATGACAGTGATACTACGTTAAGAAATACCCAATCTAGTGTGTTGAACTGTTTTATTTTTTGATACCCAGACACAGGGAAACTTGTTACAGAATACAAGCAGTGGTATGATATAAAGTATGCCACAGGAAAGACATTTTTCTGAGGTCTTCAACAGCTTGTGTGTTTGTGTATGTTTTGTGTGCAGGAATGGGCCAATGTGGACACAACTACAGGGACAGGGTCCAGAACCCCTTTATGGAACTCGCTTTCCACATTCACAACTCCGATCCATCCAATCCATTAGAAATGTTTGTTTTTTCTCTCTCTCTGTCTTCCTCTCTCTCTCTCTCCAAGTGTTTATACTTTATCTGAGTTTATCAATGTAGCACCAGTTGGAGTTACACAGCAGGACAGGAAGGGCTATTTCCTCAGTTCCTATTTCATGTGTAGCAGTAAAATTGTACAATTTTACAGGATATGATGTTTGTTTGATCTTACATGTTACTGAGCCATGGAATCTAAATACAGATTGTATTACTATTTTTAAGTTTGTATCTGTTTTGTAAAAACCTAACCTTGTCTCTTACCTTTAAGTTTACTTAAAAAGTTTATTTTTGACCTTATGGTTACAACAAAACAATCTCACCATGAGGTCTTTTTCCAGAATAATCACCGGAAGAAAAGTGTTGGCATTGCAAACCACAGATGCATTACATTTGCATGTTATATGTCGTAATTATGCAGAAAGTTGCGTTCCAACAATGCTGTGGTTAACGTGTGGTAAGGTTTATTGCACAAAACCACATGGAACAAAACAGCCGCATTTCCTGCCACAATACTGGAAAGAAACAGCAATTGGTAGCTGCGAAGCATGCATGTTTGGTGCCTAAAAATCAACTGGAAAAATGACAAAGGTTGTTGCAAAACAGCCATATTTGGTGTCTAAAGAGCTGCTGGAAAAACAACAGGTTGCTACGAAACATCCATGTTTGGTGTCTAAAAAGCTGCTGGAAAAACAGCAACAAGTTGTTATGAAACACCCATGTTTGGTGCCTAAAAAGCTACTGGAAAAACAATGACAGGTTGCTATAAAACACCCATGTTTGGAGCCTAAAAAGCTGCTGGAAAATGACAGGTTGCTACAAAACATCCATGTTTTGTGTGTAAAAAGCTGCTGGAAAAACAGCAGCCAGTTGCTATGAAACACCCATGTTTGGTGCTGAATAACAATGGGAAAAATAAATTAAAACTCACATTCTACGTCACTTTGCAAGTCTTGATATCATACATATGAAACATGCAAATGTAATGTACTTGGGGTTTGCAAAAATGTGAAACCAACATTTCTTCTAGCTACTGGGCTGCCTTGAAGTAGCTGCTCAGGAGCTCTCCATTACGTTACAGGATCTTCATCAGCATGATGCAGTTTGAATGGACATCATAGTAGTAGATTGTTTTGTATAAATCTATATAATCTACCTGTCTGACTGTTGGGCTACACCAAGATTACAACTTATTTTGATGTGCTATTTGCAGATTGACAGTGTACTGCTTTATCAATTTCATGTCAAATCAAAGTCTGTACACTTTCAAACTATGTTATAACATTGAACATTGTTTATGCAGTTACATATTAATAATAAAGTTTATTTATATAGCACTTACTGTATCAAATCCAAATATTTCATAGTGCTTTAAAAGGAAAAAAACGTATACAAAGTCACATGCACATAATATGTAGATATTAGAATATGTACACATGTAACAATGTATCACATGCATTCTGTTATGATTTGTCAAAAAAAGACCTAGAAGCAGTCTCAGGTAAGGAACATCATTAAAGGGATATATATTAGGTTTAAGGGGGTGGAGGTGGAGATGAGAAAGGAGATGGTTGGCTGAAGCAGAGGGCAGGGAGTGTTGGGTAATGGCTGGAGAGAGTTAGGACTGGAGGAACTGGAGGGTGTGGTTAGTTGGAAGGGCTGAGGGAATTGTCGAAGGAGAGCAGGCAGGCCGATGTGGAGGCTGACCAGTGAAGATGATCCTGGAGCAGAACAGAACAAGATTAGTCAGGGCAAAAACACTCGACAGGGAATATGCACAAAAACTAGAGTACAAGGAGCAGCCTTGAGCGAGTCACGACCATAGCACCTGTTTGAATGATCTGGAAATGAGTGGAAGAATGACTGTGGTAGATATACTGGAGCTTGATGAAGTTGATGGGAGGCAGGTGTGGATAATCAGCGGTAATCAGGAACCATGAGAGGAAAGAGCAGAGGAGTGT